>JAILWY010000009.1:6300000-11300000 GCA_022113835.1 Atopsyche davidsoni | reverse complement strand
ATGTACACTGAATTTCAGGTATTTTTTGCATTAATGTAAATTTACTTGTGCTTAATCGTACGGCGAGCGTACGTAGTATGGTAGTAGCAGTTATATTAAGTGTATTTTTGTCACGTATCTGCTAATAAACAACACGTAACTACTGTTACAAAACCAGTGGACCGTCCAGTAAAGATACTGGCAGTTCTGGGAACCCAATGTAATCAAAGCATCGTGCTGGCCTGGTGATTTCTTCCACCTAGGGAGTGGGCTTCGTGCGGCGTGGCGCGGCGTGGCGCGGACCGCGAGGCCCTCGGCTAATTATGGCTCGCCCGACGACGTGTGTCCCAGAAGCCAGCTAGATTTGAAAATGCATTTTTAATATGGCGAGCGTCGTGGTGGTAATTTCACACCACGTAGTAAATGAGCAGAGCTCATCCAGAAATTTTACCCGCTGAAATAGTCGTTACGCATCGTGCATAAATAATTCTTGCCGAGAGTTATTTTTGTGAGATAATTTATACCGGTACGTAAAATTTAAAAGAGTGACGAAATCACGCATATATTATATGATGTGTGATTTTTTTAAAACTGAAGCATATCAATGTTTACAGGGGATCTTTTTTAAACACGACCTGCTGAGTGAGCTAATAACATCACTTGTCATCCCTGAATATTTATTTAGGTCAAATAGCGGAGAAGCTTTTATTGCATTTCTAAAAAGCCATTTCAAACACGTATTATTGAAATCTTGTTATATATTCAGCTGTGGAACTGAGTTCTTTGCTGTGAATGTAAAGTCACTTTAGATAAGCTGAGGTGTAACGACTCTGTCTATCACGTGGTGAAAGAAAATCCTGCAAAGTTTATTTAGTCTCCTTAATCCCAGACGGTGAAAAGTTTTAGACGAGACCGTATATCTTGTCTACGTTTACAAGTGAGGAGCAAATACATCTTAGAAAACAATTTGGATAGAATAACTACCATATTCAACTAAAATACTGTTTGTTATTTTTGTTATTTTTAACAAGTTTTTATTCCAACTCAACTGAATGAATTGTAGAATCCATAGATAACGACTCTATTCCCCATAATCCTTTGCCCTTTGCGCCCGCCTCACTCAATCAGCACGTATTACCTTGTTACACTATCGACTTGACGACATTTTTATGGTCCTTAGTAAGTAGACAATCTACCGTGTACTTAAGTTATTGGGCACTCCTTTAGTACAACTTACTCCTTACTACGTGTCCTTCATTTCTCTTCTATTTGAAGGAAGATTACAAATTTCTAGATTGCCATAATGGATATCGATTACTCAACGAATCATACTATCGATGTAAATGACAGAATATTCAGATCACGGTATTACCTTCTCATTCTTAAAAAGAATTCTTCGTTATTTACTTGGCCTATCATACTCTTCAATTTAAGTTACGCATAATTCGATGGAGGATTTAAAGATTTTGATACCTTTTTTTGTATTTTTTTAAAGTAATTTCACTACGTTTCATGTGAGTATTCCTATTTTCAGTCCAAGAGAAGAACTTCACAAATGGAGAATAGTCGTACATATTTTATTCCAAGAGAAAAGCCTCAACCCGTCCTTTTCATATTGCAAGAGTACCATTGTCTCTGCAGCCATGCCATTCTTCGGATAAGATCGGTTACTCACACTGTGAGTGAACTCATAATTTTCGTCTACTCCATCTTAGAATTGTTGTTTTTATCTATCTGAAGTTTGCAAATCAGTTTCACTTTAGAGAACATCCTCTTTTTTGATTAATATAAAATTAATAGTCTTTTATAAAATGTGACCAAAGTCACATTAATTGAATATTATGGACTCTCAAGTCATTTATGTTTTTCTTTTAAAATAGAAATAATAATAAAATGCATTAACTATTAATTTTAAACTACTTTTTTACAATTACTTTTATGTCAGCTTAGTGATATAAAGAGCAGTAAGACCTCACCAATGAAATTGTATTTGAAAATCCAATTATGCGAAATTGGAAAACATCTTTAACAGACAATTTGTTCACTTATAAAAAAACACGAATTACTTTTTTTCAATTTAAACTCTTCCAGTTACTGAGCACGTTAAAACTATTGGCTGCTTTGATTGGAAACCAATTGATTATTTCTTGTCATAAATTTTGTGCGATAACGATCCATAATGATAAACGTAATGACACGAATTCGCATTAAACCTAACGTAAACATTTTTAATAGATTGGAATGCTCACTTTTAATTTACACTCAGATCCATCACTGAAGACAAACGAGATCATAAAAAATCCCTAATTCAGTTAGAGGGATAAAAATGTAAATTCAAAATGGATTTATGTATTTGAAATCCTGTCTAATGAGAGAATTAACATTTTTTACAATTGCGTTGATTTTTTTTATCAGAAAGAGTTCTTTTAAGTCGTCATAATGTAATCAGCCTCTGGATTGACGGCGTAGAGGATTTATGTTGGATTAAGTAAGTATAATTGGATAGCCAGACTCCCTTTGTTTTGTGCGGTACTGTGAAGGCGTTTGGCTTTAATTATCTCCGCTGCGCTCGAAGAAAAACCGCTGCAATCGTGAGGGCCTTACAGAGAGCTCTGTGTGCCTTATAAATTGTCTGTGTGAAGTAATTCGTTTCTTGAATGGGTTCGGATTGTTGTTTTTTTTATTTTAAATAACGCCGAGAGATACTTTGCATTCGTTGGCCAGGATTTAAAAATTCTTGGGGATATTTCTGTTTCCTTTCTTTCGAATACGAAGATAATGCTTTCAATCGATAATTTATTCTATCGATTTGAGAATATAACTCGTTTTTCTTTGCGAATTTAACAGCGGTATTTTAGACGTTTGCAATGAATAAAACCAACCAAAAATACTTTCTATCAATCATCTTATGTGTATTCATTTCAGGCTCGCTCAGTTACAGAACGGTTGATTAATGGAAATATTATTTTTTAAATATTCTGTTTCGAAAACTTGTTATTTTTAAATTCGATTGATTTAAATTATAATTTGCTATTACATTACTTAGTATTTTTTTGTTGAAAAATGCTACGTTTACATTGACAAAGTTAACCTAAACATTTTTGTTTAGTGCAATTTGTGTGGTGTTGTAAACAATTATATTTACTAAACATGCTAAAAATTTACCAGTTAATAACAAATTGAGCTTTTTGCATTTTCAAAAAGAGATATTTTTTTGTGTTGAGAAAGTTTTTTTTTGTCTATTTTGATATAAAGAAATATTTTTCAGACAGTAATCTTCAGTCACTTTTTTATCTGTGTTAGTATTTAAGCTGTTATGATATGTGAGATATATAAAATGCATTTACTGTACTCCAAAGACGCCTCGCCGTCCCCGAGGAGATAGCAATGCCGCCTCTTGGCGTAGTACAGCAGCCACGGCAATGAACATCGATTGCTTTTCGTTATCACACCTTTAAATTACCTGATTCACCCTTAAGCTGGAGTTTTTATATGTGAACCTACAACCATTTTTCCTACCTTTTCTAACATGCAGTTTTCGACAAACCATGCGAAATATTTGTTACCGAAAGAACCTGGTGGAATCTCATTTTGAATTTTTTTATTAAAATGCCAACACAAAAGGAAACCATAAAAATTTTAATGCAGCCACACACATTTTTACATGAAATTAATACTACATTAAATATTGCTTTACAACAATAAAATAATAATACATACGGTGAAATTTATTTATATACCACCTGTCAGTAAATTCTGATTTTAATAGCAGGCTCTTAAATAAATTATTCACAGAAGTACCTTTTTAGTTTTCGTTTTAAAAGTTTTGACTGAATTTTTTTTTTAAATTAAGTCTAACTACATTTGAAGCTACTGGTGTAATCTAAATCTCTTCACTTGCATCAAAGAAAAACAATCCAAAGCTATTTCGGTCGTATCGCGCGTCCAACCGCACACGAACCAGCTCCAAGCTCGCTCCAGACTGACGCTGCAACTCGCTGCGTCCTCGGCGAGGATCGGGAGTTTTCCATTAGTGACTCAAAACATGTTTTTTCCTCGCTTTTCTCTTGGGGTTTCGGTGAAGTAAATAAGCTCCTCTCGGGAACTGTTCAGGATTGCAGCTGATTGTTACGGCTTACTCGCTCTGCGGTGTTTGTAAATACGACGGAATACTCAGTTGACAGCGCATTCATGATTTAGTTTTAATTAAAATAAATCACAGCTTTTAGAATTCTTCTTTCGTATTTAATTAAAATAGATTGAATACAGTCTTACATATTAAAAATTAAAAATCTGACCGATGAATTTTTAAATATTTTTTATTCTTGTTAATAAATATTTGTAGTATTTGATATTTTAATATAACGATAATGCTGGATGATATTATATAATATTTTTACTGGTAACAAAATGTAACATTTCTTATATTTTTATTCTTCAAGAGGTAGAGTAACACGTTGAGGTCGTTTTCTCTGATATAAATGCACAAGGAGCCATATCGGGTCTCATACGTTAGTGCAGACTAGAGCTGCGGATAATCTCCGTCTGTGGATACTGCAGCACAAATAGCTCTCACTTTATAGGCAGCCGGATGTACGGGCGTCCCAGGCTGGGTGAAATTCAAAAAGATATATTTAATGATGTGCATGTTTTTATTTTAATACGATAGGAACGATTACAGTCTGTTACGAAAACACTGTGGAACTTCTGTTGATCAAAAACAATATATTTTATAATTATTTGATATTCGTTTTGTATAAAACTGAAAACTTAAAAAAAAAAAATTGTTTTGAAATTGGCAAGCGCATAAAGGTGTAGAGTAAGAGGATGGTACAGTTTACTCTCAAGTGTGATTTTTTCAATACAATTTCTACCCTGACTGGTAATGAAGAAAAACTGAAATAATTGCACTAGTGCTGATTTCAGTTTGATTGATAATATATAAAAACATATTTTATAAAGATTTGTGTTGATAATATAAGAACAAATAATTTTATTTTACTATAGATTTTGTGAAGTAGCTTCATATTATTTTGTAATCTTCAATACTTTTTATACAAAAATTCAATACTCCAAAATAACATTCTTGTGAAAAGTTTAAAGTATTTAAAATTAGATAAGAGGGTTAAAGAAAAATAAAAAATGATAATTTTTGAGATTCAGTAAGAAATTTAATAGTATTCGTAGCAATCATACAATTATTGGGATTTTATTAATTTAAATGACGAGAAGTAAGTTGTAAGGACTCGCTTGGTGGTAAGAGGACAATCAAGTACATTCCCGTTGTATTTTCAGCAGCAATCTCTCAAAGAATTTCATAAATCTACCCTGTGACCAATTTACCCTCGCAATTCTACAAAAACAACTGAATAGAGTCCCCTCGGAATCCCGACCCCTAATCCACGACGTAACGTCCTCTCAAATAAATGTCCACATTTTTAATTATATTTTTTTAGAAACCATTAACCATAAGCAAAAGAGATTTAATTTTAATAACACTAAAACTATTGTTTTGATTAATAAATTATTGCTTGTACATTGCTTGATTTCTACTTCAAAAAAAATATTTTTTATTAAACATTTTAATTGTCTTTTTCATCAAATCATTTTATATTTAATTTTGAGATTTTATATAATTAAGCGTGTTAATTATTAAATTACCGTGACTTGGTAAAATCAACGTTTAATATGTATGTTTCTCAAATCTTTATAAAATATTTTTATTTTATTGATTTTTTGGCTTTTTAAACTATATGTGTAACGATATATACTATATTTCATTTATAAAGTATGTAATAAAATCTAATGTATTGAAAGTTCTTAAATGGCGTCAAAGTAAGGTTTTGCGTTCTAGAGTAAAAATTAAACTGAATCTTCTTTGACTTTTGTTTAACGTGAACCTAAGCTTTTTTTTCTTTCATACATAAACTTTTATTTATAATTCCTTCGATGAAATTTATTACAGTACTGATAAAAGATATTTATCATTAAGACAGTTCTTCATTAAGATATGAGTATAAATATTTATTTGATTTAAAAAATTTTTTGGTGGTCTCATAAAATAAACAATACATATTCATTAAATTGTCAAAAGGTGTGAATTGCAAATCAGTATTTTAACGTTTGTCTCCACTCCTAGCTAAGTTTGACAGCAAACAAATAAAAAAGTTATTTCACGCATTAATTGTACTTTGATTAATATTATGACAAATAAGATTTATTTATCTTAGAAAAGACTTTTGCAAGAAAAATAATCATGGGAATACAAAAAATATCAGAAAACATATCATTTGTTTTTTGAGATTGGGAAAGCCTACAAATCTTCAAAGTTTTCTATGAATATTCTTGTTTTGATTTGAATGCGTGATCATGATTTTTCCCAATATTGTTGGTAGATTTTATTATATTAAACAATGTCTTATACGTACGGGTGTAGATGCCTAGCACGTGGGTCACCGGCAACTTTTTTATAAAGCCAAATATTTGTTTTTTTAATCAAGCCAGGGATTTTGGGCTGAAATCATTTTATTTCAAAAAGAAAGTTTTCGTACGTTTTCTTCTACGTAAGGTCGAAAATATACCATGAAAAAACCTCATGGTTTCTAAAATTGAAGTAAAAACCTTACGTTGCCAAAAAAGTTATGTTGTTAAAAGTTTGCGAATCGACGAACGTGCAGCGTGTATTTTAATTTTGAATGATTTTCTTAAAATATGAATTGGTAAGCAGAAACTCAATTTTTTTTGAAACGGTTAAAGACACTTGCATCTTTGTCTGAGTTGTAACTGGCTTTGTACTGATGTATGACTGATACAGCGGAATCATAAAGGTTTATTTTACGTTATATATATTTTAAGCTGAAAGCAATTCAAATCGTTACTTGGAAAATAATTATGAGTAAGTTATAACTCTCACTACTGGACCACGAGGCGGTTGTGAAATGTTAACTTGTAATAAGTTTTGATAGCTTTTCACAATCAGTACTGGCGAGTTTGCACAAGGGAGAGTAACCAATCAATTTCGCTATGAAACGAACATTTAATTGGAATCCTCCGTTACAAATCGACAGCTTATTGTAAACTTGCTATGAAATTTGTAGAATCAGTACAAACCATAACGTAGCGCTGTTCAGTGTTGCTGCTGCAATAAAGTGATTTGATTATTCTGCTTTGCGGGCTTGTGTGCAGTTGTATGGAAAGTATTTGAAACAAAATTCATTGGTAAAATATTAATAAATATTTTTTTAATAAAAATATATACTTTATCAGATTTGATAGTGTAAACCTTTAATATAATACAAATGTCCTATCTGTTTGGAAAAAAAAATTTGCGCATCACCAAACACATGCTTATTTTGATTTGACTAAGAATCGTAAATCCTAATCAGGCATTATTAGCTATTCTCTGAAAAAAACTAGTCTTTTTCATATTCTTCTTAATCGAAAAAGTAGTCAAATGACAAGTGGTCGTAAAATGTAGTATATATTTACACAAAAAATTTTACTCTAGAACATACAAACAAATAAGTTATCCTTTGGATTGTTAAATCAATCTATCAAGAGTTAAAACGCTTAAGCTATCTTTGCTCATTGCCCTTTGTTTCGTTGCACAAGTATCGAAAAGCGAAAACTCTTACTATTTAAAAAAAAATAGGATGTAAAATAAACCAGTCTGTCGAGGATGAAATATCAGCTAGCCAAATATATATTTTTTCAATTCAATTTATTGCTTGCAAAAAAAAACTCCAGTGCACCCACTCGCGGCACCGCAAATAAAGCTGTGTGACGTCATCATTTAGCAAATCAAACTCGACCGCCGGGCAGCATGGGCGGCAGTAATTTGCGAGGTCACTGGGCGAGTCTAATCGAAAACGAATGAGCACAAATGGTACGGGCCAGCATTAATACGTTTACGTCACTGATGCATCATTCGGAATAATGCGCTGCAGAGAAACGTTGCCCTCTGATGTTGACAGCTTTCCCCGGAGCTTTGCCGTGTTTATGTCGGCCGTATAGTTTATGTGCCGCCATTCGATATGAAATAAGTTCGTATGCTGCTCGAGCGAGAGCTCCTGCTCGAAACGTGGCTTCGTATAAAAATAATTCGCTTTTGAAAGCACGAATGGTCTTTGAAACCATAAAATTGTTGAGAGTTTATTTGATTTTAGTGGTAAGAAAAATGTTTTTACTATTTGTAAAAGTTCTTGTTGAGGGACAAGGCATTTGATTCGTGAAGATCCATTATTATAATGATAAAAGTACCTTTGTATTTTGACTTCACTTTGAGTTTATTAAAATTATTTGCATTACTAGTTTCGACCCAATACACTGGGTCATCATCAGATGCATATATATATATTTTATTGTAAAAGTTCCCATGAAATTTTTTGTTTTTTAAAAAAAAACAAGCTTTATTTCAGATAAAATTTAAAAAGCGAGTCGTATTGATTTTTGTACAAAAAAAACTTATAAGAAGTTAAATAATATAAATATTTCTTATAAACATCTATTTTACATACAGGAATTTAATTTTATATATAAACTTCATTAAACAAATATTTTGTAATGATAAATTGTATGCAAAATAAATTATTGATAGACTAATTAACTCGGAGTTGCTAAACAGAAAAAAAATCTGCCCGTGGCTCGCGAGATCATTTGGGTTGGCCACCCCCTGCGTATACATTTAAATTATGAGTGATCGGCATGAAAACAATAACAAGACGAAATTTATTGTTCCTTATCTTTATTTTATAAACAAATATTAAAGAAGTAACGTTGACGAGTCTTAACAAACATTACGAGCTATAAACCTAAAGAGTAAATTGACCTTATGCCGCTTTTAGTTTTAAACACATTCAAACGGGTACTACAGTACCTTCCCCACCTTTAGACAGCAGTCAGCGAAGCGGGTATTAATACCCGCCCCGCCTTTAGTGTGTTAATATAAATGTCTAGGTTAGGTTTATTTTTAAGGTTTGAAGCGTTTAATATGCCCATAAATTGCATAGCTATAACTGTTAAATGCATATTAAATTGAAAGAGATTATTTGACGTAGTATCATTATGTATGTTGATTGACTCTTATATCTTGCTTTTAAGCATAGCTTTAGCTAAAGTTTTTTAACTGGCTAAGAACTTTCCAACTCTTGTCAGACTGAACATCTTACATTCAGAGTGACGTAATCAAAAGAAACATATTGTTTTAGTACAAATGATCCAACTTGAAATCATACCTCTGGGCTCTTCTCGTGTTTATTCAACGCGTATCCATTATGTAATTTATCCAAGTTTAGTAAATACTTCGTACAACCCTTACAACTAATACAACCCTTCGTGTGGTCGTTACAATTCATAATAAGATAATTTGCATAGAGCAAATTATAACTCGGATTGTAAAGTTAATTTCGTTTACAGAAACAATTTATAATTTTATCTCCGTACTTTGAAAATTTAAGTCTCATTTGATCTTTCGGGAGTTTATTTTTATATCAGATTTAACAATGCAAGATATGACGAAAGCGATATTGCGGTGTCATTTAACGCTTTTATGTTGCTAACATTTTAGAAGTTTTTTATTTGAAGATTCGTAAAATGAATATCATTTTTAGTTGCCATAAAATAAAAACATAAAAGTTGTTCTGTAAGCGTTTTATTATAAAACTTAAATACGCAGAAAATGTATTGCTCCGAAATCGACTGTAAATTTTACCTTACATAAAGAAAATAATTGTTATATTTTTAAAATGTATTTAAAAGCAAATTAGCTTTATGAAGTATTAAAATGGTTTGAGATAATAAAAAGACATTTAAAAAAATTATTAATCATTCTCAGTTTAATGTTTTTTGTTACATCAAATTACCATTTTTTAATAGAATTATTATGAATAAGTTATACTTATTTGCAAATATTCTGTAAAAAAATTTAAAACCATTCTAAAATACAATACTTGTACCCGTTTATACATAAATATATAATATTTTATAAATAAGGTACCAGTTGGTATTTTATAAAGGAAAAGTCTTTCATAGACTGACATTTTTATATTTTTTGCTCTATTACTGCGCAATTCAGACGCTGAAAAAATGTGAAAAATTTTCCTCTACGTTGCATTTACTGTGACGTCCAATTTGGCACAAGGTACTATTTTGATGGCTCGGTCTACCAATTTGTTGAATTTGACGATTTAATCCAATTTTGTGAAACACTATCATAACGGGAACGGCAAAATAAAGTCAGCATTTTGAAATTATTCGCCATATTTTATTATTATGTTTTTTTTTAAAATATTTTTTTAGTTACCAATCAGTGCTGCAATCTTGACAGTGTAATTATTAAAAAGTCTCAAAAGTCCAAAAGTATTTAATACAATTTAAATATTGTATTTTTAAAATCTTAATGATATCGTAAAGTGTGTTAATATGTTTTTTGTTATAAGAAAAAGGACATTCACAAGACCTGCAATTATAATCGTATGTAGGAACATGTGTTTCGTGTGTTATCCAACTAAAAGTTTGCGGCTGTTTTGTATAAAATAATTTGTGAAACTTTGTCTGTATTCAACTTCCAAACTACAACGCCATAGCCACGCATGGAAATAAAACTAATAGCGGTTATTAAAATAGCATGTGAGTGTAATCAGAGCTCGAACCCCGATTCCGAGATTCCACAGTGGTTTCAGCAAACCACTTTTACTACAGTTGAAAGTTCATAAGGCACGTCCCTATAACGAGGGTGAAACCGACAAGCACTGAATATTAATTGTTGCCGACCAAAAAGCTTAATGGTCGAAATATGGACATCCCTGCCTGTAATGGCCACGGTTTCTTTTGTGCTGGTCATAATTTACGATTTGCCAGTGGAGTGGAACCTCCACTTTTTCTAATTAGTAGCGAGATGGGAAGCCCCGTTCGGTTGCATATAATTTTTATTTAATCCTTGTTTGGAAACATTCACCTTTTGTTTCAGTGTTAAATGGGCTCTTTATTTCAAACGAACCATTTTAATGTTTGGCAATAAAAAATAACAATTGTATTCAGCGCCTGCTATTTTATACTGCTCTCTAAATTCTTGCTCAATTGAGTTCTTAAAGCTGTTACGAGTTTTTTTGAGCGTGAATTTGAAATTCGTAATTATTAACTACGTTGTCACGACTACAGAAATTTTTTTCTGCTTATTGAATTGAATAATTTTCTAAAAAGCTTGTTAGATAATTAATCGTTAAACTCTGGGTATTCATAAAATGAAAGCTAATTTTTAAATTTTAGTTCAAAACTGAAAAATAGTTGAACTGCAATTTACTTTGTAAAAACTACTACGTTCTTTGGAGTATTGTGAAAATGAAATTAAATATTTATTATAAGGCACCTTGGTAATTGCACGAGACTAAGCTAAATCACTCCTTTTGTTGCAAGATTAGATAAGTACGGCGACTTGGGACTCTCTCATAAAGGATTACTATACTTTCATTCAATTCTACGAGCTTTTATATTAAATACATAGTTTCTATTATTGCGTTTTACTTTTACCTCAAATCCATCCACTGGTATTAACTTTTTATCCTTTATTTTATTATTACTTTATTTATTTATTTATTACTTTGGTATTTTCATGATTCTTCAAAAATAGGTTTTTAGTTTGGAAATATATTAAATTGCTTGAAAAAAAATTGTCTTAGTAAATTTAATGAAAACATTGAAAAACTGAAGTAAATCAACAAATTCTCGACGAAAGTTTGACTGTTCTCTTTGTTTCCTTGCATTTAAAACAGTGACAATAGCTTTGAAATTAAATACAGAGCCATTGAAACATTAATTTAAATTCCAAAATCGATTTGTTCCGTCTTTGTATAAACAAGAAACTAGATAACTATAAAGCTAATGTAAATTTAATTGAACGTATTGAATTTCAATGCTTTGAAAGATTTTTTCTGATAATAAACTGCATAATGAAGTGGTTAATTGATCCAGATTGAAGTAAGAGATTATGAAATTTGGTTCAATCCTTTGCGATTTATAAATTCACATTTTAACTGAGTTGTATTTACTAGTATTTAAAATCATATACATTTTTATTCATACACTTCAAATTTCTAGATAATGAATGTGGAATTTGAGATTGTTCATTTATTTTTTTGGCAACAGCTCATTACGCTTAACCAAATATTGCATGTTGAAAGCATAACGATGATTAATTGCAGTTCAAACTCAGTAAACTAAATCTGAACAATACGAACAATCTATAAATCGTTACATAAAAAAAACAGCAAAAACTTCATTCACACGGTGTACTATTTTATATAAAACTGCGATGGAAAAATAACAATGCAAAATATTTACTGAAAATTTGAGTATTTTTGTTTGCCTACAGCGCGCAGTTTGCCCTCGCATTTTAAATGCTAACATGAAAAATCTCTCGGCCCGCTCAATCCCGGCTTATTTATTTATCCTCCCCCACCCGGACGGCCGTTTGTTAACGCCGACTTTTTATTTTACCAGCTTCTTATTCCTTTCACACGAGCAACAACTTTGCTTTTCGATTGCCTGCGAAACAACCAGCCTACCTATGATTCCCATAAAACAATTCCATCGTGTAAAACGTGTGCTCCATTAGTAAAACTGTGCTATTTTTTTTTCCTAAATACTTTATTGACAAAATATTCTCTAAGTTCATTTTGAATAATTAATCAAGATTATTAGTTACTAGCAATGTAGCCCGTCATAAAATGACGTATTTGATGAACGATGCGATAGTGTTTGAACATAATAAGATGAATAATGCTTTAATTTTGTACCATCAGTTGGATGAAGGTGCAAAGTTCTGTAATATACTTGGCCTTGAACTTTGAAGCAGAGTGGCCCACTGTTAATTTAGCTCCCATTGATGCAAAAGATATACTGTTATTGTATGATCTTATTTTTCTCTTGAAATTTACATTATAAATATCCTTTAAATATACTGGGGAAATAGGCCTTGCTGGTAGTTTCACTTTATCTTTGTGCACTTGAACTGTTGAACTTTCCATCTGATGGGTTTTCTGCTTGATAATGTAAAGCATTGCAGAATCGACAGGTCACACTAATTAATCCGAAGACAAACGCAGCGTTCGCTGTGCATCAGTTTCTTTTTGTCTTGAGGTCGATGCGCGTACTCGAATTTTAAGAAGACGCTGCTCACGTTTTCCTTCCAACTCATTGCTTGACATTTATGTCACATTTCGTGTCACAAACAACGCATCACTTTTCACTGCACTGTTCTTTATTTGATGCAGTCTTTATCACGTTCAATTGTGCAATTCTTTTTTAATTACGTTTTCTGTGCGTAGAAGGTGTTATTTTGAGTTATTAATGATGTGATTAATAATTTCTAATGCAATTTCGATAAAAAAAAATGGAGATGGCGTTTGTGTCAAACTGACATAAGCTGGAAATTTCTTAGAAGCATCTAAAATTTGTTTTTTTTGTAAAAGTTCTAAATTTGAAATTCTCACGGTGAAGAACTGAATCATATAATTCGTACATATTTTAATTCGCTAAAGCATATTTTAAAGTTTATGAATGAAAATATTATCCTATCGTCTTGAAATTCGGCACATAGCTGCGGAAAAATTTACTTAACTTATGTGCAAAAAATCAGCGTTGTATCTTTTAAGATATTCTATACAGAACGGAAAAATGAAACATACATACATACAAACATACAAACACACAATGGCTATTATTATAGTAGATAGATATTATACAGCTGGTTAATGCAATTCAATATATGCGATAAAGAATACATTACAATACAATCTGGGTAATTGTTTTTGTGTTCATGATCATATTTTCATGTTTTATTGTTGTGCACAATTGTCTCAAGAATATAGAAAAACCCAGTGAAAATTTTTAATTTCTCACTCAAGACTGTTCATTAAACCTTAGTATCTCTGCGTTGCGTAAAACATTTACTTATTAATTTCCACCCATCCCTGAAATAATATGGAACCATTAGATTAAAGATAATTTTGAAGTTTGTTACCAACTGAATACCACACAAAGTATGACTCTAGAGAGCATCAGGATGCTCACGGATACACAGTGGTAAAACTTTTCACATTAATTATTTCTATGCACTTATTCTAGTGAAATAGTTTCAGTGTAGGGCACTTTGGCATTGGTATTGTGTGTAGAGCTAAATGCTGGGTTTTCCGAAACCTTGGCATACTTTTGCATTACCTCCATGCTCGGTTGTCTTATGTAAACACTGAGTGTACTTAAATATAATACACATGGGTGTGGGGAAATTTAAAACATATTTTAAAAAAATATGCTTTCTATTTTTTAATGAAAGCATAATTATTATTTTAATAAATATAATATAATCGAAATAATTTTAGAAAAATATTAATAATTAACAGGTTTTACAAAACCTTAAATTAAAATCGTTAGAAATTATGGACAGCATACAAAAGTCATTATTCCAATCAGCTCTTTGTAACTGTTTAAATATTTATGCATATTATATTATATATTTAATGTAGTTCAAGTTTTGTTATTTTTTATTTACGCAAAAAATAAAAAAAGCTGTAAGGTAAAAGGAAATAATGGAGGAAAATGAACGTGCGAGATAAAAGAAGCGTTAACATACATGACAGTATCTACTCATGTTAAAGTGGTTATCATTTTTAATAAATCTATAGTAATATTTGAGCTCTCAAACCAAGTCAATTATATTTTAATATAAGCAAAGAATCTAAAAAGAAAAGAATAACTTTTGTATATAAGTTTTTTATGTGGGTTTTTTTTCTATCAAATTTCACTTTTTTAAATTTTTTTATTGACATATTCTTTTCTCCATATATTAAGATATAATTTTATTTTATTTGAAAATATTTCAATGAGTATTTATTAAGTAATAGAAAGAAACTTACATTAATTTTACAAAGCACTAAATTTGTTTCAAATAACGACCTTGTAATTATATTTCAACCAAATTAGCAACAGCCAGAAGATATACGCCCTATAAAAGTCAGCAAATAAACTGTGCCGTGTTATTTCTCCAATTGTTCGGCTAAACGATAAAGCGAGCTGTGGCAGTAAAATGTAAAATTTAAAGCTTCATATAAACCGGAGGTACAACGGCCACAGCAGGATCGCTCCATTACTTTCCCGTTTCCATGGGAACCTAATACAAGAGTGCACTACTATTTGACGACCAGTGAAACACTCGTAGGAATGAACTTTCTCGTCCGGCCCGCGCTAACAAAGAAAGACTGGGAGGGCCGAGTCTGAGGGCGTCTGGCGATTTGAGAAAAAGTGGAAACCACGTGAAGCCTGAAACAAGAAACGTCGCAGCGACACGAACAAAAACGGATGGATGCGAGGTGAAGGGCGAACGATCGCCTTCATCTGTCCAATGTCTTAAAATGTAAAAAGAAATTGTGAAAGCTTAAGAATTATTGGAGAATAACACACTTTAACTTTTGTATATATAGTATATACTTTTTCGTTTGAGCGCCTTTGTTACGATGTAAATTCTACATGTCATTTTAAGTTTATCAAATTAAGCACAAAAATATTAATTTTGTCAAAATATTTTTTATTCAAAACAATCTTCATACTAAAAACATTGAGATGCAATTTTTCAGTCGGTAAGTGTTTTAAAGTTTATATCTATGAACGCTTGTGATGAGAATGAAATATTTACGTAAAATAAGTGATGTTTGTTCATGTAAAAACAATTAATAAGAGTCTTTGTTTAGTGTATGTTTTTTGGTGGAAGCCACGTTGCTAAAACAACCAGGTTACCATTTTATCCTTAGAATGCCATTTATATTATTTATAAAGCATATTTTTATCACAAATATGCAAACTACGTATGATTATGTTCAACCAAACAATATCCTCTGAAAAACTCATGGTCAAGAATTTGTGATCAACTAATTAATCCCACACACAATAACCTGCATCTGAATTATCTGAAATATATCATGTAGAAAATATATATTTTATGTTTTCTTTATTTCGCTTTATGATTTATATTTTCTCAACAAAATTTATAAATTTTTATATCAAGGGTAACAGTGGTTTGTAAGGTTTTAAGTGCGTCTTTGTACTACAATATATTATAGTTTATTACTTTGTGTACTCAAAGTTCGATCCAATAAATCTAAAAGTTTAATATCCGATTATTCATTGTAATACCACAGTTAAATTCAATTCAATTTAACAATAGTTTACACGTTTTTCCACGCGATACACGCGGACACGTGAAAGCTAAAGTAGCTCCGAGCGTGGTGCAAGCTCCTTAAGCGCAACTTATCTTTTGTGTTATTCCCAACGAGATTAAACGATAAAATTAATCGACTAGAAATTTAATTTATCTGGAGAAGATTAAAACTTCAAATGTTCTTACCTCGTAATATTAACAAAGTTTTTGCCTAAAACTGATCTTTCGCGGTTTTAAAAGAATTTCTAGTAAATTTTTGTAACGTAATTCAATTTGCTGTGTTTTAATTTTCAAGCATGGCTGCCCTTCATGTTCGCGTGTTTTTCAAAATGAAATATTTATTGGCCGTTGTTTTTTCGCAAATATACTAGATTATTCAATTTGCTTTTACTGAAAACTGTTTGTGCCGCACTGAATACAAGCAAATAAAATTTATTCAATATTTTAAAATAATTAAAATTGGTGCCATTTGAAAATTTATAAAATGAATAATAATAGCAAACTTTATATCAAAAAGCTCTTTTTTTGATACGATGTAGGTTTTGATGTATTATTTTTTTTGTAAATGAATGATGGAATATTATTACTAAAAATATATTGCATAAAACTACTAGCACATTATTAAAAAGATGTGACTCGACATGGTAATGCGTGTATTAATTTTGAAGTCTCTTATTTTGAGTAGTAGTAAAGTATTTCTGTATTATTCTGTAACACAGCCTCCAAAAAGACAGTAGCATAATACTTATCTATGTATTGGGTATTGTCATGTTAACAGGTATTTGTACAGTGATTAGGAAATAATCATTAGCGAGGGTTTGTATTGTCCTCTAACAAATACACTATTCATATATCCTGTCCAAACAGGGAGATCGCTCCGAATGATATTTCATTGTCGGTTTCATCAGAACGGTCCGGTTTATAATATTCATGGAAATTAATAATTCGGCAGTCACCTTTTGTGTAGGCCGCCGAGCGTCAGTCGTGCCTGCTCATTTCGTCGCACGACCATTTGTTGCATTATCATTCGGTCGCATGTTTGGATTAACCTATCACTATCTTGATGTTTGATTATTGAATAGCTTTACAATATAAATAATTATTTATATAACATACTATATTCATTGTTGTAGAGTACAGTGAAGTGAAACGTATCGACGTAAAAAAACGATATAAATCAAAAATATATTTAACGTCCGCTTCGTTTTCTCATTTTCGTTTTAAAGCACCCTTAAAATAATAAGACTCTATCTTTTTAAGCAAATCCTCAATCACCTTCCAAGATTTTTCAGAGATAGTAGAATTAAACCAACTAAGAATATCAATTAAACTAGATTATTTTACATGTGTCATATGACTCTCAAGATCTGCAAGCGTGTTGAAATATGTCTATGGTTATCTCATTTTCACTAGAGCTGTTTTGTATTTGTCGCTTCTACTATATGAAGTAATGTATTATATGTTATACCTATGACGACGAGCTATGAATTTTACTTGACTACCGAGTGGAGATGGACAATTTTTGATCTTTGGCTTTGTAGTAAATAACTTAGAGAAATTTCATCTTTATTATCGAAAACGCGGATGTTGCGTATAATGAAAAATGATTATGTGAAAGATTATAATACATACGACAACTTGGCGACGACGAATCGATAGCGCTTGCGGTTATTCGTGTGTGGGTGAACATTGCTTGGAGCTAGTGTGCGACCCACCCTTAACCGATAGTGTTAAATAATTCAATTAGTCTGAACTGTGGTGCTAACCGCCGTCGTGTCCGGCTTGTGCGGCTGAGCTTCTGCTGGTATTCGACATAAGCATCTTGAACCATTAGCCGTCCAATCGGTGGCTTATCTGCTGACACTTTAACAAACTCTTTACTTCAAATTTACAGCTCACACACTTAAAAAACAGTACTGTAAATAAGAATGCTTTCAATGCACAGTGAACTTATAAACATCAAAAATATTTTTTATTGCTATATTCATTAATCGTTGATTGCAATTCCTAGACTATGTAAAAATATTATTGTAAAAATCACTCCGTACTGAATAAAACATTCACAGAGCTTCTGGGTTTGAATCCAAGTAAATCAATTCAGTTTTTTTAATTGATTTACTTAACTGCCTCTCTCGCTTTGACATTCGATAATTTTTATCGGGAGTAATCGCACTTTTATAATGCGAATAAGCCGAGATTATATATTTATGTATTTACTTTAACAAGGCTTCAAATCCACTTTAATATCATCTTTATTTTTGTAAAAAATTATCCGCTTTTGAATTTACCAAAAAAACAACTGTAGATCCCAGAGTGGCAACATAATTTACATTTTACGAGTATATTCTTCTGAATATTTTATTATTTGCAATGGGAAAAGTTTACTTTATTTTGTATATTTTAATATCTGCTGTTTTTTTACATAATCAATTGAAGTGTTTTTTTGTATAAACGATGTGATGAACTGACAGAGAATAAGTACATCTCGAGAACGTGTTCAAAGCTCAGGGGCTGTTTGAGGTGGTAATATTTTCTCAGAAATTTCAATCAATCAAAATAATACTTGCGTTATTTTCAATAGGCGTTTCTTAAATGTTTTGAAGAGTTGGTTCATGTCAAGGAATATTTAATTTAAAATGAAGATTGCTTTAATAATATTTTCTTTCATCTTGAGAATTTATGGTTGTGGATTTTTTTGAAGACATGTTTTAATCGGAGTGACAAATCAAAATGTGCTTAGTCGTTTCGTTTTATTAATTTTTGATAAACGACATTTTGTACATTTTTAGTAAAATAGCACACGAGGATAAACTATCGAGTAGAGCCATCTGTAGACGAGTAGCGACACTAACGCTACTCAAAATGTTGCGTGCATACATTTTAGAATTCTCGTGCCTGCTCTGACATGTAATGTAGAATATGTTATTTTGAAAATACATAACTTAAAGATATACTAGTAATAAGATGTGTTATTTAATAATCTTTAATAATATATCATTTCAACATACTCACATTTATAAAATTTAAATACTTTTAGATAATTTAAACAACTTACAAAAACGTTAAGAATATTTTTAAAACACCACATTACTAACAAATATTTAATAAAAAGTTGCCACATCATCAATGGCAAAAATATTTTAATTTATCCTTATAAAATATTTGTAATTTTTTTTTATAAATTAGACAATAATAACACCATATACGCTTACGATTAAAAGAATCCTAGTTAATAAAAATATTTAACTGAAATAAATCGCCACAAATTTGAGTTTGTCTTATTTGAAAACTCACTGAATATTGCTAAAATGAAATACATTTTATTTTATAATAGAGTTAAATTATAAAAAACTACCTACGCACAACCCAAATATAAAAACCGTTAATACTGGATATATTAAGTAAAAAATATTTATTATTATTAAAAGAAATTGCACTATTTTGAACCGTAGACATAACAATAATATAATACGTAGGGAGTCCTCGTATAAACATGCTTTTTAAAAGGCGATAAAAATAAAGTATAAGATGGGGATAAATATTTAACCAAAGGTCTAAAGCAGCTGTCAGTGTGGCGCTTCCTCTAGGCCTAAAGAACTTGAAGGGACCCGAATCTAGAATTCAGTTTGTCCCTGTAGACAAATGAAATTTTCTATTCACCACAACCATCGTTTGCATTTTTACTAGAACCTGCCGCTGTTTTTTCATCAAGAGCTCCCTCTCTGTGGGGGATGTTTGAATTGATAATTTTTTTTATTCAAAGCCAGGTGCGGTTTAAATGCATTGAATAGCTTTTATTACTGAGTAATTTTCAGAATACGTGAGGAAGTTGTAAAACCAGTAATGATCCATTTTTTTATATTGATATTCGAATTATATTTTTTTAACTTTAACAAGCTTTTTTATAAAAGCTTTATGACACAACAATAAATCATTAGTGCGACGAATCGCGGTACCGTTTCTTTTTTATTAAGTACACACCGATATATTATATATAATATTTATATATAAATAGTCTTTGTTGTTTTCTATTGCTTTAAAATATTATTGAATATGGTAATTGGTTTATCTAATGTACTTTACGCAAATGTGCGTTGCTTTAAATCTTAGCTTGACTGCATGTATGTGAGTAGTTTTTGTCTACTGCAGAAGTTAGAGAGCATAAACAATTTCCATACTAATATGCATGAGCTTTCACGGTGCGTGTCTTCGTGGCACTGCAGATAGATGCCTATATTAACATAATTTTACCTGAACGTGAATCCATACTCGTGAACCTATTAAAACTACCGGCAAACAGCAGGATTGGGTAACTTTATAACGCATTTCCTAAATTATCATTTGATATATGTGAGTATTATTCGAAAAGCAAAAAAAGTACGTAGAAAAAGCACGTTTACTTTTTATAACTTGTGTACTTTCGATTTATTTTGTCTTCGGTTAAAATTCAGTTTTAATATTTCATCAGATACGTTGAAAATAAAGTATATTATTTAGAGATAAAAAAAAAGTGTTCTGCAAGCAAATAATATGAACAGAATATATATTTCAAACGAACAAAGACTACACAAACAGCGTAAATCCTGTAAATTTATCAAATACAGTATTTTGGAGTATTTGAGAAAGATCCATGTATGTACTTTGGAAACCTCAGTTAAAAGCAAATACAGAATATGCGAAGGTGTAGCGGATATATTTGTAAGGAGGAAGATAAATAATAAAGAACTCTTCTTGTATTTAAAGATGTTCTTAAAATTATTGAAGGAGTTAAATTCAGTCAGATGAACTGTAAACATTTATCACTTTAATTAAACATTCAGAATATTCTTCTGTAGAAGAAATATATAACAATTAATACCGACTTAATCATTTGATGTGCATCTTATCAAAATGGAGATATATATTAAAAATACTAACAAACAACAAAAAATGATTGGATAAAAAATATTCTGAAGATTACATGAAAAATTTAAAAGGAAAAATATGCAGGTAATCGTGTATTTTTAAAGCCTTATACTGAATTGTATTTTATAAAAGACAGTGAAAAGCACTCGTACCGAAATGTGGTATCCATAAATAAAATAAGCTACCATCACCTCAACGTTCACCTTGCCAGCCTGGAGACTGCAGCGGCTGCATGAGAGAGCACCGAGGTACTGAGATACATTGCAATTGAATGCATGTAAAGATATGCAGCCTGCGGTTGATGCATAATGCAACAAAGTTTTTCATAGACATTGAATGGGTTGTGACGGCGCCAGCTGCCTTCAAAACAACCTGAAATGGAATATAAAATGAAATTTACATATTATAAAAGATATCACTCTTTTATACAAATTTAATTTTCAGAAGTCATTTTATACTTACTTACTGCTGCTATGAATAAAAAAAACGGTCCGAATACGATGAAGCGATAATTTTAGTTTTTTCTAATTAAATACTTTAGATTCTTGCACGCGAAAATTTTTCACATATTTTTTGTCACAAAAAAATTACAAATGTTTGTTGGCAAATCATTAAAAAAATTGTGTATATTTAAAATTACTTGTGGCTTACGATCTCTGCTATATTCATGAAAATATTCCATACTTACTGTGACTTCATTAGAGGGAGAATTTGTGTTACACTCCGATTGATGTTAGTGAGGTTTTATATTACAGTCCAATAAAATGTTACGAACCTGCAATGAAGTTTACAAACACGGAAAATGGTTTATTTTATCTAAAATGTAATGATAACTTAGAAACATTAAAGTCTGAGGTGATTCTCGTAAAATTCAAAGACCGTAAAATTCTGTGTCGAACTGCTCGTTGGTAAAATCATTTCCCATAAGCCCAAGGCGAAAAGTCTCTAGACTACCGCCCTCGTAATGCGATCTGTTTGCGAGGAAATAACACAAAACTTCACAAGAATTTAATAATGATAAAATATTTTTTTTCTTATTATTGATAATATTGTAAGATTGCCAATCAAATCGATATTTTAAAAACCCAAGTTTTATGATATTGTAACTTAAAAAAAAGATCTTAAAAAGTACAATCACGGATATCTTTTGCTATTTTTTAAATTTGATTATCACATATTTGTGCGGTTACTGCTTACTAAGCTCATGCAATGATGTTTATTGTTTATACACAAATTTCTCATTGAATGGACAAGCATTGTGGTTTAGTTGTCTATTTGTTTGCATGCGCATTCTCTCAAAACTCTCGTCATAGTTCAAGTTCTTGATTTTAGATCACGATCTCCAACTCCACGAAATATACATCTTACATCGAAATAGACAAGCATTGCAGTTAAGTTATCTATTTGTTTTCATGCGCATTCTCTCAAAACCCTCGTCATAGTTTCGAGTTCTAGGTTATAGATCTCGATCTCAAATTTCATGTCGAATATTATCCGTCAAAGGATTTTTTTATATATTAATAACAGATGCCTTTAATACATTTTGTTACTTAACAAACTGACTTAGATGGTTTTGTGTAATAAATATCCAAAAATATCTCATTGGTGGCATTTCAAGATTTTGACAAACACTGCGCCAAAGACGAGATAAAAAAATATTTTTTGAAAATTACATTTTTTCATTAATTTAATGAAAATGAATAATTTATCCAACAAAATTGGTAAAACGATATCTGCACATGTCTCGAAGTCTGCAAGGTAAAGCTTTTTTTCGCTTGTAGGCCAAACTGCTGACGTAACATTCTTACCTTAAAATATCTTTCTTACAGTATCGGGAACTCGAAATCCGATTTCTTTTCTAGTTTACAGCTTTTTGTTTATACCACAATAAAATGATCTTCAGTTTATCTGCTGGCAAAAAACTTTTCGAAGTTAAGTAAATTTTAGATCGTGATTGCTCTGCTATGATTGGATAAATTTTAAATGAATATATTTAACTTAAAACTTTATTATTAAATGGAATCCGTATACTTTTAGTGTTGTGAAGATTTAGTACGTTCGTGTCTGATGAAATTAATTGTTTTGTTTGTTTGTGATTTAGGCTTACTAACATTTGAACTTTTGGCTTTGTATGAGACTAGTTCAACAATAAATTTTATTTGTTTATCAAAAATAGTCTTAAAAGCATTTAAATAAAAACTACTGACTCTAGTTTTCAACGGACCCAAATGTGCTGATATTTTCTCGGTATAATAAGTACGTAAATTTTATTTTTATGTTGAGCGCTATGAAAAAAAAAAAATGATGCCTTTGATCTTATAATCAATCAAATCAAATAAAAAAATTGATGCATTATAAATAAATATTAAAAAATATTCAAATCTATTACTAGATGAATGAATTGATAGCCAAGGCAGTATGAATCAAATGGACATTTTAGACACACAATCGTGATAACCTTTTCACGCCCATGTCTTCACATAAGTTGCGATGGAAATAAATTTATGAATTCGGTAAATCATTATTAGAAAAAAATTCAAAATGAAGGTTATCCAATTTGAACCACCTTAATGGAAAATATTTATCACTAGTATGAGTTTACTCGCTGAAAGCCCTATACTTTTAAAAACTGCAAAATATAAACAATTTTGTTATCATTGTAACATAAAATTATAGCTAATTTTTAGTTTATTTTCGATAAAACTTTTAGTAGTATAATCAAATCTTTTTTTTATCAAATCGTTTTTGTTCATTTCAGAGTCATATTCTCATGATTTTCATATAAAAAAGAACACAAATGAATATAGTATAAATATTTTTTTATGAGATATCTGTCAATCGTTTTTTAGGAATATCTAACTAGTACCTTCTAGCTCGTTGTCACTATATTGCCTTTACCCCTCAAACCGCGTGGCGACAGATGGCGGCCTTATATTTGAAAGACGGTTTCTATTTCAAAAATATATTTAATAAAATATTCCAAAATAACCGAACCTGAAATAAAGGAAACGTTAGATATTTAGAACTAACGACGTCTAAATTGATAAAAATTATTCATGCAGCCGCCTCTGCAGTGCGAATTTTAACCCAATTTTACAGTGGGTTGTAAAAATTGAGAATTTAATTAAAATCAGAGCAGAATGAGGTTTTGATATTTCCAGAGGCGACACTGAGAAAATTGGGCGATTACCAGCTGTGAAAATTGAAAAGCCCCACCAGGAAAAATGCCTCATGGGAATATTTTTTATACCTCCCTAGATTTCAATTAAAATTCGGCATGGAATAATTTACATTCTATGATTATTCAATTACTTTATTCTGGCCTATGATTACTTGCATTCTGCTCACAAGCCACCCGGCCGACGTTTTTTTTTGGCGATAGGTACAATCTCTTTTCCATGATAATACCCTCGGCTTAATGAAAGAATCTGAAAGGTAGAAACGTTTTATTAATTCCTCTTAAACAAACAGGTCACTTTGAAAGGTCGTTGTGACCCTCTTCTGCCTCGGATCTGAATATTTCAATAATTGTTCCGAATAAGTGTAACATTTCAAATAAATCTAAATTTTCAGGAAAATTTAGATTTAATTAAAATTTTAAAAGGTGCACGTATGCGATAGTATTTAACGTAGAGATAAATTTTTCTGCTTTATTTTTAGCGCATAGTAATAGGATTCAAATTTTCTACCGCCGAAGTCTAAAAAATAAATTATATTAGATTACTCACAGTATTTCGCTCACTCTTTATAAATTTATTTAAGTTGAACATGTTTTAAATTTATGATTTAAATAAAATATTGAGTATGGTAATTCAACAGCAAAAAATTTCATTTCGGGATGATTGATTTCTGCATTTCCATATATAATGTAAATTATATATATAATTGTATTTATAAGGAAATAAATGAATGACACGTTTATGAATAAAACTTTAATCTAAGACCGGACCGAAACGTTGAAATACAAAAAAAACCAGTACGTAGCAGAGCACGTATGGGTTTTATTTGTGTTGTAAATAACAAAATTTATAAATTAAAATTAATTTAAAAAAAAATTAATTCGTATAATATCTATCTTAAAATACTTTGTAAATCAATCTGTATAAAACTATGAGATATCTGAATATTTTGATCTGTAATACAAATTCAGCTGAAACTAAGTAAATACATTAATTTATAAGTTCATTGTATATGCTATAACGTATAATATGTATAATGGCACGACATACAATAAATGATTTGTGGTTTTGGTAAGCTTTAAGCTGTATACGCTGTACCTACATCTTGTTAGAGTTTTTTTTTGTGCCATTAATAAGAAAACCTTTCCCAGCGTGCAGTAGACCAGGCAATAAATACTTCTACCGCATTTGGTTCCAAAAACATTTTTCTGGGATGTAAGCCGAAGGTCGGGCGAAGGAATTAAGGTCTATTAGTCACCGGCGAGAAGTGGTAGTTCAAGAAGGTTCCAGACCTCCGTGTGGGGCTTATTCTCAATCGAGATCAGAATGGGCTCACTTCAATAGAACCTCAAAAGTCAGGCACTTCAAGTGCGGAGCCCGCATGGAAAAAAGGGTCCGCATTGTTGGCGTAATACGATGTTCGGTGAGCGTATGGCAGACTTCTAGCAGATTTTCAAAACGTATGTATATTTTCTTATAAAAATTTTTATATAATTTTAGCTCTATAATAATATGAGAATCTTGACGACGAGGTTGCTTGAAGGAGTGAAGTTCAAAGCGATAATTTTTTTTGTTATCTAGACTTTCCGGGTAAGGTTTTGTTTGATATATAATATTTACAAATACATAGTGTGACGTTCCCGACCTTTTAGACCTTAAATCTAAGAGGAAAGGTCCGACTGAATCTTTGTCAACCTTTAAGTTAAGCTAAAAGGATGACTCGGACCCAAACGTACTTGAACAACTAAACCCCTAAACGTAAAATAATAATACTACTGACTCCCTTGAAGGTGTCACGTCTAAACTGACCTAACCCAATGTTAACGATTACTATGACTACCCTAAAAATATAAATCTTAATTTTAAAGTTTTCTCGGACTTGTTTGTTTTGAAGTTTATTTTACAATCCCGTGAGGTTAAAGTAGAAGGGAAGGTTCGGTAACAGACCGCCCCCCCCCTACCTACGATTTTCGCCTTACCATGAGATATTAACGGATTTAATATTTCGCCTCCCCTTGACTCCTTTAAACCAGTCCAACTTAAGGTTGAATTGACTCAAAAGAGGCAGCGACCCAATCTCCGCCGAAGTAAATCGAAGAAGCTATTTCCGCGTACAAACTCCGACTGAAAGGTGAACCCTTTTATCCTAATATTTAACTGAAGACGAACAGGATTTTATCTTGAATAAAAACCAAACAAATCCGATCGAAGAATTAGAAGTGCGATCCGTTGATACGAGAATGTAAAGAATTTTAGTCGCATTTGACAACTTCCTCTAACCGTCAAACAGGATCCAGTATATTCTCGTTCCGAAGAAATTTAGGTTACAGTTGCGAGCTGCTAATGCAGTGTCCCGATTGTTGCCTCGTTCCGAAGAAAATTAGAGTTAAAGATGCGAGCTGCTAATGCAGTGTCCCGATTGTTGCCTCGTTCCGATGAAATGCTGAGCGAATTGCCTTTAGAGCAGTTATCGCTTTCTGGATCCGTTGGACGACCAGAGGTCGCTGATGAAATTATAATATTGCAGGAACAAAGGGAATTAGCCCTTCAGATATATGAAGTATGTCTTGATGCTGCATTTGAATCTTCCCGTATTTAGAATCGCTCTTCAACTCTCCGTTTCTATCTCTACGGTGTCAATCGCTACGTTTCTAAATCCTACTGTTAGTAACTATAAATGGGTATGGTGACACAGAAATGTTTGGGATCCCTGCAATAGTATCAAAGCGTTACTTCGACGACACTCACACACACAGAATTCTGTCAAACCTACACCACTCGCTCTGAGGCCGCCCGACCGGCACCGTTCTCCCCTTGACCGGGAGAAGCCTCCTCGATGAAGATCAGAGGAATGGAATAAATCCTGTCTCAAATGCGAGTAAGCTCCAGATAATACCAGAACAGCGACCCAACTCACTCCAAATCGGTTATTCAAATGGGATGGGAATCTTCTCGAGTCATAATACAACTCGCAAATGAATACCAGTCTAAATTACACTATCTACGAGAGGGCGGACAAGCTACACATTCTAATACCTTATAACCTAGTTATTTACTAAATACACCCCTGCTGGAACTGCTGGCTCTGCAATAAAAGGTCCAAACAACTCGATACTATCTCTTGATAAACCGCTATGACTCCCTTTTTAAGCTATCTGATAACCACCACTCGACCAAGTAAATCCTATAATTTATCTATCTAGAATTTAAAATATCCACCAAAATATATAATATATCTCCAATGACTCTCCAAACACGTTCTAAATAATTAAAACCCAACCGTAAATAATATAAGTTCGACTTATATTTATCCGTAAACCATCAATATCCTCCTCCCACCGTTATCCTAATAAACCGTTTCATTAATACCCCTTCTCGACGCGTCCATCAATATATTACGTCCTATAAAAGAATATGATGCACAATATTCACGCTTTAAAACAACCACTCGTAATTTCAAAATCGATAATCGATTTGTACTCACTAACTTGACAGCTCTCTGACATTTGTTTATAAACAATAAAATATCCAACATGGCCGCACATTCCCAGCTGGTCCCTCGCCGTATCTGACAGCTCCCTCGCCGCCTAAGCAAGCTGACGTTGGCGTAAAGCCCATCCCCAAATGCTACTCTTTTTAACTCGCAATACAGAACTTTCCGAACAGCGCGCGCTTACGAACTCAAAAATGGCCACCTTCCGAATCACCGTAAAGACAATAAAATAATTATATTAATTTTAACCAATTTCAATTAAATTCCGTTTAACTCAACACAATTTGAAAACGCTCTATAAAACATCCATACAGTACCAAACACCACCTTAAAACAACCAAAATCGGAAAACAATTCATCCGAAAAATATCGGGGATCGAACCCGAATAAATCTCAAACAAATATCTCTGACTTCTGTCTTAATTACATAAAAACCGTAAATTAATCCGTTTTAATATTCCCTAAATTCACGACATATCATATACGATGTCTAACCAAGAATTAAAATTACCGAAACGCAAACGTACAGAAAAATATTAATTCATTCCAGAATCTAATTAGCTTCGCTAATAATATTACTAAATATATTTTAAAACTCTCGCGGTTACAATAAAACAATAGAATAATTATCTCTGCATTATTTAGGGATCGAACCTTTTGATAATACAATATGATAATACATGACAATTTACACCTAACCTCATTCATACTAATTTAGCAAAATGCTATGCATTTACACAGCAATGGCCGCCGGAAGATGGGACTGATCAATCCCGTTAACGTAATTTAATTAAAGAAATATGACAAAGCTTTATCCCTCCGGCGAAATCTCGATGATCCAATGTTCCTCCTCGGCACAACACCTCACAGATTCCACCATTTAGTTAAAATTCCAATCAAAAGTAATTTTTACAACTCAAAACACTAGCAATCGATAATCTCCATCCTAATCCTTCCGCGTCCCTTCCCTCTCTCCTAATCTCGCCACCCGGCTTGCTCCTCCTTAACGCCCAAAAACAAAACCTCTGTGTGGCCCCGTGGCCTACTTCCTCTTAACCCCAACATCCGGTCATCGATTCTAATTTTTGAAATCTCCGTTACTCCGCGACAATGTTGCCCTCTCGAAAAATGATCTCTTAAAATTGTCACACTGTGACGTCAGAAAGAATCGATATCCGCGGGACCGCGGGACGAGGGGTAACGCGTGACGTCACCGGCGCTCGCGTCTCCTCGCTAGGACCCGCCTCGAGGTGCGCGCGCAACCTCTGGCCAGCTCGCGCTTCAACCAAAATTCAAGGTCAAATCGACGAAATAATAATTTACGTATTATACTTTCTATACAAAAAAAATTTTTTTCTGGGTGAAACTAATGCAATTCGTTACAATTCCTTCCCATTGGCTGTCGGGGAAGAACATGTTTCATGTACATTCTCGAGAGCCAACACCATAGCTCGTTATTTAACAACTAAAATCAATCAATCATTCATCTCGTACGCCAGGTCTCGATTCCTGCGATACCTGATAACTCCCAACACCTTTACCATATCTTAAAATAATATATCGCGCGAATAAAATCTAAAATTTACTACACTCTCGAAACACCAATTTGTTTTTTGTTAGGAATTGAACCCAACCAAAAATATTTCTATCTTAAAATCCTCCTTCCCCCGATTGGAAAAGTATTGCTACTGCCTCAATAATTATCTCTGTTTTAAATCTCGCACCTTCCCCTGTCTATAAGAGTATCATTACTTCCTTAGCAATTAATATCTCCAAGAATATCAATATACCAAGTCGATGGAATCGAATCCCAACGAAATCCAATCACATAGAAAACTATAACTTAAATATCCTTATTAAAATATATTAACCATCTTTTATTTCTTTTATCAATAACTGTCAAACAGTTTTGATATTCGCATATCTGAAAATAACATCCTATAAATAGAATATACCTTATAATCTATTTTTCCTTCAAAATATCTAATAATATAATCGATCGCTTTATCTCTAAAGACTCAAGACCTTCCCCACACTATAATTATCGAATAAATTCTAAATGATTTTAAACTATTTCATACTTTCAGAAAATATTTATTTGTCTTTGCAGAATATTTCGAACACGACTTCAACCATTCTCTTCATTTTCGTGCACATCCCTATAAACGTTTCCCATCCCTAGCTTGGAATGCAAAAGCTGTCACTTTGACATTCTAGTAAACAAACATGAACTACTCGAAGATCCATATACGAATTTCTTCCTAACCTTGAAATTTTTTTCACAAATTTCGCCGTAATATAAATCAATATGATATCTCCCAACAATTTATCTGCATTATTTTTTTCGACAGCAACATTGTCGTAAAACTTAACCCTATTATTTGTTTTATGTAACTTCATTTCAAATCACGCGTCTCGTTCCAATTTTGTTGCCAGTATAAAAAAAATATCCTAAATCTTGACAACCGTCCACTGGCGATCCGACAAGTGACCAGCGACATGCGCTGTACTATTCTCTTAATCTGACCTTTGGGAGAAATTTTTAAATATAAATTTACAAATAACCGGCAATCAATATTATGCAATTCTATATGTACTTAACGTATAATTTACATTATTTAAATCTGAATTTAAATAAATAACATTTAATTACTGAAATGACATAGTCTCTTTCCGTGTCAATCAACAATTTATTTACCCTAAAATTATTTTTCCAGTACAACTAGAACAAATTCAATAATTTTAAACCTTATAATTATAATGCACTAATGAAGCAGTTATTTTGCGATTACAATTTAAGTAATTTTAACGTCGTGTCTAGCTATTTTAACACCCTTTACTGTTTCTTAAATTACTATGGCCAATACGTCTATCTCGTCATACTCTAAAATGGACCCCTTTTTGTTGTGTAATGTGGTAACCCCTTAATTCTTACGGAGTGAAACTTTATAAATTATAAAGATTTCTTTCAAAACTCCATACTCCTGAGTCGCGGCAACCACCTGTGACGTTCCCGACCTTTTAGACCTTAAATCTAAGAGGAAAGGTCCGACTGAATCTTTGTCAACCTTTAAGTTAAGCTAAAAGGATGACTCGGACCCAAACGTACTTGAACAACTAAACCCCTAAACGTAAAATAATAATACTACTGACTCCCTTGAAGGTGTCACGTCTAAACTGACCTAACCCAATGTTAACGATTACTATGACTACCCTAAAAATATAAATCTTAATTTTAAAGTTTTCTCGGACTTGTTTGTTTTGAAGTTTATTTTACAATCCCGTGAGGTTAAAGTAGAAGGGAAGGTTCGGTAACAGACCGCCCCCCCCCTACCTACGATTTTCGCCTTACCATGAGATATTAACGGATTTAATATTTCGCCTCCCCTTGACTCCTTTAAACCAGTCCAACTTAAGGTTGAATTGACTCAAAAGAGGCAGCGACCCAATCTCCGCCGAAGTAAATCGAAGAAGCTATTTCCGCGTACAAACTCCGACTGAAAGGTGAACCCTTTTATCCTAATATTTAACTGAAGACGAACAGGATTTTATCTTGAATAAAAACCAAACAAATCCGATCGAAGAATTAGAAGTGCGATCCGTTGATACGAGAATGTAAAGAATTTTAGTCGCATTTGACAACTTCCTCTAACCGTCAAACAGGATCCAGTATATTCTCGTTCCGAAGAAATTTAGGTTACAGTTGCGAGCTGCTAATGCAGTGTCCCGATTGTTGCCTCGTTCCGAAGAAAATTAGAGTTAAAGATGCGAGCTGCTAATGCAGTGTCCCGATTGTTGCCTCGTTCCGATGAAATGCTGAGCGAATTGCCTTTAGAGCAGTTATCGCTTTCTGGATCCGTTGGACGACCAGAGGTCGCTGATGAAATTATAATATTGCAGGAACAAAGGGAATTAGCCCTTCAGATATATGAAGTATGTCTTGATGCTGCATTTGAATCTTCCCGTATTTAGAATCGCTCTTCAACTCTCCGTTTCTATCTCTACGGTGTCAATCGCTACGTTTCTAAATCCTACTGTTAGTAACTATAAATGGGTATGGTGACACAGAAATGTTTGGGATCCCTGCAATAGTATCAAAGCGTTACTTCGACGACACTCACACACACAGAATTCTGTCAAACCTACACCACTCGCTCTGAGGCCGCCCGACCGGCACCGTTCTCCCCTTGACCGGGAGAAGCCTCCTCGATGAAGATCAGAGGAATGGAATAAATCCTGTCTCAAATGCGAGTAAGCTCCAGATAATACCAGAACAGCGACCCAACTCACTCCAAATCGGTTATTCAAATGGGATGGGAATCTTCTCGAGTCATAATACAACTCGCAAATGAATACCAGTCTAAATTACACTATCTACGAGAGGGCGGACAAGCTACACATTCTAATACCTTATAACCTAGTTATTTACTAAATACACCCCTGCTGGAACTGCTGGCTCTGCAATAAAAGGTCCAAACAACTCGATACTATCTCTTGATAAACCGCTATGACTCCCTTTTTAAGCTATCTGATAACCACCACTCGACCAAGTAAATCCTATAATTTATCTATCTAGAATTTAAAATATCCACCAAAATATATAATATATCTCCAATGACTCTCCAAACACGTTCTAAATAATTAAAACCCAACCGTAAATAATATAAGTTCGACTTATATTTATCCGTAAACCATCAATATCCTCCTCCCACCGTTATCCTAATAAACCGTTTCATTAATACCCCTTCTCGACGCGTCCATCAATATATTACGTCCTATAAAAGAATATGATGCACAATATTCACGCTTTAAAACAACCACTCGTAATTTCAAAATCGATAATCGATTTGTACTCACTAACTTGACAGCTCTCTGACATTTGTTTATAAACAATAAAATATCCAACATGGCCGCACATTCCCAGCTGGTCCCTCGCCGTATCTGACAGCTCCCTCGCCGCCTAAGCAAGCTGACGTTGGCGTAAAGCCCATCCCCAAATGCTACTCTTTTTAACTCGCAATACAGAACTTTCCGAACAGCGCGCGCTTACGAACTCAAAAATGGCCACCTTCCGAATCACCGTAAAGACAATAAAATAATTATATTAATTTTAACCAATTTCAATTAAATTCCGTTTAACTCAACACAATTTGAAAACGCTCTATAAAACATCCATACAGTACCAAACACCACCTTAAAACAACCAAAATCGGAAAACAATTCATCCGAAAAATATCGGGGATCGAACCCGAATAAATCTCAAACAAATATCTCTGACTTCTGTCTTAATTACATAAAAACCGTAAATTAATCCGTTTTAATATTCCCTAAATTCACGACATATCATATACGATGTCTAACCAAGAATTAAAATTACCGAAACGCAAACGTACAGAAAAATATTAATTCATTCCAGAATCTAATTAGCTTCGCTAATAATATTACTAAATATATTTTAAAACTCTCGCGGTTACAATAAAACAATAGAATAATTATCTCTGCATTATTTAGGGATCGAACCTTTTGATAATACAATATGATAATACATGACAATTTACACCTAACCTCATTCATACTAATTTAGCAAAATGCTATGCATTTACACAGCAATGGCCGCCGGAAGATGGGACTGATCAATCCCGTTAACGTAATTTAATTAAAGAAATATGACAAAGCTTTATCCCTCCGGCGAAATCTCGATGATCCAATGTTCCTCCTCGGCACAACACCTCACAGATTCCACCATTTAGTTAAAATTCCAATCAAAAGTAATTTTTACAACTCAAAACACTAGCAATCGATAATCTCCATCCTAATCCTTCCGCGTCCCTTCCCTCTCTCCTAATCTCGCCACCCGGCTTGCTCCTCCTTAACGCCCAAAAACAAAACCTCTGTGTGGCCCCGTGGCCTACTTCCTCTTAACCCCAACATCCGGTCATCGATTCTAATTTTTGAAATCTCCGTTACTCCGCGACAATGTTGCCCTCTCGAAAAATGATCTCTTAAAATTGTCACACTGTGACGTCAGAAAGAATCGATATCCGCGGGACCGCGGGACGAGGGGTAACGCGTGACGTCACCGGCGCTCGCGTCTCCTCGCTAGGACCCGCCTCGAGGTGCGCGCGCAACCTCTGGCCAGCTCGCGCTTCAACCAAAATTCAAGGTCAAATCGACGAAATAATAATTTACGTATTATACTTTCTATACAAAAAAAATTTTTTTCTGGGTGAAACTAATGCAATTCGTTACAATAGTAATAAAATATTTGAAGTATTAAAAAATGTCTTAAAATATTGTAAAGTTGCTATGGAAAAAATACTCAATGTTTGACCTCAACTAAATTTTAGAAATTGAAAAGGATCATTCACGTTGGTAATGAATTTATTTCTTTTGTACAACCGTTTTTTTATGATTAAATACACGATCGATGTTCACTTAAAATACAATTAAAAATTAACGACAGAAATTGAACTTTGTTACGAGAATGTTTGGCAATTAAGTAATTTGAGAGAGTAGTTCGTGGTTCGAATTTCCACTGTAATTAACGTAGTGCATTAAAGTTCACCCAAACCTTAATTATATCGGGCAGGGAGAAATTGCTTACACGGTGGAATTGAATGCTTTGACACATTTTATTTGTATGTGATAGTAAAATTTAGCCTATGTAAATTCGCTTATTTTTAATAATGTTTAAACGTTCCTTTGGATAATTACTAACTAAAATTTGAGAGTTTTATTGCTAAAAGTACGAACTAAAATTATACCATTTAAAACTAGGTTACTAACTATTTCATATCAATATCATAATGATAATATGATCGTATCATTTATCATTTATGCCATTTGAATTTCCATTCTGGTTCATTAGACATCGGCATATCGATTTCAACGCTCAATGTAATTCTGTGTAAGGCTTTAAACTAATCAGGTTTCAGTTATCTATCTCTACTTAAACTCGTTCGAATAATTATAAAATCATTGTATCTCGATGATTCAACATGATTCATTCAACGTCCTAAGTATACAAGGCCTAATAAAAAACCCAATTAAACCTTTTATATATATTTTTGATACCTCAAGAAGAAAAAGGACCCTTAGTATATTAATACACATCACAATGTCTCTTAACGCATTCAAGTTTTGTTAAGATTCATTTATTCATAAAATTGCTCCCAGTAAGTTTTTCGTCCACATAAGTAAAACACTTTTTATTTTAGTTATTATTATAAATATAACTTTTTTGTTCCGTATTTTATGTATCCTTCTGACATCGTTTAATAGCTAGAATAATATTTATAAATGTTTTCACGCATTTATATATTTTATTATTTTACTGTTACAATTATTGAAAATGATTTTTGTAAGATTTATCCCAAAACATATATTCAAGTACTGAAAACGAAAATTCAGTTTTGTTAAAAATCAAAATTAAAGTATTTTTTCAAACTTATTTATTACCCTTTCTTTATAATATATTTTTATAAATTTACTATGAAATATTAATTATTGCCATTTTGAGAAATTCAGCGGACATTAGGGATGTTAGCTCCAGATGTGAGTGTCATATTCAAAGTCATGTAATAAGAGAATTCTAGTGCACCATTTGGAGAAGCACTTTTGGTCTGTAATATCCTCTACGAGTACACCTCATCCCTAGAGAGTTATTCTCGCAGCTGCAGCCCCAGTATGAACCCTATTACAGTTTGATGTAAGAAAAATGAACACCATTAAAATATTCTTATTTTATAGTAATTTAATCGAGTAAAACGTGTGTACATTCGTAGTGATGTCATAATAATAACAATGACAATCAAAAAAGGGTTATGAAAGAATAGCACTCAAGCATCGATTAAGATATTTCAGCGTATATCATTGACACTACATTTCTTTATAAATGAATAATGAAGTATTTTTAACCAAATGTAGTTTTCCCATACTTTATTGAACTATTACGTAAGTCAGCCCATGTTGCAGTTTACAAAACAGGTACTGCAGTACTTCCAATATCCACAGACAGTATGTACACAACTGTACGTGTCTGTTGGTTGGTATGCACTAGGCTTCAGAGTTAGCTCTAGTCATGGATGGAAAAGCCTAGACCCGTACTGTTATTCGACAGTATCTGTCTACAAAAATAAATTGTAACTATGACTCCACTATATACGGTAAATTTTAAACGCTTTGGATATACTGCATGCCAAATAACAAACTTACCTCTGCTTTAAACATTTACATATTTATATATATCAAATTCAAACAAAATTAAACATTTTGAGGACACTGAAGCTTGTTGATTGACCTATATAAAACGTCTAGATAACCGAATAATATAATCACGCTACCGCTTCATAATAATTAAATTTCCAGAAAATAGCTCGGAAATCTCTTTAGTATCTGGTTCACATTGCAAACCAGTATTTTATCAATCATTGATTTTTAATTTCCGCTCAGAGTGTAACAGAGTTATTTTTTAATTGAATACTGTAATTGCAAATGAAAATTATGTATGGAAAACGGTTTTTCGGTGAATATTGCATAAAATGAAATATTTATAATTATTTAGTCGAATTATCCATATCCTAACAAAAAGACTCCATATTATCAAATATTGAAAGTGATGATTACGTTCTCTTATAAAAATTACTTCACACACGTGGGAATACTAGTCGTTTATAAAGATTGAGATTAAAAATAAAACAGCATTTAACGAAACATACTTATTAATTAAATGTGTACAAATAATATTTTTTAATTTGTTTTTTAACTGGATAATTGTTTAGGAAATGCTTTACAGTACTGATTTAATTAAAACATGATATTCTGCTAAAATATCTATATATTTCAAAATACAGTACATATGTAATATATGTTTGCTAAATTTAAGTCCATTACCCACAAGAACTCGTTGTTTTGATAATACACGTACAATTCAGGATGTAATTGTGATATGTTTCAAACTGAAATATAAAAAAAAATATGTTACATAAAACATACTGGAAGGGTGAGGTGTTTACGACGCACAACATTCTATTATAATAAAAGTTTCTCCTATTACATGGGCTATCTCTTTCTTCTTAGAAATAAATCAAAGTGTTCCATTTCGTACATGGCTCCCTGAAAATGTCTTTTTTCTTATTAAAAACTTTGTATAAGTCTTTTAGCATCAGAAAGTATCGTAGTAATAAAGCTTTCTTAATTTTCATATTTCTTAGAAAAACTTTTTATCGCTGTCACTTGCAAAGCACCCTCCGGAATGGACTCTATGACACTTGCGATCCTTGAACTTCTGCTTTATTCTTAGATAGGAGTTCTAATAATGCGGAATAAATTCTGTTCATTGGGTTCGTAGAATAAAAAAAATGATTCTCTTCATTTGATTTACGGACATTGCACCACATTTTAAGTCTAAAATATAACTTTTTTTTAGAACAAAGTGATAAAAAGTTATTTATAAAATAGTGTCTAGGTCTAATAAATATTATTTTTGATTATACTTCAAGAATTGAGTCACTCTTAATACAGTTTTATATTTCGAGTTCCCCAACGTTTGCACTGCTTTAAGTTTAAAGTGGATCATTACTTCTCTCCAAGCTTGTTCGTGATCTGATCAAATCGATGACGTAAATCCCTCGATTTTTCTAAGAAAATGGTTGCCAGGTGCATGTTTTCTAAATTTATCTGAAATGTTCAAGGCAGCCAACAATATTATATTTATAGCCATCTACCTATTTTTTTTAAATTATAAAACCAACTTTTGTACTTGAACAATGTGTTTATCATCTTAGAGATAATTTTATCATGACAATTTAAAATATGTAGTATATATTGGTGTATTAAGATTTACCAACATTAAACTTAAATTTACTGTAACAAGTGTTTTTGTTTCATTTTTTTAATAAATCAGAACTCAATTGTGATTTTACAAATATATTTTATTTTTAAGAGATTGAGATTAATAAATAGGTGTTTAATTTTTGAATACTATTTTGAATTATATATATTTTTTATATTTCTTTTTAAAAACTAAATTGATGCTCACTTAATATGGTTAAGACTTTACCAAAATGTTTAAACATAAAACCACAATAATCAAATAAAAATCTTTTATTTCATATGATTAAACAATTATAAATCGAGAATGTTCCAACATAAACAATTACCACTTCATTTCATCTAAGGCGTCCTTCGTAGGTTAGGGAAGATGTCTCGGCAGCTAATAATCCTCTCGCGACTCAAAATCCCTCTCCTCGGGGCGCAAACACTTGTCACAGGTCGACAGGGTAATTTCCCACAGAGAATATTTCAATTTCTCTTCTCTTTCCCCTCTGTCGCTTCCCAACTTGTTGTTTGTCACAATCAAATTCGTTTGCTTTATCGGTACTTTTAACAATGCGAACTGTCCTCTTGATACTACGGTTTCGAGACGGTTCCGTTTTTATTTAAATTATAATTGTATAAGTTTGATAAAAAAAATATGGAAATCTTTAAATGACAATATGTATAAAAACAGTGGTTTATTTATTAATTTGTTCTTTACTCATAAGTAAATGATACTCAATATTAGATAATCTAAAAAATGGGTATGAAAAAAATCAAACAGCTACGTAAGGAGGTCGGAAAAGAAGAGTAGAAAGCATTGAGTGGAAATTACGTCTTTGTATTGATTGATCTGTTTCCACTATTTGTATTGTAACGAGTATATAAAGAGAAATAGGCAACAAATCTTTATGAGATTCGCTTTTTTTTAATCAAAGACAGTTTATACATTCAACATAATTAAAGAATACATAACAGCTTATAGTTCCGGCAGTATCAAACCCTTGACCTCATGGTCGTCAGGCAAGCTATCCACCAAATGTTTATTCAATTAGTTCTTTCAAATAGGTACAACGTTCACTTTGAAACAGAAAAGACGTATATTATATTTCAATCTGGCGCAGATTTGAGCTCCGTTCCTCGCAATTCTCCTTGCAAAACGAAGCCCTGCTGATGCTGTCCCATATTAAAGTACATGTAGCATTACTGTTGAAGTTCTGTAAAATATATACTTTAGTTAATTAAAATTTAAAATTAATGATTATACATCAATATCCTAGTTTCAATCCCGGCAAATATTTTTGTTAATATTTAGAAATTATGAAAATATTTTTCAACATATTTTATCTATATATATATATATTTTATTTTTATTTTTATTTATTTTTTTTTTTATCATATATTTTATTTAAAATAAAATATTTAACTTGTACCGTATTTTGTGATTATTTTTGTATATAAAAGTGAGTAATCTAAACAGGAAGTAATAAACCAAGAATCACAGACATGCAAACCCTTTTATTGTGACTAAAATAAATCACTTGTATTTACATAAAAAGCAACACATGTAAATACTACGAGGTGTTTTTTTATATTTATTTCTTTCTAATCAAAATTTAACGTAAACATTTCATTGTTATTTTATTTTTTATTTCATTGCCTAAAAAAATTCATTTTTGATGTATTTTGGTAATGGAAAATTAAAAGATCGGGAGAGGGTATGAAGCCATAGCTCGCGACTTTTGCTGTGGCACTGGAATACAAAATACCTCGTAACTTTTATTTTGACAAATGACCGTGCTCTACTTTCACAGTATTTGCATTAAAATGAATCCTCTTACCAAGAAAATACGCAAAAGTTGAAACTTGGAATTCTGAAATTTAAAACAACATATTATTTTTATTTGCAATATCTCTTTGACTTTTACAATAACCACAACAAGCTTAGAATATATAAACTTAATGGCAATAATTAAATTTAAAAAAATTAAGCGTTTCATTATTTTGTTAGATATTTTTATTTATTATAATATTTTGTTAAAAAACCAAACAAAAGTTTTATTAAAATTGCTTAGTGATACTTTATTAAGTATAAAAACAAAGTATACTTGCTGAAAATGACAAAGCTGAAAAGTGGTAAATTTGAATAGCCTGATTTTAATAAATAATCCTATCACGTAGGCGGCCAATGATATTTACCTTTTCCATTTAAGATAACTCCTCTAAGCCAACCTTTGGATTATCGAGTCAATTTTCCAAGCCAATGAAGGGATGCTAAAGCTGACCACTTGAAGAGTCACGACCAAGAAATTTAAGCCAAGACAGACCAGACCGTCTGAATGTGGACGTGATCGAAGCAATGCATTTGATACTAGAATTTAAATTTGTTGGTGTTTTAATTCAAACAATTATTTTCAATATTTCCTGTACTATTAAATTATTTAGATTTTTCTTAAATTATATAAAATAATATTTTATTATATATAACAGCTAGATATTTTTTTCTGATACCCTAAGTGGGTTTGATTTTAAGCTTTTTCTTTTGTCTTTAAAAAACAGGACGTATTTTTTTTGCCTTTACATCATTGCAAAAACTAGACTCGTTTTGCTACCAAATTGATTTTAATGGGATATAATCGCTCCGGACGACTTTGTTTATCCTTGACGGAATTATCTAAGCCGATCGTGATGAGGCCATAAATCACTATTTTTTCCTTGCTTCTATCATAAAAACTAGATGTTGTTTTGCACCCTTATCCTAAATTTGCTTTGTATTTGTGTTATCGCGAGTGTGAAGCAGCCTTGGGCATATTGCGAGGTAGTTAGGTTTGTCTTTAGTTCTGGATAGGTATAATGTTGGTTTGTGGTATTGTCCTGATTGTCTGTGCGGGAGAATTATTATTGTACAGCTCTGAATTTAATTTATTTTACACGTGGGTTTCCGTCAAGAGATTAGACGATTTCGCACAGAGAAATGAAGTAGAATGTTTAGTATAAGTCTTCATTAATATGTTTCAGCCTTTGTAATTGGATCATAATAAAATTGAAATTAAATGTTAGTACCACTGAACGAAAATAGAGATTACTAGTATCTGTAGTGTTTCTTTGATATATGATATATTTGATTTTCACGATTTAATTTTTCTCACGTGTCATAATTTTGAATTCATTTATATTTTTATCGAACAAAATAAAAAGCTTAAGAGCCGTGATACCAAATTCGTGTTTTTTGACCATTTGCTTGTACCTATTGCGAAAAATCGACTACACCAATTAAAAAAATTTTAATGCAGAAAGTTAGATGCATCTTTTTTTCTACTACCATTTTTTTTTTATTTCTTATAATTTACTTTTAATATGATAAATATGTGTTCTTCCGATTGAAGTTTCGGGATTGGAGTTTCGCGATGTCCCTGTTCCAAGAATCCAAAACATTTATTACTCTTTTTTTCAATTGGAATTAAAAGATTAATTATAAATCCTACTGTTGGGAGTAAATTGAAAATTAAAAAAAAAAAATCTTAATCAAACTTTTGTTTTGAAAGTCGTCATTTTATCCAATTTTTCAATATCTTCAAGATTTTTTTTTACCCTAAAAATGGACGTTAATTAAATAATAAAAAATAGATAAATATAATTTATAGTTTTTTCAATACTCTGTAAAAAAACCAACTTTCAACATAGCAAAATAAAGTGACAATTAAATTAATAAAATGTGCTATAAACAATTCTTAGATCCTCATTTTAGATATTTTTTTCAGAATACATCATTAATTTTGATGTTTCGTGTACACGATGTTTTAACTTTCTCGAAGGCCCTAAAAAAATGTTTTAATTTATATTTTAACTTTAGAAATTTTCTTTTTTTTTAACTTTCAAAGCTGTTATGAATTTAAAAATATATAATTATTTAGTGTTTTTGTGAGAATACAGAAAAAACTACTCCTAAACAAAATGTATCGGAACATATACCTTTATACTCGTCTAGCTGTTTACAATTGGGTATGTATTCGGAATTTGTCGTTTTCCTCGTAGTTCATTTATTTTCCACTCCCAGTTTGGGTCACGGGATGTAAAGTTTCCCAGCGTTTTCAGGACTTCCGTCCAGAGGTCGTCCTCAGGTCGCTTTATCTCTGTCATACAAGAGTCAGCTCTGTTAGGGGCAGGAAGTGATTGCCTCGCAGGACCCCGATAGGGCTTTTGTCTGGCTGTCGCTGTACAATTTATAAATCTATACATAAGTAATGGTTCCACCCACATATTATAAAAGGATTTAGCTATTCGTTTAAGTACAATTTAGAATTAATTAGAAAAGGAAAATTTATGTTTAATTGCATGAATAAACAGTGTTATCTTTTCCTACCGCAGAGCACAGATAAGAAGGCACACATGTAAACAAAATATTTTCACGGTTTTTAATAGCATGTGGTAAACAGTACTTTCTGTATTATTATATGAAATAAATTTATATTAATAGTCATTTTTTGAAAAGATTAGATACTCGCCTACCTACCTGTAACGTAAATGGTCAAAGTTTGATCATAGCATTTTTGTAGTATTTTCATTAATTTTTAATTGATAGGCAAATTGGTATTTTACGAACTTGTGGAGTTTGATATAATTTAATCTTAACAGTAATTATTTTTGTAGTTTTCGAGTTAGACATAATTTAAATTTAACGAGTTTTATATATAATAATAACAGATGATTATTTCATAACAGTTTTGCTTTGGATTTATCAATACTCATCAGTCAAATTATAAGTACGCAACATATTTAATTTTATAAAGTAGGGTGATTAGAAAAAAAAAATTTTTCAACGCTGAGCCCTAATTAATTTTGAATATACTTGTTATGCGCCGACTGCGAAAATCTACATAATCATAGCAAATAATGATTCTAGGCTCGGTGTGATCGTGTTTATGAGTGTCTTCTTGTTTTATGACGACGTCCGCGAAGTAAACCCAATTAGCGATAACGAATTTGACGGAAGCGCTCGCCACACTCTCCGGCCGGAGGCGCCCAGGCGATGTCTCCCGCGACGACTGCGGTGCAAACGTCCCGAGTTTGACAAATTCAATTCCGTTTATAAAATAACCCAAATGTTCGGCTCACAAAAGAAGCTAGCCTCGTTCAAGAGCTCGACCTCGGAACTATTCGGAAGGATTCGCATCGCCTCCCACTATGGGGTGACATCGAGCCTGACCAAGGGGGTGAGTGCAGAAATACTTTTTAGGTGAATTTAAACATCGAAACTTCGAAAATTTAAACATGTATATCAATGTAATACGCACGTTAAACGTTGTTGCATACATATTAATAAATATACCTAAAATTAAGAGTTTTAAGTCGTACACTCATAGCCATTGGTTAACCCATTTGATTCCACACATATTTTTGGTCATATGGGTTATTTATTTTTATAATAAAAATTATTACGTAAAAATTCAACCGTTATTTTTTTAAAATTATTACGTAATTAAATACACAAAGAAGCAATGCAATTAATGACAGTAGTGCAATTTTTTACTGTGCATGTTTTTACTCCGCTTCAATGATATCACGTAAATTTATGTTGAATGGTGGCTAGTTAGGTAGCATCAGTTTTGAAACAGCATTGGTGAATATTAGGTTAGTAAATCGTTTCAAGAGTTTCCGCACCCGACTGCTGAATGTTTTATTGGACTTGAGCTGAGCTAACGAAGTGTTTTCGTTAAATGTCAAAGGCTGAACAATCCGAGAGCAGAGTGCTCGCCGAGTCGGGAGTGAAATGCATTAAACTAGCCAGAAAAAGTGCTCCTCCTGGTATTCAAATATTTGATTATATTTATATACACCGCGTGCGGAATAATATTTTCAACTTTATAAATAAAATGTATGTTATCATATACGTGTAATAGTATAGGCGTCGTCTGGTGTAATAGATGCCTTATTTATAAAACTTATCATCGAGAATTGTATACTATCTTGTTTGTTTGGAACAGACTGACATCAGCTGGTGTACTTGAACTAGAATACTGTCAAAGTTCAGCTTTCATTGGAGCATGTTATACCATTTTGCAATTACTATTATTGATATACGAGCACCATCTGCAACAATTTACTCAAGTCTACAGAACAAACTCCAACAACTCTCACTTTTTGTTTTATCTTAAATGATCACATGAAATTGATCCAAAGTTTAAATTGTGTTTTAACTTTTAACAAAACTGTTGTTTGTATAAACAATGTTATTGTGAATTTTAATTCAATTAAACCATGAAAATAAGCATTAAAAGACGCAGTCCTATTTCATAAATGTGTATATGTTTAAATACGTGATAATTGAAAAGAATTAAAATTATATAGGTAAACTAAGCTTGCCATATTGTTATGTTTAATATTGAATCAGGTTTTAAGCATCGTATTTCATTATAATACATCTGATGTAATCGTTAATGAGGCTCAGATAAACGTTTACGCATCAAAATACTTTTTGAGAAATAACTCCTTTTTTTAATATTTCTCTCTCAACTGAATTACAAATTTAAAAGCATAATTTTAACGGGCACACGAAATGAATATAAATTGTAAAACCTTACTCTACTTGCTTTTAAATTTGCGCATACCTAAAATAAATCAATGGAATAAAATAAAGTACTAGATATATCAGGATAATCATGATTAATTTATAAAACGTTATGAATAAACTGCCAAAATAGATTTCTACACATCAACGTTTTTATAAATTGTGATGCGTAGATAACATTATTTATGTTAACCTTGGTAAATTATTCACCAAGAAACTTTTGAATATTTTAAAATCTACAGTTGAAATAATGGTTCGGAAAGTTTTCTATTTTGATAAATACACTCAATAATAACATCGTTAAAACTGGCATATCGAAAATTTCCATCGTAAATAATGGTTTTCTCCTTTCCGGAGTTTTCCGTTTTCATTAATAAGGCAGCGGGCCGACCATTGCGAGCTCTCGGGCAAGTGCCGAGACTCGGTATACTTTTGAAAAATTGTTTGCTTGTTCGTAAACCGAAAATAATTATCAAAACACGGAAAAATGTTCATATTTATTTAATAAAATATTAAGCCACGAATTTAACGAATTGTGTAATTACGTAAATGTGGGTACATCGTAATTTTTCCCTGGGTTCCTGGAACAGTATAATTATTTTCATGATGAATGTTAGTATTTTGTATACGCGTATTGACGAGATAATTTACTGCTTTTATGATACGCCCTGAAACGCCGCAGAGTCGAAAAAAGGCAATGAGATTTAAAGGATTTTATGTTCACACTATAAAGCAGTTGCAGTAATTTTTTTTTATATCAAAGACATGTTAATATAATAAGACAATATAAAAAAATCTTTATTCTTCAAACGTATCATTATGTTTAGATAAATACAATACGAAAACTTCTCAATATTGTGTTATTACACAAACAATTTAATTTTTTTTTCAGAAAATATATTTACGTAAGATTTAAAAAGTATGTATCATCATAATAAATAATAATTAAAAATCAACACGTTACACAAAGAGCATTAGAATCTCTTCTTATTCATTTAAATAATTTGTTTATTATGTAAATTACAAACAGTAGTTTGTATTTAATAAACGTTTTGATGTTTGCAATAAAGTTTTCAAGCATTGTTTGAAACTGTAAGTATAAACAAAAATAATGCTTATTGTGAGAATAAATTACTCTTTTCTCTTAACTACTTTGCTGATAATGTACTTTTTATATGTATAATCTGTATAGTGGCCTTTAACATTTAAAATGATTGTATTTACTTTACTCAAAACAATTCATTATTTTATTCTCAGTATTCCGCATAAATTGTTTATAAGTATTTTAATTAAAAAATGACACAGTTAAATGTTATATTCACAATTCTTGTGATAAAATATAAAGATGCTATGAATATTACTATTGTGTTTTGAAGTTAAAAATGAAGTTATTGCTTTGTATTTCAAAATAACAGCCAGTTAATATTACATCAAACAAATTATAATATAAACGACCCATGAAAGGTTTCGTATAGCCAATGTAACGTTCGGATGTAATTCAGACGTTTTTTAATGGCATTTATTATACAAGTAAATAAATAAAAAAACTTCTCGTTGAAGCTTCTCGGTGAAGAGAATATTTCGCCGTTACACCGCTAATATGCATACAGGTCGTGCATAAATAACTGCAGTGCACGTGTTCCCACTGGCCTGCAGGCTGCTTTATGAATACATCATCCATCCTTTGAGTCGCCCATCGCCGGACCGGACGGCTCCTCGGCCAAGAGACGGCCATAGAAGCATCAAAAAGATTCCTCATATTTCCAGGCAAATTCCTCATTGACCGGAAAACAGTTTATTTATTCACATAATATAGTGTTAGGCAGGGAGGTATAGGTTGAGCTGAGAGGTATGGATGATTTGAAAAAACAGTTACACACTCATTTTTCAACGAATTTAAAATTTTATTTTTTCAATGTGTAACTTGGTTATTTCCATTACAAAAATCTTCCGACGAGCAGATACACTACTATTTATCCACAAAAGTTATAGCCCCGTTCAAATCATCCATACCTCTCTGCCTAACCCTGTACTTGTCAATTTTTTTCACTGTGATAATATGGAAAGCATTCTTTTATAAAGAAATATTTATTCATGTTAATATTTATGATGATGTGTTTCATTGCGTACGATAAACAATACAACAATAATTTAAAAGTCGTTATACTAACGAGGGTTATAAAGCATTCAGCATTCTGGCCGTATTTGAAATGATAATTTTTATATGACCTGATTTTTCTATAACTCAGATGGTATTTTAGAAATGGAGTTGAAATATTTGGAATATGTTGAATTTGCCCAATGTTAAAATATTTAAAAAATCATGTTTTCAAAATATACGTGAAATATATATATATAATATATATGAAAGAGGATATATTTTTTATATATTAGTAAGATCCTATCACTAATATAGAGGCATGTAAAGTATAAACCAAGACTTTGAATATTGAAAATTACTCACTTTCATTATTTTCCATTACGTTAAATTTGTATACGCCCGTTGGCTATTTTTCGTAACCTAGCAACAGTCTGGTTGTAACCAAATAAGTTCGGTTATGTTTGTATGTGACAAAATTTAAGCTTTGAGCGTCTTTTTCTGGGATTAAGTAATATTTTATTAAACATCTTATGTTTGTTTCAAACCCATGATTCAAAAGCTTTTTAAAAATAAGACATGCAAAACAATTTAATAATATGAAAGCATATCTCAAACGAACTTATTAAATAATGTATTTATTAAATATCAACTGACTCCGCATAATACAGAAATATTTCAATATATGACGTCAGTGCGAGTAAATGGCAGTCTTTGTATTATAATATTAGGTCGTTAAAATTGAGAATTGTAAGCGATTTTCGTTGTAAATGTTTTTTTAGCCGCTTGATAATTTGTGAATGTCTATGTAAGAGTTTTTGTAAATCAGGTATCGAATATTATTTTTTATTATTCAGATACCTCTCATCAGAGAAGGTTGGTGTACATCTTGAGCTAGTCTTAATAGTATCTATACTTTGTTTGGTTAAAATATGTTTTAGTACATCATATTTCCCATGAAATAAAATAAATTGCGAATATATCAAGATATAGACTTTTTACCTTTACTAGGAAGTATCACTTCATCTAAATCACAATAAAATAATAGTTAATCAAGTTCCTTCGATTATTGTGGTTAAAACCTTCTTAATATTTTTTTGGCAATAGAATAAATGTTTTTTTTTTGTTTTTAAGAGTTGTATATTATTATATTTTACAATGATTGCATACATTTGTATTTTTAAAATAAAAAACCATATTAGATTAGGCTCTGCGCAACATTCTTAAGACGATTCACATTCAAAAGGCCTACTAGAGGCATAAATAACGAAACATACAAAAAACAAAAGGAAAAGTCTCCTTTAGGCTTAATAAAAAAGTGTTGAATCTTTAATGCTGCAAACATCTGAGTTTATTGTTATGCAAACGGCATGCGTGTCGTTTATAAAAAGGCATAATGGATGAGGCGCTTGATGTGAAATTGCCCTTTCTATGAAAAACGAATTCTTACAATATAATTTGCCTGTAAAACAGTGATTTACAGTAAAAGGAAAAGTTATATATTAAGGTTAATAGCCATTCCTTGTTTTATAATAAAGTAGAGAGACTTCTGTTCTCTAAGCTGATTTATGAGGATTTCTAAATAAGACTTATGGTATGAATTTTACAAGTAAATGATGTGATGTCATATAGATTAAGCACAAACAATATAAATTTCTTTTTCATTAAAAAAAACATGAAAGAATATTAGATTAACAGTTGTACCATCACGTATGTACTATTTTTGTTTTTTTTATCGATTTGCTATTACAAATTATAAAACTTACATAATGCCACCATGTATTTTTTTCCAATTTAATACAAAAACAAGATATAATTTCAAAATAAATAAATATCAAGTAAGTAATTACATTTAAAATCACAGAATACTTACCAACATAAAATAACAAGCTATAATATATTTTGTAATAAAACTTCTTTTTTCAAAAATAAAAAGTAGCTAAAAATCCAAAAATAATTAATTAATAAAGTTTTTTTTTAATAAAACAAATGTACCTTAAAAACTTTTACCTTCAAAAGTTTTTTTTCTGATACTAAGAAATTAATTAAGAAAACGTTCATTGTTTAAATAAAGAACTTTATTAAGTTCAAATCAACTTATCATTTTCAAATGCATTATTCATCGAAATTCACAAAAATAATGAAGCAATTAAATCAAAAGCGTATTGTACACTGTATATTTGAAATATACACATACACACATGTATATATTTTTTTAAGTGTATTAATATAAGTATCTTGCTACTATAGAAGATTTACAATGAAAACGTTATTTCAATTTAAAAATTATTAAAAGGTTGTTGGATATTCAATTAGTGAGTCGATAATTTGGTAAATGGGGCATTAATAAGCGCAGAGCCTCCAGCTGGGCGGGCCACAGGTAGCTCGGAGGCCTACGACGCTACGCCGCGCCGCTACGACAGGCTACGAGCGTACTTGTTGGCTACGACGGCGACTCTGCGTCAGTCTTTTGGTTCGGCCCGGTACAACCACACGTGTTGCTACGATTCTACGCCAGGGCATTACGTGCGACACCCAAACCACTCAAAACTTTTCAAGCAACAATCCAAAGCGTTATTGTGGGTTCATTTCAGTGTTTCTTTGGGTTTTTATTCGCAGTGCTCGGTGTCCGAAGTGTGTCTAATTACATTGCGCTCAATCAAGTCAAGCGCGATAGGTACCCAGTAGGGGGCCATGACTGATGGAGAGCTAAGGTCGTATGTGCGTGCTACTCTGTTCGGATTTTTTTTTTATTAACGTTCTCTTTGTTCTGGAAAAATATTCATTTCGATATTAAGTTTTTTCTGCAAACGTTTGAAAAATTTAATTATTTTGTTTTGGTGGTATGAAACAATTTTAAATAGATTTTTTGTTGTAAAAATTTTATGCATAAAAATCAATGTTAATGATTCAACGGCAAATAAATTACGATTATTAAACAAAATCACTTATAATATTAATAAAAAGATACCCGGATTGGCTGTATAGAGTATAAAGATTTATTGTAGTCTGTTTTCGTGAGTTTTTAGAGACAACTGATAAAGAAAACGATATATGTGGAACAATTAATGGAAGTTTTGGTCTTTTGTAACTAGACTTAATTTATGAATTAAGTAATTTACAATGAAAAAAAGCTAGTTTTTTTTAATAGAGACATAATTTTTAATTTTTAAATTAAAGTGAAAAGTTCCATGACATTAAATTTTATTATACTAGTAATTAATTTGTGAAATGGCTTATTCAGTGAAAAAAGTTTTTTTTAATAAATGAAATAATATTTCGGTTTCTAGTCATAATTGAATATATTAATTACTCAAGGCAATTATAAATTAGGGTTTCCCACCTTTAACGCATAACTTATTAACGAGCTCACATAACCTTCCACTAGATAAACAAAATCAGATGGAACCATCCCTATTCATTAATTCAAAATTACCTTCCGTTCGTCAGATTACCCAAGGCCCGCCGCCCCACCGCAGCCTATTTTGGTACAGCCTGCATTTTCATTTCCTGTCACCCTCTTCAGCCAATCAGGGGTCGGTCTTCAAGATTCTTGCCAATCGATGAAACGTTAAATCCCTCGCAAACTTTGTTCCCAGCTGATACCGGAGATTCATCATCATAAATAATATTTAATCGCTTTACAGATATCTAACTATAACCTCAATTTTAATAAAAAAAAGCTTGAGAGGCAAGTTGACAGTTGATGTTTTTTTTATTAGAATAAATACGTATAAAAAAATATATATATATATATAGATAAAATTAGAGTTTTTTCTAAAAAAATCTAGGTTTTGGTTGCGTCAATTCATATCGATTTGCTGTGAAATACTTTGATTTCCGGTCACTTATTTGTCAAAGGTTTTTTTCAACGACGTTCTTCCGTCCTACAATCAAGGTCTCGGGTCAAATACAACATAACATCTTTTCACACATAAAATATTTCTCATTTACAACACAACGAAAAATGGCTAGTGTGTTCAAATAAGTATTTTTTTGAATTCAATAAATACAAATCCAAACTCATACAAATACAAATTGAAACTCCATGTATCACAATATTTTTTTTTTCATAAATATCATAATATTTTATTTTCATTGAGATATTAATTTCCCTAATCACGATTATAGAGTTTTCACTCAAAATGTTTAATCCGTCTCTGTAACTGAGCTCAATTATCCAAACAATTAATATTTCAACTAGAACTGTTTAAACAGTAGATTTTACGTTTAACAGAAAAGCAGAACCAAAATAATTTCGAGGTAAACCAAAGTCTGATCCAAACGTCAGTTATTTCAGATCAGTCGAGCTGGCTGATTTCATTTTAAAATCTCATTTCATTTAATATCCATAACTTTATAATTCGAAACTTCTTTTGATTTCTTTCATCGAATTCGATGTTTTATTCAGCGAGAAAAAGTATAATTTTCTTTTCGTAATTTTAACTAGAATACGAAATTCATTCTTCTGGATTGGTTTTTTATTTTTCTTGTGTTGAATACTCCGCTGAACGCCGTTTTAACAATTTATAATAAAAAGTCTGAATACTTTCCTTAATGACTACCAAAGTTGCTATAAAGGGTCACGGATTCAGGGGTGGCTGAATACAAATTTCGTTTTGGTGGGATCAGACAAAACACTGCTAGAGAATGTAAGATATTCAACTGCGAGCATTTTAAACACCTCACATGACCTCTTCAAGCTTTGGAGTAGAACTTACAATTAAGTACGACTGAAATGAAACTTGGCACCATTTTAATTAAAATAACAGTGTTTTTAAAATTACAACAAAAAAAACTTTGACTCGAATTATTTTTTATAATTAATGAAAAAATAAACTAACATTACATTTTTCTAAAAACATGCGTGAATATGATCTGCATGATCAAATTCAATCTTATTTAAATTTAATGTCAAATATATGCTTTTAAGTAAAATTTTAGAAACTGTTCAGTCAAATATTGAAGTTTGCGTTTCACATTTGATCGTTTTTGAATAATTAAAGATTTTTAACGTTTACATTGTACTACAGCCTTATTAAAATCAAATAAAACAATTGCTTTTTAAACTAAAATATTCCCATAAAAATTTAAATGGCCCAGGGAACATTTATCAATTGTAATTAATTTTCCGTGATATATGTAATGTTGAAGCGATAAAAATTGTAAAAGTGATATACTTGATTTATATTATTTATCAATTACACACTAACAACTTAACACCTTCAATATAAGTTTTTTTGCGTATTATAATAAAATATTTATCTCAATTTATTTATACACAAATTAATAATAAAATGGTTTTTTTTAATGCTAATAAATTTAAATGAAAATAAAAAGGATTAATGAGATTTAAAAAATATAGGATGAATAAATTTTTCAGTTAGCTTGAACAAAAATATTTAACAGATTTTACTTAGATTTTTATATTTTATCAAGTAATGCGAGTAGATTCTTTCTAAATTAATCATGAGTATAAAAGTTTCACACAAAAAAGCTTTTACGTTAACATAGAAAACCAATTAATTATGAAAATAATGTACTGGCCTAAATGTTTTACGGAATACGGTCTGCATATACCATCATCAGAGTGTCACCTCTGCATCATTAATCTAGACGACACGCTGTATAGTCAAAAACTCACAGGCTCGGGAAGGCGGAGCGCGTCGGCAAATACTAGCCTCGGTGTCCTGGTAATTAAATTTCTCTAATAGAGCAGTTTTTACTAAATATTAACAAAAAAATTTCAGGAAAAATTAAAATCACTCAAATAACTCTTCCAAACAAATTATTAATATTAAAATTTCATCCGCACATGTTAATTAGAAATAAGTTTATGTTGATATTCACAACATTTATAAACGGTTTATAAAGTTAAGATACGTTTTTATTAGAAATAATCATTTCTGTCATATTTATGAACCAAAAAGTTTGATTTACCGTGGATTCAAATATTATAAATAAAGAAGGAATTTAATTTTTTTTTTATAGTAAAAAAATCTTTATTTGCGCACCTGTTACGTTTGATTCATCTTTTTTTATCTACAACACAACTGATAAAAACCTTTTTTTACTGTATGGGAATTATTTATAAAATACGTAAATAGTTTTATTCTAAAGAAAAAAAATAATAAATAGAATATTCTAGTTATTCATTTTGATAAAAAGTTGATACAGAATTCTCAATAGCTTTTAGTATTAGAGGATTTTTATGTCTTCTTCAAATATGAGAAAGTGATACGAGTGACGAATATTAAAGTTACTTTGTATTTTACTATCATCTCTACGTGAAATCATTTTATGAGATCAAAAGAGCCCATAAAATAGGTTTTTTCATTCGTACGAATTATTATCAGTTTTTTTTAAGTCAAAAAATAAATAGTTAACAAACCACCACATTGTTTTGTTTTTATTTGCTTAAGTAAAAGAAGAATGTAAATAGAAATTGTTAAACTTGTGTCTACTTACTATATATGTGTACGAATATGTACACTTATGTCACCGTAGAAGATCACATAATGATTCCACTCTTTATTTGCTCTGAGACTCACTAGAAGACAACGGTAGCTACGAATGGCCATATTTGTAGAATTTTCTCGCTTCTTTCTTTTTAGCCAAATTGCTTACAATCTTACGTTGGCTCAAAGCGATTTCTAACGTTACTCTACGAGAGGCTAGTAAATTCAATTTCACTGTAGAATTATTTCAATTCCACCAAGTATTCTGAGCACTTCAGGCTTAATGCGAAAGAAATTACATCGATAAGGAAATGCTAGTTTAATTTTGATTCGGCTTTGAGGAAAAATTTGAATGCTCTCATTATTATGTAACGGAAAAGAAAACAATTAGAAATTAATTTATGTAATTTATATTTGTTTTAAAAATTAAAATTTTATATAAAAATATTTAAATATCATTTAACTTTGTAATTATAAATTCTTTTGATCGACAAAAGTAAGTTTGATAAATAGATCTATTTTACATTGCTCCATAATGATATATATTTATTGATATCTCTTCTGAAAACAATTCGATATATCCGCCAGTTTTTGTGTGAATAAACAAAATTTACATATTTTTTTTGTCTGTGTATTTTGATGTCTTCAATCTGAGAACATCGTTATTCATAATCTATATTAACAATAAATAGCAGCTGGTTTAAATGCATAACCTTCCGACTAATAATGTTTAATTTTTAAAAATAACTAAACAATCAACTATATTTATTAAAAATGTGATTTATGCAAAAGAATTATGATGATATTTATGATGTATGGTCTTTTATACATCTTAAATTATTACTGAGCCGTGAAAAATAGCAGCAATATCTTAGTTATAATACCCATACCTTGCCTGTATCGAATATCACTGGAGCATGGACTTAATAGATCTTTGTAAGGGCGAGGTAAATGATATTTGAAATGAAAACATCGCGTGATATTTAAGAGTTATTCAGGCAAATATTTGTCAGAATTTATGAGAACTGATTTTTACGATACACTTACTATTTATAAAAGTAAGAAACTATTAATAATTAATGGAATATTATTAATATGTGTATGAAATGATAAATTTAATTATTTACATATGTTCGTAGGTTTTGGGTAATCTTTGATATTATTGTCATTATTCTTGTATGTTTTATTGCGTTACAAATACATTTTTCCGATGATTCAATCCCGGTAATGTGGCATAACCAAACCGAAACCAAAACATCGGAAGACTGTAACATAGTATAACTCATCTTGTTTTATTGATTACCTAGTCTAGTTTGTATTAGAAGCTATTATTTTTTTCTATTTCTTAGACCTCAAAGCTTCAACTTCCACCCTTCTCGTTCAATGTCTAACGTTTTCCGAGCATAAACTTGTTATTATTGAGTTCCTTTAGGCGTAAATTGAGAATTATGGTAAATTTAATACTCCCTCCATTTTCCAGATCCAATATTATCAGAAAAGTATTATTTTTCCGGATATGACCTCCTACTCGTGTTGAGTAAAAATTTCTAAATTTTCCATTTGATTATTTTGAATTTCAAAATTTCTCAAACTTTTTTTAATTTACGGCATTAGATAAAAAACCTTACAAAAATCTAAAACATAATATTATTATTAATTATTTCATTATTTTTTTTGAAAACGACAATATAATACATGTAATTTACAATAAAAGTTTGCATGAATTCATTGTTACTATAATATTTTTTTTCTCAAATAATATTTTCTAAATAAAAAAAACCCATAAATAATTTTGAAAATTTATTTAAGCAGTTCCAAAAATTTTAATCGTTAAAAAATGCAATATTTCAGTTTTAATTGAATCTTGCACATTAAATCTGAAGTTTCTTTTTACCGTGCGAAACTAAACATTATTGTGCCAACTTGTTATGACTACATTAAGAGTAAATTCGGTAAAGAAATGCAAATTTGAATTAGCCTTCTAGGGGAAATGCGTTGAACCATTTTCTTTCAGGAATGTTTGCTCCAAACTTTGTGAACACCTCAATTTGTTCTTATGACTACTCATTAACGAGATTTCCCGAGCAAACTGCTTTGAGATTTGACTTCATACTTTGACTTTGGAGTTTCCACTCTTTTCTGCTGGCTTTACAATTCAAGAAATAACTTTAAACTTGCGTATAAATTAAATTACTTGTGTTTGTCTTTACACTGGGTGTTTAATGACATTCATATACTTTGCATTAAATTTGGGAAACAATTAGTTTTTAGTTAGTGTATAGATATTTGATAATTTTTATTAGGTATGTAATATAAACACATATTATTGATTTTTGTGAAGACCGTCTCACAGGAAGTACGATTTTACCTATTCAGGTTTAATGATTGATAATGATTAAGTACATTTTTTCAAATATTGAAAATTGATTAAAGAAACTCTTAGAAAGATATCATCGTGATCTGTGTGGGATTCGAACCCACATCTCCTCGCTTACATGGCAGGTGCATTACCAACTACGCTAACGAATCACTAGTATTTTAAGAATTTTTAACAATCATATCTTATAAATGCTGTTTCATTAAATGTTAAATGTTGTTTCATTTATGGAGATGGGTTGGGAGGAGATGTGGGTTCGAATCCCACATAAATCACGATGTTATTTTTCTAAGAGTTTCTTTAATCAATTTTCAATATTTGAAAAAATGTACTTAATCATTATTAATATAAACATGTTAAGATAATGATTACTTTGCAAATTAATCGATATAAAACTGTGCTGTAACGATTTTAATATTTTTCTAAGGATAAAGTTTTTGCTAAAATTTTCTGATTGATCAGTAATTTAATTTAGATATTTCATAATTATAAAAAATACTAGAGGAGTTGTGATTGCACTGAGAGTCGACGCAGGTGGTAAGACACATCTTCAGAGTGAGGTGAGGTTGAGGGTTGGTCGCTGCTTATCGGATGAGCGATACGCGACGCTAGTGTTGGCAGATGGCGGCGGGTAGGGCGTCCGAGCGGTCGTGAGAGGCGGCCATGGCCAGCTCGGCCGCCCACCACCTCCACCACCTCCACCACCATGATCACGACTCACCTGGACACCAGCTACACACGGTAAGAAAACATCTCAAGGACACATCTTCCTCGCCCACAACTAATCTCGGATTCCGGGATAGACCTTCACATTTTATTGGCTGTAAAACCATACACATTGTAAAACATAAAAAAAAGCATTCTGCTATGGTAAATATCAAAAGATTTTTATTAAATATATTTATTAGCAAAAGCTTTTTTCGGAAACAATAACAAGCACTTTAAACGAAATTTAAAAATATTACAAAATGTTTTATTATAAATACACTGTACTTTATATCTATTTATAAATCTAAAAGCGCTATTAAAGCGTAATCATCCGAAAGCAACGTAAAAGCACAACTGAAAATCCTTTTACCGTAGATTTGTTTAATTTCCTGTTTTGGCGAACAATTCCCTGAGACATGTTCGGTGTCCGCCCCTCTCCACGCTCTCCTCCGCTCTTTTTAACTTATCTCATCCAAATCCACAGAGAGATCAGTATTTTCCGACAAGAAATTATGCCAACATTACAAATTAAAATATTAACGAAGCAGTAGCATCATTTAATTAAAGAGTTATCAAAGAATCCCTCAAATCTTTTTAGAGTAGCCCTCGAATCCTATCCACAATTTATTTCATATGGCATTAAGTATTTCACAGCTATTATAAATCATTCCAATTTTGCTAAACCTAAACAGCGAACACGAAAGTCACCCTCCGCGGCTAGCACAACTGTAACTAATAACCCTTTAACATTCAATTTTATTAGAAAAATATAAGATTAGACTTTCGATTGGCTTTTATCTGCTATAATAAATATTAAAGTTTTGAAGTACTTTTATATTTCTTTCAACTAAATATTGTCGTCGCGTATATATTCTCATTCTGAAACCAAATATAATGCTTCCAATCTTTCTTGCTTATTTATGTGAATATATTTAGGTTTATTTTCCGATCAGAAGTAGTTGGTATTGAATCAGATAAACAGCAAGAGAACGCTTTTGGAGGATGTACTTACCTCATTTCTGATATTCTCCGCATATATCAGATAACTCTGACAGACGTCTCGGGGCAATCGACTGTCTCGGTTATTTTTCTAATGGTTGGTTTGGTTTTGTCAGCCTGTGGTATATAGTCAGGAATAGGAAAACCACACCAAAGAACGTATTTTATAGAAATATAAAAGCCTTGATATAAAAGTTCATTTTCTTTGATTCAGAATTTCCATTGTTGGGATTATTTATTTTAACGAACATTAATCAATTATACACTTTTTTAGATTCTTAGATATTTTTAGATCAACTAGCGTTAATATTTTGTAAAAAATAATATGACACTATTAAGTCATGTGTATGAGGTAACGGGAATTTAATAAAATTGTGATTAAAGTAATGGATATGCTTGTGTGAAACCAGTCGTATTTAAAATATATATTTTCAGTGAGGTATCTTTACATCCTGTAAAAAAAATGTAATGATTCGATCAGAAATACCATACTGCCTGTTTAGTACCGAGCTGGTGTATAAAAGCGATAAATTTCACTTTCAAGTTTTACGTTTTTCCCGGTTGTACAAGAAGCAAATCCTTTTCACCCGCTTGTAAACCCTATTCCGATAGTCATAAATCTCGCGTAGTACCCTGAATTCCGTAGAAAAATCTAGAAAATTTTGTTTTTGACAGCAAAACGTTGAATTGGCAGAAATTACATCGCAACTCAACAGGGTCCACCGCAATGTGAGTTTATGGAGGTGTACGTGCATGCCCCGCCTCACTTAAGCGGTGTTATGTTCCTTACTTCATACTTCCGAATATTGCCTTATGAAAGAAACAGAATTTATGATATTTCTTGTTAAGCTTAAATATATGATAAGTTATGCCATTGAATTTTGAATATGACTGAAGGTTTGAATAATATTGAAGATTAATATCCTCAGTGGGATTTAAGCTGAATTTTAAATTAAAAATAATTATGAAATCAAACGGAGAGATAAATATCGTGGTTTTAAAAAAAAAGAAGAAAATCTCGATTATTAAAAATCAAAAAATATTGATAGAAATAGCCCTAATTTTTCAGAATATGAATTTAGATTACTAACATCACATTATTATTTCTAACATATTTCCTTGAGTAAAACATTTGATACAATGAACAAAAGTGCAATATTACTTTTTGATGGTTTCATAAATCACGAGTGCTTGTATAGCTTGTACTAAGATTTTTTTCAATACTTAAGCTCTACAAATTTTCACAGAACAACACAGAACTTTTTGTTTTAAGAATATTTTCATTTACAGATAAGACTTATATTCTAAATGATTTCCATAGTAAGTTTGTAGTAGTGCTATGCAGTTCATGTCTCATTTATTAGTACCACAATTGCATTGGAAGTTTCTCTCTAGTTTCCGGGGAACGTGATCGGACTTCCGGCGCCATTATGCTCCGACAAAGTGTTCATGCTGCACAGAACTTCATTGATTAATTTTATGTTTGTTATTTATGAATTAATGAATTGGCCTTTTGTATATATTTCAATATTTGTTAAATGCGTTATGTTAATATATAATTCAATAAATATACTTAAATTTGTAGTAAACACACTTCGGTAGAAAAATCAATCATGAATTATTTTCTTTGCTTATATTATAATGGAAATAATATTGTACGTAAATTTTGAATTTGAAGACTCGTTCAAAAATTATTATTTAATTATTGTATGTTTTTGTTGTTGTTGATTAATATCGTTTATCTTACACCAAATTCATTATAAAGGATATATTAACGTGTTAAAGTTTATTTAAATTTTTTTTTAAATATACAATCATTGTTCACAAAATTTGCGCTGTCAAAAGTGTCACAAAGGAAAATCTCGATACGATTTTTTTTTAATTCCGTAGCTCCCGTGGCACTTTTTCACGTTTATAATGCATGCTCTGCACTGTCACGCTTCTGTATATGAGGTATTCATTTATGTATGGATCTCTGGTCCCGAGTCGGCTGAATTAACTTGTGTTTGGGAATTTGAAATGTATGGACCACAAATCAGGGGAAAAAAACCACTAGACTAAAGCTTCTTAAAGTTTATAATAAAATTTGTTTACAAAATGTCTAGAGTAAGTAAATAACTTGCTTCATAGCACTGCTATAAAATAAATACTTTAATGTGTAAGTGTCTAATATTATATGGTTTTATCAGTGTCATTTTATTGTTTATTGTTTGTAATTGTTCAAAGCAATAATTTCACTTGTAACGGAAAGGCATTTTTACAAACAATAGGTGTACACCGGATACCGCTTGGGGTGAATATAAATCACTCAATTTCTTTGGCAACCAATTATTTAGATAGGACAAAAAAAACCTACACCACTAGAAACTTATATTTTTCAATAACAATGACTTCATTTCATAAATCTAAATTTTACTTAAATTATTTAAAAAAAATTATTTGAACATATTATCTCATATAAACCACTTGCTAGAATTGGCTGAATGTAAAATGAGAAAAAATATACACATCAACCGGGTGCATCTCTAAAATCAGCCATTTTGACATTTTCATTAAATCTTTTACTATTCTTGACTGTTGAGAACCGGTCAGTCTCTCCTGTCCAACCGAAATATTCTGGCAATCATAATATTTTGAAAGCTTTTCTTCTTGATTTTCGATTTCAGAAAGTTTGTATCTAAAATTCTTTGTCATGTAATGAGAAATCTGGACTTATACTTTGAAATTTCAATTTAAGGTTTACGAACTCTTTATTTTATTGAATTTAAAAATATATTTACCTATTTCAGTACATTATTTTAAATATCAAAAGCATATTTGTTTTATTTAATATCTAAATGAAACAACATTTGCGAAGAAACATTGTCCAAATTATTTGAAGATAGCACCAATTTCAATTTAATACTTTAAAATTTAATTATGTCGTTAGGGTGTCTCCCTTGAGGCTTCTACGCAAAAAACCTTAATTAATTACACAATAAATAATTTGATTACGTCCCCTCTGTTATTCTCAATATGGCTGACATTTGCGTTATGATTTTCGTTATATTCGTCTGAAAAAGCTCGATTTGTCACAAAAAACGCTTCGGCGACTACGTACAGTGTATTCCAGTGGGAGTCCAACATAAATTAATTAATCATTTTCGTATGGTAGCTTTACCAAGGCCGAGTTTGTTACACTGAAAGCTCTTTATGGGTTCTGTGCTGCACAAAGCACTAGCTTTGTTGTTTTAACTTCATTTAAATGTCCCGTGTTCAGTTTGATTGCATAATATTGTAACAATGAAATAATGTTAGTAATTTGATATGCCAGTGGTATAAGACTTCATTCAAAAGCTACGTGTTGGGGATCGCTTGATTGAAATATTTATTATATGTTGCTAAGGTATCAAATAATTGAACAATAGAAAACATATGACGTGAAATAAACATATCTAAGATTAAACATAAAATTATGCTTCAACAAAATATGATTCGAGTTGTCAGAAAATGGTTCTCAGAGGTTGTTATTTATATGGCGTAGACAGTAAATCTAACATAAAATTTACTTGATACATACGAGTCTACAAGGTGTATGCAAGTTAACTCAAACACCGGTTAATCGACCCTTCGGCGCCAACATCCATTAGCCTCCGTGTAAATGAGAAAAAAAACAATTTAAGCGTTGCCTTTTTTTGCAGTATGTACACCAAAAGGTAGGAACGCACCTTCTCCAATCAAAAAAGTTAATTATGTGCAGTCATAAAAAATATTACATTTACAAGTATTGATTAAAAAATATCGTAATAATATCCGATATTTAACAACTTCTTGTACTTTTTACACAACATATCTTTTTAATTTATCACATTATATAATATCAATATTCAAAATAACATCAATTTAGAAAATAATGTTGTGAATTTTTTTATGCGTTTCCGTGTATATTATAGTGTTTGTTGAAATTTTAAAAATTTACAACAGCAGAAAAACACGTATCATTGGTACATTAAAATTAATATTACCGTGACATAAATTTATCATACGAATATAACCTATAGAAAGCATACAATCTGATAACCATGATAAATAATTTACGTATTGGAATTTAAGGCAAAGGCCCTTTTATAATGTACATTAATTATTAACATGCTTTAGAGAGTATCCTGTTCAACTAATAATGAAAATGGATACACACTCCATTTAAAAGGTGATGTATTAAAATCTAGAGAAAAATAATTAATGTTTCATGCGCCCTTAATTATTAACTTAAACATACTAAAGCACTTATGATATCCATAATTTCAATAATTTTACGACCTCAATGAACATATAATAAAATTATAAAAAACTCAATCGATCAAATAATATATATTGTTTATATATATTTATTTAACTTTAGGTGTATTTTTTAAGTGAAAATTGACATGTTTATTACTAATAAATATTATTATATTAACAATAAAAATATAATTAAATATTGCTGACATAATTAATTATAAGTCTTGCGTTTTAAGTGTACAGGAAAAGGGTATTATATTGAAAAATTTGAATTGCGGCTGTTACGAGTTTAGATTAAGCCTGTATTTTTACAGTACCCAGGGTTAGAAGGCATTATCACGAGGTATACGCTTTTATAGCTTTTTATTACCGATAAATACAAACCCCAAATTTTATTTATAAATTATTTTAGTCAACATGAACTCAATCAACAAAACACACATAGTTTTAAAAAATTCAACAGTTAAATATCATTTTTGAAAAATAGACTTTAAAAAACACGTCATTCTCTCATCTAATAATAAATTACACAAATCATCGTGTTTACCACAAATTTTACCCAATATACATTTGTTATTTATATTGGTCTCTCATTTTTCTACCACTTCCTGTCATTGAGTACATATCAGATCTAGCAACAGTAGGATGTCGGCGTTTAGCGGCAAATGTAAGCCATAAAAGCCACACATATAATAAATTATGCTTTTATTTTACAGCAAAGAGTCAGTTCTCCTAATCTCAGTACTTGTTGAAGCCTAGTACGTGCATGACAGAATCGTCTACCAGTTGAAAAGCAAGAAATAAATTATTTAGAGCCATAGTTGTATAAAATAACGAACAATGAGCCGATGACGTGCGGTTTGCAAACATTGTTTGTTGTTGTTGCAACATTGAAAACTTGTTTATACAGCGTTTTGCAGCACGGTTGCTCAAAATGTTACGTTACATTAGCTTTGGTTTGAATCACTGATTCGTAACACAAAATTTAATTATACTTGTTATTGTGAGAGCATATTAAATTTTAGTATAGAAAAGAAAGACTTCTCTCATCTAAAGAATTGTTTTAAACAAAGCAAATTTATTACGAGCCATAAACATAGAACCTCTTTTTCACCAGTTGAATAGCGGGTTAAATTTCGTTTCATAAACGACGTTATAAATAGTTAAGATTACGTTATGATTAATTCAATTATTTTGCTTACCTCCGATAAAAGAATTAAAAAAAACTCCCGTTCGTGCTGGCTACGTCACATTTATGTTCTTGTTTTATTCGGAGAGTATAAAACATGTTCTGATTGTACATTGTTCTTATCGCCATTATTGTCCGTGAAAATGAAAAAAATTATGAAATCCAACCAAACAGAATAGAAGAAAAGTTTTTTTTTTAAAGTAAATGTTATTTTAAAGCGATATGTGCTTACTTATTTTATTATATTATTAAAATAATAGTGATAAAATTGGGTTTTATATTATTTTTTCATTTATGAAATAAATAAAATTATGTATGTTTTTATCGTATGAAAAATAATAAAATATTAAAACTAAATTTTTCTAATTGGGTGGAACTGAAAAATTCGTAACAATTATTGAAGAGACCACATATTAAGAATCTACTAGTTTGGAAATAATATAATTTTGAAAAAGATGCTTTATAAAAAAATATGCTTTTAAACAGTTCTAAACAAATCTCACGTTTATCTTAAAAAACATAGCTTTTTGTTAAAAATACATAATTTATCGCTCAGCCTAAGATAAATCTAAATCACTTTATCTTCAGAAATACGTATACAACTCAAAAATTAATTGTAAATTCAGAGCGAAATATTTAAATAATGTTTTTTAATGAAAACGAAATTACATCTCAGACTCAGATTTGTAAAGCAAGTAATCCTTAAGCTGTGGTTTTCGGAAAATCGCAAAAACCAAATCTTATTCAATGGAATTACGAGGATTAATGTATAATTCACGGACTTCCGGAGTTTAACTTGTGCCCGTGTAAATGGCCAGCTAAATAAATAATTCCGAAGTCTATTCATTCAGAAAATACCCTCTCCCATTGATTAAATATATATAGTACGTATGCATCGCGCAAGTACAAAGGGGTCCTTTTTTCTGGTCTCGAGGGGAGGCCCGACTGGCGCACCCTTCCAGCTTCCCTTCATAATTTAGAGGCTGGGTGATTGCGTCAAAATATTTGACATCCGGATATCATATATGATTTTCTACTCTCACATCTCAGGCTGGTTAAGTTACTATAAATAATTTACTATTTTTATTTGAATGAATTTTATTATTTAAACATTTTTTTTTGTAAAGTAATCGTTCTTATAAACTTATTGAAGTTTGTTTAATAATAGTATATAATTAGTTAAAACAAATATTTTGATTATGATTTTTTTTAAATTTAACTTTTAAACCGGTTAATCCCAAATTTCACCTTTTTTAATAAACCCGTCGAAAATTTTAACGATAACATTAATGTTATGTTTAAAAATATGGTGTTGATAAAGTATTGCAGGATATATTTGTATTAAATTCGTTAATGATTTCTGACATGTAATAGACAATATTATTTTATCATATAATCCTGTTAAAGTAGGTCAGTAGTCTTAATGAAGTTTAAATATGAAAAGCTTGATAAACAATGTAAAATTCCATTCAAAGTCTTCGTTTCAAATGAACTGCGCACGTGTATTTTGTCTGATTATGCTACTTTGTTGCCGATACTTTTTCAATAACCACCTTTTTTGTAATATTGTCACAATATACCATATTATTGATTATCTCATTATTTTTTCGGTCAATACACTTGCCTTCATTATGAAACTACTTATTTATATGTCTACAACTTATATTACTGTTTACATATGCCACTTACATAAGTTGGAAAGGAAATGAGTGTAAACAAATTATCTTCTGTAAATTCGGATGTGCCATTGTATACACCACTTAATTTAATATCTTATGTAGTAATATTTTTTGTTATATTTTAAATCAATAAAAACATATTGATACTTGTCATATATTTTTTTAATTGTATAGATAATATATGAAGTTAAGTCAAAAATAAAGTCAGCAATATATAAATTAAAATACTTAAATATTTCTTTAAAAAATTTTTTTTTAAGAATTTTTCAGAAAACGTATCAACATATGTAATATATTTTAAATTTTTTCGTGTTGTAAACATAACAATGCAATAAAGACATTGCAATAGCTTTCCCTCCTTAGATATTTAACAGATCCCTCGTAAATAATTTGTTAGGGTGTATTTTTTTTAAAACATTAAATCTTTTGAGAAAACAAGTATTTTCTTATGTTTGCCATGAAATGGTTAGAGCATCATAAATTCACTGTACAGAAAACATATAAGAAGTATGATCTACACACATGCCAAAGAAAAACTGCTTTTGACAGGCCATCTTCCAAACTAGCGTTAAAATACAAATACGAGTGCGAGTACGTCTGGCGTGTGTTTATGTTTCATATTTCTCCACATTCATTTTATTTCAAGCCTATTTATGAAAATATACAAATGTATCAAAAGCAATTTATAGGTATATTTAAAAAAAAAACGTCTTATTATTTTTTTTGAACCTAACCTATTGAAATATCTCTCAAATTCGGACCCTAATTGATTTTATATAGAATCTGCATGTTTCTTGATATTTAGTGCACATTAATAAATATATTATACGTTCGTCTACGATGGGTTTATTATGATTATTTTAGTTCCAATTTTAAATAATAAGTTAAATACTTGAGTGATTTTTTTACATATAGATTTTTATTGGTGACCGGTTTCACCAATCTTTCACGTTGGCATTATCAAATAGAGTTTGTGAGTTAAAAATCTATATGTGGAAAAATCACTCAAGTATTTTGCTTATTATTTAAAATATTAAAATAGAATACCACCTCTGTCGAAAATATGTAATTTCCAATTTAATTATTTAAAAACAATTTTAATTTTTTTAAAAATAATAATTCATATAAAAAAAAATTCCAATTTATATGCAGTTTCGGAATGAAAATATATATTTTTTATATATAATAAAAAACCATACAGTTTTATTAATACAATCGTTATCTCAGCAATTCAGAATAAAGCCGTATTTCAAATATGACCTCTTTGAATAATTTATTTATAATTAAGTACTCATTAGATACATCAAAACTTTACTCAAACTGAGAATCTGACTCAAACTCAAAATTATAAAGCGCGTCAAAATAACTTCTGACATTAACGCTCTTCGTCAAAGGGACGAAATCAGTTTGAACACATTAATTCAATGTGATCTAAATAATTAGGTACTATTTCACTTAGCCTTTACCGGGGATGGCTTTCCCGACCCGGGCTACGTGCGGCAAAACATGTAATACATAAATAACTGATGACTGGAATATGTCGGGCGGCATCTGAAAGGTGTCGGCTCCTTCCCTGCCCAGGATCCTTTTATCTCGGCAGCCCTGCATATTTGAGTCGAGTTTGTGCCGGACGGGAACCCAAACCAATGTATGAACTTATCGCATAGTGGAACGAAACAAGCTTTATATTCATCGGAAGCTACGGAGTGTGCGGGTAAGATTCAATCTACGCCCCTTTTTTGCAAAAAATATGTATTAACGCTTCCGAGCGGATGAGTGGAATGGGAAAATACTAAAAAGAACGAAAAAATGTTTTGTAGTGCAAATGAGTTATTTAAAGAAAAATATTGTGGTTTTATCAGATTTTTCACGCGCTTTCTCAGAAGCGCCGAGCGTAATATTTACTACTAATATGTTTGAGGCGCATGATAAACACATAGAATAACAAATACCTTATCGAATCGAGGTTCCAGGAGTATTTTCGTCTATCCAATTTAAATTTATTTATTTACATAAGCCTATATATCATACTGCATTTTTTTTTAGTTTCAATAGATACGTTCTTGGCTGAGAATTGTATTCATATGACCGATATTTTTCGAGTCTTCCAGAACATCCGCTTAAAAATAAATAATGTCTGAGACCAAAAAAAAACATTTTTTTACAGTCATCATTCAATGAATATTTTTACCATTCTTTTTTCTTCGTTTCCAAAACATTTTCAAAAACAATATGTTTAATTTAAGAGATTTTTATTCATTCCATCTATTTTTTAATAATATATCAAGAAACCAATAAGCCTATGAATCCAGGAAAAATTAATACTTATGACATTATGTTAAATTATTATTTTATCTACTGTAGATCCAAAGCAAATTATTTTCACTTAAGAAAATATATTTTTTTCTTCACAAATAAAATTATTAAAATCGAAATACTTGTATTATGAAGACATTAAAAATTTCCATATTTAAGAACTTCTATCTGTTATTTTTGAGTTTTTAAAATTTCTTATAGCGGAGTTTATTTCATTGAAATATTTTTCAACTAAACGCATTAACATTTAAGGCTTTGTATAAAAATATATATCTTATTGAACAAAATGTATGGAAATAACGTTCTGCTTTCGATCCGATACTGAGAAATAAAGTAGTTGTATAAATGAATACATAATTTTTCGAACGGTGAATTCGTATGAATTTTATATGGTTATGAAATAGTATTCAAAGTAAATTTTCATGCACAGTTTTAAAAACCTTTAAATTCTATTTGTGGGAAAATACTTTGATATTCAAAGACTTGGTAAAGCAAACAGATTCAGAAAATAAAAATAATTTCAAAGCTTAAATTTTTCCTAAAAATTCAGAAATACGAATTTTATTTTTAAGTGAATATCTAATATAAAACAACGAGTAAATCTTTTGAAATATGCAATGACGTTCAGCTGGCCATAGCTGCGTTTTAATCAATACAAGTCGTTTATATGAGTGGTTAATTCTTCGATGCCTAATTACGACGTTAATTGAGCCAACTGCTCAATTTTTTTTATTCAATAAAAAATCGATGTAAAACACTATAAAAAGAAGATGGTTAATTATTTCATTATAATCACGTATAAAAAGATATTAATACAATATTTTATATAAAGCGAATACATCCATCTTATGACAAAATATTCATCATAAATTAATTGCAAAAACACATTCTAATACAGAATTCGGTTCCGTATTAAAAAGGTTTAATTATAATTCATAATAAATTCGTGCGATTCGATAGTCGATCCTTATAATCAAAGGGCTTTAAATCCGAATAGAAATCACCTCCAAAGTTTTCGTAGGATTATAAATAATTCCTCCGCTAAGTCTGGATGATTAAGTTTTCATGCCGATCCCTTCTCTGACTGATTGCATTCCGAGCTTCTTCAAATATGGATTAATTATGCAGGATTCGAGTTTCAGTAACACCAGACTGTTTAAAATGGCTTCAATAAAGTTCTACATTAAACTCTTCATGCTTTTTCAGCTGCAGATGAGAAACCCTTCGGGTAGCAGAAGCGCTCGTTCATTATTTTATTACGTATTTTTTTTTCTCATTTCGAGTGTTAAAAATATTCAAATTTTTAACGTTTTATATTTTACAGCTCTCTTTGTAGCGGTTTACATAAAACCTCTTTTAAAAGAATGTTTCATATTTAACGTATCATTTTATAGACAGGTAATATATTCCACCTTGGCTTACATATTTGCTCTGTATTACATGATTCATATTTAAAGGAAGTGAAGAAGAGACATTCAAGTTTAATACACAGTTGTATTAATGTTTAATACAAAGTCTATCAATGTTTTATTGTTGGAGCAATATTCACTATATTATAATCATTTATGAAGTATTGGGTATTTATGTTTTAAAGAAAAAGAAAGTAATTTTTATTTGTTCAACAATTTCATTGCCAAAAGAATATATATATATATATATATATATATAAATAGAAAAATAAAATATTTTCTTTCATGTAATGAACTATTATTGAATACGCGATATTTATAAAAAAATAAGTAATTATTTCTTTAATTTTTTAAAATTGTTTTTTATATTAGTAATTTTATTTTAGTGAATACAATAAGATAATCTCTATAAATGTAAAAAAAAATATTCAGCAATATAAAACAAATTAATTACCCTATCAAAGACACAATAATGTATGCGGCGTTAGTATCAACAGAAAAACTTACTTAAATATATAGTAGTTAGTAAAAAATATAAATTTATTAAAAGAAATATTGTAATTATTACTTCTTATTTCAGAAGAGTGCTTAAAATCATAATAAGTTTTAGATATATTAAAAAAAACTAACAAACTTAGTTTAAATAAACACACTTAAACAAAGAAAATATTTTAAAATATGATGATAGGATTATCAAATTTCAAGCAGATATAATGGTGTTACAAGAATGTTTATGAATAATTTCAGGATTAAAATATTTATAACGTAATAAATGTCTTGCTTAAGAATCCCGTTAATAAAATTATAATTACTATAAAACTTTGAAGCATTACCACCGAGGTACCTGAAACCCCGCATACCTAATTTAGAATCAAAAGTTTGTCGCCTTGCGATTTAACTTCAAAGAAATCAGTCACTTAACCGAGGGATTGAAAATGAAGAACTGAAAACTCTTATATTTTCTCGAGAAGAACTTTATTTTATGGCTTGACCTGTTCAAAGTGTAGGACATAAAATTTCTGATAAAATGAATAAAATAGGGTCACGTAAAATTTTTGTAAAATCTTTGTGAAGAAACTTTGAGCTCTGACGTTCATTCGATTTCTGTTTAATACTAGGATTTATATGTTTATTATATATAAATCGAACGCTTAGGAATAAATAAGTAAATATTTCAATATATATATATATATAAATAATAAAACGAATATTTAAACATATTAAACAAAATATATATATATATATATATATATAATGTAATCACTTGAATAATGAATACTATTTAAGTACACTATACATAGTTTGGAATACTTAGTGCAATAAAAGTATAATAAAATTTTTATATTCATAGTTAAGCTTGTACTGAATAGCCTTGGAAAAATAAATCTAATATTTTCGCTACGACCTAAAGTGGGTTATACTACAGTCTTCCTTCTGTTACAGCTGGAATTCAGTTTGGCGTCATGTAATTTAGTTTGTTCAGTGTATTTTTACTCTGTACTATGCTTTATTATATCATTATTTTTAATTGTTGATGTTTTATAACACCAAATCTATACAAATTAGTAACAAAGTATGAGTGTTTAATCTGTACGGTATCTGCAATCAGATTAACTGTAAGATTACACAAGCAAAAATAATTCAATGAACATGTTCACTTATAAGATTATCGATATGCAATCATACACAACACGTTACCGAGAATATTATTATCGCATCGCGATATCTCTGGAGATAATGACTGTTATGCTTTCAATAGTGTCTGGACCTGAAATTCAAATTTTTTTAAAACCTCTTATCAACTTAAATGTGACTTATCACATGTCAAGCCCAGGCGAGCATTGCTAACTAGAAAGTCGAATTTATGTGCAATCGTCCGGATATTCATCGTTTATCCGAAAAATGAGTAAACAAAATCATCTGATCGATTAAGTCTAAGTACTTTACTAAATCTAATTAAGGTTTTATTTAATGGGAATTTTAAATTTTGCTCCAACTTTCAACATTGAGCGGTTTTTAAATGGGAGGATATATCAAATATTGGAAAAAAAAATTACATTTTAAAATTTTGATGCTGTGCTGGTTTTTATTGGAGAAGTCGAGAACCCTTTCGTCTTATGTATAAAAGCGTGTGTTGGCATTGCTTTTATGAAGGTTTTGTAAAGCGTGGATTTTATTCATCGCAAAGGTAGTCAAAGCTAAAATTGAAACTCCATATTTTATAACACCATATATTTGATGAATTTTCTGTTAAAACACGTTTTAGGTCTACATATTATTTTAACAAAACTTTTGGAAAATTTGATTTTTGATAGTAATAAAAATAACCAAAACTATTTATTTATATCTTTACGAATAAATTTATATAATATCCAAATACCAAAAAACCACCAAACAAAAGCTCCATGCTTGGTCATAGAATAGAGACGTAGACTATCAAAGTCAAAGAACGCGATACTACATTTATTTTATGGTACCGCTTGTAGTCAAAAGAATGGATAAACCAAAAATTGATTGCAGAAATAAAGACAAGACAGCCCCTCTACTGCATATTTAAAGTGTATTTTCAAAGTTTTTATCTTTTAATAGGATTTTCCAATAAAGTAAAGCATCTGTATTATGAACATTATATCAATGTTTATAAATTGCTAATATTTTTAGTTACATTGTGGTGGTTCTTAAAAATAAGACACCTGGCAGATATAAAAGTTTTCAAATAATCGCTATGGTTCAATCAATCCTTCATTATTCAACAAACTTTACAAATTTAAATCATAATATGTAGTACCTAAAGACTTATTCGTTACTTCCTTGTTTGCGCTTGTAGCTTGTACGAAAAAACAAATTCGTAGTGTGTTTATAACAAGGAAAACTGAATGAATACGCGTAACTTTGTGAAACTCTATTTATTTTGAAGCGTACACACCTTGAAAGGTTTTTATTCAGAATAATGGCACTGGAAACACTGCCGTAATGGGAGTTTTGCGCATTAATTTAACGGGCTAAAGTTTGGGCATAAAAAGTTTTTTTGTTCTCTGTCACTGTCCTTTTGGCCGGAACTTGTTGCGGACAAACGGCTGAATCCCTCTTGAGAGGCCAGACAAATCCACTGCGGAGAAATCAGATACAGCCAGTTACCATCACTGAATCTTCTGAATCAAATCTATTTTTTTGTTATAAGGAAGAAAGAATATTAAAGGTATTTCCGGTTGTTGCTGAAAATAAAATGGGTTTTTTGTTAACAGCTGATCATGGAGGTGAACGGTCAGGTGGCTCTGTTCCGGGACCTGCTGATCCACATCGGCCAATCTCGAGATAGCCCGGAGCTCCGCGAGCGCATCCGCAAGCTGCGCCGCGCCTGTGTGGAGGCCTGCCAGCACACCAGCCAGCTCATCCTGCCAAACCTCAAGAGGTAAGCCTTTGCTACCCTAGCAAGCCGATCACATCCCCTGCAAGCTAGAAATGCATCATACATCTAAACCATAGGTTCCCAAAGTGGTCAATATCCACCCAATATCGAGGGGTCAATTCTGCCCTACAAGGGATCGATGACAGCGAAAAATTAAATTGGGGGTCCACGAACTGTAAATGGGGGTCTACAAGAGTGAATCCCATTGGCCATGTTGGCCACGATATTTTCGACGATATGCACGTTGAATTAACACAACTGAACGACTATTTTCAATTTACAGCGTCACTATTTCGGCGCGTTGTTTCAGTGTGAAGCATAGTTAAAATTGTACTGAATTAATGTTTTAAAAAATGTTTACTTAAGTCAATCGGTTTATAAATGTCAAAGATATTCAATGTTTACATACCAATATAAATATATGGCGCACCCTGCATACCAGAAAATATGTTTGAAGTTGATGAATTTTATAAAAATTCAATATTAGCAAGGCAGGGGTCTACGAAAAACAAGAAACTCGACAAGGGGTTGACGGGACAAAATAGTTTGGGAACCTATGATCTAAAACATCACTCGATTAATATGAATAACCAATAAGATCAGATTTATATTGCAAATCGAATATAGATCACTATGTGGTTATTATATCAACATTTTAGAATTTTTTTTTAATCCACATTATTTTTTAATATAAATTTATTATAATTATTATTCAAAAGCATTTGAAACATTTGACATGAATGTTTAAGAGATTCATTCTCAAATACGCATTATGCCAAGGGCGCTTCAGGAAATTAAGAAATAAACATTGAGTCCGAATAATACAGAAGCAACGGTAAAACTCCGGGCTAAAGTTCTCTGCAACTGCTCGTAAATCTGCAACATTTATTCTCGCAGTCGCGTGATCCTCTTTATCCCTGAAGAAGTGTGATCCAATTACCCAGAGAGAGAAAGTTCCTGCCGCGCTGCGCACTTCTCTTCAAATAACGGGTAATTTATAACACAAATTTGTCGTTTCCAAAATTCAATTATAACATTTTAAATTGATTAGTTCCCCACTAAGTTCTTTTGATTATACTATTAGAGTGGCAAGCGATTCAAGAAAAGGATGACTTTTCCCATTAAGAAGTTTGACGACGCATTTTATGTCACTTCAAAAATCGTACGATATACACACCCACACATACACACACACACACACACATTTATATATATATAAATAGTGTGTGAGTGTGCATGTGTGTGTGTGTATTTCAACATTTTGTCGGTGGATTCAATTTTTCCATAAATATGTAAATGGAAATTAAAAACAAGGAATATATAAAGCTCTTCATTCTGACAAAATTTATGATAAAAACATAAAATTGAAAACCAACTTAAACAGAGCTTAAAAAAAAGTTGAATCAGTTAAGTCTACAAAATTATGATTGCCTGTAGCAAAAGCTAAGAAAAATGATTTATTTTTATTTTTTAAAAGTAAGAATTTTCAGTATTTTCTATAAACCTATTTTAATATATTTATTTTCAAGTCGATGAAAAATTTTCGAATCGTAAACAATATTTTATATATTTACAGTTCAGCGATATTATTTGGCATTCTACAGGCGTTTGATGTTAAGCCTCGTGCCAGGTCGCAGAGAGCCGGACCGATTAGAAATCTTCATCTCCTGAAACCGACTTTCAGTATGACCCGTGTAATGACGTAACAAAACCAGAGATCGCCTTCTGATAAAACCGTTTCGCAAAGACGCCCTAGTCCAGCAGTCTAAAAGCTAGTAAAAACACAGGCTATTATTACGCCGACCGAGCTCTGTTTGCCTTGCACACTCGTACGTGGAATTCAGGCTCAAAACACCAAATGAAATAACTCACCCATAGTTTGTTTAGATTATCAGCTTGCTTTGTAAAGCATTACTTTCTTTACTAACGGCGGCGTTAAATTCGTCTGTAAACAATCCATACAAAGAATCACCGTGTTTTTAATACTTTTAAATATACTTTTATGCCTCGTATAAAGTTTTTCATGGGAAAACTAAGTTTGCATTTTAAGCCACTATAAGATTGCGGCAAAATACTTAGTCTCTTAATAATTTTACACTATTACTATTAATTACACAAATTTGGAAAATGCACTCAAACTATTATATAAATATAATTACTTTTTTATTATGATAGCGTATAATGAGATAATCAACCGGTCGCTTCGATGTATGTTGAAAAGAACCGAAAAAAATAGAGAGCAATATCTAAGTCAAAAGAACAGGTGGAAATACAGAATGGTAAAAGTCTGATGAAGTATCTAACTTTTATCATAAAACAACAACTATTCATCTGTAACAGGACATCCTTGACTTTTAGATCTTGAGCCACGTTGTAGTCTCGAGGACGAGAACAAGCGAGCCCCTGACCTTAACAGCGGCTGTTTACTTATAAAACTATTCAACGCGGTAATTAAGTACAGACATAAAAAAACTAATTTATTTCAAATAAATTTTGTACAATATTTTTTACAACGAGCGACTATTTATATTTAACTGTTATTGTACGAAGTAAACTTTCTTAGTCTGTATAGGAGAGTATAAAAACTTGAATAAATTTGCTTAATATAAGTTATAAAAGAAGCACGAAATAGGGTTTGATATATTGTGTAGGAATTAAAATATTTTCATAAAAACTTACTAAAAGCGAATCCAATGGGTCGGGTTTAGTATAAAAAGCTACGTTATCGTTTATAACAATATGTCAAATAGCTAATAAAAATAAACTGCTTTTCAGTACAGATTCTACCGCATTGAATTAATATTCTATTCATGTTATAAAAATAAGTGAATTTTTAAAGCCTACGGTCCACCAAAAGAACGATGGGAAACTTATAGTATGGTTGACATGCAAGTATAATATCTTTTGTGGGATGTCTTGTATCGGTGTTTAATACAAAGCCTGCCTGGGGGGCTCGGACGAAATTAGTTGTAACAAAGTTTCCTGTGAGCGTCCTGCAGCGTTTTGTGGGTGTGGGCGAACTAGCTGTGGGCAGACTGGCTGTGGGCAGACTAGCTGTGGGCAGACTAGCTGTGGGTGGAGTGCTGGAGCTCCCGAGCCCCCGGCACAGTAGCTATCGGCGCCGCTGCGGTCCCAACGAAATTATCTTGAGGAGAGAATTCCCAACCCAAACTTCCGTTCAAACCTGGAAATTGAAAAGGGGCTATTACTATTTCACTATTTTAGTACAAAGCCAATCGTACGTAGATATATTTTTATTTTTACCCAATGACTAAAACTCAATTTTTTTCAAGCTATTTATCGTAAGTACTTGGAGCATTACGCCATTTATAAAAGAAGATTGGCAATAATTCAAGAGATTCAAACTTTACATGCACAAACTAAAACATCATAAATTATAAACTTTTATAAGCACAATATTGATTAAATATATATTTTTTTAAATATGACCTTTGCTTAAAATCAGCCACTCTCGTAAATGTGATATTAAATGAAAAATCCGGCTTTTTGAGTTTTAACAAAACTAATCAATCATTGCCCCGGAGAAAACTTCGCAATGCAAACTCGCTCCAGAAACTCACACATTAAGACTAAACAAACTCCGCGTCATATTTAACTTCAGTACACGCGGAACACATTACCGAGAGATTGTTAAAATTTTCTTTATGCCTTTGTAAGTGCTTTTCGCTCGTATTTTTTTTTAATTTCATTCACCTGGTATTAGGCCGGCACGCCGCTGGAGCGGACCAGCGACCCCCTGAGCTAGACGGAGTCACATTTGCTTCCATTCTGATGCAAATTTGAAACGAGCCAAGTAATTTGCGCTTCTTTGGGCGTTAATAAATCTGTTTAGCGAGCGTGCCCGGGAGCGGCACTCTGCTAGCACAATGTTACAAATTATAGAAAGACCCCATAATGAAATTACCATAAAATATTCAAAATCGCAATATACATATTGAGTTTCATACCTCACGTTGGAATTCAAGTTGAACGCGGGCGCAGAGTGTGGTTGAGCGCCATTGTATGAAACTTCAGATAGAGCCGATGCGCTGTATTTTGTTCCGAGTAATAAAACGTCATACATGTCAAAAACTTTACTTGAGTATAATGACGTCTTTCAATACAATCTACTAGATATTTCAAAAACGAATTTTGAATTTGTGTTGGTTTTCTAGTTATTTCATGTTGAAAAGAAGTGAAAAAAACTAATACGTTTTTTTTTAGGTAAATACGAATAGCGGCAAAACTGCCTTCCGTGTGCGCGTTTTTTCGCTTCTGAAGTGTGTTGGTATTAATTTCCTCGGACCAGTTTCACATTTTTTCGTAAATTAGTGAGTGAATTATGTGTGAAACGTACCGGCGCTGGTCGCGTGCCTGTATCGCCACAATTACTAACTGTCCGTGAAAGTTTTGCCTAAACACCCGGTCGCACTTGACAATGGGTAACACGGCGCTGGCGATCCGTTTATTTGATAACGCGGGGTCGCTGCGCGGGGGTTGATAGAAAGGCTGCGGCGTTTATTCAAATGTACCCCCGATATCAGTGAATTAGCACTTTTCACATTCGAAGTAAGCGTGTATTGATTTTGTTATTTTTTTTAATTCGTTTGTTTGTAAATTTATTGCTTTCTACGAGTATGTTCTTATAGTCGGCGTGCCATATCTTGGACTTTAATCTAACCCTAATGCATTGACACCGAATCTAAGTATATAAAACTATTGATATTTTTATACATATTTTTTTTGTATTTTTCTACATTTTATCAAACAAAAATGTCATTTACATTGTCATAAACAGATTAACATTAGATTTTATATTAGCATATATATATATATATATATATATATATATATATTTGTATATTTTTGAATAAAATACTTGCGTGATTTTCCACATTTTTATTTTTATTAGTGACCGGTTTCGCCAACCTTTCACGTTGGCATTATCAAACAGAGAGGCATTATCTGTTTGATAATGCCAACGTGAAAAGTTGGCGAAACCGGTCACTACTAAAAATAAAAATGTGGAAAATCACTCAAGTATTTTATTCAAAAATATTAAAATGGAATTCCACCAAGAACTCTCTGTCAAAAATATTGAATATATATTTGTAATAAGGAACAACAATATATGTAGATTAGAAAATTAATAGTTAAACACTTTAGTATTGCGGTGGATGTCGTAATCATAATTTTATTTATATGTATTTTTAATTAAAATACAACAGTTCAAATATATTATAACTGTTTAAACAATATTAAATTATCCAGAGCACAAGTGAATCTTGTGAAAACTTTAGTACAACATACTTACTAATTTACCCGACTATGCAAACTATGCTAATGTTTGCAGTTCACCAGCTAGGATAACACACACTTTGGGACACAACTAACATGCGAAGTACTACATATTTTACAACCGAACTACAAACACAGCATAAAAACTAAGTTTATATCATCCCTGCGGAATGAGAGGAGACCAAGATACTGGCACTTAGTACTCAAGGTACACCAAAGCTTGAGAGTCACTGGTAACAGATGCACCTTGAATGAAAATATATTTTAAATTTGCTTGACCAATAATTTAGAAAAACTGGATTTTTTTTAAAAATATCCAAACATCGTTTGGTGGCCGAGAAGCTAAAAAACGCAGATGAAGATAATTTATAAAAATATACAAAATATCAGCACATGGATTCCGATGAAAATTGCATCCTTTTAGACTTAAATAGTCATATTTCTTTTGAAATCCAGTATATGGTCAAAATTCGGACTGCTTACCATTCGACTATCAAAAAACTTGCGACAAGGCTTCTATATACAAAATAAGAAGAAAAACAAGGTTTATAATTTACGGAGGCGCGTGAATTGCAGAGTAAGTTGATGTTTCAGTTTTTCTTCAAGTTTTTGTGAAGCTGATAAATTTTAAAAAATTCTAAAGAAGATGAATATTCTATTTTTCTTGCGGCAAAGAAACTTGTGATTTTACTTTGAAAAATAAAAATATATTTGACTTCTGTTTTGATGTTATTCTAAAAATAAACGCTAGAAAATATATTCATTTTTTTTAAGGTACAATAATTAATTTTATTTATACTCTGAGCACTTCTGTCAGATGAAATCGGGTCCTTTGTTAGTTTATGAAGTACACTTAGAGCATGCTAAAAGTGAGACATTAGCACTGAAACCCGCGCCCTTTAGGTCGCTTATTGCCTACAGGAGAGCCAGCACCGCCGACGGTGATGATTCTCACTTCGGTCTTGTCTGAAATTCACTCTCCTTGACTAGGGACGTTTCATCTTTCCTCCCAGAAGGATGTAATGTATTCACAGCGCTGAAGGCATTATTGCTCTCACGCTTGTAAGCGAGAACATCTCTGGTGGTTACACGTCTATTGAGCCGTGTTGCTTAGATTCATTATGGAACGTGTGATTCCTGTCTCAATAATTGTACTCACTACTTTATGATGAACATATAATAGTCAAGTTCTTTTTGAATATGCATTGCAATTTAATTTTATTATATTGTCAGCATATACTCGAATTTTATTAATCACTAGTGATTAAATTGAGTAGTAGACATTTAGTATTTGAAAGAACACTTCCGTGTTTTTTGAAATAAAAATGATGATATTATAAGTTGCTGCATTTTCGACGAAGTAAAACATAGTCGTATCAAATGTTGAACCGGTCAGTCTTCCAATCTCAGCACAGTTCTTCTAAGACCCCTGATCATAAAAGTTTCTTACCGTGAAGTGCTGCTATACATTAAACCGATCTTTCCAATATATTTTTTTATTTTTATGTAAGATATTAAATAAAACTAACGTTTTAATCAAAACAATAAGTACATGTGAGTCTCCTGAATTGATTCGAATATTAAATAGCTATCATGGCATACACACAGCTTGAATGTTGCTGAAATATTTTGAAAATAAATTTTCTTTGTTGAACAAGTACCCTCGAAACGTTTACAACAAATCAAAATTTATTTACTTAAACTAATTTAATACCTGCGTAAATCTTTGTTAAATGTTGTTTGTTTCGTATAAATTATTTAGATACAAAAATGTCACTGAGCGTTATCCCGAGCGCTCGTGTGTACTGAGAGCTCGGCCATATGTCTCCCGCACCGACTGTCATCCTCAGAGCCTCACGTATTGTTAGCGCCTCCCGCAGGGGCTCCCTCACCTGCCTTACTCCGGTTTAATTTTCCGTCTGCAATAATCACACCCCCTAGTGAATGCAAATAGCCGGGAGACGCACAACTAATAAATGAATCCCCCGCCGCCGTACGTGCCGCGGAGGGTCGCGCGGGTACATACATCACTCGGGATAAGCGTAGAGTACGTCATCCCTCAGAACAAAGTATCACCTGGCCGTTTATTACGTACATTTTTCTTTCTTAGTTGGCTTGCCGTTTTAATGTATTTAAGCAATATAAACAACACAATTTATAAGAAAATAGCACTACAGCCAAAAAAGTGATACATATCTTGAACAAAGTAGTAAAATTATTAAAAAGTTTTAATACTTAGCATAAATAATTATTTATTATTTTGTGCTACATACGGTTGATAAATATGTTTTGAATAATTACGATGGTGATGTCTATGATATACCTGACAATGAACGCCTGATTACAAGTAAACTACTCAAACCATTGTACTAATAGGAAAGTCTAACTTTTTAAAACTAACCAAAATCTCTATGAGGAACACTCTCACAAACGGGTAAACATTTTTACTAAATTGAAAAATATTATCAGTTTATAAACCGTATGTGAGATTTACTGATGCCTATACCAACAAGAATATATAGCACCATATTAAAAAAAAGCGTTACCGCCATAGAATTCTATATTCCATTTTACACAATCTCAAATATTCTACCTTTACTAGGGGCGGCCGGGGAAACCTACATATTCCACCTTTATTTCGTACGGCGGAGCAATTGAGACAGTTTATATGCAAAACAAATCCTTAATAAAATCCGATTCAGATTCAATCAGCCCCCTAACCTGGAATTCCCCCGCGAGAACGTAACAATAACCCCCGTCTCCTCTGGTTGAATCGAACACGTCACCACCGTCAGTTCCACCGATGTGTGCTGAAGACAAGGCTCCGCATTCCCCAACTCGGCATTGTTCGGAGCCGCCGGGCCCCAAGGAAAGCTATTTGTCCCGCCAATCAATACATATTCTAAAACCAATTACTTCCGCAACGAACTATTCAAATACCAAGCATACTACAGCCGAGCCTGTTTGGTGCTATTTATATATACTAAATATAGGACGGTTGTCACTTGACCATTTATGTGACGAATCATTTCCTCGAGCTATGTCTGGGTGAGCTATATACCATATCTAGACGACGTGAAGTACAACAGTTTCTCTTTGAAAAATATAAATTTAAATAAATTTCATTTAGAATTTATGAGTAGGTGCACAGATCTACTAACAGAGTAATGAGTATAAAAAAAATATTTATCACATTTTTTAAAACAAATATCTATATAAATATATATATTGATAAGACAGCAAACGTGGTCTGTTTATTATAAGCTTTTGGTAGAATCTAATAATGCAATTTCAAGGGTGATTGTAAATAAATTATAATTCGGTTCTGATAATCTTAGGCAATCAGTAAGCTTTACCAAAATTTCATGATCCTAAAGCTTGGCAGTTCGTCTAAATGCTGTTCATATTGTACTCAATCAATTTTCCAATCTGGCATTAAAAAGTTTTCCAGCCGAAGTCGGATTCATTAAAAAATAAATTACTCACATTGTGTTCATTCATTATTTCATTTAAAAGTGCAAACAAAACTGTTCAAAAATGCATTCGTAATTTATTAATTGCCATTCAATGAGACAGAAAACAGCATTGACAGTAACAAAATTGAATTTTCACTAACATTAAATACTGAAAGTATTAGTTAGTAAGTTTAACTTCTTTTTTTCCCATTGTCTATACTTTCACAAGACGATTTAATCAAATATTTTAATATCTTTTTGTATCGTAATTAATTTAACATAACAATTACAATACTAAATATAATATTTTAAGTTATTAAACACTTATAAAAATTTAAATATTTTTTAAACCTGATGTTTAATATTTATTATATTATATGATGTCACCCAGTAAAATGTCACTCTACAAAACTTAAACGTACATCAACACCGTTGGGATAATTGTAAATCCTCTACACCAGATATCGTATTCACCTATCATGAATAAATTTATTTTAATATTTTTATCTCCTATAAACTTCTGAGATCAAAATGTAAGTAAAAAAAAATATTTCAGGATGTGGGATATTTCCTTTGGATGATGACATTGATACAAATAATTGATAACACCGCTCTACCTATAAAATGTACACCACTCTAATAAAACGTACCGCAAAAATAATTCATGATTGCGTAGAAATCCGTTCCGACGCTACATAAATGTCTATGTAATAAAATATGAGTATTTTGCTGAGGGGGACCGGCGGGAGGAGGGCAAAGCCTCGGGCAGGATGCTGTCCCGCTTTATGGGGGGAGCGGGGCGCGCGGTCGGACCTCTGAAATTTTTTTCAGCTTTAAAAACGCCCTGAGTGTGAGGAGGCCTGCGACGCGTGTGTGGTGCGGGAATATAAAAATATTTGTTCTACTGACAAAATCTTGTATTTCGTTTAGCTTGAGTCGAAGAAAAGTATCGATAAACTCGCGGGTGAAAGAAAACGGTTTTTTTCATTCAGATATATATATATATATATATATATATATATATATATATTTAAAGGTTGTCCCAAAATTAACGCAAGATTTGAATTTGTCGTTATTTTTGCATTAAAGTTTTGGGAACACTTAAAAAAAACCAATTTGACAGCTGACAGTTTAAGGTTAATAAAAATGGAGCATTGCACGATAGAACAACGTGTCTTCATTATTGAACAATATTTAAAAAATAATGAAAGCTTGCCAGCCTTTTGAAAACTTTACTGAAAAAATGGTGACAAATTTAAATCTTGCGGTAATTTTGGGACATCTTTATATATATATATATATATATATATAAATATGTGAAAGAAAACTCTATGTTATTAGTTTTTATAAACAATGCTGTACTTGTATACGTTATTTTGGCCAATTTTTGCGATTCGTCAGGATAATGCGACGATGTCTGGCTCACGATACCGCTTAAGATAATAATATTATACAACGTATTTTTGCTTACAACTTCTCAAGACGACGCAATATCAAAAGCCTTAATACCAAGTTTATGGACTCACTTTTCATATGTCGTGCTGAAAGGCGCTCGCAATTTGCAACACTTATATTTTTATCAGCTACCTTTATACATTGTAGGTACTTCAGCAGGCGTATAATAAAATGTTCTTATTTACATACGTACATGGCTTATTTAATATATTTGCGCAAAACGCTTTGCATCTATAAATAGTCAGCCTCATTGGCTGTTGCGGCGATATCGCTAGGGACTTCAGTCAGTCGTATGTGTTTTATACAGAGCATGTTCCGGTGGTAAACTGCGAAGTATCTATGCAACTACTAAAGATTTTCTGAAACGTGATATTTTGGCGTAAATCCGACTGCTGAAAGCTTGCTGTTTTTTTTTATGAAAGATGGTTGACAAAAGAATTATACATCTCTATCTGTAATTCCCAGACTCGTCCACCCAGAAGACGGGCTAAGCTGTTGCAAAGCGCGGCTGCATTTTGAAGTGTCATTCAACTGCGATGCAAATTAATGTTATGGCATATATGCCAGGTGTGCTGGATACTAAATGTATACATAAAAAAGCTTTCATTTAATTTCAAATTTAATACTGGACTCAAGTAGTAGAACTTAAATTAAAAATAGTGGAATATTGATGATGTTACCTTGCATAAAATATTTTTTTTTGGCAAATTTCATCCTCGCATCACTTGCCTTCATATCGCCAGTATGAGTTAGGCCTTACAGAGGAAAGTGGCGATATATACATAACTACCCCTGTGCAATATTTAATGAATAAAACTGGGTCGCACGACTACCATAATAAATTTGTTGGCGTTATTTCATACATGTTTATGCATTCGGTACGTATAATGTGATGGTTTTTTTTTACGTTCTCAAGCAACGAAAATAACATCAATATCAGCTCAGCCTTGAGGATTCACGTGGATTGAAACGTGTCCTTACAATCAATACTAAAATTATATACCAAATACTGTTATATTTAAAATATTACACAAACTGTATAAAATTACACATTTATGAGGTTATTACTTAAACAGAAGTTACTAAAATAAAGACATTGCATTTTTTGAGCGGTTAAAATTAGGTATAAAAAAATAAAACAACACAATCATTCGTTTCTATATCAACTTTACTGAAGACTCCACTGGGAAGAGGCATTAGATCTACCAAAATAAATGTTACCCGTCGCTTGTACGAGAATTAAATTCTTTAGGACCTATATTTTTGTTTGAAGTTTGTGAGTATGTCAAAAAAAAATGTGAACATTTTTTCTTTGGCAGTTAATGCGTACTTTATAATTCGTCACTCAATTTATACTTATATTAGATTTATGTATTGAAAATAAAATAAAAAGGGTCCTAATTTGACAGTTAAATGTTCTATTGTGATAGTAAAGAAGCAACGATAATTCTTACATTCATTTTAAATCAAGTTGAATTCATTAAATTTATCACGATGTAAAAACGTGCTACTTTTCAGTTACAAATGAAGTACAATTTAATTTTAAAACTCTTGGAATATTTTATGGCGCGGTTCCTAGAAAAATCTATAAAACCTAAAAGTTTTTTTTAATTACGCGCTGTACTCGTATTTACATTTACGTGTGATTGATATATTATAATTATATTAATACCAGAGTACTTGAAACCACGCGAACCGATAACGTGATATGTACAACGTAGTTATTAATTTTATGAAAATTATTTACTGGACATGCACATAAATAAAAAGACACGCAAATCAAAACATAATTTTAACAAGTTTAAATTTATAATAATTCTGAATAGATAAGAATTCAATAAAGGCTAATTGCTTTTAATAAATGTGGTTTTTAATGACTCAATGACTATTTGGAGTGATTTATGCGCTTTGTCTATTTTAACCTATTTTCATGAACTATTTATAAATTCATTGAAAAGTCAATTTAAATAATATATTAAAAAATTGTAAAAAAATCGGTATTATTTGATGTAGTTTTCGCAATTTTTTGTGCTTTGATTAGTTTTGTGGAATAATACTGAAGCAGTTGCAATGGACCGTCACTCTACCAAAGGTGCAGCAGTTATTCAATACTCTGATATGACTTCCACGTGTGAACTCAAAACGTCGAAGCTATTTATTGCATAGGCAGCAACTTGACAGCACATGGAAAACAGAGGCGCGATAAAAGTCTTTGCTGTATTAATTAATAGATAACTTGCCCCATACGTTTTGTTCTTTTAAGATTACTTAGTAAAACAATATATATGTTTTGTTGTTTGTGTGTTTACTGTTACGAATATTTATAACAAATATAAATTAAAATACTCCTACAAAATAAAAAAAAAAAAACAAATCGTTGAAGGTTGCGAAAATCAATTTTTTAAAAATAAATAATTAGTATTATCTAAAACATACATTCGTGTATATTTGAATGTATTTCACAAATGTAATAAATATTTTAAAAAATGCATAGATTTGGCAATGAGCCTACAATATATAAATCAAATCACTGAAGGTTTTGGTCAAGTTACTTATATTTTTTTACATATTATTATATTACATAATAGCTATCGGATTTTTGTTATAAATTTTCACTTCAGACCAAACTATACACACAGAATACATTTTATAAACATCGGTCTTCTGTTGTGATCTTTCTTCTAAGAAGGTCAACAGCGCTTTACATTTTTATTACATGTTTTGGGCAGCCTTTCTTCTTAAGTAAAGCTTTTGCGAACCAACTTTCAAATAAATACACAGACGATGGCATGGGAAGAGAAAAAACAGAACCCAAAATAAGAGAGAACTTATTTCTTTTATGTAAGTACAGCGACCTATTGGGCACGAAATACTGACGGGGAAAAATATATTTTTTTAGCCATAGCTTTTCAGATGATTTTATGTCTTAGGAAAATATAGGCAAGCTTATGTAAGCTGATTTTGGTAAATAATGAAACTATATTAAAATCCTAGGAGACAACAGCGCGTTCGTGATAATGCTTTTCAGCAATAATTCAGTTTCATGCATTTACTCAAGATACACTGGTTTAATTTGAATAACTACAAATCAAAAAAATACAAACATGACAAGAGTCAAATGACTATTTTTTTAATAGAGAGCTCATTTTTCTTTCAAGGGATTCATTAGACTGAAGAACTCTCTGAAAAATGATAATTCATATCCTTTTTTAATAATTAAAATTTTACTGCTCTCGTCTTCAAATACCATTGCTAGAAAAATAATTGCCATTACAAATTACAAACAAAAAAAATTTAAACAATGTGTATTTTTTAATTAATATTTATTTATAATGCTATATTTTTATGCATTATTAGGTTTATTATTATTGTATTAAGTGGTCAAAAGTTAACTGTCGACTGAGGTCTTCACCGTTACTTAAAAACTGATTGTTTATAACCCTTCTGGAAAACAAAGTTTTTTTTAAATTATATACTCGATAAGTCCTTTTTCTGTATCGAAATACTTCAATCAAATTTAAATGTGTCTCTCAATATGCCGTACATTTTGTATAAACAAAGAACATTTATGGATTTCTCGTGTATTTTAGAATTTATTTATTTTTCGGTCTCTTTGAGCATACACCTTTATTCCAAATTTGTTGTATCGAGTATTGAATAAACTTTTAAATATATTTGAAAAATTTCAAGTTTTATCACTGTCTCTGCTAGGTATATAAGTTTCCGCCATCAATTTCCATTTCAAGGACGCACGTAACATGCTTTGTTCTCGTGTGGTGGTCGGCGGGGGTGGTTGAGGGCGCGCCCTTGAGGCCCCCGCGCAGGATGCACCCTTTGTTCTAGGCGCTGAGCACCATCGCTTGGGGTGACACTTGTTGTTCCGGTGGTTTATCGGGGCTCAGTACAATCGCAAGTACTCCAAAGATGCAACTACGTTTCTACATATTACAATCAATAAGCTGAATGTTGGAGAAAACTTTTGATTTTGTTTTTCTTTAAACGTAAAATTCTTTTACAGTACGGAAATCTGTATTGATTTTATATTTATTCATTTTACCAAAAAATATTCAAAATATTGGCAATTTTTTGTTGTTGTTGTTGTAGTTTCTACTTTTTGTAGATGTTAAAAAATTGTATAATTCAAACAAAAAAGGTTGATTAATATAATATACAAGCTATCTAGAAATTGGTGTATGTATTAAAATATAACTACAACTATACCAGTTTTTTTTTATACATAAGATGAGATGTTTACTTATACTTATCATACTGTTTATTAGAAAAAATGTCTGTCTTTTGCTATGTAAAAAGGAAGTTTATAAAAAAGTAAAGAATTGGAGTATAAACATCAATTCACAAAAATGTGAGAAATAAAGATATCGAGCTAGTTAAATTTCAGATACTGCATTTTCAAAACTTTCTAGTCGTTGCCTCATTGAGAAGACAAATCCAAGTTGTAATTCACAATTAATGCCAGTAAATGCTACAAAGTTTGCCAGATTCGCTAGAAATAAGCATATTTATGATAATGACCTCGTTCGGCGGGGCTGAGGCTGCTGTACTCCCCGCAGTTCCCATTTGCCCGAGATTATTCAGCAGAGAGTTGATGCGCCCCCTAAATCCAGTGTTATCCTCGATGTTCAATTATAAATTCATTTAATTGGCAGATTTGATTAGAGCAGGCTTACTGTCATTCGGTGTCGCAAATACTACCGCATTAATCACCTCTCAACTGACACGGGTATTTAATAATCATTCTCTATTGTTGACATTTACGTCACTGTAAACTGATTTGATGTTAATAAGTGAACGTTGGTGAACAAGTAATGAACTTGTGTATATAATGCGAATGAAACGTATTTAGAGTTTAATTTGTATAGCCTTTGGGTTTCCAGCAATATACAGAACAAACAACTTCCATTGAATACAATTAAGTGAGATTTTATTCTCTCCTCGTGACTCTTGCTTGCGATTTTTCAAACGGTCGAGAAAGCACGAAGCAGCCTCGTCGGAATAAATCGCCAGCACGCGATGAGAGCCGAGCACCTGCGAGTGCCGGGTTCCTTGCAATTAATATGCCTCGCTTAACGCTTGAGCCCTTGACTTGCGAAGCTTCGGGACTTGCTGTTTATTAAAAGACATTATTTAAGGCACCAAAACATTATCGCGGCGACACAAGTTAATTCCGCAAACACAGCGAAGCTTTGACATTGTATGTGCTCTCTGTACGATACGTTACGTACAATATAAGAATAGTTTAAAATAGTTATCAATTCGATTAAAAAATAATGACTCCCTTTTTAAGTAACTAACCTAACCTAACCCCATTGGATATATTTCTCATTGCAATATAAATATTGAATATTAGATAGACATAAAATCTTATTTGTTTTTGATTTTCCATTTATCCTTCTTCCTTCCTTCATTTTTTCCATGATATTTTCTTTTGTAACAAGATTTTTTTATAAAGTATCAGGAAATCCTATCGTAAAAAATATTTTATTTTGCTTTTATTTATACTTGTTCGAAACCATAGTCATGTCGCAGTTTCTAACGATATAAAATCTAAATTACTGTTTGAGATTAGTGTGTGTTGCCAGTCAATTTATTGTTTGCCCTATTTTTTACAGCTTTTCACAAAGCGGTACGTTTATGTTAAATAGATTTAATTTTTTTATTGCGACTTATATTGTCAGTGTTAAATTAAAACCAAGCTTTAGGTGCTTTACATATTTTTTGTTAAAAGTACATTTTTTTTCAAAATTACAAATTTTTTCTCAAAAACACTCTGTATATAACATGATTCCTTTCATTCAACAAGGTATTTTCACTATACCAGTAAGTACATGGTTTCAGGGTGTGCCTACAAGGGTATGCTAGTATGAGGGAAAGATGGCTTACTCTTCATATTTTGGTTTATTACTGTCCTCTTAACAACGGTTTCTCATCTCTAACATGAATTTCAAACATTTTATCCAAACAATATAACCCTTGGTATAAAAAATTATATTTGAATAGTTATTAAAAGAAATAAAAAATATATATTTATACTTGTAAAATTTAATAAAATTATTATTTGCATGCATTTAAACCTACCATAGACAAGCATACTTGTTTATCCAATTAGAAAGCTTGGTATAATATATTTTGTATTATCCACATCTAGGGCGTGGAATATGACATTATTTAGCAGTAGATTTAAAGCATTTGATAAATAAAATCTTTTCACTATGAAATACCACGATATAAAATGATCCAATACATTAAATCAGATTTGGTACAACTAATTTTTCCGAATAAAATAATTATCTAATCCTTAAATTTACACCTTTCAGTTATTAAATGAAAACATGGTTAGCGCCATTGTTTCATAAAACCTTCAATATAACGGTAAACATAAAGTTGAAGCATAACTATCGATATAAAATTTTGATTATACTTTTACCTAATTAAATTTGGGATATATTTGAATATTCAATTTAGGACTCAGTCAAATTGATGAGATTTTTTTTGATTAGTTTGTATAAAAACCGATAACTCTTGATTAAGAACACGTCGCTTCTACTTGTACAGCCAAATCTTTCCAAGCATATCACGGAAGTAATAATTAAGCCTTACTCTTATTTCGGTTAAAATCCTATATTAAAGTACTAAACATTATATTATGTTATATAATTTATTGTCGCTAAGCAATATTTCATGTGCTCCGCCATTCTTGCTGCACTGACTGCGAAAACACGTTTCATATCAGTTGCGGTTACAGCGCTTGAGTATGTATACTTAAAGGGTTATACCAAGGATTTACTTAAATCAAGGCTGCATGGTAAACCCCTAAAACTTCAAAGACTTCGGCCCCAAATTAAATACTTTTACTTGAAAATATAATTGCACACTGTTTATGCTTTATAAAGCACATTCACGATTTATATTAACATGATTTTTATTTTTATCCTAACCATTCTTGTAAGGAAGTTGAAAAAATGTTTTACCAATTATTAAAATATGCAAATAAAATCATTGTGCATCGGAACTACAAAATGTAATATATTTCTTTTGGAGCTGTGTTTTTTGTAGTTAATTATTTTATAGCGTACTGAATTGATAACAAGTAAAAGCTCTTAACATTCATTTATATACAATTTCTAAAGTCATTCCTTTAAAAGGCGAATGATGTTAGAATGTTTAATGCTACAAATTTATAATTTATCACATCGAGGGAAATTAATGCGACGCCAGATGAAAATATTTGCTTGAGGGTAATTAACAAATACACATAAATTGCAATTGCAATAGATCTGCGTTTACATTTAGACTTTGGTAAATTTCTTTGTATGATTTGAGCATTATTTAAAGCTTTTGTGAACGACATCATTCTAATAATTTATTACCTTCGTTTTATCAAATGTGAAACAAATCTTAATAATTTCCACTATTAACTTCCAAGTGGATTACATGTCAAGTGGCAAATCTGTAGTGAGCGTATTAACTTCCCCAGCCGGCAGTACAGCCGTCAGTGTCCAGGACAGGCCAAATTTACGACCGGGACCCCCTACAACTTGGCCCATAATGGTTTTGTATGTAGGATCCCGCTACATGACTGAAGTGCGGATTCGTACGCCGTAAGTCCTCCAGGGATTATTATACCAGTTGCCATAGACTACATCAGTTGCCATAGACTAATAAATTACTTAACAGTGGAATGATAACACCCTGTAACTTTAATCATATTAATTTGTACAACCTAGACTGTATTCAGTAATGAATATTATCAAACCGAACCCTTATAATAATACTGTACACAGTCCAAGCTCTTAATTGGTTTAAAAGTGTCAGTACTATTAAACGATAAATGGAGGCAGCAAGATGTAAAACGAAAATTAATTCCCAAATTGTGATATTTCAAAGGTTTGAGTTGTTACTATTTAAATATTTGTATTATGTTTCTATCATAAATAATTATTCATTTAATAACGTTTATTAAAAATACTTACTTTCTTTATTTTTAATACTCATCATATTTTTTAATTAGATTTTGTCGTTTAAAAAGTATGTTGTGTATTTGTAAAAATTCTATAATTTGTTCATAAATATCTAACAGTGAATTATATTTGCTTTCATGAATATTTATTTGGCTACGACAGAGATTAATACGTCCAGATGTTGAAAGCTATCTGCGAGATCTACTAACGAGAACTTACCACATATAAAAGAAAAGGATGGGTGATTTATCGTTATAAAAATATGAGTAATGTTGAGCTTCAAGTTCATTGATTTCAGAAGTACAATATATATATGAAGAAACAAATTGCTAAATAGTTATAATAATTTTTATTCGTGGGCACTTTCGATTTTCACGGGTCAAACGAAGGCCTTTGAGAATAAAAAAAAATAACTCACTAATAAAAATTATTGCCTACTTGGGTATTCACATTTGTTGTTTAGGTGTTTTTTTTTTTTTTTTATTAAACCAATCTATTGATAATTTTAGAAATATTTTAAGGTATATATTCAAAGATTATACCAACCACTGGAAAAGTTAAACAATTTAAGAGATCACTGATTTCTTTTGGTGTTATAGTGATATAGTATTAGTTTTCTCTAACCGCTTTGTTTGATGATACTTATTTCTTTAGGTTTCAAAAAAAAATCCCTATTATCTTTAGCTTTTTCCAATTTTTGGTGTTTTTATATGATTCGTGGAAAAATATCACAGTAGAATAAATCAAATAGTCTTTTCGTACAATTAAATGGTTATCATTCTTGAAGAAAGTTTTGTCGGAAAACTAAGGCGATCGCAGGGTTCATTTCACAAAGGAATTTATTGCGCACTTACACGCGCGGCCCTACATATGTTTCGAACAAAAATATTTATCTTCACACCTCATTTACCACGGCTATCCACCAATAGCATGGTTTGGGTCAATTTATGTGCTGGTTTCGTATGCAAAGGTTTGCGGGCTCAATTTCCATACAGCGAAAAATATCCGCCTAAAATATTGATGGTTGTAATATTTCGGAGAAATAAATCAAAATATTTCACGAAGAAATATACTTTTCTTGGTGACTGAAAAAATTGTTGCGTTCACTGAAAATGAAATACGTTTTTTTTGTTGCTTTTAATATCCTGTTTTTTGTGTATTTTCAAATAGCATTTTGAGCTTAAAATCTAATAAATCACTCAGAAATACAGATTTGCTACAATAATAAAAAAGTAAAATTTATTATTATAACAAAAAACATTTGTAATGTATTTAGTATTTTATATTGACATTATTGTAACAAAATGCAAATTTTTATTTAAAAAAAACATACGTACAGTCTTTTCATTTTAGTGATTGGGATAAATATTCGTTAATATACTAAAAGTATTATATTATGATCATATGTGTGTATAATCAAAACATATAACTTTAAACAACGGAAATATATTTCCCAGCTGGAATGCTTTCGATTTATCAGTACAATCGTTGAAAATAAAGACTTATCAATAGAAAATAAACATGCTTATTTATTTTCTTTCTGGAAATTCAATACAACGTTGACTTACTGTAAATAATAAAAAAACTTAAGATCTCAATTAAAACAATCAGAAAAATCATAAAAATTCGAGTCATTAGGTGAATTTCATGCGCGGCCACATTTTAATTTGGATTCCATAACCTTATCAAACTTCTAAAGAGTAGTTCTCTCGGCAGCCAGATTAACTAACTTTCAGTAACGGTCGTTATAAATTCAGAAACTGTGAGCTAATTGGGCGAGAGGGCTTTCAGGAAAGCTTAGCCGTCACCACGGCGAGGGAAGTATTCTGTTTGCGCCCCAAGACGGACGAGCGGCCATTAGACTTATCTTTGGCGGTGCCGGCCCGAAGCACGCGGGGTGGCTCCATAAAAGTGATTTCACCATAAAGTGAGCCCCATCGCAACGTTGCATTAATAATAAATGAGAGAAACGTATTACGTTTGATATATAATCAAAAAATATATATAGAGTGTCCAAAGAGAGTATCGGGTATTTGTTAGTTCAGTAAAACAAAAACTACTAGTAATCATGTATTTTTTTAACTGTTGATTATAAGAATATAAAATGGAAAATTATTCCAAAAAGATGATGTTATCCAAATGGTGACCGTTACGCGCTGCTGGCACTGCTGGCTGATAACACGCTGACACATAGCCCTCAATATTGCTGCCATTTCTGATCTGATGTTTTGTTTCAATTCCGTTAGGTTCGTCGGATTATTCTAATAAACCCCACTTTTAAGGTATTCTCATACGAAATAGTCAAGAGGGCTAAGGTCGGGGCTTCTGGGAGGCCAGTTGATGTTACCTCTACGTGAAATGACCTTATTAGGGAATAATTCGTTAACAGATTCAATTGATTTATGGGATGTATGGAAAGTGGCCCCGTCTTGTTGGAACCACGTTTTTGAGTTGAAACCTTGAAACTCCTGCAACTCTGGGTCCAAAAATTTTCGCAGCATATCGCAATAACAGTCACTATTCACATTCACCCGATACACTTTTTGGACACCCTATATATATATATATATATTGAAACTCATTCAATTCAATCAACCTTCGATTGGGTAACTTAACGTTCCCGTTAAACTTCAATATTATCAAAAATTTTACAGAGAATATAGTAATTACGTTTAAGGTTCATTTGTACGCTCACGTTTCAAGGATCCCCAGTTTTGTCTATTTTATGTAAATATATATAGTTATTTCGATAGCACGTTATTAAATTAATTGAACTGTTTAATTGTACGAATTAAATTTGTGTGTATTTAGTAATTTTCAAATGCATATTTAGATCAGTGTAGTCCATTTATAATATGATGAGAATAATGAAATATCGTAAATAGTTAACATATCCAACATAATGAATCACTGATACGAAATATTATTTGCAAAATTACTCTATACAGTCGGTAATTCAGGAATGTATTCTGTGTCTGTTACTAAACCAGCCTGTGACAATTATTATCTCCATTTCCACGAGAGTAAGCAAACTTTTCAAAAATGTGAACGACACACTAGAAGCAGATAAGTAGCGCTACAAAACGAAAGCTTCGTTTTATTTTATAGTTTTAAGTTGCTTTTCGTGCAAATTGCCATCGTATGCAATATTGTAACCTCGTTTCTGAGAGAAAGAGCTCAATGCACTTAAACTTAACAGTTTTACTCTGAAAATAAATTTAATGGAAAAATCGACACATTTATCAGTTTTATATATTTATATATATTTGAATCGCATTACATTGAGCGCTATGACTTATTTTAGTTTATTGATTCCTGTGTTTGAACTAATGTACTCACAGAAAACCATTAGACAGAATGGACATATATTAATATGAGAAAATTTTAATACACGTGGAAAAAAGGCAATTTTTCAACTTTTTTTCGATGCGATTTTTGCGATATCAATATAATATCATTAGCATAATAAATAAAAAAATTCACATGCAACCTTTAATTTCGTAAAATATAAGAATAGTTTTAATTAAAAATATTACAATATGACATAAATTAGTAATGTATAATTATGTGTCAATAAATTTAAAACTCTTTAATGTGTTTGATTTTTTTGTCGTGGTTATTTATTTTATTTTAAAGTAATCTTCAAAAAAAGATAACAGTTTCATGACAACAAAATGTTTTTTACTTGAATAAGTAATTATAAAATCTCAAAGAAAAGTTTGAGTTTTAATACTTTGTAACTAAAACTTTTAAATTTTCTCTGCAAAAACTTTTGTGGTAAAATCTTCTTTACATCGACGATAAAGACCCGTGAGTTGAAAAAACCTGAAAATAATCGATTTCCTGTCAGGCTCTGTTAATCCCGGCTTAAACAAGCAGTGTCCGCATAATCTGACGGTGGACAAAGCCTTAGATTAAAATGACTGACACCCTTGTTTGATATTTTGGAGCTTTATGAGGCAAATTTATATAAATCAAGAATTTAACTTTTATCCTAATAAATACTGTTGTTTTCATGAAGCGAATACATTTTAAATAAAATCTTATATTTAAATGGTATTGAAAGATTTTAGTAAATATTTCAGTCACAAATTAAAACACTCTTAGATTATTTAAAGATATCGCATAATTTCTAGGTATTTTGTTAATAGGTTTTATATATTTGTATAATACTAACGTGCGTAGAAACTGTGTATGTAAGTATTATAGTCTATTATAGTATTACTAGCAATGTAGCCCGTCATAAAATGACGTATTTGATGAGCATATTTTAAAGTTTATGAATGAAAATATTATCCTATCGTCTTGAAATTCGGCACATAGCTGCGGAAAAATTTACTTAACTTATGTGCAAAAAATCAGCGTTGTATCTTTTAAGATATTCTATACAGAACGGAAAAATGAAACATACATACATACATACAAACATACAAACACACAATGGCTATTATTATAGTAGATATCTCTCTAGTAAATACTTTAAGTATAAATATTACATATAAATATATTACTACATTTTAGTATTAGTATTTAAGCAATTTTATCTTCTAATGGATCCAGAACATCCTCATTATTTCATGTTTATATTCTGACAGATCTTCTCCAGATTACCGCAAGGTAATCTTATATTCGGTACATAAATCAAGGTATTTTCACTTTTTGAAGCTATGAAAGTTTGTCATGTTTATTTATGTATGTATTGTTTATACATTAATATGTGTTCAACCATGATTTTAAGTTAAGCTTAGGAAAATACACTGATAAAAGGCTGAGGCATTATAATCTATCTGAAAGTAAATAATTACGAATGCCTGTTTTGTAACTTTACACGGAATAAAAACAAAATAGAGAGGCACCACGCGCTCCCCATTTCGCCAGAATTAATTTACCTTGTCATTTATTACATACAACCTCCCCTAACGGATACACCTGCTCTGAGTCCACCACCCCAGAGACCCGCCCCTACCCTCTGGACGTAAAGTATCCATTTATTTTAGACCATTCCTTTGCTTGGGGCCCTACCTTGGTTTAAGCTCCTTTATTCCTCCTCTCTTGCTCCCAGCGGCCCACTTTGTTCTTCACATGTGTCTCTGATTGAGATTGACTTATATCTTGTTTAAATTGAACCTCGATCTTACCCGTTCAACTTGTATTGGTGTCGAAGTTGTTTTCTATTAGATGGGTTTTTAATTATACATGTATATATTTTTTAAATAGTTTATAAAACTATTAATTTTTTAATTATGTTAAAAAATAATTAAAACTGGGTAAAAATCACGCGTAGAAGTTATTTACATACATGATAAACGGTTAAGTACTAAACGTACTCCAAAATACATTTATTTCTTTATCACATAATACTATAAAATAATCATAAATCTGTATATTCTTTATATTTGGTCGTTCAATCACTGAATTAATTATTATTCATCAAAACTAAAATCTTGCGCTTCAGTCACTTAATATGTAAAATTTTATAAACTAAATTGTTTTTTATTTTCAATAAAAAAATTATTTTTAATTTATAAAAAAACTAGTATGAAGTACATCTAAGATCAAAAACTTTTGCTTTTAATTAATATTATAAAAATGTTTTATGTACAGGTTTTTGTACTTAGCATAAGGCTTCATTATAGGATTTTATTTAACGCGACCAACAATAAACAAGTAAGTTATATAATACTGGAAAGTCGAGGTTGAATTTTCCATATTTTTTTTCTAAGAACACGTACACACTATATTTTCAGATATATTTGTAAACAAATATTTTGGCTTTGAATACCAAAATATGAAATGGCTTTAGCTTTAGGAACCAAACATTGTTCAATATTCTAAAGCCTGATAGCTTTTATTTACGAAAACCGTAAAAATTTGACTTCTAAAATATTATTTTCTACTGACGTTGATAATTGATATAGGTAGATAACAAGTTTGATTGATGTGGTGAGTAACCTTGTCTAAAGTTTTCTCAGTTGGATTGTTGTACACATAAATGTTAGAATTTAAATTATAAACCCATTAACATACACACATAGTTGATTGTGTTTAGGGTCGGGGTACGTTTTACAATGCTCAGCGTATCGATCTACATAAATCAATAATTACTACAGCATTTCAGCAGAGGAAAGAAATATCAATAAAATCTGCGAGATTATGTTAATTCAAAATCCTTTATAAAACAATACATTTCACTCTTATAATAATCTGAGCATATTAATGTTATTTACCAAAAAATATATAAATTTATTTAATAATGGTGGTTTCTTAAATTTTTGTATATTTTTATGTCAATTAAATTAAATTTCTATTTTGAATTTGGTATCAATGTTGAAGAGCATTTATTGAGATAATTATTAATGTAATTGTTTTGATGGCAATAAAAATGTTACTCGATGTATTTTGCATAAATATCAGATGCAGTTTTATGTTTATATAAAAGTTTTCCTTTAATGTTGTTTCCTTTCACTTTTGCTGTAAGAAATTAGAATGTTTGTATAAATTTACAAAAGCACTAGAAACGGTTTTGCTTCTGCTTCTGTACCTAAATTCTTTTCAAAGTCCATTTCTCTCATTTACGCCCTGTGTGTAGAGCTTGTGCTCGTTATATTCTAACACTTTATACTTTTTAGCAATTAAAATTTCTTCACTGCGCCCCTCTTCGCCGACCACCCTTGTCTGTCCTCCTCCCCCCGACCAAGCCAACTGTGATTTATCGTCAAAAATGGCATCAAAATTTAACAGCTTTTAGCCAATTTACTTAAAATCTTGTTTTGAAAACGCGTCGGGCAATTTTCATAATTTGATGTCATGGTGAAGTTTTGCTTCAGCCTCGCCCATTATACTCGCGGGCTTTCAAATCCTTTAATGCCGTTATAAAAGAATACATTATATTTTTATAATAATATGAGCATAATAATATTTTGTACAAGAATTTAGAATTATATTTTATAATGATGGCTGGTATATCAAATTTTATATATTTTTTCTTAAAATATAAAGATAACAGATTATATTATTTAATATAATCTTCCACATTGAGTTCTTACAAATATTCTAATTAAAAAAATGTATGTAAATGTGATTGTAAATACTCCTTTTTTTATAATAAACATAATTTAGAATATAGTTTAATTCAGTAAAACCTGTTGATCATTGTTATAATTTATCAGAAATCCTTTTTATTTGGTTATATTGTTTAAAATCATATTATACAATTAAAAACAATAGTTTTACTGCATGGTTCAAATGTTTTTATAAAAATCAACAAAAAATAGTTTAATTTTATTCAAATGTATTTAGTTATTAATTTTTTTAACTTATACATTAGCACAAACAAAGCTTTTTCATAATAGCTCGTTGAATTGTTCATTTAAAAATGATGGGCATCCATTATATAATATGTGTTCAAAGAAAATAGTTATAATGCGCAAATGAAATATGAATTTTCGATAGAATTATTTGAAGAGACTAATGTTATGATATTAAATCAAATTTAATTAAAATTGTTAAATAAAAAGTACTTAAAAGTTTAAAGCTGAAATAATTCCAACTAACACAACAAACTATTAAAAAATCTATCTTTTTTATCAATACATAGATTTTTTATAGAAAGTAATCAAAAAAGATTTATACTATTTCTACTTACGAAAAATATCACTGTAGCATACCTTATAGCTGTTTTTATACTGAACCAAATGCAATTTGTTGCTAAAGCAACAAATTTATCTAATCATTTATTATTAATCATTAATCATTCATTATTTATTTATTTATCTATATATTTATTTATTTATTTATCTAATCTAAAGATTAGATAAATATTAATCACTATTAGTCTTAAGTGCTTAGATAGTTGGGTAAATTAAGCAAAAAAATTTAAAAAAAATCAAATACCCTAACAGCAATCACCTCTTTTGCCATGTTTTACCAAATACATTTAAAATATGTACGATACAGTAATATATTTAATTGGTTGCGATAGCAATAATAATTGCACACAATTTGATGTGTTAATATTTTACCCAAATCATACTAATCATAATTGACATACGTCAAAAATAAAAAAGCTACTCAGTAAGTAAACAGCCGCGCTACAACGATATATCATAGTATTCCGTTTCTTGCTTACTTTTAAGTAAAAGATAATGACATTATATAACACAGTATCCATTATGTCAAGGCGGAAGCGAGGAGCAATTCGTGTACAGCCTGGCACGCGTCTTAACGTGAGTTAGCAAGGTCTCAGGTTTAGGGTAATTAGTGTGTATAGGGGAGAGAATCAAGCCCCCCTCCGGCCATTAGGGTTGGATTATATGTCTTATCTAGGGAGCCCTGAATCCTGAAACTGACTGGTGATATACACTTTTTTCTCTGTCTACTTTAAATGGTATATCTACAAATGATCTGTTTTTTTTATTTTAAAAAAATAAGTAAAAAAATATAATAACATGATAACAGTGAATAATTGTAATTCAATTTTTTTATTTGCCTTAAATATTTTACAGGTAATTAAAAAATATACTATGCTTTTTATCTTTACTTCTTGTGAATCCATTGAATTTAAAATATAAACATTTATTGCTTGGTATTTAATTTTTACAGAATTAAAAAATTTAAAAAATAATTGCTACACCCGGACTAGATCACGGTACCCGTGAGTAGGCAAGTAGATGCTCTAGCCACTAAACTTCAATATGATATTGCTCTCTTTGGATGTTGTGTTGACGTACAACCCGTGGTATTTTTTTCGAAATTTTGTCGGCCCACTTGGTAATTTCTGTTATAATGAGTGAAAGCTCACCCTGACAGTTCACTCCGACAGCTCACCCCGACAGCTCACTCCGACAGCTTGCCCTGACAGTTCGCCTCGACAGCTCGCCCCGACAGTAGGAGATGCGTCAGATAGTTCGGGCGGAAGACCGAGTATCTCGTTTTACGATAATACGCCCAAAGTAAGGTTGTGTTTGTTTGGGCTTGAACTTTCGACTTTGCCGTCGATTTTCAATCAACTTTGGTTTATGTTTTGAATACGAATATCGTGTAACTCGAAACTTGTGCGTCTACATTGACTTATTTATCTTAAAGTTTTGAAAGCTGTTTTATCCTGTTGATCAACATAACTGCGTGCGTTATTGATACCATAAATTATAAATAATAATATTGGTTTAATACCAACTATAAATGCTAGATACATCATTTAACTCGTGCTAAAAACCTTTTATTTATTTTTTTGACACTGTTTTTATTTTTAATTTAATTTAAGTTTTTAATACAATATAAGATATTTCAATACATATAGCACAACTAAAAACCATATAAATTACAGTAATATGAAAATAATATTATTTTATTCTAACGTTTTTTCATAAAATGTATAGTAAACTAGTAAAAGTATTTTTTGCAAGAATTTTTTTGTTTATAAAAAATTATTTAATACAGAAATACATTGTTGTCTTTAAACCAGTTCGTTTAAATGGTCTTGAATGAATTCTTTTCATAGCATTTTGTGTTACTTTCAATATTACCCATTCTTTCATCTAATTAATAAAATTGATCTCTAGTGTGTGTGAGCGTGAATTACAGTATATTTTCCAAGACATGGCAATTCGAACTATAATTTTTTTGACATGTATCATAAGGACTGATAAAAATTTTAAAAATAATAATTAAATTTCAAGATTCTATATTTTTTATTAGATAAATTTACAATAGTTCTTATAGCTAAGGTTATAGTATGGTGTGTGACTATCCCCTGATCCATCGCGCAGGTTATGGGGCTTGCAATGTGTGACTTAGGTGGTAGCATACATGTAGTTCTTTATTTGCAGTATTGTGTTAGCACTGATAAAAGCTTTATATTCATTTAAAAAATATAGCTTGAGCATCACGTGCAACGCATTGTAAAATAATTTTACTATCCAAATAAAATAATCGACTTTTTTAGCAAATGCAAATATTTAACAGTTTACACTTTGAAGTATTCTTTAAAAACACAGCGCAATGTTTTCATTAAAATTCATACAAAAAATTTAAATTAGAAACGCAAGATAACATTACATGGACACTTCAAAGTTCTGTTTTAAATTTTGACACTTCAGCAGGTTTTCCTTTGATCGTAGACTTCAGCTATCGGCACTTTCTTTCCCTCTTTCTGATCAGACCCTAAAGCCGTGCCTTATTTTTGTCGCTGCTTTAAATCTGCACTGGCGAGATGCGCCATTTTTATAAATTAAAGACAAACAAAAGTTTGCTTTCAAAGGAAAACAAGAAAAATTAATCTTGTGATCTGGTAATCTATTTATGGATGAACCAGAAGATGATATTCCAGACCCTTGTCAAATTTAATAAATCTTCCATTTTTCATATTAAATATTTTAAACTTATAGATTTTTAAAATAATAATATTAATGTTCAATGTAAAATTGGATAAATAAAGTGGGTTTTTAAAAAGTTTACAGTTAATGTACTGTAAATTTGACGAATAACAATTTGTTTATATTTTGGTTTTATAATATCAAAAAAACTTGCTGAATATGTGTCATTTATTTTAAATATAAAAAATTATAATTTTATTTCACAAATTGACAAATGAGCCCCATCACAATGAGATCCGTTAATTTATATAAAATTTTAAAATGTTTTCACTGGCCATTTGTTTTGATAATATACAAATATTTTATTTTATTGATTATTTCCTGACTATCGCAATTTGAAGCAGAATTGTCAATGCTATAGCCAAATGTTATTTTGAAATACCGTCACCACTCGTTTTAATTTTTTTTTAAATTATTCGTTTTTTCACCTGAGTATTTTCCCATTTATCGTATTTTATTCTTCAGAAATATATAATTGGAAATATACTAAAGCTTTACAATTTGTTCAGAAATCGATACATCCCCATTCCAAATATTCAGTTACCAACAAAGCCTGGTTCTTGTAAAATCTCACGCTTTAGCTTGTTTAAGTATTATAAAGGTATCAAGAGTTTTTCGGCGAAACAAAATGAAAACCTCTATTTAACAAAAAAATCGTTATAAAGAACGCTTCCAAGTCTGCGTCACAAATAAGGAGGCGGGCAAAAGCGCTTATGTTTTGGAAATCCACGGACGAAATTAATTTCCAAGCTGCGGAAGTAACAAAAAATATATGATTCATGCTCAAATTATATCGTAATGAGTACCTTTGTGTGGTGCACAGAGACACCACAACGGCTGGACGGTGATTAATCACACGTCAGTGTTTGCATGTGCCTGCATTGTGGCAAGTTGGAGCAAATCACTATTGCGGTAAATCACTACGGCGATACGGAACGAACGAAATGCTGCCGGATCCGACATTCCCTTCGATTATTTCACGCACAATGGACGGGACGCGTGGCGTTGTTTATCATCTTTCGGAAATTCACACAAACACTCCGAAAATAAGCAATGTCATTCATTCTCATTCTACGAAGTTTGCTGCTGTGTTGCCCAATATAAAACAATGGTTACACGAATTGGTGTTTGTTCAATCTTCAAACACCATTAAGGGTGCTTAACGATACTATGTATATTACCTAGAGACGAATGCGATATCAAAAATAGACAATAATGACAGCGCTTTTCGTTTTATTATTAATTATAAATAATGTATTGTTTTAGTCGCAAAAAAATAACAACCACTAAGCTTTGTTTTACAAGAACGACCAATTGAATATTTCCCTTCATAAGTCGATTTTTTTTTTTAAATATTCTATACTGTGGTCCTGAGATTTCGATTTAACGTTAATAAAAATGTGTTGGCGACCGGCTTACTTTACTTACTTACGGCTTTACGTACTTTGATTTCGGGGTTGACTCACGAATCGCCAAAGTTCATGAATCGTCAATAGACTGTAGGGAGGTAAATTTCAAAACACTTTGTTTACGTAATCTTTTATTTAAACTTTATTACATTTTTTTATAATATATGATTTCTAGACATGTTACATTTAACAATTTTAACTTCGCTTTAGAACCGACAACTGAGGTCGATATGTAACACTTTTACTTTTTTATCGCGAACATATTATTTTTGGGCGGCATCGAGGGCGGCGACGTGGTCAGCATCAGACTTGAGGGCGGCGACATGGGCGGCATCCGACTTGAGGGCGGAGACATGGGCGGCATCCGACTTGGAGGAACCGACTCTGTGGTCAGATCCGGCATCCATAGGTCGCTGGTTCAAATCCGGCTCCGAATGACTATATTGTTTTATGAAGTCATTAGGTGTCATGCCAGTTATAACGAAGGACGTAACACCATGACCCAGAAGACGTCTCGGGGTCCTTCCCTTTAATGACGTAGTGTCTACTGGTGTATCCATTTAGACGGCTTTTAGGGAAATTCAACAACAAAATTCCAACTATGCTTAAGAAGCAATGGTCGAACTGTAATCTACTACAAATTTTGGTATAATATATGATTTCTAGTCACTTTTGAACCGACAACTGAGGTCGATATGCAACACTTTTACTTTTTTATCGCCTTCTTGATAATCCCTTTAATTTTGATATAATCGCCCTATCGACTTTTTTATCGCGATAGGTAGATGGTTGCAGGATTGCGAAATGTAGAAATGTACGTGGTCACTGCTTCGATGCCGCGAGGTCTCTCTGGCGAGGGGCGCGGGGTAGCCGCTTATATAGAGTCCCGCTGCCTTTGTGGATAGCGTAAACAGGAAAAATCCCACGTATCGGGAGGTGTCTCATTGCGAGGACATTTCGCCTGAAATACGATCGCCTTTTGACTGACCACTAATTACTATGGGTTTATGTCATATTTTAATGGACCGTCTAATAAAATATCTAATGGATTATGGGTCGAATGTCACATTCCAACAGGCCGCAAGACACTTGTTCTGATGTAGGTACTATCCCCTACAACCGCTTAATACTCACGACAGATTTTGCCGTAGTGTAGGCGTGCGACAAGATATGTCGCCAAATACGCCGACTCGCGGCCGTATATTCTGTGCACAAGCATGTGTTTACACTAGCCCTTATATCTATCTATCTTTTCGGGCTTTTGGGCATCCATACGGTTCATATACATTTTTAGAACAAAGAAAAAGATGTTTTCCTGTTCTCACTCCTGGTTATCTTATAAATACTATTAATAATTCTTTGACTCCATCCATAACACTAATATTTGATTATCTTAATAGGCGTGACGACAGTATCAAAGAATCAAAGAAATAATTATTTTAAGGGAAAATACATATTAAAAGGATTTAAAAAACTGATTTAGTTTTATTTAAAAATCTAAGATTAATAAGATTTTCAACAAATTAAAAGGTTAAAATACTGCAATCGGCCATTTTGACTGAAACACCAATCACAGCGCATGACGTCATACCCCTGTAAACAACTCTATGGTATTCAAATTGGTCTATGGTCTTCAATGCAAACACAATGGCACGCCAGTTGACAATGATAGTTAATAGGAGGCGTGACGTCAGAGCGGCGCGATGACACCTGCGAGCGTTTTCGCGCACTTTTGAAAAAATATTATAAAAATGGCTTTAAACATCGTTAAACTCTAGTTTTTTACCGAAATAAAGTTTTTTTCGTAAATAGTAAACGTGTACCCCCATTATGGAAGAGGATTTGAAAATCTTTCGTTATGCCTATTGTTACCAAGCTTGATATATCGGCTTTCAAAAACAAGGATGATCTTCACTCGCATACGTAAGTCGTTAAAAATGAAATTATAATATGGCGACTCGCATGAGACTTCACCACGGGCATCATTCCCATGAGATCGGTTTTCACTAATTATAATAATTCCCCGATCGCATTCCAGTGCGGTGACTCGCGCGTGTAACATATAAAAGGCGCCGTCTTGACGGCCGCTTATCACATTAACAATAACAATAACAAATTATATTTATTAGATTGAATTCAAATTCAAAGGAATGTATCCTGTCGTCGGTTTGGTAACAAAATATAAATGTTAAATTTGAATACATATCAAAATAATTCAAACACAAAAATATTTATATGATTAAGTACATTTTTTCACATATTAAATTGATTTAAAGAAACTCTCAGAAAAACATCATCGTGACTCGTGCGGGATTCGAACCCACATCTCCAAGCTTACATGACCGGTGCATTTATTCAATTATGCTAGCGAGAAGCGAGAATTTTTAACAATCATATCCTACATATAAACCAACGTTCTCAGATAAGATTGTTAAAATTTTCGTTAAATTGAAGTGGCTCGTTAGCATAATTGGATAAATGCACCGGCCATGTACTCGTAAGCTTGGGGGTGTGGGTTCGAATCCCGCACGAACTGTGATGTTCTGTCTTCACAAATATTTATACAAAAATACTTTTTAAGGTTTTTTATATTAAACGTGTCCTCGAGGTGTCCACCTTGTTAGGGTTGCTCGTACGGGCATTTCAGCTCTAACGGGAGGCCCTCGAGTAGTCGGCGGCCGCGAGCCTAACGAGCCCGGCGGAAGTGGGTCGAGTCGCGGACTGAGCGCCGATGTACTTTTGTGACAACCTGAGCCGAGTTTCGGCGCCTCTTTAGCACTATTCTCGAATTATTGCATATTGCTTTTACTTTAGATTTATAAAACGGCTTTTCCAGCTTTAAAATTCACAGAGAATGTGTATACGGTTCAAAACCTGCTATGTTATATTAAATAACGCCAAAGCACACATACGAAATTTATGAGAGTTTTATATTTTGTAAATTTTATTTTTCTTTATTTTATACGATATATTTTATTTCACAGACTGTTTAGAAATATTTTTTCAATACATTCTATCTATGACTTCTAATCAATAACACATTTTGTAGCTATAGTGCAAAAAAATTACCCGTGTCTTATTAGATCATTCACATTTCATGTGGCTTACTGATTAACATACAATAATTTCTTCCTCGTTATTAAATCTCTTGTTTAAATTTTTAAAATGTGCAATTTGAGTTTAATGTTATTTCCTGAATCAAATAATGAAAATTAAAAACAATTCATTTTTCCTTTAAAATATAAGATTTATGCCGAAAACACAACCGCTTTCTCGCCAGCCAATTTGCCACGTGCGACCTCCATCTTTGGAAAAAAATATATTTTCATTTCACAAACAAAATACTTTACGCTGTATCCACAGCTGTTTTTTTTTTTTAAGTATTTTGATATGACTAGATTGTCACTTTCAACTGATAAAATAAAGATAATTCTTTCCAAATATGTTTTTTTTATTAAAGTAATGTATTAAAATTATCAAAATTAGCAACGTGTATTAATTTCTAATGGAAATCTCATGTTTGTAAATATAATTAGTTATTGTTTACATGCATGTATTTCATGATTCATTATATTAATTATCAAAATATTTTCCAAACATTTTAGTAGAATATCTAAAAGACTTTTAATTTATTGGTATAATAAATTCTACCTCATTCTTCGACGGCTTGTTGTCGTGGTTGGTTTTTATTTAACACGGTAATTATTTTAAATCAATACACTAATTGTTGTATCAAGAGTGATTAGTGTGAGCGCGTTTGAATTGTACCGAAATTTTAAGTACACCAAATTTCATAATTTATAATGGCGACCACTAGGTTTATATTACCATACAAAATTTTATTGAAACTTAAGCAATTATTTCTCAAAGTTTATATTACATTTATTTTAATTTAATAATGATAATTCTCATAAAAAAATCTAATATTTTTATTTAATTTATTTTAGTGTGAAGCACCTAAGTTTTTTTGTTATATATATGTTATGTACCAAAGAAAGAAGCAACACAAATAGTTGCTGTACACATCCCAAGTCACTTTGTTTTGAATAGACATATAATTATTAACTAACAATATTATAAAATACTAACTGATTCTTGGTTATTATTAACATGCGGCTAGTGGAATAAATTTAATAAATGTCTTTGATGATTAAATTTTGTGTTAAGAGTATCTTTGCGAATAAAACCTAAATCAATTGGTTTGAGAGACACATAGTAATAACCACTGAGACAATAAGCACGCTTTCGCCATTAATATTTAACTATACTCCTATAATGCGAAACATACTCGTACTTAATGTATTACTGACAAATTTCAACAGTCTTTTGAATCGTCTGGTTTTATTTATGTCTATTTGGTACTTGAGTACAATAAGAGATACAGCTACTTAATTATTTTGTGTATGTGTATAAAGAAATATAAGGCCTTCGTAATTAATTTCTAAAAGCTCACCCTTTTCACTATTCACGTCCGCCTTTATAAATGTTGTTCTTCTCCCCGTTAGAGGCGAAAACGTCCAGAAAATTCGTGCAGCAGTTTTATGGAACGCAAGATATCCCAGAGTCGCGGTGTTTTCCTGTTACCTTGTCCTTTAGATGTTTTTTATCTTCCCGGAAGGTAGGCCGTGAAATACAAGATATGTACAATGTCCCATGTAACATGCAAATTCACGTACCGTTATTTGTTTATACATACTAAAGTTGTACCTATTACAAGTTATTGGGTTCGTGAGATATTAAGCGTGGGAATAATGCTGAAAATACGAAGGATTTTTTTATGGTTCAAAAACATTTTTAGAAAATTAAATTTATCCTTTTTTCTGCGAAAATTATAAATAACTACGGTTATGTTCAATAAAACAACTATTGATAGTTGATTAAATCGTGTGTCAATAGATTTACAAATATGTTGCATGTATGTTTAATATATTTATAAAATGTGTATTTCAAAGCGAGCTCATCTGGTTTGAAAAGATATTAAAAATGTTAGACATTTCGTAGAACTCCATTGAATTGAAGATACTAGAAGCCATGTGAATCCTTTTGTGTACTTCTTCTTAAGAGAACATACAGGAAACTCGTGATCCATCTGTTCATATTTATGCCGGTATCTCTATTATCAGAGTCGATATCCTTTTCACTTTGTACTTGAAATGGCGGAGTATGAATCCTCTTGACGTCAATTGATCCTTTCAAAAAGTAATTGGAGAAGGAATATTTTTTTCTTAAATTTTTATTAAATATACCCAAAAAGATTCTTAAGCTTCTGATAGCATTAATTTGTATATTCTAAGATAATAAGTATTTATTCATCCTTGGGTCAATTAAATGTCTCTTGTTTTTAATATAACGTGGCCGATCAATGCAGTGTAATTGTTGGCATTTTATATATTCCGTGTTCACAAAATCAATATCAAAACTGATCCTGGTCTGGTTTGTTTTGCTGAATTAAAAAAATGTAAGATGATAAAATCAATACATTTCAAATAAGTATACATAATTTTAAAACCATGCCTGTATTGTAATATATACTCTTACTAAAACGGTTGACGATTTCTGTTACATATAACATAAAACAATCTTTTTTATACCTTGAAGCAAAATAATAATATTTTCCAAGATTTGAATGAAACAAAAAAATGATATGTTTTTGAATAATAAAAATATGTGTTTTTTAAGTTGATAAGCATGTAGTATGAATAGTGAATTATTAAGTTATTCGTTGGATGAATTGTCTCGATTTATATTCTCCTTTGAAAGTTTTAAAATGGTTATCGAAACAGTGAATTTAATTGAGTTTTAATTGTATTTACAAAGCGAGTTCGTTCGATAAAAGCTTCCAGGGGAGTTGGCCGAGTTGCCACTGGCGTGAACTCAGAGTAAGCCGGCAACTTTAATGATAAATAAACAGCGGCGTCCTCGGTAAGACTTTAAACCGGTGCATTGTTGATATTCTGTAAGAAAGCGTTGGAACTGAATTGCTCTTCTATGGTAGTCTGCTACGGAGGAACCTTATATTCTGCAGCAGAAACAACGCAATAGATTACTGATTACTTTGGGTTACTGAACCGTGGATTTTTTCTATTTTAAATTAAAAATATATTTTGAAAAGTCTTCACAGAGTATATATTTACAAAAATCATTTTCACTCTCTTTACTTGTAAGGGTATCAGGAAACGCGTGCCATACTCGCAAGTCAGATCGATAGGTGGTAGCAGAATATAAAAATGTTGTATACTTTTATATCAGACGTGTTTTATTCATAATAAAATATTTGTCGTATTTTTTTTACTAAACACACAACCCAAAAATAAAATAAAATAACTAATATTACTTATAAGTTGTTGTATTAAGTTCCATGCGCATTTGTTGGTGTTGAAACTGATTTATTTCTGTACGTTTGTGATCAATTGTTAAGTTAATCAATGTAATAATTAATTTATTATAAGCCGTAGTCAGTTTGTATCACGATAGAAACAAAATGCAGGGTTTATTTCTTGGAATAATAATTGGTTATTTATATCTATTTCTAAAAAATACATTCAATGTGAATCAACGTCACAAAACGTCCGAAAAAAACATGACTTTTGAAACACTGTTGGTACGCTTCAGACATTTTACTGAATATACGAGAAATGAGTAGTACAAAAGTAAACAAAAATCATTTGTTGTATTCATTGTCTCTAAGGTATATTTTTTGGTGAATAAAAAGATAGAATTAAAAACCAAACATAAGCCTACATTTTATTACATGTCTACTGCAAGCGGTGCAAATTTATCGTCAATTTTTCCGGAAGGTTTAACGCGAACCAGCCACAAGCGAGTATTTTCTAGATCGCTGAGTCTCCATTCAGTTATGTTGATAAATCTGTCAATGCTTCTGTTATATTAATAATACAAATTAATTTCAGTACTGTATTTTGTATTCTTCATACGCGTAGTGCCTATTTTTTTTTTAGAATATACTTGGGTTTAGAAATACATTAAAAATGTATAACAATTGTACCGGTTTTATCAAACGCATATCTGTAGTATAAATAGGTATTTGCGTCTTACCCATACGGGTATCCAACTAAAAATATCATTGGATTATTATTACATAAAAAAATAGATAACCTCAAGTGCTAAGGGTATATAATTATAATTTAGATAGCACAATATGTAAGAGGATAAAACTAGGTTACTTAAAGTGGCTTGGTATTTCTTTATAATAAGACACAGGTCTATTGCGATATAATGAGATTGTAACACTCACCCCGGAAAGGGGGATGATAGAAAAGGCTTTGTGAACAGGGTAGACCGTTATCAGGACTTGCAGAGTACTCTTGGCCGAGACTGTCACCGCCTGGCCACTGTCAAGACCCAAATTGCTTGCAATATACTTTACAACGATATACTTGGGTTCAAACCAAAATGCTACTATGTGAATATTGTTTATTTGATGAAATATATTTCGTACGTCTATTTTTTGGATTGAACGTCAGTCAGATGCGTATTTATTACCCAGTACAAGCACTGGACTTTTCTTAATTTTTGTTTAAAAATTCCAGTGCTTGCAAATCACTAAATATTGGTTGGCCTGTGCACATTGGTTCATATGTAGAGTATGATTGTTAAAAATTCTCGATGAATGGGTGTGATTCGTTAGTACAAGGGTCAGTACACCGGCCATGTAAGTCAGGGGATGTGGGTTCAAATCCCACCCAAATCACGATGATATTTTTCTGAGAATTTCTTTAATCATCTTCTATGTGTGAACTATGTGCCTAATCATATCAGTAATAATAGAAATGTACTTCATTCAAGTACACAGCGGCCCAAAACTCACGATTTCACCCGAAAAGAAAATATGCATGACTAAACATATTTTGCTAACATTTTTGAAAAAATTATATTATTGTAAAATAAAATATATTTTTAATCAATAAATAAATAAAATCAGACATATCAGAAAACTTGGTAACATACGCATACATACACTTACATGTCTCAAAGATATTCATGAAAAATTATTACCTATCCCGTCTTTGTGTAACAATTTCTCCCAACTAATGTTAATTCACAATGCCTCTCGCTTCTCTTTCAATCTATTTTTTCCCTTTAAGCCATTCCCACGGCCGTGGAAGTAGGTAGACGGTAAAAGGGGAAAACCAGGAGGCAAAACGGATACAGAAGCAGTTGGGCAATCAATTACTGTACTTTAGTCATTTCAACTGGAGGTTTTCTTGCTAAAACAGCATTTCATCTAAGCCAAACACGATTAGCTGTTTGATTAACCGTTAGTGTTTATTTTCTCTTTTTTAACGCTAATTTTTTTTCGACCATACGATTGACTACACAAATTTACCTTTGAATCTACATTTAATTCTTTTTTATCTCGGGCGTTTGCGATAATTGATCTTTTCTTTTATAACATTTTTTTGTACATTTTATTACGCTTAATTAATAGATCGGGAATATCGTCAATGTAAATATTTTTTTTGTTGAATTTAAGTTCGAACAATCTTTTTTACTTTGAAATTTTAAGCCTATGTTTGTGCAAAATAAATCTAGTAATGTTTGGGATAATTTCATCAGGTGTCACAGCGCTTTGGAGTCCGATGCGGTTTTCGGGCACGTGCCCAGTCGACAGCGGCAACCCACGTGTGGAAAGTCTTTAACGCGGATATAGATTTGCCAATAACAATGTCTGACTTGACTTTGATAAAGGTAGCAGTTTTTCTTGAAAATAAAAAATGATGTATTTTATATGTATTTTTCAAATAAAAATAGCATTGCTGGTATCTTTTAGATAAAATCTCAGTGGTGCTGCCATTTACGTGCGTAAAAATAAATCAAACTTATATCTTATTTTAACGGATACAGCCGAAATTCCTGGAAAAAATAATTAACCACAATAGTGAAATATTAAAAAAATATATACATTGTTTCAATAATCTGCGGAAAAAACGGAAATCCGCTGTTTAAACAGGTATCCGAGTATATGGAAAGCGACTTCCGGTGCACGTGTCGGGAGTTCCCATTGCAGCTCCTGGTGGCAGGCGACCCCTAATTTGTCAGCCCCCGCCAGCCGAGCTCTGCGTGGAGCGTCCCTCTGCTGAATGATATTAATGGTACGAGTCGCGAAGAGTGTCGACTGTTCAACTCGTTTTGTTCTGGGAGCCGATTGTAACAGATGCGAAGTTCTTGGACTCCTGGACCGTAAAATCATTTACTGTGCTAGATTTTACTCTTTGCTAGAATAACGTGTGCCGCGGTAACAGTCTTGACATTTAATTTATCACTCAAATGCTTATACACTATAGATGGTGATATTTATAAATAAGTATATTTTTTACACGTGGAATAAAAAAAATTGTCATAAAAATACAAGTTGGATTCGTTTCGTAGCCAAAAAAAATATTGAAGATGCGGTCGTCGTGTCGTAATATTACAAAAATCTTATAGTAACGTGTACACCCGTGTGCGAACAATCTGGATTTAACAATCGCTTTTAATATAATCATCGATTTTTCAACCCATTAATGGAGAGAGATAAATTAAAAGTTCAATACTACGTTAGTTTGGTGAGGTACGATTTTTATTTTAAAATCAAGTATATGTGTATATAGATTAAAAGCAAAAAACCATATAATAATACATAGTTTCTAAAATAAAAATGTATGTGTTTAAATGATTGTTTAACGCCTATATCATGATTATAATTTACGATTTTCATTATTGTGTATAATTCAAGGTGTAACAAGTTTTGTCTACCTTTTTTAATATAATGTATTAAGACATTCTTAAAAATAAAAAAAATATTTCTTGATATTTCTAAGCAAAAACCTCCTTGTTTGGTTAATTTATTATATAAAATTTTCTAATGTATGTCTGTATATTTTTGGAAAAAATAATATGGATTGGGGAAATGACTAGTAACAAGTTGATATGTCACGTATCGAGCTACGGACCACGTAGTTAAGCCAATTTTTCATGAAAATATTTATATTTCAACTGCAATGTGATTCTTTTTCTGCTCACAGGTATTATTTCGCACATTTCCGAGCTTGATTCTGTTTGTTTAATTGCCCCTAATTTCAAAAATATGAAATCTAAAGAAATCCACTGAAGTTTTCGTTGATTTTTTTATATGCAATAAAGCAAGGAGTAAAAAGAGCTGTAAAAAGTGGCACACTTTCAAAGCTATGATTAATATTTTTATTAGCTCGTTGTCTATTTGTACATAATTGTACAGTATATAAACTTCTCGTACTCACTTTTACATAATAGTAATAATAAAAAATTTACTCAAAATATTATTCTATTTGATATAAATAAACATTTTTTTTCTGTTTCAGCACTATTGCCGAAGGGATTCCAGTTGACAACCCTCACCTGGTCTTGTTGTTCTTCATGGCGCAACTTTTCCTCAGAGAACTGGCTAAGTGTCATCGTCTTGTGCAGCTAGTCCCCATGGACATGTCGGGATATTATGGTATAAAACTCAACCTTTTTACCGTGTAAAAACATGTTTAATGTGCTAAAGATATACTTGCTAAACGTGATTAATCTATACGCTGGAAAAATAACACAAAAAAAAACTTATGGTTTGTACACCATACATAGAATAGAACCTGAATACTTCATCATACTCTGCTAGAATACTTCAATCCAGCATCTCACTCGATTTTTTATTTAGTATTAAAGTAGCCAGATTTACACTTTCACCGTGTTCACGTTCAATCACGTGTCACGTTCACGTGCATCTTAAATATATTTTTAAATATCATCTTCACAATTTTTTCTTTTAATATCCTGTGACATATGGCCCATAGCGGTCAGGGCCAAGCCTATAACAAGAGGTGCACAGCTATATTGTATATATTGTCACAAGCACTTGGACAATAGACAAAACACAACCATAATAAGTATTTCCATGGGACATTTCTCAATTTTGCCCGCACAGCACTGCCTTATCAATCCAATAGCCAGATAAGAGTTAAAATTTTACATTCACATTTTTTATCTGTTTGAACAATAGATTTCTACCAAATCTAAACTGTTCAAATATTTTTTTACGGTATATCGAACAGCGCGTGTATATAGGACAGAATATTTATCTAAGGATAAAAAAGTAAAAACATACATGTAATATTACCTGAATTCGGACACAAATCACTCCCTGGAGAAATCAAATATGAGATATTAAAAATGCCATGTCCACAAGTTTGGTTTGGGTGACTCATTAATGACAATGACAATGTCCGACCGACTATTCCAACATAAATTTCCATCCTTCGTCGACAAAGTCTTCAGGGATACTATTATAACTATTTGAAATATTACTTCATGGACTATTTATGTGGAGGTTGATTGATGGACTTCAAAACTGTGGGTAGACTGTGGACAACGTCTAAAAATTAAAATGAATCCAAACAATACAAAAAAACTTTCCATAAATATGATCAAATTAGCACTATTTACCAATAAATTACCTTCGTCTTTAATTGTCCTAAATTTTCGAATATTAGTTTACATACACATACCATACATACAGAATTTTTAAATTTATTAAATATATTTTTTTGTTGTAAAACTTACTTCAGCCAAAGGAATAAAATGTGTGGTAGAGCAGAAAATCTGACAGCGTTAATAAATATTAGTTTAGACGTTTTAAAAATTTGACACATGTTTTTCAGTAAATAATAGACTAAAATCAATGTACAGTTAAAAAACCCAAACATGTTTATTCATGATGTCCAAAATTAATTCTGGTACCATTTCATGTAAATGTATAAAATTAATTATTAATGGAAACAAAATATTTAAAAAAATTATCTTTATATTATATTGAAATGATTAATGCTCTTTACGTCTTCATTTTCAGATAACCGGGCTGGACCCTCAAATTTAGGAAATGTCATTAGTCAAATTCTACTCTGTAAGCAGATCACTCCCGATTTCAACCAAGAGGAACTCTGTAGTATCAACAAGGACTCTCAAGAAATTACACGAATACTCCAAGATTTACAGGAATACATGCCTCAACAAGAAAACCATTTAGGTAAACAATTCTTTATGTACATGAACTATATTAAATATGCATATAACTATAATATTATTTTCTGTTTTTAGATATAATGTCTAAAAGATGTTATGTTATTAAGTATTTTTATCGATCAAAACCACGAAGGAAAGTTTTTAGGATTTAATATTATTTATTTTAATAATTATGACTAATTGAAAAAAAAACATTTCAGAGAGAAACGTAGCGCTCACTGGTGATGAAGCGAATAGTCAATGGTCGGGAAAGGCAAGACGGGGATCTCTGTACAAGAACATGGGCCTCCTGTGCTGCATGTCTCGGCCTAACTACCTCTGAGGGTCACTGCCCCGGGGGCCTGTCCCCCGCCCCCCACCACCCGCTCTCCCTATCGTCGCAGCCAATTGATCACATGTAGTCCTCAAGCACATTTGTATTGAAATTTCGAGCTGCTAGTATCTGTGAAGTATCAATTACTGATAATAAAATGGTTATGCCAAATTCAGGACACAATTTGAGATTGTAGATTTATAGTGATGACATTTAATAATGTGCGATATATAATATACTATTTATTTGAAAATTTAAAACATTCAATATTGTTAATAAATAATGATAGCAAATAAGATACTGAGTATACATATTCTCAAGCAACAGTTAAATATTATATATATTTAAAAGGAATATTTGTAACTCCATTTTCTAAAATAATCAATCTGTAAATTGTAATATTTACAGACAATCACTTAAACTTTTACTATAATACTTATCTGTATTTCTTTCTATCGTATGTCTAATTACATACATTGTATAATATCATTATTCTTTCAAAGAAATATCAATTAAACACTCATCATTTGTCATAAATTAGCAAAAAAAAATTAATTTAATATGCATCGGTATTATTTTACCAATATTCTATATCAAATACATTTTATATCACCAACTTCTTATAATTAATATCAATTTAGATTATAAAATGAATTAGTTGTATAATAAAATAACCAAAGCTCACGAGATCATCATTTAATTATGTTAGAATATGTATTAATTTTTTAAATGGTTGAGAAGTTTATAATAATAATTCATATTTTCAATTAAATAAAATTCAAAGTGTTGGACGTTAATAAATCAGCATCGTTTTAAGATCCAAAGACATATATGTGAATACAGTAATACCCTGCTTTTTGCGACCCCATTATGCGCGATTTCACTATAACGCGAATTTCAAATTTCGCGTTAAAACGCCTCGCATTACGCGAATTTATTATTTAAGAATTTGTATGAACATAATGTAGTCATTGACTTCTCTTAACAATTAAAAACAGTGTTGGGTGTTATGCTACGCTACCCAAAAGAAATAGATGTAATTTTCAGTAAAAATAACATGTAATACTGCATAAAGTGTTCATAGAATTAAAGTGATTGATTCAAATGATTCGTATTTTTTTGCATTAAGTTTTGACCATGTATGTATGTTTAATCGTAAATATACACAAATTTCACTTAACGCAATTTTTTTCGGAACGTATCCCTCGCGTAAAGCGGGGTATTACTGTATTTTGTTTGAATACTGATTGGGAACTATTTTTATTGACAAAGATTGCTCAGTGATTAGTATCATTGATTTGTAATCAAGAGGGAGATACAAATTTTGTGCCAGGTTCTGATTCTTTATTCCTTTAATGTCTAATTTACAGTATACAATCTAGAAGCTTAGACGTTTATTTAGAATCTATTTGTTAAATTGATTTACAAAATTTATGCATTTGCCGATAGTTGATATTTCATACTTAACAAATAAGTATTTTGATGGTTCATAATTTTTTGTATGTATTATGTTAATTTTTTAAATATGAAATTAAAGAGTATATTTTTGCCACTAATCTCATTTGAATACAAGTAAATTGTGAGATTATTACTATCATTAGATTTACTAAGTCCTTTTTGTGTTTCATTTTGATATACTCAAACGTCATGCATAAGTAGGGAGCACAATTTTTATTTAATTTATTAGTGATTTTATTTGCAAGAATCCTTTTCAGTATTCATTATATAAAGAATTATGTATTATTAAATAATTTTGATGCTTAGGTCTCTAGGTATAATATGTTTAATTAATCGTTGATTACCAAATTAATGGAAAAGGGATCAAATTGTAATTAGATGCCAGTTTGATTTGTGATTGAAAATCAATTATGTAGAAAAAATGTGATAGTTGCCATAATTTTTAGGGTAATATTTTTTATAGATATAGGTATTAAACACCATTTGAAGTGTTCATATTATTATATTGAATGCAACAGCATTTTAATGAACAATTGCTGGAATCATTAATTTTGTAAGAATTTTGAAAAAAGTTTCACACCCCTTTAACATGCTTAGATTGTATAAACAATATGTATTCACCAAAAAACACATGTTAAATATCAAATACCCTGCACGACAATTTAATAATATTATATCTATCTTTATTAAAGGTAGGGTTTTCCATTTGATTTTAGTTCTTCATTGTAGATGCTCATAATTGTAGAAGAGTATGTAACAGTATGATTGTATGTCGCTACAATTATAGACCCTGTAATAAGCTGATCTTAGATATGGTTTAGGGGCTGTAGCAGAAATGAAGTTAACATATTATTAACTGCTTAGTTAAAATATAATAAGATTTTCATTTTAGTCATTTATTTGTATTGTATTAATGATATTAAAAACTTTACTAATATTCTCAGCTGAATTTTGTTTAGTGTGGCAGGGGTCCTAAACACACATTTAACAGAAATAATACATTACTTTCTTCTACGTACAAATAAAATAATGTGAAAATTCTGGTTCATCATTACTAAGTTTTATCATCAAAAATCTCGGATCGAAGAGTTTTTTTAGTAAATTTATACTATATATATATTTATGCAAAAAATAATACTAGAAAATATTAGTCAATGTATTAGCAATTTTTACATTACAAAAATTAAAATGCTTTTAACAAAATGAAAATGATACCTAAAAGGTATTTACTATGAAAAGAAAATTTTCTTCTGAAATTTAATGATGAATGAGTTTTTATTGTAATTTATAAAACTGTGATATTACTTTTTGTAAGGAAAACATTTTACATTCAATTTATCTTATTTATGCTGGCATATAAATACTGTAAAATTATGCACCGGTTTTCTTCCTATTCATTGTTATGACTTAAACCTTATCAAATTACAGTTGTGAGACAATTATGGTTAAAAATTATTTTTTTTATATATATATTATTACCTTTGCACCATATAATAAATATATCGAGTGCCATTTCATTCAAAATGATTATAAAAATATATTATTTACCCATCAAAATAAAAAATTTGTTGCATAATTTTCTACATCAAACTATGTGAAATAATATTTAATTAAAATAATAGGCTTAGATCGCTCATTTAATGAAACACATCATCAGTAATATGCATTGAACTCTAACTAATGCTTTTTGTAACACAAAGTAATGAATTAAAAATAAGACTTTTTCATTTTCTTTTGGCAAATTCTAATGTCAATTGAAATAAATGTCAATCGGATTATCTTTCTAGAGTATTAATGAATTGTGTCAATTTAATAAAATACACATTTCAAATTGAGTCGAATTCTTATGTCTTCTGTATTATATATAGTAAAATACATAAACTAAACATATTAACATACATGAACAATACTTAGAATTCAGTCGTTTGGTAATTTAATGGCAAATTATCTATTCAAGAATCTAAATTAGATATTCACAATATTGTTTTCTTTATATGGATTGGTATAATAAATTAAAAAGTGTAAATCATACAATTGTGTATTTAATAATCTAGAATAGATCTAAGGCTATTGTATTTTTGTTCTTACATAAAAAAAGCTCCAATTACTACAACACTTTAAAATTAAAATATAACTAATCTTATTATGTCATTTTTCAGAGACAAAAATTGAAATTTTGACTTTTTATAAAAAAATATTGTTTTCAATGTATATACATACCACACAAACAAATGTGTACTTCCTCTTGACTGCAAACAGATTTGGTTTTTATATTTCACAATAAATTCTTATCATTCATCTAAATAAATGTTTCAAAGCTGCGCTAACTTTTATATAATGTTTCCAATTTTTGTCAATCCATTTCAACTGTATTATTTCATCACTCAAATTAATTAATAGAAATATCAACATTAAGAAATAATTAGATGCTTACTCTATAAATTAAAATAATTGTGTATACATATATATATATATATATATATATATATATATATATATATATATATATATATATATATATATATATATATATATATATATATATATATATATATATATATATATATATTTATATATATATATATATATATTTATATATATATATATATATATATATATATATATATATATATATATATATATATATATGTATGTATATATATATATATATATATTTCAGCTTCTACATTAACAAATAATTTAAAGTACTTACATCAAAAGCAGTATTTTAGATATTTGTAGTTTACTATTATGTTACTTATTATAATAAGATATTATAGAAACGTTTCAAATACTTCTATTGTATTAACCAAAATTATGTAGATTTTTCATTTATTGTTTATTTTGTCAACCATTATAGAGCATCTGTTAAGAATGTTGCATGTGAGACTTATTAATTTCATGAATCTCATATTATTCTAAGTATATGTACATAATAAAACTTACGCGCAAATTATGCATTATTAGAAATTTCCCAAACCATATTCATATGTCTCATATGAACCATGCCCTTTGAAACAATTTTATCAATCTGTAAAAAAATCATCAATAAATATATTTATTTGAGAGCTGTTTTACATAACCACACAAACCTTCCCCCATCTAACAAGAGTTTTTTTGAGCCATTATATTTTAATGCACAATATTATAAAATATACTAATTTATGAACAGAATAGTATTATATAAATATAAAGGTGTAACATGCATGAGTCTCGAATTTATTTAACTATGTATCAGGAAATAAGTGTTTCTACGGCTGAGAAAAAAAAATCTCACAGCAAAAGATAAATCCATTAAATACAAATTCGATAATAATTACCAAGCATTAAAAAATTTGGTTTGTTGTAATTTTTTTAGAATAGTTCATGTTGTCTGACCAGGCATATTAGATTATGTAAATCGACGATATCAAATACAGTAAAATTATCGGTTTTGATTTTTAAAGAAAAAATCCTTGTTCCCAAAAAACAATATTTATTTTACCAAAACACTTTTAAAACATCCCTTAAACTTTATTATCTATATCTCAGAATCTGACCAACGAGATTAAAACATATAAACTTATTACCTTCATATTTTTATTCATTTTAAGCTAATTTTTAAGAAAAGACCTTGACGCGCTTTTATCTGATAGGTCAAGTTGTCACCCTCGAAAAATCTGAAAAATATCTTTTTGCATAATTTAAAAATATATATATTTTTAGCATCAGTGATTTTTTTTCACATTTCGTTTAGGTTTATGAGAATATTATCTTTATCTTATAATGAGATTGTATTGTCTAAAATGAATGAAGTGTGAATATTGACAGCTGGCAAGTATTATTTGTTGGCAGTACTATTGCAGTGACACATTTGTGTGATTTTCGTTTGCCTGAACTGTTATCATAATATTTGACACAAAGCCGTGTATACGTCTAATAATCGTTTAATCAAGTACTTACAACAAGTGAAGGCGTATGATGTGGAGTCCGACTCACATCCAAGTAACTGTTCAAAGAGCCAGGGGCCTACTCGTCAAAGGTAAAAATGGCACAAACGATTGCTTCGTCACCATTGGGCTGGGCAAAGAAAAATTCCAAACATCCGTCAAAGAAAAAATGCAAGAGAACGTGGAATGGCACGAAGAATGCGATCTCATGATCCCGAAACAAGGTAATACGGCCGAAGTTGTTTTGACCGTTCTTCACAGAAATTTTCTCGGAGATCAATTTTTAGGTCAAGTAACCATTCCGTTGGCGGGACAAGATGTTTATGAACGACCAAAAAATAGGTGGCATACTCTCGAAAACAAACCTGGCAAGGATAGCAACAAAAAACGTGGCGAAATAGAGGTTAAAATAGGTTTCACTGTCAAAGAAGGCAGTCTCACAGATTTGAGTAAGAAAGAAAAGCACAAATCGTCCATGGGACAATTGTCACTCGCCGCTCAAGTGGGTGGGAGCCTTCTCAGCATCGGTAGCGTTGGAAAACGAAAAGGTTTAAAGAATCTTGCTAAGAATCTAGGCTCAAAAATGCATCTCAATAAAAAAGAGAAAAAAAGTGATTCAGGTTCACTAGGAGACAGTGCAGTGAGTCTCAATACAAGTAAATCATCGACAAACAGTCCGTTTAGAGGAGTTCGTGGCCAAGCAGTAGGAGAAGCTGACCCTGGTGTTATTAGTGAAGATGAAGATGAGTTTGCCTTTGATGATTTATCACACAAGAGTTCTGGTAGTTCCTTGAATGTAAACAATAGCAGTACTCTTCCTAGAGTTACCAAATTCATTCCTTCCCCAGCCAATGCATCGCTTGAAAATCTTGGAGGTGGAGAATTACTGCGGCGGTCTACGAGTGGCGGCATTGTTGCTTCTGAAAAAACCCCACCTGCAAAGCCAGTAAGGCTCGGTCTAGACGATATTACTCAAAGTCTCAAGGTTCCTGGAGAGATCAAGAAAACTGATGAGTGGTCCCAAAAGTTATATGGGAAAGGTAAAGTTCAAAGTCAGTTGCTTTTAGAAAAGGAAAAATTTTCTGCATTAGAAAATAATAAAAGTACTGAAAATATCAGCAATTTGATGAAAGAAAAGGCTGACAGTCCAAAATTCTTCAAGAAATTTACATCCAAAGATAAACCTAAAAAGCCACTTGGAGAGAGAATAATTATAGGAGAAGAAGGAATTATTGATGAAAATAAAATTAATCCGGCCTATGGAAAACTTCCAAAAGAAACTGTTAAACAATATGAAGCCAAAACACGCGAAGACCTAGTAGTCTTAGCTTGGAGCCTTCAGGGGGAAGTGGAGGACCAGAAAAAGAAAATAAAAGATCTTGAAAATTACTTGGATGAGCTTCTCTTGAGAGTTATGGAGACGACTCCACGTATTCTTCAAAATCCATATGGTTCGAAATCTGGAGTCTTTTTGAAGCATAAATAACATCCAATAATTTGCTCTTTATTATAAATTGTTATTGATATTCATTGGTGCTGAATTAATATTGTGTTTAAACAAATTATTCATAAATAATAAGTCAAAAGTTTATTTATATTTACAATGCGTAATGCCGTCCTGTTTAACATTCTGAAAGTTTTACAACATGACAATCCTGTCCAGCATACTTTATAAATTAAGTACATATACATTAGTGGTATAAAGAAAAGATAATTTGTAAATAGTAGCAATGTAGAATTGATCAAAATTTCTGTGTTCAAAAAATTATTTATTTCCACATTCTTAATTATTATATTCGTTTGGAAAATCCCACGGATGGAAATTTTCAGTGTTATATTGTTGTATTAGATTACTGAAATTTACTTTTAGATAAAATTAAATACGTTGTTTTTTTCATTTTTAATTAGAAACTATTGATTAGATTGGGTGATTTCAACCTAGATTTTTTAAAAATATATATTTATATAGAATCTGTTTTGTGATCCGTAATGATAATTTTCAATTGGTTGTTTTGGATTTACTGCTGAATGAGAGCTTCATATGTAGTATATGTAGTGGTTATAAAACAAATATTGGAGGTAAATTATGAAATACATATTTACTTTTTACAAAATTGTTGGCGAGCCTATGTGAATTGTTTTGTTGTAAATAAAACACGGTATAAGTATATGATCAGGGTTTAAGATATACAAGCAAGGCTGAATAAATATTAAATTTGATTGTGAGCTTAAAGGAAGTTTCTGTTTCTTTGATTTTTTCAGTTTTACTTCCTTTAGTTGTGTTATTGAGTTATATGGACCACAAAAAATTCATTCAAATCTATAGGATTACATATCATTCCCGCAGTCTTGTTATGTATAGTAATGTTTGCAATCCAATACATGAAACTTTCTAGATATTGAAGATTTCCAAATGTTGCTTTTGTTTTATTTTATAAATATCTGACATGGTGCAAATATGAATTGATTTCATGATTTCTAACTAATTTATAATTGCAGGTATTAATGGTAGTTATATGCATATAAATTCTTAATGTGATTTATGATTAATTTAATGATTAAATAGAATTTAAATATTAAAAAAAAATTCCATCAAGCATCTGAATGGACGCATTAATTGACAACTATTTTCTAAATTAGTTTCTGGCAGACTAATATTTGTGCTCTCATTTTCATTTCGTTAACTCTAATTATTAACTCATAAACACAATAAAAAAAAATTCAATTGAAATATACAAAGATTTTTTTTTTGTATTTCATCTTTTCTAATTTATACTATTACTGATAAATCAAATGTCTAAATTCCTGTGTTATTGTGATGTGAATAATGATTATGATCTTATATATATATTTATACTTATAAATATGTATACCTCAAAGTATAATCTTTATCAGTTAAGATTTATATCATTACAATTAAGATTCCTTTTAAGGTTATATTTTTATCATTTACGATTAGATGATCTTGATTTCATTAATATATGGAAATATTTAAAATTTAATGAATGAAAATAGTGTTTGACTGGATAAATTCCTTATAATATACTTTATATACATATTTAGTTCTAACACATTCTAAATTTTAACCCAAATCTTTTGTAACACTTTTACCAGTATGGCGGTTGATTATTGTGCATTTAATTTATTATATGAAGTATGAAAGATTTTTGTTGCCATTTAAAACTGTAGTATTCATAAAGTTAATTACCATTACTGTTAAATTAAAAATACCTACGAAATTTCATGCATAAGTTCACAAAACTTTGATAATAATATCTTAATATGGAAAAATAAAGAAAATTGAATTGACTTGAAATATGTAGTAAAGTTAGTTAGTAATAATTAGTTCTGAAATTCATTTAATTATGATTTGTGAATTAAAATGACTGATGAAGGCCTTCTGAATTCTATCAACACTGTGTTTTTAATAGAAATTTTTATATTTAAAAAAGAATAGTTTTAATATAGATATTTTTTATCAGCAAATACATTTGCTGATAAAAATATCAGCAATATACTATATGGAAAATAACAAAATCACCCTAAAGAAATGTATTGCATTCTAAGATGGGACCAGTGATACAGCAACTTCAAATGTGTGGATTTGTTAAACACTACTTCCAGAGGATTGATTATTTCTAAATATTAAGGCTTGGTGTGTATTTATTTATTTTTTCTTATGTAGTAATATTTGCATGTATGAGAGTGCATAACTTGCAATCTAGCGATATTCACATAAGTGATTAAATTTAATTTTGCAGTAACATGAAACTATAAGATCATTTATGATTATTAAAATATAGTATTTGAAAAAAGTATCAAAATTATTTTACCAAATTTTTAGGATTTTGGTTTCTATTTTGTTTATTTATAGAGTAGATTTCATAGCGAGACCTGACTTTAACATGTTTATATTTGTCTTTATGGTTATTAATTATATATATTTTATCTGAATCTAATGTAACTAAATAATCATCAAAATACAAGTGAATACCATTTTTTTAAAACTATTTTTATAAAAACTATTACCCGAGTCAAAATTCGCCAGATTTTAAAATATGACTATTCTCTGGAGGGGTTGAATATAATATGTAAAAATTATAATATAATTTATTTCTCAATGTCTTCGGTTTATTTTATATTTAGATACATAAATAAGAGCCATTCCTCGGGTGTGTGTTGAGATGAAAGGATTAAACAGGGTTACATTTGGTCAAAAAAAGATTCTGTAGAGTGTAACATACATGCAATTAAATTATTATATATTGTAAATTAAATGAAAAACATTTTATTTGGCTCTGTCAGTATTCTAAATTAAATGTGAGAAGGTGAATGTTTTATATTTATAGTTATGTATATTTATCTAATATCTTGTTAACTTAAATTAAAACATTTAAAAAAATGATTTTTTTTTTATTTCTTTTCTTACAAATTATTGTACACCAAATGAAGGAAAAGGCTTTAATACAATCATATAATAATTAGTTTTGTTTATGACTCTTCTTTTTAGACTGAACTGTTGGTTGTAAAGGTGTTGCATATTCTTTTTGAGAGATTCTGTTTACATAATAAATTCCAATAATTGAGAAGATGAAACTGAAAAAGAAAAATATATATTTGATTATGTATGAAAATATATTAATTTAAAGTTTCCAATAAGTTGAGATTACAAAATATGTTGTTTTGCGAAACAATTTATATTTGAGAATACATTTAATGATAGCTAAATCACAACTAAAAATAAAATGTTTTAGATTATCTGCAAGTTGATTTAGTAATACGAAATGACAAAATATACTGTTTAATACAATCCTTCACATTACCTGGAATTAACACTGCAATTATTATTACCATAGTATTCTAAAATATTTGTCTGTTAGGTGTTTCTCGGCAGACCTTTTAAAGTTAACAATTCGATATCACTATTGTTTTCCACAGGCACACACTACTTTTTTTTAATTCCTTTTTGTAAAAACTGTACTAATCACATAAGGTTATATTTTTAAGTTTTAAAAATAGTTTGACTATTACGCAGTCAAATCAAAGAAATCATATACCACTATGAGAAATTGATTTTATAAGCATATAAATATCTTATTTGTAGGTTTTGGTAGTCGTTATTAGTACTTTACTTGACCTTTTAAAGATGGACACAGTACCGTGATCAAAGAAGATTCAAAATATAGTGCAGCACAACACACAAGAATGAGAAAATTCCATATGCATATAAGTTATTAAAAACGTTCTCACCATGTTGTTACGCACACTCTATGAACCGTTCCTGCAGCGAGTAATGAAATCATCATGCACAAAACGATTTCAGGATACTTCAGCTGGAATGATTTGCCAAATAATGTTGATTCAATATTTCCAATGGCCTGGAGTAATTAGTTAAGAATATTATTCAGTATAAAAACATGAAACACACAAAAAATTATATTAATTTAATCTCTGACAAATGTTTCTGAAAATCTGATCAACAAAAAATATCAATATATAAGCAACCGTTTATATATATTTAACATTCTCTATCTTTTATCTCGCCTAAAAATCACATATATAGCACTTCACCTCCATAATATGTACTTGGCAGATGTTTAGCCACATCTTATGTTTATCAGTTTTAATATGTCAGGAAACACTAAATCTTTAAAATATACATTTTTAGAGCACTGGAGATAATCCATATAGTGTAAAATTATTGTTGGAATAATGTAATGTAACTAAAATAATAAAATTAAACTAAGCCTAAGTTTTCAAAGGATACAGTCAGAATAAGCAGGAATAATATAGAGCCGACATATCCACCCAGGATCGTGTGCAACTGTGAAGATGATAGCCAAGATTTATACATTTGCATCCCAGAAAACAGTAAAACTGCTAGTATGGAAGACAGTATAAATGATGTCCCACTGGATACAGCTGTAATGTAATTAAAATTAATTATAACAATAACAAGAAAAACGGAATGGTAGATTATGGATAACGAATAGAACATTTTATAGAAAACTTAATTTTTGTGTCTTATTAAAATTTTCATTAACATGTATGATAATTTATTGATAAGGTATCGCTAAAGCCTTAATTTAAATAAATATATATTTTAACATACCCATTTTAATCCAATCAAATGTCTATAGATCTGACAGAACCTGACACGTACAAATAACATAAACGACAACGCCGGCAACCAAAGACAAAAAGTACAGACCAGAGATGAAATCAGACCCGAGAGATTCTCAGAATTTAAAGCTGGTTTATTGTTGTCTTTGATTCAATATTTTTCAGAAGCATTGAAATAAATTTCAACATTAAAAATCCTATACATATATATATATTTTTTAAGTAATCTTGTAGCGGTCAGTGCACATGCACCGATCTACAATTCTAAAAAAAAACTAACTTGTCAAAATCGAAAGAAATGAAGATTTTTATTTGAATTAATTTAGAGCCCCCAGCGCACGACGCGTTAGAAATACTCCGACACCCAACCAGTAACCACGTTTCCCCTTTTTATATTGTTAATCTATTGAATACGCAAATATTTCGCCAGCCTTTTGATCAACACATTTATATTATTCATCAGCGAAAATTTCTTCACATGCAAATTTTTCGTGAGAATACGCTGTAGAAAATTTCTTGAAATGTCCAATTCTTGACCTTGGTGTCAAATTAATGTCCCTGGACTTTCAGCAAACTGCTTCGATGTTTTGTGTAGTGTTGAAGATTATTAATTGATGCAATCTCCCTAATTTTTTTAGATTTACAATCGATGAACTTAAATTTACTATTCTGACGATATTTTGTACGAAAATTACAAACTGCGGTAACCAAATTTGCTATTATGAACATACGATTTACTGAAATTTAAAGTAAGCAAGCAAAAATCAAATAACTTTTATTTTTATCGATTTATGTATTACTCAAACATTAAAATTATATTTCCAACATCTTTGATCAATTCACTTTCTTTGACTATACTTAACACTAGTAAGAAGATGAATGAAATAAACTTTTTATTTTGGATTTTAAAGATGCCAGTAGACCCTTCAATGATTTCTGAGCTAAAAGTTCACTCTCCATATGTCCCCAACCTATCTTAGTCAAACCACAAACTGGACTCTTCACAATGATACAAAAAGTCAACCAACACTGCTTCCGTGAAGCTAAATATAGCTCTAGAGTTAGAATGGGCACTTATTGCTGTCAATGCATTATTATTATAAAACGTCTTTACTGTTGATACATTATTTTAACAATTTGGGTTTATGCAGGAGGCAAACAACCTTATTTAATTGAAAACGTTATACTCACAGTTTTCTATAAAATCTGGTTGAATAAAATAGACGAGTGGCAGCTGACTGAAAACCATGAGACAAAGTACTGGTTTTTAAGTTTCTTGATAGGCTTTAAATTACAAAGATTTACATTACCTTTGCTGTATTAATACTAGCTTAGTGAAGACATGGAGTCTATCCAATATAATAATGAGTGATGAAAGGTATCTTAGTGTCTTCAAACAAAAATCTTGCTTTAATAGGCCATTAGAAACAAAATGGCTTGACAACAAAACTGAAGTGACTAAATTGCATTAAAAAAACTTTAAAAATAAACAAAACACAAAAAAAAAATTATGATTATTCATTCATTTTACATAATCAGAGTAAAACAAAAAAAAGTAAACAATAAAACGCCACAATAAATTCAAATACACAGTGTTTATTTTACCAGTTATTGTAATATTTACAAAATTATTTTTCAATACATTTATATAAATTCGAGCAATCTAAAATTCAGCAGATCATGCAGTATCCCATACTTATGACATAAGATGAAGAATTATTTTTTTAATTTTATTCTCGAAATACTCTAAGAACATTTGGCCGGATTTAAGAATTTAGGTCTAGTTGTTTTTGTGATAATTTATGATTTATATTTTTAAGCCTTTTCAAAGAACATTCATTCTTTAAAATTTACATCATTCATGCAAAATACATTATCTATAAATAGGCTTTTTAATTTTTACGTTTACAAGAATGATTTCAATAACAAAAATTGAAACATACTTGTGCTCGGCCAGTGATTGACTTCCTGAAATCAATCCAAATCTGAGAATTCAGTTTACCATTCTCACTGATAGTCTTAATTTAATGCATATAAATAAACTACCATAAACTTATACATTAAACACACTCACATTAAATAAAAATGATTGAGATTTGACAATCCACAATACATTGTTTCATATATATTTAGTCTAAAATTGTCTTTACTTGCTATATAACAAAAACAATAATAAAATCATTCACTTTTTTTACCTCAAATGCCAGCTTTTCACATTTCATATTATATTTGATCAGAAATAATTTCAATATTATTTACAGTTATTTGATTATACTTCATTAAAATAGGTACTTACTTCGTTTGAATAAAAAAAAATTGACAAGTTTTTTTGTTTATCTAAACATCAGAGCATAAAACACATAGTAATAATAAAATAATTATTTTATATCTCCATAATAAATAAAATATAATATAAGAGATCTAAAATGTTTTAAATTCACTGGGCAATACCTACGTAAACATATCAACACAAATATTTTATCATAATTTAAGCTTAAAATTACATTATAGTTTACCCGACAAAGTGGAAAAGTGGCCATTGAAACTATATGTAAATTCATTGATTGCTGTAAATAGGTTTCTCAAATATTTCAAAACATTAGCCTCAATAACTGAATAACATTTAACGTGGTAGATCACAGTTGTGGGTGGGGCTCACCAGCTACCTATTTTCATTCGTGTTGTACTCCAGGAAGTAGGATAGTATTTATTTTTTGTACAGTTAGGCTGTCGATTGAAAAGTTTAAGAAATAGTAAATTTCTCCAAAGATTTTTGACTGACTAATTATTTTTTATTGTAGGAAAATAATTATTTACCAGTAATAAAATTGATAAAATTGACTTAAGATACAGGTCAAGACACATTATATTTATAAACAATGGATTTTTTTAAAGGAACATAAATATATCGCATACACCACTGGTTTGACATACCTCTTACTATTACGATAAAAAATTAAATTACTTAAAAATAAGATAAAAATTTTAAACTCATTATATTTGGGCTACCTCATTTTGGCAGAATAAGACTTAAGTTTCACGTAGAAATTATAGGTGAATTGTGTTTTTTAACACCACACTTAAGAAACCACAAAAAACTCGATATTTTTATTTCAATGTTTGAAATATATACACAAACCCTTTCCGATTTCTTGATTGAGCATTTGATTTTTACACTAAGGTTCTGGAATAACAGTCTCACTATACAAAGTCATTCGTTCCTGCATTTGTGAGAGGTTCTTGTGCCTGAAAGCCAAATAAATCATCGGAATTAACATTATGCATCGAAATAATATTATTCGTAATCTACCAATAAACATCTTCATAATAATTGTCTGTTCTACTCTACATTGACAGAATTAATTAACTTTGAGACTAAGTGATATTTTTAATTTAAATTTAATTGAAATTCATTCTATAACTGTGGACACAAAAGAAAATTTCAAGGATACTCACCATTAGTAAAAATAACCCTCAGAGAAAATGCATGTAAAAGTAATATATTGATCATTTTAAAAAATATAATGTTGTAGAAATAAACTGATACTAATAAATTTAATATTTTTAAGTCAAAATGCTATATACAATTTGGCATCCATGAGGAATATTTTAACATTATCACTACAATTTTAATACTGTTTAGGTAAAATGTTGGCACACTCGCATCATAGTTTTTTTCTTAAACATCAATATTATAATTATTCTACTATACATTTACAGAATTAAGTGATTTAATAATTAAGTGACATTACATAATTAGTTTTAAAATAAAATTTATATCTGACACTTTAACAAACTACACCCGAAACATTCATTTATAAGTGAAGACTTTTTCTAATCAATAGTATGCATATACATGATGGTAAGAAATGCATGATTATTCAAATCTAAAATCAATATATCTAATTCTCCAGGTAGCGATAAATAAATACCAATTTTTTAACAGTTATTAATCAATAATAGAAGAAAGTTTGTTCAAACTATCTGCATTTATGTAAATTATTAAATTATCAAAAATATCTGCAAGCGAGATATAATCCCTTGAAAAATTAAAATTTACAGGCCTTTTGAAACAGAACTTCAATAGTGAAAATATGTAATGAATAATGTGTTAGCAATATGATTTTGAATGTCACTGGTAATTAAGATATTTAGTATAAATAAAATTATCTGATATGAGGTTGCATGCATTCTCTTGTGGTAAGTGCTCTCACCTCTTCTCCAACAGTACTAGGGTACAGTTTACTTCCTGGGGCATATCCGTTCTTCTCCAATGCAAACTGGTCTTCCGTAGTCTTCCTGTAAACTGGATTATCAAAGTTCATGGAAGTCACATTACGGCGCAGGTAATGTCGATATACGATCACAGCAATCTGGAAAAAAAAAAAACACTCAGGTTCAGCAGAAATAATTGTGCATATTAATGAGATAGAGAATGTGTGCTACCTTTGTTTTGAAGTACCAAAATATATTTTAGTTCTCAAATTTAACCGGACATTGTATAAAAAACACGAATTCAAAATTAAACTATTTGTATTATTATTAATTCAAATTTACATTACATTTACATAATTAAAATTTATAATAAATTTGCACGTAACTATTTTAGAAAGATTCGATCAATATTTCTGAATTATTATAAATGTATTTCATTAAATCGGAAATGGAAATTACACCGGTAACATGATTTTCTTTATTGACAATTATGATTCTGTGAGTGTTCGAAATGGCCAATCTCTCCATTATGGAGAAAACTGTATCATTTGATGTACATTTCTGAACTCCCTCATACCAGCTGTTGCGATGAGCAGTTGCTTGTTGTAATGTAATATTCAAATCATCATAAGATTTTTCTGTAGCAACATTAATAGTATCGGACTTCCCAAAAACATCTACGAGTTTTCCACTGGAATCTATCAATGGCAAGGCCGAGATGCGGAATTTTATGAATTTTTCAATAGCTTCTATCATTGTTGTACTTGCACATACAGATTCTATATTAATTCTGGTTCCAATCATAGGAGTATCACTGATTTTTTGATTCATAAAAATAGGACTACTATAATGCATAGTATGAAAAAACAAATATCTCAAGATACGTTTGTGGGTAAGTATAAAGAGAATATCTCCAGTGTCTGGATCGATAACTGGCAAACGGTGAATTTTATTTTTGAGAAGAACATCGATCGCTTCATAGAGAGATATATCAGGAGATGTAAATATTAATGGGAATGAGGATTTATTAAGTATACCCATCCAAATATCAAGCTTATGTTCTTCAAAACTAACTCCAGAAAAATTTGGGTGATCATAATGCATTTTTAAAATTGTTATAAAGTCTGTGGTAGTCAGCATGCCTACAAACTTGTGATTCAATGAACACCAAAGAGGTGCTGAACGCAAGTTGTGAGAAGTAAGACCGAGAAAGGCATTTTTAACACACAATTGTGTGTCAAATATGACGACTTTGGCAGATGTTGGAAATAAATGATAGCAAGTGTGAAATTTTAGAAACTTATGATATAGATGATATTCATTCCATCTACAATTCAGTCCTTTCTGTGATCCTAAATTATACACTCCATAGATTTTAGGGAGAATGTTGAAATCACATAATGTATTTTTCCCATGCATTGATTTAGTTTTTTTCTTATCTTTGAAAATTTCAACCATTTGGTTCTTTTTTATAGTATTTTTATTATCCAGAATAACTTTTTGGTTATTTTTTGTCTTGGGTTCCAAGTTTGACAGGAAATTAATGCCTGATTGTTTGGTTCGAAAGAAATTCATTACCCTACTCATAGTTTTGTGATGTCTGGTGACTGTTTCAGTGGCTATTGTATGATAATATCTAGCATCACTCCCAGAATGTGGTAATTCATCTTGTGCCGCAGCAGTATCAGGAGTATTTCTACTTTTATTCTGTGTTGATGGTTTGAAATATTGCATGATTGCGGGTGGCTTCTTTGGATATGCATTTAAGGCAATTGAATTTGGTTTGGACCGAAATATATCGAAAAATGAGCGCTGATATGTATTTGTCGAAGTGTTTACAGTTTTATGACCACACTCATAATTTTGAATTACATTTTCTGGATCATCTAAAGTTGAATACAAATCAACATTACAGTTAGAACTGATTACACTTGATATGTTTTTATTGTAATCTGAGACATATTCATCGTTAGAAATAGCTTTTTGAAACATTTTTACATGATTTTTTGAACTTTTGGAGTTGCTCACTTTTTGAACTGGTGGCTTTTCCCGATCAGGAATTTTCTCATACTGATTTTCATATATCTCATTAGCATTATTCATCCATATTTTGACCAAATTGTCTTTGGGTTGATTTAAAGGAAAATCATCTGATTTTACAATCGACACATTTTTAGTGGATTCATTAAAATCCAAATTACCATCTAAATTTGAAGATGATTTTATGAATATCTTGTTATTGTTTTTGCTTTCTGATCTACATCTTGTGGTACTCTCATTCTGGTAATTGTCATCTTCATTCTTTTGGGAACATGATTTATTATCACACAATAACTGGAAAACATTTTCCGTACTCTTTTGCATGTTTAAACATCACTTTATTACATCACAAACACTAGACTAGTGATAGGTTTTGCAATACTCAAGGAAAAAAGCGATTAGCTGACTTTTGATTTGACAACTGACAAGTCACTGGACATTATAATGCAAATATCAAAAATTAAAAATGTGACAATACTTTGAAGATTTTTTAATTAATTGCCATATGAAATAAATATAAAATTGCACTGATATTCAATATATCCACATAAAAATTTCAGTAAACTAGTTGTAAACATATTTTTATGATAAATTTATTTACTTTTTAATGAATCAAAAAACATTTATAACCATATATGAGTAACTCCAGCAACTTTAAAAATGCCGTTGTTTTTAAGGTAAGAAATTCTATCACACAAAAACTAAATCAAAGTATATTGAGATTATATGTATTTTTAAGTTTATAAAAAAGTATTGTATTGTGATTTTAGAAATCAAACCGTCGTTTCCTTTATTGTAAAATATTAATAGCCAAAAGATTGATTAGATTATTATTAATAAGGGCTATTGACAATGCCCAGTTTTTTAATTTAATTAATTTATTTCTGTATTATTACGAAGGTAATTAATTAGTAAAAAACAAGGGAACACTTCCACTTGTATTTTTATTGTTATAAGGAATCAGTTTTGCCAACATTCTTGGTTGGCATCTACGGGAAGAATTAATTTATTACTCAAAAAAATATTAAAATGGTATCCCTCTCTGTCAAAAATATTGAATTTCCAAAAAAATATACATATTTGGGGCAATAATTTATGAATGAAGGTTAGTTCTTGTATTTTATTCACACGTATATGATAGTACAAAATTAATTGTGGGTAAATACATCTACTTATAATTATATAAATATGATTTATACTTACCAAAACTCCAAGCAATAGAATGACAGTAAGTACAGCAATGACAATCCCAGCAACAACACCAGCCTTCTGACCATCTTGTGAGATAGCAGTTGTGTTTCTGTCAGCATCGGTGATACCTGAGTTTATCCAATAAGCAATCATTAGTAAAAAGATCATTAAAATAAATTTGTGAGCAATTTCAATAGTTGGATATAACAGTTTCACAGAAAAACTGAAAATATTGTTAAAAATAAAACTATTATTTCTTCATATACATACTTTAAGAGCAGATATTTGAAAATTTAAGGGTGGAAATTTTATTCTTAAATTTTATAGTACTAAATAAATTATTTAAAAATAAATAAATTATGTCTTTATTCGCTAATGAGGACGTAGCCTCAGAAACCATCAGCGAGGCAACAATAGTTAACTAACAATGCTACATTATCTTATATTCATATCATATAATAATTAGATATTTTTCATAGTCATGAACATATTTATCTAAATCAATGGAGCACAATTAAGTCAATCTTTCAAGTAAAATATCTTAAACTTGATAGAAAAAGTAACAATGAATTAAATAAGATCATTATATGAGTCGTTTTTACTATCAAAATATAATAAAATGTTAATATTTCAGAAACCCACAACACAATAAAAGCATTACAATCAACCCAAGGATGACTATTTGCTCAACACTGATTTATACACCTGAAAATCAAAATTGAATTTATAATGAAAGAGTACTACTCAATAACATTAAATAAAATGCATAATTTGATTTCGTTGCTTGAGTGTCATTCATTCAAAATAAATTCATTAAAAACATATAAATTTCATTAACATAACTTGTAAGAAAAATATACTTCGTCACTTTGAAAATACACAACCACCACCAAGTATGTAAAATTGTTCCAACACCCCTAGTTTTGAGGAAAATGTAACACAACACAATTGAAAAGGAGTTTTAGCAAGGTGGGTAACATAAAAATATAATTGAAAATCATGCAGTTAATCTATTACATGTGTGAAAAACAGTTGAAAATTATTACATATGTAATTTTAGCCACAATACAAGAAATATAGATGGTTCCTTTGTGTTATTATTTATTCCAAAAAGTTATGACATGAAATGATATCCATATCCCGTTATTAACCATGTGAATATTATGTATAATGTGCATTTCTATATGTAGCAGACTATTTTAAAGATGGTATTATTATCTAAAAACTGTATGGCATAATTATGAACAAATATGATTCAGTTATAATAAAAAGTTGTGTGGTGATAATAGTAGCAATTCTTTGGTGCACAAAACAAAATAATATACAAATATGTTTAATTGCTGGGAGCAGTTGTGAAGAAAGAAGAGACAATGTTTGTATCATAATATGTTTTGTCTCATTACCGTTGACCTCAGGAGATTCTGCCGCTGAACCAAAGATAAAAGCATCAAAGTCATCGTAATTAAAATGCTTCTGAACCGCTATTCCATTTATATCTTGTTCTTCATCCCACATGTCTGTCTCAGGCAGGGGATTAGTTTTATTGTAAAATACATCATAATAGCCTTTAACCTGGGATTTATGGCTTTCCCAATATACTCCCTTAGGTAATGGTTTGATTGTGACATTTTTTCCTGTATCATTTATCATTTCCGTTTTGCTCACAGTAGTGACCAACTGATTAAACAGATTTGAGACCATATCTGTTAAGCGACCAGGCTTCATGATATTGTAAATACTGCTTCTGTATAACTTGAAGTCAAACGGACTGCCAGTGATGAGAAGGGCTGGGTCTAATGGCATGTTTTCTCCTGGAATGCCAACCAATAACAATAAAGCTATAGAAAATGCACATGCGGGATCGAAAAAATAAACATACAATTAAAACATATGGAGTAAATGATAAAAGCATATCTGTGTGATTTGGTATGTACCTGAGATGTATTTTTGAAAGTGCATGAAGTTGGAACCGATCAAGAATACAAGCCTTAACAAGCAGAGAAGTTTTATCTTAAAAGGGAACTTATGATACAATTTCAACAGGGGAAGCCATAGCCTGTGAGAATGCATAACTATTCATGATTATGTGAAGGGGTTGTTAAACAAATGCTCAATGCATATTAAATAATAATAAAACTGATCAGAGGGAAGGTAGAGACAAGGAAAGGGAAGCAGGTACTCACGATGCGTAGTCATTGTTTCTTCAGTTATTACTTTTGAAGTGGTGGGTTCCATAGTGACTGGCTCTGTTTTAGAAATAAATAAAAAATAACAAAATAAATAAAAAATTTAAATCATAAAAACAAAATTAAACAAAAAAATGAAACATAAATGAAATAAAAATAAAGTACATAATATAATAATAAATTAAATTATTTTACAATTGATGACACTCTAAACTTCTGAAAATTTTCAGATTGTTTTATTCGGTTTAAATAAAATGATGTGATGAGGTTTCTATGCGGCTGGCTGGATATACTGCAATCTGTAAACAAGAAGACTGAAAAACCGATTTGTGACTTGTACTTACCATCCTCGGCGCACATAAGACCATCAGGCATGAGGCGCAAGCCCTGAGGACAGGCGCAGGAAACGCGAGAAGCATGAGGTCCCACCAAGGGAGCCGGAAGACACAGGTGGGAGCAGTGTCCGTTCACAGCAGCACAGTGATTCACACCATCGGGCTGCCTGTACGGATGGTACACGTGGATCACCATCGGGTTCTGTAGCTGAAATACATATATTACTCACTATATCACTATCGCTTATTTGAAATATTATTCCCATATTATTACAATTCAGTATTAGTATTATACCTGTTGAATTGCGGTTAAAGGCCTCATATCTTTTCCATTAAATTTGTTTGCTCTGAAAACAGCAGCTTTATCCCAATCAGTCCAGTAAACCCAGTCCTCAAATGTTGTAATAGAGAACGGATGCTTGAGACTTTCAGGTGAATACAAGATGAGCCGTCTGTCTGTTCCATCATAGTTGCATGAAGATATCACATTCAATTTAGCATCAACCTGTAGAAACATGTTAAATTCAAATGCTTTTGATATAAAAATAATACAATGCATGATTTAACTAGAAAATTGGATACAAATTTTATTCAAGAAAATTGTCTTTACACAATACAATGCAGTACTTAACAATTTGACAATTAATAATAGAAGAGACAGTAAAAAATTTGAAGAAAACCATAAATACAATATGTAAATAGCAAACTAGAATTTCAATCATACCCAATAGACACGCTTTCTCACGAGATCCAAAGTAAGACCATTAGGCCATTTGACTTCAAAGGAAACTATAGTTTGACGATGACTTCCATCCATTCCAGCTCGCTCAATCTTAGGTTCCATTCCCCAATCAGTCCAGAACATCCATCTGAAATTGAAGTAAATTATTTCATTATTGTAAATAATTAATTGAAGTAATGAAGTCAATAGTTAATATATTTGGTAGTACAAACCCATCAATAGGATTGAGAGCAATGGCTCTGGGTTCCTCTAAGTTATCCTTGATAAGCACTTTTCTCATATTTCCTTCGAGATTGGCTAGTTCAATAGTATTTTTTCCAGTATCTGTCCAGTACAGATGATTATAGATCCAATCTACAGCGAGTCCATCTGACGTAATCATTCCTTTTGATATAACAACTCGTCGATCACTGCCTTCATCAATAGGAGCTCTGAAATAACAAAAAGAATATGCAGATCATTCATGTTTATCATTTTTATTAAATTCATAATAATTTTCTCATCTTACTTGTAAATTTTTTGTTCATTGACATCACTCCAGAAAATCATCCCAGTCCTGAATACGAAGTCCAAAGCAGTTGCTGATTTAGTGCTGTTAACAATAGCTGTCATTTCATGATGGTCTAATGAAATTTTTCTGATGTCATATCTTCTGGCAAAGAGCAAGGAGGCATGACCTTCTGTTGCCTTACAATACGTGTGGTCTCGTAGGTCTCGCATGTATCCAGGACCGCAGATACACTTAAATGTTCCTTTTTCGTTGATACAGGTTTGGGAACAACTGCCAGGGTCATCACACTCGTTTATATCTATAAATTTTAATTAAAGTTTGTGATTAGGTAAATATTTGAAAACAAACAAGGTGTCTGAGTTTTATTTTGCAGTTTTTTGGTATAATGGGTTTTATGTTAAATCGAGATAGTTAAAGATGAAATTTGCTTCACACCTTCACATGTTTTGTTATTGATGAGCTTATAGCCGGGTTTGCATTCGCAGTAGTAGCCGGCAGGAGTGTCAGTGCAGTTGTGAGAGCAGCCTCCATTGTTCACGGCACACTCATTTACACCACAAAGATTTAGAGGCTCGTCAAGGAAGTTGGGGCAGTCAGGTTTTTTATCACACACTTTGGATAAAGGTATACAAATTCCTCCGCCGCAATCAAATTCTGTCTTTCTATCGCACGGTTTTACTGCTACAGCTGAAATCATAAATATAAATTGTAAGAGACTTCCATTTCAATTTTACATCTTAAATAATGAAAAGATGTACATTTTTAAAAACCATTTCAATAATAGATCAAGAAATCCGTGATTCTTTCACAAATAAAATTTCACAACCAACAAAATGTAAAATAATGAGTTTAAAAATTTAACGAAAAAAACTTATGTGTACAAACATTTTCATCAAATTTCATAATCAACGATGTAGATGTAATTATATCAAATTTAATAACTTATAAGGCTTGTTTTGCTATGGAATGAACATTAAAAACATCAACGACACTCACTGCAGTTAACTTCATCACTTCCGTCTTGACAGTCAGGTTTGCTGTTGCAGTAGAGCTGACCAGGAATACAAGAGCGGTCCTTGCATTGAAATTGGTCCATGCGGCAGGTGATATTGGGACAAATAGCAGGAGACTCGTCTCCTCCGTCAGTGCAATCTTTGGTGCCATCGCACACAAAAGACTTGTGAATGCAAGTAATTCGATCACCACATTCAAACTCGGTATCCTTGCAGGGAGACGCCTTTCCGGTCTTATTGGGGCAACCCTGAAATATGTGAAAGATGCTTGTATGTTATTTGACAACATGACTTCATGCATCTATGGCCACAATATTCAATGCCAAAACTCATTTTCTTATTTGTGATCAGATGATCTATATAAATGTTCATTTTTATCACCCTATGTCTTATTAACGTTGTCATATTAATGCTATAAATGTAATAAAATCAAGTAACATACTAGTCAAGGGGTTTTAAGAAATTATTAGAACCCATGTTATAAAATTTTTCAGACAAATTTATCACAGTAATTTTATTTTCCAAAATGGACTAATTCATTATAATCAGGTACAGTTTAAAGATTATAGAAATAGATCCAGTCACAAAGAAAAACCAGAGAAAAAATGAAAAGACAAATAACAATTAAATCATATGTTACCTTTTCATCAGAGCCATCAGGACAATCGCTGTCACCATCACACTTCCAAGGCATGCGGATGCAGTGACCACTCTCACAGGCAAACTCTTCAGAGGCGCAGGTGCTAGGCTTGCAGTTGTGCTCGTCGCTGCCATCCATGCAGTCATCGTCTCCATCACAAACCCACCGCTTCTGAATGCATTTTCCATCCGCGCATGTGAACTGATCCGAGCGACACGTTTCATCTGATAAAATGAAACGATTAGAATTCTACAAATACAACTGCCAACTGGGCATTTAAAAGGCATTCATATCAATACAAAACTACAGGTTTTTTAAGTAAGGAAACAATCATTTTGCAACTTATAAAAGACACTAAAATCTACAGTTAAAATTGAGTAAAAATCATTTTATTTATTTTACTATGCATTGGAGTTTAAAAAAATGTTTTTGTAATTTAAGATTCAAAAGAAGTTTGTGATACATTTTCTAAATGGTGGTATGTTTTATTATTTAACAATTATCATAAAAAGACCCAAATTATTAATAATACTCATACTAAAATTCATTGACATAAAATAATCAGTGCATTCAGTATTTTATATATTAACAGTACATGCAGTTATCGAATAAATATTTATGCTTCTCTTGCATCTGCATATTTTTTGTGATAGTCATAATTCAATACAAGCAATACCAGTATAAATTGATTTTACAAAAATGAAACCAAATGTTATTAAATTGGTACTTGCATATTCAAATAACAACGCTAGATATGGAGAGATACGTAAGAGTTCTAGCTACAGAATTTTCAAGTCATGGCAGAAACTTGATTTGGTAAGAAATATAAGAAATAACCGTGTTTACTATTTTTTATTTATACATACAAATATTTAAAACTAACTGTTTTTCATGTGGTACAAACACTTTGACAAAACTTCACGAAACATTAAAAAAAAATAAGGTTATTGTTCATATTTGTGAAGTGAAAAACATAGATACTTGGCAAAAAGAATAAGTTTGTATAAGGCAGATATTGATTGTCCAAACTGAGGCGGGAACCGAGAATTGCGTTTGGAGGGTAAAGAAACATATGAGGGGGTGGTTTATCAGGGCGGATGACTGATGACGGGAAGAAAAACTTTTCTCTTAATCCGGTCTGGACAGACGGGGGAAGATACGGGCTCTGCCGAAAATCAAGTATAAATGCGACCCGCGCATAAGTAAGGCATAAATCACCCCAGGCAAGGCACAGGCCCGAAAAAAATAAACAGATTTAGCTCGCGCGGCTGAAAATTAAAACAGGATACAATTGTCGTGAATATCGCAATGGAAAACCACTAACCTATTTAATTATTTGGAGGTTTAATTTTGTCATCTCTTGACGGTTATGCTAACGATGATAAAGCTATTTCCATCGTAATTAAGGTAATTTATAAATTGAGATGTCTCATTTCTGATCAGGCATATCTCTCGTGAAAATGACGTCCAAAATCGACTGCTGAAACTGTAGAAGATAAAGCTGTCGTGTAAGCACGGACGTGAAAGCTTTTGTTACTCAAAAATTCGTAACAATATATTTCTCTTCTAAAGTATGTATCTAAAAACCCTTAATTTAATAATGTGATGTTTTAATCAAACAATAATTATAGAGACACAATTTTCATAAGACTGTAAAATGCGTAGTAAGCAAAATGAATCGAGATAAAAGCGGCGTTGAATCTTTTGTTTAGCGATGATTTTATTTTTCAGTCAAATTGGATTTCCAATAAGGCGCTTATCTTATTTGCGGCAAACCTATAATGCTAAACTTCCTGCTTTTATTCATTGTAACAAATCCAATACATATAATATTATAAAATTAATACTTAAACGTTATTGGTTTTCATATAAAATAAAACAGCTCATGAAGAGGAAGCCACGGACTCGGTGCGTCACGTTAAGTGATTTATCAGTTTATCTTTACAGGACGTGAGTACAGGAAGTGCGTAATGCAATGAAATTAACACTAGAAACAGTATGGAATACAGAAGTATGACAATATTAATTAGCGTCGGATATTGTATGGCGATGTAATACACAATCGACGGGAATCCGCCTAGTACGTCACAAAGAATCCTTTCCAAGGATGAATCTTCAGTAACATAAAAGCAGGCCCGGACTGCCTCGATGGTGAACCGAAAATACCCTGGAAGGCCAAGAATTTGAGAGGCAGAATCGTCAAAAAATCACATTATTAATAAACTTACTTACGAAACCGATAAACTATTCGCATGTAAACACTAATCAATTTGAAGAAAGTTAACTTCTTTAAGTGAGTATTCTGTTGATAATTGAAGTAAAAACTATATCCATATAGTTTTGTGTGTATTGAATATTTTTTAGACAAATTGAAAGCCAACAAAATTGCGAAGTTTAATTGAATAATAAATATATTTCAGTCTCGCTCCTCCATTGAACGTCCTCGAGTGTTTTTCCTCCCGGCCCGGCGCTGGTTGCGAGGGAGCCTGAACGAGATTGATGATTGCCGGACGCCACCAAGCCGAATATTATTTAAGGATACGGATCATTAGGACACAAAGGGTCTGCCCTAGTCCTGTCGGGGTTAGCACATTGCCAGATTCTGTCCCTTGCGGTTCACGCTGAGAAATTACACTCGACAATGCACGGTGTAACCAAGATAACCCGTATTTGTGAATGGGGAATATATATTCTATCTAATAATATATTTCATATATACCTAATAAAAAAAAAAACCCGTTTAGGCCCAATTGTTAATTTAATTGTTATTAAATTGAAAACAGAGAACAGAGGCGTATAGCGATCAGAATTTATAATTTGAAGGCCATCATCATGTTTCATTATATTTTATTTAATATTCAATGTCGTTCAATATAGTACTTTACATGTCATTATAATTGTAAGCTTTCTCAACGAACAAACTTATATAAAAGTATAAAATATACACGAGAGTAGAGCGGTGCTACTTATTTTTTCAGATATTATATTGTTTATTCTTCTATTAGTATTAAAATAATACCATAGATAAATATAAAATAAAAACATACCCAATTTGATCAAAATATCTCACTTTACAAATTATGTTATAAATTATGTTGGATTTATTTTTTTAAATTCTGACGTGTTTTGACACAATTTTTTGTGTGGATTTGTTCATTAGTAAAAATTTATAATATTAAAACAAGTAACATATATTAAAAATGAATTAAACTATGCGCAGTAATATATGTGCTCATCAGTTAAATAAGTAACAGTGAAAACCAATTGTAAACATAGCATACGCAACCACTAGAACCGTTGATTGTGATATATAACTATAAATTTCACATTGAAAGAGTTCATGTGTTAATCCTAACCATTTTTTTTACGAATCATGATACATATTTAATAATAAGCAAGTTAATCATACCGAAAGGCTTTTGGTTTATCTAAAATATTCAATAAATAACTTGCAATAACAAGAATTAACAAAACTTAATTCAAAATAACGGAAATGAAATTTTTGTGGGATATATTTCAGTATTGTATTTAAGATTTGTTTGGCTTGCATAAAAGCTTCGTACTTAATTAAAAGTGATAGTTTAAAGCAACAAGCGAGGGGAAATTTAATTAAAAATCCAATCAAGTGAAGTTTTACAGCGAGCACATGAAGCCATCCGCCGCCAGTCAACTCTATTTAATCAACCGGAGAAACGGACCCACTTCAACGTTCATTGCAAAAATGCTTCTAGCTGTAAAATTAAAAATGATATTTCTAAAAGTTTTAATGGCTTGATAGTATAGTTGTCGGAACTGCAGTCTTTCACTCAAAAGACGAGAGTTCGAGCTCGCTTGATATCGATATAATCTTACATATCAAAATGGGAACATTACCCATATCGACCAACTGTATAATCAAAACTCCATTGAAATATTAATAATACGTAGGTGGATGATACATTGAGAAATTTGAAGATAATGTTAGCTTTAATCTTCGATACAGTTTTAGCACTTGATGAATCAAAATGAGATTCGAACTCGAGTCTAGTAAATCTCATATTTCAAGAAAATCCTACTGACGAAACGGAGTACTTTTTTTGTTTCAATAAAAAAATATAATCTCTCTTACAACATATCAGCAATCTACTGTTTTAATATTAATTTAAATAAAAAATAACGTTTTTTTTCTGTAAGAATGCAAGCATTGTTTGTGAAGCGTTGTATAATATTAAACAAAAAAATATGGTCAGTTAAAAATCTGCACTTTTCTAAGAATAATACCGTACATAGAAAAATAGTTAGTTATTTTATGCTAAAGATTTAAATGCAATGCAATCAGGTAACTTTATCTTAAAATAAAAGCATTCAATATAAAAAAATAGTACCATATGATGCAATACCCAAAAGGAAATAAAAGCGTGCTAAGAGCGTGCAATATAACATGAAACATAAGAAATATATAATATTACAGTAGATTCCAACCAATTGGGTAATTAGCCAAACAAAGCTGCAGTTCAATAAAACAATTAAAATAAAAACTTTTTTACCAAAGTTCGAGCCTGATCTTTTTTTACAATGTTTATTTAAGTCCCTGATACGTAAATTTCTATCAAATATTCATTGGTTAAAAAAATATTTGAAGTTTTATTCATCGAGACCACGAAAACTAGATTTTATTAGTAACCAACACATTTAGCTTGAAGATTAGATAAAATATGAACTTTAAATTAAAAAGTAGGCCATGCCACCGTTTTTACTCATGACATAACTAAATTTAAGTTTTGATCCGGAAAATCTTATATACAGAAATGAAGTAAATAGAAGGTTTTTTTTAGTCAAAATCCGTAAGCTGTTAGAGGAGTAGTTTAAAAACCCATAAAAAATTGAGTTTTTTATTTATTGATATTTTTTTAAATTATATTATATTTTAATCACGTGGTCTCATTTTCAGTTTTCAACGTAGGGTCTGTTGGAATTATACAGCTTTGTATGTAGGCATGTCTCGACCCAATTAACTACAATCAACTGCTTGAGGAACGCTCTTCCTTACTGCAGGACTTCTCGTCGGACCCGTCGGAGCAGTCGGTGTTGTCATCACACATCCACGTCAGGGGCACGCACTCCCCCGGGGTGCTGCGGCAGGTGAACTCCTCGGCCGTGCACGCCTTGCTATCTGGAACAAAACCCACGTGGCAGTCGCATGCATATATATATGGTTACCCCTGGAAGCATCGCAGGTCACAGAGGAAGGGACTGGGAGACATATGTGTGATATGTGAATGTCACTAAATAACGTTAGCTCTGTTCGTTGTAGTAATGCAAGGCACTTTTAAAAATTACTTAAATTTTTTCGCATAGGAGTTTTGGGAGTTCGTTCTTTTTTTCTTTGTGTGTGTACAAAAGTGAAAATACAATTATATTAACTTGAACGTAAGCAAAGGGAAGGGGAAAAAACAATTTGAAAGAAGGGGAGTATGAGTAGGGTATAGTGGTGGGGGAAGGATACACGAATGGATGGATAAACTCTCAAAGCTAGTTATGTACCTAATACACATAAATAATCAATGCGGTTTTATACAGTGTTTTGCATTATTAATATATATGACTACTTAAGTCAATACACCTCAATCTCAGCAGAGCTGCTCGTGTGTAAAAGGAAAATAAATAAATTGGAAGAGAATGCGTAGGTATACATTTTGAGACTTTGGTTTATTTTATAGCTTTTATCTTACGATTGAGTCTCGCACAGTGCGCGGTACTCATCGTTGCAACAATATTCCTGGAAACCACTCTTCAGGTTTATTGCCCGTATTCAGGCACGGCAAGACACTCGTATATAAAAACACGGAAAGCGAGATTCTTTTAGAATACATCGAGGGAATCCAGGTGTTGCAAGAATAATAAAATGTAGAAACGTAATGCTCAGGTTTGAAAACCCAAAAACTTTCTGTTTATTTTAGAATGTTGAATAGGTGTACACAAAATGGAGCAAAACAAATCATGCTAAAATATAAAGGACATGAGGAAAAATAAAGGAATACACATGCTAAATAAGTTATAAAAATGATAATCAGGAATTTAGGACACCAGTAATAATACGTATTTATATATGAATAAATGATTTTCATTCAGAGTCTTTGCTCGTTTCAGGCAACCCCATCTGAAATAACCGACCAAGTCCCAAGCCATTGTCGATGCACGGCAATATTAACGGGACTCACCGCAGTTAGCTTCGTCCAAGCCATCTGCGCAATCCGGCCTGTCGTCGCACCTCCACGTCAGGGGAATGCAGTGCCCGGGACTACACTCGAACATGTAGTCCTTGCAATGGCTAAGCTGGGCTAAAGCGCAACGTAAGGGAGGCATTAGCTATCAGCGCTAATTGATGAAGACATCGCCCGTGCTGGTGCTGCGGTCTCATTAAAATATATTACCATTTCAAAGAAAATTAAAATATTCTTGATCATCAGTACTTTTGAGTTGAAAAATGGCTAACATTTGCCATCTTAGCTGGTAAAATTCTTTTGTTTGGCAGTTAGAGAAAAAAAAGACCTTTGATACTTTGAAGAAGAAAATCAATGATTTTAATAAACCTGAATCACGGATAAACCAATCCGAATATTTAAGTGATTTTGGTATTATAAATCCAACAATTCTTAATTTTGGGTTAATATCAGAATTAGACCCAATTCAAGTAAAAAGTAAGAAGATTTTTTGGCATCCGTTATTTGATATATCTAGATTATTTTCAGAAATAACATATTAAACAATACATATCTGGAATACAGGAGTATTGAATGTATTTTAAGAAAAAATATATTAAACTTTGAATATAATCAAGAAACTTACGACATATGGCCTGGTCTTCATCACTTCCATTTGAGCAGTCACTTTCATTGTCACACTGCCAGGAGAGGGGGATGCAGCGTCCTGTCTTGCAGTCAAACTCCGTCGAAGAGCATGTCCGTTCCTCTGGAAAAAAACATTTAAGATATAAAAAAGATAAATTAAATGTTTTTGTAGTCTATCGTCTTTTTATTCAACTGAAAACAACTGATAAGCCACCAAATATAATGTTAGATTTGTAGTTATTCTTTTTTAATTAACCAAAGTAATAAAATTTAATAACAAAGTATTACTGAACTAAGAGAATTCTTTTTATCAAAAATCATTCAAACATTGGCATTTTAAGCACTTCCAATAAAATAAAACAATATCAGAAAAACACGATTATTCCAGTCAAAACCTTATACCACTTCTATATTGTAAAAATCTTACACACATAAAAGCTTTTATCCGTTTTATAATTGAGGGTTTGACGCTCATGGGTGCTTAATAACAAAACAGGCAATTCTAGCCACCGAAAGGCCAGTAAGAAACAATGGGCCTTTGTATAAAAAAGTTATTTAAATTCGGCACGTTTATCAAAATAATTTGAATGGGTGGATCGGAGTGCTATTAGAGAGCCTCCAACGACGGAAACCTGCGCAGGGCTCTCATTGTTTACAAAAAGTTTTTTGAGCAAAACAGAAAAACTCACTTTTGTAAGAATTCAAAGCACAGAAATTAATATTAAATTTCATTAGAATAAAATAAGAGTATTTTTAAAAACATAATTACGTATTTTCAAGATTAGTGTAGTTTTCAACCTTTATTAACAGTGATAAACTTTACATATTTACTGAATACTCAAATCTCAGAGAACCAAGGTTGTCTGGTGTTTTCAGAACTACTTTAGTGGCTGAACAAGATTCACAAAGTATGCATATTCAGGAAAAGATTGATTTTTTTTTTAATCACAAGTAATCGCTTTATCTCGTTAACACAAAAGTTATGAGTTGAATAAGTGTATGAACTTTAAAATAAATATGGACTAAAATAAGTACACGTTTTACATTAGTACTGTATACATGTCATCGAGTGTATCAACTTTATCAATAAAATAATGAAGAATTGTTTATTCGTTGCAAGTATCATCACAGGCAATTTCCAGTTTGTAGAGTATCGATTGCTTTGTAGAGTGTATGTACGAGGGATAGTTAGTTTTAAAGATACAAAGTGTGTACCGCGGGTTGCCACAGTTGGTGCTGGGTTACCAGACGGGCGGAGCACTGACAACTTTTAGATCTCGGCAGTATACAAGTCACATCAGACCAGACCGCTCGAAATTGCTAGGATTAAGTGTAATACGTACGTCCTCGTCTGCAACTATTCCGACGGCAACCGTACATTAAAAGAACATACTATACGACACGACTTGTTTCTTCAAACACCGAGGCAACAAAGGAAAACATGACAAATTAAAAACTAAAAATTAAAGAAAAAAAAATTACTTTCCATCAATCGTTCAATTTATATCCCGTACAATGTACTATTTTTTTGATGTCACGACTTATTGTGAACTTTATCTTCGTCATTAATCTAAAGTTATAAGCTTTCAATTCCAAACAAATCAAGTGACGCTTGTTCAACAAAGGACAAAGACAACACAGAAAGTGAATTTTCCAAGCTTTCAGGGCGTCAATCAAACTTTATTGATGGTTAAAACGTGTAGTAAAAACTGCTATAAAATAGAAAAGAGAACAGGTGCATTTTGCGAAGAATATTAACGTCAGTGCTCTCGTGGGACAAAAACTTGGCACTTTACAGACAAGCCGCCAGACGTCCATTCTCCGACATGCACTTCAAGACAACGCAGGAAGAACTTCAGCCAAGCTGCCAATATGGCAGCCTTGGAAGATTAAAACTTCACGAACGATGCAGCCTCTACATAAATAATCGTGTCAACCACCTACTAAAGTTTTAAATGAGCTTGAGTGCGGTTGTGCTGACACGTTAACCCTATAAAGTGAAAGAGGTTAAAATCAATATTATTCTAACTAAGCAATATAAGGATTATTTACGATTTTTATTTTAACTTATATATACCGGTGAGGTCGTAATTAACTAAAATAATCAATATGCAAATAAAAATTAAAAAGCAACGATAGCAAAACGAAAAAACAGCGTCCGAGGAGCGTAACACGATAGTTGGAGTAACAAATAATATCAAACACGAACACAAAGACAAATAACTGTTGGCAACAGCGATATTGCTATCATATTATACAGCAATTCAACAAATAAATTAATACTAAATCGAGCGTTGTAAAAATAAACAACTGTATCAGTAATTCAAAAAGAATTAATTAGCACTACTTAGTTCGCGACAGATTGTGCAGGGTCTTTGACCAAGTTCTTCGGCCGCATGAAGTTAGACGTCGCCAGCTCCCGGGGCGTCCTCTCGGCCTCGGCCTCGGCCTCCCCCGCCTGAGGCTGGCCCGGCAAGGCTTTGAGGGCATTTCCTTATTTACGACGGAAGTAACAAAATGGAGCTTTGCAGGGATCTTCATAAGCTTGTCGCTGAAGCTTTACGCCAGTACTTTTGGGATTTCCTTACCCTCTGTAGATGAAGATCAAGACAGATTCGGTGATATAACCTTCACAATACACAAGATTTGTTTAAGTAGCCAGGATTTTTGTTTCCCCTTGGGTGAGAGCTTTGTGACGAACAATTTAGTACATTTTCAGCTTGAGATGAGATACATTTTCCCGGTCAAGCTGTGTCGAGCGCTTTTATTAAATTACATCGATCGATTGAGCTGTTAGATGTTAAGTCTACTGAAGTTATAAAAACAGTTACAAATAAAAATAATGGTATTATAAATACGTAATATGATGTACTACAATATACATTAAGTTTATACTTTTTTAAAAATGTAAGAAATATATGAAATTACTCTAGATTTGGGCTGTTGGTATTTAAGGAAATATGAGCCGTGTCGATCAAACTAAATCAATATCTCATGTTACGGAAACACTTATAAAACAACCTAACAATTTCAATTAAATTTTTCGAATACTTAACGATACCAGTAGAATCCACACAAAGAAACAATCTCGGATGAGGCAATTTATAAATCGTTATATTCCAGAAACCATTATTTTGTAATTTTAAATTTTAACAATCAATCATCCGCTGCCTATCTAAGGGATCGATTTCACTTGTTTGCACCCTTCCCGTTCCAAAACCTTAGCCCTCTTATTTGTCAATCGACCTTTTAGTAGATTCTTTTACAAAATAAAATGTAATTAACAATAAAAGAACACGATTATAAATCAACAGCGTCCTTCAATACTCAATCACTTTATTTCTTTACGGGTATCAAATAGAAACTAGTTATATCAATAAACAGTGTGTATTTAAACTTTCAATTTACTGTTGGTATATTTTATATATAAATATATTTAAGATCAATTGAACCATGAATACACACATGACTAAAAAAATATAACTATGAGATGTATATATTATATGCACTTGCCTTATCGTTTTGAATGAATATTCTTTAGATAATTTTTTCATAATATATAACACAGCAACCATATAAAAGCAAGCATTTAATATCTCGAAGAAAAATGTAGAATCTTAGAATATATTTTTTTTACTGTTTAAGACAATCAGCTCTAATATGAACGAAAATTTATCGAAATTTCTTATAAAATGTGTGCGCTTTGTTGAATCAGAAATATCCAGAGAAATAGTTATTACAATGGAGTCGTGTGATTTTCAATAACGCACGCTGGGTGTGCTACCATTTTTCTTTTCTTCGAAGGGGAGCGATAGACAAAGCTACGTATGCGTAAAAGTTCTTAATAAAACGTTGTGAATTCTTCATTTCGGACGTGAAACAAAATCACTAGATCTATAATTTTTTTAATATTACATTAAGAGCAATGCTATTACAAAATATACATCACAATATTTTTTATGAAATTTTTCAGGGAGCTATTTGATCCCTGAATCGTGAAAAAATATGCACTTTGTTTACATAATGCATTCTCCAGCTTCTGGTGTGCGGCACAAAGAGAATGAGTCAGAGGCGGTGGGGGATCTGGTTAAATACGTAAATAAACAAGAAAATTCAACTCCAAGAAGATTTCTTTGTATAGAATTATTAGTTGTTTATTTATTATGAAAGTGTCTGATACAAAGCAGGTACAGTACTTCGTAAAAGGAAACTTGTGAAAAGATTCTCTCGATGAAAGTTTCGTGCTGACTGCTGCATATTCTCACTCCACTGTGCAATCAAACTAGATACCGAACATGATTGATGATATTTCTTCTGATAAATAATTGTTTTTCTCCTATTTCCGAGCTTCAATTAAACCATAAAATACCTACAAGAAGATTGATTCCTCGTGCAACAGTAATTTTTTTTGGTAAGTAATAATTTTGACAGGTCACCGTGTTCAAGGATGACGAAAAGTTTCCACTGCAAATACACCATTTTGTTCGTTTATTTTACAGGGGATTTTTTTGAAGTTTGTAGCGAGTGTTGTGAAAATGCCATTGACGAGAGCAATATTTTATTGGATATTATTTTAAGAAGCGTAAAGCGAGAAATTGCCGCCTCTTGCTTTTCAAAGAATACTTTATCGATCGATATTTAATTGGACGAAGACAGAATGAAAATAAGGCAACTTTACGAGAACTTTGAATGTTTATTAAAAATTTTACTTCCCCAATTTTCATGTTGAATATAATTAATTTTGAAGTTATTTCCTGTTGTAAATGGGTGACATTAGGTTGAACACGAATTAGTCAAACTTTGTAATGCTGCTTTTTATAACTCGACGACAGAAACGGTGGAAACTTTCTCATAGATAAAACCTAGGCACGAGATATTTTTAGAGTTTCGGATATTGCTTAAACTTTTCCGAGGAGGAATGAAAATAAATTGTCTTATATGATAAAGTCATACTTAAATAATAGTTAAACAATCACATTTAAAAAACACACAAGGTAAATACGCAGATATTTGCTAACAATAAAAACAAAACAAACGGAAGACGTTGTAACATATTTCATTTATGAACACTATATGAGTAAAATTTAGTTTTCAGAAAGAAAAAAAACGATAAGAGCATCTAAAACAACTTTAATTTATAGCATATTTATGTATGGTAAAGAAACGAGGCAATAAATAAGATTTGACTTATATCGATAGCCTATTTCTTAGATTTCTTACGGATAAATTAGATTATACTTTAAAATTAGAAAATATTATTTAAATAGAGTTGTATTTTACTTTGAGATATTAAATTTAAAAGAGCCTTCTGAAGGTTGTACCGCTACCCTCAGGAAGCTCAGGTGAAGTCCTCCAGTCTGTCACTCATGCGGTCCTTCGCCACTCTAGCCCCCAGGCTAAGGGTCATCAATAGAGATAGTTGAGTTTGAAGAGCGTTTACGAATATATACAAAATCGACAAACTCCCAGTACGAGGTTGATCATCAATAGTAACGATTCTCAAAAGTATTTTCAGAAGGTCAAACGAAAAACATTTATCTAAAACTTGACGCCAGAAGAAGGCGAAAGAGGGAGAATAGAAATAAAAAGTTAGATTTTTTAAGCCCCATTTAGGGGAAATGTGAATCTGGGGATATTTATCTTACGCCATCTGGCAACCCTTGCTTGCATTTCCTTTGAGAATAACACGGGATGAGGGCACTCAAGTCTGCCATGGAAGGTGGTTCGCATTCTTCAGTGGTACTTAATATATGGTGCAAGAATCGATAAAATACGCAGTGTCTTTTAAACTTTGTCGATAATAAGCTCAAAGTGAAACTTAATGCATCCGTATTGCAATATTTGTATTGCTTGCTGATTTTTAATTTATTTCCAGTTTCATCTTAATATAAATTTTATAAAATATTTTGAATTTTTTTAAATTAAAAGATTTCTTTATCAATTATCAATAAATAAACCAATCATGTTTGCGTTTGGTATTTCAGCTGCATATATAGTGAGGTTTTATAATGTTACCAATTCAATATTTTAATAGTGACTTAATGATCAATGGAATATCTTATGCTCAATGAATGACAAAGTTACAGATATGCAAAACAGTAAATCGTTATTGTTATACAATTTTTATATGCGTTGAGTTTAAATTGACACATTTAATACACGTAAAAGATTGGCCATTTTATTAATGGTAAAAACATAAATAGCAAATTATGTCATCCTTCTGAAGACAGATATGTAAAATGAAAATTTATTGATATTAACTTGATATAATGTCAATAAAAATTACTCTGGCAGATGTTTTATTTATTAGATTCATAATAATATGGCTTTTATAAAGTTTTCGGAATTGCGCAGCAAAGCAACGGTCGTAATAATATTAAACAAGGGTCACCAAATAGCAGAAGGGAGACTCCTTCAAACAGCGAGAGAAAATATCAAAGGCATTTGAATTATAATAAATTGAAACGTCTCAGGGACTTCTCCAAAGCGATGGAGATTCGGCCGGGCGGAAGGGGAGGTGGATATAAACGTCATGTACTCCCGAGAAAATAAGATTTGCACAACAGTTCGCCAAGTTCAATTAAAAAGTTCCGAGTCGGAATCCGGCCTTAAATAAACAACTAGAGAAGAGCTCGGCGCACAATTAAGAATCAACTTAGGTAAGCCCGTGAAATTAAACATCAAAGGTTAATAAGAGAAGGCGACAGATCGCCTCCGTCGCGAATCCTCCGCGGGGGAAAGATAAATTCTAAAGACCATTAATTTGTCCCGAGAGAAGCCTCCCGGTAATATCAAACGGTCTGAAATCTTACAAGGTCATATCAGTGGTCGCGATTTAATATATGTTGAAGCTTTCAAATTTCAAAAAAAAAAAAAACAAGCAAGTAATAAGTGAGATCACAGAGAACATCATTAAATGAAAATAAAATAAACTACACTATATAACAAGAGTTTGAAGAACGTTCAGAAGATAGTATTGTAGGTTCATTAAACAAAAACACCAACTTTGGTAACTTAAAGCAGTTTCTCTAAGAAAATCTGTTTTACGAAATGCGGATAAAGTGTGCCACGTCATGTAAGTTTAATAAATAATTTTTTTTTTCAGAGACTGAGAAAATATCTATTGCCCACTACTGTAATAAATAATAAACCCACAAAATTATAAGTGAAATGCGAATACATAAATCATTACTTAGAAAACTGAATCGTGAAATAATAACGTTTTTGTTTGAGATTAAAAATCCTCAGTTTGTATAAAATAATATATTGATTGATTTGCCTTACCGGTCCCACCTTCCAGGTCGTGGTAGAATGTGGCGCGAGAGGCCGGACAAGCGAGAAGAAAGATGAAACACAATTGCCGGTAATTGGTCATGATGAAAGTTCGTTCACAGCTTTATTATTGTCTTTATTCACTTCAAAGTTTAACGCGCTGTTGGCAATTCACTACAAGCCTTGCGCGAGCACTGTTCATACAAATACACCGGCGTTTTGTCACTGCTGCTTAAGAAATTTAATTAATTAATACGATATCCATACATAATAAATATCGCATTAAATACAAGTAAAATTAAACTTCCTTGCAGAAACGAATAAGCACGTTTTTGAAGATAAATCATTCATAACAAAAAGGAAGAATCCCGAGGATTTTATTTTTATAAAGTAGGGCGAGTGCTATCCGTCAACGAATTCTTTTTATCCCGAAATTGAAATTGAATCACGTAAAAATACAATTTTTCCGACGATCAGCAGGCGACTACGCCGATCGCTTTGGCTAATAATATCGAGAAAAAAAAACTTACGTTATTTTTTTGTTAACAAAACGATGCAAATTTTTTCTGGAAATAATTATTTTAATAAAGCACTCGTAGATTCGGACGGCGTCGAATTTTCGTTGGGAAGGAAATAGCAAGACGGGAAAAACTGCGTCGCGGCGTCATTAGCCCCAGAATGCAAGTGGAAAGTTCCGCGCGGTCGCAGCTAGCCGCGGCGATGTATGCTAAGTGCCGGGGGAGGCTCTCGCGGGACGAAGACCCGAGCCATCGCCGCCGGCTCCGGGACGAGAGCCTCTCGAGCTGCGTACTATCGCATACCACGGAGATTATCGATTTTTGCGGAGGCGTCTCAATTGCCTTGGAATTGAATTTTTGTAGTTTTAAATAAAATAATACCAGAAATTAAAAAAATAAAAATATTTTTAGCCTACTTGTGTTTTCATGCCATGCAAATATGTATGCAATTGGCTTAGTAAGTAAACTCTAACTGATTTCAATCGAAAGTTATAATTGTTATAAGAAAACCGATAAGCGAGGATCTGCAAGGCTGCGGAGGCGCGCCCGCGGGTGCAGGGTCGCATCGGCCAGCGGAGCGACGGGCGGAGGCAGGACGGCGCGGCACCTGCCGCGGAGCTGGTAAACCGGAAAATCGGCCCGAATTGCCAGCGTTAAGCATTCAGAGACGAGGCGGGTAGAAGAGAACTTCCGCGCGATTCCCTAGAGATATTATTTATCCCCGGATAGGATCACCCCACTTTTGAAATGTTGACATTTCGGATTCCCGGCAGCGCGAGAGATCCGACCTCGCGATTTCCGTTTACATATTCATAACACCGAGTGCGGGGATTCCGTTTCGAAAAACTCATTAACAATTCAGAAGACCGGCGAAAACTCGCGGATTTTTAAGAATTCAACGAGGAATTCACTTCGGAATCAATCGCGAAGACGGCGCGATTTCCGCTCTCAAATATGTCAGTGGAGCACCGGTCGGGGGAACTTTATCACATTTGAAAAACAACTGCGCGTTCAAGTTTTACTTTCTGAGAATCTGCGGCGAGGGCGGCGGAAGGTGCTCGCAGCGCGAGAGTCGGCGGCCATGTGGGCCTGCCGCGGCGGGGCGGCACCTTAAGACCTGCGCGGGCGCCCGAGCCGCGCCGAGCCGCGCCGAGCCGCGCCGAGCCGCGCCGAGCCGCGCCGAGCCGCGCCGAGCCGCGCCGAGCCGCGCCGAGCCGCGCCGAGCCGCGCCGAGCCGCGCCGAGCCGCGCCGAGCCGCGCCGAGCCGCGCCGAGCCGCGCCGAGCCGCGCCGAGCCGCGCCGAGCCGCGCCGAGCCGCGCCGAGCCGCGCCGAGCCGCGCCGAGCCGCGCCGAGCCGCGCCGAGCCGCGCCGAGCCGCGCCGAGCCGCCTCCGCCGTCTAGACGCGCCGCCGATACCCGCTCGCTTTGTTCGACGCTCCGGCGAGTGACACCCTTCTAGTGCGCCCGAGTCAATAGACAATTATCTCGCTTCAGACTCGCATCGTGCCCGGATGCCCCTTCGACGCTGACGCCGATCGAAAGCGGAATTCGCAATATTCAATCGATGCCCAAAAATATACCCCGAAAAAATCACCCCACCGATGACATTTAAATGTCTAATGAAATAAACGATCGAATCGCACTTTATTGCGTCTGTATGAGCGGCAGAGTTCAATGCGATCTCTCACAAAACGCTAACCCGGGATATCGCAAGGCCAGATGCGATGTCACGATAGGTTTCCGAAATAAATAAATAAACGGTCTGTCTCGTTTCCCGCTCGGGGCTAGCGCGACGCTCCCGAGTGAACCGCCGGCAATATTTGCCTACAAAATCGCTACCCCGATTGGCCTGTCGGCCGAGAGCTCGGTCGGAGATTTGCGGATTAATTGGCAGTCGGTGCACTACTTGCAGGTCGCAAATAAGGCCGGCGAACCGGTCCGGAGACCGAGGCGGCGATGGAGCCCGAGCCGGTCACAGGCTCCGCTGCCGAGGCGGGGTTACGCTGCACGCGGCGAGATGGAATGCCTCGGCTACTCGCTCTGCCGTATTGCAATCCACAAATACTGACTCCATCCGAGTGCCGTGCCATATTGGCAGTTTACAACGCGTTCAAGAAGAACAGTGGAAATGATAAATATGCGGATGGACGTCATATCAACAATTAATCATGAATTTATATTTGGGGTCTTTTGGTTCAAAATTACGGCATTGGACTTTCGACTGTAAGATTAAGCTATTCCTATAAAAAAATAATCATTAAAATTGATGATAACTATTTTTTTCAATTGGGAGTATGATTATATTTTAGATAAGGGTGTATACAAAGAAAACGTTCGTTGTATTTTATAATAGAAGGGGAACTCTAAGTCAGTTGATTTAATTGAGTATTAAAACAAACCTATAAAACCTATTGAAATAAATATTTCTAATAATAATATATAATAACGTGCATATAAGATGGCTCGGGCTACCATTCGGTACATACAACTTACGAGATACAAGTTTTTGTGTAAATTTTACAACAATATCAAACTTTAACGAAGGATATCTGGAATTTGCTTTATATCAATTGAATTTATGTTATGGAGAAGTAGTAATTAATTTGCAACAGATTGACAACAGAGAACTGACAAATTCCGGCCTTTGATTATTTAACACATTAAGTTTACCTGGAAAATGTTAAAATTTACGAAACACATTTATTTACTTAAATTCCATGTTATTAATTTTTTTTATAGAGCATTTTTCCGGGTGTACGTTAGACAGAATTTTTCATATGAATTCATACTCTATTTTCAATGAGACTATTTTAAACGAAACTTTGGATATCAATATAAAAATAAAATTCAACTTCAAACCACTGAAAATAAACCTGTCGTGGTATTTCTGTTTTGGTTGCCTATGTGAACCATGAGTATAAGATACACTGGTATATAATTAAAAATCTTTAATAATAAGCAATCTAAGAAATAGGCTATCGGTATATTTTGAATTCGGTGTTTATTTTATTCAATCATAAAGATAAAATATTATTCTATAATACTCTGAATACTATGCCTGAAGAGGTATGTTCTAAATGTAGCAGCTTCGGTCGTCAGGCCTGGCCAAAGCCGCCCAGGTAATTGTCGGGCGGGCTTTTGGAACCAATTTGTACGGGCTCAGGGGAAGGCGGCTCCGGTAGCGGCAGATTGGGTGCACAGGAGATGATGTGATGAAGCAGTCAGCCGAGTAAAAATCAATTTATATGAAGTCCAGGGAATGTGGTTTTACTTTGTTTTGTCGCAAATTTTCAAAATTAGTCCAGGGGAAGTTGAAATAGTTTGATAAATTCAACTTTATCTTATCGAGTCACACTGAAGTAAAAACATATTTTCATAAACAATTACTGCACTTTAAAAGCACCATCTTTGATTTTTATAGCATTTAATAATAAATAAAGAATTTTATTTCAATAAATATTTTAAAAATCAAAAGTAAACGTTTTCTGGAAAAAAATAACATTAACTGCAAGTTCGAGAGCTCAGAAGTTGTACGTACATGGAAATAATACATTAAAGCATTCCATCACTGACACGCGATACAGGTGCAGAAATCAAGCTTACACACACCTTCAACTGGACAGGCGTTAATGATGCATTAGGCTACACAGCCCACAAGTCGTCTCAATTACCAGGAATATGCCGTGTTTAGCAAGCACATTAGCAAAGGATTACTTATAAGTTTTAATACAATAGGCACTTTTCGATAGCGCTTTTATTAATTTTATTTCAACGAACATGCGACTTTTAACTGTAATTTCCAATCAATCCGTTCAATAAATATTGGACCTGTATAACGTATTCTGTATTTTTGGGGAAACGACGCAGCACTGCTTTAAGCTGTAGTGAAAGTCTATAGCTTTTTTTCTCGGCTTAATATCGATAGAAGCGATCCGACTGTAATAAAGAGATTGTTGTATGATAGACTTAATGGATATATTTCATCAGCATAACAATCTATAAACCTGGATTTATTTTATGAACAAGAAGCTTAAAACTGGTGTGATTTTAATTTGAAAAATAAGCCTACCACACCTTTAACTTCTACATACACTTTAATTTCATAATAGGTTGATTGTAGTAAATTTATCTATCAAACAATGTCAATACCTTATGATCGTGAGTAGGTGGTCAGAAATATAATACTTATAACACAAGATTTAAATCTCAGGTGGCATTACTCTCTGTGAAGCTATTAAGGGAGTTTAAAATGCAATCGTTTGAACAAGTTGCACGCGTCCAGGTGCAGGTACGCGGACAGCAGGCCTGGCTGATGCAACATCGAAGAACTGTGTCAGCGAATTCTTTCATACCTCGCTGTAGCTGACAGCGGCAAAGGGGGACAGAGATCAGGACCTTAGTTTACAAGGTCCACACATAATAGAGTAAATTAAAAACACTGTGAAAATTATAATAATAAACTTCAATTTCAAATATAATTTCTACTGCAATAATATTGCAATTTTATACTTCTTATACAAAAAAACTTCTATATAGAATATGTTTAGTCATAATATAAAATATTTGCAAAGTCACTTTAATGTTTGAATAGACTTTTACTTTAAATTATGAATAAATAAAATAATAATGGTTTCTAAAAGAAGCATTTCACGGAAAAATCTAAAATAATTTATTTATGTCCCATAAAATAAAATTTGCGCTTCACGAAATGTGCAAGATAAGTGTAACATAGAAGACAGTTCGATTACCTTAGCGTAGGAATAATGATCCGGGTAACTAAGCCCCCGGAAAAGAGCTCACGGAAATGGTCATGCAAGATGTAAGAAAAAAGTAAAAAGGAACTGCGAGACAATCCAGCAAAGTTCCCCTGTTACATGAAGATCCTCCTTAGCATACAAATGATGCTCAACTCAAACAAAGGAAGCAACGGACCGCCGCGCTGGAACTATCGATGCCGGGAGTGCCGAGGCCGCAGGCTGGGTGGAGAGGCAAGGAAAAACCAATTGATTTCCATCTGCAAGCGATATGGTTTTTTATCTCTACTGCACTAAGCCCGTTATTTGAAATTCTATTATATATGCACAGTGCTAAAAAAAAATCCGAAACGGAGTACTCGATTTCGCCTGCGGACTGTAAAATATTAAGTTTTGAGTGTGCTTACGGTTATCTATTCGGAAAGCAGTATATAGTTGTACTTGCGAGCGTCTATTTGTTGGTTATCAAATTTAAAAAAATAATAAAACTATAATTTATACTACTTCTGCATCCTTATTTTAAATTGAGCATTAAAGTTTTTATCTATTATTGATAATTTTATTAATAAAATACTATTTCATATATATTAAATCATTTCATTAAAAAAATATATAGTCTCACAGATCCATGATAATTATAATATATATATATGTGTTTGGGATTGAGTTTTTAAGGATATTTAATGCATATCATATCTCTTAATTTTCTTTGGGATCCTAAAAAGATTAAACTCGCAATACGTTTGTAATTACTTCGGGCGAGAAACAATTATACCCGTCCGAGTTATTATATTGCCCAGCAAAAAACGTGATAATAAGTATGAAAACTGACGCCGCACAAATGAGAGGGAGAAAGGGAAAATGAAAATATAATAGCATTAACAAAAACCTCTTATAACATATCCCGGTCACGCAACGGCAGAAGTAATGGCGGCCCTCCGAGGTCGCCCTTTGCACATATCGTGAAAGTTAAATACGCGTAACCGAGGCGATGTCCTCGCTAATGCGAATTTATGGAAAAGAGAGAATTCCCGGATTAAACACAGAATAATCAAACGAAAAACGTGATTAAGTTTTAACCATACACTGCAAAATTTTTGATTAAAAAAAAATTGAACAGTTGTTCATAACAATAACCGAAGAGCCTTGAAAATAAATCTGTGAGAGAATTATTATTTTATTTTAAAAGTGTATCAAATAAGTTCGTAGACTCCTTAAAGATGGCCCGAGTTCCGGGACCGAAACATTAAAGAAAAAGAATATAGTATTTGAAAGTTATATTATCAATATGAAATATATAACAGACTATCTGCTTCAATAGTTTTGACGCGAGGAAAAGGTTTTTTGGATAGCGCTGAGGGAGAATTCAGATTGTAAACTTTCAATATAAAGGTTGGTTCTGAGGAAAAATATTGAATAATATTTTTTTTATTAACAAACAAAATGTGTGTATTTTTGCAAAGTGTTTAAATTTAATAACTTTTATATGACATAATTTTATAGTCTTAACAAATTTGTCAATAATGTACATGTATAAGATTCCCCATTCTATTGGTATGAATCGAATGAGAAAAAATATCATTGGAAACTGAAGCTTTGCTAATGAATCTTTTCAGTTAATATTTGTCCGCTAAATCATATCTGGTTCTAGTTATCAAGCTAAGTAGATAAGTGCTGTGTATTGAAGGATGAATTGTTGATAATGACACGAGTTCTACAGAAAATTACGTCGCAAAATTGTGGGGAAATAATATTTTGTTGATATTTTAAAATCATCGAAGTTGTTTGTGTACATTTAAAAATATCATACTATTTAAAAAAAATGATATAACGATAAGTATTTTTAAGATAAATGATTTAATGAAAGTCATAAAATAAATATTTGTTGTGAAATTAATATATATTTTGAGTTAACCTCTCCAAAGAGAGGTAACGTACGTACAAAAGAAACAGAAACTTGCTAAAAATTAAGACTCATTTATGATCTTTAAAACGTAACTTATCATCTTATTGCATTCTCTGTCATAAGTATTGGCTTACCTTATTCTGGTGTCAATAATTGAAACCGATAAAAAGGAGTTAGGAAAAATATTCTCAAAGACTGCGGTTCAGATGGAAAACGTTTGTATTTTTTTATTATAATTTTTAATAAAACTCTTCAATTTAGAGATAACTATTGTAATTTTAATTAAAATGACTAAATTCCAACGATTTCTTTCGTTACTTTAGTCACATTTTCTAGTCCAAGACTTCAAAGGAAGAAGCCCAGACGAATGGTTAGTACTTTGGCTGACTTTTTAAACTGTAGAGCTTGTCGTCTCGGAAGCTTAAACTGTTAATAAAGGCTGTACCTTAGAGATCAAAATCTTTGTCCCGAGTTTGCGTTGATGATTAGAATTTAAAAGTTTAATGTCAACCCTTTCTCTGCGACAATTAGGCTCTCCTAATTGAGATTAAACATGGAGAAATAGTAATAAAACTTGAATAAATCATTTAAATCACACAAACTCATAATCGTAACATAACGGCTTGATTTGACACAATTTCGGAAGATAACAGTTTCATATAAAAAAACTTAATGTTTTTTTTTTGTTTTCATGGCCAAATGACGAACTTAATAGCATATTTGTTTGAATAAAAATCTTTTATTTAATTTAATTAATTTTGGTAATTGTAGATATCAAACTTTTGGATTTTTCCTTTGTATTATTGTCAGCATATGTCACGGATGTGATTGAACAAATACGGGTGAGTAATTTTTCTCCGGTCTGGAATGCGCAGTGCGTTGGCCGCATTATGAAGCTGATGATAGCCGGTGTGCTTATCGCGAAGATGTGAAATTAAAAATATTTTTTCCTATTACAGGACTGACTGTAGTGTAACGCAAATGACCTTTAAAAGAAATAAGAATCGATAATATTATAAGCACGAATTAAGTGTGTTTGGTTAAATTTATAATAAAGAATCATCGGATCCAGAAGCTTCTCGCGAGATGCTCCCAGCGCGAGGTTTGTTAGCTTAGTTAATACATGCTTATTAAAACGAGGTGGTAAAATTAACATTTTGATGAAATTTAACGCTATATTTCCCACACCAGCGGAAGGAATAAAGCAAACTTTCCGAGAGAAGCCGAGGCACCGCCGCGCTACAGCGCATTAGCCGAGTACAATAAAGAGAGCGCAGCTATAATGAAACGCAACAGATAATGAGACGATTTCGAAACGAGCCGTCTGCTTTCCATCGGCAGGATCTCTCAAGGCCCGCCTTATGAAAGCATTATCGTTATCGAGGACGCTGCAGGAGCAATCTAGGAGATAACGAGAAAGGAAATTTTAAAAGGGTGAAGGATAAAGCGCTGATCCTCCAAAATAATACAGCAGATGAGATTAAATAAACATATCTTTAAAATAAATCCATCTAAAAAAAAAGCACCGAAGCCTAAGAAGCTGCTTAAATATTATATCACATAACAATACTCCTGTAAAATTTGTATGGCAGTGTAAAGCGAAAATGACTGATCTTGTCAATTATTGTTTATATTAATGGCGTCGGTACGGCGAGCGGCGATATCCGCGTGCGGTACAGCGGTGAAGAGTTCACGGGTAATTTTGCAAGTGTACACTACGATCTATATTTACAAACAAACAAACGCGGCTCAATACTACTGAAGTTACCGCGGGAAGGGTTATCTCCGTCCAATGATACAAACTATGTTACTTGTATATTATGAAAAGCCATCAAGTTTTTAAAATAGTCGACAGAGGAAAGGCTTCAAAGAAAGCAGAGCACCGGCTCCGTGGAGCGCTGAGGTGGTCCGGTCAATGACAAGTACAAAGCCCGTAAAATTTGTGCGCCAGTACTTTAGTCTGGGATACAATGGCACTACAGAAGCTTAAAACTAGTGCAGATAAGCTTTAAGTTTCATCATAAAAACTTCTTGCATTTTTCTTCAGAAAACCCCAAGAAGAAAGGAAAACACAGCATCAGCGTGGGTGCTGAGATTTTGTCATAAATGTTGTACTCGTTAACTTTGTAATAGAAAAAAATATCGTGCGAGCGTAAGTATATTAAGTTAAATATCATTATTATCAAAATTAAACATCAGAGGTTTTGTTTATTATTAACAGTTTCGTAGAGTTCAGAAGATAACTAAAAGTGTGACCCGGTTTACTTGTGATAATTCAATAAATGGAGTGAGTTAATAAATATATTAGATTCATATGAAGGTCAAAACACAATACTGAAAACATATTATTTTTACCTAATTTTATTTTCGAGTTTAGGTTTCTTGACGTTGGGAGCTTTTACAAGGAATCTATTTTAAATGCACGCGACAATAAATAAATTTATCGTTGTGCTAGATAACATAATGCCGCATGTGGGTAGTCAATTAGCATTGCAGTTATGTACCAGGAGGAGACACTGTGTACAGTACAAAATAATCCATGCTGAGCCCGGCCACACGACCGCTCTCCAGGGGCACAAGAACAAACCATCGGGGTATAGTGTGCTGAATTTTTAATCGACAGTCAAACTGAATTAAGAATATATCTAAAATAATATACAAGCATGATAGAAAAGCAAAAGAAGTAATTTCAGAAGTAACAATATATGCACAATGGAATTATGCATTCGAGTAGTAGAGTTTCGCGGATCGCTGGGCTATGAATACACAAGCTATCCTATTGATATCATACAAATCTATAGATGGAGAATTCGTGTGACGTGACAAACAATTATCATTGGGATTCTACAGCGCGTGTTGTTTATTAGATAAATATGTTTTTAAGTGATTCAGTTGAATTCCGGCTAAGAGGAGTTCGTAAATAATGATAATACAAATGTATAACAATTTTTCACACATATTAGATTTATAATGTTGAAAATAATCAAATAGTTTAGGTGTTATTCACAAAACATAGATTTTTCACGGCAGGGTTAAAGCAATACACTGAAAAATCTGTATTTAATATTCTAACTATAAATCAATGTATAAGCTAAAAATGTTTTTTGTGCCCGGTAAGGTATATCGCGGATTCCATCATATGTATTAAACCATTAAACATTATACATAAAACCAAACATCAATATCACATCACAGATCTAAATTTGATGCTATGTATTTCTTTGACTAGTTTTAATTTTTTAAGATTGAATTCTCAACACGCCACGATATATAGTGCTCATTTTTTTAAATATAAGTTGAAAACAGCAATATGTCAGTGAAGTTCTCGGTGAAATCATAAGAAAGTTTTACTAGTCAGTGCTGTTTTATGCAATCGCATGACGCTCAGCTATCAGCTTTATTACATAACTCTCTATATCTATGTAGACATGCATGCTTTTTTATTGACCCAAGTCATTCATCTGACTGTCACATTATAATAATAAACGCTGATCAATAGGCTTTATTACAAACGATGCTATCTTTTCTAATACTCCGGTGGCAGAGAGATCGATTGTCGACATAACGCATCCAATTAATTTTGTTTCATTTGCAAAACGTCAATTTATTCAGTAATATGTCGATTATCTCAATGGCGCCGAGGATGTAAGCCAGATAAATTCAAGACGTCATACTGAACTAGGGCACACAATATCAAGGAAAAATGCCGATAACCGTGGTAGAGTTACTACGTCGTCTCGGGGAGAGATATACCAGTAACATGTCGATGCTTACTTGTACGAGTATGTGATATCACTGACCAAAACTGCGCATCAACTAATGCAATTTGTATTAATTCATTTTTCCAACCACGAATCTAGGCCGATATGTCGCATGGGGAGGTCAAAGGCTCATTCAAACGGTTCATTCAAACATACAGCCGACGAGGAATTCTTGAGCTGGTACGAATGATAACACATGTTTTTATTTATAATAACAGTATAATATAATATGCAATTAGTTTAACTATGGAATTATGAGACATAATAAATATATAGATAAGTCAACTTTATCCACTTATAATCAAAATAAACAATAAAGAAGAACAATGTTTCACAAAATAAAAAGAAAATTAAAAAATAATTCAATGAAAAGATATTCATCTTATTATTATAATGTTTAGATGCTTGTTCAATAGCTAGTCTTGTTATTAATCTTGGATACTCAAATTAGAATTTGAGCGAAGCCACCTGAAGTACCAGTCATGCCAGAGAGACCAAATGAGATATGCTGCAGGATGGGAAGAACTTCTTGAGTACCGACTGGATAAGATTGGATATCATGCAGAACGGAGAAGTCTCAGATGAGACAGTTAGAAAGGAAAATAACTGGATTCTTAACTAAACGGCATGTTTGAATATCGCTTACTGTCATATAACTTCCGAGTAAATCCATTAAAGTTTATTTAATTTCAGATTTTATGAAAATCCTCAAATTTACATAATATTATTTTTTAATTTAAACTCAAAGAAAGCCTATCAATATCGAAGCGAGCCAAGACTTTCAATCCTCTTTTTTATTATTAATGCATTTGTGTTTTATCAAATTTGTTGAAATATAAATCAACATTTTGCATTAAAAAATGAATCGTTGTTTAATTAAATTGGACGGAATTTTCTCAAAAGCATTTTCAAAGTAAAAAAATACATAAAATGAATGCTTAATACTAAAAGGTTTATTGTTCAAATAATATTACGCTTTATACAGTTCAGCATCTGATGAGATCGACTACAGTTAATAAATTTCGAATCGAGTTATAAAACTGAAATAAAATTTGTGTCTTATACTTTTATGCTTACATAAAAATTGTAATCTTGGAGGTTGAAGTACGCTTTCGTTTGAAATCACTCCAACTTGAAAGACGTGTTGAAACATACCGGGCAGTGGGATGATGAACTATGGCCGCGCAGAGGGTTCACTCTCGGCGCTCAGCACTTTACGATTCGTCAAGATGGCGGCGCCGCCATGACACTTCCCCGGCGCTGACGCAACTGCCCGCCCCGAGGTACGAACTGGTTCAATCAAGATTTTACCGGAGATTTTTCTACCGGGATATTATTTAATAACTTTGATTATCGGCGTCTCGTAAATATGCACACAGAATGCAGTTGGGACTTTCAATTATAAGTCGTAAAATTATAGTCAAGTCGCATATTAAGCGTTTTGAACAATTCAGAGTGCACCGGCGTTGTAACAGTAAAATAAATTATACATTTTACACAAATTCTGTATTAAGAATATAATAAAAATGTATATTTCATAAAAGTTTCAGAACAAGAAGAAACCAATAAATGACACGTAATCTCATAAATAAAAAAATAAAAAATAAAAAAATAAAATATATATATATATATATGGTGATCGTGTCTTTTGCAAGTTGAGAAATGTCGGCTAAAAAATCAAATAGTATGCAGGCTCTTATAATGCTGATTGTACATAATATATGGTATTAGTGGCTTGCAATCATATTTAATGCTCACGGTCAGCTGCAAAATGGGTGTTGTGAAAGCCTAGCAGTTTATTTGGCACACTTATGCTATGTCTTCAGATTGTCAATAATTCGCTCGATTGCATCACTCTTCTTCAGTTCATTACTCTTTATTGGGAACCCAAGCCATTGCTGGCCTGCGCTTGAGCTAGACGGTGCCATGCGTAAAAACAGCAATGCAAAAAGACAATCGTTTCCGTTAACGCAATAAGATATTTGATAAAATACTTTAACACAAAAAAAAGTAAAATCATTGAGGAATACACATTTCTGGTGTTCTTTTACAATGTAATAAAAAAAACCCCTAACGCTTTTAGATATGATGAAAATTACTGCCCGGCGCCACTGCAAGAAAGCATAGAAAAAAAATCGATATTGCAGTCAGATTGTGATCAAACATGCAAATTGTATGCAGACCGAGCAAATTACCTGGACGGAGACGGGAGCAGGTATAATGGTTCTCTCCACACCGTGTGTAAGCAAGGCCACCTGTACGCGAAACCGGAGCGAGCATACAAGCATTATTACCTCAAGAAGATTTACTTTCAAAAGGTAAAATTTACTTGCTTGGTAATTTATACAAATATAATTGAAGAGACGAGCCTTTGCAAAACGTTTTATTACTATGTTTTTGACAAGTTAATAAAATACACGATATAGTACCGTCGTAGTGGCCGTTCACTCGAATTGTAAATTAAGCAGTTATTATAAAACAGATTCCAGGAATGTGTGGATGAGTTTAAATGGAAGTAAAACAACGGATAAAAGATGCCGGTTGTAACATCACTGAAAGAAAATGTTTACAAAATAATACTGGTCCATTTATTTTAGACCCTCTGGATTTATTCATTGGCGGTGTTGGTGTTTTTTGTATAATGAGTATTCCTTGCCTGACCTTTGTGAAGTAAGTGGCAGATAAAATTCCCTGAATGGAGACAAAGGTGATGCAATAATGATTTGACAGCCTTCGTGGAATAATAAAGCCAACTTTCAATTAAACTTCTTTAAAGAACGTAAATTTCATTTCATTCATTATAAAAATATTGATTCGACCTTTATTATGAAGATGTTTGTTTATTTTGCTTCAACGCAAAATTTTGGGAATAAGCTTGAACAATATTTTCCAAGAGTTCGGATGAACTCAAACGCAAACAAATAGATAAATATAATAACTGTAAAAAAGGTAAAAAATTCAAGGCGTGTTACAAACTACATGTAATGTAGAGCTTGAAACAAGAAGAAACACACGGTGTCTTGAAAAATGTGCCAGAAACCGTTAGGTTTGTCGAACGTTCTTGCCAACAACTTACACCGAAGTTTTATTTCCCTGTTCCCATGTTTCAAGCTCTCGGAAAGAAACTGTGGAAGGCTCTAGTTGCAAATATAAGAAGGTTCATAACTCAATAAATAATATTTTTGACAGGGTTAATTTATTTTAAAGAATTTCAGTGATGGAACATCCGGAGAGCCCGGGGGATGCCGTCGAGTAGCGCCGACAATTTCTCGTCAGGAGTTGATTTTTATTTGAACGCTGACGGAAACTAAAGTAAATTTCTTTTTTTTCCCCCAAGAGATTTGTTTCCAAAGCATTACATTTCATTTTAAAACTAATTGAAAACTGTAACAAGGTTGTGATGAATTTAAGTATTCAAAAAAATAATATTATACAAAATTAGGTATGAGCACATATAGAAAAATTGATTAATCATTTTTATTTGTACTATATCGCAGCTCAGTGTATTCACGTACAAAATAAATTTAATCCCTAAAATACCTACATATCGTTAAAAATAAATATATTTTTTAAAGTTAATACAACAATAATTTACAAATGATGTTTCATTGCTTAACGTTACGTTGTCGATATAATGTTGAAAATCTAACAAAACGTGAAAATATCTCAAACACCCGTCACAGCGCGCCGAGCAAAACAACGCATACGTACCGAGAGCAATAAAAGAAAATGGGGCGTCACTCGAGTTACAGAGAAAATGAAATCGATGCAATTTATTGTTGTCTGATAAATGTGCAGACAGCTCCCCGACCTCCCCTCTCGAGGCTGTAAGCCCACCCATCGCACCCGCCCCCTCCGTCATATACCCTTTCACGAGTGTCGACCAAGTATGAGTTTATTTTTCAAGAAAGAAAACTGTTGAAAATAATGGCAATGTAACGCAAAACAAGCCATTATTTTACGAGTAAAACGACGCAAATTGTATTAAAAAACAGTAGTATCGTATTTCAAAAATGTTTGGCAAAACTTCACAACGCGCAGAATAAATTATCACTTAAGGACTGTGATGCACGTTAAAGACACGTGTCATGAATTGAAATTAGTAAATTATGAAAAAAGGGTTTATACACATGTTTTTCCCAACCTTAACTCAATAACGAAAATATAGAAACACATGAAAGCCACACCTCGTAATCCCCACAATATGCGTGCAGGATCAGGGGATAACCACATACAGTATTATAAACATAGCTATAAGAAATATTGTAAATTTACTAAATGAAAAATAAAGAATCTTGTAATAACTTTTTTTTTAAATTATGATATGAGAAAGTAGATTAAAATATTCTATGTATTTCATTTTAAAATCTTAGTACATTTTATTTATTGTATATATTGAGTGTCTTTTTACCGTTATTGAAAATACTCGTGACTTAAATCAATATTGTAGAAACCTATCGAAGATTTCATAATTTAAAATGTGTTTAAAATTTTGTGTTTAAAAAAATTCTGAACGTTTTTACCTCCAGATGTCGATCTCATCTAGTTGCTCCTCCCCTCACCGCCCGCTACTTTGCACGGGGGCGAAAAAAATAGTACCACTCGAAAAGATTGCGAGGGACGATGAACGTCAGATGTGGGGCAATCTGACTTAGCCTCATTTACTGTATAGTAGACCATCGTCTTCGACATAATTAAAATCTGTATTTAAAGTAAAAAAAACCTGATAAGTAGACCAATTGAAACCTCAATATTGATATCAATTCGCAACACGGGTATGAATTTATACATAGTATCTCGAAAGAATTCGGCTTCGTGATTTATTTTACTTCTTTCCGATAAAGCCTCTGAAATTGAGCACACGACATGTTAAGAGAATTAAAATTTGATAACGCATTTTAATTAAGGTTATCGCAATGAAATACCGTGGATATAAGCCATAATCAATTGTTACTGAGAGAGATATTTTTTTTATGTATTACTGACACCGTGTGCGAGATTCGAAGCAACATTCGGGGCTTACGATTCTCAAATATCAAGTATAATCTGATGCGAATAGTTTGCTTGGTAATGTAAATATCTATTGCTCGAAGTATTTGGGTAATCTGATAATTGCCAGTAATCGCCATTATTAATAGAGAAGCTTAAGTTTAGACATTCGATGAGGTTTCTCTACGACGATATAGAACTAACACCTTATCATGTTTATCACTCGTGAAATTGAATATTAAATTAATTGAACTTGTAGAGAGGTTGAAACCTAATTGCAAATCTGAATTTTGAGGATTTTTTAAATTTAATTTATTGCGAATGGTTTTTAGTTTTCATATTTGAATAATAATTTAGAATGAAAAATACAAGAAAAATTATCTGAGCTTTGTGATATAAAAAAACCTCTTCTCCTGAGGAAGATTTAACGAGTTAACACAATTTGAATATTAATGCGGACCTGCCAAAAGTTAAATGAACTCAGAATTCATTCTTCAGACAGCAGCTTCGGAAACTTTGATATCTGCATATTCCCACATCCAGCAGGAAGGCTTTGAATGGCATCTTCGAATTTCTAATTTCCAAAAGAAATGTGACGGAGGCGGAATGCAAATTAAGGGTAGGTGATAAATAATTCCAGGGAGTAGTCTGACTGCAGCGGCAGGGGATCACGGGGATGCAAATTAAATCTTCGGTGAGATATTGGAATGAAATTTATCGAAAAAACGTTTTATAACGCTCCGCTGCTAGTGATTTTTTTGTAATAGTAACAAATCAGACAAAACGATATTATCTTTAAGTGAGGGATTTCTCGATTTTGAGCTGAATATTTTTACGTACAAACATTTTTTTACTTTAAAGTATATTTCAATTATCGTAGAACTTCGTTTCAATGTTTAATATTAAATTTTTATAATATAATTTGATATAAATTTAAAAAAATATTAAACGGAGAACAAAATATTTTTGGTATTAAAAAGAAACAGTTACCAAGATTTATTTTGGCGCAAAACCGCCAGTTCAATGTCAGACACACAGATTCATAAATGTTAAACATGTCTACCATTTTAAGCGACTACAAGTGTCTATTCGTTATTAATCATATAAACAATAAGATTAATTAAAGTTTACTAAGAGTATTCCAAATAACTCTGGACATCAAATTAATTTCAGATGAACATAAAGTGGGTATCATATTTATCATGTCAATATCATCAAGTATACTCTTTGTGTAGACAGTTATTTATGATTTAATTAAATTTCACTGAGAAATAACTTAATAAATTCATTACTCTGTATTAAAAAAAATAGGAAAACAGCCTTTTATAAAATAATTAATAATAAAATGTCTAGGGAACAACGAAAGAAAATACCTGCTTAATGAAAGTGTATATTCAAATATAGTTATCGATATATCAAATATTATTAAATTAATTTAAAAAAATACATTGTTAAATTTGTAGCATGTAATTATTATCAGTACATTAAATTATGAATGTTCTGATAATAATTACAAGATTTGTATGAACTATTATTAAACAGTTCATACGATTCTTGAATAAATAAATTCTTTTCACAAAAATTGTACCTTATTTGCACTTATATTTATAACAAAAGAATTCACAAAAAAGTATTTGAAGAGTATAAAGCATTATTACAGGTTCATTGTAGATAATTCTGTAGAAAATAAATCGCCAAGCTGACTACAAAAGGCGACAGGGTTATTCTTATTTCTCTGCGATCAGATTTTCCCAGACACGGAGTGGATGACAATGAAACGGGCTCACCCGGTGCATCACATATCGGAGTGGGCGGAGAGCTAAAGAATGCTTTCATTCCAACACACTCTGCTTATATACGTAGCCATAGTTTTAGCACAAAGGATTCAATACCTATTGTATTATTACAGCTCACAGTGTTTTAAGCAGGGATGAGATTTTATTTTCGATATCAGACAGGAAAGTGGATACTTCGAGTGTGACATTGATTGCTGATGTTTTTATACTTGTATTCATTATGTTTTGACTAATAAGCAAAACGTTATTAAACACAGATTATTGCAATAAAAAACTGATTTAAAACTGTTTCAAATTAATTAATTTTTTCGTTACATTATGGCATTCTTGAAATATAGTTTTAGTTTTTTTATTCTTCTGTAATTTAGAATAATTCACAAAGAGCTCTGCGTACAAGTTTAAAAGTATCTAAGCAGAATAAATATTTAAACATTTTGCTCACGATTAACGATACCTAATAATATGGTTTTATGTGATTGATATTTGTTTTTTTTTAAATTTATCTGTAAACAACACAATTTAATAAACTATAAATAGGTATGAATCATTGCATAAAACCGTTTCTGTTAGTAAATATTTCGATTAAGTTGCTACATTATCATCAGCAACACGACTTTTTTAATGGCTTTTATTTGAAGCTGAAAGAGTGCACTGCCATATTCTAGCAGATGATGAGGATATATGACGGAAGATGACAGAGTGATATAACACCATCCTTTATGGAAGGGAGTTTCGGAAACTAACCATTTCTACCTAATAAGAGACGCGCATCACGCAGACAGATGATGCAATTTCTATGATAAATTTCCTAATATCAACTGACGGAAACTAGAGCATGCCCTGATATCAAATGAAACATTATATCTTATTTAAGATTACTTCTTCATCATTTAAAGTTAAAAGCAAATAAGGCTGTCTGCTCTAATGCAAAATTACCGAATTTATCAATAGATCTAAGAGCATTTTGTAAACATTAAGTTTATTTATTGATGCACTGAATATCAAATGCTTAGTGAATTTCATTTCGTATTAAGCATATAATTAATCGAATAAACCTGATTTACAATAGATAAATTTAAAACAACTTGTTATTATATGTCATGAAATGCGAAAAACCATTGACTCCCTATTTGAAAGATCATATTAAGAAAAATAATTACCTTATTCAATTATTATAGATTTCAAATTACTGAGTACTTTATATAAAGAAATGAAGTTTTTAATAAACATTGTTTTAATGACAGAGGATCGACGAACAAGAGTTTGAGCATTTTACAGCGTAAGATATAAAGTGAACTATTCAGCATCTTAAGCCGTTTATATTATATTATAAATTACTGAAGATACTTGCCGCTTAAATACAACAAAGAAAAGGGTACTTCATTCTAATTAATTAAATATTTACAATACAAGAATGTCTGAATATAAATAATCAAAGAAAATTCAATGTTTAAAAATATTTGGATAATTAACAGAAACGGTTAAGATTAATTGAAATAGAGCAAATTTTAGAGGTCAGTGGTCGGATAATTCAATATAAGTTTTTTTATTCTGCGCGCTGGTATGATTAATGTGGTTCACATTATTGGAAAACGATTAAGATTATTCCTATGCGTCACACGTGCAAGTAAGAAAGATTGTACATGAGGATGAAACAGAAAAACAATGGAACCGATCGCTTAGATTTTTTTTCTTATATAGAAAATTATGTTTTATTGGCTAGAAAATCAAATCGTTTAGAAAAATAATTCAATAATCATTTTAGGACGATATAAAAGAAAGATAGCTTTTTTATTGTAACGCATAAATCAACTCAAAGTAACTTCGTTGGATGTTATAAAACTTTTAACGTTTTTATATGTTGGATGAAGCAGTCATCATTCCACCGTTTTCGATTTTTAGCATATTACTTTCAATGATATTTAAAATGTATTTTTTGTAGATTTGAGAGGATGGGCATGAGTTATATTCGTCATTATAAAATCTTTTATGTTATGTGTAAGATAATATTGATAAATGAGGTGTGCACTACCATCTGTGTAGCGGCTCTCTAAGCCCGTCGATGCGCGCCTGATTGATGCAGCCCGCCTGGCACGAGTGCGTGTCGGCTTGTCTGCCTGGGATACCGTATAAAATTTATATATAAAAATAGGGGATGCCCCATAAATCAAAATCAGGGAAATTGTTATTGGCTTCGAGGGTGCGATCTAACATTTAATAAAGAATAACAAACTTACCCGTTATATAGTATAATAAATTTTGATTACTTTGGTCGTGTTTATTTGTTATTTTATGTGTTAATATTTTATGTTGTGTTATCAAAATTAAGCTTACATGTTTTCAAATTCAGGAATATTGTTTTATTCAAACAACCGGGTAACTCACCTGAAACAATAAAAATAAATTTATTAGCAAACAATAAAATGTATGATCCAATTATTGGTGTTTATTTTAACAAAAAATATAATACTCAGTTATAATAAAATATGCATTTTTGATGCGACTGATAACGTTACAAAATAAAAAAAATATAGAAATATTGTTTGTTTTTATTATATTCAGTATTTTCGGATAATTTAAAATAAATATAATACAAATAAAGAACATCCAAAAAATAGACATCTAATATATTCATATTGCTATGTAGATTAATGTCATCAAAATGTCACATGTAAACCTTCAGCGTGAGATATGATAAGTATCAAGCGCGCGGATAAAAAATACCTTTGGTATGCAAAGGTAGCCGTGAAGTTTCACCTGCCATTAATTTGGAACAAAGGTCGCGCTCCGGGGAAAGGGCGCCCCCTCCCCGCCCCGCTGACCCGCTAGGGGAAGGAGGGCGGCAGGTATTGTGTGTGACATCGAACTTACAACTTTGTTACAGTGCTCCGCATGCTCCCTAAAAAAATATTACGATAATATTTCATGCGTTCTTAGTACTGCTAGACAAGCAGAAGATATCCGTGATAGATCGTTTATTTTATTTCCATTGCTCCCGCCTTATGGCCGGTAAAGCTTCTTGGGAAAATATTTCAGTTCCGTGTAGCCTGGCCTGAAAACAACCTGTGTTTTACAGTACTCCGCGCATGTGACTTGCATATATTCTTTATAAAAATCTTTAGAGCATAACGACCATGCGAAACAGATATGACACGTTAAGATTATATTTAGGCGTTGACAAATGTAGCCGCCCTTATTGTAAATATAATTTTTTTTGTGAGCAGGCTCGTAGCATATTATTTGATATCGCTTTAAATCTGCATAGAAACTTTGACTAGCAAACAGCATTCTACTGAAAGTTGCGATTTGCGAAAGTTCAATTTATGAAGCGGGCTTATGTATCATAAAGTTGCCGTTCTGCCTAGCGACAGCTCAACTTTAATCGGGGGTGCGCGGTGCACGAAGCGGGAGAGAGGGCGGCCCGGAATTCTTCGGGGAGGACTGCATTCGCATATAAAGCGCGGGGCTAAACAATACGAGATGGGGCTTAAGAAGACGACAGCGGCCGTAATCAGTTCTCTGTAGTGTTCCGCTGCAACCCTCCGGCCGCTGTTTTCTCCCCGGTTAATCCGGGACGCGGGGTATTATCCCGGGCTGTGTACGTCGCGAACCCGAGGAAGCTGAAAGCGAGCAGGTGGTTCTGCCGAGACTGAAACTCGGCTATGAGATTGTGTGCACTCAGAACGCCGCCCCGACTTTAAAGTACTGTAAAAAGGAATATAGAAAGAATGGAAGTGATATTTTTGCCCGCCTTGCGTAGTTTTTAGAATTTTATAAGACATTTTCAAAATATATAATGTTTCAAGAAAAATAAAAAAAAATCTATTTTAGTAAACCTACATAACCACTGTATAAATGATGATTATCAATATTTTTCAAAACGTTCTTTATGTTTTCGAATATTAAATAAGCTATGTGCCATCACGACCGTGTTAAAATATATAAAGCTAATATTAACAATATTTATATCATGTAGCTTAGCGTTAACTTTACAAAATAAATCAAACAATGTTAATAAACCAAACAAACAACATCAAGCTTTTAAATATTTGAACGTTCTGCTACAGCCGACAATATATCGAAAGTTTCGATTGCGTGAATATCGGTGGGGTGTTTGTTTTACGACCGATGAAGTAGAGCAGGTCGTATTTGGGCAGAACATCATAACAACAAATAAGCGTGATTCGCCCCGGCGACTCGGCGCCAGCACAACTAACGCTCGCTGCACATCCGGCGCGATGACAATGAATGAAAGTTTAATTTAGTACGCTTCCCCTGACTTGTTACATTGCAGCGCACAGCGGAAGGGAATAAATCCCCCGTCAGTACAAACAACCGGAGCTGCAGCGGGAGACAAAAAACTACTTGCAGATTTAAATACTGCGCGAGGAAACGTCGCGAGCCACACGAGCACAATCGCTCGCAAATAATGGAACTTAAATGCGAGTGTTTTGAGTGACTTTTCAGTTCCTACGTACACACACAACATGAAATGCTTTCAAAGTTACATTGTAGCATGAATTTAGTGGTAACTACTAAAGTTGTCAGAGTTGAAGCGAAAATTTAATATATTAGTATATCACATATTCGGTTGAATTACAAGGCAACTCAAGGACCAACACAAAAGTAGAAAAGAAAAATATGTTGATATTTTATAAGCTATACACAAGGTTTTATAACACGTTTAATATGTTATAAATATTTAAAAACGTGGATGTTGTATAATCGATTCACATATTAAATTACATCCATAAAAAATAAATACAAAATAAAAAAGGAGAATTAAAATCTGTTCAAAAATAGCCTGAAAGCTTGTCATCTAAATAATTCGCAGAGGAAATCACTCGTCTGTTTAAAAAAAACTGTTGGGAACAATACATTTTTTTTTTAAATTAACAGACAAAACATCTTTGTTGATCGAACAGTTATTTTAAAAAGCGTTTATGTTACAATCAACACGTGAGTAAATTATTTTTTTATATTTTATTATAAATGAAAATATTGCGCAAACCGTACCAGTATTTTTATCGCGTCCATAAGAGTGTGATAAATGACTTTAATTTATTTAAAACCAGAGAATATATTTAATATAGAGTGGAAATGTGCGAAGGGTGCATTCACTACATTACTCTTGTAATAATATTGCAGGCAGTGAGATATGAGACAGTCTACTCAAGTAATCTGGCGTCTGGAGCCTTTATTAAAAAAAAGGTTTTCAGCTCGGGATAAGAAGGGTGGCGGAGAGGTGATCTCGTGAATCGGCAGACAGGTCCCAGAGGTCAGCAGCTGACGCCCGACAAGTGCAGTTATTCTCCTCTACCAGCCGCCGCCCCCGACCTGCTGCAGCTAAGCACTCCTTCGGGAATGTTTAATGTTTTATATATTCAGGCGCCGTGCTAGCGACCTGAAAGCTTTTAATATCCTTAAAAGTTCTTTTAAAACACTTTTAAAGCTTTAACTCCATTATTTCTGAATCAATAATATTTTCTATAAAGGATTTTTTTGAAGCAAACACCAAGTGAATTTATATTATTTCGAATACAGTCAATGAATATTAGTTATTACTGAAATAATATTCAAACTGTAGAAGTATGCTGAAATTAAAAAAAATGACACCAGGCAAAACAAGTGGAAATAAATTCCATACAATGCTTATTGAAATATTAAGAGAATTTTTCTGATCAATAAAATAATTTAATACCGAGACTTTTTTCAGTCATTAACGTACATAAATATAAATGAATCATGTTACAGTGATAAAACTTGATTTCTTTAGTACCTAATGATATGCAGGCATATAAAAAAGTGAACATATTTCACTTATCTTCTCAGAGAGTACTTACTACACTGTGTAAATATTTGTTTTATAAAAAACTATCCTTAAAAAATATGTCATCAAATTACAAGCGCTTTAAAATATTTAAAAAATAAATCTCATAGAAAAAAAAACACTTGCTTTCCGCAATACGCTTCGTTTTAATCAAGTGGCCATCGCAACAAGCTCACTCCAGCAAAGTTTGAAAACGCTAGAATAAACGCCGCTTTTACTTACGGTTACAATTAGTGACTTATGGCGAAATAAAGTGAAATTTTAATCTGATTTTTATGCCAAGTCCCCATTTTTAACTTCTTAATGAGCCTCTTCAACTGAGCAATTAAATCAACGACGATAAATCTAACGAGATCCGAATGGAAAATACTGGAGAGTCCGCCAGCGGGGCGCGCGCCCTTAAATCCCATCATGGCGCTGGCCGATTAAATCCGAGAACCATTTTCATGAAAAAAGAGGGAAATCATCAGAGGAAAGTGAAACGCAAACTGAAATTTAAACCACATCAAAAAAAATCTCTTGGCTTTGTAAATATATTTTGCGTTAGCTTTATCTTGAGAAATGTATTCAGAGGTTGAATAAATTAAATATTTGAAAAAAATCAGTTTACACGTGTCGAATTTTAAATGTGTATAACCTTGTATTATAATTTATTTGACTATACTATTAGGGCCCACTTTGATCTGTGTGAAGGAAATCTGTGAAGGAAAGTATAAAATCCATGATATGTTCTTAGAATAAAGAAATAACGTTGACTATTGCTAGATTTGTATCTTTTTAGATAAATACAAAAATGATTTGTATTATTATATCGACTTGACTTATTGACAATGGTATATCTTTGTGAATAAAGCTCAATGAATAATAAACCAATTAAAAATATAATCAAAAAGCATTCTGAGATTTATTTACGAGTTAAAATATATAAAAACATATTTCGATGTAAAACATACAATGAAAAATTTTATATTGTCGAGCATGAAACAATATAACGCACGTGTGGAATTTTCGAGACATTTTGAAAAGCATGTAAAAGATAGGCAGCGACCGAGGACACGCCCAGTGCTTCGGAGAACTGTATTGACTGACGGTCTAGTTTTTCTTTTGATGTTTTATAAAGAAGTATGTTCTGTCAATAAAAACACAACAAAGAATTCTCGTTATAGGACAATGAAAGCATAAAATTTGAGAAAACCCAATATCAATATATTCAAGGTAGACGTTTAAGAATTTTTCTATATTGGTTTTTTTAAATGGGGAATACCTACATCGTGCATATTTTCCATAAAAAAACATTAAAAAAATAACCTCCATTACTTATTGAAAAAAAAAAAAAAAAAAACAAATATATTAAAACGCAAAAAAGAAAATTTGTTTTGTTTCACAGAAAATCAATATTTTTGTAATATCCGTTTCTTTGGAGCAATTTCCGAAAGCGTATTTCCAAGTAAAGGGGTGGGTGGTAATAATTTTTAGATTATAATTATAATGCCTACTTTCAAGGCCTATTATTTACCATAAACGATTCTTTGAAATGCCACTTTGCCGTTATAGACGTAAAATTAAGTCAAAGGATTTCCAATATAAGACATCACCGCAAAATTACTATTTCTGCGTCAAGCTTTTATTCCTCGTTCAAGAGCCGAACAAGCCACCGAGCGGGCCTCTCCCCCGACGCAAAACCGAACATGGCCGAAAATGCGCCCTAGCAGCGCTCCGTCCTACATTTTAGCATATCACCCTCGAGATGGGCCCTCGGAAACATTGTGGAGAAAATTTGATCTCAGGCGGGGGTGAGAGGGGGCGGGCGGGCCGGGGCGGGGAGGGGGTAAAACCCTTTCCGTGTCCGCGGCTCCGAAACCGAGTGGCGCTTGAAACGAAACCCGACGGTTTATTTTTAAGGTTTTATCCGCCGCCAGTGCGACGCGAGGGTCGCCGGATGATACCGAGAATGTTATTGTTAATTGGATGGATTTTAAGGGGTCGCTCCGTGCATTCTACTCTGGCTGGATACAGGTACGCCGGCATTGTGTGATAAATATGTGCTTTGTTTTGATGTTTTTATTTTTTATGGCCGAGAGGCCGGATGAGAGTTAATTAAAAATAAATAATTTTGAAAGCACAACTCTCAAAAATGAGATAATTTTAATGAAAAATAATATGAAATACCCCCTCAGCGCGGAATACAGAAAACAAGCACCTGAATTAACATTTAATGCTCGTTTCTACGATATTACAATGATTTATTTTTTTTCGGTAAATGCTTTCTAAAAAACAAGATTGATCTATTTTCCGTAACAAGGATCTTTCAGTACCTAGCCTTAGTACTTCAGAATACTTACAAATTTTACAGCAAAAAGGTTCCAGCCTTTTTATTACCAAATGACTTAACAGAAATTCTGACATTTAACAGAACGAGATTGATTACAATCCTGTAAATTATGTTAATTTCCCAACTACTTCTATTATGTGATAAGAAATGTTAATTCCGAGTTATCTTGACACGTTGGCTGATAATCCTTAATTTATTTTATATTATTATAAATAGAAAAGTGGCCTGTTATCTCGGCCCCGAACGGAACGGCAAACATTAATTTTGATAACATCTGAGGGATTGGGCCGTAATTATAGGGGATTTAAAAAAGAAACAAAATTTAACCCTTATACCAAAAAACACGACCTCATCGGGTAGGGTGGTATTTAAGGAGCGTAGTTATTGACTGAATTGTTGGTACTTTTCATTTATAATGAGTTAAATCCATCGGAGTGAATATCTTTGAATAACAGATAACTTTTATAATATATTACATCTATGTTTAAGGAATAAATTTAAAGCTCTGGTTGTTGACTCGTCCGAGTTTTTTTTACAAACATTTTACAGACACAGCTCAACTCAAATAATAATTCTCTAGATAAAAAAAAAAAGATTTTAAAACAAAAATCAATTTAATTTTAAAATTTCGTTACTTGCTAATTACTTTCGTTAATTGCTAGAAAGAAGTAGACAAATAGATATGTCTTTTAAATCCATTAGTATAATATTTAGTCAGGAATCAGATCTCGTCCCTATAATCTTTTTTTCAGTTTTCAGAATCATTCCCAAAAAGAAAATACTGAAACAATTATTAGATACGTCCAACCAAAAAAAAATTATACAGCCATATATTATTATTTGTTTACATCTATAGATTGCATCAACCATAATTATTGAGTAAATGTGTATTAAATTGCATGAATTAACATTAAAAATTAAACTTATGTTTATGTGATCACTGCTTTAATCACTGGCTGAAAGATGTGAATTGATTTTTCACATTGATGGTATTTAACGTAATAATTCATTAAATAATGAATAAAAGCGAAGATTGACATAAAAGATGTTTACTTTAATAAGCAGAAAAAATGTTAAAATATATATTCAAGGTATTGTAATACTTTATTATAAACACGTTGAAAGAGATCAATGTATAATTTTAAAGGTTTTTTATACTATGTCTAAAATGTATCCACTAGTATATTATTTCCTGAAATGGTGGGGGTTTAATAAGGGTGGTATTTCAAAAACGCCCAAAGTGTCATAAACATAATGTTGCAAGAACTCAAACTTCCATTTGGGCTAATAGAGTTAGCCTGCAGTAGTCAATTACTGGGAGCTATTTGCAGCCCCGACCCCGCGGGCGTCCTGCCGACTTGTCGACGGACTGCGTTAATATTATTCATGGAGTTTTTTCAATTTAAATGATTGGAAAATGTATGCAAACTAATTCCTGGCTAGCACCTCCGCGGGCGAGCAGCGCTGCGGGAGGGGCGTGTTTGTGAACAATTTCGTCCCGTTTTTAAATTCACAAAGGGTCGCAAAAAGCATTGATGGTGATTTTTGCTTCATTTTATATTTAGTGTCAATAAAGTTAAGCGACGATGGCTGATTGGTTAGAAATTCAGTTTGATCTTCGGGATGAGCGATAAATCTACTTCGGTTATATTGAGCCGAAAGAGTTTATTCTTTTTAAAAGAAAACATCAAATTTTAATAAAGACATCACTTTTCCATGCCTATCAGCAATATGAATATATATTTTTTCTGCTTGAAATAACAATTAAATAGATTCAAAACGTACAAAAAAAAGTTTTTTTGTTTTCATATGTATGATAGATACAAAGTACACACGTTAAAATATTGGGGAAAATAATACGCGCTATTTACTTTATGATCTAGTAAATCGTGATATAAAACCTGAATAGATTCTATTTTTTTATTTTTCCACTAAATAGTCATTTTGGTAAAGATTGTTTGAATGATCAATATTTTGCGTGTAAACTTTTATGCACGTATAATAAATACATTTGTGAATGCATGTTCATAATTGTAAATATTTTCATTCAATACTACAGCACTGCTTTGAAAATAAAAAAAAAACCTTTTAATTTATAAACACGTTAATAATAAACACGATGGAATATTCTATGGAATTTTTAATTTCTTTTAGAGTAGACTCGCATGCATAAAATAACAATAGGTAATGCAATAATAAAAAAAAAACAAAATACATTAATAATTTTTTGTAGCGTTACTCAAAATATACAGATAGTTGCTATTAAAGAAAGTAAATTTGTTGTTCAATATGTAAATAAATTCTCCCAAAGGCATACATCCCAAATATAAAATGAAATTGAAAGAACTCTGGGGATCCGGAGTTGGGTTGGAATTCGTCTTCTTATGTGCGCCTCTGTACTTAGCCCTGACGTAATCGTATAATAGAAAATTATGCAGAAAAATACCCGGCTGGGCGTAAAACTGAAACCTCGGGAAAAAACTAAGTGGCGACTCCCCCGAGACAGCCCGCGAGCAAAAAGTACGCTTGGATATAGCAGAGGGCCACTCGTTTCACAAACTGCACATAGTTGACTCATTGAAAACATTTTATATTTGATTTAAAAGCTCCAATTTTTTTAACTATCGCCCACACTAAATTTATACGCTAAAAATGCAACATGTTGATTTACAAGCAAACGTCGCCATAAATAAAGCTGCACATAACAATAAATAGCAAAATTGGTCCACGTTGCCAAAGCTATTCATATGTTAACATGTGTGGGTGTATATTTATATATAATATTACTACACAAAGAAAACTGTGATGAAGAATCAATACAAATAAATGTATCAAATTATGAACAAAAAAAAAAACAAGTCTATTGTTTTTATACACTAGGAACTGCACCAAAAAAGGAAAGTTCCACGTCTTCACGAAAACGCGAATGTGTGACGCACTGAGCGTACCTTTGTTTGCGAATGTCATAAATACGCATATTTCATGTTTCAAAAAGTCTGTAAATCACCCGAAATATTCAACCGTCACATTTTCCACAGTGAAGCTTCGCCAAGAAGCTCGGAGAAAAGCGCAGAAGCACTCGGCGCAATACACGCAGCTCCGTCACTCCGAGAGCTGTCCTTAAAAAGTTTCCATTGCCTAATAAATATTTACCGGCGGTGTTTTACGGGGCGGGAAGTTTGTCCGTCCGGTGCACGCAGAGGAGCTCTGCCTCTTTACAACTTACAATTTGAAAATATTTTTTTAAAGTCATTAAAAGGATTTTGTGTCCGCCAAACTCGAGTTTACGAGCAAACAAGCCTTGGATATGCGCATTTTAAATTATTAACCACATACTGCCTGCACGTTGTTCATATTGCAATGCTCGTTTAAAACAATGAACGGTATTATAAAAAAAAACACTTTGTGTTAGTAGACAAGTATGAAATTGAACTATTATTCAATTTCAAAGTCACAATCATATACGAGATATTTTAGGTTGTTGAAGTGATATCTACAATTAAGCTTTTGTAAACAATTAATCATTAGCATATTGAATGTTATTTTAATTACAAAAATCAAAAAGTAAAGACTCTAGCAATAGCATTATTCTGTGAGATAAAAGACACAACACAAAAAAAATTGATGAAAGAAAATTTCAAAAGCACTTTATAAAAGCAACGTTGTCTATTGCTGTTTTTTTTTTTAATCAGCTAGTAAATACTTAAATAGCTATTTTTACTGTACAAACCATGTCGTGCTGAAAATAATGACAGCCTTCTTTTCAACTGCCTGTATTTAAAAGTACGAGACAATAAAACTTCGAGTAGTAATACGAATCGACATTATACAAGATATTAAAGCGAGATCTATTTTTTATTCAATATGCGTCACATGAATGAATACTTTTAATTCGTTCAGCGTTCAAATATCTGGAAATGAATTATGGATTTTGAAAGATCACCCTGTCAGAGATAAGAAGATTGGATCTGATGAAATCCATTTTCAAAGTTAATGAAATTTAAAATTGATACACTCATTTTTAGTACCAATAACCAATTATCTGAAGCCACACAGAAAAAGATTGATATGTATATATATATATATATATATATATGAAATTGGATACACACAGAGAAAACATATAATAAACAAAAAGGTAGGAACAGCTCTGATTGCGTACAGCTCCCCCCCCCCCCCAGAGTGGAAAAAATATGTTCTTTCTTTACAAATGGCGCTGATTGAGAAAGGCTTAATGACTATTCGCTGCTGAGTGCGCGTGCGGGCTTTGTACTGAAAACGTAATTAATTCGTTTTTGTAAGCGAAAAGCTTACGACCGTTTAGCTCAAACACGTTTGATTTATTGTTTTAAATATAACTAGAGGTTTTCCATTTTTTTTTGTTTTCTGGTGGACCGTATTACTTGTAGGGTTTTATCATGTTATAGATTTTACACAATATATGTTTGTTATTTTTAAATCAATACATTCTGCATACTTTTATTATTATTTAATAAAAATTGGTTTTGAAAAAAGTATGAATTGTATTTAGTGGTTCTGCGTGTAATTAATTAGTCATAATCTGTTCTTCTGATTTGTCAACATCAAGAAGCAGCATTGGCGAAATAAAGTCATTATATAAAAATCTCATCTTTATAATCAGGCAAAGTGGTGTGAAACGTGAAATCGTGATATCGGAATGTTGGAAAGATGTTCGGAGACACTAACTTAAAAAAGCAATATCGTGTATCCGGCGACTCTAAGAAACACCTTGTTCGAGGACCGTAAAAAGCTCATTGTCACCGAAACTTTGTGAAATTCTAAATAACAAAATAAACTTTTCCGGGATAGTAGCGTAAGAACAGTGTTAAAAAAACTTTTCTAATAAGTGCTCAAAGTTTGTTCTCATACAATAAGCTCAATATGATATTGAAGGACCCGCCGTCATAGAGGCGGATAACGCTGGAAGTTCCTCACTTTTTTTCCTTCTAAAGTGGCATCCCTTAAGTGGTCGACGCCGGGTCTGGGCGGAGGCGCCCGCCCCCCGAGGAAACAAGTTTTCAGATTTGTATTATGTCGCCGCGTCGAATTCGTGTTGCAAATACGTTATGATAACTCAACTTCTTTACGAGTGACTGCTTGGAAAACTCGGCCCAGTAATGAAAGAAGTATTGAGTTACGAGAGCCCTCCTGGACGGTCGCCACTGCAGATAGAATTAAAAAAGGTATAAAAAGTTACATTGCTTAAATATGAAAATACTAGCCTATTTAATTTAAATATATAAATATACATAAATCTATATTTAATATTTTTTACGGTGAAAAATTGAAATAAAGTTACCTCGCGAGCCGATGTAAGCTTCAAGCAAAAATATGGCTTCAGATTATCAACTGAATGGAATCATGAAATATTCACAAAATATCAAATCAAGGAAATATTAATTTGGACATTGTGTGAGTAGGTTCAATTAACATTTGATAAATTGCCAATCGTAAATTGCACGAACCTGCTCGAATAGCGTATAAATGTTTTTTTTTAGAACTTTCATGAAAGCCATTACAGATAAGTCTTTATAACATAACGTTTGTGAAAAATAAAAACATGGCAAATCGGAATTATTATAAAGTAACATACATAGAAAATCACACTATTAAAGTTGAACTGAAAAGTTTGGTATATAAAGTTATATTTTTCATAGGGCTAATGGCTCTCAGTTGACAGTTTCAAGATAGATTGCGTGTTAAAGTTTTGATAAATAGTGGACAGTGACAAAGGTTGTTTCAAACAAAACGGGTTAGCAATAATAAGCATAGGAAATAAGTTTGAATAATAATTAACTCTCAAACTATTAGGATATAAGTATAAATCACTTACCAAACAGTAAAATATGAATTACGTTTTAATGATCAAAATTTCATATAAGACTTTAATTATATTTGGCACTTCTTTAGATGGAGAAGGCTTACTCGTTTTACGATACTCATATTTAAAACACATTTTGCAAAATAAGCAAGATAATTTCTAAGCTGCTTTGCATGAAACTTCTCTGGTAAAGTTTCAGCATCACCTTCGACAAAATTAAGCAGATCAAAAGCAGACAGAGAACAAAACAAAATATAAACGAAACTTTAGGCAGTATTTGCTAATCTGAATTTTGCATAACACGACAAAATACGGTGGCTATCAAAATATATAGAAAAGGGGAGGAATCGAGACTGCCGCCTATCGGGAAACAAGAGACGCAGTCGAGCCTTCGTCAGGAGGACAGGTTATATAAGTGAAGACTTGCCGTTTATTTATGTCGTTTGCATAACGAGATTGGACCTTCTGCTCATCTCTGGACTGAAGACTTGCAAACAAAGACCCTTGCGGAACTCGTTAAGCCGAACTGTTGTGGCTATGAATAGGTAATAAGAATTTTATTAAATTCTCCGAAGTAGCCATGTTTGTACGCTCGAATCGGGGGGAGGAGGCGTCAGAGGTCACGGGAAGGCTGCCGGGGGAAATCCTGCCTGCCAGTAACAGGTGCTGGAGAGCACTTCTTTCCACCATCTTCATGCAGTCAACGGAGAACCTATTCATAAATATCGACTACAAATATCTAAATTATTTTTTTAATCAACATTTTTTTTCGTCAAATATTTACTAACCGGAAAAAAAAGTAAAATGCCATAGTTTCATCTCACGTGACATTTTGAAAATTCAGGAAGAAAGTTGAACTACCACATACAAATATAGTATTGTATATATGATACCAAACCAAAATTATTGTAAAGTGTAGGTCCCAAAGAAAAGGTCTATTCCGACTAATCTAGAAATATATTGATATAAAAATTAAATATGTAGAAAATATTTAATTACATTATATACCGCATGAAAAGTTAATCAGAAAAAAAAATTATTGTTTATTCTTAAATTTAATTACAACAGTTTTTTGAACTCTGCCTAAAATATTGTTTTCAATTAAATATAATGACTGCAATCACAAGTATTGATAATTTTATAATAGTAATAAAAACTTTAAAATACTAGTGAATCTTGATGTCAATTAAAATGAAATATCATTAAATAAGATTTGTTTACTACTTTAAAGCAAGTAAATATTAAATATGTTAGATGAGGCGCGCTACGTACGTGTACTTATTTGCATATTTTGATATGGCATAATATGGCACACACCGCTTCGCACGCATGATCTTCGGATATTCATGTTTATTCAGAAGATAGTTAATAACATGTTTCACCAAAATGAGGCAAGAACCGCCCGAATGGTTAGTATCGTTAGTCAAACTAAACCAAATAGTTGTAAAGTTTTACTAATATACATATCAAAGGTATGCAAATGCGACGCAAGAGATACGACATGATATGTTTATAAGAGATTTCCTCGTACGGCTGCCGAGATATTCTACCTAATAAATTTAAAATTATTATTAGTTTCACTCCATCTAAGAGCGAGGTAACTGAAGAAAATACTAACAACTGAGATAAAGGTTAATTGTTAAGAAAACATCTTAGATAAAGTGGATATTTTTAAGCTTTATTCTACTGAAAAATCACGATTAACATAAATCAGAAAAGTGTCGGGCGTAACTTAAAAAAAACTTGCATAAAAGTGTGAAAAATACGGGGAAAGTTAAAGACAAACGACACTTTAAAAATGTCTCGGAGCGGAACATGGCCGGGGGCCTGGGGCGGGGGCTCGTGAGCACTGCTCCGCTTCTAAATTATCATTCTAATAGTATTGTTGTTCTGATTTCCTAGTCAACATTCTCTAATACTCTAGTATGGGTAATGAAAGTATATTGACTTTAATACATATCAACATATCTCATTGAGTGTATATATTGATATTATTGTTAAATATTCCTGATGGTCCCAGCGCCGGGACAACATCAAGCAGCTTAACAGCCAAGGAACCACAGAAGCATCGAATTAAATGGAAGCCAAAACGGAAGTTAATTATGTATGTTCAAAAATCGATTTTTTTAAAGTAAATAATTGTTTTTTCATGTTTAAAAAAAAAACTGAAATAAATGATAATTCCTTCTCATTTATTTCTTCATATAAAATAAAGATATTATTGAAATACATATTTTTATCAAATTCTTAAAAGCAGATAAACATCTTGCCTTACCCAAACTTCTTAATATTTTTATAAAAAGAAAAACACCATTAGTTTCATTATAATACTTAAGCAAATTATTTAAATTTATAATGTGTTTTTCACGAAAATAACAATTTTTAAAGTAATATTTTGAAAACCTTTATTCATAACCTTCACCGTAGCTTAGTGTATCTGATAATATAAAGAAAAAAATCATTGCTCTTTAAAAATGTCTTGGGACAAAATTGTAAAAAAAAATAATATTAAGTCCCGTAAAAATGACATAACATAAAAAATAAATCAACTTACTTTCTTATTCATAGTTGAATAAAAATGATTATATACGCAAACCTTGTTAACCTTACTGTTAACATAAAATAAATGTGTTTTCTAAAAAATAAAATCTTATATTCTGCCGAATAACGTGTAAAATAATTTTTTTTCTTACGAAAAAATTAAACCCATAAATATAAAAGTTTTTATATTGGAAATGAGCTCTTCTCATAAACTTTCAAAAGATTAGATGTTAAATATTATTACGGAAAATTCTGTAAAATGAGAACAAAAAAAAAATCTATTCAACTCTTTTTTTAAACTTGTTAATGAAAAAAAGTTCTAGCAACGAAGAACACCAGGTTTTCAGCTGAATTTTGAGAGAATAACAATTCTCGGGAAGTTTATGTAGCACCAAATGCAATAAAAGTAATAAATATTCTCGAATAACAGAAACCAGTAATTCCTCGAGGATCTATAAAGGCAAACGCGCTGAAAGAGTATGATAATTTTACCACGAAGCTCCACAATAGGAGATGAAGGTTTCCGAAGGCAGTATCTCCAGTAACTCACCCCCGGGGTGCACTAAGGAAGCGACGAAATATCATATTAACCGTATAAAGATGCTCGATAAACTTTGATAGTTATACGAGGTAGGTTTACTGTACGCACCACGTACCCTCATGTAACCTCATACTATCTAGGATATTACTCAATTATATTCAAATGCCTGCTTCTTTTTTTATCTCACATTTTGGTGAGCTTTTTATAGAATCACGGCTACATGGAAAAAAACTGAATATTTTGGTTTCTCAAAATGTAATTCTGCTACAATTTTTTTATTATTATCAAAAAGAAGAACGGAAAAATTTGGTCGGTATTACGTAAGAAAATGAAATTGGAAAAAAAATTATAATTTTTGAATATTCACAATAATTTATTAAATGTAAGCAGTGTTGTTTCTTTGTCCTCAAATAATACTTTGTAATTTTATTATGCATAAAACATAAATTCTTAAGCTCTAATATAGATAAGACATTGTCCCTGTCCTTACTACAGTCTGTTGCCTAACGATCCGGCCAATTTATCCAAACAGCTTTCAACTTTCCATAGTAAAAAGTTGGGACTGTTAACACTTTGAGAGCGGTTGACAGATTGAAGCTGACCAAAAGAACAAAGACATGACATGCCAATAGATGAGTTCTTGCCTTACAAGTACTTCCACTGGCAGTTTCGATGTCACGAGAACTAAACGATTATCTTATAATATTCATAACTGAAATGCTGTGACAAATACATGAAATTTGCTAAAAATCAGCTAAGGTGGTAAAAAATTCAGCAAAATCCGCGCTTAGTTTTAATGTCTTAAATAAATAATATTATAAAACACATTTATACTTCTACAAAGAACTTCATTACGTTTTTCTAAAACGTATTAATATCATTAGAATATATATATAACGGCTATATTTATGAAACAGCTACTTTATTAACCCAACCAAGAAAAACAATATCATTATACCATTAATGTTATATTATATTGTAATAGGCATTTTTGAATTTTGATATCAAAACAATTAATGAAAACTAAAAGAAATACCATATTTTGTAAAAGAAAATATGTATATTCACAGTAGTATGATAAGGGTAAATAAGCAGAAGCCCCGGGGTGTATCTGGGGCGGTGTTCGGCAGTACGAGGAATCGCGATAGAAACATTATATTTTATGAAACCGAATACTGGGTAGATCACAAAACCAGATAAACTCCAAAATCTGGGGCGTGTAACATCCTGGAAAACAACGCAAGGCCGCTAATACAATAACCAACTGGAACAAGAACACTGCAAAACCCTCTGTCTAAGGCGAGAGCTCAAATTACTGGCCCGAGGATCGCGGAATATTAACAATGCCTTCACACAACGTTATCTCCCGAGTAGGGAAATGTGATTAGCGAATGCATTAAGTTAATATGCTTTATAGATAGGACTTACTGATATAGATTTTCAATGAGAATTTGTAAAGAGTGAATATAATCAAGACAAAAAGATATTATTTTACTACGTCGAATCTTGTCGAAAAGCTTTGTTTTCTTTGTTCTATAGTATATTGTTAATACGTATAGATTGATTTGTAAAGAAATTGGATATTTTACATATAATCATAAATAATAACGAGACTTAACATAATGTGGGTTTTCAGTACCCAATACGTAGGATGTACCAAGTCTATTAATTATATAAACAAACGTTAACTAAAAACGTTAAACATATTTAATATCAGTAGTTTATTTAAAGGTTAAGTAATTAAGTAATTAAAATGCTAAAGAATTAAATAAAGATTTTATTTGAATTTCGTTGAGAAGTGATCAACAACTTAACTGTCAAACCCCTAAAAAACCGAAGAAATTTTTACATGACGGCGTAATTCCATTTAAAAAGAAATTACGAGAGCGTAGCAAACACTTGAAAACTCTTGATAGTATTTTCTTCTCTTTGCCTCCATTCTCAATTAGTCCGGGTCCAATTACTTTCGCATTTTCCCAAGAAGACACTCGCAAGCTCTTAGTCCTTACGCAAATTAGAAAACTGACACTGTGTATTTAAGGCTTCTCCGCGGAGGCTGCGGGGCTGCTGCAGTCGGGCGACGCATGGCGAGACAATGGGATGAATAAAACTCAGCAGAGCTCGGTCGGAGCAAAGCCTTCGGAAATATCAACGATCGCTTGAGTAAATCAATATTGCATGATAAGAAAGTCAGTGACGTTTGTGTTTTTTGCATTAATTAATTTATTGTTTTTAGTAGTATATAAATTTGTTTTTAAACTCAACTTTTTCCAATCGATCCCAGAGACAGCATTAGAAAATTGAATACACAATTAAATAAAAAGAAAAAGTCCACAATTTCAATCAAACAATATTTCAAAATATATACATGTGTAGCAATTAGATAAACACACCATAAGAAAAAGTCCACAATTTCAATCAAACAATATTTCAAAATATATACATGTGTAGCAATTAGATAAACACACCATCAAAAATACGCGACAAGTTTAAATAAAAAGAATATTTTATTTAACTTTTAAAATCCAGGCTTTGTTTGGTTTAACGTTTTTTTATTTAAAATATCTCCATTGTTTTGTTTCGTTTTTCAACAATTAATTAAAAAGTTACACATATATATTTTTTAATCCTTTTCATATCATGATAAAATATAAAATACAAGTAACCATAACGCGTTAAACACGTAGCTACACGTTAAAAATAAGCTCACAGTCGCTTTGGCAGCTAACAAAATTTTAATAACTATGATATAAAATTATCTTGATTGGTAAATTATTTTTATTCCAGTTTAAAGAAAAATGCTAACAATTAAAAGTATCAATTAAATTCCAGTCACGAAGCTCTCCTAATTTGGGGAAATTACAAGTGATACTTACAATTGATTAAACAGTTCCAGAAACCTCAGAAAAAATTCCAGGGAGGCATTCTTACAGCGATATTAATGATTCGCTTGAAAGTGACGCACAGTGTTTCAATCCGAGGCCGGAAACGATCCTTGGCGCACCGCGGGCTCCTTGGATCACCCCACCGAGGCGGCGGGGGTGGTGAGCAACCCCAATCAGCGATGTGGGATGATGTGCTTCCCGAGCACTCGGGAACGCTGCTATCCGACACCTCGTGCTCATGAGCGGCATTCAAATGGAGTGCGGCCACCCGGCGCCGGGCGGTGGAGGACTCGGGGTGAATTATCGGTCAGAAGCTCGGCGCCACGACAGTCGGATGGGGCCGCCCCGCGACGTACGACCCGGCACAGAGCCAACTTTACGAATGAATTAAAATTTTAATTAAATATTCTCATTTATTCGTTATTCGCCGCCCTTGGAAATTGGAAATAAGATTCCGAGCCGGGCGCTAATTATTTGTATAATTTAACATTTGTTTCGCTAATTTTGACTATACCATGAATTTCAAAGCTAAGTCAAAATAATCTCGTTTATTTGCAAATTTTAATTAAAAATTATCTTCGTTTATTAATGATCGGTTTAAATAGTCAACGCAACATATTTTTAAAGGTGTAAAAGCACTAAAGATTTCAGGCTCGCGCTGCACGTATCACTCGGATTCGGTGCCACGCAGGCTTGATTAATCGGGTCGATAATGATGATTAACCACGGCGGATAATTGTTTGCCGAAAAGGGTAGAGGGGCGTCCGTAAATATTCTCGGACGTAATGAGGGTTGGAACTTAATAGTCTGGTAGTCGTGTAAGTAACAGGGAAAAACGGTGATGAAGGGTGCAACCGGAGGAAATTCGGTGTGAAATACGACATGTTTTATGCGATATTCCGAAAACTAACGAAAGAACAATTATGCAACATCCAAAATAGATGAGAATCTCTTACGTGAGATTAAGTTGCCTCTTTATGGAATTGTTTTCTTATTTATAAGAAATGTGTATTATTATACACAGACGCTTAGTCAATTAACATAAACCGAGCGGTTGTTCGATCGCCAGGTTTATTTATTTTCAAGAAATTAAGAAAATATAATAAGTCTTTAATGTGATCTTAAATATTTTTTTAAATAATTCAATAATAGGTTATATTTTTAACATTTTATTTTATATTAATCAAAAGTACGTGTTATGATTTTTCGTTCTTATTGATTAAAGCATCACTATTTTCTGTAACACAATCATGATTAAAATAATAAAACCTCGATAAAAAGTCATCAATGCTAACCACTGAGCTATCAAAGCATTCATTTTAGTTTCAAAATAAAGCTTTAAATATAATTCGTACATATTTTAATACAAACCAAGAAAGGATATGAACATAAGAGCTTCTTACGAATCTTCTCACGTACACTGAGAAAATAAAACTTATAATTGATTAATGGTATGCCGTTAATTTTACCGGAAAAATATTCAGCGTTTTCCTTAGACCCGTTTCCTCAAAGTACGTCATTTATATTCAGCTGAAATGGTCGATGTAATTTATTCACCGTAGCTGTAAATATAAAGAAAATAGATTTACCGAATCCGATAGACATGTTTGCGTTGAAGTCGTCAGTTAAAACTAAGCTATGAATAAACCTGTCGCATTAAATACGCACCCTGGACTAAATCAGTTGTACGGTTGGATAATATTTATTGACCCATTGGTGTTATCGTTCCTGATTTATCGGCTGGCACGCAATATGTTACAGTAGGAGCTTTTTGCGTTTGTTTGAAATAATCTGTTTATTTTCACATAATATTTGCTGTAGTAAAAAAGAGGCAAATTTCAAGAAGATTAAAAAAGTTCAGGGTGCGGTAACTGCTTTATTTAATCGAGAACTGTACAAGAAAGGCTGAGGGTCAGAAAGTAAGAGTATTAATGCTATAATATATTATCCCAGATAATACAATTTACATATTTTTGTAATACAATTGATGGATTACACCAAGGAGATCCAGTTTCATTGCTTTTTTTAACTTTTAAAAGAGTTTTTACACTATTCGTGAAAGAATTTATTTAGAAACAATGATTGATGGCGGCCCTGGCTTAGTGAAGCAACCCTAGCGTGTCCGAACCCTTAATAGGTAGGATCACAAAGCACTCGAGGCTCTACAGAGATGTTTTCTAAGGGTGAATAAATTAGATAAGCGTATTATCAAAATGTGTTCATTAATATTTTATTTTCTTAATTTCTTTTGAAAAGAGACATATATGAAAGCTTTATACTTTACACCTGGATGTTTTCACAAAAAATCCTCGTTTCAAAATTTCATTAAAATCTATATAAATCATTCTTTCAATATAAAGATCTCATCTATCAGAGGCATGACACTGCTTCTCATCTTAGTATCCGTAGAAGTAAAAATCCTTAACAATGTTCCTCCTCAAAATGTGCTTCCTCATACATAAGTAGGGATTAATTATCGTTTGAAATTTGAAATTCACAAAGTGATTGATGACGAAGAGTATTAATTGCTAGGGCCTTTTCATAATTGAAGACCTTATCGTTTTTCAAAAGGTGCCACTGAAACATAGTAGTAAAGTACCTAGAATTATTTCCCACGCTATATAACAGAACAGTGGGTATATAAATAGTTCCACGAGATGGATGAAAAAGGCGGCCAAGTTTCAGGATTACATATATGAAAGTATAACATGTATTTTTATTTCCAGGCTTAGTGATCTTCAAAGAAGAAAGCCTTGCGCCGGCTTCGGGTCGGAGACATTACTCTGTACGTCTGAAATAAAACCGGGCTGATGGGCGCCCGCCGGGGGAAAAAATGATTGTGAGCTGAGCTGTGACATTACGCGTAATGATAATGGGGAATTTGATGCGACCGAGACGATTAATTATTTGTTAGTGGCTATATCATTTATTTTAGCGTCGTTGGTTCGTGTAGCTCAAGAAAATATGAAGATGAAACGAACTCCACACAAATCATAATTAATATGAGCGTAATCAGACGCACTTCGAATACTATATATTAAAAATTCTGATTTATTAAACGGTAGACAAAATCTACTACTTTTTTTTTTTAATAGGTTTGGTACCTTGCTTGTTATGTACAAGGTTTGTCATCACAATTTGGGGAAACTTTCCAAACCAGTCAATCGAAGTTGTACTATATATGGGAGTGACTGAAGCTAAACCCCCTGGTTTATCTTTTTTGTGGTTCCGATGACACGCTTCAAGAAGCCATCCAGTGGCTTCATCAACTATGGGTGTCTCGCCACTGACTTCAGGTCATCCAGGCACAGGCCCTCCTGTCGGCATTGGCTCTCCAGTTGGTGTCTCTGAAGGCCAAAGATGGGGCATGAACCCACAAGATGGATCACTGTTTGTGGAGTAATATCATCACAAGGGCATGTGTCGTCGCTCGTCAAGTGGAACCTGCGGAGATGACTTCTTATCACTCCATGACCCGTTAGGAGCTGGGTTGATTCAAAGCTAATCAGCAGGTATTCCTGTATACAGCGGCGTCCGTAACAGAATAAAAGAACATCTTTGATACGTTCCTTTGCGGAGAGCTTATGTGCCTTTCATTCCATGTGTCCATTGTAAAATCTACTACTTCCGTGAGTTGCTATATATATATATTCAAATATTTATGTTTTTTTGCGACGAAAATTTATAATTGCAACAGAATCAATGAACATCAATTTATTTGCATAATTATAAAAGCACCGTGGCATAGAGACCAGCTCACAGCGTCACCAAACTAGGGGGATCATTCCAGTCACGTGACACGCCATAAGCCAGCGGTAATAGAAGCCTCGCCGCACTGACCCGAATACTCGTGCAGTCGAGTGCAAGAGCGGTGCGCGAGCGGAAGATATCTGCCGTGACGTCATCGACCAGGCAATTAATCATCATTAGCCAGCGATGCCGGATCTGGTACGCGCCGGATCCGGGACTCCCCGGGACAGGGTTGTCACTTTTACAAGCTTTCAGGTCGCCCTGGAAAAAGGATGAGTTTATAATTTTGACGTCACCCGCCCGGCCGGATGGAGGTATTAGCGGAAGGGGCCCTGGTTTAATTTACGGGAAGATATTTGATGTTGTTTTCCTTTGTGATGTCAAGAGTTTAATAGGGTTTTGTGCTGGGTACGAATTTAATAGATAGTAAATATTTTAAGGCACGCGAATAAATTATTTTAGTTTGTGATGGTATGAATTATTTGTAGTTTGGTTTAGAATAATTTTGTGATTAATCAATACGTCTCTTGGAGTATAAAGTAATACATAAATTTAACTTTTAGTGAGTTTGACTTAATAAGATATTTTCTGGAAGTTTGCTTCCTAGCAAATATTTTCAATGTTGAATTTCCTTCTCTTGATTTTCTAATTGGAGTAAAGTAAATAGAAAAGATTTTTAAGAATAATATTTCAGCTTTGTAGTTTTAATTATATTTGTTTTAATCTTAATAAATAATTTGTGCGAGAGTTATCACATTAAAAGCTGTTTTTAAATGCTCTCAATTTTTTTAAATATTTCTGGTCAGTATTGTTAAATTAAGATAAAACTTTGTGTTAAAAAAGCGTTTAAATCGTTTATTTATTATTTTTGTAGGAAATATTTAGCAAAAATTAATTGAATATTTTTATTTCTTAACAACAAAGGTAATAAAAAAAAACCGTATCGTGTTATTTAAAAAATCAATTTGTAAAGGTTTTTAGTAATTATCCTGACTTGCCTCACTTTTGAGATTAAAAATAAATTCACTGCCACCATTGCCATGGCACGCCACCGATTCAATGTTACCTTGTTTAAACATGCATAATACCGATAATATTATATCAAAAATCGTTATTTCTCACTACTAGCAGGCACTCATGATAAACAAAAAAATCATTTCCCATATTGATTTCAATCAGGGGTAGAAAAGTGTTCATCAGGGGAGTCGCATTTGAGGCACTTTGCAAAGAGATTTCTCGCGACTCAATCGGCGATACTGAAAAACTACCCCGACGAATACATTTTGAGACTCCAAACGTAAAAACTGGGTCAAATGTAAATCCTACTGCATATAGACAATCATTTTCAGAGACAAAAATATTAAGGTCAATTTTTAATGCACGCTAAACCTACTGAAATTATTATAAGAAATATACCGGATTGATTATTCAAATTCAATAAATAACAGGACTTTGATTTAGAACCACTTTTGGTGGCTCATAATTAATAATTTTAGCTTTAACGATTAGCAAAAATAACTCAACTTCTTGATATTAAGATACACGTTTTAGCAATTAAAAAAAATGAAATGAAACGTGATTGATGTTTCTATGATTCGCCATAGGTTTATAATATGGAACCTTTCCTAATTCGTGACTAATTTGGCTATTTGCGAAGGGGTAAAGTCATGAATTTTAAAATTTACATTTAATTTATTCAGAATAGATTTTCAGGACACAAAAACTAATTAAAAATATCAACCTTCACCGTTAGTGCCGATTAAATTGTTATTTAAATTCAATACATTTCCAAAAATCCTTTTCAAAGATAAATTTTCGATATTTTTCACAATAAAATTTGTGCATAAAATATTGTAATAATAATTATTCTATATAAAACAAATTAAGATTTCCATACACGCTTATATGCATTTCTTTCATTAAACTGTTCATACACAATTATCTGTGTTTGGTTCTTGCTGTGAAGGCAGTTTCGATACAACAACATCTCTCCCAGAGTCGTCTGCGATACGTATACATATATAAAGTAATACACAAAATTTAATATTATTAATATTCAAAATAACGACCAAACGAAGAATATAACATTTTTTATGTACACAAATCTTAAATCATAATAAAAAAATTTGCTTACTGAATCAAACAACTGTGGAATATCGCGAAGCCCAAGATTCAATTGCTGATAGAATAAGCGGCGTCATATCAAGATACTAGAAATAATATTCAGAGCCAAATTTGATTTTATATAAAACCGTACATCGCTGAAGTAATCTTAAAAGATTCGGATTTGGGATATTGTAATATCATGCCGATATTCTTACTTAGCTTTGGCAAAATCATTTTGGAGAGCCGTTTTCTTTCTGTCTGGGATTCGGTGGAGTTGAATATTTCAGGAGTGTAAATGAATATTTCTGATAAGAGACGAAAGGATCTTTTCTCAAAAATGTATTATCCCAAATATTTCAATTTTGACGTGTGCGAGTACTCTCGCTAAGTATCGTGTAGAATCTGGAATTCGTGAAGTTTGTTTATTTTATAATCGATTGCTATTTGTTATTCATTCGTATTCGCCACATAGGGGAGCCAATATTACCAGAAAACATCGAGATACAAAGCACGTCGGCCGTTCCTAGGAGTATCCCGTGTATTTTAATAAAAACTGTAGTCAGCGCACGCGGAAACAATTTTTCCTAAAATAATATGTTATATATAAAACAATAAAATAAATCACTAAAAAATATTCTTGTTACTTTTCAGAAATGCTAAAAAAACAACCAGGCTCGCTTTGTATTAAGTCGTTTTTGTAGTAAGCCACTACTTGCTGTATTTGAAAAATTCACACAAATTTTTATGAATTAAGAAAATACAAACAAGTTAAGCTTGGTAAAAACTAAAAGAATTGTAAAAAGTTCAATAGTGTAGTTCTTTAAGTCTATTTCAACGTGTTTTTTTTCAAATATACGAGTGGTTTCAAACTCCAAACAGCGTTTGCTGATATGGTAAAGTATAAGCCTTAGAAACAGGTTAAACACATCATTCACAACACATACAACAAAAATATATTATTTTCTGTCTTTTTTGCATACAGCTTATGGAAGCTATTGATATGATGTATGCAAGCAATAAATTACATGCAAAAATATCACGGATTTCATTATTCCGATGCCTACTCAGATCATGGGATATTTATTCTCCATCAATCTCACAAAGCTTAGCGCATTGAGCGAAAAAAATTGCTTTTCAATCTCCGCAACACAACATCATCAATCTTATTTAGGCCGTGTAAGGCTTTCAGTCGAGTATGATAACAATTCACTTTTAAGGCTCCAATGAGCGCGAGCGATGCGCGAGATGTCTTCGCCGCCGCCGAGGGGAGGGCGAGGAGTCACCCGAAGGCTTCGCGAGACATGAACACCGCCCCGGCCCAGGTGTCGTCTGATTGTCGCCGTAAAACAAGACGATAATATTCGCGTATTTCACACGCGCAAAACTGTCACATTGAACTGAGGTCGTCAACGCTCGCGGGTCGAGGGGAGTGGCAGGCTCGAAATGGCTTTTGTTATGTATTTGAATCGCTCAGAAAATTGTGTGAGAAATAATTTCTAGTTCAATTTTATTTGAATTGTATCGATATGTTACACTTTAGATGACACCTGACAGTGTGATGCCTGATAAAACTATTAGTATTTCCATGTCATGACAATAATTAAAACGGTGATTCATACTAGCTTTTGAACACCATAAGAGTATATATTTACCAAGAAATCGTATATTAAGAACATATATTTCCGTGATATCCTGACATCAAATACTTTGAGTTTTTTAATTGTTTCAGGAAAAAAATGCTTCTTACGACTGGGAAAAATATTGGTAGTCAGACAAATATCTAATAATTTTAAAAGAAAATAAATATTAAAATAATGTAATCAAATATCTCTTAGGCAAAAAGTACGTTGGTCCATAAAATTTATAAAAAATACGCAAATTGGACGATTTTCAATTAAAAATAAAACACCGAAAATGCATTGGAATCAATATGACCACCGCACCGGCCCCAGTGAATGGCACGTAATGCTCCCTTCGCCTTTGGTGAATTCGAATAGAGCCTCCCATTTCCTCCCGAATTGACAGATAGGGTAGATTTATAGAACCTGATTTGTCAGGCCAGAATAGTAGCACAGTGATTATACCCCAGGGTAAGGCAGATCTCTCCTTCATTAAACGATAAGATGTACTCGATCTCTCTTAGGCCCCAAAAAAACAGCTATAGATTGCCCTACGATTGATGAACGACATCAATTGTAAGTTCAATTACGCTTGTGATTTTGTTCTAAATTGTCCCATGGATAAAAAAAACTCAGACTTGATGGAGCTGTGGTACTGTGACAAAACGATGCGAAGTCACCGGCCAAGGTCTATTTATTTAGTTCATACTTATATTATACATGCGCTCCTATTTTTGATTGGAGTACTAACCCTTGTTCAGTTTAAGATAAAAATTGATACAGATAGTTCTGACTTAAAGTGAAGAGTCTCAATCTCTTGTAGAAAATAAATAATTGTAAAAATAATGCCTTATCCCACTAAGTACTGGGATTTTTAATAAAAAACGTTAAACAAATGTGTATTAATTTTAAAAATTAAATATTGACGAAAGCAGCTGGAGTACGAAACAACATCAATATTAGAAATTTTCTATTTCATTTGGCATGATGAATCACAAAAAAATATTATTTTCAAATTATATTTTCATTTCTTTCATGTTTAAGCGCTACTTAATATTGTTAAATAATTATAAAAATCAATAGTTTCATAAAAAAAAAATATTTGTCTACTACCAAATTACATCTATCAATGCTTCACAAAACTAGACCGTGGACATTGGAGTAAAAAAACAAATTTCATATTTTCATGTTAAACTTCAGCTGATGAAAGCGAGTATTTTTTTAAACCCTTTCAGATTTGTATTTTTCGTTTGCCGTGCAAGAGAAAATGTGAAAATCGTTTTTGTTACATAACTGAATGTAACTTAAATCATTTATTTACTAGTGAATGCGGAAATTCTATCCGTCACAGTCGACAAGCTATCGCTCGGATTTATTATTATAAAGAAGTGGGGCGATGTCGATTTGAAAAGCATTCAGTAAAATTTTATGCAATCAAAATGACGAAATTCCTCGATAAAAAAATACACGACGAAGATTGAATATTTAACCTTTATTCTAAACCAAGCGCTTCCTTGTATTTTATATTAAACAGCAAAGAATGTAAAGCATTTGTGAAAATATAAAAATAAATCTTGAATGTTCTCCTGTGAGTTTATTTGTAGGCAGCGCGGTAACTTGTAACCTGCAAAACAAAAGTCTCAAATCTTTTCATGAGGGGTTGAAATAATAAATACAATAAAAGAGCTTTATAAGTCAAAAAGTGAAGTTTCGCGAGGCTCTACATTTTGCGAGGCTCTCCCGGAGAGCGATGGCAAGTCGCCAACTACTGGGCGGCGAAGTTCCGCGGCCAGGTGAGGACGGCGGTCTCCGAGCATCTCAAACCTCACGTATTGTTCATCCGGGCGGCCATCGTAGGTGTGTAGTGCGAGAACCGCAGCGGCCGTGGACGTGTCCATATTGAATTTAATTAAAATATTGATAAATGGAAGCTTTTAGGGGTGGACTTTTACATAACCAGAATTGAGTGTGGGCCTTTCTACCATACAAATAGTTTAACACAACACAATTTACACTTTATTCTTTCACAGATTATTTTATTTAAACTCTTGCAAAATATGTTATATTTTTTCGGTTATGCAATATCGTGTGTAGATAGATGCCTAATTAAATATTATCATAATTCAATTAGTTTCCTATCGGTAATATTTTATTTGAATTAACAAGTAAAAATAAATTGCCAAAGCGAATACAGTACGTTGGCAATCACATCTAGGATAAATATATATTTGAATATATATATATATATATATATATATTATCGTGTGTTTCCGTAAAAATGTTCAAATATGATAGGAATGAATCGTAAAATATTTGAGAGCAATGCATAAAATCAAAAACCTCCCTCGAGATCGCATCGACAACGAGCACGAATAAAACAAAGAAGAGCCGGCGCGTTATAAACTCCGCAAGGAGGCGGGCGCTCCGGCTTATTTCATACGAAGAGCGATTCAGTCTGGCGGGCCAGTGCTTGAAACCGATCTAAACTTCTTCTGAGCGCGTTGCACATTCTGCCTAAAACGAGAAATAGCCGCTGCCTCCCGCCCCCTCTCCTCCCCTCCCCTGTCTCCCGCCCCCTCCCCTGCCCCCCTCCCCCCCTCCCCTCCCCCCCTCAAGCAGACCGAAACTTTTTCCGATCCGCCCCTGGCGGCAGCCGCGAGAGCTTGCAAAGCCAAAAAAGCGTCCGCGCCCAATAGGCGAGATCGTTCATGCGGCAATTTCCAATGGCGGATGCATGAAACCGAATATCGCATGATAATGGAGCTCCTCGTGATTTATGTAGCCCCGAAAAAAATCAGTAAATATTTCGCCGTGCTTCTGACAGCGCTGCCGAGAATGTTGTAGAACAACAAATGGGGTGGAGTGAATTTTTATTTTTATTTCCTTTTGACACGCGGAGTAAGATGTCTCTTATTTATGGTGGAATTTAATATATCCGTATGCGGATTTCGAGCATTTACTACGCGTATATTTCATCTAGATTAAAAAGATATTAGCGTTTCGCAGAAATGTATGGCCCCCTGTAGAATGAAATACAAACCAATTTAACTAAATGCTATTTATAAATGTCAAGATTTTGGAAACAAAATAAACGAATAATGCATTTATCGGATAAATGTGTTTTGCTTATTGCAGGTTTAGGAATTCGCTTCACTTTAAACAAAGCCATTTCCAGATAAGCCGAATGCCCGGATTTCCGAGTATCGACTGAATCGAAAGCGGTCCCTCTCCAGCGGAGGGAGGCTGGATCACCGCGGTGCCGATCTCCGGGGTGGCGTTACTTAGACCGCATTAAACTACACACGCAGAACAATGAGCGGAGGGTGAAAAATAGCAAGTGGGGTGCTTTTGTGAGGATCGGCTGAAATTCCGCCGAAACTCAAAGCCGTTGCATTCTTTAGGCTTCCACCGACCACGGCTCACATAATAAATTGTCGGAACTAGACCCAACTAGAAACAAACAAAAGTCTGCCCAACGTAAATGGCATAACAAATTAGATAAGTATTACTGAGTTTAAAACACAACAGCGGCGCACGGTGAATATTTATGTGCTAAATGCAATCGTACTCTAAAGAGTTTTCTCTCTAACTATTTATTTATATATACATATGCATAAACTTCAAACAATTACGTACATCCACATCTACATTAATTTGAAAACTTTACAAGTAGTCTCGTAAAAAAACTAACTATGAATTTCATGAAAACTTCAAAAGAAGGGCTCTTATATCTGAAAAAAATTCTAAAATATATTTTCAATGGAATAGTGTTTCGCGTCAAAATAAAAGCGTCCGAAGTGGTTTGCAGGTGACATCCGCTCCGCCGGCAGCACTCGGCCTGGTTGTGTTCTCCAGAAGCCGCCATTTTTTCTCCCTGTCGCTCTTTTTATGTTCATGATTAATGAACCGAATTCTGTGGAACTTCTGTTGATAAGAAGGGGGTCGCGACATGCACCGCGGAGTTTATTCTCTCGCAGACAGCTCTTTATTTTCGGTTGGACATCTCCTCTCGCGAGGGGTTACCTTTTCATATTTACGTTATTTATCATGTCAAGATGATGTCAGTATAGTAGAATATACTTAGCACTGGAGTGCAACTGGAAGAAGTAAAAATCATTGCACAACCCATCAAACTACTTATAAAAAGAAGTTAACGTGTATTCCATTTGCGAACTATATTTTATGTTATGATTTTCTCGAAAATTTCAATGATTGCAATGTTAATGGTCAAAAATCAAGTATACATTCAAGCGTTTCATTATTTGATTTTCATTCCTTCAAAGTTACATTTTAATTATTTTTTAAACTATATGTATATATTTATATATATCAAGCATTAAGAATTTAAAACGTGTAATTAATGTGGTGAAATTTTTAAATGACCGCTAAAATATATTTGGTGTTAATGGCAGCTATAATTGTTATATTACAGATTTAACTCAATATTAGATTTGGAATTGGTCACTATACTACTACATTGTCACTATCAGATATAATTAATAATAACGCTTGCATATCACACGTGTCTGGTAATATTTGAAAATATTCATTAAGTGTTTTATTTAGATTTAGAGTTAGTATTTATGAATGTAATAAAAAGCATAAACTGTTCAAACTTATCGGTTGTTTCATTTCCGATCAAGACTAGGTGGTTTATTTTTTAAGTTTTAAAACATAATAAATAAAATATGAGTTAACGTGAAATAAATACAACCTATTGTTTTTTTTTTTCTTTCAAAAACACGGAAAATACTTACAGTTAACATTGTATAATATTTATGATTTTTTGATATAAACAAAAATGAATAGCATATTTATTTTCACAGCTATAAAAATATAAGCTTCTCGGCTGGCTTACATGGCTAAACTTAATTTCCCGAATTTGAATAACACCGAGAAGGTCGAATCGCTGTTTTAAAAGGCCGAGATGTAAAGCATGTCCGCTCTTGCGGGGAGCGATAATGAAGTAGGCCCTTACTCTTGGCTCGGTGGACTGCGTAAGAGAAATATGAAAGTTTCTTTGAGAAACTCCGAAATCTCTTTAATTTTCCAAATTCATTGTAATGCAAAGTCGTCCGCCTTACCTGTGAACAAGAGAAAACAAATTAACATCTCGAGTGTTTAAAATACACAGCTATTTTCAGAAGCACTTAAATAACAAAATACCTCACAGGTGTAACGCTTTGTGTTGTGTTTTTTGGGTGTTATCGTAGAAAGACACATTCTGATAATGAACTAACAAACTTCTCTCAATTAAAAGTAAACAAAGGACGGATGGAAAATTTTCCACATCGTTAATAGATTCCGACCGCAGAGAAAAGGGTTGACAATTTCGTTTATTGAAATAATGTAAAGCTCGAAGCTGGGTTAGTGGAGGATTAAGCGGGGAAAAACTTTGTTACGACGATAAAGGAGAATTAATTTCACGATATTTTATGTAAAAAATAATTCCGAGCCATTTTGTAACGACGTTTTACATTACAAGCTCTGTTTACCGCAATTATAATTTAAAAATTACAAAGGAATTATCCAGAAGCCGCGCCGATCCACTAGCGTCCGCGCGATTACTCCGGCGTCCACGCGGGGCGCCGTGAAGCCCGCTGTCTGTTTTGGCTAAATGAGGCTATTACAAAGGTTTTTTATGGTCACGCCTAGGGGAGGCCGTAGCAGGCTATTTGCTATTTCAGAGGGTAAATAGCCAGGCGTCCGTTAGGACTTATAATTCACGCCGATTATGGGGTGCGGGCACTGCGCTTCCGAAACTACCTTCCATATTACAACACCAATGGATACGTACTGGTGTCTTGTATAGGCAAGGGAACACTTTACAAATAATTTAGAGCCACATATTTATTCTGAAATGTCTCATTTCATTAAGTTAATGAGAAATACAGGTGGGATTCTTCCCGAGTGGAAGTGGGTGCAGTTTATATGAATGCTTGAATAAAATTTAAAGAGCAATCAGCGACTCAAACTGGAACGATAAGTATTCAAATAATGCTCATTGCATTTAATTAAGTTAATAGCGCAAGCATTTCTAGAGAATCATCGATTGCGGAAGTATTTTTGTGGCCATTGAGTATGAGAGGTACTTTTAAAATGCATTCAGAGGAACTCGCGCAGGAAGAAAATTGCATATCGAATCAACCGAAAAAGATAGAATACACTTTTGTAACGCATAAAAGTAAAATCGGTAAGCATTAAAGAACCATAAAAAATTTATACAAAAATTGGTAAAATAAATGAAATTTATTTTACCAATACTACAACAAGCGAATTTTTAAAACATTATTTAAACAATAAAATATCATCTCCACAGTTATAAATATAATATTCGGCAAGTCACAACAATTATTTTATTTTTTGATTAATTGAGTTTGATTTGATTGATTATATGTTAAAAATTATATAATTGAGAAATACTAATTAATTTACATAAACTTATCTATTGTGCCACACCAGTGTACAGTTAGAGAACAGGGTAGGTTTCACACGAGGAATCACAACGACTTCGCAGCGCAGGATTGCAGCCGTAAGAGAAACCAAGTAATTTTCAGAGTTAAGTTATGTTAAGCCAATGATACAAATAAACCACCTAATAATTTAGTAGCCAACACGCTTGAGTATCCCTAATTCGAATACGTCGAAAACATATTTTATTTAAAAATTCAGATTTTAATGGAAGCAAAACCTTTTTAAAAAGATAAATATGCACTTTAAGCATAAAAGCAAATGCTGGAAACGTATCGAGTTGAACACAGAAGCGAATGCGTATACTGCTTGCCGAGTTGCCTCGTCCTTCTACTCTTGCAGAGTGGTGTGGTCACAGACTCTGCGCTCTTATCTTGGGCGTCTTCCATTCTTGGAGCAGAGATTAAACACAAAGTTGTAGCAAAACCGAGCGTCAACGTTGATCATCCGCAAACAATGGCGGAGACGTAACCGGCGGCTTATCTGCGGCCCGCGCAGGGTGCGGCCGCGGGTTCGAGTCGCGGCGACTTTACAGCACAATTATATTCTGGCCGGCGGCCAACCGCCATTAGCGCCGAGATAGTGCAGCGGCTGCGGATCTGGATTTAGCGCTCCGCTTTAGACGCCGGGGTTTATGAGGCTCTTGTGGTGTTATTGCTGTGTTGATTGTGTACTCTAACGTTTGCATTGGATATTTGTCAAATTGTGCTGTGGGTATTCAAGTACCTTAAGGACAACCCGGCGTACGTTTAAACGACTAAACATCACGTTGTGTAGATAAATAATTTTAATAGTTTCACAGGAAATGCGTTATGTAATATTCATCACAGACGAATCGTAAAACGCAAAATCGCAATAAACGTATAGCAGTACTTTTTTTTTTTTCAATTTTTCTAATTTCAAACAATTTAACCCTTTGCACTCGAGAGGTGCGTCTCAGTCACCACTTTGTTTGGTGCGGAAATTCGATCTGCGGTGATAGCTATTTATGGTGGTGATCTTATTCTTTAAAGTTCGTTCCTAAACACTGCCTATACAATTTTACAAAGATTATGTTATCTCCCTTTCAAACTTCGTAAGAATTTCTTATCCAAGATAACTGCGGCAACATTAAAGACTGCACCGAGGACTGCGGTCTCAGTTCAACCTTGACAGCCGTGGCAAAAGGACTAGCATTATCTAGTTTGCTTTATAATATCTAATACCATTAAGATAATATGTATAATAAACCCGGCAAAAGACATCAAACTACATACTATTGTGATACTTGTCACGAAAAGCCGGGCATGCATCTCGGCAATTGTTACATGAAACATCATACAAAGCCAAATTACAAAAACTTGTGTAAAATTTAAATATACATTAAATATTAAAATATAAAATTTTTATGTGTTAATTTGTGTGTGTGATCATTTTAAGTTAGAGGTAAGAAATTCACCAAAAGCCCTACGAAACGCTTAAAGTTGCTGATTAGTCCGCGCGGAAACGCAAAACTGCATTCAAAAAAATTACAAATATCAATATCATTAATCAAATTTTAGTTAGGACCCAAGATTAACGTCCTGTAAAAAATGGTAGCAATTAAAACCATTCGAACTATCTGGCACAAAATTACATGTTAATTTAGCGACATAATTATGATATTGACGATGTGCCCAATGATATGTGCTGCTTTAATCTATGCGCCGCGTCACGCTGGGCCAGGATTACTGCACTTGGCCGGGTAACATTTGGTTGATGACCCTTCTCACAGCCACTTTCGCGTGCTGGACTTAATTATTCTAATTGGATTTATTTTCCCGAGCAAACAAACCAGTCGGGGTAAGTATGATAAATGATACGATTCCGCAGTTTATCTATGATCCCCGGTCTTCATGAAACATTCAGGAGGGCTTTCCTCCTCGTTGGATGCGCCGCGAAGAGGACTATAATCTGGGTTTCAGTGAAGGGTGACTTATATGGACATCACGAAATGAATATGATTACAACAATTTTACATACAAATGATGGTGACGTATTAGCAAGACCATAAAAATTATCTGGAAATTGGTTTGATTGGTTTCTGAAATTATTTAAAACACTAATTGATAAACTGATTGATTATCTATATTTTTGAAATTTAAATAAACTCGATGAATCAAAATTATAAACTATTGACAACATTAATTCTGACATTTTCCTTTGAATTCGGGAGCTTTTTTAAATAAACAAAAGTAGATGTATAGTTTTGTGTATCGACCATATACCAAAAATTACACTTAAAATTTTGGTGTAAAAAGCGTTAAATTTTAGTCAAAATAAAAAAATAATCTAATAGTAAACATGGGTAATATAAATAAACATACCCGCTTCTAAAGTAAACATTTTTTTATACGTCCTTTAAACCATATTGAAACCAATTGAATAAACCTAGCATGATTGAAAGATTAAAAACTTACTCCATAAAAGATTCTACAAAAATGCCTACGTAGCTTGAAATACAATTTTGAATGAATTACCATATTACGTCTCAAGAAGGAATATTACAAAATTCCAATTGAAAGCATCCCAATAATCCTGAAGAAATGACAGTGCTCGGCTCGAAAGGGGGTTTCCTTATCTAATTGCGTCAGACGCAGTGGCGGCGTCAGCTGGCGCAGTCATCGAGGGACTCCCCGCTGCCGCATCACTGATCACTAAAAATATATCTTGATGGAATTTTCCAGATATTTAATTAACCTTTCTGTACGTAAAAACATTTTTTTTTAAATTTTATCGTATGAACGTCAACTGTGATCATTAGATTGTGTTGAGATTTGAAAATATGCATATTTGTATAATACAAAAGAATGTGAGTTTAAATATTAAATCAGGAAGCAAATATCCCTTTTAAGTCACCGAACGATAATTTTATTCATACCTTTGAGATAACAAAATCTCTTATATTTGAAAAACAAGACCGCAGCATAAAGCAGTAATGAGACTATTTGAATTAATTGTACAAAAAAAAATCCAGACTGAGATAAGCAACGTGTATTTTTTTCCCGAATAAAAACACTAAAAGAATTTTTTGTCTTAACTTTTAACTCAGCTGGGGTTCCACTCCTAGCGAGATAAGTTCCCTTCCCTCGCATCCGATCCGAGCATAAATCTCTGACAAAGTTTTCTGGCACGTCCGCCATTATTGTAGATAGGCACACGGGGAGGGGCTAGGCCCGCGTGTGAGAGGATCGCGCCCCACGGCCCGCGAGACCTCCGGGGGCTCGGCGGTGATGGGAATCGTTTGTAATTAATGAGGCGGGGGGCGCGAGCAAATCCCCACACCCCCAACCCTGCAGTTTATCTTGCACTTCATTCGCACTATGAAAGCCATCCACGGCGAGGGCTCCATTCAATGTCAGAAGCCGTTAACACCGCAAGATGAAAGTTAAAAGCACTCCCGTTAAGCATTCATTCTCGGAGCTGTCGCGGTAATGCCTGCCATTTCACATTTCAATAGATATATATCTAGACAAATTCATCGCCTATTTATTGTCGTCTGAGATGTATCAAGACAAATTCGCTATCATAAAAACGTCACACAGAATTAATACATTTGCTAAGTACGCTTATAATTAACGCAAATTTATCTCCATTAGTTGAAGACTTTTCGCCCGGCAATAACAAGGTGGCGGTGTGAGCACGAAATCTGCGTATAAGCAGATAAATTTGCGAGACACTTTTCAAACGAACAAAGCGAGGTCGCTGTAAACATTGAGACATTTTAAACATATTCAATAAACTTTTCAAGTGGCATATTTGCATAATACTTCAAACGCGGTGGAAGGGGATTGTTCGTGGCTATTGATGCGTGCCTGAAAATGAAATGTCTAGACAACGAAGGATGATGGGTTTTGAGAGGAGAATTCGTAAATTTTGCTGAAACAAAGAGACGCTCGTATAAAACTCTGTTTTGTTTTGTTCTGGCTGTCTAAGTAAAAGTATTTTTAAGCGCGAATATATAAAATCAAAAACGCTTACTCTGTTTTGTTTTCAATAATATTTTACCACAGAGACATATTGATGTGAAAGACATATAGTTTAATTTCTTTTTAAACAAAGCAGTGTCGATAGCTAAATTCTATCGTCTTTTACCCGTGTCATCCCCAGATCCATCAAGTTTGTTGTGAAACTACTGAAAACAATTAGCATGGACTATCAAAGCAATAGTGCCCGGCCTGGCGAAAGAGCAGTGATCTAGTGAACTGTCAAGCCTTGGGAGAAATCCTACCCACTTCCGACGTCGAATTGAGCCGATCTTGGTAATCATAATTTGTTTAGACATTCCACGAACTGTAATAGCTTCCATTACGTGATCAACCCCCATGTTTATTGGAATACTTCTCGGAAACCAATTTTGGAAGCTTCTTCTCTGCCACGCATTATGAACGTTATTTACTACACTATATATATAGTACATACACATAGCCTTATACACTACATAACAAATTTGTTACTTTATTTTCTACAAAATTGTAGCTAACTATATTATAAAAATAATGTATCTTTAAGAATGAGAAGATGTTTAAACCTTTTTGAAATAGAATAAGGACCTGTTTTTGTGTTGAATTTTAGATCTGTTTTTTTACACATAAGACGGAACGGTGTCATGTAGAACTTAACATTCATCTATAAATGAATGAAATGGTTGCATTGAGATTGAATTAATTCATTTATATAAAAGATAAACCTTTCAAACAGAAGGATTTAATTACAAATGCTAACAAGCAAACAAACGACCTTCGTGTTTATTTAATTTAATACTGATAAGATACGTTGTATTTATATTGCAATCGATTACTTGTTACAAAACAAAAACTAATGACCGCTGAGGGGAAGACAAAGAATATTTATTATTGGTAAGCAAATGTTTCATATACAAAGGTGTGACAAAAAATATATATATATATATTTATATGCACATATAAATTTAGGGGTTTGTTTTATTGATTACCTTTTGAAACATGCTTGCTACGCTTCCTGCCAGATCCTGTTTAAACCCTTTTCAACAACAAGGTTATTACTTTTATCTAATAACTCTGATTTTATGAAACGTTAAATTTTATATTGCTTTACGACCCAGTGTTTCATAAACAAGCGCTTACAAGACGATCAAATTTTGTCTTATATTCCTATTACGGGAAATACGAAAGTAAATTTTTATGCAGAGGTCGTCTTGATTCCCTGTGAACTTTTTTCCTTTAGTATATAAGGGTAAAAAAAGAAAACAGAAATATCCTAAGAAAAAGTCATAACAATAACATAAACTTGACTACTGGAACATTCTGTTCGGAAGCTTTAGGAAGGAAGTTTATCTAAAAGATCGAAGTTATCCCTACAGTTTGTTATGGCATTCCTCTCTCAGATAGAATGAGAACAAATTACACAGAAAGTCGTCTCTGAAACTGCAGTAGCATCTTTAAACTTCTATGTAAGTGTAAACTACAACAAGGTACCCTCTTTGCTGGTTGTATTTTAAGTTGGCATCGCTTAGTTATTTAATAAAATATATTTTTATTCCATGTACAACTTTTTTTGTACTTTTTACTTATTCAAGTCAACAAGATATATTTTCTTAATAAAACTGAATGAAAGCAGTAATCTCTCCTCATCTAAGAGCCAAATCTTTCTGAGGACTGTAACGAAAAAGAATAAAAAGTAAACACAGAATTCCAAAAAAGATTACAATCCTTTCAAATCTCTCAGTTAATCTCTTAAAGAAATTTCGCAGAAATTCCAAAAAACAAGAGCGCACCATCTTATAACTTGTTTTGGGGTCAACGAATTAAATAACATCGGTTAATAAATATAAACGGGGCACAAGTTTCATTAAAGCCAGGCGGAGACCTAATCCCAGACGGCCGAGGCCCCCGGTCCGGGGCTCTACAATCTATTCAAATGGCCGTGGACAAGGGTCAGGGGGCTGCACGTACAGTCCAATAGGGCGAGATGGAGCGCAGGGGTGGGCGGGGGTGTAAAGGCGATCGCGGTGAAGTTTCACACGATTACGATCGTGCGAGCTTTGTACTTGCGCGAATGTTGCTATACGAGTCCCGCTAAAAGTTTTCGTCTATATATTGGAAGTTTAACGCTATGTGGCTCGGTTGGACATCTGATGTAGGTATATACTCGCAGTGCGGTGATTCAGAACCGACCGACCTTTTCAGTGTCTTATTTATCACTCACGGTATTTATAATTACACCACACGCGTTTATTTCCGATGTCTAAGTAACCATCGATATATTATTGCCAGTTATAATATTATTATATATATCTTAATTCATTTAAAATGTACATAATGTTACTTTTCAAAATAAGTATTTTCAATAAATTTATCATTTGAATATAAAAACTATTACAACAAAGGATCACCCCTATAACAAATAAAAAAACATAGCAGTTGACAAGATAAAATGGTATCAGTTTTTATTAGAGGTCACGGCTTCAAAACAGTGATGATGATAATCACACGGAGGTCTAAATAAAAATAATTTTAAAAATACACAATATTTAATTAAATTTTCTTCCATACGTATAGATGTATTGTGACGTCACAAAAAATATTGAATTCCCAAAATGTGAGTATGATGCCAAGGATCCTATTTCTGAAAATTGAGACAAACAGCACAGACTCCTAAGACTTTTTTCACTCATTCTAATAAGTAATGTATGATAAAGTATTCGTATCACTGAGTGCTTTATTGGAGTACTCTTTGTCGTAATACAATAAGTAAAGTACACAGGACGTTTCTTGTATATATATATTAAAAAAAAAACAAATTGATTGAGCAATACGAAACTCTAAATATGTTTTAAAATCTAGAATTGTGTGGATAATAAAGGATGGAAAAAATAATATGAATTTATATATATAAATAAAAAAAATCTTTTCCGAAGCAGGTTTTTAATACAAAAAGTCGGCAGCCACCGTTATTTGATTGACATGCCACCGCAAAAACAAAAAAGAGGTCATCGAAATACTTTTTCCTCCCGCGTCGAAGCGAAACACGAATACAGTCGAACACTTCCCTTTGGAAATAACCAATCGCGCGGTCCGTTTCATTTCCCCCGAAACCTTTCGAAAAAATCGGTTGGGAATGTTCACGAACAGCAAAAGCTCTGCCAAACCAGAAGAAATGTGTTTTGACGGCGGTAATGTAAAAAAACAATATTTCGGGAGCATTATAGCTCCAGCGTTCATGCTCACTTATAGTAAAGATGTTATATACATAAAATATTCAGAAGTATGTGTTTCATCAGCATTACGTACAGACCTTCTAAGCATTATATATATATATTATTATTAATTTTTTTTGGCCAAGGACATATGATTTTGCGTCTTTTAGCAATGCCATTATGTTTGCGATACCTTCTTGTGCGTAGTATTGATCGGTCCCGCCGTATTTCCCTGCCACCGGGTTCCGCGGACACTTGCGTATCGGGATGAATGTGCACTCGAGGGCCGGGACTTCGGAGCGTAAACAAGTTAGCTGACCCTCGAGTCGGCGCTGGCGGGCGCAGATCGGAGAGGGGACAGAACCTATTTGGATACCATTATCGCCGGAGATTTGGGTCTCACTGCCCTGCCATTGTAGCATCCGCCGGCCAGGGGGGTGTAGCACTTTCAAGCTGGGCTGTTTTTCCGGTGGCGAACTTGCGTTTGGCCGTAACGGTTCATGGAGGTTGCATCTGCTTACATTAAACGCAAATGGTAACATTTTCAAATCAGAACTCAAATGAAACAAATAAAAAAAATGTGTATGTTCTTAGATCGGTATTTCGGTTGCAAATATTTTATTGCTTTCAAAATATGTAAAAGCTGCATTGAGGCCCAGAATACATTCCTAACGAATTCCTAACATTCCAAAGAATAGGTAGTTTATATTCGCAAACAGCTTGACAAAGCACACCACTTTGGAAAAGCATTGTGTACCCTCCTAGGCAATACTCGTGGATGCTGAAGCGCAACAAACTCAAATTACTGCTACAGCTTTGCCATATTCTGCTGCGTTGCTGGTTTGCGTTCAACACAATTACAAAGCCATCGGTGCTAATTTAATACTTGTTATTATCGTTTACTGCGATATAAATAAATGAAGAGTAGATTGTTTTTGCAACGTTATAATATATGTGAGATGCTGGATTTTTACCGTGAGAATTATCATTATTATTTTGATTTATTAAATTTAACAAAGCACTGCATAAAACCAAAAGTGTATGTTTTTAAATTCCACAACGTCTCTTGATGATTTGTAGTATTCAATTTATTTATCTGCAATTTTCAGTGAGGGGTCAGTTTCTGGTACATTCGCCAAATAATCCAATGTTTCCGCTCTGCAAGTATTTCTAGGAAAGAATTCTAAGGGATTTAAATCCCCTAGAACAATACGAATAAAAAAATGAATAATGCAAAAGGGATTACCTAAACAGTGCGCTCCCCCGCGCTTATTACGCCTTTCGCAGGTGAAAAAGTAAAAACAAATAAAAGAAAAGTTATTTAAACACTAAACGTATATTTGAATACTATATTATTTAAGCAAAAACTTTAATCTACTTGAATTAGTTTTTTTAAGTAAGCTATTGTACTATTAAGGTTTCACACATGAAACGACAAAAATTATCTTTTTTTTTTTTTAAAGAGATGGGGACGTAATTTTTATGATCACCGTGGATCTGCATCGTAACTAAAAAATAAATAGTTCTTAATAAATGTGCAAGCAATGCAGTTATAACTCCATAAATATTTTATGACTCTCAAGCATTCTTGACTATACAAATGTAGCATTTTGTCATGATATTCGTTTTAAGTGTGCTGTCTAGTCGTGAATCGATTGCCAGTCTTTGATCTATTTTACACTTATATATGACGATTCAATTTTTTTCTGAGAAACAGAACCACTGTATTCTTATCAGCTGATAATTACCAGATAGTTAAATATAAACGTATTTATTTAATCAAAGTTCAATTTGCAAACTAAAAAATAAGGCCAGCAAATGTTTAATGTTCCACTATTTCAATTCCACACTTCAAGCACAGAGTATATGTGACGTTCCAGTTTTATTGTACGTTCACAGAACAGAGCGAGACAGAGCATAAAGGTTATCTAAAGCTTTTATATTTAATGAAACGAACTTGACGACTTACTGAAACAATTGAATCTGCTCAACGACAGTCATCTCGTTATAAAATAGATAATTAAATTTGCAAATCGCGTGTACGTCATACAATAACTCATCAGCTATGATGATCTAACATTACAAATGTAAAAGGCTATAAATGCTTATCTAGTTAGTATTTCTTTAATTTCTGTGAGTTTACGTTTTGACAGTTTGATAACACTTATCATGAAAAATCCGTCTCTTCACCCTGGGGGTAAACATTGCCATAAACCGGAGGGATTTCCAAAACAATCCTTCTCGAAAGTTCCCGCAACCTTCTCAGCGTTTTTACGCCAGGAGATGGATAGTATGTGATGTTATTTGCTTTTAAATTGATATCGAAGGCACAAAACCTTTCATCTAAAATAAACAGTTTTGCGAAAGTGGGGGGTGAATTCAGGTAGGAGCTTTATCTCCGGTGACTTCTCAGAAACAGTAATTTTGCGACGATACTCTCTCAGAAATAAAAAAAGCTTTTTATTTCTTACAAGGAGAATATTGATTTACTCTTCGAAATGTGATTACACTTGCGAAGCGTGACTGCACATACGCGCTCGCAATAAAAGTATACCGAGAGTTTCACAAAAGAATAGGTCAGAATTAATTGATTGAGTCGTTCTCAATAACGTCAATAGGTTCACGTGTTCAGGATGCGGCAATATATTTCAATGCTGGGTGCACAAGTCTGCGCATTGTGTGATACGCTTCCATACGAGATAAATCTGTGAGAGTCATGCATAGATAAGCTACGGCGGCGAGCGTTTGTTTCCGTTTAGTTTAACATCCGTTTCCGGGCAATTATTTTCACGGTGTGGTGCGCCGACTGACGTGATCTCTCAAATGGGGGGGAAATTAAAAAAAGAGAATATGGCTGTAAACTCGCGGGGGAGCGCCGCGATGAATGCGCAGCGAGGGGCTCACGGGGCTGAAAGAAGAGCGAATCCAAATAGACGGGAACGATTTCATACACTATTTGGTTTTATGAAAAGCTTTCGCTTGTGTCGTTCCTCTTCGCCGTTTACCGCTGGTTCTCGTAACGTCTGTTCGCGATTGTATCCGAATGTGAAATTTTATGACACATTACAGATACTGTCTCAGATTCCAGCTTTAATGCGATTTCTTCTTGCTCAATTTAACAGCTTTAATTTAATACACATTATTAACAATCGAATCACAGCGTGATGCGCAAATTTAAATAAAAAGTAAATAAACGAATACAAACTCGTTTAATCCAGGCTACCGTCAATCTTTGTCAATAAAATCCAATTGGAGGAGAAATACGCCTCTTTGAAAATCGCTGTGGCGGAATTATTTCAAACAGTTTAATGGAATCTGATGTTTGGCTAGAGAAAGAATTTCTAAGATTTTGAGAATTTGTCCGATGAAACACTGAAGTACTGAAGAATATCTCTTAATCATTTTGCCTTCTGAGTGTGTATCCGACCTTATTTCAATAATCTTAGCTATTTTATTGCTTACTTAGAATAAATTAATTTGTTTATAAAACATTCATATACGGAACATGGAGAAGCACCCAAGTTATATCAAAAGTAGCAACATTCTACCAGAGTAATATTAATATTATATTCATATGAATGATTCGAGGAAACTTTGGCGTAAGTAAAAGCAAAGGTAGGTTTTAGTTCGCTGAACTTAATATTCTGTCTACCGTAAAATCTTAAACACCTTATGCCTGGGCGCCTCAAGTGGAGATCAGAATTTCAATTAACTTTCAATTGATAAACATAGACACAAACTTACTTAGGAGTTGATGTGAAAACTATACTACAAGTTGGAGTGGGAGCTTCGCATCTGAGTTATTTGATCGAGAACGTTAGGTGAAGGAACAAAGTTGGAAAGAAACTCGTCGGAGGCTTATTTTCTATTATAGAGGAAAAGACAACACCGTATATCTTACGACAAGATATTTTTGTGAATGAGTGATACTTACATGTTGTTAAGCTTCAAACAATTGAAATGTGGTGATATCTGAGTGTTACTGAAACAATGTTATCGCTAATATCTTCAAAAAACTAAAACAAAATTAAAATTTAATAACAATAAACTAAATATGACTGGGAATCTCCAAGAATAATCCAAGTTGCAAAACTTATCACCAAGAACTGCCATAGGTGTTACGACGTTTAATGTATACAAATATATATTATAAATAAAATTGGAAAACTACAATTTATAATGATTTTATTTTATCTCTCACCAGCGTTTGCTTGAATTTTTTTTGCAATTGGGTGAAATATGTTCGAACAAATTGGACGTGCACAGTTAAACCTATGAAAAGTATTGGAAGCCGACGTGTCAGATCCGCGCCCTATATACAATGAAAGAAGACATAATCATCGCCAACTACAAAAGTTCTGGCCAATAAAATCAAACGGCCAATAAGACCCCAAACTTTTAATGAAAGTATGGAGCATTCACTCTTATCTGGATTTATATCCAGCCTCGGTGAGCATTGTAAATCGGGTAAGTTTCCGAGTGCCGAATAAAGAGGGACCGACTTGTTCAAAACGGCTTTATTCAAGCCAGATAAATGTAATTAAGCGGACCTATCGGTGAGACCCGCAGCTCAGCCCCGACCTTGTTCGGAGAGTTTCAGTCATCTTACTTGCGAAAATCGACCTTGCAACACAATCCATAGTTTGAACTGTCGCTTCTTTTGCAAGACATATTCATAACAGGAGAACGTTTGGTATGACATTTCCCTCCATACTTGTAGCTGTCATATAATATTATAGAAGAAAAAATTAAAAGTCCTATTAAAAGTCCAAAAATGACCTAATCTGTGCAAACAACAAACTATTTGTATTTGGTATGTCATACAAGTTGTACTGATCATCATTTCAACAGTCGACTGTCTATTATGCAAAACCACTGTTCTTTCATCCATTGTTTTGTATTATCGCAAACATTTTATAAGCGAAATAGTACATTGTATAATTCATTTGACTTTTATGAGACAATCTGCATAGAAAATTATAGCATTGCGTATATCGCTAAATAGTAATATAAAATATAATTTATAGTACGTAGCGTTTCAAAACTACTGAATATGTAATGTTAGAGTTGTAGTACTAAGCTGAAATCAAAATATGATGGGAAACATTCAAAGTGATGACGAGAAGTAAATTACTAAGTTCTTTGTGTAAAATTTACGTACTATTGACACACAAATCCAGATAATCTAAGTAAATAGTTTAGTAACTACTTAACTCATAAAAAAATATATGACCCCACATTAAAGATAAGCAGGTGACAAAGCACTAAGATGAGGTTTATTAGGCTAAAGACGTGGAAATATTATTTCGATTAACTTTAATATATAAATTGTTTATTTCAAAAGCTACAACGTTACAGAAGTTATACTTTTGGATAAATAATATATCCACAAATATCTTTGAAGCAAATATAAAAAGCAAAAATATTCTGATTGAACTATTGGATTATTTTGAATGAATAGACTTAAAAAAACAATATAAAGACTATATTGACTTATTTCTGATATAAATTTATTGAAATAACATAAAATTTTTAAAAATATAAGCCTTGAGTAAAATCGTGTCACATGCCACTCACAAAATGGAAAAGTTCATCATGTATGATGAATTGCGAAGCAAAAATAAAATCGCTTTGAAGCGGCGCCATTCAAAAATCAAACAATCAACTGGATGGGAGTAAAGCGCTCGCACACGAGTGCAGCGGGGAGAAGGACCTCCACCGTAGAATAAAAATGCTAATTAAACAGCTCGCAGTGACCCAAATAGGAGCTACGGAATTTATTGATGTATGCATAAAAACATGAAACGTGTTATGTTACCTATCAGTGAAACAAGGTGCTACTGTAAAAATCCAGCGCAAACAATACGCTGATAAGTTAACGCAAATCTCTTTATGAAGATTCCTTTAGTATTTCATATCTCGGTTGTATAACGTGGCACAAAGAAAACCTACTGCGGGAATTTTAAATATATAAAAATAAAAGGATCAATGTAAGCTTTACGAGATTGAGCTAACATAGATAACACAAAATTCAATATTTAGGATTAATTTAAGGAGATATTTAAATATATATTACATATAAATACTGGTCGGAAAATGAATAAAAATTCAGTAATTTATATTTTTGGCATTTCAATTAATTATATTACAGCTCAAACTATTCAGAGCGTTGGGATGGTTCAGGTCAGAATAAAAATAAACATTTAATGCAGGCTTTGCAATCTCCATCCAATTATCCCCGACGCACAATGGCGATCGGCCAGCACGAGGGCGCCGTGCGGGCTGTAAATGGGCGAGCTGCCCGAGATAAGAGCAACTTCCCCTACGCCAATAAAGCACAACCCACTTAAGATATTGAACACAAACAAATCCCACCCATGACAAAACTTAACAGGGTTTCAAAGGCCCAAAAATATTGAAATTAATAGTTTTCTGCAAAAGAAAGATGTTATAGTTGGGCAAACTTTTTTCTCCGGGTTTCCCTCTGAGATTTACTACCTCCTAAACTTTCGAAGACGCCGAAGTTTGCAATGATATTTTTATGCAAATTTATGCGTAGAGATGTATTGTAGGGGAGAGTAGGACTCGGTGAATTAAGTGAGTAAAAAATAATAATTCGTGTTTTCTGAGTTAACATGCTTCGCGGATAGAAAAAAATTAAATCGAGTTTTTAATTTACTCTTTCCCGACCAATTTAGATGATTTACAGAGGCAATTCGGCGCGGGATTGCACAGCGCAAAAATGAACGAACAGTAAATTTGATTATGTTATAAAATGATAATATTTTTGTGAGATGTGAGAGTGGTTTCGCCGTCGCAGCCTGAAAGTTGGAAATGAAAAAATAATACAGTATTAAATCCTCCGAGCCGGCTGGTTAATGGGTCCCGTGATTGCGAGATTAATGGAGGATCAGCGTCAGAGGGCAAAACGGCGGAAAGCACAATTTTTCAAGCATCCCCTGAAAAGTGGGTCAACTCCCAAGGTCTCATCTTAATACATAAATATTGATACTGCACAGATCTTGTCTAACTGTTTTTGTAAGGTTATTTGATAACCATACAAAATAATAATAAAAAACTAATAGATGTACTTTACACAAACAAAGAATCTTTGGTGTATCTTTTCTATCACTATAGCACACTTTCATAGAAGTAAGATCACCATCACTCGGGTCCGTAATACTACACGGGTTGTATTAGTAGAACATACACCTCGAATGTAAAGAGCTCCTCCTGTTTATTTGCTTGTTCTCTAATGCACTCGTGCCCGGAGTACTGCACAAGTAGACGGAAGGGAATATCTCGCAGGGTACTAGAGGACCGCAGCATGCAGGCTCTCAAGTTTAAGCTCGTGCAACGCCAAGTTTATTTCACTACAAATTAAAAGAGAAGAGTGTTTCTCACAATAAAGATAATATTTTAATTACAAACAATGCGTCTATGTTTGTAACGTAAATCATAATGTTTTCATCTGTGTAAACTAAGGAAGTTGTGCTGTAATAAAATACAAGTTTATCGATTATTTATGTAATTGCGAGTAGTTACGGAGTACATAACGTATTGTTACAGTAGGTTTCAAAAGGATAAAAACACAAACTGCATTAGTATAATATTACGCTCTGTGACAAATATAGACCCTTAAATACGATATCACACACATTGGAACAATGGTGGTATTGCACATTTCTTATAAAGTACCAATGTATACTATAATAACCATGCAAAATATGTCAAGGATTGTTAAATCTATTTTTTGAGCTTGGTTTAGTAATAAGAAAATTATATCAAAGTACGATCAAACCGATTTCTTTTCCAGAAAAAAAATAATACTAGGCAAATGGTAATTTTTTCGCAAGAAAATAATAACATTACGTGCCAAAGAAAAGCTTTCATCAGACGTATTGATTCAGATTGGGTTGAAAATTCTCACCTACGGTCGAGGGAACATATTATGTGGCGGTCGCCAGAAGGCTGTTATTCTGCCGTTAAATTGGAACCTTCCTCCACCAAGGCCTCGAAGTCCGCGTCCTTCCCTATTTATGACGTACTATTTCACAGCCAGGACACCGGCCAGCCCCGAACTTTTTATAGACGCTTGGATATAAGTGCATTTTTATTCTCAGCACTGTACGTGTTTTTATCAGATAATTCGCAACCCAATATCGACAGATGCTTTTATAGGGTTTTCGACTAAACGTTGAGGTATGGTCATGAAAAGTTATGAAGAAATGACATGTCATATAAAATGCTATATTGTGTAATGGCAATTTTTTTAAATCGTTATCACTTATAAAAAAGCTTATTTACTATAAAATCCAATAAAAAATAGCTCCTCTTTAGAACCAACATCAGTGTTTTCATTAAGTACTTTATTTTGAGTGCTTGAAAGCTATTTATAATGTATTGATATTGTTCCACTGCGTTATCTTATTTATCAGGAATAGCAAATAAGCTGTTAAAAATATCACTAAGGAAATATTTATGGCAGATTTATATATATGGTAAAACCAAATGTAAAATAGTATTTACATCTGAAATATTATCCGATAATTAAACAAACAGAAACACGATATTTCAAGTTTACTTAATAAATTACACACTGTAATTACTTTACCAATCAAAGAGTCTGATTAAATACGATATTATCGACATGGAACATATAAATAACGAATATACCCGATTATTACAGATGATTCTACAAAAGATATCAATTTCACAAACAGTTCTGCCGAAAAGGCTGCCAGAAGCTTCAATAATTAGTGACCCAGCAATATCATGTATTCTGCAAAATCTGAAATACAGAAATTCATTAGCCGGGCTAATTCTGCCTATTGATTTTGCCTGCTTAAGTATTCTCGGTCCGGGCGCCGGGCGGGCGGGTCGCCGCCTCCTGCTCCTATAAATCGGTCGACTCTCGCACTGGGTACGTTCAATTCTGATTTAAAATTCCCTCAGCTCCTTGACTTCAAAGTCGATCATCACGCCGGAATATCAAACACGCATGAATACTAGATGCACAATCACGCCTGTATTTTTCTCGCCCAGTAAGTAGTGTGTTCGGGCCCGCCGCGAGCCTATTTTGGTATGCAAATTTCGTGAGGATGTGAAAAGAGGGCGCCCGTATTTTATATTTATTAACATTTTTCGGGCAATAATCTCTCGGTAAGCTCGTTTGTACAGAGCATTAGCCCCGCGTTTAATAACTCCGCCCTGTACTGTAAGCGGTGGCTTCCGCGCTGAGCGGACGGGATCTATAATTTAATACGCAACATCTTTAGGATCTACTCTCCGCGGCGCGCTAACTTTTTTGTTCGGAAAAATAAGTTAAATAAAAAAATACGAGGAAGGGTTTTCTGATAGAGACTACAAATTACCATTTTTATCAGACAAATGGCGGAAGGGCCCTCGGGAAATCGATTTCTCTCTTTACTGTTTCAGGTTCGTTAATTTTGTCAATAAAGATAAAAGGCAGAAAGGACATAAATAAAAGATATTTATCGGTATCGCTCAAGTGAACTTATCGTAAATATCAATAAATTCAGAAAGCTTAAAAAAATAAATAAGGCTCCGTACATCATAATAGATTTCCGAAGTAATTTTTTTATTTGCCTATGTCTAATCCACCATATTAGTATTTCTATGAAAAACCGCTTTTGTGTAAGAACTTAGAAGTGTGTGAATACAACACGCGAATAGATATTTTAGAATAACATTATTGGAATAGAGCTGAAACTTTTTTACTACTAAAAAAATAATAATATATTTATTATCAATTTACTCAACGTTGAATACAACCTAGTACGGTATGAGCAACTTAGTTGCCCGACTTAAACTGTTGTCTAAGAGTTGTTGGAAAGGAAACAAGAAAAAAGTGCTGAAATAATTTCGGTAGCAAAGAGTTTTACAAATTTTTGAATTAATTATATTTAAATTCATAAAAACCACAAAAGAAGAACATTATGTTGAAAAAATTACTACAACTGTTATAAGCATTGTAAATGTAAGAAATATGGGTGAAATATAAAGAGGAGTCCTCGCAAGCCCGCACCCTGTTCATAAAAAGATAAAAATAAAATAAAAACCAGCATTAAAGATAAGTAGGGTAATATCTGCAAAAAGTAGGATAACCGACAAAGGGAAGGTCCGCCAGATCATTTCTCACGCAAAGCATCGCATCGTACAGCAATGTTTATACAAAACGCTGAATAAGGCTGAAAAGTTTGTTGAAATTGTTAACACGGCAATATTGCAAAATGTATGGAAGTTTTTAAAAAAGATGATCATCATAAAACTTTTAAAAAGGGCAAACTTGTACTACGCGGGTAAGCCTCTGTTTTTATTTCTAAAAGTTCTGGGGAATTATACGGTGTACTTAATTACACAGAGAAAAGTGTTCCGGGAATAATGCAACAAATAATTTTTTAATGAAAAATCGGGCCGACTTATCTTTGATGACATTTGAGTTATAATAAGTGTATTTGTATTATTATAAATTAAGATATGGAAGCATACATCGAGTTCAGATTTAATTTTTTCGTATACCAGATATTTGAGAATCACATAACAAACTAATCCTATCTTCACATCGTCACCACTGCAGTGCGTTACGAATTATTAATAGACCTAGAGCAAACCGAGGGCACAAATTAATGCGACGTCATGCACTGTCATGCGCTCCACTCTAATTAAGTTGCTTTTTGCAAATAGCCACAACGGATTCCGAGAATTGCACTTTGTTACAGATTCAATCAGAAATGCGACAACCCATGAAATTACGGTCCGCGGAACCCACAAAAATTATATGAATCACAATATTTAATCTCGTTGTTTTGGTACGAGGTACGCCATTGTTTCAAATAATGTATTTACAAAATAACTATTCTATCTGGTGTGTTGTATTATTGCATTCAAAACCAACTCAGCGTTGCTCAAATTAATATTTAAATGTACTCTCCCGTAAACTTTTGCACACGTCACCACGACGAATATTAAAATAATATTTAACATACAAAAGAGTACAATATCAAATCAAATACAACTACAAAAGTGTTAGGCGCCTAACTTATATTTAAGTACTTCAAAGTGCAATATGCGACGCCACTGAGCCTCGGTGCCATAGCGCCCCATAGAATGTAATATAGATTGACCTGTTTTCCAACACTTGCCAGTTTATTTTTTTTCTTTTCTCGAGTGAAAGTGGAATTTCCCCAGTAAGAGCTCATACATAAATAAGGTCGCCCCACATTCCCAGTTTTATGCTTGTGTAGGATACACCCACCAGAAAGTCTCCGACCTCAAAACAAATTGATAGATGTATTTCAGAGGATAAATATATTTGCGATGCTTTTTGCAGAGCGGGCACTCGCCTTAGAGCCTCTGCATAAGTTAATATATTCCGAAATCATCAAGATAAAGACGCCCGCCCGCGGGGCTTCATTGTGGCTCACGGCGGCGTCGGCCACCCTCTCGTAGCATTTAGAGAAATATTATTACATCTGCCTTCTGAGCTGAATTTATGGGTTGCTTGTGAAACAGAGGTAACAATTTAACTATCGATAATCGCCGGTCTTTTATAGGTACATTACACATTCCGAATGAACGAGCTCAATATAAATGAAATAATTATGTTAAACGCTCCTGCTGCTTTGATTATCCGTTAATATGTTGATATTAGCGAAGTGATGAACGTCTGTTTACTGAGATTTTCAGTGATGCTGTTTTAAGGTTATTAATAAATACGTAAAACAGGCTATAAATTGATACATATACCCTCTTAGTTTCTATACTTTTGATGGAACACAGATCAGCGCTGCCGGGAACTGTTCCGTGGAACTAAAAAAACCAGTATTGCTAAATAAACCTGCCATACGAAAATAAACAAAAAGGTTTGTCAAAGCCGGCTCCTATACATTCGCCACTTTGTATAAATTCCTCAGAGCGGATATATTTTTTGCCTCTCGCAACGAAACAAAGAAGAAACAATAAAACGCACAATAAAGGCTGCGGCAATACAGGAAGCCTCGAAATTATCGAAAATGGCAAATTGTGTTCTATTTCCGCGTGTGAAGTCCATTCATGTGGTGAGTAAATAAGTTATTACGATATTTCTACTCACTAGATGTTCGATATTAAACTAGCATTAAATCGGATTTAGTAAACTCAGAATTATAAAACTCATATTTATGTTATTTTCTCCTACTGCGGATTTAGACACTCTTAGCAATATATTTCTATTTCGCAAAACTAAGTGATTTCCCCGGTTCAACTGCAATAAAAATAAAGTGCAGAAATAAAGTTTGACTAGTGATTCCGCCGTCCTAGAACTCGATGCCAATCCACCCATTCAGATAATCAAAAGAAGCAAATACAAACTTCAAAGAGCGCCAGTACGCAAAAATATTAAGACCTTCACTTCAACTCAATGAAATATATTCAGTGATATGTGGATATTGTAAAACGCGAATCTATCCGGAACGATATAGATATTTAGTATGCTTACGGAAATAGTAATCGTAAATACCACTAAACGTAGATATTCCATGAAATATTCTGATAAATTTCCGAAAGCACTTCAAAAAGATATCTTTTAGTATAAAACCAAAAATAAAAGTACAGTAAAAAAAAGATTAAAAAAATATGCATAATTCCTCAATGTTATTTTTAACGAGTTTGAAAAACTTATCAAGCAAATAAATAAACTCAGAATTCCATTGAAACCAAAAATTAACCAATCATAACTTTTTTTTTTAAAAGTACATAGTAATATATGTTTTTTGACTTGATTGTCTGTACCATTTTTTTATTGTTTTAAATCAACCCATCTAACGCACAATCTCGTTACAATCTATTATATGCGGGTATTTTCACGCATCTTACTTTTTTAAGGCCCCTGTACCTGGTGAGGCGACAGCAGGCCCGAGGATGCCTGCATTAAGAATGCATTAGAAACATGGCGATAAATCCATCCCTCGAGCGGGTAGCACAAAGGAACCCGTGTAGGCGGCGAGGGCAGGGCGGGGGCCACCGGATCAGCCCCCGCCCCCGCCCCAGTCTCGTGATGCACGACTTCCGCCGCTCATAAACAACCGATGCACCATTTTTTGTCATCTTAGGTGTAATACGTAACGCTGCACTTAGCGTCGCCCGTAAATGCGGGGGGCTCTTTCAATGAGCATTTTTTTTATGTCATAATATGAACGTCTCTTGGGTCATTAAGGGAGATAGATCTCGATTCGTTTTGTTTATGGAAAGTTTAAACCATAGGTTCCCAAACTATTTTGTCCCGTCGACCCCCTGTCAACATCAAAACTCATCAACTTCAAACATATTTTTGACATATGATATACAGGGTGCGCCATATTTTATGTCGGTATGTAAACATTGAATATCTTTGACATTTATAAACCGATTGACTTAAGTAAACATGTTATTAAACATTAATTCAATACAATTTTAACCATGCTTCACATTGAAACAACGCGCCGAAATAGAGACGCTGAATATTGAAAATAGTTGTTCAGTTGTGTTAACTCAACGTGCATATCGTCGAAAATATCGTGGCCAACATGGCTAATGGGATCCACTCTTGTAGACCCCCATTTACAGTTCGTAGACCGCCAATTTAATTTTTCGCTATCATCGACCCCTTGCAGGGCAGAATCGACCCCTGGGGGTGGATATTGACCACTTTGGGAACCTAAGGTTTAAACCTTCAAACACCGACTACCTTGGGTACACGCATAATAGGGTCGTGGTTGATGTTAAAATGGCAAACGAAAATAATAAAATATGTATATTGATACTTATCTGAGTTAGATTTAATGCGAAGATAATATATTTGTTCAGTGAAATTATTAAATTTCAAAGTTAAAAATGCATATAAAATTAAAAATTAATAAATACGATAAAATTATCTTGAGTTCATCCGAGTTTTGTTGAAAAATAAATAAAAAATATTAGGTACAAAATAAAAATAATTTAAAATTTATATGTTCACGGTTGTGTTTGCTATTATTTATGATTACTCTGTGGATTTTTCGACGCAGGATACTAAAATACTGATCAGGGATTGAAAAAGAATCATATGATAAAAATATTTTTTAGTGTTTGATTTTAGGAAGCAAGGGTACAATAAAAAAGTAAGATATATATGATAAAAATAGAAGGAGATAACCCGTTTCTCAAAATGTCAGCGTTTTATTATTTATCGCCACATCTGTAAATAACGCGATAAAGCGAGGCTGCGAAGAGACGCCCGGGACGGCTGCGCTCCTAATCCGGTTCCATCACATTATACGGAGCGAACTCCTTCAGCAGCAAACGGAATAAAGCGGAAATGAAAATTTATGTATGGAAATGATGATTTATCCCCGGGAAATGGCACCCGACGAGAAGAGACTGAAGCCTTCGTCACTCAACTTTCGCTTTGACCGCCGTGCCGGTCGCTCACTCAATTTCCCGGCAGGATGAAAATATTCCCTAGAAATAAAACCGCTCTTCTGTAACAACCCGCACTAATTTCCGGCGCTGCAGCGGCTGTCATGGCGACGCATGACGCCATAGTGATGTGTGTTGTGTTGGGAATGAATTAATGGCTAGAATCATAGGGATTCCCTCCCTTGTAATATTTAAACGGTTCTACGCTGTAAACTTTGTAAAATGAATCAGTGCGATGGTTTCAGGCATATTCAGAAGTTCTGATAACACGTAGCTGTAATATAGTTTAAATATTTTTAAAAAATCTCAATTTCAATACAAAAAAAAACGCGGCCTACTAATAAAATCCAGAACATTTTGATAATAAAAAAATAAAATTGTTAATAGTGCGATCACATTTCAGCTGTATAACGCATACAATTAAATTTGTGTACAAGATCTTTGTTTGTTTTAGGATATTAAATTTTAGTAACCCTTATATGGATAATTTAATCGAATAAAATATGAGGCGTGACTTTAGGATACCAGCATATAATAAAAACAGCAAAATAATATTTTTCAATAAAACTAAACATAGAAAATGAATGCAAAAATATTTAAAGTTTTTGACTTACTTTTTTACTGCAATCGACTATAGTATAGATTATAGCAGTACCTGTAAATCCGCTCGATTCGTGAAATACTAGAATTGTATTATTTTCAGTGTATTTCATACCTATGTATATATTTGATAATTTAGTTAAAGAATTCAATAATGATAATTGATGAGACAAGTTAAATTGCATTACAGTATTGTATAAAGTATCCCAGTTTGCATAATATGTAGCAGACGATTCAACAAGGCGTTAAGTCGCTGCAGGAAAGCTAACACACAAAACGACAAAAGATTCTCTTATCGTTTTACTCGGAAAGGGAGGGGTAGAGTGTAATAAAGTAGACAATGAGGCGAGAAGCCTTTGAGCGCACAAAAACTGAATTCTGCCACTGTAAACAATTCGCACGAGCATCTCGGCTGTTTTTACTCGCCATCCAGAGGGAAATCCCACAAAGGTGCAAGAACTTCATAATAATTATAAACAACCCTAACCTACAAGCGAGATGAAATATGTAAACCGGAAACAGAGCGGTTATATTTCCTGAGTGTAAGCTCCGTGCTTGAATATATCCGTTTTCTTATTTTTATGCTTTGCACCATCCAAGTAAAGCACCTGGGTTATCACATTCGCGTACGTTGTCTATTTGGATCTCTTTCTTCTTTTTACCCAATTCCAGCTTTTGTACAGCTCAGGTGTCTATTTGAAGGACTTATCTATATCTAACATAAAAACGTATGTGATAAAATATATCCTGTCCTCGTTCTGCAGATACATTTATTATCGCATCTATTTTCACATACAGTGTGTACCATTCGTGTGGACTCTAAAACTAAAATGCTTTAGTTATTGGAAAAAAATAGTTTTAAAAAAAACATAAATTACTCTATAAATGAATATACTTCGTCTTCGTGTGTATTAAAAGCTTTTCTTTTCTAGGTAGTTTCATAGATGAATGATCTTTAGTTCAGCTAACTAGTTCTCCGAGGCGTACGAATCAAAATAGAGTAATATGTCTTATCTTAAATGCGAATCAAAAGTTACTAACATGTTTTAACTAGTCTTTCTTGGTCTGCCTCAGCAACGGCGTCACAAAATTAGATGAATATCACCCCAGTTATAAAGCCACCCTTGCGGCCGTCGGGCGGCATTTCGAAGTTTCGCAGTGACACCCCTTTGTTCGGTGGTGCGCGGCATTTGAATGCTGACACGTTTTCTATATCGCCGCGGCCAATAACCACGGATGACGTTATTGCCGGAGACCCACCCAACAGGAATGGCCGAATAAAAATACCCGCAGAGGCCTTTAGCAGTAAATCCCGAACCCGACAACAGCCTCGCGCGAATGTACTACCGCACTTATTCCTATTCCGGGAGGTTCGACCGAATGAGGAGAAAGAAAAGGGAGCGAGGATATCGAGCTCCCCGGATTCGGAACAAGAACTCGGAATAAAGTGAACGCTTCTTGTGATTTCAATCGAGAAATAATGTAAGAAGATGACAAGTTTTGAAGCATGCTTCGTGTTTGAATTATACGCATCTACGAGCGGGATAGATCTTGTTTACTTTCTGCCGGAGGGGCCCGTCGAGTTCTTTTGTGCAAGAAATATTTCAGTTGATAACTTTTTAAATGGAAGGTGCCCGAGGAAAAGTTTTGACGATCATTAAAAGGCTGTAAAATAAACTCAAAGTTATTTATTGAAAATATACATCCTATTTATAAAGTTCGCTTGAGCGCACAGGCGGGAAGGGGGTGTATAATGTACACAGCGCTGGGTATTACTGTATACATAAATATTGAAATTCAGAAATGTAATATTATTTTTAAATAAATCGTTTCGTAATATCCCAAAATTTAGATACGAAAATAGATACAATAAATTAAAATACACGCTTGCTTGAAAATTGCACATATTTTACGTACCGAATGTATCGTTTGTTACCCTTTTGTTTATGAGCACAGTCCTCTCGTTGGCGTTATTGTTTATTTATACAGTCAGCATTATCGCATTTTTTGTATCCAATCGTTGCCATTCATTTAAATAACTCCGAAAAGTTTTATTGTAACAGCTCTACGCCCTAGGCACTGCCCATTGGTGTTCCGGTGAAACCCATTTATATCGGAAAATGCAAAAAATGTGTTCGGGAGTAATAAAGTAATACTAACCTTTGACCCATCTACAGTGATAAATACTGGCGAGCGATGTTATGAAAAGTCGTTTATACCGATGTAATATACGAGATGGAGGTAAACATTATTACAGGAAATATGGTAGAGGAAAGAATTTTTCCGTGGGAATAACATCATCATGGGTACCAGAACTGTGGAAGTACGTTTCCCGGGAATACGGATGTATCAAAGTAGGCACCTAGAAATGAAAAGGGTGTGTCGGCTGGTAGCGAATATACCGAAGTCTAAATATCTGGTGTTTACAAAACACCTCATTTGTAAAAATAAATTTAATATAGTAAAAAAGCCATTGCTATGTATTTATTAATTTGAAACATATTTTTTATGCAATTCGATCATAATTTAGGTAAAAGTGCATGCATGAAATAAATCTTATTCATATCTACGCAGAAACGTACGAATTAGATATTTTCACGTTTTCAAAACCATTTACAAGAGGAATCGTATTATTTTTGTTTAACAATTCATATGTTGGTTTGACCAATTTGTTTTCATCCGTAGGTAAACCACCACTTCAAGCGTCTTAACATATCTCGATCCCCTTCTGGAAAGGTATTGTGATTTATAATTAGTTTTGTATAAACCAGCTAACTGCCATCGCAGTGGGATAAATGTATTATTATAATCTTGTCGAAAATCCTGAACCCGTAACATTACAATTTTTTAATTTTAACATAACAACAGTAACTTGAAAAGTCGTTTATTTGAGTAATTATTTTTTCTATGAGATTAATTATAATAGCAATCATCATTTTCCATCTGCTTTGCGAGAATCATAACACATATGTTAAATTTTAAATTTCAATCTGTGAGCATCCTTTGTATGTGAATACAATGTACTCCGATTCATTACGTCTAATAAGATTTTACTATTATGCGTAAATGTGTGAAAATAATCCTATTCAGCCTATAATTATTTACATCATTGTTATAACTAACAAAGCTTATCGTATCAAATCATTATAATTATAATAATAATCTGAACATTACACAAACAATACGAGCAACGGAGCCCTAAGCCTTAATTGAGCGCTAAGTACTCGCGTCACATAGGATCTCACCCTCTAGTAAATACTTAATCTGCGGCTCGAAAGCGAACATCGATGTATGGGTCGTCCCGGCGGAGACTTCTCCAGACAATGCGTCGCTGATACTTTGACGGAGCACTCCAGAAGGGAGTCGCATAAACACGGCGGCGGCGTGAACATAAAGCTCTGCCAATGACACTAACTGTTTTAACAGTCGCAGTTAACAAACACGCCTAAGCTCCTCCGCCGGCTACAGCGAGCGTAATTTTTATGCGCGACAGCAGAGGGAATTTCAAATAGAGCTGAGGAACTGCTTATAAGGATTCCGAAACGAATGTGTAACGTTTATGGCGTACTAAGATCTTAAAACTCGCTTTGTTTTCGAATATAACTCCGCGGAGCTGTGAATATTCCGAAAGCTTCCTTGTAATTTTACAGCTTATGTAACATTCCCGGGAGGTCAAAAGATAAGTGGATGTGCAAATGCGAATATGAACATAAGACGGAAAGGTTAACAACATAATACTTTATATCCACGCGTGAAGGTAACGTATTCGTACGAAACAGGGAAGCACGTTGGGGTTCACTGTGTAAATTAGGGCGCAAGCACAGCAAAATTAAGTAGGAACGTGTAACGTGAAAACATAAGAATTGCTTTCGTTTGCTATTTTGGAGGCAATCAAAAACTAATTATAAAATTTAATTCTATGTTTTTAACATACGAAAGAATTCATTTGCGGATTTGCAATTTCACAAAACAAAAATAGTTTTATATCATGGATTAGATAATTAAAAAAATGTATGGTTTTGGTTAGAGGAATAGCCCGCATTTATTTCCAAACTTTACAAAAAAATATATAAAGGACTTTTTTAAATATTGATGTATTTCTTCTGTTACCACCCACCCAGCCTTTTATTATACCCCAGGAAAATTATTTATTTTCAATTTTGTAATACTTAGAAATTTTAAATATATATTTAATTTAACCGTCGCAATTTCATTCCCAACCAACCTACTTGTTTGTTGATATTTTTAATTGGTGAATATTTTGCTGTGAATTTTTTCCTCTTATTAGATAAATATTATAAATATCAGCAAAAAGTTGTTTTTTTATTTTTATTTTTTACTTCAGTAAATTAGATCAAATATTTATAATTATGCATAAAAAATGTAATAAAAAGCAAACTGTACCGTTCTCGGGTAATGTTCACCGAAACACTGCATAAAAACAGCTATTATTCGCGACTCCAGTGTGGCGAGTGTCAAAAAAATGCCAGCAAGCGCGACGTCACCCGTCCGGGCGCCCGATTTATGGAGCCCGCGTGGAGTGGCGCACCAATTCGTTTATTATGGCAAGCCGGGTACTTTATGGGCGGTCAGCTAATACATTAGGTCGTTAACGACAAGTACAGTGACAGAAATCTTCGCAGATGCCACTTCCACCCCGGCCAGGGGCAGTTAATCTGTATTAAAAGAATGGTAGTAAAGAAGGGTGACTGCCGGCAGGAAGGGTCGGCGCCAGGCGCTGCAGGCCAGAGGGTGAATTAAACAGCTTAAATTGCTGTATTTATGATTGTAAAATTTGAGAATACATTTTTCTAAACAATACAATTGAATTTGCAAATATTTACAAAATGAATAATAAAATATAAATGTATAATTTTATATTTTTTTATAAGCATGTACGAGTATTATGCACAGCAATGCAATTTAAAAACAACAACATGCTGTAATGCACTTTTGTTTCATTACTTAAAAGTAAGAAAAAATAGTTGAATTTACTTTTCTTTCTGATCAAGTAAACTATTATAAGATTGTTATTACAAAGGCAATGTCCATTAAGAGATAAAAATATCTACTTACTACTTTTTCAGTAAAAAAGAGTTGGTGTGGTATTTTTTTGAATATTTTATAGGAAATTAACAGTTATGAGACTTTTTTTTACATAATATAAACCTGTATTATAATATCGTTTAATGTTTAAAATGAGTTGCTTAATCAAAAATCTCTTGAAGCATATATCGCTAAGTTTATAACTCATTAAAAGTTTTGAAACTCGATACTCCTAAGTTGACAGACAATTTTGTGACATTTCATCTCCACAACAGCGACTCTCTCATTGAAATATTCCCTCAGCCGTGAGTTATTACAGGCACTGAAGTTTGCCACAACAGATGGGCCTCCACCCCGGCAGACAGAACTTCCCCGGGATGCCTGCATGCTCATTCTTCCAACGGTCGCGCAGCGCAGCCCCTTGCAAATTAAATACATTATTAAATTAGAAAGCTCGCAGAACTGACATTGCGGAAAGCAAAACTACGACACGACTACAGTGTCGCAGGCACACTGCTTTCAAACAAAAAACTTTAAACGTGCGTTCGGTTTGCTCCTCGGATACCACCGAGACCCGGTTCAAATAATTACATCGCCACCAGAGCCATCCGTGCTTGTGCTCAGTTAATTAACATACTTTCCGGAGTCGCTGCGGTGAGTTGGGTGGAAAATGCATTGACTCCTAAAAGAGTACATACTTTATTCCTAATATATCTGATATGAAGGTGTTTGCTTGCAATCCCCGCGGTCGCGGTAAGAGCAGTGGGTGTATCACTTAGCGAAATTAATTTTGTTTTGGAGAAGTATGTTACACGCCCGGAAACTCACTTCTCACTTTATAGTAGAGCTAGGAGAGTAACGAGACTATTCCACCTCGAGCATGCTTTGAGTACACTGAGTGAGTTAACACTACGATAAGACGCTTTGTAAAGATGGAATGAAAATTTGTATTGTACTATAATATTAAAACTTAATTTAAATGATTTATGTTTATTCTCTTTATTTTGATGGGTTGTTTAAAATAAACAATTAAATGTAAATAATTCTGTGCAATCACAATCATAGGGTTTTTGTTCTTATTCATAACGCCATTTGTTTTAAAAAACAAATAAAATCAAAAGGCAAAAATATTTATAAAAAAAGCAACATTGATCACATCAATTGAATTATCGAACCGTAAAAAAAACGTGACGCTGAAAACTAGAATAGCTGGACTGAAACAAATCCGATAAATACCGCTCGAACTCTACGTACGAATTGTTTATTTCATTCCTTTGAATGGGGCCGAACAGCGACGGATTAATTTGGACAAAAAATATATTCTTCTTTCGCGAAGAGCCTTCAGTAGGTACGCGATTCGGACCCGTGTCTATTTTAACATCTGATTGAGCAACACAGTACCACAAAAAAGATCTTTTCTTCTCTCGTAAATCATCGTCGGGGTTTCTATGCAAAACAGCCGGCTTTGTGGAAAAATATACGATTTTATCTCGAATAGAGATACAAATGGAACCGAAATATACATTTAGGTTTGTAATATAACAGAGTCAACTCGAAAACGAAAAGTTTAAATAATTTACTAAATAAAACTTTAATAGTATTAACAACGATAAAATATGAATGACCCATTTCTAAGAACTTTCACAGCCTAGCAGATTTCATTGTGAGGTACATGCATTGTTTAGAAATATCCTTCCGAAATTGCTATATTGTGTATGCTGAAATATGTTGATGTTCCATGATTCAATATTATAATATCAAAACATGAGAATCTCAACGAATATTAATGTAAATTGTAACCTAATCTAGTTAACATAGCCTCTGAGCTCTGTAAAAAAAATTGAATTATACAATACGTGAAGCTACCTAATTAACTATGCCTGTTTTGTTTTATTATTTAAAAAAAAACTTACGATTTAAGAAGAAAGCTTCAATTGAGGTCACAGGTCGATCCTTAAACGGACACGGTGAGGGCCATTGTCTCCTAAATTAACCGGTTGTCGTGGATTCTGTATGCACCGATGCACAGTAGTTTACTACCGTCGATACCGAAAATGCTTCGATTCCCTCCAAGCCCCGCGTTGAGCTCCGCGCCTTCATTAACGTGCCGAAACGTGCGCAGGATGTGAACCAACCCTGTCGCCTGCAGATAAGGGCGTCAGCGAACATCTTCGGTTTTATCAACGAGCATGCATAGCATAGGAAGTGTCTAGTCGCGTGAAAGTCGAGCCACTTGCTCCGCAACATGCGGTGATGTTAATTAAATCTCTATTGTGCTGTCATACGAAATAATCTATACGAACATGTCACCGCGTTCTATGTGCGACTACTTATAAGTGTATTTGATAAATATTATAATACCTTGATTTAAAATATTTTTTTGGATAATTTATCAAAAAGTAAACATATTACACTGATAAAATATGTATTGCGTTCCCTTTACAATGATATCTTTGACAAACTTTCGAGTGCTTTACATTAACCAAAGATGATAAGTTCCACGGAAATATTGATAAAAAAATATACATTTCGTTTTCAATAATTTTAAAAACTGTATAAATATTTATTAAAACATAAATTAATCCGACGAAACTACTTAAATCGTTTAATCTACTTGCCAAAACTTTTTATCAAAGTTTAGTTCTATTTTTATTTTTATATAAAAAAAAACTTTACACATTTTATGTCATCAATGCTAAAAAAATAATTTTAAATACAATGTGAGACGTAAAAATATAAATAAAAACGGATCGTTATCTCTAAAGGGTTACATCGATCCACCATAGATACTATACATACTTAAAAAAAAATACCAAATATTTTACGACGGTAAAAATAACATTAGTACCGTTTCTCGTACTGCCAATCGGTCCAATAATAATCATATTTCACGTGGACGAGCTTCCGGTACAAAGTTTAAGGATTCGATATTGTACCGAGGATTTATCGCACATTTTCATCATTGTTCCAAAGCACGGGACAGCAAGAGACTAGGCCGGGTCGGTAGGGACGCCGCCGTCGATCGCCGATTGGAAATTCATCCATTCTTTGTAATATTTGGACCGTGGATCTATCCCGGGGCGGCCAATCGGGTGAAGACGCCTTTGTGTACGATGAGGACGCCCGCTAGACGCTCGCGGACTGCACGAGATCTAATCAAGCAAAAAACTGAGCATAGATTTGCTATATATTTTTTTCTGTGTTATAAATTCGGTAGAGCGAGCGCAGCGGCAATGTCACGAAACGACGAAGCCCTGAGAGTAAACAAAAATAAAATAAACGTAATTTCTTGAAGAAAATGTGAGCTTCCCCGTCTCTCATTTTTCTCGGGGCGTATCATGTTAAATGCCATTTTGGAGACTCTCAAAGGGCCTCACTCCGGCACGGACTTACAGCGCAGCGCAGCAAAGAGAATAGAAATGAAAGTTTAAATTGTGAAAAAATAAAAACGAAAAGTAGTCGAAAATTATGGAAAAGGGTAGAAAGATGAAATTCTCTTTGAGTCCGGGTCCACAATGGCAGCCAGATCTCAAATAATAGCACTTAACAAAAGGAGAGAGGATTCGATACACTTTTCTTTTATGAGATTTCAAAAGAATAGCGGGAAAGGAGAAGACATTACTGGCAGAGACCTTCCCAATCCATAGCTGGTCCGCACCGGCTGAGAAAAATCGATAGTTATCCCCTTTCCATATTTTTTTTTGTTTTGTCTAAATTTATGGCGTATTGTTACAAATTTTATCTTGTGTTTTATAAATGCAAAAAAACCCTATAAAACCTCGATAAAATCAGCACACAAAGCTTTCTACAGCGAAAATATTTGTGCTGTAAAATTTATTCCCATATACGAGTGCAGAATATCATAGAGCGAGACATAAAATTAAAGATAAGCATTGAGCCCCGTCGAGGCGCCGGAGGGCCCCGCCGCTGAAAGGTCCTCCTCGGGCTGCGAAGAAAGCCGCGCTGTTCGAGGCTCTTAAAACCTGATGCTGAGTTATGTCCACTGGAGAAAATCTATAAAGCATACTGCAGTGATCAAATTATACCATTAGCCGGGCGCTCGGCGAGACAGGAAGTAGGCACTTCGTTCGCATTAGGTGCTCCTTTTATATATTACGTTTTATGGTATTTTTATGTGATTAAGCACATTTTTTCATACATTGAAAACGATTAAAGAAAACTCTCAGAAAATATCATCGTGACTTGTGAGGGATTCGAACCCACATCCCCAAGCTTTCATGGCCGGTGCATTTATCCAACTATTTTTAAAAACGCATTCTGATTGACATTAATCTAAAATTAATATAATTGAATGGTGCGCGTCTCGGCTAAACATCAATAGATTTTAAAAATAATAATAACCAGACTTGGATATAAAAATGCTTCACTTGTTACTTTAATTAAAAAGTCCAGTGTTTGCAAATCATTAAATATTGATTAGCCCGAGCATATTAGTTCATATGTAGATTATGATTATTAAAAATTCTCACTAAATTGCAGTGGCTCGTTAGCATAGTTGGATAAATGCACCGGCCATGAAAGCTTGGGGATGTGGGTTCGAATCCCTCACAAGTCACGATGATATTTTCTGAGAGTTTTCTTTAATCGTTTTCAATGTATGAAAAATGTGCTTAATCACATAAACATACTAATACCTGCATGGGTAAATAAAAACGCATTCTGATTGACATTAATCTAAAATTAATATAATTTTATGGTATTATTAAAAACCCACGTAACTCTACACGACCTTTTAAAATATATGTAAAAATAATATCTGATTTAATTGCCGCTCAATTGATATTTTATATATAAGGCTATTTTTTAAATTTAATTACAAAAATATTTTCAAAGTAAATTCTATTAATATAAATACAAAAATGCTCTTGCTATCTGGTAGTAAACGAAAAAGATAATTGCACAAATAATCTCATACGTATTAAATATGTTACGAATCAATAGGGTTAAATATGTATAATTCGTTTTATAGTTACGATATATACCTTAAATTGTCAATGTAATAAAGTGCTAAGCTTTTCCTGGGTTCAATTAGCGATATAAATAATTCATATTTATCTGTAATATTACTTTGATTTAATTTCATTAGCATGCAAAATAAGCTCTCTCCAGTGAAGATGCTTTATTAATTAGCGTTGATACCTAATAAATTGAATCTAATGCTATTAGAGACAAATAATATATTTTATGTTGTTGACTAGTCACTAGAACTGCTTAAGTAATTAATCAATCTCATATTTGATGAAACACGAGAAAGATTCAATGACTAGTGAAACTTAGGGAAAACCATCGAAACATTTCGTAATTTACTTAATGAGATATTTTGAATAATTATTAAATTAACGACCATTTTTATTATACTCTCCACCTATTAAAAAAGTCGTACACAAGTGAATCGATGATCTATGGAGCTATAAATTGAGCCCAAAAATACATATTTTACAAGACAGAAAAGATTAAACTAACCGAATCCCATTCCATAGCGAGCGTACGGAGAGAATTTGCATCACAACGAGAACCAATAAGCGAGGGCTGTAAAAGCAAATAAACACAAACACGGACACCCTCTCATCACATTTTCATGACAATGGCCTGGACTGGAGGAGCATTCGCTTCGGGGTTGGAATAAATAACCCGCAGTCCGAAATGAAAAAAATCTGCAAAACACGCCAGGGCCAAATTACTCGGGTTGCGTTGCATGCTCGACGACAGAATAAGAAAAAGCAGCGGCAACGTTGTAATTACAGATAATCGAGACAAAAAGATAAATCCGGCGTCGGAACCTTGTCCGCCCGGGATAAGCGTCCAAGACAAAAAACCTGAGACAAGATAAAACATACAACAAAAATCGTCTACAAAAAAAGTAATCGTTGCTAATGTATTTCGCTGGAAATATTTTTTAGATTGAAATTAATTAAGTAATGAAGCAAAATCTTCGAGATCATACTAATATCGATAAAACCAATTAGATTACAAGGCGCAAATTTGTAAAATCTACATTTTTACCGTCACACCTTGGGGAGTTAGCATAATTACAATATTAAACGCCATAATTTAAATCAGGAGGCCTTTGTTTAATGATTTCTTTTTTTGCAATAATATGTCAAAATTGGCGTTCATACAATTTGTGCAATCTAATTTCATGTTGGTGCAGTGTTTTCATCCCCGCTGGTATTTTTTTACGTTTTATGAGCGAGCATTTTCTCGTGACCTAGTTTGCACGATCTGAAAAAATCTATTAAAGCTTAAGTGATTTTTGTGGTTGTTTGAGTCACTTTTCGAAACTCCGAATACTCAGCGGAACTTTAAGCTATTTAAAAATTAAAGGCCACAAATATATGTCCACTCACTTTTATAAATCGTCTTTGCCCCACAGATTTCAAAGTAACTTGTCAAATCGCGATGTGGATTACGGTTAATAAAGTTGATGATAGTGTATTAAATATATTAAACAATTGACTTATGTGGCCTTATGCTAAATGATTTATTCGATTAAATGAAAATTCATTTAAAGAAATCAGTTTTAAAAAAACTGTTGATCGACAAAAAAACGATCTTGTGTTTTCAATCCCCGTTAAAAATATACCTACGATTTATTTGTTACACGACCAAAGGTCCAAAATTTATGTTACCTTCGAGGAGCAGCACTCTCCGAAGAACATCCAATTCGAAAACATATAAAAATGTAAAGAGTTGTGATAACCCCCGTCTGAAGTAAATCAAGACCCGAGGAGCCCCGTGGGCCGGGCCGGCTAATGGCGCTCTCCCGAGTAACTCGTTGGCTTTCAGCATCGATCACGCCTATATTTTACTGTTCGCAGCCCACACACTTCCCGGTGCTAAAGTACGAGGGGCACATACCCGAAATGCCTCAATCTTCCCATCTCCCCTTGTATCGACGTTTATACCTTTTTACGCGTATTTTTGAAGACATTTTCTACAATACAATGCTAATGGCCGTTTAGGATCCAAATGTATTTTACTGCTGTCCATTTGAGCGCGGATACTTCGTCATCACACGTCATCATACAAACGAAGTGTATAAATTAGGAAAGTATTATTAGAGTATGAGTATATCAGAACACGACTAAAATCTTAAAACGAACAAGATGTAAATATAATTAAGGCTACGCATAAATTGAAGTCAATATCAGAAACCCACTATAATATGAGCAAGCATATACACCTGTTAATAGAAATATTTACTAATAAACATAGATTGAAATCTAATACGGAATAAATGAGATACTTTGGACTAATATTAATATATCTTCAATTATTAAATACAATATATATATATATATATATATATATATATATATATATATATATATATATATATATATATATATATATATCTAAATATCAGTTTAAAATATTATATATATATATATATATATATATATATATATATCTAAATATCAGTTTAAAATATTATATATAATAAAAAAAAACAATAAGTTAACATAAGTTCATTTCTAAATATGTGAGCCTTTCAACAGTAAATTGAGTTTATGCTTGCTAATTTGTTTTTAAAACATTAAAATTACTACATAACTAACTTGCAAAATAGCAAGAGCTGCTTTATGTATCTTTCAGCATAGTCCATCGCATAATCGATTTTAACCCACCTACTATAAATGGAAAACAATATTGTGCTCGTAATCCGGTCGTGTCAACCAAACGCAATAATTCTTCCCCCGAGAAAGATTATTCTAAAAGCAATATGATATAAATCGTAAAACGCTCAAAGGCTTCGATTGAATAAGGCGATATGATTCAAAAGGTCGAAAACATAGGCAATTAGAAGGGTCGGTGTTGTATATACAAGACAAATGGGCTAATTTAACCACCCCGATGATGCAACAGTATTATAACTGTATCTATTGCACAACGCCTTTGCGAGGGATAGGAATAAATATCAGAGGAAACAGATACTCCTGCGCAACTTCCGCCGCCTTGTTTAAACGCAGTAACTCTATACGTGCGATACAAAGCAGCACGCGGTAACTTCATATACATGCTAATAATGCATGATATGTGTTTATTTTAGAAATAAGCAGTAAACTTTAAGTTTATAATATAAAATCCTATTCTTATATATGAATGCAGCTGCACCGTATCCACCTTAAAGTTTTCATATTTTATGAGCAAGACGTTGATACCATAAAATAAAATATTTGTTGAAGTTATAAAACACAATGTTTTAAAATAAGATATTAAATTTCACATTGATAAAAAAAAACTATTATTATTACTGGTTCGCTGAATCGAAACTTCTACAGCTTAACGGAGCCTAAAAAAATATTTATAGAAAAACCATTTTTTGTGAAGATGTAATGTTAAAAGAAAGCTTTCTAATTGGGATATTATAATAAAGGCACTTAAAAATACAGGGTGGTCGTCGTATCAATATTTAAGAACTAAAGTAATATCTAAAACCTTTAGTATTGTGTACTATTTTTCAGTATTGTATTGTTTTTCATAATTGTGTACTATTGTCAGTTCAAACTTCTAATTAAAAGCAAATATATGTAACCAAACATAAGATAAGAAAATTCGTTTAATATAATATATATATATATATATATATATATCTGAAACCTAATAACAAGTTGTATTATAATCAACCATGAATCCCTCTGTATAATTCTGAGTAAAATTATTTAGAACGCAAAATATCAATAATGGAAAAAGTTTTCTGTTTTTCAGTGTGAGTCATCATAATATAGTTCAAAACAACGTGAACTAAAAATTCAAAGGGGATGTTTTCCCGTTTCCGAGCCGAATTCACAGAAACGCGCGCTTCCTCCCTCCTTGCCTGCTCCAGTCGGCCATTGTTGGCACTAGGCTTTAGCGCGGCCAATAGAATCACGTCTGAACCAAACAGAAATCGACGAAACAACCCCTCAAACAATTATTAATGAGCTAAATAGATTTTAAAACAAAGAAAAATAATTAAACATCACAATTGAAGGTAAAATGTGTTATATAGCTGAAATTAATAAATATTAATTACGAGATTATTATTTAAAGGTGTTTTTGTGCTTTTGGGTCATGGGGTATTTTCGTCGTCACCCCTCGCGAGTTTCCTGGCTGCAGCCGAGGCGGGCGAGCGTCGCACCTGCCGGGCATGCCGAGGTAGAGGAGGTAGGGGAGGCAGGGGAGCCAGGGGGTGGTTTAAAGCGCGGTAATCCCTGAGGAATTTGAAATTTGGAGGGTGGTGGCTTTCCCGCGATAAATAGCGCCGCGTCGCGAGCGAAGGGGTAAGCTGTGCTTGTTTTAGGTGATGATAAGGTTTGGCTGGGTTTTATGACCCGCGCTCTCGGAATGAGCAAGTTTTGGCATAGTTTTAGCACAGGTGATTATTGCTCGACGCGCTCGGGGAGCGTACAACCTTATATACACGCCATTATGAGTTTAATTAGAATGAAAGACATACTCGTGTGAAGTAGGTTGTATAAATACAGAGTTGCCATGAAAATCTCTGTACAATCAAAATAATATTTTATGACCACAATTGGTTTTTTTATATAAACATATGACAGCCATAATAGACAAGCAATTGAAAAAACTACGATATTATAACACTATGTCTTCAAATAAAATGTTGTTATATATATTTACTCTATCATAAATTTTGTCCTGAAGAACGATAGTTTTTTTTATTCCTTTACAAGTGCCCTCGTCAACGCTGAAATAATACTTTTCCTGAAATAAAATGATTAAATAACTCATTTTTAATAGTTCCGTTGGATATTAGAACAAATTACTTTCAAAGATATTTCATTGAAACACATATGATATTTCTCAAGAATAAAAGAAAATATTTTTTCACCAAATGGCAATCTTCAAGAATTCACCTTCTACACAATATTCCATAAATGTATTATATTAAATGGGAAGTTTAAATAACCCAAGTCTAGACGCATTCCGCTATAAGTTACAAATAAAAATAAGTTTATTTAATATGACAATTACGAAATCTTAAGTGAAGCTAACATATATACAGAGTAAATTCAAGTAAGTAAACAATAAATTAAATTAGTTTCATGAGTATGCAACGCGCTAAATTATCCATACTCAAAGGTTTCGTAAAGGGTTCAATATATATAGTATAATTTTAATTACTAGCACATATAGCCTCCCAGAAGGTAACCACTAACTAAGGGAGAGTGTATGCGAAGGTTATCGCTTAATTAAGGGTCTTGCAAATATTGTTAGTTGCTAGAATATTAAACAATGTTGGGTTTTCAGAAAAAATTGCTTACGCAGATGCGAAATAATTGTCTGTTCGGCTTTTCAGTGAGCTTTTGTATTTTTTTTACGGAACAATGTAATCAAAATAACATCCAAACAAAACAGGTATCTATTTATAAATCCGAAACATCCGAACAATTTTATATTTATTATTTTAAGAATAATATATTAGAGTTATGAGGGATCTCGAGATATGTTGATGTTTAAAATTAAAAATTTATTAGTTTCAAAGGCATTTAAACAAATTAAATATTCTGAATTTTCAACATATCTTTTGTAATGCTATTGATTGAAGCGATTTAAAGAGAAAACAAGTATTTTTTTAAATTCAAAAGAACATAAAATGTTGTAGTTTAGAAATATAACCCCGTCTCCCTTATTTCTTTGAATAACATCACGGTTTATAGAATGCAGTATGAACAAATGTATTTCTATGAAGTAGATTACTATATAAGAGAAAGATGGCATAAATCACTACAGTATTATTTTTCTCAGCAATAGTAATCGAACCCTCACATCCGCTTTGCTTTTGCAGTCGTTCTCCTTTCTTTGCCTCGACAGGCTTTAGTTTCTCGCAGAAGGAAGCAAAGCTAAACTGACAACTTTAGTAGCATTTCTTGTAATGAGAAAAATAAGTTCTTTTCGTTTGCTACAAACAGAAATAAACCACTCAAAAATAAAAATTGTTCCTACAGGACAGCTGTTTATTTTTGAAGAATTTATGTTAAAATTCGGTGTAATTCGGTGGAACCCAGAACTGGTTTTTGCCTTATTCTTTCAACCACGGAGGCCACGTTGATAGAATTAATTGCATCTTCGTAAATTGTCATGTATATAATAATTATTAATCATATAAAATATATTACGAATAAAATATAGAGAGAAGTGGCTTTTTTTAAATAATGCTAGTATTGGTAAAAGGCAGTTATTAATTATTGGTTAGATTATGTTAGGCAAGGCTAACATATGAATCGCCCATAATTTTCAATAAGTCACAGCATTGAATCTGCGTCCAAATTATATTCCACTTCGGCACGTTCGGTATTAAGACAAAACGCAATTCCAATAAGGGTCCTAAAGTAAATCATGAGCGACCAACTGGATGGGAAGCAGGTACATGCCTTGACACAGTTACCAGACTAGCGTGACTGAATATAGACAGATCAGAGATATAGTTCATCGGGTGGATCACGATTAGCGGGACAAATGGGAACAGCCATTGAAAACGTGAAAATTAGAATCAGTAATCATTTATACCAACCAAACGAAGTACTAACGTAAGATCAAATCACAAACAAATAAGTTTACTTTAAAAAAATTAAATAGTATCAAGCTCAAATCTCTTGTGAATTATACTGAATAAAGAAAGAATAATCAATCTACGAGAACAATAAGTTGTTATTTTACTTTCCCAATGAAAAAATGCGTATTTAAACTCATTCATTAAAGTCTAATGTAAAAGTATTATAGTTTACTTTCAAGGCAAAGCTTACGATAAGGCGCAATATTAAAAAAATCAGCATTTTTTTAATTTCTGCAGTTGTCGAGAAAAGGTGATTTAAACCATAAAACTAAAAAAATAATACTAACGTAGTTCTTAGCTTTAAGTGATTATAAAATATAGTTAAAACTGACAAAATAGTCACATAATTTGTTTAAAATTTAATTTTAAAATATTATTAATCAATAGAACAAGCTGGATATAAAGGATAAAAGTTTATTTTGTTTATGCATAACTAACAATAAATATTTTACAGGTTGGATAAAGTACTAACGTTCTGTGTCTTAATATTTTTAATCATGTTTATACTCACCTTTTACACTTAATAAATGCTATGTTGAGTAGAAAAGCCTGGTATTTTCAGATCGCTTACCTAAAACAAAAAAATATATTTTTTTAGAAAACAATATTTCATGAACGATAAAGAAAAATGTCTTACCGCTGCGAAAATATGTTGCTGTTGAACCATCTCGGCTTACGAATTCAATTAATTCTTATTATAGACAAAGCTTTTTATGAATGATGTTTTAATGAAATTTGAGTGACGAATTCCCTAAGGACTCTCACAGCAAGAAAATAATGTTATTGCAATAAAAATAGAATTAATAAGAGCGTGAATGGTGTATAATCCCAGCGCTATAAGAATATTGCTATTCACCGAGACAGGTGTAGCTAATTGATTTAGCAGATTCGTTAAATATTTTCAAATATTAATTTACATTATTTATAGTCTAACTTGTATTCTGTGATATTAAATTCAATTTAATACAGGTTCAAATTGAGTGACCTGTGAAATTAGGTCTAGCTACCTGCGCTCTCATAAATCAGAATAATGTTATATAAAATAATAAAACCACTCAGAGATTAAATAAACAAATACCTAAATTTCAAAACAAAACGTATAATCTTTCATTCCATTACAATCTGTTATTTATTTCTTTCGTTTGTAAATATTTTCCATTAGAATCTCTTTTGTGATGACCGAATAATTTCAAGAAAAGAAAAATTAATTCTCCTTACAATACGCCTACATATGTTTGCTTTCCGTGCGATGTAAGACCGAAATTCCGATGAATGGCCAGAAGCTTCTAGAAAATCCTATTTGTACAGGTCATGTCCGCCCCGTGAACTTGGCGACATATTTGCGAGATAGAATACTTTTAATATGTAAGTCGTGTGATCTTTTCGCGTCTTTTTTGTAAGAAATGTTGATATTCTATACATATTTGTTTACCTTATAAAGAATTAAATGAGCTTTTTAGTGGCAATAAATTTTAATTATAATTTGTTAGTTATATAATACGTTTTTTAATGTATTTCATAACAAATGTATGAAATAATATAAAACCGATTTTAACTTACGAGATAACTTATCTTAAAAATGTCTTAATTATTGACGTTCTTCTATAAAAATACATAGCAAAAACAGGTCTGTCAACGTAAAGAATGTACTTTTTCTTTCGTTTGTGATTAATTGAAAAAACAAATTGAAATTATAATGAGAAGAACACGATACCTAAAAAAGGATCCCTTTACGTAAAGCTGTATTTCTTTTTTTCACTCGGAGTTGACACGGAATTCACGAAAATGTTATAAATCAAATTATTTTTTTTAAATCCTAACAGATCTTTGGACAGAAATTCTTTACCTAACTGAAGGAGCGGTGCTGACAAAAGGCTTCATAATAAAATGACGGATTGATGACAATAACTAATATTGAACCCCTATCCAATCATCTTTTATTTATGAAAGGACACAATCTTTTTAGGGTTTCAGCAAATGCCCTATCTGAAACTTTCTCTTTTTCTGCAGTTAAATGTAACGAAAGAAAAATTCTTTGATTTATCGGTGACATTTTTATTTGCATGATATATTTCATACAATAATTTTTGCTAGCTTTCTAGAGTCTAAGTTCTTTTCTTTTTTTTTGCTGACAAACTATTTTTATTTGAATGGCCGTATTAATTTTAACAACGGTGAAAATAATTCAGTCGCAAGTCTCACCAGCCCGAAATTATGCAGGAGCACGCGGAGCTGCTCGCAAACAACCTTAGTACAGTTTTTAAAATCCTACGAAGAAATGCGAATAAGTACTCGTTCCATCCGGAATATCGGGAACTACAACAATCCCCTATTTACTTTAACTACTCGGGAGTATCGATACAGGCGCGGCATGAATAATTGAATGGCAGCGCACCTCACCGGTACGAAATATGGTAATCTCCAGAAGTCGTAAGCATTCCATGCCGATGTATGAAAGCATTCGCTTGTTCAATTTCAGGAATGACTTTAAGCTTGGAAAATGGCGACTCGCGCACAGCTAAATAAAGAACTCTCGTTTTGTCAAGGGAGGAATATAAAGATTTTTTACGACGCGATATGATTGGCAGCGACACGTCGCGCCGAGCCGACAGCCGACCAGAATTCAATTCCGCAGCGTCAAAGTTTACCGAATGATACAGTTTTTTTGCGGGAAACACGCGTATTATTTACCTACGCGTTTTTGTTCGTCTCCGTGAATTTAATTTCGTGATGAAAAAGAGATTACTTTTCGGAATAATATTTGAAAAGCGGAGTTACGCTTTTCAACTACGGCTGAGAAAATTACGAACAAAATCTTTTTCAGATAAACGAAACGAAAAAGAATTAACGTATTGCGCAATATTTCAATATTCATGATTGGAAATGTGTTTACAATGTGAATATATACATTCTGTTTTACAACTCACGATACCATTATAAGAGTACAAGGCTACTTCTGGGCAAAACCAAACAATAAATTAAAAACAAATATGTGATGTAATTTTTTTTCAAAATTGAGAACCTCCCAGTGTTTATTTTTTAATTCAAAGAACAATTAAGGTAAATAAAAAAATCATATCCAAATAAACACGAGTGAATGTAAAATAATTATTTCAGTAACCTTTACGATGGATAATTTAATTTCAGTTCTACATAAATGTTGAGGAGAGTTTCAACGCATAAAACGTATATTTTATACTAATTACTCAATTTTAAAAATATATTGCTTAATGCAATACACAACTTGATAAACTAAATGCACGCGTTAGTGGATTGCCTCGGCAGCAAGCCATTTGATTTAGCCGCGGCTGTTTACAGCCGATCATCCTTTTTGTTACGTTTCACCACCTTTTACGACATTCTAACGCGGAGCCATCCCTTGATGGATATTTAATGAAAGAACCGGGAGCGGAGAGCGAGCTGCTTCTGCCGGAAATGCAATTCTCGGCACCGACTCTTCAGAACTGCTCTTAAAAAGGCAGACGGTGCCGTTGCACGGGTAAACCTAGTGAATGGATCATATTGTGATATGTCGTCTGTGCTCGCTGTTCTTTACTATGCCGTTTTGCTGAAGCTGAAAAGACAACTTTTATCGACGAACTTACTTCTTTTGTACATCAAAAAATATTTGTTGTACCGTTATAAATAAAACATGTAAAATATTAATCTTAAATTTTATTCAATCAGTATTTTTTTTTATTGTTATTACATTTAACTTATCAGTGCTGAGAGTATGCAGTTTCCACGTTGGTGTTATCGAATAAGACTAGTCATGCCACTATACAAGTACATTTCACTCAAACCTATCAGCTAAAAATGTTCATTGAAAATCGATTTGCATCGTGAAAAAAGATTACCTATAGAACAATTTATGAAAAAATTTAAAATAAGGAGGCCCGACTTTTTATTTCTTTTTTAAGCATAATCCATCCATTTTTTTAAACTTACATTTTCGATTTTATAAATTTTATTTAATTTATAGCTAAAATATTTATCACCGTATTAAACCACTATTATAGAAGTTCAAATGAAAACGGATTGAATAAGTCGTAGACTAAATTTGAGAACTGAGTTTCATGAGAACCCTCTGAAAACAAAACCCAGCCACAGCGCTCTTGGGCGGATAATAAATTCAAATTATTTGCAAATCTTTGCGTCGACCTGAGCAAATTTTCATGGACGTATGATATCTAAGAGTGAAAAACGTGTAACGTGTCTGGCATAAAAATAAATAGCCAAAGATTTTAAGAATACAACACAATTTGAACAACTGCGCGTCGTTTGTGACCGTCGTGTTCGACCAGAACAATTTTACTTGATGCCAATTGTATGAGGCACGACCAAGTTTATTGGTAATAATACCTTATTGATAGGATACAATTTTATGTCTGGCACGTTTACAGTTGATAGATATAAAATGGCCTTCAAAACCATTCAAACAACTAACAGCAATATGCGTATTTATTATGATATCTTTTACGAGTTATGAACACTTGTGGTTTCTGTTGAATGGACTCACTCTGCCACTAAAGTGCTACACAAGTGCTGCACAATGAAAAAAAGAAAACTAATAATGAAATTGATTTTTATATGTAACTTTATACCCCATTTTCATGGAGCAAACTTGGATCAGCTATCCAGTTTAAGACCATTATGCTTTAGGGCTTTAGGCATTCAGATTTCGATGCAAAACAAACAATCCAGTAAGCAACCAAGTTATTATATTAATGCCAACAATGGTCAAAAAAATATTTTAACATGAATAAATTTCAAACCAAAATATAAAAATAGTTTCATTTATTGATTGTGTACTAATAAATAGCAAGTCGGATCGTCGATTGATAAAAGTTTCGTAGTGGGCGTAGTTTTGACTGCGCTTATGGATGGATATAAAGAGAAACATAATTGTTTTGAACTCTGGACATAGAAATCAATGACAATATTAATACAGCATCCGGTGCCGTACTAAGGTGCGTCTACCTGCCCGTAATGGGCTTCCACTCGCAGTCCCACTACACACATAATCTAATTCCGCTAGCACTCAATAAGCTGTTACAAATTCACTCTATCGTAGGTCTACCGGGAATATTGACACATCCTTACAAAGCCGCCGACATTTACGTCCATATTTTCAGGTTTATTGTTTATAAACCGATCACGTTTCAGGATGTAATGCAGAGGGAACACAATACCCGCAACACGGAGTGGGCCCCGCTCGGCCCACACGCCGAGAGCTCCAAGAAATAATGCTAAATTAAAATATATTGAAATTACATTTTGCGAGAAGAATTTCGATATCTATCTGCGTGGGTGTTTTTATATTGTAAGGGGAAAAAACGTTAAAAAATTATATCCTTAAGATTTAACATCTAGATTACTAGTATTAAATATAACAAGAAGGGTTATTTTATAAGTAACATGCTAAGATTTACAATGAAACAGATAATAATAGAACACTGATGATTAAAAATTTAAACTCAGAAATTCTATGACCATGGAACATAATCAAACATCTACGTAAAACTAGGAGTTCGCCTAGAAAATAAATTTCAGCAGTATCCGACTTGAGAGTTGTGTCTTGGAATGATTTTTTTAAAGTTACTAAAAAAATAGTAGAATATTGTAAAAATACTTATTGTTTCACGTAGACTCGAATCGTGACCTCTTTGTCAGCAAACACGAGACAATTCAGAAGCGTCTGTGATATGACGCTGGATTAACATAATTAAAATTGTGTGGATGCCAAGAATGTTTAGTTAGCATTAATTAAATATTAATTTCATGCATTAGAAGGCATTAAAATTTTAATCGGATCAAAAAATAATAATAATAATAAATATATATATATATATATATGTGTGTGTGTGTGTGAATAACTTGTTTGCAGAAACCTATCGTCTACTATCCGATCAGAAAATTTCCGATGATTTCTTTAAACATGTAAATGAATTCATAAGTATATATTTATACGTAATATCGTAAAGTAAATGCAGTTAGCCAAGTTTTATAGTGACTAGTAATTAAACTTTAAATTTCAGCCAAACTTTCGCGTGTCTATGAATATATAAAGTCAATTTTAAAACTTATTAAAATAATATGGGTGACCTGGGCGGCCGTGCTGGAGCCGGAAGGGATATGATCCTCGATTAATATTCAAGTGACACACGTTAAAGATTAGATCGCTTCCCTCAGGTGCCCGGGAGTCGCTTTCCTCGGTAATGAATACGTTTGCCGTCCAATTTCGGTAACCGCAGGGAACGCATCTGAAATACTGATCGATGACTGACTGACTCGCCACAGCTTCTCGGCTCACATCGAGCTCTATTGAAGTGGGTTTAGCAAATTGGTAAGCCCCAGGCTTTGCGAGGATTTGTATGACGACGCTACAAAAGCACAACGGACTCTCCGGGAGTTGCTCGGGATACATCCCGGAATGGCGCACGGTATTGATTTTTTTTTTTTTGTTATTTTAAGAAAATAAAGCTTCGCACGAGAACTTAAACGCAAACGTACGAAGGACGCGGCTTATCCGGAAGTTTATCTTATTATTTATTACCGTCGCTTTAAAGAAGTATCAGAGCGAAAAGAATGTACAGAAAACAAACTAGTTCGACGTAATAAATTTACTTAAGTTGGCGTAAAAAACGGCGCACGGCCAAATATTTTAAATTTAAAGCTCAGTAGATTCACCAACAGCGGGAACGTTTAGAAATTGTAAAAAATGTGCAGTTTTAAATGAACGTGCTTCCATATTCAGCGAGGATTTTCGCGAGGCTCGCAGCAAAGGTGGCTCCGCGCGGTCCTCACAATGTGCACAGAAAATTACGTAGCTATTTATAAAAGCAGAAACTATTCGCAAATACACTGACGCCGGAGTACCTAAGAGAGATATTTTTGCAAGAATTTTTCTATTCCGTGTAATTGTGAAAGGAAATTTTATCCGGAATGATTTCCCTCGGCGCATTCTTATTCTGTTTATTCGCTGAACGAAGAACGCGCGGCCGGCGAGCAATTTGAATTTTCAGGTGAAATTTATATTTTACATATATATGCTGCGCAAAAGTGCTTCTTAATGTTGTCTTCCGCGGAAAAAATGTCACAATTTAAAGAAATGTTAGTGAAAAATTACGAAAAAATATATTAAGGTCCTAAATTTATTAACGAGTTATTCCCCAGCGCAGAATATCAAATATACATATATATATATATATATATATATATATATATATATATATATATATAATTTGAACGAGATTGATAAATTTTCAAGTATCAAAATGTAATGCTAAGTTTAATGAGGGAAAAAAGAAAGAATTAGTAACAAACATTTAAACAAAAATGAACAATATTTTTTTTCGAACACAATATCCGTATAATGTTTCGAATCATCAACACTATTAATTAAGACATCGTAAGTAGCCCCACAATATTTCAGCCCAATTTATTAGAGTACTTTTCCCTTAAACCTCGAGAAAGGATCCCAAAATTAAGAACTTTGACCTAATCCCATCAAAAAGACCACGAAAATTTGACAGTGATAAATTTCTTCTATCAAGATTGCTTGCGGGTAATTTTCCAGCATGTTACCTTGATTCAATGATTGAGGTAAAAATATGGGAGGCTCTCAGGTAACATTCATTAATGTATATTGCTTTGAGATGAATCTTCAGAAAAATTATTCGAACACATTAATATCTCGCAACTCATATTCAAGGTATCCTTTGACATCAGAGATACAATTTTTTTCTCTCCATTTTGCCAACCTCAATCTTAGAAGAAAAAAATCTCTAGAAGTTTAATGTTCTAATGTTTGAACGATAACGTAAGATTTTTCAACATTTTTTCAAAACTAACTTTAACTAAGCAATTAATAAAGCGAGTTCTTTGATGTTAAAATATTAATGTAAAATATTTTTATCTACAAAGATACAAGAAGAATATTAAATATGTTGGCTTGTTAATTGAGTTTTTCGTCCAAATACTACGAAAATGAATATCATGAATAAACTCACATTTTAAAATTCTCTTTAGTAAAAAAGCAAGATAAAGTATATTTCACTTGCATCGGCAAAGCGCTCAGTTTAAATGCAAGAAATATTACTTATTCATGTGTCCACATGCCGACGAACCGGTACTGTAAACAAGGTATTATAAATGAAGCAAGGATACTCCCAACAGCAACCTATTCAAGTACTATCTTAAATTTTAAAGGTGCAACTTCGCTCAAGTACAGAAAACAAGATAATGGATATACACGTAAAAAGAGTATAAAATATAATTTTCTCTTGCTTCACATTTTTGCAACAATAGGTTGCGATAATTTGTTCGGAACTATTTCTATAAGATGTATAATGTACTTAAGATATTTGACAAATAAAATTTAATCAAATGGGGTTCTTAAGGATCATATGGCTGCTATTTATCTTTAGATATTATATGATATCAGCCCAATCAATGGATTTTTTTTACACTTACATGGTACTTAGGCAGACAAAATACCGACATATAGACAAATATAATGTTGAACGTAAAACTACCATTGTGTATTCGGGAAGTTGGTTACAGCTATTGCTTCTATAATATATTATATTGACTTGATGCGGAAGATCAATTTTTTTTTAAAATCGTAAAGACATTTTTCCATTATTTTGTAGGTATATCAATATAACAATATATCTAATTAAAATTTGTATATGCTATTTTTCAGAGATACTGATTATCTTGAATAGTAAAATATGTATTAAGGAAGAGAATAATTTTATTTGCTTTTATAATTTAGTAAAGATCAAATTGCCATCATTAAAAATAACTCTTTCCAATTAAATAAAATTTTATTTATAAATGCTTCGCAATAATAATGAAGTACGAATTTTGCGTTAGCTAAGATAAAAGAAATACAAATTAAATTTTCATTCTGGGCTATGGATACGAATTTAATTATCATTGTTCAGACAGAGTGTAATTTATGTATGTTTTAGGGAAGAGAAAATTATTAGACCTATTAAAATATTTTTCGTTGTAAGAATTTGTAATGGATAATATGGCATTATTCACGTTGCCAAAGGAGAAGCAAGAAATGCGCAAATTAAATATTTTTACGATTCGCGATTTACATTATGTAACATGGCCGGGGGTGATTTGGAAGGAATTCGAAGAACTGCTGTAGAATGATAACATTACATCCAGAGAACACCTGAACGCAATATAAATCCTGAAGGTTTTACAATAAAGAATGCCTTCCTCTTATAAAACAAACACACAGACAGACACACATATTTATATTTAAATATTTATTTTTATATTTGCAGACTATTGAGCTTTTATCATTATTATGGATGGGTTTTTCCCGGGCATTCACCCCTGACGGCAAACAAGGACTGGTAACATTATTAATTGTCACATCTCATTAAGCAATTTCTGCTTGTTTATAGCGTCATACCGTAAAAACTAAGGAACTGGGACCGTGTAACGTTTTGAATTCAATTCAGCTGAAATAATACAAAGAGTGTCGTGTTTTCAACTAGAAATGTATTCTATGCCTTTATCGATAGGGCTAAAACTGCAAGACCGGTGATATTTTTAGATTTACTTTTAATAGTTTTTCAATATTGAAGATAAGAAGAGCATTAGTATAAATAAAAAAAAGGTTGAAGATTGAGGAAAGGTTGCTAACAAAAATAATATTTTTTATTTCATCACAATATCAGAAGTTGTCTTTTTCAAAAATAAAAAGTGATTGCATTCGGTTGCTATAATAGTTAAATTAAATATATTTATGGTTGAAAACTGCAATAATAAGGATAGTGTGAGTATAAAATTATTTATATTTTTTAATGTAAGTTTCATGTTCTCTCCTGCTTTTACTTCCTATCTGCACAAAAGTGTGCTTCGAAGGATTTATAGATTTTGTTTTGGAAGATAACTCACCTACAAAAACTATAAAAAGAAATAGAAAAACGAGAGAACAGTTTGGAATGTACCCATACGAACAACATCCACTGCAAGTTGGATGAAAAATAAACAAAAAAGATTTCCTATATTTTTATCGAGGCAAGGCAGAATATTTTTGCAATTATAGCTTTTTTTATTATGCAGGTTCGTAATGAATGATAAATAAACGAAAAAATAATATTTATACACTTATCTTATAAGAGCTTTTACAATGAGGATTTAATAAATTATCCATTATGTTTTGATATAAATACATTTAGTTATTTTTTATTTCATTGCACCTAAAGTATTTCCTTAAAATTCGCTTTAATTTTATTTTAATCTTTTGATAAACATAAATATTAAAAATAAATTTGTTTTACCTGGAAAATTTTGTGAAGGTTCGAATTGAATTATATTGATAAAACTTCAAATAGGAAATGGGTATAATATTTTCCGATGAAGGCGCACCCCTTCGGGTCATATATTCGACTTATTGGCAGAGGGGGTAAAATATGATAACCCTGAAATATTTCATTTTATTTCGCTTCCGGGTAGACATGTCTGACAAGCACGCCCTTTAATGAAGCCATCCACAAAGGAGCAATATGTCCGATGGATGCGACAGTTATCCCGAGGACAAATAGACCGAATAGCAAAATACATGTTTTAAGTGTATTTTATTTATTGTAAATATCTTAGTAAACCGATTTTATAAATACGTTTATTAATATTTTGGCATTTAAATCGTATAGTTAATTTTTCATTTATGCTGAAATGAATAACGTGTTACAATTTTACAATACAAATTATATTCCAACCATTTTTATCGATGAAAAAAACCTTTTCAAAAATTCACACATACTAAGCATGCAAATAAAACATAAATATGTAAATACATTCAATTAAATCTAAACTTTTATAGTATTTATAACTGCCCTGAATTGCAATCCAGTTGGGTAATGTACGAAGGTTAGGGTTGTATAAAAAGCAAGTTCCTCGACTGAAAATTTATTCACTTTTATAAAACCCATTTGCACATCATATAAATAAAGTTTTCCAAGCTAAATAGGCTTTCTCCAGAAACGAATGCTTGTTATGACAATTCTGACGCCCGCCCCACACAAAGCTCTCACCGAGTTCCAAAAGCCCTCGCAGTCTCGCGCCACCAACTCGAGTATTTCGGCTTTCCCATTCAACGTAATCATTTTAATTACGGCAGAGGAGCGCTGGATGTGACACGGGTATAAAAACATCAGACTCAACCAGGAATGTTTTATCCGAACTTCAATTAATATTTAAGAAATACAACACATTACGTACTCAAAAACCATTACTAACTGTCATTTCATTTATACATGTAAATCTATAGTTTTAGATAATATACCTTTATATACAAAAGAACCCACGCAAGTTATTGCAAGCCACAAACCTGATCGAAAGCATAATATTAAAGTCGTATTATAGCTTTGATATTAATTTTTATTTCAATACTGAGTAGTTTTCAAGTGAATTTCACAAATAAATATTTTCAAAGTGCTGCTTTGTAAATCAAAGAGTAAAGTTTATGATTCATATAAAATTAATTGCAGCTAATACCACTGAGTAACAAATTTAACCTTTAAATCTCCTGAATGATTCACAGGTGACTTTAAGGATATTCAGTACCTAGCTAACTGTACGGAGATATCGTATTTTAATATGCCTTACTTTTGCGGATTGTGAACGTAGCGTGTTGTATTAACAGATAAGCACCCTGAGACGTCTCTTCTCAACAGATGAAAGGGTAGCATGTAAATATAAGCTTTTCATATGAGCGTGGCTTAACCTGAACAGGTTCAATTGAATAGAGTCTAAACTGTACTAATATCTACTATAATAATAGCCATTGTGTGTTTGTATGTTTGTTTGTATGTTTGTATGTGTGTATGTTTCGTTTTTCCGTTCTGTATAGAATATCTTAAAAGATACAACGCTGATTTTTTGCACATAAGTTAAGTAAATTTTTCCGCAGCTATGTGCCGAATTTCAAGACGATAGGATAATATTTTCATTCATAAACTTTAAAATATGCTTTAGCGAATTTCAAAATACGTCATTTTATGACGGGCTACATTGCTAGTTTGAGATAATGTAGAGAAAAAGCCTTTCTCAAATATTACTGCATTTGTTGAACTTATAATTACTGTAAAAAGAGTATTTAATTGTAAATTAATAAAAGATTAATACTCGATTATATACCCTTATTACTAACATTATGATTATATCGCTTCATAGAATATAATGAAGTAACTGTACTCATTCACCAAGGCATAAAATATATAATCAACTCATTTATGTTATAATGTAAACCACCTTGAAGTTATATTTCCAAAAAAGTACGTAAAAAATAAATCACTCTAACTACCACCACCAGAACTCAGATAAAAGCGACGAACTAACTTTATTCAAGCGGTGTTCATAACAATGCTATATATTTCTTTGTCACCGACAATTTGAAATTGCCAAAAATACGGAGAAGCTGCGAAGAAACCCCGAAAAAAGGGTTTGATTTTCTTCGCAACAACTTACCCACTAACAACAAAAACTGACGGGGTGAACTTGGCAGCCACAAGAGACTCGTAATAACGCTTTACTGTATCAAATAATAAGACAGCTCTGGGAAATGTGTCAAAACCGGTTCGTCTGGAAATGTTGCGAGCACGTTAGGAAGTTCGGTGACGTCACTTGACGGGACGCACTAACACCAGCGCCCCGACTTAAATTAACTCGACAAAATATTTATCCAACTTCCGGTAAACTCGTTACAGATAACCACGACGAGAAATCTTTTAATGAAATTAGTAAATAAAATCTTAAACTTACTCTACCGTAATGAGTACTTTCGTCAAAGTTGCAAAATTAAGAAATTGTGGGATTCGAGGCTACAGGAGCTGACTGGCGCGTTTCTTGATAATCACGACGTTAAGAAGGCATTATAAAGCGGGATTAGAGACTGCTTAAAGCATATCCAACAAAATAGGGAACTAAGATTCTCGGGTTAACTACGTAGCAGTGTGTTTGCACCGTAAAAGATATAATGCAAATACATGCCAGTATAAACAGGTATATCCAGCACTGCTCATTAAAATTACTTCATTCCATTATACAAGTGTAGGAAACAAAAAAATATATTTATAGGTGTATTCGTAAGTTTTGGCAGCCATTGTTATTAGATGATTTGGTTTCTTGGATGTTAAGCAGCTTGATGTTTCTCAACGAGTTTCGGTCCCCATGGGACCATTTATATAAAAAAGTATGCGGCATTGCATAAGAATCGATGTTTAAACATCTTAAGAGCTGGAATAGCTAATTTCATGTCATCAAAATAAATGTAAAAAAGGGATAGCAAAGGGACAATACACAAAGGGATTTTGTACAGAATAAAATAATTGTATGCACTATATGGTTTTAAGAGAAAAGTAAGTCTCTTTTATCTCATAAACTATTTTATTGATGAATTAAAACAAAAAATCGTCGAGAAATTTAATCTCATAATTTTTTTTGTGATGTCATAAAGCTTTTTCTATCGGTGAACATTATTTTATTACTTATTTTTTTAATCTTTTTTATTGAAGATTAATTAAAGATATATGCAATCTAGACTAATTATGATAAATCTTATAAGATTCATGCCGTGCATTCATTTTATAGAAAATTATTATGCACGAAGCCATACCACAACTCGCATAGTGTATTGTTATTACTTATTATAAATCAAATTAACATTTTACATTGTACCCTCTCCATAATTAATGTGCATCTAACTTCCAGGCCGACTGATCGTAACTCACTTCGGTAGCGTAGTATGCATAACAACCAACATATTGTTATACGCATATATATATATATATATATATATATATATATATATATATATATATATATATATATATATATATATATATATATATATATATATATAATGTATATTTAATAAAAACTGACGAAAACCCTAGCCGATAGAAAATTATATAATTAATACATCTGCTTGTGAACTCCTCGAATCCGGTGTAATATAAAGATAAAATGTAATATTTATGTACAATAAAAAGGTATTAGCATGTAATTGCTGTTATAAAATATTATATTGAAATTACGTTTATTATTCAGGACCCATCGCAAGCACAATAAATATTTATTATTCCAATATTTATTGTCAATAATAAAATTATACAACATGAAAACCAATTACAATAACTTATTACTTTAATGGCCAAACATTGACTGTAAACATAGAAGGTAAATAATACAGTGAAAATATAAATAATCGAATCTTTACATAAAATTTAAGCATTTATCTCCATTCTGTTCTCAAAATATATTTCCGGCTCACGTAAAAAATCTCTTTGGCAATATTTTGGTCATAATAAAATACCAGTGTTTTCCAAATAGATTTATCTATCAAAAAGTGCAATTCATGTTTTCAATTAAAAATTGGAATTAAAGCATAAATCGTATATCAGTGGAGTGTCCGAACACAAAAGCTGAGTAAGTAAACGCATACAATCGGGGCAAAGCAATTTGTTCCGTGCGGATTTTGATCAATTTTTCGGACGCTCCTAATGAAATACGAAATGAAATTTGTACCAAATACTGTGTTAAATACAATTAAAACTAAGAGGATTTTTATCATTCATACATCCTATTTAATACATTTACATTAAGTGGTATTACATATTTTAAAATATTTGTAAACTATATTAACTTTAATAAATCTATTTGTTTTAACTTTAAGTGTATAAATACAAGAATAAATTTAAAATATGTATAAATGAAGAGTTTCGACTATTTTTTTATTTAATATATTTTTTTCAATATAAGTTTAGCTTTACGATAGGTTCTAGATATAACTAAATATCTAAGCTCTATTCTTTATAGAAAGATTGTACTTTAAGTACAATGCTTACTAAACACTGTGTAAAATTAAAAGTACATACTTCAATTCCATCATAAGAACACGTGGGTCTAGCAGACAGCAGAAACCATATTTGTCACTATCGATCTGTTTTGATCAATGTCAACTCAGAGAGGTCATTCCAATTGAAGCCAATAAATCGACACACAATGAGAGCACAAAATGTCGAGCCACCGAGTGGCTGGCGAGAAACCGATCAGCAGCTCCCTCCGAGCTGGATATTAACTTTCCGACTTGGTAACTACGAAAATTTAAAAAGGTTTCTAATTGAAGAATGACAACAAAGGAAAACACCCTTATTTAATTGACTTATCGTAATCGTATTTTCTCGAACAAAAGCCTGACAACGCTTCCGTTTATTTTTATTACTCGGAGTACATAGAAGCACTTGCCAATGTACCTACACTAACCATTTCAAATGAAAACATCATGACGAATATTCTTACGTTCTCCGTACTCGGAACTAATATAACCTTGGTCTGCATCAACAATACCAGCACTGCGATAAAATATAATTGAAAATTCACGGCATCAATATTATAAGTGCATGAGTATAATTTATACACATAAAATTTTTAGTTGTGTCTGATTTGAAACACACATTTTAAGGATATGAGTTGGTCCTATCATTAATGAAATATCTAAATAATGCTAGAAACATAAATAAAAATGTGTAATATATGTCTTAGAGATGTGCAACTTGAGTACACGTTTTGCATTGTATATTAATTTTAAACTACTTACATTCAACCGTTATCTTTAACATTCATAATGATTATATTTTCAGCTATTGTTCATATTCATACAACAAAATGTGACTAAACACACTCGCGTTCCAACTTTTACAATCGAAAAAATTAATCAGTTGTAGTTTGAAAATTTAAAACTATAATTATCCATACTTTTATTGCATTTATACACATTTTAAATATTTAAAAGATTATTCACTATTTTTTTCAAATAGTTTAATGTATTTTAGAATTAAATGTCTATCTTTTATTTGTCACTGGCGCATATTTAATATATTTGTAAGTACTTCGGGGAGCTGCAAGAAGGATGAGCCTTCTTCACTTACCACTAGGTGTTTCGTATTTTCTCAACATATCCCTGGAGCCCTGAGCTATCCGAAGTAACGACTGAAAACTAGTTACTTGTGCCTAGAAATAACTATCTACATACCTATATATACTAGGATTACTAGAAATTCTAGTACATCTATATTTATAGTATATATAGGTATATATATATATATATATATATATATATATATATATATATATATATATATATATATATATATATATATATATCTATCTATTTTTGAAGTTTATATATACTACTTCAATTTATATTTTAAAATTACCTTTTGAAATTTCCGGATATAAAAATATACGACGTCACTTGGCTCTCTACAAAGCCATTATAATTGTATAGGTATTCGAAACTCGCGCAGACACGACCTATTAACACAAAAAAAACAGATACAGAATACACACAAACACCAATAGATGCTGGGTATATGGAGGTCTAAACCTATTCAACAAATAGCGTGTATTGTTCTGTAAATGCTCGATTTACTTCCTCGTATTCGCAACATGTTACACTCGTAATATTTTGGCTCGACTCAACGGTATAAACTTATATCAAATCCGATAGAAATAGCGCGACAGAGCTCACAGGTGCGAGCAAAGTCAGAGTAAAAAAAATATTCTTATAACATCTGCGGTAGACCGCTCAGAATACCCATCGTAGCGAATCTGACAAAGACGTCGAAAGAAAGAGATGGCTGCATATTTATCGGCGGAACTCGACGCGATAATTAGCTCGCGGATCGTTTAGTTGGGCGGAATATTATAATGACATTCGAAACGCGTGTCGTAATCTTTACGGTCACACGACGTGGTCGGTTTCGCGTTTCTGATTGGCTGAAAAAAGGTGGTTCGACTTTGCGAATTGGCAAGCGTGAATATGAATGGAATGCCGTGTGTTTCGGTTTGGCTCAGAGAGTCTCCGCTCTGGCGAGCGAGCGGGTGTCTTGTTCGGCATTGTTACGGGCGCCATGTGCAACGCAAGACGCAGTCGCGGCGCGGCGACGTGTGACTTCTAAATAAATAAGGCAGCCATCTGTGCAGACGACTCGAAATAAACAAATGCAGACATTGTTAGTTTAGTCAAAAAAACTCAAAGCGAGACGGCCACATAAGTAAAACGAAAGTAAAAAATAAACATCTTCGCATCAACTCACTTGATTGCTATCGCATCGCGAGAATCATATAACAAATGTTATTTATGAATCTGTGTTACTGATGAAAGGCAATGATAAAACCTATCAATCATAATATGCGATAATTGGGTTACAGATGAAAAAAAAACATTATCAAATTCTCAAATCTAATAAAAGAACACAACAAATATATATATATTTTTAAAAAACTGGTCATGTATTTTAATAAACATTTGAAATAGTAGGTAAATTTTTTTTAAATTTTTTTATATCATATTTATTCATGAAACACCTTTAGTAAAATATCGTTGAAATGAATTTTGCCGCATTTAAAAGTTTTCATCAAAATCATTTTCGCCACGTGAAAACCGACGTAAAAGCAATTTCTATCGAACCAAGCAGAGCTGCGCGGTTAATGCAATATTGTCGCCAGTGAGGGGCAAACATTTGTAATTAGATCGCCCAGCGCCAACGTGTATGCAAACCAACTGCTGTGAAACACGGCTGGACAACGCGATAACACCAACTACCAGACAGAATTACTGAAAATTTACAATATGGAACCAATATTCTATTAAAAAAAAAAAAGAAGAATGATATCATCCAAGTATGACGAATGCAGGTCAGTCTAGTAGCGAAAGGTGGAGAGACATCGGTACGTCAGCCGGATAAGAACATCCCGACTGAGAAACATTGGCAACTGTATGGGAATGCAATAAGGTGAGAAGCAGTTCCGGGTGGTCTCAGCCAAAATTTTCACGTCTAAACGAATCAATAAAAGTAGAGATGTACTGTTAGTCACCATTCATCACCGTGTTGGGTGAGGATGTAGTAACCATTTCAATAACAAAATACTAAAATTATTTTTTTAACTCTAAAGGTACTATGGAACCAAAACAATAATCATTTCAGAATTATGATTATAAGCCAGTATTAATTAAATTTTCAAACGTTTCCAAAAGGCATGAAATTTAGGTTTTGATTTTTCATTAACAAAAAAGTTTAACACAAAAATACAATCTTTATTTTATTACAATATTGTATTTCTTGTGACATGTTTCGCAGCATTTAAGTGCTGCATATATTTTTTGCAGTGCTTATTTTTAAATAATAGTATTACACCTGAGACAGTGTTAAGACACCAAAATGCATTTAAAATATGGCTATAAATCAGAGATTATCAAGCTTACAAAATACGTATGTAAAACCTATTAATTTTATCATTTCCATTTCATTGAAATACTAAAAAATGTCGAATTATCAATAAATAAGCCTAATTCAATCAACGTTTTGAGAAAAATTATTGATAGAAAGTGAGCAATGTCTCATATATTTAAAGTAAAATAATTTTTAGGTTTTAAGTCATAATTATAAGTAACAACCTAATAAATATTGACTCCAGTTTTTTTTTACTATATGATACATCACGATTGCCTTTGATATGTATCTTTTATATTGAATAATAAATAAGCAGTTAACCATTAAATCCACGTTAAATACTTTCAAAACAGTGAATGATGAATTAAATTTGAGCGTATATAAATGGTAGATATTATGAAACAAAACTGACACGTCGTTTTCACAATAGAATCTCTACTTTCTTTGTAAATAATTTGCATTGCATATTCTCCCTGATTTTGAAGAATGTAGTAAGGCGTCGGAGGCTGTAGCTCGTTTCAGGTGGTTATCTGCTTCTCGGCCTGGAAACGCCTTGAAACAAAGTTACAGCACATTCCGCCTTATTTATAACACGGTTTAAGCCTGGCGCAAGGAACAAGCCCCCGACTTGGCTTACAACGTGATATGAATGATACGCATTATTTCTCACCAAACTTTATCTAATGAATATATAACTTCACACATTATTCTGAACGATAAGTTTTAATATGTAATATATGAGGTTACTGTGCTATACGTACATCTAAGAAATAGCAACTCGAAAATGTTCGCTCACATACTCAAGCGCATTGCAGTGTGTTTCAGATTTTGTATGTTTATAAATTTAAATAGCAGAAGGTAGTTTCGAAATGCACTGTGTAGAAAATATTTTTAGTGTAAAAAAATAATTAATATGAGAAGACATAACGTAACGACTTAATAAAAATTAATTCAAGATCAAATTAATTCGTATAAAATCACTAGTAACATCCGTTTAGTATAAAAATACAATCATTGTTGAATATGTTATAAATTTTGACAAAATAATTCTCAATTATTTTAAATTAACATTGAATGAAAATTAAGAGGTATAATTTAATTGAGATTTTGTTAGAATTCGTAAGATCATATTTATACAATTTATTACCATCATTTGTATAATTGTAATAAATGCATTTTATTGTATAAATAAAGACCAAACGATGGAAAATGTTTATTTACCTGTACGTTTGATTGTAATTTTTATTTTTCATAATATAATTAAACGCGACAGAGTACTTGATTTTATAAAGCAGTTTCTATATTAATAGCCAATTCATACGCTTATGTAATGCAAGATAAGAAAATTAAAAAAGAATAACTAAATAAAAGAAGAATTTGCTCGTTGTGTGAGCAGCTGGAATTTATGTACACATCTTGTATTATTCAAAATAATATTTGCACAGTCGAAAAGCTCACAAGCATTATACGTTGATACATATTACGTTCAAAATATGCTACACTGAGAGAGAGAGCAGAAATTCGATGCAAATTACATTATCACAAGATCGATAAGGTCTGCTCAAAAGGCGATGATAATGTAATTAAATCTACCATACTATGCATATAAAGTACCCTTGAATATACCTATAGAGTATTAACAATCATACATTGTAACACCGGAAAACTCTTTGTGCGAGAATATCTAGCCAACTATGTAAAAATGATTAATGAGAATATATAATATTAGTTTTTCCTTGTCCTTAGCAGTAGTTCTAGACAACAACAAAAAAACACATAACTAATAATGGAAGCTTGACTGCTAACATCCATTCAAATCGGACGAGTATATTAAAAGCATTTTCATGTCTACGACATTTTTCTCATCACATATAAGATAATTAATAATATCTTCATCAATGTACAATATATATATATATATATATACTATAACATCATTTTAAATGTATAAGTATTATTAGTTTTATTATTATATTCCAAACGTATCAAACCAAGGCGATTCTGCCTTTAAAAAAAAAAGATTTAATTTATAATTCACCCTGATTAGTCGTTAATTTAAAAAGAAGATGAAATACTCAACTAACCAGACATTTAGGTATGAACTAAATTGATGAAATAGTATTTAATTTCAAAAGACAAATAACCAATTGTAATTTCAATAAGAATCCTCACGTCCGACAAAGGCATTAAATAACCGATTTCATAACAAAATTATTAAATAACCAGCCTTAATTATCCTATATTTATCATACTGGAATGTAAACTTATTAATTATAATTTATAAATGATATTTAATGAAAATAAGCTTTCAGAAATGAGAATAGCTTTGTAACAGAGATTAGAAGCAGATCTTTTCTTAAACACAGGTTACAAAAACAATTTTTACAATCCATTCAAAAGTTTTAAAACGTCAAATTAAATTCATAGAAATCTCAAAATATTTTTATCCTTAGTTTAATGCTGTAAAATAGAATTCGAGGGCGGAGAAACGCAGCAAAAAGGAAACCCCGACTGATTAATTCGAGAAACTCAAAAACCATAACTTTTTAACTCTGGCCATATAACACCAAAATAAAAAATGTATTTTTTAAATTTACAAAATACTGATTTATTGATCTGTTAATTATTATTATAAAGATTTGACGTTCGCAGCTTATCCCACAATACGCTATACATATCAAAAACTGCATTTATACTTATATTCAAGGACGGCGTCGTGAAAAAAGCCAGACACCCTCCAGTAGCGATTGCCTTGCGGGGGGTGATATCTCACGTGGAAAACTTTTCTGTCCGAAAAGTAGGGTGGTGGGAAGAAGGAGCAGGGGTAAATGAGAAGGCCAGGGACGCCTCGGGAAATTAGCTCGCCAAGTTCTGAAGTGTATGAACGTTTGAATAATTTTGACGAGGGTCGCCAGCTGGCCTAGAGCCGCACTCTGTCAGTGTCGACGCAGTGTGTTTAGTGTGGACGTACTCATTAAGGATTCGCACTGGTGATGATTATTAAGGATCCTATAACCCGACAACCTCCAGCGTGATACACATAAACAACCAGACAATATGGTTAATTTGATTTTTGACATCTATTACGTATATTTATATTAGACACTTAAAAAATGTATTTTTCAAATTTATGTACATACATACAGTTTTCGATAACTATAATCTCTGAGGGTATGGCTGCTTACCTAAATTAAAATATTTTTATTCATGTAATCTTACCTTAAGTTATACGAGGAAACCCTTTTATGATTGATGACCACGAGATAATATTGGTTACATATTTATTATTGCAAATAATCCATCTCACATTTTAGGCAACCTGAGAGAAATTTCGGTTTTCAAAAGATGTTATGGCGTTTATACATTTTTATACAATCAAACGACCGTAGTGAAAACGGTTTTTTTCCGATACATTCCAGGAATTTTGCTTGTAATGCCATTTCTGAAGAACGCGATCCCATCGGTAGTTTTCCACTGCCGCGTATCACCTGTCGCCTGATACTAGTACTGGACTTTTGGCATGCATCGAAACACTATAGAAAAATGCATAAGACATCAATTTCAAAAAACATCAAAAACGATTTATTATGCGTCATAGTAATTTTATTTTTTTTTGTTTAACGGCTATCGTAGAGTATTCTTTACGCAATAGTTGCGAATAAATGTCAATACAATTTATAGCGTATTTTACTACACTATTTCAATGTGTCCTTTTGAAACCTACTACGATGACTATTTTTACTATTCTGAGTTAAGGTCAACAAGACAGTTTTCCTTGAACTAACCGGTAAAGATAAATATAAAAGTCCGCAAAAATTTACTGTGAGAAGATATTTCATCGATCAGACAGTTGGTGTCAGATAAGATTGTTTATATTAATAGATAATAAATAAATCATTAAATATGAATTCACATTAGCAATAAAATATCTAGAAACCAAAAGCCAAAAAAATTAAACAGATCAGATAATCAAGTTATACGATTTTTTTTTTTTTTTTTTATATATATGTTTGGTACCTTGCTTGTTATATACAAGGTTATACGATTAGAGAACTTAAAGTTTTTCATAAAACTGCACCACAAAAAACGATGATTATAAAGTCACATTTTTTTTACATTAACTAACACGTATGGTGTGATGCGATACGCTAACGATATTCAGTGGGTATATATGTTTGCAAACAGGGTAAGTATGGAAACATTGGCCACTTTGGGCGATCTATAGAATGGGAGATTCCGACCACCCATACAACTAAGACCCGACGCTTACCAAAGGACTTACTAGGAGGGATGAAAAGATATTGTATGGCTTACTAGCTCAGCCATACTGCAAACGTCCAAACTTTGATTATGTACGTAAGCCTTGCTTACTGACCTGGGAAAAAACTGTCTGCGTATATTGCAATTAAGATATTTAATTATTTTTACACTCCGTATAATACAGTCATTTATATATTACAATACTTACAACAAATAATTGGTCAACACAAATAAAATGTGTTTAATTTTATGCAGAATAAATTATTAATATAAATTTATTCAAAAAATAATCAATCAAGGCCGAAAACAAATCAAAAAAATTACATGTTGACACATTAAAAGTCATAAGTATATTTAAATCAATAAATATTTCTTTTATCACATTTTCAAACATTGATAAAAATATTATGAAATGCTATTCTAGTAATGCTCGGAAAAATATTAATTGAAAATTTCTTTTGAGTTAGTATTTAAAAAAAATCATTGATAGTTACTGATTAATCAGTTACTTTTGACAAGAAGATCTTTTTAGATAAAACAAAGTTTAATTCCAATATAGGGTTATGAATATTAATACTAAAACTAAATTTAATTTAATGAGTTGAATTCTTTAGTGGACTTGGCCAAAGTTATCTAAAATAAGACTTGAATAAGAACTCACAATCTTCTCCGGCAAAGGGTATGAAAAAAGTATTTTGTATTTTCAAATTTCATATCTAATTTTGTCAACTTCTCGAGTTTCTACTTTCTATAAAACCTTCGTCTTTTCAGCAGTTAAGTTAGAATTACCTTAATAAAGAATAAAAAAAACTTTATTTACAAATATTTTTTTTCACGAGGAATATATTAGGAATATATTATAGTTAAACGTGTCTGTAAATATAATAAATATAAGTATTACTAGAATTTTAAATGCTAATTATGTACATATGTATCGTGATAAAATTTTGGATATATATGTTTTTAATTTAATGATTTTACGTCATCGCTAAAACAGTGACTTAGTTTTGAGAACGTGAACCGGAATAGACGAATACTTAATTGATTTTGAAAAAATTATACTGACAGTATGTCTTGCCTAAAAATTAAAAATGTTTTAAAGAAGTAATGTTTTTACTCGGTTTAATTACGGGTCAACAATAATCAATAAATAAGTCATTTATTTTTAGCTTTGACAGCGTATACATACGATTATTTCAAGGGTAACATGTATATTTTAAAAAATTCTTGGATGCCTCCACTATATTTGGCTTTTTGGTTTTTATTATAATTCGCACGTGAGGAGTACAAATGTTCAAAATGCTAACATCGAAAGTGCGACAGACCGTCTAAACCGTTTAAAATATGAAATGAATGATAGTTGATTTTAAAATATTTATAAAATAATAACACAATACAAATATTGTATATAATATAAAACAATGTTTAAAAACTCTTAAACTATGTCAAACTAGCGATGTCTTTAGTATTTTCATTGTATAAAAATCCTTGGTGAAATCAGATGTGAGCGACCTTTTCGCGACAACTGGTTTTGTTGAGAAATTAACATAAGATTTTGGAAATCAGATTATTAAACTATTCGGAGGAGACGCAGGGTGAGGCCACCTCACACACATCCCACACCCCAGGAACAACAGTGATGAATTTACTAAAATTTAACCTTAATAAAATATAAGAAACCTGAAAAAATGAGAAAATAACAGTTTTGGATCTGAGAAAAGAATCTCGTTTACCTTGAATTTAATTTGATGTGGTTTGGCAGATATTTCAATATTAATGCACTTATTTGACGGTTTACAATATCGATTGACTAAAACTGGTATTTGGTTAAATAAAAGTTTTATAATAATACTACAAAAATAATTTGCATTATTGTTTATGACTCATCGATCATGTAATGTGCAGATTGGAGAGTTGTGTTACTAGAATGCCTTAAACGAGTGCGACAAGCCGCTAAAGTTGGCTTTATCGATCATACATTCTCACGAAGTCAATTTTAATTATTTTGCAATTTTTATTATTTATATTAGGAAAGTATTTTAATTTATTGAACAATCATTTTACAATTTTTTAAGACCAAAACAATAATCACAATATTCATCAGAAATACATAAAAATCAAAAAACAATAGATGTTACATATTATTGAAACAAGATATAAATTGACTGGTAAATAAAAAAAATAATAAAATAAACCTTTGCTTTAAATATTATTTCATTTACGAAATTCGAAATTAAGAAATAAATTACTTGAAATATTATTATTGAAAATAAACAAAAATAACTAAATCTGTAAAAATCAAATTTGTTTGCACAGACAACAACCACTGATTTACTCTAACCACTATTTAACCAGATTGGTCGACCGTTCTTTTAACCGACTTACCAAACAAACCTATATTTATAAAATGTTAATGAATTAATGTTAAAACGGAGTTATTCTAACCAAACCAAAATATGATTTGCAATTATTGTATGGGTCGTCGTAAATCAGGAAGTAACGTGGCATGACGTGTGGTTAGATAACAGATAATTTCGTGATAGCATTTTCCCCACCGGAGGAGTGGAGCCGCGCGTGATAATATCAAGCAAATGAACCGTATCGAATATCCAATAATCGCAGCGATGATGTGTCATGGCTGTGCGATTCTGAGGTAATCAACAGGTAACCGCGATCACGCCATGTTCCTAGATTATAAAACAGGTGAGCACTGCCAGTTTATCAAATAAATTTAGGTATAGTCACACAGACCAATTCTTCATATCTAGTCGCTATCTCAAAGGTTGAAGACCGTGACTCTGCAGGAAAAACTCGACGACGATCTTGTAATCGTGTCTCATGATTCTCAACAGAGTTGATATTTTTACCTTCACGGTATTTTTCACGTTTACGATTTCCGACGGCTTCTCATACTCGGGACGTTAACAATAACAATTAATTTCTCCAAGTTTTACCATTTATAAATAAAAACTGGAAGACTCTTTGAAACAAAAGCAATGATATCTCGTCTACACTCCCAAGGAATATTAATTTTAATACAAAGAGAAATTCGGGGTGAAACAAAAAAAAAACCATTGTCTATGTGACGCACTGATATTTAAATACTTTGTACGTGATTATAATATGTGAGCACATCATGAGTCATAGTAGAATAGTAAACAGTAAAATAAAGAGAAATTTAAAAAAAAGCACATTAAAATGTTATATCTATTATTAAATAATACAAATAAAAAATAGCTCAATTTATGAAATAAATTGTATGCGTATGACACTATCTACGTAAAAAGACGTATGCAACTATCTACTTACTAAGATAATAACCAATGCAGATATTTTGTAGACACCTCTGAACTAACCAAATACGCTTTCTTCTGCTTAAACAAAAAGACCACGGAACAAGCCCGAGAATACAATGTTACTGTTAAACGTAGGCGTACGTTCGTGTTTTCGGTCGTTCCGCCGGCCGCTACAATCTCAATGACTTTTCCAGCTTATTAATAAAGCCCTTTCAGTCTTTCTCTGCAAACGTTGTTCATATTTACTGGGAGAATAACACAAATGTTTCATTAGTGGTGTTGCACGTAGTTGCGGCAGTCGTAGCTGCTTCATTAGTTTCCGCCGCGCTCCATAATGGCCAGAGGTCCGCTCCGGAACGGCCACGCTATGAAGAATCAAAGGAGGGCCTCATGGAGAAAACATTTTTTTCCTTTGTGAAAATTATTCTACGAATTTTGAATAATTTTCTGATAATGCGCACACTAATGAACTAAACACGAATTCATCGTTAACAACGGTTTATTTTTTTACTCGTATTGGTTTTTATTAAGGAAGATTTGCAATTAGTGTATACATAAAATCTTTTTATTTAAAGCCGGTTATCTATATGAAAAGTTATTGTAAGTATAAAGTGGCAAAAATATAATTTTAAAAAAAATGCAAGTCTTAAAATTCAATAAACCGGTAAATTCTTTAAGATTTTTTGTAATAAATTAAAATTGAACAAAAAGACTTGCTGTTTGCTTTTTAAATAAAAATGACACCGCAATGATCATGCTTGGTGTTTAACGTAACCTAACTTATATAGAAACGTTTTATTTTTTCAATCTATAGTAAGAAATAGGGTGGATTTTTTACTGGCCAATCTGCTAAGTCATGAGAAGTCGTTGTTATTAAAAGAACAAAATATAAAACCCAATTGCTCTTGGAGACTTCTAAAATAATTTTAGTATTTATGCCAAATGTATTTTTGTTGTTTGTATATGAATATTACGGCGAAAAAAATTACAATAGTGTAAGGAATTTGGCTATTTTTATAAATTAATAAAAGTATAATTAATATTTATTTACCAAATCTTTTCAATCACATTTTGTAAAAAACACATATAATGAACTTCTCAATAAATTAAATACTAAAATTACTGAGCAGATACCTGATATCTGATCTGAACATATCTCATCCAACTATTCCTAAAAAAAATTTTTTTTAAATAAACACATCCAACAAATTGTAACAGATAGTGTTCTGTCGTTTTTTTTTTTCTTGATAATAAATGATATTTTATATTTTTTTATTGTGCAACATATTTCGACCAAAAAAAAATATTTTTCAACAAGACGATTTATTGATGATCTATAATGATTGTACTCGATAAAGCAATTTGCAATAGAACAATTTTGATTTATAATAATATTGATATTAAAACTTATGAGAAAAAATATTGCAGTATGGCAAAAACCATTGCCATTAACCCCGCATAGAACCGTGACCTTACGAATAACAATCAGAACAGGCAGGAACCCGACCGCATCGTCTGCCCCAGCGCTTTCCAACATTTTTAACTACTATATGTGCGATACGAATTGAAATCACCCGTGCTTAGTTCTACTGATCAATGAATTAGCATCAAATAAGTATGAAATTTCTAACAAAATACTAATTAATTAATAAGTTCAATATTTAATTCTTAAAACCTTAATTCTTAATTTTGATATAATTCCACTGAACAATTATTGTAATAAATGACCAAAAACGATATTAGTTTGTGGAAATTCTTAAAAATAAATATGTGTATGTAAAAATAAAAGCATTTCTTAACACGACAGCAGATCTTTCAAATAAAATTCCTCCAACGGTATTTTCTTTGTCTCGTGGGACCAACATACAAAAACGAGCCATTTCTTCTACCTGTAGACCCGACTATTGTTGACTTAGCTATTTTGATTCTAAATTCAGTTAATCCGGGTCCAGAAATTCCCACTGGAATAAAACAAACACAAATCTTTATTTATTTAGTTCTCTTGGGCTATAAGTTTAATAAAACTATTGCTCGAGCCGTGGTTTGGGGTTTTCGGGGCTGCGGGGCGTCTCGGTCCCGACAGTCGTCACCATTCCAGAATACGATCCCCATAAACCTCACACTACGGCTTACGTAAAGGGGAATTGGAAATGGGAAAACCGAAATACGCCCTGACCAGCTACGACCTACGTCTCAATCCACGAAGGAGAGGGAATGTCTGTTGAGTAATTAAGGACCGCACGCGTAGGTCGACTGAGCCGGCCAACGAAAGAAACATTCATTATTATCGAACTATGAAATCTAATATAAGTGTTATAAGTTCAGTTTTGTTTTGTTTGAGTATAATAAATTATTATTTGAAATATTGCGTCTAGTTTTGTAATTTGATGACGTAACAAAACAATTTACGATTAACAAAAGTCACGCCATTCAACTTTCATGAAACTACCAAATAGAAAAAAAAATCATTTTTAAATATAAGCCGGTAAATTTAAATTTTCTTTGGTACTGAAAAACATATTTAAGTGTGATTTAATCGAGTAAAAGCCCTTTTTATATTACGGCCAGAATATCTGAAATTATTATAGGGTAATTAAGATTTTTATTACGGTCTAAGGTAGAAATGGAGCTGTGTTATCTATGACTTAATCCGCGAAATTAGCTCCATCAGAAGACCTAACTGTTTTATGACCAAGCAAGGCATAATTTGGTCTTAGGTCCAGAAATATCTTAACAGGAAAGTATAATTATATCTTAATAATGTTTAAAAATAAATTACATGAAATTTGAAAAAACGAAAACAGTCACCAATAAATAGTTCATCCATTTAGGCAATTTTGTATCATCCCAAAAATGTACATTATTTATTTTCTAGATCACTATAATGGATAAAATATCACAGTATTTGTAAAGATATTGAACAAAGGTTCGGTCAGGTTGGTTTAGATATTTTATATGTTTTAAGACCGCTAGAAAAATTGTTAAGTATTATTAAAAAGTATTACTATGAACATAGCAAATTTTATTAAGGTTTGTTATTTAGAAAGCTTTATCTTTAAAACAAAATATCTAAGATAATATTGAAATATTATTTGTTTCTTTACCTAGTAACTTGTTTAAGTTTTTTTTCAATATGTTTCAATTATAAGTACTTTTCCATACATTATTATTATACTTCTTTTCATAATAAAAAAAAAACCTCACGCAATATTTCGTAAGAAGTTTCTTATAAAAATATCATAATCATGTTTTCTTGCTTTGTGCAAAAACTAGAATGAGGTTTTTGTTTTCTTTCCATCGTATCCGTCATAAAAACCTTTATCAAGATTATAATTTATTACAGGACCCGCTGCGTAATTCATCGACATCGTCCTCAGTAACAAAAAAAAAAAAAAAACAATTTATCATAACATCGAAAATATGTATGACGAAATATAATACAGCGGCCAGCGCTCGTCCAGGCAAAAATAACATTTATTTCTACTAGAACAAAAGCAGGGCAAAGGTAATCCGCGTCATTCGGCCATCTCGAGCGGGGCAATAAGCATAACCCGCCTTGGCCCCGCGGCCCTGCTGCCCCTACGAATCGCCCCACTTCCCTCGCCCCGGTAATCCCCCGATATGACGCGTCGTCGTATTTACAATATCGTCCGTATATTTACTGAATCCCGAATCCGCAAGTCGGACCGGGAGACTCGTAAGCGAGTCACGATCTGACCCATTTCGCTCCCCAACGCTTGACCGCCGGGTGATCAGGCGAGGGTGGCTTTACGTTTTCTTATTCAAAAATTATCAGAGGAATATAAGCACCAATAATTTGTATAATTTCATTGCTTTAAACTGAGTTTGAATATAAACTTACAACAAAAGTAAATATATCTACAACATTTACATAACTCAAACATCCTACTTATACCAATCACTTTTTTTAAATCAATTAATTTTATAGAAAAACAAAATAAAAAATCGAAACTCTTTTATATCTCAAAAATTAATGGTTGGAAAAAGATTTTTTTAAAGACCAATTATGGACATGGTAGCCATCCGCTCTGTAATGGTGTAGTTTAATCCGTACTTGATTCGCATAAACAACGGTAGAACAATTCAAAATAATTGAAGGCAACTGCCTGAGGAATCTCACCTGAAATTAACATGATCAAATTTCTTCTTCCGCAACTAAACGATAATAGCGGATACGCGAGCTTCACGAAATTAACAAGCATTTTCAACTAAATCAATAATTAGGTAACATACCTTTTAAAAAAAGATATTTCAAATATTTTTACTCGAGCGAAAAATAACCTATAAAGCATGAGTATCAATTTTTACAAGTACGCGAATTTTTTAAATTGTTTTATTTGATCAAATTGGAGTAGTGATCGATCGAAATCGATTAAATCGCTAGTTTAATCGGTTTTCCCGCGGATCTACGTAAACTCATCTTAACTACGTCTTAACCCGCAAACGCATAACTTTTATGGATCACAAAAGTAGAGGTCGTCCATGTAAGACCGTCCTGACTAACTTAGCTTTATGTCGCTTGTAAATCATGTCGAACCGTTGTCATTAGAATCTAAATGATATATTTGATCTAAGATGAATTCTTAGATCAAATAAACTTGTCATCAATTTAATTCATTCAGTTGATGATAACTTTTAGTAATAAGACTTATTTGAATTTTTATTTATATCAAATATTTAGTAAGTTGTTTCATTAGCTCAATTTTAATTCATACAGAAAACAACACAACGGTGTGCCAGATTGTTTAATTCAATAAATGTAGTTGGGTAAAGACATTGAACTTTTCCGAAAAAAGAAATAAGCTAACCGTTCTTTTGAGTCGATGATTACTTAATAAGACCCTATTGGAAATTCTTTTGCGAATTTTAATACACTCAAAAATAATAAAGGCACCTAATTAATGTAATGAATCCATTACTCAATCAGTAAACTAAGTAAAGAAAAATTCGTACCATCTTTAGATCAAAAAATATATTTACAAAAAGAGGAAATATTTTACAAAATACAACCCATTCTGTGACGTATAAGGTAGCCATCGTTATTTATTAAAGGCCTTTAAATAAAATAAATATTTTTTATTAAAAAAATATTAACAAAAAACCTGCAATGTGGGGTGATAACAGGTTGCTGTTATGTTTGTATGATTGCTTTTATCAGACAAAAATCATATACCATTCTTATGTTGGTATAGTTAAAACAAACAAAAAAATCGTCATCATAATAAGATTACCCATTGACATTATAAATAAAAGAGTTTTTATAAACATTTAGGGGATTGATATATTAATTTCCTGGATGCTCTCTCAAAGAATTATTCCAAATCGAGCGAATCATGAACAGCAGAATGAACAAATAGGGAAGTTGTTCGCAATTGGTAATTGATAAAATTAAAATATTTCTTTTAACCCAATAAAATTAATTCAATGATTCATTTATATATTATTATTTAAATATATTTTTTTAAAATAACCAACAATTAAAATTCCGAGAATATTTGTTTTTTTATTCAAACTGTTTTAAATAATATAATATATATTCCCTTGTCGTCTTAAGTTTCTTAAAAAAAGTATGTTTCTTTTTTGATAAAAGGAAAAGCTCGCTTGAATCAATGCTTTTAAAATTGCAAAAATAAACAATGAACTATTTAAAACGTTATCAGATACTCCATTTACAAAAAATAATTTCTGAACTGCGTTAAATAATTCTGTGACTTTTTTGTGTAAAACTTTATCACGCTGGCTGTTCACTTTGGTACAAACTTGACAGGTTCTTGTGAGCAAGGCACTGATATAATACCCTGTGATGATAAATTTGAAATTTGATACGAAAGCCTCCAGCAGAATGTAAGCCCAACAGTAAGCAGAAGTCTCGGCGACATTCGTTACGCAAGAATACGACAGATTTCGTAGAAGCGAAGTGTTCGCTTCTAATAAGTTGCGTTACGGATTCACTTTGGTGTGAAATTGCTCAATAATCATGCTAGGCTCTAAAATAGTTTAAAAAAGGTTACGATTTTGATGTTGACTAGAGAATATATATATATATATATATGTGTGTGTGTGTGTGTGTGTATATACTATCAAATAAATTGAGGAAAAAGTTAACAATACATATGTAACAAAAGGGAAACGGCGAAAATATAAAATTATATTTTACGTAACCTCTAAAGATACTTATTTTTTTGTATAAATAATAAAATGTGTGAACTGATTAGGCATTGTGTTTTAACGCGGCTGAAGCAATAAAATGTTTGCTATATCTTTATTAATTAAATTTAGTTGATAACAAATACACGCGTATACCTTAATTGTAGCCGTGAATGTAATTTATTTTGTTTACCTACGTTTAAATGGATTTGTATAAATACAGTAGGATGAAATATTTATGCCAGCCATTATTACATTTAACAAACAAATTTGTAATAATTATTTATTTATTAATATTTAATAAAAACGCATATATTTCCCAAACAGGTTTGTTATGTTTAAATTGTGGTTTTAATTAATCAATTCGCAATGTCAACAAAAAAAGTCACTGGTAGGATATTTGATACTATTGATAATCAAAGGTTTTTATTGGCATCAATTGCAAAAGGTTTTCATCACCTCATCATTGATCAATAAAAAAAAATTCAGGTATTGCCGCTTCATATAATATTTTTTTACTGTTTTACATGACACGCTTCAAGGAACCGAGCAATTTAGTCGTACATGAAGAGAGACCCGATTGTCGAATCCATACGATTCCTGGGTGAATGCTTTTGCATCGATTTTTAACGTAATTTGATTGTCAAATTCAAAACGAAATTTAAAAAGGCCGCGTTGTCGCCTTAACGACTCGCCGCAAAAAGGCTAAAGGTTGGAGACAATCATCAGTTCAGTCCGCGACTCGTACGTATGCTAATATGGCGCGATGTTCGCTTTTTTCGAGAATTCATTCCGTCATCGACGCAAAAATGTGACGTCGTCGTCAGGCATTCTAAGTAGTGTGCATTAGTTCAAATATAATTATACATATGAGTAAACATGCGATTCTTCTAACCAAAACTTTTGAATGTAGGCCTAAGATAACTATGAATCATATTTAGTATAATTTATAGCTAACAGTTACACTTGAAACACTGTATTTTCTAAAAATACTGTATGAGAAACATCTTCCTTAATAGCATGAGAATGTTTTTTAGGTCCATACTAACAAAAGTCAATGAATTCTGTTGGATATTGTAAAATCGTCAAATTATGTTGTTTATACAAGTTCGTTAATATTTATAAAAAACATTTTATTTTTGCTACCCAACCAACCGGTAATTCAAGAGCTTACTACGTATTAGAAATCAATAATTAAAAACTATTTGACATCCAAATTTCATGCGTTCTAAAATAACGAAATACAAAATTTTTGATAAAATAATTACGAATAGAATAGTAACATATATACCTATTGATTTGTAATTAACAAGTATATGCATATAATTAAATTATATATATAAATTATATATATATATATATATATATATATATATGATGACGGTAATCTTCTATCATAATGCAAGCATGTATATAACGATAAAATGATTATAATATGAATAGCACCGGTAGCCTCTTCGGGGTTATATATCTCACCAAAGCTTGGTCATATTGAATCAAATCGATCCTCGGCTAGAATTCAAGCAGCGGTGGCAGTCATCTTTTACCTCCGGTCGTAAAGCATTGCGACCAAATCATGCCGCGGAAAACTAAAAAGGGGAACTATTGAAGGCTTTATGGTACCCCTCGGGGAGTATGGGAGCGTGACACATGTTCCTAGGTAGGATTTTCGCCGACTAGTCCGGTTCCTGAATCGCCCTCTTTTCGAATGTGAGAGATACTCCGCCACCGATCACCTCAACAAGAAATGAACGACACCCTCGCACGAAGAAATGGAAATGCAAACGTGCTCTAGATTGATTTTGTTAAGCAAATCGGTTCATTAGAAAATAAAATCATTTCGTACCAAGAGGAGATAAATAAGCAATAAGGTAATATGGATGGACCATTTGATACAATGGATTACTTTAACTATCAAATGAGCCACGCTACATTGGCGACAAATTATAAATATACTGATATTCGTTTTGGTAATGATATATGGAGAGAAATAGAATTGTAAATAACGTATCAAAAACATGAAGAGTTTCAACATTTAAACTTAATTTACTTAATACTGTATTATAAATATTTTGCTATATTTTCGTATAGTTAAATACCTAATCTAACTTATGAGTAAAGAATTTATAACTTTGACAATTATTCGTCACCGTTAATTTCAATTCACAGATCCCTGGCCCGGAAACCAACTGATTTGATATAATTATGACGGATAAAGATTGGGCAAGCAATATAACATATGTAATTACTGTGATGTGACAATTTGAATTCGCTTTCTCTGCCGTACTTACTTAGAGATCCAGAAAATAAAAAAACTGAAGCCATTTTATTGACTCAGCCGTATCCCGTGGAGCGCCCTTGGCATGTTATTCCCATAAAAACGGTGCTATAAAAAGTACCCGAGTTTATATGATAGTATTTACGGCCTGGCTCTTTTCCGAATGCGACTTGATAAAGCTCGTTGATTTTTTTATGATTGCCTATTGCAAACGGATATTGAAACATTTTTACTGCGGTTATAAAATATTTCTAGTCGTTGCGGTTAAGAAGCGGCCTCAGAGCTGAAGGGACGGCGAAGGTACTGCGGAATCTGCGGGGGTGTGCTAGGGTAGAGAGGTAGAGGGATAGAGGGAGTCTACATCACGTGTACTAGCCCCAGGGTGCGAGATAACCTAAGATTTGGGGACCGCACTCGCTTCCGCTATCTGCAGATCTTTATGTTATTAAAGATGTTCGTAGGTGGCTTGGAAGCGGAATGCTAATTCGAAACGGAGAACGTGTGCCGAATATATTCTTGTAATCTCAGGTCGATTACCCGTATTTGTATTAATTACTATAGCTACATAAATCAACTAAAAGCAAAACGTTATCATTGCTTTGCAAGTGTAAAGTTACATTCACAATATTATCAGGCACAAAATATCATAACAAAAAATATAAAATTATTAATTTATATCATTGAATTTACAATTTTTTTCAATAAATGTATCGGCATTTTAAGAATGTCCTAACTTAATTATAAAAGATCGATTTTTTCAAACAAACTCACAAATAAAATATTTATTTAATGCAATAATCAGTTATGAAAAGGTTTGGAAATTTACCGACGAAACGCTCTAAATTAAAAACGCTTTTCATTCTCTGCTTAACATAAAATATTTTCTCTAAGGATTACCTTTTCCGAACCTCCCCACTCACCCTCCCACACACTACTAGTCATAACTAAATTAACCTTTATTTGCCTTTTTCCCCAAACTGTCAGACTTAAATTGGCGAATAGTTGTTTTCTTTGGGAATCGCTAACCGCTTTCTTTTTCTTAGAAGAAAAATCGTTCTCGAATGTAAATGTTTAATATCTCGCTGATGGAGGTATATATTATAAAAATAATATATGGGCCATTCGAAGCCTGTACATATGAATAAAATATTTCATATAACGCTAGCAAAGAAAATGAAGGACATTATTAATGATATTACTGAGAATGTCTGAAAAACATACCTCCTTGAACCACACTCCAAATATTAAGAAGACATTAGGACATATTAAAAATACATTAAGGCGTTTGAATATGTATGAGAAAAACCAAATTGCCTACTTATTCATTTTATTGCCATTTTGAATTGATTTATATTAATGCACCAAAAATAAAACTTCTACAGACTAACCTTACAAGCATAATTTCGTTTTTAAATAGATATACTTTTAAACACAAGTTGTTTTGATGTGCATATTATTTTATCTCTCATGGCTATTTCTATGAGTTGATTGACTGAAAAGTCGTTGGTACCAAATTTGATATTAATGCAAACAATATAAAGGAGAACCCTGCTGGATTTGAGTATTACCCAGTTTGGTAACAAGCCAGCAACGGAAGCTGTTTGCCCGTCCAACAAGAAGCCATGAGTTTCCGTGAAATTCGCCGGCAACTCTGAAGGTTCCCGGGCGTCCCCGGAGGCCCACGCGTGATGAATGCATAATGGCGAGTCCTCCCGGATGTGTGGCCGAGTGTGCGAGCCAGGCGGCCAGAGCGAACAGGTTCACGGAAATCGACTAATTTAAATATTACTCCAAATTAAACTTTATACTGTAATCTAATATTTTGGCAGCTCGCAATTCGTGCAAATAGCGAAGCCGTGATATTATCCAAGCAATACACGCGCCACAGCTACTTTAATTGAGTTTGCGGAGAAATGAGAAACTTAATGAACACGTCAACTTTATATAATAGATAAACCCAATAAAAACTTTAGTACACTTGATCAATAGTGTTAAATAACATCATTGTTCTACTACTGACAAGGAAATAATTTTTCACAATCATTTTTATGCATAATTTTTGCTAAGACCGGTATTTGTTGATTTATTCAATGCGATTTTAAAAGCAAATTTCACAGTGAATTAACAAAATACGCCAATTCCCGTTCATTAGAAGACTATGCGGTCCCCCTTGTTACGTAAGTACATACACAAGTGCCCGTATATTCAGTTTGGTTTCTCCAGAAATTGCCCAAGTTTCGTGGGCGATGAAGCAGTTAACGTCCTAACTTATAGATCAATCATTAGCCTGCTTTGAATTAAGTTTCAGACTTGGAGCAAGTCGTATGTATTTATTTTTAGTTACTGCGAGAAATGGCGTAGGAGTACGTCACTCTTCGATAACTATTATAATTTATAGTACAAAGTTTTAAATACATAAGTAGCCTTGCAAGTGTAACTTTATTAAATAATAAATAGTTTTTTTATCAAATGGCTTGCGTAATAACCTAGCAATATTATTGAAATACATTTCCATCATAATACTGCACTTTATTACCAAACCATTTCCCTACATAAATAGGTTCTAATATCTTTAATGTAGGACTACATGTTTATTTCTGAATAAAGCTATAATAGTAATCGGTTAGCGATCAATCAAAGATCAAACCCGTGTTGAACAAATTTACTTGGTCAATACTAGTGCTTGATCAAAAGGTCGGTCATAAACTCACTAAATTAATTAAATTATTAGTTCGACAAAATCTTAATCAAACGGCAGACTGGTATACTAACAAGGATTTGCATAGATTATTAACTGTATGATCGTGGATTTGTACACAGTGTTATCCGAAACAATGAACATTTATTAAAAAAAACCTATTATAAAGATTATCTATGCAACATAACGATAATAGACCTGATAAGAACAGATATTACCTGGTATAAAATTATATTACATATATAATTATAATAAAAGAATACATTCGAAAACCTAGCTTTTTACGATTGTGCTATTCTTGTAATAAAATAATTTAAACATTTTTTTCACATTAAAGAGTCACAGTGAACAATTTTTATATAGACATATAAACAATGTTTTATTTTTTTTACAGATGAGTACTATTTCAATATATTATCAAATCTCTAATTATTAATATCGGTTGAATCAGAAAATACAAAGCTGGCAAAAGAATTAACTTTTACAATCACAGAATGAATAAAATACTCGGTGACTTTTTCTTCGTCAGAATTCAGAAGATGGAGATATTTTTCAGTATCTATTCAGTACTTTCATTATATTTTTATCAAATTAAATAAATGAGATACAAATCTTTGAATAAAAAACCATTGATACAAACAAAGTTGTGTACTTTCTACGAGGTAGATGGTAGCAGTATAAGAAGGTAGAGTCAAATTGTGTGAATAAAGTCAAATAGGCAATTTTGTTGCTGATATAAACGAACGACGAACACTGCATATAAATATAGAGCAGTCGATATGAAAAAATATATCCGGAAAAAAAATCAAAACAAATATCTTTCTTCTGTCAACTCCGTTGTTTTTCGTTTCCCAGATGTCAACATACGGCGCAACTTGTAAATTTGATACATCCTGCGAATAATAAATAAGAAAAGTAGCTACAACTTTTATGTAAACCAATTTTTTTAGGGAAGTACGCCGGTACATTGACACGCGGTGTTTCTTTTTTTTATAAATTAGTACAATAAAAAAATAACAGAAATTAATGGTTTATATATATATATATATATATATATATATACGGGCATTTAGCAGGGGATATTTCTCATTTTACGTATCGTACTTTTTGTCTTGCTTACCGTAAAGTAGCCTGAGCAATAAATATAAATTGCTGAGCACACTAGGATTTTAAGTTTTAAGTACAGTAATTAATCTAATCCACCCAAGTAGAAGTCAGGTAAAGCAGTGCACAAGTCTTTTGAGTAGTTCCCCGGGGGGTGATATCGCTTACTGCTGTCGATTACGAGGGCTGCAGGACAAGTGGCCGCCCCTTGGCGCCCTCCGTCCCCCGCGCATGTCCAACACCTGTTAGAATATTGCGTACGTGCCGCTCAGGTAATTTGATGGAGATGATGCATAAGCAACGCAACCCTCCGCTTCCGCGTAAAGCTTTTACGTTTATAAATTGATGGATTTTGCGTTGAAACGATTATTAACTCTTGGAAAAATGAAGAACGAATATGCCTTTTTCAAATAAATTATTATGATAAAATTGCATTATTCGTAAATAAAACATCCAATATTCTATATTAGTCATTTTATTTTTATCACTTTAAAATTTAATTTTGTTTAAAGGAATTTTCATTTCATAAAAAATATAAGAGCTTTATAAATTAGGCATATAAGACGTTGACCTTTTCCATAAGGATCAAAGAGTACTTTATAAGATTCTAAAAAATAAACAAAATTCCAGCTTATGATTTTGTGCTGCTTTTATAAGAAAGGTTTCTCATTTATACTGTAGCCATGGAAACATGTATCTGAGCCTCGAAAAGACATCAGTAGTATTCGTGATCTATGCGTATATTCCGAGCGACCGTGGAGAGCGAGACCTCGAGCGCCATCACTGATGTGACGTCACAGCCTACAACGGCTTCCAAGCTAATCAAAACACAAGGACCGTGAAGAAGCCCGTCTCAAATAGCTTAATTATGGAGTAATCTCCGTGAATGCGCGGGCGGCGGGGGCGGGATTACAGGGTTATGAAAGAGGGCTCGCTGCGGGGGATAGATCCGAGATATCGCAATGAAAACTTAAGAAATATAAGGAAAAGTATTCGGGAGAAGTACACCAGAAAACTAGGAAGGTCTTTTGTACCATTATGTAATCTATTGTATCATTTCATGAGTAAAATAACACAAATAGCAACTAATATATTTTGGGTGTTTAATTTTATTATTTTTAAGCAATGCTTGTGTGTATAAGGTCGATATTATTTGTATCATATTTTGGGGAAAACATTCGAAAAGGTATGTTGCCTAAAAATATCTTACCAGGGTCTTTCAGCTAGTCCAAAATAAACACTGGAATATTTCGTTGCAGTTATAGAACAGGACATACAGCAGAAAAAATAGCTTGTTGTTCTGCTCTAAATAAAGTCCATACGATTTGGCTAAGCACTTATATGAATATCGATTAAGCACTTTCAACGCATTCTAGAAAGCACTACCATGCTGGGTAAGTACAACCACGAATCAATCAATATCCAAGTATCTTCAACAGAAGCCTTAACAATACAAGCATGTATATATTTATACATTATTGATCAGCCAAGCCTAAATATAAGAAATTCGGCAGAAATTACAACATTTTCGAAGTGACTTTTCATCAAAATTTAATAAAGCCGTAAATCTAAGACGTACTTGACACAAATAAACAAACAATTTTACCAGAAGCGTCTTAATTTTCAGTACTAAACAACTTCAACAAGTCTGAATAGATATTTATTGCAACTGTGCTCTTTCAAGTAGAGTAAAATGTGTTTGCTTTTTATATACTAAAGGAGGTACAAATATTTTCGCATGTTGTTGTTTTTTATCAAGAATAATTTGGAAGCATTGATAAGTTGACCGTATCTAGTATAAGGCGGAACATTTAATATATCACATAGATGTAAACAATGTAGATAGATAATGAAACTAGTTTCAATATGATATATTATCAACGGTCTCATATGATATACTATCAAAATCATTAATTCTCATGTTAATTAAATCATATAATATGTCGTCTGTTATTAACAGGATTAGAATCAATCAAACGAGTATCAAAATTGAAAAAACAATGACAATGAATTACATCAGATTAAAATAAAATCCAAATAATGTGATTATGAAACAAAATAATTATGTTTACATAAAATTTATTCGTATTTTTTTATAAAACAAATCTAACCAGATGATAAACATTATCATTTTCAAAAATATAAAAGAAGGAAATGCTTAGACAGGAACTTAGTTAACTTCAATTTCAATTTAAGACAAGTGACATTAATTGATAATGCTTTTTTATCAAAAAATATCTATATAGACGTGTTGTATACAACAGTCGTGTAAGAGTTTCTACGATTTGCACATTTCATAAAAGGCAAAAACAATAAAAAGGATTTGTAGTATTTATAATTTCTTATAACATAAAATCAATCAGCGGAATATTTTTGTATTTGAAACATATTTGTATCTTTATTATTATTTAATTTTAAAAATATATTGTTTTGTTTTGTTCAGTAGAATATATGATTCCGAAGAATTCGGGTTGTCAGTCGGCTGTATTAGGTATGCTAAGCGGATTGTGACGAGCCTGTGAATACGAGTTCGCCGTATGACATACATTATTAACGGGCCAACGTTCTGCCCGACTACGTAGTGCCCCACGTGGAGACATAAATTTTTCTAAGCCTTATTCGCTGGGAAATTATGTCCCGGTCCAGCACCGCGGATTACCCTCAACAATGCCCTTGCAATTTATTGCTTCGAGTCTACTTAGATGGGAATAGCCCCAGTGTACGTTCCCGCATCTTGTTACTAAAAGAACTAAAATGTATGGTGTAAAATTGTTCGTTTTGCATTACCTGTGCATGCCTCCGCTTTCTCGTCCGAATTGTCTCCGCAGTCGTCTTCTCCCTCACACGTCCACGAGAGAGGAATACACCTTCCGTTAGCACACAGGAATTGCCGCAGAGAGCAAACAGTAGCTGGAAAAAAGGAAAATGTCATGTAAATAGACAGTTGAAAAAAACTATTACATAAACATGCAAAAAAAAACAATAAAATATTTTTAAATAAAATAAATCCTGTTAACAGAGTATATATGATTGGAGAATTGTTTTCATAAAGTTATAATAGATTTGTCCATCTCATTCCTGTTTTATATGATTAACGAGTTTTTTTTTTTTACTGGTGCGTATTTGAGAATTTACCCTCAGAGATTCTATGATACCCACAATAAAAAACAAATCAAAAAAATTCTGCGTAATAAATGAGGATTTTCCCCCAAATAGCACTTATGAAATTTATGACCCGTCAAAGTAATTTTGTTTTCTGCGATTCAATTTAAGCATGGACTGTTGGGTATAAATAAAAATAGTGAAAATGAGAGGCTCCAAAATAAATTATTTTTCCGACCGCGCGGTCGGCGTGGTACTCCATTTTATTCCTACTTTATGATTCATTAACTCTTTTTTTATATATAAAAAGGGTCGTCTCTATCTCGGGCGGTTTTGGTATTTTATGAAATAAGGTTAATATATATTTTAAGTAAAAATCAATAAATATCTGTGCAATATAAATGAACACAGGCCACAATGTCAACTGTATACTTAGTATTTAGTACCGACTGTGATCTACTATAGTATTTATAAGAATGTTACAACGCACAATAAGGCGCATTACACCCTTGTAATTCGTGTTTAAACTACCCTTTACGTCAACATACGTATGGTTCCCAAACATAATTGATATGATAATTTTAATACTTATATTATTCTAAACAGAAACAATGATTCATACTACTCAAAAATGAAAGAATACAACTTTTATAATAAAAAGCTTCTCGTTTACAGTGCAGTTAAAATTATACCTGAAGTAGGAAAAATTGTTATTTGTTTATATTCCGTGGACGACTTTTTCGTGTTTCAGTCTTCTTATATTTGTCCTGTTTTACAAAAGCAGCTACGATGACAAAAGAAGTATCGAGTTCAAAGAAGTCCCGGTTTCGGGTCAGGACGTTCTTATTTCTGCTTTCTTATGACGGCAAGAGGGAAATAAAGAAATGTAAGAAAAGGAGAGAAAACAGAAAAGGAGGAATCTCCGACAAAACACCCGCGCGGGAGAGTTTATTGGCCATTCTTTTTTTTTTTAACAGTACTAGTGTTTTATTTCAGCGTCGGTCTAGTAATATCTTATTTTTATCTCACAATTAAAATAATTGAATTATCCAGCAAAAAACAGAGGGTTTTACTAAAACCCGTGGTTAACTTCGCAGGAATGAGAACTCAATTAATTACTACAACTATTTTAAAAGATGTAGAATTTTAGTTTTATTTATTTTGTTAATTTTAAAATCTATAGTTTTAACTGTGATGTAATTAATGTATTTTTCTCCGATAAAAATTCAAAGAAAGCAGTTAAACTGTGTGAGAAAGCTTACGGTAGTGGTAAAAAATTTCTAAAGCTGCTTTAATTTTTTTATATAAACAACTTTAGTACTTAACATAAATCTACAAAAAGTAAACGGATCGCTACCAGTAAAAACAAAATTTGTTTAAATTTAATTTGATCCGTACCTTCTCACCTTAAATAGAAGACTTCTTATATTAAATCGATGCCATAACTGATTTAAAATACGTATTATTAAGTTCAAAACATATTGTTTTCCCTCGAAGATAACATTGAACACCTGATCCGGAGCAATCGATAAATAATTCAAAATGTTATATAAAAATTAGGTCGACATAAAACGCAATGGAGATCGTAATTCAGACAAAACTTTATTAAGGGCAATTAAAAGTTTAAATTGAAAAGGGGGCTAACGAGTCGCTCATTTTGATATGCGGCGTTCTTCAAAGGAAAGCTCGGCGAATATCCTTATTGTGCTTTTTTCAGCAGTCAAAGCATCGGCCTCGTAATTGTGGAATATTCGAAACTCGATAAACGTAGAATAACATTAAAAATATTCAGAGCTTTATCGCCGAGCTGAAGTCAAATTGTTTTAATTATCAACGCTGCATAATGACAGGCGGAACAGCACATTCTATCGGATATACCTTTCTAAAGAATTGGAGTTTTTCTGTTTATCACGAAATTTTTATTTTTTGAGTTTCCAAGCATTATTCAAATTGATATAATTAAAATAAAATTTTACAATACCTGATATTCCTTTGTGTTTAATTTTTAAAAAATGTTTTAAATATTAGGAATCGGGGTCCAGATAACAGCTATATTATGATTACATCGATTGAACATAAACATACTTAATCGAAGAGTAGATATAAGCTAAAAAAAAACAAATAAATTTTGCTTCCTAAACTTATAAGTTTTGAAAAAATATTGATTGAAAACCCAAAAAATTAACAAAAGAGCCAATAAACTAAAATTTGCCTAGTGCTTGCATTTGTATATATTTAATATGTATATAATATATTTCTTACACATGTATGCTATTCATAATCAGGTATTAAACCATCTTAACTACAAATGAGCTAATTTAGAAGAAAAAATAAAACATAAAAATATATTCAATAGGCAATAAAAATAGAATAGTGTTCATGTTTGTAGAAATAGCTCGAAGAGCTGTATATTCAATAAATATACTACCCGAAAGATGTTCAATCTGCGAAAAATTGAAATCTAGGTAAGGACAATCTTAACAATTAATCTTGCTAGAAAGAAACTGGCCGAAAACGGAGGGTAGAATACGAAAAAGAAACAAAACAGACGAACCAAGTGCCCGGGTCAAGGCGACGGCAAATCAACATGAGCTAAAGCCTTTCCGTGACCCTCGGGAATAGGGATAATTTATAATAATCAATACTTTTTTTCATTTTACAACTACGCGTAACATTATTACAAAAATAAATTCAGTAGTCCCTTAGGTCCCTTAAATTTTTTTAATACTAACACCAAATATTTAATTCGGTGCCAAAATATAATGGCTCGGTCTCTATGAAAAGTAGCTGATATGTATTAGTGATAAAAACAATGCAGACAGGGAACATCGTTCAAATGTCGGGCGTCACTTCGGACTATTCTGCATTTTAATTAGTTGAAAGCTGCTAGATACAGGGAGAGAATTTCTTTTAGCGGTGGACTAAAAGCGAAAATAATATATATATATATATATATAAAAAGACTTAAATCACATAAATAACATTATACGGTGAGAATAAATAGGCCATCAATCAATTCAAGATTTAATACAAAAAGAACGACTCCTCGTGCCATTTTTCCGACAGTCCCATTCGGCATCCGCCCGGGCCGTCGGGAATTTCCTGTTCTCGGTGCGTGCACACGTGAGCGGCCAACACGCGTCCACTGTGCGCTCAGATTACAGGCGGGCTGAATAATAGCCATCTAAAAATACCCCAAGTAGGGTGAACTCAGGTTTCACCATGTGTGCAGTCGCTTCAGCTTCAGAACTTTAATTGTTGGTTTTACCGCAATAATTTATTTCGTTATCTTCTATATACGCCGCTTTGAAATCACAATTAAATTGAATCAAAAGTATATTTTGTTACCGTATAGCTGTGATAATATCGCATAGCTGGGAATAGCCTAGATCATAAAACACGTATGATATAGAAAAATACAAATATGTTGATGAAATTTTCTTTGTGTTCAAAATAATTATTTTTTATAAATGTGTTACTTTGAGTGAAATATAAAAAACAGAAAATATTTTATTTTTATCTTTTACAAAATCGTCGAAAGCTTGATGACGGGATTGCATGATGTCTTATATATAGCCAGAAAGCCGAACTTCTAAATTGGCAGGGGCTCAAAACTACCACGTTTAGGCTATACATATTTAAAAAATGTATTGCTATCGCACTGTGCTTCTTTAAAATACAATTTGCTATTTGTTTACAAACATTTATAAAACGGATAAGCAGATTAGTATTATGTAATAAATTTATATCAAAACAAACGCTGGTTTGATTGCGTTAGCTTGATGAGAAAATTAATGTAAAAATTATTTGTATAGTACATTCTGTAGAATAATTTTTTTCTTATTCAAGAAAGTCACGTTTTTTGGATGTTATATTCATGTGAAAAGTGTGTTTCAAGGTAATGCATCTTTATCTTACAAAAAAAAAAAACAAAAAACCCAGCAATTTCCAAGCTAAGCGAAAGAAGAAAAAACGACTCGAAAATATTTCGTCGCAGCTTAAGTATTATATACAACTTGAAAAACAAAATTTTTCTGAATATTATGAAAGAAAAAAAACACCGCACAACACGCGTCGTAAATTATGGAGACAAAAGAAATGCTAGAAAAAAAAACATTTTAATATATAAGGGTTCACTTCCGTGTAGGAGAGACGTAAAAACTTAGTATACATTCGTATTTAGTTTCTTTGATGTATGAATGTATGAGAAATGCTGGAAGACTGGAAACGTTGGCGGAATATCACGTAGATATTTTGTGTTTTCTTTTGATATATGATGAAAGCTTTTTGTGCTAGAAAATGTTTTCTTCGCTTCCTCTACCCGACGTCTTCCGAGACTAAATGGCGACAATTTAAAAACGGATATGTTCGACGTGAAATTAGCTCCACTGCTAGTTCGTTCGGTGTTTCTTTCAAAGTGCTATTCTCATCTACTCGGCAAGGAATAATATCGACCCCGGCGCTTCTTCAAATTATAAGAAACTATTGAGAATACAATGCCGTCACTTATCAAGTTTGCCTTTCAAATAACTAAGTCATTGTAAGCTTTTCTCTCAGAAATAGTTTTTACTTGATAAATGAAATAAAAAATATTTACAGAATCTTGATAATAATGCAGTCAAGCCTTTTTCTGGCACTTGAACCACGCAAGCCTTCATGCTATTTTAAACACTGTATAATTTAAGTATTATGATTTATAGTGAGTTTTCTGCTGTCGTAAACATTATAACATAAAAAGCTAAATCATGCTATCGTCGTCGTCATCTTATGTTTAAAAAAAAAAGTATTATAAATACAAAAGTGTTAAATTAATATTTCGATTACTTAATGACTCTCACAGTCATAACCGAGAACGTTAATTATTTGCAAATAGCTTTAAATTGAATCGGCTTTTCGTATTATTTATCGTTTTGCAGATCGAAAATGAAAACTGTAACGTTTTTAACAAGGCAAATCACGAAGGTAGGTAATCCAATTTGGTTATCATCATTAGCGCAACAAAGGTACGAAGCGGTAAAAGTTACGGGGCATCCCCGGCAGCTCACGCCCCGCGCCCCGCTAGCTCTGCGCTCCACCTGCCTCTAGTAAACGCTTTCAATAAATTTAACATCGACGGCTTGAAAGACTAACCAGGCTGAGCGAGGGAATTTTCTTCTCGCAAACTTGTAATAGAGGGCTGGTTTTATATACTGAACAAGTCATTCTGGCAACGTGAGAAGTTTTTTTACGATTCCAAATCAGTATTTTTGAGGTAAACAAATATTTGCTCTCCCGTCATTAAAAAAATAGTTTTCAACAACGCAATTACACTAACAATTATCATGTAAAAAAAAAAAACATTCTTATTACTTTTTTTTAATATAAAAACATTAACATATTATTGTTTATAATCTTATAGGAATTATAAAATAATCTACCTCAAATACTAAGAGATTTATGATAAAAAAAAGTAAATTTACGATAATTACGCATCAACAACGAAAAAACCAAGTGACGTCAAGTATTTTTGTTCACTCTCTGCTCTCGACGGGCCTTGCGCTGCGAGGTGCTCCTTTGGAGGCCTGGATCTTGAAATCTCTCGAGAGCGAAGAGGCTCTCCTATCACATCCGCTCTGCAGAGCTTTCAAAGGAATTTCGTATTAAACGCTCTCGGGTAAATAATCTCTGTATTAGCGTTTAAAAATTGAAACATACGTACACATTTTACAAACGACCGCTCGCCAGGGTGGCCGGAGCGTTCATAACACTCCATAAAGCCGTAAGTGGGCTGATGAAAGGGATGAACCGTGCGGACTTTACCGAGGCCATCGATTGTAATCCTCTCCAAAAGGGTCGAACTCTGTGCGGACGTCGAGTGCCGGCCTCTATTTATTGTGACGAGGCCTGTGTAAAAACCTAATGTAATTCGGTTGTCCGATTTGAAGTGCTACTCGATAAACAAAGGGTAGGCTGGAACACGTCGCGCGAAATGCTTCGAAATAGCTGGGATACAGACAATGCCATGACAGGCGTGTTAGATTATCGAATAGGTCAAACAAATTACGGAGATATTTGAAAAATTTGAGTCGGAATAAATCCATATATTAATATAAATTTTATAATTATTTAAAAAAATAATACAACACAAACTAATATTGAACTTTAAATAGCTTCGTGTTAAATAAAGCAACAAAAACTTGCTTCCAAAATAAGCCAATTGACTTTCTTTGGCAAAACTTTCGAAAGTGATACAAAATTACAAGATTACAAAAATATACTATAGAGGAGAAGTTTAATGTTGATTACTGAAAATCATTTATCCATCAACTGTTGGAACTCAATCATAGACATTATTGGTATGGATCGCGTATTTTTACTCATATGTAAAGTTATATGAATAAATGGTATTTTCAAACGTAATTTAATAACCAAGAATAATATAATTCCAGAAAATATTTCTTAAAGCTTATTAAAAAATGCGGCCAAAGGTATTATACACATTACTTAAAGATCTGGCTAAACTGCGACACAACATCGAAAGTCATTTTATATCAAGAGATAAAAATAAATGAACAAATATATATCGAAGTGCAAACGTAAAAATAAGGAAAAAAAGAAAAATACCCCCATCCCTCACGCACCAATAACGCGAAAGCAACGCGTCGCCATGACAAAATACGGGCAGGAATCGACAGCCTTATCTCCCGACAGGAAGAAATTCCTACAGGGTAGCATGTCTTAATAAGCGAAACAAATTGCGTGGAGGGTCGAATGCATCCGTCTGGCTGACATTCAGAAACTCATTAAAGTGATAAAGAGGGCTCTCGATGCGCGAGCCAAGCGGCGAAACGCGGACGTGTGTGGAGCGGACTCGAGCTGCGCAGGACGAAACGAAACAAGTTAAACAAATTTATTCGTTTTTCCTAAAAAATACTTTAGGTCGATATAAAAACAATAATAAAATATCAAAATTTCAAAAAGCGAGGATCAAATATGGCAGTATGCTATCTTGCATATTTTTTTTTTGCAAGGTGATTGTCACAAAAATTTGTAACAAAATAATCCAAAACATAAAACCCTGTGTATCCAATCTTTTCGTGGAGATATATAAATATTTTTTCCAATTTTCTTTAATGAAAAAGAATATTTCTCTGGAAACCTCGTCTGGCGCGTGTGCGAATCGCCTTTCAGCGTTTCAGTGTTTCTGTCGCATTTGTTTCCACGACACACGGGCCCATATGTGTTGTCATGCAGCCCCGCAGATGGCTCGTCGGGCGGGCGGTTTGTTTGACAACAGGAAGTGTGACGTGGCGGGGCGGGGGCGGGGGCGGGGGCGGGGCGGGGCAGGGGCGGGGCGGAGCGGGGCGGGGGCGGGAAAGGCGCCGGGGCAAGAAACACAGGACGACAGCTGTCTGCTGTTATTGCCTGACACTTAGGCGCGGGATCAGCGCCACACACGCGCCTCGCCTTCCGTGTCATAAGATGTGAGATTGATAATGTGACGCGCCCGGGGAGCCTATACGATACTAAGCCTTATCTTATTGACAGGCTTCTGAATAATGGGCGCTGATAAAAACAATCGGATTATTGAGTCTATTTTTTAGAAACATCAATACTTCGTCTATCATAAAAGCAATAGGTTAGTAAATATTTAAGGCGTGAAAATGCGGTTCACTTATCAGAAAAAAAACATTCGTTAACAATTTTTCAAGTAGATGGGTGTGATGTCTACGGTATAAAAAAATGTTTCGATACCCGTAATATACGAGTATATATGACTATATTCGATTGAATAAATTGATATAGCACAAATAACTTGCTCTTGAAAGGTTTCAACGAGGATTTTTAATTTAAAACTCTCGCGGTTGCATTCACTAGGTAATTTTAATTTTCTCTGGACGTTTCGGGCACAGATTCTGGGGCCATTTGCAAAAGGAAAAGTTTCCTTTGAAAACTGTATCAACATCCAAGTCGGGCTGTTGGAGAGCTTCCAGGATGAAATATCTCGATGAAGCCTCAGAACGGATAACTTTATTAGATAGCTTTTTATATCAACATTTACGAAATGTGCCATTTGAAGTAATTGCTTAATTTATTTTCGTACACCAAAGCTATGTGAATTTCTGAAAGATGATAAAAAATTTAATAAACTTATATATATTAAATCTACACTATACTCGAGTACTCTAAAATATTCAGTTACTATATTTCAATTGATTAGCAGAAGATTTAAATGTGAATAATTTTTCACATATCTATTTTAGACATGATATTCTCATAACTCGTATAATATAAAATATTAAATTGAAACTTGTTGTTTGATCAATTCTAAATGAATATTGAACGACATGCATTAATGCATATCAATGCAACACTTGGTATGCGCACCACGTGAGTTCTTGTACACTTCAACACTAAACATGTCACTCATCATTAGAGTGATTAATTTAAAACGAAACTAACACTCTGAACAAATTGAAAACATTATATCTGAACCCTTTTCAGAGTTAAAAACGAAAATCTCAACATATTAACGGCCAATTCGAATGTTTCAACTGGGGCATGTGAGCTAACAACCGCTAAATGTTTCACTTGAACAGTTATCATAGAGTAGGTATATACAATAGATGGTGTTAGCTTTTCAAAATAAGTTTCTAGAAAACAAACAAAAAAAACTATGTTTGTTATCACTATGCTTGATGAAATTTCAATTTTAAATACACTCGTACGTTTGAGTAATGTGGTCTGTGTACTTAAGTAAATTAACATATATACCAATTCTCTGTAAATACAAGTTATAATATTCTAAAGAAGACAATGATTGGATAAATATGTCTACTAGGTTGACCTTCGTTTTCCAAGATAAACTATTCCATTCATTCTAATACTTGTCAGGCTTGAAAAAGTAATAATAATGACTATTATAACGCCATTTTCCACTAGCTTAGTTTAATACTATAATTATTAATTATTATTCCTGTAATTGAAAACTAAATCACTCATTCCTTTAAACTGATCCAACCATACTATTTTCTGCACTGCGAAAATAGATTGATAGATTGATCATATTATGATTTTATATTATCAAAATAAAACGTTTTGTTTTACCATCACAACGCACAAAGATTTCATTTTAAAAAAACCTAATAAATTTAATCTGCACTGCGCTATTACTGTAGCGTTTTACTTGAAAGTTAAGATATAAAATTTTATAACGTTGTTTGAAAAACTATTTCTTTAGATTGTTTTGTCCGTTTGAGCGTAAGCGTGGTCGTCTATAATGCATTGACTACAAGTGACGCATTCCAGTCGCCATTAAGTGTCGATAATATATTTTTAAGTGAGTTAAGTATGCAGGAGAACGATACGAGTACAAGGCGGTTAATGGTAGGAAGTCCCACCAATCAAACGTGATTGACAGCAATAATGTAAGAATGGACCGCATAGGGCGCGGTATTGATCTGCGTCTTCAATGTGAATATGCTTCTGATTGATGTGAAGAAGGACTCTTATTCGACACGTTTGCAGTTTGATTGTTGTCAATGACAAAAAATATTTACCAACAAATAACACAAGTCAATCAAAATATGGCATAGTGAAAAAAATCAATACGTTATTACCTACTGAATATACGATCGTGAATATATTATATTTATTCATGTATTCCCTGTTAAGTAAAAGATTTTTAAAAAAATTAAAAATGCCATAAGTCTTCAGAACGCCGCGAAAATGATATGAGTGACTAAAAAAAATACCTTAATTCTCATGTTTTAAACGGAACGTCTTTTATCCTTAACGATAAAAGCATTGCCTACGGGGAAGATCACACTTTCTTTTGACAGATAAGATGAAAGCGACTAAAAAAAACAATCACCAAGTATGTCACGGATTGAAATAAATTGGAATCAATAATATATCATAACTATTTAATAGACCAATTAAAAAGACAGAAATATTATACAATACAAAACTTCTTATTAAAATTATATAATAGTAATCAAACGAGAAAATCCATAGCATTCATGAATGGTAAAAAATAATAACCAGCATGGGTGATGTTTGTCTAAGTGACCATTTTAAAACAAGTAATTTTACTGAGACATTGTGTGTTTGCACAACTTTGAATATCAGTATTAAAGTTAGTCATAAACTTCAGGGAAAAAATCATTACTTATTTATCTCTAATACTCAAAGTTGGCAGAAAAACAAGTTTTTGCAGAAATAAAAAAACTACAAACATTATACGATTGATCACCTTAAAGGTTGATACTCAATTTATTTTCATTGATTTGAGCAAAAAAAAAATGGAGAATTTCATGCTATTATATTATTAATAAATGATTTTTATGGCAAAAAAACAATATTTTAAGTGACGGATGTTCAAACAAACCGTCAGTTATTTCCTCAATACTTATAAAATTTAATTTAGCGATAAAAAAACTCAAAATAAGCCTGTTATTAACTTAAGGTACCAACAAAATAAATATACATATTTGTTTTAGTGATCAAATATTAGTATTATTGTCAATTGTGAACGAAAAGCGCTTGAAAAATTAAATGAATGCTGTTTTTTTGTTTTAGACCCTATTTTTTTCATTAATAACATCGCGGGGTTCAACAATATATTTTACTACACAAAAAATAACTTTTAGTGATTTAAATAACTTTATAAATGAAAATAGGAAATAACAGAAGACCTATAAGTATTTTATAAATTAAAATATGCCTGATCGATGACCACTCTGACAATGCAACACATTCAAATATTCATATTTTCAAAAATATTAATTATTATTGCAGTGTAATGTATGTGTTCAACATATAAAGCGAATTAATTTATACAACCTTTTAAAAATTATGATGCTCAGATGATTTAAAAATAACGTAAATGCAATTCTTGCAATAAAAATAGCCAATCACTAGATTCTTTAAGACGACACGCAAAATAAAAAAAAACAAACCTGATGACAAATTGAATGTTTTATCTCATCTTTATGAAAAGAAAATAAAAACAAACATTAAGTAATGATATTAAAAATTAGGCACATGAATATGCAAACGTAATTTTTTATATTCTATTATGTCTCCAGCGTGAATGAGAATATGAAGTCGGCTTCCAGTCTAGGCAGTTCATTGAATCCATTAGGGAAGTAAGGATTTAATTACGCCATATGAAGTGCGCAAATTAAGACGTTGGTAATGAAAGCGTTCACGACTTGACAATTTACATTCTAATTCAATTACTAAGCAGGGACCGCCAGCCGCGGGCAACAAGCCAGCAGCAAATGTTAGACCCTATTTTCTACTGTTCTCATAGAAATCAATTTTTACAGACGTCCGTTGAAGACTTCGAAATCAAGAGTAAAAATAATATTTAGAATTTTCGCATTTTTTCTACAATATATTCAATAATTTATCTAATGTTGTTAGTCACTAAAACGGCAAATTTATGCAGATATACAAAAATTTGCAAACGCAATGTTAGCAAAATCGTGTTATTTGAAACGTATACCATTTGCAGTATGCTATTTTGCAACTTAGCTCCCATGGTGATATTAATAAACATGTTTAGAAAACCGAGAGCACCATCTGACGAAATAAAATCGGACCAAGACAACATATTAATAGAACTAAGTTAAACTATCAAATAGCGCACAATAATAATTTCCATCGTTTATTTTCCTCAATACCCATGCCATTAAGCCAGTGGAAGCAAACGGAATAATGTTTATTAATTTGACATTTAAACGTTGATAACCACACAAACTGCAAAGAACAATCAAATGAAGTTCATTGTAATCATATAAACACAAATCAATGCGATGTGAATTTTATAGTTCTATTATTTATTTTCATAAAAAAAACAACAATGATTTTTTGTAATATCTTAATCCTAAACTTAATAAATTCATAAGTTCTTTCTCACGAAGCTGCAGAAAATTATAGACCTTTCATCTATTATATTAATCATTATGTTTCTCGTTTAACAAAATTTTCATTATAATTTGATTAAATATGCAGATAGTTCGGCATCGCTACTTCCGCGAGGTTCCATACAAGAGATGTAGCTGTAGAAATAACCTTACCGGCCTTAATGAAAACGGATCCACCCATACAACCATAAAATATACACGGTTACGTAAGATTTCACGGTCAACTGATAAGGTTCTCGAGTGGCGGCACAATAATGTCACTCAAAAGTGTTATAACGCTCATACACATAGCACCGAAGATAGCAATAATATTATTTTTTTAAAACTATCAATATAGTAAACAAGAAGTCGTGACTGTATTTTTATATTAAGACTGCCAATATTCATGAGATGGTTGGTCACTTGATTCGTGGACGAGACGCATAAGTATGCATAGATAAACCAATACGCGAGAAAGTTGGGAGAAATAGTTGTAATGCTTGGTAATCTATATAAATGTTATGAACAATTAGTGTTTGTTTCGTTTAAAAAATATTTGTAAATAATTTCAATAAAATTGTTGTCATTAAAGCAATGAAGTGATTTATCCATTAAATTACCAATAATAGTGTAGCAGAAGTGTTAATATTGACGAGTTTTAAGACAGCTTAGTAGACCCAGTTCAAAGTATATTTTATCAAGTTCTATTTTTTTCGTTAGATATATTTTATTGGGAAGTCTCAAAGAGACCTAAAGGACACACTATATAATATGTTATTTGTTGTCTATTTTTAATTTTGGTCGTCCATTGAATCTCTGGTTATGTGTTTTCACCTAGTTTCCTACGGTATCACAAATATAACAAGGCCATCCGAAATATTCGGTGCCAAAATGTGATTGACTACTGCTACTTATAGCTACAGAAAAATTCTGCTGCTTGGACGAAGCTTCCTTAGTAATTTATCAAGTTAACATAAAAATAATGAATGTTGGATTTATTGACCTTAATAAACTGAACATCAGTGCAAAATACAATTAGTTTAAAAAAAGAGTGCAGATAAATTTGTTTTTAAGTCATGAAAAATACCTAGCTCTACTGCGTCATTCTATAAGGAAATGACGATACCAATTCAATAATTGTCGTGTTTAATATTGAACAATAGCATAAAGATAAATTCTTTTATACAAAGTGTGTCAAAAGTAAACATACAAACTAACAACTGTTAGTTCACAAAAATTATAAGATAAAATATTATTAAATAAAAAAAACGCATGTTTACGCCTTGGTAGCAAAAAATGCGATGCTAAAAAGAACATAATCATAAATACGAATTAAAATCACAATGCAGAATTGTTTTTCTCGGGAAGAAAAACTCATAAAAAGATTCCCCGCGAGACAGCATCATCTTCCCAGTTCGCTCTTTCATATCCGCCCATCATTAATATGCAAACACCATCAGTACAAATCTTCAAATACGAGATAAGGAAAAAATATCGTCGTTAAGGCCCTACTTCGCTTGGCGACGCCGAGCCGGCGATGAGGTGATTCCACGTGAGGCGGACTCGAGACGCTCACCAATACAGACCTAAGAGACACATTATTATATGATGTGAGGAAAATGCGTTACAGGAAACAAGAAGAAAATAGGCCCGAGTCAAGGTTACCGCCTCCCACCGCGCCTCCCGGCTTGTATAATGCGGCTAAGCGAATATTTATGTATTGTATATTTTAGTTTAAGAACGTAGTAAATAAAGCTATCACGCGACTGCTGGGTTTTGTCCTGAAAAAATATACCGAATTCACGCTTAACGCGTAATACCTTTATTGAAAATTTCCTAATTCGGAGACACTTAAGCTCTAGTAATCTTGTATTTTTTTATCCAAACGACTTAAAATTGAATATTAAACAAAATTGTGGTTTGTCAAGCAATAAAAGTTAGATTACACGTGTTAGTAAATAAAAATATATACTGTTCAAAAATTTATGATAAACGCATCGCAAACGTAATTATTACATAAACGAAATCGAATACATATTACATGAATGCATTCAAATGATATTAATAAATATATATTTGCTTGGTGTTTACATAAATTATATCAAATTGTTAACTAAAATACTTAAATATTTGCCATTTTTAGCTATTGGTGAAATGAAATATTCCTCATTTTCATTTTTAACAACAACAAAAAAAATCTTGATGACAGTAAATTTATCTCCAAAATAAATATTTATTTTGAGATACGTTGGTTTTCGTTGCATGAGTGGACATTCTGAAATATAAAAATATAAAATTACGTGATGCCTATTTGTTATTTAGTCCCAGTAAACGTTGTAAAAATAAATAAAATGTAAGATAAATAATAAATAAAATAAACGCCACGAGATAGCGTTTGATTCAATATTGTGAGACAATAAAGCGGGACGGAGTTTTCGGGAAATGATGGCGACCGCTTTTTAAGAAAGTACGGAAGAGAAGATCATAAATACTTTACGATTTCCGATGAGATCACCATAACGATATTACATTAGTGCCAGTTATATCCCTTCTCACACTCGCTTAATGAAAAATGATATAGACACCGCACCAAAATGACAACGAACAATAATTTAATTTACTTTAAAAGTAGGAAAAAATCATGACTGTTCGTAACTACTATGATTCAAATGTAAAAATAAAACCAAGTATTTACAATGTCAAGTGACTTTACCCAGTCTTATTTATTGCGATACGTATGCAGTGCGGCCAGCATGGAAATATAAAAAAAAACGGTGAAGCTTCCAATATTTTTTTATGAAAAAACTTTTTTTCAGCAAATAATGCAGCAATGCTATGGTTAGACTTGATATTGGCAGTATACGCTACAGGAGTCTGATCACATCTAGGATTATATCTATAGAGCTATACTTTTAAATATGCAGTAAATTTTTATTATATTCGAACATGTAAAGTCAGTTTAGCTAAAACACTTGGAAAAAATAACTAATAACCATTGGTTGCTCCCAACCCAACAGCATATATTAAGCCAATGTGACAATTATTACTAGTGCCAGTAAAGGAGTCACTCATGCGAGAAAATCTGTAAATGCCACATAACTACAGGTTGACAAGTTGTTCACTCCGAGTACTTCTACGCACTATTTGAGGTTTCAATGTGAAAATCGCAAAACTAAGCGAGATAAATAACATTGGTTTTATGAGAGATAAAGATTTAAAAATATTTAAAATGTCGACTTAATTTTAAATGGAAATATTTTACTTGTGTTCACACAGGATTTATCTTTTGGTAAACCTTGAGTGTTTATTTTTTTATGCGCGTTGGTATTGTATAACAATACAGTAAAGGATAAATTCACACATTTTTTTACAACATACTCGAACGCATTACTTGTGATTTTCTCTGAGCATGAAATACATATAAATGATACTATCAGCCCGATCATGATATATAGAGGCAAGGGTCAAATATATTGCATTTTTGCGTGAGACCCAGCTTTACAGGGGAGAAACATTTTATCTGATAACTACCAACTTTGCCCAGGTAAAATGTTTTCCATCTAAATGGAAAAATTACGCGAAGTCTTCTGCATTTGAGTGTTGTGGTATGAAATACTATAAATTTGTTTTTTTTTTTTCTTTGTGTGAATATTTAAAATGTCTGTTTACATTTATTAGAATTATTTTATGGTATTTTTACATGTATTAGTGTTGTTTTACATGGTGATTTATAAAAATAAATGAAATTATGAAATATCTAGAAATTTTATAAAAGAAACGAATAATTACTCTAAAAGCTACTCTTTTGCTGATAAATTCAAATTTGACAAAAACATGTTTTCAAACACCATTCAAAACTATGGCCTTATACTAACTATATATTAGTATTGCTACAGTTATTAAATCACCGTTTTCTCATAACCAATGGATAGTTTCAGAGCTATGCCGATACTTTAAAGTCTCAAGAATTTTGCTTAATTCTGATACAAAAGATTTTTATAATTTGAAAAATATTTTTCACAAAGCTTGTGAAAAATTTTCGGTTTTAAGAATAATAAATGATAAACTCCTCGGAGAATTTGCACGAAGGACCTTAGTTGATCATGGATCATTATATATATTAAAGATTCAGGTTTTTAGAATTGCACAATACAAAATAACTTATAGCAATTGTATAGTAATCGCAAAAAATATGAACATAAATGATAATATTAAAAGATAATATTAATCTTTTCTCAAAAATATAACTGAGATTAGAACTTCTTGGTAAAGATTAACATAAAAAGGAAACAGTTATCATTCACTTGTACTGTATACCATAGATAAGTTGTAAAAATACATCAAATGCTATTTTGTGATTTTAAACGAAGGAAGGATATTATTTTAAAAAATCTTTCCCTAATAAATTATTCCGATTTAGTTTATAATTATAAACTGCACAAAGTCACCTCTCAACAACAATAAAACTGTTTTAATCATGAATTGTAAAGTTTTAATGCAGATTGCATCAGTCAATCAAAAACCACGAATTCATGAATAATAAATTAACTCGCGTACAGGACAGACCGCATAATTTGGGAGAATTGGTTTTATTAATTATTCAGTATTCACATAAAATCAAGCCAATGCATTATTTATAGTCGGATCATTTTGACAAACTACATTGTTGTGTCAGTAATCAGTGTTTGATATCTGAATGATAAATTATATTGTCCTATAAGAGCTGACTAAAATTGGATATACTATTATTCGAATCAATGCTCAATCAAACGCAATGTTAAACATGCTCTGCGAGTGAAAAATCTATAAAAAAATATATTTTATACACATAGTTTATTTATTCATTACTTTTTATTTGATATTCTGCTAGCGTACATTTACGTAAATCTCTAATAAACTACGTGACAAGGTTTAATGAAACATATTTCTAGTTTTTATTTTGTTGAATTTTAATGAGTGCTATGCTAAAAAAACAGACAAAAGTCTCGATGGTTTAGAAAAATATTTTACAATTTCAAATAAAAATTCAGTAAATTAGAATGAATGTTGTATCTTCGTTGACAATTGTTGGAATACTTGTTATAAAGACTTATAAATAATATCTCGATAAAGAAAATCCTATAACGTTCCAGCCTTCTACCAAAAATAGATTTAGCAAATTGCAAACTTTCTCGCATCTAAGTTTGTTAGGTGAGCAGGTCCCTGGGGAGAACGAGATCGACGTCGATTTTTATATAAGTGAAACGACTTGGTAAACATTGGACAATTGCACGTAAACTACTTTTTGTGATAAAGCACAGCGGAAAGTTTTTTTATTTTTAGTTTCGGGTTTTAGAGATGTAACCGGATTAGATCGTAACGTTTCCCTGGAAATATCTCGTCGGTCTGGTACACCTAAATATGCTTGTATTTGGTACTGGTAAAACACGTCTTACCGGATACTTGAAGAGCATTCGACAATTTAACGAGCGTGACTGGCAGATCTGTAAGTAATCTAAACAATGATTAATGTCATGTTTTGGATAGCGGCGGCACAGAAACCTATAATATTTCATTTTGAAACAATTTAATTTTGTTGTTATTTGGTATTTATCTAAGTTTTTACCCAACAATGTAATCGTTTGATATTAGTCGATTTTTTACTTTCCGAAAGTTGTATATATTAAAAACGAATCAAAAGTTACATTAGTTCTCAATTCTTTGTAATATAAAAAATATAATTGTATTTTTCATTCTGAGGATAAATCATGATATTAAAAAGATCCTGAATTTCCATTTGATAGATAGAAAAATATAATTATTGATTAAAGAATGAAAATGAAAATAATAAACTTTTAGTTAATAATAAATAGGTATTTTTGACTGCTTGTACAATTACTAACATAAACTTGTTTATATGAGTAAATTATGTGTTCATTACTAATTTAAAAAAGTAATCTATGCTAAATGAAGGTTGTTTATAAGCATGAGAAGAATAAGTATATTTTATAATGATATTTAATAATGTTATCCTAGCACGGAAACTTCATCAAAACATAATTCTCATAAATTATTAAAACTTTAAAAATATATTAAAGTATCCACAGAATAATTTATGAACATTCACAATGAACAGAATCCTGAGTAATTCATGAGAAACGATTATAAATGTTTGTTCTACAAAATTCCACCACTCGTCGTCTAATGATCTGCAGGTCAAGGCAGCGGCACAGTTCGCTACAATGAATTCACCACACGAAAAATATGTCATCTTTTTTTCGACTCCACATGTCCCAAACAAATAGAATGAATGACCGACCCATTAATTCACCATTGATCAAGCTACAAGTTATTCTTAGACACAATGTTTCAATACATACTCAAAATACACAGAATCTTACCTGAAAAATATTCATGCTGTTTTATCTTTATTACATAATATATAAGGTTATTTTTATGACTTTAGGAATAATTCAAGATTATTGAAATTTATTTAAAACATGCATATTTCAATTTTGCAACTTCTGTCCGTTCACGGCTGCATAGATCAATTCAATGTATGATTATATGAAACAAAATATTATTTTATTCTAAGCAATTAAAAAGAGATATGGATTTATTTATTTTTTTAATGATAATGTTATGTAACTTTAAAATCTTATAATGCAATATGTTCAAGTTCGTCGCATAAATAATACCCACTACCTACATTTTTAAAAAACCAAAACTCACAACATCTCCAAAAAAATCAATTTTTTTGTTAAATACGTGCGATGGGCTACATATTAAAAGTGTGCGCCTATCGCAAAATACTTGTGAAACAAATTTCAAATAGGGATGAAATTATTTTTTTTCAGTATGCGTCAACGCGTTTTCACACACTAGAGTTACACATCGTTTTCAAAGCGACGCGGCACACAGATTTCATTTGTGAAAGTGATTTTTCGGTTACATTTTGTGTGAAGCTTATTGTGACGTTTCTTCATATCCATTAGTCAGTCGGCGACACGAAAGTGACAGTGTATGGGGCAGGGGCGGGGGGCGCGGGGCGCGGGTTCACGAGTAATTGTCGCCTGTTAACCTTTGTTGACCCTACGGTTTGTAAAGAATGAGCGCCAGTGAGATTTAAATTAGAGCAATTACAGACGATTCCTTCATTTTCGTCGTCTCTCAAATCACAATGTAAATATGACAATTGAACGAAGGACGTGATTTGCACGACGATTCATGTAATTTGCGATTATCTAGCTTCAAGTAGGCGCGGCCTTCGAGAGCTTAAATTATATAAAAAAGCGAGTAATCAAAAACTGTCACTGATTTAATTTTGGTTTGTTTTTGAAACAATATCTTGATTCCCGTATATCCTTTTCATTGTGGACTACTCGCGATTATCTACTTTACTGGTGAGACTGCGATATTAAATCATCCTAGTCTCTACCGAGCGCCCCCACACACCGCACGGAGAGCGAAATATATCAATACTTCCCGCAGAACGGCGGCGAGCTCGAGTGTACGTACCGCTATCCGTTACCCCCAAACTCCATTAAGAACCAGCGGAACAACTTCCGGCGGCTTAAAACACAGCGCCGGCAACAATTAGGAGACATCGATAATTTGGAAACGATTGCCCAAGTTAGGGAAAGTACCGGAGGAGTCGAGCCGGCGGCGCTGGCCGGAGTCGAGGTCTCGGCTGTCAGCGCCGGAGCCGGTCCCTCGTCTGGGAATATAATACGAACACTGGGGAAATTACCCGAGCCGCGGTGAGGTTTCCCCGCCAGCTCGATGTGAAGCCCGACATATTATCGGGAGCGACGGGTGTACCACTCTCGCTTTTGATTATTTTTGGTCCATTTTCATCTGTTTCATACAGCAGTGTGATAAGATTTCGGGTGAATTTCTATTCTAAATAGTTATACACAAGAACACGGAGCGTAATTAAACGAAATTGGTACTAACTGAGCTTGTATTATTAAATATATTTAACCGCCATGCCTCGGTGCAAACGAACGGGCGCTACAATAATATAATTGTTATTCCAAGACCGTCGCAAAATTACATTTTTTTGTCAAAACATTAAAATAAAATTACGTTGCCGTCACTAATTTTTTTGCCCTTTTATGGAAAAATATTCAAATTTATGGCACAAAAAATGTCAAGTTTAATCTTTACCTTGTCGCTTAAAAAACCAAGTCACGTCAATAGCGGCATTATAAGTGTGATTGTGCGTCGGCCACCTACTGCGGATGACGAAACCCGATGTAAACTTATTTCCGATTCAGGGAAAATACGCAGCCTCCAAACTCACGTAGAAAAAGCTTTTCATGAGTATTTGCTGTTGATTCTTCACTCTAGTGCTTAATACATACAAAAAAAACCATTGGAAATTCTATTGAAATTACACAGATTATTTCAAGCATAAATTAAACACAGAGCAACATTTAAATATCTAGTATTTATATATTTACACATAGACGCACTAATCATATTACGCAGAAATCCTTCGTTTAACTAATGTTTGAATAAATTAACTTCTGTTTATAGTTATTTCACAGATTAAAAAAGATTAGTTATGTTGGCAAATTTAATATCTTCATATAAACGTATATTGCATATCTCCTAATAAAGAGATGACACCTGACCTGTGCATTCGATAAAAAATAAAACAGCTGCGTTGGTGTATTGTACAATTAATGCAATACCAAAATATTTTAAAATATGACATTATCAGGGTTAATAATTAAAATTCATTTCATTAAATTATGACCACACCACAATAAAACATATCAAAAATGATTATTTGATTCTGTTTGATGTGGGAAATTCTCAATAATATCATTTTAACTTTCGACAGGTCAATGTATGTTCAGGGATTTCGATTATATATGAAATTAATCTTAAATTGTTTCTGGCTTTCTTAAACAACGAAACTTAGTTACAAACTTTAATTCAGTTTATGTAAACTAGAGTGAGAGATGTGTAAAATAATCAGATGCATAGTTCCTGGAAGCTGAAAACAAACACAGATCAAGCAGCGCTGCAAAATTATGCAGTGCGCAATACATTATCGCATCCCCGGCAGGAAGCAGTTGCCTTGGTAAGTTTGCAATATTGAATGATCAAACCCACGATCAAAAAGTTATGAATCAATAATAAGATTTATGAACGGAGTTAACGATTTCATTAATGACTGATAAATACAGATAACTACACAAACATGACTTACTATTGCATGGTTATTACTGTGTACTATATCGTAATAACTATGGAAAAACACAGTATTTATAACATAATAAAAACAAAGTTTTTTGCAATGTCTATCATTCATTGAATGCAAATTTTTATTAGTAAATATAATATATTTACATTTTTTTGTTCTAATTGATGAACTGATATAAACACAGATTACTGATACGCATGTCAAGCTAGATTATTATCAACAGATACTCCTTAGTATGCAAACAATGTAAATACCCCTGGGCTATTTCCTGGCACAATACACATACAATATTTACAGGCAGCAGTTAATAGAACCTCCAGTCGCCCGATCGAGGGTAGTAGGCCGGGGGTGGTGTAAACCTCCCCCGACAAATCACTCATCCCTGGTGCAGAATTGGGGCGGATGCCCGGAATTCCTTCCTGCGATCGAACCGCCGACTTACCCCTATTGTTTACACCGGATATGGGAGCCTTTGAATTTACATAAAGGTGAAATTTACATATTTGATGTTGTTGGCTTTTTGAAAATATTCAAAGGTATATCACCTTCATCGCTCACGGGCGGATCAGAGTGTTTACCGTGTAAATAAGAACTATTTTTGACATCGTGAATTCTGACGAGTTTTGTTTTGAACCCTGAAGATCCATATATTGTGTACATTCAGGAATATTCAGCTTTGAGTTTATTTGCGAATAGATCCCCTCTCGTTTTTCATAAAGGTAACGCCAAGGTATTTAAAAGTGCGTGGCAATAAAAAGGTTTTTATGTATATTTAATATACGAAATAATATAAAAATAATTATCCATTGTATGTAAACATAAACACTCAACAGTACGTATCAATAACACATATCACCAATAATATTTATGGTTTTCATTCAGCATGCTAGTTTTGGAAATACCGGATGCTTCGCTATCCTTTCTCTCAGTCAACAGTGAAAATAATTCGGGACTTCGAACCTACTCGTGCCTGGATACAAGACTGTATTGAAATGTAAATTTGGTATTGTATTAAAAATACTTTTAATTTTAAAGAAGAAATACAAATTAAATTGAATTCATATAATAAATGGCTCATTAAAAAAAAAGTACTGTTTTAATTTTAAAAATATTATTAAAAGTAAAATGATTATCGATTCTTTGGTTTACAGAATATTTTTCAGTGATTTAATTTTTTGACCTTTTTTATGAACAATTAGCGTGAATTTATTTACAGTCTCTCGTTAAAACCAACTTAAATTTCGCCAAATCCAATAAATAAAATTCCTTGATTGCTAAAAACTGTGAGTATTCGTTTAATTTATTCTAAATTATCCATGCAATTTCCCAATATTAGACAATATTCATAAAAACCGATGATATTAAAGCTGACAAAATGACAAGGCCGCAAAAACAAGATCCGCCAGAACCCCGTTCATACGCCGAAGGTTACAATATTGTAAATTATTCAAGCCTCAAGAATGTATCAATCAGAATTCAGCTTATTAAATATTGTAATTCTCTAAGGTCTGCAGCAGCTCTGTGAAGGACGCGCCGAACATAATTCAATGAACTCTACAATTCCCAGCATTAGAGGTAGAGAATTCATAAAAAAACGGAGGTATGCGAACGGAACTTGAAACATACGGAACTTGAAAATTAGTTACAGATTAATCAGGAATAATTAGAAACATTTTAACAATTAAAAAAATATTCTATGGATAGCTATTTATATTATTTACTTTCTATCTTTCTGTGAATTGCATTTTTTCTTAATAATTTTATGGAAATATAAAAATATTTTTACCTTCTTCGATGTCAAACCCTAGCAGCTTTATCTCTTGTTTACATATTTTACCAAAATTCAAAGATCTAGAAAAATAGTCAGTATATTGAAGAAATTATATTAAATCCTGGCAATTACGAGTAATGACATGATTAAAAAACAGACGATTTCCACTTTATGGTATATTGTATCAAAATATGCGCAGGATTTTAAGTAAATAAAATATTCCACATTATCAAATATAAGAAATATTATAAGACGTCACATAAGCATTAAAAGAAATTATTTAACTTTAGCACGTGCATAGGCGCCTTTTAATTGAAAACAAGTTTATTTTGAAACTCCGTATTTAAAATCTGCAGAAGAGGACACGTTTTGATTTATTACTTTATTAAAGCTAATAAATTATACGAAGCGGATCGTCTACAATACAAGCGCAGACGTCTTCATGGGTAAACAAAAAAGTGACCGCAGTGCATAAGCAAGAAATACAAAGCCCGCTACACACGTAGCAACCAATCGTGCCACCAACTTGCAGCTAGCCAATCACGTCCTACGTTTTAGGCAAAACCATAAAAAAAAAACTCCCAAAATATGATGACGCTAATGGCTAGCTGCAAGTTGGCGGAAGTGTGTAAGAATCTAAATGGTCGAAATCGTCATTAATTTATAGCACTATTTATTGGACTACTCTTGTCCAACGCGCGACCTGCTCTGCAAACAGTCCTACGGCCATGACCTGCCCACTGGCGCATCAGCCGCCTCGTGACGTCATCTGTGAAAGACTTCAAATTAATAACCTACCTGTAAGCTAGGTAATGAAATATGTAAAAATCAAACAATGTCAGGTAAACGTAATTGCCTACGTCAATGGCAAATTGAAAATAATAAGGAAATAAATACGCATTACGAATTAAACAATAGTTTACTTTAAACAATACCAGAATAATTTTTGCTTTCACATGTAGTCAAATCAAAAACTGTTTTTTTTTTATTTGTAGAAACAAGTTAATCAACAAGTACACAACATCTCACGAAATTTACACTAGTTTATTGAACTGTTTGAGTTATCAGCAAAGGCACTTACTTGAAAGAGTTACTAAATAATTTAAAAGTTTTCAATAATAATCTATTTTCTTTAAAACAACAATAATATTGTCAACGCTTGGACTATGAAAAAAGCTTCACTCACAAGAAGCTTTGATCTATGACAGCTCATAAAAAAATATATGAATGACTAAATCAACAATATAAAATTGATCGAGCGTGATCCGAGTACTTGTAAATTTATTTGAATGCGCTAATGTTAAGTTTTTTTTTTTATTGTATTTTGTTAATATTGTGACGGTCAAGTACTCGGACTTATATCTGTATTTAAACAAACTCCATGTTTTGCAACGTATTTATTTCCTCATTCAAAGTGTCAAATAAAGTGTGTTCATGTAGTAGATTCGTTCAAGTTTTGAATACATTAAAGAACCTTGCAAACACTTTTTAAACGATAAAAACATATTTCAGTTTGGATCTAGAAATATGACAAAATATTAAATGTGTTATATTATTTTTATTTTAAACATAGTTGCCAGATGTATAAAGTATTTATTTAAAAATCAAACTATGTAACAAAGTAGTACAACACTCTCTTAAACGGTTTTAATATTTAGTTTCAGAATAACCAGTTACAGCAGGATTATTTTTGTTGGACTTCACATAAAAAACTTGGCAAATAAAAGATCTGGAATGTTAGTATATGTATATAAAGCGCAAACATAATTTCGCTCTGAACTTTGATCAGGGAATGATAAACATAATGTAGAAAGTCATTAGAAAATAAAATAAAAATATGAGCACATTCTAATTTGGTAAACATAGTTTTGAAAAAGTTAACGACCACGACCAATAAAAATATTATTTTTAATATACTCATATAAAATAAAGCGTATTTACCAAAATACTTATTTTTAAGGTTAAACTGATTTTTCGGCAATCAACTTTTTCCGAAAATCGATAACCAACTTGATTATGAATGGAAAAATATGTTTTCAGAGAGTAAACCACGATTTATCTTGGACCTACAAAATTAACACGGCTTCCTATTACTTATTGCATGATTAACACATTTTAATGTAAATATTAAAAAGTTTAACTGATTGATGAAAAACAAATAGTTTTTTGACATTAATGGCATCCAAAATACTAATACAATAAGATGAAATTATATTAAAATACAAAGAATATAAATGTGTCACATATGAATTACTCCATCAGCTGTAAATATTATGTAATCAAAATTGATAAATCGTATTCACTCTTGTAACATAACAACCCACATTAACAAACTTTACGGCTTTTTACACGATTAATGAAAGGAATACTCCTAAAACAAAGTATAAATCAATTTGACAATCGAATATAAATAAAACACGGAGAAGTTGGTCGTATTTAATCGAAGGAAACCCTTATTTTGTGGCGGCGGGTACTGACGTCATAATTCAGACAGGGTGGTAAAGGCACGAGGGGTGTTTACATGGAAAGGGTTTTTCTATCCAATGAGAGTACAGCGCAAATTTGAAGCTATCCACAACCAAATCCCCAAAGAATAGCTTTATTTGGAATTCAACCCGACCTGAGAAAAAAACAAATACGCGTTTAGGAGCGATGAATGGCTTTCAGAATATAAATCTTTAATTTGCGTCTGGATGAGAAAAATGCGATTCACTTCTATTTCAATCTATATACATTTAGTATACACAATTCAATAATTAACTACAATACCTACAAACACTGATATGATAGTTGTTTCCTTATTTCATTTAAGAAATTAAAATACCCATCTTGTTATTTACCTAATCCACCTTTTTTAATTTAACAACACTGATAGAATAGTGTTATGTTTATTATAAAACTTCTTCGTGTTGCTTCATTGAATCAATTGTTTTGTTATTACCAATCATCCGGATGATTGCACTCGATATTGAAAAAAAATCTCACGGCGAGTACTAACGACGGCATCAAGTAATACTATACAGTATTTATTATCAATGTCACCCTGTTTAAATGAGCATCATTCAGAACTTTTATTATTTTTACGATTAAGTGATGACGCATCCTTTATTTTTTTGTATGTCTCACTTGGTAGAAAAAAATTGACATTCCTCATTAAAATCATAAATAGACATGGAGCGTCAATGCAGACATATAAACAACGTGGTATGGATGAAAAAAAAAACCTAATGCTAGTGGGTTTTTTTATACTTGAATTCTGTATTTTTTTCCTTGGAATTTAGTTAACACGCCATGTTATTTTTGTAACTGAAAAACATGTATTTCTAGAAAACCATAAGCGACAAATGCATGTTTTGCTTGTGAAATCATTGGAATTATCCCTAAATTTAAAATTACACTCAGAACTATCCCCTGTCTGTGCTTTTTCACATTGCGTAGAAGCCTGATCGTTTTAAGTAAAAAAAAATCAATACCTTTGAAATGTGATGTTGCCAAAAAATTTCTCGAATGAATCAGATTTCACAAGAAACGAGGGTGACATTATAATTATCAGCTAATGATCGTATTGTCACCCTCTGCGGTGATTCTTCGCCTTAGACTTCTCTTATAGTTAGGCGTAAATCGGCAAGAATATAGCGACCCGAGTTCCAAAAAGACGCTGAACATTGTCTAGAAATTTATCAAACATATAACTTAAATGTCTTATTATTTGTTTGAAATTGTTTCACGTCGTATATTGTTCTAGCGCGGTGAAAATAAGCTAGAGATGTGCAGTCGCCGCTGAAGACGCACGCGTTGGTCTGGTCGTAAATGGAACGACGAAATTAAGCTGGTGAGACGCGTCGCCCGTCGTCTTGCAGCTCTGCCAATTCCGTCGCGTGGCACGTCACAGCAGCGCGGGTCGGCAACTGGCAGCCCAGTCGCCGTGCACGCCAGTCTTGCAAGTGCTAGTAGTCGTGAGCAAATCCGCCATAGAACTTGAACAGCCAATAAGTCACTTTAACATGCTAAAACGCAGCCTTCTACACACGTCGCGACATAACTTGCAATACCCAATAGCATCCTATTGTAGTTTGCGTTGCGAAACCATTTTTAAAAAAAACACCCAAAATAAAGGCTGATTGCATAACTGTCACTGCGTGTGTAGAAGCCTTAATAAAACTACAGTATCACAGAATGTCTGTCCGCATTTTTCGAAATTATTAAAAAGTGTCCATATATATATATTTTTTTTAATAGGTTTGGTACTTTGCTTGTTATGTACACGGTTTGTCATCACAATTTGGGGAAACTTTCCAAACTAGTCAATCGAAATTGTGCTATATATGGGAGTGACTGAAGCTACACCCCCTGGTTTATCCTCTTTATGGTTCTGATGACACGCTTCAAGAAGCCATCCAGTGACTTCATCGTCTGTGGGTGTCTCGCCACTGACTTCAGGTCATCCAGGCCTCCAGTTGGAGTCTCTAAAGGCCAAAGATGGGGCATGAACCCACAAGGTGGATTACTGTTTGTGGAGTAATATCATCACAAGGGCATGTGTCGTCGCTCGTCAAGTGGAACCTGCGGAGATAATTTCTCATCACTCCGTGACCCGTTAGGAGCTGGGTTGATTCAAAGCTAATCCCGCAGGTATTCGAGTGTCCATTTTAACCTAAGACTAAATAATTCAGCTATATTTTTTTTATATAAATCTTTTCTACATTTAAATTATTGTATTACACGTTTTAAAGCTATTTCAAATAATTTATATCGCAACAGTAATGTCACAAGAAACTCGCGGCACCCAAGGAGTTGAGCTCCCATGGGGCCCTAATGCAACTGACCACTTTTGAACGCTCTTCAACCAATGTGTTACCCACTCTAATCAACGGATATCATTGTTGAGCTAATACAGAACTGGATTGATAGTGAGATAAGGAGAAACTAAATCAGCATGAAGATAATTACGAGTCATCGAGGCCTGGAAGGAGAATGAAATCTGAAAATGAATGGCTGGAAACACAGAGCGGAAAGAGTTATTGATGAATATAATTTACAGAAATACAAATTACTTTAATATCTCACCAATTTCATATTGAAATTAAAAAAAACATCATTTATCAACCCAGTGTAAAGTAAAATAACTCAAAAGTAATATTTCTTCGAGCCCTTTTATTATTTTGTATCCATAAAATTTACATTACAAAAATGTTTACATTATAACATATATTCTCGTGAATGCACAAAAATGTATGTTTTATTAAAAAAATATTTATAAAATAAAATTCAGTCGAAGTCTCCCTGTCTTTATGAAAGACAATGGTTATAAGTAATTTAAAGTTGTGGTTTCGCAGATCCCGCTAGCCATACTCAGTCGAACAACTTTCTCCTTCTAGAAACTTCCACGAAGCTTCCAATACCTTAGTTCGGATGGATGAAAAGAATCCTGGCCGCCGCACTCGTTGACAAAGCATTAATTTGTAACAATAGGAATTGTATGCGGCCGAGCGAATCGGGTTGATCGGTGAATGCAGACCCCTGCGCCCCACCGTGGAATAAATCACTCTAAATTCACGGCCAACATGAGAAGGGATATTAATAATACCAAACATAGCACGAATGCAGTCCAGCTTTGTCAAAGTAACAAATTTTATTATTATATCTATTGCGACAAATCACTTGAAATCTCTTCCCTAATCTGGTATACAAGTTAAGTGTGGTATCATAAAAAGACTAAAATGCGCAATTTTATTACTTTTATCAATACCTCCCAACCTAGTAAAAAATATCAGAGAATTGTATTTAAGAATAAATAATTCATTCATTTGCATCGAACCAATGTGTAGGCGTTGAAAAAATTATGCGTGGAAAGGTCAAATCCAATCTTAAAAATTCAGTCAAAGTGTGTCTAAATTAATTTTTTGTTAATAACTTTAATGGAAATAAAATTTAAAAATTTAGCAGAATTGCAAAAAAATTTCTAATTAGCCTTTAAATAATTCATTACTTGCATTCTAATATTCAATATCGTTTAAGTTTTTGCACTTGGTTTTTGTTCTGTTAATATTATTCAAACTAGCTTTTTTTAATGGAAACAGGTTAAAGTTGTTTTTAAATTGTTACATTTGTTAGTATTCTATGATTAATAGTTATATTCAATAATAATCAAATTATAAACCGCATTTTTAATTGAATAAACTAGATAGGAAATAATAAACTTAAGTTAATAAGATCTTATCCAGTATGTATTACTACTTATACAACCCAAGGTTAGAGTTGCAAGATCAAGTCGCTAACTAAAGCGGAGAGCAAATGAAAAAGTAAATAGAACTACTACCAGTAGTTTTGCAGCAATGACCTCAAATGACAAATATAGCTGGCCACGGTACAACTCGTACAGCTCAGCATTATATATGCACAGACACTCAATACTGAAATTTTGCAAGCGACCATACAAAAAACGACGCTGGTTATAGTCAGGTTATTTACTATAGGAATATGACAATAAAGATTAAGATTCAAAGTTAAGCAAAAATTACAAGAAACATCACTGAAATATCCTCAATTAATGTCGTAGAAAATACTAAAAGATTTGTTCACAATCTATTTAAATCTTCGTGGGGTAAGGGGTTGGAATTATTTAAAGAAACATTCAGTCACTTTTCATTAAGAATTCCGGATAATTAGCCGGGAGGAAATTCCGTTTACAAACAGCGACCGACATTCCGAAATATCTAGCAGATGTAACGCCAACGATGCTTGGGCCCGAATATTTTAAGTTTTAATTAAAATCAGTCAGTTATCAGTTATTAAAAGTTCTTGTCTTCTTTTTATAAAAGGACTGTCGAATATTAGTTACTATAATTCTAGGGCAGGACATCGGCATTCTGATTAGCCAAATGACTACTTTCATTATTCCACTAGGACCAAAACAAAGTAATTAAGACTAAAGTTTAGCAAATAAATAATTGTATTTATATATGTTAAGCTCTGACAATTGATTAGTTTAAAGGACGTCTATGATATTTAATTTAAAAAAGTTAATTCAAACACGCAATGTTATGTTGTACAGTCAGTCGACTATCGTATTAAACAGCTTTAAAATGAAATATCATAACTTAATAATAAAGTTTGTTGTTGCAATCTTTGTAACAAAAAAATTCAATAATATGTATTATGCAGGCGTGTAAAACAATTGTGTATATTAAAGATATACCAAAAACAAATTATAATATTATTACTTATCATCTCTTGAAATGATCCTTATTATTGTTTATGTAATCATTTTTCTTTCTATATCATACAAACAAATAATACGGCTTCAAAATTATTATTATTTAGTCAAAGATTGACTGTTATTGACTCAAGTCACCTTACAAACATTATGGCGTTTTAGACGATAAAGTTGCTACAGTTACATGTAATGTTCCAAGGAGAGAGACTGGCAAGTTCAATCACTGGATATTCGAAATTAAGCACCAAACCATTTATATATTAATTTCAATACCCACACATTTTAGTTGTAGGTAGTGGATTTGTATATATACTTGATTATCTTTTTATCTATTATAAAAATATTTGAAAAACAAAGAAGCAGCTACTGTGTCGCTGTTGTACTTGTTTAATATATATTTTTTTATTGTTTCATTGACCACTTTATTGTTGATTTTGGTAATTTTTGTAAGGTTAGAATTTTACTTATTTATTTAAGTCAAATATCTATGAACCAAAATTAAATGAATAATAAACTGTATTTAAAAGTAAAGTGATTGTTACATACTTGACTTTATTTAGAATTGTGCAGTTGGTAAGTATAAACCAGACACCAGACCGACCTTGCATTCAATTTGTTGAGTATTATGAGGACCTAAATTTAGAATAACTAAAGCTACCGCAATGCATCAACCGTGACGTGACATCCACATACAAGTGGGAACATCTGACATCTGATTCACGCGCTATGGTAGCATTACAAGCTGAATGAAACCAAAAATGACCAGGAACACACTACTGGAATCCCAAGCACCAAATGCCAACTTGTAACCAACGAGATTTGTATTGAAAAGTAAGAAATCACAAGAAGGTTTATCAGAAGAAAAATAATCGAAAAGACACTTCCCAACCCTTGAGTGGATGGTAAAATCAAAGATTTTTTTCAACAATTCATAAATCTAAAACATTAAAACATAGATTAATTGGATTCCTTAACATATAAATATAATAAACGACCTTGTTAATTTTGACTACTTTTTTGTAGAATAAAAAACATAAGGAAGAGTATTAGATGCACTCTGAATACAATACATTATAAAAAACTGTTATAAAAACATAAACTTAAACGCAAAGTTACGATTAAACAAAACATACCGTATCGCTTAATATTTAGGGAACACTATTGATTGCCAACCAGCCTATCGAGCCACTCCAAATATTAAGGTGTTCTACAATTTTTTCACCAATATTAATATTGAATTAAAGCACATGAATTCAGTTATTGCTAGCAACTTGCGTGCATGACCATTGAATGTTCGTAACTAATTAAAAGTCCAGAATTGAGTACAAACTGCACTTAGCGCAGTTACGCGGTAATGACCACTCATTCTTGCACGACAAGATGAATACAAAGGAATTCTGCCGTCAATTGAAGAGACATTCAATGAAAAAATAAGTTATAAGACATCCCTTCAAACCAATTGAGATACTGTACGACACATATTAATAATATTTAATGTTTTGTACAACTTACTAGTGAATCAAGTGTAATTAAAAAATATAGCATTTAAAATAATTATTTTATACCCACCAAAAGAAAAAATACTTTTTATAATTCCAATTCATCTGGGCTTGTAGATAAAATATTTATCCTGTTAATTAAATTTATTGGCATTTTTGTAGTTGATGTTTTTCCTTGGTATTAATTAGTATTTTCCTTGTCGTCAAAGACACTATAATTAACAATAACATGAAAAAAGTAATAGAGGTAAATAATTTATTACTTTATAGCTTTATAATCAAATATAAACAAATAAGTAATTATGTTTCTCTATGTTTATTATTTTAATAAGTACGAAAAAAAAATAAAATCAATAAGATTGTGTACCCAAAATTAATTTCTTTTTATTCTCTAAAATAAATTTCAAACTCTCTCATGTTTAATTATCAGTTCAATGCCAGATATTTTATTTATGTATGTATGTATTCATTTTGCTTAAAATTCGTTACTCGATGTGGATAGTTTTTGTGGGCTGTTCAGTCAATTATTTTGATGTGATTGTCAAGGCAGATCTCGTTCATATGTGGATACCTAATGTAGATTATTGTGGCCTCCTTTAACAATGGTTATATATTACAAAGTATTAAGTTCAATAAAAATCGATTTGCAAGACAGGCGAGACGCTTAATAGAGACACATTACGGCAAAAGTACTATATCATGGTAAAACGACATTATTATTATCCAATATTCAATCTACCATCAATATTATTATACCTTTACTAAAATAATATTAAGGACAATATTTTTTCAAATCAGAACGACTGCCGTTTTTAGTAGATATATAATAATAACACCTCATTAAGGGAACAATATGTAATTGTGTATTATCGTTAACTGAAGATTTGTAATCCATACAAAAGACGCTTTTGATGTGGTATCATATGCCCACACGCAAAATAACATTAGGTCGAGAGAAAACAATTTTTTAATTAAAAAAAAACTCAGCATACCTACTCCAATACGATATGCCAACTGTAATCAGAACATCAATCAAATCTTCATTTAATGCCGATGTAAAAAAGGAGCAAAACATTGTGAAACCATGGTATCATGTGGCGTATTAAAAGAATTGCGGCCAGGAATGCCTTTAACTACAATAAGCTATATATTGCTTCTATTAAATTTTATACATATATCGCATGTTCACAGCTTCGCTTAGAGATTAAATGTGCTAAGTATATTTTAAAATTTACCTACGTGTCTATCTTTTTGCCAGAATTTTGTAATACTTCTTTATTCATGAAGTTTTTTGCTTCCCCGAGCGCCAAGTATGGTAGCGTTAAATTTCAACATGGCGCACGGCGAGTTTCTGTAAAAAATTTCATGTGGGTGACCTCGCCATCGTATACCGGCAGAAGTTATATCATAATGGAAGGTTGCACCGAAGTTTGGCCGTAAAAAATAATTTCATACACTAAATTTGCAAGAATAACAGTATTGAAAAACGTGAGACGGAAGTAAAAGATAAAAGAATGGATTACTCATCCATGTATTTTTATATGTTAAATTTTGTGTTCTGAGCTATTGAATGAATATACTTTTTTTTTTTGAATATGTAAGATAAATTGAAAAAAATTTCTTTATCCATGCTGTTAGTCAATAATGCTACTTACATTATTGATAAAAAAACATAATTAATTATAATGTTTTTATAACACAAAACAGAGCAATCGCCAGTTGTCAACTATTCATTATGAGTTTCATATACGTGTTGGATTTTTGCATTTTAAATATTGTTTTTTAAATAAATCTTTAATATTATAATTCCATTTATTAAATTTATCTGATATTAAACCAATATTTATTAGTTTGATTCTAAATAAACCTAGCAAATGTAAGTAAATATTCACTGTAATTGTATATTAATATGTCTAGGTATTCGATCAAATATTTAAGTGATTTGACGCACGTACCTTGTTCATTAAGATAGTTCACGAAAATGAATTACAGGTAATCAAACGCTATATTTGGAACGCACAATTCTCAAGCAATCCATTTGATAAGAGTGCGGTCCATGGGAGAGACCTTTTAAGTTGTGGGGTATTTTTAAGATTCGAGAGACGGGTTACTTTCTTCGGCATTGTTTTCGGCCGCAATTGGCCTCCAGAATTATTCATAAATGGATTTGACTAAATAAGTATACCCCAAACCTAATGTCGCTCGTAAACGGCAGGTAACAAAGGTAGAGTAATGTGTTAGTCCACAGACCCTACTCTCCTCTCTGGTACACGACAAACATATTTCTGGGACCCAAGATAAGGATCGCCCTACATTAGACCTGCCCGACAACCAACTAGACTATGCCGCAGGATACCTATCTCTTGGTACTATTATTTTGAAGCTACTTTATACTGTTATTAATTGGGATGTAACACAAAAATAAAACCATAAGATCTCGATGATTTAATCTTTAAAATTCATGTTTATTAAAACCTCTATTTACTCTCAGGACAATGATTTACCTGTTTGTATAAATGAATGCTGTAAAAAATACTTCAACCTATAAACCATTTAAACTATAAACATCAAAACGTTTACAATATTTAATAGGAATAAATAAAATAGTGAAACGTTAAATAAATATCTAACAAAAAATATATTTTAAATAAAATAATATAGTTTTACATAACTAATTTAGTTGTAATCAACGTGCATTAGCGGATATCCTAGAGTTTTCAAAGAGTTTTTTTAAGTTGCATATAGGTACCTGTTGATTTTTTTTACTAAAGTAGTTCACAAAAAATATTTGTCAGCTATTAAGGAGTGTGAGAAAAAATCAGGGCATAATGGAAAAAATTGGGACAAAATCAACCACCTGGTCGGGGGTTTTTTTTTGTATTATTTTCTACATTTAGGTAAACTTTAAAAATCTTTGAGATTGCGGATACCTTCCTAGTACATGTTACCAAATAACTGTCTAGATTTGAAATATATTTTATTTGTAAACGAACCTGTGTGCAATTTTTTAAACAAAACTATTTTTGATAAAATTAATTATAATAGCAGTTTTATCCCAAAGAAAACATGCGCAATGTTACATATCCCATTCCAAATAAACACACGCTAAATCAGTTTCTTATAATAAATACCCATTTATTCAATGACAACAATAATGCTTATTGCCACGGTGCTTACTAAATATTTTTACATATTGTTTCGTTTGGTTATTATTTGTTACGCTTTAATCATTACATTAAAATATATAAATTGAATTTAAAATGTAGCTTCATATGTCTTTAACGAATATGCAAGTGTTCATAAAACAATCGATAGGTCATTACGGAAACAATTTACACAAACTGCGGGATCAAAAACGTGTAAAGTATGCAAAATATATTTTATTTTTAAAGCGAGCGTACGTAATCCATTTCTATTTCAATTGTAAATGTTAACCCAGTCGGACATTTAAAACGCAATGATGAGATTCAAAAAAAAAATAACGTGACACTTTATATCCGATAATACCACCAGCTGATATTACAAATGAAGCGATGTTTTAATGGATTACTTACAACTGCGCATTTCTCGTGGCGATTACATAAACAATCACGCGGCATGTAAGGCAGAAGGCAGAAGGCAGGCTGTTCCGGAAGACAACGTACGATATCGTTTCTGTGAGTATTTCACATGTGTCTATCTACCTGTCTGCCCGCATACCTGCGAACCCAGAAGCTACAAATCAGTATATTACGCTATGGAATATGACAGTTTATTGTTTCATAAAATGTGAATTTTGTTTGAGAGCGGGTCTTTACCTTTTAACTTACTTCGTGTGTCAAAATATTTGTATATAAATCCCGTTATGCTGCTTTCTCGTAAAAGTAAAAATAATCAATCAATTAAAACAACTCAAACGAGATCATCAAACGCGGACATTCAGCTCGACGGTGGTACCTAGTATACCAAATGATATTTGCACCCAATACAATAAACATAATAAATAAATACTATTTTAAGAAACACCAATACTTTAAACCTATATACAATAGAGTCAAGTAGAAAGGACTGTATACACACATCGACACAACATAGGACCGATTTGCAATCGGCCAATAGCGTCCCTTTATTTTGGGTGATTTTTGTGGTTTTGCCTTAGTATGAAAAACAAAAGAGGACGTTATTGGCTAGCTGCAAGTCGGTTGCAAGTTGAGTCGCGACGGGTGTAGAGGGCTCACAGTCGGTAATGATAAACAAATGATAGATAGATACAATGTGACGTCACCCACAACCCCTTCCACCGAACCTGCAATCATCCGTACAGCCACAGGGACCGGGACCGAGGCAGACGCTCCGCCCTGCGCGCACGCACTCGATCCAATAGCTAATTGAGATCCGATATCGGTATCTGCGCAAACGCAGGAAATCAGCAGATGTAACCAATTAAAACATCTCTTAAGTCCGATGTCAAACAAAATTTTACTCGTTTCTCATTATTTTGTTATCAGGTACAATCAATAAAATAAGTTTACACGAGAAAGAATACTTAAAAAATAATTTACCACTGTGAACGGTTACTATTTACCGTTGAAAACAATCGTATAAAGCAAATAAATTTCCGAAATTAAATTGTCCGATACGGTATCCGGACAGGCCGTCGTCGTTACTGTCGCGCGAGGCTCACAGGTAACCGCGAAAGTTCTCGATGCCAGTAACTATTGCGCATTTTACCAAAATTTATGGACACTCGTTAAAAAAAACATTGAATGTAACAAAATTGTTGTAAATATTTATTTACACCCGCGCACGTGCCCGGGGGCCGTGCCGCGAGCTCTCGCAGGTACGCGCCGAGCCAGCGCGGCTGACCGGCGACTCGGGCACCCAATTTCGACGGACCGACGGCTGCGATTTCTCCGAAGCCTCGCAATCCGCCAGACGGCCTCCCGGACACGCGAATATCTGTCACGTCACGGGCACTTACTGTCAGAGATGTGTCCGCTGCCGGCGATCACGTAGGACGTCCCGGTAAACAGAGCACAGAACGAAAACACAAACCACATTTTACATCTGAAGATCGCGGCGAGCGTGCTGCCGCGCTCACCGATCGACACCATAATATCTCTCATTCACCGAGCACAATATCCTGCAGAACTGGGCACCGGACGGGCGGCCGCGGCGGAGAAACGTCAGCGGAGTTTGGAGGTTATGTCGCGCGGGGCTAGTGCTGGGCGGTGGCGGTGGCGGTGGCGGTGACGCAGGCGGTGGCGGTGGCGGTGGCGGTGGCGCTGGCGGGGGCCGCACTGTTGTCGCGTCTGCTCTCGCCGAGCGAATAGCCCTCGCCGCGGCCGCCGCGCTCGTCGCCGGGGCCGCTGCGCGCGCACGCCGCGTATACTCCACTCCACTCCGCTCCACTCCACTCCACTCGTCTACTTCGGCCAATCGAGCGCCGGCTTTTTGACACTCCGACGATTTATCGATAAGCACAATATTCATTTTTGTAACATTACCAAAATCTGATAAAACGTTTAAGTGGTTAACGCTCATGTTCAATACATATGTTTATTTTTTTGTCTACGCTCCCAATGACTGCAAATGCCCTGCCTTTGAGTGGCAGTTTGTGCCAGGATAATGTGTGCAAAAAACCCTTGTCACGATCAAATAGACTGAGCACAGTTAACAAAGACATGTTTAATCAAAATTTTGCAATCATACAATAAAATTGTTTTACATCAGATAGGCATAATTAACAGTAAAAAAATTCATTTAATTTATTGTTGCATATATTTATTTCGTAGGTTTGTGATAATTTGACTACATATTTATAATCAAAGCCCTAAGAACTATTGTAAAGTTAGATCAAATACAATTATAAATCATAAAATTATTTGAGTGTATTTAGATATAATAAAACTCGTCAGTCACGTTGAATAAAATAAAATAAAAAATTTGTCACTTTTTTTTAAGAAAGTAGTTTCGCCCGTCGCATCCGAACGGAGTACACTCGGGATAGACTCGGCTCAGCGGCCGGGCTAGGAGGGGCGGCCGCGGCAGTCGCGCCGGGCCGGGCGCCCTCGCCGCGCGTGGCGAATCGATAACCCGGCACCGCCGGACGCACCGACGCACCGACGCACGCGACTGCGACCGGCGCGACTCCGGCTGCGGCTGCAGGTCCACTCGGCCGCGCCGCTTTTCCCGGCATTCCGCGCCGAATGAAAGTTTTCGGAATGCGCCTGGTCCTTTGTACCGCCGCTAGAAAAGGAACAATACGAAGGATTCCCTCGAACCGTTTAATGCAGGAACTTCTAATAAAGAATTCGTCTTCTGATTTATTTGTAATGACTGTCGGGCTCTTAACCCTCACCCCTTTATATTTTTTTGTTGTTTTATGCGTTTTAAATCATCTTGAACGCATATTTTCGCTGTAGTACAAACAAAACAAATGGTAATATATAAATATCTATTTATGGATTGGTCAATCAGATGCGTATTTATTGCCCATTACGGGTTTATTATATTATTAGTTCATTTATAGAAGATGATTTAAAGAAACTCTCAGAAAAATATCATCGTGATTTGGGTGGGATCTTCTATATTTGAACTAATGTGCCTAATCATATTAGTAGTAATATATAAAATTAATATGCATCCAATGAACTTAACATATAAAAATGTGGAATTTCAGAAAAAAATTATAAACAAACAACTTTTAAAATTTAAATATTTATATCTTCTTATAGTCCTCTTCTCATAGAAAGTTGATGACCATTTCATCAAATATATTCCTCCAGTCTCACTTACTCCTGACGATGATAAAAAAGCGTAAGGTCTCTTATTTTTGCCATATTATTCGAAACAATAAATATAGCATCCTACAGCTTATATTCCAAAGAAAATTTAGGGGAAAAGGGGAAATTGAAAGAAGGAAACTTACGTAGATACGGAATGTATGAACTATTTATATACACACACACACAACAAAACAAACAAATATATATATATATATACATATATATAAGGAAATATACATTAATAAAATTGCATTTCTTAAAACCTAAAGTTTAATTTTTTTAATTTATTAATTTATAAATTTAATTTAATTTATATCAGAGATGGGTTTTTTTTACAATATCAGTTCTCAGAATTATAATAATTTCATTTCTCAGAAGCTTTTAAAAAATTTTGATGGTTTTAATTATCTCGGATCTTATCTCTTTTTTGAACACCTTTTTTAAGAAGCGGGATTATAATAATTAATTTTATTGTCAAAATTCTAATCGACAGAGTCCAGAAATTTGTCAAATGCGCAAAATACCATATAAATTGTAAAAAAACTTTTACTTTTTAAATAAATTTAACAAGAAATTTCATGGAAAGGGGACAACTATAACAAGCACGCGAACAAATTTTAAGCACGGTGTTATTTAGTAAAATAAATATTTATGTTACAAATTAAAAAAATCTTTAATTGAAATAAGTTAATTACGTACAACAATTAGTTTTGTTATGTTTAACTTTACAGCAAATTCTCCTGCCCTAAATTAGTAATGCGTAGTTCAAGTTTTTTTTATTTTTAGAAATATAATTTCAGTATTGAAAATCCTACAATATTAATGAAACAAACCTTAAAAATCTTAAATGTATATAGTTTGTTAATGTGTAGTATTCATTTCGATTTTTTTTGTTTCAAAACTGTTAATTTTATATATCTACCCCAAATTAATAAAATTTATTATTAATGAAATGAATTGTTATCTAGTATTTTTAAAGTAGATTGTTAAAGTAATTTTATTTTAAAAATCTAGATAAATGCGATAACATCATCAAAATAAAGTTAATTCAACCTGTATAAATCCAGTTTACCTTAGTAACATTTTTTTTTATTTCACCTGAAAATCATTGTCTACCTTTGGCCTTAGGGGTTTGAAGCCATTCGTATCGGTCCGCTTATCTCACATACGATATCGTTTAACATCCATTCACATTTTCTATTATATTCGTAAAACTCCCAACTATGTTGATAAGCATCGAGCCAGTGAATAAATTATGATGCCGAACATTGCACGAAAATAATTTACAGTAAATTTCTCCCCAATAAGCTTCAAACGGAATTTATGCGATGGAATGTAGTGGTGTTTTTATATTCAAAACTTTAAACACGATATTGCGAGCTGCAAAGCAGAGTTTATTTGAATATTATGTATGGGGTAGCTAGGCGCGGGGTAGCGGGGCGGTCCGCAACGCAACCCGCTTATTTGCGATATTCTTTGGGGCATTTCAACATAAAATAAGACCTAACTATTTCAGGATTATGTTTTTCCTTTGATATTTAAAGACCTTTGTGAAATTTCCAAATAATACTGTGAGCGCATGGGCATATTTTTTATGGAATTCTTGAGGAAAATGGCGATGTATATTTTTTTAATTTCTACGTATTTTTTGTATAAAACCAATTATGTTTAATAACATGAAATTAACAGTGCTTTCCTAATCAGGTTTCAATATAATTTATTTGATGCTCGTGGATTTTTAAAACTTTTGAATTATTTATTATAAATGAAAGGAATATAAGCATTGGAGAATTCACATTGAAATATTCTAACTACAAAATTACGACTATTTGGATGATAACATGGAGTTGAGGGAATTAGTCAGTACTCGTGCCTATATATATTCGTATTATTATATATTAAACTTATGTCGTATTTATATGAGCCATACTTGAATATATTATCAAAATCATTCGCAGGGAAATCATGAGTTGCCTTATCAAAGTAAACGTTTTTCAAATCAGGTCTGTAAGATTTTGAATTGACTAAATTTAAATCTCTTTTCAACATGAATACGGTAAATATATATTTATGTATGTATAATACATTAGTAATTTTATTAGCTTATATTTAAAATTTACGTCGTGATCAAAGTGGCTAGCACACTTTAATGTCAAATCTGTGGTCTCGAGTCGTGAAACAGAAAGGTTTGAGTTAAATTTACCTCTTCTGTTTACGTTTTTTTACTGATTCTTTCTTTTACAGAGTGTGATAATAAGTGTCTCGTTTTTGAATAAAGAAAAAAAATACACAAAAATAAATATAAATTTTAATGTTTATTTTTTTAATCACAAAATTATTTTTGTTTACATTAAGTTTGATATCAAATTTTCAAATGAATATATATTGTTAAATACGGGTCATTTTGGGTACATTGAAATATATGTTTAATACTTGCAAACCCAAATCTAATATCATAGACCTTTATAGTAGAGTAGCAGCCGAAGCACACACAGCCTTGACCTGCACGGAATTGGTATTATACTGTAACATGCCTAACCCCTAAGGGAAATCCCTTCCTTTGCTTACACGTTCTATTTATTTTGAGACAAAGCAACTTTTCTAAATTAAGATTTTTTGCAAAAAATGCACATGGGTACGAAAGTCACATTAAAATTTATATATAACCAAATATTAATTTTATATATTTTTTAAGTGTTAAGATAAAACGATCTATTCGAATGACAGTAAAATTTTCGGAAGGTCGTAATATATATATATATATATTTCTTACTATGAATCCTAGGTGGACGTTGTTTATGCGTATCGTTCATATTCATTCGAGTTTGGGTTAAAAGATCTCGCTGACGACGTAGATTTACGTCACTTAGCAACCAGAAAACTGAGCTAATGGGGCTTTCAATATAACAAAGCAGGAAGAACAATACTGACTTGAGAGCTGCGGAAAACAGCGGGGAGAGCCAGGAGGGGAAGCCGCCGCCATCACCTCGCGGCTGTCTGACCTCCGCGCGATAAATAAGGCCGGCTTTAATGATCACTCCTCCCCTCGGCTGGACATTCTGGACATGCCCTTATCTCGTCATCTCCGCAACGGACCGCGAGCTGGGCGAGGAGAGCATCTGGGTTATGTTAACTGCCGCCTGGAATGTGTCATTTTATAATTAGGCTCACATTAACAAGTTGCTGATTATCATTATTCATCTACTTTTGTTATATATCCTATGCTTCTCTATGCATATGCATATCATTAATTATTATTATAGTTAATAAGAAATATGGGAGTTACAATAATGATTTTTTTACAAATAAAATATCTGCAATGCTGTGGACTTTTATAAATATAATACGTTTATAGCGTAAAAATAAATTCCTGGTTTGATGATATAGTATAATCATATTATTAAAGACATGCTCATATAAATTTTTAATCAATAGAAAACATAATTAACAAGGGGTTTTAAAATACTTAGTGACTTATTTATGTTGACCTCAAATTTCAGGTTAACCCAACCATAATTTCTAAGATAGAGAACCATACTATTCAAAGAGAATAATGATGCATCGTCCATTGACCTGATAACTTCTAGGTGGCTGTAATATTTTACTCTCTACATTTATGAGAGATGGCAAATTTTACTTTTTTTAGGTAAATAAATTAATTTTTCTGCCACAGATAGAACAGTTTGTTTTTTATAACGGAAAAGTTTTATCAGTGTTTCTCTCTTTTCTTCCTTTTGTATATTTTCAAAAAACAATGCAGAATTACTATAATCTCACAAGTAAGGCATTGATCGCTTAATTTCTGGCGGGAATAATTATTATTCCTCTATATTCTATAACCTTATTTTATAAGTATCACATGAAGCATGCGGTTAATATTTGTAATGCCTTTGAACGGGTCACTTATTTCATGTTCATTCTTTAGAATAAAATACGCCTATAAATCTGGATACTTGAAACAAACGCTTCGCAAGGTTAATTGCTTAGGCAAGAATTCATGTAAAACTTACTTTGAAAAGTACCCGCAAGCATTTATCTTTGTTATTCAGGGGGCGAAGCGTAACGATAAGGCTGAAAGTCCACAACAATATTTTCAGGCGCCATACACTCATACACACCCCGGCGCGAGCAGGTAGGTCCGCTGCTGGGAGCGGATGAAAAACAGAACGACGAAAAAACAACAAAGATGATAATAAAAAAAGATGCCAAATTGTTCCTGCGCCGGGGGCAAAAAGCTCGTGTAAATTAACAAGGTTTAAGGCCGGGGATGTATATAGCCATATAAATTAACCAGTACACGGATACACTCTCCGCCGGGGCGGCGCGGCGGACGCGCGATCTTTTGAAGCGCCTGATTGCTCTCTGGCGATTTAATCAATTGGTAGACCCGCATATTATTTATGGATGGAAAGCAAGGCACCAAACGCAAATTAAAGCAAATGCTGTTTTTAATGTTATGTTTTAATGCCAAGCTGACTATTGATCATCGGTTTTTACAGAGAGCCTCTGTTTTTAGACGAGTTAATTTTCATTTGTACATATATAACATATACATTTTATATGAGATATTTTTTCCTGGGTGTGTAAATATTTATTATGCGAATATCAAAAGTACTCATCTTCATTACAACAAGTGTTACATCTTATATTCATTGTTTTAACGTTACAAAATATTTTATTATTAAGGAATACAGTATTACTTACTAGCCAATGCTACATTATTTCTAAAATATGTATCTTCAAGAAGTATTACCCATTTAAGAGCAGACAATAGCAAACATAAAAAAACTTTATTCTGAATGAGATTTTGTCATTTCTTTGAAATTGTGAACATGACAAACTTTTTTTTTTTACCTTTACTTGTATCCTGTGCACACTTATATTTTTCAATACTCCTTGTAGTATTTATTTATATAATGTATCTTAGCATAATTAAATATTTACAATATAACCAAACACCCAATGAGATTTTGTCATTTCTTTGAAATTGTGTCATTGCTTTGAAATTGTGAACATGACAAGCTTTTCTTTTTTACCTTTACTTGTACCTTGTACACACTTATATGTTTCAATACCCCTTGTAGTATTTATTTATATAATGTATCTTAGCACAATTAAATATTTACAATATACCAAACACAACAGAAATATATTTAATAAATCTATTACTTGGACAGTTTTCAATGGTAAAACGGAGAAGAAGACATTGTCCAATAAGAAAATATGTGTTATGTTATTTTTGAGCAATGGCATTAGATATATTTTGAGACTTGATGGCTTCAAAGTATCGTAAATAATACCGGTTACCGCCATGCATTAAAGAGGATTCTGAACTGACTGAAAAAAAAATTCAATGTCTGAATCTCCGGTTGTTAGAAGTAATCAAATGGAGAAGCGAAAGCGCTGAACGGGTAGATGAGATCAGTCTATTTGTGCAGTCCAGAACCAAACTTGTTATCAGATGCTACTTACGTTACCTGAATCATAAATCTTTGGAAGATTTTTACTACGTTACTTATTTGTTTCTTGATTTACTTTTTTACGGTTGGTCCTTATCAAGTTTTACGGTTTTTTTATTGCCACCCTTAAAAAGGGGTTGATTTATCTGATGTAGTGTAAATATGAAAAATGAAAATATGTCCCGCTTCCCCTCGCTCCGATAAGGACTCCAGCACACCCATTAATTAGAGGGCGGTCCGGCGCTAGTGCAGCTGCCTAGAGCATCATATTTCTTGTTTAATCGCAGAGATTGACAAAAGATTAAAGTCCGTCGTGAAAAATATGCTCGCGCCGTTCTTCTACGAATCTCTTTTTACAGGAAATTTAAGTTTTGGCTTGCGGCACATAATATAGTAGCGTTGTTTATTGTTAAACATTAAAAACTTGCAAAGTAGGCTGTAAATTATACTTTTTATCGCTCTTTCCGAAATTTTAATGTGTTGTCATTAATAAATATAAAACATTATTAAACCAATATAATTTGGTTAATATTATAAATATAAAACGGATAAGAACGTATTCTAAAATAGTACAATACAAGTATGTGTGTTACATTAGTAGCACAATAGATGATTCATGCATATTATATAACCTTTTTTATAAAATAATTAAACACATTCATAAATCATTAGAATATTATCACTTCGTATTTTACAGTTTGGAATATAAAATCATTTAAAATCCAGATGTTAACAAAAGGACAATATTACATTTGCTTTGCTCGGTGTTAGAACCACTTACTCCGTATCACTCTCGCTGACAGCGCTGTACCAGGCCTCACCCTCCTCCGGCTCCCACAAGATGCTGCAAGATCAAGGGTGTCTCCTTTGTAAACCTTCCCACACCACCAGCAACGTCGTTCTTTTACTCGTATCAACATTTCATGTTTTTTTTCATTCATTTCACAATGTGTCCACCTGTTTTGTTGGATTTAGATAAAAAATGATAAAAAATAATAAATTTAAAAACTTGGTTACACAAGCAATCGTTCATTTATGCGCACTACACACATAGCAACACAACTGACAAACGACCAGCGAATTGCATCGTGTGTAGCGTTTTCGGCTATTTTTTTCGCGATAAAAAATACTCGATAGTGTGTCCATCCAATGTATGATCGGTTGTCAGTTGTGTTGTTACGCGAGTAGTGAATTTCACACGGGAGCAGTTCCCAATTAGAACTATAATTATAATTTTTTTTTATTAAATTTTAACAATCAGAATTCGTGAATGTGTTTACTAATAACTTCAAACTCCAAACCGGCAAATTTTATTGGTTTTTATCTTTCAATTACATACATATTGCCAACAAGAAGTTAATACTTTTATTTAATAAATCCGCTCCTACCTACTTTTCGTTGAGTAAAACTTTTAAAACGCTATGTTACCAATAACATATTTCAATAAATTTCGTTTAAATACTTATAATGACTCACTTGTTTTGAACAAAAAATATAACGAGGAGAATATTATTGTTACATTAATTTCTTATTTATATACAGTGCAAATGCTTCTTCAGTAAGACCTGCAAGTCAGTGGTGTGGAGACTGGTCCGCGTCTTTTTAACAAAATAAAGTGAATTATCTTCGATTCGGCCGTGAGATGTGTCAATGAATATCTAATATGTACGTTTAGTGTGTACGCTTTGTTTTTAATATTTTTTGCGTTTCGTTTCAGGGGTAATTTTGTGGTGATATTGTTCTTTAATTAATACCACGTGTTCGTAAAAAAATATGTATCCAATTATATTTCAGTCTATCGTTTATCATATTTATAACAAATATACTGACAAAGCAATGATTTTTTTACGATTTTCAGAATTTTTTTGATCAAACATTTAATAACGTAACATGTGCGTGCTATGAAATATAGTGTCTGTGAACTCCGGATTCCTTTATCTACTAGAAGACATAATGGAGTTTACAAATACGTTACTGAAAGGGGTATGTATTGTTGTATTATTCTTCTTGTACTCTACTCTGTTATATAATCTCTGTTTATTGCATTATTATCCTTTTATGTTGATAGGCTATTGGTGATATTTATGCTCGGTACTTTGAGATCCTCCCGGAGAAGTCTCCCACGGTAACGACTTACATTATTACACTTTGCGAGTAATCTCTATAATAACTTGAATTCAATTTGTAATGTTTTCCATTATATCAGATTCGCACTGTTTTAAAATGGAATTTGTATTAATTTAAGTAATTAAATCAAAGGCAGAACTTTAATAGCGTGAAATCAAAACTGGTAGGTTTTCTGAAACTTAATTAAAATACTTATAATTAAAAATCTGAAAACGTTTAGATTAAGTATTGAAAATTATATGGACGCTTTAAAATACGGTAACTATAATCCCTGGTAACAATTCGTATACATTAATGTATAATACATCAAACTTATATACATAGTTCGAACCTGTATCTGAAAACGATCTTGGTTTATTTCTTTGGAACTGTATTGACAACTTATTTAATAATCCGACAAAATAGTGCTTTTTTACTCACTGTATTTAATAAAAGCCGTTTGAACCATGAGCGATTACACGTAGACAACTAATCGGTTACATAACTCTTCATACCTAATATAACACATTTGTAGGTGAATAAGCACGTGGAGCACGTAGCAGCCCCATGTTTTAAAAATAAATAGAAACAAAAAAAAGGTTTTCGCTTTATTAACTTATCTAACAAGCTACTTTAAAGCGAACGTTTTTTTCTCTAAATGTATTACGTCGAAATAAACATTTCCGTTGTACTTTAAATGCCAGGACCGCCGCTGTCCGCGCCGTCCTCGGTAACCCTTCCGTGAAACATGGCACAACTAAGTTACCCGAACACGACCATTCGTAAACTCCACACAAATCCGATGTCCGCCGCCCTTACATCCCTCTGCTGAAATTAAAAAATCTCCCAGTCACAAAGCAGCCCCGTCCACGGTCCGCGGGGGAGTGTTTGTCGAGGCCGTCCGTCGGGCTTTTTGCCTTTTGTATGGAAGAATTGGGTGTAATTTTCCGTCTGTGCATATTTACGCTGCTCGGAATATACGTCTGTCCTTTTTGAGTCCGTGAATCTTCAGTGTAGAATTTTATATCCGATTAGTGAATTTTTGGCGTAATATATCTGGAACACTTAAAATATTTTGTGAAATGTTTAAGAACATTTCGAAATTCTGTAAATGTAATTATTTTTTTATATGCACAGTGGCAGTTTATATATCAAACTTACGCACACGTATTATGTATCAAAGGAATACTTAAACTTACAAAATACTGGGAATATAGCAATTTAATTTTTCTCATTAACAAACAATAATACTTAAGATTGCACACAAAAAAAACACAGAAAAAATTACCTCCCATTAAACATAAAACAATTATAAAATAACTCTAGGGAAATACACTGATTCAGCTCCAGGACTGTGTATAAAGTAAAGATATTCTGATGGTGATTATAACGTAAATTTGTTTGAAAATCTTAAAACATTTTAAATTAAAAATTTTATACGTGATTTAAATACAAAAGTAACGATATATATAATATTTCTTGTAAAATAAAGAGAATATTACGAGTTATTTATCATTTGACATAATGAGGGGGCATTATATCTTCGCAGTAATTTAAGTCCACTCCCTTACTACTACAGTCATACAATATTTCGTAGGTAGACATGTACTTTTCAGGTTCCTGAAATAAATGTGAGTCACGTCGTATCTCTTACATCCGAAAAATATTTTCCGGATAAGAGGACGGCCCCGCTTCCAATCTAATGAATTATGTAACTTGAAATTCATCCTGTCCGTGAACGAGTCGTACAGAAATTTAAGAAGGCAAATGTAAGAACGCTACTATGAGATTGAATTCGAAGAACAAAGTAAAATTATTGGCTTTCAAATATTCTTAGAACCAATGGTTTACTGATAAATTGAAAAATTTTAATTTTAGTAATCAATTTACATGACTTAAAATCCAAGTATTTGGTGATATTAAAAAAAAAATGTATATCAGTACAATTTATTGCTGAGACGGTATAGTTTCCTCAAATATAATTTTTGTTAAATTTTGATATTATAGCTACTAGAGTGTAAATATTGCATAAATACGAAATTAACACAGGCCATGGAATTAACAAAGCCTGTGCTATTCGTAGACATGGTTTAACCTCTACATTACACAGGCAGAGTATCCCAATTCACTCAATATGTCGAATTGAAGATCATATACACATCCGACTCTACCCACAGCAAGGTGCTCCTTCAGAGGCTTCAATTCTCAGCAACAATACAAAATGGGAAATAAATTATTTCATGATGTTTAAAGTACTGCGTTTTATATTTATTTTATATTTTATATTACTTTTTTTCAATTGGATATATTTTAGTTTTACAGCCCCAAATTTTCAAATATGTATAATGTATCATGGTTTTTAACCCTTTTAATTTTTTTTCAGACTTATTATTGCTAAATTATTGTGCCATATTACACGTTTTACAAAAAAGTTTTATACCCAATAATTTTTTTTCAATATATAGTAAGTACTTCGATAAAACTATTTTTACATTTCTTAGCGTTAATGTCATACTTTTACTAAAATTACATTTTGATATATTGTCGATTTACAAAGTTCGAATAGTATATAAAATAAATATCAACGGTAAAATGACAGTTTTCTTGGGCTAAGCCTAAAAATAAACGGATAAAAATAAGCTTGTTCCTTCAAACATACCTGAGCCTTATCCACTAGGCCCACATTATACCTGTCCTTCCGAATCATTTCTGTAAGTGATATGTGATATTGGAAAGTAATATTGTGGGTTTGATTTGGTTTTCACATTAGAACTTGTGTGCTGTGGTCGGGAAGAAGTGGTGCGGGCGACGGAACGTGTCTATTAGAAGTGATTGGACCTTTGCCATCCTACATTAATTTTTTTATTATATTTAAATTCATGATAATATTATACGCAATATGCTTTCGTTGTATTTGCAAAAATTTAAGGAAATTAGAAATAAGTATCACCTTAGCTTGGGTTTCGTCTTCAAATCGAGTTGGGGGATCAAATCTATCTACTCTCAACTATGGGACCTATCACTGATTGAAAAACAAATCCATGCTTTTTGACATTACATTTGGTAGGGTTTTTGATTTTTTTTAATACTAGAATAACAACTTTTGGTATATTGGTAATTACGAGTATACACAATAAGTGTTTTCAAAATTTTTTTTTTTTAAAGCTTACCTTTCATATTATGCACTGCATTTTTACATAATTACGATTAGAAACGGAAATCAATACTGTAAAACCTCGATATAACGGACCGGTTAGGAGGAAAGAGTGTCCGTTAAATCTGAAAGTCTATTATATAAAAATAAGTTCAAAATAAATTAAATTAAGATATAAATTAAAAATACAAAACACAAACAAAATTCTATTTAATTGTCTTGTTTGATATCGATGAGCTTACTTTTGGTAATCCTATAAAAAAGAAATTATGTTTTGTTTGCACTTTTGAAGTTTGCTGTTTTATTATCAACTCTCAAGAATTACGATTTTTTTTTTTTAAATTTACATTTTCGCATTTAAATCGTTTTTATTTTATTTTTTTATATTTGACCGGATTTTATGTCGGTTAAACAAGAATTCGTTATATCGAGGTTTTACTGTATTAAAATTTTACATTGAATTCATTCAGCATCAATATGAAACGTTGAATGTTGCAAAAAAGTATTGTCCCAAATTTCTACAGCTGTATTCTTTGTCATAAATGTTACACAGTATCTTTAACAGCGTATAATTTTTATTGAAGAAACTTGATACCAAAGAGTAACACTAACTGGCGTATAAAATTTTGAAAACGGTTCTCCCTTTTGCTCAGTTAATGGCTTTGGTCGTTAAAATTTCAACATTTTACGAAGCGATTCAATAAAAATGCATATTCTAGTGCACGCTACGTACAATTTAACACAGCCGTTTATATTTCATTTCACTCAAACCTACCGGAGTGAGCAAATGTTGAAAATGCAACCATAACTCCGTCTCCGTGCAGAAAGTACTAACTCCGAAATGTGCCGAGGAAATAGCGCGGAAATTTCCTCGGAAGAGCTGGAAAACTAAGATTACAAAACATTCGCGACTTTTTCGGTAATTAATTCTGGCTTCGCGGAGATAAAAATTCAGTGGCTGGCTTTTATCTCATTCTTTTGTGAATTAAGATTCATTAAAGAAATTAAAAGACATTAGCATTTCTTCTTATGCAGCACCGAAACTTTAATTCAAGTTGATAAAATCAAGAGAATAAAATTATTTGAAAATAATGTGGTCTTCGTGCAGTGTAATAAAAATAAAAGTCTTATCTAAATATCATTGTAAAAACATTATTCAAAAAATAATATACGACCAACACAAATATTGGCTTAATATCACTTTACTTTTTGTTGCGTAAAAAGAATTGCAGAAAGTGTTTTTTTTTTTTTTTTTTTTTTTTTTAATTTTCCGCTCCTTTTTTACAGTAATAATAATTAACAAATTGAGGTATTAAGTTTTAATGCTTTATTTTTATGTACATATATATGTTAAAAACAGTAATTTGATCACTTCTGTAGATGTATAAACTACGCGAATGGGTGTATAAGATTCGGCGTTCCTCGTCCCTCACAGCTCGGAAATAATGAATTCCTTCGCCATCTGGCTGCCGTTATCGGCGGTTTATAGCGCCGCCAGAATAGAACAATTTCAGAACTGCCAATTGTCTTTTATGGACAAGCACAAAGAAAACCGTCGTTAAAACATAATGCCGATTTTATTTTGCAGAATAACGCCGTCAGCAAATCCCGCGCGAGGGCAGCTTTCGTGTTTACTCGGCAACTCTACCCGACCCGGCTAAGCTCTCTTAATAAATGAGTATCCGAATCGCCGCTGCTGACTTCATTTGTGCACTAATAATTGTTTGTATCCCGCGCTAAGTGCCTAATCTGAGCATTAAGGAGTTACGAGCGACCGCCAGCCCCGGGCGAAGGGAAGCTACCCTCGACGCCCCCCGCGACTAGTCCCCGGCGCAGTAAAACCGAGTGCGACGAAACAGTGTTATGACATCAATTCCACGATCTCATAAAATCGCTTAGCTTACCTGTTTCAGTGCTGAAGCCAGTTAATGCAATAACCAAAAACTAGTTTACAATTCCTACATTTCTTGGTTCATATTTATCCATTCTTATAAAAAAAAATCGCCATAATTTTTTTTAATGTTTCTTCAAAAAACATCCTTTCAAGTTAATGTGTTTTTTTAATAAAAAAGAGTAATTCATTAAGATCTCATTTTTTAACCGTTACGTTTGTATAAGACAGTAAAAATGCCATTGACCTTTAAAAACATTTTAATTTGTAAATAAAATAATTCGTAATATTAAAAAGAATAATGTTAAAAAAACCATGAAAACTGTATATTTAAGTACTTTTTTAATTTTTCCACATAATTTTCTTGTGCTGGTTAAATGGAAAATTTAGGCCGCGATACGAAATTAATTTTCTATTACAGTTTCAGGTAAAATTTTTTCTCGTTTAATGCAAGCTAAAAAAATTAAATAATCGCAGCTATATTAAATTTAAATCATAAACATGTATTGCCATCGTCAATAGAACACGGCCGTGTTATAAGGTAGGAGTTTCGTTAATTGACAACCCTCGCGAGGGCATCTCGCTTTGCATCATTACAACCCGTCGTTACATACTCTGGTAGGCAAAGCGGCAGGATTTAACTCCGCCAGTGCGGCTGAGTGCGGGGGCATTCATCATGCCAACTCGCTGGTTACGTCTGACAAGCGTTTACTTAGACGTTTTAAATCACGTTATTCGATCGTTTCACGGCGGGTTTCCGTAGCACACATTAAATGGCGGACTTCGCAACAGGTTGCGAGTTTAAATATTTTTTTTTTTCCATCCCTTATTTTTTAAGCTTTGTTTCACATAACACCCGCAAACTCACTTGGTGTTATTATTATATTATAAAAATATCGGCATATCGAAATGGTGGTCTCAAATACAGGCAGAGTAAGATCTTTAAGGGTGTTCCCAGCACCTAGATCTTAACAAGTAGCTTTATACCCAAGATACATACCCGGCCAACATACCTAAAAACGTTTTTTTGACGTCATCCACTTCAGTAATAATTTATATATCAAGCGAATAACAGCAAAACAATTCCTTCACCAACCGTCTACCCGTTTTTCAGTGAAACTGCAGAGCTGGATTGCAGCTTACAAATAACCGGGCGCACATCTTTCCATTCGTTTTTTTGGGGTTCCACAATTGCGATTGTGTTTAATCTTGCTCAATCAAATGGCAGATCGCATTTCACTAATCGGCGAGGATCCAGTTGCCCCGGGGGCAGGGGGCGGGGGCTTTGCGAGGCACAGACAAGGTGACTTCAGCTCACCGGAATGCCTCAATTGCGGACCATTCAAAGAGAGGTTCACCTGATGATTTGCATCAACAAGGATAAACTTATAATATATATGCAGATGTAATACATAGGTACTATGCTTAATGTACCTTTGATATAATATTCTATCATCTCTACTCTAAGATTAATGCGTAATTACTAGACCTAAAAACTATTCTTGTTAATCGTGTTTGGGTTATTTAGAAATTCAATATTTTTGACAGACAGTACTTGGTGGAATTTCATTTTAATATTTTGAATAATAAGTAAAATACATGAGTGATTTTTCCACATATAGATTTTTATTGGTGACCGGTTTCAAAACAGAGTCTATTTGATAATGCCAGCGTGAAAGGTTGGCGAAACCAGTCACCAATAAAAATCTATATGTGGAAAAATCACTCAAGTATTTTACTTATTATTAATAACACTAGCAATGTAGCCCGTCATAAAATGACGTATTTGATGAACGATGCGATAGTGTTTTGAAATTCGCTAAAGCATATTTTAAAGTTTATGAATGAAAATATTATCCTATCGTCTTGAAATTCGGCACATAGCTGCGGAAAAATTTACTTAACTTATGTGCAAAAAATCAGCGTTGTATCTTTTAAGATATTCTATACAGAACGGAAAAACGAAACATACACACATACAAACATACAAACACACAATGGCTATTATTATAGTAGATTCGAGTTATTTGGTTGTGTTTACAAGTTACTAGGTTTTGGTAACTCTATTATATAATTAAATTTTGATTGTTTTCTTAAATTTATTTTCAAATATATGTACGATTGACATTGTGGTTTTTCTGTAAGCTATTCTAGAGGTTTTACTACTAAAAATATCCTAGTATATAATATTTTTTTCAAATTGCTAAAATTAAAGGTAGTGCATAAGGTTGAACTTTTCTGAACGGTTCGAGAAAAAAAATATGAAGCGTGTGCTGCCTTCGAGGATGGTTTTCCAATTTTATTGGACTTATTCCACCTCTTCCTTTTCAATAGAGTGAATTCCTAGAAAAGAAACTACTTAGCGTGTTCAGATGCACCTATAACCAGTTGCTGCAATTGGAGATGATATCTCACTCTTTGGAGTTTGCATCCCGGTAAAAGCTTTCTAAGGACGATTCAATAGCGGGATGTGTTTACGTCCTTTATAAAAGCAATGCATCTCTCGTGAATAGCATCACTTTGTACGCGCTTTGTATATAAACTACAAAAAAAAAGATCGAGTTTCTCGCATTGAAAACTGTACCCATTCGTACTTAGAAAACGAATAAAAGGAAAGTGGGAAGACTATCTTTACTAGAAGCTTAGGACGGTGAAAAATCTTACTTTGGAAAAACATCTAATTATTTTTTTTATTAATTTTAATTTATAACATCCAATTTTTTATATTTCCAATAATTTTAATTGGCTTTACTTTACTTATTTACGTAGTAAATACGTATGATACAAATTTAAACAACATACAATAGAATCACGCTTATATTAAAATTACTCGTACAATTTTACCAGAATTGGTAAAATCCTATTAAAAATAATTGGCGTCCGGAAAATTGAAGACTAAAAATTTCCCTAGAAAGAATTAACCTAATGTCTCTAGGGGAGAACATTCTTCCGGGTAGCTTATATGATTCACTTTACCCACCCCACGGCTCGCAATCTGCTCAATCTCACCCGGACGCCGCCGATGGCGCCTTGTAATCGCAAAAACTGCACGCCTAAGGAGGGCCTTACCATAATTCCGCAGAGCTCGTTACACGACGGAGATCGCGGCTTCAATTTGCAATCGGAGAGTGTCTGAGCGTCCCGTAAACCCGTCCTCCTCCCCGCGAGATTACGCCGCTGAAACGACGAAGACGTCCCTCGACAGTGCCCGCGCTAAGCCGAACTTACGGGCTCGCTGCCTGAGATACTCCGTGTATCTGAAAACCGACGCATAAATTGGGGGAAGTTTAGTATGGCACTCTGATACTTGGCTCGGAATCTCGTCAAACTTAACTCAGTACTTGCACAACAGATATGCTCGTGATCAGGGCCAATCTGAAGCTTTGCTAGAGTGATACGTCATGAATAGTTTACTTAGAATTCACGGATTTTCAATATATGAATATGTGTTAGATTAAGGACAAATAATAATCTAAATATATATTTATATGTAAAAAACTGCAATAAAAATACAAAATATCACAGAGAATATTTAACGACTAATAATGTAAAATAGAATTTATTTAATGTTATGGCAGTTTGCTTTCGTCATAAAAATAAATTATTGCTATCATTTGTCGTATATTCAAAGCTTTTTAATAATTCATAAAGTAAGATATATTGTATAAACTCTTATATAATTTGAATCCATATGAAAACCACGGAGTTATCCGCATTGGAACATATCCAATGTAGTCTTTACAGTTAATGTTTATTTACTTAATAAAAATAATAGTAGGACATTTCGTAAATGTCATTAAATAATAACATGTGAATTTAGTAGCACTCTGTTGCTAACTGATAAAACTTCATTATTCAGTGTTTGTTAGTTGACACCCAGAGCGATCTGATCGCGTCTTGTTACAGTATTGATTATTCAGGGTTCGATACGGAGTCTTTGACTTACGGATTCCGATTTGCATGCATAGAAAATATAATTTTGCATGGATAGCGGCGGGCGGAGGCGAGTCATATAACTTTGCAAGACATTCTCGTACATACGTATGAAGCACAGAAGCGAATCCCATCTTAAATTTGATTTAACTTTTGCAATTTTAACTCGACACCAAGAAGGAATTCCTTGCATGGGCACAGTCAATATGACTTACAAATCAGAAAATGCTGCCAGCAACTTTCGGTATAATCTTCTAATCTCAAATTACATATTATTATTTTTCAAGGAAATTTCATCCAATATTTTTATATTAAAAATTACCATTGGATATTTTTTTAATATTTTATTTTGGTTTTATTTTAAGCATTAATTGGTTTATTATACATTTTTCGTTTATTTTTTTATACTTTAATTTGCTCAATGAGTGGCAGATAGCATATCATAAAAGACAGGAGTCGCAAAATTAATATATATAAGTAAGCAAGCAATTTCCAAAATATTATATATATATATATATCTGTAGCAATATAAACACATCCATAGACAGTTTATTTTTTTAACAAGAATATCATTTGAAAAAAACTATCGATGAGGGTTTTTCTTTCAAAAAGCTTAGATGCTTGTAATTCAACCAAAATGTTTAACATTGACCTATATCTGTACGTTATATTTAAGCTTACCTATTAGAATTTAGTCGAATAACATTAATTTTAAATTATTTAAATAAATTAAATTAAATTATTGTGATTGAAAATATTTATAGAAAATTGAACATTCAAATTATATACGTCATCGAAATAGATTGAGTGGAAAATCCCATCTGAGCCAAAACAACAACACATTTGAATAAAGTCGCAAAAAAGTCGTGAATAATCCATCAGCGAGTTGAGTAAGTCCTTCTTACGCTCAAGCTTTAGAAATCATATAAATTCAATTGAATATTTACTTTAGAGTTGGGTTTATGGATAGTTTTACCCCAAATAAAGTCTCAACGTAAATTAGTTAGTATTACTGTAGCTTGAGTAAAATCATTTGTTAGCAAACTTCAATCCGTAATAAAGATGCCACGTCGTCTAAGAAAATGAGATAAAGGTCATGAAACCAAAATAGGCATGTCTCTAAAAAATAAAATATTTAAAAATTCTCTAGAGGCTTTAAATGAGATTTTACGTTTTATTCAGTCACAATTTTCTGTATTCTTATTTGGAGAGCAAATTAAAAATAAACAGTTATAAAATATTGTTAGTTTTCGGGTTTGGGTTCGTGTTGGATTATTATATATTTAAATGTAGTACACTGTCTACGTTTCGTGTTCGTTGTGATAAAACTTTCTCAGGACTTGTATAATTAATTTGAATATCATGTAGACCGTCATCATCAGTCATTATTGACTTGTAGTAGAAGCTATAATTTTCACAGTAATCCTCACTTGTTTAAGCTACGAATTTTATCGATCCATCAAGCATCTTTTAGGCTCTCATGAAGGTGTCAAAATAGATTATCTGTGATCGGACGACCAGTTTACAATAACAAAATGAGACATGTCTTTCAAAAATTTATTCAATGACATTTTATTGGGCGTTTGTTTTTTTTAATGAATTGTATTTTGTTCATTTTGAAATGCAAGTTTTAATCCCTTGAAGTTATTTTTATGTCTCATAATTTTTTTTGAGAAGTAAAATTGAGTGATTCGCTCAAAAGTGCTGGTAGGTTGTATATATTGAAGTCTGTTCTACTTTTTAATAGTTTTCTGCTCAAAAATTGTGTTAAAATAATAAAAACAACCAAACACATCATATTTTAGTAGACAAAGATGGAAATCACATCATATAATATTTTTGAATTTTACTTAAGTCCACATAATGTACAGGCCTTCATCCTCTTGGGCTGGAGTTTCTCTTGTCAGTCAGATATTATTCACATTTTCTAAATTTTGGTTTTCAATCCGCTCCAATATCGTAATATCATTTTTTTCTTTAGAAATATTTTATCAAATTTACTTTAGATTTTGAAGTCTTTGGACGATAGTGATTAATGCCTCCTACTTTTCTTATTCCATATATTTATAGTCGTATTATTCTCGATATTTTTACAATACTTCGAAACAACTTATTTCGTTGTACTCAAATAATTTGAGTGCTTATTTGTTGCGACTATAATATAGTCAGAAAATGATGTATCGTTTTTGGAATATGGATATTTTGAGAATATCAAATACTTTTTAAAATAAATTTTCCATTAATTATTTTATTCCATTCAAAATTCTGACAGGGAATTTTCTTTTATTCTCAGATATATAAATCATTATTATGAAACGATAAACCCAATTTAAACTTAAAGCCATTATAAATTTAATCATAATGACGCCTTTCAATTTTATCAAGAACCTTTCTTTTTTATGTACAAAATGATATGCCGAAAAATATTGAATATGAGGTTTTTAAGATCTCAAACCACTATTATTTTTTTTTTAAATAAACTTTTTAATTTTAGTGCAATTTTCAGGAAACTCTTAGTTTCTGAAAGTGATTCGACAATCACCATCGACTGCAAAGTGAAGTGAGTGGAACAAATCACCAAGCCTCGCAGAATGACAAACAACATGATTGAAAAGGACAGCTTCAGCGGTGCGTACTGAAACAAGAAGTGAACATCAGATATCTGGGTTATCTCGAAACCCATTTTGTAATGAATCTGTTTTGTGTATTTCACACAAAATAGGCACGAGCGGATTTATAATTAGTACCTTCCTACGACGTAAACAAATCTTTATTTGTTTGGATAAAGCGTAGGTTGTTTGTTTGACTACGGTTTCAAATCAACTTGTCAGCTATACCGATTGTTCGGGAGTAGGACTCGGTCTCGATCCCAGGGTCACTATTCTGAGCCCGACTTGTACAAGTTGAATGCCTTCGTATTTGATTAAATTGCCTTACACCCTAAAATTTAGTTCTCTTACAGTATAATTTGAATGTCTACAATACAATGCTTGATTTTTACGTTAATCTCAAATCATATAATTCAGTCTGACTTGAACATGAACAAAGTTACTATTACGATGATGTTAGATTATTTCTTTAAAAAGGATGAAGGTTTCTAACCTGACTTAAATAAATACGGAGAAATCATAATTAGGAATTCATTCACCAAACTTTTTATAATTTAAAATCATTAAAATAATTTCTACAGAAGTGTAGATTCATTTATAAATACACTCAAAAATGTAATATACCGACGACCGATTCACGGCTTCTTTACTGAAAGGCTTCCATTTGTAAATCCACTTCACACATAAATAGACGCTAACATATATCAACCATGAATTTGTGTCAAGGATGAAGTATTCCACCTGGAAAACATTCTAACTATAATTTACTGTAAAACAATATTGTAATTAAAGAATAGAAAAAAATAGGTTTCCTCCAGAGGCACTACGTCGTCATATTAACTAATAATTTTATTGAAAATGTCAATAAATGTCACAGGTAACGGGTTGTCAGTCTTTAGCGGCAATAAATTTAAAAAACATGCTAACGTACGACGTTATCATTGACAAATACAATTCACACGCATAAGCGATTCTTTGATACATTAATTGAGTGTATTGATTTAATTATTCCGTGAACTTTCTTTCCAGTAAACAAGCCTGAATAAGTAAGCCGCAGCCTAACAATGAGCACAAAGCAAACCAATGCGCCCTGTAACTTCAGGTATGCGAGGAACTGCTGAAAGCCGTTTGTTCGAAAGAATTTGTTCGACGTTAAAATGTTGGAAAACAATTAGCGAACAGCAACTATTTTCCACACCGCATAGTTAAGCTTTGATCTCAAAGCAAATCACCTTTGTAACCGCTTAATAAATATTTTATGCTAAAGAAAATACTCTCACTAAAAGATTCATAAAATTACTTGCCGTTTTTTTAATTCAATTCTAGTAAGAAAAGGCAGGTGAATCTACCTGTTTTATAACACATCTAATATTGTCTTTAGTAAATCATATAAAAACATTATTATATAAATTTAACTTTGGCCTTCTTCAAAACAATTTAATTTTTTTTACAAGAATCTTACCTGATTAGTTTTCCTAATAAAATCAGATCATATTAATCATATTTTTCTGTTTTGAATTGAATCTCATCTACATTCGGAGTTATTTTTTCTAATAATTCATAAAAATTGATACATTGATAGATATAAATACATAAGCTTCTAAATAATTAGAATCAACGTGTTCAATTTACTTCTTCTCGTGTTTTATTATATGTATTAAAAATATTGGTAGTTTTTCGATCCATTACTACAACGAACTATAAAATAATTCAACGGCCTACCTCATATATACGCTGTACTTTCATCTGCGAGTTATGTTACAACTCTATTTTTATCACCCAGCATTTTCATATGTCCGATATAAAACTGGGCAAGGATTTCCCAGGAGAAAGAAATAAAACTACTCCCCCCTGCACCTCTGCCGCTCCAGCGGATGGACGAAATATTACTAAACCTGACTCTCGCAGGTCACTCGTGATATCTTGCAGACTGTACGCTGGCATGCCATATTCCATACAAGTTATAATTCTTAAACGCTACTCTTGCGCTTCACAAAGCAAAAGGATTTTATTTAACATTTAATGTGAATCTATTTAAATATGCTTTATCGACTCAATTTCTAATTAATAAAGTAAAATGTGACTATTTTCTCATAACGTACGTAGTGCTATTTGCAGATTGACCATATAATTATTTTGTGAGCCCAGCTCTGCCTGAGTCTCTCCAGGGCTAAATATTTTCAATAGATACGAGTAGAATAGGGATGACGACAGTATCAAAGAATCAAAGAAATAATTATTTTAAGGGAAAATACATATTAAAAGGATTTAAAAAAGTGATTTAGTTTTATTTAAAAATCTAAGATTAATACGATTTTCAATAAATTAAAAGATTAAAATACTGCAATCGGCCATTTTGACTGAAACACCAATCACAGCGCATGACGTCATACTGACGTCAACAACTCTATGGTATTCAAATTGGTCTATGGTCTTCAATGCAAACACAATGGCACGCCGTTAACAATTATAGTTAATGACGTCAGAGCGTCTAAAAAATGCTGCGATGACGTCACGCCTCGCGATGTCGCGTTTTCGCGCACTTTTGAAAAAATATTATAAAAATGGCTTTAAACATCGTTAAACTCTAGTTTTTTACCGAAATAAAGTTTTTTTCGTAAATAGTAAATGGGTACCCCCATTATGGAAGAGGATTTGAAAATCTTTCGTCATGCCTATTTGAGGGATCGCGATCTTACGTTGGTTTTGTAAAGCCGAAGTGTTTTACTGATTTTTTTTACTTTCATAGCCACCATGAAATTGGTATTCAAACTTGATCTACTTGTCAACAAAAATCAAATAATAGATAAAAAAAATGTTTTAATTTGAAATATTTTTTATGGGAGTTATACCTTAATTTGATGTTTTATTAATTTAAAATTTTTATTTCAATATTCAGGAATATACTTCAGAGTTTCCTCAACATTCAATTAAGTATATAAATATAACATGTATGGACATTTTAGTCAACATAAACTAGTGTTATTCTAGTGACTACTTAGATACCGTAAATTTAGTACACATAAATTGCATAACATAGTCAGCAATCTATTGTATGGGAAGCTGTGAATATCTCTATTGGACCGTGGTTAACAACAGATACACTGATCCTGTACTCTCTGAGGACCGCCATCAGCCATCAGGCATCCACGTCTCGTAAGCTTCAGGGAACTGCTCGAGGTGCTTGTGTCTCGCCAGCATTCTGAATTTAACGACATGTACTTTAATTACCCATACCACTCGCAAAAACATTCCACTTCTCACACGGGGATATCTAATTACGACATGAGACTTGAATAAAGGGGATACAATTTATATATAGCACATCATTTTGAAAATATTTCGACGAAAAGTGATTCTTTTACTAAAAATTATTTTTATAAATAAAATATTAATTAAGTATTATAAAATTATTAAAAATTAAATGATATTTTTTAAATCAAATGAAAAAAATATATATTTTTCTTAACTAATCTAAACTAGTTTATATTTATCTAATGGAAATAATTTTAAAACAAACGGTTCCTTCTTTCGAGTGATTTTTCATTTTATCTATACGAATATCAGCTAGTAACTGTACATGCAAATTCACTCTAGCAAAAGTGTATTTATCAAGTAAAACTCAACTCTATCAAAATTTAAGTGATAAGTAAGTTCATCTGCCTTCTGTTTTATTTGAAGATTGCTTTTACACTTAAAGTCTATCAGTATTTCAATAAATAAATTAAAACTGTAAAATTGTTTTTTAATTACTTTTGCATTACTAAGTGTATTTTAAACAAGTTGATAAGCCTGCTATAATTTTCATCACAAATGGAAATATAATAAATTTACTTTGTGAAGTTTTTGATATTATTTAATTTACAATAGATTTTTTTTGCTAGTCACTAAGTAGATTTTGTCGTTAAAACTTTTAAACATTACACCGAAAGTTTCTGATGTATTAAAATACATTTTTTGTTACGTAAATCTTGAGTGAATCGAGTGAAATTTCAACTTATTTTCTCAGATCAATTCGTCTTTATACTTTGCCAAGAAAAGTAATATATTCTTACCAAAAGTAGCAACACGCCACTAGTTGAGTTGTTGCAGACCTCCCCGCTCTGTTCTCACTAGTTAGCAGATAACAAACTTTTCTAAGTAAACCTGATTAAAGACTCGGCATAACTTATGATTTCTGCTTTATATTTCATCCCACATTGTTTAAGTTTGTTCCAGCGCCGGCAGATTGCTCGGTCTAGTGAAGTAAGCACGTCCAAGACAAAAGTTATTCGCACCCCCAGGCAGTCGATTTTCTTAAGTGTTTCGGAAAACAGCTGAGGAGTGTGGAATTTGAGATAACATGGGTAGTATTATAATATAAGAATTTATTTGAAAAAGTTTCAGTGATTTATTTTTTTATTTATTCAGCTCCGTAGGTGTATTTCAATATTATAAAAGGTCTGTTTTTTTGTGGTTCTCCAAGATCAGCTTTAAATCCTTGGGTAAGTACCGTCTCCTTCAGTACTCCGCCATGATTTAGTTACTTTAATTCTCCGAGTACTCGAGGCTCAGAAACTTTCATAGTAGTTATTATTTTTTGTTATGTAAGATTTGTATTATTATTTTCGGAGTCTTCTTAAAATATTTCGGAACCTACTTTTCTGAAGAAAAGAACACGAGAGTGCCAAGTTTGCTGAGCCAGCAAGAAGTTAATCACGTCAAACGTAAACAATCATTGATAATTAAACACTTGTTCTTAGTAAGAAGTTTTCCGTTTTAGTTGCAAATAATTTCAAACACTAATAATCTTTATTTCTGATCCTGATGTGCACTGCATTTTTTCCGGTGGTATTATCACAAGTTAATAGTATGTAGTTTAGTTCTCTAGATTGATAAACAAAGCTTACGTGACAGCGATATGAAGCAAGCAGATGATCATTTTTATTACCTTATCATATGAAACATACATTTAGATAACTTTGAAGCTGTTTTTGACTTAAGCATTATTGGCGCTCAAACAATTGTTTGCATTAAATGCTATAAATGCATTCAAATTGTTGACGTAGGTAACTACATTATTTATTAAAAAAAGAGAAATCGGTTCGCCGGTAGCGATTACGAGTGGTGTGGTACAGGGTGTGTACCAGTAATGTAGTTGGTGCCCGCGCCCCAGGCAGACAGCTGGATAAATGACTGAAGCGCACCCACCACAAGCACGGCTCCGGTTAAATCCGAACCTAAATAAATTAAATTGGATTCCGTCCGATCCCCAGACTCCAACAAAAGCATCCCCTTTTGTGGGGGTGGTAAAAACGAAAAAATGTATTACGGAAATTCAACCCTCCGTGTATTTTAAATCTCTTATCAGTTACATCCATCATCCGTTATCCAATCAGTCATTCCTGGCGTTTTTTTTCCGCTCTTATTAATTCACGCCATTTCCGCAAGAATATTAATATATTTTGAAGACTATTTGCAATTTAATTCAGTGTTTATTCACTTGAATGTTTGGTTTTATGTTGAAATTAGACGTGATCAATCAAGTTCAGTTTAATTAAATTTAATATTGTTGTTTTTGATTAATTTTTAATTACTAGATCTGTTATAATCAGATTACAAATAAGTACGAGATATGCAAGTACCTGATGTAGGTACTGACACATCACGTAGAATATATGCCATCAGATTGCTAGCTCTAATTTGATCAACATACTCCGGTAATAGGTTATAGTGCTACAACCAAAACGTTAACACGAATACCTGCCTGGGATTATAAATCTCACAACTTCCAAAACTGTTAAAAGACTTGTTCAGCATACACGGGTACAACATTTGGTACCCTGCTGTTCACGTGAATGTTAAATTTGCTGATTTGCTAAGCTAGTTTCATCGATTTTTTTAAAATCAATTATTAGATTTCTCAGGTATATGTAATCCATAGGGTCGTAATGTTTTTTCTATTCGCGTAGTGGTAATTGGTAGGGCTTGTTTGGAGAGCCTCCTTGCTCTATTTTCTTAACAAGCCACGTATTATTGACTTGTGATGGTGGATTTGACAATATAATCGAATTTAATTATATTCGATTGAATTGATTTTTGAACAATTGATGAGAAATCAACATTCACGAGTATTTCTACAACATGCATAGCTTTTTTTTGAAATTATTACTACGTTTCTAAGCTTAACTATTCTAACTTGTATTTTTATAAAAACAAAAAAAATAATTTACATTCAGAAATAAATTTAGATTTCAATTATGTTTTCTTCAGTTTTGATAAACTGATAAATAAAAAAGCCTCATTAGATATAACAAAATCTGTTTTAATACATACAATAATAATTATTAAAAGTGTTTTGAATTGTAAATCTACTTATTATTAATGTAAAAAATTAATCTATGAAATAGGATTCTGAGACCATGAAATAACGTTGTACGCCTGAGGTTAAGTCCTTTGTTGAATCCTAAATTTGTACAGCTCTGTTGTATATAATTTTACGACCACATACTGACAAATTATAGTGGTTCAAAATTACATGAAATAATTGCTTCCAAAACTAGAATGTAGTATACGATACGTTTCACTGTGTACATATATCCGTACCCAGACTAAGGTCTGCCTACGGTAAGCCCGGATTCGAAAGGAACCCTTCGTAACCCTTATCTTAAGGGAAAACCTGGAGATTAATAGGTAAGCCTATACTTTATAGCAGCAACTTCCCCAATAGCCTGCTAACTCAATCTTCATAAATTCGTCCTTGTTTTTTTTTATTTGTGATTGTTACTTATTTTTCAATACAAAGACATCAATTTAAATTGGTATCGTCAAACATTTTTAAAATCAAAAAAATGCAAAATATAAAATTCTCGGAAGCAGTTATTTTACGTAATTCAAATTATATAGACATTTCAGAATTAATTAATGGGAATAAAAGTTCATTGTTTGGTAAAAACGAACTCATATTATTTTATATAAAATTATATCAAAAGCGTTTTTAGGATCAAAAATTTAATTTTTATGTTATAATTATTTTACAACTGTTACAATTATATTGAATAATATTATTTTCATTAACGAGTTACTAATAAAAGCCAGACTGGAGTCTTATATTTTAAAATTTTATCCGAAAACCTTTGCAATATTAATAATTAATTAAGAATTTAGTAACATTACAGGAATATTACTAAATTGCTGTTTTTTTTTAAACATAGGCACTTTTATAAAGAATTTAAAAATTCCATGTGGCAAAAAGTAGATATAAAATAATCAAACATAAACATTGAAATTTCTTCTTGTTTGGCCCTTCGGCATTCGTTGACACGTTGAATCTAGAAATATATTTTAGTAGTTATAAAGTAGTAGGAAATATTATTTTTAAATAAATTACCCAAAATTATATATACTTTTGGATCATTAATAAATTTAAAACATGCTTATGATGAAAAGAAATATTTTTACTAATTAAAATATGTTCATTTTTACTTTTATATAGAAATTACTATTGAAGAGTTATAACTGAGTAATAAAATAATTCTGAAAGCAAAGAAGATTTTTATACTCATCTCTTTCGGTTATTCTTCAACAGTTTTTATTATTATTATTTTTAATATCTTGAAAAAACAGTATATTTTTGTGTACGTACGTTTGTGTAAGTACCTTGGAGGAAAATCGCTACAATTTATGTACTTGAAATTTTCCTGCGAAAGAAAGATTAATTGTCTCAGGTACAATTTATTTTTAGCAAATATACAATTTTTCTGTATAGAATACAATTGGAAAAATAGTACTTAAAATAACTAAGTATGTATATCCAATTTATTAGTAATCACTTTGTGATTACTTTTTTTTCCAATAAGCAATAAGTTTGCAGACGATTTCATCACAGATAATAAACGATACCTATTCTATACAAATTCGGTGTAAGTTAACCTAACCTAACCAAGATGTAGCTAGGAATTAATTTTTATCAAATTAAAAAAAACATATATATTTAAGTTAATTTAAATCCAAATATGACTGAGCTATTGAGTGTGTTTTTCGTTTCAACGTTAATTCAGCTATTAGACCTACAACATATTGTTTTTTTTAAATTTTCTTTGTTATCTTATAATTTAAATTATCTTTAAAAATATATGAAAGTTCTAACAACGTATATATCTGAAATTGAATAACTTGGCTCGCACTCAATGGCTTGTGACTGCATTCAGCCCAAGGGACTTCAAAGCCCGCTCGCTTTTCTTCATTTACGTTTAATTGCTGTACAAATGAGACCGAGCAATGATTCGTGTTTTGACTTTAGTTGCTTGTTTCATAAAACAACTACAATGTTATTTAATTCCGAACTCGATCTTCGCTGTGGAAGTTCTCGCACGCGAAGGTTTAAAAACGGACTTCGTCGTACGATCAGATAACCAACTTACATTTCAAATTATAAGTGCATTCTGTAAATGAGGTTTGTTTTCTCAAAGAACTTTGTAAGGCGCCGTTACTTTCAAGTTGTAATTTAATCGTGAAGTAAAGAAATTTTGCATGATTTCAAAAGTTACAAAATAACATTACGTATTAGGTATAATATCTTTTTTATAAGTTGTTGTTTTACAGTTTGTATTTATTTTTATCGATTACGGTTATACTAATAAATGTTTTGGTCCATCTAAACTAGAAAATATTTTTTATTTCATTTTGGAGATAATAAATCCGACCTTCATAAACAATGTTATTAATATCTTAACATCGTTATTTTCACATTCAACTTCCATTAAATTTCATTTTAATATATAAAATTACTCTATGAATGCTTTACTCCCATTGGTTTAGAACTTCATCTCTCGTCGGGGGAGGTAAAATCGCTCAGTAAAATTCACTTTAAAATTGTGTTTCCATCTCTCACAAACCAAAAATAAACTTTTCATCTTTAAATTAATCAAACTTTAATTATCAATTATTATAATTTGTTGTTAATTCGTGACAAAACCAATTTTTTTTTTCATTTAACACACTAATACCAGGCTAAATTATTAAACAAACCAAACACTCCCAGAGATGACGATACTGTAATGACGACAGACCTCTCACATTAATATAGAATGTGAAAATTCAATCGAAGCCGGGATTGAAGCTTTTGTAAATACGATACTCCTGTAGCACCTGCGACATGATGAACTCAGAGTCAAATAGCACAAATACATACATACGTGGCAGCCGACAGTTTGTACATGATAAACATTACTGTCATATTAGATTATTTCAAGTTCTTTATCAGTATCAATTTTTATTTAATATAATTTATTAAAAGATTAAAAGAGATTGTATATCCTGATTTTTTTTTAAATAACAATTATTTTAATACAACTGTTCAAATAACAATATAATGTGAGCTCATGAAAATATTATTATCATATCTTTTCAAATTGAAATGTATTGTTTTCAATCGAGGCAACACGGAGCAGACAGTCATGTTAAATATGCACAGAATATTTCACTAACTAATGAATGAGCATCTATCTCTTTTTGACAACATAAAAAAATAGCACTAACGCAATCGATATTAATTTTTATAAAAAATTGATTCATAAAATAGGATTTTTTTCTGAAAACATTGATTTTATTTTTGTATCTTGACCACCAACTCAGCTAGAAGTATTTAATTTTCTCAAACCATTGCCTCGGTGATAAATGTTTAAATCAGTCTTCGCTGGCTTCGGACATGGCCGGACGATCACTTGTAAATCGAACCGCTTCAGGGGCTGAGGTCAAGGGTTAAAGGTAAACAGGGTGCACGAGGGATGCTTCCAGCATGCCAGGATATATATCACTTAATTTACTTTTCCACCTTTATTTTATCGCAAGAAAACTTAGTTGTTGTAGATGTCTGATGCGTACTTTAATCCATGCATCTGACGGTATATTCTAAAATGAGTCTGGTTAGATTAGTTATTATAAAATCTCAATTTTTTTATTTTAATTATTTTATATGAAATAAAAAGTGAAAACTATCTTATAAATGCTTGTTTATAAATAAATTTTAGGTAAATAAATAGACATTGAATTTATTTTATGGATCATTATAAGTAAAAACCCAAGGGACGTTTTAATAAGTTTAGTTTTTATTGTTCGATGTTATTATTTGACATTTTTCCATAAGAAATAAAAGACAGCAGACACTTGGAGTTACATATATGTGTATGCTACGATTTCTTTTCTAAATGTAATCATCTTAAAAAAATTGAAAAAGGTAGTAAAAATGGAAATAAAGTCCCTACTTGCGATTCGGTGTGGTAAGTGATGCTCAAGAAAGAGATTTTGTCGGTGGTGGAACTATTTGTCCAAATCTCCTTTACTATATATCAAAAGAATAATATATTATCTTTCCATTACAGAAATTCTGGAAGTTCAGCGGTGCGCGAGAATAAATGCTTACTATGATTATTATTTTGCAAAAAAAGTTTCCTTACAAAACCCACCCTTCAAGTTTATTTCACTTACCCCACACACTCAGCCTCTAGTGAGTATACTTGTATATAGCTGACCATTAAAAAACTTCTTATCGGCATTTTTAGTAACCGTGTGATAAATGAGGGTTTTATTTCATTTATAATTCCAGTAAATGGACTTACAATCTTTTTTTTGGTAATTCAATACAATACTCCCGCAGAAATCCCTCACATTAAATTGTATTTATGTAGATTAGGGCTGTAAATCAGAGATTACTCAGGTATTATACAATAAGTCTTTGATTAATGGAGGCGGACCAGATTTCATTTGGGCCTGAAATATTATGTAAACGGTGATAACAGAGCACACAATACTCTCCAAATAAACGCTGGCAATCCTCTTTATCGAAATAAAATGTAAATTTGGTAAATAGTTATTTAATTGAGTTATTTTTTAATACCTCTCCCAGTGTCGTTTACTTTCCGGAGTACTTGATTGATGTGTCACTCCACGAAGAGGCGTGGTATTTAATATTTGTACGGCAATTTTATCGTTCAATTTTCACTCACTGAAAAAACATTGCTACATATTTTTTTTAAATACTTGATAAAAAAAAATATGTCAAGTTGATTATAGAACCAACTTCATTTTTTTTAAACTACAAAAGACGTATTTCGAATCTGAAACCTATTCGTATTATATTTAAATCATATTCCAGAAAATCATTTTAAAGTTCATAAATTAAAGCATCTAATTGATAATCTAAAATATTCTAAATAGCTAATCTTATTCAGCGTATAAGCATCGTACAAGTTACTGCCAGCAATAAAACTTAATTTGAAACCTCTGTGTCCCACGCAGCTCAGTGTCCCCAAATGCTATAAGCCTCGGCCGCCCATCGCAGTAATACTAAGGAAACTAGGCTCGGGTAAGAAAAATGAAAAAACGCTTAGTTATATACATCACTTTCAGTAGAGTATTTTTAATGTACTTTAGAGCAAACGCAATGAGTCGTTGTTTCAAGGAAATACTCCGCCTCGACAAAAGCTTCAAAGTAATTACAATATCTGTTTTTCATTGGCAAAGTAAAGGTATGTAAATATTATATAAGCAACTAATTGTTTCAGTTTCAAAAGTATCTTTGGAATAACAAAAAAAAATAATTTCTGACTGTCAATAAGTGAAATATATGAAATTTTCTTAAGCAGAGTTTTTATTTTTCAAATATTTTTTTTTATCATCTGGTTGACATGCCAATTGTAAATATTCATTATTTTAATTATCTGGGATTTTTTTTAAAAACAGAAATAAATTCTCTTCAAATAAATATTCTCTTTTTTATGGAGTACGTTAATTAAATTTTTGATGAAGCTATAGCAAATATTAAACGGGATTTTATCAAATTTTGTGAAATTCCCATGGTACGAAGTTTGGATCAAGCTAAGGCCGTACGAGCGGACCGTGTTTCTCCCTTACGTGCGTTTTTTAAATAAATTTATTAGTAGGGGAAGATACAAGCGGAGGCGTTGGCCTACTTCCACGGGACAAACTTCTCACTCGTGTAGGCACTCTGCGACTACTAGCGCAGCGTAGCCGGACTCGCGAAGTGCCGTAAAAAACACCAACATCCGTGCTGCTTAATGTTTAAAGGAAATTCCCTCGGTAATGCTTTTTTTATTTTTATGTGGCTTGATAATAGGCGCTGCCCTACTTGACCCGGAAGAGGCGAGAGATAATAAAATTTCGGTCCGGGGTAATTGATTTAGGGCTAAAGTTTTATTTGCCATTTTACATTATCTCTATGAAAGACGCTCTAGTGAAAGCAAAGAACAGCGTTTTTTTCAATGATTCACTTGTTATCATTTTTTAGCATTAATGTTTTGACAGTAACAATAAAAATATTTTTTAGTATTTATTATTTATTCATTAGTAACATTGCTTCCCTAATTGGATGTATTGTTATATTAAATACAAACTTTATTAATATCACATATGATTATTTTATAATTGTCTACTCATTAAAATTCAAAACATTGTCAATTAATTTAACAAATAACAGTGAAAATTATATTTTAAATAAACTAAAATGTTAGGTAATTTTCCATATGTTCTTTGCGTGTGTGAACTAAGGGTGAAAGTTTTCCGAGGGCGGTGACAGTTAGAAATTCTAAAGAAAATTTCAAGTTATGTAAACGAATATAATATAAATGTTTATCTTAGGAGGTTTGTTGAAGTTCATAAGTGTAGAAATGATGAGATCTTTGTCTTCGTTTCAAGTTGTCTACAATCTGAGTCACTGGTTTACACGACACTTCGAGTTAAATCACTATACATTATTCGAGAAATTGCTAAGAAACTTTTTCCTAACTTTTAATATCAAAATATTGATTATTTTTGCATTTATTTTCGATATATACATAATTCAACTTAATACTTTATAAATCCTTACTTTTTTGACCACTTGTCTGTTGTATTTCTCAGTAAGAAATATATTTCTGCAAATAAACTTGGCATGTACTCTTAAGTATGCTTTTTAAATCTCCAAGAATTTGAGTAAAGCTTAATTAAACCGGAAATTACCACTCCCGGAAATATGGCTAATTCTTTGAATTTACTTTTTATGCAACAGGTTTTAATTTTTTAAAAAGACTTTCTCAAAGGATTTTCAAAAACATCTGCTTTTTTATTTTATTAAAAAATAAAAAACCAAATCAACAACACGCTAAAAATAGAAAATCCCAAAAACAAAATTCATACTTTAATAAGAATTTTGAACCTCAGCAAAAACTTATTTTATTATATTCAATAATTAAGGCAGATAATTTTACAATTTTGTTATTTCCGTTCAGATTCCATGACTTTTACGAGGTAAGACCAAGTCTTTACTGAGTTACCAGATCATTTTTCTGATTTTGCAACCAGATGTTTTGCATTTATTATTTTTTCATAATACAATCGCATCCTTCTTTTTTCGTTTTAAAACGCAGTAGTGGACTCACAAATCACAAGTGTATTGTATGTATTACTATTTAATAAATTTTTAATCAATATTTATGATAGTCGGCCTGTGATGATTAAAATCAATAAACTTAGCATTATAAGACACACGTCAACTTGATTAAATAAATTAATATCTGCACCCATCCACAGTTTTGTATTCATATACTAAGCAGGAAATCCATACAGACCACATAATATTTTTAAAAGTACACATTAATATTGATAATTTAGGATAATTATCTCTTTATGATTTTCCGCTGTTATAAAAGAACATTACAAGAAATTTTATTCATGGGTCAAGTTGTATTTTATGTCAAAAAATATTGCTATAAAAATCATTCATATGCTTTAACGTCCAACGTAATTATTTTAATCTAAAAATATTTTATAGAATAACAGACTGTGAAGTCACTTTTTATAAACTTACGTATGTTTTTTTTACTATTTTCGTTTTAGAATACATATTATTTTCATAAATTAAAAATGATTTTACTCTAAGAAGAGATGCGGTACATTTATTTTAATTAAGCTAAAACAATTCATGTTCCAACGGAACGTTTCACGCATCACCGTCATGTTGCCGGAAAATCGTCGGCACAGAGCAGTCGGAAAGCGTATTTTTTTTATGTCGTACTTTGAAAGCACATATTTCAGAGTTAAAATCAAACTACGCGGAGCGCATGGACGGTATAATCCTGTGATTGATTAAAACAAAAACGGCTTTTAATTAACCCTGATTTAGCAGCGGGCGCCGCGCAGTCGGGCTGTTTATTATTGCTCATCAAATGTTCCCGAGTGCGAGTCGAGCGGGCTCGGCGACGCGTGGACGGACACGTGCCCAGCCTGCGAATCAACCGAATCTACCGTGGACCAGCAAACATTACGATTTCCAGTCATTAAGGGATGCGCTCCGGGATTTGTGCGTCTTTCAATGGGCTATAATTGGAAAATTACAGGGATTCCATCATATTGGTGAAAATTAATTTTGTTTTTATGTAAACAGACTTCTTTTATTTGTAAAAATGAAATCATTATTTCACAAACGCAGATTCTTAATAAAGATGAAATTCACTACTGAATAACCTGTAAATCCCTTTATTATAAAATTAAATTATTTATAAGCATGTAAGCACTGACAATGGATTTACTTACCCATTAAATATTTTCAATTGGGTTTGCAAATCGAAAATCAACTCTAAAACATATCTTGGATGTAAGACAGGCGATGAAAAAGTCTAATGTCTCCTATCAAGTTTTGCTCTTTATTTTTTAATTTACTATGGTTTTATATATACCCGTATGTAAAGATCATATTTTGGCTTTCTTAATATAAATTCTCAAATTTACAATATCGGCCTCATATCAATCATTGATCAGTGAAATCATAATTGTTTTAACTTAAAATAATATTCGAATATCTTAATGAGGATTATTTTTTTAGAATAATAATTATAAAGAACCTTTAATAATAATATTTTAAGAGTCAAATTGATTGTGGGAATTCAGTGATTTTTGTGAAAATGTAAAAATAAAGCGCAAGTATAAAAATTAATTATGTATCCATAACGGTTGAAAAACCTACCTCAGCAGGTTTTAAAGTATTCTCGGCTAAAATATTTAACGCCCTTAGTTCTTAAATATACACACGAAAGCTACCGTGCAGACTCTTAACTTTTAAAAGCTCTTCTCAGCAAATTTTAAAGCAAAGTGTAACTCGCGCTCACAATAGCCCATGGCAATATTTGCACTTTGAACAAGCCTGTAAAGAAACCGCCCGGCAGCCCCCGACAACATCCAGTGGACAGGTGTGGACGTCGGAAGGAATACACCCGAATTGGTATCGCCTAATTCCATATGTTCAACGCCCCCGCAGCTCTAAGTGGCTGCAATCTAAACTCATTTATAACTTAACCGAAGGACATTAATCAAGCTGAACTGTACCGCGACGTCCGTTTGTTAAATGGCGAAAAATTCACAATGCAAACCACGTCTCGGGGGATTTATTACCCCGGTCCGTGTAGCTTATTTTTCTTCCGATAGCGGATATCTACGTACCGTACTCTTAAAATTATACTTCAACCTGCTCGCTTCCCGGCTAGGTGTCCCGGCCTTACGTGTACCTTTGACAATTCAGTATTTTATTTTTTTTAAATAAAACATCGATGAACTGTTGCATTCACGTTGAATAGAGCACTTATTTTTATTTATTTGTAAAATTAAAGGAAACAACCAATGTTGAACGTGTTTAAGCACATTTTAAATATTATATTTTTACATAAAATTATCTGCCCGCAAACAAAAGTTGCTTGCTATAATTTTTAATTCCTAAAAACCTTTTTTTTTTTACATATTCATGAAAAAAATAAGTGCCACCGTTATTCCAACCTTTTAAATAATAAAATAATACCCTTATTCTCATTATAATACAGCATAGAGCGTAGGCACTTGCTTAAATAAAAATATATTTTAGCAAGGATTATTCTACGTATTTCTTTGTTGAATATTTCCATACATAATAAGGTCCAAATTAAATTGTTTTTTTTTTAAACTGTTTAAATTAAATGAAAAATAACAAAAATGCCCATAAAGTTTAATTTAAAGATTTCATTACTTTCTACTTCATACCATAGGAATTTAACGTTCATCGACGTAACCGAACTTTTCCATTAAGCAGAGTTGCCCTATTTCTAGTAAAACCGAATTAATCTATTTTTGATGAAAAAACAGGTAAGTAGATTCTTGGAGTTAAACTAATTAAATGAGGCCGCAAGGTAACCAACCCTCGTCAGAGGAAGGTGCAGGTCTCTGTTTAATTCTGCAGGCTTCAAATTACCTGTGCCAGGCGTTTTTTAGATTGAATTAAGCTAGTTCAAAAGAGACAAACTTAAATTAATTACTTACAAAATAACAATAAATTCCACTTAATTTATTAAACTCATTAAATATAAGAGTATATATTTTTATACATAATTATATATATAAATATATTTTTATATAAATATATATCCATTTATATATTATTTTATTATATTTGTGTTTTCTAAGTCTGTATTTTATGTAATTAACAGGGATTTTTATACGTAACATAAAAAATAAATACTAAAAGTGAACATTGCCCAACAATTTTTCATCCGGAAAAGAAAATGCAGTCTCTTAAACTTAAATGAAGTTTTTGTACATCACAAAGGATTTTCTTTAGGAAACTGCAAGACATCTTGTTAGTAAAATTTAGACATAGCCTTGCATATTAGCCTCAAGGCATTCTCGACCATTGTTAATGCACAAAAGTGTAGCTCTCTTCACTGTCCCGGCGCCTGCAGTGCCTCAGAGCCGAGAGACTTCCGCCATATGACCTCTCAAGCTTTTAGCGTTTTAACAAAAGGTCAAAACATTAAAAAGGCATCAGGATAGAAGACACTTTTTGCAGCAACAAAAAAAAACGTCGGAGCCTGTGTTTATTGTTCTGTTGTCTTCCTCGCTGGGGGGCGCTGAGCCTTGGACTGGCCATAACGACCATTGCAAAAAAGTTTCATAAAAATTACCCCCGTCATCAATTCTGACTGCCGACATAACGCTGTCCAATATTTCTGATGTGTTTTATATTTTTTTAAATTTAATTGCAAGGGCAAATAAAAGAAAATTATGATTTGAAAAAATATCACTCATATTTTTTTCAAAATTTTCCGTTTTACAGATTCTTTGTTCAAAATTAAATAATTTTATAGTAAAATCAAGAAAGGTATCATAAAATTATGAAATTGTTGCTGCTTGTGATTAATATGTATAGACCTATTTTGACCGCTAACGGATTATTCTCTTGGTACTTCAGTGATAACGCATAATTCCTTTTACCATTTTGTATCGTCATGTTTTGTGGCAAATGAAATACAGCGAAACTACATTGTCTTGCAATAAATATTTGGGAGCACTGGATGACGAATTCTTTGAGCTAGTAAGATTTTTTTGATAAGCAATATTTTAGAGTTAGAAATAGAGAAATGTTGGCCAATAATTAATAGGCAATGTAAGGATATAGTTATGTGACTGAACATAACAACTAAATAAATGTTGAAAATATATGTAAATTACGTAAAAGTTGATAAATCCTCTGTATAACTTTTGGCTAGATTTTAGGATATAATAAACGTTTAGATTTTAGGTACCCGTAGATTATATAGTAGATGGTGGCGGATTTTAATTAGATGATGCTATATTACTTGGGATATGTATTTAAAAACGCCTGTTTTATTTAAATCTAAGTGTATTAAAACTGCAATAATACTTTAAAACAAAATTCAGTAAAAATAAATTCACCATAAACGAGACGTGTTTTAAACATAAATAAATACACATTATTGTTAAAAAAACGGCATAACGTCAGTAAAACATATGTCATGATTTTATTTGGAGGTATTTAGAATGAAGGTATGTTTATATCAGTGTCGCAAGTGCAGACAGCAAACAGTAGGACTCCGTCCATTTAAACGGACTGTGGCACAAGAAAAAGAGCGTGCCTCGGGTGTTTATTCTGCGTCCAATATCAGTGTCGCAAGAAAACATAAAGAAGATGAAGGGCGAATAGTGTATGAGAATCAATAGAAGGCGCTGATTGCCGCCAGCGGCGACTCCCCGATCCACCCCCGCGGTCTGTCACCATCCCCCCATCTTGTAATATTACGCTCCAATAAACGAACGGAGTCACCCCTAGAGGAAGCTTTATGGACAAATACCTCCGCTCTGTTTACTTGCTTATTTGTACCATCTTCACAGTGCCGGGGGGAGGTGCGCTAATACTCTCCATATAATATTTGCATTACCTACATATTTTAATTTTACTAAATAAATATATTTGCAAAAGTGTCTTGTTAATAAATTATGCTTTTTATTGTTTAATTATTTTATGTAAAATGATTAAAACAAGAAGAATTAAAAACCCATCCGTAAATACAACATATGCATACATTGAAAATATACGCCCACAAACGGGCTAATAACCTATTGTCTAAAACCTAATGTATTATGTAATTGAGTTTATGCGTAAAAACATTTTAAAATTTATATGCATCTTACATTTATGTGTGTAATTATTCAATCAAAATATAATAAAAATGGGGAAAATAAAATATTAAAAAAACGTACGGTTTATTTATTATCAACAGTCAATAAAGAAATGTAGGGTATTTCCAGTAAGAGTTCTTAAATATTCAAGCGCTCCCTTTTTCACACGTTCATGGAGGGCAATATGTTTAGAGAGCGTGTCTCACTAAAGGTACCCAATAGGGCTTTTATTTCAAATAAATTTTAATGCGCCTCATAAAGGGACCTCCCGGTTCCGGGCGCGGGGCTCAAGGAAGACTATTTATTCCCCGCACTTTGAGTTACGGCGGAATGTAACACTGCTTAAGACTTAAAACTTTCCACTATAAAAAGTGGGGCTTATAGCGAAAATAATTCCTGAAAAGAGTTCTGTGTTTGTTCGCTTTTATAGAGCTGGTATTTCTTAACAATTTTTTCTATGATTTTTTTACTATTCAGTATAATGGAATTTCAAGTATATTCTAATGGCTTGATATTAAAAAAATGTTTTCAATTTTTATTTTTATTTTCTCTTTCAAACAAGCTAGCACCTTAAAGTAATTTTTAGAGTAATTCTAGTTAATATCTATAGAATTATTTTACGTATATCTGTTTTTCTCATATCTTTCAAGGCCGTTTATTACGTTTTTATGTCAATATTTTTTTTATTTTTCAAAGAATTTTTTTTAGTTAGAAATGAGGTACTAAAATCTGAATATGGTTTTTTTATGTAATAGGTTGAATTACTTAAAGTCTACTTGAAACTACTTAAAATCGTTTCTGCTTCTAACAATGAAAAATATATATGAATAATTAATCAAAAAAATGTTTTTCGTCTTTTTTTGTAAATTTATTTGGTTATATCTCTAATAAAAACGGTAAAATGTTTATGTGTCTAATGCTTTTATCATGTAAACATATAAATATTACTACCCAAAAAAAGTCGTATACCGTCCTGTCGGAATATCTGTAGCAAGGGTTTTTCTTATTTAAACGACTGTACTTTTTACTATTAATATTTCATAAAACGATCAAAATGATTCAAAAAATATATAAATAATAGACGTCATATTAATTTTAAAAAAAACGAGAGGTGACTTCTTATCTTTTAATGATAACTTTCAATTAGAGAGAGATCGTATCAATATAAACTTTGATATCTTCAGCTTATTAGATATACCATATAGTTGTAAATACTTATTTATATTCATCAAGTTGACATCATTATAAAGCAACGATCGAATATATATTATACATTTAATATTACCTTTGCAAACTGTATTTTTCAATATCAACTAACGACCATTCCCGTTAGGTCTTTCGTGGTGAATAATTAAAATCAACTAAAAACTTAATAAAGTGCTTATGAAAACGTTCACTTCTCGTTTGGACGATAATTATTGAATATGGCTAACTCTTTATCTTTAACTTTATCTTTTTGTAGCCTTTATTTAGAGATCGAAGATAGTTAATAAATTTATAATATATATTATGAAAATTTGTAAAGTTTGCCGAAATAGAGTATTTTTTGTTTCAACTTTGTTTAAATCAAAAGGAATTTGTAAGTTGATATAAAACAACTATAACACTAAGTGTGTGTATAAGAAACACCGCTTTACATCAAAAGATTTTTTTTACAATGAACCTCTTTGGAATGTAAGAGTAATGTGTGTACCCCCGTTAAAATCACTTGGCTAAAGAAATCTTTTCTTTTTGTTCTTCTAGTCTAAAATTCCATTTATATGTTATTTTATGGGCTCTCAAAATTTATATTGTTTGCAAAGACTGCAAAATATTAATATTTGCTTTTTTTAAAACTCGCTGTTTGCAATATTCAATAAAGATTTTTTTTTTAATTTTATGTCAATAGGAGAGTTGAATCGTAAGAAAAAAAATCCCATACAATGAAAAGTGGAGGGAGTGAAACCCGAGCAGGAGTCAAGAAGAAATAAAATTGACATAAATAAGCTTTTATATCTCCTTTCAGCAGCTTGTTTTATAACGGCGCGTGGTGATGTATGCCAAAAGTATATTACTCTCTGAATTTATGAATATTTTCAGCAGTGAGGAACGACTCGCTTTACGGGCTTTAGGAGCTTATATGTATTACGTTCTGCTATTTTTCTAAGAGAATTAATGAAAAAAGCCGTAGATTTTTCAAATCTTGCGTAATTACCTTACAAACTAACGGACGGGTATTAAACAACACAAAAAATATGTTTTCTCAAAACAGCTGTATTTTAAATGATCTTTAAAGTAAAATGCTAGTGTGATTCATAAACATTTTGAAGGCTTAGCTTTAAAGGTTACGTTTGGGTTAAATGGCATAAGAGATTTGATCTTAGTTTGTCGCGAACTAAAAACCCATATGAGTGATTTTAACAACTGAGCCCGCGAGTAATGATATGAAATATAATAAAACCATACAAATTAGTTTTATTGATGTGTAAAGAGTGATACAATTTACAATCACCTCCAAAGCAACTTATAATGGGTTGTTAATATTTCAGTGTTCTCTATCAGCTAATACATTAATCTTCTGATAAATAGGAAAACATTTTACACAGAAAAGGATAAGAATTTTTTTAATTAGCTGAGTTATTCAATATAAAACACTAAAATACGTAGCACCACATTAAAGAAGATTTATCGAAAGATACTTCAAATGTTACAACCTTAAAAAAGCTATATTTAATTAAACGTAACGATAATAAAGCTTAAGTCCTCGGCTTTGTATTTCATCAATTTTTGTATTATTTTTAAATACTCTACCGACTGCTGCCTATCTCGATGTTGAAGGAGTTGTTAGACTTAAATATTAAAATTGTTTTTCTCTTTTGATGTTTTTTTAATTTAATTTTCCTCATGAATATCTGAGACGCGCCAGCGTGCGGGAACCAGCCAGCTGCGGCTGCATTACTACTATACGATAAAGATGAGTTCATGCGTACAAGAGATGTAATAATATTTGATAATATATCCGTGTATAAAGATTTATAAAAAAATTAGAAAAAATAAATAATCTTTATATCTTTTTTAAGCTCCATGTTATTAATTTCGCGATTTGACACATTTTAGCCTCATTGTCTTTTCTGGATTTCTCGGCCATACGTGATTTTTATGATACAATGCCAAATAGCGATGAAAAATACATAAACAATAAAATAAATAGTAGTTATTGAATAAAATATTTTCAACATTAATAATGCGTTGTAAAGGAATGTAAATTTACTCTTTTTTTATAGTATTTCAGCTGGTAACTCCGGCAATCTTTTTACTACCGCATCTTTACAGTCTCTACAGTGGGCTATATATTCTATATATAAGTAAATTAACCTTATCTCCAACTTCTTCGTTGCAGTTACCCTAATAAACATAATTTTTGGATTTTCAAAAGCAAGGAACCTGAAATAGTTTTCGCCAACTTCAGTTTAAATGATAAACCTAAGCCTACGTAAGTAGACCTATATTATCAAGAGATTATTACACAGGACCTAGAGTTATATTTTTTATAAATTTATATATATATGTGAGTGTGTGTGTGTATATATATATATATGTATGTATACATATATTGGCGAAACTTGTCCTAAAAATAATTCCAATTTAAAACAATATCAAAATGGAATTCCGCCTATTTCTTTCAATCAAAATTATAAAATATAAAAAACCTATAAGCCAAATAAATGTAAGCAAAAACTATTAATGCTGAATTTTTTTTCCGTCAGGAAAAACGGGGAATCAAGATTATTGACTTTTAAAAATAAAATGAAGATTGGTGTCAATCAATAAATAATGGCTATACACGAGATATCATTATCTTATTAATTAATATGGTTATGAGTAAATCTCTTGTTACTTTTTTGTTTGAAAAAGCATTTAAAATTTTGAAAAATTTATACGTTGATTACATAGATGCTTTTATAAAATATCACATGAAAAATAAAGCAAACAGCTGCATTTTCAATCATCAACAAATTCTTTCAAAACAGGATATTCATCACTAAGAGCAAATATTTACTTTGAGAATGTACCATAAAGCGAGAGGGCAGGTTTAAGGGATAGAGAAGGAGGAGGACAGCAGGGAAAGAAACAGGGTAGTTTTAAAACATATTTTTTATTCCAAACATAATGTAGCATATCTTTTCGGACCTAAAACCACAGAATAAATTACTTTTAGTCACGGAAGAAGTAACATTTTGTAATTACTAAATCATAATAATTTTTTGAAATAACCATTTTTATAGCAAAAATATGTGGTTTTCTGGGTAAAAATAATTATTAGCAAAAAATTAGGTTTAGTATAAATTTATACATCTTAAAATATTATTTCATTCGTAGGTCGCAATTCACAACAATGGTCGAAATATTATTATTTAGAGATTCGTTTCAAGATATACTGGATCTTTAATTATTAAAATTTAATGAAAATAAATTTGATTGGATTTAAAAAAATGTTGATGAAAAGTTTACGAGTATTACAATTTCATTAATTATGCATCCGGAAATGACAGGGAAAATGGCGAATTTCGGAGAAGCTTTGCCGCTTCGACAATAGACTGCCGCGCTGTATCTTTACCAGCATTATCACAAAATTATATCTGGCTCTAAAATACATTTCAACGTACTTGCATTGTTGTTTCCTTACAATCCATAGCTTATGTTCTTCTCGTCTCATTTTTTCAGCATATTTTTTTTCGTACTTATTTTCTTAAATGTAAATAAAAATGCTTTTCTCAAGACTAAAAAAGCAGAAATTTTACTGTTGCGGATACGACGATATTCGCTTGTCTCTTTGATTAATAAAAAAAATATTCAAGGCATACAATAATGATTTTCGCGTTTCAAAATATATCATTGTATTATGTTTTGGTACTGTGAATATAAAGCGATTAAATATGTTTTTTGCCTTGATGGGCTGCTTGATATTTAATCTAGATCATTCCATTAGGAGAGATCTAAAGGCTTTTCCGTTGATTGTTTATATATTCATAAATTTAAATAGAAGTCTATTTTCTTCCCAAGGAAATAATGCAAAAAGGGAAATTGAATACCCTTCAATGCGAACGTCTTAACATTATTCCGTTGTTTCGAAAATTATTTGTCAGAATAAAATTGAATGGAAAACAAACACAGAATATTTTATTCTAGTAAAATAAATAATGACTTTTTTAGTCATTAACGAGTGACATCTTAAATCAGATTGAATAATTTGCTAAATAAAAATATTTTTTGATGTCAAATTAAATAAAGAAAAAAATTTTATATTGCTTTATATTATTTTTCAGATAATGTCCATATCCATAGATGCAGTTTTCTGCCGTGTTAATTAAAGTTTCTTCCTCACATATAGCTATAATACCTGATATCTTCCCCATTATATAGTACATATGGCAGCAGTGATTCTACGAACAGGCTTTTTCGGATTTATATGATTGAATAAACAATAAATGTAATATGCACGTAATTCACATAAATAATCAAGAACCTTACACTATAAAACATATAATAATATTTTTGTAAAAATTCTCACATTATTATTCTCATAACATTAATATAAATAAATGCTTTTAATTTAATTTTCAAAAATCAAAACTCTAGATTTTGTAAATAGTAGAACCGCTATTGCATGTTTATTATTTTTTTCATTAATTGTTAAATAATTCAATTGAAAAATAACCTTTGTGATTATAAAACCGATAAAAAAGAATTACGGCTAACGTTACCGTCTCACTGCTGTCCTGGTTTTTTTTAATATTGCGTAAGCACGAGCTTTTATTTTCAATAGATTTTGTTTTGATATATTTATTATATAACACAATAATAAATTTATAGTTATATAAAAAATATTCGATACCTTGCCACAATTTTATTATTTTAATGCTTACGTAGATAAATAACCAAATTCGATATATATTTTCATCATAAATTAAAATATACGATTATCACTTAGGCATATCTTTCCCTTTGGGGTATGGAATTTCACACACGAAGGTCCTAATATCCTCTGTGATTTTCAGTAATAATAAAGTTTTATATACTGGCGAGCCAGGCTCGTGACCTTTTAATGTCGACGCTACCCCCGTACGTACAATTATACAAAAGTTTTTACTTCAGAGGGTGAAGGTGTTGGAAACTCCACCAAAAATAAATTACTAGTTAATTTAAAAGTTGCTTTGCTTCTAAATGAATTTCCAACTAAATATTTATAATATTGGATATATCAATGCTTGCGAATTTTCAACTGTTTGCAGTGTTTTTTTTTTATAATATCACTATTTTAATGAATATTTTATACCTTATCTTTATTTTCAACTTTTAGCAACGATATTACCATAAGAAAATATTTTGTATTATGTGGTATGTAAAAGTTACCATGTCATGGAATAGAAACAATAATGTGTTTAAGCATCATTCGTGGTTCGTTTTAAAAGGATACCAAAAAAATAGTAGAAAATATAATTATTTATGCAGGGAGTAATAAAAATATTTTTTTTATATAAAATTGGTATAATCTTGTTTATTATTTTCATTGATATTCTTTAAATTAATGAACTCACTTTTCAATTGTACTAATATAATTTAAATCTTGTTGGACACTACTGTCGACCTTGCATAACATTTTGCTCATCAGATAATTAAATCAATATTTGATAAGTTGATTAACACTCTCTTATATTATAAATAAATCAAAAACGCAGCAATTTAGTTTTAATCTACATAATGGCTAAGTCAGTGACCGAAAACTCACCTTTGAAGGTTAGTATTTAGGTCGCGAAATATAATCATAGGTGCGGTAGCAATCCCTGTCTCTTTCGTACACATGTTCTATATCAACAACACTCTACTCTAAATAATTTTAAACGATAAAATAATACATATTTTTGAATAGATTTGTTAATCGGATTCGTGTAAATATAATTACGCACAATTTAAGCCAAAACAAACTGTAAACATTAATTTCACCCGTAAAATCTATTAAACATAATTCTCGATTACATATTACCAATAATATTAATAATTTCATTACAATAACCGATAAACCCTCCACACAATTTAGTAATACATATTTGATGCGAGGATAGGGGTAGAATTTCAAGGAGTAAACCAAATTCGAATGCGAATTTCTATCTGATCCAGATTTAATTCGGGCCTACCAGGACCGGACTTCCCCGCCAGCAGAAATATCGCCCTCGATATCCGGTGACCGCAAGTCCCCCAGAGAATCAATATTCATTGTCTTGTGAAGCCATTTTAATCCGGAGGGCGTGAAATTTCACATCTAGATCCAACTTTTATGAAATTCAGGACCGCTCTTCACGTTATAACGTTACGTTTAAACCTGAAAACAATGAAAATATATTAAATTGTAAAATGAATTTATTTCATTACATGTTATTATATTTAGACATGTATGCATCTCTGTCAAATCATTTGTAACAATATACAGTTTATTTTATTATAATATCATATTTTACTAAAAATACGATTTAACCAAATTTGCATAAAATCAATCGTAATTTTCAGTAGGCTACAATATCATTTCTCAAATTTTATTAACTGTTTCGTTTATATATCAAACTAAAGTTGTTAGTTCAATGTAAAATACATTCAACAATATAAAACAATGTTTTCAATTAAAAAATATAGTTATGGTTAAAACAAAAAAAACCTAAAGCTTAAATAAATTTAAAAAACTAATGAATCATTGCTGCTGTATTATACTTTGATATATTAACATACATTTCGGTGAAAAGTATATACTGATAAATTTATATATTTGTGTGTGTGTATCTATATATATGCACCTATACGCCACAACAATGGAGTCCACTTTGCACTGCATAATCTTGCTGTTTTCGGCTTCAATCCTGCAGTTGAATGCACAAAAGCCAAAATTGATTTGAATCCCATTAAATACTATTAGGAAGGTCAGATCATTTTCAATAAATCACCCATCCATGCATTAAGTCTATTGCGAAAAATTTACCCACATCCTCTCTAGATTAGATCGCGTGACTATGATTTATGAGTCTCCAAACGCAGATAATCATCAGTGTACTAATAACTTTGTGTGCTCCCCTGGTAGAGTAGATTTATGCATTTTCAAATGAAAATTGGGGTTGATTTTTCCCTAATATAGATAGAAATGTTTTGCGGCCGACGGCCCTTTTCTTTTGGAGCAGTGACGAAGAATAATTCTACCAATTCATTACAATGACCATTGGGCAGTCAGCGTAACTTTATCACTTCAGTCAAAAGCGGAGACTGTCCTTTATTTATTTTCTTAACTTTACTCAACATATAAACACAGTAAAGATAAATGTTGTAGTATATTTAAAAAATCATAATATAAATTTATATATTTATACAGGGTTAGGCAGGGAGGTATGGGTGATTTGAACGGGGCACCATGCGAGGTGGGGATAATCTTGGTGGATAAAGAGTGGGGGTATCTGCTCGTCAGGAGATTTTTGTAATGGCAACATCCAAGTTACACATTGAAAAAATAAAATTTAAGTTTCGTTAAAAAAAAAGTGTGTTATAAAATTATTTACAAATCATCCATACTTCCCTGCCCCACCCTGTATATAAATATAACATTACAACAAAGAACGACTCATTCGTTTAACCCTTTAACCTACGTAGATCATATCCAGTAACAATAATCGTATATCGTAAGACCCTTTTCCGGAGATAATTGCAAACAAATACGCCATTACACGCGAAATAGTATCATTCGTTTTAAATAGTAATTTACCCAAACGTATCGCACCCTTGAAAAATAATACCCAATATATCAAAGAAGATTGCGAGATTTTCTTGTTGCGTAATGAATGAGATTTGGTGATGTAATTAATAGGGTTTACAGTACCATAGATAAAGTATTCAATACAACAATGGGACCGAAGCTCCGACCGCGATTGTACCACGAATGATAGATTTTATTACTTAAAATGCCACACATACACTGGATTAAGGAGATAAATTGGACACATTTAGCACCTAAGAGCGATATAAATTTAAAAGAGATACTGCTAATCTGCGTTTTTCTGTGTTTGGTAATATAAATTTTTGTTAATATTTATTAGTTTAATATATAATGGATGCAAATATATTTCAAATTAAAATATTTACTTTACAAAATAAATCGTTGTGAATTATAATATTTTGTTTTTTGGGATTATTTTGCTGTGAGACTAAAAAAATATTTTTATTGCAGGATTGTATCTAATAAAAAATAATTTAAAAGATTACCTAAAATACTAAATTTTTGAAGAACATACAATTCAACATACGATTAGAAATGGAAACCTATTTAAAATTTTAATATTCATGAATTTGATTGATTTGATACAATTGAACATATAGTAGAAATAAGTTTCGCTGTGCTTCTTTCGTGCTTTTATATAAGATTGGTATTTTTAATTTTAATAAAACCTTAAAAACCACACCGCTTTGTAACTACTGCTCTAATGTTTTTTTAATAAACCAAGATAACCTTTTCGATAATTTTACAAATTAATATTAAGTACTATAATGAGATATTCTAAGATTAAAAAACATTCAAATAATTATCTTGATGTACGTGACCCATTATTGGACTCACTAAAAGCTTTTAAAACCTTTTTACCATGCCATTAAAGCTAGAAGAGGTATGCGCTTTACTGCAATAGCTATATCCATTGAAAAATCTCCAAAATCCCGCAATAATGTGATATAATGAAAACAATTTAAAAGTAAGTGAGAACTCGGTTCAACTGAAAATTCCTTCGCCACCAAAATGGCAAGCTCCGAGCCATTACCCGAGGTAATAGACCGGCCATCGACAATATTAGTCATGTTAGCGTGATTTATAGGACATCGGCAGACAGATACTTGGGTAATATTCTACTTCAAAGTGCCTCTAACTTTGAACTTTCTACTTATTTTAAGTCGGTATTATTAATAGCAAAACCGTGATTTTAACTCTATGAATAAAAGGGTATGTACATATCAATGTTTCAAATAGTCAACATAAAATTATATTCAGTATAGTAACTGACGAATATCTTATGTGATTGGGGCAATTTTTCTTAGTATTATAGTCTGGTGCTAATAAAGAATTCATAATTTCAATTTTATGTATTTAAGTATGCTTGTAGATATCAATTTTTAAACTTTCTGAATTAAAAATATCTAAAAACCATTTTTAAATCTTGCCACGCAATGTGCTCAAAAATATATCAAAAAGATACTCTCATATATTTTGGTTTGGAAATAACGTTTTCAGACAAATACTTACAATAAATTCTTTTTTAGATAAAAATATGTATTATTTTAATAATAATTTCATTCGAATAATAAGTAAATGTATTCAAAAAAGATTAAAATATTTTTGCTTAGTAGACTGAGCAAGACTAAAGATTTTTCCTATTTGTTATCATAAATATTACATCAAGAATGTTTAATTTACTTAAATTAATTTTAATAGTTATGGCACGACAAATTTTTATTTTTTAATTTAAAATTTATAAAAGAGATGAAATATAAAAAGCGTTAATCGAATCTCAATTAAGAAAACAAGAGGTTTCTTATACAGTAAACCTTAATTGGGGCCTGCGGTTTTTATTTGCGCAGACGATTCTTGCAATTGAAATAACTTGCTCGAATTCAAATTTTAACCCAATTATCACCTTGAACTACAATGTTAGTTAGTTACCAATATAAAGTAAGCCAAGTTAATACAATAATAGAAGTTGAGAATTCCCAGTCGAGGTTTTGCATATAATTGAGCAGACAGCGCAAGTCGGCGCCGCCGTGAGAGTACATAACCACCGGAGGGGGTGGGTGAATCTGCATCCGTTTTGTAATTGTGATTTCTCTAACTTTAGCTGACTAGAGTATCAAATGAATATTTATTTCTTATATATTTTAATCGTATAGCAATCATCTTTAAAATCTAAATTTACTTGATAACATAAGGATTACTGCGTTGCTTATTTATTGATTTCCAATATTCAACAGCTCATAAAATAGGGACATAATAAAAGATGCATAACTTTAAAAAAAATAATTGACAAAAATGCTGACTTTGAAAAATGCGTTTTTGTGCTAAATTTTATTTATGAAAATTGTTGTTTTGGCTGTTTTTTTTAATGGTTTTGCCTTAGTAAGCAACGCAAAATAGAACGGTATTGGGTAATTGCAAGCCAGTCATAAATTGTGTCATGACGTGTGTCATTTAAATAAAATAAATATCAATATTTAAACCAGTTACATTAAACAAATCGATGTATATTTTTACGGTTTGAAAATTAATACCCAAACCTAACCTAATATTATTTTCTACAGTGTAATTTAAATTTATCACCTCAAACATCTCTCGCCCATAATTTACTTTTCTTATCTTTATTACTTTACACTTTCCAAACACTACAAAATTTTACGTGATAAGAATATTTCTATACGCTTAAAAATATATACATATTAAGATTTTTTGTGCGCTGTCGATTCTACTTTTTTTAAGTAACACCTCTACGCTCCTTGGCATGACTCTTAAAAAGCCGTTTATGTGTACAAATCTTTGTAAGTGCGTAAAATTAATATTATCGCATAAACTCACACTGCTGTATTGTTGATATGAACAACAATCATTAATTTTGAACGCTCTGGACCTGTAAGTACCCATCAATGTACGAAAAAACTCTCTTTTTTTATAAAGACCTATTATGAAGCTCTTTGCGTGTTCATGAATACTAATTTATAACAGCTAATGGAGGTCTTTGAGTCATTAATGAGTTCTCAATACATAAGCAAGCCAACCTGAAGTCCAATTCCGAGAAACTAACAGTCTGCGCTCGGGTCATGGATCCCAACCTGAGGGTAATTACCCAAAATGGAGTAATTCTACCCCTTCATGGGGGTAACGATCTGACTGCAATAAAAGCGAATCGCTCGTAATGTGTCCTAATAGTACTTAACGACTTTCATCTGCAAATTCTGAATTATCAACTGACAAAGAAAAAAATAATTAATACGCAAATTGTATACGGATTTCATAAATAGCCTCTTTTGATTGAAATTATATTGAAAAATGGTGGATGAAATCTAATATTCCTATAATATTTCTTCATATTATAATGATAAATATTTTTTTACTTGATTTTCACGAATTTAGCTGTTAAGAAATTCAATATTTTTGACAGAGAGTAAGTACTTGGTGGAATTCCTTTTTATATTTTTGAATAAAATACTTGAGTGATTTTCCACATTTTCTGTATTAATTTAGCTGTATCTCATTTTTTATACCAATAAAAATCGTTCAGGACATGCTTGCGTAATGTCTTGACTGGATAATCTGCCTTGTCCAGGATTTCGCGTGCTACCAAGATTTTTTCCTTCCAAGCTGCGCTTATAGCATTTTGAAAGAATTTGTACATTAGGACATTCAATCACAAAGGTCGAATTTCGTCGACTGAAGAGAAAAATATAGTCTTCAAAATGTATACTTTTATTGTTTTAAACAAATACAGTTTGAAGAAGTTTTAATAGACCTGGTAATTATATGAACTTTTAAAAAATTCATACGTTTTGTTGACAAATCTACATTACAAATCTATGTAATGAAAAAATCTATTTAATGTTTCTACAATTGATTTTAAAACCAATAATACGAAGTATCTTGTTAGATCTTAGACAAGAAAACAATATTTATGCTATCAGTGTTAGTTACTAGAATAGTATCAATCAAAAACATAGCCATTTGAAACAATGAATATCTCAAATAACTTTAGTAACAATTAAAATTCCAACCGTTTCAAAAAAATTCTGAAATAAAAAGCTTTTCTCATGAAATATTATTTGAAATTAAATCATGTCGTTGTGTTGTCCTTTCTTTGTATTTTAGAGTCACTGAGGCTTTAGAGTCACTGCCCCAGGGCTGCTGGCCCGGCTGATTGCTCCCCGATTGAAATAAAAGAAGCCCCTGACCGCGCGCGAGCGGCGCGTGACGTCTGGCAGGAGTTCACTGCTTGAATGAAAAATTATGCTGTGACTACTTTCAACTTCCGTAGTTTTCATTGTATGTTTTGTACTTAAAATTAAATATATTTTTTAAAATATATATTCACGAAACTGCATGAATTTGAGTGAAGGTTCAAGTTAATTTAGTCGATATTGAATAATACTTAAGCAGACTAGCAGTCTAAAAATTCCGGTTTAAAATTTTTCCGTTGAAAAAAACTTATGTTATTTCAATTGTATAGTACAGTAATTAAAACTAACGTATTTCTTATTTATCTTTTATTTATTCAAATTCAATAATTTTCAATTAAACAATAAATGTTTCATTGCTTACAGGGCCACAATCTCGCATTCGACTGATATTCACATAAGAATGTTGAATTCGATTACATTGCCAAAAATAAATTTTCTTTGTTTGCAAATTTATTTTTAATACGAAATTCATCAAACTAAAAACAAAACATAACTTATAGAGTGACTTAACGTGCCGTTGTTTTCTTAACATTTCCCTAAATTAGTCAAATCTCGGCACACAGGGTAATATATGAGGAAGAGGCGGTTCTGTCTGCAGCCTTTGTGAAATGAATTTAATCCACACATTAGGGGAGGGCCTACGACAACTCTTATCTAGCTTACTTACACGCAAGATAAACACATTTCATGAAATACGTGCCAGTTTATTTACAGTTCGTATTTGAATAACATTTAGCTGGAAACGACATGACATTTTCCAGTGAAATTCCGCCGCTTAAAACACCATCTACGTTCAAGACGGGGAGAAACTGGGGCTGAGTTTTGCTTGCGTTTAATTAAAATAAATTCTTATAATTATGTGGTTCAACTATTATATCCATTTAACTTTTAATTTTCTGTAATGAATGAATGTATATAACTGTATAAACGAACAATGTTGTTTTTTTATTGATTGTATTTAATCAAACATTTTTTTTTTTTTCATAAAAACGTATTTAAGTCTATTCCTTTCGCAACATAAGAAATCTTCGTAAAAGTGATAAATGCTATTCGCTTTGATATCTCGGAGGCCACTGTTTTGCAATCACCCTCTAAGACGAATAGATGGATATTTTCAATTAAAAAGACAATGATCAATCTATCTACAGCCTAATAAAGCAACTGCACAGTAGAAAGAGTGGGAAGGTGAGGAACATTGTATTTTTTGTTTACTTTGATCACATACTCGGAACAGCTGTTTTTTCTTCAGCAGCACGTAACATATTAAAAGCACTAGACATTTCGTATTAAACTGATATAACAGATTTTCTGCCTATTTGTTTATTATTAAGAGCATTTCATCGCTTGTGGTATATTCTGTTTGTGAAATACAGAGAATCACACCCACAAGCTATACCTATTTGTGTCGCAGCCTTTTCAGTGAAGTGTCTTTTATCGTTCAAGCGTCCTTTGTATAATAAAGCGAAGCAAACACAACACAGACCTATTATTATTTCTAAAGACAAAGTGGCTTAAATAAACTAATACAAAAAATTAAAAAAAAACTTAAGAGCATGGACTATGAGCTATGGAGCATGTTTAGATTACAGAAGGTGAAAAAATAAAGAATATTTTTATTTTATTCTATTTTTTCTTAAAGATAACCTATAATTCGTTTATGAAGAGACAAAAATTAAAAATAAAGTTATATTTCTTAAATAGACAAATATTTATTGTTCTCGTAAACTCGCATCCATTGTAGTTTTCCCGATCATTTGACATATTAATAATACAAACTTGCCCATAAATACCTTATCTATAATTTAGTATAAGTGAAATGCAAATTGGGGATATTGCAAGCCCGGGATTTATTATGGTAAATTGTAGAATGCTTCTTTCAACTGAAAATCTTTTCAGTTTTTATTTTGTTTCAAATTCAGAAAGCTGTTAGACGACGTTAGTAGTAATTTATATTCTTTTGGTGTCTTTAAAATACTTTTGTCATTAGAATAATATGCTCCAGCTGCTTGGTTTGTTTTTACATTATAAAATAATTAAAATATAAATATATCTCATAGAACTTTTATGATAAAAGCAAGGCGCAGTAATTAAAATTCACCTACTTTTTTCTTTAAAGAAGGCAAATCTACTTTCTTAATTACTTCTTAATTTTCCCAGGTAATATTATCGCTTTTAATGATAATGGACTACCCGCTGACAATTTTTCCATATATTTTATAAGATTTTTAAATAAAAGTTTTTTTAATGTTAATTAGCTACTACAAAAATATTTTACAACAAATATTATAAAAAAGGTTTGAAATTTTAGAATTGTAATTATATTATTTTCTAAACGGAATTATTTAAATTATTGACATTTGTACTTTAGTAGACACATATAGTCAGCTATGCCAAATTTCAGGAAATTTTTAATAGATATAAATAACTTCAAAAATATACTGATATTTATTACATATCTGATATCTTTTGTTAACATTTTTTTCAATAAGAAGTACATCGATACTCGTCAAATATCACATAAAGAATCATTATTTATAAGATAATTAAATCACACTATTCACATACTCATAAATAAAAAAAAACAAATAAAAACTGCCAGAGAAATAGTATTTTCTAAAGTAAGATAACCTCTTTTATTTTATTTATGTAAACGTGTCAAAAAAAGTATGGTTTTTATCTTAACATTATTTCAAATTTTCCCTTCATAATTTTCAATAATGTATTACCATTTGTAGCCATGAGGTTTTATATATGTAATGCATGATTTAAAATAACCGTGTCACCCTCCGCCCTGAAGTCACTACCAATTTCACCAAACCAATAAGAAAGCACTGCGCTAGTGAAATTCATTCGTTCTTTCGAACTGATTACACTAACAATGTAACAATGCTTTCCGATTGTACTTTCCTCTCGGGCAGGCTATAGAATATCTTACAGGCTTATCTTTAAAAAAAAAACTCTGAGGTGCACTGTATTAAATACATTATGTAAGAATATTAATTTTGTGATGTGCGAAGCGATGTCAATTTTTGAAACCCGTACATCTAAAAATTGGCAAGCGAAGATTGCACGAGATTCAGTAGCGACAGAAATTGCATTGAAAGCTTTTAGAATCCCTAACCCAATTGCGGTCGTAAAGAAACGACTTAAGTAAAGAGACCTTTCGAAAGATAAGGGAATTCCTAATGTATGCTGCGGGGGAAATTTACTTAATGTGCTTTTAAAGGATTTGTGGTTTTTTTTAAGTCATAACAATATTACACATACCGTAACAAATAGATAATATTTTTTTTATTTTATCAGCTTCTTCACTAAAGTATTTTATTTGTTTTTTTGGTACAAGGTTCCCATAATATCAATTTTAGAAAAAAAGTTAAAAGCTTTTTTTGATACGTATGTGTGCGCAATTATTATAAACTAATTCATTTAAAATTATACTTATTCAATTTTTACTTTAATCCTTTCTATTTGATTAACACAACAAATATTTATGTCTTTTAAGACAAGATATACTTTTACAATAATATTTCAGTTTTCTTCGAAAAGCTGAAAAAAAAATTTATGTCCTTTTTTAGGCCAAAATCGCAATTTAAAGGTATTAATTTTATATTTAAAAAATCTTTATTTAATATCATGTATTTTCAAGTACATGATATTTTATTTTAGTCTTTAAATGAAAATCTAAAACCGATAGTTATTTTACCATTTTAATTAAGGTACGACGTATGTTTTAGGTAAATAATGCTTTCTAAGAAAATTACTATGTTTGTTTTTGATATATTTCAGTAAAAAGTAACTTAATCGGCTTACAAACTGTTATCGGAGCAAATTGGCTTGTCCACAGATGTATAACCGTTGGACCGAAAACCCGACAGCGCCTTTTTTGGGTGCGGTCATTTTTTTTAAATTATGTTCTGCCTTTCTGCAGAAGCGATGTTATCCACTGCCATTTATCTTGGAACAAAAGATTTCCTTTTCATGCCTTCGATAGTTTTTCATTATGTTTGTAGGTGCGTCACATTCTGCCGACGCCGTTTCTAAAGTTCTCGTATAATACCGCTCGACAATGCGCTCACCTTTCTAAAGCACAATGGAAATTTCCATCTGAAATATCGTTATTGGGATTCTCCATTCTGTGGAGTCTTATTATATGATATGTTATTGATTGTTGCAGAATTACAATTCTTTAAATCTGCATTATTTAAAACGATAAAATAGTTTTAACGAATTCTAGACGCTGACTTAACAGTTTCGTGTTTTTATGCTGTATTTTTTGTTTCCATTTGAACTTGATAAAACAGGATTACTACAAAATAAGATTCATTACGCTAGTGTTTAATTAATAATAGCATAAAATTACCGTACGCACACAAATTAATTTGTAGGAGCTCCCACTCCGCTGCCACCGAGTCATAACTCACGTTTTATTTATTCCCTTCTCATTCAACACAGGTGATACCGTTTAATTAATTTGGAAACAAATCCTTGCGAGTACTTTACGAAATCATGTGTTACTGTAATTAAAATAAATTTAAATATTAAGCGTAAGCTACGGACGCAATTATAACATTAATTGATCACGAGAGAGAATGCAAAAAATGGTTCACTTTTGGGTATAATAAAGACATAACAAAATATATTCCAAATCCAGGAGTATATTATTTTTAGGTCCAAAAGATCTCAACTTCTGACAGTATAAGTTCTTTTCTTTGAAAATAAGATTATGCTTCAAAGGGCGGCTCGTAAACAATTATAAATATTAAAAAATATGAATATTAAAATTTAAGCTTGATTTGAAAAGATTCAAATATTTTGCCAACCTAAAAAAAAAAAAATCTTTTAAAAAGGCTAATAAAAAATTTCTAATAATTATTTAGATGCGTTTACTTTACTGTAAAAACGTAAGTAGATATATTAATAATATTAAGAGATATCAATTCCATAATATTTTAGCGTTAAAATAAATGATTATTCAGGCCGCTTTATTTTTGCATGAAGGAATAATAAAGGTTGCTTCAAATATTGAGAAGAATAACTAAATATTATTTTACATTAACCAAAGAAATTCACCGCGAGTGGACCGCGTCAAAAATAAATTGCTCCCCAAACTCGGCATAATCACCTTATCTCTTCTTTTTCTCCTGGTACTGTATTAATTTCAATACATTTTATTAAACGCTCATTTAGCAATGGAGTCTGATTCGCAACGGCAACTGGGAGAACTTCCCGCCGGCTCGGGTGGCCATTAACATAAATTATAAAGCGGAGGTGGCAGGTGGTGCGGTTATTTATGAATCCCCTGCAAGGAGATATCGGCCGCGAAACGAAAGTCGAAACCGAGATCTTCCAGCCTCGACAGGACGCCTCGGCACTTCGGGAGAGATTTACGCTAAAAAATACATTCTTCAAATAGAAATCGGCAAGTTCGCCGGCCGTCCTCGGGGCGGTGCGCTCCCTCGGCGAGTCGTCTCCCCCGATATCCGCGCGGGCAGGGCTAGGTTGCTCGTGCTTAATTTCCCTCCATCTCCTTTCCCGAGTTATTCTTTGTAAAAAAAAGTAAAATATATATATTTCTAGAAATCTTTATTTTTTTGTCTCTTAAAAATATGACAAGAACGGACGAGTATAATGTGACATCGAATAATTTATGAGACACAGATAAATTTATCGTAAAACGGCTACGCTTTTTCACAATCACGAATTTCTACAAATTTAAAAGAACATTCATTTTATTATACGCCATAACAATTTGGGTAGCCGCTTTTACGGTTAATTTATGCCACTTTCAAGTCGGAGAGAATAAGACCGGGAGTTATTACCGTCGAAGGTGCGTCGCGGCGAGGCCGAGTCGGACCGGAGCGCCTCGCCAGGCTTAATCATATTTAGGAATAATTATGCAATCAAATTGGCTTTCAGAAAGTTAGTGCGGCTGTCGCGGCACTCACAAACAGGCAAATCACGGGAAAGCGATTTGCCGAGCCGCAGGTTTTTCGCGATTCGGAGTCTTCCCTGCCGGGAAGTCGGCGCGGGAGGGTCGGGAGGGCCGGGAGGGGCCGGGAGGGGCCGGGAGGCTCTACTCGCTCCCACAGGGCTCGAGTTTTATTGCGTTATGTATACAGGTAAGGCGGGGAGCCACCTTAAATTACAGTTTCTTCGGCGCGCGGGCACTTTGTACCCGAAACGCCTTCAGCCGCATATATCTTACGCGATAATTTTTGTTTTTTGAAGCTGAAGTGAAGTTGCGGCTTCTGCATAATTCAACATAGCGGTACATTTTTGCAGACGTTTTGATTGTTTTTCTTTTGTTTTTGGTGCATAGTTTATTTTTTATGACTTCGTGTGTAGAATAATTCTCATACGCCTTTTTTTTCAGTTGATAAATACAACTGTGTTATGATAAAAATACCAAACTCATAAAAAAAAACACCGAGGATAACATAATCACATACACACACATATTTACAATTTTACACATACGTATAGCTCATTTATAATATTTAGTAAAGCGTGATTCCCATTGGATGGCCAAAATTAATTCAATAGTTCCCCGTGCTCACGAAGTAAAGTTTTAGTCTCTAGCCATTATTCATCCTTGAGAGTGATAAAATTATAAAAATATATCAACCTATGATATATTATAACTCCAGCCTCTCATATCGCAGCATTACTGTTCACAAGTTTTTCTATCATTGCCCAAAAAGATCATAAATCAAACTTTTTTTGACCCTATCGAAAATGTTTTTATTTTTTGTGAAATATGATAAATAAAAAAGTTACTAGCCCACTTTTTTATAAATATGAAAGATGAATTATAATTTGATAATGATTTTATATTGTCAAATAAATATACAACTTATCGAGTTTTTAAATAGTGTAAAAAAATACACTGAGAGTAGGAAAGTCCGTAAAAGTAAGATAATCAAATCTGGAAAAAAAATACCTATGAATAATATTTTAAAGATATTCTTACAGTCAGTAAGTTATTTTTTTTAAACATTTTTTTTAAAATGTAATTATGAATAAATACACTCATCAGAGAAGGTTGGTGACCATCTCAAAGAATATATCTCTATCTTGGCCTCGTCTTATCAATTCGACTCACAAACTACTCAAATTCCGCATTAGTGTTAATTTTCTTCTTCCAATCTCTCTTTTTTCTTGGATTGTTTATCGGACGTGCTGTAGTACGCTTGCAAAGATACTATTTCCTATAATGTATAATTATTATCAAAACTAAGAATTCAATATATAATATAATCGTTATATGAAAAAGTGATTAAATGTAGATTATTTAGACAATCTTATTATTGTACCTGTCTGTACTGGAGATTGATAATTTTTAATATTATTACTAATATGATTAGGCACATTAGTTCATACATAGAAGATGATTTAAAGAAGCTCTCAGAAAAATATCATCGAGATTTGTGTGGGATTTGAGAACCCACATCCCCTGGCTTACATGGCCGGTGTACTAACCCTTGTACTAACGAATCCCTTCCGTTTATCGAGAATGTTTAACAATCATACTCTACATATGAACCAATGTGCCCAGGCCAACCAATATTTAGTGATTTGCAAGCACTGGACTTTTTGAACAAAGTAACAAGTGAAGCGATTTTTGTCCCATCTGGATATTATTTTTTAAATCTATTAATTTAGCCACCATATAATATTTTATTCACCCGCAAAGTATATTTCAAACATCCAACTTTCTTTAAAGCAGGACGCAGAGAATAAAAAGCTCAATGCCATCCGTGCATGTGGGTCGGTGCTATCCTCGCCTCATCTCAGCTCTTGTTTCTATTAATTTCACGCGTATTGTTTTTTGATTGTGCTCCGTATATACATCTAATCTTAGCCGGTATATTAAAATCAATACTGCCAACAGCACTGGCGCCATGGACGCTGTGAAGTGCTGCAGTTGGCAGTGACGGGGGCCTATTAGCATGGCCCGCCCGCCGGGACCCACGTCAGCCGCCCTGAGTGGAGTTCGACATACGCTGCGTGACATGCAATCTATAAAAATACGCACAAATAATGCCGAACTCTAGACCCATATACATTATACATTATGTAGTTTGCTTTGTTCAATATATTCCATCCATTTTAAATAAAGTTCCTGTAAATACATCGAGCTTTCAACATATTCGCCAAAAAACACCCAACACATATTTTTCGATAAGTGTATTTTCGCTATTGACCTTTACTTTATTAATGACTAGAAATCAAGTACGCCATTTATCCTGAATTGAAAAAACTCGAATACGCAAACGAATACTTTGCATATATATCACAGCAACCTGTTTATATAAAATATGTGTTAACCATTGCGAAAATTTAAAATAATTCGTAGGCCTACAATAAATAATAATAAAACATTCAGAAAATATTCAGATCAAGTCACTTTGATATCCTCACCGTGCTTTTGATCAGATATATTATTCCGGACCATTCAGATATTATTACATTATCATACGTGGACCATCGAGCGGTGGGCGGACAGATCAAACGCTTTTATAAACGATATGCTGACGACCTGAAGGATGCCCAGGCCGAGTGGGCGGCGCTGCACTGACGCGGGGTTTATTGGATCCCCACAGCAACGGGAGGGATGAATCCTCACCTTCATATTGAGAGACGGAAAATATTCAACAATATATATACACCCATGTTATTAGACGTGGGTATACTTGTACCACATTGAACAATCTTTGGACGCAATGTATCATAAAATATATAGAGTCAAAATATTAAATAATCATGCTTTACAAATAAAATTATGATGGATGATATATTATACTTTATTATTGCCCTGGCATATATATTTTAAACAGACGTAAATATATTGTGATTGGAGCATCAGTACGGTTATATGTACCTTTACTCATTATAGAGGTTCATTTATAAGTAAAAAATAGAATGCATATACTTAATTGTTTTAAGAGGAAATTGATCAAAACTTCGCTATCAAGCTACCCATCTTAAATTCAACATTATTGAATAACTTCTGTTAACTTTACAGTTCTTAAGCTTCAAATATAACATAATGCTATCAAAATTCATTCAATAATAATTCTGCAACTATCCAGGATTAATTCGGCCCAGCATAATCATTCCGAACGTGTCTAATTGCTCTTTACTATTGCTCGGTCGGTACTTGTTAGTGGAGTAGTTGAAGCCGAAGTTGTATCTGGTCTTCCATTTACTGCTCATTCTAAGCCAGTTCTTCATTAAATTTTCCCTCGAGTCCAGGAGTGGAGTGCATCGTCCATTTAGAAATAGCGAAGATAGTTAAGATAATAGTAATGATCATTTTGAATAAACATAAATGATTACAATTTTTGTCTCTCACGAGAATATAATATTTTTTTATAAATTCCGAACTAAATCTAATTTATTTATTTATCTAATCTGATTTATTGAATTAAAGAAATAATTCGAACGATTATTGTTATATGATAATTAACGATTATGTATTGTATGTATATATTGTATATACATACATCTAAAAGGGATTAATAAATAAATATACCAATAATTTAATAAATTAGCTAGCCTAAAAATATCCATGGTACCGAGAAATTAAATTTTCAAAAAAGTAAACATCGCCACCTTCGATATATTCAATTTTCCAGAATCGGTACATTCTCTCAAAGAAATAAATTTGTAAAGCATCCTTTTATTTCGACCCGAGGCTGCTCTCGTGTCTAACTATTGACTTGGGATCCTCGTCTACCGACAGACTGTTGATTTAGAATTTGTATTAACACGTTGAGAAATCAACGCACCGACCGTCGGCGAAGGGTCGTTCAGTGAACAAACTTCAGCTAGATGAGATAAGAATAAAGAGAAAAGTGATTTTCCTATTTTATGAATCAAAGTTTATTCTATCACTTAATTAAATCATCCAGTGTACCTTATAACATTCAAATAATGATTTTTGTGAAAGCTTACTAATAAAGCGTATCTGAACATTTAGTTTTTAATTGCCTAACACAAAGCATGAGTAAATATATATTTATGTTCGTACGTTGCCATCTTGATTTATTTTAGAAGTACTTTGTTTCACGCCATATTTTGTTTCATTTTAAGGTGAATTTATAAATGTGATCGCAAGCACGCTGTAAACAACTTTAGCGCTTAGTTCAGCAGAAGATTTCCTGGTATTATTAATTCAATGGACGTAATGAAGGCAAGACGCTGCAACAAGTAATATTATACCAGAGGCTTAGAGGGAAGTGCGGTTCTGGCCTACTTTTTATCAGAACAAAGCATCCCTATAAGGTGATTACAAGGAAGGACTTATCGGTTCTTTTGGAGCTCTTTTTGTTACGAAATTGATATCAATTTTCAAAAACCTATTAAGCTGATATTTTATACTTTCCCCTTAACATTTCAGTTTCAATTTTATTGAACACCCATAGCTCGACTGAGGGCATTTTACTCATAATAAAAACTTGTATTATCTTTTGGGGGAAATTTAAAAATCCATGGCCAATCTTATAAAACCTTGTTAAGAAAAAACGATTATTTAACATTGAAATAAATTAAATAAGTAGACGTATTACCAATTTTTATTTTTAAAACAATCAAGATAGATTTCGTATGATCCGATGGATGAGGTGGCTCTGGGAATCAAAAATAACCATCGCGGTCGGTATCTAATAGTTAGCTGTAATAGGATTTAGAAACTAAGTGTCCGTGTTTGTAAATTTTCATTAATGAAGTACATCCCAATACATTTCTTCCCGTTTCGCATTTATACCCTTTATGGTCGGCGCGTGACAAGAATTCAAAATTCCCTGAATTCACCCATTATGCTCTATAATGACCACTTCAAATACGAAATTATGATATGTGATATCATTATTTTTATATGTATGTACTTTTATTGCTTTAAAATATATGCTCCGGAAACAACTTAAAATAATATATAACGGCAAAACATGAGTTGTTTTTAGGGAGAATCCAGTTTTTGAACTAACTGAATCAGACTTCAGAGCATGAACGTTAAATATGTGTATTAGTTTAAAAGCCCCTGCTTCTGCAGAAAGCAGAAAATAGACAAAAACATAAGTTTTAATAACCCTAGGAAGCAGGAAATCAGATGTAGTGCACACAGGGAGAACTTTCCCCCGACCGGCCCGCGTGGAACTTTTACTCCTCGGGCTGGAGCCGAGCGCTTGCGTATTTATCCACCGACGTGGTATTTAACTCACTTGTTTGGATACATTGTAAATACACCCTGCTTCTAAAATATCCGCAACATGCACTATTTAGGATTAGTGTTTGCTCGAATATCTACTGATAGTTACTGATTAGCAAATGACTGTGGTTATACGAATCTAATATTTATATAATAATCAATTATCGTAAATGCATTTTTATTTATTTTGAATAATTTATTATAAGAGTATATCTATTATCAATTCAACCCCTTCATGTAATAACGAATTCTTATTCGTTTATTCGCTATTACGCTTGCTAGTTCGACAAAACATATTTTCAAAATCTATCTGAATTTTAGGTCTATTGCTTCGAATGAGATTATTCTTAATGCTAAGAACCAAAGTGTGTATGTCATTTTAATTGAAACTTCGTATCAATTGACAATATTTTTAAAAATATGACCAGACTCAAACAAATATAAGAACAGAAAAATTTACGTATTGATAAAAGTCATAAAGTGAAAGTTAATTGAATTTATTACCCAGCTTTTCCATAAATAATAAAGAGTCAAAACCATTTTTTCCCAATATTTCCATTTCCTGTCGTGTCGGAAGTACACTGAAAACACATATATCATTCACCGACACAAAAAGTTTTATCCAAAAAAAAGACATTTTAATTAAAACATTCAATATACACACATAAATCTGTCATGGTATATCAATTAGTGGGTGAAAGATATTCGTAAATAACTGTTTTCGCCTTCTTTGTGACTCGTATTAAAAAAAATCATCAAGTGCTACGACTATTTCGTCTGCCCAACGAGCCTTTGAGCATCCCTCACTCCCTAACTACTCTTGACCTTTCTTGAATATCAGTTCAAGACAATCTCATTTACAGATATTCGGTTGTCCTGACAATATATCTGACCTGCTGTCACTTATACTTTGTTTGGGTGTTTGTGTTCAACTTAAATAAAAATAATTTTATTTGATAAAAACTTTAAGAATGTATGAGCTACATTATATACGTGTACATTTTTATTTGTTTGTCTAATAATAGACATTAAATTAAAATGAGATTAAATATTTCATCCATGGTATCTGATTTACTAAAGATCTTGTATAGTGTTCTGCGAGTCATTTTAGTTATTTTTTTTCACAAGTAAATTCTAAATAGGTCTTCTTTATGAAAATTAACACATACATATTGTAAAAGGTGTTTTAAATGTTGTAATGAAATATATTAACTTTGAATTATTTTAAAAGATCTTAGTAAATTAATTACTGCGTCAAACATTATATATTATACTTGATTGCTGTTTTCAGTAGGCAATTTCTTTTACTGAACTCTTCTACTACCCTGGAATAAGTGGTAATTCCGTTTTAATGTTCGCGGGGCTTTATTCTCTCTATGGCATTAACCTGTGGCTCATTTCTACTCACACGAGTTCCGTTTAACTCTAAAGGCGAATGTACACTAAACGGAGTCTGGCGATCGGCACGGAGCGCAATTTATTAAATTCTAACTAAAGTACTTGACGCTGCCTAGAGTAACTTTTAATGCCAATAACCTACAAAGCTACAGAACTCGCTTCATAAAAATATGGTTTTATAACGACACTAAAGAGTAAGCCCGAGAATCTTCAATTGCAATATTAAAAAAATAGAAACGTTTACAAAATAGATACACTCATGGTTACAATATAAATTAGTCCGTCTTTTTTATTGTACTTGGTAAATTTCAAAGATAGATTTAGCGATGTTACGAGATTACACATTTTTTAAAATATGATATTTGTGACTTAAATTTATAGAAACGGAAAACTAAATAAATGGATCAAATATAACATATTGTAATTAATTTTTCATGTGCGAACTATTTTTTTGTACGTTGCGTTACGCTTGTATAAAATGATGGTTTTCCTAATATATTTAGCTACAGTATATACTGTGCGCTTACCCTAAAGAAGATTCTCTATAGTAACTCCAGTAATAAATGTTAAGTGTCCATTACTTAACCCTAACAAGACACAGATTTGTACCAATTATAGTTACGAACAAAATAAAGCTGGACATATGGGTCAGAAAATAAGAAAATAAGGTTACATATCAATTCAGAATGTTTTTTTGACCACTATACGTAAGCTTGTCGAGATCTTATCACCATTAAATACGTAGACATTTGCAATGTAGGGTTTATACTGATATTTTTACATATAAATACGTAGTGTTTGTTAAGTAGTTTAAAAAAGAAGGTTGATAAGTGCAGAATGAATATATATTTTAACTGATGTGCGTGCTTCTATTTTTTTTTACATTCATTAACATACCTTAATCTGATGTTATATAGTAAACTGTGAGTGATACTTAATAACAAAACCAATGAAAATTATCATTATTAATGACGAAAACGAGTAATAAAATATAAAATCATTTAATTGTTGTAGTTCCAGTAGATATTTAACTGTTTAATTGAATATTTTTTTGACTGTAAATATATATCAGTTTAGAGACTTTTAATAACGCGGAGCAATTTATTACAAAGCAACATAAGCCAAAGTTACGATTTGTTCTACATCCAATATAACTTAGCAGAGTTAACCATCGTCCATTTCTCAGGCTCTCGGTTCTGACCAGTCCTCTGACCGCAGTCACATAATGTACTGGGAGGTTAATGTGTTCATATTGACTGGATATTTACTTCCCAATAGTTAAGGCATAGTTCCCGGCAAGGCCGCCTTCACCCCCGCCACCCCCGCCACCCCCTCCACCCCTTCCACCCCTAACAATCCCCGCCCCCCCTCCCCCGCCACCTTCGCCATCCCCAGCCCTCAGACCGCGGGCAACTTTCCCGCTCTACTCTCGGACGATTTATGTTACAACAATTTTCCAAATTAGTTTTCCCGATTGCCACGCCGTAGCACAGTTTAATGTGTACTCGCGTAAAAATATAAACAACGGGAAAATTCAACGCCTAGAAATTATTTATAAAAAACCAGCCATTTATGGATTCAAATGTACTTATCGACACTCGCGGCGTATGAAATCGTACCATAAAATCTTATATTGTTTATAAAAAAATTAAATCACTATTTTTCGAGCATTTACAAATGTTATTTAAATTTCAGTATGAAAAACTACATTTTGAAAGGATATTACAAAAACCTATATTAAAATTTGATCAAACGAGGAAAAAATAAAATCAAAAACAAATTACAAAAATGCTTTGTTTTTCTGATATTTTATTTTAAATTTGGAAAGCTTTACTACCATTTTCAAAATTTGTTCCAGAAATGGTTGATTGAATGAATTTATTTGTTATTTATTATTAAAGATAATAAATTAAATAATGAGTTTTTAATACAAAAAAGGTCAAATAGTTTGCAACAGTGAAATGGCCCGATAGTTAATGAGCTCGGTTTGGCGTAATTTCCCATTACGTCGTCTTCCTAGTTTATAACATTCAGAAACACAAACTGTCGGCCCTAGATCAAAGTCTCGTTAGTAAAAATATATTTATCTGTCATTTAAGTATTAGTAACGCAAATCTTAATAAATATTTTAAACTTTATTTTCTTTTAACCGGCCGTAGTAAAAATAATGGATTGTGGAGAAATAAAGTAATTATGATTATGGCATGATCAATAGCTAAATCGCATAACAAAACAGCTTGAAAGGATCATCTGACAATGAAATCTGTGTAAACTACCGTAACATTTCCACACACACGAGGCTTAATAAATGGGAGACATAATTCTCATAGGTGTTGTTAGCTGGGATTTGTCTGAGGAAACACGATAATGTAGATGTACCTCCGACGCCATTCGTATACACCCGATGCCGAACCCGCCGGCTGGATCAAAATTCACATCTTATTATACTATAAAACTATTTTTGTTTCTTGTTTTACTGATTTATTTTTAATATTCTATATTTTCATACTGATATACACTTTTATATGTACTGTACAATAACACAGTATTAAAAAAAAAAATCAGCTTTCTTCTCTGATATCAGTCACAATAAAAATATTTGAAGTATAATTCTTACAGTTGGACTTTTCTGGAAGATATATCTGGAAGCATTTATTATATTTTATGCTCATTATTTAAAAGTGATAGTTTTATCAAAACTCATAAAGAATCTATTCATTTAAAATAGTTTTACAAAAAATATTATTATTAGCATTAGTGTCACACATAAAATGAGAATTTATAAAAGTTTAACAGGTCCAATTCTAATGGCGCATACAGCTATCTACTAGCTTCTACTTACTGTTTTTTTTTTTTACATAGATTAATTAACTAAGCAGTATTCAGTTTTGGTCCTAGGCAGTTAAATTTTCGACCGCAGCCTTCGCCGCTATAATTCCCACGCTTTAAATTCCCACCACGGCATAAATAAGCAGATCCCGGGCGGCGAGGGTGCCCTGCCGCTGAAGATGAATAGTTCTTGGCAAAAACTAAACAAAGTCTCAGCTGTATATAACAGATACATGTTATATTATATATGTACTGCCCAAACATAACTGGTGATCTACGATTTGACGTCGGTTGTTGCCTACTTGACAACTTATCACTTTGCTCGCCTGTTTCAAAATAATGCCAAACATGAATATATATAACCAACTGTATTTTTATTTTCATTTCTTTAACTATAAATATTGACTTCAATTCAGAATGAATTATATTAGATGAATATCTTTTATATATTATCATTATTGTTGAATATTGACTCACTGAATCTCTTATCATAGAACTAAGTCAGATGTCTAACTTAAGTTGTGTTAATACTTCGAATCAAATAGCAAAATACACAAAGGGAACATCAAACTAGTTAAATATATCTACTGATTATATAACAGCAAGAAAAAGTTAAATTTATTTAACAATAATAAAAAGGAGTTAATAGAATCTACTGAAGCAAATAACACAATCAGAAGGCACATAGTTAAAGATAAGCTCTTCCAGCCACATACTTAAGCTCTGTACGTACCACCCGGGTTAGTGGCTTGAAATAATGGATACTATTACACCGTCAAGACAATGCATTAATTAAAAACTCGGTTAATACTTTTTTTTAATATCACACATATTTGTTTAAGTGTACTTACATTAAAAATAAAAGCTTTTTTGCTATTCTATTTACATCAATCTAAAAGAGATAACACAAAAAAACACTTAGCAAAAATCATAATATGCCTGAATAATCTTACTCAAAATAATAACGAGTGCAAGCTCAACGGGCGTAGTGTTAAAAAAAGTAAAGTGCTGTCGTCTGTTGATGGTTCTATTTATTATTATTTGGTATACTTTAAGTTCGCATGGATGACAAGAGTGCGGCACTTAGCGTCTTATTTACAACATGAATTAGAACTTTGTGGATTCCTATACCACTATTTATAAATAAGTAAAAATAGACATATGCCTCTAATCTAGAATTGTAAATAAAAAGAGTCGCTATAATCACTTTTCAGAAAAAGATAAAGGTTATATATTTAAATCAGATATATGTAGTAAATGCTTGATAATAATTATAATATATAGATATTACTTTTATTAAAAATTATTCTATATTATATTTTAATAAAAAAATTCACAAATATGACGACATATTGAAACACTCCCTGGTTATCTCGACCTAACGCCTTATTTTTTTCGATTGCCATGGCTTTGCGGCCGAGCAAAAAAATAATCGTTTAATGCAAGTATATGACCGCTATACCAACATTGGCATACGGGCATTGCTATAAACTTGCATAAAACAATTAGAGTTTTCGCTTAGTTATCTACGTTAGTCTAAAAGAATTGCGCCCTCAGTAGTCAATAGGAATAAAAAGAAGTTCTTAAATAGAATCGTCAAAATATTTCACGACAAGTTTATATAGTACAGCGAAAATTTTTCACCTTCTCGTAGTGATAAAATCAATAGTACCAAGTAGTAATTTTAATTTGTCTATAATGATACAATGGCATAGTAACCACGATACTTTTGCGATTTATGATATAAAAAATTACCTTAATGACACAGTAGCATATAGCAAGAATAGCGCTTAAAACCTGCTCATTTCGCAAACAATCAAATTTAAAGTTAGTGTTTGGAGCGCACTAGAATATAGACATTATAATCATCATAAATGTGTGACTGCAGGTAATATTGTATATATCTATAATAATTAAAATATATAAAGGTTGTTCTAGGCATGTGCGCAGCTCGCTCGCTCGCCGCAGTCCACGGATACTTTTAATGGCCTGTTATTATGCATAGTAAAATAGCTTCAGAGTTTACTACCTTAGTTTGCATTTGTTAAGCTTTCTATGCAGGTGTATAAATAAATGATAATATATATTGCACACAAGTTTTCATTTCCCTTTCTTTTCGAAAATTTTTCTCAAACTCATTATGCTGTTTTTTTTATGTAAAAATTATAAAAGTTATGCAATTTTAAATGTTTAAATTGTGTACATTTAAAATAAAAATATATTTCACCGATTCAATTTCATCTATATTGCAAATTTGTAGATTTGGTTTTGTTTTTAAATGTGCTATTTGTAATAAAAATAATTGATTTTTCGACAAGTATCATTCGGTCTTTTTACGCTAATCGAGAAAATAAAAGTGACAAAAGTCCTTTAAGCTGTGGAATCGCTTGGGACTTCATTATAATTTACATAATTCCGTAACAATAGAACGCCGCAGCCTTCTCGTCCGAGTGTGTCAGATAGCAGTTGATTACAATCGCTCTTCCTTCTGTCATATTGTATTACTTGCGCCGGAGCTGTAATTATCTTTAGGATTTAAAAAAATATTCCCCTTATAATTCTCCTTTGAAAAGTGCTTAATTTTATTTTGGAAATTGTCTGCGGAAAAGCAATAAATTCTCCCTAATTCCAGCTTTGAAAACTTCCGGCCCAAATATTCTGCCTGAAATATTCCGAAAACGTTTAAAGTTTTTCCCTCACAATTTGCCAAATATCATCACCAAAAGTATCCACTCCCAAAGAGAACAATGAACCTTAAAATATCTTGTCGAAAGCATTTCCTTAAAAAAATACAAGATATTTTTATCACAATGAGTAATCATTCTTCTTCCTCGGAGGTGGGTAGATTATTTCTGATAGGAAAAGCTAGTATGAAGGTAGACAAGAAAGTTTGTATAATTTTCTGTTTTATTTTTGCAATCCTTTTTTTGCGGATAATGTTGTTATGTTTTAATTTATCTAAATAAGTGCTTTAAGGTAATTAAATGAACAATTTATTTTTGCGTGGAAAATAAGCATTTAAAATAATCTTTTCTTTAGCGATGATTTTATGAAATGGAATGCAATGTGCCAGAAAAGACACAAATAGTTGAAAAAATTATATGCTTAATTTAATGTAAAAAAACAACAATAATATGAAGTACACTTAAGTTGGCACATAATCTGTTTACTTTAGCAAATAATAAGTACAAACTGAAATGTTTGTAGTCAATACAAAATTATTTTGTTGCTTTATTATCATCAAATAAAATTCTAATGCACGTTAAGTAAGAAAAAATATGACAATTTTATCCTATTTAATAATAAAATAACTCTTATAATCTTATAAAATATTTAAAGAATATATTTGTGAAATCACAAAATACACAACATATATTTTATAATATTTACATTTTATATACAAATAAACACAGTGACTTATGCTTATACACAGTTGTCGCTTTCATTAATTAAGCTTTGTATGTAGACTTGAATAAATCTATTAGAAGCTCCTTGAGTGTATTATTGAATGTAGAGGGTTGCGAGGGTTGTCACCGGACCCTTCACCAATAAGGTATTAAAATGTTCTTGGCTGCTGTTTCAATAAATCCATTATCAATTTCACAGAAGCTCTCGCCGAGAGATTCGGTTCCAATTATCGGCGGCTCAGACTCCGGGAGCTCCAGCACAGCAAGGAGCGCAAATATTGTGTTAAGTCTAAATCTCAAGGTCACAGCACGAACTGCAATGTAAATATATTTTATTTTCAGAATTTTTCAGCACTTCAAAATTTTGAAATATTGTCTGTTGAATTTCAAATTATTTATATCGTGAAAAAAATCATGTAATGTTGAGTTATCTCAGGGGACGTGGTTTATACTGTATCCACAGTGCAATAACTAGACACTCGGAAACCCTTGCAAGAGCCATATGGTTTGCAACATGTACATCGGTGTTCAAAGTTCACCAATATAGAGCTGTCACTGTCTTGCTTCTTAAAGTACTTTCACAATACTCTGTTAGATGAAGGTAATTTTCACTCTACACTACCACCAGCAGTTTAAAATTAATCTGATTTTCCAAACAATCGACTTTCTGGTCATCGCTTTTCCTATTTTTCGTTTAGCAGATATCAAATAACCCTGCTAAGTCTTTTTTTATCTTTTAACAAGCTTTTTTTTCAAATTGTATGCATTTCTATATTATTTATTTAAATTAAATGCATATATATTTTTTTTCGTCAAAATTTATTTTCTGACAAAAAAAAACCTATTATTGTGGTTTTTAATAAAATATGTATTAATAATCATTTTTTTATATCTGTTTTAAATATAATATTTAAAAAATCGCCATTGTGTCTTTTTTCAACAGTCTCAGTCGTAATGACTTTTTTTATAAAATATCGAATTCGGGCTGTCCAAATACTGAATTAAAAATATTTGAAGAAGTTCCCATAATAAGATGTGAAAGCTTCCATTCATGGAAACGTTCTTAGCTTTTTCCCCCTGTAAGTTACTCAAACTCGTTTCATCAGCTTCATATTTATAATAGGGCGCCATTGAAGCGAATACACTTTGAATATTAAATTTCATTTCAATATAATTTGTCGAGAAAGTATTCGTGCATTATACTCCATCATTTTGTACTTACAGATGATGGGAAACTTATTTCTTGGTACAATTAACTTCTGCAAAATATATTAGATTACTAGAGTTACTAAATTAATGGTTTTGACTTTCAAACTATTAAATCAGTAAATAACGTTTCATGTTATAAAATATTTTCAACTCGTCACACTGTGTTAGAGGAATTGCGGGTAATATAATATATATGCTACATGTGAACTTCGAACGTATCACGAAGTGCATTCTTATCTGGTTTGTGAAAATGCTCCCGTGTTACAAAATAACAATATCTCAAGACTTTTATGGGCGCTGCAGCATCTTTCTGTGTAGGACAGGTAAAAATGGATGTTAGAAGTATATTGTTGAGGTTTTTTAATTTGTTTTCCAAAAACTCTTCTTATTACAATGATTGGACATAATTAATATTTAAATGGAAGATCACGCGTGCGTGGCATCATCACGTCTACCAGTTTTCATTTCAATAATAATACAACATAAATTGGCAGACGATAATCTTCGACCACTTTAACAGTGAAAATTAATTTCATCTTGTAGATATTACCAAAAAAACCTATGTGGTAAAGAAAGCAACGAAATAAATTATTTTTTGTTTTTGATAACATTACAGATGAATTACACTATCGAGCCACTTACTGGGGGTTACTGAAAACAGAAAATACCGTATTCAAAAAAAAAAAATTAATGATATTTAAATGGAATCAAAATTATATTGAAGTTAAATTCTATCGTATATTAAGTAAATTACTCACATTTAGTTGAATTTAAATTACTCTTATAAATTACCGGCGGTGTACTTACTCTTAGGTATATTAAATTCAAGCAGGAATAATTCAAGAGCAGGCTTACCAATTTGCGGCGAATTCACATTAGGTCGTCTGTTCCTACGGTGCTCAGAATTTAGCATCATCGCTCACTAATCAAATTTCCTTACAGGAGAGACACATTGTACCCGAGGGTCCTGCGGGGGCGCGGGGGGCCCGGCGGAGGACCCCTCCGCCCCCGCCCCTTGTTCAATAAAGCTCAAATTAATAATGAAGTTAACCGGCGGTTAGAAAGCGGGTGACAAAATTAGCGGCCGCAACTGCTTATTACATTTTCCCACCTTTAGAGCAAATTTATGCCCGCCACGGTACCGGCGGAATTTAATTGCCCGAAGGTAAGATGCACTACGTAGGTGGCTTGAGAAATTCCGCAAAATAGCTTATGTGATTTGATTTTTTAAATTATATTTTCATAAAACTAGTTACGTGTTATATATAAGTTCTTAGTAAAAACACAGTTGATTTTATATTTATGTATTTTGAGTCTGAAAAAACAACTTTGAATTCAAGCTTTCAGTCATCATCAATTAAAAAATTGTCATCTTATATGAATAAAGGAGCCTGCATATATAGTATGTATATATTCTTCAGTATAATGCCCCGCTGGATTGTAGAGCGGACTACTCCAAGGGCTCACGCGTAACGGTCGTATTGCCGGCATGTGCGTCATATCGCCATCATTAAACTGTCGAGATCCAGAGGACATACATCACGTCGACGTTACTTTAAGCGCATATCTGCCAGTATTTCCTACTTAGTGCTATAAAATGTAATATTGATACGGGATCAATACTGTAAACAACCTCACCGAATCTAATAAAATATATTTCAACTTTGTATATGGTAACATGTATTGCTGCACTCTAAACATATATATCAAATTTAAATGACTTGTAAATAAAAAATATATAGATAACGGATTTCTGGTATAATATGGAGTTTTTTTAAGTAACACGTATAAATAAAAAATAAAAAATACCTGCCGATGTTAATAGGCTTACAATGAATGTGCAAGTAGCGCAAGTGACGGTTATCTCGCCCCCTCGCGCGCCGCAGGGGAGGTTAGACAGAAAGACATTCAAGCGTAGAGCTCTGAAATTGAGTTACGCAAGCAAAGTCAAAACGTCAGAAAAGAATATGAAAGCAAAAACATCACAGCCCGAAACCGCGCAAACCAACATGGAAAATTTATGCTTTTCTTAATATTTTATTACTCTCGGGAGTGCCCAAATTATTTTAGTGTATTATTATTTTTTCGTAAAATAGGAGGCTCCTTTGTTGTCTCGCTTTTCTTATTAACAGTGTTCTTTATTACTTACAACCTATTATGTTTGAAAAATTCAAGTACTAATGTTAAGAAATTATATCATTAGTACTTTCTTTTTTGGTACGCTAAATTACGTCGAATAAAACATAGCTTATTAATCACGCTTTATCTCTCCGTGAAAATATTTTTCTCGGCTTACTTCTGTAGAAGGAAAATATATTGATTGGTGTGTGTGTATATTGATTTCAGTTAATTGAAGATAGTTTTTGTTTTGGCTAATTCAAGATGATTTTCAAATGCGAGCTTGACTGCATTTGGTAATTTAATCTGCTTCCAGTTATTTCAAATAATACACCCTTCTGTGATCTCTCTCAAAGTCCACTGTTCCCTTTATCAAGAGTCAACGTGCTCGAATACTCCGTTTTCGAATTCTATTTATATAGTGAAAAGCTTTGTCTATCTCACAATACAGTGTTAATATTAAGGATTTGGAAATAACAGACGAATTCCATAATTTGTCGTTATGGGACATGAGCCACCGAGTAATGGCGGGAGGCTGCCGGCGCGTCTCCCAGGAGCAACGCTCTAATCGACGAAGTGTGGAGAATTCCAATTAAGATGTACGCAACACTCTGGGGATTCAAGGAAAGACATGAACACGAATCATAATGCGTTGGAAGAATTTATGCCCTCAAAAAGAATCGTATCCATTTTCTTGTATATTAATTGCAGTAAAAAATTATCAAGCAAGAGATTAAAACAGCAAATAATTAGCTATAGTATTCTATAATGCTAAGTGATAAAAAATAAGAGACTATTTTAATTATCAAATCAGACATTTTCAATGCATTTTGTGGAAAAAATTTCCTAGCAAGGATTAAGTATTTTGGTGATAATTTTCCTATTTTTTTTATCTATGTGTGAAAATTTGACGATTCGTTGTTATACATGTATTTAGCAATTTGGCTATTTTTTATTTTTTCATCCAAGATTATTTTAACAGCATCTTAATTATAACCAACGTATATTATAAAAAACTAACGACAATAAATCTTCATAATAGATAAACCAAAAACTCTCAAGCTCTCATTCCCTGAATAGATTTTTAAATCATTAAGGACCTCCTCAAATATTTCGACTTGAGTTTAAACAGATACTTAAGGACTGAGTAATTATTTGATTCGACCGATATGAGTCTATTCTATTCGCAAAAGTAATTGAATAAATTATCGCAGCCATCGAAGTTGGAGCACCTTCAAAGTTTAATGGGGCAAAACTTTCTAACAGCCATTCGGAGCATCAGCATCAGCTCGCCGGCCGCGGGTCTCCGTGAAAATCATTAATGCCGGCTCCACGCCGAGAAAAACGGCCCAAATTTCATTATGCAATCTGGGAAAATAAATAGGGAAAATAAACTTAGTCTAACCTTAATCTATCACTGAATAAATAACACGAGCGTGCTGCTTCCGTCCGGGTAGATTCTCTTTTGTTGTTCTGGTCCCAGGAGCCATGGTGCCTGCACTAACTTACCACCTTCTTATTGTGGGTATATTTTTCATTAGTAATTTACCAACGATTAAATTATTTATGTTTATTTTCACTGCTCTTGATTATTAATAATATATTCTATCACTGGATAATTTTATATTTTGTTATTTTTTTCAATTCTTAACATATATACTAAAAACGCCATAAACCTTTCTATTTTGATTATTAATATGCAGGTCATTTTATTTATTTTAATAGATAAACAAAAAAAAGTCGGAGGTAACTAAGTACCTTAAGATAATTTTAAATGTTTAAACGCGTGTCATAATTTTGATAAAAATGTAGGATTGAAAAAAAACACGTTCCATTAAATATAATTTATTGTACTGAGATCCCTAAAAAGATTGATTGTTCAAATAGCATCCTATAGGAATAGGGGTGCATTATACCACCCCCAAACATGGTCGGTTTCAACCCCTCCGGATATACCCTGAGGCTTCCGCTAACGATCAGCTTCTACCGTATCACTCCCTTGGGTCGAATCCACTTCCTTTGTCTTCGCAGTTTTTCTCGCTAAATTTTATAGTCGCATGGATTGAGCTTCGCTCCCGGGCGGCCGAGCTACACGCAAAGCCTCTGCTCCTTTCAACACTTCCACTGTGTGTCTGCTATCGTATATGTTTACTTTATTTCATATTTGATTGAACGAATAATTTATAAACAAACTATAGAAAAATCATTGTCATTTTGAAACAATTTTTTTCTCATAAATCATACTTCAATGCGACATAAGCCTTGATTTTTAAAATTAAAAAAATATTAATTTTAATCTCATTAGAAATAATTTATAACTTTTGTATTTAAGCTTTTATTTAAACATATTACTACATATATGTACGTCTGCAAATGTTGGCCTAATCCTTTGAAAACATCAGCTCCTCAAAGGAGCATTTCCCATAACAGGATTGAATAAAGTCGATCTTTGACGAGTCTCTTCTTCCTTTGTCCTTGAGAGCCACGTCTTTGGGGCCTTTTCTTTGTTTTCCACAATCCCAGACCCTCATTTCTCCTCCAATAAGATCGATCCTAATGTAAAAAGGCATAACGGCACTTCCATTTCCAGCTGGGCTGTGGATAATTAAAATTGATTATCATTGACCCTTCTATGGTATGGTAAATGAACTTTACTAAGCAAAAAGGTTTTAATCTTTTAATCAAAAAACATATTTTGAAAAAAAATCATACAAAACAGAACATACATAATTATATATTTTCACGTTTAATTATTAAGTCTCTGCTAGATTAAGCTCTCTTTGTTATGTCTCATCTCCATTCAGAATCAAGCTATTTATATTAATGTTATTTAATTTTTACCATCATTTTTTTATGGCAACACCTTATCATACTTGTTTAAAAATTTATAATTATAGCTTTGTAATTTACGATTGGTGAAAAAACTTAAATACATAACATTTGTCAATGATAATCATAAATAAAATTTCGCCTTTGTAAATTTTTTGTCCGGCAGTAAACGCCGAGCTGATAAAATAATATTTTTCATATTAAATCGTACATTTTTAATACCAATTGTCATAAAAATAATATAAAGATTGAAAAGTTACTAGTGAGCACTACAAGTTCGCTCATTTTCATTTTAACTTTTTAACAAGAATAATATTTTATTTTAATGGTTAGTAATGATAAAAGTATTTACAAAAATCAGTAACCATGTAATTTGATAGTTACTTAATTTTATTCAGACAGTTTTTAATTTAAAATTTTCGATGCTCCCGTTACACGAATTATCATTATTTTTTAATCAAAAATAAGCTCTTCGTTTGTACCTACTAGTATATTAATAACGATTTAGTATTTTCAGAGGCCTTCCTTGATTATATTTGCCAGATGTTAGGGAAAGGAGCTCGGACTAATCAAAATGTATATTAAGAACATAAATCACCAGCCATCACAAGGATACATAATTTTGTTTCCTTAAAATGACAGAATTTGTGATAAAAAGAAACGTTTCAATTAAATTTATATTTCTACTAATTTGAATCAGATAAGAGCACGATAATTTTTTTTGATGCGGCGCGGCTTCTTCAATCAATTATTAATACATATTTATAATTGATTATATATATATGTATTCAGATAAATATAATATTATATATATTTGTGTGATATATATAATGATAAATATAATCTGTTGTCTAATTAAATTCGATAAACTTCTATATCTTACCGTCAAAAAAAAAACGTTCAGTACACTCAAACAAACATTGAACACCTCTAACTCAAGTAAGTTTTAGCTCAAAAGCTTTTAGAAAAAGAGATTAGAATTCAATGAACCGATATTAATGTAAATGACCCGAAGGCGTCGCCTCTCAAATGGAATTGCGAGTGCAATATTTAACTTCACACATAATCCTGCAGTAACCTTTAATGCACCGTAAGAACAGCAAACAAATTGATGCCGGGAAACTCGGAAATGGATTTTGCAAAAATCATGGCTGTTTGTAGGAGACGATTGGAGCCTTCAAGTGGAAAGGTAAACTATTGGCTCCATTAACTTCGGAATTTGTGACGTAAGAAGGTGGGAACTCGACAACCAGCTTCTACGCTCTTTCAAAATAAATCTACTTTAACCTGCTGAATTCTTGTGATATTTTATAATCACTCTCTTGTGAAATTGTTTATTCTATAATTGTTATCCTAAATCAAACTTTTTGTCATAATGTTTGGTTTTTAATAAAATTTTATTTAAAAATTTCTTATTATATTTTACATAATTTAAGGGGAATGTTTCTTACGAGAGGGGAGGATTATTATCTCTCTGCCGATATTTAAATCGTATCCCACTAACTCATCTTCAGGAGTAATAGTGTGATATATTATGAATAATGGCTGAGTGCACCTCTTTGAGCGCACATCAATAGTGTAACGAAATGCTAACTCAGTCAGCTGTGGGCATAATCGTTTGTAGTCGAGAGATTAATTTATCTTATTTTCAGTTATTTACTACACATATTGTATCCAGACCTAGTTAAACATTTAATGAACCATAATTGTTACACAAAACGATAAACGATTATCAAATTTTATTTAATTTTCACAAAACCCCACACTCGTAATTCGGAAAATTTCAAAAAACTCTTTAATCTCTCGAATAGTTTGATATATTTTCACAGCAGTTGAGATTTAATCAGAACGAAGCAATTATTTCTGTACTATTGACGCGTGAAAATTTCTACTTGTTCCATTTATTCCTACTGAACCCCTACAAGGTTTTTACTGTGACCGTTTGCCTTACACAATTGCAACGCAAATTGCTTCGAAATTGATATGCAGGCGCACACTAGAATGACCTTAATTTGACACTTGCTCTATTAGTGTCACAAAATGTTTGTTCTTAGGTAAGCGTCGTCCTTACGATATTCGGAAGCTCTTTTATGAGCTCATGATAACGCTTTATTGACTATATTAACCTACTTAACCAAGCAAAGGATCTGGAGCGCTAAACATACATACCGCGAGTACACAACAATAGAAGTCTCCCAGATCCATTGTGTCTACTCAAGTTTAATCCTGTGGTTTCTAGCTCACGAGTATCTTTGTATTATGAATTGATTTTGGCCAAACTTCTGGAAGCTTAGTTGTAAAAGAAACTATTGAAGCGAATGAAATAGACTTCCTTCCTTCGTTTAGGCCGCAACTGAAGAAGTAAGTCAACTTTAATAAGATTAGGATTCTCAAACTTTATAAGACCAGGAATTAAGCCTAGAACTATTGTCGACAGGAAAGTTTCATCTTGAAAATTCTTTGGTCCGTAGTAAAATCGAGCCGATTATAATTTGAATTATAAATCATTAAAAACTGAAGCAATTCGCTCCACTTTAAAGAACTTATGATTTTAAAAGCATTATGAAAAAATTTTGAGCTTTTACTTTTTTGCACTTTTTGGGGACCTTTTAAATTTTTCAGTTTCAAAGATTTTCTTTTATTGACAATAGAAAACATTTTTTTTTTGCTTTCAATTGTATAAAGCATGTTGCCCTATCTTAGGTGTGTAAAAAATATTGAGTTTTCTTTTATTAGTCTATATATTTTTACAAAACTGAAATTTCACAATATACAGAAAAAAACAAGTCACTATTGTCAAAATTCTGTTTGACAATAGTGACTTGTTTTTTTCTGTATATTTATATTTTCTATTTACTTGTGTGCGCACGACTATTGTAGAGTGATGAGTTCATTCCATGAACTGAATACGTAGCTATTGAATATAAAAGGTATTTTCCGCATTCAAATATAAATATTTTTTGTTGACACGTTTTCTCGATTCTGCCTCTAAGTACAATTTTAATTCAAGAGCGTTTTTAATTCAGAATGTAAATTTTACTAAATATAATTTATTCATTTTATTTTACGGTATAATCCGGGCAACCAAATGCTTATTAGTTTCTGATTAGTATCTGCAGCGTGTAATTTTGTATGAGTGCTGGGTAGTTAACAACCACAGGCAGTCAGTCCAACTCTGTGGGCAGAATGAGGCATCAATTATTTACAAAGCCTACCCCAAACAAACGACCCAGCCCACGTCATCTTGCTCGCAGTTAGGCACACAGCTTGTATGTCTAGACAACACTGTTTAAATACAACGTCTCTAATACACACTTTTAAATAAAAATATGTACGTAATTAATCTATTTAAGCATTTTTCAAAATTAGCAGTTGCGTTACATTTTTATTGTGAATTAATTCATTTTTAAAATAAAATCATTTGAAATTGGTGTTTTATTGGTGGTTCATTCGGTTACTTAAGTGTTGAACTGCTTGAAGTTTTCGATACTCGGACGTTTCGGTTCCCGTGTCTTAGTTTGAAGAAATTTATTTCATTTTACATTAAACGTGGTGTTAAATCGACGATAGATAGATTAAAGAAACATTGTCAGGATTACTTGAAGAAACTAATATATTTAGCTACTAAATGACTTATGATGCCAACAATTGAAAATGATTGCCCATTAAAAGCTTGGCTAATTTGTGAATATTAATAGATACAAACTATTGCAATAATTAAGCATCCGCTATACACAAATTTACTTACCAATAATAACAAGTCGCATATGATAAAAAAAAATAAGTTTGCTTAGTTATAAAATAGTGTTGACATTCTTATATTGATAATTTATAAACCAGAAATAACTTTTAATTCTATTATATATATTCTGAATTCGAGGCATTTTGTGATTGTGAATATTAAAAATGGTATCTATACATTTGGAACGTGATGTGAATATTCTTTTATTGTAGTAAAAAAAACCAGATATTTTTACAAAATGATAAAAAATATTTAATTTGTTTTAGTAATGTTTTATTGAGTCAAACGGTTTTTTTGTTCTACAGTAAACATTACCTTAAAAAGATGCCATTAATATGTATTATAAAATAAATATTACAATTTTAAATAATGGCTTACTTCTTGTATATATTTACATTATCTATTTATATATTATCTATTTATAAAGCTTTATTAAACTTGTCTGCGTTCAGCAATCCTTAAGCCTAGTGGGAAACGACCAGAACAGGGATCGACAACTTATGGCCCAAGCTTACCATAACTTTGGGTCGAATAATGTCAATATTCAATAAAAATCAATCTTCAATCTTTTTTACTGAATTATCTATAGTGGGCAAGTATTTCTATTTGTTTCATGTTCATAATATATAACTAGTGATTTCATTCATAATCCTTGTATATATAAATGTATATAGTATATATAAATATAACTACATATAAATATAAATGTGTGTGTTTGTGTGTGTATGTGTGTGTGTGTGAATCAATGGTTTTGATGTTTTGTACTTGTACAGTTTTAAAATATATAAATATATATATATTTTCGTAAAAAAAAATCAGATTTAAACTATTATGCCGGTGTTATTTTTAATGCGTCATAATAACAGATGTTATTGATCCACGAGCTTAGATATAATTAATAAATAATAATTTAAAATATTCTAAGTAAAGAATATGTTTAATAAATTTAAAAAAATTGTAAAAAAATTAATTTTGATTTTTAATTTTATAACATTTTTTCAGGTTAGTTTCATGAGCAAAAATATATTGCCAACCACTGGCTGAGGGTCTGGTAAATCGCTTTTCGCTGTATGAGATTAGATCCCTTTGGTAAATCAAGCTTACGAAGTCAAATATCTATGCACATAAACACGCTGTATAGAATCGGTAAAGAATAACTTTAGATAGGAAATAATCAAACAAAGGAACATTTACTGACGAGGGAGGGGGCGACTGGAGCGACTACCTGCTCTTGACAGAATTAAAATGTAACATTTATCTCCTCGCATATTTTTTTTGTTGGTGAATTAATGTATATTTATGCAATCATTTTTATCAAGCACTAAAAAAAACACAAACTTAATTATAAAACCAATTACAAACGCATTCAAATTAAATTAGTTAACTTTTCTAACAAAATTATAATTATAATTTTTTTCTATATAGTTAATTATATTTTTAAAAAATCTTTTTTAATATACGCCCTACGACTTAGCTTATTTTTATATAATATGTTTTATACTGTTTGTTAGATTAAATTATTTATGCTGTTTGCTTGTAAAGTTCGTGAATTATTTTGATGAAATATTTTTTATAATTTGTTATTTTGATCACTAAAGTTGGCATTAATTCACAAGCGTTACTTTTGTCAGAGTTGTGTTGTTTGATCATCCACTTTAGCTTTGTAAAGATTCGATCAAATATTGAAAAACCCTGCAGCGAGTCTGCAATCGCCCGGACAATTACCGTATTCCAAAGTCCGTGATTTATATTCGTGATTCACGGCAGAAGACTCCATTAGTCTAATGACACCAATTAAAGCGCTCCTCAGATTATTGGACCGGCCGGACGTGACCACCTGAAAACTGCACATTTTAATTAAAAGGCAGTTCATTTCGGTTTGAAATTGAATGGACGTAGTAAAGAGTATCCTGAAAACAAGCTGGATGCTGTTTTGAATCCCAGCAGACTTGAAATAGTATTTTAATTTCATTTTGTAGCTAGCATCGAGTAAATTGATTCAAATTTTCATTTATGCCAGAAATGTAAACATGAAAAGAGTATACGCTTAGAGTATATTAAAAGATAATAAAAAACAATTGCAATAGTATATGCTATACGTATACCTTACGCTTATAAAGTATTTATTTTATTAAACCATAAATCAATTGTTTTGGAGTATAAAATATATTTTATAGTGCTTACATCAAACAATCGTTTATTTAATACAATAACTTAATAGTTAATCAAAAACAAAACAACTGATTGTGGATTAAACAACTTTCGTCGTGTCTACGCTTTATATTAAACTTTTAATTATTTATTAGGAAAGATTATTTTTAATTGTGTAAAATTTATTTTTAAATAAAAATATGTCTAGTAAGTTTTAAATTTTTTTTTTTTTCGAAAAACACCTTTTATTAGTTGAACAATACAAAATTATATCGTTTTTATTTCATAACAAGACATAAATCGTGTCAGTTCACTTTTCTAACAGACTTATGAACATGTGGGTATTTGGAAAATATGAATAGATTTTTGCTCAAATTACGTAATTTACTTCTGCCATAAAACTTCAAGCTCAAGTAATTTAAATTTTATAATTTTAAATGATTAATTAAAATTACTGTTGCTATGCAAATAAAAAATTTGAAGAGTTGAAAAAATGTAAGCTAGTTTTTTTAAGAATGTAAGAATAAAACAAATACACTGTTGCTTCGTCAGAAATGAAATGTCTTTCTTGGAGTTTGGCGTTTGTTTGTCAGCGCGTTGGTGTAGCTAAGGGTGTGTACTCTAGGCACCCCCGCCCCTACTCCAGCCCCTCCTGGGTCCGGCAAACACCGCTAAGTGAGTAAGTGAATCTGGAGCAATCCGTTGGCCGCTGGAGGACCTGGCCTGGTGACTGCAGTGCTTCATCTGCATTTCTCGACTCACCACGTGACCCGAGGTATTATGGAGGGGCAGACCACTGTGAAAATAGCGATCTAAGGAGTTTAGCTAGCTTACGAATTTTATTTTACTTTATAAAACAAACACATCATAATAAACGTAAACGTTGTTTAAAATTCAAATTTTAATCCCAGCTAGTTATAATAACAAAATATAATGTGTCTAGACGTATATTTTGAATCGCAACTAATGTAATTTTTAGCATCGCCTTTTATCTTTGTCACTGGAGGTCTTATTTGCATTATTCTAAAAATAATTTCATAAATATTCAGAAGCTAGTTCACAAACAAATAACGCTTTATAAGCTGATTAGTACCAGTCACCCGTGGACTATTCGTGTATATTATGTGAAAAATAATGTTTTAAAGATTATTTAGAACTTCTGCTTGTAAATGATTGCTTCTAAAAGAAATGCTTGGGAATATTAATCATTTGTTTAATATTCGTATCAATAACCAACACATTTCTCATTACAGTTGAAATGTTCAGTTGTGCATTTGTTCGCGTAAACTTCTATTAAAGTAACATCAAATATTAAATATGAATGTTAAAGCAAACATCTGGCCTAGATATCCCAGCTGTTTATATAACAGTAACAGTGAAAGACAATGCCTTGCAGGGCCGTATTTCTAACTAATTGAAATATATATTTAATTGTCATCACTGCTCTAATCTGCATGTTTATGTTCATACGTAAAAAAAAATTGACAGCAATTATATTGAATCTGTCGTGATCCCAATTTCAAATTTTAATTTGGAGTTTAAGAATCACCAATACTATTATTCACAGGTCTTCTTTATTAGTCAGCAAGACATCTATCATTCAAGTTGTAATACTCTTGTTAAAACAAAGGTACGCTTGATGATTAGAAAAAAACATATTTATAACAAAAGGTAGCGAGAAATCATCATCCTGAAACAAAATATTCATCTTTCAGTGTAAAATAAGTCAAATTTATATAATAAAATTGATTTCTTTGATCCTACACTTTAAATTTAAAAAAGACACTAACTCAATACTAAGAAATATTTGTGGTTGAGTTTGATAAGCGTTCTTGATTGATTACTGTAGGACATACATTGCATTTATTTTGTTAAAAATATATTGTAAGGTGTAGTTTTTATAACGCGCTATGACGTTGAATATTTATCAAATTTCCGATAATTTTTATTATAATATTCATTTTGTAACTCGTCTTCAATGTTTAAATATAAATTATACAATAAGTTCTGTTTTACACTAAATAGTATTCGTCGAATCATCTTGTCCTTTTTTTTCAGTAGCATTAATATTGGTATTGCATGTCTGTGATTAGAACTTAGGTATTTAAAACCATTTGAGGATTTCATTAATGTTTTAAATACCTCAAAATAATTTTAGTTATTAATAACATAAAGGGTAAAAATCTTTTAAGTAACCTAAATTGTACGTTGAGATCATCATATGACGAATGAGTTATTTCTTCTTTATATTTTATCTTTTAACAAACCTTTACATATTCATAAATATACATTAAAGAAAAGGATTTTTTTGTTTTAGAAAAGGGTTTTTTTTTTGTTTATTACTCGCCTCTTTCGTGCACGTATTTTAAGTGTTCAAAATACTATCTATGAAGAATGTAAAGTAGAGGATGTCCATTCATAACAATCCATTGTCTCTTCCGTGCCTGTTTCTAAATGCGTTCTAGTAAATGGATATTATTTGTTGTTTTAAATTATTAGAAAATATATTATATCCTTATCATAGTTGTAACATCATATGGAAAGATAAGATAAAATGCAACAAGGTGTGCAAAATTTTTATGCACATATGCAGGGTAAATTAATTATTTGAAAAAATAAATAGTTATTCCACATTCACTTTTTTACAAGAATGTTAATGTAGTGAAAACTTGTATTCAATCAATTCATTGTTAGATAGAATTAGAATTAGATATTTTAGCATTGAAAACAAAACAAAAAAGTTATAGGGTACAAATTGGCAACAAACCAAAAAGCAACCAAATATGATATGAATCAAAGTGTTTTGGGCTCTCCTTCGCCGCCAAAAAAAAGTGACCCTCAAAGAGATGTCAGTCAGTACATGTAAACTGTATTAAGCCAATAAGTACTGTTTGCAGGTGAAGTTAAGACTTGAGCGCTTGTAGCGCGAGCGACTAGACTCCAGTTCACTGTTCTCAGATAACCTTAGGCACGGCAATGGCTCTGGTGACATTTTAAATCAGTTTTCACATGCTTACTCGCATTTGGCTTTGAATCCGGTCAGAGTGACGTCAGACATCGCGACAATGGGACATTTTGTCGCAACTGACCGTTTCCGCTAAACTCCAGGCCAAATCACGCGGGCTGGACATCTCGTCCGCGGTAATGACGGGTTCTAATAGAACGAGCTGACAAACGCCATCACGAATTATTCGACAGGCTAAGAATATTCCGCTCGACCTGCATTAATACCAACCGCAAATGAAAATCACTCGTGTCGTTCATCACCGATATCGAAACAATATTTTTTTTTCATTTTAAACTAGGTAACTTACGTACTTGACAACTACATTAATAAAAATTAAATATTTATTTTACTCACGTCAACTTTCGATAATATTGCGAATGTAGTGTATTACGCTGAAAATTAATTTAAAGGGTCAAACCACATTCATTGTAATATATCGATTTACTTTGTTATTTTATTTGTATATTTTGTGTTAATAAATTAAATGTGAGGGATCGATCTTGGAATGGTCACTTTCCGAACTATCCTACCGTCGCTAATGTGGCTCTCGGACACGATGCGGGCCGAGCGGACGGGGCGGCCTCCGCGACACGACGCCGCGCTCGCCGGACCGACGCTCCCGGCCAGTGCGGGACGCGTCCGCGAGGCGACCTCAGCTCGAAGCACTCGCGGAGAATGATGGATGGAAAATTCTCCGGCCAAATCCCCATGAAAGATAAACGCGATTTCATCGGGCAAACATGGTGACGGTGGAGTCAGTGCGTCGGGGCGGCTGAAGAGGAGCTCAGTCCGCCGGCCATGGCCCCGAGCAGCTGGAGGGAGTTCGGCGCGGCGCTCAGCGGTGAGTGAAGCTCCTGGACGCCCGCCAGCCGCGCCCGCGTCCCTGCGCTTTCCGAGACTTATATTTGGCCGACCTTGTTCGTCTGACAGCGCAGCGTCTCCGACTTCGTCATTGTGATCATTTCGAAGATATCTGTTTTACTCCGGCCGAAAGTTTTTAATCCATCCTGCGCTCACGACGTGTGTCTTGACTTAGGTGGTAGCGTACACGAATTTATCGATTTTCGTTATTCATTTGTGTAGAGAAAATATTTGTATAAGCAAAAAAACCCTTTTTGACTATTCAATTGCGTGCTCATATACTCGATTCTTTTAAGCATAAAATCACTTACACCTTTCGGAATAATTACGAAGTATCTGAATAAAATGATAATGAAGTAACCTTGCCCTTGAACTTATACATTTTACGCAGTTTTAAGTACTCGATTGAAACAAATGTGATTTTTTTTCATTGAGCACAATTTTCAGTGCATGTTTATAGTAAATATACTCCACTGAAAGTTGGGTGCACACCAAACACTCCAACACAAAACGATAAAATTAATAAAATAAATTGTGAATTACGTAGAAAAATGTTTTATCTTTGATGACAGTCATTGAAGATAAAACAAATGCGATTCAGATTCAAGCAGATTCCGATCGAATGATATTATCTTTTATTTTATATAATATTTTTGGCGAATGACTATTTTAAAATTTAAATATTTTTGGCATACATTTTTGTATCACAAAACACAAAACTATTTCGCGCATCCACGTGTCAGCAACTCGCATATAATTTATAAATATCCATGTGGTTTTATTTTATTGGTTCGCTGCGGAGCGCGCTCTCGGCTCGGCCCTCACATCGGGAATTTTGAAAATATAAAACTGCACTTACAATCAATAAATGTTAAGAAGTAAACTTGGAAAAGTTTTATCTAATGTTGCCTCTGCCAGTAAAATTCTTAAATATTGCAATATCACATATTATTTGATTCCATAAATAATTAAAAAGCAAACATATCAATTTATCAAAATCAATTTACCGCTGTCGGAAGACTGAACAATACCAGATAGGATCTTACAGAAAATTTGAAATCAAAGATTATTCAAATAGCTTTATGCGTGTATCGTTATTATTCAAATCATTTCACTATCAACAAATATGATCAGCCAAATATCAAATATATTACGATAACTTATAAATATTTGGTCATTTCTAAAAGTGTTCATAATCTCCCAAGCATGTGACTGTTCACATTTGTTATTATGGAGAATTACAAACAAGACTTGTCTGTTGTGGGTAGTTTATTTTTTCGGATCATTTAATTAATCTGCGTCATATTTTTATTTTACTATTTCCGAGTGTACTTGATAAATATTTTTATTTGAAAAAAACAATTAAAGTTTTTTTCTCGAAGTCTAGTAATAAACATTGCAAAGAAAACTCTATACTGGTACTTAGCTATGAATAACCGAGAAGTGCTCTCTGTTGACCGAAACAACGTTAAAATTTACGCATCTTATAAACTCCACTTATAGTTTCCGTTTTTCTTCGCAGTTTTATCTTCGCTATCCACTTTTTTAAAACTAAAATCTTTGTCATTTATGATATTTATCAAAAGATCATTTTTATCTTAAATTGTGTACTAGGATAATTTAACTTAAAATGTAGTCACGTTTTTTACACTTTGTTTATTGAATAATATATAATAAAATTTTAGTTAGTTAATATACTAGAACCTTATATAAAATACACTGACTATTGTTTTTTTTTCCGGAGAAAGATAGTGGCACATCGAAACTGTTTTGTGTTATTAAAGAGCAGTTTTGATTTTAAAATATCTTCACTAGAAAAAAACAATTACCACGACTGCGTTATTTATGAATATGCACCCAACATCGCATACTAAAATTCTTCAGCCTAGATAACAAGTGTTTCTCTGTGTATGAGTCAGTCGATAGATGTCCCTGGTGATACTGGATTGTGCCCACAGCGACGCTGATCGCAGCAGCCGCGGGCTCCACGGTGGGATGGACGTCTCCTACGCTGCCGCGACTCCTGAGCGCAGACTCTCCTATCCCCACCTCCCCAGACGAGTCGTCGTGGATCGCGTCCCTCATGATCCTGGCCTCGGCCATCAGCCCCCTGCCCGCGTCCTGGCTGGCGGAGCGCTTGGGGCGCAAGGGGTCCCTCCTGCTGGCCGCCGTTCCCTACGTGGTGGGATGGGTTCTCGCTATGGAGGCGCAATCCGTCATGCTGATCTACGTTTCCCGGGCCATCTCCGGCCTCGGTTATGGACTCGTCTACACGGTAGCGCCTATGTACCTCGGAGAAATCGCCTCAGACAAAGTGCGCGGATCTATGGCCACACTAATTACTGTCATGTCTAAGGTAAAATCATACACTCACAATCTCACATTATTTCGTTTTATCGTGTGTCCATATATTCATGATGTAAATCTCAGAATTTCTTTTAAGAAGACAGGCATTTTCAGCCGCTAATGCAATTATCATGAAATGAAAAAGTCAAACGTATATTTTCATATTAAAAAATACTTAGTTTGCCTTTTCAAAAATACGATAACCGGTTGTATGTTATTAAGTATTTAATAATATTTGCAGGCTGGGATCCTGGCGCAGTACAGTATCGGCCCGTACGTGTCTATGGCGATGTTGGCTGGTATTAACTTATCTCTTCCGATAGCCTTCGTCTTAACCTTCATGTGGCTTCCCGAATCTCCGTACTTTTATCTCAAAGTACATAAAACGGAAAAGGCAGAGCGATCCCTCAAGCTTTTGAGAGGAAAGAACAACGTTAAAACGGAACTCGACGCGATGGAGAAGCTAGTAGCCGAAGACATGCGGCACAAGGGGAGGTGGAGGGACCTGGTGCTGGTGGAAGGGAACCGGCGAGCTCTCATCATAATACTGGGGGTGTACACGACCCAGCAGCTCTGCGGTAGCACCGCCGTCATCTCGTACGCGCAGCAGATCTTCAGCCAGACCGGAGGAGGATTGGGGGCCGAGGAGGCTTGCATCCTCTTGGGCAGCGTCCAGCTCTTCACCTCGACCGCGTCTTCTCTTCTGGTGGATCGGCTCGGCAGGAAACCGCTTCTTCTTATATCGTCTAGTGGAGTGGCCCTCGCCAACTTATCAGTAGGAACGTATTTCCTATTAAAACATCTCGAACACGAGCATGTTGACAAATTGCTCTGGCTTCCTTTGATTTCGATAACGATATTTATATGCTCGTATACGATAGGATTGGCGACCGTTCCTTTTGCGATAACTTCTGAAATGTTCCCCACTAATGTAAAATCCATGGCAACTTGCGTGATACAAACCTACACATCCATCAGTACATTTGCCGTCACCAAACTGTACCAAGTAGTAGCCGACAACCTGGGGACGTACGTTGCTTTCTTGGGATTCGCCGCATTCTCCTCACTTGGCATACTCTTTATAATTATTCTACTGCCTGAAACAAAAGGCCAATCCTTCGCGGCCATTCAAAATCAACTGCACATCAAACCTTCCAAGCTGAGAGAGCCTAAAGACTCACACGAAGACGATGGTTTATGAATAATCATATTTTTTCTTTATACTCAGTAGATAATAAATGTTTATTTTTATGTTATTTTTAATTCATAATGCATGCATTATATTTCAGATGCCATAATATAAATGAGTAAGTTGAATAGTGTCGTATCTGCGTATAGTAAAACATTAAAATGTACCGTCGAAAATATAAATAACATAAGTATAGTTTTACATGACCAGATCAATATTATTGTGTTATTATTTTAATGTTACTTGATATATATATATATATATATATATATATATATATATATATATATATATATATATATATATATATATATATATATATATAAATATATATATATCAATATATAATATGTATATATATTTCTTTAGTAAACTATATAATAGTTAGGTATGAAACATTTTTTCATAACATTTATATAAAATTCCAATGTCAAATACTTAAAAAAGGCATGAGCAGAAAAAAAAATTGTGTTTTAATAATAAATTTAAATATTTTATGTAACGTGCTTGTTTCAATTCACGATTAAAATTTCAACTTGACACACCGAGAAGACACGATGTGTACTGTGTGACAATCATAAACCATGTTTACCTACGTGATAAATGGTGCATCTAAATTACATCTTAAATGACTTTTCTACTTATTATTATTTAATTTCATACTGTGCCGATTATATTACAACTTCTACACTATTTTTCTTAATACTTTTTTCACGCAAAACTTTTCTGTTTTTTCTCCTGGAGTCCTATATCACTAAAGGAAAGCACTCTATCCTGAATATCTGAATCTTTTTATCCTGCAGGATCTTGGTCTAAATTGCTTCAAGCCGGCAATCTTGTAGGTTATCGTTAATCCTTAAATCCGGGAAGTTTTTTTCCCGAGTCCCGAATATTTTTTTCATTATTCTTGCGTCCCTGTATTTCGTCATCCGGCAAAATAACTTTTTTATATTATTTGTAAGTAAGGAATTCAGAGTTCGCCTGAATTTTCAGACCACTTAAAATATCGTTAGATAAAATGTTCTATTATGGTATTAACGAGGAAATTAATGTATTTTTCGCGTTAAAACATGACATTATCTATGTGACCAAAATTACGTATTTATAGTTTTGGATACAATAAGGATACAATACATGACAACATTTGAAACTCAGAATAAATATTTTTGACAAAGTAACGTTAGAAGTTTCATCAATAACATCTACCTGGCATCACATTTTCATGTCAGGGATTCTATTTAATATACTCAAGATTCACAGTTAGACATTTATCTATAATCATACAAAACCGAACAGTAATAGACCGATATAACTCAAATCGTAAAGTTAAATTAAATTTGAACCTTTTTATTCATATTTATGCCAAGTACATATAGTTTTGTAAAATTTTATCACAATATTTCTCTACATCGACAACACCCACTGTATAATTATTTTATGGTAGAGATTTACATTATCTTACTCTATATAATAACTGAAATGCTCACTATCATCAAAAGTCTCGTATCGTTCGCTACTTTTGTTAAAATATCTACAATGAAAATGCTACTGTCAAGTTGTCTTTTTCTGGTAAGTATACTCATTTTTATTAAACAAAGTACAAATGATTTTGGTTTAACACATGTTAAGTATTTTGTGATTTTATACAGCAAAAGAACTTATCTCGTAGAGCTTATCAAATTGGGTCATTTAATAAAAATATTTTAAGCAATTAACATTAGTTACTGAATAATCATCGGAATTTAACGTCTGTGGTGTATTTTTCTTTATAAAAACTTTTTTTTATAATATAATTATCATGCTGGGATTTTTATTTTATTTTTAACCAGAAACATTTAAATATTTTTTTACGTTAATATTAACCTAAAAACCCTAAAATTTGTGAAAATATTTTTAGGGAGTTTTTGTAAATAAAATAATATATAATCAAATAAGCAGCGGTTAAAATTAAACTGAAGATCGAACAAAAACATGTTATTATAACATAACACGTGTTCGACAATAACCAGATGTCTCCCTAAAGATTAATTATTATTTTTCAAAGGTTTGGAATTACATATACGTATGGTGTGTAAAGATAACTATATACGTAAATTCTTAATTTCCTCAATAGCAACTTATGAGTTATTTTATTTATTTTAATACTTAATTATTACATTAGGTTTTATTGTTTTTATTTACTAAATTGCATGTGACTTTATTTAAGGTTGTAGCTAGAACAGTACTAGGTGAGTGCGGGAAATGCTCCGCGACAAGCAATACGCAGTGTGACTCATTAAACAAATTCCGAATGTGTAATCCTGTAACAAGTGAGTACTTAATAAATCCAAATTAAAATTATATTTTATTCTACATATTTTGTAACATTTATCATACTTATAATGCAAATTATATGATGTAACATTCGTTTGATTTACATCGTGCGAGTCAATCTAAAATAAAATATTAATGTTTTCTACAATTTCAGAGCTCGTGGATTTTTTTACCATGAGCTGAGAAATACTAATAAATGTGGAAATTATTAAAATACACATTAGTATTTAGCAATTTAAAAATTTTGTGGCTGCCATTGTAAGTCTCACATTCCTTTTAAAATAAACTCCAAACAAATACAAAAAAAAAATATATATTGTTACCACACCATTATTAAATATATCAAAATATTCACATTGATTTTAAACAATAAATTAAATGCTGATACCACAACTGTTTATCACGTTTGATATTTTCTCAAGATTTAATGATAATAAATTTTCCAATATTAAAGTTGCAGCTTTATGCACCCATTATCGGCATTAATGTCAAAAATCATCGACAAAGTCTGCGACTAATAAAAATATGATTTATTGTATAATTGCTACAGGTGTTGCCGGCGGCGAGACTTACACGTGCCCAGCTGGGCTCTGGTGCTCCTCCACCCTGGCCAACCCCTGCGGGTCGGGCAACCCCGACTGCCTGTGCAACTTCTGCATCAATAACGTGGCGTGCGTCAGCGACACACAGTACAGATACTGCTCAGGTTACAGCCCCATAATCTTTCATTAAACCTCAATACATCACAGCGCTTGACCCCATTCAGGAATTCATTCATCATAGCAAAAGGCCTCAGTAAACATTTATTGTGATGTGATGAATTGACCACAAATATTTGCGTACCTTTTTTAAGATGGAGTACCGTTCATTGACCGCTTTACAAAGTATGGCAAACGTATTATTTGAGTACTCACTATTCATTATAAAAAAGGTTTTTTTTTTACTTTATAGAAAATAACAATACTTTTCCTTAACAATAATACTTCATTTCATATAAAGTAAAAAGCGTATATAAAATATGTTGTGTTGTAACTTATGTTTTTTTTATAAAATGAAAAAAACTCAAAATAATGTTAGTTCCTTCGTTTTAGCATATACTTACATCAATTTGAGAAATACGTAAAAAGTGACATCTTTCAAATGATCATACATATTTTTTTCCAAAACAAGATACAATTGAGTAAATATCTAAAAGAATAATAATAAATATTTTTCCAATAGGCAACAAAAAATAACAATTGTTAATGTTGACCGACGCCTGCAAGACTACTTTAAAATTTTTCTTATCATATCAATGCAGATGATACAAGTGAGCCGTTGCTGTATTGACTTAGCTTGTCAGAATAATCACAAGTATAGATCAAGTTCTATAATATTATTTTACTAATAATAATATAATTTTTAAAGTCATTCAATAATCAATAATATTAATTTTGCAACCGTCAGTGAAATGTTTTAAAATTAATTGACGGAATGCCAAAAAATGGAGAAAAGAGGGAATAAAAATTTTCTAAATATTTTTTTTATGGCATACCAGTATTTAATTGACGCATGTCTGAAAATTGACTGTAAAATCAGTGCAGCAATTTTCTTTCCAATTTAAATTAATAGCTACCCGTCTTTTAGCAAAATGAATTTTCGGTTTGTTAATTTATTGAAGGGTGTTTGCAGTGCCAGACGTTATTCTCTCCTGCTCGGACGACACGACCTGCTCCCCGGAGAGCCCCGCCATATGCGTGGCGGGCGCCGCCAGCACCTGCCCGCTGAGCACCTGCTCGAACACCGGCCGCTTCCCCACCCCTGGCTCGGCCTGCAAGGCTTACTACCTCTGCTCCCGGGCCAGGAACGGCACCCTCACCAGGACCGATCTCTCCTGCGCCGGCGTGTCCCTGTTCAATCCTGCCAGCCAAAAGTGCACCACAAGATACACCTGCGTGGTGTGATATTGTCTCTACGTTAAAATTCAAAATAAAATAGAGTTCGTATCGGACGTCAGCTGCTTTATGCTTTTTAATGCTGTATACGTTTATAAATTGTACACTATGTCTTTGATTCATATTATATATTTACTGTAAACGTAGTCCAAAAAAAAGCCTCGCACGCAAGCCGGCGTAATAAAACATATGCGGATGTGAAGGGTCCGTAAAATAATCTTTATTACTTTATTTATAATTTAATTAAGTGTAAAACTATTTTATTTTTAGCACTCAATACTGTGAAATTTTTACTTTGTGGCGGTGATTTTAATTTTTGATAATAAAAAAATATTTTATTATCAAACCATTTTTTTAAAACATGCTGCAGACAATGGTTTTACAAGTATATTTAAATTTAAATGTGTTTGTGTAATAATTTTGCCTGAGCTTATGTTAGTATTTATTTTATTGGCACAATTTTTTGTCACAATCTCTGTTGAATTAATGTCCAGCGATAATTCAAAATACAATATCATATCACAAGCGCTCAAAGCGACTCAAATTCGACGTTCGAGTAGCTGATAAATGAAACTAGAATTAACAATCTGTTAAATACGTAACACAAGTTAAACAAAGAATTAATCAAATAAAAGTATCAAATAGAGATTCTCTATCGCACTTTTGCAAGTACTATAGCTAAATTAATTTCATTTTAATTAATTCCTTCTTAGTTACGGACAAGGTATTTAGCACAAACATCTGCATCCATACGAAGCTAGCCAATAGCTTTATAAATTAATATAATGGCTTCATTTAACTGCAGTGTTTGTGATTAAGCGTATGTTTATACGTAACGTATTTAACGTATGTTAAAAATTTGCTGCTTTCAAAAATTTGGCTGCTTTCAAAAATCCTTAACAGTATTTTAACTGCATACAATAGGACAAGCTTCGAAGATATGAAAAGTTGGTAACAGCCACAGACGAATCGCCTTGTCCAAGTTTTCCTTTAGCAACTACTCATCTGTTAAACCGCCTGTAAAGATAAACGTGATCGGTTATTGACAATCCTCCAGCTCAGAGATGTAGGTTGGCCATCATGCAGCAATAATTTTCACACAGTTCTATTACAGTAATACATTTCAGAGAGACCACAAGTAATTAAAATATTAAATTCAAAGACAAGAAGACAAACTATGTTTCAAGGAAACAACATATTTTGACGAGACAGGTAACAAGCAAAACGTGTATGAATTGCTAATTACTTTTATTTATCAAAGTATCTAGCAAAAAATAAATACACTCTGAAACTCCATGTTATCCATGTAACGCACGCCATATTCGCAATCTAATCGATGCATTGTTGCAATAGAAACGGTATTTATCACATCTTATTGCAAGTGTATCACTTTAATATCTTCAATACCCGAGTTACGTCGGATTGCAATTGACTCTCGTTTGGTAAACGTAGAAGTTATCATCATATTATTATTTGCAATAATTTGACTGCTTGAGAGACTTTCAGCTTCTCTATTTTATCTAACTTTTACGGTATAAATACTATCGTTGAATTTATAAATCTCAAGCCATACTTTACAGGCAATCGAACATACGAAGAAATATTATTTTTTCAATTTTTTAACATTAAAAAAAAAATTAAAAAACTGTAAAACATACCTAAAAAAGCGCACCTCTTTATTAATATAGGTATTATATATCTTCATTAAATATTATAAAATACGCGTAAATATATTACAGTTTCTGAAACAATTATATGAGATTTGGAACAATATATTTAATTTTTGTTACAACTTACAATCCTACTGTAAAAAGCTATATTCATTTTTTTTTATATATAAAAAATATATATATATAAGTTTAATTCTTAAATCATTTTAGATTCTCCCACATATCAAATATTTTGTATGGACGAAATCAGCCTGCGAACAGGCGACTTGCACAACGCGACTTGCACAGCGCGACTCCAAGTACTTGTGATGTAAATTCTAGTCGCGGCTGGCAGATGTCTCTTACCAAATGTTATTCCAATATTTATATTTGGTTATTTTTGTTTTTTTTTATTTAATCTTAAATTGTCTATACCGTTTTTTGTATTTATATTTTCGTAACTGTCATTTTTGACATAAGCAATATCTAGCCCCAATTATTTTTTTAATACATATATACGTCTTTTAATATTTATCTATATTAACATACTAACTTTAAAATAGTACAATTTTTATTTATAATTTTTGTTAAATTGTTGATATGTACACTGAATATCAATTCATATTTTTATAAGTCAATTTGAAAAATATAATATATAAGTATTTCTGATTATTCTCACCACGCTCATGGCTTGGTACTTGGTTTATTCCAAAGCAGGCTGAATAAATAGAATACTTGCACATTTTTATGACCATTGATATGATATTGCAAAAGTATTTTCATAGTTTTTATAAAATCATAACATTTAGTGCAATGGACGAAGCACAGTCGCATGCGAGACAGTATTTTGTCGCCAGCATCGGTACATAAAATATATTAAATAAATTATTTTACACGACTTGTGGGTAAAACGATAAAGTGAATATATTTTTTTAAGCAACGATATTTTTCGTGATTCATTTCTAAAACTGTCAATATGGTATTTGTTTTTCAGTAACGCTAATAACAGCAGCCGCCGGCACTGTGGTGGCATGGACCTCTCCAGCATTGCCCAAGCTGCTGAAAGAAGACTCGTACATCCCCATCAGCAGCGGGGATGGCTCCTGGATAGCGTCCATCATGATGCTGGTCTCAGTGACCAGCGTTCTCCCGAGTGCGTATCTAGCTCAGCTCTACGGCCGCAAGACGACGTTGCTTCTAGCTGCCGTGCCATTTATCCTAGGCTGGATCCTCATCATCTTCGCGACCACCAAAGTCGAATTGTACGCCTCCAGGGTACTCTCTGGTCTCGGATATGGAGTCGCATACACCGTGGCCCCCATGTATCTTGGAGAAATAGCATCCGATAGCGTTCGCGGAGCGCTCAGTTGCATGATCACTTTGCTAAGCAAGGTCGGTTGACTTTGAGTAACTGAAAATAATAACTGTAATGATAAAGTAACTGATACTGTGAACGACGTAAATTCATAAAAAAATATTTGTGAATTTGTTTCAGTTCGGCATTCTCTTCCAGTATTGCGTCGGTCCGTACGTCTCCATTCCGGCGTCTGCGGGAATTTGCTTGATCTTTCCGATCTGCTATGCTCTGATGTTCTTCTGGCAACCGGAATCTCCTCACTACTGCATGATTCGCGAAGACAACGGTGGAGCTGAAAAATCTTTGCAGAAGCTGCTTATGAAGGAAGATGTTATGAATGAATTCAAAAACTTGAAAATTCTGATCACAGAGCAGATGTCGAACAAAGGAAATTGGACAGATTTGATTTATAAACCTGGAAATAGAAAGGCTCTGTCGGTCGTGCTGGTGACATACGCGACGCAACAGTTATGCGGGAGTTCTGCGGTGATCGCGTACTCGGCCGAGATATTCGCCGGAGCCGATGGTGCCCTCGGCCCCAGCGAGTCCTCGGTCATCCTGGGCTCGGTCCAGCTCGCAACGGCCATTCTCTCGGTGGTGCTGGTAGACCGTCTGGGGAGGAAGCCACTTCTGCTGACGTCCATGTCAGGAGTGACAGTGACTAATTTGCTCATAGGTGCTTACTTCTATCTGAAGAATGAAGAACATCGCGACGTGTCAAATTTTCGTTGGTTGCCCATAGTGACCATAGTGATATTTATAATCAGTTATACTATCGGATTGGCGACGGTTCCCTTCGCTATCACTTCGGAGATGTTTTCTGCCAACATCAAGCCAAAAGCGGCAGCAGTCATTCAGATGTTCACAGGGCTCCTGACATTTACGGTTACGAAGTTATATCAAATTGTTGCCGACGCTTGCGGGATGCACGTAGTATTTTGGTCCTTTGCTATTTTCTCGATTTCGGGGTGTATCTTTACTATTTTAAAGCTCCCCGAAACAAAAGGACAATCGTTTCAAGTCATTCAAGATAAATTAAATAATATACAATAATCAAAATTGTGTATTTTTCAGTGCACTCAATCTAGCAATCAATTTACATAAACACCTTTAAACGACTTTTATTTTACTGCATTTTGGATAGCAAGTGAAAAATTTATATTGATTTTATAAAAATCGTGCAACTGAAACTATGTTTCGTATTTACGAAATGGTGTTTATATATTTTTATTTTATGATTGATTTTATCGAAATTATATTTTTTGATTTTATGACCGATTAAAAGTATTTATTTTAATTTTAAAATTATATCTCAAAATTGATTTCGTTTGTCTGCTTCATGTTTTTATGGTGAATAGTAGAAACAAACAAATTTCGGTTAATATGATAATGTGGAAACAAAACTTTTTTTACTAAAATCAAAAACTTTTATGAAGTTATTATCCAAAATGAATAAATAAAACACACAAGTATAAGCAATATTTTTTATTAAATATATACATTTTTCTTTAAAATAAATTAATACTCACAATATAAATAAAAAAAAAACAAAAACGAAACATGGATACAACTTCAATATAAAAATTAGAAAAGTATGCAAATGTATACAAAAACGCGAGCGGAGTGCAAAACGGAATGCAAAACGGAGTGCAAAACGGAGTGCAAAACGGAGTGCAAAACGAGCGCCTCGCGGGGGCAACAGTGGTCGGTTGATAAGACAGCACGCGCGCAGAATTGAATCAGTTATCGGATCCGCCATCGACGAGGTGGTCGACATCCTTCACAAAAAAAATGTTTAACCACAATTGCCTCGAGATTTAAAGAATGGAGAGCGAAAGATAAACCCCGCGCGCGAGTGCAGTGCTCGGGCCGCGCCAGTCCGCCTCCGCCCGCCGGCCGCGAGCTCCGGACGAGTTTGAGGTTAGGTGCGCCGCTGGACTGGTCCGCTGCTTCCTCTCGCCATGAAAGTCAGCGAACAGTGGAAGGAATACCGAGCGGCCTTCGCGGGTGAGTCGCTCCGCTCGAGCTTTCGACCCCAACATGCATGTTAAATTTTTTAGCCAATTTAAAAACAATAACGCACGACCACGCTGCAAACGCGGTATCACGTTTTATTTGTATATCCTTATTTTGTCCGAGTAAGTTTTATATTAAATTACCGATGTAAAAATAAATACCTATCGACGATTATCGACGAATGTTGTGAAGATCGATGCGTAGTAATTTAATGACCGTCGATCGTCGTCTGAGATTAGCTATACTAACAAACGTAATATAATTTTAAGTTTAGCCTAAAATATCACATAAATCATTTCCACGATTGAAAATATGCAGTTGGACGTTACATATTATGTACATAAATAAACGGGTAATACTTATAGATAAGTTTTGGGGACTCTTTAATATCCAGATAAGAGGAGCGCCCGGAGCGGGCTCGGGAGCGATAGGTCCGTAATCGCGCTTTTCCTCCGCCCGGCGCGGTGACCCCCGGTGTTATCCGCCCGGTCTGACGTTTTGCATTTTGCAGCCACCTTCATCATGGTCGCGGCAGGGGCGGCCATCGGCTGGACCTCCCCGTCCATCGCCTGCCTCATGGGGGATGATTCGCCCATTCCCGTCGACCCCACGCAAGCCTCGTGGATCAGCTCCGTCATGATCCTCTCCTCCACCCTGAGCGCTCTGCCCGCCGCCTACATGGCGGACCACTGCGGGCGGAAGGTCACGCTGCTGTTTGCGGCTCTGCCTTACGTCGTCGGCTGGATCGTCATCATAGCGGCCTCCAGCGTCGTGGAGCTTTACATCTCCAGAATATTCTCCGGCCTCGGATACGGCATCATTTACACCGTAGCGCCCATGTACTTGGGGGAGATCGCTTCCGACGGGGTGAGAGGCTCCATGACGATACTCATCACGGTCATGAACAAGGTCGGCATTCGCTCGGAACGATGTTTCGATATATTTCTATAATTATTCAATATATTTTCAAAAACATAATTCGCCAATTTTTTCAGTTGGGCATCCTGTCTCAGTACACCATCGGTCCATACGTCAGCATGAAAGTTCTGGCGATAATCAACCTGGCCGTTCCTGTCTTCTTCTTCCTTACGTTCGTTTGGCTTCCGGAATCGCCATACTATCACATGAAAAAAAACAAGAGAGCGCTTGCCGGAGAGTGCCTTCAAAGACTGCGGTCCTCGAGTGACATCAGCGTAGAGATAAAAAAGGTAGAAATCACCGTCGCCGAGGACATGAAAAATAAGGGTACATTCCACGATCTGGTGGCAGATCCGGCCAATTTGAAAGCGCTGCTGATGACCATCGCTCTGTTCGCGACGCAACAGCTGTGCGGCAGCGCCGCGGTCATCTTTTACGCCCAAGTCATCTTCTACGACGCCGGCGGTGACATCGAGGCGGAGTACGCGGCCATCATCCTCGGCTGCATGCAGCTCATCGCCGCCGCGTCCAGCATATTCCTGGTGGACGAACTGGGCAGGAGGCCTCTCTTGCTGATATCGTCGTTCGGAGTATTCATAATGAACGCCGTAATCGGAGGATATTTCTACATCAAAGAATATCATTCCGTGGAAATACGAGGACTCGGCTACCTCCCGGTCGTCGCGATCGTCATTTACATTATCACTTATTCTATAGGCCTATCCACGGTGCCCATGGCATTCACTTCTGAAATATTCCCTACGAACGTGAAGTCGCTTGCCACCAGTATTATTCAGATATTCGTGGGGGTCTCCACGTTTACGGTTACTTTCCTGTTTCTTCTCATAAAAAACCATCTAGGCTCGCACATAGTATTCTGGATCTTTAGCGCTTGCTCCTTCGTGGGACTCGTTTTTATTTACTTCGTCCTTCCCGAAACAAAAGGAAAGTCTTTTATCACAATTCAAGATCATCTGAGAAATAGAAGACAACAAGATGTGGAAGCGCGGGTCGAGACTGAAGCCCTTTAATTTACTTAATCAATATTGAATTGTTACTATATTTCGAGGAATGGAACATCGTCGTCAGCTTTCGCTGCTCGATAATTTCATTCACTCCGAACAACGTCTGCGGCTAGTTAAATTGTCCTACATTAAAATATAAATACTGAAATTAATACGCTAACAATAGCAGCGTGGAGCAGTACGAGCCAGAACGAATAGTCTGATAATATTTATATTTTAAAATTCTATTTTTTCCAATCGAATCGATAAATACTGTGCACTGGTATTACTTTAGAGTCCTGATCCGGACGACCGTGCGAACCGTCGAAAACCGGTCTGCCGTTAATTTTTTGGGGAATACTGCTCTACAGTGCGGGAACTATTTTGGTCTTATTTGAAGAGGTGGGCCATGGCAACGAGCAGGGAGGAAGCCAGCAGGAAGCCGGCAGGGGCGCCGGCGCGGGCGGCGCTGAAGACGCTGAGGTCCGTGGGGTCGAAGTCCGCGGGCAGGCGACGCTGCTTGACGATGTCGCGGTACATGCGGGCGGACTTCTTGGCCGTGCGGGTCCTGTTGGGGCTCGCGTAGTCCACGTGGTACAGCCCGAACCGCTCTCTGAAACCAAAATGGAGCTACTTAGAGAAGAGCTAACGATTCTCGTGTGCAGAACAACGCTACATGTAAGCGCCTGAGGTTAAATAAACCATTCTGCCAAGAATGAGAAATTGTGATAACTGTTGCTACTAATTAACTAATTGCTGTCTCGGTGTTGCACTAAAATGATATGAATGTACTGGCTTATCGTATATTTTTGTAAAATGAACTTGTATTTTACTGTGTTGCCGTTACATTGAGAATGTTTATATTAATAATTATTCATACGCTGATATTGAAAAGACATGTTCGTGCATAAAATAATCTTGAGTGCAAATTGTGCAGCAATGAAAACATGTTGTGGATTTTAGTAATAATAAAATGTATGTTTATAAATATATACTGGCAACTATGACGCTAAATCACGTTTTTGGATTTGCAACCTATATATGTAAACGTAATTTATTGTATTTTTATATAAGAGTGAACTACAGTAATTTGTCATATTCAAACCATTCCAGTGACTGTTTTTATGCTTTAAGAACCTTATTTCAATACATGGCACAGACAATTTCATAGAATTAAAGTTCTTCATTGTTTAATCTAACAATAATCTACTTAATATTCTATCAATATCATACAACACATATGGTTCACGGTGTGATAGATTGGTAGATACTCTATTTCTCTTAGGTATAATATGTATATTGCATATTAATTCCATTAAACATACATGTTTTTATTGTGCTTATATATTTATATAATAACAATTTTTATGACGATAAATAATTTTATATGACGTGTGATGTTTATAATTAAATTTATTTATTTATTATTACTTATGGTGTTATGATTAATACACGAGATATTTTGTTTTAAAAATGATTTTTATTTTTGATACACTTATTAAAAAACCTCATCAGGGAAAAAAATGGTATGTTTGTAGGTTTTGGCAGTGGTTTTTGTGGGTTTTGTTTGGTGTGAGCTGTTAAAATTTTTGATAGCCCACGTTTCGGTCCCCGACCTGGGACCATCGTCGGGAATTTTAAGAAACCAAATCAACTATAATATCAAACCGAATAAAGCTAACTTCCCGTTTACAGAAGACCTAATATAATTGAAATAGAAAACCTTATCAGAGGCCTTAAATCGTGATCAACCTTACACGAAAAACAAATGATATATTATGTAAACAAACAACCGTTGCATTGTGCTTCGATAATTTCTGCGTCATTTTAAATTTGCTTAAATAATCGTCAACAGAGCTTATTGCGCTCTTCGAAAATATTTTGAAATTCTGGTGTTTATAATTGACACATCGCACGGTATGTCAACGCAAAACAATTGGCGGTGATCCGGACAAATAAATTAAATAAAGCCTCCATTATTGTGCAAGATTGTTTAAGTAATCCGAATGCTGTGACTGCGGGATCAATGACGGGATACTCAAGCTAGCGAGCATAGGTCTGACGCGTCCAGTAACACTGATTTGTATGACAAACATGGACAAGGCGCCCGCTACTCCTTCAAATTAAAATTATCAACAAATTTCAATAAATAACACGAGGTAATTAACGAAATAGGATATTTCAGGTTACAACAATTTTTTTTTTATATTTTCTTCTTCTTTAAGTGTTCTCAGAAGTGGTTGGTGACCATCTCTCTGAACATATATTTGTCTTTGACAAAAGAAAGGTCAGGTTCCGAGCATGGCGGTGTGAAATATACTTTTCTATTATTTTCATGAAACCGACCTTAAATTAAAACTGATTCCCATTGTAAAATTTTGCTTTATTTTATAAATAACCATATTGTAAAGGGAATTCTTTTTTTTTATTTGGATTATAACTGAGCAAAAATAATTTTTTTATGTCCAGTTTCTATTATTTTGCTACAGCAGCACATTTTTAATCAATATTTTTAGATTTCACATTGAATAAAATTCAAAGCTTTTTTTTATTTGTTATAAATATACTAAAGTCAATTTTTATACATAAACCGTGTTACAAAATATCTTCATCGACAGGCAACGAAATTCATTAGTCTTTTTTTATAAAATATTCTGTTTTATATCTCAATCTAAACATAATATTTTAATCTGGATAACATTGTTTATATAATATGCCATGCTACTGTACATAATAGCATTCGGCGAAGGCACGTTCTCGCATAATCTATCCAGACAATTTAATACTCACGTGCTAGGGATTTTCGTAAATTCGTCAAGCGAAAACGAACGTTTAATGCGATGTTTAGCCTTTAAAAGTCAGAACCCCAAATATATAAGCAGCGAATAAGTTATTATTCATTTTATTTTCTAGAAAAATCTGCAAGATTTTTACAGCATATCAATGTTATCAGATCAACATACATGCTGAAAGTCATCTTGAATGTTATGCATTTGAAAATAAATAATTTAAAAGAAATTTTAACTAATGTAATATTTAACTAAACATGTTTTCCAACAAATCTGCGATCAATAACACTGACCTATAGATACTATACAGCAGCGTGAACAGCCGCAGATAACCTGAATTTATCGAAACACCAACATTTTTTTATAAATCGGGAAATTAAAAATATTAGAAAATATCAAACTGCATATTGATTTCGAGGCGTTGTATTAATTTATGATTATTAGCATGACGAAGCAATTATATTTCCGTCCATAAATAATTTCTCAATTGGAATTAATCAGACGCAATCATCTTGCCGAGCTGGTACTACTGCTCAACTGAACAAAAAATATGTACCAATCTAGCAAGTAAGTGATTCCAATAAAATATTTCATTGAAACTTAAATTGTCAGTCTCAGACAATAGTAAGATTTGCATATTGTTAAATCAAATGTGGTTCATTGCACAATATGCCCACGCGAGTGCAAATACTTGCATATATACATACGAAAATATGTGAAGTTGAATCCGAATATTATATTGAACCAGTGACCTGGTTGATTCGGTAAAAACATACCTTTTTAAATACCAATACATATTCATTATAACTATTTAAATTTATATATACATTTCTTTTCTTTTTTATTTTAAAATATTATAAAGAATTAAGTTTTCCTCTAAATACATGTCTATCAAATATTTTTTTTATTTGATTTTTAAAATTTTGCTTGGATACGTTTAAGACTTTTTTTCATTGACCGCAAATTTTTTTTTCCAGAAAGACTTCTATTGGTTCAGTGTCTTTTACGTAAACTGATACGTGAAGCTTTTCTATGATAGCCAGTAAATAAATAAATACCCACTTAGAAAAACCACATATATTTCATGTGAAAAATCTGTATGAGCCATCGTGAGCTTCTCAGAAGACTTGCGGTTTTAAATTCGTCGTCCTTGACGGCCAGATAGAAACAGAAATGAAAAAAGTAAGAAAGAGTCCTTTTTAAATTACCGCGCATGTGAGGCTCGATAAGGCTGCGGAGGGATGGGCGGGGAACTTTGTGCGGGGCAAATAAAACGACTTAAAAAGAGAGAATTATGAGTAACAGAAATGGGCTGGCGGGCGTCACGCGATTTATAGCTGTCTAGGCGGCCGAGACGTTTGTCACGGAGGAAATGTGTGCCATTAAGTTTTACTCCCCGACAGGGCCAGCCTGGGAAGTTATGATTGAACGATACAGTCGCCTTTGAACGTTGAAACTTTCTAAGAAAAACGATTTAAAACTGCGATGTAGTCGACTTTCTCTTATCTATCAATATATTTTATTCTATGATACATCTTATTCATTTTTTAAATATTTAGATAAAAGCTTTAAAAAATAATAATTTCAGATTTGTTTGTAAATAGGTATTTGTTTGTAATACATAAATATATAACATATCTTCAGGTAGGATTAATCGCATCTACGTAAACAAACACAGACAAGCCGGACAGCGGCGAGGCTCCGGCGGCACTCACGCACAAGTCTCTAAACTAATTAAACAGTCACCAGGACCTACATAAAAACTACGGCTTGACATGCTTTGGCCACTTTACATTCATTTGCCGGCACCATTCAATGCGGTGGTCCGCAAGGAGCATATAAAAATGTGTAAAACATAAAATTTCGATATCTTCATAATAAAAAAATATATCTTAGAAAGCATGCACTACACGCTATTCTGCGTTATTGCAAGTAATGGGGTAGTTTAAGTAAGTTTATCCTGGATATTATTTACTTCTCGCAGCAATCAATTTCCCTTCACCGAATAAAAACCAAAAATTGGTTGAGCTAATCATGAAAAATAATTGTGAATGGTTAAAAAAAAATAATGCTCTGAGTCTTGACAATATAGTATTTTTAAAACATCTATTTGGTTACATAAATTATCAGTTCGTTTTTAGCATTTCTTCAGATAGACTTCGCAATAAATCAAAAGGTTGAATATACCTAGATGGTATTATTTAAAAAACTATTTTTAAATAAATGATTTGAAAAATAATATTTTCTAAGTAAGCACATCGTGGGTTTTGTATTTTATTCGGATGTTTACAAATCAAGGACTTCTCTTTTTAATATTTTTTTTAACGTATTTCTTCTATTTTTTTAATATGTAAACATTAAAAAAATAATCTTGGTGTCGGATCATTTTAAAAAAACCTTATAAATATTCTAACTCTTTGTATTGACTGTGAAAAAAATATAGCTTTAATATAAAATTATTTAATTTGGTTGTTGAAAAAGAAACACGGTGATTGTATAACAGCTGTGGGGGGTAGTTTTGGGAAGCACTGCGTTAGATTACTTTTATCGCTTGTCAGCGTCACGCCACGGTGGCAGGTCATCAGAGACTCAAAGCGGGAGAGGCGGAGGCCTCGCTTGTTCAACAACCCTAAAACCCACCCCTAGAGACCCCTAACCGAATGCAAAAATATACAAGAGAGATCAAGCAAAAAGCGCTTCTTCAAACAACTGCCAAAATTGCTCTTTCAAAGGAATTATTAAATAAATTGAAATTTAAAGTATTAAAAAAATAAATTATTAAAATTTGTACAACTCAGCGCACTGGGCGCCTCACTCTTCAGCCCTTCCCCGACTCGGCCCTGGTAAATATATTTTGGGAGATTTTCTCGGGGATATTGCAGAGCATTTATTAAGCGTACCTCTAGGTTCAGGTTGTATTTTTTCTGAATTGCAAATTATGTAGTAGTAATATTTTTCAAAGTCTTGAAAGATAAATGATTCTGAGAAGTAAATATTTCCACATTAACTTCTGTAAAAAAAATTCAACCCTATTTTTTGCTTCTATCGCACTATAAATAATACAAATACAAGGTCGTGAATTTGTTTTATTCACGTTCTGGAAATATTATTTTATTGATAAGAATAAAATAATATTCTAAGAATTTATTAATGTTTTTTTAATCGTAGTTATATAAATTAAAGCACGATCATTGTGTGTGCAAGACAAGTTAATAATGATAAGATGGAATTGTGACACAGTTTACACATATCTGCCACAAATGAGTAATACGTGAGTGTAACAATAATTTCTGGAGACTTTTTTTTTTATTCGCAAGACATACCAAAATAAAACAAATATAAAACATTAATTTTTTTTCTGAAAAAGAATAACGTTTCTCACTAATTATAATAAATAGTCAAGTGTCCTTTTTGAGCACTGCTGTCACTGCCCATCCGTTCATTCATCAAGCAATTATTACTTTTAATTACAATACTCACGAGTATCCCCTCTCCCACTCGAAGTTGTCCATTAGGCTCCACGGAGAGTAGGCCTTGACATTGCAGCCGTCCTGGTTCACAGCCTCGAGGAGGGCGTTGATGTAGTGCTGGTGGTATGCAGCCCTGCGGTGGTCCTCGATGTCTCCGAAGTCGGAGAATCCGTTCTCCGTCACCATAACCTTAGGATTATTGAATCTGTCCTTGATCCAGTTAAGAATCTTGCGAAATCCCCAAGGAACAACCTGCAACAAAAAAAAATGAATTATATTAATATAATAATAAATTATTTAATCAAACTGTTACTGTCGTACTTTTGTGTAAACTAAAAGAACTTTATGGAAAGTAAGTTGGTAGGCAAAAAAAAATTTCAGTGATTTTTTTTACTGGTAAACATTTGCATCGATAGTTTTCATTAACAGATAAAAACAATATTCTTGAGAAATTGATAACAACTTAAAACTAACTCGTTTATATTGAATGATTTCAAAACAATATTTGATTGTTTTTAATCTATATAAAGTACGCATTGGCAGCATCAGACATACACAAGAAATAAGATCGCAATATTCCATGAGAGGTGACCTGATAGCTCGGGGCACTCCTCGGCGGCGCAGACGTCATTAGATAATATAAGAGATTTTATTTGCGTATTGACTTGGTGGCATCTGTTTTTTTCAAATGATTATGCTAAAAGAGTAAACCTGTTTGGAAAAGATTTTAAATTAATTAAAATAAAAAAAAGGATTTTTTTTAAATTTCCTCATATTTTATAATGATATGCTTCAGTCGAACTAACAACAAATATTCTCTACGTGTAATGTCGTTATCATAATCTAAAGATGTCAAACCCACTAACAGATCAAATAAATTGTTTAGTAAATTTAAATTCTTTTTGATCTGCTGTAACCCGTTTTCAAGTTTAAACTTAGTAATAACTGAATATATTGATATGATAATGTAGTTTGTCATTTGAGTTTTGTAAAAAAGTTGAGGTAAAATAAATGTATCTTAAATATATTTATTATTGGGAAAAATGAAGAATGCGCGTATTTTCACAAACGGTTTCGTTAAATTATTAACTACTGAGCAAGCCGCATGTTATGCATCATGGCACCAAATTTGTAAAATGGGACAACTTTATGCTAATTTTATTAACAATTTCACTCTGGGGTACGCCAAACCGCCAATAAATTCTGTTTTTACTGCAAACCATCCGATCGTTATTCACGCACACAATTGCACGGCACTACCTCATGCGTAAGTATGACGTCATTTCAATTTAGTCACTGCTATCTAAATGGATTATTCTCTGCATTTACAAACCTTACTAAATACTAAACGTGAATATTCAACAAGAATTATCCTAATTAATATTTATATTTTAATTTTTTAAAAATGATCATTATTTTAAGAAATGTAAATTATATAATGTAACATTTTCTTTGAGAGCGATGCCACATAAAATAAACAGGTTTAAAACAACAGATTATAGTAAAATTCGTAAAGCGACATGTTTCATTTTAAATCTCTTTAGATTTATTAGATGCACATTACTTAGTTAATTGTCAAATGAAGTGATGAGAAAAATCTTCCATCTTTTTTCGAGACTCAAAAGTTTATATCTATATACTGTTTGTAAATATTAATCATAGTTTGGAAATCCCCATGGTTAATTTTATATATATTAACCGATTTGAGAAGACATTGCTAATTGAGCTGCTGGGCGTTGTTTGGCAGAATGCTTTGTACCTATTTTTAAATTTGTACATAATTCCACCTGTAGTAGAAAAAATACAGAGTAAGGTTTTCTCACCCTCAACCAGTTGGACGAGGCTCCGGACGGCCAATAGGGAGGCTGGTCCCTGAAGACTCCGACATCGTTGGCGTGGGAGGGGATGTCCCCGGTGGAGCTCTCGCTCCAGGAGACCAGGTAGGTGGTGTAGTGGTTGAGGCCGAAGTAGTCCGCCGTGCCCCGGATGTAGTCCACCTCCTCGCGGGTGAAGCGCGGCAGACGGGAGCGCGGGTAGCCCTGGCGCTTGGACATCTGCTCCACGCGCTCTATCAGCAGCGGCGAGTAGTCTCCCTTCTCCGAGAAGATCGGGTGGGCGTACCAGCCAGCCTGGAGACGAAACAAACCACACCATCAACATCCGCAATAACTCCACTAAAAAAATTACTCTACAATTCACATCAATAAGCTCAGAATTAGAGATCGGTTGGGATACACGAAGAGCATAAACAAAATGTATTCCATGATAAAACCAAATTATTGCTGTCAGCAATAGTAACCTTACCTAACCTAGCCAAATCAGAATTACCTTTGTATCCGCAATGTTGAATAGGCAGGGAGGTATGGATGATTTGAAATAACATTTACACCCATTTTATTATTTAATGTGTAACTTGGATGCTGCCATTACAAAAATCTCCTGACGAGCAGATACCTCCATACTTTATCCACCAAGGTTATCCCCACCTCGCGTGGCGCCCCGTTCAAATCATCCATACCTCCCTGCCTAACCCTGTATTATAAACATCAAAAAGTTTCTTGCGGCTGATTGTTTTTAAATTGCGCTACGTATTTCAAAGATTTTAAAACATGAGCAAAAAGAAAATCACTAACAATTTGTTTGTTGTTTTTAAAGCAGACCACCAGAAGGAGGTTTTTGCCTTATATAATTCCAGTATCCTTGAACATGGAATCTCGAATGATGATAAGACCGCAAGTATATTGAGGTAAACCTCACGATTTAATTGGGCTATTAGGATGTGGAGAGCCCAATATTAGAAAACATTCGAGATCCATGCTGCGGTTTCTCAAAAGTCGTACAAATTTACTTGAACCGCGTCCAACATTGGTAATTGAAATAAATCGTATGAAGAGCATTATTTTTATACAAATGCATTTCCATAAAAAAAACAGCCACTACCAAAATGATTACTTAAAAATTGATCTAAATATAATATTATTATTTTGAAGAAATCCCATGTGTTTTTTTTTTGTGGCAAAATTTACTCGAAATATTTTATTAATATAAAGTGATCTCAGCAAAACAGGTATTTTAATTAACGTATTTAAGATCGTCACAAATATAAATACATCGATTTGCTGAAAACACACCTTAATATTCTAAGATTAGATAACAGAGCTTGTTATTTATTTGCGTATTATGTTTAGTTTCAATAAGATGAATATGAAGCGGAGAATTATAAGATTTGACCAAATATAAAATTGATAGCCCAAATTTTGTGAAAATACATCACATCACTCAGTAATCTAAAAAGCCTCGCAAAGAAATATTAGTAAAAATGGTATATGAATGTAACATAATTATTTTAATTACCTAAGAGGGTACAACTTATATTTTCTAGTCCTTCTTGGGACCTAGATGGCCAATTTTAAAATAAATTTTAACTAACCCTGAATTAATGTCATTTAAATGAATATTTGACTTAGTATCCTACGTTTATTTTAAACAAATTTCACCGAGAATATTTTCATTACAAATATAATTGTAACACATTGATAAGTCGATTGTGTTCCCAACATTATTGACCGTCAAAGCGGAGATTTGCTTTGACACGAAAACCTGCTTTTCTCAAGCCTTTTAATAATATCGGATAAACATTTACAAGTGATCGATATTTGATAAGCCCAATGAGACAATTGACGCTATCTCGCAGATAAGATCTGATACTGACATGCGACTGCAGGTAGAGCTCCGCCGCGTCCCTGTCCGCCTGGGTGTTCGTGCGGGGCTCGCCCCAATTGGAGTCCAAGGTGATGCCAATCTGACCTGGAAAGAATTGATCCAATTTTAGATTTTATTATTTGTATCGTGATATTTAATTTGTGCCCTCGATGACTCCGGGTCGTAGATTTTGGGAATTTGCTTTGCTAGAGCCACGGCTGCGTGACAACTGTGCGGCCGCTTGGTTCCCGGGTTTGGCATATTTTGCTACGACTGTATTAATCGTTAATTCTGAAGTTGATAGTGATATATATAAACAGTATCACTATAATTATATAGCAAATAAACTCACTTTCCAAAATCATCAATATTAATTATTGTCTTTCCGGGATTATACCAAAATGCTTATGTCTGAAATATGTAAGAAAACTGAAGTTTTCAGAAGTAAATTTAATATTTATTACATAATACTGGATATATATTAATAACCGCTTATTCAAAATAAATCACTGCAAAAATTTGCTAAATTTTTTTTTAATTTAAAAAAAATATATTTTAATAAATATGCAGATGCATATCTTGGACATTGAATATAAAAATAAATAGAGAGGCCTTTTTAAAGTATTATAGCAAATCAACTATAGCAAACTTTTAATGCGTAGATAACAGATAATAACAAATAACAACTACAACAAACTATACTAGCAAAAATAAAATGAAAATACTCCATATAATACATACAGCTTAGATTTAGTTTTCAATGAGACCAAATCTGTTTAAAAGACACATATAAACTAACCTTTGTATTTTGGTCTGAATTCCTTGTCGTAGATGTGATAGGCGCGGGCATGAGACTTGAGCAGATAGTGAGTGCAAAGATATTCGCCAACTCCGTGGTGGTTCAGGGCAGGAGCTCTATTGGGGAGTCCATACCCTTCCAGGCAAGTCTGCATGGGCTCATTGAAGGTGGTCCACAGAGGAACACGATCGGCAAAGTTGTTAAAAACAACCCTCGCATAGTCAGCAAAGTACTCCACGATGTGCGGGTTGGACCACCCTCCCAAGTCTTGTAATCTCTGAGGAAGGTCCCAGTGGTAGAGAGTCGCCATTGGAGTGATGTTGTACTTGTTCAACTCGTTGATGAGGTTGTTGTAGTAGGCTATTCCGTCTTTGTTGATATGGTTCGAGAACCCAGTTGGAAGAATGCGAGGCCAGGAGATTGAGAATCGATAAAAATCAACTCCCAAGTTCTTCAACATCTGGACATCTTGACGGTAGTTGTAATACGAGGCAGCAGCCATGTCCGCGTTGGCTCTGTCCTTGATCTCTTCTGGATGCTCGTGCGTCCATCTATCCCAAATACTTTCGCCCTTCCCTGCAATACAACGGTAATCTTTTCAACGGGAACTACACGATATATAGTAAACATGAAATGAACACTTTACGATTGCTCTATGAAAAATTCTCCAATGGTACAACCAAAAATCTTGTGTCGCTGATGTAATCGTATGTAAATCCTGACAACTTTATCTCAAATATTACTCAATAAAATAATAACCACATTAAAACCCATAGTTTATATTTTTAATACATACAAATTCTTTAAATCAAAAATTAATATTATTTACGAAAAATAATACAAGAAACAAGCAAAAAAAAATTACACTAGCCCAAGCATTTAAAATACTGTATAATTAAAAAGATATTAATATTATTTAAAAATTGATTCGGTGTATACATATTTCATTATTATTCTGTATTTATCCGCTTGCAACAGTACAATTATTTTTACCGTAAGGACACTTTAAGAATTCCCCGAATAACAAATAAAGATGTCTAAGTATTGTCAAATCAAGGGGAACAGACAGGGATTTGAGACTAACAAAGAAATAAAATACCCCGTGCAAATAAAAGTCAAGCCCGCACCTAGAACCGAAGCAAATAACAAAGTAAAGGAAGGTTTATCCAATTATTTTATTACCAAAAAAAAAAATTCAATAAAACTCAAGTCAGATGTATAGATTTATACCAAAATGATCAAAATATAGGATCATAACTTTTGCACGTACGAAAAGTTGACATTGAATGTACCTACTAGCGAAAATTAACCCAAAAGAAAATTTTAATATATATATATATAGAGTGTGTGTTTGTGTGTGTGTGTGTAATGTGTGTGTGTGTGTATAAACCGAATGAATTTGTGCGTTAAATGTTGAAAACACGAACATTTGATTTACGTTAGGAAAACACAACTTTTTAATAACGCAATACAAAGAGTTTTGAATTTTGGTTTGAGTCTCTGCTAAAATTATAAGTCCCTGTAAAATAACCTTTTGAACACAATTCCTAGATGTCGTTGTAATATATATGTGTGTGTATATATATATATATATATTAATTCTTCGAAATATTTTTTCCATTTGCCTAATTTAGCAGTACGTATTAATTATAACAAAAAATGACCTGAAGTATTCCAGGCTCCTTCTATTTGGTATGCGGCGGTGGCGGCTCCGAAGATGAAGTCCTCGGGGAATGGCAGACTTGTCCAGTTCTTGCGGCTGGGGTGGTGCCAGTGCTGGCCGATAATTCCGGGAGCGTGCGAGCGTGTCGACTCGTTATCGGCGTTGGTGAGCTGAATACTGCAACACAACATTCCAACTTCATTTATTAGGTACTAAAAGACGACAATACTATTTTGTACTCTTGCCGCTTCAATCAAATATGTAATAAATTCCTACATCTAGATTACGATTTCTTACAATATCAATAGTTTTAATTAAAAATTGATTTTTAGTAATAAAGAAAATTTTGGATGCTGTTACCAAAATTTGAAAATTGTTACCCAATTTGATTTAAAAAACAAACATAATTTTATTGTTGATGGTAAAAATCCTTCAATTCGGAGAAATGATCAAATATTCAGTATTACAACTTGGGTTTTACGTGCGTCTGTGTGTAATGTCAATGCCACACTGGGAAATCTTATAAATTTTTATCGAAATGACTACACCGGAAGGCCACGACGTTACTCATTTAGATAAGGCAGAAGTTCACGGAATATCCGGATAATTCTCTCAAAGTACAAGAACAACCGGTGGTTCCCCGCGGCGGTTCTATCTGACTCTAATGCCTTGGCGGGTGCTCAGTGCGTGCTCGTGCTCGTGCTCGTGCTCGTGCTCGTGCTCGTGCTCGTGCTCGTGCTCGTGCTCGTGCTCGTGCTCGTGCCCCCCCCCTCCATCAACTCCAAATAAAATAACTTCAACCATACTATTTGTAGCGTCATGGTGTCATCCGCAAACACTGGATGTTTCTTCAAAACCATATTTTTTTACATTTGTTTTTTGAAAAATTCATAACATTTTTGATAAATAATAACCAGTTAAATTTCTTAAGATTCGTTACAGTTTCAGGATATTTATAGGAGTATTTTTTTTATATACTGATTTTATATCCAAACTGGTATATTAAATGCATTTTAGAAAGACAAGGCAAATAAAATAGTTTCCCAATTTTTTGTGACATTAATTTATTTAAACTTTATTTATTAATTATAATGCTAATTTCCTTTACATAAATAAGGCAGCGTGGAATTTAAACTTTAAAAATAAAATATGACTGGATACTTCTTTATCAGACATCATAAAAAAATATACATAAATATAGTGTCACGCCTATATTAACCAAAGATATGTGTTTTTTTGCATTCCTATAAAATCACTTCCACCTTATCTTTTTTGAGTGCATTTATATTGTATTCTTAGCTTATTTCAGTGAGGAATCTTAATAAATCCTCCATAGCAAAAAATAAATAACATTGAAATGAAACCGACAGTAAAATTAATTGATTATGTGTATTAATATAATGCTAATTTCCTTAATATAAATAAGGCAGCGAACAATTTATTCTACTTAAAAATAAAACAAGATTGAATACTGTTTATCATACATAATAAATTTAAAAAAATGATATAGTGTCCCGCCTTTATTTACCGATAATATGACATGATATTTTTTTGGTATTCTAATATAATCGCTTACACATTATATTTTTTTAATACACTTATATTGTATTCTCAGCTTTTTTCATTTAGGAATCTTAATAATTCCTCCGTGATCAAAAATCATAACAAAAAATAACTTTGAAATGAAACAGCCATTAAAAATACACAAAAACCTAATGCATGTAATTAAATCATTACGTGGAACGCTGTAAATGTATTTATTTTTGATCACAAAATTGATGGTTTCAAATCGTTTCGTCCTTGCAGACGAATACGTAATCGTAATTAGTGTTATGTGAAAATTCCCCTTCCACGTATTCTTGCGACTATCCTTGGGCAAGCTGGTTGCGTGGTTGGTTTTAATTTAATATTAGGTAATCAAGACCGGTCAAGAATTTTCCAATCACCTCAATTTACTCCTCTCAAATTCTAGCATAGATTTTGTCATGATATTTTTTTAATTGAAATACTCGCTCATCGACGTTAAACCATTTTTTAAATTACCTTGACTTTTGGGAGTTTTAATACATCAGATCCGTCCATCACCTTACGGTGATGTTTTAATAATATTTTTAAAAAATTGATAACACCATTTTATTTCCCGTGTAGTATTTCTAATAAAGTAATTCTTTTAACCCTAATGAGTCTAAATAAAAAGCGTTCAAAGTTATTGTTTTCAACAATTGTATTTTTTCATCGTTATAATCAAAACTATTGCTTTGTTATTAGCCATGGAAAATTATTATTATTAAAACAGTTTAGTATTTATTCATGTCATCTTGAAGGTCTGGATTGATTATTGCGGGAAACGAATTTAGATGGTGTGAGCAAATTTTCCAGTAGCGAACTTGTTTCTATTATCAATGTGCATTATACATTATTCGCCGTCATTCGGTTTTTATGAGAATTATCAATTCAACATAAAATATTCATATATCAAGAAAAAAATCATGTTTCTTCTGTGGTTTTGTTATTTTCCAAATTTTATATTAGATATTTTTACAAAGAAAAAAATACCTTTCGGGGTTTGTATTAAATTTTAATGTTTTAAATTTTTACTGTTATAATGAATAAAATATTTTATTAATGAGTAATTTATGAACGCGTTAGTTAAATTTTTAAAATTAAATCGAAGTGTAAACATTTGTTGGTAAGACCATATATTTAGTAATACAAAAATGTCAAATATACTCATATCATTTTTATTATCTTGAAAAATAAAACTTTAAATCTTTAACCAAATTTAGAATTTTTAAATACTTTTATAATACATTTTTTTAATGTCTAGATTTTGAATAATCTGATAAAATTTAACCTATCCTATCCTAACCGATAATATTTAAAAAACTAAATCTTAATGTTTCGGTTTAAGACAGCAAGTTTTGTTATGATAAAAATTGAGTAGTTTACCTTAGAATCGAGGTACATGATTTACAATCTCTACCATCACGAATACTTAGTTATTTTACATTATAACGAAACAGAAAACATTCGTCTGGCTCAGGTGTCTACTGCGAAAGCAAAATTAACCCAACATTTTTTTATTCTATAAATATACAGGTAATAAAATCAAGGATAAGGAAAATGTAACCACCTATTATTATGATCGGAATTTAAAATTGTTGCAAGATCTTAAAACTTTGATTACCAATAATTTTGCAGTCATTTTATCTGTATGGGTATACCTTCCATTATTATTAAATTAGTGCTCGCAAAAAACCTTCTTGTTTTTACATCAATGAGAAACATGAATATTGTGAACGCCCGATATAGACAGACTAAAAACATTCCAAATATCATAAAAAATATCTAACTATTTTTTTTTATTTATATTACGAGCAAACACTCATACACAGATAATCGTAGAGGGCACAGAGTTCACAAAAGCACTTCTCTAAAATATCTTTAAATCGAGTATTTAAATAATGTGATATATTATCTCAAACCTCGCCTCATCCAAACCAAATTGAAAAGAATAAAACTCTTACAAGTGAAAAACACTAGAAAATTTGCTGGCATTAAAGTACAAAACTTATTCCATTTTGAAGGACAAGAGCTTGTTTGTTAAATTATTGCATAACATATTTTTTACTGCCATAAATGTTGAAAACAATGGTATAATGCCTCATTACTAAAAGCTGTTTTTTGTGTAAAACACCTGTAGTAAACAATTCTTATTTTTTATTATTATTATTATTATTATAAATATACATATATATATAATAATAATAATATTATATAATATATATATAATATTCCTATTAATTTAAAATAAACTAACAAATAATGATATGCATAGTTATTAAAATAGAGTACATAATCCAGATAATTTTAGATAGTTAATGTTATAAAAAGATGTTAGCTTCATGACATCCAAATAGGATTACCTGAATACATCCAACTACAAGTAGATAGGAAAATAAGAAAAAGTGGAAGCGAGCCGTTTACAAAAGACACAATGCTAAGTACCGCCCACATCTTTTGTGCTCATTGTATACTAGTTAAACTCTGATTTGCACAAGAACAAGATTTCAAGGGTTTTTTCACACATATTTTTCCTTGACCAAACTCCATAACGCAAGGGAGAATTTCATCTACACTACTATCTAAGTCACTCATTGTAAGCCCTTCAACCTGCGCGCAAGATCAGGTCATGGATAACGTATTGTAAAATGGTCGTTAGAATTATTGTAAAATTATTTAATTATAATTCATTCTCTTGAAATTATTAATTTAAGGGTATGATTTTTCTTACCATACAGTAACAACCACTGCAGAAAAAAGAACCGTCATGAAGCCACTCCTCCCCGCAACACCCCCCCATCGGACCATTCTGGCCTCTAACTGGCACCAGTCAGTCTGTGGAAAATCATAATTTAATATTATAATAAAAATAATAATTCCAATGCAGTTTCTACATGATAATAAATAAATATTCAATATTCATTCATACATCCCTTATATTAATTTACTGTTATTTAAAGTGTAATTAAAAGGACATTCGTGGTTGAAATAATTTTCCGATAGTATTTACATTCAAGTTAAGACACATCATCATTAAATAAATATGAAAAGACAATCACTTTAATTGCGTGCTCACATTTAGCAAAAAAAAAGGTCATTCGTTTTGATTCAGTGCTATTATTTGACCAAATAAAACAATTTTTTTGCAGAAGGTAATTGCTTATACCTTGATCTATAAACAAATTTTCTAATAAACAAAAGGTCGTTTTTTATTTGCACTAGTAATGCTACAGGTTTGTCACAAAAGTAAAATAACACTAAGAACTAAAGAAACTCAAGACTCCTGACGTGGTATCCAATAAAAAATAACAATAAAACAAAACCTGGAAAGTCGTGATGGCAGTAAAATACCACTGAGCTCAACAAGTTTTTGAATAAAATAACGAGAGCCTAAATGCAAAAAAGGTTATTATTGATTTATGCTCTCATTGTAACTTTATATTGTATCATTCGTATAAGTTATTTACATATAATAGTGTGTGTGTGGGTGTGTGTTGCTCAGTGATGACCTTGATCTTGTCGTACGTCAATGGTGGGAGGATTAAGTGTATAAATAGATTAAATAATAATATTATGTCATTCTCTATTTTAGTCTCAATAATGAACGGCACGGCTCTTTAAATCGTTGCAGTCTAAAGTACAAACAAATCGACACAAATAAAATGTATGTCGTAATTCAAGTCGAGTAATAATTGCGAGTTTCAAGTTCAAATACTAAAACTCTTGACGTAGGTGTCGATATAATTACATTAATATTATTTAAAGTTGGTTAATATATAAATATTAATGAAAGACTAATAAGGTTTTTCTTTCGATAATTTAGCACAGCTTTATTATTAATTTTAACCTCTACTCGACCTAGGCACGCTTAGAATATTTTATTCCGCCGAAGTATAGACATAATTAAAGGACCTTTCATTAGACTCAGGGAACTATCATCAATTATTTATACATATATAAACATAATGTATATTTATAATACGTTATGATTTTTTCATGGTGCCTATTGAGCGACTGTAGACCTCAGAATGCAGAAGTGAGTATTGGCTCTACGCACCTAGTTTTTACTAATTATTCAACTCATTTCCCTTGACATCGTACTGCGGGAATGGACGCGCACGCTACTGAGTTACATGCAGCCTGCACCTTAAGATGCTATTTCAAAACGTGACCTCGGTTTGGCTGGACTAATATTGAAGAAACTATTAATATTCTCAATTAATAAATTCATGTATCTTTACTTTAATAAATCATTTCAATGTAAAACTCTTTTATAATGAGTTTTGAAGTTTTATCATTCACTTTTCATTCTTGAGATTAATGACTAACTTCATCATAAATACTAAATTGAAATCCGGTACTTAACCTTCATTGCTATAGTAAAAACATGTATTTTTGAACTCAGATATGATATTGAAACCTTATTAAAAGTTATACCAACCTTAATCAGGTCGACTCTCAAGTACAAAAGAGTTAAGAAGAAAAAGATCACTTCAAAGATTTTTATTTTAAACTTTTCTTCAGTTTTGCTATAAATTCTGATATGTATATCTGTTTGAGATTCTCAGCTTAACATAGTGCGTCGTGAATATTTCAAAACGATTGCCAATCGAGGTCGTTGCTTCGTTAGTTGTCCTGCCCGAGGGTATGGAGTTCGCATGGTTATTCGAATTTGACCGAGTCTTGCTGACCTTCACCCCGTCTTCTCTACTCGGTCATTACCCGACTCCAGCACACCAACGCACGAAGATTGTTCGGATCTCAGAGTAAACTGAAATTATGCAAATTTCAGATTTTACATATACGGGGTCGAACTGACCCACAAGAGAGGCTGACAGATTACCGCGGGCTCTGGAAAAGCAAACTCATCTTGTATTTCATAAAATTAAAGTATAATTCAGCCAGTATAAAGCTTAAATCCCATTCCAATAATAGCCGTCTCCATGAAACAAATAACTATTTGGTTTTAGCATGTAATTAGTTTAAATTGACAGACACCTAAAGACATATATCCCGTGTAACAAAAACTAGCTCAAAATAATCGATAGGATTTTTGCGATGTTTTTTCAATGCAGTTTTTTCACGTGAGATTTTCAAAGAAACGCGTTTATAAAAAAAATCTAAATTATGGACCTATGCAAGGCACAATGTGTCGTCAGTTATCACTTCCTGCTATTGATAAATAATTTATGTTCAAGTCTCGCTAAGTTATACACTTCCGGAACAAGTTGTACAAACTTGACCTTCTGTCGGAGATAAACTTTTAAACTGTAATTAGTAAGAGTTCATCGATCTTGACAAAAACTGATTTAGCAATAATAGCACGATCTGTGATGCCGGACGTCAGAGGCACAATGCGCCTTAATAATTGATTATTTTAGTATAACGGAGCGATGATTTATTTATTTTTTGTGAGCCTTTCGATGAGTGTTTTTTTGTATATTATTTTTTATAAGTAATTCGATACTTAAGGCATATACAAAAATAAAAACATATTAAATATTTATCATATTATTCATAAGCACGTTTACGAAAAAAAAAACGATATACAAATATTCAAAATAATAATACAATTCCTGCACTATAAGTCAGAGTACAACGACTTCGTATCAACTCAACGCTTTGTCGCTTTATCACTTAATCAGAAGTGTAAATTCATAATACATTCGTATTTAAATAATCTTAACGGAAGCTTCATAGTGAATTAAACGTTTGACATTACATTTTAAACAAAATTTGTGCAACTATCTCTCGCCCATTAATACCGATAATTCTTTAACAGCAAGCTGATTGTAAGTAGTTGTTTAGTTATTGTACAAATAATAATTTAGCAGAATGATCATCATCGATATTGAATTGAAAGTTTACATGCGACCTGTTATAACTGTTTTCATAGTTATAAAATATCTAGTTAAAATATTAGTTTGAAGTAAAATAAAAATAAAATAATTATTGCGCGTGTAAGAGATAACTCAATAACATCTTAGTTTATCTCTATGTACAAATGCATCGTAATATTTTTTTTAGCGGAACCAAATTTAATATAAATATAAAATAAAAACGTACTCATTTTTTTAGGGTAACGCCTCCACTGTCTCATATTATCTTTAGATTTATCTTACCTGCTAATATTGTATTACTTTTCGAAGACAATAATTTTAACATTTATTTAATAATGTGCTACCCAAGAATGCAAATCTATCGGAGAATTCTGATTTTTATGTAGTAGAATAATACTGATTTTCAGCAAATCTTGAAGTACATTGCATTTACATCATTACATACGTTATTAACACTTATCCCCATTGACCTACTCGGTCTAGACGTACGTCCTTCAACGGTTTCATTTGAAGGGACGCAGAGACTATTGTACAAACTAATTTACGTCTGTACTTTTACTCGTATTTTTGTAAAAGAAAAAAGTAATAATGCACACAAGCAGATCTACAGTTGACTGAGTGTCTGGAAAGTTACGAAGAAACATATGGAAAGACTTATGGAGAGGCTCAGGGGGACATGCCCGCTGGGATATATCCCGAGTTGCTACGCTCTATCGCCGAAGAGATGTTTCAATCACTAGCTCTCTTATAATAATTGTCTGCAGCGACCGCACTCGTAGGTGTAAGAAGTGGTCTATTGGCACAGACATCGGTTGGAAGTGACGAGCCTCATCCTGGTCTATAGAATTAGGTCGATGGGTGCTTTGATTTAGTTTCACAATGTTTACATTTACCACCAAATTAAGATGCAGATGAGTACTTATAAGTTAACTTTTAAAATTACTTGTTTATTAATATCGACAACTTCATGTATGTATCAGTATATTTTTTTGAATTTGATTGTTTATCATCTTGCTAGCAGATTTTTTTTCTATCTAACCTAGTAATGTGTGCGGAGATCATAGATGTGTTTCTTGTTTAATTTTTGGTTTTCCTATCTAAGTACTTACTAAAAACAATCACGGTATGCAATATTTCAAAATTTCAGTTGAATGATCACTTCAAAGAAAAAACTCGTCGCACAAGTCTCGATTACTCCTTAAATCTCAATTGACTTTCGCTTTTTAATTATATAAATAATAAGTCTGCAAATATTACACTCCGTGCGAACAGCTGTGGGCACGTTGTCCACAATAGTGATCGGCCATATGGGAATGACCGCGTTGCCAGAGTACCGTGACTATATTATATATCAATTTACCTTTATGTAATATTGGGGTTTTTAGCAATAAAGTATTGTATATTTCTTTTAAGTATTGTGTTTTTTATCTCTCGCGTGATGCAATGAAGTCTGCGGTCAAGATGGATGATACGAAAATGAAAGTCTCAAGCTCCATTCTAACGAGCCACTCCGATCGGATACAGCATAGCGCTTGCGAGGGTACTTTCAAATGTTTCTGTAATTACTGAATGATACAATCGTTTTTTCAAAAACGGCGCATAAGCATTTTTCGAAAGCAATCACATGCGAATATTTAAAAAATATAACTACAAGACACAAGATGAAAATATATTTTCTTACAAAATTGTGCACTCAAAAAACATACCTCTTTATTTTATACAAAAAAAAATCACAGGATATCACAAACGTATCAATACAATCACAATTATCAATACTCCTTGAACTGTTAACGATACTTGAAATATTTTACTGTCAATTATCACTAGCTCACGACAAAAACTTATACGAGCTTTCCGACCGAAAGCCTGGCCGACCACTGTGCGGTTATAATCTGCACGTCGCGATATATCTGACTAAACTAACAGAACAAACGGACATGGCAGCTTAAATACACTCCGGCACTGCACGCGGCCGCCGGGGCGGGCGCTCCTTCCTCTCACCTCGGGAGGTGCCGCCGCCCCGCCTGGGACCGCCTGGGAGCCCCGCCTCGCCAGCCCCGCCAGCCCCGCCTGGGGATCCCCACCTGGCCAGCCCCACCTGGCCAGCCCCACCTCACCAGCCCCACCTCGCCAGCCCCGCCTCGGCAGCCCCTCGGCCCGCCACTCGCGACTGATCCGTCTCCGCTCCCGGGACACCTGTCCGACGTCCCATTACGGACCGCTAATTAATGGATGAAAATCTACGCCACCCGCTTACGTCACGAATGCTTTCTTAATTACTTTTCATCGAGCACGCTGCCTGCAAATGGTGATTGTATAAACGAGATCTCGTTTAGTTGTACACAATTAAATTAACGACTGATATAAATACTTACATCTTCCTTCTGGTTTTCCATTTCGTGTTTAACCACGAATTTAAATTCAACAAACTATTGCTCTGTACTCGACTAAATTATGCTTACATTTAAAATAAATCACGGTAATAAAATTTAAAAAAACACAAGGGTATATATATTTTTTTTAATCAAAAATTATCACGACTTAATATTAAAGATGCACTACCCATAATTCTCAATGAAAGTAATATTATATACAGTATTATTTGGAGATAGTCTAGAAGGTTTCCTGTATAAATCGAAATCGATCACCCTCGAGCGAATAATTTCCTTCATGTTTAGAGCCGAAAGCCTCGGAGTTCTCGTTTTCTCTGCACTGGCGAAGTCCACGCGGTGCAACCCGAAGCTCTCTCTGGAATGAAAAATGACAAAATGTACTCCAACAGATTTGCCGCGATTATCCGAGAGATCTTTGGCATACTTTCCAAGGTGTGTAGTCTAAATTTAAAGAGCATCTTCAAACTAACCCTTTGCCGACAAACATCACGGCACACCGTTGATGGGTGGGCACTGTTGAGTAACGGTCACTAAATATCTCATAAATAAATATTATTTAAAGATTTTTTGATCACGTATTAATAATTTTTACGTTAAATATTAATTTAATACAATGTTTTTTTTTGGTACTTGTTTTCGTGAAATCGTAGTTTTTATTTGATTTGAAAATAAAAACAAAATAATTATAGTACAACACGCGAAACTCTATTGTAGTGCAGAGATAATCTCCGGTGACAGTCCTTGGTGGAGCGCAAATTGAAGCGAGTCGCCCATAACGATACTTTTTGCAGGGAATTTTTTGCCCGTACCAATTATAATACAAATCAATTTTTAATATGAAAACGTGTCTATTTTAAATTGTTTAGCCTTGTTTAGATATTGATGTTTGAACCTGCGCACTTGGACAACCGCACAGGTGAACGAATCGAGAATTAATATTTCGAGTCGCATGAGTTGGACTCGGTTCTTCGTCATTTTACTGGTTGGTTCGGGTTAGAGGCGATCGTATTCTTGAACTTGCCGGATGCCCGCGTCCTGAATGGAACAATATCCGAGGACCGCTGCCCGCTGACCCAGTACTCAAGTAGAAAAATGGATCTCTTGCATAACGCGGTGTAGGTTGGGATAGTTTTTAATTTCACAACAGGGTAATTTGAACGAGCCAGGACTTCGCGCAACATATCGCTCACTGTGCCTAATATTAAATTATTTTATATAACCCTTCAAATATATAAACATTAATCGAATAAGATATATAAAGAGGCAAAACAAAACTGAATTTCAAAACGTAGAAAGCATACATTCATATATACGTAAATAATATTTACATTATTGAACTGTTAAATACGAATATGTCCTTGAAGAAAATAGGTTCTATCTACACTTTTATTATTATCACAATGTAATCATGTGTTAAAAATCTATTTGGTGTCTTATCTATTATATTATTGTATATTTCAATAGCTGTAATATTATTTACGACCATTACGACCATATTGAAAATATACCAAGAAACGGGCGTAGAACCTGCTAGGTGTTCTATTGGCTCAGTTATCCCCATCATACAAAAAATGTATAGTAGCATAAAATAATAGTATTTGTTGTTAATTACATATAACCTCTTTTAAAATTAGTTTCATATTCTCAGTAGATTTTTTTTCAGTAAACTAAATATATTCATCTCGCAAAATAGAGAAGGGGCCGGATATGATTCAAGGCTTGATATTGTTGCGTTTTTTGCATCGCGCTGTGAAGGTACGTGCATGACATAATAAAATATGTATACCAAAATTGAGAGAAATAAGAGCAAATTAACTTTCAACCCAGTTCTTACCTATTAAGTTATTCTACGGTGGCGAAATAAAATTACGCTTTAAATTCAAAAGCGGTCAACGTTACTCTACTTAGATTGTTTTATTTTTTCTTTATTATCGCTTCGAACTTATTGGCTTTTTTTTTATGCATATATATATATTTGTATTTTTACTCCACACACCACAAATCTTTAACCAAAATTATTTACTTATCGTAGTTTTTACAATAAAAAGCGGTTGCTAATTTCCTGTAGGAAGTACGGAAGGAAGTGGACTTCTTAAGAAACGATAATCAGTAATACCCATAGAAACTAAAACAAAGCGTTTTTCATAGAATTGGGCAATGACCTTCACTCAAGCATTGATCAAAACTTTTATTAATAAAATATAAAAATAATATTTAATGTCAAAACAATATTAGCTATTTTATATAGGCACGCCACTGGAGAAAACACCTTTTTTATATTATATTTAAAATTAAATCAGTAAAATAACCCAAACAATAATTTAAATAAAACTGGTTGCATGTAATTATTGTTTACGTAACAAGTGTGTTGGCTATTTCAATTTGTATGCACGCTTTTCAATGACTGACTCGTACTACGAAGTATTTTAATAAAATAATAATAATGTCGGTTCTGAATTATGTAATTAAAGAAATGATTTGATATGTTTTTCGATTCAGTCAACAAATAAGTATGAATAATAAAATGTTTCCTAGTCATTAATTTCGCTATAAGTGTTGTCTTCGTCGTATCGTTGTAACATTGAAACATTTGGTTTCATTTTTGAGTTAATTTATATTTATTATATAATATCTGACTTTTTATTCAAAATATAAAGAAAAAGAGGATGTTTAAATATTTACTGTAAAAATTATGTTAGTCAATTTTATTCACTGTATATATTGTGCTATGAAAATCCCTAAAATCGACAATAGTAGTTCTGAAATGAAATAACAATATATTAGCATACGTGACGATCTACGGACATAGCCACTGTTATAAACTTATAAATATTATACCAAAGCCGTCGATCAAAAGTAATTTCATGTCGTAACATGGAATGAGATGTCCGATAGACTTTCTAACGATTGGTAGTTTGAAAGGTGTTTTTTTTTAAATAGGTCTGCACAATATCGTGTGCTAAAAAATGTGCACGAAGGCTATTTAACCCAATTTTAAAATTACTCCGGTAGACTGTAGGTCAGTCCTTTCAATATATCCTTGAGACTAGAGCATTAAAAATCTGATTATTTCCAATGCAGTGTAGCATATTTTCCATTATAAGGAATTTAATTGCATTACAAAACATGTATACATAAATGAATTAAATATCTTTACATGTAGTATTTCAATGAGTTTTAATTTTGACGACCTTATATGGTAAGCAGGTGGCAAGATGTCTGTTCGATTGTTTTTGTTTCATCTAATGATAAAAAGTCTACCCAAAGACGTAACAAATAACGTTTTTTTTATTTGAATTTTTAGTTATTCAATAATTATTTTTTGCGATGGATCCACTATATATTTATACAATCATTAAATATTCAAAGTATCTCCAACAAGGAGGTGATTGTACTATATCGCCATTGGACAACATTTTTACTGTTTTTTTTAGAGTAATAGTTTATATGCACAAACCTATAATAAATTTAAAGTTGATTATTTTTAACTTGTTGTTCACTTAAAATAAATACATATTTCTGTAGAACTATATAAGTATACAAAAAACACCTATTTTAGATAAATTGCACAAACGTTTACATCAATATAAACTATGGTAGATTTTCCAGTCACTAATACTAAGAAGTTGGCATTCTCTGAAAATAAATTTTACTTCAAGTAATGCTTTTCAAGAGGGGAAATAAATTTTTATTTGTGGACGATTCCTTGCGGCAATATTCTTTGAAATGGTAAAAACCCACTTACTTAAAGTCACTAAGTAACACACAGTAAGTTTGACCAAACGAATAATTAACTCTGGGTTTACCAAAGTTATACACTCGCCGCGCATATTAATCGCTGTGTGAATTTAAGTTGAATCTCACGTGAAATCAAGCTTGGGTGTCAAAATACGCTACGTAAGATTATGGAAATTGTTTATACTTCCCATTTGATTGTTCATAAACACAATAAATAAAAATACAACATCAAATTATTTTTCCGTATTTTATCACGAATAATCGAGTTATTCCTTTTTATTGTTGATATAATCATAAGTTCCACGGCGAAGTAAATATTTATTTCAAAGAATTAACTATTGATAATGATATGATGGTTTATAAACTTATTTCAAAGAAGTAATAATTTAACAATAATTACACGCAAATAAATGGTTTGGTGCGATATAATTTGTAAAGAATGTGCATTATTCAATTTCAATAAATATTTCATCATCGATAATTTCTACCATTTATTTTTATATTACCGCAGAAAACTTAGGCCACCATAAGTAGGTTTTTGTATTTGATAAATAACTACATTTGTGCAGCAGTTCCCAAATCTGTTTCCGCTCTCGAGTCCATGAAACACAATCGCCCCAGTGTTAAGCATGGGAGCCCTGACAATGGTCATAAATAAAAAAGTTGGACTATTAAAAAAGTAATAATGTAAGTATTAAATATTGGCAGTATGCATCTATAGATATACACCTGTTTAATCTCCACCGGAGATGAGACCTCGGAAATTTGCATGTAAAACAAGGCCGCCTCTCCACTACTACCTTGCAGATAATACTTCGTTAGTAGGTGCCTTGAGTGGCATCGTAAAGGCGTTGAATGACGTCATATGGGACATTACTAATTATATTTACATATAACATTAGGATCAGCTTTCTTAACGAAGGAGTATTAGGCTCGGCTATATCCGAGTCTTCAACAGCCCATCAACATCTGAGACAACCGAAAAAAAACTCAGAATCGAGAGCAGCATAATCAGCCAGAAAGTAATAAATTAATAACAAGTTATTAATTCTACTTATCAAACCAATTTATAATTCGGTCGGCAGAGCCCATGCTTGTGTACGAAAGTACTACCACTGTGTCGGCACCATCGGTGGATAATGACAAACACAAACCAGAAACCCGGTCAGGAGAGTAATTCCATAAAGGCAGCCGGCGTCTGCTGAAAAGGCCAAATGTAGAACCTTGACAACAGCAGAAGGACGAGAGACAACTGTATGGAATGCACTTACGTATACCCCGCGAGCCACTCGAAGCTGTCGATGAGGGACCAAGCAATGTATGTGGTGACGTTCACGCCGTCCTCGTGAATGGCCAGAAGAAGCTGCTCCAGATACAGGTTGAAGTACTCCACGCGGTTGTAGTCTTGCAAGCCCGGCTGGTCCGACATGCCGTTCTCGGTCACTATTATAGGAATGTTCGGTCCATATCTATCCTTGACCCAATTCAGAGTCTTCCGGAATCCTGAGGGCACTACCTGTGTGACAAATATTTTTGAAATATTAAAAAATAATTAAATGCCAATTGTTATACGAAAACTTCTCACAAGTTTATAAAGAATACAAAACCAACTACTGAAGCGTTTAAGAGCTTACTTATCCACGGGAATTACGTCCAGTTCTTGTTTTATTTTATATTGTTTTTCCGAGTATTATTTATAATATAAAACATAGCAACATTGAAGTTTATTTTCAAATGCAAATCGTGGTTTTAAAATTCTAATTAAAAACAACTAAGCGGATTTTTTTAATTATTTTAAACTTAAATTGTTTGTCATATATTGAACTTAAATACTGTAATACTATACTATAAATACTGTATTTACGAATACAATTTTCTTACAATATATATATTTTTAAATAACTAATTAATGTACAATATACGGATACCGTAAAAACCACATAAATTAAATATCCAGTATGATTATTGCAAATAAATGTAGAATATGTTGTATTAATTCTCATAAGTGTACACTAGGGTGTCCCTTATATGACCAAAAAATTTTTTTTTTCAAATTTCGAAATGGGTACCCTCTACTTTTTTTAGTAATGCTATAAGAGTCTTAAATATAAAATTTCATCTTTCTAGCATAATTGCAACCAGTGCCGACCGAGCTTCAAAGTTTAGTAAAAAACGTGTTTTGTCTTGATATTTCGGTCTGGTATAAAATCATTATAAATGCAATAAATTAAGTAAATAATAGTAAAAATTCAATTAGATGAACATTAATCTTTAATCAAAAACATAAAGTAATAACAATCAGCCAGGGTAACTTTTTTTTAGAGTTGTTTTTTTACAGTCCGGATACAATTTTCTATGTTCCTGGACACAGCGCAGCAAGAACTGTTTTTGTTCTTCTTCAGCCGTGATAAGTCCGTTAAAATCTTGCATCATTTTAACAGCCCTTTCAGCAGTATCATTCACAACTCTCAAATAACTTATTTTTCTTTTAGCTTCCAGAAAAGCAGCATTATTATTCCAGGAAGATACATCTTCCTTTAGAAAACTGTCGTCGATCTGCAGTCGTGATAAAAATTGTTTGCTCTTTTCCGATACGAAATTATCCAGTGTTTTGCCTGGAAAAAAAAGGAAAATAAGATAAATAACAAATAAATCTACAACAATTTAAATATATCACAAAAAGTCAATTAAACTTACCAAACAACCTTTGGGGCAGTTCTTCCTTTGACGGGTCATAGCGTTTGCTAAAATCTGAGGTTTTGTCCCGGTTGAAGTTGGCAATCATTTTCTTTTTAGTTTGGTTATCAACTTCATCATCAAACAGTGATAGAATAACTGTCTCTTCACATAAATACCACAAGTGATGGCTAAACTTGCTTATAGAAGCATTAGAAATTGTTGCGTCAACTTTTTCGTACTCTTTTAACATCTTCAAGAAGCGCAAATCATGGTTAGGTGCTTTGATCGCCACTGTACATTCGAGCCAAGGTTTAACATACAACACCACGACAAATAAGCAAACATCTTGTAGAGCCTTTTTGTCCTTCGCAGTTATTCTGCATTGTGACTGAAGTGAACATATTTTTAAAGAATAGATCGCTCTCGCCATCCAGCGAGCCTGATGCATTGCTCCGGGGGGCCTTAGTTTTAATTTTTCCTCTGTGTCTCCTCCCAAAAATATTACGCACAGTTCGACCAATTCGCGGTAGTCATCTCTTACATAACCTTTGTCTAATTCTGCCTTATAAAATATTAACAAAGCTTGAATGTCTGTCTCGGCAACACGTTGTTTTACGAAATTAAGAGATGGTTCAATGTTACTAGCGTCGATGTTTTTCCAATTTTCTCTGAACTTTTTAAACATTGGAATATCTGGGCTACTAGTAATTTGCTTAATTTTGCTTTCAAAGACAGCTTTTAGGACCAATTCATAAACATGATGACGACAGGCGAAAAGCAGCAATTCTCTTCCTAAAGTTTGCTCCAAAATAGCACAAGCTCCATTGAAACGGCCAGTATTGGAAGCTGTTGTGTCGCAGCACATTATTTGTACTTTATCGTGAAGGTTCTAGTCAAAGAGAGCTGTTGAGACAGCCTTAGCTTGATGTTTTTCAGAAGAATGTTCTAGTTTCGGCACTGCAAGAAGCTGTTCCTTATCGTCAAACGAAGCAATAACTGGCAAGCGTTCTTCTTTAGAACTTCGTACATCTAACCCGGGTAATAGTTTTCCATCCCAATGGACTGTGACTACGTCGGGTACATTACTTCCAAAGAAGTCAGATTTTATTGCTTCTGCCCTTGATTTTCTAGTTTCAGCAGCTAGTGGTTATCTTTGTCTTACAACCCTTTCCTCTTCTTCCAATCGTCGTTGTTTAGATCTATCTTCTTTTTCCGACAATTTTTTATCAACACCACCTAAGCATCCTGGTCGATCTGGCTCTCTCTGTTTCATTAAAAATAATTTATCTTACTCTATTTTCATTCTCTCAAAAGCATCAGCATGTGCAATATCAAACAAATTATCAAGATCAATTTTGAAATTGTTCTCACGGCTCTTGAACGTAACCTGAGTTTTCTTACAATTTTTTTTGCAACTCTCTCCAAACATGATATAAATCAACAAGTTTCTTCACGCAGTTAGGATATGCCCTTGTTGGAATTCTTGCTTTTTCCCAATATATGATGCACTCCCTAATCACAAGATTTGCACTTTCACTAACAATCAGTTTAACCTCGCGAATATTGTAAAATAGGACCGAGGGAATTTGTCGATTAGATGGTAATTTTGCACCATTTATTTGATATCTAGGCAAACCGATAAGGAAATTATTTTGTTTATCACTCCGTAATTCCACCGACATGTTAACGCACTAAACAATGGAGCACTACTAATCTCAAAAATCACGTATGAAATGACAAATAAACATGCAGTTACAAGTCACAGCGCAGTACTTACGCAACTTGTATGGACAAGTTAAAATCGCAAGTCGGCACGGGTTACCGTTTATAAATCGAACTAATATTTTTTTCTAGACAATATAGGATTATTACTAAACTTTTAAGAGGGTACGCGTAAAAAAAAATTGAACTTGAATTTTAAGGGACACCCTAGTGTACACGTATTTATAAATTAACATTTTTATCAATAAATGGTTTGTGATACTCTAATAAAATAATAATATATTAAAATGATAAAATTTTCTTCACAAAATTCAATACCATCTCAGTGAATGCTGCAATGTGTTTCATTATTTATTCATATTAATTATTCACATTACAAACCACGCTTTAGATAAACTGCAATAAATAAAGCAGTGCATTTAACGACACAATTACCTAGATTTTTTAAATATCAACCTTCGCGAAATTTTTCAATAGATATTTTTTATCCAAGGTATCGTATATCGGAGAACGGAAGTATTATCTCTAGCGAAACACCGCAATTAAAAATAATATGTGTTATTTAATATAAATCATGAGTGTATATTGCAGTAATACACTGTATCGATTCACACAATATCAATCCAGCATTTCCAAATCGAAATAGACGCTTGCTATGTCGAAGTTCACAATTTCCGAACAGTGATCCAAGAGTTGGGGAATCCAACAAGTAAGTTTGTATTTTTATTTAAATATGGATGATTACAAATTAAACCGGTCTGGTTCAATTTGAAATACTCGTAATTCTTTGATATTATTATTTGTAATTCTTTGGTAAGTATCTTCTTGTAAAAGAAGTGTGGGTATAAATAATACTAAAAAAATATTGCTGCTTGTTCATAGAATTTTCAACATGTTCTGACATGATAACTTGGTGATTCACATTGTCGAATAATACGATGGTGTGGCAAGACATTTAGAGGTGCAACATTGGGATGTATTGCATCAGATTCGTTATTTAAGTAAAAACTTAAGACCGTAATTACGTCTTCACCTGACGGCGAGACGTGATACGAAATAAAGAAACCGAATATTACCTTAAAATTTATGAAACTACCTGCTACTCCACGGTTATTTAGAAACTTCCGTATGACTGAACACATCTAATAAATTTGATTTGTCGATAGGTACAAACCAAAGATAAATTGTATCAAAATGTAACACAGCCTTGCCACGCAACTAATAAAGGTTCATATCTTTTTTTTTATTTAATAAATCTAACATCTAAAAACCATACAACAGCCCCAAGGTTTATTTATAGGTTACTATATATTTTATTTCAAGTGATGGGGCCCATTTTTATAATAATATTTTTAAAAGGCAAAACATATATTTAGCACCTCACCTAACCATAATCCTCACTAAGCACTATTTTAACTTAAACGAATAGCTTTCGCGAGTGCTAGTGTCCACAGTTCGAGGCCAAGTCCCCGCAGCATCGGCACTCGAGTCGAAGCCGGTGACCGAAACCGCGCGTTTAGGGGAAGATTTAAGCCCTCTACGCACGCTGCGACACAACTGACAACCGACTGGCAATTAGCCGTTAACTAGTTGCTAATCGGTTGCTAGTTGGGCCGATGCGTGTGTAGCCGGCTTGCTTTAAAATGTCGCCGTCCTTTTGGCCCACCCATCCCATTTCAAAAAACTAAGTAAAGTCACAATACTCCAATGCATCAGAAGTTGTTGTCGATTGTCAAAATATACGACTGTCCTTTGCACATTTCAATATCAATATTTTTATTCGAATGGCGAGATCCGCACAATCAAGGAAACTGTTCGAGCTCCAATTACTCGTAATTTCGTAATTCGTTGTACAGATGATATATGTATATATATATATATCAAAATATAAGTATTCTGATATGCCCCAAATCGTACATATTTGATTTCACACAAGTCAAAATGTTTGCATAACTTTAAGTCCGAAATTAAAATGAGAGAAAACGTTTAAGTAAAAACGTGTGCGCGCCCTGCCTACCGCAGATTTCCTAATATAGCTTTACATTAGCAACGATATTTTTATTGAAAAATAAATACTGACACTGGTAATATCTCACCTGGCTGGTTTAATTAATTGAATACTTAACGCGTAAGCGCTCAGTAAATATGATTAACAAGTCGGCTTAAAAATTCTACCCGGCTACAATGCGGTGCACCTGCTGGGTCTAATTGAATATGAATTGCAAAACGCTGATTAAAATTAACATTTCTAAATTATCCGGCGAAATATTAACTTTTGATCGATCACTCAGCCCCGTGCACGCAAAAAATGAAACACTCATGACACGAGTCGCCGAGATTAGCAATGCGGCGATCACTCCATTTTTTGTCGTTTTAATACTGACATAGCTTTTAATTATTATCAAAGATTATTATAATTGAACTTCATAATTTGTCGTTTTATTAGAACTCATGAATAATAGAAGCTCTAGCTATAAAAACAATTATGTCATAAAATGCTCTAAATTTATTATCATCATCTGTTGTACTAATGTCACCCTATTATTTTTGTAGTACAGTACAAGCGAGATGTGTCGTTTCCACGATAACATATCATACATTCATAGATTCCTTCCCTTACCGAGCTACCGGTTTCGCTATTCTACTAGATACAAATTAAAATTTTAGATGTCATTACCTGCGACCTCGTCCGATACCTCCGTTATAATTTAATGCAATTATAAAAATATTAAATTGCATAGTAATTCGCATCTATCGTCGCAGATAATCGAGTGTGTTTTTTGCCGCACACCTGAAGGCGGCTCAGCACCTCCCGGCGGCCTCGAGCCGAGCCCTCCGCCGAGGCCCGCGCGGCCGCGAAGTGCGCCACTTTCCTTTCGTCGATTCCCAAAATGCCGATTTATTATCGAGCTTGTCGAGAATGTCCCGACAGGCGTCGATGCGTTTTTCGTTTCGGGCGTTCGTCACATCATCATTCGCACCGCGGTAATGCCGAATAATATGCAGGAGTATAATCTGAAAATAATACACTCGGACATAATTGTACCGCCATACCGATAATCGACGCCGCGTAAGTCACCGAGCTGGACGTTCACCGAGCGAGGTCGCCCGCCGCCAGAGCGCAGTACAAAAGCGACCGGGTCGCATGCCGAAAACTACGCCCACTCGATTGGTAATCGGACATCCGGAACGCGCGAACGAGCCGGCCGCGAGAGGATGGCAGGAGAGACCGGCTCTGCGTCTCCTGCGATCCTCGGTGGGCCCGGAGCTCCAGTTTCTAGCGCGACTCGGACGGCGGCCGTTCCACTGCGCACAGTTTTTTTCCTTGAACCTAGCGCGCCCGGTGCCGGCTTCCCAATGTCAGTACTGCACACGCGCGCATATGACATTGCCAAAGCGACCCATCATTTTGGCAATGTCACTCGTCCGCATTGTCCGCCGGTCCAGTTCCGATGTCCTCGGGAAGAGTTCCGCAGCGGGTCACTGCACCCCCGAGGCGAGGACCGGCGCGGCTGAGCTCACCTTCGCCCCTCCCCGCCCCTCCCCGCCCCCTCCGCGAGACCGGTCGCTCGCACTGACTCGACGTGAAAATTTACTTCTGAGTGCCCGTTACAGTTATCTCATCGTCAGATCGACACGATGGCTTGTCGTTTGTTCTTTTGCAATTTTAATTCAAACCCCGGTACTTATTAATCAATTCAATAAGGCACAGTATATTTTAAAGTAATTCAAATAGCACATTTTATAAAAATATTTTTTTCGAAACTCTGCCCCCGACGGTGAGACGATAACATAATTTGAATTGTCACAGGGGATACTTCTGTTGATTCTAGATTATATTCTAGATTCCCATATGCGATGAATTAATACGGCGACGGGTGTAATTTTCACACTCACCCGGAGCCAGGGAGAGTGGGCGGCGGGCCAGCGGGGATCGCGCTCCTCCAGCAGCCCCGCGTCGTGCATGAGGGAGGGCGCGGGGCCGGGATGGTGCGGCGGGACTGCGCGGCCCACCAGCACGGACGTGTAGTGGTTCAGGCCGAAGAAGTCCGCCGAGCCTCGCAGCAGCGCCGCGTCCCTGGCGCTCAGGCCGGGCAGACGGGAGCGCGCGTGGCCCTGCTGGAGGCTGCGCTGCGCCACGGCTCGCTCCACGCTCGCCGGGTAGCCGCCCTCCGCCGAGAAGATCGGGTGGCTGTACATGCCCAGCTGTGGACCGAACTCACTCAGACTTGGCAAAATACTCTAGGTTAAAAAAAAACATGCGATGCCAAGAAATCGCGTAATATTAAACCTCGACTGATAGTACGGTTCGTTGTAATCGGGGTGCAGTAATAACATAATTTTAAAAAAATTGAACCACTGCAAAAATTATTATGATTTTAAGAAAATGCTTCGAGAACAGAAAAGTGTAAATTTATTTGGAGCCTGGGAGATGATATCGATTTTTTCTCAATCAGATTGCAACAGGTAATTAAGTTTATTTACAATAAGGAATGTTTATGTATCGGACCGATGTAGGCTTTTATTAGCTCAATAAAGTTTGAACAAAACGATCGAATCTCTTTTTGTAAACCTGAACGCGGAGTCAATTGAGTACCGTCTGATTATATATTTGTGATATAATTAGACGTTATATATATTTGTGTACTTCTTGATTTTCCAAAATCATTTATTTACTTACATGCATTTGCATATACAATTCGGCGGCAGCTCTATCTTCGGTCGAGTTAGATTTGGGTTCTCCCCAGAAAGTGTCCATGGTGATCCCGATAGTACCTGTGGAACAATTTTTGAGATACTTTCAACAGACAATATTTACTAGGGGATATATTTTTTTATAACCGAGGAGTTACATATCCACGTCAAATTTCATTAAAAATATTGAAACACGTTATTTCTGCGAACAGAGATATTTTTTTTATGTAGAATGAGGACCGTGCAGATAGTACGAATCATTCATAAGAAAAATAATTGAAAAAAACTACCAAATATTATACATCATTTAAGAATATGGCGAAAATAGAAAAAATCCATCCAATAACTAACAAAGCGTGATAGTTATTTGACGATAAACAATTTTTTTAATAACACGATATCAACAATTTGATAAAAAATAGTCTTTATTTCTTTCAAATTGCTAGATTATCGCTGCTTGTTTTGACAAAAAACCTATTATTACAACTGAGAATTTCGCTGTCACGTGAATTATTGAATACGTCTTGAGAATGAATATATGGTACACACATTAAATAAGCTTACCATTCTGCGTGGGGCGGAAAACTCGATCATAGAGATGGTAGACCCTGGAGTGAGCCAGCAGGTGGTTGTGGGCGCACAAGTACTCGCCCAGACCGGGAGAATCCAACGCCGGAGCCATGTACGAGGTGCCGTACCCGTAGTGGCACGTCTGGTGCGGCTCGTTGAAGGTCAGCCACAGCTTCACCCTGTCTCCGAACTGCTCGAACACTATCCTGGCGTAGTCCTCGAAGTAGCCTATCATCGCCGGGTTCGTCCACCCTCCGAAATCTTGCAACTTCTGAGGCAGCTCCCAGTGGTAAATCGAAACCATCGGAGTTATGTTGTAGCGCAGGACCTCGTCGATCAAGCTGTTGTAGTACGCGAGCCCCTCGGCGCTGACGCGGTTGTCCAGACCTTCCGGGAGGATCCTGCACCAGGATATCGAGAAGCGATAGATGTCCATCCCCATGTCGTGGACTAGCTTGACATCCTCCTTGTACAGATGGAACGAGTCTGCAGCTACGTCGGCATTACTGCGATCGAAAACGAGCTCAGGGCGGCTGTGCGTTATTCTATCCCATATAGATTCTGCTTTATCTGAAATGCATTGTTAACAAAAATAGTACTAATCATAAATTGATATTTTTTTGTTAATCGTCAAATGGTGATCATTATTTTCCAGAAATTCCCATATCAGAAAAACAATGGATTAAATTTGAAGGTTTTTAATTTATAATATACTCTGTTTTTGCTGAACAACTGGACGTCATCGTGAACGAAGGATTCTCACAATGACGCATGCACAACAAAACTAAAATGAGCTGCTTTTTGCCGTCGAATCTAATCATAAAAACAGTCTCTGGTATTTTTGTTAAGTAAAAAATAGTGAAATCTTATAATTAATACTATAGAAACTGGTATCATAAAAAGTCCATACAAAAGCACCGATAGCGGTAGGACTTTTTTCAGAACAGAACAAAATGCGTAGTAACTTTAATAGCCCCGAATAATAGTTTTTTTTTATGAACTAATTTTTTTGCTAAATTTCAATCGCTGATGACCATTAATTTAGTATTAAAAAAATTAAACACTTTTTAATAATTTAATTGTCTCCGCTTTGATTGCAAGGTGCTGTGATACGGGGAGATTGCAAATTAATAAATAATTTTGCATCCTTTATTCTATAAACACACATGATTATCTTTATTTCAATGTCAACATAGATTAATATTTAAATTATTCATTCCAACTAGCAACTAATGCTCACATGCTCCTTTACGATTGTATATGTGTACTACTACTGACATAATTCGTAACATTTTTGATAAATGTAAAATATTCGCGTATCGAGACTCATTTGAATAATCTACATCAAATTATCGCGGTGTTTGCAAATAACAAATAACATAGAAAAAAATCACAAATTTGTGGTAATCCTTAAGTGTGTGTGGATGTAATATTATTATTAAAAAATAGACCATTTTCAAATAACACATGCTACTTTTTCAATGTAAAATATCCTGAATTATAGACGACTTCGGACGTCGAGGCGTAATAACAGGTGCGAAGTCTACCTGATGACGCGCTTCCCATACTGAGGATATTTCTTTGCCACCATATCAAATTTTAATGAATCAAAAGTATAAAATTTTAAAATACTTTTTGTGAATATGCCAGAGATAATATCGGGTATAATTTTTTTGGACGTCAATCTAAGACCAGTTGACACATTAATAGGAAGACTACTTGAGAAGTCAGGCTGCGAGTATGTGAGCTAATTTATACACACACACACACACACGCGCGCTCGCGCACAAACACACATAATACATACATACTTAAAATCTCTTTACATAAAAAATAGGTTCAAGGATTTACATACCGCTTAAATTCCATCCTCCTTCTACTTGTATGGAAGATGTAGCAATACCAAATTTAAAGGATCTTGGAAACTCATGTTTACTTCTCCCCGTATCACAGCACCTAAACACACATAAAGGTAAGGTATATTCGTAAAATAAATATTTACAATCCAAAAAATAATTGTATATAATTAAGATTAAAACAATTTTTATTGTGAGATGATCCATATTTGATCAAAGTGTTGCACCTCACCTTCGGATGCTATATAATACTATATATATCTGATGAATGTGAATAAATCAAATCTTTTTTTTTGTGAATATGCACTTCTACAACAGCAAGTTTACACTCAGTAATTTCCATCTAATTCCCTGGTTATTTTGGTTATCAATTTGTAAACATTTTTTCAAATTATAATATTGGGAAAATGTAATCGCAGCATTAATGTCAAACTTGCGTTTAATTATTTTACAACTTTGCCTTCAGATGTGTTGGTTTTTTGACTATCTGTTATATTTTTTTTAATGTTTTGACCTATTGGTAATATATTTACTTTAATGAATATTAAAACTTACAAACAATGCTATTCATAAAGATGAAACACTTATACATGAAATCCGAATAAGAAGCAATAAAGTGTATGAGACTAATAATTTTTCATAAGCTTTGACTGTTGGTATTCTAGATTAAATTAATTTGATGTTTCATAATTTCTTAACTGCAATCACTGGCTTTATATAATTGCACCGCTACTGTTTAATTAATTATAATAATCAATAAATAATGGTTTTTTTAAAACAATTTTTTAGTATCATTCAAACATAAATAAAATTCCAAAGTACTCACTTGCAATACCTAGTAATTCATTTTGTCAATTGCACTCATGAACTCTAAGTAAGCAATCTTTGAACACCAATAATCATGTCACGCAGTTATCAAGTAAATACCATATTCTAACCGACTCACAAATTCACTGACATGACAGAAAATTTAATTATTTTTGGAACTTTAACTTCTTAATATTTAATGCGCTTTAAAAAAACAGTTGTAATTTTCATCATTTCCAGTCAATATTTTCTTTAAATTATCAATATTTTCTTATAATTAATGGTCAAAACATGCCACCAAATATGAATGATCTAAGTTATTTCAAAATATATTTTTTTAAATATTACTTTAATTTTTTTTAATTTACAAAAAAAAATTCTATTATCCAAAATGATTGTCTTTTAGGTATGCAAGGAATCTGTTAAATAACTAAATGTGTGTCTGTTGTCTTTAAATTTGAGCACTTTAAACACATAGGTTAGATATAAAAACCAATTACCCTTTATCCGCTGGTATCATTAAAATAATACTGCACAAAATAAATAAATTATTTTACCTTAAAATTAAGAAAATTACGAAAATGTTTAGCACCGACATACAAGTCATCTGTGATCACTTCAGTCAACAGACATATACTAAATGGCAATATTTTTCATTGAATAAAATAAGAATATTGATAAGACTTTTCCAGGCAGGCCAAATCCCTTGACCTATACAATGAAAATATTCAAGATATGTATTATTGAATGCTACATCTATTGGAGTGTACATACTATATAATAAACATAACAAATTGTATCGTTAGATTTTTAAAAATTGTAATGATAAAAGTTATTTTAATTTAAAAATATACTTTATTACTAATTATGAATACAGAAGTATCTCAGAAAACTCATAATCACACAAATTAAAAATTAACAGGTATCTGATAAGGACAGTCTATTTTATTTTATAGTATAATTTCTTGATTCGTTCAGTGATTATTATTTATAAAATACAATTTCTACAAAACTACTATTGACACAAGGAGAGAAATATCAAAAATACAATTACTGTAAGAACTGAGACAGAAGATAATTATGCCATATGTCGTATGTTTTACAAACAGATCAATTTCATTCATGAGTTGTTGCTTGTTTTCTTAATAATTTGCAAAAATGACAGTCATGGATTCCATTCAAGAGCACACAAATCATAGGAAACAACATATATAAAAATTAAGAAATTCAATATTTTTGACAGAGAGTACTTGGTGGAATTCCATTTTAATATTTTTGAGTAAAATACTTGAGTGATTTTCCACATGTTCGTTTTTATTTGTGACCGGTTTCGCCAACCTTTCACGTTGGCATTATCAAACAGAGATAACCACGAGCATTTATTTATTTATATTTCTACTAATACATCAGACTTACAGATATTTGAATTTTCAGTTCATCAAGTTTTATTTTTCTTAAATTTACAAACACCAAATTTCAAATAAAAACATAAATTAAGTAATTTCAAAAATAATTATGAAGCGTGCACAGTGTTTCTCTGTCATTTCATACTAAAGCACAGTACATCATTTAGTGCAGTGCTTAATCAACACAAGTGCCAGGAATAGTGTCATTTAAAAATTAAACTAAATTTCACTCAGCTTTCTGCCAGTATTTCAGTAATAATTACAGAAGAAAAACCCTAAATGATAAACAATAATGCACATGCTCAGATTCCGTTAATTACAGCATTTCAATTATGATAAAATATAAACATTTGCCATTTCCACAGCATAAATAAATAGATTGCTTAATCTGCACTAATTGCTTGACCTCAGTAACAAAAGACAACAAAATATTATCATTATTTTTTTTTTTTTTTCATATATAGGTTTGGTACCTTGCTTGTTTGTTATATACAAGGTATTTCGTCACAATTTGGGGAAACTTTCCAAACTAGTCGATCGAATTGATCTATAAATGGGAGTGACTGAAGCTACACCCCTTGGTTTATCTTTTTTATGGTTCCGATAACATGCTTCAAGAAGCCATCCAGTGACTTCATCAACTGTGGGTGTTTCGCCACTGACTTCAGGTCATCCAGGCACAGACCTTCCTGTCGGCATTGGCTCTCCAGTTGGTGTCTTTGAAGACCAAATATGGGGCATGAACCCACAAGGTGGATCACTGTTTGTGGAGTAAAATCATCACAAGGGCATGTGTCGTCGCTCGTCAAGTGGAACCTGCGGAGATAACTTCTCATCGCTCCATGACCCGTTAAGAGCTGGGTTGATTCAAAGCTAATTCCGCAGGTATTCCTGTATACAGCGGCGTCCGTAACAGAATCAAAGAACATCTTTGTTACGTTTCCTTGCGGAGAGCTTGAGTACCTTAACAAAATATTATTGTATCTTATATTAAAATGTTATCGTATCTCATATTAAAATATTGCTGTATCTTACATATAATTAATAAAATAAAGAAGAAGACTAAAAAATTAAACATAAAAAAAATAATCTATAATGAATTATCTGAAAATGTATAAAAATATTATTAATATACTTTTCTATTTTAAATGTTTAAAATATTAGCTATTTCAAATGTTGCAATATAATGCTAATTAAAAAATATATATGATGTTAGAGTATAATTTAATTTATATAAATCACATAGAAATTTGCAACATATATATTTTATAGAATTCACCATTTTTTTAGTGCAACAAATAAAAAAACTATTAAAAAATATATATAATATTTGTGTTTTTATTTTTAATGAAGTTTCCTGTATATACGTAATGTTTACATGTGTAACTAAAATCTCTCAATCTTGAACCGTCACTGAAGGTCATTTGGCAAAAAGTGTTTTTAGTCAGTCTCAGTGATGTTTTTTCCAAATCTTGTGTTTTTTTTATTGCGTTGAATCATACAATTTTTAGTAGTGAAGCGAAAGCATAGTTTCTACAAATAGATTAGATGAAATGGTATTTTATATAGTTGAAAAATGAATGTTATATATCAAATTGATGAAAGCAGTATGATATTTTTATAAATATTATGTTTCTTTTTTGTCTGAAAAATAACATGGTTAACCTATATATGTATGATAGAAAACCAATATATAACATAACGAAGCAAAGCAACGGCAATAACATTAGACTTCATTATATATTTGAGTGGCACTAACAATCGTCATAACGGAACAAAATGCCAAAAAAAAAAATTTCATAAAAACCATTGTATCAATCTCTTATGAAGTCCGGTAGTAAAAAGATGAGCATCTGATAATGATGATGGTATAAAAATAAGTACAATATTATCTGTTTACAAAACAAAAATGAACAATTCTAGCAGTGTGTGCATAAATATGTGGTCACATAAATATGTCCCTAACTTTCATTCAGTGTATATCAAAGCAATATGACAATTTTTAATAATACTGACTACAACACATTTTATCAACATACTTAATTATTACTTATTATTATTTATATTATTATTATTATTATATATATATATATATATATATATATATATATATATATATATATATATATATATATTATAATAATAATAAGTAATAATTAAGTATGCGTGTGTGTGTGTGTATATATTTATATATAATAATATAAAAATAATTGCTATCTATAGCTATGCACGTTTGTAGAACATAAAAACATACAATATTTTAAAAAGTGGCAATTAAATTTAATACAAAATATAAATACAAATGTGGAGTAGGTTCAAAATATGGCAGGACTCGTTAATTTTAGTATACAAAATAAATAAATTAAATTAATTATGAATATCACTGTTGGCTTGCTGGTGTTGAAAGGCAATAATTAAAAATTACTCATACTCCACATTTAAGCAACACAGCAATGTTGTAAATAAAAGTTGTTTTATTATATTTTTTTACATTGATATGTCTTCTGGATTTGCAACTTTTCAATGACTTGCACGAAAAGCAAGAAAATTATTTTAATATTTACTAAAATAAACTAGGTGTGGATTTTAGGGAATTAATTTATAATATCTTTAAAAGTGGAAACTTCTATTATTTTACAAAAGAAAATGATAAAACAATCAGATCTTGCCATCAATATTTCTAGTGAAAATAAAATAAGCGCTGTTAAAAATGTAATTAAACTTATCATGTTTCCATACCAGGTACATCAAATTCAAAACTTAATAAGATCTTCGGAATCAACTGCCCCACTAATGCGAGTACTATCTTCTACTGTGGGATCACGTGATAAGTTTTCTAATTTATTAATGCAGTTATCCATGTCTTTCTGAACAGTTTTTGGTGAATGCCTTCTTTTTGGAGGCTGTGGTGGTGGGTCCAAATTGACTTGAGAGTGAAGTAAACTATTTTCTAAAACAAAATCATGACCATTGCTCTTAAAGTCTATGGGTATATTTCTGGTCATTAGGGGAGAATTTTTTTTTCTTGCCGGTGGACTCGGAGCCGGTCGTTGGTGCAAATATAATGGAGAAGATCTTCCCGAATGAGAATTAAATGGATTCGTCCTCCCAGATATCATAAAAGACGATGATGACCCAACATTCTCCGAATATTTCTCAGTTCTTTGTAAAAATCTATTTTCATGCACATTCACAGATGATTTACTTCGTTGTACATTAGATTCGCATGTTATTAAATGGCTTTGAAAATTTGAAGTTATATTAAAGGAATTATTAGAACTGGATGAAATTTCACTCTGAAAAAATTTTGAAGATGATTTTTCTTTCTCATCAGTCCCACTGTTGAATGGATTTTGTCGTTTGTGTACATGAGCAGAAGTCTTACTCCTCTCTAAACCGCAAGATTGAGTCTGCCATGTATTCTCTCTTACTTCTTGATTTTTTTTAGAATTTTCTATAACATTTACGAAAGATTTACTCCTGACAATGTGGGTACTATTATTTTGTGGTATTAAATAACTTTTAAAGGTGGCACCATTCAAAAAATTATTATCTTCAAATGATTCACCCAGTACACACTTCATAGATCCTTCATTACGCGGCACCAACAAAAGGGGATCCTAAAATAAAAAAATAGTAATTAGTGTAATGAAACCTTCTTATCTAAAAATACGTACAAAATTAATTTGGAATTTCAAATATACATTATGTAATGACACATTACAGTTTGAAACAAATGTTGTAGCAGTTTTAATAAAACAACATATTATGAGCAATGTCATATATTTTACTATCTAGAAGAGGATTGATAGGATCTAGAAGAGGAAACTTATGTAGATCCTGTAGCAACATCAAAAACTGTATACAATATGAAGAAATATGATGTTATAACCCACCAATTAATTTGAGTGCACAACAGGTCCCATGATAGTTTACTTCCATCTATTCAATTAACTATTTAGCCTTTACCTATGCAAACCTTATCATTGTTTAAGTTTTAAAATTATTAAGCTGCCTTAATTATTTAAAACATATACAAACATTAAGTCAACTGTAAATTAGAAATTATTTAACTATTTGGTACAAGGCACTACTAATCACGAAATAAAAGAGAGTTGACTAAGACAGTGAATCAAATGAAAAACAAATAAAATATATATTTATTTTATTTTTTTTTGGTATCTTCTTTTAGTAAATACATATATAAGTTTAGCCATATCAAGTTTTGTGTTGTTACACTGAGTTGTGAATGAATTCACATGGTTTTATATGTAGTTCTAAATTTTCTAATCAAAATAATGCAAAATTAATAAAAAAATAATGCGTTTATATTACTTAAGTTAATTGTTTTTAAATAAAATAGTATAAAAGTTTGGAAAAATATAAAAACATGGATTTTTAATTAAAAATTTTCTAATGTGATATTGACAGAACATCTTTTTACCTTTCCTGTCTTCAAATATATTTTTGACTGTAAACAATAAAGTTGAGAGCGTAGATATTCATAGGACGCACTGCGCAGTTTGGTTACCCACTGATTGACAATAGACTCAGACATCCCAGAGTATAAATGTCTTTTCTCAGGTTCATCACTAAAAATAATTATTAAATCATATTTAATTTTATAATTTACTCAAAACCCACTCTAACTGTGTTCCTTCCACAGTTAGAATTTTTATGCCTGCTAATCTGTACAATATGAAATAGGCCATTCAATATGGAAAGAGCCACAAATAGCTACTAGGAAGAGTGTAGGGATAGTCTTTTTATATAATAATAACAACTTACTCACATAAATGATATTGAAAAACCATATGGAGCATCTTGTCCATGCTCTATTTGTATGGATGCATTCTCAAGAAAAAAAACCCCTGTAGGTTTAGCATCAATCTTACCAACATCATTAATTCGGAAATAAAAAAGACAATTGTTTATTAATTTAAACCATCTTTCCTTGAATGCTAAAAAAACAATTTTTTTTAATAATCGTGTTAATATGCAGAAGTCATAAAATTGCATATATAGTAAGGTAAAAAAAAAAAAAAAACTATTTTCACTCAATTTATTACTTAAAAATAAATTAATCCCTTCGAACACAATCATGCAATAGTAATATCAATGTTTAGTTAAGATTTTTTTTTCCAAATTTATAAATGTAAGGATCATATATATTTATATATATATATATATATATATATATATATATATATATATATATATATTTACACTATATATATTTATACTATATATATATATGTATACTATATATATATTTATACTATATATATTTATCATTTAGTCTTTAATTATATGACTGAACAACAAAATACAAAGCCTACGAAAATATTTCAAGATTGTATAGCACAAATACTTCACAAAGAGAATCAGACAATATAAACTTAAATTATATTTAGTTTCAGTGTAGATAAAAATCTTAACTTAGCCTCGTCATTCCAAAATAAAAACACTACGACGATACGAAGAAGGTTGTTTTATTAAGTAAATTTATATGCTAAAAATAATTTTGAGGTTATTATGAGTAATTATGTGGTAAAGAAGCATCGTTTGCGCTAAAAAAAATATATTTACAAGGAAATTAAAAAATATATTTTGCTACCTTACTGAATACGCAGATATCGGTAGACAAAAAGGGCGGAACTATAGAATTATACCTAATACCTGATTGGTTATAATAATTACATGAGTTCACTTTCTTATAGTTGAGTCTGCCTTCCACTTCTCCCTTAGCATCACCCAATTTAGCAAGTTCCCGTTCATTATATTTCATTAATATAATATCTTTATAAATAACCCAACACTTATTTATAACTGCAATTTCCTTGTTTTTGACATTTGACAGGGAGCAGAAGTACAATGGGTATAGACAATAATGAATATATAGACAACCACAGAGTATAGACATTAATACGAAGACAAAAATTTTGTTCGTGGCTAAGGACTAATTAAATTACAGTGTGAATACCAAGCAGGTTATTAATTTTAAAGAAATAAATTATAATATTCAAAAAATACTGAATTCATATTTTTTTCTCTTATTTTAAAAAAGATTTGAATCATTTAAAAAAACGAATGTAATACTTTTTTTCCAGTTTTAGTGACAATTTATGATATATAATCATTTATAGGGATATTAATAGTTAAGTTACATTTTTTTTAGATTAGTTAGTATAAAAACTTAATTTTTCACGAGCAAAAATCTAACTTATCCGATCAATCAAAAATATGAGATTTTCTTTTATTACTTTATATTAACTATTTACGGTCCAACCAGTACAGAATTTTTAATATTAAAAATATTGTAACGGCTTTGATTTTAAATTATGTCTGAAACTCTGATTTCTGTTTGATTAAAACTTATTCTCAGGAAGAATTAAGCTAAGACTTGTAGAAATTTATTTATTCGATGTTGATTATTTAATTCATGCTTACATTACATTGAATGATAATTTTAAAAAAGTTAGCTAGGAGTTTGATTATTTGAATTCATTAGATATCCATATAAAAATGAACAAACAAATTTTCAAGTAGTGTTTCATAACAATGAGAATGAGAGTTGAATGAAAAAAGATAAAATAACAGAGTAAGGACTATTCCAACACAAATAAATTGCTGAAAAATTAATGGTTTGAGATTCATTAACAAGGGACAATAGATTAGAATGATTGAATGTTTCCTTCTTGTGGGTTTCGTTTTTAACTAATCATCAATTTCAGAACATCCTTCACTCTGTAATTTAAAACTGATAATAAACACAGGCAAAACTGTTGTGATGACTGGGTGACATTAAAATATACATCACATCCAAAAAATTATTGTGAATCATTTGTATGCATCCAAATGCAAGGAGTGTTTTATCTACAAATGCTTGAATTATGAAAATTGAGAGCTCAAATATCAGCTCCCCGGCCCTACGAGCAATTAGAAAAAACAATTAAAATTACAAAAATATGTTTACGTACATTTGGGTCTGATCAACAATGACAATGAACGTAATACTGCTTTTCAAGATGCTGCTCTTTTACAAATATGTCCACAAATGCAAGAACCCTTTGTCCCAATTTCAGTGTTCTAATATTTATCTACTCTTTATTCTGTTTGAAATTAGTTATATAGTAATAGCAGATGAATTTATTCGACTATTGAGTGTTGAAATCCAACCCCCAAGCTATTACAAGTATTGGTTCTCCACAAAACTCATTCAGGCTGCAAGTTATCAATGACACATACAATCCCAATGTAGCAAACTGTCAAGGAAATAAACTATTATGCCTTGGAACAGCAGTAGGTCTCTATCTAACTACTCCTGCAATCATATTTGGAAATGAAATTGAACATACGGTCAACAACAACCACTAATAACTTCTGTAGATGTTCATGGTGACACTTTCTTACAAGTTTTGCTTCAACAATATTATTTCCCATATATGCAAGGTTAGATATAGAACTAGGGTATTTAAAACTGATAATTTTTTGGATCATATGGTATTATTATGAACAAAGCTTTGAGTACCTTAAGAAACTTTCCAGCATACATTTTATAATTATAATCAAAGATGAATAACAAAACAATAGGAATAAAAATAAAATTCAAAATATGACTAATACCAGTTTATTTTTTGTATAAAATAAAACTAATACACGTGTGGTTACAATCAAACTAAGCATTCACGACAGAAGTTTTACCAAATGCTGATGAATTCTATCGGTCATTAAGTCTTCTCATTTGTACTATTTTAAATATCATTCATCAATCAACACTTAACTATAAAGTTAAGCATTAACTTGAAAATATATGTAATATTTTGCAATTTGTAAATATTTTGTAGTCAAATCACAGATGATATTCATGAATGATCGGGTTTTTAGGCAAAATATATATACATGTGAAGTTTGTTTGGAGTTGGCAGTAGTTTTCATAAAGTCCATTACCTATTCTAGACGCCCACAAACATCTACATTAGTATACAGAAAAACTCAATATCCTCAAATTCGCACAGTAATAGTTCTTATTCGATGCATACTTACATAATCTAGCATAACCTATTCACAAAAAGAACATTAACAAAACATAAAAATTACATTCATTATCATAATAGATACCTAAACAGACGGTCACAATATACAAGTTTACAACACACAAAGTAAACATCAAGTTACATAATGATATTTTTTAAAGTTATATTAACACCATTACGTAAGTCCATGTTTCAAAACAGAATTCTTTCTCTCATTCCCCTCCATTACCTCAGAAAAAAGGAATTGAAAATTTAACTTCAAAGAATATAAATTAATGTTATACCGTACAGCTTAACAGATTAGTGCAAAAAACAGACAAAAAGTCTGCAAATAAAATTTTTGACTTTTAAAAAATTGTATCTAAATTATCGTATTAATTTTGCAAAAATATTTGGCAAAATTAAAATAGTCTACAACGTAAATATTTTATTTAATTGGTGACAATATACATCGTGCATTTTTACAAAATAATATTAAGATACAAGTCTTCAGGTTATGATAAAATTTTATCACTCATTCAGTCACAGGGCTATCAGTTTCACAATCGCACATGTTAGGGGAGATGCTTCAAAATAAAATATCCAATTACTAACGCCAAGTCGAAGAAAATTATTTTGTCAGTCTCCTGTTGTGGTTAAATCGTCACATGTACGGATGGCGCGAGGACAGTGGCAGTCGTGGAGGTTGCGGCCGCTGAGGCGGCGGGCGAGGGGGCGGCGGGCGCGGGGGGTGTCACATGGGGGGCCGCGCTTCCCAGTCGGGCCCAGACCACTGCCCGTTGCCACTCACACTCCAATCCCAGTCCTTGCCTTTGGGTCGGAATTTGCCTTTAGGCTGCCGGTGTGAGGAATCTGCCTGCCAGCCATTCCACTGTTCACGATGAAAGAATTTTTTCTTGAAGTGATGAGATCCCTGCGCACTCGGTTTTTCTTGCCGTTGGTACTTTACAGGCACTTGCGCAGCAGGCAACGGCAATGGACCAGCCGCAGGAACGAGCACAGGGATAGGAGCGGGAGGAGGGGCGGAGATGGGAGGTGGCAAAGGAGGACTAGGGGGAGGCAAACTGCAAGGACTGGGTGTGCGCAGGGGCACAGACAGCTCCATAGGCGGCTCTATGGGGGGACTACCGGAGTCAGGCGAGGCTTTGAGAGGTGGCTTGCAAACACGCGGGCACTGGGGTGGACTCATGCAATGGGAACGCTGCGGACCGGAGACAGGTGGAGGATCGCCGTGACCGATGCCGGAGTCAGGGGAAGTGTTACAGCTGGCTCCATCGTCTGTGGAGCGACGACGTTTGTCCTCCATGGCCGTGGAAGCAAAGGACACTATCTGGTCGAACCGAAACGCGATACGATCTTGCCATTTGCTCTCCTCGACTTCCTCTCCCACTTCGAGTTCTGTCAAAAAAAGTATCACTTGAATAATGAATCCGTTGGTGGCAGATTCAATAATTGAATAAATGAGATAATAAAAAAAAACCACCACCGAATAAAATGCAAATAAAAAAGTGCTTGATAAGCAAAAAAAACGAGCGTGCGACATTTACAAATGATTACTTTTATATCCATGAACGAACATCAACATTAAGAATGATTATCAGCGGGAATTTTCATATTCGGGATGCTTATCTCCATAACTTACCATTAAGAAATACATTTTAAGGTGAAGAAAATAACTGACTACAGTTCTGTAAAAAGAGTATTGCGGGCGATGGGTCCAGACAGGTTCAAAAATTTCTAGACGACCTCCTTCGTCATGTGTTACGGGCCCGTGCACTGATGCTAGACAGACTAATCTACATCATTGTCCCCGGTCACTGAGCACTTTGGTGCAACAAATATAAAAGTAAAAATTTGTTTTTATTATAAGCAAATAACACTAGTTATAAATAAAATAATAATGTGCCGTAACAAAAAGAGAACAATGTTGCAGTGTCGTCCAAACACAGCATTATTGTATGCAAGAGACAAAATAGATAGAAGAGGAGAGGAAAGAGTAGTGTATTCATAAACATATCTGTATAATATTGTATTAAATTCTAATACATCTAGCAACACAGTTCATACTCCCAAAACAAAAGTCTGTAGAAGGTATCAGAATGCTTTATTGTACAAAGAGGATTCAGTACACTTCAGTATCATCAGTACTCATATGCACAAACAGACATTTCAACAAAATGTCTTCATCTGTATATTATAACATACTTTTTTCATATTAAAAAATGCACCTATATTATGTCAATATCCTCTATCGATAATAAATTAATTAAATGATTATTATCGCAGTGCAAATGTGAACTGTACTACATAATAAATTATTGTGAAGACATATGATACTTAAAAGATGCCTGATGATGTCTACTGAAGATATGTATCGATATTTGACTAGTTTTCTATTTCAACCGCATTGGCTTTTTTTAATAAATTGAGATCTCGTCTTTTTCAGGAGTACTTTGGCAACAGATTAAACGTATTAAATGGTATATTTTATTTTATTTACTATGACACAGTTATTATATCAGTCTGTTGATTGAATACAAAAGTTATATTATCGTATGGATCTGTGAATGATCCTAGTTATTCTCTTTCACACAAGAAAAAGCAAAATAACGTTCATTTGGCTATGTAAAAACATGAATTCAGGAGTAATAAAAAAATGTGTTGCATTTGAATACAGAGATGTTAAGTTTAAATAAAAATACAAATAATTAATGGCAATTAAAAAGACAAAAAAAAATAAAGTAAAACAATACTAAATGTATGATCCAATCCAATAAAAATATTTAGAATATAGTAAGTAACTAAGTGTTCGGGAGGGTGTGAGCTGGGTGCATTCTTAAGTACCTCTAACAAAACCATAACATTATTATTTATTTATGAAGAAAATAAATATTTTTATTGGACATTGTTTAGAATCACGCATAAACGATGAAGTAAAATAGTTTTATAAAACAAAAAAGATATAATTTTATACTATGTATCTATGCTTACAAGGGAACAATTAACAATTTATAATAATGAATAACTGTTTAACAGATGTATAAACCTGCAATAGATAATTATTATAATATCAGTTTAATATAAATTTGTATATTTACTATTGATATTAACATTGAACTAAAATCTTTTACATAATTAATATAACATAACCAAATAATATTTTCACTGACCTAACAAAAAAAATATAGTATGTTAAAAAAAACCTTTTTTTAGAATTCATGCCTAGAACACATATTTTAAAAATACCCTACTTTATCCATCAAATGTTTATCATAGGCAAAAGTCTTCATGCAATATCAGTGTTATAATAATGATAAATGAATTTTGTATAAAGTAATGTAAATTTACTAAATGTACGTATACATATACATACATAAATACATACACATATACATATAAATATACATATGCATCTACCAAATGTATAACTTTTGTTTTTACTGAATGAATACTACAAACATTGTCATAGTCACTATACGAATTAACATACTACCGTATCTAGAGAATATCATTCCGACATATATATTTATATTTTAGTCACATTCAAATTCTTATAGACAAGAAAACTACTGTTATTTTCTTCCCTGATAAAATTAATATTTTTTAGCTAATACGACTAATGAATACACTCTTTAGTGTAATTTTATAGTGCTTCAATCCCTAGACTAATTTGAATGTCACCAAAATAATTGTTAAATTTAAAATTACAGTGGTACTCTTTAAAAAAAATCAGCAGACATTGAAGGACTTCATTTTGTTTTCATTATTTATTTCAACTAAAAATTAACTATCTACTTATAGAATTCCTAAGTGATATACTTTGGCCGTGTTTACATCTTATACTGCTATAATTGTTTTACATTTTAATTATTACCTACAGTTACTAATATAGCAACCTTTATAGCAGTATTGTCCCGTGCTAACATTAAATGTTCTTCAAACTTACCAATTTGTATTTAACAAAAGCAGAAATAAATATTTAAATACTATAAAAGTAAGATGAAAAAATAATAATTAAAAAATAAAGATATGCAAAATAATAATGTTAACATTAATATTCACAACCATTACTGACAAGATGAACACAAATTCAGTCACTACTACAAAGTAAAAAAAAAACCTTGCGACTTTGTTTTCTATCAGTTTGTGATCATTGCTACAATATATTTACCATGCAATTCATTAACTCTACCACACCTTCTCCAAGTGCAAATGCAGTAAGAGAAGCTGTGTTCTACAATCCAGTGACTTAACCTCGTGGAGTTAATCGGTGAACTCTATTAGACAATAATAATTCTTACAGGTGCAGTTTTCACACTAAACAGAAAGATTTCCTGTAATGAAGGATTCGCATATGCCAATGCGCAGATTAAAAATTATGACCATTGGTTAAATTGAGCGAAATGATAACCAAGTAAAAAAAACTGTTAAGAATGATGAGATAGTCTGGATGACTTCACCGGTAATGCCATAAGGTCAAATTAAGCTTTTCTAAGAATAAAAAAATATTACTTATAAAAGCTAGTATTCATTTATAATTATCCAATATTTGAATACACTGACTATATTATGAGTATCACAATTCCTATGATTAGAGAACAGATGGTAAATCAGGATGTACCTTCATCAGGCCTCATCCCTCGCTCTCTCTCAGGCAGCTCGTCCACCAGCGGCGTGGACGTGTTGGAGTGTGGCTCAGGGCTCGGAGGCAGCGCCTCCGAGTGTAACTTCTTAGGAGGTCGAGTAGGTCCTTGAATTACTGGAGAGGCTCGCTTTTGACCCACCACACTATCGTACTGACACGAAACAGGAGACTTTTCACACACTTCAGTCTTAATAACGGACGCAGTCTGTGGAAGTGGGGCTTCAAGTTGTTCTGCGGGATATCTTGATCTTCCTTCTTCTTTAACCTTCCAGTAGTCAGAAGCAAGCACCCGAGCTTGCAAACACGCGGCAAGCCCTTCCAAAGGGGGTGCACTATCAGGAGGTGGAATGGGCTTGGTCTCAGCAAAGTATGACTCATGGTAAGGCTTGATCTCAGCCCTCGGAAGAGGCACATATTGAGCGTGCGTCTGGTGGCCAACATATGAACCTTTAGGTGGATGATAGACTACAGTGGTACGAGGTGGAGCATAGGCGTCAGACGCACGGCTTTGCGAGGTCGCAGGAAATGAGCCGTGAGGCACAAGAGGATTTGTAGCACGAGTCTGCGGTGACTCAGAGCATCGCGTGCTAGTGGGACACTCTACCCCCTCTGCACTATCGGGCCTAGATATGGGGCTATACGCTTGACGTAGAGGATCCTGATTGATATCTATTCTAACATTAACTCTCTCAGGCCTTGGAGGAATGTTGGCATTCATCATGTTACTGGGAGTAACAAGCATAGAACTCATATTCACAGCCGCATTTATGATGCTTTGATTAGAAATCTCCAAAGTTCTTTCAATTTCTCCATTTACAAGATCACCAATAGTACGTGTTGCCACTATAGTACTCGGATGGTGTTGCGAGAGCTTCTCTTGCGACAGGTGTCGACGTAGAGCCAGTTTAGCAGGAGAGACTTGCGTATAATCTGGCTGCAGAACAGATCTAGTCGCCGATGAAATATCTCTAGAGTGTGATGATAACTCTCCGTGGGATTTGTACATATCAGGATGTCTCTCTCCTTGCCGACCTGTATCATTTCTGTACTTTTCTCTGATCGCATCACCTTGCCTAGAATAAGTCTCAGAATTTCTGGCGGTTTCTGGATGTTGAAATCGATCAGATGTGGAATGTTTGAACTCTCGACAGACAGGTTTGACATCTGCAGGTGAATTAAGCATTTGGTTGGGATGAAGCGCATGTGAGGGAACATAATGCGCCCCTGAAGGGGGCTGACCGTAAGGAGTTTGGCTAGTTGTGAAGGTATGAGTGTGAGATTGTTGTTGTGTAAAGTTATTGGTAGAGAATGTTGGGATTGAAGCAGGATGTTGCACTTTCCTTTGCTCTTGATCTTCATTAAGAACGGACGTAATAATGCTTTTCAGTCTATCCTCAAAATTAATCACTTTAGGTGATTCCTGAACTTTTCCGATCACATTTAACACTTTCTGTCCTCTGACAGGTGACGTCTTGAGCCCTTGAAGAAGTTGAGGGGCCCCTCGCACCACAGTTTTTGAAGCCGGAATCGCATTATTTTTCTGTAATTTGGCAAAATCAACTTTTTCAGAATCTTTCACATGGCCATTCATGACTGGGTAACTATTGTTTTTCAACCCTACAATTCCTAATTTTCCGGCTTCGATTTGCCGTCCGGTTTCTAATATTTTTTGAGCTAATATTTCTGGATTTTGCTCCTCAATTTTCCCAATATCTGGAACATCGGGCCACTCTTGAGACCGAGATCGATGCTCACGAGCTTTTCTAGGTATTTTATTGACAACTGCGTGAGGTTTGACAGTTGCAACAGGCACTGGAGGAGCCATCTTTCGTTCCTCAATTACCTTCTCTAATTGAGCATTCTCCAGCTCTAATTTGCTAACTTGAGAATGTAATCGTTTTTGATACAACAGTGTGGCAGAGACCTCCTTTAATATGCAATCGTGAGCTAGAGCAGAAGTTATTTCTGTACTTGGAGAAATTTGTCCACGTTTAACAAACTTATCAGTTATCTCTCGTGTTCTCTGTTTTACCAGACCTGCTTGTTCAGTCTCGATGTTCGTTACCTAAAAATAACCATACATAAGTAGATATTGGGTATCTTAAAGTTTACATCTTTCTTCATAAAAACTGAAAATATTATATCTACCTGTGACTGAAGTTTGCTTGCCTGCCCCTGTAACTCTTTGTGCCTACCCACAATCTCCTTGGCCTTTGTCAAGAGATCAACTGTGTTGTTGGCATTGATTCCTAGTTCGGTCATCCGCGCCTTCAATAAAGCTACACTGTCATCAATCAGCACTTTGATTTGCTTCTCAAGCTGTGCAGCTCTAGATATAAGTCGCTTGTTGATCTCCTAAAAAATATGGACAGAATTAGCTGTCATTGAATTTACTCTCAATATAACCTGCATCACTCCCTCGATAAATACCTTTTCCTTATTAATCTCCGCTGTAACGTCAGTCTTGTAGCTGGGCTTTTTCATACTCTCAATGAACTCTAAAAACTGACTTTTGTAGAGATCCAACAGCACCTGCAAGGCATAGGGGGTATCCTGTGGAGCCTTGGGGATGTCAAGCTCATGATGCGCAGCAGAGGGCTGGGCCAACGCCGACAGTGCAGACAGCTGCTGGTCCACACAACCAGGAGGCGGCGGAGGACGCTCAGCACCTGGGGGCTCAGCACGAGTGCTCTGCAATGTGTGTGAGTGCAGCAGTTCCAGACCCGAGATATTGAGTGGCCGTTTAGCCTTGCGTACGCGCCCACGACGACGCGCTGCCTCACCCACCGATCCTCCCTCCCCCCCAGCCGACCCCGGCTTTGTCACTTTTCGTCTCAATTTCTTTGTAGCTGTTCGTCTGCCTCTTCCTGCAGCACCTAAAATAACATAATTATTATGTTTACAAATTACACTTAAGAAAATCAATTTCACAATAAACAAAACTTATTTTGTGCTTTGCAAAAAAAAACCTTGATGCTAAATGCTAAATAGTAACAGAGTTCACAAATAATTTAAATAAAAAATAATAAAGATCCGATCACAGACCAGATTACCAATTGTTGGCTACGGTCACTAAGTATTTTTCTCGTTATTGAAAGCTAGCGTTAGCAATCGATTACTTTTGGATTAATGCCTTTTTACAAATTCGCCAAAGGTTCATGAATATGAACAATATATCTGACAATCTCTGCCTTAGGACTCAACAAGAATGTCACAAATGGACTTTCTTCGGAACGACGGAACGACTCCGAGGTCATGACAGAAAATGTCAACTTGTCGATTTCAGTGGAAACTTTTTACTAGCACATGGACATTGTGGCTGGGTGGAGATGTTTCTAGCACTACCTTCTATGAAGCCCTTCGGCTTTTAATATGGTTTATAAACAAAGCCAAATTTGTAGAAGTGTTCCCTAGCCCAAAACATATTAAAAATTTGTATATAGCAATCTTACAATTAACCATGTGCACAACGATAATTATTAAAAATAACGGAAATTGTGAACCAAGATTTCTGACACTTGCACAAGTGCAGGACTCAGATAATGTAAATATTGACTGGATATTTCATTTAGTCATAGATTTTGAATTTCATAGCAAAGTTCTAAGATGGAAGAATAATATTATCAAATGAGATCTCACATAATTCTCCATAAAAACATCTTCAATCAGATTAATCTTAGATTAGCAAAAATATTATTATCTAACCTAAACACATGCTAGGCAAAAAAACTGAGACCGCTTAAGGGGGGTTACCCTTTTTTATAACAGCAGATGATTCTACCATTTCACAAATTCAAAACTAAAACTTATATTTTTATCATCGGGTTAACACATAAAACTGAAATATAAACTTTTATTTAAAAAAAATATATATACACCATACGAAATATGTATCAAATAAATAAAAACTATTCTTGTTTTCTTCTAGTCATTTAAAAAAAAACATAAGACTATGCAAAAGAGATTCTATATTCACCATTAGAGTTTGTGGATGTTCCCCAGGGAGCCCCCCAAGTCTGAGCAGGTGGCACAAGAGGACCATCAGTGTCGCTACCATCAGAGCTAGTGTCCTTGGAACTCAGCCGGGAAACACGCGTAACCTTAGGCTGATCACTGAGGGAGATCTCCACCGTGACCTCCTGAGTAATCTGACTGACTTCCCGAGTGATGCGGGTTTCAGGATCTTGCAAGTGAGGTTCGTTGGTGGTGAGGGTCCTACGCACTGCTCTCTTACGTGTCTCTCTAGTGGCATTCTGCTGTCTAGTTGTGGTCGCATTGACTTTGCCATTCATGGCTGCTCTTCGCACCCTATTTCTAACTGGCGGGGTGTTTTCACTATCCTCATTTGAACCTCCATTAAGAACACCCTAAAAATATAAATAAGTATTTTATATAAAGGAAAAAAGTTTTTTAATCATGACATTGCTTAGAACTACTTTAAAAATACACATCTGAGGCAAATTTATCAAAATATTAACAAATAAATGCAAAATAAATAATAAAAATATTTGAAATTTTGTGTGGTTTTTTATGTCAGGTTTCTCAAAAATGAACTTATGTGATTTGCTAATTGGGTATACAATGTGACTGTTGAATGTTTAATTTTTAAAAATTTACATAGCCCTAACCTTAACAGACACATAGTACCCTATATACATAAATATAAATAAAACCAAACACTTTTAGACTGGTACTACCAGAGAAGGTAATAATCAAGTAAGCTTCAACATTTGTAAACAAATATTGTTATTTTATGCTTTAGATTTACGTACTAACAGAATTATTTCACTTGCATATAAAAACAAAAAAGCCTTCAGGTCATTCAGAAACAATCCATTTTGTTAAATAAGGAAACATTAATTGATTTCCACTGCCTTTCAACACCCTTTTTATAAATACTTTATTATTAACATGAAAACTTTAATAATATTCTTATACTACTGAATGATAAAAATAATAACAGACCCTTTTGCTGACCTTGATCTTGGGGTTTTTCAGTCTTTGAAAATATCTCTCCAATTTTGTACGATCTATTATATGAAGGTAGTACGACACAGGCTTTCCCGTCCAAGAAACTGACCCTCTGAGAGGAGACATCTCGCTGACGTGCATTATAGTTCCTATATCACTCAGGTTTCTATCGGTTATCCTAAAGTTCAGCGGACAGAAGCTTTTCGAAGAAACTATTCTAGCTCCGTCTTTTAAGTCTGCAAATCTTTCTTTTAATTGGTGGTCCACATTGGGGCCGAATGCAAAATTATTAACAAAAACAATAGTGGCAGAGTTTATCTTCTCTCGGTGTTCGTCTATTAAAAAATCTCCTCTAATTAGTTTATATTCGCCACATTTCTTTCCATACCACTTCATCCATGTTTTAAATTGTGCATCCATACACTGAAAAGTAAAAAAAAACCAATACAATTTTATAATTAATAAACAAATGTATGCAATAAAAAAATACAGCATCCCTACATGTCTAATGTTCACTAAAAAATCAATTACTTTGAAGAGTCAAAAGAATTGTTTTAGAAATTTGAACGGTTAAAATTGATAGAATGCAACAAATTATCAAGATCCTATCGAAGGTACTATTAAAGATAGATACAAAATAGTTTGAAATTTCCTATGCAGAAAGATATTACATGGAAAGAGTATAACAATATAATATAGATTTGTAAGATATTTACCTCAGCATATTTGCTAGGAACGTCTGCCCTTTCCAAGCCTAGGCAGACACGACAGGGTGTGGCGGCTGCCATCTGCAGCACTACCTGTCCCACTCCCGAGCCCAAGTCAACAAACACATCCTCCGCCGTGATCTCAATCTGATCTATCATCTGACATATCAGCTCATATGACGTTTCCCCGTAAACCTGAAAATTTTTGAAAAAATATCGATAATTAGATTTTTTAATTCTTCTAATTAGTAGAAATCATTTCAACATCAAATTTGGCTATTTATTTTCATAAAAACAAAACAAATTAATGGAGACTTATAGAAAAATAGACGCTATAAGATTTTTGGTTTCTTAGATTTTTTTTTACATGGCAGAATGAGATTCCTCTCTTTAAAAAAATATATCAGCACCTGGTTTTAAGAATGAGAACATCTATATTTCACACATCTTTTCAAGGTGCATAAATATTGAATAAGTTAATTATTTACACATCAGAACACTCTCATAGGTAAAAGTCATAATTTAATTTTGGTCAATAATATAACTTAATTAAAATTGTGACCTTTCATATGTGACAATGTTAATAAAAAAAAATATTTTTTTTTAAATACAAGCAACTAGCCATAATTATGAATATTAAAATAAATTTTTAAACTATGATAGTTTATTCAGTGCATACAATATTGCATGCAATGTTAATTTTGATATTTATCAACAAAATGTATTATCTAGGACAAAAGCATCAACAATAATACAAATAGATTCAGGCGTACCTCAGGTGAGAAGGGTTCATACTGATTCAGTCTATCAGGATCGGAGACGGCTTGATTGTAGGTCTGCTGCAGAACATGCTTTAACAAGCCTCTGGACGGGTACTTGTTTATCCTCTGGGCAGGCAATGAAGTTCCTTTTTCCTGGAAAATAATGTTTTCCTTCAAAAAAAAATACATAAATGTGCATGTGTGTGTCTCTCCGTGTGTGCGTGCGTGTGCGTGCGTGTGCGTGCGTGCGCGTGCGTGTGCGTGCGTGTGTGTGCGTGTGAACGTGTGTGTACGTGTGTGTACGTGTGTGTACACGTGTGTGTGTACGTGTGTGTGTGCGTGCGTGCGCGCGTGCACATGTGTGTGAATTTATATAATAAAATTTATTATTACTAAAAACATTAATGTTTACCAAACAGCTTCCATTGCCAGTTATTTAATTTTTAAAAAAGATGGCCATCAGAAATCAACCCACAATTGTTTTAAATGATGTTGATAATACATTCCTAATAAATAATCTGAAGGACAAACTATATTATTTATGGTATGTAACAGATGTAAATTAATGTGTACTGTAGTTTTTCATTAAACATATTTACAAGTTAGAATAAAATAGTACATTTCATCATTGGTCAGTAGTAATTTTTACTTAACAATTGAATAACATTTAGATAACTTCATTAAAAAAAACTCAATGATTATTGACAGAGTAATTATTAAGTAATTAAAATTAATTATTAATAATACGCGTAAATAATAGTATCCTATTTTTTTATGTATATAAAATCATTACCATCCAAATTAACAATTTATTGGTATAAAAAGAGTGCGAAACTTCCTTGTAAAAAACCTATTAAATATTCGACAAAAAAAAAACTTATTCATAAACTAATTTCTTAAGATATGGCTAACCTTATAACAAGAGAAAAATAAATACAAGAAAACGTGGTTACTTTTGCAGGCGGCGAATCAAAACTATTAAGATTGCAAAAAAAGTTTTTTTTTTACAAGGGCTCGGTGGATATTTACATCAACGTGTTTTTTTTCTTAGCGCCTAAAGAAAAACTTATCAGGAATGCTAAACTGGAGAAACGATTTTGAAAAGCGAAAGCGTATTTTGAGCGAACTTACATATTTTAAGGAACGCTCTTGGCAAGGTTAGTGTCTAAACACAATAAAGGTTGACCCGTTTTATATATATATATATATATATATATATATATATATATATATATATATATATATATATATATATAAATTTGTTTTACAATGAAAATCAAATAGAAGTAAATTAATATGTGTCAATGAACTATATTGTCCCTGTTTTTCGTAAATAGCTAAAATTAATTAAATAACTAGTCAAACATTCAAGGTAGTATGCCAAACGACAGTAAAAGTAATTCATATATTCAGAATCGGACAGGGAAAAGCTAAAAATAATCGAGTCAGCTCAAAGCGCCCTTTTCCATACCGAGACTTGACAGCGTTAGGCAAAAGCACGGGAATACCTGTCGCTAACGATCAGCATTATCTCGTATTATTTATATTTTTTTCTATAATCATGGAAAACATCTAAACTAAAAATGTTAAATATATATAGTCAACAAAAAAATATGAAATAATAATTAAGTTCTTATATCAAAAAGAAAGTATCACAAAAGCAGGTTGCAGGGCAGGACACGGAAGCCCTACGCATTGGTACAATACCATATTTATCAATGCTCTTATCATAAATAAAATAAAATCATCTCATTTCAAAAATAATCCTCCTTACTGGTGTAATGATTTTTTTAATATATCTTGATCATAAAATGAACAGAAATTTTATTTTGAGACGTAATCCTCGTTCAATAGCTATAAATGATAAATTCCTTAGCCTTGTTTGATTATGTATGATTTTATGATATATATATATATATATATATAACGGTGAAAAACACTACAATATATTCGTGAAGTTCGGCAACAAAACGCCAATCAGTAAAAAGTTACAATAATAATGTATAATATAACGGCGACCCTGCCCCCGCGAGCCACTCGCTTCCATTCGCCCCGCAGCGCTCTCGCCGCTCCGTCCTGGCTGCGCTGCCCTAACCGCTGCGATTTCATCTGAAATCGATTACCAACATGACGAGACGTCCCGAGTGCGTGAGCGTGACTACGAGTGCGAGCGTGAGCGTGAGCGAGAGCGAGAACGAGAGGAGGGCTCGTTACGTCATCGTATCGATTCCCGCCCCAGTGCGCAGAGGCGGGCGGGCGGGCGGGACGGGGCGCTCCCGCGAGACGCTCGCCCCTCATTAGGCCGGCGGGCGGGCGCGGGCGGGCGGGCTCGGGCGGGGGCGGGCGGGGGCGGGCGGGGGCGGGCGATCGATCAGGCTGTCGGCCTCCTCGACTCCCGCGCGGGAACAACAAATGTGAGCGAGCACGTTGTCTGTCCTATTTCAGTTGCCGAGCTTGCCGACGGTCGAGGGGGCGTGAGACCGTGGCGCCTCAGATGTAAACATTGGGAGTGATTTATTCGATTTCGTCACCATCCACATGATCGCTCGCGTATTACGTATTTTTTTACAACTTTGCGTGCAATTTAGAATGCAGCAGCGCGATTTCAGAGGACAACTTAATGAGGCAAAAATGAATTACATATGTAATATATGTATATATATATATATATACGTATATATATATATATATACGTATATATATACATATATATACATATATATATATATATATACATATATATATATATATATACATATATATATATATATATACATATATATATATACATATATATATATATATATATATATATATATATATATATATATATATATATATATATATATATATACATATATATATATACATATATATATATATATACATATATATATATATATACATATATATATATACACATATATATATATACATATATATATATATACATATATATATATATATACATATATATATATATATACATATATATATTTATATGTATATATGTATATATATGTAGTACCAAATACTGTTTTTATTTTATAAAAGCACCTAAAATGTGTCCTTGTCTAGAATAAAGTAAATTTTAATATTCAGGATATGTAATAACCCATTTATTGTTGTGCAATTTTATTTTAACTAAGGCAGAGAGCACCAGCAATAGATACTTGCATGGTCACTCGATTTGGTACAATCTATCGCCTCGTGTTAGTTTTTCGTTTCAAAAACAAATACTAGATTGAAATTTTCCATTTGCGGTAAAATGTGACGAAAACACAATATCCCCCTTTAAAAGTTGCATCTCACAAATTCGAATCTGCAACTGGGCGACAACGCAGCAAGTTTCTCGGAGCTGCAATGTGACCTCGAGAAAGCCCCGTTTATTTATAGACGCCTGAAATAAAAACAGATCGTTCCCGGGAGAACGGGAAGTCTCGAGACTCGGAAGTGAATGAAGCCAAGAGGCGCGGTGGAGAAGGAGGTCAAGCCGTTACACGAGCCCGGCCGCACCTCACCTCACCGCTCGTTCCCACGTGCGCTCGCCCGCCTTCCCACTCGGCAGCGCGCGGTGACTCGCCTCGCCGCTGATGCACTCGACGAATACGCTATTATTTCAAGAGAAAATTCATTTGATTTCCCAATGGTCCACCTGTCCCGTCTGCCGAAGGGCAGGTGTACCTGCACAAGGAGCGGCGAGATCGCGACTACCTGCGCCATTAACGCTCGCTCGAATACCTGCATTGCGTAACACGTCTGTTGCAATTTCAAACTCAGCACGAATACCGATTCCGAGACATCGACAAAGCGGCCTTTGCTCCTTTCCCGATTCTCATTTCTCGGATACGAGCGGAAGTGCGCCCAGGCGCGCTTCTACCAGAAACTCGAGTTTTTGTGTGAACAATGAAGACAGCTGCCTCTCGGCGTATCACCCGGAGTGGCGTAACTGTACCGCTCACCTGCGCGCGCGGGGAGGGGGCCGGCGAGAGCAAGCGGCCGGGGGCGGGGGCGGGGGCGCGGGGCGCACGGCCGCTCTTCCGATGTGACCATTCGCGGGAGGCGCTGCGAGGTCGTCGCTTCGAGTCGCGCCTTGAGGCAGCGCGTCTGTCGAACACGCGATCGAATCCGTTGTCTTCCCGCGCATTTTGATCAATCAAAAAAATAGTCGTCTCTATCAGCGATAAGCCAGTACAAAGATTAGACAAATATATATATACTGTCCGCGATACGAACGCGTTCTACTCGTCCATCGCTTCGCACGTGACGAACGCTCATCTGTGTGCGCTAATAATCGGCTATCTGGTTATATAAATCTTGTCGGAGCACTTCTGACGTCATCGAATAAATACCGAGCTGCCGGTCAATGAAACTTGGGGGGAAAAAAACACAAAAATAGTTACCGGATTGTGGGCAGCATTGCTTTATACGCGTTTGCGAGGCCAAACAAGAATGCTTGTTGTCAATCGCCGACGAGCTCGACCCGGCCTCTCCGCGATCACTATACCGATGAAAGACTACTTATTTCTTCAATATAAGCGGTTTCCAGTCCCAGGTACAATATTGTAGACAAATATAATCATCAATTAAATAGGAGAACTATTGACGACATTTAAAAACCAATTTAAAAATGGTTATTTCTACTCTCATTAATCTCCATGAAACATTGTTCTTGTTATTCCGGTATGCGTGTTTTGTGAGTTTATAATAAATAGCCTGGTTCAGTTTGATATGCTCCGTGAACTTAACCCTTCAGGTTTGAGATACTTGACACACTACAGCATTTAGCGATGGCAAGTGACTGCTGACTTCCTACAAAATAGTATTAGGTAGAAATAATGTCAGTGCAGGTAATTCCATACAAAAACGAGCGATATAAAATGAATTCAAAATCTGTTAAGCTATTTCGTATTTGCCATCGCCGTCTGACAGAAATAGACGCTCGTGTTTGAGAATAGCACTAGTCGACAGTGCCGTGCGGTGAACTTTTCGGACAGGTATGCACGATCAGTTACCATAATAAATATTATAAAATTATATAATATACACGCCTCAGATGAGTTACAATAAATAGCAACTTTGTTCTTTTTGCAGTATAATATATATAAAAATAGCTCGTAAATAAATAAATAATAGATAAACATAGTGGTATGTAGGAAGACTATGATAGTTAAAATCAACTAGAATTATATGTTCTATTGTCAATGATAGCACAAGAACAGAGATGATGTACGTGTAAATTTCACAGGCGGTGAAAATGACTATCAACTGTATTTTACAACAAAAGACGCATTTGCGATAAAAAAATTAAATCTTCATTAAAAAAATAAAGTGTAGTTTTCCATTAGAACGCGGTTAAGTGAATTGAAAATAAACCCTTTGTGGCTTTTTTAACCTTTTTTCATAGCGACAATATGTTAAAAAGCTAGCTAAGTCCTCATATTAAAGTCCTTAAAAGCATATTCGACTCCTAGATTTGAATTATAGGCATAAAAAGTAGGGCTCGAATAATAGGAGAGCGTTCAACAAAAAAATAAGATGGTATTTTGTACTCGGTTGGTTATTTTGGTTTTACGGGCTTTTGCGATTGAGCTACATTTACTGAGCGGTCGCTATATCAACCACAACAGGAATGACAGTCGAAGGAGGCTCGGCGGGCTCGGCGGGTACAGGGAACGCATCGCCAGATCGCAAAATTGAATTACTCGAAACAATTATTGCGCGCAGCGTCCAAACAAAATAGATCAATAAAGCACTAGAAAGTTTTCAAGCAATCGACGTAGTAAATTTGGAACAGTTCACCGAAACGTTTCTCAAACGGAATACTGCCTGGTTGAATATATTTATATGAATATCGATCAACATTTATCGACTAAAACGAGATGCTATATTGAAGGATTTCAATTTCAGCAATTACTACCTAATATAGATTTTTCATTGACACTTAAGTCTTTTTGTATCAAGACTTTGTATACAATATCAATATTTTTGTATACAATATCAATATTTATGCAAAGTTTCACAGGGGAGGGGAGTGATGATTTTCTGCTCTCAGACTCCGACGCCTCCTGAATTAACCAAACAAAGATAGTTTACTTGGTACAAAAATTACAAACGAGATTACAGAGCAATCGATCAGACACCAGGATACCTGGACGCTGCGGTGGAAAGTGTACAGCGATTCAGTCCAAGATCTCCCGCATGTCGGCATGCATCATACAGAAAAAGATTGAAGCGCGGGGCGGGGGCGGGGGCGGGGGCCAAGAGCGGGCGGGTGAATGACCCCGCGCTCGCCGGCCCGTGTCCGCGCCGTGCCCCGCGCTGTGCTCCGTGCCCCGCGCCGTGCTCCGTGCGCCGCGCCGCTCTTCGGGCTCCGCGCCTCGCTCTCGACCCGGCTGAGCCTGGCCGGAGGCCCGGGATTCCATCACTTGGTAAACAAAAAAACTACCAATTTCTATCGAAATAACTAAGCTTCATTTCCACTAAAATAACATTAAATTTTAAAATATTACAGTTACGACTAGTCTACGTTCTCGCAAACAAAAATATCTATCGATTTTAATAATAATCATCGGTAGCATTTTTTATAAAAGTAAGCCGTGATTTTAAAAATGACCATATATTCAAAAAATATGAGTATTTAGATTTTTGGGTGTATTTGAAAAAACTTCACCCGTTTCGTGTCAACCCAGATAGATAATACGATAAGTTGTGAGAATACCCGAAGACGGGTACACGAACGAATGCATCACGAGGGGTGATGGTACTCCGGATGGTACTCACCGGAGGTACTCCGGTGTGAGCGACGCTCCGGCCAGGCAGCGCGGCGAGGTAGCAATCGTGAATCACGGAGCCACGCGTCCTCCTCCGAGATCCTCCCGGGACTTCGAGGTGAACGCGGCCCGAACCGACCGGTATGTTTTATCAAAACGTTGCAATTAAAGCGATAAAACATTTTTAATAGGTATGCAATCGTATTCGTCGCCAAAATTCCTAGTCGTTATTTAAATGTGCAGTTATTGGAGCTATCGAATAGCGCAGTATTGTATTCCAAAATACCCCCGAGGAACGTTGATGGGAATAACTAATCATATATATGACAAACTATTCGCGTCTTGACGCATCGCTAAACAGGTGTCTGCGGGTACTCAGCGTTCCCGGCCCATTAGACAGTCGTAGATGTCGATCAGATCTGTGTTCGTTCGAGCGGCGAACGTATCTGCGATCGACGATGTGTCATATTACCGGATGAGGAGATACCGATCCGACCCGTTATTGCAATAGGAATGATACATTTGTTTTATTTATGCTCAACCTAACGTATTAAAAATTGTGAATAGCAAAAAGTCACAATTTGGTTGTAAGTATGACCGACAGAGAAATACCTACCCGATAACAAAAATAAATATTTAAGATTCAATCGTATATTCATCATTCAACCTAAATATTTTAACAAAGGTAACGCGACAACCTGGGCAATACGCGAACCAAACCTGGGAGGTACGTGAATATTCGTGGAGGTTAAACATGCAGCTGTAAATGTAAGGAATAATGATTTTTTGATAATAGATATTCAGCATTGAAACTAAGCACTGACGACGATGATACGGAATGACCGCGATAAACCCTTATCAAAACGTTATTAAGTATTCCATATCCGAATTGAACAGCTCAATGTCGGCAGAGCGACGCGGTCGGTGAAAAATGGCAACCCCGCCGAAAGTGAACGTTCATAGACGAAGAAACTTTGGCGCCAATGTCTGGGAGTCGGGAGGGGGAGTGCTCTGTCGTCTCCCCTTCTGCAAAATATGGGTTAAAATGGGGTGTGCGAAAATCAATAGTAGCCGTACGGGCCGCGGCCGCGTACGCAAGAATGAACCGCGGGCCCCTCCCTCGGAGACGACGCGGAGTCGCCCCGACTCGAGACTCCTGCGGCCGCCGGGCCGGGTCCCCGGTCCCCGGTCCCCGGTCCCCGGTCCCCGGCCCCGGTCCCCGCTCCCCACCCAAGGTCAATCGGCACTGCAATAACATTATTGCGTTATATTTATTGACCTATGCAGTACTCGGCGACGCCCGAGTCTTCGGGTGCTCAGAATCCCCTACAATAGCAACAAATCGCGTCACCGACTTGCAGCTGGCCAAATAGCGTCCCGCATTGCGGTGCTTACTTAGAAAAAACCATAAAAACACCCAAAATCAGCTACCCTTAAGCCCTCCCACAATTTTGAATACGTTGAAAAGAAAGAGCGATAATAATTAAAGTCCACCAGTAGTAAAATAGAAAAACGAATGTTTAGCAATGTTTCAAAATTAAGTATATTCTTAAATATCAAGAATATTCTAATCACGCCATTAATATAACACAGTTACTATGTAGAATAAAGATTTACAACTTGCATGCGCGAGCAGTGCTCGGGAGCTCAAAAGGTATTAATGGGAGCACGTGGTCGTATAATTTATTTTTCACTCGGACATGCATGGCACGCGATACTGCTAAGTTAGCACCTGCCACTCGAGGCCTCGCGTCTACGTCGCGCTAACTCCACCGTTTTCAGCCTGGCGGACCGAGTGCGGGCGATACGACGGACTTGCAGCCATATTTTTTTTTTAATCTAAAACACATTCAACAATCACAAACGCTTTAAGTGCTATCCAGGCCATGAATCACGGTGAAATGTTATTTTCAATATACAGAGTTTCTTATACATTTAGCAAAGTCTTATAGATGCATAAATAAATAATGTATATATACGCATATCATATACCGCAGTGTAAGTTCAGTCTACCCAAAAGTAAAGAAAGACGACTCTCATTTAGCGAAATAGATGCCAAGATGGATTCCAAATAAAACCCGACGATGGGTAGACGTCATATCGTAAGGCACGTAGTCACGACTGCGGAGGTACGTCTCCGCGGCGCTCCGCCGGGCGGGATGGGTGGCATGCGGCGCAGCCTGCAGACGCAAGCACAGTCGGGCGGTTTGTTGTGTTGTGCTGCTGTTGTGACGTGACAAGGACTTGGCGAGGGCGAGGGCGAGGGCGAGGGCGAGGGCGAGGGCGAGGGGTGGGGGCGCGGCGAGAGCGAAACGGAATGCCAGACACGGTGTGGCAATCAATACGGCGGGGCGCGGGCGGAGGAAGCGGCGGCCCGGGCGGCCCGCCGCGGCAGCCGAGCCGCGTGCATAATGTAATCAAAATTGTTCAGAGAGATTGTCCTTTGATGGCTAAATTCAAATTCCGTCTGCCGCGAAATGCAAGGAGCGCCCGCCGATTGTTTATACTACTTCCGAAAATACTCTCATTCACTCGGCGCGTGCTGATGTGATGCCGCTCCCTGCCGGCCGGTGACCTATTCGTGCGAACGCGTAATGGAAAGGTTCAGTGTCCAATTTATTTCAGATAAAAAAATGCAACCTCACCGATAACCGCGAATAAAGCGGCCGGCTAGATAACGACGAGTGGCATTGAATAACCGTTTCTTTGAATTTAATTTTCTTACGGCGGATCGTTTTCGCTGAAGCGTTCCGGGTCAAGATAAGACGGAAAGCGCGGAGGGCCCGAGGTTTGAATGCTCCCCGAAGCGCCGAAGGCAAATAACTACGTTCGTGCATAAGTTTTTTGCGCAACAATGCACACCGACCGAGTGCGACCGAATCCTCGGGCATCATAAATTGTAACAGAGATGTTGTTTGCACGTGTGAAATCTACAGATTTATGGGATTCTTTTGACTAAAATCATTAATTTTATTGTTTTGAGCAGCGGTGAATAACTTTTCTGAGAATTTCGACACAATACTTATAGTCTTGTAACATTTGTAAAGGACAAAAGACTCAGAGCATCCTTGCGACATCCAGAAAAGAAAGAAAAAACTTTGTAAATGTATCATATTTTACTGTACAATTGAAAATAGTGGTTTGAATTTTGTGACGTTTCGATGAAATTTGAATTAAATACTTTTGGTCAGCAAGAAATCGACACAAAAACAAAATATAGACTCGATAAAATAAAGTTTTTTGACATACATACACAATAAAAAAGATGCAATAAGATGAAATAAATTTATTTACACTTAAAAACGGGGCAGTAAATTGTAATAAAAATAGCAATTATATGATAGTATACATTGTAAATAACAATGACGGTTGCGCAGTATTTTATTCCCCATATTGTGTGTATATTAATTAATAAAACCAGTATTTGGAGGACAAACAAAAGAAGTAAAAAGTCAAATCAAATAATTTTACAGTAATAATGACAGACGAACGTCCGTCGAGAGTTATATTTTCAAAACTACTCGGTCGTTTTGATCCTAACGGCGTTTTGTATTTTATTCCTGAACAAGTTCACCGTAAGCCTGATGAATACGCGGCAAGTCGAGGTGTCCAGTTTTCCCAGACATATTAAAAAATGACGTTCGCCTGAATCGGCGAGCCACATATTCGCATGCCGAGCGACGGCAGCAGCGCGAGGCGCTCCGATTCGAGTTCTGGCAAACGTCAGGACGGCAACGTTCGCAGAAGCGCGGGCAGAGTCCGCGGATAGCCCGATTTTGTGAGGAACGAGCGAGCAGCCGGATGGATATCCACAAAAGGTCATTCATTAGTCTATATGGGTTAACGGGCGCGCGGTCAGTGACCCGCTGTCACCTGGGGATCGATAGCGCGGCCTCCCAGAGCCGGGCCGGGGCCGGGGCCGGAGCCGGGGCCGGGGCCGGAGCCGGAGCCGCGCACGCACCCGCCCCGCCCCGCACCCCCGCACGCTCGGGAGGCGCGCCGACACTGGACTCGCGCCCGAGGCTATTCCTGGCGGAGGAGATCGTCTCGAGGGCCACCGCCGGCGTGGGGCGCGCCCAGCGAGCCGCATTCTGCGAGAGCGTCCAAGTTCAAGAACTGCACGCGGACTCCCGCCCGGCCGACGCTCTACGCCGCAACAAGTGCACTGCGGGGCGCGGGGGCGGGCGCGCCCAGCAGCCCGCGGGCGACAGCGCGGATCGATGGAGCGCGCCGTGCGCCGCCCGCCTCCTCCCGCCGCCTCCCGCCGCCTCCTCCCGCCGCCTCCCGCCGCCTCCTCCCGCCGCCTCCCGCCGCCGCCCGCGCCGCCGTCAATCGCCGCCATAAACGAAAGTGCCCCGGACTGTTCCACGGAGAATGCGTCTTTTTGTACCCGCGGAAGTTATTTATGGCCCGAGTGAGCCGGGAGGCGTTCCGCGCCTCGTGTGCCTGTCCGATTTGTAGTGTATTATCTAACCCTATCAACATTGACCGGACGCCCCTGGGAGAGCGTGGATTAAAATGTCCAAATTAATATTTTGTAACGTTAATTTTATTCGAGCACCGATTTCAAAAAATCATGCGAGTAGTGTTCCGCCCTTGAATTACGACAATGTGCGTTCTCCGAATACCCGCATTGTCCGTTCGATAAGTATTTTTTTTCAAAAATCGATATCCAAAAATAATCTAATATTATTTCAGCGCGGAGGATCGATTCGGATGTGTCCTTCCCTCGTTGCGAATGTAAAAAATCATCTCCATTTCGGCCGACAGGCCGGTACCGTTTCGGTCGGCAGCCGAGTGTGACGGTCCGAAGTGGACCGGCGGTCGGCGCGGCGCGCTCGACCGCGGGCTCGATAGAACGATCGGATGGCTTACCAATGCGACGACGCTGTCGATGGCCCGGTTGAAGCGATCGCACAGAGCCTTCATGCTCTCGAACGATCTGGTGTCGTAGTCGCTCAGGATGTTCTGCTCCAGCGCCGACTTCATCTCCGGCAGGTCCTCGCACACCCATCTGCACAGACAGCCGTCATTCATTACAAAGTATATCAAATCGCGAGTACGAGTCCGAGAGAACGCGACCCGAAAACTCGAGCCTCCGCGATTAAAATCCGTTTTGCGGAAACGCAAACTGCGGTCGATCGACGAAACTCTCCCGTCGAAATCGCGACGCGAGTCGGACCGATTCGCAGCTCTCGCGACCCCTTCGGAGACGGCGTCGGAGCTCGTCGCGCATTCGCGAATCGCAAAAAGTCGGAAGCGAACGAACCGGACGCCTCCGGAGGAAACGACGCTCGCGAAACAAAAATAAAACACTCGAGGCTAACGAACCGCCGACCTTAGCGTTTTGAATCGTCGATTGCGAGTCCGCGAGGCGCGGGGGACTCGGCCGGCCGGCACCGACTCCGCGCGGGCCGAGCGAACCGGCCCGGGCGGCGCTCGCATTCCCGAGCGTCGGAGCTCGTCGCCTGGACCCGGACGAGGTCGGTTACCGGTCCGAGCTTCGAGTAAATTCAATTCCTTTTTGTCAATTGGACCATCGTGTTCCACGATAAAGACAATATAGGAACGAGACGCGTCGGCTACCTCGCGGTAAAACAAATTCGTTCGGAAACAAGATGGAAACTTGCAAGTTTCGGTAGGGAGTACACGCATATATTGAAATTAGGTAAACATATTTGAATTACCAATACTGTGCACAATTTTGATTCGCAAAATAAAGAATTCAAAACAGTAGAAGTGATAAAAAAAAAGTCCCAATCGATCGAGAGAGTTCTTCGTTTTGCTCAATTTACTTGACGATTTTTCTTTTGACTATCCAGAAATAGAATTGCGGTAGGTCAAGACGAATTGAAATTTCCTGCCGTCTTTTGCATCGACTCAAGGTCAAACGCGTATTTATAAATACAATTCGAGACCAGGGCAACCTCGCTCGAGGTCCCTGCAGACTTCCCGACCCGACCGACGACCGACCGATAAATTATAGAGTGCATTTTTAATCAGCGCTGGCGTCTAGTTTTTGCAATTTTCGGCCGTACTGCAAAAAATGCGAAAACTCAACCGCAGCTATCCCCATTACAATTTATCGGTCAATCGTCGGTCGCGTCATACCGCGCGTCTTCAAAAGAACAAGGTCAAAATATTAAAACCAAAAATAACAAGTCAACAGGGTGGACGCTGCAGGGTTTACCCGGCATAGCTATGCGAGTGACTCGTCGTTGCGATTTAATTTGAAACGAGGACAAATATATAATAATGAGTGCGTCTCGGTAACTCACTGAAGAGTAATTAATAGATAATCCAATGCAATTGTTGCGCCAATGACGATACAACCGCAGCGGAGGTAGCGTTGCCGGCGTGATGCAAGCCCGGAGTGACGAGGCGCGCCGGCCCATTGCGTAACGGCGCTCGGCGATGACGCTCGGCCGCAGCGCCCGCCGAGCGTGTCGCGTCCCGCGGCTCGCGTCTCGCGCCTCGCGTCTCCTCGGCGACGCACTTTCTTTTCTGAAGCGAGGCCGCAGAGGCGATTTCTCAGCGTATTCCCTGTTGTCCATCCGCCGGAGGTGTCGCGCGCCCCTCGTCGGCGGAGGCGCCCACCCGCGGCGTCGCGTGCGTCGCGTGCGTCGCGCGCCTCGCCCGGGTGCAATGCGACGGCGAAACTACACGCACCGTTACTCCGCGTCCTCGAGTCCGCGCTGCGCGGTGAGCGACCGACTTAAGTTAAGTAACTCAATACCCACCCACCTTATTGTTTCTACTATTTCCAAGGCGCCGTCGTGTTTATCCTGGAACAAAAATATACGATTAGCTCATATCGTAGATACTTAAAACGAACTGCACCCGTAGAGACCCGGATGACCGACATCATTATTATCACGATTTCGCCGATAAAAATCAAGAAAAAATAACCGATATCACCCGATGCGATTTGTCGGTAGGTTTTCAATAAAGTTGCTCAGCGGGCAGTGCGCGGGAGTATCATCATCCGAGAAATTGAATTCAATCATAATAATTTATATTTATACCTTTCTGATAAATATCTTTGGATCGGCAATTCCAAACTACCATGACTCGTTGAACACGCGTATGTGCAGATATCGCTAGCAGTGTTTACTGGAGATGAATCAGGTTTTCAAATGACATTATTTCATTCAAATTATTACTAGGGTATATAAACGGGAATGGTTAGACAGTATCATTTTTCAATTTAATAAATATATATATATATATAAATATATAAATAATAAATAAATAAATATATATATAAATAATAAATATTTATATAAATAATAAATATATATATAAATAATAAATATATATATAAATAATAAATATTTATATAAATAATAAATATATATATAAATTATAAATATATATATATAAATAATAAACATATATATAAATATATATATAAATAATAAATATATATATAAATAATAAATATATATATAAATAATAAATATATATATAAAAAATACATATATATATATAAAAAGTAAATATATATATAAATAATAAATACATATATATAAAAAAAATATATATATATAAACGCTAAAATGGAATATGTTACTAAACGGTGTTTTGTAATGGAATATGTTATTATTTATAATTAGTGAGCAAAACAGCTTGCCTTGATTTTGAACTAACCGCACGCCATTGATATTAAAAATTAGCTTCGATTCTAATTGATTGATTTTGCAGGTTCGTAATGATTGTAATAATTATTATTTATGCGTTGGAGATATACAGTTAAGATGTTTTTTGTACGTTTGAATTTAACATGTTTTGTTTCATACAGTTGTCATATCACTGATAGAAATCGGATAATTGATGACATTAGATTTTATGTGATAGGCATTGTAATCATTCTTAGGTGGAAAATTAATATTTTTTTAAATGTTAGCCAGTTTATTTTAACTAAAAATTATATAAATTGTTCGGTGTTAGTCTGTGAAAAAAATATGTACGCGAATTTCGCGTCATCTGCGATCTGTTGTATCAGGATTTTATTTAAACAATGAAATAAACACACGCTTGGAAACAATAGCTATGGAGCCACGTAAAACACTTTTATCTTATTTTTTTTTTATAAAACCGATGCAGATTTTTATGCAACTACTGCATAACCCAGTTACAAGTATTACTATTGAAGTTATCATCACATATACAACTCGTTATAATTTATAGATATATTTATATATATATTCATTATTTATTTATTATTTAGATATATATTTTTATTATTTATATATAATATATAAATATATATTTATATATATATTTATATATATTTATATATATATTTATTTATATATATATGTATATATATATATATATATATATATATATATATATAAATATATATATATATATATATTTTTTTTTTTTTTATATATATATATTTATATATACATATTTATATATATACATATATATATATATATTTATTTATTTATATATTTATATATATATATTTATATATATATTTATATATATATTTATATATATATATTTATATATATATTTATGTATATATATTTATGTATATATATTTATGTGTATATATTTATGTGTATATATTTATGTGTATATATTTATGTGTATATATTTATGTGTATATATTTATGTGTATATATTTATGTATATATATTTATGTATATATATTTATATATTTATATATTTATATATTTATATATTTATATATATATATATATATATATATATATATATATATATATATATATATATATATATATACTATATATTACATATAAATATATATATACATAAATTGCGCTTAAATGGTTATATAATATAAAATGTGCTTTTGTATTTAGAACCGCTATGGTTTTCGTATTCATTGTCAGCTGTAAAACGCCTCTATCCGTGAATATATGCAACAATGGGGTAAAAGGGACCACAAGGTCATATGGTAGTACATGCAAATTTTGCAGTTAAAAAAATCCAGATAAGTAATAAAAATAATTGGATAAAAAAAATTAAATTTAACATGAATATCGATTATACAATCGAGTTTCTTGCTAATTTCGTATTTCCATGTGTAATTTTGTGCATAATATGTAAATTAAACCGAACAACCTATCTTATAACCGTATTCAACCAATTTATTATATATTCAATAAGAAAATATTAGAAATAGTTGTTCCCAATTTTTTAAAGCAATATATGAGAATATATTTTGTAACTATTGAACTTGATAGTCTTAGCAGCAGTGTGTTGTAAATGATTCAGGTACAAATTTCAGGTTTAACTGAAAATATTATTAAATAAATATAAAATTATCTAGTTCTTAATATTTAAATACAGTCACTAAAACCTTACACAATTGACGATTGATCACAATAAGATATGACAATACTAATTTGACCGAAAAAAACCTCTCATTGAATATAACATTTCTCGATTCAACTTAGTTAAAATATATTGCAACCGTGAAATGCATTGTAGCTGCTGAATAAAAGACCATGCGTTATAATGTTACTGCTGTTTAGACGTGGATATGGCAATTTAACACAATAATACTTTAAGTAGAATAGATCTATCGAAGATATAATAATAACATATTACTTTAATAAATATTTATTTCCAAGTCATTATAATTTTGATAAAATAGAAATTTAAACCAAAAAATAAACATCTACAGATAATGTCCGTCATTTGTCATTCATCTCATACGTTTCTTTTAATGTACAATACAATATATATGAATACGCGAAATGATTAGTAATTTACACGAAAATAAATAGTTTTTTATTGTTATAATCGATTAACGTAGTCTCCAAAACCATTTGGTTTTATTTTATTATAATAAAATGGAGTATTACAAAAAAAATACCAGTTCCATTATTTTTTTATTGTTATTTGTGTTTTTGTTCACATAATAATTTTGAACATTTGTCTTTAATGCATGTAAAATTAATTTAAAAAAATTACAATAAAGACAATTAAAGAAAATCACCCAACAAACGCAGTTTTTTTTTAATCATGCTGGATAGCTCCAGACGCTCCTCCCAAACGTGCTGTGAAGATGTGCTCTCAATGGAATGGAATGCAATCTGAACACCACGAGAAAAACAAGAATGCAAAGAATAAGGCCATAACGACAAGACCATGGCAGCTTGATACTCTGAAACTGCTTACGTTTGAGCAACTAGCAGGATAAGAACACTATACACTTTTAAACTATATATATATATATATAAATATTAATTGTGTGAAAAACGAATGAACATTTTGACAGGTGTCAAATATGTTTTTATTTTGATCAGTAAGATCAGTAAGTTCAAAATATCAACAAAGCAATTCATCACGTGAGTGAGTAATGGTCATCATGAACACATTAAATATTCGTATATAATATCGGCGTACATTTGGATGGTAAAAATAGTGTTAAAATTTAAAAAAAATAGTTTTTAATATATATATATTTAAAGAATATTTAAGGGCAAATATTAATTTGTTACGTGTAAGGACCATTCGCCACTGGCATTGATGACGAGGTAATAAGTAGCACTTGTTTACAAATACGAGTTACAAGTGATCACAATAGTCTAAAAGTGCGATCAACTCGCAGTGACAGGAGACTTGAAATAAGTTGTTTAAAATAATATAGCAATATAATTAAACATAAAGTACTCGTACGTAAACACTGAAGTGCAACCACCGAGAAGCTGACCTTGACAACTGCATACCTACACTAGTGGCATACGTACTCCGGGCACTTTTAAACAAACAGCTGACACTGGCGGACAAGGCATGTCAATAAAAAATACAAAAGCAGTTCATTTTTATTACTTTAAATATGCATCTATGAAGTTCTAAATAACTGTGTTTTTATTAAACAACTGCGTTTTAAATTTTCAAGCTGTGTCAAAATGTATGTATTTTTATTTAATAAACTGAATTCAACAAATTAAACATATCGCTAGTGTGAGGTTAATACAAATTCAGTCGCTGCTTTCCGTTCGTAACATTTCAATCGCTATTGAATCATTGAAAACATATAAAAAGTCCGAACCCTATTACAATTTCTACCGTGAAGAAACTAGTAAATTTGCTTTTTATGCAATTCAGATTTTAAATGATAGATCTAATACATGCCGTACATCCATATTCCCAGCCCAAAATTTAATACTGCACTGCATATGAATGAGAAAATCCATAATTCCTAGCATGATACAACTGTATCAAATTATTCCAAACTTCTAGTATCGTAAACAATAGTTAGATATGCATTAAATATGGAGCAAACTGAAATAGGTAGGTACATAGTTCACTTCTGATAAACTAATGACCTATTTAAATAGTACTTCAGCACTGGCAGTAAATGTATCGAGCACTTATTTCAATTATTCTGTCGTTTACCATGAAATATTAATTTAAAAATAAATAATAAAAAAAAACTCAAACTTTGAGATACCGAAAACTATAAATACAATTTTGTGTAAATTTCATTGAATATTCATATTTTTTTATCTTTTACGTAACGTTTTTTCTGCTATGTGATAAATAATTACGCACTTTGTTTCACCAAATGACAAGACAACACCATTACACATAAAATGAGAAAATATGCTTAGCTTTACTTATTATCTTTAATTTCCAAATAATTGCATGACAAATTTTGCCAAAATATTTTGTAAAAAAATATTTGATTCAAATTTTCCAACTAATTCCATATTTTTTAATAACTGGAATACTATTATAATTGATTTAAATGTCTAAACATTATATAAAAGGAATCTACACAGACAATCTGTAGACACCATTCAAAACGTCTGCTGTATTGATTTTGTCTAATTTTAAAGTGAAATCGTTTTATTAGGCTTTTTATACCACAATTATAGTATATAATAAGTGCAATAGCATCCATGTTTACGAAAACAACAAAAACCAATAGACAATCATAATATCCAAACTAGGTTAACGATGTTTACATTGCGTTTTCTAATTTTATACTAAGATTGTTTCGTTTGCCCGTAATAAAATATTATTATATTTATAATAATAATAAACTTTGAAGCACTATCCGCAAGTGATCGTGACCTAATTTTGAAGGATAAGGCTAGCCACGATGATTTGACTAGCTATTACAGAAGTTTCAGTCCGCGCCATCCAGCACCTTGACATCGCCACGAGGTCAATAACTCATAGCACTGACTGTACGCACCAAATAAAAGAAAGGCATGAAAGTGTCTACTTTGACACACTGTGTATTTATAGTAAAACATTGCGTCACAGGAGTCAATCAAAACAATTTGAACAATATACGGCCTCCTAAAATTATCAGAAGCACCGTAAATACTATGGGATGATATCGCTGATATACCACCGTATACGCAATGTGTTTTTATTCAAGCAAAGCAAACGACCGTCTTACACTGTAAAGCGCAGCCGATAAAATAAATTACCGAAAAAACTCTTCACAATATTTTGTACGAGGCTTAAATTTATATTTTAACGCGTTAAAATATCGACTAACGTGTAATGAATGTCGATAACTTGACAAAATAAGAAACGTTCTCTTGATTCAACAGTTATGAAAGGATCATACCGAGCCATGGCCTGAAGTAAGAGGCCAATGATAAACAACGGGTTCAGCGCCTGCCGGGGAATGCAGACGTAAATCCTGGGCCATTATTTATTTTTCACAACATTAACAATCGCACTTTTCACTGCCACACTGAACATATCACTTCACTTATTTTGTTGTTAGCACATTTTCACTACACTTTCACACGCACACCCCTCACAACCGGACGCCATGTTGGGCATTTACGACATGGCGGCTTAGATGAATGTTGCCAACACGCAATATTAATATGATCGAACATCACTCAAAGAAAACACCAGGACCAGGCACAAATGATTACCACTAAATTCAAATTAATTATATCAACATGAGGTTTCTGTAATAAATAATCAGCTGCACCTAACTTAATTAACCTATTTCATTATTTTTATAAACATGTAGTATAGCCGTATTCAAAACATATTTTTATACATCTTTGTTATAATTTATATTAAATTTAATATTTCTAATCATAATCAACATTTAAAATCCGATGAAAACTGCTTGACGGTTAATTTTTACACTAAAAATCTGATCTATCAAACAATATTTTAGTTACTGCCAAGAAAAAAAATGTTATTAAAGTATTTGTATAATATATATTTGTTATAAGAATACATTTTTTTATCCGAAGTACATTACTTCATAAAATATTTTATAAAAATACATTTACTCTGATGTAATAACGATAATAATTACAAGATATTTGATAACTTTTAAAGATAATTTGTTATTGCATTAATATCACATGGGCTCAGCTAAAACAATTTACTAGTTAATTGGCCAAAAAAGGCAGAATTATACCTTTTTTTTAATTACGAAAATGTGTTTGTATCAAAATTAAAAAAAAAATTGTATAGAAACTATGATTACAATATTAATCTTTTGCGCCATTATTTTAAGATTGGTACTGTTGCAAAAATTAAATAAATAACTTTTTTGGTGATATTTTTATTAATATAAAAGGTAGGCAAAGTTTATAGCCAAATTTAATTCTACAAAATAATAGGTTAATTTATTTTCAACTTAGATATGAATCCTGAATATATTTAAGTAATACTTAAAAAATATATGATTGATGGTGATGATTTGCACTCCTTAGCGCACAGCAGTCTAATTGAAAGTATTAGTATGTATTATATTAAATAGTCTGACTTTGTTGCCACTCTACTGAATATTCTTGTTAAATAGAGAGCAAAGAGAGAAAATATTTCTTGCAAAATTAAAAGATTTGCTATTTAGAATATATAAGCTGTTATGAAGATAGTTGATCTTTATTGATGTAAATTTATAGTTAATTTTCTTAGGGCTCGATTAACTTTTTTACTCCATGTTTGTATTTATTTATCTAAACAAGTGTATAGATTCGTCATTTTCTAGCTGCTTGACTGATCGTATTTTTTATTAATAATATATCATATCCATATTTATGTAATTAATAATGACAAATTATCACTTGCACCCAGAATCTGGCCATTAGTTCAGAAAAAGTCAACATTATCGCTTTTTTGTTGATTTTTGACAGTAATGTAATGAAAAGATAATTATAAAATCACAATGATTCAAAGAATATCATGTGATTGTATTTATTTGTTATTGTAGAAGTATTATATATGGAAATTTTATATAGAATTTGTGCAAACATTTTTTTCGTTTTGCCTAACTACTAGTTACTATCAATCCCCAAAGTACTCCGAAAGAATCGCCCAAGAATGTATGATTGCTTATATGAAGAACCAAGAAATAAATAACAGAAGTATTTAAAAAATATTGTAATGTACATCAATATTGAATAGATAAATACACAATTGATTTTTTTAAATCTTCAATTTAAATATATGTATATCTATGTACATGGCGGCTGCACTTTTCTTGAACGTTTCCATTTATTATCATCGGAGTGTGGTTGTTTCCTTCCTCTCTTCAAAGCTTTCAATCTGGTTATCTGCTTGTGTGAGTCATCTTGTATTTGATCTTTAGAAGCAATCAGCGCATTTTTATATCCCTCCTCAAAACCATCTAACTCGTTTTGATCTATTTTTATTTGTGATACATTAAGTTTGCCAGATTGTTTTAGTATATCCTGGAAAAACATATTTTTTAATATTATTTATTCATTTATCATTCGATATGCACAATATTATGTAAAAAAAAAAAGAAATACCTGGAAAGGTCGAAGTTGGTTATGCTCTATAATAGCAACGGCAGTACCAAGTTGACCAGCGCGTCCTGTGCGCCCCACACGATGAATGTATGTTTTCACATTCTTAGGTGGATCATAAGATATAACATAATTACAATTAGGAATATCAATACCACGAGCAAGGGCATCCGTACTTATGAGTCTGGAAATAAGTTCAATGAAAAACAGAAACAAATAACAAAATATAATATAATATTAAACAACAAACAATTAAAAACACATACACATTAATAGATCCATTTTGAAATTGTTTTAAAACTTTTTCTCTTGAGTTGCGATTTAAAGCTGCAGATATTTCGGCCACTGTGATGTTTCCTTGTGTAAAATGATTCATCAGAATGGTTAAGCGATGAGCTGATTGTGCTGAATTTGTAAAGCACAATACTCTATCACTCTTTTCTTTGTTTAATAAGTGATAAAAAACAAGAGGCTTAGATTCAGAACTACATGTCACATACTTTTCTGTCAATTCTAGAGGAGTAATATACTTTCCAGCATAGTCATCAAAAGATGGTTTTTTTAAAGAATCAGTTCCTTCAATGGATACAGAAAATAGTTTGGGTTGAAATAGTCCCCATTGGTTGAGCTTTTCAGGGTCTTGAGAAAGGGTTGCAGAAAAAAATAACTTTTGAGGAGGTCGCTTCACTGCTGATATTGTTTTAAAATTTAATGGAGGCGCTTTTCCTGAAATTAAAGAGCTATCGAGTCCTATGTGATGATTAAGATGATGAAGCCAGTCATTTTGAATATGATTCATAATTCTATCAGCTTCATCCATCACCATAAATTTTAGATCTTTTAAAGAGAATCCTTCGGTGGTTCGGATATGCTCAACCAAGCGTCCAGCTGTACACACAAGAATGTCCACTTCACTTCGCCATCCACAGGATTCAGCTAAAACGTATATGTAATTCTACAAATTGCAAAGAATCATTTGCACTTATTCCACAAAAAAATATATTTATATTAGACTCAACTGTACTTCCCCAACTGTGATTGCTCTTGTTGAAAAGTTACAGAACCAGCTACTATAGCTACTTTTAGATCTGTCCCAATACAATACTCTTTAAAAACCTTTGCCACTTGAATTGCAAGTTCCTTCACCGGAAGTATTATTAATGCTCTTATTTGTCGAGTAACTCTATTTGCAAGAAGCTAAAAATGTTTGTTTTTTGTAAAATAAAGAATATGATGTACAATATATATATTATATATAATATTTTGTATATAATATATCTAAATATACCTGCACAATTGGTAAAACATAAGCCAATGTTTTTCCACTTCCAGTCGGAACACAAACACACATGTCTCGAGGCCAAAGCATTGGAACCTTCTTATGCTCTGCTAAAAGCCAGGGAATCACTTGAGCTTGGACAGGAAATAGATGCTGGATACCTTCAAATTTTAACTTTTTTTTCAATGATGAATCCAGAAACTCTAATGAATCCACACTTAGGTTCAAATTTTGTAAATTTACTGACACTGGAGTAGGATTAGATAACCAGTAAGGGAGAATCCTTTTTACCTGTAAATAAATACCGACTGAAATTGTTATAATTACAAGTCCATGCCATCTTCTTATGTTTAAATCTTTAGTAGTTCTAAGTTTTCACCTTTGTTTTTTTTTCAAATTCATTTGTACCAATTACTTTAAACTGTGAAGGTGTAATTGTAATTTTAGAGTTTGCATCAACGTCAACTTCTTGGGGATTTAGAGATACATTGTCAAAATTATTGATAATTGATATTTCTGCATCTTGAGAGCTTAAAGTATTAACAAAAGGAATGCTTTTCTGGACTTGAATATCAACATTTTTGTTTTCCTTGGCTTTTCGTCTTTCTTCAATCAACTTTTTAAGTCTAGATAGATTTTCCGCTTCTTGATCCTTTTTTTCGAGGTTATCAGTTTCTTGATACCTGAAACAATAATAAATATGTACATACAAATATAACTAAGATTAACTTTCACTATCTTGGTAAATTTATTAAAATTAAACAGTAATATTCATAGGTTTTTACCTGTTGACAACAAAAAGCGACATTTCAACTGATTTATGTAAGTATAAATTTGATTGGTATTATAAATTTTTAAACAAATATAAATATTTTAGTTTAAAATAGTGATTATTTTATTTAAATCCGGACCACAATTGAACCCGACATCGCTAAAATAAACTCTCAGAAGTAGACTGTCAAGAGCACATGGCAGATCGCAGGACCCATAGACATAAAGTAAAAAAAGCTTATGGCATTAAAGTTGTATACACACATAATTATTGTTATTACTAATAAGTTTATTTGGTAACTAATTTAATCTCTATTTGAATAATCAATTGGATTTTATCTACCTATCAAGATTTGATAAAGTATTACTACAGTTTTTTTGTCATTAGAACATTAGATAACCCATACAGCGAGCAATGGGGACCGGCCAATCTTTGTAAGCTCCAATTAATGTAAGCTCCTGGCAGCATTTCCTCAGATTCTCAGAGATTATTGGCTGCTGTCAAAATCATAAAACTAACGTCACTTCGCTGTAAGCAGAGATGTGTCAATATTGTATTCCTTGTGTCAGTTTTTCCATAGGGTACTGTGTCAGAATGTGTGGGAATGTATCATCTAACACGATGATAATTCCAATGTGACGTGTCTTCACCATTCGCTGTAAATACAAATGACAAAAATAAATATTTATTTAAAATTTAAAAAAATATGTTTTATGTGAAATGGATCCAAAATTATCTAGCGTGCGAAACTTTTTTAGAATATCATTTCAAACATGTGTTGCAGTATTATTGTGTATATTAAGTATTATAATATATCATATGTTTCAAAGAGGCAATTTGACTCTTCATTTGACTAAACCTAAGCCGTTTTCACCTTTGCCGAGTGATTTTTCACTGATTGTGTCTGATGATCATTTAGGAGAACTCACTGTAACGCGCCATAAAATTGATAAAAATTTAGAAGCGCGGGTTTCTGATTCAGAGGCCCTGGTATCATTACAAGCAGCGTTAGAAATGAAATTGCAGGGAAAATCTGACAAAGCTTTAAAGTTATTTCAACATGCAGTCATTCTTTCTCCAAAGCACCCTGACATTCTCACTCATTATGGTGAATTTATTGAAGAAACCAAAAGAGATATTGTAAAGGCAGATGAACTTTATCTTCGGGCGCTGTCAAATTTTCCTGATCATCCGGGAGCTTTGAGTAATCGACAAAGAACGGCCAGTATTGTTGAAAATTTAGACCGAGAAATGCTAAGAAAAATCAATGAGAAACGAGATGCTCTTTCTGCAATTCCTGACTCAAACTCAGCACTAAGAAGAGCAAAAAAGGAAGCATACTTTCAACACATTTACCATACAGTTGGAATCGAAGGGAACACCATGACTCTACAGCAGACCAGATCTATTTTAGAAACAAGATTGGCAGTATCAGGGAAAAGTATAGATGAACATAATGAAATTTTGGGTCTAGATGCTGCAATGAAATACATCAATTCTACATTGATAAATCGTATGCGAGATGTGACTGTGGATGATATTTTAGAGATACACCGTCGCGTATTGGGTTATGTAGATCCACTTGAAGGGGGTTACTTTAGACGAACTCAAGTTTATGTCGGAGGCCACATTCCCCCTGGGCCTATGTTTATACAGTTGTTGATGGAACAGTTTCTTAAATGGCTTAATTCTGATGATGCTCTCGACCTACACCCTGTCAGGTATGCCCACTCCTAAAGTCTAAAGAACCGGTTTATTACTAAAACTACAATATTTTTTAAATTCTTTTCTAAGGCTTTATTTGTAGAGGAATTTGACTGCTTCAAAAAATTGACACATGTAGAAAAGAAAGCTTGAATTTTATAGATATTGTAATAAAATTATATTGAGTATGTTCTATTAAACCATAATATTTATTTACAGATATGCTGCACTAGCACATTATAAACTGGTTCATATTCATCCATTCATAGATGGTAACGGAAGAACTTCTCGATTGCTGATGAATCTTCTTCTTATGCAAGCAGGATATCCACCTGTAATAATTTTGAAACAGCACAGGCATCTTTATTATCGATTTTTACAAACTGCAAACGAAGGAGATGTTCGACCTTTTGTAAGGTTTATAGCTGAGAGCACCGAGAGAACTTTAGATCTGTATCTCTGGGCGACAAGCGAATTTTCTCACCAGATTCCAGCTCTTGGACAGCCAACTATTCTATCTGAGGAGGGCAGTGGATTTGAAGATGAAATATCTTAATAAAATGACAACATTAATTTTAAAAGGATAAATGTTCCTGTTAGGTTTGAAATTAGTTATTAATCAATGACTACTGTGATAATATTTTTCCTATGGCTGGACATAATTATATATAAGTGTATCTTGTTTGTACCCAGACTTTTGAGTCACCTTTCTGTAATAAATAAAAAAGTGTTAAATGTTTCATAATTTTAAATTATTTTAGAATTTTGAGATTTCAAATCTCTTCTACTGTTTTTTTTGCCTCAAATTATTTATTTTATAATAAAATATGTCAAATACATATTCTTTGATTCCATATATATGCCCCCCTTTGACATAACAGTTTTAATTATAGCAATTTTATTTCTGTATATTATTTATTGCTGCCCCCAGGTAAAATAAAAAAAGGTATTTTTCTAGGTGCGCTACTAAGTTTTTGGCTTTCACACATAGATGGCGCTAATGACATATTTAGTCGACAAACAAGTCTAAACTTGTGTTATTTTATAGCTAAGACATCTGTCATCAATAAGCTGTCATAATACCAACACATTTCGCAACGCAATATATATTTTTTTGTAACAATGAAGATGTCGAGTTTTGTGCCAAAAAAACAGCATTTGCGGGAAGTTTTGCTTTTCTGCTTTAACTCGAAAAGAAAATGCAGCTGAAGCACGTCGTTTTCTTGAGGAGGCCTATGGAAAACATGCATCATCGAAAATTTCCTGTGAAAATTGGTTTTTTAAACGCTTCAGAAGTGGCGATTTCGACACTGAGGATGCCGATCTGTAAGCGTTATCGGATGAAGATGATACACAAACACAACATCAACTTGCGGAGGCATTAAACGTGTCTCGCCAAGGTATTTTCAATCGTTCATTTACCATGGGAAAAAATCAAACGGAAGGAAAATGGGTGCTGCATGAGTCAACTGAGAGACAGAAGAACCACTTCCGAAATTTGGCTTTTGCGGCACGAAAGAAAGAGTTTCCTGCATCGAATTGTTACTAACGATGAGAAGTAGATTTATTTTGAGAATCCTAAACGCAAAAATCGTTCACCTGGCAAAGCATCATCATCATCATCGATGGCACGGCAAAATTGTTTCGGTGTGAAAGTGTAAAATTGATCGGATGAATGGTTTCGGTCCAACGTGTTGTTTTATTGTCACCGTATTAATGTAGTGCCAGAGAGATGGCAAAATAAGTAGCTAGCGAGGGACAATACTTTGCTAATAACCCCGTAATGGGTAATAAATACGCATCTTGATTGACTAATCCATAACATAGATATATATATAGACAATACTTTGAATAAACCTTTTTTTTGTATTTATTTTAAAACTAGAAATGTAGCCCGTCACAGAATGACGCGCATTCGATGAACGATGCAATAGTGTTTGAACATAATAAGATGAATAATGCTTTAATTTTGTACCATCAGTTGGATGAAGGTGCGAAGTTCTGTGATATACTTGGCCTTGAACTTTGAAGCAGAGTTGCCCACTGTTAATTTAGCTCCCATTGATGCATTGATGATGAGATTTGAATTTTTACTGTCGCACCTGTATTTTCGAAAATTTTCTAATACTATCGTCACTTGGTGCATTGCGTGTACGATACTCCGCACGATACAAACGTTGAGCAGTCACTATTAAATCACCGTTATGATAATACGCTTGTACGTAAAAATCGCGATGCGTCCCCGGGTACTGCTCCATAGTGACTAAAGCTCCATAAAATGGCGGACTTCACGATTCCCTCCCCGCGCCCCTCAGCCACTCCAAATCAACTTCAACGCTAAAACAAATACTCTATACTCTTTTTGGACACCCTATTAGCGTGTTATCTTCAAAATCTTCATTCCAGATTAGAAAAGTGCCAGCAGCGTAACGGTCACCATTTGGATAACATCATCTTTTCGAAATAATTTTCCATTTTGTACTCTTATAATCAACAATAAAAAAAATACTTGATTACTAGTAGTTTTTGTTTTACTGAACTAACAAATACCCGATACCCTTTTTGGACACCCTGTACTTGTTTATTTGCAACATCTAAAGCGACATCTGTGCAGATTTTAATTAAAGCTAATAAATATGATTGAAAATCACTCTAAATTCCTATATCGTTAATTATAAAACTAGTATAACTTAAGAGATTTTTACAGTTGAAATTTACGCCATAATAATAAGATAAACACATTTTTGACGGCTAGATAAAATATTTTTTTATAAAAATACCATAGAGGTATTTCATAACGCCCCCCCTTTTCCCTTGGACCCGCCACCATCCCCTTGGAAAGCTCCAGCGCCCACTGGGGGGCGGTACCCCCCCTGTTGGGAACCTATGCCCTAAACGATAGGCTCCCAACCTTTTATTGACCACCGCCTCCTTGACAAGAAAATAAAAATTCCAACGCCCCCTTTGACATAACAGTTATAAGTATACCAATTTTATTTCCATATAAAAATACCATAGAGGTATTTCATAACGCCCCCCATTTTCCCTTGGACCCGCCACCGCCCCCTTAGAAAGCTCCAGCACCCACTGTGGGGCGGTACCGCCTCCGTTGGGAACGTATCCCCTAAACTAATCAAATTCCATCTGAATGCACTCCAGTACACTATCTCTCAGACCCAAGTAATCTAGTTCACTCGAACACGTCCCAAGACTGTTGGGCACATTCTATTCAATTGTTAAGTGGTCTTAGATCAAAGGAGTACGTGCTTTTATATGCCCTACCCATTATGTAGAAATCTATTAGCCTTTCATGAGCTAAAACCTGGAAAGTACCAACAACCGAATACGTTCTGGATCTCAAGCCAAAACGTTCTTTTATTGAAAATACCAATCCGTTATATGTAAAAAAATGAGTAAATTCTCCCCATGGACACCAAGACTAATCACTTGGCGTTATATGTAGAACCGCACCACGTCTGGAAATTATCATATACTCATTATATTTGCAAGGCTTTTAATCTCTTTAGTATTTTGTAAGATCTGCTTAATAAATGCCAATATGATTAAATTAATTACCAGATGTGTGCAAACACCAAGATAGAATTTCAAACACAGTTGCTCCTGAGATTTACTGTGTATTTACCAAAAGTGTTCACACAATGTAAAAATTAAAGGTTTAACTGATTATGCCATCATGACTAATTATTTTCTTTCAAGTGTTTCTCTTGGGCTAACATCTACCCAAGGGCAGAGGTCTATATGCACCCTGGAAATTCTTCTCTAAAACAATAAAAAATAAACAATTAATAAATGTGAACCGATGGTGAGTATACAAATTTCTGGCATAAGATTTGTATTCATTCAAAAAATATATATCAACCATAGGAGGTAAATGTTAACATTTAAAAAATTGATTAACTGTCCTTGAACAAATAATGATTGATATTTATTAAACTGTTGTATAATTACGGGCAAGAGTGCATCACATACTTCCGAATTTTAATATACATGCCAAAACGAAACTCACAAAAAAACAACTTAAGGATGTATCTATGCCAGTGACATATTTAAAAGATATGTCAGTGAGATAAATTCAATATTCACACAATAAAATGTTTATATACAATATTAGTTTTGAATTTTTGGCATTGCAGTCTATCAACTAAATAATTATTTTTTACACAAACACATGAAGTCTCTAAAGTCTATTACATATAATTATAAAATTTATAGATAAACTTAAGTTTTAGTTTGTGTCAAAATGAAGCCCTCTTACAAAGGATATAATGCATTTGTTTGTACAAAGAAAAACACATGTAATTGAGCCAGATCCTGTTTTTTAGAGAAATTATCTCTGTACACCATGTGAAAACACCATTATGAATCATGGAAATAGAATCCAAATAACTATCATCTTTGTTGATGGTTATCATTTAAGTAGTAGTTTTAAGAAATGACCACATACAACATGGTTACACATAACAAAAAAAAAAGTATGTACTTCTTTTTGGTTCAGTTTTCCCATTTATTTAAAACAAAAAAAATATTTATATCAATTAACTTTTTGTGAAATTTAAATTCTATAAATTGACATTTTATAAATTAAAATCCTACCTAACACAAACAAGTGATTATCATTGGCTATTATATATTATATCTTTTAAAATTTCATGTCAATTTTTTTTAATTTGCAAGTGTAGTATTTTAAAAATATATTTAATTTATCTTGAGTTCTCGCACTAGTTTTTTTTTAATATTAGGAGTATATATATATATATATATATATATATATATTCCATTTTATTAACATTGATAGAATTCTCTTTTGTACATAATTGCATTATGAATTTTTATGTCCTATTTTGTACTTAACACCAATCGTTAAAACTACTTAAATCAGTTATTAAAATACCTATTTTCCTTTTGGTGAGATTACTATGGATATAAAACTGAATCCATAGAAAAATATTCCTCTAATTTTGTAATGTATTATGCAGTGTACATAGTAAAAATCGTTATCTTATAGACTATTGCAGGTAATCACTTTCAGATAGCCAAATTTACGAAGGAAGAGTTTAACAGTTTGGGATTTATAAGAAAAAAGTAAAATGAAAAGCTTAATAATCATTGTTTATTAATTTTATGGTGTCGTTAAAATATTATAAATCAAGCAATTCAAATTTGAGTTACATGTTATAAAAAAATTATATTACTTGAAAAAAAATGCAATACGTTTTAAGTATAAAAATAAATAGTAAGGCAAATAAGAGCAGAAGTATAATTTTTTACCTTTCTACCCTTTAGCTCTATATATATATATATATTACATTTCATTTTTGTTGTCCTTTGATTAATAATGAACATCGAGATTTTAAAAGAAATGTCAACAATTATATTTATATATAATTAATGGCTTCTAAACACATTTTCACTGAGTTAAAATTTGTAACTAGAAAATTTATGAAAACTTTTAATATGATCATGAATTTGACAGTCAATTGAGAAGATTCAAATGATGCATCTGCAATGGTGGGTGTCCCTTCACTCCGCCTCTCATCTCCTCACTCTGATACAGAGCATGTTAAAACACACTAATCGAGAAACACTTCCAAATATGCCCGATAACTAGCAAAATATGTGCATTTTAAATATTATTGCTGGCATGATAAAGCTAGTCCTACAGTAACAATACAGAGTTAATTCAAGATGGAACCTTTTACAAATCGAAAATACTAGTATCTTTTGTAAGACCACATTTTATACATACCCTAGATTCAATAGTAGATGACACTACTTGCATGATTTATAAAAAAAACGTGCACATTTTAAGCCATTATTACCAGAAAAATGACGAAAATGCGCGGAAAGATTTTTTTAAAAATATACAGTAACAAGTTGAATTCGATAAAATCAATAATGTAAATCAGTCATGTCAATATAACAGGTGATATAAGCTAAAAATTATGGGTGTATGCATCATCTTATTTTATATATAGTTACAAAATTATTCGTTTAGCATTTAGTAATTATTTTTTAATTGCTGCATTGAAATTATTATTTCAAGATTAGCTTAGTTAATATGAGAGCGCACGTCAATAATTTTTCTACAAAATGAATATGGAAAGGACAGAGGGAGTGTTAGCGTGCATTAGGTTTGATGTTCTGCGAGAGATGCTCCTCGTTGGCTAGCTTGGATCGGAACACGGTCACCAGGTCCCGAGACTGCGTCAACACTCCCAGCTGCTCCGTTAGCAATGCCTCCCACTGCGCCGCGTACGCTGTAACACCACACATGTCACTACTCACTCACCCACCCTTTCCCTCCAAGCAGTGTTAAGTGCTGCTAGTGTGCTAGTGGAAATGTACAATTCAAGTCTACCTATCATTGTCTGGTAGTGGAAATTGCCGTACATGTTGCGCTTTCTTCGCAACCTCTCTCGACAACTTCTTTTGATTGATCGATCTGTAAGGACTCTACCGATATAATACTTCACACAGAAGCTTTATAAGTAAACTAATTAATGCTTTACAGTTGAAACAAAAGTGCATTTTGAAAATCTTTAAAGTGGCCTCAGTGCCGATATAGGTTTTCAGCAAGAGTTCAAAACTTACCATCTTGGTCATAATCCACATCGCTAGTCATATTGAGCAGTTGCAGGGAACGCACTTGCCCATGAGACATGTAGTCAGACACAGCTTTATGATTATCGAGGACTTCTTCTTCTGCTAATTGCAATGCTGATACCGCTTCATGGAAAGTATAAAGATCAGCAGACATATCGCCTTCCTAAAATAATGTAATAGATTATCAAATATTACCAAAATCTAACTAATATAATTTAGTTATGTACATGCATGAGATGCTTATGGTTCTTTAGCTCAAGGCAGTAAAAGTTTTTTATTAATTTTGTTTTTAGATGCAAAAACATACTAGTAGTTGTAAAAACCTCTTTTAGAAATAATAATTAAAGTACGCATCTATCTGCAAAATCAATTGATATAATATTTAGACTGATTTGTCCATTAAAGCAATTGGGGCATTTGCATAAACTGTTTTGATAACTATAAGCTACTTATGTAATATTTTGAAATGAAGTTGCACAAGATATAAATAATATTAAAATAAACTCACATTGAGACTCCGAAGTTGGGCAAGATCCGATTCTTGGCGATGATTTGTTTCCATATCAACGTCATTGAGGGCATCCATACCTCCACCTCCATTACCTTCACGTCTACCTGAAGGATCATTGGCAGCAAGTTCCTTGACCCTTTAAATAAAAATAATAAATAGTACTACTATTGCAAAATTCTAACCACAACAATAAAATGTATGGTAGTAATAGACATAATGACTAAAAGAATGAAGACACGCTATTATATTTAAAAAAAAAAACTATGGTTGCTACGTTATTACAGGTTTTTTCAAATGCTTTCTGGCTCTGTCTTTGCTATCACTTTATAATTACTATCATTTGGACTGTCGCTTATCAAGTGGGAATTTCCTGTTATATTCTTCTTAAAATGGAAGATAAGTACATTATTCTTCGCATGTGAAGCGTAGTTCTCTGCAAGTTGAATATGATGCCACTGCGCTGGCTGCCATATAACTTACAGAGTTATAATGTCCAATTGTAAAAACCACATTTTTTGTAGATTTAATATGTCAGGTTATGTATCAAGAAATTGACAGCTGAAAGTTGACTTATCATAATTATGCTAGATTGTTTCATCTTGTAAATACTTGTTTTGACAAGTGAAAAATGAAGATTATGGTTTGAAGGACAGAAAGCATCCTGGCATGTCTAATTTTTTTTAAAATTAACAGACACTCTAACTAAATATGTGCTTTGAAAGGATAACTGAGCTGTAATAAAGTTGTAAGCTTTAGTTTAATTTTTTATACCTGCATGAGCACCTAGTTATTTAAGACTACCGGATTAAAAATTCATTGAACGCCCTTGAGGAGTGTATTGTGGTAGTTAGTTACCTGTCAGCATATCGAAGTGTATTCAGAGAGTGTTCACATGAACTGAGGCCGGGTGATATCATAGCAATCATGCAAGTTCGACTTTTATCTCCTATAAAAGAATCACGTAACACTTGAGTCAACTTGGATGCTCTAAAAGGTAAATGTGTGCCTTTCATTCCTAATGCTCTAATGCATTCCTTGAGAGCAAGTAATGATTTATTGATTTCTGCCCCTTCCATTCCTATAAAATAAAAAATGTTTGTTATAATTAATTTATCAATAAAATGGTTAATTTTTTGTACTTTGCTAAGTGCTTACGAGTTTGTCTATTAGCTGAAGAAGTATCTGCACCACGTTCATTTCCAGCCAAATCAATGAGAGAGAACTTTCCATGAACTTTGTGCATTCCTGGAGTTCTAACCAAAATTTGGAATACAGCATGTGATCGAGAAGAATTAGAATTGGCTGAAGTCTGGAATTCAAATGTTAGCATTTAATATTCATAGGGTAACATTATAAATACTAATGCTGATGTATATCATACTTTAAAAAAAATAAAACTGTTACCTGGCCTGATGTTCGAGCTGTGTTGCCGTGTTGAATAAGTTTTAATACTTCGTCTACATTATCAACAACCTTTTCTGTTAACCCAACTATCTGGACTTGTTGTTTTCCATCTTCCAAAACTCTTAACTTGGCCTTGTCTGCCAATAAATCAAAAACCTATAAATAATTAAAATAATTGATTATCATCACAGCTACACATCAAATGGTTATTTTGATAAGAAATATTCTCAACCGACTACTCTGATCTATTCAGTGAATGCATTGTCTTAATTTTTTTGGTGAGACAAAATAACCACAAACAAAACAAAGCATAAAGTTCATTCTTAAAACTTTAAAAAAGTAAAGGTTGCATTTCTTACCTTCCCTGAATAAATTTCGAAAAATGATGCTGACACAATAAAATTTAACGGTTTATATTTAGGACTCGCTAAATAAACGAATACATCTCGAGCAGCCATGGCATAAATGCCTTTTTTACAATCCTGGGTTTTTCCATTGAAATCTCCACCCATCGTGTGCGTTTTACCAGAACCTGTCTGTCCATATGCAAAACATGTTGCCATTCCTCCGTTAAAAATTGTTTGAACTAAAGGTTTTGCAGTATACCTAAAGAAAAGAAAATATCATTCACAAATCAATCATATGGGTAATAAAGGAGCTTTTTGGTTTCTATCAATAACCACTTTGTCAATCAAAACTGTATAAAATGTTAGTCATAGAAGCAAAAAATTTAATTACCACTTTCCATAATACATTTTACAAACAACTAGACTGCAGCGTCTGTTTATGCAATAAGATTAAGCACAAAGGACAACGCAGCTAAAGTTCTTGTTATATTTCTGTATTGACAATCAAAATATGCGCTAAGTTGATATCAGAAATATTTATTTCTGAAAAATATATCAAAGCACCATATTTATGAAGTTTTAGAATAATTTAAAATAATTATTCTTTTGACCCAAAAGCTCATCACCAATTAAGAAAAAAATTGAAACTTCTGTAGCTCTTTAGTAACTGTAATATGATGATCATCAAAAAAAATACTTGTTTCAAATTAAAAGCATTTAAGTAGCAAAAATATTAGTGTCATGTTATGATATTTACTATAATCTGATATTCATAATAATCTAAAAAATAGATAACTTTAAAGAGTATTATATGTGACATAAAACTTCAGTTAAAAAAAATACCTATTTGAATTTCAATGCAATAATCTAAAAATTATGATAGCATGTTGATAGATATGTTGCAATAGCATTTTATTATGTACATAAAGCACCATAATAGTAAATGAAAAGAAACTAGTAGTAGTGTTAAGCTATTTGAAAAAAATTGGAAATGTTAAACGCATAAACAAAACACTCTGTGAAGTATCATCTGTGAAATTTAAGTAATAATGTTAGATATAAGATATTTATGGCTAGATAATATTTACGAAATATATTTACTTGTATACTATATCATTGTTGCAAGATTCGTCAAAAGCATAATCAAACCGGAAATGTTGATTATCTAAGTATTTTGTAAGATCAACTTTATTTTTAGGTTCATGAACAACCATTTGATCTTTGCTTGGGACACTTATGACATCGACTTCTTTTCGATTCCCTTCCTTCTTGTTTAAAGGTCTCTTCCTCACACACACAGTAATTTGATGATCCTCCACTCCTTCCGTGCCACGCAAAGGTCGGAATTCAACAGTGCTTTGGTATTCTCGAATCATAGCGAGAAATTCCCAGTTAGGGTTACCAGGATCAGCATTCATGAGAGCTTCTTTTTCTTGTTTCTTTTCAGCTTGGTGCTGCCGTCGTTTTTCACGATTTTCCTTAAGACGCTCGACTTCTTTGACGACATTTGACCTCCTAGAAGCCCCTGAAGCTGCTACAGCTGTTGCGCTAGCAATCATAGTGACTGGCGGCGCAGGAGCAGCAACTGATGGTCCTGGCCGAACACTCGAGGACACGCTGTGTTGAAGAGGTTGAAACTGAAACCAAATTAATTAGCATTTGTTAAATAATAAAATATATCATATGGTGTGTGCATTAATTTTTTCGGATTTTTTGGTGAAATTGGAGCTTTATTATAAAAAATTGGTACAATATATTCTATTCAAAGTATTGTCCATCGCTAGCCACTACTTTTTCCCATCTTTCGGGCAAATTATGGATTCCATCCCAAAATAACTGTTCATCTTTTGAAGCCAAGAAAGAATAAAGCTAATTTTTGATACCCTGTTCAGAAGTGAAGCGTATTCTAGAAAGGGCATTCTGCATCGATTGAAACAAGTGGTAGTCGGAAGGGGCAAGGTCTGGGCTATAAGGCGGGTGAGGCAGAACTTCCCATCCACCGTTTTCCAAATAGGTTTTAACCGATTTAGCAACATGTGGCCGAGCATTGTCATGATGGGAAATTACAGACTAGTGCTTGGTCGCATATTCTGGCCGTTTTTCTGCCAATGCTCGCTTCAAACGCATCAATTGTTGTCTGTAGAACTCGCCCGTGATAGTTTGGCCTGGTTTCAGCAGCTCATACTGGATGACACCCTTCTGATCCCACCAACTACACAGCATTACCTTGGCGCCATGAATATTTGGCCTGGCCATCGATGTTGATGCATGTCCGGGTTTACCCCATGATTTTTTACGCTTCAGGTTGTCGTAGCGAATCCATTTTTCATCACCAGTTTTGATACGATGCAAAAATGACTTCTTTTTGTGGCGTTTAAGCAGCATTTCCGAAATACAAAATCGCCTTTCGATGTCTCTCGGCTTCAATTCATGTGGCACCCAATTTCCTTGCTTTTGAATCATTCCCAATGCTTTTAAGTGTCTTGAAATTGTTGCTCGATCAACTCATAATGATTCTGCGAGTTCTGCTTGCGTTTGACACGAGTCTTTATCCAGCAATGCCTCTAATTCTTCATCTTCAAATTTTTTTGGTTGGTCTGGACGTTCTTTGTCATCCACATCGAAATCACCATTGTTAAAGCGTCGAAACCAGTTCTCACACGTTTTTTGCGATGGAGCATGTTCACCATAAACTTCACACAGCAATTGGTGACTTTCAGCTGGTTTTTTCTTCCAATTGAAACAGAAAAGTAAAGCTTCCCGCAAATTGTGTTTTGTTGGTACAAAAGTTGACATGTTGAGAGCTCAAAAAAAATGTTGTATACACTTCAGCGATATGACATTTACTGAAAACAAAAGCGCAATAATGACGCTTCACAATGAAATGTTAAAGTATAGCCTGATGCGATTCAATACTAGTAACGCCATCTCTTAGAAAATCCGAAAAAATGCATGCACACACCGTATATTTTATAAAAATTGAAGACAGCAATCACAATCACAAAAGTTTTAAAGTTTCACCTGCTGTGTCATTCTAGTGTTGGTAGTGGGTTGTGATGGAGGAATGTTCTCTGTGCCTCTGCGGCCTGTAGTATCCCCATGACCATTTGTGATGACATTGGACGGACGCATTTGGTTATTTCGCGTTGATCTTGTCGACCCAGCTGAAAGTAGTTTTTTTTATTTTTAAATTCAATGAATTAATAATAAGAAAACATTTTCATTGTTAAAAACACAATATAAACATTAATTTTAAATAAATACAATAATTATTAACCATTAGAATAAAGCCCATGGTGAAAGACTGTAAATATTATATTTGTTTCAATACATGTTGATGCTGGATTATTATTAGGTATTACATGTAATTATCATGTATTTAAGAATCTACAGCGTGGTTAAGGAAGTATTAAAAAAAAAACAAGGTGTTTTTAATGATTCACAAGCCAACATTTTATTACCATTAGAAAATTTATTCTACTACCTGTGGTTAGTTCCATTTTGGGTGAAGTAGCCAAGTTCAAAACATGTTGGCCTCAGATTTATGATTATGTATATATGTATGTATATCCAATACATATAGATATATTGATTTTATTTAAGTAACTGTTTTGAATGCTAGTTCTTTCAAGAAAACTTTTTAAAAATTGTGTGTATATATATAAATATCGAAAATTTGCCGTTTTTAAGATTATAAAACAGAAAAATAAGTAATAGAGAACACAATCATTAGAAGACATGTTTACCAAAAAATATATCATTTTTATTATGATCTTGGGTGCTGGATTCTTCAGTTGAGTAATTCGAGCACGCATCGCTCGATGCCTTCATTTCACTACTGTCCATAATTTTTCTTCGATACAAGTTACATCGAGAAAAACACATTTTTTTTTAAACACTTTTCAGTTAAATCACTCGATATAGCTCGGCAAATTATTGAGGAGCTTTCAAGGCGAGCCGAAAAAAACAGCTCGCCCTTGTTTGCATGACAATATAAAGCTGTCAAATTGTAAACTTAAAAAAAATAACCATACGAAATTGAAATATAATTTGTGATTACGCCGGAAAATGAGTAACTAGATTCCAACTAGCGGGCGGCGAAATAATGAATTGCAGGAATATGAGTTAGAATCCAACAAGACTGGCGCAATAGGAGGTCCTTGACTTTGGACAGTGTCTGGCAGACTGACTGACGTGACCGCCGGTCGAATGTCAATACCGAGGGTGGCTTCCGTATTCATTATTACTGACCATCGATGACGCTACGATAATGCCGCGCGTGTCTGTACATTAGGCTGCCACCAAAACCATTACAGCGGCTAATCGAATCGAGCCCTTTAGTTAGGAAGTGTAACTGTAGTAGTGACTACCTATCAATACCGAAAAGTAACATCTAAGTGCTATAACACGGATATTAACTTGCAAACTTCTTACAATTTTATTACTATCGAAAATATAATTCCTGCAATTACAAAATCATGGATTTAATATATTTTTTTAAAATTATGTTTATAGGAAAACTTTACACACGAACCACTATCATGTCCACATATTATAGCACTACAAAATTAATTCTAAGCCTTTATAAAATATTCAATCGAAACGCGGTTCAGTATGTTCATACATTTTGTTACAGCATTCAGGAATGGTCTACTATGAAAGCACGCAAGAAATAAGAAAGATGGGTAACTGTAGTTACGTTTTGTAAGTATTATAGTTAAATTTTGCACTAGCGGAAGTAAAGGCCAGGCTTCGTGCTTTCACCGTACGTCATTGGCATTTACTGGTTAAAAACATTAGATGTCGGTTGAAAGTAACAAAGGTGAAACTGACATATTTTTATAGCTGGTAAAATAGTATTGATGTCATAAAAAATGATTATTATCATTACCTTTGTTGAAGACTGGAATCGACTGACGTGTCATGTCCTAGAAAAGTATAAACAGAATATATGTGATAATTTTTTTAGTAGGTTTGAGAACAACATATCAGAAACTGTAAATAATAAATAAGCACCGACATTATGTACATTAATACACGCCATTCGTCAATAAACAATTCTAAATCGTAAAACTTCCACCGAAGCCATTCAATTAATAATTATGTAAATGAGGCTTCCTTTAGAAATATTTTCTTCTTCGTGATTTCACTCCTTTGCAATAAAAGGTATTTCAATCTTATCAATCCTCTATATAGATTTTTGAAATATTTTTACTGTTATTTCTAATTGGCGCATCCATCTTTCTACTTTTTGTCACCACAAAACGAAGTATGCAATTTTTTATAGAATTTGAAGTTGTAATAAAAAAAAAAACAGTATGGGGTATGAGATACCAATTTTTAGAGGTACTCAACTGCTGCTCAATTTATACGATACGATAATGGATTTTGACGTCATTGTGCCGAATTCTGTCTACTGATAAAGAAACATTTTGGTTGTTTCTATACATTAAATTTGCTATACATTTATTACTAACTACGAATGATTTTTTGTAAAATCTATAAAATACTCAATAAAAGAGGAACATCCATAATATAAAAATATGACAAAGTATAAATAAAGTGTAATACAATAAGTATTTTACGTAAGTGAGTTTACGTGCATAGCTACGGTGTGAATACTTAAAATATTCAATGTTCAATTCTCAGTAACTACCTATTAGAGCTTAATATAGAAATGGATCAGTATTGACGGATACACTTATCAATTTGGAAAATTGATTGACATCGCCCTGGTGGAAGTAATTTACTGAGCCGACAAGTAGTAAGAGGTAAATTGACAAGCAATTCTGATACTTGTGGCCCCTTTGTTAAAGTAAAAAAAAAACTAGTAATAAATACCTGGTGCCGTTTCGTTTAGATGTCATTCGACGTTTAGTAGAGGGCATAACATACTGTAACTAAAATTCTAACGGTCAAACTGTCTTGTGGTATGAACGGCTATCGATCATTATATTTTTTTCGCCAAAGCTCCGGTTGGACGTTTCTTCCGTTCGTTGTCTGAACGTTTTATTTACCAATCACGAACTTTTTATTTCGTGGCGAGCTTTCCTGATAAATGTATAATGAATCTCATTCTCTGTGGAAAATTTCACATCCAATATGATTACTTTAATGTAAGCGAATACCTAAAACAGCCATAACCTGATACTAAGCAACTTATACCTTATTCGCTGTGTGAAATAATAAATAAAAAATCGTATTGAGCTTGCACAAACTACAGACACAACACCAAACATTTAAGTGAAAAAAGAGAAATATAAGAAAATCGGTTACTTATGTGCAGAGGTTTAAAGCGAACAAATTCATTTGATTATTGAATTTCAGAAATTTAATTGTAAATAATAATTACTCAAATAACAGATCATCACAAATGATTACTAAGTAGAAAAGCAGACATATTCAATAGTTGTTTTTCCTCCAACAATATAAAGCACGGAATGCAGCTTGAATATGCGTAGTTGACAGCTTTTACTATTTCATGGCTGAGGATCGACCGATCCTGTCGGCCCCGTCACCGCGTGATAGTGATGACTGTGGCGGGTGAAACGCCCAAAAAAATATTTACACATTGTGCACGGCTACAGCGACTCCCCGACAATTTTCTTCTAATCCTCAGCGATGTGCGTACATTTTTCTATACATGTACTGTGTCGGTAACTATGTCCACTGTGCAAGTACCAGGAAAAATACAGTAGGGGTATTTTAAAATGTACAATGTTTTGATTGAATAAAGCTTATATCAGCATTTGAGTTTAAAATCCCAAATTTCCATTTTTTCGGCAACTTCGAAGAGTTACATGGCACAAGAGACTGTATTTGGAATAAAATCTCATCAAAACATACCCACAGCTCGGGTTTTTGTCAAAAATTGGAATGTTCAATTTGAAATGCTGGCATTAAAATAATAATGACGATCGAAAGCCGGATCCAGGCGGGCGAAACGTAACACGAAGTGCATCGGAAAACTCGTGTCGTTCCTTAGTGTTACGTCTAGACCTAGACCATAGGCTCCCAACGGGGGCGGTACCGCCCCCCAGTGGGCGCTGGAGCTTTCCAAGGGGGCGGTGGCGGGTCCAAGGGAAAATAGGGGGCGTTATGTAATACCTCTATGGTATTTTTATATGGAAAAAAAATTGGTATAATTACAACTGTTATGTCTGTCATAGGGGGCGTTGGAATTTTTTTTTCTTGCCAATAAAAGGTTGGGAACCTACGGCCTAGACGAATGACACTTCGGGATACGTCGCAGCCGTCGAGACACGTTGCAAGCGGCGAAAAGCAACGACGCTAGTGAGTGCGGCTCGGAGCATGCGGGTGAGGGTGAGGTGAGGGTGAGGGTGAGAGTGAGGGGGTACGGGGATCTGCAGGTCTGACCGTGCGGGCGGGGCGCACGGGCAAGGTGCCGCCGGGCGGCTGCAGGGCCGCGCCGCCGCTCAGGAAGCCGCCCTCGTCCTCGGAGGAGCCGGAGCTGTCCTGCGCCGCCCAAACAGAACACACTGCACTACTCAAAACTCAACACTCCACACTCCACACTTCGCACTCCACGCTGGCGGGGATTCCGCTCGAGACAATGTCCGAATCGAAGCGAGGCAGGGGCTAACGAAGCGTCATTCGCAGATGTATTTGATCATTCAGGGTGTCTTTCGACACCCAACGCGCGCGCTAATATTACGAGCCGTCGATGATCACTTCGAGAACCCCTCCCACCGGCATCGATACGGAGAACAAATTATTATTCAATTCTACTAAATACTTTTAATGTTACGGTCGGTGGAGATCTGCCGGGCCACGGAATCGCGCGAGCGTTTTTTTTATTATTTATTTGAATTTTGATTTACTCCATTCACAATGCAGTAAAAGTTTAGAAATTTTTTCCAAATATGGCCGAACAGAAATCCGAGTGAATTGATTTCACAATTAGCACTTACGAGTAATGAATTGATACCTACATACTTACATCTAGAGAGGCAATGATGGCTACAATTTGTTTAGTCGTGTTAGTTAGGACAGTCAGTAGGTAAATGATATGGATAGTATTAATGACAGAGTGAGAGTCAAAGCACTAAATTTGGAAACGCCTAGTGCCCTGGAAACGTAGCGCTACGGCGGATGTCAAGTCACGTGCGCGAACACGGAAACCGTTAATGCCGATTGTGAGTTTATTGTTTATGATAAATGACAAATGCGAGCAATTTATATGCAAATAGCGTCCAGTTGTCTTCGCTTGAGATATCATTATTCCTCTCCCGTAGTGCGTAACAATCTACCCGACTCGGACGAAACTCCCGGTCTGCAAGCCGACTCGTGACCCAAACTCTACCCTCGCTATGTACATGTATAGCACGATAAAGAAAATGTCAACTTCTTTGTCTATCGGAAAGGAAAGGGGAGCGAATAAAGTCAACTCCAAAAATAGTATTTCCCTTTGGTAAGCGCGCCGCTTGCACAAAGAATAGTCGATAACAGACCGACGAGTCACCGGAGTCGCGGACACCGTAAAGATCACTTCTTACAAGCTTTGTAGTTGGAAAATTACATAATCTTTACATGAACACAAATACACAAGCTTAGTGATTACTTTCAGCCTCTGCTCTGGTACAAAAATTTAAAAATAAACACAAATTCGTCTGTCATCAGAAAGAATGTCGAATCGATACTAGAATAAGGACACGAAATGGGAAAAGGGTAGGCACCCTGAATCGGTGCATACGGAGTTGGAAAATCGCGAGAATCGTTACTAGTTGTGGAGTAGTCGTGCAAGGAGGGGCTGCGCCTGCACGCTGCAGCCGCGAGCCCCCGGCCGTGCCGCATCCCTGCAGATCGATAGCGGCCGCTCGGCTGGCGGCGGCTGGCACGCGCGGCCCGGAGCCCCGCGCCCCGGCCGCCCGTGAATCACCGCCTCGGAGCCGCTTCTTACCGATATTGTTTTCAAAGAATACACAAGAATATAAACGTCTACCGAAAAAGTAAACATATTTTACGAAAATTCACATTTATCTTTTAGTTTCCTTGAGGCAATCGAATACGTAGATCCACCGGGCGAAAAGCGGTGCCGGTACGCGACGGAGAGCAGAGTAGTTTTCCCAATTTTTTAGTAAATCGATTGGACGAGGGAAAGGCTCGCACCGCGCGGAGGGTATCTCGATCTTATCCTTCGGTTTATTTTTCGCGGAGGAAAGGCAGCCGGTTTGCACGATATCGGAGAGGGTTTCGTGTCACTCGTTCGCCGTCGTTCTGTGTTGCCGAATCGGAATCTATTTCTGGAGAATGCGATGAACCGATAGTGCGGTACGCGGCAGGGCGGCAATCGGGTTAACGACTAATGCCGCGACACGAATGCTCGAGGAATATTGTGCGAATGTAAACGCGGAGCGGCCGGACCGGGCCGCCCGGCACCTCCGGCCGCTCTGGCGCGTGCCGAGACGTGCTGACGTTCATCTTATCAATTGCAAAATTACCTTAAATTTATACTCGAATGGAAACATCGATTGGCACAAATACGAAGGAGAAAATAATTTATTGGACTGAAAGATAAACGACGAGCCGGTAGCTCGGTAATGCAGCCTGTCGACCCGGGGCGACCCGCGGAGTGAGCTGCGGCGGTCGGAGGCCCGAGCGGACTGAGCGGGGTGTCTTCCGCCCTTACGCCTCGGGGGCTATTAATCAAAACGGCGCCGACGAGAGGACAATACGAACCGAACGGTTCTGGTACGAGCGCTTCGCATCAAAAAACTCTATAGAATAAGTAAACGAGGCGCCCAAAGCTCTCATTGTAGCTGAGGTCACGGCGGTTACAAAGAGAGGATCCTTGCCCTGAAATTCAAAAAGACACTGACTGTGGAAGTATCCCCGCCCGATGACCTAAATAGAGAGGCGCATGCCGGAGAGCGCATCAAAACTATCGATAAATATTATCGAACAGCGGATACATCTCGATATAGCACGACGCGCGAGGTGTCAAACCGTCATTCGGAGTGCGGCATCGCGGAACCCGGAGTCCGCCCGTGACGGAAGGCGGGAGACGAGAGGGCGGTACTCACGCGGCTCAGCTGGTTGGGCATGACCGGAGGTGCGTGGTGGACGGCGTGGGCGGAGGGATGTCGATGCAGCTCGGGGTTGAGCTGCAGGATGAGGTCCAGCTCCACCTCCTTGCCCTTGGTCTCCCCGCGCTCGAACCATTCTACCGTCACGCTGCGGGTCTCGTAGTTCACCCCCGACACTAACGCCGAGTGGATGCGTCCTGCAAAATAAAAAGACTCAAATCAAACCCAGAGACGAGATGAGACAATACAAAGACGCGCTTGGAAACCGAAGCAACACGCGCGACTTCAAGTCTAACATGTTAGATAGTCAGATGAACCATCCATTCAACTTGTGCTTTGGCAATATTCAATGTTATATAAACTACGAGAACTTATCGTTTCCATTTGATTTTTTTATTGAATATATCTAACGCAGTGGCCACTTCAAGTAAATACATGAATATTGAAGTAAATAACTACTAACAAAATCTCGGTTATCAAACTGCATAGTTTAGTCACACCCGAACAACGACGACCTTCTTATAGTGAAATTGGAAAGGAAAATACGCGGAGAGATGGAGTATTCATAAAAACATGAATGAAAATTGATTATTTTTATATCAATAATAAACTAAGTTCAATAAAACGTTCAACTTGAATAAGGTTAATGTAGAAACATATTACAATACAATGACTGATTGTGCTTTTATAAAATATTACTTCAGTGTAAAGTTGAACCAGGAAGTTGTCAGGAAAATGAAAAACAATATGACGGAGGTAGCTAGTCCCGAATTGCGGCAGTGGTTGCCGAGTTCTACACACACACAATCGATAATAATAGCGGTGGTAGTTATGCTATCTCCATAAGTATAGATAGACATTAATAACTTAACCTTTTAAAGCAAAGTTTTATAACAGCAAAATTGTCTAGTTTTGTGAAAGAAAAAATCATTTTATAAAATACGTATACACATGTATCTTAGACCTTATCTGACAACCGACTGACTTAAAAAGCTTGCGTATTGAGTACTGGATCCTATTTCGAAAAAGCGTAGTACTAAATTTGCCCTTTATTGCCATCACGAGAAAATGTAATCACACATAAAACTAACATTTCCACACGGCGTTTTCCCCTTCCAAGTTGCTGATATTATTTAACATTCACACGCTAGGCGCTATATATTTTCATTGTTTTGAGACTGAAGAGAAAATTATTTTTATAATTTGTTGTGAAAGTTTCATCTCGCCTGGCATGCTCGCTGACGAAACGTCGGATTTGAAAAGCAACTAAAATGAGTAAGAACAAGAAATCAGCCCATCGAGCATCCAACCGAAGGGCATTCACCGTTTTAATTCGCTCAATTGAGGTATTCGCACAAACTGCGGCGATGTCGCACGCGGGACGCGGAGCATGCCAACTTAGATAATCATTGTTATCGAGTGGTCGGTTTATTTTTAATTATGACAGAATTCAGCACTCGTCTCCGTCTACGAGGCGACTCTTCCGGGAAGTCGACGAACCGAGAGGTAAACATCAACACGATTTATCAGTCACCAGACACTTTCGACAAGGCACAGACGAAGTGTTTTATCGAATTGCTTTACAATATCCCCCCGTGCACTCGGTCGACTGAAACGATCCCTACCGCAGGCGAAGGAATACACGGGGAACAACAGGCAGGCAGCGAGAATATTTAACTAACAATTGATACAATCGGACGTGCCGCGACGTCACTTCCTCGTGCCCCGTGATGCCTCATCTACAAGTTGCGTACAAAGATCGTTACACGTGCGCTTCTTCTCTTTACCGTTTTTACGTTAAAAATTCAATCTACGCCCTATTACTGAAAATACCAATAAACCGTGAATAAGTTTAATGCCTGATTAATTAACTGAATACATTCAAGTTAAATTACAATACAACACGGAGGCGCTCTTCGCGAGAATTCATTTATCGCTGAACCCCCGTTACAATTTGTAAACGGTGATCTGTAGCGTTATGAGTACGTCGGATTATTACAACTCAACAATCAGAAGAAGTTTTAAAATCTATAAGAATAGACATCATATAAAACGTATTTATTTTAACAAAAAAAAAACACCTTCAGCCTCTCGCGTGCAATACGTACGCAATCAGGTCATATTTTACGAGCATACTTAGTACTTCGTAATTTGAGTTGATTTTTATTTGAAAAAAAATTTAGCGTTCGTTTAAAATCTGAAAAACGGTCAAACTGGGTTTTTAATACGACCGAAGACAGTGGCGAGGGAAAAGTGCACCGCCCGCGGCATCGATCGGGCCGGTAGGCGATCTCGCCCGCGGCTGAGTCAGCGGTCGCGCGGGCCAGGCGGGCAGGCGGGCCAGGCGGGCAGGCGGGCAGGCGGGCCAGGCGGGCAGGCGGGCAGGCGGGCAGGCGGGCCGCGCGGGCCAGGCGCCCAGTCCGCCGCGCTCAAGGCCGCCCTCGCCGCTCTCGTGCATCAGGAGCAGAGCTCCACGCCTCGATACCGTTTCTGTCAAAGCAAACGTCTCGGACAGAACGGGCAGCAAATCCACTGAAACGTTTGCCGGGAAACATCGCATTCGATATGATCGATACTCCGAATGTATCGCATTTCGAAGTTTCTCGATATCGATTAGCAAAAGTGTATTTGCCAGAGACGCAATCCTCCCACTCCGGTTGCGAAATATCGCCTCCGTCCGACTAGGTCAGGCGACTAGACGGGCGCTCTAGACTATCGGGAAATAGCGCACCACTGTATCGAACGGCTCGCGCCGAACGCTCGCGGAGCGAGTCGATCTTCGCGATATACGATACGTCACAACCGGCTTCCTAGCGGGGCTCCGGCGCTGAATCATCGCGCGGTGAGCGGCAGGGAGCGGGCAGGGCGCGGGCAGGGCGCGGGCAGGGAGCGGGCAGGGCGCGGGCAGGGCGCGGGCAGGGCGCGGGCAGGGCGCGGGCAGGGCGCGGGCAGGGCGCGGGCAGGGCGCGGGCAGGGCGCGGGCAGGGCGCGGGCCGGGCGGGCGGCGGAGGCAGCGAGTGGGCGGCTCCGCCGGTCGTGACCAAACCTGGTCGTCGCCAAACTGAAGAAAATGCCACTCGGCTCTTTCCGCTCTGAGGCTCGTTTTTGGGCGAAACTCACTTCAAACGGACAAAATAATAAAACAACACAACACCCAAAATGACATTTAAAAATATGCTATTATATAATTGATATGTACTTTTGAACGAGTTTTGTTACGTGGATGCGTGTTTCGGTAAACGATCTGTCGGAATGAGTCATGGCAACGTGTCAATGTGTATCAGCGCGATGGCATTGAATCTCGTGTGCAGAGTGCAGAGAGGCGAGTGCGAGAAGGCGGCGGCCCGGCGAGTGCCCGGACGAGCCCCGCCGCAGTTGCATGTCCCGAGGTGCTCGGCCCCGGCCCCGGCTCCGGCTCCGGCTCCGGCGCTCGGTCCGACAGCTCCAGACTTATTTGCGTGAAAACAGTGTCACGACTCGAATCGTTATGGAATATGGAAAATATGATACATACTTAGTAACATTACTCTCATCTTGAACCGTTAGAGACAATCACTGTAAATTTCGATGATTTAACCGAGTCGATCGATATTCGTTGTAATTCACAGTAAAGTGCCGAGTTGCCGTCGAGCTTGTCGTCTTTGACTTTCGAATCGAGCGAATAGATTGATTGAAAAGATCTGATATTGGTATTTGAACGCTTCGCTAGAGAGTATAAAAAAGACATTATGTATTTTAAAAGAAATTTATATTTATCGGTGCAATAGCAGGCCATTCAATATTAATAATACGTCATTTTCAGTGCTTTCTTTCAATTCCACAGAAAATATCGTGCTAATTGGTGGACCGATAAAATTACATTTTATGACAATGAAAATAATGTGTTGTTTTAATACTAAATATTGATTTCTTTAGTTGGGAAAATTAAAAAAGGAGCGAATATCAATGCCCTTCGAGGTAGTCCAAGAGGACGAGAACGCAGTGTAGTATTATTTAAACCTTTGAACTCGGGAATTTAAAACTATATATATATATATATATATATATATATATATATATATATATATATATATATATATATATATATATATATATATATATATATATATATATAATTGTAAATAAAGACATATGCAACAAGAGACAGCACCTTTAGCGCGATGGGATTCTATAAATAGGGAGCGGGAGCGCCGTAGCCCCGAGCCGCTGCCGCTCCCGATCTATTCGCTTTCCCGTTCTCCGAGAAAATAAAATATTCGGTTCTACTTGCATTATTGCATTATTACAAATACGTCTTGTGCAACTATTTTATATGCTATTTCTGAGACCATCTTCTTATAGACACTTTGACAATTGCCGATTATTATTTCTCGGGATATAAGTTTGTAGAAAATTTATCGACAGAATATTGCCGTCCGTGGGTGTAGAAACAAAGAGTTCACCGGAGAAGAGTCGCGATTGTGTATTATTCTGTTGCTCTGTGAAAGTTGGCGCATTTTACCAGGCACGTCTTGGAAATATCGGCGGGGAAGTCCGCCCAACGACAGCGAGAGGATCATCTGCACGGGCATAGGCACCGATGTAAAATAACATGGATCATTTTGAGCAATCACTTTTATCGATATGAACCGAGTTCGTTAATCGATACAATATTATTAATTTTAAAAAACCAAAGCGGCAATACCGGCCGTTCTTATTTGTAATGGTGTGACAATCATTGCCCTCAGATCAGTCGACGGAAGAGTGAATAGCTCTGCAGGAATCGTTAAGTTATGAAGTCGAATATTTTTAATAAAATTAGTGTTGGGACATTCGATTCCAGCAATTGGGCTCCGTTGATTCACATGCAGAATGATCCAATCGGTAGTCGTTCGCTTTTACATGATCGGGGTGTCTCGTGATTATCTGTCGGGCATTTGGCTGTAATTCTGGCCCGGAGTCATTGCGAGTATAATTTACTCGTCACGAGCAGAGGGTTCGACGTCTTCCAAGTGCAACAGATAATCGGTGGCTTTACAAAATATTTTTTCAATTGAAAACAATTTGTTTGTATTATTTAGTGCAAGTGACAATAATGACAATTGCCTCCTTGTTGCGTTGCCAATTAAAACACACATTAATAATAATAAAAAATAAGCGTACTTCTATTCAAATTCTGCCGAAATGTTTGAAGTTGGATATGGCAGAAGATTTAGCCGGCGACTGATCGACCGAAACGCATCACCAATAATTGAATTGCACAACACAGCTATTTTGTTTGGTCTTGTAGTTTGGATCACTTCCCGTGTTATTTTTTTCAATATTATTATATTATACACGATGGATCCTAATTTACCTTATTTTAAGAGAATTATACGTAAATGAAAATGATTACCCTTAAATTGTATTTTAATGCGTATTGTATAATGTATATTTTTTGAACTAAAAAAAAAATGTTATCAATAATTATTCTAAAGTTAGTTCAGGATTTGTGCTGATATCTTGAATAATTTGACAACATAATATTATAAATCAATGAGACGGTTGACTAATTTAATTACATCATTGGAGCATAGCTGGATGTACGGTTTGGACAAGCACACTGACAATGAGAAGACAGGCGGCCATCCTCGGCGCTACATTGAAAACGTGAGTAACAACTGAAAGATGAATCACTCGATCGTCAGTTACTTTTGGCAATAGCCCAACGCAATAAGGACACTATTCTTGAATTGTTCAAAGTACAAGGAAACTTCCTAAAACAAAACCTATAGATCGTCTTTCTTCGGTATAATATTTTCAAAAGTAAATTTAATAAAAATGTACGATGATAATGCTAACAATAAGTATTATTACCGTATATTTACTGTAGTAACATTATTTGTAACATGCTTTGTACCTTTTACACGATTTAAAATTCTACTGCGATAACTAGTGTTTATATACAATGAAAGATTATACGCCATTCACACTTATTAGTTTTTTTATTTATAATTCGCCTGAATCATCTATAGTTTAATTTAAATAAAATGCAGTATGACTGGTGTCGGCATTCGAAACGTTAAAATGCGATCGTTGCGAACATCAGTCTCAAAATTGTCCCGACTCCAGATTTTGCAACCCCGACCGTAATGTCCATATTTGTGATGGTCCTTATCTGGTTATCGAATATGCCGAATGAAAATATTTCATCGTTCGCCAATGATGCTGGCAAATTTATTCAAGCGAGTAGGCGATCTCGCGCAAGTCTACTCGGCGGCGTTACGAACGAATCATTTTATTATCATCGTAAATAAATAAATAAACCGGATATTTAAGAATAGCGAATAATCGATTTTTGTAGATCGATTTGAGAAGGTATCGATGCCTACTCAACGATGTACATCTAGGGGGAAATAAGAGGAAGTAGAAGAGATCGGAATGCACCACGGGCCGCGAGGCTGAGGCTGAAGCTGAGCGCGACCTTGCGAACCTCTCCTCTGTAGTCTGCAGTCGGTAGGTGACGTCCTTATATGGCGCAGCGGCCGCACTCGCCTCGCTCCCACGCCGCGGCCCAGCTCATCGGAGCCGAGGAGCCGAGCAGCTGAGCAGCTCTGAGCAGCCGAGCAGCCGAGCAGCCGAGGTTCCTTCCCGGCCGCGCTTATCCGCCCGTCCGCGATCATCACTGCACCGCGGGATCGGCGACTTCAATGATTTTATTGAATATTGAGAACGAAACATACTAGTGGGCATTTTCAGCAGCGAATTCCGCCTGCTTTAAGCGGTCGAGGAAGGTTTTCACGTGTAACATGCGAGGCACAAATAACAAAATAAATAATTGGTATTTGTAAAAACGGCACAGTCGACCTAATTAAAACTGTAAAATATTTTTTTTTAAATCTACAGGGTAGTATAGTACTCAATTTTAAAGAAAAGTGATGAATGTCATTTTCATAAACAAGGGAGAGAGTGTAAGTAAAATTATCTACAACATTCAGAATAATTAATAAGTATTTTCATGAAACAATAATAACAAAAATGAGAACTAAACTAAACTATAAAACCATAATTGATGAGTTAAAGTAGCAGATAAGAAGTATCCAGGAACAGTCAATAAGTTAATTTAATATATGTCATTTAACAAAGTACAGCACTAATGGTGCTTATATAATTAGGAGTGCATGTAGACAATTTACTAAATGTATTTAAAAAATCTTAAAGGTTCAGCAGCCAGTATAAATAACTGAATTTCAATATGACAAATTGTATATGATATTAAGAATGTAGCCTCCCTAAAAAACCTCAAAGTAGTATGCGGTCAATGCAGTAAATGATAATCTGTAGTTTTTCAGTATGTAAAATTATTATAATCTGAAAAATCAACATGTATTAATAAGTGCTGAGCATGTCCTGCACTCAGATTAGAAACTTCACACTTTACATTAAAATGCATTCATTCAACTACTACATATAAACACCCTTTTGACTACTTGGTTTCTACCTACATGTCAATATTTTACTACAACAAAATATTAAAGCTATTCACAACACAGTTGAATGATACTTTGCAATGTAAAAATTAACATGTTAAATATTTTGAAAAATATTCTCATCTCAGATAGGGGCATTGTACACACATTAGAGCTACTTAAGGTCACTGAAATCTACATATACAATCTAACAATTTTACTTTGGAATACAAAAGTTTAAGTCGTTTTCTTATAAAAACATCCACCGATCTTAAGTAGTGATAAACGAAGAGCCGATATATGTTCATTCACAAATACAACTGGACAAATTAATTTTAAAATAATTAACAATTGGTTCAATGGAAAAAACACCTAAGTTAGCCTATATTGTGCTATTTAAGACATATAATACAAATCTTAGTGAAATGTAAATTAATGAGCATTAATATTCCCCTCATAGCCTGGATTGCAAAATTTAGTAGAATATATAAAGTTAGGTACAATATACCTACTGCTATAATAAGATCAAATATGCACAAAAAAAACACCGAAAAAGCCACACCATTATACGCGATTAAATGATACACGACTGATACTCTTGTATTCTATTTTATACAAAAATAAATACTAATAATTGAAAACTCTCTTACTCACCGTCTGTGCGTCTGATGTTCACATTTGTCCCAGACTCTATATGATTTGTCACACCATCCATTTTAACAATAATAAATTCACTTATCTATTGATAAAACACTATAGAAAGTCAAACATGAGTTTAAATAATAATCTCTCGTAATTTCATGTGTTTAAATAAAATATTTTGATATAAACCGGTACAACTGCCTACCAAAAATCTCGATAATCGTAAACTGACAGTTGAACGTGCCATTAGCATCAGACTTCAGGCTGGAACGGCGTTCAAAATTTGGCGACTGGCGAAGTCAAAGCGCACGGTATTATTTTCTAAACTTTTGTTAAATCACGACAAATAAATAAAAATATTATAAAAAACTACAAGAATTTTACTCTATTCATAAGTTTGTGTTTCAGACGTGTGTCTTCTTTTACCGTAATAAACCGTTTTTTTGCCATGTAAATCGTTGCCATAACTATTTTTAACATAATTTATCTTTGGTGAAATAAAGCTTCATATACACATGATTAACATTTGTGGTTTAAGTTGAACATTTTCAAACATCGTGAATTACAAATATATATATAAAATATTTATATATTTCAAATCTAAAAGCTCGCAACTATTGTCGTGTATTAGTTCTCTAACTAATAATTATAGTATTAGCTTATGATACTAGGAAAGATGTAGGCAATGGGGGTCACTTGTGTGTGAATTGAAATAAAAGCAAATTTATAGATTAATTATTTATTGATTTAGCTCTATTATAAACGTTATTTATCTAACTAACAATTGAGATCAGTTTTAATCATTTTGGAATATTAATTTAAGAACTATAATGATTAAAAATAAAAACAAAATTAATCACCATTGGTAGGCAATGATGGTAGTCAGCACATGTCGCATACATAATTGCGGGCTGAGATCCACCCAGTGCAATCTACATGAACCCAAAACCCACAAGAAGTGCACCGAAACCACATTTTATTGTCTCGCCCGAATTCGCCGCACACAAGACATCGGTCAGCAGTTCTTTTGCATCATCGTCATTAGTATTCTCTTCCAAAGGATTATTCGATTCCTGCAGAATTTGTTTCTTTACATTCTGAAAACCCACCTTCTGCGGCTTGCTTTTCACTCATGGTGTCCTTGTCAAATTGTTGCATGCTGCTTCTTTCTTCCTTGTCTTGTCACAGTTATATACATTGTTATAATGTTATATAGTTATATTTTTGATTTATCAAAAATTTTACAAGCGAGGAAATAATTAAACTGATGTTTTCTTCTCATTGCTTTGGCATCGTTTGAACAATAAATTATTAAAACTGTGTATTATTCAAATAACAAATACCCTTTTTAGTGGTAACTTAACTTTTTAGCAGATTTATTTATTATAATACGAAAAAAAAAAATCAAAAGGTTATTTAAAGGTTAAAGTAATAATTTTTAAAAATGTTTAAAGAAATTAATAGACTTTGAAATGTTATTTCAGTCATCTTTTAACATTTTTTGACGTTTGCAAAACACTTCGAATAAAATTTATTCTCCTGGCAGCACTTTTCACTCCATGTTCCATAGCTGTCAACCTGTAGCTTTTGCCGTGTTCGTTGCTAGTGCGAGTGAAGATTACTTATTTACTATTATTTAAGATTATTAACGATGCAAAACGATAAAAAACTAAGCCACAAAGCTAGAAAACGAATAAAGGATGTAAAACGTAAAGCTCGACCTGGTATGTATCAATATAATAATATACTTTATTGAACGAAGTAAAAGCGCTATGTACTGATCAAATTTAATGTTCTTTAATAGTCGATCATAAATCACTTGTCTTTACAATTTATTAAATTGATTACATTTTTTTACATCTAGGAGCTTGCAATGTTGGTCATGTATTAGTTCTCTGACTGATAGTTGTAGTATTAACTAATGGTACTAACCTTATTAATGAACTGTTTCAACTACATGTATGGGTTACTATAATGAAAAGTATATATATTTAAAAAGGTAGTATTTTAATCCACCAATGTATATTTTAATAACTATTATAAATTTAGCAGTGTTTTGCTCTTAGTATATATCAATATGCATATGTGGTTTATAATATTTATAGCTAAAACAACATTGTTACTCTAAAAGTTTTTTCTTATTCGGATAATATTTTACATTCTTTATTTCAGAATTGCATGATAAGATATCTTGGTCAATACTAGGATATGCAAATATATTTGATACTTTTTGGCAATTTACTGACAATGTTGAAAGAATAGATGTCAATACGGTATCTTCATCAGAATTTATTGATAAGTATGAAAAAATTTACAAACCAGTTGTTATTTTAAATGTCCAAACAAACTGGAAAGCCAATCACAAATGGACTTTGGAGAGGCTAGCGAAAAAATATAGAAACCAAAAATTTAAATGTGGAGAAGATAACGAAGGCTACAGTGTCAAGATGAAAATGAAATATTATGTAGACTATATGAAAACAACTTTTGATGATAGCCCGCTCTATATTTTTGATAGTAGTTTTGGAGAACACGCACGAAGAAAAAAGCTCTTAGCTGATTATGATATTCCATTATATTTTCGAGATGATTTGTTCAAATATTGCGGAGAAGAACGTAGACCACCTTATCGTTGGTTTGTTATGGGGCCTCAGAGATCTGGAACAGGTATTCATATCGATCCTCTAGGTACAAGTGCATGGAATGCTTTAGTTGTTGGTCATAAGAGATGGTGCCTCTTTCCAACCAACACTCCTCGAGAATTGATCAAAGTAACTGGGGCAACAGGAGGAAAACAGCGAGATGAAGCCATTACATGGTTTAGTATTATATACCCAAAGACTAAATTAGATTCGTGGCCTGAAGAATATAAACCTGTAAGTTTTTTGTAAGATGTCAAAAAGGCAAATTATTATTAGTAAAAATTCATTTTTTCATAAATAGTGTTATCTAATTGCATTATACCTTATGTTTGAGGGATAATAGACTTGAATGAATCAACACAAAAAAAAAACTCGTTGCTGTGTTAAAACTCAAATTCAAAATTTATTTCTGGTTATATTAATTTGTCTTACTGTCATTGATACATGCCTCTTGATTTTCAAAAAGTTTAGTTTTGCTTAGCTAGGGTGATTAATATACCTTGAAATGTACATATTTTTCAGGTGGAAATCCTACAGAAACCTGGAGAAACTGTATTTGTTCCTGGGGGCTGGTGGCACGTGGTTTTGAATTTAGATGACACAGTTGCCATTACTCAAAATTTCTCAAGTAGGACTAATTTTCCTGTAGTTTGGCATAAAACAGTTCGTGGGCGTCCTAAATTATCGAGAAAATGGCTGAGAGTTCTTGAAGCTAAAGAACGAGACTTGGCAATGATTGCTGCGAAAATTGATATAAGTGAAGGGACTGGTGTGGCATCCGACAGCTCTAGCAATAGTAGCTCTTCCAGTAGCAGTGATAGTGACAGTTCCTCGGGAAGCTCCAGTGAGGATGACAGTGGTCAAGAAAGTATTACTGCACATAAAAAAAAGCGCAGGAAGAAAACTGCTTAGAAAATTTGCCTTTATATAATATTACATATGCCTTATTTATACATTTTTGAATTGAAAATAGCATTAATTAAATGTGGTCTTTACTGTTAGTACTAATAAGCTGACAGATTGAAATTCCCGAAGCTCTTGGTGTAATAAATATTCTTCAAGGTATTGTAATGATTTCATATAACATAAATATTATGACTAAGTAAGTAAGTATGTGTAAGTTTTGTAGACTAGATGTTCATAAAATGTGTATTTAATTGAAAATTTATTTTTTCTTTTTATGGATCACGGTGATATTATGATGCATTCATTTGATATAGTGTCAAATAATAAAGTTAATAAATTATATATCTCAATTTTTCGAAATGAGTATCTATGCAAGATTATTTTAAGACAATATATAACTGATAATAATAAAAAAACTTGGATTTATAAGTAAAACGACTTTTTAATTTTTAGCTACCAACAACAAAATCTTGATATATTATATTATGCGTACTGCTTTGGATTATTTCTGTGTAATAATTTACGTATAATAAGAAAGTACACAAAAATTATTCAACATCCTGAAGTGACATTTTTATTAACATGTGTGATATCTATTGAGGTCTGCTTGGTGTAATAAAGGGAAATATAATATTATTCCTAGACATAATAAAATACAATAAATGCTACTGGTAGCTGAATAATACATAACACGGCTGATTTACATCATCCGATAAATCATATACTCACACATTCAGAAATTATAAGACATTAACTTTTAAAGTTGCAATAACCAATGGTCAAACAAACCTGTTAATAAGATGTGAAAAAATAATTTTAGTGAAACTCTTAAATTTTAAAATTTTAGTTATAAAAGGTTGCTCACATCACATCTCTTCCCTGCAGTGAAAAATGAAATGGAAAGCCTAATTTCTCACAATCAAACCAATTGAAATAATAAATCTAAAATTTCATTAAATTTGTGAAGGTTTTAAGATATATGGATCAGTCAAAATTTTGATTATTATTGAAGAATATGTCTATATTTTTTGTAAAACGGGTTATCTGTTTAAAAGTTTAAGATTATCGATTTTTTAAATAATTTTAGGGCTAAATGAAAAATAACTTCCATGAACAATAAACATTCATATTATTATTTAAATAATTTAAACGCACCATCAGCAATCAGTGCGCCTTCTTATTTTAGAGTAACAAATGTTTGCCACAATCTAAAGTATATATGCCGAAATATCTTTTTGTGAAATAATGATATGTGAATTGTAAAATTTTCCAAAGCGTTATGTCGAGGGACCTTTAAATTTTAATGTTGGCAACATTATATCCAACTTCCTTTCTGCTGTCTGTGCCAGAGACTGCGCTAATCGCTGTTTTGTCTATTCTCCGTCTGGCACGGACTTGCGAGGTATTCGGCCAAGTAAATACGGGAAAACGAAATTATGTTCAGGAGTGCAGCAGTCAGGCTAAATTCCTCGTTGAGAGGTCAAATCTTAACAACATGCTCGAAGAATGTTGCCGCTTCAACCCGCCTGATGTCGAAGCACTCCACAGAGAGCGATGCAGATTTTGATCTTAGGTGAGTTCCAAGTGTCAATCGATAGTACTATTATGTAATGTTGGTTTTTTCTTTAAATTATAACTAACATTACAGAGCATCCGGTGTTAAAAACGTTAATGTATTTTATTTCTTGGGAGTATAAATGTTTTTTGAAAAATTAATGTGGTTTACGCTTTATTTGATTTCCCTGACATAAACTAGTCGTTCGTGATATTATTTTGATCGTCGTTCTATCTGAATGATTTAGTTGTTATTCATTATTAAATAACTAGGAAGTTTACTAAATATTGTTTACCGAATTAGTTAACTATAATGATGCATTTTATCATTAAGAGTCATTTGTTTTATACGATTTGGTTTGGCTATACATATTAGATAAACTCCGAAAACATTTCTACAAATGTATCTAGGTTACACTTCCAGGTAGCTTAACAGATTTAATATTAAAATACTTATAGTAGGGAATAATTTGTCAACTTCAAGTATAATATATCATATTCATAATTATCGGTCTTGCTTACATTCTGAAATGATCTGATTCTTGTATTAATACTGAGAAAATTGTCTTGGGAAAATCAGATCTGAAATGTTAAGGAATATGGGGTATCAGGCAATGTATAAAACTATTAAAATTATATTTAGTAGTGAATTGCAGGCGTATACTTTTTAAAATATTCGAAGATTAAAGTATTCAAATAGAGGTTTATGTATTTATTTCATCGATTTATTTGCATAAAGACAATTTTCTATAAGAGAACATTGCCATCTTAGGGCATATAATTGTAATGACATTACAATTACACGATCGTAAAAAAAAATGTCTGGTTATGTTTATATCTGTGTATGTCCTTACAAAGTAATTGTACTTAAAAAATCTAATACTATATGTCACATTGGTGTTAAATTTGTTTTTTGGTATCTTTTAATCACTTGAACTCATTCAACAGTAGTTTTGGTTTTTAATAGGATTAGAATAGTGAAATTATTCTGTATCTATTATATTATTAAAAATTATCTTATGTTCTTTCCGCATGTTTTAATTATACTCGACTTACAAGGTTTAAGGAGGCTAATAGTTCAGAAATTTACCTTCAAATAAATTTTATTAAAGAAAATAATGTTTCTCCATAAGTATTTCTCTAAAGTATTTTTAAATCATCAACAGATGATGTTGAAAACTGTTTCATAATATTTTTAAAATGTACTTTTATTTTTAATTATTACAGATTTGAATCGTACTTCTCAAGGACAGATATCGATGGATGGGAAATTCGGAAAGGGATGAACGACTTAGCTGGAATGGATTTAGTTCCGGAACCCAAGATTATCATCGCGGCACTCAAGGCTTGCAGGAGGGTCAATGATTACGCTCTCGCCGTAAGGATTTTGGAGTCAATCAAAGAAAAGTGTGGTGGCCACGAAAAAGAAATATATCCATACCTTATTCAAGAAATCCGACCCACTCTTACCGAGCTCGGAATTAATACCCCAGAAGAGCTCGGGTACGATAAGCCTGAACTCTATTTGATGAATGTTTATGAAATGTAATCATTTTAATCAATATGAAAATTAGCAGTTTCTTGTATAGTTTCTTAATTTAAAACAAAATCCATGCTTCTGTTGTGGTGCTTAAGTTATATATTTTGATTTATTAATTTAATTAATAAATAGATTCAAAACTTTAAACGTTGTATTCCTGTTTTTTAAACTATAAACACTCAAATAAGGTATATAAATTTGAAATAAGATTTTAAAAAAAAAGGTTTTTCTTTGACTGCTTATAGAATAACAGAGACATATAGAATTTAACATCTAGTTAAAAGAACATCATAAAATATCAAATAAATCAACACATTCAAAATAAATGAAAGGGAAATATGAGTGCCAAAATAAAAATCTTTAGGGTGTCCTTTTTAATCCGTATAGGACCATTCGATGAGAAGGAAATCCATTTTTATTGTTGCTGGTGATATTTCTTATCGACTTGACTAAATAGTGTCTCATTTTGGTTTTCTTATTGTTACTATTGCAGTTTTGATTTAGTACATATGTGTTTTCCTTTATAATCATTATTTGTTGTTATTAATCATTCTACCCATATTTAATCAACATTCATGTCATACCTAAGATATACTAATATATCTCAAAAACTGAAGATGATTATATATATAATATCAATTTAGTAGAAAGGTATGCCTACTAGTGATATAATATTATTTTATTATATATCAGCTTTTGGCTATGACATTCATGTTACCGAGCTGCAGATGGTAACTGCAAAATAATATGCTTACTAAACCTAATCAGACCCTGTCCTCTTGTAATCAAGCCATTAAAATTAATACCACTGGAGGTCTGGTTTGTAGACATTTTTTTATTATTTACATTGCTTACTAAAATCGTTGAGCACAATATGTCTGTTTGGGTAAAAATTAATAATCTGAAAATCATTTACATTGTAACTCATTTCTTTATGGTTTACCTTTTTCCTTATTAGTAAGAGAGTTTACCGATTAAGCTCTCATCATGACATCAAGTCTTGAGTGGAAAATAAGAAAAAAAGGTTGATTACCATTTATTATTATAGATCTTGAAATCTGTTTATCAATAGTTAAGTAATTGCAGGAAATGAAAAATAGTAATATTTGTAAAAGTATGATTTACTCTATTAATTTATAATTACATAATTATTAATAATAAATAAAATTAACAACATCACATACAATCTACAAGTAGTATAATTTAAAGAGAAGAAAAACTGCCAACATTTATTTAGTACATGGTTAACGTATCCACAACATTCAGGTCATTCTCACATTGACATAGTAATAAAATATATTTTCTTCAAATCAGGATTGCACAGTTAACTTTATATACATATACACACATTCATTTAGATAACAAAAAATAAATTGCACAATTATAAAAAACCGGATCTCCATTTTAGACTGTCCATGATTAGGTACAGAATCTTGTTTCAATGCAGTAATTTTTATTGCATTTTTTATTAAACAATAAAGTATTGTTATACTGAGCTACATATGAATAATTATGTATGAAAAATCTCAGATTTTTTATAAAAATTTCAGGGGTTTTGAATTAGACTAAAAGTTTTAATACAAGTTATTTATAATTCATCGTCCTATTTTTTGAAAAGTTTTTTAAGAATTATCTTTTAATTTAAGAAAAAAATGATTAAGCTATCAGTCTAATTTATGTCTGGTATGGTAAGAAAAGACTTCTCAGGTTATCTTTGGCGCTCAAAGCTTTCCTTAATACAAAATTAACAATAAGGTAATGTGTATTTTCAAAAGATTAAACAAAAACAAATTCACGTGAGCAATTTTAAAAAACTCACTCCAATATTTGCAATAAGGTAGAGTAAATATTATATAAATATATATATATTAAGATGCCTGCCTGAAGTACTAGGGTGAATCAAGCATGTTTACAGTAATACACTAAACCTACAGTCAGCAAGTGATGAGTGAGATGATCCTGATTTTATGATTTAAAATGGAACTATAACCACAAAAGTGGGATATGGCTAATATAGTATAAATCAATCTAAAAAAAGGAAGTGAAGGGTTACCCAATATATAATCGGCGTAAATTAATAAAATCTTATAAGGTGTCATGATTATAACACCCCTTGAATGACGCGCACGGTGGTGAGAATGCACCTCAAATACTTGTAACCATGTTTGAATCACCCGTTAATGAACATTTTTTTCTTGTCATTTTGACTTAGTACATTGCAATTTTTAATTGCGATTTTCTAAATTATAATAAAATAATCTTGAACATGTAAATATCACAACAAAAAAACCTTAATTAACATATTTAATGTGATCTAAAAAAAAAACAAATAAGCTAGGTAGTGAGTGAAATGTAAGTAATTTTCAATGCATACTTTTTGAAAATATGAAGGGCCACAGGTTGGATATATGGCACTGGTTAACGTATTAAAATTTACAAAAGTAAAATACGAACACTAATATTAAAGTTGATTATATTTTTGATTCCTCTGAATTTTAATACAAAATGGCAAAGAGCTTTTCATATCCTCTGCCTGCTTATTTTATAAGTGAACATACATATTTACAATAGCATTTATACTATATGGAAACATCAGACAGTAGACCTTTAATATATTTTGAATGCCACAGTGAAATATAATTATATACTTATGAGAAAAAATCCTTACTTAAGATCTCATTTGAAGGACTTAAAATAATTGGTCTTTTAACGAGTCAATAAATAAAATATTTGAGGGGCAAACATGCTTGTTATTATAAATGTGTACTTCACGTTAAATAAGTAATTATATGATATAAAAAAATCCATGGTTTTTATATCAAAAATATGATAGAAGCAGTCACTTTTCTGCATGCCCTGAGGCATTGGAGATAGATCCCTTTCGGAAAACGTCACCCTTTAAAAAAAATAGACAACTGAAATTTGGTCTTTTGGAAAATTATAATGATTTGGCTACTTACAATAATCTGATAAAACTCAATTTATTAATAGCATTGAAAAAGAACAACTTTTTACAAATTAGTTATACATGTAATGAAACTTAAAAAAATATATTTGAAATATAGTATGTTATAAATCTCATAAATTATGCTATTTTTATAAATATTATAATTTATCAAATAAAATTATGAGTGTTGGCTAGAACTGGGGACACAAATTAAATATTTGGGAAATATGTACCTATTATTTAAATGCAATTTTGTTTTATTACAAACTTTGGTATTCACATGACAAATAGTTAAATTTTGGCAAAACAATGACTAGGCATTTTATTGACGATAGTTTTCGTAATAAATAATAAAAAAATTCAATAGTCACAGAGCCATTCTGCATATGACTTAAGTTTTAATTACAGATCACTAGTAAATAAACCTAATAAAAGTTGTAGGACTCTTTGAGCTTATTTAATTATTAATCTGTGAAAATGACATATCCCACCTAAAATAATACTAATTCTTGAGATCAATTCTAAAATATAATAAATACTAGATAGAAAATTATGAAACTATATATAATTAAATATATGATAAATCTGTATTATCCACCCATGCAGGTCTATTGCGTATTCAATGTGTGTTTAGGTAACCGATTCACACCCGAAAAATCTATAATTTTGTTTTTTTGTAACACAGGTGGGATTTTTATCCAGAGAAATTGAGAGCTCAGCATATGGAAATCTCTGAGAGAAGTCAGACCTATCGTGATATTTAAAGACAGGTACTTTGAGGCAAATAGAGTACAGAGGCTTGCAACCTTCGGGGCATGTTATTGTAATGTACTGCCTCCATTCGTCTGTTCTACGCTACTAGATCTGGCTGGAGGCCGCAAGTATGGTTTTTAATATTCTCTCAAGGAATGAGGTCATTGATCTTGATTAATCAAGTCCCCTTGATAAATCGAAATCCTAAGACATTTCATGGACTCTGCTGAAAGTCTACGAGTGCCAACCTATACTGCATAGCCCTGAACCACGTAACTATTTCTTGTAATGGTATTCGAAAAATCGACATATTTATTTGACTTTATCTGATAATCAGTTGGGCCATTTAATTCCCAGGGTATGGGGAATTCTATAATAATGACCCTACGGAATCGGTATTGATTCATTATTGTGGCCATGTGGAGAATCTAAACGTTTGATTTATATAAAAAGGATTGAAAGATATGTTTTAAGTGTTTTTTGGCTTGAGATCCAATATATAAACCTCGTAGGGGGTCTTACAGTTGTTGTTAATCCCTCCAAGGTTCTAGCCCATGGCTTTCCAGATAATGGGTAAGACCTCATTGTGGCAATATGAGCAGCTCCCTTGGTCTTAGGCCACTTTAGAGTTGGATAGGATGTGTTGAGTGATACACAAACTGTGACCGCAGAGGGCACTCATAATATCTTCGGATTTATTTCAGTGAACCAGATTGCTAGGGTCTAGGAGCTTGTGAAGCAAATGGAAATTGATTAGTTCTGGGGGCCAGTTTTATAAGTATGACTTCCAATTGAGTGCTAAGGAGACACTGAAGGCTCTAATAGCAACATGACATTGCAGGCCGAAGCATAGATGAAGCTACCATTGTCATTGCCAGATTAAACGGCAAGTATTTATATTATTATTGCTGGCTTTTTTCAGAGTTCAAGTCCAGCGTGGTTTAGATTATTGCCTAAAAAAAAAGTTTTTATATAAATTGAGGCACGATTGGAGGTATTCAGGATCCTCATTTTCTGAAAAGGCATATTTGGAGATTATTGTTGATTTTTGAGAATGGACTTTTTAGTCATAGGTACATTGCTTTCACACTTGTATAGTAATTCAAATTTTCGCTCGGTTATAGATATATATACTATGTATATGTATATACATGCATGTTTGGTATATGTATATATATATACACCAATGATTAATATCAAATAGTTATTTAATATTTTAAATAGAATAAAATACTTGAGAGATTTTTCCACATGTTAGTTTTTATTGGTGACCGGTTTTGCCAACCTTTCACGTAGACATTATCAAACTGAGTGAGGTCACCAATAAAAATTAACATGTGGAAAAATCACTCAAGTATATTATTCTATTTAAAATGGAATTCCACCAAGTACTCTGTCAAAAATATTGATTATTCAAATAGTTATTTCTCATTTTTCACCCATCAAGCCTATTGTGTATTCAATATACTTTATGTTTATTGATTTTGGAGAATGGACTATTTAGTCATAGGTACATCGGTTCCACAGTAAAATTTTTCGCTCATTCACTGTTTCATTTTACAAATATATCTATTTATTTCAGTAAAATGGAATGATTGCATGAGATTGATGATTGAATAATAAAGAGGTCTTAGGTTTTAACTGGAAGTCAAACCATAACAGCTGTACGGTTAAAGAATTTCACGTTCATATAAGATAAAATTCCAAGTGTATTATGTCTGTATGAAGTTATTTCTCTATCCATAATGAGACCTAGACGAGGTATTTTTCATATTGTTTTTTTTAGCACGGAGCTTATGAAAGTTATCAAAATGATAATAATCCACTTTCTTCACTGAAAAAACTATTTCAGTAGTTGCTTATTATGCTAGCCTAGAAATTTGCAGGCGCATATATCTGACATATAAGATCATATCAAATCAATTGTGTCAAAGATATTTTGACTACTGATTAGGTTTAATAGTTGATGGCAAATCAATACTTTTAGTCATAAGCAATATATTATATACATGGAAAGAAAACTTATTAACATTTTATTGAAAAACTATAAAAAATAAAAAGTTTTACCACATAAATGAGTATATTATGTACAAAATTTCAGGTGTTAAAAAATCTTAATTTTCAATGTGTTCAAATAAAGCCACTATTGCTAAAAATTAAATTATTAAAACAATGCTCGACCTGCTTTGATCTGATTCAAGGCCGTGTATTATTCAATATGAAGTTTGAAGAAACTATTTAGTGGAATACACAACTAACAATGTTGCAGGAGAAATTTGGACTGCTCTTCAGCCAGATAGTTCCCTGAGAATTGTAAGCACATAGCATCACCGGCTTAAGAACATACCTACATAATATCTATTATACGTATAGATTGCTAACTTTAACCAATTAGATAATATTCTTAATTGCAATACATAATTAACTATCGAATGTTATCTTACATGATAAAATACCTTTTGAGAAGAAGCTGCCCCGTTTTTGCATAATTTACTAATCTCACATACATATAGAAACATATATACATATATATATATATATATATATGTGACGAGTGCCATTTTAAATTAATTTGAAGTACCTACTCATGCTGTTGTCAATATATAGTTTCATTATTGGTCACTTAAAATAGTTTCAGCCTGTTCCGATTTGACTTCTCCTATAGCAGCCATGGCTTTGGTGAGGACTGTGGCATCCTTAAGACTTAGAACCTGCAGCATCTGTGGCTCCGTGCCTGCCGGCCCTTGTATCATCATCTGTGTCATGCCGGGCCCCATGGAGATTGTTTCCATTGCTTCACCGTTTGAATCCACCTAGATTCAGATAAGTGATCAAAATTTAAAGAGTAATAAAAAGATTATGCCAATTTTATAGAAAATAGTTTACTGCAGCTAAAAACAAAAAAAAAATATGCACATATAAATACAAATAGGCATGCATAAAAATGAAAAATACCTTATAATGGCAAATTATATTTATTCCACAGATAATTTACTATGAAAATAAAATAACAATGACTAAACACAACATTTTGTACAATACAAAACAAAAAAAAAAACTTTGGTTTTAAATAAAATATAAACAAGGAATATAAAATGAGAAGTATCAATGGTGATGAGATCATAGTGCGAGATTAAGAATAAATAAATTGAATACACCATGACGAGTGCACACATCGATATACTCACTCAAACTTTCTATATTATAAACCTTTATAATTAATTAGCAAGGCTTCCTTTATAACTAAATAAATTTATCACTATAAATAAACTCAAATGTTATAATTCTCTAACAAATAAATACAATATTTTGCGACATGCATTTACATTGGTGATTCAGGAACACATCAACTACAAGTTTAAACATTGAAAATAAATAAGCTAGGGAAAATTGAGATGTTGACTTTTGCTAGTTATATAATATTTATATCCAGCAGTGATTCAGTAACATTCATTTCAGTTGAATGATTCATATAATAGGTTGATCTCACTTAATTAAATATAATCATGAAGGTTTGTTTAATTAACTAAGGTACTCATTCTTTTTAATAATCACTCCAAATTTGGCTTTTTCATGTTATAAATAATAGTAAATAATTCCAAATTGATTACAATCATTTATAATTTTCATAATAAATTGTATGGTATATTTACAACAATCGACTGTCCAAAATTTGATAGGGCAGTCCAGTCTATCTCAACTTTGTTTCCATCCTTTTCTTGAGATGATTTTAGAGTAAACATATTTTAATATAAGCTCGCATTTGTAATGGCGATAATGGGGAAATTAGCAACTTGTGCTTTTAAGGAAAATAAAAAGTCTTAATTTTTATTTATTTGTAATAAAAATTATGATAAATATTGATTATATTGTGGTCATCAATAGTATACTCATATATTACTAGCATGTATCATCAAAGTATTGTATTTGTATAAAAATACTCAGTGATATATGTTTTATACAATGCCACTGAGGTGCACTGTGTTTAAAAAATAAAACATTAAATCCTCTTGGTTGTAGATACAGCCCTCCTATGGGTTGTATTGTTTTACCAATAGACTATATAAAACAAAATTGTCTGAATCCAACAATGATTCTCGCTAAAACTTTTAAGTTATTGTTCCGATTGATCATTTTATTTATTTTAATTACAAGAAATGTGATAATGATAATTGTAAAAACAATGCTTAAAATATGTATCCCGTGAAGTTAGAAAAAAAGTTTACGTGGAGGTTTAGGATGTACAAAATAATTTTTATATTTTAAATTTCCAAATCGACCATGAGTAGGAAAAATATGAACAAAAAGTCACGAGGCAATATGATTTTCATAAATTTTGAAGTAAGAGGTTTTTAAGGATGCGAGGTATAGATATTTATTATAGCTAATCAATATCACATTAAAAGTGAAATAATCAAAGAAATAATGCATAAATGACCACATGATTTAATTCATACTAATAAGACGCTGTAAATCTTTTATTTCAAATTTTGCATTCTTTGGATGGGATTTAATTCTAGTAAACATTAAAGAAGTGAATAATGATTTATCTTGCAAATTAAAACATCAATAAGCTCATTCAACTAACGTGCAAATAATAACTAAAAAAGAATACATTTTCAATCTTTCATACAACTGAACTGAAAAGATATTTCAAAATATGTACATAAAAGTAATATATTGTGATATACAATAATTTGCTTGTTTGTAATTGAAAAATTATGTTTTTGTGAATATCAGAACTTCAGTAAGTCAAATAACTAAAAGATAATAACTAAATTCAGAGTCTGACTTTGCAGGTCAGATCGTATAGTAGCTGCATAGTACACAGCAAAAATATGTTGATGGTTAATGTTTTTCAAATTATAAAGTACAATAATCACTTTAAAAATGAAAATTACAATTTCACTTAATTTCTGAGATTCACAACGATGCTTCACTAATAATGATATTAAAATATAAATTAAATTGATACATTTTCTAGTTACTTCACAAATTTAAAATATTTCAGAGGTTGCTTTGAAATACACAAATTATTTTGAAAGTGAAAATATAGAAAAACATTAATTTAATTGACAACTTTGGCTGATACACTGACTTGATTGATACTTTCGTACCATTTGATATATTTATTGTCTACAACCTGTTACATTATGTAATTTGATAAATGTCTGAACTGGAAAAATTATCAACAAAATCTCGAACTAACTTCGTCACATTCAAGATGTTGCCAAAACAGAGTGAGTGGTAAGTTATTACTTAAAATTTTATGAAGTATAATAAATATTCTTTTAGCGGAAACTGTGGAAACATAAAATGTATCAATGATCTGACAACAATAATTTGATTTTCAGGTTTGTTAAAAATAGTAGTCGGTAACAAAATTGATGAAACACTAAAGATAAATTAAATAAATCTGCATCATTTTTAAAAAAGGATACATTAAGCGCTTACCGCTTTTATTAAATAAATTATTTGATTTATACTCTCTTATAAATATTGACTGTACTCGTCAATACCCACAGCTAACTGAGAATGCCGGTGTCGGGGTCGAGCTCAAGTTTGACAGCTTTGGCATTACCGCACATATCGATGATGAAGTTGCCGTCACTGTAGAGTAGCGAAGCTTCGGGAGTGTGCAAGCGAGAGTGTTTGGGCGGTACCTGAACCACGGGGGTCACGCATACTGCGCCGTCACTGTTGGTGTGGATCTGTTGAATGTTAGCCACCATGGTCTGGTACATGCTAGCGGACACCGGCACTGTTATCACCCCGCTCACGGATACTGGATAACCTGTCAGCATACACAACCCCTAATTAGTACTATTCCATACAATATACAAGTATTATCAGTACCAAAACATTTAAAAATATTACCATGTCCATCTTCCCCTGTTAAGATGATTTGTCCGTCCTGGTTAAGGGTGGCTTCGGTGACAGAGTTAAGGTCTACAGCCATGGTGGTCCCGTCGCTGCCTTCTATAGTCTGAACAGTGTGAACACCGTCAGCACCCCCGGTGTGAATCTGACCAAAACAATTAAAAATGTAATTGCTATCTTATCACCAATAATATCCTTCCTTAAACAATGATAAGATTTGAATATACAATGTAACTAATTTTATTTACTTTATTAATTACCTGTATTATTGAAACAGTGCCGTCTGGGTTTGTGATTGTTTGTAAAACAGCAGGAGCATATTGTGACATCTGTAAAGGAATAAATAACTTATTTAACATTATTATATATATGATAATATAAATTAATTTTATAATAAATATTTTGTTTAAATAAGTATTTAAGGAAATATTATTATAGTTCATGTAATTTTTTTAACAATAATTCACATTAAACAATATGAATCTATTTGTTTTTACACCCATATTGATGAATTTATAGGTAACATACTACAGTGAAAATATTTCAATATTATTTTTGTTCGGTACTATATTAATAAAAGCCTAAAATAAAATATTACAAACATTGTGATGAATAGAACACATTGCACACATCCAATAGTAAAAAAAGATAAATAAATATATTACAGAAAGAAAAACAACAATAACATACTAACTACATAATATTATTAAAAATTAAAACTAAACAATGTGCTATAATTACTATAATAGCAGACTGTATAATACAAGTGCCTAAAAAAATTAAAGTTGTCTTTTATGAGACTATCTTGTATTAATAGAGTGTAGACTCATTGTCAGATTAAATTTTCAGTTAACTCTGCCTATTCGACTGTGCTCATCACACAAGATTCATATTCCATATTTTTTTATCAGGATTCTGGTGTCTAATTCTCCCTTTCATAAATATCACCATAAAAATTTCGAATTGCATTTAAAGATTCGCGTTACATCAAATATTATTTCTATTTAAATTTTAATATATTAAAATTTAATGTATATTTTGGAATTGAAAACACATAATAAAGTATTGGTACATGTTACATACATGGCTGTAGCATTTATTCCACTGGTTAAGTTTACACTCTTTTAGTTTCAGATGCATTTATGGCACAAAATCAAATATTTTAATCTGGTATATCAGTATAGTCCATTTAATTAAAAAAATGTTGACTACGTTGGCTAGGTCATTTGCACTGTATAGACTATCTAAAACCAGCAAAGAAAATACTGTTTAGCAATCCACAAAGATGGAAAAGACTGAAAATGCGGTGGCTTAACATTATACTCGAAAAGCTGAAATGCCAAATCAAATAAAGCTGGAAGCATAACATAAATTATCAGTTCTTAGAAAGATTCTGGTGTCTTATTAGAAGATTATAAAATTTTAGTTGAAAGATGAAAATACCAACAAAATTATGTAAATTACTTAATCTTCTCCTAATATAATAAATAAAATACTTATGTGATTTTTCCACATGTTTTGATTTTATTGGTGAAGGTTTTGCCAACCTTTTACGTTGACATTATCCAACTTTGTTTGATAATGCCAACATAAAAGGATGACGAAACCAGACATCAATAAAATTAAAATATGTGGAAAGATCATAAAAGTATTTTATTTAAAATATTAATATGGAATTTCACCAAGTACTTTCTGTCAAAAATATTGAATATAATCTTCTTCTACCGAAAATTAGCTGACTTGAAGATACAACGATGAACACAAGTATTTGTGATAAATATGGAGCACTACAAGTACTTAGATAATTTAAGAATAAGGCAAATTCACACACATAAATGGTTAATTTTAAAGAAAATAGGATACTGATGATTGCGTAAAAAAAAACTAACATACAAACATAAACAATTACTATTTAATAATTCTTCAGATACTCAATATTAAAACAGAAAGTATTACAAAATTTACATTAAATTAAAGGAATAGTAATTACTAGTGACTTTTTGTAATTACATTACCAACAATTTAGACATAAATATCTGAACAACCTGGCAAATGCTTAGTACTAAATAAATAATATGAACTAAGATAATGATTTTATGATTTACTGCTAGATGAAGACTGCCATTTTTGCTTGAGATCACCTTCTATTAAACCATAAAATAAAAACAAGGTTGCTTTGAGCTAAAATAAATATAAAAGAAAAAAAAGCTAAAAAGACTACACAATTGTGCTAAGTAAAGAACATAATGAATAATACAGGACAGACACGCAGTGCTTGGGTACCAACATCTACATCTGCGAGCGTGAGCGGGTCGAGGCAGACTTGCTGTTGTACGCCGGTCGCCAGCACCTGATGCGTCATCTTGTGCAGCCCTCCCGAGTGCAGCTTCACCACTCCCACCCCCCCCAGGTGACTCACCTGTTCCGACAGCTGCCCAGTAACAAATAAGCTCAGCCTCAACTTGACAATGTAACCATAATAATGTATCTAATATCAACGCATGTGTACTACCTCTAATTGATTTTCTTTAGAGTTTGTCAGTCATTTAAAGCAGAATAGATTCTGTTATGAAATTTGAGGGAATTATATTCATTAAATTTACAATGAATAATAATGTACTCGTTTCACATAAGGTTCAGTGTCACTTAAGATGTACAATTAGAATTACAAATTATATTAGAAACTTACAGAAGAGTTAGCTGAAGCCACAGCATTAGCTTTCTCATCCTCTTCTGAGAAAGCCGGAAGAAGATCTTCTCGCCCGTGATATTTATAGCAGTTTATAACAATCTGACGAAGAGCGTGTGTCCAAGATATCTGGAAAATTAATACATATTATACGTGTACAAAAATAAGACAACACTATACTGGGACTGCTACTATTTTAAATATGAAACCAATAACTCACTTTTTGTTTATCGTCTTCTGATCGAGCATCCATTCGTACATTAGCCCAGGGAAGTTCTTTAGGCCACCAGGGTGGCCTCATTGATTCTCTACCCCAACCGGGTTTACCTCGCGCTAAAATTATTTTTATTAAATAAGTTACAGCCTTTCAAAAACTTTTTCGAGTAAATATATGAGAATTGTTTTACCAACCTGTAGAATATTTCAACATTAAAGGTATGAATGCCCGTAACTGTGCCTGCGTCATCTTCTCTACAGGAGTAGGAATACCATCGATTATTAGGGGTGGCAGTTCGTATAGAGAGGGATCATCTTGTATGGGTGGTGGGGCTTGTTGAGCCAGGGCATGTTCCAATTCTTCCATGATCATGGATCGAAGGTTTTTGACAACATCTTCTAAAGGCTTGGCACCGAAAACTCTGTACGAAGTGTTGGGTTTTCCAGGTGTGGCTACTAAAACGACCGCTTGCTGTCCAACTCGAGTGGCAAATTCATCTATAGTTTGCTGTAATAAATATCAATTGTGAAAATAAAATAAAAACTGCATGACTTTGAATAGTGTATGAAGAAATGTAAGTTTTCCATGATCATAGATAATTAAATTTTTACCACATATTCGAAATTTTACCTCAAAGCGATTAGTAAAACTATAAATTATATAAAATAAATTCTCAGTAATGATATCAAAACCCATTTAAGAGATCAATTTACTAATGTAATTTTTTTAAATGCATGTATACTTTTTGGTGATAAAACACAGCGCAGTAATGTTAACACATATTTCTGATTTAATATCTTGACATATCTTAGTTATGTGATCAAACAGAATATTTAAGTTGGTAAAAGGCATAAAAGAGACTGCTTCTGCGGTATATATTAGCACAATCTATAGACACATGCATATATACAATGTGAAATTGATAACTTTACACAAAAATAATAGCTCCTTAGCATTTTCCACCAATTCATTAAAAAGACCGATCCTTGTAGATGGTAATATTATTGTGAATGTAATCACACTCAAATGGAAAATAAGTAGATAATCTATTTAATAAAGCAGGCTGCACGAAGTTACCTTTATTAAATTAATACTTACACGTAATTTTCTTAATAGCCTATTTTGCTGTCGTTTTCTTATGGAAGGATTTGTTTCAAAAGAATGAGGTCTTTTTCTTTTCTTGGAAGAAGCTATAGCAGCTGCAGCAGCCATCCCAACTGGACCTTTAAGTTTAAAATCACTGCTATTAAAAATCATTCTCAACTTGTTCTAAACTGAAAGATAGTATTATATATACATTTATTAAAAACGGTTTTGAGTTTCATAAATCAAATAGCAATATAAAATAACGATAATAAGTATAATTTAACAGAAAGGATCGGAACAAAATAATTACCAGCTGCAGCCAGTTGAGCAGTGACTTCATCACTCATGGCAACGTTGATAAGGTCATTCCCATCTTCATAAGCAGAACCGGGGGACGATGGGCAGCCATTCTCATCATCATCCGATGCACCGCTCATGCCCCCCTCCACTTCTTCCGTCATGTCCATTGACTCATTACTGATGGAATTCATCACCGTCACCATTTGACCCGTCAAAGAGTCCCTGATTACGAACGACAGCTTGAATAGATTTTAGAACCTAAAAAAAAACTATCTATAAAACATAGGCTATTGTTATCAAATGGTATGTGTACAGTTTAATCATAAAATATTTCAGTAATAATAAGTAATGGTAGCAAGATAGTTTATTTCATTACCACGACACAGCTAACTTTGAACAAAGGTGTGTTGTATTTAATAAAATCTATGACATTTTCAACAGGCCATTGTGGAATTCTAATACAATAAAACATATTCTAGCATGCTTTTTAAGTATCTACAGACAAAATTTATTGCTAAAGATAAAATTATTAAGAAACCTACCGCCTTCCTTAATAATTTATTATTTGTATGTGCGCGTATTGTTTGATTTCAAATTAATCAATATAGGCTATGGATGAGCAACATTGGCTTCTGGAGTTACAAGAATTTGTAAGATAAAATAACTAACAAAGAAACCGATAATATTTAGTCATACATCAACATTCATTCAAGATTTTTATGCACGGTGCTCAATAAATTTTACAGCTTTTTATAAAAATATTATGCTTTTAGAGAAGTAATAAAAAAAATGAATTATTTCAAAAGAGAGTTATTAAAATTAATTTCAGTCAAGTATTGTTTCAGTTTCCCTTGTTAATTTGTCAGTGTGAAAAATCAATAATCAAGAGCTCCATTTTATCAGATAATAATCTTTAAGAGGGTGCCATCGATTACCTAAGTATAATATGTTAATACGAAACACACAAAATAATTCTGCATGTTGACTAAAGCCATCTCTTTAGAAAAATACATGACACTTCTAAAATAACGAATGTCATAATAAAAGAACGGTAGTAACGATGAATTTTGTAAGTGGAAATTGTAAATTAAAAAGTGATTTAACAGCAAAAACATCCATCGCTAGACAAAATGTAAACATTTCAGATAAACTCTAGTTCAGCTGACAGGTAAATGGGAAATGAATGGACATTATAAAGGGAAACTCGCGCCGTCCGAGCAGGCCCAGTGAAATTTCAGAAGACTACGGCTGCGTACGCACCTGCGTGCATTGTAAGTCATTTTACTGTGATAACTGACTTCTACAATATTCTGTGTGATGTAACATTTTAATGGAATCACTTTTCACTTTTTTTTTGCACAGTAACGATCAATTTTTAAATGAATAGCACCGTTTACAACTTACACTCAAAATACTTAAAGTCATCCATGAATATCGATCGGCATAAGCGAAACGCCAATCGCATAAACCTCCGTGCCGAAGCGCCATTTTGTACGGGCCTGCGCGTTGGACGCTTGGCGAGCGAGACGTGTCGCGGGCGTGCGGGACGAAACGACATTATTTTGGACCGTTTTTGACGACGTCTGTAAGTATTCACCGTATTTAAACTGTTCAAGTGCTTACCTTTCACGATAATATAAATACAGACAAGATCGTCTGGGCCATCCTCGAATTGTGCGTTCTAAAAATGAGATGGATTAGTTCATAAACATAACCTTTGCTCTACGACATCTGGCGGTTTGTTTGCGTAGCTTTATTTCAAAGAACGATAGCAAAATGGCGGTGTTTTTAAATAAAGCAGTCAGCTCAAATACGTATAATCACCGATCACTTTTATTATTGCTGCTCAAACCGTGTACAATATCATTTGATCACGTTTCTTTATTCTTAAATATGTCTACGTCTCACTAAACGTTAAAATCGGTAAGTACATACTAAAAAAAAAATTACCAAGTCGAGTATTCAATATGAAACGTATCAAAAATTATTTATTTAATGCGGTATTGTTACTCTTTGGTTCTTTTTTATACACTTATTTTATTTTGTGTATTTATGATCTACATCAAAATGAAACATAACATTTCATAAACATCATTTCTACTTGAAAAATCTTATTATTTGGGAACTGATATTTGATACTTATTCTATAAAAAAAAGTCATATTTAGCCAGAATTAAGACTTTCTTATACATACTCATTATTTGAGATAAGAAATATTGTATTCGGCATCTGATAAAATAAAAGCTTTTACACCAGCTAGTTTTTCTTATCAAAATGTTTTCTGAATATAAGAGTTTACACAAATACATATCAATGCTTTGTAAGACATGTTTATAATTTTATTAAAATAAATAAAAAATACAGGGAGATGGTTATTTGGATGTGTAAAAAATACAAAACTAGCTGTTTTATGCAATTCTTTTCAATAAATTATGGTTAATGTAATCATAGTTTGCATTAATTTTTCATATTTTATGTTTTAACCCTGAAGAAATTAATCATAAAATAAAATGTCTTTGATATTGGCATATTATATTATTATTTGTCTTGCTTTAGATAATAATTTATATAAAACGGCTAAGGTTTCAATGAAATTTTATTTGTTATCACATTAGTAAAACCATTTTTATAATTTCCTTATAATGTATATTTGTTAGATATAAAGGCAAAAAAGACAATAATAATCAAGTATAAAAAACAAAGTTATGAATTAAATATATGTAATATAAAATTATAAAATACACTCTTGTAAACTTCCAATCACAGTTATGTTTGAATGACTATAAAACTGACCTTTTATATTTATTTTTTAATTATATTAAAAATTATAGACAATTATTGTAAGTTGATTGTGTGAAATATTTTAACACAATTTTATATTTCAAGTCTCACCTTATTGATCTTTCATAATGGCACTTATCTTGGTAATTTTGTTTCATCAGAATATTTAGCTCCATAATCTGGAAAGAAAAATGATTAAGATTTTTAGAACTCATTGAATACAATACGAGGTTACAATTTTAAATCTAAAAAGTAATATAAAATTAATGAAATGCTATTAACACACTTTAGGCGGGTACCAAATTGACTAAACTGATGTGCGTAGCGGGCAAAATTCGCGTAAAATTGCATGTGTGAAATCTAGTCTATACACTCTTTGATTTGCAAGTAGTCAAATAAATCGTTTCCTATAAAAAGTTGAACCACTTCATACACACTTTGCGGATTACTTGGCATCACAACACCACTTTGTCCTAAAAATTGTTCAATAATTGGAGGATTATCATTCTCTGATCATTCCACTTCTTCATTGTCACTTTGCTCAGAATCACTGGACAGTATTGGTAGAAGTAACGTTGACGAGTCCTAAACAAACATTTCGAGCTGTAAACCTAAAGAATAAGATGACCTTCTACCGCTTTTAGAGTTAACACATTATATATATATGCGCCCCGCCTTCAGGCAGTAGTCCGCGGAACGGGTACCAGTACCCGCCCCGCCTTTAGTGTGTTAATATAAGGGCATTTGAGTCACTGGCTAGATTTTGATTGCCATCAGTGCCGCAATATCCAAATGCAAAGGACTCAAAAAGAGTATGCAAATCGTAGAGAGAAAGTGATTGGCTTAAGATACAATAGATATAAGATGGAAAACTCTAGAGTTTTACTATTAGATGCTGCTGAGCTTGTAAATGCCGGTATTGAAATTTACAGCTGCAAATTGAGCATTGAAATCAGTGAATCTCTCAGCTCTTGACGCTAAGCTTTAAATAGATTTTGAGTTATAAAGCGAGATATGTGCTTACTGTGGTTGCACAGACGTCCGTGCCAACCGGGGTGACATTGGCAAGAGCTGTCAGGTCGGCAAATTCCGTGGCGACAGGAACGGCTACATGCCGAGCGCTGGGGCACTCGTCTCCCTATTTCACAGTGGTTTCCACCGAGCCCTGGAGGACATCGGCATTTATTCACTCCTTTACATTTTCCACCGTTGAGGCAAGGAATGACACATTTAGCTAAAAATATATTTTCCAATACACAGATTGTTTAAATCTAGATGTTAAAAGTTATTATTCAATTATTCATATTTTTATTGTAACAATTTTAAATTCTTACTCACAATATTCACAATGCAGTCCAAAATATCCTTTCGAGCATTCACATGTATCTTTTTGTATACATTTACCTCCATTTAAACATTTTTCAGCACATATACCTGAAATTTTATTACTATTGTTACCTTTTAATAATTTTTCCATTTTAGATTACAATGTTGCGGAACTTGATAAATTTACAAAGAAAACAAATAAGGAGTTTAAGTAAACATGAAAGATACTTATCAAAAAAGCCAGCATGTCAAACTGAAACTGAGGTATTTAGTAGTTTTAATTTCTACATCCAGCATAATATTTTTTTTGATAATTCATAAGAGTAAAGATTATTAAATTGTTAGTAGTTTTATAAGGAGTTGTCAATTTGATTTTATAGCTGGATGAAATAATACGAGTGGACCATGCAGGAGAATTGGGAGCAGACAGAATCTATGCGGGACAGATGGCTGTGTTGGGCCACACCAAGAGCGGCCCACTTATAAAACATATGTGGGAGCAAGAAAAAGTGCATAAAGCCAAATTTGAAGAGCTGATAAGGAAATACCGAGTACGACCTACAGTGATGACACCCATTTGGAATATAGCCGGTTTTGCATTGGGAGCAGGTATTGATGGAAACTTGTAATTCGAAAAATATTTGTACAACTGATTGTACAGAGCTTTGAGTCTGATAATAATCTGTATGCATAAAAAAATTACTTTCTTTAAGGTTCAGCTTTATTAGGTGATAAAGCTGCAATGGCCTGTACCGTGGCAGTGGAAACAGTTATTGTTGAACATTATAATGATCAATTGAGAGCTTTAATGAATGATCCTAACTCCAACAAAGAACTTCTAGAAACCATTACTAAATTTAGAGATGAAGAACAAGAGCATCACGATATTGGTATAGATCAAGGAGCAGAGCAAGCCCCATTTTATAAAGTATTTTCTGAATTAGTTAAAATTGGATGCAAAACAGCTATAAAAATTTCAAAAGTAATATAGGTAATAAATAATCAAAAACTATGAGTTCATGATTTTTTTAAAAGGTATTAGTTTATATTAGATGAATAATTTGACATACAAGATACATTTATTATATATTTACCTAATTATAAATTTATGTTTAATGGCAATTTTTACTCTTAAATAAATAAGTTAGGATTGCATTATTTTGCTAATGACCCATATAATAGTGGAATAATTACCTCCTTCACAATGTCTTCCTTGGTACCCGGGTGGACAGCTGCATATGCCTGGGGCGGTGCAGTTGCCCCCATTCATGCACTGAGGGTAACACAAGGCAGTTTTACAGTACTGTCCCATGTATCCTTCTGGACACTGACAAATCTTTTCATGGTTGCACCATCCTTGATTTGCACATTTCTTATCACATTCTGGGTCAGGGCCTAAAATATAATTTTTGTAAATTTTCAATATTGAGTATGTAATACATTAAATCAAATAAATAAATTCTTATAAAAGTTTATATAATACATTAAAAGGTTTCTTATTTCTGGTGAAGCATTTTTATAATATAATATAAAAAAAACCAGTGATAAGTAACCACTTAGATAAGATGTGGTAAATTAGAATAAATTTATCTTGAAAGTGAGTAAATATAAAAAAAATGTGGATTGTTTGTGGAAATTGCGGAAACCACATTGTTTATACACATTTAGAAAAAAAAAAAAAAGATGTTTCAATTCAAAGATTACAAAAAAGTGTTAAAAAAGCATTGCAAGCAAAAGTATACTGGTTTATTAATAATATAGACAGTCAGTAATGAGTAAAAAAAAAGTTTATATGGAATTTATTATTTTCACACTATGGACTTTCAAAATAACTTTTCTTTTGTAATGAAAAATAAAAATAGTTGTAACATACCGAAAAAGAAGAACCTGTAAAGTATAATAGATTATGGCTAACGACAGCATAAGCCACAACAGCAAAATAACTCTAATGGTCCAGTTTTTTATATTGCCATAAATGTTGAAGGGCGCGAAAGTTCAAGCCTGGGAGTCACAAATACAGAACAAGTACCTTTTACAATTAAAACAGGCTATTGACAGAATTTAACCACAGGGCGTGCAGTAAAAACAAGCATGAAGCATTGCTATCACTGAAATATTTGAAGTATTTTTTTTTATAAAGTGTTTTGTACTTGGTTTTTTTTCAAGATGCATATATAAACTTACAGATAGGTCTCTTAAATATCCAAAGTTTATAATAATTTATGGCGATTGACAGCTTACACATAATTAAGAACCAATGCATGTAACTGTTTAAGCATGAAATCTGTAGCGAGTAATAATATAATTGAAAGCACTATTGTTAGAATAATATCTAAAACTAAACCCTTGCTAAATAATGCAAAATATTGAGGTAAAATAGCATAAATATCAATAGTCTTATCATAAAATAAATATGACACAATAAATACACACATTGCCACAGATCTTACGCATATAGTCTCTAAGCACAATTTACTCAATCTGTATTGTCTGCTAAGTCAGAAAATTGCTTTAAAAATTTCTCACTTATCAAACTTACTAAAATTAATCACATATAAGGTCTATCAGTAAAATGGCACAGGTATTGAATGTTGACAGTAACCATTGTTTAAGCTATACACAAAGAAAAAACCAAAATTATAAAAACTATGTTCAGTCAAAAAGCTAGGATATTACAAATTTTTGCAGAGGGGTTTGCTATTCAATGGCATCACCAGACATAATTACAAGACGGCCTCTATAGGTTAGATATATTGAAAAATTACAAATATTAAAAGAAGCCATCAATAACAAATTTAATAAACTGGGTGATAAATTAAACAGTACCTTGACTCACATGGAATTTTTCCATACTTGCCGTATGGGCCTTATAATTATTAGGAACTTTATGATGCTAATAACAAATAGCACAAGAAAGTTCCCCTCTAAAAATTTAACTTTAACCAACGACAATATATATTTTTAAATTGAGATTTATAAAAAAAATAATTAGATTTTCACTACTGATTACTGGTGATATCTGGTGTTTTATAATTTAAGAGCTCTAAAACAATCTATTTGAATCAAGGTATCATTAAATTTATCAGCTAGTTCATAGATTTTTCTGATTTGTATTTATTAGTTATTTTTAAACATTGATGACGTACATAAGCCGGTAATAGTCTTTTTGAGAATCAGTCTGACAAAGTTCTTGAATATTGATAGCGCTCATTTCAAAAATATTTTTGGTTGTTCTTTTAGCTATTTATTTGGCTAATCAAAAAAATTACATAATATTATTACTTGCCCTTTAATGGCAATAGTAAACTGTGTTTACGAGGAAACCCTCTGCACGCCACTGATAGCAATACATATGCAATAAACTTGACTTTTTTTAAATGAAATTTAAACATATATCTATAAAAGCAATTCATAAATTGGAAAGCATGCAGCATAATCTTAAAGATAATTGCAAGAATATATTAGAGCTTTTTCACATAATTTAATAAAGTTTATAATCATGAAGCTTTATTTTATAATAGGGAAAAATAGAATTAATGAAGCAAAGCGTATTTTCTTATAAGCGGTAAAATATTCTTACAAAAATCCTAAAGCGTTAAAAATGCGTTGGCGATACGATACCTGCTTTTGCTAAATACACACCTCTCTGGGCACATTCCTTCTTTAAACTTAGTCGAAGAGGAGTACCTTTAAGCAAAGCTCCTCTACCTGTTTGGATTACAAGACCTATTTCAAAAGTAGCGATTCCACTGCTGTTACCTGAACAAGGCAGTAAAACACTAAACTCTGAAAAATACAAATTTTCGATTGTTTGTACATACAATTGAAATGATAAATATATATATTCTTTGGTTTATACAAATGTGCTACCCGGAGGGTAGCCAATCGTACTACACTTTTGAGTCGACTTGAGACCGTTCAGAGTGCGCGGCTCCGACTCCACACATTTTGAAACATTGTGACAATATATATATATATATATTTGTGTGTGTGTATAAAACAAGTGTGGAATCAACCACAATATATACCACTTAATATTTTGTTTGGGCGTGCAGCCCATGCAAGTAAAAGATTGGTCATTTTCCCACTCAACATTTATCATTTTTATACTGCAACAATTATTTACAGGATAAGACAGTTTTTATAGTCTGAATAAAGTTGAAGAGGTAATTTTTTTTTTTAAATTCAAAAATATTGTAAATGAAAATAAAGATAATACCTTTAGGCCTTCTGGGAACCCTCCCTTTAGTTTTTATTGATATTAAAGGAGGCATCAATATCATAGGATCTGATGAGTTAAGGGTATCAAAATGATAGTAATATTTTTTATTTCCAGCTTTCCAAGTAAAGTTGACATATCCAACTTCAGAAGGTATTACTGGTAAAGCTTGGGAAAAATTTGGATCCAAAATGTATGGCAGAACATTTCCATTTACAATAGCAAAAATTTCCATGGAAAAACCTTGAATTATATTTTTAAAAAATAACGTAAGCATACAAATTTTGTATGCTTACGCTATTGTTGTGAAATAATTCATTATATATTTGAGAATAGTCACTGAAATTACTCCAAGGAGATTAAAAATTATTAATAATTATATAGCTTTTATATGGTTAGTTTATATTTACCACTAAACATTTTAACTTGACGTTCATCAATCCATAGTGAAAGGTCTCCACCATTTCTTTCAAAATTCTTTGAGTCGCTCCGCTGATTTCCTTTAATATCATTTCTTGCGAGTACACTGAATATGCAGATAAAAAATACAAACCAAGAATATATCTTTTTATTGGAAAACCTATTCATAGTATAGGAATCGTTTTGTATTCACTAAAAGATAAATAATTTTTAATGCACATTTCATAGGAGATTATAAATCCAGTACAAGTTAAAATTAAATTAAAGTACTAAAATATGTGACGTACTAACGAAATATTATTATTGAAACTTTTAAAATCACCCATTTAAAATATACTCACGTTTTTAATAAAAAAAAATCTATTTTATAAAATAGATTTATGAGTCACTTACAGGTAACTTGGTATCAGAAATATTTTATAATGCTTTGAAAGTTATAAAGCAATATAAATATGTCATCTCAATGGAATAACAAATCTCGATGCAGATTGCAATATAAAACAGATTTAAGCTTATAATTTAGAAATTATATGAAATTGTATATGCATCAATCTGCTGACATAATTGACTAAACCGCATTATTATTCTCTGATCACAAAATACATACATTTCTGACAATGAAAGTTTGAAAACATTTTTAATATAAAACGATTATTGTTATCTCTGGATCATTGTCAAATCTTCTTCTTTTATATATATAAATTTTATTGTCTATGGATAGTTTTTTTTTCTAACAAGCCTTTCTCACGGAACACTATGACGGTTAAACGCATTATAAAACTATTTTATGAAATATATTACTCATAACTTCTCTGAATTTTTTTTAAAATTTGTTGCGCTGTAAATTGTAGCAGTTCAATCCGATATGAACAGTAATCGTGTGTTGAATATGAATGAGTTCTAATCTTATATTGCACACAAAAAACTTTATATTGCTGTGAAAAGCGTATGTATGTATTATAAATTTTTACCTCATTCAAAACAATGAAAATATTGAAATAACGTTTTTTATTCGATAGGTCAAACTTTTTCTCGCAAAAACAAAGACTAACCAAATCGATTTAAAAGTACCTTTTTTTATATATATATAAACTGATCTAGCAGCTTTCGAGCTATCTTCTTCTTCATCAAGTGGCTCTCCTCAAAGTAGGTTGGCGACCATTTCACTGAGCATATACTTATGTTGAGCCAGTGTTCATGGTTTTCTAAGGGAAAAATAGTGTAGTGGTCCCCAGGTCCTTCTAAACATATTACAAGCAATACTATACGTAATTGACAGCACCTAAGGCCTTTAAGAGGTCAATAAATATTTTAAGTGGAAATAAAATAAAAGCTTCACTTTTGATAAGGTGGATTCTCATAACCATATAAAATAATCATAAACATAAATTTTGGATACCATCTTTGTGCACTAGAAAAAATCTTAGTGATTTTAAGCTGGAAGAAAATGAGATATTGTTAATACAATTTAGTGATCAATTAGTTAATTTTTTTTAACAGCAGTAATATGAACAATCTTTATTTACGAGATTGTTTGGAAAAAACAGATTGATTTATGAATGTCCAAAATACTCATAGCATTATGTCAATAAATTAAATAAATACATTTTATAAGTTCTTTATTGTTTTCTATGCAACATAAAAAAATAATTCACAAAAACATTAAATAGATCATTTTATAATATTAAATTGTCCAGAGATTCATTTAAATTCAGTCATAATAAATTGCAAATTTAATTTGTTATTGAAGATTTGATGTTATTTTATAATTTTTAAACAATATCAAAGAGGCCAGCAGATTTAAAGTTACGAAAATTATTTTCCTTTCGCCGTCGACCGAGATAGCAGGATATAAACATACATTTTTAGCGCTTTTGACATTTAACACTACACTACCTTAGATAATTATAGAAGTATTTATCATTCCTCACAGCATTGACATTTTCAATAAATACAGTACGTAGATTTAGTACCAAACATATTTTTATACAATGTCAGCAGTAGATACTTTACATCAGATCATATCTACGTTTCAACAGTTCGTTGACTTGTAACAATTACTGGATTATAAATAAATGCATAACTTGTGCTCTATTGTAGAATGTTAGTATAAAAAAACAAAAATGCCTTTTATTAAGGCACTTGTGCTTGCAATGCATTTCGCTTTAGTGCAATATCAGAAAAAAAAACATTATAACACTATAAAAAATGATTTCCAATAGAAATTTAATTATAATTAAAGCCTATGATATTACAAATAGTAAAAAACCTATTTTAATTTAATTAAAGAAATTTAATTTAATTACTATATTGGTATTGAAATTAAATAAAATACTAAAACAGCTGCAAAAACAACCTAAAATTATGGACATTGATTTTAAACTAGGTAGATCCTAATTTGAGATTTTTGTAAAAAAAATATTTGTATCAAAGATAAAAGACACGCTTAGATATATAAAATGAACACATTTTAAATTCAAGAATAGTAAACTAAGATTACGGTTCATATAATTATTCCGATGGCAGATGTGTACAACCATATGGCAGTATACAGTCACTCAGACCAGTAGTGTTGGACCCAGTGATAAACATCTACAGTTAGTTAAACAGACATGCCATCAGAAAGTCCGATTGTGTGAAGATTCACTTACACTACTCTTCACGGATCTATATTAAATAGTAATAAAAAGTCTGTACAATAACAAGGAGAAATCATTAGTAGTCATACAACATAATTATCCATTTTATGAATTTTTGACTGATGATAATATATATATATATATTACTATATAATGTGACGAGACTCTGCTCTATAGGGAATATTGAAAATTATTAGAAAACTATATAATATGTTGAACGTAAAAAAAAGTCTTCAAGGAACATTCAACATTTAAAGTAGAATTGAATTCAACCACCCCTAATAACCCTGTGAGTGAAATAACAAACTTGTTGCATTAAGCACTAATGCAATAATAGATGAAGAAATCATTATATTCTCCAAACAGGAATAAAAGACTTCATTTGTAACAAAACAAATAATAAATAACACTGATTTTAAACATATGAGGGATTTGGATAAAAATGTTACAGAGATGTTCTTAAACATGTATATAAACTACCATCATCTAAACATCTAAAAAGCCTAACGTCTAACATGGTAAGCCATATAAGATTTAATTTTACAGAAAACAGTGTCACAAAATTTAAAATAATGGTGCAAGATCACACATTTTAAGGACAGTACAAAAGCAATGCTATTTGAAGGAAAAAACATTTAGTTAAAACATCAGCTTTATATAATTGACTATCTAAACGTTGCGTTGCTCAAGAAGCAACACTCAAAGCAAAAACATAAATACAAAGCTTGGGATAAAATGCCATCACTTTTAATCAATATCCACAGTTATCCCACCGAGAGCACCAACAATTTTGCAAAAATATCCATCAAATACCCAGCAAAAATATCCTTCTCTGACCCATTCCATTTTACTTTGGGTGTCAATATTATATTCAAAAATATAATTAAATCCTACCCTAGCTGTCATGTCAAAAATAGTCACTTTCTCTAACTTTTTTCTGCACTACTCGTATATAATATAGGTAAGTTCTTCCTTTTTCTGACTATTTCTGCTCGTTTTGATAAATACATACTTTTTTTGCATTTGTCATATCATCTTGTTTTATTTATAGCATAGCATTAAAAATGTAATAATTGATATAAATGGGAAAAGATAATCTAACATGGAATGTCCAATTTTAAAATCTGTGTTTTGGGTAATATAATTGAATAATTTGTAGACATCTTAATATATGCAGTACATTATAATATTTAACAACACATTCAAGTACAAATAGATGAATTTTTTTAACACTTAAATGAGCAAGAATCGCAGAAACCTATACTCTATGCTCATAAAGCAGGATGCTGGTAATTGCAGATCAATAAGAGTATTATAAACGAGAATCAAGATATGCTTTAACAATAATTCAAAGTAAGCGAAGCCCTTTCATTCATATCATGTATTGAATAATATCAGAATCAATAAAAGGTTTGCAAACTGACTTTAGTTTTCTTGTGTCCTTTCAATGGACTTATTCGGATGTAGGATTATTACACATATGTTGGAAAAGCATCAGCAGGAGAGCGTGTGGAGCTGTTAGAGCTGTGCTTGGAGTTGGATCGGTTGGGCGAAAGCGGCACCACTGGCACCAGTTCTCCATCTTTAGTCAGAGGTTTCAGATTACCCGATACATACTGACCTATAAAAGATCCATCTTCTGTGAAACGTCCTGAAACATCACCAAATTCCATTTTGTTTATTCATTCAAATTATAACACGACCCGGCCATTATTAAGGGTTATATTATTTATTTATTATTATATATATATAATATATAGTAGTAAATAAATGTGTGTGTATAGTAATGATTCAAAATTTAAAAAAAACCACCAGGAAGTTGATACAACCTAATAATAAAATAAATTAGTATGGTAAGTAAGGATTATAATTTCGATTGGTAATAGAATGTCCATATTGACAAACACGGCTATATATTTGGAGGATAGCTTCTTGCTGATTTGTTATTGTTGCACTGTCAAAGTTCTGTTCGTTTTTGAGGCTACGTGATACAAAAATATATATTTATAAGGTTTTATAATACTCTCAAAATCAATAATAATAAAAATAAAACCACATCTGTCAGAATATTTCAGATTTTAATTATATGATACTGGAAATATGAATTACTTTAATTTTGTAAAGATTTGTCTGAACTTCCATATTATCATGGAATTGAACTATAAAAGTTATTTACGAAAAACAGGGGCTTTATTCTGCAATTTATAAAATTTCATTTTTTAAAAGATTATCGACTTTATTTCTATATTGGTTTACTCTATTTCCTTCTGTTAAATATAAACAATATTACTCTATTATTGTCCAAGTCTATTATTATACCACAGCACATAAAATGAAAAGATATTTTTATTTGGCCTCTATTCTAGAACTTGATGTTTTAGCACATGGAAAGCTTATATGGTATTAAAAAAAAAAAATAACACATAGTAAAGAAAATTCTAGATGATTAAATCCTGTGAGATAGTGTTTCATTTAATGTAATTTTTTTTCTCCAGCTGAAAAGTCTTACGAAAAAAAAGTAGTGTAATATGTTTTAAAAAAAGCCTCAGTTAAGGTACTTTTTGACTGTTGACCTGAGATTTAATAAAAATGTTGAAAAATGGAAAATAAACATATTTTCAACCACAATAATAAAAATTTCAAAATACCGTATAAATTGGTGACATTGAATTTTAAAATTTATATGCGCAAGATTGTTTTTTTTCTTTTATTTAATTGAAAGTAGGGATTATTCCTCAACTTCTTTGAATTAACTAATAATAAGAGTAAGTTTATGTACAAAAAAATCTATTAAAATAATAATAAAATAAAAATAACAAAAAATACCTTCAAAAAATAAAAACATATTAGAGGAAGCTGGTGGTTAAACAAGAGTTGCAAAGGCCTGGGATGCTGAGTCAGGTTGGGCAGGCCCGGGCGGGGCTCTCCTCTTGCGGCCGTATTGCCCTATAAATGAGCCGTCTTCATTCATCCCCGCTGTGTATAAATTAATAGCTTAATCTTCACATAACTTATTTATTATATTACAATTTACATATTTAAATAATACGAGGCCCATCAAATGCTCATATGCTGATCTGTGATCAAACTAATTAAAATAATATTTAATAAGTAAATTAAAGAAAATTATAAGAAAAAAAAAACATGTTTAAAGTACCTGTTTCTCCTTCTCCATATTCTGCCATAGAATCTGTATCACTTTCGGGACCAGGTTTAATGCCACTGCTCATAGAATGTCTAGATTTGTTATCCAATCTAAAAATCAATAAAAATTATCAATTATCAGATTTTTAATTTTTAGTATAAATTATGATAAATTAATTTTATGGTTATTTATTTGAATTATATATATCAGATATATTGTTTTATAACCTACAAGTTTACCTAAGAAGTAATTTATAATATAATTATTTATAATATATTTATGAATAATTGATTCACACATATAAAAAAAATGTAAGGAAAACTTACAATCGTTTTCCACTACATGGGTGGGATGGTAGAACATTAATGTATGTATAAAAAAAGGCCAAAACCCAGTAGTAATTTATCATCAGTTTAAAATGCTGTAATTTCTATTTCTGTATTAAATATAAAATCTACTTTGTTTATGATTTCTTTGGAAGAAAGGAACTTTTTTCAATTAAATGATTTTCACTTTGTGATATGTAAATGATATATTTAATATTTACATGAATTGTATTTTAACTGCTGTAAAATAAAGCAAGTACTCAATGTTCTCAATTATTTTGCATCCGTATCACACACAATGAGCTTTATCAAGCCTCTTAAATACCTCACAGCACTAATTGATGCATAAAAGAGAGAGTCTATAAGTTGCCATAAATTTTTATCCTTTTTTAATACCAAAAATTCACAATATTAGATCTTTGAAGAATAATTTATGGCGACTAGCATTAGAGATTGAAACTGTAGACAAAGTAGGTACCATTTTTTGTCCCAAGGCAACAATGAATTACAGGGATTTTGAAACTGATTGGTTTAATGACGGAAAAAGTTTTTAATTTAAAAAAAAAAACCAATTAATGTCAAATTTATTGGTACTCACGGTTGAGAATATTCGTGGAATCCACCTTCATCTGGATAGTCACGTCTGCCGTTAGCAAGTTCCCTATCATGAACGTCATATTTCCCACCGCGATTGCGTTTTATTACGCATACCAAAATAAGTACAAGAAGAAGGAATGCAATGGCAAGCATCATTCCAATAAACCAGCCTGCAGTCGCAACATTCTCTTTAGGCTGGATGATAGGTCCTTCTTAAATATAACACAATTTCATTATTATAATGGAGTTTCAAGTGATACATTATTAACTTATTAATTAATAGTTTGTTTACTATATAAAATATATCATTATACCTATTTGAGATGTGTCGACATCTATGGATTCTCCTTCAGATACATAGTCACCATCCACAGCAACTGCTCGAACTTCGTAAACTTCTCCGGGCTGAAGACCCCTAAGAATTATGGAATCATCGTTTATTTCGGGGTCTGTTTGTAAAAACATTGGCTCGCCCTTCACTTTGTATTTGACAAAGAAGTGTGAACCAGGTCGACCTTCGAAGGAAGGTAACCAAGTGACGCGAATGTTAGCAAATCCATTGGAGGCTGGTAGGGTGTTAACTTTGAAGTTGGGAACATCCGGCATAATGGGCAGTCCAGAGCGAGTTTTTTGTTCAATATATAAGATTTCACCCTCGCCTGCGCGAGTAGTGGCTGCTATTTTAACTCTATATTTGGTGTTGGGTTTCAGTCCGGCCAACTTGGCTCTCATTTGTCTCGGATCTGTGATGTGAGGCTCTCTTTCGAGCAGAGGTCCCATGGCAGTTCCCTTGATCTCCTGGTAATAGATTTTGTAACCTGTCAATATTCCATTTGGCTGTTCAGGTCGTTTCCACGTCAAATACAAAGCTGAGGTTCCCATCTGGTATGCTTCCAGAGATAGCACGGGTCCTGGAACTCCCTCGGGGGTATCGAAGCTCAGAGTATTACTGGGGGGACCCTTGTAGCGGCCATTATATACAAGAATTCGAGCATAATTCTTGGAGAAAGGAACTAAGTTAGTGATGAGAGACGTGTTGGCAGTCTTTAACATGTGAATATCTTTAATATTGTCTTCTTTTCCTCTATCAGTCCAGGTTTGAATTATATAGCCAACAAAGTGACCCCTGACAGATTCATATGACACATTTTTCCAACTGAACATTGCTGATGTGGCGGTGTTGATTTGAACTAAAGTAAAATTACTAGGTGCTTCGAGGGGGCTATCTTCTCCAGAATATCCTATATATTCAACTGGGGCAACATTCGATTCTCCTATGCTGTTCATTGCGACAACCTTTATTTTATATTCTTGAAATGTAGGTTGGTCAGGAATTCGAATTTCTGATTGTTCCCAATCGCGTATATCTTGTAAAGCCCACTCTTCTCCGGGAATGTTACGTTTCCAATATACTCTATAGAGGAAGTTTGGCGCATTGTGTTCAATTCTAGGCATAGGCTGCAAAAATACATCCAATTAAAGTATCCATGTATTTCTAAATATGAAGTAAATTTTTAAAATATATTAAAGTAAATATTAAAAAAGAAAGACAGAAAACTTACAGTCCAAGAAATGATGAGATTAGTGGGATCAGATCCCTTTCCTTCTACTTTAGCAGGGTTTTTGTAAGGAACATCCGGTTGTGTTGTACAGACATCAGAGTGACCCGATGGCTTAGATCGGCCAATTTTATTTACAGCTAATACTCTGAAGGTGTAATTAGACCAAGGGCTCAAGTCAATCTCGTAACTCATGTCAGTAGCTGGAACATTGTCGAATGCAATCACCCAACTGTCAGGGGTGAATGTAGTGTTGTATTGAATGATAAAATAAAGAATAGGCGAGCGATTATCTCCCATAGGGTGCCACCTGATGGCAGCATTGAGATGTCTACATTCAATATTATCAACAACGGGAGAATTAGGCACATCTGTAAACAGAGGATCACAAATAATTTTACCAAAGAACCTCAATTCAATACTCATATGATTAATACAAATTAACAAAAAAGCACTCATTTTTATAAAATTCATGAAATGAAATAAATGTTCGTAATTTGATAATTAATTTTAAAGTAAATCATAAATTTTAGAAATTAACATATGGTACCTTGCACAGTTAAAGTAGCATTTGCATCAGCATAATCTAGTTCGGTTCTTGCAACACACGTATATACTCCAGAATCTAATTCTGTAGTTTTGGTTATTGTAAGAGAATAATCGTTGGTTTTAACAAAACGTGGTTCTGCTTCGAAATCGATCGGTTGCTGATTATTGAGCCATTCAATATTTAATTCCAGACTGGCATCAGTAACAGCATTACAACGGAATGTCGCCTGGGAGCCTGCAGCCACTTCATAATCCTCAGGTTTGTCGGTTATTTTAGTATGTTCTATAATTAATTAAAAAAATTGTTAGTACCTAAAAAAATAATTAATTTACGATCAAAAATGTAAGATCTACAAAAAAGATAAACCTTTAATGATGAGAGATCCATTAGCTGAAATTGAACCAAGCTTGCTGGTCGCAAGACACATGTATGAATCAGCATCAGAAAAGGTTGCATCGGTAATGTTGAGATCGCCGTTCTCATTGATAGAGTAGCGTCCCCCTGTTAGCTCTTTGCCTGCACGTATCCAAGTTACATGAGGCTTTGGGGCCCCAAAAACGCGACACGTCATGACTATATTTTGACCATCCACTGTTGTGACATCGCGAGGTGCTTCAGTAATCTCAGGGGCCAGAGCTGCAAGAAAAATATGCATTTCACTCTACTAGACAGAAGTAATCTAAATATCAATTCAGAAGAAGTTTAAATTTTTAAGTATATTCTTTAACCCTTTCCACTCCAAGCATTTTTGTTTATGTTTCCACCAGCTCCCCTACAAAATGGGATATTAAGTAAGTAAACATAATTAGTTTTTTTTATATTATAAAAAACGATTTTATTAACTTATTATTTTTTATTCTTATTTCTAATATAGTGTACAATATAGCAATCCTTGAAATCAATTTTAAAAATTAATTTGAGTATGATATTTTTCGAAACATATTCCAAGATGGAGTGATGGTTTTGCCTTGCATGTTTTACAATAATACGAGGTTTCTTTTCTTCCACCTTTTATTTTTCTATTGGAACACACGGCACAATCTTTGTACTTGCCATCTGAATGCAAATATATAAAATGTGACGTCCCATCTAATCGTTGCTCTGTGTCAGCTGCGGACGAAATTCTACGAGATGAAATCGGAGCTCTAAAGTCTCCGATCAGCGCCATCAATAATTTTTGCCTGTAATGTTTATGACTCAGCGGTTTATTTCCATTTTTTATTGCACCTTTGTTATATAAAATAAATGAATTTATAATAGAGACTTCCAGTCCCCAAAAAAAAAGTTTTCTCCACCATTTGAGAGTCTTTCTTATAAAACAGTACGACGAAGCATACTGGTCTGCTACATCGACTCCGCCCATAAATTTATGGGCGGAAGATTGATCGTCATCTGGAATGTTCTGAATATCATTTTCACTACTGGAAATTCTTCGAAGTCTTCGTTGGCGATATAACGGAAAAATCTCATTGGAGGAATCAGATTTCATGACGGTTGCAAATGATGGTCCTGGATCTGATCTGCTTAGTTCTTTTCTTGGTAATAACGGATTTGGAGAAATACTCGCTTCACTTTCGCAATCACTACTTATATGACAATTGTCAAATATATCGTCCAATTCTTTCATATGGTCACTATCGTCACTACTATCAAATTCATTATCAAATGTATTTATGTTTATGGCTGTAGTTTTACACATGACTCGCTTTCGTTTTAAATTTCTTGTATTTTTATTAGACATTATATATTATTTATTATGGGTTGATAATTTATTCACTAATAACAATAAATTCACTTAGGTAAAAATGAATCACTCACAATAACAATCTCAACGTTTTTTTATCACAAAATATCAGAAACATCAATATCAAAAGCAACTGTTTTGTTTTGTCGCCGCCCGCTAACCATCCTGGAACACACAATTTTTTGTTCACCTCAGGTAGTAATACGAAGGGTCCCAACGTTATAAAATGCTTACAAAGTTTGTCAAATAGTATGTATTTCGTATATGTTTCAACAGAAAATAAAAAAAAAAATTGCCTTAAAAAAAATCAAACCAAAATATATTTCAGGTCCAATGTCGAATGACACTCGACATTGGAGTTGGTGGAAACCTGCAATGTCGAGTGACACTCGACATTGGAGTGGAAAGGGTTAATTGTAAGAATTATTATATTTTTGCTTGCAAAAAATCCTTCTATATCTTTCATTTGAAGAAAAATAGTTTTTTCAACTTATGGACTAAATCGTGAATATTTTTTACATAAAGAGTTTGTCAATACTGCTACATTTGCTAATCGAAGAAGGTCCTTTTAATAAAACAGGATGTAAGTATAGTGCTATCCTTATATAATCAAACGACTGAGTCATTGTACCTTCAAATTATTGAAACTGTTTATAAAATAATTAATAGTGTGTGTGTGTGTGTGTGTGTGTACATACAACATAAAAAATATATAATTTTAACACAAAGAATCAGCAACATGACCCATCTTAGAATAGATAGTTACAATCTTAGTGGCCAGACTTTCGAGGTCTAATTTTATTCATTATTCTTGGCACATGAGAGGAATTAATCTAAAAAAATGTGCATTTTTTGATTTGGTACATAAAATTATTAAAAACAATATATTCATTGAAAAAACACACTGAGAATGTAATAAAATAATAACCATCAATGGTAAATTAGATGAAGACACGTTTTTATACTTGTTTAATATTGAGTCAAAGCTATGATGAGGCATGTGGGTGTAGGCCTACTAGGAGGAGTGAGTGATCATTAAACTAAGTGAGGAAATGAACAATACTGTAAAACCTCAATAAACATGACTTCATTATGTATGTGTCATTATTATTAAACAAAAATTTGAATCATTTAAATAAAACATAATTTTATAGAATATTACACAATAGAATTTATTATTTTTGTAATTAATACAGTAACATAAATTTTAAGGCCACTAAACCCACATGACATTTCACTATATTAAGAATGTGTAACTGGACAGAATATTCAACCATGATTCACTAAATAAATCCAATATTTGGAAGAAGAACATATTTAAACATAAAAAAATGCATTTCATACCATACCCCGAAACATGTAATAGTAAAGTATCTAAGTATGGCTAGGTAACAGAAAAATATATGACTCATTACATCTATTTTATGAACAATGACTATGACTCATTAATTGAAAATGTTTTCCAACAACTAAAATATTTGTAAATGATCATCATATCTGCATGTTTTTTATAACCAACATATTTATTAGTTATATTTAAGTATAATTTAAAAACCCACCAATATAAAAATAACAAATTGATGACAATTTTTTTTCCCATTATAAATGAATACTTTAAATATCACAATTGTTTTATCATGTGAATAATCATCTGCATTAGAGATGCATAATATATAATAACTTTAGTTGGCTTTCTGCAGAGGCAACAGCGATATTTTGAATTTGAATTTGCTTACTTACCTAAAACATTGATGTACACATCTTTGTAGACATAACCGAGAGAGTTTGTGGCATTGCAACCATAATTTCCAGTATCTTTCTTTACAAGCTTGGTGATAATAATGCTGTTTGATCCAACAGTCCGACGATCATTAGCAGGAGCTTCAGCTATGGGTTTGCCATTGTGAATCCATTTTATTTGAGGTTCTGGGACTCCAGATGCTTCACAAGTCAGTTGGACAGTTTCATCCTCAGCTACATTTTCAATCTGAGGTTCAACAGTAAAGTATGGCACAGCTAAAAAATAACAATAATAATAGATTTTGATAAATTGTGACATGAATAAGTAACAATATGTGATATAAATGAAAACACAAAGCAAGTACACATATTTCTAAGAAAAATATTTAATTTCAACTATAAATTACAAAAACTCACCCATCACACTAAGGTGAATAGAGTAAGATTTGGCAGAACCAACTCCGTTGCTCGCTTCACATGTATAGTCTCCTTCATCTTCAAAATTGGCATGTTTGATGATTAAACTTTTTCCATAATTTCCTTGAGTGATTCGATCTGATGATAATAACACTTGTCCGTTTTTAGACCAAACTATCTGCGGTAAGGGACTGAAAATTATAAAACCATAAAAATGATTTTTTACACCTTGATAAAGATACCTTTATTTTTTTAAACAAAAAAAATCATCAAAGGAGGTACTCACGTTCCACCATATATGCAGAATAATTCAACTTTTTTCCCTCTAAGTGCTATTTCATTTTTCCTAGTGGTATATTGTTTGACTGGTTCGTATCTACTTTGTGCACCTGAAACTCCTGAAGGTATCACTTTCAGAAGAACTCTATTTCCAAGTTTGTATTCATTACGGAATACTGAGAGAGCAGCACAGGTGTAGTAGAAGTCTTCACTGCTATCCTGCTTGGTGACATTAGAAAATAATAAGTTTCCTTCGGGATCCAAAGTCATTCTCGAATTATTGATACTTTTGATGATGCCATCTGTATTTTGAAGGAGCCAATAAACATTGGGCTTTGGCCAGCCGTCTGGAGGTTGACATGTGAGCTTGAAAGGTTCTCCTTCATTAGCTTTCACAGATTGGGATGGTTGTTCTTGAAAAGAATTCAGTTCTGCCTTCCGAACGAAAACTGAATTAGAAGTTGCAATTCCCCATTCATTTTCGGCAAAGCATTGATATTGTCCAAGATCTTCATTTCGAGGTGAAGTGATTACTAAAGTTCCTCTTCCAGGTTGTTGTGAAATGCGATCATCATACGCTTGCCAGTCAAATTTTTTTCCATTTTTAATCCAGCGATATCTAAAAAAAATTTACAAGTTAATATTGGGATATTTTTATTAATGAAAAGTACTGTCGCAAATTTGGTGGTTATTCTTACTTTGGAGCAGGTTCTCCCTCTGCTTCACATTCTATGATGAAAGGTTTGTCATTTTCGCTAGCTTGCTGTGCTACTTGAAACAGCAGTTCATCAGTAGGTGGTTGTTTTACAATCCGGGGAGGAGATTGAACTTAAAGAAAATATAATGTCTTAAAAATAGCACGAGCTGGTATAAACTATGATGAAGTCTAATTAATTAAAGCAGTACAAATTATAAAATTAGCAATTATGAGTATTCAATTTATTAGAATAAAAACAAAGTGTTTAATTTTTTTTAAAGGCAACAGTAATTTTTATTCCAGGTAGCAGGGGGGTCGGGCATGAAGTAATTTTCGATAATTAGTCATTACTTTACTTATTTATAGAAAGATTATGAATACTTTAATTATTTTTACATGGGAGAAAAAATATAAAATAGCGATATTATAAGTAATATAACTGATAACTTACTTAATGCCTGGTTTTGTAGTACGCAAATAGCCAAAAACACGAAAATGAACATCTTAATCATCATAATATATGCGGCTTTAACGCTTCCTGAAATATAATTTATAATATGAATTAAAGTGATTTAATAAATAAATGGTCTATTTGTTGACAAAATGTGATAGGTATTACTCAAACGATGATCTAATAATCAATTCACGGTTGAGAATGATGCTGTCTGCCACTGCCTGCAATGACAACACCCACCAAAAATAGATACAACCACTAATCTCACCATCAGAAGCAATAAAAAGAAATTTTACTGTAATATTCAAAAGGATATTGAAAAAAAGTATTGACCAGAAGAAATCGGCAGAAAATTTAAAACAGAATGATGTAAATACAAAATAATATCTAATCAGAATTAGGTTTCCACACGCAAGACAAATGTAGCAGTGAGGGAGGGGTAAACAATCAATATTATAAAACTTTTGAACACAGACCTTTAGGACGATACCTTTATAAGTATAAGATAAAAAATAAAAACCTTTTTAATTAGTTTCGATGTATTAACACCATTTCACTACAATTTTAAACAGAAAAACACGATACAACATATAAAAAGGTGGGGCCATTCACCGCCTCGATCGTAGTCATAGAGAGTGTTGCCAGCTACAAGCACGCAAAAAATAATTCATGACAAAATAAAAAGTAAAGCCCTCTTTACACGTTACGACACAACTTGTGACTGATTTGAAAACATCCAAAATGTAGGACGCTATTGGCTAGCTGCAAGTTAGTGGCGCGATTTGTTGCTGCGTGTGTAGAGGCCTTACGTAAACAACGCAAAATAGGACGCTATGGTTAATTTCAAGTCGGTCGCGAGTTGCGTTGCGACGTGTGAAGAGGGCCTTACAGATGGACCTTTTTATTATGGATTTTGAATTATTTTTGGCTTGAATTATTTTATTATCCAAAACGTGATTCAAAGGAATTATAAAAAAAATAATAACCCAAGCTCTATGTAGGTTTGTGAACAATTATTTTTGCGTATTCTGATCTAATTAGTCGCTCTATCATAATTCACAAATCGACAATAGTAAATACGAATAACTAAACTATAGTTACAAGGAGTAATTATAAAATACCGTTTTGTGAAACATTAAATGAACAATTTTTTACATACATATGAAGCTAGTAATGGAATTAGCTGAGCTAATTATAACTTATGCCTATGAGTCAGTTTTTTATTCAATTTATTTCAGATGTTGATTGTTATGCAAAATGAACAGAAGGATTTACAACTCCTTTAGATTTGTGATATTACTATTTTCATAAAAAAATCCAGAGCATTTGGCTTGAGTCGTACTTTCAGATTGGTGTGATACTTTTTGTGAAATAGTTTTTACGCTATAGAGTCCGGTAGTTCAAAATGTGTGCCATGGTCCTTACAGCTGTTAAGAGTCAGCTCACATACAGTGGCTATCTCATATATGCGGGTGGCTCAGGGCCTGTCTCATGTTTTCTATGATGACTGTTATAGAATAAAAGGCTTTTAAAGTTTAGAATTTCTTTTTGGCTTTCACTTTATGTTATTATTAATTTGATATTGATATTTTTTCTCAATTCTGCCACTGTTTCAAATATATTAACACTGATTGGATTTTGTAAAATAATTAATCTTCATAGTCATTTGTTTTTTTATATTAATTTTAAAAATAATAAAGCTATTGCTCCCTACTTATAATCTTTATGTATCGGGTATATTTCTTCAAATCAGTAATTTTTAATTGGATTATTGTGAGGACTTTGGTAAATGTTCTTATCTGTCTCGGTCTTATTGACGAGTAAACAATGCATTACTCATTATTAATCGTTTTTCTGCATTTGTGCAATTTGCATGATATTTTATCAGCAGTGGATAAATGAATAACAGTTAAATAAAACAAAAAATAAGTTGTAGTTAAACGAGTTAAGCTATCTCTTCACGGAATGTGAAAGATTTCAACTGTATTTATTGATTATCTAATTGGTCTTAAAAATTCCAATCTATAGTTAAAAAAGACTATAATTTTAATGATCTAAAACAGGGGTGAGCAACCTTTTTAATCAACGGGCCAATTTATTTAATCGACGGGCCGCACATAAAGTAACACTTATTAATAATTTACAAAACTTTATTTATAATAAACATTAGAATAAAAAAATATAAAATTTAAAAAAAAGTAAAGATTCTATATATAAATTTTGATGCAAAATAAAAAAAAAACAAGAAAAGAACAGAAAAACGAATTTAATTGAAATTTTAATTGAGAAATTTGGCACTGTTTTTTCAATACAAGCTGATCAATATCAACCAGAATTGATGAGGTAGCTACACGTACGCAGATTTCTAGCCGTGCATCACTCAGTCTTGATCGGTGGTCATTTTTGATTAATTTCATGGTTGAAAACAATTGTTCGCAAACATACGTACTTCCGAACAGAGACATTTGTTTTGCATTTTTCGTCAAAAACGGAAATTTCTCAGAGCTCACATAAAATTTATAAACCCAAAATCGCACATCTATTATTTATTACCAAAATAAGGAAAGGCAATCCCTTCATATCCAAGAACAATTGTATTTCGCTTTTTAAGTTGTATACTCTTTTTAGCATTGCACCTCTACTAAGCCAACGTACTTCGGTATTAAAAACCAGTTTCTAAATCTTTCAAGAATTCTTTAAATTCACGGTGATTTAACGCGCGCGACTTTATAAAATTGATTACTTTAATTATTGGTATAGTGACATTTGGCAAACTCAATCTTTTCGCAAATAAATTTTCCTGGTGAATTATGCAGTGGTTAACTAATATTTCCCTTCCTGTGACCTTCTTAATGTTTTGAAATAGCCTTCCCGATACTCCTAGCTCCATGCTTGACATTGCTCGTGCTCCATCTATCGATATACCAATAATCTTTTCTAATCAAATTGAAAAATTTTCCAACACAGACTTTAGTTCATCGTACAAGTCTTTGCCGGTTGTAGTCCCTTGCATTGGAATCAGTGAACTCAATTGTTCGGTAATATTAAATTTGGTGTCAATACCACTTAAAAATATAGCCAGTTGTTAACTAACTAATGTTTGAAATAATATTTGTTTTATCAGGAAATGCTATTTCTGCAACAGCAGTCAGACATTCTTTTATCATCTCTCCATCCGCAAAGGGTTTCATTTTTTTTGCCAGTATTTGACTGACAACAAAACTTGCCTTTACTGCCGTATTTGATAAAATAGCTTGATTTTTAAAAATAGTCTGTTGTTTTCCTAAGACAAGTGAGTAACTCGTCACACAAAATTGTTTCGGTTTAGTATATACTACCATTTTATTATAATTAATTTTATAACAATATATTGATGGGAGAAAGTCGATAAAATAAATTCAATTTTAAAAATGCTTGGCGGGCCACATAAACATATTTAAGGGGCCGCAAGCGGCCCGCGGGCCGCGTGTTGCTCATCCCTGATCTAAAACATGGAATCATCTTATTGATTAAATATTTTAATCCAAGCATTTTGTACTGTACAAAACTTTTTATTTCCTCAGCATACAGTAATAAAATTAGAAGTTGATTTATTACAGATTTTCAGCTATTCATTATAAAAAAATACAGGACAGATTACAAAATGTATGTTTATTTTTGATTACTTATTCACTTACATTTTGCGAAAAGTAAGACCATTTAAGTAAAGCTACATGTTTACATAATCGCATAGCTGGTTTAGATTTCAGTTTCAACTGGTAACGCATAGTTGGTAAAGTAAGCATAATGAATGAAATTCCATCTATTTCTTCTTCCTTAATTTTTTCAGCAATCTCTTTAAAATCATTGATTTTCAGTAAATAGTTGTAAACATCACTTACAGACCAGTGAGAAGGATTACTTGGTAAAATAGTGTTTTGATGCATATCAGAAGATAATGTCAAAGTGTCATTATTGCAAATAAACATATTCATATTCGTAGGGGGAGGATCGTATAATGATGCTACTTGTAGTTTTTTTAGCTCTGGTTCTTCACTGTCAGATACATCAGAGATTATATCATTATCTTCTTCATTTCTTAAATCCAATGTGTTACAACTATCACTATCTGATTCACTAGAATCAATATACTGCTTTTTAGGCACAGCACATGTATTATTATATATAGTTTGTACATCTTTTTTATTCCAGTGTCCTTCTTTTATTTGCAAAGCAAAATTTGGTAATTTAGCTCCGCGTGTTTTCATTTCTAAAGGAGGAAAATTAGTTCGGGGTTCACGTTTTTTCCTTTGTTTCTTAAAAGTTGGATCAGAGTTACTATCAGGAGAGTTAGGTCGTGTTCCTGACTCGGAATGTTGAGGTGTTGAAGATGGACTTGGATCACTTTCATTACAAGATTCAGCACCATCTTTGCAAGACATACTAGAAGACTCTAAAGCGGCACGTCTTTCTCGTGCTCGAATGGTCATAAAATGAAGACCTTTTTTCTTTCTTTTTTTTCCAGTATTCCAACATTTTGGAACAGCAGATTTGGAACAACTTCCTTTGGGTCTACCTCGTTTATCGGAAGTAGTAAGAATTTCTGCAATTAAAATATTATTATAAATGAGATATTATTCTTTTACCTACACAAAAAATCTTGTTACAAAGCTTTCACTCTGTAATTTCTAAAGATATATTAAGCATAAAAAAAAATTCAAATTCTATTTCTTAAATAAAAAATAAACACTTTTCACCAAAATTAAATAAAAAAACCTCTGGTGCTGCATGCTGTCATGTTTCAATACATCAACACTAAGATGTTATAATCTTACAAGGTGCTTCTTGCGAGATTGTGTATACACCATGGATATGTTTGAATGAATTTTTTTTCAATATTTTTTAAAACATTTCTTTTGTACTCTATGTAATAATAAAAAATACCAGATTGAAAACTCTATATACATTTGAAATCACTCTGCATAAAATTATAAATTTAGCACTAAAACGGTGAATTCGCATTCTTCATTCTGATTGTCACTATAGCTTTGACCAAAGTTTGATGCATAAAGAAAAGCAGATGGATGTGTTGATATAATCTATGGTAATTTTACAAATATATATTTAAAGTAGTGAATATTTTTAGGTGAAGTATAATGATGAAAACTTACGGAATTTCGATTTATCCACAAACAAACATCGTTCAGGGCATTGGTCGTTTATTTCTATTGGTCCAAATAGGTATGGACAAGCCTGAAGCTTGGAACACATGTCCTTACAGAATAATGGAACTTCTTCATTTGTATTTACCACTTGTACATTTGCATGATACGTACTAGTTTTCAATCTATAAAAAAACAAAGTATTAAAATCGAGGAGTAAATTTTTTGATAATAATTTATATCTAATTAATTTGCTAACATTCTAATAAAAATTATCTTTACTTACTTAGCTTTGAGCATTTCTAGCTTTGTATGACTCTGTGGTTTGCCTTCCCATTCCCAATCTTTTAATAATTTTGCCGGTTTATAAGCAACTGAAATTATCATATTTAAAACTTCTCGAATTACGAGAGATAATGGACCTGGGCCAACATGCTTAGGAAGTTGGGAGAGTTTATTTCTGCTGAGAAATGGTCCAGAGTAGCACTTGTAGTTAAAACATATTTTACTGCACCACTCTTCTTTACTTTGCATTGCTAACGGAATGTTCACAGAATCTACTTTCTTGCTAAAAGATTCAATGTTTAAAGCTGTATCATCACTATGCTCAGGAACCACTAGTGGAAAATTGTTATTTGAACACCAACCAGGTGGAAATATTTCAGAGGAATGGCAGTCAAACCAATATGATTTTTTAATTTGTTCAATGTGAATTAATAATAAGTGTGTATTGGTATTGAGTATGTGTGCTGGCCATATTTCAAGAGAATTATGTGGATTCACAGCTTCTAATTTCATACCGGGTAAAAATCCCAAAAAACTAGCATCAGAATGTATATTTTCAAAATATTTTGAACATGCGATCATGGATGATGTGATTTCTAAATACTCATCCCATTCGAATACTTTCTGAGAATTCCAGGTAATAGGTGGTGTAATACTGAGTCCATTTTCTTGCGCCCATTTTACTGGGAAAATGTAAGGATGCGAAAAATAACACAGCCAGCCTTTATTATTGTGTTCACTTTCATTCAGATAGTTGTCGAGGATAACATAAAAATAAAAGTGGTCAAATACTTTTACAACCGTGGCTGGACAAATTTCTATCATATTACTTGGATTAAGAGCTTCAAGTTTCATCCCAACTTCAAACCGATGAAATAATGGCTTTGAATGGTTCTGAAATTAATGCAAAATTAAAAAATGAGTATGTTTATAAAAAATATTTTAATTAATTTTGATACAAAAAATGACATATTAAATAGTAAAGCTATATAATAATTTAAATGAATAGTAACTACGTGTCTAGGAAATATTTAGATATGGGCCTAAACATAAAATGAATAAAAAATAATCATTACCATAAATAATTCAGAAGGACTAGGATTCTCCAGAGAAACATCTATTGCATTTTGCATGCAGATTTGCCATTGATTATTTTCAAATAGATGAGATTTGGAGTTTTTAGGATATTTCAACCTACAAGGAGACCCAGTCATATTTGTATAACCAATAAAACGTAATCGAGGATTAGTGAAAAATATCCAAAATTCTGGGTATATATTTTCTGGAGCCTCGTATTGTACCAGCAGACGACCACCAATGTTATTGATAATCTGCAAAATGTATAAATTAAGAAAACATATGATTTTATAAATATTAGAGATTTTTATTTTACCTCGATCAATTAAAGCTTATTATATTTTCATGTAAACCAAACATATAAATTTAAAAATCAAAGTATCTCTCACAAAAAAATCAATTATTTTGAAACTCACCGTTGCAATCCAAAATTTATAAGGGTCATTTTCATGTTGGATTTCTACTTTCATTCCTGGTTTTATTCTATCTATGGCTATGAGTCCTTTCCCAGAAATTGAATCATCTGGAATAGATGTTCCCTTGGAGACACTAGCACTCATTAAAGCAATAATATTTTTTCCATGGAGTTCAGATATATCTTTGGGGGGATCAATTAAAGCACCATAATGCCCACACCATCCCAGAGGGTGAACACTTGTTTTAATAATATCACACCAGAAATCTGTTGTTGATCCAATAAAACGAATTCTGAGCAAATGACCACAGACCATCGTAATACTTGCAATCCAGTAAATATCCGGATCATTTTTATGAGCAATTTCCAATAGCATGCCTTCTTTTATTCCATTTTCCAAGCTTTTTTCAACCTGATAAGTAAATAAAGATATATTTAAATTAAAACATACATTACTATATAAATTCAAGAAAACAATTGAAAATCAATATCTCAATAATTTGACCAAGTGACTGAGCACAAGATGTAGGTAGGTAAAAGCAGATGACCGTACTGAATGAATATACTTAAATATTGCAAAAATGGTGATAAAAAAATAAAAATTTACAAGCTTAAATATAGTAATTAACATTTTTAATTTACAAATAATGTCTACAACACTAAGAATTAATTGTATGTGAGTGTGTACTCAGTATCTCTCAAGCGGTCCCCATTTTTTAAATTATTTAATTAAAATCTAAATTTTAAAAACTTACATGCTTGAAGAGATGTTCTGGGACATCATCTGATGAATGTTCTGTCATATTTTGGGATAATTTATGATAAATTCGATATTAATATGAATTCTGTGTATCAAATAATTCTCAAAAGTTCATAAAAGTTTGGTTTGACGACCACTTTAAAATTGAAAAGAACATTACATGGATTCTATATAGTTCTATAAACCTATCAAGATTATTAAAATAGTATAAGACACAATATTCACATAACTAAATTAAAAACCATACACGCAACATTGAACCGGCATTCAGATTTGCGCCATCCTTGACATCTATTCCTATATTTTACCAGTCCTTTATGTGCCACTAGTGATGGAAAAATCGAGCACTTTAAACTGGGTACAATCGAATATTTAAAATATTTTCAGGTCATGGTGATTAGGCTATTTATTTCCTAAAAAAATCTTTATTTTTGATTATTCAATTTAATTATTTTATTTCATTCTGTATAATAATAAAAAAAAACATTCATCTAAATGTTCCAAAGACTGTTAAAACCCATTGTCTATGGTAGCAACTAAAAAATGCTGTCGTAAAAATTAAGTCGTAGCTAGACGCTAATTTCTACATCATTTCAACAAATTGCTATGCTTTTTAGTAAAAGTAAATGAATTTAAAAGAAGTGTCTGTTAAATGATAATCACTAAAACAAAGTTTATTATTAAACTCTAATTAAAAATCAAAGGTTTTTAAAAAAAAAACAACATCCCAAATATGGCAATAAATATAAAAATCTGATTTATGATTGATCAAATTTATGTTGGCTTTATTGTCTGAGGTTTTAAAAAATATTTTCAATTTTAGTAGCTGAGTAAATTGTTAAACCATATCAAAAATATTTTTAAAATGATCTGATTGTTAAAATATGTGTTTACTTATCAAACAGCAGCATTCCAGAGCTATTATTATGAATGAGGCGTTATTTCAATTGAAGTGTTAAAACTTGTGCAGTTCTAATCTGCGTGACAATAACGTTTTTTTACTACTAAAAATCAAATTGTTAAAACGAGTGACTATGAAAAAAAGTTATACTAAAAATTTGCGTGCAATGCATTCTATTTTTCTATTGATATTTTAAATGTTTTTTTTATGAGTAGTGTACAAAATGTACTATTTTAATCGTTTTAAAAGTGTGGCTTATCATGTATTTGTACTGTTTATACCTAGTAGTATAAATTTATATTATCATATCTGTTTATGGTAGCTATCATGATTCGTCAGCATCCTTATGCTTAGTTCAGCAAGTATTTTGTCTATCGTGTTATGAATGTATGTATTATGTGTATGAGTTTTGTGATTGTGACAGCTGTCATTGTTGGCGATTGAGAAGTGAAAGGACTTTTTACTGCACTCGTAATTACCAAACGAGATTTTATTCACAATGTCAGAATTTGAATCACTATTTAGCAGTAATTATACAGATAGTTGCAATACACATTCAAAATCTAATACCAGTATCATAACAAATGCGTACGAAGGCATACCCGAGACATTGACTCTGAATATTATATGCTGGCTCTGTTTACTACTACTGTTTGCAATTTTAAGACGTAGTGCGTGGAACTATGGCCGATTATCTCTTGTTCAGCAAACAAATAAGTGGACACACTTATTTTACAGCAATAATGATGGCAATGGTAGTAACTCTCCAGAAGCCGATATCGGAGTTGATTCTCTCTCCATGATTGATGCACGCTATTGTTCCTGGATTCCAGCTATATTTAAACTATCGAGAGAACAAATCAAAGCGCACTGTGGCCCAGATGCAGTTCATTATTTGTCTTTTCAAAGACATTTAATTACTTTAACTTTTATTATTACATTACTATCCATATGCATAATTTTACCAATAAATTTTCATGGAGATCTTGAAGGTGATACAAAATCTTTTGCACACACAACTATAAGTAATTTAGCACCAAAATCTTCATGGCTTTGGGTTCATGCAATCATAGGATTTGCCTATTTACCCATATCAATATTACTGATGAGACGCAGTACGGGTAGAAAGCCTCCACCAGATTATGCTACTAGAACTTTGATGATTACAAATATTTCCAAAGCTGATAGAAATGAAATCACCATAAAAAGCTATTTAAGGCAATTATTTCCAGAAGTCGGAATAGTTGATGTTCAACTGGCTTATGATACAAGTAAATTGACAAAATTAGATCAAAAGAGGGAAGTCGCACTTCAGGCAAAGCTCTTTTCTGAAATTTATTTGAAGCGAACTGGAAAACCTGTTATGGTTCGAAAGAAACTGTGTGGTGAACAGACAGACGCTGTGGAGTATTACACTGAAGTTGAGGCCAGACTCACCGGGAAGACAGAGAGAACAAAAGCTAAGGCGCTGTACACACCACTAGGAATTGCTTTTGTTACTGTATCTTCACATCAAGAGGTTTCTCACATCTTAACTCACTTTCGTCCTGGATCGTATCGTGAGTGGGTACCTACCAATGCTCCAGCTTCTTCTGATATATTTTGGGAAAATTTAAGTGTTGAACCTGGCGTTTGGTACTTGAGAGCATTTTTTGTAAATATTTCATTATTTCTTGTATTATTTTTTCTGACTACTCCTGCTTACGTTGTCAATATTATTGACACTTTTTATATAGAACCAGGAAACGCAATAAGTAAAATTAGCCCTTTGATATCTGAATTTCTTCCTACACTTTTACTCTGGACCATGGCTGCTTTGATGCCCGTTATTGTGTCTTATTCTGATAAATGGCTTTCTCATTGGACTCGCTCTCAGCAGACTTACTCAATTATGATGAAAACTTTCTTTTTCTTATTGATAATGACATTGATTTTGCCATCATTAGGTTTGACTACTGCTCAAGCATTTTTAGAATGGACTTTGCAACAAGAAAACGGGACTTATCGGTGGGAATGTGTTTTTCTTCCTGATAAGGGAGCATTTTTTGTAAATTATGTAATCACATCAGCACTTATTGGAACTGCTTTAGAATTAATTAGATTTCCAGAGCTTTTTATGTATGTTTGGTATTTATGCTTAATTAAGTCAAAGGCAGAAAAAGCATGTGTTCAAAAAGCTATATTGTATGAATTTCCTTTCGGTGTTCATTATGCTTGGACCTTGGTAATTTTTACTATTACCACTGTATACAGTTTAGCTTGTCCTTTGATTACCCCATTTGGTTTAATTTATTTACTGTTAAAACACTTTGGCGATAAACACAATATTTACTTTGCTTATGGATCCAGTGATATGAGTGGTGTTGACGGTGGTAAGATCCACGCTACAGCCGTAAGAATGGTTCGTATATCAGTTTTACTTCTTCAAATTAGTATGGCTGCTCTGGCGGGACTGAGAGGTGGTATGGATGCTCGAACAATTGTTTTGATCTTATTTACATTGGTCACTTTTGGAATGTTTTTAATGCTGAGTCCATTTCCTAGCTGCAAGCCAACTTCCGTACCTTTAGATGGACAGCCACAACTTAATTCTAAATATATTGCCCCTGTTTTAATAAAATCTGTGAGAAAACCATCTGATCCAACCCCCTTTGCTGATTATGGTTCTTCTGATATAGGTGAAACCAGTCGAAGGATGGGAAGCAATGTAGTCAATCTGTAATTTTTAATTATAAGTTATATCTTTAAAGAACTTTAGCTATGTTATTGTTTATGCAGCATAATACCAATAAAGTGAACCTAATGCACAGATATCTACAATGTTTCAAGTTTCCTGAAATGCTTACATAAAGTTGTCCAGTGAACATTAATAACTTGATTTATTACTGTCACCTTTACATTGGTTTGATTTATAAGTCAGTAATATTGATTGTTCTAGAAAAGCTATATTTAATATATTATAACTGTAATGTAAAATAATGGATATTTATAGCAATTAGAGAATAAGCATTTCAATTGTTGGCTTACTTTGCTTCTGTATTTGTATTGTGATATCTAAATTATAACTTATTTCATGCAGGTTTGCTTCAATGGAAAAGTAGATTATTTGTATTATATAATACCACTTAATATTTAGCTTTGTCTTATAAGCATAATTAACACATAAGGTTTTTATAGTCAATTAAATTTGGATAGTTTTTATAAAGCTATTTAAAATCAATAAAAATGGATTCATCATTTTGTATTTAATATACTCAATTATCAAAATTTCCAATACAAAAGCCGATTATTATTCTTACGCATGAGAATTTTTGTGTATATAAGTATAATATTCAATATCAATAACCACAATAGGTGATGGTCTACTACCAATATTAATTCATTAGTTATATGCAAATTTAATTTCATAAGGTCTTTATTTTGAATGTTTTTGAAATGTAAAATTTAGTTAGTATCTTTCTTTGATCCTTTATATTTATTTGTCAATCAACTATTGTTAGCTAAAAAGAATATTTATATAATTATCAATCATTGTTTTTTGTAATTTTACTGTTAGAAGTGAATACAATATTGCTAATCAATATTTCTTTTGGTATTTTATATTCTTCTGGCAATGTATTTTACAAACTTGAGACCACTCTATTAGGTGTTTGTTTATAACGTGGTATAAAAGTTTTCACAGCTAGCCTAACAAATTTTTTATGTTTGACAAGTAATGGTTTCATTTTGTGTATCTACTTATCAATTTATTATAAATAATTTACTTTTGTTGCTTCAATTTAAAATATGTTATTATTGTATGATTTTTTTGTTTTATATATTATTACAACAACAAAGTTGATTAGGAGTTTTGAGATAAAATTTCATTTGGAACTTATTGTCATTACTAACACTCTCTCTGCTTAAATAGTTTTTCTTTTCTACAATTAGCATTAGTTTGTGAGATCCTTTTATTGCATGAGATGCAAAAAGGTTGCGTGCATCGAAAAACAACCAAAAAATTGACAAAACCACTGATGTGGTTATTGTTAATTCTCTAAAAACTTTCACCATAATATGTGAAAATTATGCTGTTACATTAGCTCATTTAAATTATTCATAGTAATGAAATTACAGTAAAATTGTCAAAAATTAAGGAGACTGTTAAAGGTCATGCTACATAATATTTCTTTTGACAAAGTAAATATCAGTATTTTATATATATTTTGCATATAGTATATTTATATTAATGCACGTTTGGTAGTTTGTTTTTGCTTTCTCTTCCATCAAGGATTACTATAAATTATATTTGCGGTGACTAGGTAATACATATTTTCTGAATATATTTATATGTGCAAAAAAAAAATACTCATGTTAGCACAAAACACGTGCTTTGATTTTTGTTGACCTTTAACTCTTAATCAATATTTTTGACAGAGAGTACTTGGTGGAATTCCATTTTAATATTTTAAATAAAAATCACTCGAGTATTTTATTTAAAATACTTTAAATTTTATATAAAATGTCACTAGTCATCGGATTTTTATTTATACAATAGACTTAAGTTATATGCCATGACTTCAATGGCGAAGCAAGCATGTTTATAATGATAAAAGTACCTTTGTATTTTGTCTTCACTTTGAGTTTATTAAAATTATTTGCATTACTAGTTTCGACCCGATACTTATACGATACTTAACTAAACTTAAGTTTAGTTAAGTATCTGATGATGACCCAGTGTATTGGGTCGAAACTAGTGATGCAAATAATTTTAATAAACTCAAAGTGAAGACAAAATAAAAAAGGTACTTTTATCATTATAATAATGGATCTTCACAAATCAAATGCCTTGTCCCTCAACAAGCATGTTTATATTTACAAAAAGTGATACTACCCAACATGCAGCCTCTTATGAAACTATTGGGCACAAATACTACAGTAATAATTTACTTACGTTTGTGTGCAAAGAAATGAAATTTGTCCAGTGAAGTCAGTGTGTCCTATTCAGATAATTGTACATAAAAGATGATGACTCACGGGGTTGAAAGATAGTTTCTTTCAGGTTAAAAAATAGCAAATGAAGGTCGAATGTAAAAACAAAACAATTTTTTACCTATGATTTTTTACAGTACCAATGATAAACTTATCATACTTAATAGTTTTAGCGTTTTTTCCATTCCAATAGTTACCTATCATATATTTTAAAAGAATGTACATTTTTGTTACTTACCTACATTTTTATGTATGTACAATTAAATAATATCTGAAATTTAGAATTCCCGAGAGTATGTATTTTAATATTAGGCTGATAGTAATATTTTATTCAATGTTTTAATCATATTTCTTCTTAGATTAGTGTAATTTTTTTAATGAAATAGTTTAGAGATGTATTAAAAAAAAAAAAAAAAAATTTGCTACCTTGGTCATCCAAATTGTTTTTGTCAATTAAGTAAAAGATTTTTATATTATTGATTTTTGTGAAGACCGTCTCACAGGAAAAGATTTTTTTTGTCGGCAAATAAATAAAAAAATATCAAATTAAAACATGCGTGTTCGTTGTGTTGTCCATTTGCTAAGGTAGATCCTAATTATTATGGTGTGTTTTGGAATATTATTTTCCTACATCTTAATATTATGTATATTGCGTAGCTATAAGTTAAACATTACATATATATTATGTATTTTAATTTACATAAGATCCTATTGAAAGCGTTTTTGCTCCATTTATTAATGAAAGCATCATGGCAATTTTTAAAATAGACTAGCTAACAAAAAATCCATTTTACTACACAAAATGAAGTGATTATTTCTTAAAAAAAAAGAAAATTAACACCTGTATAACTTTTTCATGATCAGTGTTTTTATCCAATCTTTTTATCATAAAGAATCTATAATTTGAGTAATAAAGTATGTAAATTGGCTTAATTTTTAACTAACAAAAAAATTGATCCTTAATTATTCTCTAAATGTGACTATGGTTATTATTTAATTATGCGTTATATTATCAAGTCTGACAGAAAATGTACCAATGTCTTATAGGGACACTTTCTGTGCTTTAAATAAAATTTATTTTAGAAATATTTTTGTTTTTATTGTGAACATATTTTTGATTTGGTACTTTTTTGTATTTTAAATACATTGTGATTTTTGTAATTTCAATAGGTCTTTCACAAAATCAAGGCAAATGGAGGTAAAATTAAATATGGGGGTGACAGTGAAAATAATCTGGGTACGTTTAAAAAAAATAATTTATTTAAAAAAGTCATTAAAGAAAACTATTCACAACAAATCGCAGTTCTCAAATTCTAGTATAAAAATAGGTTTATTGCATTTTTTTAGATTTTCCAAGCTTTTCATATTTGCTTTTGGATGAATACCATAGCCCAAAGGGTAAAGCGAGTGAAGGCAGGGACATTAGTGCAAATGCTGCCCAGTCGAGGATGTGTGAGGAAAACTTCCTATCGTAATCTCTGAATGCTACAATAGCACCTTCACCGGGCTCACTGCTCACAGAAAACTGGAACTGAAAATAACAAAAATTAAAACTTGGGTCTACATATTGATAATAAGACTGTGAATCAAAAAAAAAAGTTGTACTGCTGTTTTAGTAAATTTATGATAAATGCTACAAAAATATAATAAATGAAAAGTATAACACAATATTTTTGAGTTTAACTTACTTCAGTAGAATCTTCCGTTGGTTTATAATTGACTTCAGCAGCGGTGAAATTGAAATAACCATATTTCTTCGGTCTAACGGTGACAACGTGGGTGACATTGGTTTGAGGTGGAATTCGATCAATAGTTGCAGCTAATTGCCCACCAACTAATTCAAAAGCTTCGGGATGGAATCCGCTGTCAACTAACTGCACATTGACTGCTGCTGAGTTTCCAACATTATAGAGAGTATACTTTACTACAATGTCCATATCTTCAACTAAGTACTTGTTTAAAATTTGTTTGGATACTAAGAGTCTTGCGCCTGAAACTTCTTCATCGCTGTATGCTGTGGTTGCCAACACACACAAAAGGAAAGATAACCCCAAAAACTTCATTGTCTGTAAGAGAAATTAATAGAATATTAATTAAACTCAAAAGTAAAAACTTATGAATGAAATATTAAAGTCAAATGAGGTAGTAATAAATGTAATTTTAGTAAAAAAAAACACAACTAACGAATTGAATCTCGGGAGTCCAATATGATATGGAATGAAAAATGTTCAGCCAAATGAGAGCAACTTCAGCCTACTTGAGACTGAAATGAACGAACGAAAAGTCCTGCGTGGCTGACGTTTCACTACGTATTCACTTCTGTCCATTAGGTGTTGCCAGTCTATATTTTTTATGACCATAGACAATATTTCTTGGTCAAAAGTACACTACGATATTGATAAAAATTAATTTAAACGACACTATCATGTTAAAAAGAGAACATAAACTAGCTTCGATGTAATTATTAAATTCTTCAGAAAAAATATAACAATTAGAAGTGAGAATTCCAGATGCACTTCAAAAAATAAAGCTGTTATAATATTTTTGATTATTTTATTGGTTGAACAGTATCGGTTTTACCAAGAAATATTTGAGGCGTTTCAAACTCTACAAGTAACCTTGATAGTGAAATTGTTTAAAATATTGTGATTGGAAATTTTAGTTTTTCGTAAAAAAAATTTGACCAATATTTATAACATTAAATATTTTTCTTAAAAATGCCAATCTAACTTGTCAAAACCGTCGCGTAAAAAAAGCGGTGGTAACAGTACTTTATATTCTTTGAATAAAAACTTTATTTTGTTTTGCACCATTCAAATTTTTAGGATTACTACCATAGACAGAAACACATTAAAATGAATTAATCATATATATTAGATTTAATCAACTTATTTATATAAAATAATTCTAAATTATCAATTTTTACTATATAAATATTTCATACTATTGTTTTATTTTTAATTCTAAAATAATGGAACAAATGTCTGAAACCTGCAATTGCCACGGATATCCTTCATTAATTTTAATATAAAGATTTCACAACCCTGTTTTTCTAATATTTTGGTATAAATTCTGTGGAATAAAGTTATAAAATAGCTCAGCTTGCTCATGTATGTCTTTCCAGCTTATTTTATTTTATTAAAGTTGGGATATGTTTTGGTCTTTATAGTAAATTTAATGTTGAATATTATTTTATCCTAATTTAAAGTTATTTAAGACCAAAAGAGAATGAAAGGGTCACACAGTTTAGCTATATATATATTCAAGATAAAAGTATATTGATCTAAAAAATTTGAATGTCAAAAGAAAAATATATATAAAACATATCATTGAGTTTTATATAAAATTAATTTTTTTTATATTTGATGAGTAAAAAAATGATCTTGGATAAAAACTCACAAAGCATGCAAATTATAATTATAATTTTTAGGTTTTATTTGATTTTAGATAAAATATTTGCTCTAAAAGTAGTGTTTTGAAACAATGCTCTTATAAGCCGTTTTAATTCATCTGCTTTAAATTGAAGTGCCAATGGACCAGTGCCATTGAACCATCGCTCATCAATATCTGCTAGAGTGCCATTCAGTACTAATATGAGTTCGTTGAATTTTTGCCATTGTATTATGCTTGTATGAATTTCTCCACTATCCTAAAATATTTAAAGACGAAACATGTTAGTTTAATTATGCAACAATAAAATAGTTGTCTTTCCATTGCTTTTAATACATATTCGAAATACGAAATAATTTTAATTACCTGATAAATTTGAGGAAGCCTCTTTAAGACAATTTTATACATATCTGACAACTGGGTTGCTACCTCAGCAGTAATATCTTCTTGAAGAATAACTTTCAGAATTAATTCTTCCACAAAAACATTTCCAAGGCAAGTTATTAACCTATTCACAAATTTAAAAAAAAAAATATATATTTACATTCCTATTATTTTAATTGCCTACTACAATTAAAAACATTTTTTTATTGTTACCAAAACAATATTTTTAGGCTTAAGCTTCATAATAAGTTATTTATTTTATTTATAATGTCTTATCTAAGGACACACAAGCCATATATATATGGGTTATTTAACAAAAACTATTTAATAATCGGTGAAAAAAGATATATAATAAATTTAATAATATATATATATAAATAATGATTTAACTTGTAAGAATATTAATTCAGTTTAAGACCAGATAAGCAGATTTTTACTGTTGAAAAACAAAACTTTAGCGCTTATTTTTCTTTTTAAATAGAATAACCAAACTTATAACACACTTAGACATTTCATAACTACCAAAAATAATTAATTACCTTTTGTAAATATTATAAGGAAAAACATCACTCCATAAAGTTTTCAGTAGTTCAAGTTGTCTTAAGCATTGCCTAATACTTAGTTCAGCATTTTCACCTAGTACATCCTTAGTGGCAATATAATAAAGATCTAAAATAATATATAATTTTTTTATGAACATCGTATAAACAACTTCATAATTTTTTCAAACAAATTAGTAATTTTTATGCACAAAAAACAAGCTAGGTATTAAGAATTATTTTATTTACAGTTATATTTTACCTGATGATCGTATTGTATCGAGAATTTGTTTTTTTTGAATTCGCATATGGTTTAAAAGCTTATCAGCTGCAAGGTCTCTTAAGTTTTGTACTAAATCACAAAATGTGATGGTATATTTAGTTTCTGAAGAGAGTTGTTTTTGTAATTTTGGACCTAATGTTATTAAATTATGCGCCAAATACATACAATTGTTGTGAAATAAAGCTGCAATAATGAAAACATTTCATTAAAAAGAAAAAGAAGGTTAAATTCAAAATAATTCAGAAGTGTAGAGATCACTAGTGGGCTTACCAACATCTAATGGTGTAGTTACCAAGTTTGTTTCAAAGTGTAAAGGAACAATTGCTATGTACAGTTCAAATATATTTCTTGCGGTCAAGTAGAGACGTCTTGAATATACATCTGATGTCCAGTATCCATTTTTCATCATGACTAATACTAATTCAAGAAGTTCATGGGCCGATAATGAAATAGAGCATCGGGGAAATATAAACGGAGACACTTGAAATGCATTGTTAAAATTTTCTAAAACTTTTGATTCTGTAGTAATATTATCGGTCTCTTCTATGTCATTTCCAACTGACATGATTGTTCCCAAGTCTTTTTTCATGATTATTCTTGCATTTTCAAGAAAATATTCAATTGTTTTATTGGCAAAAAGTACATCGACATTGTTAGCATATTGAAGTATGGAAGAGTTTTCTTTTTCAAAAAAATTTATACTAGTCAAGTATTGTTGAAACTTTTCTACCTTGGATGTGACACAATCATACCCAATCATTTTACTTATATGATTAGGTATGGTTTGTACAAGACAATCATTAATTAAAATGTCACTGAAATCAACACATATGAACTCTCCAATTACAGCAATCAGGCTTTTTTGATCAGTAAATCCGTGAGACAGATTTTCATGTAAAAATTCAAATACGGTGCGTAAATTTTGTAAAACAATATCATAATGAGGTATTGACTTATCATTATGAAATACAATGACTTCGAGATTTCGAACACCATGGGTTGATACTTTTAAATCACTATTATGGTGAATCAATGGGTTTAGTATATGTTTGAAAAGAAATAATGAGAATTTTTTTATTTCTAAATGGATTTGTTTTGATGCTACTAATGCCTCTAGCAGATCAGATTTTCCATTAATTTTGTCACTGTCAATTGCAATATTGATTATTTTGTGTTCATCTGTACTGGTGTCAGTCCAATTGACACATTTATTCCAGGCTCCCGATAGGTCATTGAGTAAATTTTCCCAGCTCAGAACCAGATCAGTTTTCAGTACTTTATACAATCCCAGTTTATCTAAGCCTTCCACAGGGTTGTTGAGTGTGTCAGTGACACAGCATAGCGCTTTAACAGCACCTAGAAGGTCATCATTGATTTTAAGGGTTTGGAATTTTTTTAAAGTTGTGTCACAATCTACTAATTGTTGCAAAATAATAAGTGCAAAATCAACTTCTTCCAAATCACATGAAATTTTTTGAAGTTCGTGGGTTGAGTTTAAAATATCTTGGATAGCTTCACCTTCTATTACATTTTGCCAAATTATCATATCTTCAAGCAATTCATTAGATTCTTTCAGTTGACTTTGGCAGACATTCTTTGTGTCCTTTATATTTATATTATCCTTAGATAAAAAAAGTTTAATGTCATATTTAAGCTGGTCAATCTCTTTTTTTATTATGATTGACTTTTCACGGGGATTTATAATTTCCCCACTCTCAATACCTAGATGACTACTGAAATTCATTTTTGTTTTAGATTCACTTGATAAGGTGTTTTCCTGTCCCTGCATCTTCTTTGTTTATCATTACAATCTTGATTTGAATTTCTATGTCTTTCTGGAGGATAGTTATAATTATTTGAGTTAATCACATGCTTGATAGTGTTTTTTAGAAAATTTTTATTAGTTTTGGGCAAAGGACACTTGAGCCAGCCGGTAGGACCGAAGGTTTCTGCTCTTACTGCACCGCGAGATGCTTCTCTTAATAGCTCAGCAGTTGCTAATCTGAAAAATCATATATTTGACACAAGAGTACAAAGTAATAATATGTTATGCCCAACAAATTAAAGAGCGCATAAAGTGGTGATATCAATATATATGTAGGTAAGCTGTTTTCATATATTAACAAAAGTTTTAATATTTTAGAATATCTGTTAAACCCAGTGTGTTTTATGAATGTAAAATTAATAATAATAATATATGTTAAATAAATATAAAAGTAAAAAATAAGTAATGTCGTTCGAAAATTAATTGGCAGAAAAAATATTTACTTTTCTAATATCACGTCTTCTGGCGTTTTATTATTGTTGGGTTTAGTTTCAGACATATTTTTCACCGTAACGCAAGGCACTACATATTATTGAAAATATGAAAGTGACACTTGACAGCACACATGACACATCAGAGGAGCAACCACAAAGACGCCAAAAACAACCAGAGATGAGACAACTGTGGCTGGATTAGTGTTGCAAGTCTAAAATTTGTGAATCCATTATTCGCTATAATTAATTTGAAACCTGGCAGCACTGTCACAACCCATAGCCACGGTATTTTTGTCTTTGGGTAGAAGCAAACCAACAATGACAATCGCCGATGTTAAGATTTCGTTCATGTTTCAATTTTAAGTAGTCTTATCAATTCAAAAGAAGTATCTTAATGTAAATTTTTACACCGTCAAAAAATCATTCTTTTCTTATATTGATCCTCGTCCAACTGGATTGCCAGTGATGCAAACGTCGGTATATATTTAAAGCAATCATGAGTCTACCTGTTTCTATCGACCAATTAAATGTTGCTTTAAACGCTGTTAGAATTTTAAGATCCAGTGTTGGTCAGGTTTTTGATACTTTAGGCAATGGAGTGACAGCTGAGCATGGCGAAGATGGAAAAGAAACTAAATTTCTTCTAGAACTACAAGAGCTTTTGAGTAACGTTAATGTCAACCTCAGAGATGTGGAGCAATCTATTGGAGGTCTCACTGCGCCGACTGGACCTTTTACTTTAGGAAATACAACTTACTTGTCACAAGAGATAACACCAGATCGTCAAGCTTTATATACTCAATTAGTGAATAGTTATAAATGGACTGATAAAATTCACGAGTACAGTGGTTTGGCTCAGACATTACTTACCCAGAATTCACTTAAGAGGTCTTATGTAAATTCTAGTAGCGCAAAACGTCGCAGAACTCAGACCAGTAGCCATAATGTGCCTGCTCAGAATGTTGATAATGTTATAAACACAATTGATAGATTGTTTAATGACATGAAGATTACAGTTTCAAGACCTTTTGGAATAAATGCTGTAGTACAGATCAGTCTCGGACATGTTTTGAAAGCCGTGGTTGCATTCAAAGGTTTGATGATAGAGTGGGTAGTTGTTAAAGGACACGGTGAAGCACTGGATTTATGGACTGAATCAAGACATCATGTATTTAGAAAAGTTACAGAAAATGCTCATGCAGCAATGCTGCACTTTTATTCTCCTACATTACCTGAGCTAGCAGTGAGATCTTTCATGACCTGGTTTCATAGCTTTATAAATTTGTTCAGCGAAGCTTGCAAACGATGTGGTTATCACTTACATAATGCTCTTCCGCCTACATGGAGAGACTTTCGGACTCTTGAACCATTCCACGAAGAATGTAAACAGTAGATATAACCCAATTATATCTTTTAAGCAAATAAATTAATTTATAAAACTTAAAATGAATTTTATTTGATTTTTTGATTTTGAGAATTGTTAAGAAAGTAAAGATTAATATTTTTGTATTTCATGAAATACTAAATATTTATAGTTATATAATTTGAAATAATATTTACATTATTGTATGATACAAAATTGGCATCATTAAAAAAAAAAATGTCTTTATGTTTGAATATATTACCTTTTTTTATGTAATTTGACACCAAAATTGTGCAATGAAATTCTTCTGTATTATATTGCTAGTGTATTTTCACAAGTCGGTGTAAATTAAGAAATCATTGGTTTTTTTTTTATTACGTGTGATGTATTGAATTAAACACGTCTATTCCGTACAGTGTTTATTGTAAGACTGGCTAAAGTGTGCACATTTTTACAAGAAGGAAAAAGGAATTTAAATAATCTTTTAAATTTAATATTATAAAAATGGTTTACATAAGGCTACAGAATGATCAATACCACAAGACATTTTCATAACTTGAGCTCCGAGTGATGCTTTCAGTGGAAAAAATTGATCTTTAGTTGTTCCAAGGCCTAAACAGCCATGTTTATTTCTACCCCAAGTATAAAGATCTCCGTTATCAGTGACAGCAGCCATATGACTCATTCCACAGGTTATTTGTGCTACCTTTGAGTTTGGATTGAATTCATTACGTCCAAATAGAGTGGCAGGTATGTGTAAAGGTTCGGAGCTATGTTCAATTGCCGGGCCTTTTCCTAGAATACCATAGCCCCATGAAAATACTTCACCTTCATCTGAAATAAAAAAATTATGAGCCTTATAAATTAAAATTAACAAATTGTAATTGTTATTTTAGGTTATTTCATAGTTACCATTTAAAATAAGACAGGATGAACCTCCACAGGCTATATCTGTAATTTTTCCTAAACCTTTGTATAAGTGAGAAAGAGATCGAGATTTATTAACCTGTTGTTCATTTTCAATAGACATAGAGAGCTGAGCGTATTCTGTATTTCCCCAGCCGAAAACGTCACCTTTGTCTGCAAAATTAGTGTTATATAAATGCTGGTAAATTTTATAAATGCTCTGTACATGGTGGTATAAATACACAATAACATAAATCTAATACAAATTTTTAAAAATATTGAAATCATTTAAACATAATTAATGAAATATCAATTGAAAATATTTTTATACATATTCCTGTGGCGACATGATTTTAAGCCAAATTCACAGGCCATTGACTATTACTGACCAAATATTTACGTTGGCTACCATGGAGATTTGAAATGCTCACATTGAAATGTAATGACAAATTTAAGGAATATACTGAAAGTACATTTTAATAATAAATTATATATTTTACATACCACTTAAAGCTAATATACAATCGGCGCTACATGAGAGTTTGACAATTCTTTCGTCTTGAATATCTCCTATAACTAGTTGCAAGGAACTTTCAGTATTATAATGACCACATCCCAGTTGGCCGTCTGTTCCCCAGCCACAAGCATAAACTTTTCCCGACTTCGTTAGAAACATGCTGTAGAAATAAATATAAGTGATATTGTAAATTCTTGATAGTATAAGTTGTTGATATTGAAAAAGTTATGGATATTGGTCAAGACCGTTCAATCCCACCAAAATTCCAAAATACACAATACTTTGAAAATATTTGTATTTTATTTGTAGTATTTATGACTTTCTACTTAGCTCTTGAATATTTACCTATGATCCTGCCCACACTCTACTTTGATGAATGTTTCGTTAGGTAAATTATGAATATGGTGTATAATCATACTAGTTTTATAATCTTCATTTGGTATTACTTTCCTACCACATTGCCCATAAGAATTATTTCCTAAAGTAAACACGCCTTCTTCATCAGTGACAATCGCCAAGTGAGCCCTTCCAGCTGATATACTAATAACTTTTGTTGAATCCGGTTTGTTAAGTGGAAGACAGATTGGTGCAGGAACAAGTAGCGTTTCCAAAGGATGAAGTCTTCGTGGTGCATGATATCCAATTTGAGAATCTGTGTTAAGTCCTGTTCCAAAGACTTTATAGCAGTCAGACGACTTAACAGCGAAGGCAGTAAAACCGTATCCACAGGTTATATCTGTTACCTACATTATGAACATGTAAATACTATAATACATTCAAATTAGAACCTACTGATTAAGGTGTTGCGTATAGATTTTTTTTTCCAAAAATAAAATTTTAATTACTTACGTCAAATTTTTCACCAAAAGTAACTCTTGATGGATACTTAAAATTTTTCAAAGATTTAGTGTTTCTAGGAAAGAGAATTCCAAGTGCCCCCATTTCAGCCAATCCCCAAGCATACACTCTCCGATCTGATGACTTGGCAGTAGGATATTGAAATACTAAAAATTCAATTATAAATAGTATTTATGTTCTAAATAATTAAATCTTAAAAAAAAATTCATTACAATAATATTTTTTTATAGTTACATGGTAAGGTGTATTCATGATCAGGGTCTATAGGAAGCTTTCGTTTAACACTATAATGTTTATTAAAATGCTTTACTGCTATCTTATTACTAAAGTTATAAATTCTGTTTAAAGGTGTCATATTCATAAAAAACAAAATAGTTATATTTTACAGTTTATAGTAAACGATCATTTTCGTATTAATCTTAATGGGTTTATTTAAAATATGTAAATATAATGTTTAAGTTAATAGAGGTAACCTAAAAAGGTTGTACTGATAACTTTTGACAGCTGTGATCAGTGATAACATGTGAACAAAAATGTTTAACATTTTCCCAATAATATTTGAATTTTCAATAAAAACTTAAGTAAACTTGATATTTGTAAACAATAAAAACTAAAATAAAATGAGAAAAAATACAGGTTTGATGAAATGTATATATATATATATATATATATATATATATATATATGTATATAAATTAATTATTTTATTTTAAATATTTAGTTCGTTCTTACGTGAATAGATATAAAAATTATCTAATCGGATTAAAGTGGACTATTTATTTAATGGCTTTACCAATAAACATTTTCAATTGATTTTATTTAGTAAGATACACAACATTTTTTTTTTTTTAATTTTCTTCTTTGCATAAAGTGTTGACTGGTTTACCAAAGTATGCTATTAAATTCAGAAAATATTAAAGAGATAATATATAAAAATACGATAGATTTTTAAGATAAGTATTCAATAAGCTTTCTAATGTGGAAATGCTCTTTTTGATAAAATATTTATGTTTATGGTTCCGGTATGCCAGCAGTGGCGGGAGTATGAACTTGGCCTCCCAGTACTGACGCATGCGTTATGATAGCTTGTATATCGATCTTGCCTTAAAACCCTACTGGTTGGCCGAAAGGACCAACCAGTGGATAGTAAATAATGTATTTAGATATTTCAAAGTATCAACAATATGTTTATTTAATTGCAATAAGAAAATATGGCAGTACATACAATCACTAATGATGTACCTAGATAATTAAAAAAAATCAAAGTAACAATAATATGTTTGTTTTCATATGAGAAAAAATTAAATTACTTATTTAAAAAAAAATCGTTTAGTTATTACAGAGTAAGCTTAAAATGTAAGATTCATGATATCTAGTTGTGTTATATACGCAATATTTGCATTTTTTTTTTCATTTGTAAAAACTGAGCGTACAGAGGTTTGTTTTTAAATATCACTTTTGAAATAAAATAAAATTGCGAGTGTTTTCACTGAGTTATAAAAACACACGCACGATATTTAGATAATATGATTTACAAAGTCCAGATCACATAAATTAAAAAAGCTCCGCTGAAACTGAATATATTTTGTGTGCACGCTTATTATAAAAGATTTTTTAAAATCTAAAAAAAAGTCAACACTACAGTTGACACCAAGATAATGTTTAATTTTTTATAATATACTCAATAAAAATAAAAATATACAACCAACGCTTTTGCTATACAAACAAATAATGAGCTTCAATTGAGTACAAAAATAATAAGAAAGTTATGTATGTTTGCTAGAAAATAAAAACAAAAATATGGTAATAAAGCTAACGATTTTCTAGTAACGAGCAGAAGACTTCAAATCCAAAAATGCAATTTCGTCTCTTACTTGTCAATTGGAAATCTATTAATTTTATTATTACACGCAGTTAATATGATTTTTTTTATAATTAAAAATAAAGACTCAGTAAAAGAGCGATCACCTTACATATCGATGAGTCGCGTTCAAGTACCGAAATAGCGGCTTATAACAAATAACACACTCTTTAATAATTTCATTTGTTAATTCTAATTTGAGTTGTATTAATAACAAAGGTATAATGTAATTGAAAATACATTTTCACGTAGAAATAATAAATATATGAACCAATTAGCGTTTCTTCATTTTTTTAGTAGGCTCATGATTTTGTAGTTGAAGTAATTAATATTAAGAACGCCGCACTAGTTGAAAGAAATAAGTATTTTGAAAAATTATTTTTTTAAAGCGTTGCATGTTATGAAGCTGCAGGAAGATGTACTTGTGTCAAAAATATTAAATATGCTATGAATATTTTAAAGGTATTTGGTTTTTCGGTTGCTTGGGGATTAGGTGGATTGATAGTCCGGTTTGGTTAAGAGTTGAGGAATAGGAGTGCTGTTCCCGTTGTAGGTGCGGTCAAGAGTGCTCGCTCCGGTGAGCCGCTCGGGGTCTGTTGTCATCGCTCTATCTCGTTTAGATAGACAAACTGCTTTTTGCGAAACTGTGATTCACCAACTTTTAACTGACGAAGGATTGCGTCTATGACTGATTATAAATTGGATTGTTACGATTCTTGACTTGTGATTGCGACAGCTGTAGAATATCTCAACAGATTGTCTGCTATCAGGCTTTAGTTTCGTGCTACCCGTCTAGCATGCATAAACAATCTATTATATTATTCTCTCAAATTATTGTTAGTATTTTATAAAATTGTTGAATCGATTTTTTTTTTAGTTTTTATCGGCCAGTAAGAGTGGTTTTGAGCTTGCACTATACCTGCTTTAAAATGGGTGTCTACCTTTTTATGCAAAATACACCAAGAGCACATTTCTGTTTTTTTATTACATTTTAAAAGTAAGTAACAAAGTAATATGTAAATTTCACTGTAAAAGTAAAATTGATGGCTGATAAAGCTATGAAAATCTAATAAAAATAGAACCATCAAAAAAACTTCGTTTTACAGAATATTGATAAGATCTAGCGTTTTATTTATTTTTAAAGATTATAATTCAGGAAAAAATTCGCAAAACATTTAATATTGATTTAACATTGTTTATAATCCATTCTAAGTATTTAAAAAATATAAGTTACATACAAAACATGTTACAAGTCAAACTCATTGTCTTCAAAAATTTTGTATGATTTATTTGGTACAAAATAGTATTTCTGGTAAAATTACTGGCTTGCAGCTAAAAAAATTAAAAGTGATAAATTTATAAGTAAGAGATACGCGCCCAAAAAATATGTTTTTCTTGTATTTTCTTTTTCTATATTCAATATCCTTCTTATAAAAGCAAGCAGTGTTTTCATAAAATAGTGCATTGTTGCAATACTATTTAAAATTGTAAAACTAATATGTATTTTTAATTATATCCATACACGTCCGATCCGATCCAATTCTTTAAAATGAAACAAAAATTGTGGAGTATAGCATTTACGTATATGAATCAATATATTAATTGTTATAATTTTTATAATTCTACACACTATGTTTTTTTTCGATATGAAATAATACCACGTCACAAATTTGGAAGGAAACGACGCATGTAACAAAATTTCCATATTAATACAGTACGATTGTTATTTTGCAAGATAATTTCAATTGTTGTCCCAGTGTCGTGAAAAAAAAACTCATCGAAGACTTTTCGATTTAACTAAATATCGTAAACCACAATATAAATGAGTATTTAAATTAAATTTATTTACGGATGGAGATCAAAATGTTAGAAGCAAAAGAAAATCAACCTTCATGCTTTAGCAAGTCTTAATAAGCCATTTAACTGCAACAGCGCTCACGAATAAAAAGTAATCGTGATTTTCTATCCATTTGGCTATTTATACTTTTTATTATTATTTTTTTTTTGAAAAAACTACAATATCAAATTTGGTTTTACAAAGATTTCTGACATGTAACCTCTTCTGTTAATTTAATAAGTGCGAGGCCTTAGAAGTGCTAGAAGAAGTCACGCAATGAATTCGAATGTTCTTGCGAAAGTTTCATTATTAGTTTAATACAAAATGGAAGGTTGTATTAATATTAAATACATATTTGTGTGGTTTGGGTTCAACGACGAAGAAAAAATGTCAAGCGATAAAACTAAAAATATTATATATTATCCTTTAGATTTGGAATAATTTTTTTCTTTATTTCTATTTCTATAAAATATGGTTATCGTTGGAAATAGCAAGATATAGATAAAAAGTTTTATATTTTAAACTTGATGACAAAAATTATCTTTTTGCTATGGCTCCGTGATGTTCCTTTAAGCATTTTGTGTTTATTATTTAATACTGTAAAATGCAAAAACATTTTAGAAATGAAGCATGAAAATTAATTTTGGAAAGCAAAATCGTATTTAACTTAACAAATTGGATAATCAACTATTTAAGTAATTGGTATATTACTTTAAGAAATTGTTTATACACCATATTATATAATTTCCACGTTTTGAAAATTGATTTTTTTAACAATTGATCTGTATTGCTGGAAAATTGCGCTTGATGACATTCATCTGTAGTTTATCTGATGAATAATTTAGAAATTTTAGAAAGTGCAACATGAAGTCACCCATCAAAAGTAGCTTAAAGATTAATTATTTAAAAATATGAAAATAATCCATCAGGATAAACATTATTTGGTTAATTATTCACGCTACCAGAAATAAGCATTTCGTCACGTATTAAAGTACAAAATTTCACATATCCTCCACCCCCACACGCAAATTTATCACGTTTGTCAGTATGAGCAACTTTATTTCTATAGCTGTATTTTTTAAATTTTGTTTTAAATAAGAAATCGGCATCTCAAAAAAAATGTACATTCAAACACATTTAAACGTTATGAATTCAGAAAAAGTTAGTATATAATGAATTATACACGTTTCACATAACATTTTTATCAAGACCTTTCACTATCGATCAAATGAGAAATATATTTTTTTTATATAAATAGCCGTAATAAATTTGCTGTAATACAAAAGATTTATTGTAACGGTCAATTGCGAAGTATATAGTATCTCTCCTAGGCGAAAGATATACGGCAGCTTATTTGTTAATTTCTCGGCCTGTCTGCGGTGCTTTCCTCTAACCCGTGCACGTACGAAAACTTTGACAAATACGAGTATGGCGGGACTTCTGCAATTTGACGCTCGCTACGATTCGCCAGCTTCTCGCAGCTGCTCACTCTGCCCTGCTTCTCAGCTTTGAGCTTTGTACGTGCGACTCGACTACGCACACCAAAGGATATCAGAACTCAGAACACCGGCTGTGTATGCAATTCATTAGACTCCGTGCACAATTATATGATCTTTATTATAAAATACCGGTCGTTGAGTTGAGTATAATGAATAGTGCTCTACACAAAATACGCAATACACATGCGTTACAATTAGAGTCTGGTATACCGGATTGGATATTTCTCTGTTTACAGTGATGAAAAAATATATATTTGTGGCCAGTGGATAACTGAAAGCTATTATGTAGGTGTGTTGCCGCGGTGAGAGGGTCCTACTCGAGTAACTTTGTCGAATGCTTTGGTACATTGCGGGCTCCATTTTTATTTCAACGGCTTTTTTTTTTTAACAAAAATAACCGTTATTTATTACGAATTGAAAATCTTATCACAAAGGTTTTAAACTATAGAAAATCATTAACTATTCATTTATCTATTATAAAAAAAACTTGGAGTAAGTCATTTTATCTTTTGAAGATTATAATATTATTCAGTATTTATTTGGTTTTACTTTGAATGAAAACACTAAACAAGTAAGCGCTCTATAATTTAGATTCATTGAAATTTTTAGGATTTTGAACTTGTGCAAACTAAACTCGGCAGACTGCAGATAATTCACAAGATGCATAACTACAATATTATATATACACTAGAAATGTAGCCCGTCATAAAATGACGTATTCGATGAACGATGCAATAGTGTTGGAACATATGTTCGGCTGACAATTAGATGAATATTTGATTTCATTTTGTACACATATATTTTGAATAACCGGATATTAATTTCGAAAGCAAAGCCATTCTAGGAAATATCACATTTCGTGTCACAAACAACGAATCACTTTCACTGCACTGTTCTTTATTAGATGCAGTCTTTATCACGTTCAATTGTGCTATTCTTTTTTAATTACGTTTGCTGTGCTTAGACGGTGTTATTTTTTAAGGAGGCATTTTAAGTTATTAATGATGTAATTAATAATTTCTAACGCAACTAAAAAATAAAGATGGTACTTGTGTCAAGCTAACATAAACTGGAAATTTCTTAGAAGCATCATATTTTGTTTTTTTGAAAAATTTCTAAATTTGAAATTCTCGCTGTGAACAACAGAATCATATAATTCGTACATAAAGCATATTTGATAGTTTTATTTAATTAGTTTATGAATGAAAATATGATTCTATTGTCTTGAAATTCGGCACATAGCTGCGGAAAAATTTACTAAACTTACGTGCAAAAAATCAGCGTTGTATCTTTTAAGATATTCTATAGAGAACTAAAAAATGAAACATACACACCCACCCACACACAATGGCTATTATTATAGTAGATGTAACAATACGTGCTTCAGTATTCGATACTGGATGTGTCTTCAATGAGCTTGCAACGGAAAATTTTTCTTTCGAAGATCATTTATTACAAATAAGTTTAAAAAATATACCATTGAAAATAGGTTTTTTTTTTCGTTATATGGAACACTCATTTTTACGTGAGTATCACTTTCCCTATTTTATGTATTCTAAGGCTGTGATTTACATGAATTATTAAGGTAGCGCTTGAAAGCTGGGGAAGAGGGGCCCGGCAAGCTGCTGCGGTGGCGGCACGTCCGAGGTCGCACGCAGATGAGTAGGTGAATGGAGACAGTAAAGAATACGGGGAAGTAATATTTTTTATCCTGTGAATGAAACAGGATAAAATTAAATACCGCGTTAATTGAGTAACTGATAAGGTTATATGCGTTGATCTCCATTTCCATTCTCAAATCCTATATAATGGAATGAAATATTTTTTTATTCCAAAATGAGTTTTGGGCATAGATGTATTGTTTAATATAGGTGTAGATTTGAATAATTTTATTTTAAATTAAAAGACAGCAAGGACCAAATATAAAACAAAACGAAAAAGAGACGAACATAACTTAAAATATACAACAGCAAAAAAATTAAGGCAAGAGACACATGGGCCCATTTTTGATAATGCTTTATTTTAATTAATAATAAACCATTTGTATGAGAGGAGTACCATGTTACCATTTGGTGGAACTTGTGTTATTTTGAAGGTTTTGTTGCCTCTCTACATTTATTAACAAAAAACAAAACGTTTAAAAAAATTACTTCATATAATTATAAGATTAAAGAGACAAAGTGTGGTTTTAAATGTTGACTGAATTTCAGAGCAACACGGGGGAGGGTGGGGGGAATTGGTCATGTCACCAAGTCTGGAGTGCGGGGTGTGGGCTCAATGCTGGAACGGGCGGATTGAAGCCCCGTGGGGAAATATTTACTAGGGTCCCAAGAAAATGTATTATTCGTCACGGGTGGCGATGGGCGAAGGGTGAGAGGGGAGGTGAAATCTGTTCTTAATCAATTTTAATATATATTAATAGCTTTATTGTCAGGAGTCATTTTCACGAGAAGTTGATAAAGTATGAGATCGCAACTAACACGTTTCAACAATATAAACAAATAGATATTTTCCAAATTTACATATTTAAGGTAACGTCTTCTAAATCGTAAAAATTATCAATGCGCATACAAAAATATATAATACATATAAAGTAAATATAATACAACAAAGCAATGCTGGTTTATAAATAATTAACAAGGCTTGGTAAAAATATATTTAATTTATAATATTAGAGCAAATTGACATGCGCGTATTGATTTAATATGTGATAATGATCTCGTGAATAGTTATAACTAATTAATAAGAAAAGCCCAACAAGAAAATTAATCTTTTGCAAACAAAATATGAATGACTACAAATCATAGAATTTGCCGAGTAAAAAAAAATCTAATTATGTATTTTTAAGGTTGTTTTATGTAGCTGATCTGTTGTTGTAGAATGTAAGGGTTGTTAATTTTTTTATGAGTTTCAATAATCTAGGGACCCACGTGACAGTGCCCTTGGGAATTACCCGGTTCCTTAGTGTAAGAGTTCGGGCTTGTGCGGGTCCTATCGAAGCTATCCTTATAGAAAACCTACGTTGTAATAAATAGACGGCCGCCATTGATAAAGCATCTTCATTTGGAAATAACAACACATTATTTCAAGAGGTTAGGACTTGGTCACTTACAAGGTCAATTTCAACAATAATTTAAAAATAAATATGTACTACGACACAAGTGAATAAATCTAGATTCCTCAGGGTATCTTTTTAAAAATAATACATTTTTTATTCTCCATTCTATTTTACATGCAGTGTTTTTAACGTAAAAAATGTAATTACATATTAACTTACATATGGGTTCTGAAAAACTGATTAAAACAAGAAGGCGGCGAATAGTAAAATGCTAACCATTTGCTGATAAAAAAATTATGTTTTTCTAGTACAGTGCTTCTCAAAGTGGTCCCTATGGACCCCAGGGGGTCCCTGGGATCATTCAGGGGGTCCTTAGAAAATTAAAATCGATTTGGGGGTCCCTGAACAACGCCAGGGGACTGCGCAAGGTTCAATATAAAATAAAAAAACTTGTGATAGTGAAGTTAAAATAAATAATAATGAATACATTATAAGAGATTTTTACGTCCTAAGTAAAATATAAATATAGACAGGTGCATTTAATACAAGTAATAACAGGCATCGCGGTGAGTCAGGTAGGTTAATACAGGAACGCAATAGAGTCGATACATGCACCAACTAGTCTATAATATGAATTTATGTAATTTTTCACCCAAGGTCCGTAGGTATGTTTTCACCATGAAAGGGGGTCCGTAGACAAGTTTTGACTATGAAGGGGGTCCATGGGCAAGTTTTGACTATGAAAGGGGGTCCGTGGGCAAGTTTTGACTATGAAAGGGGGTCCGTGGGCCAAAAGAGTTTGAGAGCCACTGTTCTAGTATGACTAAAGTATTTGATGTTTAAATGAATTTGATAGAAGTTTTCATATATTATGGGTTTCAAAAGTAGGCGAATAAATTATTTATTTTTGTATTACATCTCAATTTGTTTTTTTTTTAAATGTAAATCAAATATTGGTTTTGAATTTTTCCTTTTTACCAATTACAGGCAATACAAAAATTACTTAATACATATTATTATTATTTTGGGAGACATATTTTTTTATTACTATTCAAAAGAGTAGGACAATGTACACGGTGGATTTTTGTTTTATGCGAGGCCCATGTAACATTTTACAGAAACAATAACATTATTGTTGCTGCCGGTGTTGCGATTCAAGAATACGTGTTGGCAAATCATTTACTAGGAAACGCACTCATTTGTGGAAACTAGTGGGAGAGACGAGTAGAAATCGTATCGATCGCTCCGCGGCATCGATTGCTGTCGCCGAGCTGGGCGGGCTTGGCGGGCGCGGGCAGGAGGCGGCGGCGAGCCCTCGGGCAGGTGGACTCGGTCAGAGCGGAGCGCGCGGCAGCAGCTCGGAGCCGGCGCGAGTGCAGGGCGTCAGGGCGGGGGCGGGGGCGGGGCGGGGCGGGGCGGGGCGCGGGGGGCGGGTCCCACCTGGCGCTCCGGGCGCGTGCGCGGCCCGGGCGGGCGCCGGCCTCAGACGCCCGCCGGCAGTCAGTCGCGCCGCCCGCTCCGGAGCTCCATGCTGGCAGGAGGTGGCCCGGTGGTGATAGTGTTCCGGCAGGAGCCGCCTGTTATGACGGAGCAGTCGGGCGGCCGGGGCTGCTAGCGGAGGATGGCGGAGCGCGGCGCGCCCGGCTTGATGCTCTCGGGCCTCCTGCTGCTCTCCTTGGCCAGAGGTCAGTGTCTCCCTTTCCTCTCCGATGCCCCCGGGCGCTCCGAGCCGACCTCCTCCGCCGTCGTCGTCGCCCCCTTCGGGCGGCCCGCCGGCGCGGCGGGGAGCGTCGTAAAAAATAACTGTTGAATGCCCCGGAACAACTGTTGCCGGTCGCGCTCTCGCCGGCGACGCGAGCCGAACGGCGGGCGAGACTCGGCCGCCGTCACGAAATTCGAAACTTTGGAGAGCAAACTTTTTCGAGAGCCCGTCGAAATTTCGAATTTCGACGGGCCGTCCGCGGAGCGCGCGGGCGGGGGCGGGCGGGGGCCGGGGGCGGCGGCGGCGCGCTCGGGGCTGCCGGGGCTGCCGGGGCTGCAGAGACCGCCGGAGCTGCCGGGGCTGCAGGGACCGCCGGGGCTGCCGGGGCTGCCGGGGGGCGCCGGAGCCTCGCCCGCGAGCGCGAAGAGCCGCGGAGAAGCCCCGTCGCCCATTCATGCGACCGAGCGGTGCGCATGTGTAGTCCCCGTCGACAGATCGGGCCGCTCCGGACAAAATGTCTATTCATGATCGTCGGCAGTCTGCAGGATTTTTTTTGATCGATCGGGTACCGATAATTTCCTTGCATGTCGTATTACGCCTCGAGATATATTTTTTTCAAAAGATTTGGACCGCTCTGCATTGACCGGAGTCGATTTTCACACTTTCATGTCGGAATCGCGAGAGCGAAGATGCTAAAATTCAAAAACAAATTTTATTTAATCGCCGGATACGGTATTCCATGCTGATTCGTCAAAAATACTAGCGATTAATTGTTGCAATGGCGGTCGCGGCTCCGGCGAGTCGAGTGCGAGACCAAATTTTTGACTAAATTACTCATTTCACGAATCCCAAGAAATTGTCAATAGGTTTTATTTTTTAGCAATTCAAAATAAATTATATATTGATAATATAAAAAAGCAAACGCTATAAGTGTCAAAATGTAGAGTAAATGATTATGCAAGATACGATGTCAATGTATTCTAAAAAAAAAAATTATTTGCTGAAAAATTAGATCACATTTATTTTGCAATACATCAGAACCGTCAATCGGTGAATCGGATCTTTGTGAAGTATAAAATAGTTTGATTTTTAAAAATATATAATATTAAGCAAGTCTTAAAAATTCAATAGACTCAAATTAGCCCCGTGTGGGTGCGGGGCGGGGCAGGCGAGGGCGCGGGGCTCCGGGCGCGAGTGAGGTGTCGCCAAGGCGGCGGGAAGTATTCTCGGGTGACATTCATTCACACGTCGCGCCCCCGCGCCCCTTGCCCCGCGCCCCTCGCCCCGCGCCCCGCGCCCCGCGCCCCGCGCCCCGCGCCCCGCGTGCCTGGGCGGGGCGGCTTACCTGATATTTAACACCGGAGATGGCCCCCGAGCTCCGCCGCCCCGTTATGAAGGGCCTTTCAGGTCATCCGCTGAAAGGGATTTTTAGACGTTTGATTCTGACAGCCGCACAAAGCGAGCGGAAAATGTATTACATCTCGAAGGCGTTCGAGACGAGTGCGGATAATTTCAATAGAAATTGTTATTCAAATTATTATTTCATTTGATAAAATAAATTAATTTTACACAATATATTCACCAAAACCTTTTTTATTTATGATTTAAAATGGTGGAAAATCTGCCTTCCTTCAAAGTGTGAATTCGCTCCTATTAAAATATATCAATTGAGTCGATAACTTTTTTCTATACTGAAAAAAATAGTAAAAATTCAAAAACCTATTGACGTTTCTCGAAGACGGACACGAGTTTTGTGATATTAGTAGAAGACATACCTTGCAATCATGTTTCGATTAGTATAATTTTAATATGTTTTTAAAATTCTCACATGCAAGTTGAATATAACTAGTCTGGCAAATATTGATAATGAATTTATTATAATTAACACGTTAGTGAAAATGAGTGACAATAAAAATACATTCTAAACCATCTGTCCTTTTTAAAACAATACAATAAAATAAAAGCAAATGGTTTTATTTTATTGTAATAAAATGGAGTATTACAAAATAAATACCAGTTCCATTAATCCTTTTTAAAAGTTAGCGTTTTATGAAAGAGTAATCTAATACTAGTTGAGGTGAGATTAAAAGCTGGTTTTTTTTTACCAATCAAGGTCTATATTTATATTGACAGCTAACTTCAAGAAAAATGAGGTTCTTTTAATTTTTTCAGAATTCTCTGAAAATAAGTTATCTAATTGCGCTGAGACTCGACTTGAGCTTCACTGCAGTTGAGAATTTTCTAGTAAATTTAATGAGCTTAATGTGTATATATAAATGTACATTGATATAAAGAATGTTTACACACAAAAGACACTTATTTTAGGCATGAGAATGAGCTTAAACTAATTATGAGCTTAAAGCATATATGTATATATACTTTAAGCTCATAATTAGTTTTTCAATACAAAATATTTTTTTATGAAAATATAAAAATTTACTGTATTATCAAGATTGAAACATGTTTACAAGTATTTAATAGATAGTCCTAAATTCCAGGACAGCAGTGATATTTTAGAAACTGACTAAGAACACCATAAAGAACTTCTTCCCAACAACCAAGATTTACGCCTAGCACCCCTAAAGAAAATATTTTAAATTAACAACTAAATGCCTCTTTGCGGTCTCTTCGCGGTCTCTTCTCGCACTCGGTGTCGTATTTCATTAGATCTTCCTTTTGCTCTGTGAGTTTTACAAATTACGGCAGTTTTTTACTGTTAATTTTCAGCGGAAACTTTCGGGTGATAAACCTTTTTTAACCGAGTCCGCCCGAAAATCGAGTCGTTACGAGGGTCCAAATAATATATCACGCTCCCTGTAAATTTCTCTCCAGCGACTGCATTGTCACTGCGTAAAATGTCAATTATTTTTTATTAAAATTCGGGTAGCGGCGAGGGCTGTAGGGCTGTGGGGCTGGATCCCCCCGCCGGCCCGAGGGTGACGTCACGACACATACCTGCGATGTGAGTTTCGCGATCCAGTAAGGTAAACAAAAATCTATTTAATTCGACCTCGAGCGGAGTGATGTGCCCCGCCGGCGCGCCGCTCGATAGCATTGTGCATGTGCTCGAGCGGTATCGCAGAGGCTTGTATCGGCCTCACGGCTGAACGTCTTCGTATAGGAAATTCGAGGGCGCTGATAAAAAACTGAATACCCTTGCGATATCCGAAGTTTTTGCTTCCGAAAACGCTGATACGTAGTCGGGAAAATGGTGTACAATAGAAAATTGAAATCGAATGATGTATTAAAAAGTGATACCAAATTCATTATGCCGTGCCGGCGGGCGTCATAAACGCGTTATGCGCGACTCGGGACTGATGGCGATGATTTATTAATTCCATTAACCACGCTTTCTCGGAACGGTGCAGAAAAAAGAAACATACACATGCATCGTCATATTTTGGGATGAAAATATTTAGCGGTCATTTCAAAATATTCACCACCGGCAGTTAGTTTAAGCGCGTTTTTTTATGTCATACCTTTTTATGTAAAATTATTGTTGCGGGTTTAAAAGCAGTCGGCTCGTGCTACTCGTATTATTCAAAAACGTACATCACTTTACAACGAGAATATTATACATGCGTTTGTAAATTTTTACGCAGCGAAATTTATCATTCTTATAAACAATTACTGGAATTACAATTTTCTAGAGTACTCGGCTAGAATATACATTTTACATTTATTTCCATTGAACAACTCGTCACACCCTACCACGTAAATGCTTCTTTCGTAGGCAGAATAAAGTATAAGCTACACACGTTTTCCCTACCGTATAAAATTGTAATTAAGGCATTTGAAGCGTTGATTGAGCTCCTAATGTAGAACTTTGTATAAAAGCTCAATTATCTTTAAACTGGATATTAATTTTAATAAATCGATTTAAATTTTAAGCAATATGATCAAATATCAGTTATAGTAAAAGTTACTTTTGATATGAATAATTTCTGGTAAGTGCTATGAAATAACAATGTTGAAAGCAAATTGAGATTTGAAGTTATTGATAATAAAATAAAAATGCCAAAAAATATTTTATAAACGATATAATAAAATGGTTTAAATATTTTTCTTTCTATTGTCTATACAATTTGCATATATTGTAGTTTTTTCATAATAATTTAAAGTTTAAACCGAGTAAATAATAGTTAAATAGTTAATAATAGACAAAATAATGCCTTTTTTTAAAACTAAACTCTCATATGTTTAAAATATCAATGCTGTGTAAATATAATATTAGTATTTTGTTACTATATTGTATTGATAAATAAATTCAAAGCTTAGACAACAATTCAATTTATTTCATACATTTGATCAAAAACACTGTTTGAACAGGTTTTTTTTTACTGTTACTATATTATACACTGAATCACTCGCTTAGGTACTAAGAGATGATAGCTTGTTATTCGGGGAAGCGGATGTTCTTCTAGTGACATGCCTCAACAAGCAGGGTCGTTCTCGAGTATTTCGGAAGATTGGGCTTTCCTTTTTTATGTATAGGAGTATTTACGAGAGAAAATAACCCTTCAGTCACTTGTACAAGAGGCGGGGCTTATCCAGCAGCCGCCCTGCTGGCTGACTCCCGGAGTAACCGCTCTACCTGGTGACCGCAGTTCTGATAGTAGCACATGGTATTATTCGTGTATGTGCTTTCATAAGCTAAGATCGAGCAGCACCGTTTCTCTCTCGAGATTTTCCAAGAGATGTAGAGGCTCCCCGGCGACACCGCTTACTAACTTTATAGGTGCTCGCTGTGAGCCCGAACAGCGTTTCTGTATTATTCGCGAATAGTTGGAACTTTAAGTTAGTTTGGTGAGCCTAAGTGGCGCTGCTACCTAATTTGATTAAATTGAAATACAACTGCCGTGCGTTATGCTTCGGTGTAATTACAAGTACTTTCAGGGAAAACTAAATAACTATTGCAACATTGATTCGGTATTTTTCACTGCGATATATTTAAATATCCAAGACTAAAAATACACTCGAAATTCTCAAACTGAACTGCTAAAAACGTGCATGTCATAGTACGAACGGCGAGAGCTCCAAAAACGAGCTAATGGAATCGCGAACAAAGCGGCACTATAATTAGTTCTCAACGAATGTATTCAGATGCAGTCGTTAAAATAAAACATTCACTTCCAACTCCGCTCTTGCTACTCAAAAAAACGAGCAAATAAGTTCTTCTAAGCAGTCGAGACCTTCTCGGTCCCGGGACGCGGTTTGGTCGATATCGGTTCATTACTCGCCGATCGAGTGCCTATCGGAAGAGCGAATACGAATATTTTCATGACCTATAAAAAGTCTTCTTTATTGAAATCGTAACGCGCTATTCACTCGAGAGGCGGTCGAAAATGAAAACTTTTGTAATATAATCGTGAAATTTTGTTCGAAAAACAGTCCCCTTCTGTGATATTGACGGAGGCAGGCCGCATAGATTTCCATGGGAATATTGCGAGCGGGCCGGGCGCGGCGCGGGCGACACCTCCGAGCTGGTCCTCTATAGGCGCACTTATCTTCGGGCGATACGGGATTTAAGGCTTCCGCATCCTTCACTTATCAATAGTATACGGGGAGTACAAGTGTATCGCTCTCGGGGGGCGGCTTACCGCCCGGGCCGCGGGGGGACGTGCCAAGGCGCCCACCCTATTATTTATGACCCGGCCTAGTGTTTATTTTCAAATGTATTTATATAAGGACTCAGTAACGGTTGTTTACGAGAGACACGACACTAATACTTGAACGCAGAAGCAACAGTAAGAGGAAATAGATTTTTGATTTAAAAATAACAATAAAAAAAAAATATTTTTCATTTTAGTTGTATCGTTCTCGATATCCATCACATTTGGTATTAAAAAGAAGTAGAACAAGGGTTTAAGAGTTGGGTGTTTTTGTTATCATTATTTTGGAAGGATCTGATTAATTTTGAACACATCAAACGTGTGCTCTCATTATTTGTGGTTATGTTAATTTAGGTATAATTATTATAACAAAGTAAACAACCTACACCGAAAAATGATGACATATATTTATATATTTTTTAAAACAATTCATAATAGTGTCAACCTATTGTCGTCGTATAAGATCGTTTACTTTTTTAAAAAATATATATATAATAGTTTCAATAAATTATGAAGTTATTATACCGCATTGAGGAATTTTATCACAAATATGTGCACTTCAATAACTATATCCACCTGCTCTCGATAAGGTTTGAATGATTTCTCCAGTCCCGTGATCGTCGCCGAGGCACCGGGCCGCCGCTGGATCAGTAATGGCCTTTCCTCTTCCCATTTTCTTACACCCCCGAGTGTTTCGCTTGTTTACTTTTGTAAATCAATTTGTTTTCTCGGGGAAAATTGAATTTTAAACAAGCTACGTAAACACGGCTTGTTTCAATTAATTATTAGTGAGATATTATTATAGTACGTGCAATATATTCAAAAGTTACCAGATGATGTTTACAGAGGAAATTTTATCACATGACTATATTTTGGTACAAATGTTTATTTATAATATTAACTTTTGTATATACATAATATCTAAACTTTATTGAAATGTTAATAAAAATAAAAAAAAAATCTTATCATCAATATCATCATTCATGATAATAATTAAAAAAGCCTTGTCAATGCTATGTGACAATTTATATATAAAGAATGTATAAACACACAAGACACTTATTTTAGGCATAAGAATGACATTAAAAATCTATATTAACTTATTTTGAAAATGACTTACCGATAGATTTTATATTGGTATATTATGTTTATTTTTATTCGTTATTTTATTAAAGCTTACTTTAAAAGTCATTAGAAAGCTATTAAGGAAGAGAAATACTCAATTTTCATACAAATGAAGATCTCGATGATGATATTCAACTGATTTGAATATAAAACTTTCTGTATCCATAGTAAAATTCTAAAAATTGTCCTGGATAATAAAACAAAACCTTCCATGGGAAAAAATCGCAAATCTTTTTTTGAGGATAACGTCGGCTTTAATTATTTTTTAAAACGTCAAAATCGTGACAATATAAACGAAGGCAATTTAACTTTTGATTACGTCGAACGATTATCTGCTTTTTGTGCCTTACGTAAAAAGCAGAATCTCGCCGGGAGAAGTTATCGCATTCAAAATTCTAATGATACTTATCTCATTACACAAAATGAAATTATAAACTGACGATTTATTAAAAATTAACGTCTACTAAGTTCAAAATTAGACTATAATTACAAGAAAAAATTTGTATTTAAAAAATAAAAGAAACTTTTATATCATATTAAAATTTCTTTTTCTGATTTTATTAAGCCAAAATAAAATGAATCGCAACTAAAGCTTTGAAAGAAGATGTTTTTATGGAGTTTTGATAGAAGCGTAGGCGCCGTGTTCAGTACTTCCCCGATCCTTTGATCTTCTGCCTCATTGATCGCAATATTGATTACGCGTTTTTAATTATTATCGGTCGCCGATTCGTCGCCAGTCTATCGGAAAGTAGTTTGTTTATTTTGTGTACAAGTGTACAAATAAAATGGCCAGTAAAATACAGGCAGCAAAAACCGAGAATCTGTCCGTTTCAATTATGCGGAAAGGTCCGTTTAAATAAACCGTTATCTTTTATAGACTTTGAAAAACGTAAAACTAATTTATAACAATAATTTTTTACATTATCGAATTTGCGTCACCGAAGTCAGGGTGAATCGGGTCGAGTTAAATACGCAAGGACCGGGCCTACCCACACCCCTGCGGCTGTCACCAGGGGTTGACAGTCTCAGGAAAGAGGAGATAGACAGGATCCGATAAGATATTTTATCCAAAAATACCTCGAAAGCCCCAGAAATCGGAAAATTTTCTAAATAAGAGAGGAATAAGATTGATGCTGTATGTAAATGGATCTGGCTTTTAGTTTGTTGTGCGCTTTTTAAGCTTCTGGTCCAAACCATCAGAGAATCGTTAATTCATTAAATGCATGTATTCATGCCGGAAAGTCGATAACGTGAATAAACGAGATATTTAACAATATAATCGATTATAATTAAATATATATATATATATATATATATATATATATATATATATATATATATATATATATATATATATAAACGGAAATCTGTGAAATTATATGGAATGTTTGGTTGCGATTATTTTGGGTCTGTTGGACTTGTTTATTTTTATAAAGGTAAAATAAAATACCAAGAATTAAAAAAAATCTTCTTATTAGTCAACCTAATTTTTCATTCCCATAGTTTCTGATTAAACTGGAGCATCGTGCATTTTCCGCCATTTGCCCGAACCTTTCTTTAGGCCAAGCGGGTGTCCTTTATACATCAAATAAAGACATCTCATTACCCAGTTAACTACCCGAGGCTTCCAGCCTACAAGGGTCGACTCCACGCTTAACTGGAAATTCCATATCGTACTGTCCACGATAGATTACTTCTAGGATCTGGATCGCTTTTTAATAGACAGAATTCGATTACGAAAAAATACCAAAGAAAATTAAATTAAAAATGCTACTCGAACCGAGATTCAGAAATTGCTTCCGTCTTTTTCGTTGTTATACTTATAAACACAATTAACGAGCAATCTAAATATTTGTCATCAAGGAAGTTTGAGTGAATTTTTGTAGGATCTTAATACGAAAGAAGGAGTTTCGAATATTCTTAAAAGCGGCGTAGCGGATTTGTTAAGCTGTGAACTGTTAAATAAGTAGTCGGGCAAATGTGTTGCTTGGCAATTGCAGGCGTGGGTGTATTTTTTTTTGTCGATAAATATAGTTGAATGGTTAATTTCCATCGCTCCAGAGATGTAAAAGCCAGCGCTGAATTGCTCCCTGACATCCAATTACTTGTTTATTATTTAGCTGCTGTGTGGGTTGCGGGCGGCCTGGCGCGGACAGGCTGCACGCCTCCAGCGTTCGTCTAATTATCCACAAAACATCGAATCTGTATCAGGCTTTTTGTGTAAAACGTATTTTTTCTTTATTCAACATGCTCAGTACTAATTTTGTGATTTTTTGGTGATTGTTTTTTATTGTTAAGTACTGTGTGATCGAGAAAGTTGTGGCCGAATCGTTAATTCAAAACGAGATATATTGAGAAACACTGAGTTTATTTTTTATGTTTCAAAGATTCCATTCGTAATATAATTAAAAGAAAATCAGTTGCCTTGCTTGAACATACAGTTTTGAAAGTTCATAGCGTGCATCGTTCGACAAATAAACTGAAAGAATTGTTCAAGCACGATAAAGTTGGAAAAATGTGTTTAATTAAGTAAGTGCTGTCGATATGAACTGAAGCCCGAGTTGCGGAAGTATCGGGAGGTGCAGGTGGCAGGTGATATTTTCGCTAAATTAATTTGCTAGCCGTCGCATTTATTCGTAGACGGCTCAGTGCAAGTTTGTAGAGAAAACTTTAGCAGATTTTTTTGTGCATACATAATGGCCAGTAATGAACAGTCGAATGATATTAATAAATAGTTTGTAGTTTCTTTCAGAGCTAATATGAGGTCTAAAACTTTGATGTAACTCGTTGGTGATAATAATCCAATAAAATGCAGCAACTTGTACTTCTAATAGCACCAATAACTGCATCAAAATATTACATAATTTATTATAATTGTTATCAACGATTTTTACCTATGAGTTTTGACTATAAATTTTGAGTAATGATTTATTTTTCTATTCATTCTGAAAAGCAAAGGTGTGTGGGATTGAAAAATATTATATCTAAAATTTTATGAATAGCGATAAAACAAGAAAATTACCGAAGAAAACACATAACATAAAAATAAACTTTAGAAGTACGACATTAGATAAACCAACTTCATTTTTTGAAGATTTGAAAGAAAAAAAGACCCTGCGAGTAACGTTAGCACTTGACGTACAAAGGGCTCGCCGGTTTAATGAGGTAGTCTCCGGGGCTTTGTAAAAATATTACGCGAGCGGGAAAATTCATCTCTCGTCATAACAAAGCTCCCCTGCTGGATAGGCACATTGCGTTACAAGTAAACCGATTCTCATTACAATACAGCACGCGCGGTCTGGCCTCTCGGGGGTCTGCTTCCGTCCTGACCAGCCGCAGGCTTGACTAAACCCTTCAATTCAGTGTTTTAAAAAAATCTATCGAAGTTTAGAAAAAAGGTTGAAGCGCATCGATCATATGTATTTTATTTTTACTTTTATCTTTTATTAAACTTATATTTTGATCGATAAAAATCACAGGTCAATTCTATTTATTTAGGTAACATTTTGTGAGTTTGCTGGGTGCGGAGAGAGTTCACTTGTCGTTTGATTCACATTTTACACGGCGTGAATTCACGTATGCGCCATTGCTGCGAGACAGCAAATAATGCCTTTTACAGAGAAAACCACTTCCAAAGCTATTATTTACGGTGCTATTTGTTTTAAAATTGAACATTTATGACAAAAAACTTTAGCTTTGGTTTATGCGATACAATCGTAGTTGGTAGAGATATTTATGTGCCACTAAGTAGCTATTGAAACTCCATAACAACTTCGAGAAAAGTTTGACTTCATATATAATTTGGCTCAAGCGCGTATCAGTGTTGGAAAAATAATACATGGCAATATTACTATCTCGATCTGTGAGTCATTATTCTCCATGAAAGAAGGCTTCGCCGTTAAGTCCGCCTGTGCTCGCTTGAGAGTCCGCCAGTAACTCACGGAGGCATCGAAACATTTCACACTCGCGTCCGCTGGCCGAGCGCCAGTAATCGCACCCAATTACTTCGCTCCGCCTCCAAAGTGTTTTAGATGCCTCGTTCGTCTCGAGCAAGAAGCTAGAAGATTTTATTTATTGTTCGTTCGATTGTGGCACTTTAATTTTGAGGGTCTACCGATGTATGGGAGGCTCAGGCCCGTTCTTCCCCGCCTCCAGCTGCACGGCAGCACGTCCCGTTCGGACGTGGGTTCGCCCAGTTGTTCAAATTAAGTCCGTCATTAACAGTGCTATTATTTTCGGAAGATCAATGTCAGAGCAAAAAATTAGCACATCGCTACTGAATCAGATTTTCGTTCAAGTCTTTGGATAATTGAGCTAGATCTTACATAATGTGCAAGCTAAGTAATACTATAATACATAAACTTTCTCAAAAAAACGAAGAAACTCATTTAGCATGCAAAAAACTCTGTCTAGGTAGGTGTCTTTCGTTGAATAATAAAATATAAAGTTACTGCATAATTAAGTATAAATTGACGCTTTAGCCTACAGTAAACCCAAAACAATACACTAGAAACAACGAAGACAGTAAAACTTTGATCCATGAGGGACAATTTGAAAACACGCACTAAACATATTCAGAGGTAGGCGTTTTTACTGTAAGAGGTCGATAAAGTTTCACTCAATAGTATTTTTATTCTTTACCTTTCCGACCTTTCCCGAATTCAATTCCATATTTTATATCGTATTGATAGACTGGCAGATTCGGAAAATTTCAGTAAAAATGGAGGTCTGGTATTTTATTTAAATTTTAGTTTACGATACGAAACATTGATATAAAAGTAGATATAAACGTATTTAGTCCAAAAAAGGTTTTTTTATGATTTTTTTTTATAACAGCGGTTGGTGTTTCGATGAGGTATTAAGAGTAAAAATAATTAAATGATGCGTTTTGTTGAAAATTTTAATAAAAAATAAAATACAATTCTGTAACAAATTAGGACTGTGCCCGTTGTGCGCACACACATTGAACCCAAAACCCAACGAAAAATAGTCCAAGCGGGTGAAAAAACAACTTTTATTGCTGAGAGAATGTTTGACTCCAGAGACGACCTCTCTCGGGAATAAAGTTTGTTCGCCGGCCGGGGCCCGCCGTACTATCGATCAAAATCTCACCTGGTTGTCGCTACGCTTCTTATTATATTAAAAGGTAAACACCGTTTTATGAAAATTTAACGGGACCAAACAAGTTTGAATCTTCTTTAAATTTTAAAACCGCGCCGAGTTCACGGGGGCGAGGTTGAACGTTACTCGAGGCTGGCGCTCTTTAAAGGCTATTCGATAATTTAGTAATGAAAGCACACCTGACATTCGTCGATAAGGATTCACCGGTATATTTTGAAATTTTAGCTCTATATTTCAGTACTTCCTCAGCCATTTCAATAAATATTTATTGAACATACAACGAGGATGCGCTTCATCACTAATTTCATAGCGTATGATATTGTTCCTTCAAAAGTTTTTATTTGAAAATAGACATTGACTCGAGAGATCCGCGAGGGTCTCACCGTTCGTTCGATAGTCGCAGCGAACACACATTTCATGTACATTTAGTGAATTTCAGGAGTAATAAATATTTTCTAATTCTTCTTTATGGCCATCGTTAATATCAATCCGGCTGCGCGCGGTCGCGATCGCGCCTGTAATCCGCGCGCCGTTGCGAAGCGCACATCGGAGTAAAAAGGAATGTTCAACACTCGTACTGAAATAATTAAAACGTTCGTTTTATCGCTTTTTCCAAGAAGTTAGAGCTCGCAGTCGGTGCTTCCGCTTGTGTAGGTTCGTGTGCCGCGGCGTTACTGACTTCGAACATAAGCGGTTATAATGCGAGGGGCTGTTGCCTGGCGTGGAGCCTGCGAGTGCGGCCATCTCACGTGCACTTCCTCAGTCTAAATTTACAATTGAGTGCTTTAGGACGTACGCAGTTCTCATTCTTGTAGTATTCTATTCCGAATATCACTCGCGTAACAAGCCTACAGACTCCCTGAGGTTGATTTCCATAGCGATTATTAGTTCTTCGCTGCTCATACGACTCATAATTATATTTGCCATTTTATTGCCAACTTGTTGAACTCAAAGATAGAATTATGTTAATTTAAATATAATGGATTTTCAAGAGTAAATTTTGCTCAAGGCAAAAAATTTTATTTATTAAAATTGTATATTTTTTTATTTATTTAAAGAAAACTTCGCGCCAATGAAGAGTACAAATGCTTGTTTCGTTCCGCCGCGTCGCAGGGTAGTGTAGGTAGTAAGTAGCAGGGCGGCCGACGCGGGTACATGTATTTATTTTAGCCGCTGCCACTGCGAGCGATGTCACTTCTGTTGCTTTTGTGAATATCACCATCGGATCGATTTTGAAAAAGCGACGGTAGTAGCTTCACACGCGCAGCCGATGTTCCGATATGCCCGCTGGGGTTTTCGGGGATAAATGTTTCCGAACCTAATGAGCGGAATTAAAGCTGGACATTTCATTAATGTTTCTGAATAATAGATGATGCAAGGCAGGGTCGAGTGGACGAGCGGAAGTGCGAGGGTCGCGTTACTGAGCTCACTGTCGGATGTCATCAATCCGGAGGAAATCTGTACATCCTCAAACTCCTTTCTTGTCTCGAGAATATCTCTCATGACATTTTAACATCACTCATAGTGTCAAACTGTCATTGAGTGATGAATGGTATTAACATATAAATTTGAAAAATAACAAACTCGCTTTAAAAAACCATATTATAATCCTAAGAAAAATGTTAGTTACACATGCTCTTAATGTGATAATATATATTTATGAATGAACATATTTCTTCTCAAATAGGTTTTGTGAAATACGCTGAATTTTAACACGCAATATATAAGGGGAATATTTTGTTTTGTCTGTGGTGACATTTATATTAAATATGAATTCTTTTAATTTATAAATAGCAACTACAATTTTTACTCTACTTAATTCCTGAGCATTTTTTTAAAAATAATCCCATGATAATTCACGTCTGTTTTGATGCTTATTTAACACGGATATTTATCAGCGTAGTTTTATAAAATTTTGTAACCGTATTACACGAGAAGAGCAACCGATAACTATGACATAATGCTGTAAAAAAAATTGTGATATATAAAATGGAAGGCACAAAAACGTTCCGTCAGATTAATTTTAAAATGATTAAAAAACAAAAAAAAGTCCTCCTGTCACCATTTTATGTAGCGAGTTTCTGTAATATTCGTTGTTCCCGAGATATTTCGCGGAAGATTAATTTTGTCGCCCCCGGCCGCCGGTCAGTCAATCCTTCCGCCTCGGCCGCATTTTTTCCAGTCTCCGCCCCCGGAGTGTTTCGGGACTTCTGCTGAGTTTTCTTTTTGTTTCGCTCGGCCGCGCCGCCCTCGCAGCCCGAGGAAGTTCTCGCGCATCTGGAGATTTCAGAAGCTGAAGGAAGAGTGTGCCTCCGAATGTATTTATTATATTGTGGACTATATAATAGCGTAGCGATACTTTGTCATTGAAATCGTTCGTATCACATAGGACAGTCGACAGTCGACAGATATAATTGCCGTTGAAGATTATAATATTTTGAATCGTCTGGAGTTTAGATTTATTCGTAAGAAAACTAATAGATTAAGCAATCTTTTTTGTGTATTTCTCATTAATGTCGACCTAGATTTTTTATTTGGCTGTTTTTGTCCTCCTTCAATTTGCCCCGGTGGCTCATATTTCTTTGAGAATTTATTCTTATTGATTTTATTTGGATATTTTTCTTTATTCAGGAGGCTATTTTTACGATACATTATTTTGTCTCAAGGCCACTCGGCTTCGGAAATTGGGTGCTCAAAGATGGAGCTGACGTTTTTGATATTGACCGGGAATTGAATTAGGTTCCCCGAATCGGAAGTGGAATGATTTTTCCATTGGTTCAGCGCTGGCAGGGGTGAGTAGAATGAAGTGAAAATCGTTATTTATGTGTTTATTAAAAAAAAAACAAACAAATCGGTCATTAACGCTTTCTTTTAATCTAATGTATTCGTCGAAGTCCGGCTTCATCTTCTTACTTTACCTCTGTTGATTACGCTTTTTAAAAATTGTTTTTACACCGAAATTTAGTTTATACGTCATGGAAAAAATTCATAGATTTTTTTTTAAATCAACATATATTATATCACAGCGTTTTATTAAAAAATCTTACTAACCTCGACTTCACTGACCATTAACCTTCTGAGATGGTCGTGAATAATTTTTCGTCGTATTAATTTTTGCAAAGTAGACACTATTATTTATTCCTTTCGTTATTACATAAAATGCACATTTTTCACGAGATTCGAAAGCCATAACATGAATCAAAGAAAGCGAATTCGATTTGTTAGCCCGAGCAGTCCGCCGATATGTATGACGCGAGAAACTTTTATGTGGTGTGCGTCCATTCAGAACTAATAATAGTTCGTTCTTGTCATTAATAACAATCGTGCGGCGGTCAGCAAATATCTGTAAAGCCAAGAGGCTTGCGGGAGCTCCGGGCAAGCTTCTCCTGGATACACAATACATGACACACCCACAGTTTGCAGCACTTTGTGGACTATTATTTAATTAGAATATTTAATTACAATTTTTTAGTAACTGCTTGAATCCTTTTTAAGACTATTCTGCCTAAAAACAGGTTGTAGCAGATATTCATTAATTATGCACAGTATTAATAAAACGTAATGGATAGTATTCTATTGTATTTATACCACTATAAGTATTTTTTTTATGAAATATTTTTTTTAACTTAAAACAATCACTGTGACTCATATAGATGTGTCTTATTTCAATATTAATACATTCTTAGAGATGTTGTTAAATCTCGTCTGTAATGAAATGAGTTACAGTAAAATAAATGACCTAAAAATAAAAAAAAAGTTTACTTCATTTTAATTGCAGGCATTAAATTTTAACTAATAATTCTTTTGTGGTGAATTATTTTATAATTAACAAAGTTTTCATTCATATCATTTTGTCATTTAATTGAATGAATTGAAAAAAAAATCAGTATTTATTTGGTATACCAATATTTTAATATTGTTGTTAAAGTTTATCAGATGTACTAAATCATCAATATTTCCATTTGTTAGCCACAATTCGACTGTGGCTTACTATATTTAGATAAAGCAATATAGTATATTATAATACGGTTACTAATCATAATGATTAATTTATATTAATAAACTTTAAGTAATTTTTCATTAGAAGGAATACCCAAGCACCTCATAGTGTAGTATGAATGCGAGTTAGAGCGCTTGTAAATATGTGGTCACATTTAGTTCCATCTATCTCCGTTTAGGAAGAAGTTTTGGGGTTGCTGCGGAGGTTTTTGCCAACAGAAAACCTCGCACACACGCTTTGTTACACAGAATTATCCAGAGGTCTCTTTATTGACTGAGAACCGGCGACGACGAGAGGATTAGGATACAGGAAACAAAGAAATATGACAAGCAGAGGCTGGGAAAGGGAAGAGAGGCGGATTGCGTTGAAACTGTGCTGCCACATGAAGGAAAAGCTTTTGGTTATTCGAATAAGAAAAAATCACCAAGTCCTTGCGCGAAAGTGTTTATAATTTTGTCACAATCTTCTCATGATTCGGTAATTCATATGCGTTTGGTTAAATAAGTAAATACAAAAAAAAATAAACCACTGTGTTGAAAATATGATACTTGTTGGTTTTGGATTATATTTAATGATTTTAAATATTAAAATCAAACTTTTAGCATACAACGATGTACATGTATTACTCGACTGTTAACTTAATGAATTGATGTGAATATAAAACCCAGCTAATACAATATCATTGATTTAAAGTACTTATCGAATATTTAGGTTATATTATAGATTGTTTATCTAACCGAATTGCGTTATAATATTTATTTTACAAAAAGTTTTAAATGGCATGACATTTATAAAACTGTGTTACTCTTTTCAATAAATCATTTCAATATAAAAACTAACAAAGACTCGAATGAAATATGAAATAATTATGCAAATAACGCTGAATAAATTATGGTATCAACGGCGTTTAAGCTTTTGGAGATTAAAATTTATCGTTTTTTAAACGTACTCCGGAGCTTTCTCCGGATGCTCAACAATATCAAGCCTAATAGTTTAAATAATTTTATTTCCCCTCACTCGTGCCAGAGAAGGCATTGCTCCGCTGCTGAAGGCGGTTGCGCGCTTCAGGCAAATTGAGCAGATTTTTCGCTTCTTATCTTATCAGCAGACAACAGTTCGCATTTTATGGGGGTTATAAATCATCTTTTTTTAGACTACTCATGGGTTCTTCGGGATTCTAATCTAGGCTTTTTCTCTTTTCTCTTCTCTCTTCTTCTCAACAATATTATTAATTGCAATCTATATTAATCTCGTCTCCTTTCTGCTGACTTTACAAACCAATTTTTTTTCTAAAAGTCTTAATATCTCCGTGAAGATTGCGGGTTTGTATTCTCGAGCACAATGCAAATAAATTAAAATGAAATTCACAAAGTGTTACTGAATTTGACATTTTTATTAAATTATTTATTATTAATGATATAATCTTGAATAAATTAAAATCGTCCGTAAAGGATGCTTATTATTTTAAACTCGAAAGATACTCCGACGAATGAGACGGAGGTGTCAAGGAAAATCAAAATCGCAGCCTCGTTCGGTTCAGAAAATTCAGAAAATGCTCTCGTTTTGCTAACGGAGGGGGCCCAGAGAAAGCCCGAGCCCCTCACCCCGCACCGCGTCCCTTGTAGAGCTTCAAAGCCCTAAACCTTGACCCGATCTGAGAAGGGGGGGGGGATAAATATGACGACAGAATTAAATCATTCTGGAGCACCAATCGTCTTCTTGCAGAGCACGATTACACCAAATTAGACATAAAAAAACCTCTAAACGCTTTTAGACGAATTGACGGAGCTTGTAGTTTTTTGGAATTGTATTTTAATTATTTAATGTTTTATTTTTTAAATATTAAATTTCAATATTTTGAAGTGATGAGAATAAAAGTCGTTGCATTAAACACTTGCGTGTAAATGATTTGAAAAGTTAATCATGTAAAATGAAAATGCAAAGATTTTTCTGGTTTATTGATAAAGTGTTATCGAGTGTTGTGATTTATTAACAAAAAGAGTCAATACGTTTCGTGTCGCCAAAAATCACACATTATCATCGGCGGCGGCCGGCGCCACAACAGGCGGCCGGGCTGCCGCGCGGCCCGGGCCCGCCGCCCCTGGCCGTCCCCCGCCCCCCCCGGCCGCCCCGCCCCGCCCCGCCCCGCCCCGCCCCTCGGCGCTCGGCGTCCCGCTCGCGCCGCCGCGCCGCCCAGGCCGTCCCGCTCGCCGCCCGCCCCGCTGCACGCCCCGCCGGCGGGCTCGTCGCTCGTCGCCATGGCGATGGTCCGGGCCCTCCTCCCCGCCCCGCCCGGGTCGAATTAGCCGCGCCGGGGGACCCCCGAGGTGCGCCGCTCGGAGCACGCCGCCGCCCCGCCGCCCCGCCGCCCCGCCGTGCCTCAATAAAGGATGCGTTTGCGATTCGATCGCCGTCTCCAAATTGCTTCTTCGCTCGATTGAGTGATATATTTTTTTCATTTAAAAAAATATTTTCATCGTATTTGTTTGAAACAATCTGACAAATTTTTTTGTACAGAGTTGCGGAACCGGCTCGTTATGATTTATTTTGAGCGACCCGTTTACCGTGCCCATCACGTCCTGCGAGTCTCATGAAAATTTACCAACCGGGCAATAAGGGAAACGCCGCCGTTATGATACATGATCGCATATGATCCCGGATCGTGACGGAGCCGCGAGGTCCCGAGTAAGTCCCTCTTTAAAAACGATAACGAGCAGGGCTCGCCCCTTCAGTGAAAACGTTTTTGCCCTTCACCGGCGGAACAAAGGCGAACAGCAGCAAATAAATCGCAGAAAATGATTTCATTTTGATATCGGACGACCGATAGGGACCTCGTAAAGTCGACGGGTAGTGAGGAGCGTCCGAGAATCCGGCCGCTCCTGCGGGCGTCATTCTCGGAACCTTCGCTCCCGAGAACGAGCATTCCGCGCTTATCGCGTGACACTCGGACGCGAGGAAATATGAACGTGCGGGAGATGAATGGCGCATACCGTCGGTCCGTTATTTCTCTTTTATCAATCACATTCCGATGTACATATATTACGCGCCAGTTCTTTGAAAAATATTATGCGCGAGGGCGATCGGAATAATAAAAATGACGGAGGGCGGCCGCCGAAACGGCCTTCGTGTGCTGTCCATTAATTGAGCGCTGGGAACTTTTAAATAAATTTCAAATTTATCGAAAGTCCAGACGGGAAATTTTGATTAAAATATAATTGAAAGTTTGCGAGCGCCGAGCGATCGTTCGGTTATAGTTTTCGCAACAGTCGTTTTGCCGGGTAAATATAATATTTTACAACAACAAAAGTAAAAATGTATCGTGTCCCTCAATAATTTTAATGCCTAAACTTTTCCAATTCTGGAATTATATTTCGCCTTGCTCGATAGCGCGTAACATAAAATACGGTCGAGGCGGCTTCGCGACTGCTTCGCCCGTAACGAAAATAATTTGCAGAAAAAGGAGTCAATTTCAAATATTGATTTCGATATTTCGTCGATATTGGGATTGTGTCGGGGCATAAGCAATAAATAATTATGCCTGTGGTGATTTTTCTTCCTCACGGGGCGCGGCCGTCCCTCGCAGTGGGTTATCATGTCTTTATAACAAAGATTTACGATTCCCTCGTACTCTGAGGCTCGGCCGGACGAGGGGTATTTATTAGCGTATTTTTCTCACCCACAGGTCCGGTGAAAGGTTCTTTTGTCTACCCTTTTGGTTAGCACCTGTAACTAATTTATAAGCATATTTATTCTTAAATTATTTCTCTTCCGAAGTCCGAGTTAGGGAAATAGATACTCAGCTTCGTAATGAACGACAACGCTATTGATGCAAATATATACCGGTTTTTACTTAATAACAAGGAACAATTTTCGTAATATTTGGATTTGCTCCCAAAACTTTACGCAGTTTGACTTTTGAGTAGTTTAATTTGAATTGTCGAGGATTTGAGTTTGAGTTTGAGTCTAAGGGTCACGAGAAAATTACTAACAGAAATAATTACGTGCACGCGAATAATAGAGTGGAGACTCGGTTTATTAGTTTTCCCCGCACATAAAGGTGAATGCATATTACAAGAAAGAAACTTTTTACTATCGATAAACGATATTTTATTGTGTATTTTATTAAGACTCAACGGAGGGTCGGCCGTGAAATGAAATTGGACCGCCCGGGTCGAAGGCTGCGGAATTTTTACGAGGTCGGGCAGCGAATGTCCACGCGGGTGCTAATATCAAACAAAACCGAATCGCCGAGCGATCTGACTTTATTTCCCGTTCAGTCCTTAAGCCGATCGTCGGCAGTTAATAGGCCGGCGGTTAATCGATCCGCCATGTCGGGTTGATGACAGCCCCGCTCTCTGGAACTTTCTCGGGCGATGATTTAACACCCGGCCTGTGGAGGCAGGCCCTGGAACAATATTGATGAGTGGCTCGCCTCCTCGCGCGTCTCCCGCCCCGACTCGCACTCCAGCGGGCGGCCGTGAGTGTCGGGGGCTCACCGAAGCGGAGAGCGCAGGATGCACACTCCCTACTCGTGCGGGAGGGACGTAGAATCCTATTTAATCAATTTTCATACCATTGACACCAAAGATAAGATATTGTAGAAATAATAGTTGAACGTTCCTTTTCAATTATTAACTAACGATCGAACTAAATATAGTAATTAAAATCCGAAATATCCTGATTAAATCAAACATTAGAGAAATCGGGAAACTTTTCAACTTAGTTTTTCGTTAGTAAGGGGAACAAAGAAAAAGCACAAGCGAAATGTTAAAGCGCTCAATAAAGCATTTAGATCCTATCGACCTCCATCGATCTTGCACAAAAGACGCCGTTACAATTTCTCAAGTCCTTTTGTATTCAAACCCAACCTCCTGAACATTAATATATTTCATTGTAGTTAAGACATAATACGATGTTTTAATATAAAGAAATCTCTTTGAAGCTCTCGTCTCAGGTCGAATAAATTGTTTAGTTATCTATACTTATGGATCGATATTTACGACTTTACCTTATAATGTGAATGCAGAAATATCCTTCTTATTGTTATTATTACGATATTTTGACATAATTATTATTTTCAAAGATAAAAATAATTAATGAATTTTTAATTTAAATTTTATAAAATTATGTTTCGTTCTGTGATGAAATTACATGAAATATCTGTATAATATGAAATCCCGTAATTTATTACGAATTAAGTCTTACATAAGTGGAAATTAATAGGATTGTGTTGACGCGTCTTGTTTGTAAAATGTAAAATATTTGAGGGCGCGTATTTGTATCGGTGCGAGTCCAAGGGCAGGTAATCCCGAGAAATATTTTACGATGGAATGTTTTGCTCGAATAATTACTATCGCGGATAGAATGTTAATATCACAATCTGCCCGGATGGCTTTATTAGACATAAAAAGCTAATAAAACCGAGAAGGTTCGTGTTTGTTCGAACATCTCGTTGAGGCTGGTGAATGTACTTTTACCGCGGAATGCAAAAATGCTCTGGGCTTCGGGTGTTGGCCGAAAAATCAAACTGCAAAAACTTTTTTTTAGTAAAAAAATAACCGCTGTACCTTGCTGGATGCGTACTTTTAAGATTATAAAAAAACAACCAAGAAACGAGAGGCTTAAATATAACATTTACCACCATAGGTACTTAAAGTAAAATGGAACTTAAAAATCTTCGCCGTAATTTATTTAGGGAAGGTTGGCAGGTAACAAAGTTTCACTATAACAACAACACACTCCCCCTGGAGCTCGAGGCGCCCGCCCTTCAGCCCGGGGTGCGGAGCTCTCGCGTCTCACTCGGCAGGGACTCCCGACGTCCCGCTCTGCTGATCCTGAGAGTTCAGATTTAAGTCACATTGTTACCCTCTCGAACAGACCCGAAAGCCAAAAATTATGAATAATTAACAGCAAAACAGCCCAGGCCTGTAATAATGTAGGGCTCGACGAAAAGACTTACATTAGAGAGGGAGGGGACGCGGAAAGAGGCCATGAATAACTTCAGGAGCCACTGGAAAACTTTTTTCACACGCAACCTCTAACAAGAGAGCCTATTAGGATGAGCCTTACCCTCAAGAAAAACGGATTGCTGGGTTTTAAATACGGACGTGCCTTTGGTCGCAGTTTTCTCTTTTAGGGCTTTGTGTATCTTACACTCCCTTCGAAAAGTTTATACTTTTTAATTTAGAAAAGAATGTAAGTCAATATTGGTACTTTAATTAAAAGTAATTTAGATTGTTATTAAGAATTATATATTCATGTTTGTTTTAACTGTAAAAAAAACTACTCCATATAAAAATATTACGTGCACTTTAAAATATATAAAGTATTTTATGTAGAATAATAAACTAAAATAATAACAATGTTTGACTATCTGACAGGAAAGTTTAACGGTTTTTGAGTTATTAAACCATAAAAAAATGGTTACGATCTACAATTAATCTTCAATTTAATGTTACCACCGGCGTTGTAGACTACTGATAATAAGTAAAAATATGTACAACTAAAAAATAATATGATTGTTATTTTTTTAAATATTTTGAAAGTCATAAAAATATCCAGAAGGAATTACGTCAGCTCGGGTATGAATAAAATAGTAAAATCTGCATGCACCGTTAGTAAGAAAGAATCATAAAAGCAAGTGGCACGGAGCGAGCACTTGAAGTCGGACACCCGCGTAACAAACATGCTTCTCTTCTAACACGATTGTCTGAAGAACGTCTGAAGAATGATTTGGGAGGGCCCGAGAAACTAGCAACTAGCAACTAGCGCCGGGCTGGCCTCATAAATCTTTCTAAGCACGCTCTTACAAGATTTTCAGGGGTAATGCAATTTGGCGGGTATACTTTAAATGCTAGATTCTGGAGGCTACATGTAGCGCTCCGAGAATTTCAGTAATTAATCATACGTGGGGGGCGGGGGTCGAATCGAAGTTAACTATGTTGAAGGGCAAAAGCTTTTTAGGCAAGTTGTCTGAGGTGAATACATAGGGTCATCAGATGCAGACGGCTAATGCTTAATTATTATTTTCTATAATATTTAACAAGTTAACAGTGTAAAGAATCGATGATACACATTATTAAAAAAACGAAAAGGAAAAATTTACTGGTGCTAAATTTTAAGAACAAAAAAAAGTATTCTCCATATCGGGCTAAATGGTAACTAATAGCCGCATATATTTTTTAACACTTAAATAATGGTTTGAATTAGCGAAACATTTTATCTCTGTTTTCCGAAAACTGTAGGTCGTATCCCGGCTAAAGGCAAATCCCCCAATTCCACAGTGAAAAACTCGACCTAAAGCCAGGACCGTTTTTGCGAAGAAGGTGAGCCACGCTGGAGAGGAGCGTTCTGCTTGCCCAGATATTCTATTAAGCCGTGTAAATTTGCCGGACATTGACTAATGTACTCCGAGCCGATACATTGTTTAAAGCGTCCGAAATCTATCTTATTCAGTCTGCTATAATTTACTCAAAAAGCGTACTGTTGTCCAATACATAGCGTTATCTCTCCGACCAATCCCGGCGCTCCACTCAATTTTGAATTGACGCGACCTAAAGACCCTTTTCACGCAATTAACAGACATTAGCGATGTCACAATTAATATACAGATAGATACATAACTAGATGCGCCAATTAAAATGTTTGTTTAAATGTCTTTTCGTTAAATATTTCAAAAGATATCCAAAAATATCTCTAGCGAATTAAAATACGGGTGTATCCATGAATAAAAATCCGATTTAAATTGAAAACCAACCAAATGCACACAGAATATAGAAAAGATAGTTTACAAGCCAGCGGGAGCAGTAATAATAACGGGGGAAATCCCGAAAACTAATAATAAAAATATATGAATTTTAACCAGAGTGGGAAATGGGGAACGTGAAAAATGTAGGAACGCCGGTGGCTGCATTTTCCGGTCAACGCTTCGGTTTGCGCTCCCGGCCGCCCGCGCTCACGGTGAGTGTGCAATATTTCTTCGTAAAAACACAGAATTTCCAACCCTTAAAATTCCGATTCGCATTTTACATAGTATTTTCGCGCTAGTACGAATTGTGATTTTTCTTTGCATTATTTAAACAACATTTGAACATATTTGTATTGCAAATAAAAATATTTTTAATTTTTTTATGCGTATGCAAATTTAAAAAGTGAAAAAGTTAAAAAAAATTGTAAGAATGTATTTAACCGTTGCATGAAAAGAAAGGAATCTCATTAATTAGCAATTGAAAAAAATAGTTTAAATGGGACATTTTATCTTTTGGTCGCAGTAAGTATTCATGTCGTGGTTAAAACAAACAATTTTAAGTATTAAATAAAGCATGCATATATAATATAATACTTATGCTAAAGTTAATGAATATTTATATGTTTTTATACTGACGGTTTTCATGTCTATTGACAATTTGATTTTTGTTATTAAGTCACGAATTTGGTGATTTAGAAATATCAATCTAAATTTCTCATATTTTAATGGCGTATAATTATTTCCATTGGTTCCAGTGTTCAAGCCCAGAACCCCCGAAATGATAAGCGCACACTTTCATGTGTTGCTTGTTTGTTGGTTTCTTGTTGCGATGTTTACGCAATTTAATTTGGGATAACCAAGGCCCTGATTTACGTAGGACCTTTGGCGGGAGCGCCCTAGGCCTCCGCCCCCTGGGGCGCCTGGCGAACTGTAATTAGTAAGCAAATATTGAAGATAAATGGCGACAATTACAAATTCTTTATGGTAATGTGCTTTTAAGTCACCCTTATAAATAACATTCTAGAATTAATACTTGAGGAATGTCGTTAAACTTCACTGTCTATAAAAGCTAATGATTTTTATCAAGATTTAAATTTGGGAAATAAATCATTAATGAAAGATAATACGTCTTTTCACTTCTTGGACAGACCGTCCTCTAATTTTTGTTAACTTTCTCTGCCAACTCAACGCGCGAGAAAGTTGGCAAATTTGTTTATGTACAAACCTTTTTAGCCAAATTTGTTCCATTGTTTAGTGAATATGGATCATAATATAATAACTGAAAAGCCTTCCTTGATTAGGGAAGGATAAGCCAAGTGATTTAGTTCTTCCTTCTCCGATTCCTTCATTCCGTTCACGTTATAAAGTTTTTGTTGACTTAAAAGTTTTCCTTTGTGTTAATATAAATTCTCGCCTCCCAAAAAATGGCTAGAAGATAATGTACTTTTTCAAATTTATTTAATCATTCTTCTTAACAAGAGGTTTTCATCAAAAGTCTTCTATTCAACGAAATGCAAATATTTTTATGTACTTTCATAAAAAAATTGTGCAGTTTGATTAGACCATTGTTTTTAAATTACATTAAAAAAGTCCTGAAATAAGTTACTAAGTTAAATGAGACATTAAAAAGTTTTCCACTGTCGTTAAAAAAATAAGAAATATAATAATGTTAAAATATTAATTAATGTATAATTGAGTTAAGAAATATGAAAAAAACTGTTTATTTAATTATCTGAAAGCCCACACCACTTAGTGTTTTTAGTTAAATTCATTATTCATAAACTTCATATGAGCTAATACAGACAGATTTTAAAACATCGTTTTAAAATCACTAAAACGACACAAACTTTAATACCTTCTCTAATATTAACACAAGGAGTCTAACTCTACGAGAACAAATTTTGAAGAACTTCGAAACATCTTTAAAACATGGTCTCAAAGTCTTTAACGTTAATTTATATTAATTACACTTCCAAAATACCACTTGCCTTGTAGGCTCTCTGATTAGCTGTAATGTAAATCTGAATTCGTGGCTCGAATTATTTGCGCTGAATAAACAGAGTGCATAATAACTAACTTACTGTTCAACTAAATCAATTGGCAGCGCTCCAAACACTCCCCCTGATTGCTATTGCCGTGCTACGAGCATGACGTTCTTGCGCTCAAAACCGAAAACACTTTTGATTTCTGTTTTGACCTATAAACGCTTGGCAAGGTACGAGTGCGCGCTGCAGTGAAGATATTTCCGAGTCTCGCTCTCGTAGTCCCCGGCCGCGGGACCTGAACTCAATTATCCAGACTCCAAATTGGTTATACACAAATCTTTCATCAGAGTGCGACCACGTTTTCTACACACTATTTAATTTGCAAAATTAACCGTGTTGTTGTTATCGATAATATTATTTGAAAAAGTTATACCAAATCAACTATTTTGATAGTTAAAAAGAAAAACAAAATTTTGGAACTCTCGAATTCAAAGAAATTATTCTGATGAATGACTAAATAAATAAAAAAATCAAAATTACTCGAGAAATTTGGAAAAAAGCAAATGGCGAGTTAAGTTGATGTTTTTTTTTCAAATGTTGGCTAGTAATTTTAAAAAATCAATAAAAACAGACAAGAGAAGAAACACTAGAAGATGCTCAAATTAATTTGTGGGATTTTCAAGGGCCGAGTAATCCATTCATTTCATTAGAGAGGTATGAAATAAAATCTTTTCTGACTTTATTTTTTTTGAAAGTCTATTTTATTTTGATGCATATTCCATTGTAATAAGAATGCAACACTCGGTATTTCTTCATCCCAGCTGTGGCACAAGTGTGAGACAAATTACTTAAATGGTAGTTTTAATTAATAAAACATACAGATTTTAATCTATTTCATTATATTAATGTTTAACTATGAGGTTAGAATAATTAACAAATTTTTATGAGATAATTATAAATGGTATTTCATAAGCTCGAAAATTTAATTATGTCATGCTTTAAATATTACTTGAGATGTTAGGAAATGATGGCATGTTTCAAAATGTCTGCTCTGTATTAACGTAGTCAGAGTATCTGACAATAGTGCGCACAGTGTTAGTTTGAGATATGGGTGTAGCTCTAATGCGTACAATAAAGCTGAGGACCTGCTAATGGCCTCAGCCTGCGAGTCGCTAATCGCGGGAGCCATACAGTATTGCACATTCCGAGACAGGCCGCTAACGAGAGGTCTCCGTGCTCGGGCCCTCCCGCTCAGAGTGTTGTGGAATTTGTTTATTTACCCTCGACTCTGAAGAGGTGGCCTCATTAGAGGTGGGGCAGTGAAAAAACGGATTTGCGGCTCAGTTCGGTGACCACTCCGACCTGGAGGTTAAAAGGTCTGCGGTCTGACCTGTGACGGTGACCGGTTAAGTTTGGGTAGACGATTGCGCTGTCTCTCTGCTGTTGAATCTACAAAACTTTAACTGTGCAGCACAAAAAAGATTAATCTGTGTGTTTGAAATATTCTACCTTTATTAGTTCATCATACAAAAGAAATTGTATTTAAAAATCATAATTGTTTTTTACCGAATACAGTGAATCTGAAAAATATTTTAGAATGAAATAAAACGAACGAAACGATGAATCCCCCGACAAGACAAACAAAATGATTTTTTTAATTAAAGTACTTTTATGAGAAGCCTTTTGAACACAGTGACAAATTTTAATTAATCCCTCCACAAAAGCTGTCAAAAATTCAATGAAGTGAATGGCGAATGAAATAGGCGTTGAAAAAATAAGACAAAACTACACTGGTAACCATAGTAATATATAATCTAAAATTAAACGTTGATAAGCTTGTACAATATCATCAGGTATATTTTAGCAAGTAAAACTTATAAATTATTATTTATTTAATAATGTAAAGTGCTCTGCGCGGTTGAACGTCATTCATGCAGATATTGATCAGTTGAAATAAAATAAGCCTCTTCCACCGTGCGGCGCGCCGGAATAACGTAGTCGGCGCAGTTATCTCTCGTTTGTTTACTTGTTTGTCGGAGAATCTTAACGGACTTCCATGACGAGCTTCATGTTTGTCGGTGCTTTATTTTCAGGTGCTTTACGAGTTTTAAACGAAAAATATTTTTTTGCCTCCCACCGGTTAAAAAACAACATTAATTAAAAATATTAGGTGTAAATGCTGACAGAATATGAATGTTGTAGAACGAATAACGCCCAACCGCGACATGTCAAACTGAGATAAAAGCGAATTACCAAAGTGATTATTAAAAACATCGCTGGTTTACCATTTTTTTTAATTTAGGGAATAGAAATAATATAACTGTAAAAACTGTCTATTAAATTGGAAATTTTAATGTGAGTTTTAAAAATTATTAACAATTTTGTATTGCCGACTTATCGTTTAAGAAGGTGTTTAATATGGCAATCGTATTATTTTTTATATTTTTCAATATTGAATATAAAGTAGAAAAATGACCTAAAACGGACTTTTAATTTTTTTTAAATTCAAATCTAAACGATAATATCCTTTTAGTAATTTTATGCATGCCCAGCTTTGTTCATTCATAAAATTATATGGAATTACTTGATGCTTCCAAGATTGACGATTATGAGGGTGAAAAAATGCTGACTGCGCCCACGTGAATTTTAAAATGATTTCAGAAATGGCGAGAAGTAAAATATTTTAAGAATTTTGAGAGAAAATATTCGCAGGTCTTGTTCGCAGGTTCCCTTAACTGTTTTTATATTACACTTCAAGTGTTGAACTTTTGTTGAGTTTAACTTGTTAAAGTACTTCTACTTTCATAAGATTTGAATTTTGATAATTATTTTTTTACTGAGATTAGAGAATAGCACTGAAAGATACCTTGTAAGTTATTCCAAGCTTCTTAGGTATGTGCAAATGACTACTGGCTGCAAATTGTAGACACGGTGAAATAATTAATTAAATATATGTTTCTTAGGGAAATTTATTGAATTAAAATTTAACATTAATAACATAAATAAAGAGGCTGGTGGTAAAAACCTACTGGCGAAACAAAAATATACTTTTTATATTGTCCTGAATTCTCCTGAGCGCGAGCAAAAATAAAAAAGCTTCGCATGACTAGTCACGATCTGAAGGTCTTATCAAACTTTTTCTTTTTCCAAGCGTCCTTGTAATGATGAACAACGATGTTATGTCATAGAAAATCATTATTTGAACGAGAACATTATTATGTCAAGACATTTGGGTTCCGCGGTAAAATCATACAGTTTTTTGTAAATAAAATATGGAAGTTTTCATTATTTAAACTTACATTTTTTCTATCTTTTATATTAGTATTCTATCTTTACAGCCCATATTCGAGCCTGATAATAATAACTACAATAGCATTTGGGAAATATTATTTATATTTAGTATCTAACCGATTGGATAGTACCTATATGAGCCAGTTAAATACTAAAATCTGATCCAAGACCATATATTATATATACGAGCGGATATTCTGTATTTTATGTCACTGGGTTCGGATATCAAAGTTGTCTGTTTATTGTGCCTGGTATTAATATTTAATTACCCCTTGATATTTTTAGACAAGATATTTTGCAATTCAGCTTCCTTAACCCACCGATAAAAATCTTCCAGCGCGGCCACAAGATTAGTCTTAATCTCATTTAAAATTTGTGACAAGGAAGATTTTTAGGTAGTACTCTTAATTCGTCTTTTGGAACTGTGCTAATAGAATTCTTCCATAAAAAATTAAGGCCCAGCAAAAAATATGAAATATTTTGAATTTAACTAATTATAAGGCTAAAATATTCTTAGTCAATAAATGATACTAATGCATCTTATATATATAAGCTGCATAATTTATCTTTAGATCTACCCCATCCATCATGAAATATTTAAGTGGCTTGAATTTAAATGCTGTTCATTTTCACGAAGAATTTTAAAATAACGAAGAGGATTTTAGAAGAATACATAAGGTAACTCTAGCATTCACGCTCAGTGCTTGGAAGTCGATCCCAGATTTTTTGTTTGAACTCGCTAAGTCAAGTCTGATTAATTCAATTTGACGAGGGAGCTAGTTTGGAGTCTGGAGAAACTGGAATCCTTTCTGAAGTAAATACGAATTCCCCAGCCGTCAGTTTATTTCGAAACTCAGGAAATATTCCAGAGTACATATTACAGGAGTATTTTGTAAAAAAAACTTTAACTCACCTACAATATAGGAAACCTTTTTTTATTCTAAAAGTATATTGATAAATTGACAGGTATTTACATGTTTATCAACATATGCAATAATGTTTAATAAATATTCATTAAATATTATATGTAAAATAATATGTAATTTATTAAAAATACAATATTGCTTACATTTACTTTATACACATTAAATTTGTCTCTATTAATTTTGTAATCACTGTCGAATTGAATTAATACTTTTTTAAAACACAGCGAAGAATTGGTGTTTTGAAATGTTTCAATATTAACAACTTTCGGTGTTTAAAAAATAAAAAATATTTATCATTAAATGTTAAAAATTACCTTTTGTTTGAAAATACTATCGTGCAATTGTTTTTATTAATACATTTCACGCAGCTGAGATTTGTGTGCGATGAGTGTTTCGCTTTAGATCAACAATTGTATGAAATATTGATTCATTTGACTAAAAATATATTTAAATAAAAAACAGCTTAAGCTCACTGAAACTCCTTTATTTTAAATTGAACAGCACTTTTGTTCAGAAATAAGTATACTATCACGTACGTCCATGATATTGATCACGTTGGCCGACTGAAACTGCTTACATACGCTTTCCTCTTAATATATCAAACCGAATGGGTAACGCAGTTTTGTATGGAAAAATAGCGTAGGTGTTTCATGGCTCATAATTCAATTTTATTTCATGAATAACAATTTTTATGACGAAGTTTTTTTTATCTAATACGACGGGTATTTCCATAGAATTACGCATTCTGACGCGCGTTAAGCATAAACGTGAAAACGAATCCTGCTATCAGTTTAGCGTTTAGGCGTTGCGTTACGCCGAGAGGAATTGTTCAGGTCGACTGCTGTAGTGTTATACTCGATCAAATATGATGTGACACGTATTAAGCCAGAGCTTTGTTCAGCCGGCATTAATCAGAGGAATGTAGGAAGAAGGACGCAGATGGTTGCACGGAGGAAGAGATAAACGACTGCGGGAAGCGCCGGAGATATATTAAAAGTGTGGCAGCTGCGATCCTGGCCGCGGGCTTCCGATCCGCCGCGCCCGAGGAACTTCGCAAGTGACTCCCCGCCGTGCAACGAGAGGATCGAGCCTCCAACTTCAGTTTTAATCTCCGACCGAGCCGCTTGTTGCTCGATAGTGTCTCCTTATATAGTTCGTGTACGTGTTTCTTTTGTTTCAATTTTAATTAAATTAAAAAATTATTTTCTTTTTATATCAAGTTTTAAACTTTGTAAATAGAAAATAAAATGAAATGCAGTTGCATACTTTGGGTGTATTGGAATTAAATCTGCTGAATGCCTTAAATATGTTTTTGTTCTAAACTTTCACAGAAAAAACTAAAATCATTTTAAATTAAACTAATGTGACGAGTCAACATTCTTTTTCTTTGAGTAAATTAATTTAACATATAACGATTAAGAAAAGATAAATTTATTAATTACTTATGAATATTTAAAATTTTCCGCAAATGTAATTACGTAATAAATTAACTAATAAGAATGACCGAGTTAAATGTAAATTTTTCTCTATATTATGCACGTTGAATAGTTTTTAATTTTTCGCACTTGGTTTCTTCGTAAACAATTATATAAATATATCATTTTTAATCTTTATGTGAATAATGTAATATTTTTTTACTAACATTCTTATTAAAAACTTATTTTATAAAGGTAAAATATACTTTTAAAAAAATATTGGATAAAAGTGATCACACGTTTCGTAAAATAAAGTCATGTAATGAATAGATAATATTTTCAGAATTTCAAAGTAAATAAAATTATAGAAAAGCCCACTCATAAAAAAATATTCTCTCATAGGATCTTAAAATGTTCTGTAATGCGTTCACAGTTAAAATGGTTCGGTGCGTTGGGAATTGTACGGATAACCACATGTAAACCGGTCTTTGTTTAAATATTTTATTAGTATGCTTTAATTTTTAATCTGGAAAACGCGTCTGTTCGGCCAGCGTGAATGCCATCCGTTTGAAGATAATAACAAATCAGGAACACCGCTAATGACGCTAAGCCGTTTATTCACGTCGGTGAGAAATTGAGTTTTACAACGCGAAAGCGTGTTTGCTTCGATAACATTGGGCGGCTGTCAGCTGAAAATGTGATTGACAATCCTGTTATATTTTTGATCACTAAATGCTGAAAAATCTGAATACGTTCTGTTGTATTCTCGCGCTGCGATAGAACGTCAGGCCGGGGGATGATAGCCGTCATTACGGGGCAGAGCCGCAGCCAGAGCCGCCCCCGCCTCATTGTTTGTTGTCCCGAGCAATCGGAATTACCAATCCGCGTGCGTGACTTCGCAATTAGCGAGGCTCTATTGTCGATTAATGGAAAAAAAGCGGGATCGCCATTTTTCAAATTAATCAGCGCCTACTGCCGCAGCTGAAGATAAAATATACAGTCAACAGAACTTTGAATAATTATTACTCACGAGAGGGAATGAACATTTTGAATGAGTTATCTCTTTTGATAATGTCTCTAATAAATTATGCAAAAATATGGTAAAAACACGATCTAATTTGTATTATTTAAGGATTTATTCATTCAACAAAATAGTTATTTATGGAGCAAATAAAGAATATACTTTTCAGCCGTATTTTTGAATGAATGCCATGTTTACTAGTATGCAACAGAGCACCAGTACCCTAAATAGATATCTCATAGTATAAACAGAATTCAGATGTAATGATGAAACGCCGGCTTAGCCTAGTAACCGACCTTTCGACTTACAAAGTAGCGAATACCGCGCAGTCCAGACTGAGTGCGGTCCTACATTCAAAATAAATCCCTGTATTATGATATGAGATTTCACGGAGGCCGATGTTTCTACTCCGTTACAGAATTTTCTATTATGGAAGTGCTTCCTAGAGCTCCGCCATTCCGAAGGGTTGGTAAATATTATAATATAAAGAAATGATATAATAATATTGCGAGCTCTCCCGGGCGGGCGCACTTTGAAGTCTCGCGTGAGGGAAGCGAAACGCTCCGGCCGCAGTCAGTCAACTTTATAGATTTTCTTGCCTTTGGAGTGAGCTCAAACATAAATTGTCTTTGATATTTTAAAACACAAATTGAAAATTGGATTACGGGGAGTTTTATTAAATTTTCAGCACCGCTTCGAATGAATTGACGTCACTCCGAAATGTCGATCATATTTCAGTTGATATGAGAAAAGTTATCACTCCGGCTTCTTAGTCGTAAAGTAGATTTTTGATAATAAATTTGTAAAGAAGATGTTAACTCAGCGGTTGAATGAAAACATTGAGTTGTTTCATTTGTGAAATTGCACACCGAATTTTAATTTCAAGGATATATTCTTTTCATCCGTTTAGTATTTTCACTGCGATGGCCGATAATTTATTCCGTACAATATTCATCCAAGAGATATTAATATCTGATTATTAAAAGACACGAATATATATTTATGAAGCAAACATTTATGATTTCATTCAAGCAAATAAACTATTGTAATCGAATAACTTATTTACTTAGAACCCAAATTTTATTCAAGGAGATATCTCTTTACTTGTGAGATTCGCCTCTATTATACAATATAAAGTGACTGGGTGGGTCACTTGGAAACGCGCCATCTTTTCGAGCAACAAGTTGCGGGCGCCGAATCTTCAAAGCGTTCACATTACCCATGCTATTTGGAAAAAAGTTTCACTTGACCTAAAAAGATAAGTCTTGTCAGGAATGGAGTTTTAACATGTCTAAAAAATATATTTTGTGGGTGACTATACTATATATCTGATGACTATATTTTATATCTGTTGAAAGTGTTATAAGATAAAAATCTTAGTAAAAATATCGTACATTTTTATTTAAACATAGGAATTTAAGCCACAAGCTCAGTATATTTGAGTTGTAGAGTTTCAATCTTAATTTTTGCGTTATGTACTAAACGATTTTTTTGGGTTTTAATAAATAAATCATCAAAAAAATTCATCAACCATATATTAAAATATTAATGGAACTAACTGCTTAAAAAACATTTTTTTTTAACGATGCCGTTAATAAATGATAACTATCAAAACAATATTCCTCAAGTATACAGCTCCTGTCAATTCAAAACATGATTTATTACCTTAAAAAATAGCTATATGTGATAATTTTAAATATATTGTAATCGCAAATAATAATAATAATAATAATGGTAAAAATCATCTAGCGTGATACCAAGCTTTTTATACATCCACTAATAATGAATCGCAAAGATAGATAATGATATCATATCAAAGCTTTAAAGCGAAAACTCGGGTTGAAAGATTTTAAAATGAAACTGGCGAGGCCGTTACTTTATATGTTTATATATTTTGCTGCAAGCTTCCTGTTCGAGAGTAGTCCCCGCCATGCCAGCAACTACCAGGCACGGCCAGTGCGGCAGAAACCGAAATTCCATGCATATTCTGTGAATTACTTTTTAGTAAATAGCAGTAGAAATGGAAAATAGTATTTTCGACGAAAATTATCTATCACAAAATTATTTTTACTCCTATATTCACAACAGCACAAGTTTTCATTGAGGCTACTTTAAAGTTAGCATCCTGTTATCCGTATCTGGATTCACTTAAATATCAATGCTTAGACCAATCGTGTATTAACATAATTATTCTAGTAATGAAAGCATTCAAAAGATGATGACTGATTAAATGTTATTTTACACTATTGGTGATTTTTGTTACTATGTATTGATCACAACTACTTGACATGACTGAGTATTCCTCTGGTTTTTTGTTGTGCCAAGAGACGCGAATAAACTGATGCAAAGTTACACTAATAAGTTAGAATGTACTTACTATAAATAACGACTATCTTTTATGTTCTCGAGTCGAATTCGCGAATCGTACGTTTCTTTTTATAATTAAAATTGTAAAAATGTTGTATGTGTTCTTTTCCAAAAAATATTACTTTATATATTATATACACTATATTAACTATATTAAATATTATTCAATTATAAACTATATTAAATATTATTCAATTAACGATAGTATTTTATTACAGATTAATTCGTTTCCAGATTAAAAGATAGTAAAACATTTAGTAGTTTGTTTTGGAGATATCGGTGCAAGCTTCATATAAATTTGCATTGTATATATAATAATATGCACGGAAAACACCAGGTAGTAAGTAGTCATGGATGCACATTTACAGTAGAACATGAAAGAGAGATCACTCGGTTCCGAACACTCGCTCCATATTGACACTTACAAAGAGATGCACTTCGTACGCGCGGTCTCTATTTATTCGCTCCGGAGCTTTGATACCGACGCTACCTCGGAAACGTACTCACAAGAAAAGCTCCTGATTTTCTTTTACCGGATAAATTCAATGTTTATCAGTGTGTGAAGAGGAGAGGTAGATCCGTGAAAAATCTCGTCTTTGAGCTTCCCTTTGCACAAATAAAAAGAGAATTATTTTGATCGCGAGGTTTCAATTTGCGTATTGGTTTTATGTAGTTCTACCGCACCGCGCCAGTAAATAATAGTGTAAAAGAGAGCTACGAAATTGTCGAAAGCACCGCTGAAGTTTATTTACGTAGAATCACCACGACAAAATTAAATTGGTTTTACTACGTAGGTGAATACCTTTATTTTATTATATTGTACGATAAATATATTCTCGGTTTTTCGTTACGGCTGTAAACAAAAAGCGTTGGGGTGAATTTATCTGTGACAGAAGTGTTTTTCTGGGGTAAGAAAACCTTTCTTTCGTGACATCGGGCGGTATCAATATCAGGCCTAACCCCTCGCCCTAGTTTGTTATGGTTCATCAATCAGCACCTGTAGGCCGGTCTATTCGCTGTGATATATCATTCTCCTTTTTGTTGAGATCTCTTACTTTTATGACGGCCTCCGAGCCGCCGCCCGCGCGCCCCGCTAAGCGGCTGCTTAAGTACGTATAATAACGATGACAAGCTCTTCTTATAACCTCGTAATTGATGGTTGTTCAACCGGGTTTATTTTTTTTTAACTATGTGTCCGTACAGTCGATGATGTAATTTTTGATGTATTGCCAACGTGATTTCTATATATCAATAAATAAACTGTATAGTAAGTGGGAGAAAAAAGCTAGCTACAAGAAAAATCCGTGATTCGAGAAAGTTAAGCGTCCATTTTATCTTTGAAAACTTTAGATACTGTTAAAACGATTTTGATTTAGGAATGATGTTAGTCCATTTTTGGTTTTTTCTTATTATCTTGAAAATTATTATAAGTTTGAGAGAATAAAATGGTTATTTTAAGAGATAATAATGTATTACGAATGAAATGAAATAAAATATTTTTTGCAAAATATTTTATAAATATATTAAAAAACAATATCTCATTACATAAACATGTTTTAAATATGAATGATTTATAATATATATCTTTGAGAAAAATCCACAAGACAAGAATGTTAAGCTTAAATTGTATTGTACCTTTAAAAATCTTCGATACTGCAAAAAACGTTTTAATCAATGTACATGGATTAAATAAAACCAAATTACTCTCTTAGTCACATTTAATATAAGGTGGACATTTAATTTGAACCAGGTACCTACGGGAACCTTTGTGTCACGGTCTCCCTCACATTGTGTAAAAAAGATCCCTCCGGTCGTTACCTACAAAGAATTTTGTAGTAGTAATTTGTATACGACCCTAATAAATTGTTTCGAATTACTTAAATAGATTTAAATCTTTCCTTCTAATATTTTTAACGCGTAAGACTCTCATTTACCCTAAAAGATATTTTAAATAAGAATTTATTAATTTTTTACGACAGCATAAATAATTTTCATTTTAAATTACCCAAAAAGATTTTAAAATTACAATATAAATTGAAAAGAAAATTGAACTTTCCAATATTTTGTAAAATATTAAATAAACGGTCTTCCACAATCCGATCGAGATTATTTTTGGCACAATAAAAAATCATTGAGCGTAAAGAAACGTTGATTTATCGACACACTCGACCTAAATCAAACACGTATGAGATTCCAGAATCGAAACCCTATAAATTCTCAGAGGTGGTTTATTATACTCACACGTTACAATCACTTCATTCCACCTTCATTTGGTATCAAATCAACGCAAGATGAACGCCATCGGGGGGGATTCAATATTGCACTAGGTCGGGAAATATTAATACCTTAGCTGTATAATCAAAGTTAACCTTAGTTTAATAGTATAAGTGAACTTCTTATTGTGTATAGAAAATATTGCACATATTATACTATTTATTCTATCCAAACATACTAAATTATATAAAATTATCAACATGCACCAGGAGGTATTTAAAATACAACACCTGTCAAAATAATTTATTAAGTATATCAAATAATAGTTTAATATATGACTTAATATGAGGCTTAACACGGATTCACGTTGATTTAAAACTCAAGCTCTCGATTTATTATATGTAAAAATATTTATTATAGCAGCAGGATAAAAAACACATACGCATGGAAGCATAACAGCAATTGAGAAACAGATTGACCTATTTTGTTAGTGGTTGCCCAACAATTGAATTTTCTAGCTGAACGGCGAAAAAAAAACCCTTATAGGAATATTTATTTGTTATTTATAAGAAGATAGCAGAATATTTAATTTAAATATTATAACATTTGTAGTAAAATTAAAAAAAAAATAATAGAAAAAAATATACAAATATATTTGTCTAAAATTTTTTAGTTATAAAATATATTGAACGATTTTATACAAATTTTTGTTCAAGTTTTCTCCTTCCAATGCTCTTTTTCCTTCAATTTTTGCCCTGAATAATAAGCTATAGGATGATTTATTTACTGATTCGAAAAATATAGCCAAAATAGGAGATTTATTTTGATTAAATAGATTATTTGAGCATTCTGTGCAAAACTCAAATTTATGACGCGGTCTAACCATGGTATTTTGAGGATTCTCCTATGTAGCCACATTTCAAACGCCTAATTTGATATAAATTAGGCGTTTATACAATTGATATAATTAAAATATTAAAATAAATACTTCCCACATATATCAGCAATCGAATTTCATTAGCTAATAATTCAAAGATTAAAAAAAAAACAACTAATTAATATGAAAATTTAATAAATACAACTTATACAGGTCAGGGATACATGTTAGATTCCGTGCACTCGGCACTCGGGCCGTGCAGGTCCACTTTCTTATCGGCCTCGCGCGTATTCTATCCTCGTAGGTGCTATTGCTTAAGCAGTTTGTTTTTCTTAATGAGCGCCATTTTGTAAATGAGTTCTCTAGAAAAGAAAAACGCCCCGAGAGGCGGCGGTCCAGCGGATGGTGGAGGGTGGAGGGTGGAGGGTGGAGGGTGGAGGGTGGAGGGTGGAGGGTGGAGGGTGGAGGGTGGAGGGTGGAGGGTGGAGGGCTCGCGGAGCCGTGGAGCCTCTGGTCTCACCGAACTTCATTAAATCATTTAGTAATTTAGCAACGCAAGCCGAGCGGGAGAGCCGGCGGACCGAGGTGGCGGTAATTAGCGAGCTATTTTTTCAATAAACGATAATTAACACTTTTGGGCTGCCACGCCTTCTAAAATTCGAAACAAAGGATTGAAATAAACGAAGAGATATTTTATGTCAGTAAATATTAGTCTTAAAATTTAAGATATTTTTGTTTAAAGGTTAATTGTACACGCGATAAAAATTTACGTTGTATGCGCTGAGGTTTTAAATTGTTAGACATACAACACGCTTAAATATCAAATCAACAATGCCGTCCTATTTAAAAGTCATTTTGCATCGCCATCAGCTCGAAGCAATTACAAGACATAGGACAAGACATATAACATTAATTTACGCCTGTAATATTCACGTGACACTTCCTCGGGCGCCCTCGGGGTGAGTGACGCTGTAGAGACATGAATATCGCATGTCCCGCCAGCCCGCTGCTCCCCCGACCCTCGCCCCGTTCTTGTGCATTTTACATACTGAGGTGGGAAGGGTGGGCGGCAGACCGCGGACGAAGTTCGAGCGTAGATAAACATAAAGCGAGTATCGGTGGAAATGTATCAATGTCGTATTTACGCAGCGAGCGCTCAAGTTAAATAGAGACCCTCTCAAACTTTTAGGTTCGTTAGGTCTGGTAATTTAAGGCTCTCTCTATTTACATTCCTCGCGTTGAGTAATTAAATCGTAAAAAGTTAACGTAACCGTCATAAGTTTCAACTATTAAGTATACGAAGAATGTCGCCATAATTTAAATTTGCCAAAAGTAAACGCGCAAGCGAACGTCCCCCAAGTTACTCACAGTAAATTTGTCACATTTTGCGGTTGACTCTCGAGAATGGGCTGAGATTATTTTCGCTCATTTTTTGGAGATTCATCGGGATGAACATAAAGACCATTCATAGGTGGTGTTAATGTTAATCCCCGAGTAGCGAGCGAGGGTTCGGAGAGGGTAGCGCGCCGGGCCCCGTGCGCCCCCGCCGAATACTTAATAACGGAGAAAACGGTTTACCCGGATCGCCGGCCCAATCTCGTCGGAGGCCCGGACGATCTCCCGGGAGAGCTCGCCAGATAGTCGAGTGTCGGGGCTCAGAGTGTCGTTTCTCACGAGCGGCTGTTGCGCGCCGTTTAGGGCTCGCTCCGATGTAGCGAGGACGGGGCCGCCCCGAGCCCCGAGCCCCGAGCCCCGAGCCCCGAGCCCCGAGCCCCGAGCCCCGAGCCCCGAGCCCCGAGCCCCGAGCCTCTGGCCCCGTCGCGCGGGCTTAGCGTGAGCCCCGCTCGGCTGTGGCACCCCTGTAGCACCCCGCTTAAGCCGCCACAGCCCGACCTCGTGAAAAGTTTCGCGAGATTTCTTATTTATGTACTCCATTATTCTTTGATATCGTGTTATCTAGCGCATAAACTTACGGGGAAATAAATTCCGTTAAGACTGTATTAAGAGAATTGTTATGTCGGCGAAAATGTTTTGCCAGCGGCACAGATTTTCAGAGCGAAATGTATCGCTGGAGGGGAACATTTGATCTGAAATATTTCACTGTAACCCGAGAATGTCTCATATTTTGCTCATTGATGTAGAAATATGAGTCACACTGAAATGGGAAACAAATTCATCAAAAAATATTTATCTCAGAGCTAATATCATGAAAATCACAAGATGGAGGAATGTTATTTAAATATAGAAATTTGTTATGCAAGTAGCGAAAAAAAACATAATTTCAGGAATTAAATTTATTTTAAATTTTCATATAAAGGAAAATTTGTGGCTTTTTAGTTGGTTAAAAAAATCGTAGATAATCACTCGTAATAAAGTTGATAGATGGGCTAAATGATAATACACTCCCCGATAGAGTAGGCAGTCACGAGAGCGGTCTCGGAGATGGCCGGCCGTAACGACGCTCAGCCAGTATGACAGGGTTTATTATTGCGTGTTTCATCAGCTACTTAGGAGATAGTGCTCGAGTGGGTGTCAGAGCGGAGAGTTCCTCGGGGCGGACGCCTCCCCACAGCGTCCCACGAGAGCATCGAGTATTTCACTAATCGGACTACATGTTCTTAATGTTTTAATAAGATTTTATTTTAGGCTGTCATATTTCAGGCTAGTGAATTACGCTTACAAATCTCGTCGAAATACGTTTTAATCGATTTCTACGAAAATGTAACGCGCTCCGAGTCACAATATTTAGAGATGCTATTTAAATTTTGCCTACGAGTTTTCGTGGGGCGCCGTATTTAAGCGATTGCTCGCTTTTAAATTCGGCAAGATGGTGCCATCCCTGCAAATCTGTATTCAAAGAGTTGTACAATAAACGTGCCTAATATTATAGTCTAGACTTAGATATTTTAGGAGATCTTATTTACGTTCGCTTGGAAGGCCGCAGGTTTTTATGCAGCACGAACTGCTTATCATCGAATGGGCCTATTTTTTATCTTCGCCTTTGTTGTATTTTGCCAGTCTCTAAAATTATATTCTCAAAATTGAGGAGGAAAATTATTCGGTAAAATGAAGCGAGTAATTATGTAGTGTGAGATTTTTAGCTTAACATACTAATTTAAGTATAATATCTTTGAGAGTGACGTGAAAAATTGAGTATTATTGAATAATAAATAAAAAAAATCTCAAATAAAACAAAATTTGAATAAAGTTCTTGTCAGGATAATAAATATGGAAAATATAGACAATGAAGAAAATCCCTGATGAGAAAAAAATCCTTTTACCGCTTAAATTTATGAACAGCGTAGTTATACGAAAAGATTCTCAGAAAAACCTGAAAATTCTAAAGAGGAAAGTTAATATTTTATCGGCCATAAAACCCTTTCTTCCAGAGCGTTGAATTGGATATTTCGGTAGGAATAACGATTCATGACATTTGCAGTGAGGCGCTCGGCCCCAGATGGCGGACTCTGCACTCGGCTCCCTGACTCGAGGGCTTTCGAGTCCAACAGATATTAATTCTACTTTTTATCGATGTCATATTCTCGACATATCCGCCATAAAAATAAGCAATGAATAAGAAAATCTAAGAGGCATTTATTGAAAAAGTTTACCTGTCTAGTTAGAATGATTAATGTTACATGTATTAAAACAAAACGGTCTGCTTATATATACGAGTATTTCATAAAAAAGTTACTTAATATACGGAGAGATATTCGCCAGGCTTTGGAATTGAAATGACATTAAATGCAGATGATATTATGGATGTGTCTCATTTTCAAAATGACAGGCATATCCTTAATTGTTATGCATGATAATTTATTGTTTCCATGCGAAAGCCGTCATTAATTGTAAACAAGAAAATAATAAATCATCTAAAATAGACCACATTCCAATTTTATCATAAAATTATGTAGATAGCAGTAATAAATATTACCACCCAAATATTCTCTTGGTTAAAATCGAATTATTTTTTAAGTACAAGTAGGCAAAGTTATTTCATGTAATTTTTGTCAATTTACAAAATTGAAAATTATTAAAGTATATTTTTCCCACTTTCCTCATAAACTACCGTGGGTCGGAGTCGAATAAGGCAATTTGTGAGTCCACCCCTGGCCGCTGTTCAAGGAAGCGCGAATCCTCTCAATAATAGCTCCAGGACTGTACTCGAGCTGAAAATGTCTCATTATTGCTTCCCTTGCAATAACTGTTCCGTTTCTTTTTTTTAAACGTTCACCATTGGAAGAAAAGCAAATTATGAAATCAACTATGAAAAACAAGTCAGGTAAATAGGGAGCCATCTGTATCACGCTAATTAACGTCTCTTTTTTATTGCTGTCACGTGCAGGCAATGCTCTAGGGGAGGCTGGGAGGAGATGGGAGATGGAGGGGCGCTGTTTCCCATACGCGTATATGTGAGAGGACGTGCACGTACGTGGTGTGCGCGTGTGCGTGTGATGGCGTGTTACTCATCACAGGTCGGCGTTAATGCGCAGTAAAATAACTTGGTGAAGCAATTCATGTAACCCATCCGGAGCCAGCGGGACTCGCTTCTAGCTTAAGTTCGGGGGATGACAGCAAGCTACTCGAATTATCTCCAATACTTTGCTTATACAAACGGATTAAACTAACTTCAGCTCAGAATTTTTTTTTAAAAGATTTAGAGGGTGTAAAATCGTCCACAGCGAAAAATAAAATAAAATTAGGCTCTCACTTATATTCGTTACATTTGTTCTAACAAGTCATTTTGCGATTCTTTTGTGTGACGTTGTAATGATAATGATCATCTTTTATGCTCTCTGTCATGTTTGAGCTCTTGATGAAGTAAAAAAAAAACTGTGAGCTGACATTTTCTCTACAATTAGGGAGTCTCTTAATAATTTGAATCTATAGGTCTATTTCCCCGAGGGGTCGTAATGATGTCGAGTAATAAAATTATTTAATAACCGGAAGGTCGTTTCATTTACCGGCAAAGTTTTAACTTTCCTCCAATTTGTATGGATATGCGCAAATGGAGGTCTGTTTAATTGAATTCTTAAGTAATTGAAAATTAAAAAGTTTGTTATTCAATAATGTCACTTTTTACGACGCAAACAACTTAGCTTGGGACATTTTTATGCGGCCCTGCTCACTTAGATTCCACCTTTTATGCGCCATTTTATAAATTTGTGCCAATTTAACGATTTCGGAATTGGACACATGCTACTGAATTAAAATGGAACAGCGAAAAAATATAACTTACGGCCCAGTTTTAAGCAATTGCTGAATAAATTCTTCATTTCGTCAGAGATCACTATGAGAGAATGTCAAGAGTGCTTTGGCAAAAAAGCTATTCAACTGAGCTTAAAACAATTTAATTCTTCCAGTGGAACGGAAGTGAGACGCGCTCTCGCACGAGTACCGTCTCGACTGAGCAAACAGTTCTGAAGTGAGGCTAAAGTAAGGCGGCTCGGTACGAAACCCGTTAATGTTCTTTCTCGTTTGCCGGGTTGATCGGCGCGGCGGTCGGGCAATTGTGCTCCTCATTGTGTCTTGATTATCTCAGCTTCGTTCTCGCGCTTCAAACAAAAACCTTTCGCGAACAAAGCCGAGGGACGTGAATGAAATTCCTCCCGGGAAGAACTCTCGCGGTGACGGATGGGCCGCTGCGTGGCTTGCCAGCGTCCGCACAATGCCGATTCACGCAGGAAGAGAAGTCGCGGAAGGGCTACTAATGTATGAAATGAAGATCACTCTTGGTTGAGACTGCGGTTCGGTTATACATGAAATGAGTTATCATTTGTTTCGGATGCTAAATGAATGTTTCCCGATTACCCCTGTAGCTCGCTAATGGCTCATCGCGCAACAGGTTGTAGATTATTCACAAGTCCGGTGCGGGAAAATTGATTGTGCGCAATAAAACGTGCTATCAATATTAATTTTTATTAAAGTTAATGTGAAATTTATGTATTGCTCTTGTAATGGTACGACGATGCTTGATTCCTTCATACCTTCGATTTTGGTACAAAGTAATCATATTAAATTATGTTTGTATATACTTTAAAATGAATTTTCTCTCTAAATTTATATTTTTTGATATACAGAACATGTAATATTATCCGTATAATCATAGTAGTTCACAATTCATGCATTGCTTTAAGAGTTTTCTTCTGCCGTGTACGTGATAATGCCGCACGGAAATGTATGTGGCCAAGATCTTTGAGTGGAAATATAAGGGGAAAAGGAAATACGAGATTTTAGATGTGAGGAATTGGCCAATAAATATACAGGCGCATACGCAGTTCACGTCTTCGGAATCCGGTGAAAGAAATTACCATAATGTAGAGGGAGTGAATATTTTATTAACCTCCACGGTATACTTGTATTCATGAGATCCGAACCGAGTTTCATAGAAACTGGAGATGGAGAATAAATAAAGAATCTGTGATTTTATAGTTACTATTATAGTTTAAGGATATAGAAAAAAATACAGACGCTGTTCTATGCGTGTGTCCATAGACTTACAGAATAAACACTACATACTCAAAAATACCACATGGTTTGAGATTGTCAAAGTTTTCAAAATTGTTAATAATTTATAAATAGATGATATTTGCTATGACAATGATTTCTACCAAGTTTAGTGATGAATATATCGTATTCAAAGCTCAATTGTTAGTTTTTTGCAAACTGTAGTATCATGAATAAAGGTATGATAGCAATACCCATGCGGGCCGGGCGTGTCTCCACAACAGGCCGTCACGGTTTAACTTTATGATTTATGGCGGTTAGACGACACAATACGTGTGTAGCTCCAAATTATCCCATGATTATCATATGGCTTGTATGTCGTCTTTATTAATTATAGGATATTTATAATACCTATATACTTTAATTTTTAATAAACTTACACAGAGCTAAGAAATCTTCCGCCCCCATAAACAGCAAACCTTTTAATAAATATCAAATAAAAATAGATCCTGCAAACTAATTGATATAATTAATCAAATAAGCAACTTATATTTAATGGTATCTAAATATATATATATAATTTGTATTTTAGATGTTATTTCGGATTTAAGTATTATATTATTTATCAGAAAAAAATTTCACGTCACATGTGTGCACGCTGAGACAAAGTAAAGACTCACAAAAAACATAATATTACGTCACGTTCACGCAAGTGAAGATTTAGAAGGCTTTTTTCCAACTTTGTTGTGTGACTATTAAGCCAGTAGACAATTACAGTTATATGCATAATAATAAACTTCCGATACTGGTATTATACATTCAATTGATTATTTTTTTATAGAACAAAAGTTTCAACAATGCACATAGATATTTTATAATAAGTAATATTTATAAGGGAAAAAAATGGTTTGGAATGTACTAAATTAGTAATTATACCACAAAAATGTACATGTGTAGTATAATTAGAAATCTAATTAAAATTTACAAAAAAATATGTCCTTAATTGCAAATGTATTGTATTATATTTTTCTGAATCGAAAGATATGGTTGTTTTAAAATATATAACACAGTTAAATTTACCAAATTAATTATCATTAAATAGAAACTCCCAGATTAGTGCTTTATAATGTAGATAATAATTATTAAAAGATGTTGCACGATAATGTAATGAAGTAGTGAATTAATATTCAAGTTGTGATATTAATAATTAATACACCTTTACCTTTTCGGGTTTCGGTTATTATTATCTGAGTAAAACATTGTTTAAATTATCATATTTTATCATATTATACTAATAGTTTCGTAACACTAACGTAGTATATTATTATTACCACATGTTAAATAACAATTGAATTATTTATTCCGTTTTCATAGGAGGTAAAATAAATTTAATGTAAATCAGCAAAATAATTTTAAGTAATCTCCTTTAAAACATATTCAGCTCTGCATCGTTGAAAAAAACACTGAAATCTGGAAAAATAAAAAATATATATAATACAGGCCGAGATATTCACACCCAATCTTCTTAAAAGCTTTAAGGTAATATTTTATTTGCAAGTACCTACACACGTCTGACTTCCTCTGTAAGCCAAATGATGCTGTGGAAAAAAGTTTAAAAACAATTTTAGCAATAACATAAATAAGTCTTTCCAACGGCGACTCTTTTTCTTCGCAACATGAGAACATAAGATACGGTGGGTTGTTTGCGTGAAGAACACTTCCAATGAAATGTAGTTTGTTTGGTAGTCGCTTCTTCATATTTTCTTTGGGTCAAATGTCTTCATGTATATGCAAAATCTGTTTATTTTATATCCAAACATTTCGTAAAGCTTCACATAAGAGCTGTCGCATCGATTCATAGATTTACAACATTGTGTTTTATTATTTGAAATCGGGAAGTTTATTTTCATGTTGTCGTATTTTATGAACGCGTCCTCAATAATATTTCGCACGAGACACGTCCCTGAATTTAGAAAAGACTTACGGTTCTGCTAGGATGGTGGTTTTCCCGCTTTGCATATAATATTCATCAAATTGTTATGGCGTCGCTCTGCTTAAATATCTGCACCTGGGCTGGATGGCTGACGTGTTTCCGCCTTCGGCGGAGCAATTTAGTGACAATTATTTTTATTTACGAAAGCTTTCTAAATGACAGATCACCGCAAGCTAAATTTAAAATGTTTCAAGAGGAATTATTTTTAAAGCTTCAACTCGTTCAGCGATGTTGCATTAAGCTTAAATTATTGGTGCGCATTGCGTTATAAAGATTTAACGTTTTCACGTTAATCATTTCTTACTTCATATAAAAAAAAGTATAATACATTACCATAAACCAATATAATCATTAATATAACGTATTTCGAGCCAATTACTTGTGATAAAATGCATAAAAATCTAGGTTTGATATTGGTTTTTGTTTCGAATTTTTCACTTTCTGTCATCAACAAGATTCGTTAAGTGAATTTAGTTTTATCCGTTATTGAATTTTGCATTCAATTGTCAATTATTTACTTCTTTTTTAAACACAATTTAAGGATTTGTTACTTATGATCATATAATCAAATTTTATGTTTGCTGGTACTTTAGTATATGAATATGCTGTATATGCTGTGTTTATTTTTAATAGATACCTAATAATAACTAATGGCTGTATTTTTAATGTGATACTAATGCAATTGAAACAATAAGAATGCTGCGCACTGCAAGCCGGGACGTGATCGGATATGGCGCCGAGTTTATCTGCGGCCGGCGGCCCTGGGGACGGCCCCGGGGACGGCCCGCGGCGCTCCGCATATTGCACTTGCTCCATATTCTGCAGCGCCGATGCTTTATGGCGACGGTCGGGATTATATTTTGATTATTCACGTGTTCAGGAATATATTAAATTTCTGTAAATAAAGCCAACACCGCAGCTGTGGTCGCTTATAACAATGATATTGTATTTATGCGCATATAAACTATAAAATTTGTATCAATGAGTTTCACAAAAACAACCGAAAAATATTGGCATCAAAATATAAACATAAATTTGTTTATTTTATTACGAAGAAGTCTACGTTCAGACGTAAAGCTGCTGGTAGTGCAATAAATAAGTTTTATTTACGTAAATAGTCCAAATGCCGATTCCTTGCTCCCCGAGTAGCATGATTCAACAATACAGAGTACAAGTTAGGGCGCTAGATCCGCCGATAGCGTTAGCAAAGCTCGTTTACATCCTCAACAATCTCCGGGATCTAAATGCGAAGGCGACTCCCCCGCCGCCGTATCCACTCCGCCTGCACTCCCCGAGATCCCGGGTAAGCAGTCCCGCGGGCGGGCGGATCCGGGCCTTTATGTTCTCGTCGATCTGGCGATGTTCATCCGATTCTTTGTCGATACAGACGGCCTCGCGCGGCTCCCTCGCTGCCGAGCAAACACAGGTGAAATCAAATCACCCGAGAGCGCCCCACCCACCTGCCCCGGCGAATCGCAGCTTTGTTTCGTGTTCCGTTCGGAATTCGGCTGCCGTTTTTACTACCGTTTGATTTATTCTGGGATGCACTGAAACTTTTCATGTCGTTCTCCTATTTCACTTTGAACAGCTTTCTTGGAATCCACTGTGGAATGTTTATAGGGTATCGAATGAGATGAAAACTATTTGCTCTTTGATTACTTTGTAACTTGCAATAACTCAGATTATATACGTAGTAAATAAGCATTCTTTATTTTGCAGTTTCTCTTGATTATACTTTTGTTAATTTATGAGTTCTGGTTAGTATATATGTATATAAAAATGTTTAAGAAAAATTTTAGATAAAAAATATAACAATTAAAAGATATACTGTTTTTTATAACCATATTTTTTATCTAGTTCACACATTGCTTAGGTGCAAATGCGAAAGATTCATTAAAATGGAAACTTGAGTACGAAAGACATTTGTCAAGTAGTTTGAATTTTAAAACGCTTTCTACAATGGACCAAAGAAAAAAAGCGTCTAGACTGTAGACTCCCTGTCGGCTGTTAGTTGTCAGGAAAATTATCAAAGGAAACTTTGTGACGTAGTGTTCTCCCCCATTTTGTTCTAGTACAAAAGTTGACGCCACTATCTGTACAGTGGCTAAGCCCTCAGCTCAACTTGCTGATAAGAGGTAGTTGTTAAATCACTCTGAACAAGGGTTAAGGCGGCGAACTATTAAATTTAACGTATTTCACGAACTTCATAATGACCGTTCATTTGTAGCTAATTTTGGGGCCGATTTAGTGTGCATCTGATATGTAATGAATTTCAAAACATATTTTTTCATATTCTTTCATGTTTCTTACATATTTTTTAATTTAAAAAAAAAATTCTGATACCCAAAACAACAATTTTGAAAATTTATTCAGTACAATTTGTTTTATTGAGTTGTTTATTTCGATATAAATTTGAGTATAGCGGAAGTATGTTATTCTTAGAGTAGGAGCTCGTTGTTTTTTCAAATAAGAAATATCTAATTTTCATACAGTACTCTTTTGCATGACTTGACTATTTATCTTCGTAAGAGAACGACGCTAGAGCATATGTAGATATGTTTTAAGAGAACGATGTTTTGTATGGTAATGTTTGGTATTCCTTAACTTCAATAGAACCTCTCAGTAAAACTGAAGTATTCTAGAAACACCAAAAGCTGCTTGTTATACTCGTATTTTCCCGGCATCTTGCTTTGAGTTAAAATTGTTACCATAATCCATAGAGGCAGGCAAGGGCTCTAGCCCTCTCTGGAGGGCATTTATTAAGTACTTTGCTGTACTAATTACACACGAGACTTTGGACAGCTAGACAGAGGTTTGTTTTATTTTATTAGGATAGAATATAACGAAATTCTGAGTAGGGAGTGCACCAAGCCACTATTAAAAAAAACTTTTTTAACGTAATAATTTATACAATTTAAAAGATGCATCAAGTATGCAATATACTTCAAAGAATAAAATTATACTCCAAATTTTGTAATGTAACATATTTAATATAATATAATTCGATTTATACATAAATCTGAAAAAAAAGTTTTTTTTTGTGATCATTTCAAGATTAAAATGTGTTTGTACGTCAATTTGATTTTTTATTTTATAGTATGTCTATGAAAACTGTGTGTTTAAACAAATAATAATTTAGTCAAACCCATTTCTTATTATCTTAAAAAATGCCATCAAACCTTTGCATCAACACAAACACGCATATTTATTAGTACAATTTTTGTTGTTGTACTCTATTAGAATTGTTGTTCAATCAAATAATAAATCGATTACTTAAGTTGATCGTTAGGTTCTGCGCCAAGCCGGTGAGTACTTCTGCGGACTGTCGGGCTGGAGTCTTCCTTTATACAAAGGATGCTGAATGAGATATCGGCTTTCGTAACGACGTCGGAAGGAGAGACACCGTAAAATACACATTGTCTGCCTCACAAACGCCCATCAAGAGTCCCCGCACCCCGACCGTGTCGTAATTTCAAATAGCTTCTCAAAGCTATGATGAGAAACTATGAAATAAAATTTTAAAAATCAAATATACGGTCACGGAAGTTAGATTAGAGAAAATTTACATTTATTTACTTACATTACTTAGTCACAATCATATAGTCCCTAGAAATCTATTTATTTAGAGTCACAACGTGTATTGCGAAAATAATTTGAAAAACAAGTAATCTCATACATAAGTAACACTCTTCAAAGAATGGAGGATGTTATTTCTTAGTTAGCGTGTTTTATTTTGATAAACGGAGATGCTTGTGTTTTCGGGGTAAAAGAAAATATCACGTTTTCTTTGTGCGCGTTTGTGTGCCTATTGTTGCCTTTGCCAGAGTGCCGAGTCACGCTATTTGATTATCAATAATATATGAACTGATTTGAAATGTGCTATTTATTCATTTCAAATTAATAGTTTTCATAGGAAGCTTTATTCATATTGATGGTACGATAAACGATTTAGTTAAAAAAAATTGCTGCTGTGAATTAAGTATTTTATTGCTAACGATGTTCTGCTTACGAAGTAGATAATAAATAAACACGCGTTTGATAATTACTGTTATGGCTGAGCGAGTACTCGGAGCGAGGAGAGGGACTGGTACTGAACAGCCCCGCTTGGACCAGACACGAGTGGGAATTGTGCAGCAGGTAGAGAGATGTATAGCCATTGTTGGAAGTAACCATTACAAATAGTGGCTACTGTTTACAGAGTGTGTAGCACGAATAAACCATAATATAGCCTGTCTGGATTAAGCGCACTTGCTTATGAGCACAGCACGTGCGTAAAGTGGAGCGCTTGTTTGCGGGGAATATTACAAAATATGATGTAAAAAAAAAAAACCCGGAAAACAGCGAGCGTCCGTGTAATTGTTTTTTATTATTTAGCAGAATAATAAAACCGTGCATCTGCAAAGCGTTCGCCGTATAAAAATTAATGTCACGTTCTTTTTAAAGGAGTATAATTTGTTTACAAATAACTTTTTAGTGAACTTATTCTTTTTGCGAGTTCAGTATGAACACGAGGATGCTGGCAGACCATTAAAATTATATTTGATTTACGTGTAGTCTTTTAGTTATTTTACATGATAAAATAATTAAGAGTTTTAATAATACAATATCGCATTGTTAATGGTTCCGCCTACCGTATATAATCCTCTTATACATTTGTCATGGATTGATGGTCATTATTACGTTTGACCGATGTTTCAGAGATGAGTACCTCAAAGTTCTAGTTGGTAGGGGCTTCAAACAATATTATAGAAATGTACGGGCAAACTAACAAGCGTGAACTTTATAAACCAGCCTACGCTAACTACGCATCCAGAACATAGTTTATTCAGTTGAACATAACTTGGAGACTAAATTACTCATTGGAGTACAATGGATTTAGTGACATTAATTATGTTGCAGATTTAATAAACTAATAAACTTATAAGACGTTTAATTAAATTTTGATTAATTACTCTTTATACACAAATTATTATAACTTTAGATATAGCATTAGCTAAATGTAAGTTTATGCATTATTGGAATGTTTATGTATTAAGCAAATGTTTATGTATTTTTATAAATTTCTAAAATAACGATTTAAATTCCGTCGCTTGATAAAATAATAAGTTATTATTTTTTTTGATTATTATGTACCAAAATATTTTAAATTCAAAATTCCTCACTGAGAATCAATTTTGATTATTAGTATGCGATTTGTATTTATTTACATATATACCGCATAATTTTCCAACAACCTAAAAATCAATGAAGATTTTATGCTATGATTTATGCTCATAATTTTGTGAAGTTAACAAAATATAATATGATACTGTTGTGGCTGGAATATTCTGATAAATTTGGCATATAAAGACAGACCCTTAGTTCAGCATTGTATAATTTTCTCAAAGTAGATATCCCGCAGGGTGAGAAAAGCTTAATTCTCTCTCGTAGCTTGTTACTGCAAGTCACATTTAAACAATGTCTGATGTTGAATATCTATTCATGGGAATGAGTGTTCATTCATGATAATTTTAACGCGTATGTAAAATGTGATAATGTTTAAGTAAATGATATTTGACGTTGAAAAACAAACCAGTTGAAAAATATATTGATTTCTTGTTTAAACATTACACAAAAAAACTCAATAGAAAAAAAAATTAAAATGTTCAGCCTCCTTTTTTGATTTGGCGTATTATAATATCAATAATGAATTCAAGCATATTTTTCTTCATTTTGGCTCTCCTAGTGGTTTTTTTTTTTATTAAGTTCAATAATTAATTTCACTATATTATATCTATTTAATAATATGTAACTCTTGGATTTTATTGTCAGGATATAATAATAAGTTATTGTTTCGTAAATGTATCGTAATTATTTATTTATGTTCGCATATTAAAAATTTGGAAAATAAGTAAAATTGTAGACTTTTATTAAATTTTATTATAAGTTTCTTTGAAGGTAATTTTTTTTACTCTATACAAACAAAAAATAATCGTATAGTTTTGTCTGCGTTCTTAACTATTGGCATTTGTTTGGTTTTCGTTTATCACACCAAGCATCCAGTTTTCTATAAAGCGTTAGGGCCTTACCCGTTTTTGTCTAAATTTCATCGAAATATTTTTACTACCAAAATACGAACAGTCTCTATCAAATTGGATTATTTTTAATTGGAAAATCAAAAAGAGATTCACTTTTCTTTGAAAAAAAATTAATCAGGTATAAAGTATGACGTATAAAAAATTTCTTAAAAATATTGATAAGTTATGTTTGAGTAAATGAAAATGTTAAGTTAAACGTATTTTTTACAAAATTAGTCTGAATTCGATTATCATATCAAGTTTTGAATAAATTTTACAGCAAGAAATAATTTATGATGTAATTATTCCGTGTAGGTTTGAGTGGGTTTGGTTCGCTACTCCTACGACATGTTCTGTCCGTACCTGCTTAATAAACTATGGGCTAGGCGCCCCAAACTTGCTGGGTACTTCAAAATAATTATTACCTAATTGGGTAAATCGCAGGTCGAAGTAATTTGTAACTGTAATGAACCCTACAAACTAATGTGTAATGATAAGAATCATGTTAATCGTTATAATAACAACATTTTGTATTTTTCTGGTTATAGTTCAAATTGATTAGGATGAATTTGATTGTACTTGTATAAGAGTAATTATCCTAGGTTGTACAATAATATTATCTTAAGCGTACTACACTTTCTGTTTCTATAGTATAAGTCTGATATCGGAATTCAGCCTATATTTTGTTTGAGGTAAGAATGTTTGTACGATTGTGCGTATGTAAGATAATCCTATGTAAAAAAATATATATTGATTACATTAATTGTATCTACTCTACTATACCAACATCTAAAAAAGAACGTATATATTGCTAAAATTGTCTTTAATGAATAATTTAGTCATGACAAACAAATAAGTTTCATAGCTGTTCTTAAATATACAAAAGGCGAATTAATTATAAAAAATTGACAATAAAAATATTAAACTGACAGTAAAGACATCAAAACATATATAAATTTCACATAAATTGATTTTTAAATTTAAAATAAATTTATAAAAAATATTAAAGGTTTCCCATTGAAAATATTATAATCAAAGAGTATTTTAGATTTAAAGCTCACAAAAAGTATTTTCAAATGTAAGTTTTGGTCCTTTGCTTCAAAAGAGACAGTCATAAATGTATTATCGATGTATTCAAATTTGAAAGGGTCACATTTTTTGTTCGAGTCCTCCGGACTTCGCAGAGCGCCCGAGAGAACCGCGCATACTCAAGTGGCCGCGGCATTATACCAGAAATCCCCAAAAAGGTTAACACAGCCTCAAATCCGATAAACTGGCTCGCGTGCGAGTCGAAGTTCAGGAGTTCAAGCGGGCGGGCCGGTCCATCGACTGCGCCGGTCGGAGATTTATCCTTTATCGCGGCTTACGGAGCGGCTCCTCGGGCGCGGGCGGCTCGCGGCATCACTTTAGCAGATTGCGATAGGCGGCGGAAGGCCAGGAAGCCGCCGCGGAGAAGGGCGGAGAAGGGTGGATAAATGGGGTAATAACGACCGCCCTAGTTTTGTGGTGACGGCTGGGAGATGAACGGTGGGCGTCTTTTTATGCCCGAAGCGCTAGTTCCGTACATGTACAAGGGAGTGTAGTCGCGCCTTTGAGTTTTGTGCTGGATTTGGCTTGTTCTTCATTACGTGATAATGAATCATACGAGATCGGGCAACGCTGATGCGCGAAAAATGCATTTTGCGCCTCTTTAGATATCCCTTCTGTTGTCAATTCGCCGGTATTACGTCACGAGGGAGTCAAATTCACGAGACTATTATTATGATCAAGTGCGAGTGGCGCGTCGCGAGACAGCTACTTATTTCTAAGATTTTCAAATTAATTTGAAATGGCATAACAATATAACTGAGTTATTCGGTAGACTTATTAAAATTAAGTGGAAATTAAGCTCATAACGTAAAGAATAATCTGTGATAAGTTTGATTAGGAGCGGGCTTACTCTGTCAGACTCCTCTTTGCATAATTTTCTCCCCAGCCGCGGCCGCCGCACCTTTCATCACATTCGACTCGATCATTCTTTAGGGAAAGTCCCGGAAAAGCCAGGGTAATGGCGGGTTTATGAAGAATAATTTAGCTCATTTTCATCAACAGAACCTTTTTAACAGGGTGCTATTTTTTACATCCTTCTTTTGTTTTCATCTTTTCCTAATATTAAAATTATTAATTTTCTTATCGTGCAATCTCATTCGGCAAAACGAATTCTCTAGACATTAATATTTTCACTAAACTAAAACTAGCCACCTTGTTTAGCAAACACCTCGCTATGGGGCGAAATTAAATTATGTTTTAATTAGAATATGTACTTTAGTTGTATAACTTGAAATAAGTGACACTCTGCGTCCCGGGTCGGGACTCGTCCCTCGCGGATGGGCTTCTTAAATGAACAAGTTTGTTGCCTTCCGGACATTGAAGCGGAAATGTGCTTTATTCTGCCTGCTTAAAATGAAATGCCAACAAGGATTGACTGCTTATTAAAGATTTATGAATGAGTTGCTAATGCTCGTTTTTGACAATAGCTTGTTATAATTTGGTTTATTTGTGGAAACATTTAAATGACAAAGACTATAGAACAAATAGCAGAGTATAGATGTAACTTGTTATATTCAGTGCATTAGATGCTTATGACACGGCATTCAGATTCGTGCGGTTCTAATGAAAGCGGTATGAATACGTGCCATCAGACAGGATGTATTGTGCTCGTGTATGACGCGGTTTACTTCCAGCCCGACTCATTGCAACATGCAAATAATGCAGCGATCATAACTAATTAAGTTGGTGCAGCACAGTGAGTGTTGTCTATTGTTTCCCCTAATGTTGTTTATATTCAGTGAAATTGATTACAGTTTGGAGAACTTGCGCGTAATACTCTAATCTCGGTAAATACTTCGCATTGTAATACAGTTAAGAGTAAACTCAATGACTCAACCCTCTAAAGCTTTACAGCATTTATTCGATGAAAACTCGGCGAGAAACGTTTAAGTCGATATTTTCTATATCCTTCATGTTAAAATAAATACTTAAGTACAAACAAAAAAAAAAAAAAATAATTTAGATCTTTACTTATTATAATGGTCATGCCATTTATATTTTATATGAATGTTTTAATTTAACTGTAAAATTCTATTGCATATATGTACGCGACCATAATAGCAAGCCTTAAAAATAATCATACTTTATCAATTATGCATGTTCTCAATAGTTCCCTAAGTAGAAATAATGTATTCACTATTCATAATGCTATTCCCACACTGGAGAGCATTACGGCAAAACGTAGTTTTTCTTATCAAAAGAACTGAACTTACAAAAAGGGTAAATAGTCCTATAAAGAAATAACTGTCATATGGCGTAATGAATTTCTCCCTTAAAATATTGCGAAAGTTCCCAGCTTGATGTTTTACTTTACAACAACATAAAGGAGCGGGCTCGCCGTGGAGTGTATCCGAGGACGTAAATTATGATATTGACCATAGCTGAGTAGTCGTGACCTGGATTCGTACTTTTCATTAGCTGCGCTGGAGAACGAATCTTTTGTTTTCAACGGAACTTTGTTTAAAACTTTTGAAAAATATTCACCTTAATCTGAAAAAAATAAAAAGCCTCGAATGAATCGGCTTATTTTCCCCGGTAACATTATTTTTGCTAGGAAAAATGAAGGCGAATCATAAAATCTTACATTATTATAACTTCACTTAACTATTTAAATATAATTCAATTGCGTACCCTGAGGAAAATGGTAATTTGGGTAAAATCTGAATATTTATATAATCTGAGTCGTTGTGACCGTTCCGAATTAGGCATTCCCGTTCCCGTAATTTACAACGAGCTAATTTTTGAAGATTAATCTTCGAGTTATCGGATGGGCATTCGTACCAGCTGTTCTCTCCATATGAACAGCTCACGATAATCTCAGTCTTACCAAAGTAATGGCGTTTTCACGCTATAAATCTTTATTAAAAAAAAACATTTCGTCCTCTGTCACGTAAATTCTTTCCCGGGATCTCGTTTAAACCGCACAATTTTTCTGTTTTTTTGCTTTTCCTTGCTTTGCTTTATTCGAATAAAAAATTAGACTCAACTCTCGTTACAAGGAAAGTCTCCGCGAGTCGTGCAAGTGTAATATGAAAATAAATTCACTTCGGATAGGACGCGACGCCCGGCGGCCTGATACTTCTCTGTACACTTCGCTAGTTATTGCTGAGTCTTTAATACCTTTGATAAATACTCATTGTTCTTTCGAACAGTGTATCGAAGTATTATAAATTGTTCAGAGAAATTTCTCCTTTCTTCTAACGTAAATGAGTTCTTAAAACATATATTTTTCTTTATACATAGTCAAAAAGTAATTTTTAATAAAAATAACCAAAAGATTTTTATGAAAATAATCTGTACGCAACTTCTCTTTATGAATTACAAAAAAAAAAAAACCTTTCATTGTAAAAGTAGATCTTTTGACAAGTATTCAAACCCTAATAAACCGGAATGCTGCATATGATAAAAATGTGAAAACCTGTCGCTCCGTTAGCCCGTCACCCCAGAGGGCGACTTCTTATGCCGAGGGCGCAAAAACGAAACAATCAATTTGTGTGTCGCTTGCGGAGCCTCAGCCTGCTGGGGTCACGCCGGGTATTCAGTCCACGTAGGCCCAGCACCGCCGGAAGGAACTTTATTACGAGTCATTATCCCCGGCATAGTTCCATCCCTCAAAGGCAATACGGCGTGAGTCCCATTGAGGCATGCCTGCGGTGATTGAACAGCGACTATCTAGTATCTCGAAATGTGGGACCAAAAATAAACCAAATGTTTTATCTTCACCGAAATCACGATGTTGAATTTATTTTTAAACGCAAGTTACACCATCTGAAGTTATTTCATAATCCTTGCGATTTTTTTGTGTTATCGATTTTGTTATTTCTTAACAGATTGTACGTAAATACCGCGTAATTAATAATGTTATTAACACAGAAACAACGTAAATATTTATAATACTCTAAATATTACTTAGTAAAAGCTGTTATATAATGTTAAAACATAATTATGGCGATTTTATTAGTGAAGCGGAATCTCATGCACAAGCAATTCTGATTATTTATGAACCTTTAATCATTCTGCGCGAGCAGGAAGTGATCTACCTAGAGAATTATTTTATAAAGAAACATTAGCCGTAAAGGCAGAAGAAATCGAGGCAATATTTTCGGTGTTTTTATTTTAATCTTTTCTTTACTGTGTTTTCACCCACTCTTAATGAATATTTGTTGTCTGCGTTGGGCAGAGTAAGCGAGGTTTTGTATTTTAAATGTGTATTCAAATCTTCGTTGGATAAATAATTTCTCCAGTTTCAAACACAAATATTGATTTGGTATCGTCTCACAGTATCAGAAACAAAATGAACAAATTGATATAAGTCTATTGCACGTATCCGAATCTAATGATTTATTAAAACTCATTCAACAGAGTCATTCCTTGTATTCATATTTATACCACGATAGAAATTGACAAATATATTATTTTTACGTTAAAAAAAATTTCATCTTTATATTTTATGTATGCTATTTATTTACATATTTTTAATAATAAATCATGAAAAGTAAAAAAAATTGCCGATTGAATTGAAGATATTATACCAGTGCGACTATTTATGTATAACATTTAAATAATTTTTAAATAATTAATTTAAAATGAGATCTAAAAATGAAGCCTATAAAAAACCAACAATACTTTCAACCAAAGTATTTTACTCAACAGTATAACCCTTTCAAAACAGCTGTTCATTTTGGGTTGTATGATATAATATTTCAAACTTCAGTTTTTTATGGTTGTTATATTTAAATTGACAAAGCAAAGGATACTCGCAGTCTTATTTGAGAATTTGCAATTATTAACTGTAAAAAAATAGTTGTATAGTCTAAATCTACGCAGTTAACGTTAATATTTAAAGTAAAGCTCAAGTTATGCAATTGTTATAAATTTGTTTTACTCGATTGGATCCCATTCGCAAATAGGTCTCAAGCTGTTGAAATGAAAGGCTATAAACTCGTTGCCTTTGGAGTTTCAACACTTCATATTTAGGTCTACTTTTTTAGTTTTAATTAATGACATTTCCAAAGTCATAAACAATTCAAAAGTTTTGCTTTATGTGGATAACGCTCACATTAGATTACAATGTTAATTCAGGGCTTTGTATCGCATTAAACTGAGATTTGAAAACAATGTCTTTCTCTCGTAGCTTATTCAACATTTTGTAAGCATATTTTAATGCTATGAACAGATTTAATAAACCCATTATCTACAATTCATTAACTAGTCTTTTTGGGGTTTAATTATATGAGTATAAATCAATTTCAGAATTTCAAAGTCAGTTTTTGAAACATTTTAACATTGCTGCTTATTTTTTTATAACTTTTTTCATTAAAAAAAATATATCGAGAAATTCTTGGTCTGGGGAGTTCCAATATCTAGGTTATTCTACAGTGTGGTGTAGGAAATACTAATCTGTATGTAGAACTGTATTTATTAATCAGCAGAGAACCCTATATTATTATTTTATATATTGCGTATTTCACGTGAATGTTTGTAATGAATAAAATGCTGTATGGCTATTTAATAACAATAAAAAATATAATGGATCATAAAATTGAAAGGATTTGCTTTTTATACATTCAATCTATGAAACATTTTTATATGCTGCTTCCTCACGTTTTAGGCGTTTTATTAAGTACTGTTTTCATGTTTTCAGGTAGTAATCCGAAATCAATAGACTATAAAAAAAAACCGTGAGGGTAATCTAATAATAAAGATACGTAGAAGTATCACAAGCGAAAGTAACCCATAAACGATACAATCAATGTTTCATTGCTCGATATGGCGATAAAAAATGACGCTATAAATCTTAATATTCATTATATGTACATTTGGGTGGACAGCTGCGGCGGTGGCTCCCTTTGTCATCGGCTCTTAATGGAATGTCCCGTCCGAGAGCTCGCAAAAAACGCCCGGGCCAAGCAAAAACACGCCCCACGATTGTCGCCAAAATCGACTGACCGCGTGATAAAAGTACCCCCTATTGACGGGAGCACAGCCACACTGCACGCGGAGCCGATACACTCACCGGGCCCCATACGGCTGTACAAAATCACTGAGCCCAAAGCGTAGTGTGTTATTTACGGTTGATAAAATATTTTGAACCGAAACTAATATCGATATAAATTTGTAACATTACAGGTATGCCAGGTATATTTAACCGAGCATTGTTGCTAAGCCTTACTTTTTTTTTAATGACTAGATTTTATAGTATATATATGTATAAATATATTTTTTTATAAATAATCTGTGCGCGCTGTGAATGTGACGTAATTTTTTATTTTCGTGGTAAATGGTTATTTGAGGTAGTATTTTATTATGTATTAAATTTAATTAGTTAGTGCTTCTGTCTATCCTTTTTCAACATTATTTTACTTACATTTTTATATGGAGGCCACATTTTTTAAAATAAATACTTCTTTATTGTGACACACAGTTGAATAATTTTTAAAACCATGATGTGTCTGAGTGTGGTTATTTCAGATTAATTATTTCAAGAATATTTCCGATGATTTGTTGATTTTAGATCTTATTTTTATTTACAAAGCAATTTTACCAACCTTTTGACTGCTATTTAATTAAAACTAAAATTCTTAAATCAATTGAAATACTTAATTACTTTTCAAAAGTTTTGTGTATAAACCACCATTACTTTAAATTAGCAAATTAAATGTTACATGCAACGAGTTTTAAAAAAAATCAACATTTACTTGTATATTTTTTAAATAGAATTTATTATTAAAAAGGTATACTTTTGTATTATACGAATACACAAATTGATGTTTTTATGTTTCATAATAGAGAGTTACAAGTATTGAGATTCGAAAGAGGTATAATTTATACGTTCAACGTGCGACAGTGTTTTATTAATTCAAATTGACAACGGTTTTGCTCGAACCTTCTTTACCTTCGAGCGCCTATTATCCCTTCGATTATATGGTCACCATACAAGTTGCGTGGAGATGCGTGAGATTGATTCTGTATGTGTCTCGACTTGTACATGAACACGCCGTGTCGGCGCTCGGCTTTGTCGGGAGGGAGTCGGCGAGGCCCAGGAGAGGGCCCAGGAGAAGGCCCAGGAGAGGGCCCAGGAGAGGGCCCAGGCGAGGGCGAGTCCATTCAGCGCGAGGCGACTAGAAAATCTACCGGGAAAACACCGAATAAAATCTTCCATTGATATTCAGGGCCCGCTTAGATATTGGCTATTGGTAGTCGAAATTTCGTTGTCGACGGGCCATATTGTTTTTTAGATTGAAGGAATATTGTAGCGAGCTGAAGTATAAGCGTAATGGTTTTATACGATGATAAATAAAAGTTAATATTTTTTATTAAGTTAAACATTATACAAAAGTAGGGCTTTAAGAAGAATACAAAGTATTTTGCCTAGTCTGCTCCCGATGATCATGATTTACGTTAGAATGTATTGTTTATGTCACAAATAAAATAAATGAAACAGTATCAGCGATGGCTAAATTTTACTTAAAATAAGGAATTTGGAATCTTATTTCGACCAATTAAAATAACAGCTGTTATTAATGGTAGCATGAAATAATGAAAAAATATTTAAATTATAGAATATGTTATTTTTATTGGCAGTATTAAAAAAATGTAATAAGGTATTTAATATAACAATATGTACTCGGAATCATCTGTTTCAAATCATTGCCTACCAGGGCTGTTAGTTCAGGTCGGTCTCTCGAGCGAGTGCCTTCTTTGTTGGAGGCTCGTTGGTTGCTCGATGAATTTCTTTTGTGTTTCTTAGATTGTGATTTGTCTAACTTTTATCGAGAAATTCACAGTGAAAATAATTTAATATCTTAAAAAAGATAAAGCAGTTATCTTGCTAGTTCAATAATTTGTTTTCATAAAACAATTTTTTTGCATGCCACAAAATTTATAATTCTTGCATATAAAGATGAACGATTTTACAATTTGTATTTTTTATTATATATGTAGATTTGTAGATTTTCAAACATTCGGCTACATTTGCAGTTTTACAGTCTTATTGCGTAACATGAATCTAAATTGGAAATTTATATCCATGTAATGATTGTACAATTTCATAATTACCAAATGAGAGCAAGATGATATCCGTGGGTAATTTGAACGTCTATTTTCATAGTATGATTATTATAGTATAAGGTACTAAACTCTCTGAATTATTCACTCGTCGGTATTATGTAAATTGATAAAGCTAACGCACCTACATTAATATACAGAAGAAAGCATTTTTTACTGACTTGGCGAAAACGAATTCAGTAACGTATGAATATATCATGACAGAAATGTATTTTTTTAAATGTTGAATTAATTCTTTTTACGCAAAGGTGTATTAAACTCAAATAAAGTAGGAAATGCTAATTTTATAATACTTATCCACCAGTTTTATTTTTTATAATGTGAATTTGCTTCATAGCTTTAATGGTATTTTGAATTGCAAGTAAATCAATTTGCGTACTTGAATTTAAAACATATTTTTATGTAATCGAGTTAAAAAAAATAAAATATTACCACGTTTTATTACTGAAATTTATAATTTTGAAGAATTTTCCAGTGATTTCCATACAAAAAGCAACAAGTTTTGCTTCATAAGTTATCAAAATATTTTGTATGCTAAAAGGTATTTTTCATTATTATATTGTTATAAACTTATTATAGTACTATTATGCTTAATTTTAATAAAAAATAATTGTTGAGTTAGCTTTTATATTAATAGTATTCAAACTATTAATTATATTATATAAATGTTTTTATATATCAAATGTATTCGAGGATGGTAATATTTTAATATTGATACAATTAATTTATAAAAATACAGCTTTGTTATAATAATCTAAATAAAGGTTTTCTAATGAATTAATTGAAAATTACAGAATTAAAATATAATATCCGGTAAATATAAATATCAAAGCATTTAGTACAGAATTCAATTAATTTTCAAGTGTCCTTTTGTTAAATAATTTTGACCTTCAAAATACATCTTCATTGAGTGAGTTGTAGCTGTATTAATGAAACGTTTGACAAAACAATACTAATATTGTATTATAATTTGATTGTTATAACGTTTATACCGAACAATATTGATTTGATTCTAATAGCATTAGTTTGACGCGGGCCTCGCCTTCCCCGCGCGCCGCCCCTGTCGCTAATGACGCCGTTAATCACTCCTCGGGCTCTCACGGGACTCACTCAGGTCCTCCAATTGCTCATGATACCTCTACCCTTTATCCAAATGCCGACTTTCGGGGGTACGCTTAGGGAAAATTACAGCTGCTATGTTTCTTCGTTATTTAAATAAATAAATTGATAAAACAAGCCATATTTTTTCATTGTGATTTTATTACTATTTTTGCTGACACCTTAACGACATTTATAAACCAATAGGATTAACCTACAACCAAAACCCTCAGAAAAATATTTTAATATAACATTGGAATACGAGAGTTAATGCAACAAGTCTCGGCTATAAATATAAAACAATAAGCTTTAAAAAAACATGAAGGAGAGAAAAAAGACGGGAAAAAGAGATATGAGCAAAAAAGTATAGGGTGGTTGTATTGTACCAACTTAATAGTCAGCCAATTTAATTTAATCACAAATTAGTTATCAATGTAAGCAGTTAATTATATCTAAGTTTTCGTACCATTCTAAAATATATTTAAATATATTAATATATTTTAAACCGCTGATGCATGCTTATTTATTTAAAACACAACATAGCTTTAATTATTTTTTATTACAATAAATTTTTATTTTATTCGTTGTCAACAACATATATATTTATAAAATATAAAACGCAAACTTTAAATAATCACTGTAAAATCAAACTGGCCCGGTAAAGGTTTTTTGTAAATTTTAAATAGATCTTTTTTTTAGTTCATAAATACTCATGAGTTAAATACACGTAAACAAGAAAAATATCACACTGCGAATAAGTTCGAAAGAAGACATATTGATAGGGTAAATAAAATATTGTTGTCATAAATTTTTGCAATGTACAAATAATATTATTGCAATTGAATATTTATAAAGGTATTCACATAAACATCACAGAAAAGGTATCACAGTAATTTGTTTAGTATAAATGATTTATCGACTACCCGAGCTAAAAAGGTCAGAAGAAATATTTCAATGCTATTTTAAAATATGAAACCACATTTCAAGCCCAGCGTTACATTTGTATCTTTCAGCAAATACTTTCTAGTGCGCGTGTTGGAATATTGCAAACCCATTGTTGAAAATTTAGCATCCCCCGTGAAATAAATTCGGTGAAAAATATTTTTTGGTGAACCATCATTTTATTCATCACAAATTCATACAGAATTTTCAATGAAATATGAAAATAAATTATCTAAAATTGCGAATATATATGAAACACTGCTACGCTCTTAAAATGAATTGAAACCGTTTATTTAAGACAGTGTTTTTTTTACATGAATTAGTGTGCACTTCACGCTTAATTAATAATTAAATATTAAAATACTTTGACATTAAACTTAAACGCGTTATGTGCATATAGCAATAAAATATGTAGGTTTAATAATCTTCGTTTATTTGTTATTTTATATTTTACATTATTATATTGAATTTGTTATGGTTTTTTCTCAGGACATAAGGTATGTAAAATTAAACTGTGCAAACCTAATATTTACTTCAATTATTGCCTTTATTTCCTATATTTTATTAAGTTTCTAGATGAATTGACACTGTTTTATTTTAGGGATCATTCATATCACTATGCAATTGTTTTATTCAATACCTAGTCAATATTATCAATTAGGTATTTTTATTCACTAAAGCATGACAGTGGGTAATATCATTTGTCTGGATCGTGGAAATCTCTGGCATACTTCCCGTGTACTGAAAGGTAGCCGAAGGATTCCCGGAAGGTATTGCTGTTTATTGGGGCACACATAAAGCAGCCCACGGCTGGCGTTACTTTTCCATTTTATCGCCGGCCCCCCGCGTAGTTTTGTGCGAATTGCCTCCACGCGTCCCCGCGCCCTCCCCGCGCCCTCCCCGCGCCCTCCCTGCCAGTTCGGTCTGTGGCGCCCTTAATTTTCACCAGCAGATTTATACTCTCTCACCGACCCTTTCCCGCAGACCGACCGAATATGAGAGGTGGTTTTTGACAAATAAAAACGAATGGCAATTTTTATGAGGCCGCAAAGAAGACAAGCGTGCGGGGAGGGCGCCGCGAGAAAGAAAGCGCGTCAAATTATTTTATCGCGCTGCGTTCATCTCCGATTCGGCAGATTGAATTGAACGTCGAGCGGGGCGAAGCGGGGCGGGGAGGGGCGAGGCGTGGCGAGGCGTGGCGAGGCGGGGCGAGGCGCGGCGAGGCGTGGCGAGGCGGGGCGAGGCGGGGCGAGGCGGGGCGAGGCGGGGCGAGGCGGGGCGAGGCGGGGCGGCAGACTCACGCGTCTGTCGGCGGCTATCGGTCCGCGTGTCTCGGCCGATATTGGATCCGGCGCTATCACGACGCTCCCCGAATATTTCATGTAAACTACATCTATTGAAATGTCAATGAATTTTAGGTACCATTTACTCTGTATTACTAACATCAAAATATCGTGCTGACTTTTTATAACGGTGGTTAAGATAGAAATATTTTATTTATAAACATATAAAAGTTTCGTGAATGACTATAAAATTAGAGATGTATTATAGATTTACATAATTTTTAATTGAATTGTACTAAATTTATTTTTTTGTGTACGTATTTGAATCATCTATTTGTTACTTACAAAATTAGTTAAACAAACTTTGATGAATTCTTAATAATTAAGTTAAAATAGTTAAATAATAACATGATTTTGAATCGTATTCGTATTCGTGAATCGTATTCGTTGACATTAAAATTTGTTATTTAATACTAATTTTAAGTAATTTAATCTGAAAGTTAGAGCTTTGAGAACGAAAAAGTAAATACTTAATTTATTTTGTTTAATAGATATGAGCATTCGTTGTGACTCATATCAAATCTAAGTATTTTATTTAATTATAAAATGTAATTAAAAAAACATTTCTACGATAACACGTAACTATCATTCCGTGTTATGAAATTAGAGAATTATTCAGTTGTGTATCAAATTATTAACAAGTTGTGAAGTCCCCCCTCGACTATTGAATCGCTCAGTAACACTACCTTTGATCACAAATAGACGCGAGATCCGCCGAGTGTCGCATCACGCAATAAGGAGTATACAATTTAACACCACAATCATCGATCGTATGTAATGAACAGGCGGACCGCAAATATGCCGAGCCAATTATAAATCAATGGATCGAGAAGCGCTTCCGCATTGACAGATTCCTCCAAATTCGACAACAATGAGGTTTACGGATAGTGATAACTCTGGTGATTTAGATATGTCTTCTGGGTAAAGTGGCAGTGATAAGTCGTGATTACAAAAGCAGATACATTTTAATAAATTATATTTCGTATTTTAAGCGAGCTAAAATACTTCAACTATTATTTCTGGTATAATTTTATAAATTAAATTCATAATGTTTGAATTTGAATGACAGTCCCGCATTAATCACGGCCTTCTCCACGGAACAATGGTTTACAAATACCTATTTATTATTTTATACTTAAGCACTCATTTAAACGCCGGGAGGGCTGAGAGTCGTCGTTTGATTTATTCTTCTTTGAGAATGAGATGAAATCTGGCGTTTTATTGCTCGAGTATAAATTAAAACATCGGTTTGACATTTTTTCTTCCATCTACCGCTCAGAAGTCTCCTCATTTCGAGAAATACGCTTGGCTTATTTTCCATGACGTGACCTCCTTTCTTTTCTAAGAATATCGCTCCTAAGTAAACAAAGCCGGGTACGTGAAGTATTTACCCTGAGGAGGATTTAACATTACTAGCAGGGCTATAACTCAGTTTAGCGATAATGTCGCGGTCGTAAAATAATTATTTTTGAATATAATATGACGGCCTCTTTAAAGCTAGCCGTGGTATTAAATTATAACACACGAAGTTCCCGCGCGCGGCTTCATTAATGATCTCTGCGGGGATGTGCGCAGAGCCGGGGCCTATTTGTAAAATCCTCACTATTGTGTACGACACGCCGAACCTTTGTTCAGTGACAACGGTTGGAGTCAACCCCGTAAATATGTTACGGTCCGTAAATAACCAACAATATCTTAATACGTAACTCTCTTACGAACAACGCGGAGGTACGTTAATGTATGCAGGTAGTATTCTGAAAAGTACTTTGATCCGACTCGAGTTATAAATTATTCAAGAGAATTTATACAACGAGTTTCTGAAACCTGGGTCGTTTCTTCAGGAGGCGATTCCAATTCGAGAAAATGTCTTACAGTAAGTAATATATAAATTTACAATATTCAATTTTTTTAATTTAATATTTACTCGAAAATAATTTGATGAATTATAGTTTAAGTTATGGTAATTGAGAAAGGGTCACATATCGACTGTGATTCGGTGAGACTACAGTGTGTGGTAATGTTCCCATTGAGGTAATAAAATTATTATAGCTACTCGTGTCCAGTTTTATTTGTTGTTAACGTAGTCATTTCAGGTGAATAACAAAATATACACTTACTCTCCTAATACTGAAGTAAAATGTTAAGGTTCAGAACCAGATAAGTTTTTTTCGAGTTAGTTTTTTTTGGTTATAACGGGTAGTTACTAATTTTTCGAATAGTTATAACATTTATAGATTTATCAATTTTCCAACTTAAAAGTACAGGAAGCTACTTTTTACAGAAAAGTACTTTGTGTAGAGCTCCAGAATCAAAATACAATTCATTCACAGAAACCTCATGCATGCAGTTTGGTTGGTGGTCAACCGCGATCACCTCGCGTTATTACCAATTCTCAGATGGCGTACTAAAATATTTTCTTTATACATTTCACATACTCCGGGGTAGTAAGTATCACTTTAATTTAAATGTACACAAATAATATTAATAAATATTCTTCGACAAAACATTTCATTTCACTAGCAGTTCCGACCCTTTATTATTTAACACATCAATTAATTAATTGACAGTAATTATTTAAATTTTGGCTGTCTCCCACCTGTGGTTTTGAAATAAAAAATATTTAATTAACCTTAATATTTTCTCGTTATGGATTAATTAGCGGCTCGTCTAGCCATTGTCATTCCTCCGCGCCTGGTAATTTGTTATAGCGTCGCCATTTAACAGGCTCGTCTCCACACGTCATCGCTGGATTAATGGTCGGGCTTTATCCGAACTCAATCTGGGCCGAGCGGCTCCGTCGGCCCGCCCGCTAAATAATTAGCGGAGAGGAAGACGCTCTCCATTCGCAGCTTTACCATTGAATTGTCTTTGCGTCTGTTGTGGCTAATTTGGATGGCGTGTAATTTATGTCTACTTGACGACATTTTACTACTCAAATATATATCTTTAGATTTATTACCGTTTATCAAAGTCTACGAGATTCAACATTTTAATTACATTTTATTTTTAAATATTTTACCTCCACAAAAAAATTCTACAGCAGAGAACAGTTTACAAACGAGTGTTTCCTAGTAGGGTATTTTCAATACTCTGATTAATTTAAAACAACATTGAGGGAATTCGTTGAAACGTATGCTCGCTCGATTACTCGTTAACGGAGCGGGGGAAGGTTGTAAATACATATATTAATCTAGACTATATCATACTTGGAGTGTTTTATTGACTTTTTACATGATTATAATTAGACATCAGATTATTTTTCACGCAGTAAAAATATTTTAATACCAAAGAATTTTAGCTACTTAAGATGTAGTTATATAAGAAAAATAATACCCATCATTTCAAAACTTTCAGCATGGTTACAAAGTCAAGTTAGCGCATGTGTAATTAGCAGAAGTATTTGTTTATTCTCACGACCTTCATCTTATACGTTTATAAAAACTATCAAATAAAAAAGTGGTGCTCTCACAGAGTGCTTTGACGGGCTAATCTTCATTATCACAATTCTAAAATCGCAAAACAAAGCTAATTTATTCAAACCATTATAACTTGTAAAAACATGTGTGGTAGAAGGCAGCGAGCGCGGCGCAAGAACAACACGGGGACGTAGCTATCTTTATGGGGAGCAGAAGGATTCTGTTAGTGAAGCAAAATGTTTGTAGAAAAGAGCTTACAGTACAAGGTGTTGGTTTAAGGGGTGAGGGGAGGCCGTTTTGTATTCAGGAAAGCCCTTTAAGCTACACTTCGTGTATTTTTCTGAGCGAATTGATACTCTTGTTTAAAAAACAAAGTGATTGTACAAGTTACGTACAGTAAAATCCCTATTGGGTCGTAAAATTAATTTGTTAATATATATTCAATGAAAAATAAATACGTATAAATTTTGGACTATCCTTTTAAACGGCTGAGACTCAATCGCATTATAATCAGTGTATTTTGTTGGGAAGTAGTAAGTTTACTGACACATTCAGTCGGCAGTATATGCCGGCATATAGCAGGTAAAATATGAATACTTCTGAATGCGGGAAACTCAGGGGTCGTACGGCGGAGGAGTTCCTTAATGGTGACATAACAGTCACGATCAGATGTGTTGTAATGTTTTGTCGTGTCACGTTATTAAGGTGCTACAAGAATACATATTAACTCGTGTTCTTGATAAGAGTGTATTGCGTTAACATGTCACAAGTGTGAACAAAATAAACTTGTATGATAAATATGACATGGTTTGACACTATCGTCATATTATAACGGTTTTAAACAAAGATATTGATTACTTATTATTTTGATATTTAAGTCTTTATTGTGAATAAATTTTGTATTAAGTGCTTTAAATTAATGATAATATGTAAACTCATTAATAAGCGCATTTTATTATTATTTTTTTTTTTCATAGTTTAGTTTCAAAACGAAAACATTCATATTCAGTATACTAATGTAATACAATTATTATTCTGAAGATATTTTCATTATTTTTATATATTTGATTTTCTTGAATGATAAGTTAAATCACTAAATAAACAGCATTTTAGTGATTATGGCGTTAGATTTATTGACATTTATCCCATAGCTAGCCCAGCGACGTGCGATGTTCATGTAGCGAATAATTAAGTCATTACCCTTCTGATTTTACGCATATTGATATATTAATAATTGTACATTATACATACAGTTTTTAAATATAGATTCAAAAAAATATATATACATAAAAAAAAAAAAATATATATATATATGTATAATATTTTATGGAAAAGGTAAAGTATATGAAAACAAAACTAAAATTAAGCATTTGATGTATGAAACAAAAATATGCGCATACCTTGTCGATAAGAATAACTTGACGATCCGTGGGGCTCTTAGCTTTTCTGGCAAATATTTAAGGGTTTTTAGGGTTCGTAGTAAATGAATTATTTTCGATATTTTTTAAATGATGTTATCGAAAAAAGGTCGTAAAGAAATTTCTTAATTTAATAAATACTTGGGTTATGTTATACACAGTATGCTTGTTAGATACAAGAATCAGATAAATATTTTCACAATATATATTTATGATATATAAGAAAATACAACGACAAAAAAAAACAGAACGAAGTAATCCTCCCGAACTATTGATTTTGTTTTCACCCAGTTTGTTCCTTTGGGAACGAGGGATGAGATGGGATCTCTTTATGATGAAAGTATCTTGTCTTGGTGTTAATCACTTTTTATATAACTATCTTCCCACTCTTTATCCGATGATGCCAACACAAGCTCTTTGACCCTATATTTTCACATGTATATTGTTAGATACAAACTTTATTTATTTTGTGTTAATTGTACTGTTTTAAGTATCGTACCTTAAATTCCAGAAGTGTACCTATCCAATGTTTTAAAATAGGTGTATATATAAAATCTACTCGACTACATTCACTTCACCTCATTATGTTTTTTTGGTCACATTAAATATAAATGACAATATATAAGGTCACTTTATATATATATATATACATATTACAAAGCAATGTTTTATTATTGTAATTTTATATCTCAAAATATTCCATGTTAAGAACAAACTAAATTAATTTCTACTTCATTTGATATAATAGTTTGTAAAACAATTGGAAAATAGTCGATAATTATAATTTATTGACTCGAAGTTCTTCGCTTAAAATATTTGTAAAGCGGCATTGTTTTCAAATTGAAAATTTAATTTTACTTAAAGCAAGCATCGATAATGTGGTTAATTAGTAGGAAGTAGATGCCTTATCAAATTATTTGACTAAAACGTAATATTGTCTTCTGTGCGATATTTAATGTTGATAGTAGATGTTAAGTAATCACATTAGATATAATGAATTTATCATTTAACAAAGGACAACTTTAACAAAGAACATCAGTGTATGGAATATTAGAATAATGAAATATAATAATTATGTAACTAATGGATGTTCCGTAAATGTTACACCTATATTTCAATAACTTTTACTCTAAAATGACGATTTCAAACATTTTCTTCGAATTACTTCACTTCAAAAAAAAGAAGATTATTATTTTATTAAAATATATATAACGTAACAAACAAACACAGCCAGCATAAAAATAGGTCTTAACGGGAACAAAAATAATTTAAAACTATTTTGTTTACATATTTATTTCAGTTTTTAGGTTCTAAAGATTGATGATACTCCTTTGAAATGGTAAATTATCAGTGCGTGACTGCCATTTGCAATTAACATATTGAGAATAGTGCAAAAAATGAAGGTTTTGTTATTTTTGGTTTTAGGGTCTTGTGGGGGTCCTCACGAGAAGCGCCTGCTGAACAACCTCCTCGGGACATACAACACGCTGGAGCGGCCCGTGGCCAACGAGTCCGAGGCTCTCGAGGTCAAGTTCGGCCTCACCCTGCAACAGATCATAGACGTGGTGAGTTAACCGTATTCTACCTTTTTAATAAAAATAACACTATGATATATCAATAAGCAGCAGCAAATTCAATCGTAACTATTGACAAAATTACAAGCTAGCAAATGCTTGGTACCTGTTAAAAAGCATTTATATTTTTAAAAATTATTTAAGTATCAGTTTATTTCGTTGCAATTGTGGTGAGGTAGTCAGTAAGTGAGTTTTGATAATTTAATAATAAAAAGTAATTAAATAAATACTGAAACTAGCTTGAAAGTGTTTTTATTTAACACTGAATTTATTAAACGCGAATTTAACACTGCGTTTGTAAGTTATTTAGAATGACAGCTTTGTTAAGTAAGTTAGTATAACTTTACTTCTGTGAAAGCTGTTCAATGACGATATATCACGTGAAACTTTATAGCAACGCGTTCCCTCAAACGATTTGCTGCTGTCTAAAAAATATGGCTGAAGATTAATAAGTATGCTTGCGTTTATGCTGTTGTTGTCAGGAAGGAATAATCATTATGCTAAAAATATACACCCAGTGCTTGTTAAAATTGTGCTGTACATTTATCATCATGTAAAAAGTTTTGCTAAGCACGGTTACGTTTATTGAACGATTAATCTGACGTATTAAGTATAAGCGCAAGGCAGCTTACATGTTTGTTAAATTAATTCCGAAATACAGAAAATTTATGAAGCAATGGTCTAATAAAATTTCTGCTCACACATGTATGCAGTCAATCTGTTGTTATTTTCGTATGAATTTTAAATTATGCTAATACATGAATAAATTAAATAAGATGCAATATGTTTTATATAATATTATGCAGAGTTAATAAAGAGTAATAGATGTTAGATGTCATAATGTGATTTGTTAAAAATATTATTAGTTTATGCAAATAATAGTGCACTAAACATTCATGCTGCAGGCTATGTGTGTATTATTAAAAAAATTCTCTTGACTTACTCGGAAAAATAACGAGGTAAGGCATGTTTTTTTAAAGATTTATTGATTCTTCATAACTGCACATACTTAATTTGTTTTGTTATTGTTTATTTACCAGAAAAAGATTTAGCATATTATTACGTGTATTTTTTAAGTTTTACAATAGAATGCAAAATAAACGTTTTGAGATATACGTGGATCGTCACTAAAAAGATTTTTATCAAAGTTACACAAGAGCTTTGAATTTTTAATAATGTATTTTACAAAAGAGAATTATACATGTATCTAAATAAAAATAAGTGTGCTGTAAAGGTCATAAAAACTGTTGTTTTTACATTATTAAAAACGGAGTTTATTGTCACCCATTTTGTTAAACATTCCGTAAGTAGCACGAGAGGAACAAAGTAAGGCGAATGGCCGGCGCGGCCGAGGTTTACGACTGGCCAATGAATGGTGTCCCCTTTCGTGTGGAAATTACGTTTTGGTAGGAAGAATGCAAACATAAAAACTTATTCTTCATTAAGTAATAAGGAATATCTTCCGTAATATTATAAAATATTAACGTTATCAGAGAGAATTCAAATTTTTGAAACGAGTTGACTTTTTATTTATACTTTTAGGACATATTTAAAATTTTAGCTTTAATGTTTTTATTTCAGGATATTTATTTTTATTTTGTGAAGCTGCAAATGCGTCATTTTGTATATTTATATATATTATATAACAGATTAAACATTTTAACTGGTGAATTCTCCGGTTTCGAAATCGAGAAGCAAAATTAGCGAACGTCTGAGAGCTCCAGCGCTCGCTCTCCGAGGAGGTTCTGATAAGATTTACCTCCGCCGTCAATCAAAATTTAATTTTGTTCTGGCGTAACTCGACCGCAGTGACGCGACGTAATCCGCTGATACAGTTTATTATTTAATATCAAATTAACTCCATTCTCCTCCCCGAGGAGGTGTCGCGCGAAACAATTACCGGCTGGAGCTCGCTTCGCGAGAGGCGCAAGAACGAAACCGCAAATTGCGAGCTGACGTTTCCTCTCCAATGTGTGAATACATTTGAAAAGCCTTTCTTTAGCGTAAAAGAATTAAGAGACGGAACGGAGCGGAGAGCCGGCGAAGTAGAACTTTAGATGGGACGTCAATTCGGAGAGATTGATGAGCGATTATAAAAACGCTGAACACTCAGATCATCCGGAAGCTCTAATGGAGGCTGCCTCTGACACTCCTGCAGTCGGTGAATGTAAAATAAAGCAAACGGCAAGGACGGAGCCGTCGACTCCGGAAGACTGCGATTTTTATTTAAATTTGAGCACCGACAGAAAATAAATATACTTCAGACGCGAAGTCATAATTTTCAAACTTTTCATCGTTAGGGCCCGGAGTACTCGTTTCAAATGTAAATTCCAGATATTTCTATAATTCGAGAGAGAAAAAAATATTTGGAATGTTTACTGTGATTTATGCCATTTCACGGGCTGCGGACTCTCGAGCCCGGCGAGCTGCAGTCAAAGAGCAAACACTCGAGCGAGAATAAATCTTCAGCGGCAGCGCCGGGCCCTCGGCGGGCGGTAATAAGGCGCGCCCGCCTCGCGAATGTTTGATGCCGCGAATAAAGACCGCGGATGCAAGTCGCGGGGCCGCGGGGTCACGGGGCCGCGGGGATCGGAATATAATTTGGAGTAATTGGAATGAACGATGGCGCGGAGAGCACTGCCAGTAGGAGGGGAGGGCCGGGACCCTCGGGAATATACTTTTGCATTATAATGCATTGTGCTTTGTTGGGGACCAGATTGTGTTTTTCCATGCAGTGTGTACTACGAGACTGATTATTGTATGGAAAATTTATATGATCGTATAAAATGTATGTGAGGCGTACAATGTATTTGAATCGAATTAGTTTCGCTATATAATTTTTATTAGCAAACAATAATCTTATTCGTGTCTACTAAGGAAACACAATTATACAAAATTCCGAAACAAATTGACATTTATGCTTTATTGATAAAGCACAAAAGACAAATAAAAAAGGCGCATTTGGCTTATATTTTGTCATTCGATTTACAATTTGATGGACCCACCGAGGTAGAGTTACAGCCGCCCACGTACCGGCTTTTTTGATACCGAATTAACTTTTCATACACGCACAGAAGCAATAAGCAAAAAGGAATCCAACATTTTAGGCTCCTCATAAGGAATTCCCATCTCCTGAGGAATCTGTAAGCCATAAAAACCCTTTACATGTCATTGGGTCGTAGGCCTTTCAAAGTCAATATCTTATAAGTTTTCCATAAAGATTTTAAATTATAAATACCAAACTTTTTTTTTTGGAATTTAATTATAAACATAATTATATTAAACATTATTTGTGGCTCAAAAAATTTAAATAGCGAAAAAATAAATGAAAATTATTATTAAATGTGAGCAAATTATATTCGTACTTAACGAGTATTTGAGCTTTACTAAAGCAGATTATTTTTAATATTTTAGGTACTTTATAGTAAAAGGTGTCAATAGATGAAGTTATACTAAAGGTGCAAGGTAAAATAGAATCATGGAATAAATTTTATAATTGATGTATAAAGATGATATAAAATAAAATATATTTTTGAATGCCCCATTGTTCGAGTCTAATAGCTTTCGCGGTACGGTATATCGACTTTCCTTCCGCGCTCGGGACTCGCTCCATTAGGTCGCTCCCTGCGAGACCTCCGCGTATGCTTAACATTTGATATATTTGTGAGACATTTTCACGACATTTTTATTGAATTTAAATTGGTAAGCGTATTGAAATGTTTCAATCCGCAAATCTGGCGAAGGCGAACGGAAATCGAATATCAAGTTTTATCCTATATTTGTCTCTGCGCGGCTTCGATACGTCGATTCGTACGGGCCGAATTGCGGCAACGCGAAATGTTATATTGTAAAGTATTTTCCGAATGAGGAAAGAATTGAAACAAAAAACGCCGGCTGGAAGAGTTTCTCATTCTTGGCAGAGCGGCAAGAGAGGAAATGAGAGTAAACAAAGCGGAAACAGAGAGTTCTGATTGTAGTATAATTCATAAAAAAATACATATCGTGTCTCGTTCGGGTCGTTCCGCGAGAACGTTTTATCATATCTGCGGGATGCTCGGTTTTTACGACATACTTGTGGAGCTTTTAGCAACAGATTCGGCAGAAAATTTATTTAGCGTTACCGTCGGAGCGCCGTTTCATCAAAGTACAAAAATCGCTCCGGGCCGCGAGCGGTCGCTAATTGACTGGCGCGGAGCCGCCCGGGCAGACGTCCCTTTCCGACTCATTGCGAATGCTCAAAAAGCTTATAAGTTCATTAGCAGGGGACGCAGAAAATTTGAAAAAGATTAGCGCCGGCGAGGACAGAGAGGCGCTGACGGGGCTGTCATTATTTATGAGGCAGATGAAGAGGAAACTCCGCTGTGAACCTTTTAGTAAATAAGCAGTTTTATTATAAATAATGTTTCCGAAAATCCTCTGTTGGCCGTCGCGGCTTATGTTTACGCGCCGAGGAAAATTGCGGACAGTAGGTGACCAAATTTTTTGGAAAGACGAGTTATAGTTTTTACCAAAAGTATGGCCTCAAGTGTGATCTTTTCACAGGTAGATTCCTCATCCAAATTTTATTATTTTTTTGCGTTTTCTGTTTACATACACCCACGGTCGATCGATCATTAGTTTTTTCGCTAATGTAAATTACCCGAGGTTCAAAGTAATTACAAATAATTTTCGCGGTAGTAACATTTTCAATTAATTTTGGAAGATTAATAGAGTGGTTTTTGCGTGAATTTGCAATAAGCGTGAAATTAAGGATTCGCCTGCCGTAATCATCGGCCTCATGAATAAAGCAACGAAGGCGGCATTAGCTGACCCGCTCCGCGAGACCTCTCGCGCAGGGACGCGGCGTTGCCTTCACGATTAAACCTGAATTCATTACGACGATACATTACTATGTTTAGACCGGTAAAGCCGATTGTATCTTATCTTATATTATATACTTCAGTATTCCTCCAAAAAATGTTTGTTCGCAATATACCTACGCCGAGGTACATCATAAGCATTTCATTAAAAAAAAAAAAAAGTAATTCTCTCTTTCACAAGTCGTAAAAAAATGCATAATACTCGACTGATGTAGCGGCACAATAAAAGCGAATGTGAAATACCATAAACTCAAATTATTTTTGCAATTTTACTGCAACTCTTTCTGAACGAGGAAACAGCGGTCGGTTTTCCAGAGCAATGAGCGACGCAGTCTCGCGCTTTATTCCCGAAATATAAAAAATGTAAAAGCGTCGGTGTAATTAATGAATGAGAATGGCCGCCGCTGCAGGGAGGAGCGAGTCCGCCCGCCGAGCGCTCCTCCGCCGAAGAAACAAAACAAAATTGGCAACAATTTTAATTGTAATGCCTAAATTTATACGGTTTAAAGGATCCTCCGGCGTAGTGAGGTAAAAAGACTCGGCTTCTTTTGTCCGGGTGGATTTAAATATCTTAAGAAAATCTTATTATTTCGTAAAGCGGTACAAATTGAATATTTTACGGACGGATTAGATTTTATTCAACAGCACCGATCGACTTTATAATTTTTTGATGAATTCATTTGGATTAACTTATTCTGATTTGTGAAATCGGTAGATTATTACTTCACTGTTATATTCACAAATAAATAAAGGTATTAACTCCAGAAATATTTGTTTTGTAAACGCTTTTATGCATACAATTTGAATATATTATAAATCACACATATTTTTTTCAATATATTTGCGATTCTGTCACGTAATTTATAAGTTTTTTTTTGTTTGTATCTTTAATTTCCTTCATATCATATAAACACCGTTATCCTATTATTGTAAATACATTCCTTGTCATGAACCGTATTTGGTGGTTTTTTGTGATTTATTTACAATTGAATGTGTATTGATTCCATTAGCTAAATATCAAAAGAGTCCTTAAGTTATCGGCGCTTTCTTTACAGCATCCAAGACATGCGAGAGAAACGTTCTCTTTACACACAATATTCTCCGAAGTGCCTCCCCTCCACTAAGATGCCTATTAGTCTCCGACATCTCCGATATCTTCCATTTATCAATATTCCTCAATCGTAATGGTGTGTCTTCACTAAGAGAATACCCTCTACTGGCAGACTACAAATTACGATTGTGAGTTATATTTTATTGGTATTGTATTTTCATTCAAAAGCAAAATAACTTGGGAATAAAATCTTTTATTTAATTTTTATTGACATTAAATACTAAATTTTACCGGATTTCACAATATAAAATAATGTTATATTATTTTGAACAAAAAAAAGTACAAAATATTGTCAAATGAAACATTTATCAAACAATCTCAAATCATAATTTATTGTAAAAGAATTCTAAGACTTTTACGTTAATGATTGATGAATTTATCTATAAAGTTCAAATCCGTTTTTACCATAGTGGAAAAAATGGGTTATTCGTCTTTAAAGTTTCTCATGCTCGAATTTCCAAACTTTGAACATTAAATTCACTGCACAGACGTTCAAGAGGGTTGAAAAATTTGAAATTCATCCAATGAATGTTGAAATTCCATATTTCACCACAGCTGAAATTAAACTTTTCGAATCCCAACTAATTGTAAGTTAGAGCGGAGGAGGCGACCTACAGCCAGCTTCTCGCAGAAAAGGTGTAATTTGAGATGAAGTAGACGAAACGAAAATTAGCAAAGACGCTGAAAATTTACACGTCGCTTGTCGAGATCGAGCTCGCTCACACGGATGACCCACTTCAGGTAGTGAAAATTAGTAAACTTTCTTCTGACGTGTCAAAGCTACTTTTAGTTCTTATTCGATTGTATTTGCAAAGTTTCATCAAATTTATTAATTGCGTTAATGACGTGATGGATAGGTCCGGTGCAGGCGAGACAGCCGACCCTCCACTGGGCTGCGGCTGCGAACTCCGCCGACCGATGTAATTAAACTGGAAGAGGGAGTCGCTCCTTGTCATATAATATTTGACAATTTGTGACAGTTGCAAATTGAAGTTTTATAGTCGTCTCGGTCGGGGGCTCGGCATCCGAAAATATTTCTTCAACTTGTCAAGCTCGCTCGCTTCGAGATCGAAAGATAATCAATCATTCGCCATTCTAGACGTCGCGAGGGACTGCGCCAGAATGTGGGCGAGCGACAGATCGATTGTTAAGCCATTCATTACTCATTTTATCGATTAATATCGTAAATTTATTATTTTGATGGTTTTTTTCAAAAAGTCGCAAATACAAAATTAACGACTTAAATAAAAAAAAAATTATAAACCTACCTCGTTAGATTAAATTTTGAAAGCTCAGTAAAATTCTCCTCTTTGTCAGCGCTGAAAGGTGAAAAGAATCTTTTATGCGCGATAACTTAAAAAATAAAGGTCGCAAGTTCATATGTGTACTGTAAATATGTTTGGCGAAGTTGAAGTCACTCGCGAGCCCCATGATTATTTGATGTGAGTTTTTATCGCTGTTCACGCAGCCGCCCACGCCCCTCTCCGCGCCCCGCCCCGCCCCGCCAGGTGAACGAGCTGACCTATTTATCCACAGGAAATGGAGAAAAACGTAACGTTTAACCTACATATAAATAAAATACGTAATAAAAATATTCTCTCAGTTGCACGCGCTCGATCCGTATGCATGTCTCTTTTGTTTTATTTTCTACTTTTTCTCGTGCATAATACATTTCCAAGATTTGAAAAGTAAACGAAAGGACTAACAATGTAAAGAGTGCAGGCGAGCGAGATTTCAATGCAATTTGGAAGGCAGTAGAGCCTCTGCGCGCGTGTGTGGGTGCCTGTAGGCGAACAGTTTACAGGCGGTGCGATGTGTGAGTGTGCGTTGGGCATTCATTTATAATGAAGGCAGCCGTACGCCAAATAAATGGAGTGTCCATCAGCGGCCGAGCGCTCTCTATCGCGGTCATGAATACGGGAAAATTGTCCACCTGATGAGGTACTAAATTAATTATCCGCACAGTAACCTTTAATTACAGCGCACTGCTATTATAAAGCAACAATCAGAAAATAATTGCGAGCTGTAATTACTGCTATTTTGCAGATACAGATGGGAAAGAAACTCTGATTGTTTTTAGTTAACAAACGACTTAAAAATATGTAATTGTTAATGTATTACCAAATAAAGGGTTTATCATACTTTACTTCTCTAGCCAGTCCCAACCTGAGTCTTGTCAAAATATAATAATTGCTTTGATATTCCCCCTTTTCCAGGTGTTGAGGGTCGAGACAAAATTCGACAGCCTAGTTCTCCAGGGGCGACTGCTAATAGCTATTGTGTCTTAAATCAAACGTTAACGATAAAATGGAAACAATGCGGCTGTTAGATACAAATAAATACTTAAACTATTTCATCAAACTTTCATTGCGATTTAAAATTATAGTACACCCCACAAAGACTCTGTTACAAGCAAAAAAAACTCTACTTTTTTATTTATATTGAAAATGTAAATAAAATTAAGTGTCAATATTTATTAAAAAGTTTTATATGCATGTGAATAAAGGTTTTCAAAAAATCTTTAGCATCTCCCGGATAGTATATGCGATAAAGATTTTTATGATGATAAGAAAGTAAATTTATATGTAGCTATAAAAAACGCTCTCGTAAATACAATCGTAATTTTTTATATTTGAAAATAATGCACTATTTTAAATGCTTTGGATTCATTAAACATAAAACTACATATTAGTGCACTCGTATTTCATTATAGTTTAAGATTTACGCTTCATCAAATTTGTTTTTATATTTAGCTATATATTTAAGCTATATTTAGTTAATCCGAAATAAACCCAGAAAAGCTACCTTAATACACAAATAGTTTCGTTCAAACCGAAATGAACGCAATATGCACTTGTCTGCACGGTTGTCGTACTCGTGATTTTTCGGTTGCGAGTTATCAGTTTAAACGATCGCCGAAAGTTATAAATACTAAATAAGACTAAATAAAATAAATCAATGAACATGTATTAAGGAAGCGTTAATGAGATAAGTGATAAGTTTACACCGCGGTACTTAAAACTATTGCATTGCTAGTATAACTGGTAATAACGTTCGGGCATAAATTAGGCAAACAATAGAGGAAGTTAGCCGTTCTTGCGACCAGTCATAACAAGAAAGGGGAGTTAACTATTATCTTAGCCGAACTCCGGGCGCGGCCGCCTAACAGAATAAGGAGTATCAATATTTAACGATAACGGCAGTTCGCTCGGAACGGCTCCGCGGTGCAGAGGGCAGAGGGCGGGGGCGGGGGCGGAGGGCGGAGGGCGATGGAGCTTCACTTTTAATATCCGCGGAGTGAGCAATAAAGCCAGCCCCGCGCTGCAGTCCTCCTCGCCGGGTCGGGCATTTGACTATTTTAGCGAGGCTACAAAATTCAAGGAAAAAATGGAGTTTCCTTTCATTTCCAGTATTGCCCTGCCCAGCGTAACCAGCGTTACTTGAAAAGAGTGATGTTTTTGAATAGGAATATTTTATATAAAAAGTTTTTTCAGCTTATAAAAACATTCAACTCAACCGAAGTAAAAATTTGATGTATTCTTTTAGATTAGATTTAAATTATATGCCTATGTAAATTACTGAATAAAAAACATTTTAATTATTACACAATACATGACGTTGGTATTCGTCATCTTTCGGATCTGCGGGTTCTCTCATCAATACTTATCGAAAATTCATCCGATCCGTTGATGACAACTCGTTTTAATTTTCCGTATTTCCACTTTGCGACTTAACCAAAGTCGGCTTAATTTGTTAATTGCCATAATTGCTATACAAGAAAACCATTGTAAGAGATTTGAGTGTTTTGAAAGCTTGAAATAATAAAAATGTTTAAAGCATAGAAAAAAACTCTTTTAACCTCGTGGTCCTCAGTTCGAGCCGGGATCTTGTGTGGTTCATATAAAGAAGAATATGTGTACTTGGTTCAGAACAACGATGTCTTGAAAATGTCAGTCGTCGTTTATCAAAAATCCTCTTCCGTAAAATCTGATATGAGGACGGATACAGAGGTCTCGCATATTGTGTATGAAGTCGAACACGACAGGCGGCCGGAGTCGCTGGGAATGCGCGGGCGGAGGTGAGGCCGCGGTATTGCTTATTCCCCGAAGTGCGGGGAGGCCCTCAGCCCCTGGGGCCGAGAATGCAATATGTTCCCTCCGCGAGCCGAGCCGAGAGCACTCCACCATCGTGACTATTAAAACAGAAAGATTTTTCATATCTAGCGGTTTGTCAAAATGGAATGTTTTTGATATAAAGCGCGTAAATTTTTTGATGTCGCGTGATGTAACTTAATTGTAAAACGGCTGTCCGCTTTGTCCTGTTCGAACCTACTTTTTTGGTAGTATAAATATGTGGGTGGTGGAAGAATAAAATTACAACATAGATTTTATAATATGTACCACACAATTAATAATTACTGATTAAGCATTTTTTCTTTTACCCTCGAGGTGCATAAAACAAAGATTGAGATGTCTACATCACGAATTTCATCATATTTGTCAACTTATGTTATAAAACGTTTTACAGAAATTTGTATCCTCTCAAAAGTGTAATCTTAACTTCAATTTTGAGCAGTGAGCTTACGTAGCTTCCTAAAAGTGGTTCCAAAATTTGTTTTCGGGATGTTCACATCAATTTAAATTTCATCGTTTAAGTAAACAGTAATGAAACATGAGAAGTTATATTCGAACCTAGCGCGCCCGCGCCGCCTGGCCTGAAAACACGGATGAGGATGGAAATGCAATTTTCCAGTCCCAAATCCATATAAAGCGATGTCGAGTCACTGCTATATTTAAGTAGCGTCACCGAGTTCCGACTGCTCCGGTAGTGCGTAGTTGTATTCGAGAGGAACGATTCGGTTTATTATCTTCGGCGAGCAGCGTGGGTGGATTAAATTTCCGGCCGTGTGTACATTAGCAAATTTACCCCGTTCTGTGATTACGCAGATACGTCATTCGAGCGCTTACTTTATTATTAAAAAGTATAAACTGGGGCGGCAGTCGCAGACGAATTGCCGAGTGTAGTGCAGAATGGTGTAATTGGCAAGTCGAGAGCACGGCGACCCGGGATAAGCAAGCGAGCCCGCGATAGTTGGACGCCAATTGGCGTCGCTCGCTGTTCCTTCGAGACTAATGCAATCGACACCTTGAAAATATTTAATCAAAATATACAACTTTTTGGTCTAATAAAAACGTCCTAATTTTAAACTGAACAATTATTTATTATATTAAAATAATTAAATTAAAAAAATATATATTTAAATAAACATTATACAATTCATATAATTTTTACGTTAGCGTTTTTATCTCGCTTGGAATTTTTAACGAGATTGTGTATCCAGACTAATAAAATTATAAAATGAAGTCATGTGTAAATATAAAGGCTTTGTTAATAAAGATACATCTATAAATCTAGCTCACCGCTAAAAGAGTCGGAGCAAATATTTATTCGGTTGCTTCCAATTGAAATAAATTAATGGAACTGGTTGTATGCAAATAATGTTCGCCGGATATTTTCGTTTACGCAGTTTTGGGGTATTTGTATAATGTGATGGAGTAACTTCATTAATGTTAAGCCAACAGGTACAAAAATGTCAACAGATTTCCCGTGAAAAGCGTTTTCTACCTCGGAAAAGCGAGTCCAATATTGTCCGCTGCGTGTGTGAGAGATGAGATGGGTGCATTTGTAAAAGGTTTATTCAGCATGCGAAATCTATTACAATGAAGCCAATTTCAAATCATGTACAAAATTTTCTCAGAAACTTAAAAAAATAAATAACATCTGGCGCAAAATTAGACATATAATATTTAAAACTTATGAATATTGCAACGTAGAATTAGTTTATTTTAAACGAGATAAGTTCATAGCTAATAGCTTCATGACTTAACTACGCAAAAAAAACGTTATATTTTAAATTATATAGCTTAAGCGCCGAGATATAAATAAATCGTTGGAGTTACACTCATAAATAAAGTAAGCTTAATTTTGAATTATCAAAGTTTACATTATATTTTTGTAAAAAAGAGGAAATCGATTTAAATATACTTTTTCACAGTAATGTTCGTTTTGAACAAAAATATTAAAGTCAGAAGTTATGGTGAAAAATGCTTTAAAAATAATTATGTTGATGTTGGCCAGGTGTTTTGGACCTTCACGGCAGGTGAGGGGGGCTGGGGAGGAGCGCAGCGGGGCTTTTGACACGCCGGCCCCCCGAATCTGATACTTTGAATAATTGACGCGGCTTGTTAGAGCGTGCCGAGTTCTCGGGAGAGATTAAATTTTGATTGGAATCGAAAGAGACTAGCCGTTGATAATTGAATCGCGATAACTGAAATATTAAAGCAATCACTATTGAACGAAACGTATTTAGCTCACACAAAGATCGCACATGAAAGGGCTGCTTATTGAAACGGGATAATAGTTTCGCATACATCAGCTTCACTATTCAATTGTACAGAGGAAACGGTGTGAAATGTTTGAAACAGTTGGCATATCAGTGAAACTTTACGATGTAGGCACCGATCGATAATTATGATTATTCGGGCTCAAAAACTTAATATCAATATAATATAGTACTTAATTTATCTAAATGCAACAGATTTAATTAACGAATATACGAGTATTAATTTGATTATGATATTAAAAATACAGATGTCCTAAATAACGTAGAATATTTAATGATTCAACAGAAAAAACGATATTTTATATACATACATCGTGAATATTGAAACGGTCTTAAGTTCTTAGTTATGTCATTATTTGTAATGTAGAAATATTCGTAATTCTTAAACATTTTGTCAAATTATAATGACATATTTCATGTCTCCTTTATTTTCAGAGTTAATACAATAGAAAGTTCATAAATATTTTTTTGTACGTGTGGATAGGCAATGAAAAAAAGCAAACAAAATTCTTTCCACAGCTACTTTTTGCGGTAGCAGTTGGATCTACTGGCTTCCATTTTCTAGATTCTTTGAAAACTTTTTGAGAGCACTTTTATATTCTAGTTGTAATTAAAAACAAAAACCACTTAAAACATTAATGGCTGAATATTAGGAACTTTCAATAAAGATGAGTGGATTCTGAACTCACTAAGTCTTCGGTGTGTATTATTCTTTTAAAAATTAATTAATTAGAAGGTTTTTAGCGTACTAAAGTATATTGCGGAAATAATAAAAAAAATATTTTATTGGCTCAGTAGTGGTAGATCGATTGTCTTTGAATTATAGAAGTTTTTATGGAAATATCAATATCTGCTTTTGGTGACAATGTTTTTATTTGTAACGCATACTTTTTGGGTGATTTTTATGAGAATAGTTGAGTTACAAAATATTTAATGAAAATAAATTTCTGTATACAAATCCCAAGAATATTGACGCAACAATGGTTTTTATCAACTGCTGATGTAGCGCAATTAGTAACGTGAAATATATTAAATTTTAAAATAATATTATGGACACGTCCTTTTTTTTAAAATTGAAAAATATTAATAATTTGAATCAATATTTCATATGAATGTATTAATGAATTTCTATCTAATCAAGTAAACGAAACTGCTTTAGTGAGTATAACGATGATTTTCGGTACAATATTGTAGTGATTTCTAAGCTTTTTGCAAAAATTTCCTTTATGATAAAAGGAGATACAAATTTCTTTGTTGGAGAAGAGTTCTTTTATCAGAATGGCTTCTATTTCCTGGCGCCATTGTGCGGCAGGCGGCGGGGCGGAGAGGGGGCGGGGTGGGGCGGGGGTGGGCGGGGGTGGGGCGGGGGTTGGTGGGGGTGGGGGTGGGGCGGGGGTGGGGGCGGGGGCGGGGGCGGGGGCGCAGATGAACCGCCGCGCGCGTCCGGTGTGTTCTATCGGGCCCTTCTCACACCTCACTAGGCGCACCTCTCGCTTACAGGGCCTCCTGAAGGCTTACATTCCGCCCGGCCCTCTGATGATGAAATTGAAATGTGATGGACTCATTGTCATTATTGCAAAATGTCACCGCGTCTGTTGGTCTTCTTACTCTCCTAAATCTCAATTATCCTTATCTACCAAAATTAAACAAAAAAAGATTGGATTCAATTCGTACACCAAACAGATGAAACTTATTTTGAGACTTCTTCATTTTTGTATACTCACTTTATAAATTAATGTATATGATATTCTTATTGCTCCTATTTAGTGTTTTTTACGATTTTAAAATGTAATTTTTGTTTTAGAGTACAATATATCTTAAACTGATAATAAGCAAGCTATTTCGTTACAATTATTCCTATGACCGTCATTTGTTAGGTCACGAGGCTTGTGTCTCTTCAGCCTCCTTACACCGTCCTCGTTATTCAAGAGGGAAACATTCTTGTTCCCGTTCTATTTAACAACTTAAGAGTGTAATGGAGTTTTTTCTAGTTTCTATATTAATACTTATATATAAACCTCGTATTGGTTGCACATATCATAATTTTTATCAGGCTTAATATTAAGGTTTACCATTTTTTATTACAATGTTTGGGAAACAATAGAATTACTCTTGCGCTTAGTTATATGTACCATTAAATTTTCAATCTTATTTCAACAATAGTTGTAACCCTTTTGATTTACAAGTGCTTGAAATGATAAACAAATTTACATAATTCTCAAACAAGAGAAGCAAACAATAAATAAAATATTTAATTTTACTACAATTGATCGGTTGAATTGAGTCAAAATAAATTGTTGACTTGTATGCGCTTAAAATTATATATACAAATTCATTTTATTTAACATAGTTTAATGATTCTGACGTTTTATTGCTGTTATTGTTGACTATAAGTTGGATATTAACACAGATGTTCAAAGTACTAAATAATATATAGTATATACCAAGGATAAATTAAACAAAGTATGAGGGTTGAAATCTCTTATTAAAAATGCTAAATGACGTAAAATCTGCAAACACTTATATACAGAAAAAATGTTGAGTTTTTATTACAGATTATGTCTTAATAACATTGAGAAAACCTCAAAAAATCCAATTTATTTCAGTCGGTTAACACTTTTCTCCCGCTGTGCAGCCGGCCGGCTGCGGAGTGAGATAGCATCTGCCGGCGCAGGCAACACACCGGCTTTTTGTATCTCTTAATGCCCCAGACCGAGAGCATCTCCTCCGAGCAAATAACATTTTTTATGCAAATAATAATGCCTTCAACTCCAGCCCGATATTTTAAATAAGAACTTAATTTTTATGGAAATGAAAACTCTGCGGGCACACCTTGGCGAAACTCGGAATAAACTCCTCATTAGAGTAGAATCATTCGTAGAAATATCGATTTGCATATTTCCTTTGATTTATTTTTTACATTTTTAAAGATCAAGGAAAAAAATAACGACTTTTTTATTCCTATCAAATCAATAATTATCAAATGTTATGAGTACAATCACGGTTGTAAATTTGTGTATTATTAAATATTTATCCTGTAGTTATAATGACATTTTTATATATTTCTGTTAATGTAGATCTATATTTTAAAATTAGAAAATACGATCACGTAAGCGCTACGATTTCAGCGTAACTTTAAACATTTAGGTTGTTCACATTTAGTAGGCTTTGTAAAAAAAAACAAACGAAAATGTAAATCGATTTTGTGTGTCTACTTAAAAAGAGTTATTTGTAACATTAAGAGAGAGTAACTACAATTCACTAAGCCTTTAAAAGCGCCAGAAGTAAAAAGAAAAAAGCATATATTCAACACAATAACGATTAACGAGTAACTCCAAATCATATAATTCAATATCTTGTCTTGAAAGGTATTAAAAAAGTGTAAAACATATAATGTACTCGCACTTCTCGCGAATGAGGTGTTTTTGCTATTGAAATTATACACTAATGAAAATACAAAAATAAGATATTTTGCTAGGCTTATTGCTTTAGTAAAAGTATATTTTTATTTTAAAAAATCATTTTTTTTTTCTAGTAATAAAAAAATCTGCCTTTGTTTAGTTAAATGCGGTTTTAAGAATTATTTAAATGTGAGACATATGAGGTTTAATTGCAATGTTCACTAATCATAAATTGACTGCCATTTTTTAAGGTTCTTTATATATTTATATTATTTCACTAACAATTTTTTCTGGCTATATCGTTGGCAAAAATAATATTGACAAGACTACTATTATAATAATGATTATTATAGACGGTCAAAAAATATTTTAACTGATATTTGCACAAGGTTCTGTAGATTTAATGGAACGAGTTATTTGAAAGTACCTTTAAAATTTGAATGCTGTGTTCGAGGTTGCGTGAAAAAGCATTGAAAACAGCGAGTGATTAAGCGGTACTTTCAGTGAATGCACTTCCCGTGGGGTGGACCGTGTTGTCCGCTGTCCAGTCCGGATAGCATCTGGTCATTTACGTGTTCATAAAAAGTTTAGAGTCAAAGCGTGCTGAAATAATTGAGCACGAGCGTGCGTAGCTTCATTCAAAGCTATTATTGTACCTTTGAAACCGAATAGGTAATTGCTTTTATCTATCACATAACTTGTTAGCTATAGAACCGTTGCCGTTTATTAGACACAGAATTTTTAATTTAATTTTTGTGAAATACGATTATTTACGGGAAAAATGTAAAATGTTTCACATTTTTTTTGTATGCAATTAAATTTAAAAGAAATTAATGGGTACTCTTACAATTTTGTCATACAAAAATAATAAATAATTCACTTTGAAATTCAAGATAAAATTATTTAAAATCTCACGTTTCAATGAAAAAACATAATTAGGGAGACGAAAAGCTCACAAAAATATTCATCGTAAAATGCGGTACACAATTATAATTTGTGATACGAAATTTATTTTATTTTCGTTTATTAGAATTCGGAAATAATTCAATCGAATAGAACACGATTAATTTTCCAAAAAAAGCAAAGTTCAGTAAAGTTACTACTTTTTATCGGGAAATATTTGTGCTCCAAGCAGTTAATTCAAAATTTCTCGGAAAAGTAGAATTATTATTACGGAGAAGGTATATTCGTTTATATGGTAATATCTCCGTTACAGGAAAACTTCAAGGATCTCCAACAAACATTCGCAAGAAACTTTTAGAGGCTTCGCTTCTACCATTCTGCCACTAATTTCGAAAGTCTTGTTGAATATCTGTCTTCAGTTCTTGTTTGTAACTTTGATGTAAAAATACTGAAGAAGGTTACAGTTTGTACAATAGTTCCTTTTTATGAGAACTTGTTGAAGACGTAATTATTTTTCTTACATAAAAACATAAATATACGCACACTCACAAACGATAAAACGTATATTCGAGTAGCATTCGTAGAATGATTATTATGAAAATATTTAGTTATAACAAGTCTGTATAACGAAAGTAATTTTGTTTGCACTATATTGAATCTTCGTCTCATTTTCATAAATTTGTGCACACTGGAGCTGATTTAATACCTTCACATAAGCCAACTGTTTATCTTAGTTAGTAAGTTTGTATTCGATAAACAAAGTTTAAATACATTAATCCCATATAGCCTGTCTAGTATTTATCAAAGTGCTCCGAGCACTATCTCATATTTTGTCTTGTCTCGGCCGTTGTTAGCCGAGGCAATTTATTTGTTTGAGTAGGCATAAAAAAGTTTTTTATTAATGTCTGGAAAAATAACAACAATTAAAAGAACTATTAATATTTGTAATAAGCTTACTTTTTTATTTTATAATATTTAAACATTAATAGCTTATTAAAAAAAAATGGTACATTTATTTTGTTTCTCTCGTGGTATCGTTATGGTTAACCTAAAATAAAAAAAATAATGAATTAAAATGTATATTTATTTCAGGTCCATGTCATGCATAGAGAAAATAAACATTTCTGAAAAATATATAAGTAATTTATCAAATTTCAAATATTATTGTTTTGTATCATACGACCTCTTATTCTCGAATGAATATCTGTTATTTATATAATTCACCATCAACGATTATTAGTGTGACATAAATAAAATTGAATTATATTTATTTTTGTTGGAAGAAGCAAAAAAAATGCCCATTATTACTAATTTAAAAATAAGTTTATAATAATTTAATCGCAATCTTTAGATCACGTTACTAGTCTACTTTTTTATTATGAAAAGAAAAAAAAATGTATTTTTACCGACGTCAAATATTAAGCAATGGATTGGATTATATGTTTTAAATAAAAATACCAAATCTCCATGTTTAAAGAACATGGTTTATTTCCTCTATGAGTCTGACATTATATTGCTGATCCCGTTGACTACAAGTTTGATATTAATCCGTTTCAGTCTCTTCCCGTTCCGAAGCTGAAAATTTCTCCATTCTCCAAATATAAAATTGTATAAAATATATGTTAATTAGTATAAATATGTAAACTCCCCTAATATTACAAACGACCTTTTTTAATGTGAATTTTGATTTCTCTTTTGTCCCGATCTCTGCTACTTTAGGACGAAAAAAATCAAATTCTGACAACAAACGCTTGGTTGAATTTGGTAAGTGACATGATACGATGCCCGCCCACCGCAAACTTCGCTCGCTGGCTTATCCCACAGCTCCGAGATAATCAACGAACCGGCTGGCGGACTCTGCATTCTTATCAGGATAACATTGTTCCGAATCATACTGTTTCTCATGTTCTCTGAAATCACTGCCGCCAGAATTAGCATGTTTATACATCGATATTAAACATAGAAATACGTTTGTCTTTCATTTCGTAAACACCGCAAACTTATAATATAAAAAGTTTTAATTAAAATATTTTTTTATTGTTTATTTTTGTTTATAGCTAAGTTTATTAATGAATAATGTATTTATGTTGTGTGTTTCGTGAGCAGTCGCTTCTATGTCGAAATTAGAATTATCCCAGCGGGATATTTGTGGTTTTCCATGATTACGCACCTCTCACTTTGAAATGTATGAACATTCTCCACATTGAATCTGTATCTGCTCGAACCGCAGGCTTTGTAAAGGTTTCTCTGGTTGCCATTGACTAAAATCCTAGCTTAGGTTTGACAGTTCCGTTTAGAGACACGACGTAATCCCAATCCGCAACGTAAGGGAGTGCCCTAATCGGTAATAGCCGAGATATTCTGGTATCTCCGTGACGGTCCGTTCCCTGTGCAGAGGTACGACTTTATAAATAGCCGCAATTCCAATTACGGTCCGTTGAGAATATTCTCCTAGTGCGCCAGGCGGCTGCAGTGCTGCTGTTAACTCTGCACTCTGGAATGATCGAACTTCTGGAGCTCCGGGATAACGGATTTAGTTATCATATAATTAATTTGACTAATGCCACTGGTTTATATTTCATAGTTTAGAAGTTGATATATAAGCGAGTTATGAAAAATCGAACTACGACAAACTCTTATGTGTCTATTTGTTTTATTAACATTATTGGAAATTGGTGGATACAGCTTTTTACTTATAATTCAAATCAATATTTTTACGTATAGCAAAATCGTTAAAACCCTCTAGATTGCAGACATCTTTGGGTATCTTCTTGGTTTTTACGTATCGCGAGGATACTAGAGTGGAAAACTGTAGTCTAACGAGGTCAATCATTGGACTAATTTATTTTACGCACAACGCCTTTATTTTCCAAGTTAACTTTATTGTATCTACATTAATCTTGATAATACTACACTGGTATTCTTGTTTTTGTTTCATCTAATTTATGTTTATTTGTTCGCTGATTGGAGTTTGCATATTTACCAAAAATATTCGGTTTATTTTTTAAAAATATGATTGAAACTAATTTTGATTTGATTATAAAATTTATTCATGAATATGTGAAATCCTCAAAATATCAACAATAAATAAATCCTAAAAACTCTACATGGATAAAATAATTAGATCAAAATCATATAATAAGAAATATGTTTTTACATCAAAACTATTTCTATTGTGCTGAGATTTGAAATGCTTAATTAAATATTTTTTATAATTTGGAAATTAAATATAAAATAACTAATTTAGCTCCAAATTTATTATTTGATTGACGGCGGTTCAGGCTAGAGTAATATTTAGCACTATGATCTAAATCTAAAAGTAATCTTAAAGCATGTATATGTGTGTTATATTTAGATTTGACTATAAAAATCACCTTTAACTATATTTGAATTGAACAAAAATTATTAACGAAGAAAAGCATTCAAATTTAATCCTTCAATAAACCATCTCAAATAATCCAATTTGTAAGTTCTAAAATAGGTTTTCATATAAATTACGTCATTAAAAATAGGAGGTATCTTCAGGTAATTAATTCATTTCAGGTTGGCGGCGATACACTTTGATTGGGGATGGTAATTGTATGAGGGCGTTGATAGCATAAATTGGAATAAACTCGGTTGCCGTGTTACACCAAACCCAACTCAAATTTCTCTTCAGGAAATTGTCGGTCGCAAACTTCAACTCATGCTGAGAGCAAATAATTAAAGATTTATTAGTTTTGTAAATATTCAGTCGGATGTTTGAAATAGTTAAAATGAGTACTTAATATATTTACTTTTTTGGCATACATCGATAATATTTAATAAAAGCGATTTGTTATAAACATACATTCCAAGATTATTTGGTCGTATTGTATTATACTAAATTTCTAATCGAAACTTAAAATTTATATATACGCTGAATGGTATTTCCAATAAAAATAATATATTTCGGTGTGATTTTGAATGAAAACTAAATATTTCGTTTGATGAAAAATTGAACGTTTTATTCATAATTTTTTTATGAACTAACAATTATAGTGACAGATAGTATGTTTTAATTAAGTCTACGCCAAGGGCTACTATATTGAAAACAGATTAATTTTTTTGAAAAACAAATAAGTTCATAAATGAATAATAACATTGCATTCAAATTAACCATGTTGTTAATAAAATGTAATTTTTATCTTAAAATGATCGCGGTGACTCTGATCAAATCTCTGCCGAGGAGCTGTACTCGTGTATCGTGTATATATAGTTAACTTTAAAGTCGTTTCACTTCAACTGTGCAGTTCTGTTCAGTTGAAAACTTGGTAGGGTCTGTCGTAGCCCCTCAAAGGCTAAAGTCTCACATCTGTGGCGTTGGGGTGTTCTGTGAATACCCTCTCGCTAATTTGTATGGTGCTTTTCCGATTAAACTTAGGAGACGTACTGAGCGACTTGCATGTAAGTGAGGTGTTTCAGTAGGTATTGTTTTTGTATAAGTCATGTATTTAGAAGTAATAACTAATAAGGGTAAGGTAGAAACATTCTTAGTTATTTGTGTGTGTTTTGATATATTTTACATAAAATCAGTTTGAAATAATTAAATATGATTTAATTTTTGAGTGTACAATTATATATTCTATGTATAAAACAGTAAGTGATGACAACATCAAGAATCAGGGTAATTCTGTCGTATCCATTATCAAGCCTTTATGAATATTTGTTTTCATACAGTCTTGTATATAGATATTACTATATTATCCACACATCATCAGTTCCTGTTATACGTGTGAGTGTTTTTTTTTAAAATTAATATTTATACATAAGTTTATTGAAGTGATTAAGAAACCTAAACAAAACAAAAATATAATAACAATAAATTTCGAATTGAATTACAAATGTGGCCTTTACACTAAATTCAACAAGTAAACAAGGTTCATCAATTGCTTAACGATCTGGAAAATTGCCAATATAGAGATCATAATATATATTGTGCTTGTAAAAATGTTTACCAAATAAATGGAAGAAAAACAATGCCAGAATTTTGGTTTTACTGTTGTTATAATGAGTGTGTGTTTGTAAATTGTGTTGCCTTAAGTGTTAATGAGTATTATTAAGTGGGCATCTTTTAAATAATGTATTATCATAGAATTATTCATAAAGGTAATAGAAATTGTATTTAGTTATGCTTAGAAATACATCGTTTTTACAAAATCAATACATAATTTAGTTCACTTCAGTTATGCAGCTCGCGAGGGTGCTCAGCTCAAAATAGAACCACCTTTTATCGATAAGTCACGTGTCCCTTACATTTTGTATCGTAAATTAAAATTATGATTCAGTTGTAAAACAGTCTTTATGAAACATAACAAATAATACCAGTGGAAGTCATTTGTGTGATGGATAGCACCAGCGGTCGCTTCAAACGAATAACTTGACCAATTAAAATCGACACATGCAATAATTCACGACCTCGCTTATTAAAATGGTTTACGCGCCCCAATAAATACAGAAAATTAAAAACGTTGAGAGCAATTTGTATTCGTATGAAAATGAAATTTTAACTGTGAGTGAGTTATAGAAGCAATTATACTGTGTTGTTTCTACTAATTACAATGCATTAAAGTTCTATTTTGAGGTAGCAGATGTGATCCGATATAACTTTTAGTAAAAAAATGTTATTCAAATAATTCAACTGAGATATAATATTCTATTTAGAATCAACATATTTATTATTTATACGAATTTTATTTATTTAACAAAAAACACGTAGAACGCACAAATAAATTTAGGCAGATAATAAATTTGAAATCTTGTAATTTTTCTTTTTTATTTTTCTAATAAAGGTTTAAGTAAGAATCTGAAAAAGTACTCAAAGTTTAAAATCTGCTCGTACTGTTCGTGCACAGTATTTACATTTATGATCGATGATGTGTAGTAACTTTTTTATAAACTCGGTAAAATTGAAATCGCACATGTATATTTTACATTACTCTTAAAGCAAAAACAGGGAAAAACAATGCGAGCGGTGGTGTAGGCAGATAGCACGATTTAACCATACGTATTGATATAAATCAGCAAACAAAGCATCCCGCATGGGAGCCGCGCTTTGTTCGCGGCTCATCCACGGGTCGCAGCCCGCAGGCCCTCAATTCAATGTCAATTCATCAAATATTCAGTCGAAGCGAAAACAATAAATCGAGCGGCCGGCTGGGCTGCCCATTGTTCCTCCATTCCACTATCGACCGTCCTGAGATGCAGCCGGTCGTTGATGATGGATCTAAGAAATTCATGCGGGTGGTTGACACGACTACTGCGAAATTTGCATAATTTGGTTGAATACTATTGAATTGTGATGTCCTCAGAATCTGCATAGTGCTTAAACAATCACAACGGTAGCAATAAATTAATACGTAATCTAGTAACAACAAATTGATCTAATTATATTTCAAATGTGTAAAATTTGATTCAAATCTCTACACAATAAATAATCAAATAAATGAATGGATCATCCTTGTGTAATTAACATACCGAGCCACAACATTTGAAACAAAACAATTTGTCAGAGCGTAATCGAGGCGAGACTGTAGCTCTCAAGCGGTGCGGTCCTCGGGCGTCCTCCGGCAGCGTCCCGTTTTCCTTAGCCCAAATCACTTTGAAAGTCCCCCGGATCATTGCACGCGATTTATTAAGAGATCTCCTCGTCTCGCTCCGATGTAAGGACTAAGAGAGCCCGAGCAAAAGTGAATAAGTCACGCTTGTTGAATCTGAAAAAGACTTTCTTTAAACGACACTTCCTAAATGTTTTGCTAACTAAGTTGTTCGATCTACGAGCGGCGTTTTAAGTGATTTCTTATCGTGCCTTCCGCTATCTAAAATAAATTTACACTTTGTTTTCGAGATTGCCCTGGGAGATAAATTTAATTGAAATAAAGGATGTATTAATCTCTGTTCAGTAGTTAAACAGTTTTGTCACGTAATTATTATAACGGAGTTGGGTTTGGTGTTTTTATTGCTTAAACCCGAATTTGATAATGATATCGTCTTAATTCGAAATGTTGTTTCGGAACCCTGTTGAGCTTAAAACTTTGACCGGAGACAAAAGCCGACTCGCCTTGTTTGCCCATGTGTAACAACCGAAGGAAAATAGACAATTCTCATTAATGCGACACGTGTTACTCCATAGTTGGGGTCGAATAGCGGGGCAAATTGTGGCCCGGGAAGTTAATCGAACAATAAATTATGAAAGTTATGCGTTACTCAAAAGCGACTACTTATATTCTTTATTAATACCATTAACTATGATTAAATATATTTTGTGGAATTTTATATAATAAACCGAAGCAATTATTTATTGCTAAAAATCAAATTCACTAGGAAATTAATGAAGTTTGTACGAGTAAATTTAAATCATTTTGTACAACTAATTTATATGTTCGACGTGAGAGGTCGTAAACACCTTAAGGTCCACAACCGCATCTATTTTTCCGTCGACCTGAAAGTATTCTTGATAGAAAAGGTTAAACGTGGGCGAAATTCAAGGGTGCATAGTAATTAGGGGGCTGTGTGAACAGGAGAGGGGGGTCAGCCGTAATAACGTAAACATTGGTGCAGGTTGTGAAGGTTGGCCCTGTTTGTTTTAAATGATTATATCTCGAGGTGAGCGATAATCGTTTCTTCCTCACACAACCCCAGAAGAACGTCGTAATTATAAGAAAATAATTGCTTTAATTATTATTATGTATACATATAATCAGTTTGTTTTCACAGGATAATAAGATAATTAAAGCAAACAATGTTTTCATATTCATATGTTACCTTAAGTGAGAAAGATTATATCACATTATTATCGTTTTTATGAAAGTGTTTAAGTGTACATTTATTTTGATAAATAACTGACTGCTGATTTAAAATATCCTGTTAGTAATATCGGGTAACATTTATCAGGAAAATTTGTGAACATAGTTCCCGAAAGTGATCAGTTATCCGACAAAACCTCGCCTATCAAAAAAGAAAGACGTTGAGTTGTAACACATCCACGGCGGGAGTGGCGCGGATAAATAATGGCGGACCACTCCGCATAGCTTTCCTGAGCTTCGCATTTACACCAATTCGTATTTGAGCATCGCGGCCGGGGGGGGAGTGCCAAGAAGCGCCTCCCGGGGCTTCATTCCGCCAAATATATTTCGCGAATTTGTCAAAAGTTCATCGTGGCACGGGAAGTTGCCGAGTTGTTCGCACGCGTGGGGCGGGCCGCCTAATGCAGCGAGCTTCAGCGAGGCTCTAATTTGGTAGCGCTTCTGAAATTTATGAACTTCTTTGAGGCTAAAAATTCAAGCGCTGTCAAGCCAGCCAACAATTTATGTCTTGTTTTTTTGTGTCAAGATTGCATTTTTCTTCGGTTGAATACGATCTATCTTTGTTATCTTGGAGTTGAATAAAAAATGACAACAAAAATAAACAATGTCAAAAAGCTTGACAATATTTGTTTGTTGTTAATAGATTTTTCTGTATTTATTATGTTTATAATCGCCCATTTTACTGACTTTAAATTAAAATCATTTTACCATAAGTATGTGTTAATTTTAATGGAAAGGCATCGCGGAAGGCTGTTGAGGCCGCGGCAAGCATATGGAAGTCCATCGTGTGCGTGCAGGAGGTGTGAGAGTGGGAGGGTGCGAGGTGTGCGAGCAGTCGCCAGGGGAAGAGTTCCATAGTTTATCAGGAGCTTTACTGGTACCCCTTTCCGCACACCCGATTTATGTGGAAGTCGAAGATGAATACATTTCGATATTTTTTTGGAAAAAGAAATGGAGGTAAAGTTACCGACTTTGGATCCGCAGTTTGGAAGTTTTGATCAATTGGTTAGAATGTAAATATGGAAAATGGATTTGCGCCGGCGGTCGGCTCCCGTCGCGGGTGAAAGATCCGTTTTTTATGTCTGCATTAACGGTTGTTATTCGGAAACGGGAGTATTATTGACACTCAACGTGTATCATTCCTGGGACAGTTCTGGGTCGCGTGAATTATATTTACTATGGAAAAATCTAGAAAATCACGTTAAATCATTTTTTTTAACCGTTAATAATTATTTTAAAGTAATCATTTAAAAAATATATTATTTGTTTGAAATATGCCAATAAAACTTTACTTCTAAGCGTTTTAATGCTAGTTATCAAATTTCTGTAGCTTGCCATGTTTTTGGCGCTCACATTGTTGACTTAGATGCATCCAATCAAAAGTAACATTCAGAATGCTTTTGTTTTAAAATAATATATTAAGATAACAGAAACAAAAGTTTCAATTAGTTATACTATGGCGGCTGTACAGCACACAAGTTCCATCATATTGTATTCGCCCCTGGCTTGGGCAAACAGAGATCTGTTGTGGCGATGTGGCGGCAAACAGAAGGGAGGGCCTCGAGTGTTCTGCGGAAGCGACACTCTTACGCCTGAACTTCGGCATCATCTCAATTTGAAAGTTTCCAGGCAGATTCCCGACTGCATATTAAGTCGAGGGCACGCCTCGCGTTGTGTGGGAATGCAGGTTAAGGTGGATCCGCTCCCCGGTACATCTGCATACTATTGATCCCAGCATATTAATGGGAATTACGCGTGTACAAAGGCTCCGAGAGTCTCCTCTCCTCGGGTTGATTATTCCATTTCCCGCCTTGTGTTTTTCCCGTATGAAATTCTTTTTGTTGACCTCGATACGGGAAGCCGTTCTTTGTGTGAAAATTTAGCTGTTTACCATTCTGAATTTGGGATGTGAATGTCTAAAATCTCCGTTATATTTCAATTTTTTGTATGTAAACAAAATTAAAAGCTTTTCATAAAATTACGCAAAAAACAACGCTCAGTCAAGAGAACCATAAATTTTATCAAGGTAAAGTTGAATATAAATATTTGTCCATCGCTTAAATATTCGATGTGCCTACTTATTAATTATTCATTTGGTTTTATAATAAGGAGTGAGAAGAGCACATTGACATTATTTTTTAACTTTGCTCACCAAGCTGAAACGATAGTGTTGAAATAATTTGTTATGATGTTGCTGAGAACAATAATGTTCTCGTTTATCTAAAGTAAGCAAAGGGTTTACCCCCGAGGCTGAGGAACGGTGTAACAGTAATGCGGAACTAATTCTTGTATGTTGTAATTAATTAACATGCGCACGACTATATTGTTATAATGACAAATGGTTGTAAATGAGATAATATCGTAAGTAGGTAGTGACTATTATAGTAATATTGTTGTGCGAAAATTTAGAGATGCAATATAAGTTACAAAATAGAGCTTATCTGAGTCCATATTTGCCGAAAGTAGAAATTGTTGAAATAAAAAGTGTTTCTAAATGTTTATGGCCACATAATGTGTGGGAACATTAAAGGCAAAATGAGGTCAACGGTTATTCCGGGAAAGCTTTTCGGCGACAATGGGAAATCCCCCCTATAGTGCAGGCCGTTTCGCTTCATTCGGAACGTGTTAGTAAAAAAAATCTCTCAAAAGAGCTGCGTGGTGCCGCGTCGCGCGTCGCCGAACTGAGCCCGGCTAATTACTGCAAGGCGGCTTCTCTTATTCTTTGTTTCCGTTCTCTGAATACCAAATGCTACAGAATACTGTCTTTCTATGCAAGGCAGCGTTCTCTAGCTTTGTAAAAATTTTAATTAATACTTATTAATTCGTTATTGTTGAAATGAAAGACAAAGCGTTCGTGGAGTAAGCCCATGTTTTGCAAATCTGCGCAACGGCTTCAGAGGCTTCTTTGCGTTGGTCAACGGTGCCGTGATCGTCTTTGGTGCTTTATGTTTTCTCCATGTTTGCTGACATCACCGCTGAGGAAATAAAAAGCACAGATGACGGGGTTGTTTGCTTTATCTGTGGGGGCGGCGGGCGGGGCGCGGGGCGGGCCGGTCATGTCGCCCTCTGCCCACTCCAACTGTTGCATGACATGTTCTGTGGTACCTACTAACGGCTGATGTTTCCCTTTCTGTTGTATCTAACATATAGGACGAGAAGAACCAACTCCTTATAACAAATATATGGCTGTCTTTGGTAAGTGTACATGACAAATACGTGTGATAAAAACCTCTATATTGTTTACGCACACGGCAGTTCATCAGACTCAATTTAGCATCGGCTGAAAAATATAATCTTCTGTTTTTACTTGATTTTTATACTTCGATAAGATTGGTAATTCAAAAGTATATTTTCTAGGCATACGATTTAAGAAAATATGATGCTTTTTGTGAGTGTGTATATTATCAAATGATAAAACAGATATAATATACAATGACTAGACATTATCCAATTTGGAGATGACTAGGAAGAAAATATTTTAAATACATTCATTAATAACTAAAACATTCAAAATCTTCAAAGACAGAAGGCATCATTATAGAGGAATGATTTAATTATAAGTAGTATTACATTTTAAGTAGGAAGGTAGTTAAAGATACACTCTTATTTTAACTAGATTTTTATTATCAAGAGATATTCTTCTATAGAACTATTTATTTTTAAGGTCATTGGAGATAAAAGTAAACTGCATACGTGAATCTTTTTACTAACGCTTTTGGTACTCGCTACAAGACAGATTAGAATTGTGAATCAAATGCAAAATCGTTGAAAAATGTAAAAATAGAAGTATTGGTCCTTAAACGATTGCAGCTATATATATAAATATATACGTATAAATATATATATATATATTTATATATAAGTAATACCGAAAAATAAAAAAAATGCAAAGTAAAAAAAACATACATGTTAAATGTTCATTTTCATATTAAATATTAAGATCAAATATTTCATTTATTAAGGTAATTTGTATTCTGTCCTTTATTTCCAACTAGGACGCGAGACTTTTTGTTTGTTTCTGCCTAAGCAGTCGTTTAAATTCTAGAGTGCTTGTGGCTTTAAGGGATGCATTTAATTAAAAAGAAGGGAGGGGTTTTCCCGGCGTTTTCTTTTGACGTCCATCCATTTTTTGTTAGGCTTATTTCAGGTTATCTACAAATAAGTTTGAAATAGGCGTTTTAAAAATTTTACTAATTTAGAGAAATAGTAAAAAAAAATATTTTATAACAAAATAGACTGACTATACTTTGATTATTGAATCTTTCATTTATTATTTTGTATTATCTCTCGTTTTGAGAAATAATTTGTAAAGTTGGATTCTTATAGCTTAAAGTTTTTGTAACATTCTAATATACAAAATATTTGAAGTTATTGTATAAAATACGCTTTCTGTACGTGTATTTTTGCTGAAAACAAAAATTATCTCGAAAGTTGCGTTCCCTTAGCGACAGCTGCCGCGAGTAAGTATTGGGCGAAAGAAATGAAACTCAGGCGGCGACCGGCCAGCTTAACACTTAGCGCAAAAACAATATCAACAACAATGTACAAGGAGGAAATTGTACCCTTTAGACGGGGAATTAATATGTAAAAGTTATTGCAGTCGTAGTTTTGACTTCCGATAGCTCATTCGAAAGATTTACCAGGAAATTAGATTTCACAAGAGAGATCTATATAATAATTTTATTACTTAGGAACGTTAGTATAAATATTGTGCTGTTCTAGTCAAATGAACCGTTTGCAGATGTTAACTCATTATATATTCTAAGGCATGACTTTTCAATGCATTTATCTATAAGTAGGTATTTCAGTAGCTAATGTGTGATGAACAATTATTATTAAATTTATATATATTTGAAATATACTCTATAAGATTAATTTTAATATTTCAAATTTTTTTAGACCAATCGAATGTGAAATGATTGATTACATATATTGAAAGATATGTAAATATTACATTAGTGTATTTAGGCAATTCTGCGGTGTTAATTTTTTATAATATTAATTGACGAAGAGTTGTTTTTTATACCAATACTTATCGATTTTTTGTTACTACAAATAAACAAGCTGCCCTGTGTGTAAGATATATTTTAAATAACTATAATGTATAAAATAAGAAATAAAATTAAATCTTCTGACCGCCGAATTGATTTAGATTTTAACATATTTCTATTTCCTTTATTATCCTCGTGCCTGTTTCAGATGATATGTTAGTCAAAATAGAAGTAAAAAGCCATAGTTTACTTTTAAAAATCAAATTTTATTTAGTTTGAAAATTGTAAATATTAAAAATTATTTAATATGGGATTGTCCGGGAATGATAATTTGTATTTATTTTGCAAGTGTTATTTTTTAACATGTTTTCAAAATTTTATCGAATATTTGCATAAATGTCATGGTTTTACCAAAATTTCAAATATCAGTAACGAGCAGAATAAACATGAACATTTTTCAACGCAGAATCTTCTGACCGTTGTCGATGAAATAGTCACGAGTACCAAACGTGTTTTGTTTATTCATATCACTCAAACTGAGATTTGGCCGAACGGTGTTCACCCGAATGATAATTTAACACTTTCGATAATTCAACTCTGCGCACTCACCCCGACACTCGGTCAGGGTTGCCAGCGCTGCGCATCCGGTCTTATTATCGAACGCATGATAAATTGTCATCAATTTTAATCTTGGGGTCCACATGGAGTGTAATTGATAAATTCTGATAGTATATACGGCGGTGCAATTAATTAAATAAACTTCCACTAAACACATCAATTGTAATAAATATCCAAAAACTTAACAAATGAAACTAAACCACAAACCAAAGACACACTTACTGATTTTGCTCACCATGGCCGGCAGCGTTCCCGCCCGGCGGGGCGGCGGCGGCCATGGGGGCCCAACAGCCATTCCTTTACAGAACAAGTCTTGCGAAGAGAGCTGCCCTCAGCCTGCCCTCTGCCTGTCCTCTGCCTGCCCTCTGCCTGCCTAGCCGCCGTCCTTCTGTCGTCCTGCCCGTCCCTCTCGAGCCTCCGCGCCACTCCCGTAGCCGTCCTGCACGCTTAGAGCTTTTACTGTCTTCTCTATCCGCAAGCACGTATGTTGTTGTAGACTCTTCAATGTTGACTTGTATTTTTTCACTAATTATTCATATTATTTTCATAAAATAATAAATACTTTCGCGTGTGTTATTTTATTTTTTAGAAAATATTCCAAGAATTACTGTCATTCGGCAAATTATAGCCACATTCACCATCGATTTGAGAAAATACAATTTTCAAGATTAAGTTCTGTATTGAGCATGTACAATCAATGTTTATTTTTCTGTTTGCACGATTACTTATTTTATTTTGGTTATATCCTAGTAATAAAGTTAAGATTATTAATTGTTAATTTTCATAAATATAAAAAGCAAAATGAGCTCTAGTATTAAAATAACTATGTTGCGGCAAATTTACATGTCAACAATGGATAAGTTTTTTTTAATTGTAGCTCATTTTTACATTTTTGAAAGATATCTTAATAAGGAGATATTGAAATTAAAACATTTGGTATGGTATTTCACATAAGTGTTTTGTAGGTTAGTTTCACACCCGACCTCCGTTAGCGAGTGTTCAGGCACCTCGTGTGCCGAGCCCGTCCACGCCTGGTCAGTAGCCACCCCTCCGTTTCTGACGCCCCGTAGCCGAGCTTCACCCTGTTGCCTTCTTGTCCGTGAACACTTCAGAGCCACGCATCTTCTCCACAGCACATCACACACGCATACTCTTCACTATTAACTTACACGAATGAAGATACACTTTCATTATTTCAAATATCTGCCTTCAATTTCTATCATTTGAATAACACATGCAGTGCCAGTGTACTATTTGATTTGCGAATATTTTGCTACTCGTATCTCTTGTATTGAAAATATACAAATAGTGTGTATTCGTAATCCTAAATGAGTCCAAAATATTCGTATGAATCGAGGAGGTATTTTTCATTTTATAATTGATAGATTTGTTTTTTCGTTTTGACATATTATATTTTTTGAATACATAAAACTCAGTACTATTCACACGAGACGCGTTAATGACATCCATATTCAGCCACTCTGTCCACACTCGGCGCTCTCTGAGGCTGTCGCTTCTGCGCTAGGACCGCGACGAGAGTAGATCGTTAGAACATCAGCGCGAGCTTCCCCGAGCAAGAGATTATGCTTGATTGTCGGTAGTACGTGTCATTAGCGCTTCCTTTATGTGGGTAGTGTTCGTGTCTCTAGCCGTAACGGTCAGATTCTCCGGACTCTTTTTCATTGCTAAATGCTTCAGGAGTGGAATGACTACAACCTTCGCTGGAACGACTCGGAGTACGGAGGGGTGAAGGATCTCAGGATAACTCCGAACAAGCTGTGGAAACCGGACGTCCTCATGTACAACAGGTACGTTTTAACCTGTTTATCCTATCTGGAAGTTTCAAGTTGTATTTTTAAAATCTGCACCATAAATAAACAACAAACTCTGTTGATAAATGCCAGATACGCTAAACAGAATAATGCGATTATCAATGTGGTAATCTTTTCTTCTCAATTATATTCATACATGTCACAAACATTAAATACATAAGAATAAGCCGGAACAAAACCAATGTTGAAAACAACACATTCGTTGTGTTTCCGTTATAGACTGAAATTGGCACATTCTTTATCGATATTGTCACATAAGTAACGGGCCAGCGACTGCACAATTTATAATGTGCATTTGGCACAGCCCAGCGTTCTGCATTGAAACTTTCATATTGTTTTGCTTTCACTGTAACTGTGCTACCGTTTCACATTTACTTAAAAATATTCTTAGATAGTGTTTTGTGTGATGTAGAATATAAAACATTGTAATAAAAAATTAAGTATCAATGGATTTTTATAACTGTTACTTTCGAAATATAATACATGTCTCTTAGAGTTATTCAGCATTGTAAGAAGTGCGTATCGCGCATTTACAGAGTATGTGAAATACAGGAGAGGTTTTCATTAAATGTCCCAGTCCGCGAAGGCGTGTTTGCAGCTCCCCGTCCTCGCGGGCCTCCCCTTTTCGCAGGTGCACCGGTGCCGGTGTCCGAACCGCACGAGTAAACAGAATGTACTCCTTTCTGTTGACAGTATCCGTTTGTGTCTCTGAAACAAATTTGTCTTCGCTTTTACGAGAATGTTACCTCTTCAATTTGTGTTAACAATATCTTAAACTATTGTGTATATGATTATACTAACTTGTTATTTGCAGCAAAAAACCTCTTCGTGGTTCTCGTTTCTTTAGTTATTTTAATATGATTTTAAGTATTATTTATTAATTATGTTAATAAAATATGAGTGCTCGGATAATCTCATTAAAAATGTTGTTGGCATACAAATAAGTATTTTTTTTTGTTGATATTATTCGTTAAAGAAATATAAAAATATTGTTCATTAAAGGCACTTACTTACCAGGAAAATTGCGCAATTCAAAAAAGTCATTGAAGTGATAAGATTTTTTCCCTCGAATCCTCTCTAGATTTCGTTTGAGGCTGTAAATCACATTTCCCTTTGGCTCTCTGGATAAATTATATTCAAACGATGATAACTTTTGCTGGCTTCAATATTTTTCATCTCGATTCTTGATTTACAGTATGCCTCAATTGGCAAAGTTGCAGTAAATACTTCTTCGATGGAGAAGCAGTATCAGGGCCTCTCGCTTATTTTATAATAAATTATCAAGTAAACAATGAAAAAATCCTTAAAAAATCAGAGAGTATGTGTCCACGTATAAAGCGCTAACGAATCCCTGTTTTTGATCAGCATTTATTTAAGTCAGGTTCATATTGTGGAGTTTTTATTGCAATTATATAGGCCATTAAGCCCATGTTTTCTTTGTTGTCCCGCGGAAGGTTGATCCTGGCCCGGCCTGGCAGGCAAGAACAATGGCGTTTTATAGTTAGCTAGTACGAACGCCCCCAGCTTTCTCGGCTCTCCCGCTCCTGTTTATATTCATTCCTGAGTACTTTCTCACAGGTGTGCCTTAAAGACGGATGACAAAGTTTTTCACTTTAATGGGGCTTTTAATATGGCAGACAAAAACCAGTGCAAATAATAAAAGAGACCGTTTTGTTACTCACGACGGAGTGGGGCCTCGTCCTCTCTCGAACATCGATCAATGTCTAGCCGGCCTGTTATAAATTAGATTAAGTATTGAGTCAACACTTATGCGCGCAGCTCCCTTATTAAATATCTCGCCCGGGCTGCGAGCTACTTATTCATGCAGGGAAGCTAACATTTTTAGTCTGACAACCTATGCGAGTTAATCGTCTACTCATACGTATACTGTTGTAGAATTTCCTGCAATATATAATTTTAATAAAACAATAATTGATAACGTGAAGTGCGGCAGCCGGTTAAGTGTGCCTCCCGGGGTAATATCTCAAGGCGTCGCGACGTATAATGTACAGTTTAACACCGCGCGCGATGTTCGGCGGAAGCTCTTACACCTTTAAGCTGTATAAAGCTTTTTGTTCTGATACAAAGTTAGAACTAAACGTGTAAAAGCAGTTTCCTTTACTTGTTAGATTACATTGAATGGTGAGGCTTTGAACTGCTTTGGTATATGAAATATTTCACTCGAAGCCCTGGAACATGAGAGTTCCCAGTACGGGTAATATATTAGATTATTTTCGTAACTGTCTCAGTTTTGACAAGAGAAAATGAAAAATTAATATAATTTTTGAGTAAAACTTTGTACTGTAATATTTACGATAAAATTTAGAATTTTCACTTTTAGTGATTTTGAATATTTACGTATTGAATCTTACTTATTTTAAAAATAAAATTTACAACAAATAAAAATTTAACTAAAGAAATATAATAAAATACAAAATGAACAAATAAAATAATAAATTCATAAATCGACTTGGACTGTATTAAATTTTAATTTTTTTTAAAGCTGCATACATTTTAATGAGAATAGCCCAGTGATCGTTTTTGTTGAGTATATTATCATTCCATTCTCTGTAAGATGTTCAAAGCAGATCCTGTTCCCGGTTAATATTTCATGGATATTATAATTTACTGGGATGTTTATTAACAAAAGTAAACGTTCCTCGCATCCAATATAAGCCTCAAGAACACGGATGATCCAGATATTTAAATTCGTATTGAAATAATTAATTTCAGATGGAGATGCCGTAGCGCACAGCGCTGAACCTTTGTATGTCTAACATTGTTTATTCACAGAACATCGTTCCCGAAGAGAGCTGTCGCCGCATTAGTAACTATGTAGTTAACCGAGAATGATTTCTTTCAATACTATATAATACCGTACTTGTAGATAATGTTATCTCATATATCTATTATTATATTCTTCAAACTGAATCATCGCATTCTCGATACTGTATTTTTACTCTTAAGAAGCTTAAAAATCATCCATTAAACACAAAATCCATCGCTTAAAATTCTGTAGAATATATCAATGCTTTATTTTGAACTCTTTCTAGTGATGTAAAATGCTTAAACTTAAACACATAAATAAGAATGCGTCGACTCTACAATAGGAAACGCCTCGCTGGGAGGCGCGCGGAGGGAATCGAGCGAGACTGCCTCGCGGCCGCGGTCGCTCCCTTCCCGACGCGCGCCTCACGGCCGGGTGCGCCGGGGGCCGAGTTTCCTACTGCGAGAGCCGGCCGGCGGTTAAAGAGAAACTAAAACACTCAGTTGAGTTTCTACGGTGGTAATATGTATGAGATCGAGTCGTTGTTGTGGGCCACACTGGCCCGCCGCCTCGGGGGCCGCCGAGGCTCGCCTCGCCTCTCTCCTCTTCTCTCCTCTCCGAGCGCGTCTCCGAGTGCGTCTTCTCGCCCGAGACGCCTTCTAATGCGGATCGAAACTGTTACGACACGTTTGCTCGTTAAATACGAAAGAATTTTGCACGCAGAGAATATCAAAAGAAAAAATAGCACGTTTCCACTCGTTAATAATTTTATTTGAATTTTTTTAATCCGAAACGAAAAAAAACGGCTCCAAAGTAAACGAAGCTCTTTTTTTCCGGAAGACGCACAACACTCAAAGATATGATAAAACTGAAGGTGTGCAGCGCGAAGTTAGACAAGGAGGTTCTCAATAGACTTTTTATTTGTATTGTAATGCCGTTTTTGCCATCAGGATATTAATGTCGCCAAAAAAAGCAGGATTGGAGCTTTCACCGAACCGTTTGTAAGAGAGTATTTTGCACAAACAAAGCTCATTTGTCCCGGAAAGTTTGCCGGGGCGGCCGCCCACCTGAGGGCGCGGAGGGTTCGATCCCCTCCTCGGCCGAGCGGTCTATCTGGGTCAAGCGAGCACTGCCACATACTCTTCCGTTGTTTACATGTCGGTATTGAAACGTCGTTCAGATCTCCGATCCACCATGTTAAGGGGTCATATTAACAATTTTAAATAAATTTATTTTCAATAATAATATTAAAAATATAAACTCCTTGTATTAAAAAAACTGTTACAAAAATATAAAATAAAATAAAAAATTCTTCTAAAAAAAATTCAATTGAAAATAATACCTTTTCTCCTATTAAATTTTCTTCCTGTGACTAGATATTTCAGCAGGTTGACACTGCCGTGTGACTTGAGCGCCATAAATTTTCTTTCAACTTCTTGGCGGATAGCGGTACATTTTCTTCACCCTTATTTTCCGCCTAGTAAAGCCGTACTGATATACCCGAGGAAATTCCACCCAAGAATGGCGAGAGCTTTTGCGATTCGCTATCAGAAGTCCCCGCTTGAGTCAGTCCTTTTAAAATATAAAATAGCGCAAACTTCAGCACTGCGGTACAAAAAGCTATCGAAGTTGACTCCACCCAACAAAAAAAAACGTTCGCTGCGGCGACTCTGCAGAACAGTGACAATTTCTTGCGATTCGTTAAGCGAAGTAGAAAAATATAACCGTTTTGTGGCAGTGAGGCGATATTCCTTCCCTTCAGATTTGCAGTGAAGGCAGCGCCCGGCTTGTTGATTGGGCGGCCGCGCCGCATCACTTATTGACGCGCGGGCCCCGGCGCTGGCCTCCCGTGCATCATTTATCGAGACACGATAAAGCTGCCGGCGGAGCTTCCCCCTCACACTGTGTAATAGATTAAGATAAACGTGCTCCACATCGGGACAAACATGCCCTTGTGAATAATTAACTCTTGATGGAAAATTCAAGACGACGCGAGATTTATTCGCTTTCTGCACTAAAATATCATCAAAATACCAATAAAAACCTTTTAAATTAAATAGTTTATAGCCTAAACAATAAATTTAATTAAATAGCGAGCTATCAGGGAGGGTCTTTCGGGCGGATGGAAATTACGTTTGGCCGAGGTTAATTCGTAATCGGGGCCTAAAATACTTTTGGGCTACAATTTGTCTCGGGTTGACATTTCCAAGTGCAATAGTTGTAAAGATCCATCATCGTTAGGCCCTCTTCGGACCGCCGCGGCCAGCGTGAGAGCGAGAGAGGCGAGACGACATCAGACCCCCCAGTCAGCGGGACTAATAAAAACAGTCCCAGAAGAACCGCACTGATTACCGGCAGACACTTTATTAACACAAATCAATAAAATATCCTGAGTAAATAATCATCTGGATTTAGTCATAAAAAACGAGCGGAGAACGTTTTGTTGTTTTTTTTGCTGGGAAGGACGGAGACAATAGTTATGCTGATTAAAATTGTTATTTGTTGATGATAGGTACTCATCAATGCTATAATATTTGACAGCATAATGAATTTCCAATAAATAAAAAAACATCACAATACTCTTCGCAAGTAAAAACAAAATAAATTGAGTGTAAATTAAAAATAAAATGTTTATACCAGTAAAAGTAAAATATCTTAAAGATAAGACACTTATAAATAGTATAGATAAGTTTTATTGTCATGAAATATGTAATAGGAGTTCCTTTTGCATTGATTGACTGAGCATTGCAATAGTCACCTCAGTCACGAGAGCGGCCCCGGTGGCTGAGTGCCGAGAGGAATATTCTTGTAATTGTTGTTTGACCGACCATTTGTAAGAGCTGGTTAACATGATTTGTGTTGTGCGCTAACAGTGCAGACGAAGGTTTCGACGGGACGTACCACACAAACGTTGTGGTCAAACACAACGGCAGTTGCTTGTACGTTCCTCCTGGTATCTTCAAGAGCACATGCAAGATAGACATCACTTGGTTCCCCTTTGACGACCAACACTGTGACATGAAGTTCGGTAGCTGGACCTATGACGGCAATCAGGTACAAGGCACATTTCCACACGACTCACATACTTCAGATCGCCACAACCCCGGGATAGGCATTCCCGGCTGTGAGAAGGGTTATTCCTCATTGCTCGCGAGCGGAAACGGACTGAGTCGCATAGATTTGCGGTCAACCCGCATGCTCGGCATTCTTCTGGCTGCTGAAGCTATCAGGTCTCAGTCGCCGCCCTTGTAACGCTTTCAAATATTAATATTATTGTTTTCTATTTCATCGCAATTAATGTACTTGTAAGTTTTCGAATCTGAGATAACTATTAAATATGTTTTCAGGTGTACTTTTGAATACATCATTTTTTTTTTTAATTTAACTGTCACACTCTTGTGTATAACTCTAAAAAGAAGTATTTTTTACTGTACAAAAAAAATGCTCATTAACATTTAAATTTAATGATGCATTTTGTTTTTGGTATTATATCTTTACATAGTAAAAAAACAATTTCTGAGCTCCGAGCAAATGAAAGCAAAATAACCCTCACTCGCAGCCCATCTATATCTCTGATTGTTCTGCCTTTCACAATCGTACACCTTTCATTCCGCTTTTACGCAACACCATCTGTCTATGTATGTGTTTTGTAACTGAAGCTTCTTACTTCTTCACGTTTCCTGAACGATAAAAGCCGCCGTCCGGAGCGCCCCGCCGAGGACCTGCCGCCTAATTGACAAATTGTGTTTTGGATTAAAATATTTAAAATAACGCGAGCAGCTTGAGTAGTCTAGCGAAATGGCGTTACGGTGTTACTGTTAAATGCGATAACTTTCAAAGCGAGCAAGTTTTATACGCTCCAAAGTATTGAAGTCCATACAATATTTTCTTTTTTAAATGGTTCACAAACTTTCATTATTTTGGAATAATACAAACGTGCAAACAATGAGTTCTTTGTACATTTATATTTGATACTTTACTGTGCTTCACGCTTAATAATATTCTACACGTTTTGCATAAAGACACGTCGCCTGCGCATGTTTGTTGAATTTTTTTTTTGCTGACAGAGGATATTTTTTACGCTTCACATGACCGCTTTTACGAATGAAGAAAATAAAACCCAGAATATCAACTTATGACCACTTAAGATACCGAGGCTTTTGGATGATATCGATGTGTCAGTGTGCTGTTTTTTAGCTTCATAGGGGGGACTTCCTATTAAATGTTACTAGTTGTTGCAGCAAGTTTTGTGAATTCATCTAAACATTTGAAATTGATTGCTTACCGATAAACTCAAATAATTTATCTGTGAAAAGTGAATTGCAAATATAACAAAAAAATTAAATTATTTTAGAAATATATATTTTTGCAAGACGCAAAAGTTTTGTATTCATACCGTAAAAATATTTTAATAAGCTATTTAAAGTCTAGCACAGAATATTGGTTCGGCGTGAGAAATTTGCATCGCAACTTTATCGTTTTTCCAAACACGTTATATTAGATTTCAGTCTAAAGGTAAACGTTTTCAAGTTTCTAGGAAGTACGCGAACTTCAGAACATATCCGAAGAGAAAAGCGCCTTTAACACCTTGAACGAAGCCATTATCGGAATGAAAACATATGGCAGATTAGTTGGCTATTTAAAAGTTTTGTTATAACACTGATCTATTTTACGTGAGGCCATTTGTCTATTCTGTTCAGGGCCCGTGCTGGGTCAAACGCCAAGCGGCCCAGGGAAAAGTTACCATAATTCGTTCTGCATAATTTTACATGTGAGTTCAATGTTATTTCGACATTCGGCTTCATTAACCGATATCAAATAATAAAATAAAGAAGTTTTTGATTAAATATTGCATTATTCGAAAAATAAATTAATGTAATATTGAATTGAACGTAAAGTATACAAAAACACACACATAGCTACATAGATTGGCATACTTTAACAATCCATATTTTATAACAAAAAAATAACACACGTCTTCAATGCTCGGGAACCATGTGATAATTAATTCGATCTTGTCTTATTGATAGAACGAATTGAGGTGTACTATTTTGCATGGGGCGAAAAGGGTATCGTCCTATTATCAGTACATAAATATTCTCCATGATATGTATTTATTCTAATTTATGTGTCACAGGAAAACTCTTCTTAACCGTTTCTCTAGATCTGCATGTTCTGTAGTCGTTGTATTCAATGTATTCTATGTATGCAAATTTATTCAACCATCTTTACCGGTAGGATGGTTTTGACTTCAGATAATAAATTCAAAAATGTAATATTTGATTATTTATAATTTTTTTGACATAATTTCGATGAAGTTTGCATACATGTATATTGTTTTGATTGCATGTATTATATGGGTCATTTTTAATTTGTTTTGTAAATATGTTTATTTTTGTATATATTCGTATTTTTTTACTACTTATAATCTGTACTGTTATTTGTTGATCGTTTTAATATTTATTTAAAATGATCAAACGATCGATATGTTTGTGTTTCTTAACATTTTTTTTCCACATTGATAATAGTTAATATATTGTATGATATCTATTGATTAAGTTTGATAGCAAGATCAAACTAATTTATTGAAAAATATTGTTACTTTACAAAACAAAAGTTTAATTATTGTCTGAAAGAAAAAAAATGATTGTCCGTAAATGTAAAGATATATAATAATCGTATAATAATAAAACATAATTTTATTATTAAGACAAAGTACTTTATATAGGGGTTTTCTTACAGTTTTTTGTAATGTAATTATGAGAGTTGATTGAATAACGTAATTCGAATCTTGTAAAGTGGTGAAGGTCGATAAGTCTATTGTATTATTAAAATCCTCCGTTGACAGCTGACAAGCTCCGCACAGGAAGTGCAAAGAATTTCTCGTTCTTCCTTCCGCGAGCCGGAAATTAGTTTACCACGTTGACGAGATCGGACGGCCGCCATTTTATACTTTCTTTCAAGACGACCCCCATTCTTTTTAAGTCTGCTTGTAATAATATAATATAATAATAAATATTTCTATTTACTGTCGATAGCGTTGGTACAATTATAAGAGTAAGGGGACTATGTGAATTTAGGAAAAAATAGCGAAACCGTATATTTAGTAGTATGAATAATTAATGAATAAATAATTAATATATCTGCGTATTAAATTAAAATTATCTAAGACTTAAAGTTACATATTCGCATCACATATATTTTCTGTGACTGTAAATCCCGTGGATTGTATTTGTTCTTTATGAAATACTTGATAAAAGTGGTCGTATTTATTATTTCTATCAAAAACGACCAAGTAGCTTATATTTGGTTCTCAGATGCGAATAATTTAAGCGAGTTATAAATTCGGATCAAGTTTCTTGATATTAATTGATACATACACCCCCTTATAAATAACTTGAGCCCTAAAGATTATGACAAAGTTGGAAGCCTCGAAGAGGTTTGAGTTCAGGATATTGAAATACAAGCATATAATTCGATGGTTTTGTCGCTTCCGGGTTGGCGAGCGGCGCCGCCGGGCCGGGGACGCCGGCCGCACCGCGACCTGAGAACTGCGGCCCCGGATTTACTACCCCTCGAGGTGGCACAAAAACAAACACGTTCCGGGACTTGGTTCAATTCTCGAATTGATAGATTTATATTCAAAAAGCTTTTTTCTCTTTTATTTTATACCGACGGATTTACTTTTAAATTCAATCAATATTTTTTTTTTTTGGCGAAGAAAGACAAAAAAACAAAAATTAAAAACGCTTAGTATCTATTCGCGAGAAAAATATCTTCCACTTATAAATTTCCGTTCTATATTTAACTTTTTACATAAAAAGAGGTCTATTCAGGTTCTGAATATTTAATGTTGATACCTTGCAATCTTTTTATACGATCGAGATCTTGAGTACTTCATTTAAGTTATTAATTTTATAGGTTTTAAGCCGTACAAGTTTGAAGCCTCAAATGCATCATTATTTCTGAGGTAGACAAAGTAAGGCTATTAATCATCGTAATTTTCTAAGTATTAATTTACCGATGCATAAAATTTACTCCTTGAAAACTTTGAACATTCTCATTAGAGGCCGCGCATTGGGTAAAGTTTTGAACTAAAAATTTATAAGTAGGTGTAGTTGGTTTAAAGTTGGCCGTATTAAGATATTGTGTTCAAGATCATAAATCTGCGTGTCCCGGTGCTATGATTTATTGCATTCGGTTCATTTGAGCGGTGGCACGTGTGGGGTTTATTAGCACCCCTGAAAAGGGTCGGTCAAATACATTTGAGACCGCGCACCTGATCAAATGTATTATATTTTGAAAACTTTTGTATAAATATATTAGAAGGAAGTTTTTAAGCCGGAAATAAGTTATTACTAATTATTTTGAATCATGATTCTAAATCTAGCCGAAAGAAATACCCAACGATTTTTTAAATCTTTTATTGAAATAATCTGTTAGTATTTAATTCTTCTCTCGTGTGTATTTTTTTGTGTCACAGGAATTGCTGAAGACGCTCGTTATTTTTAACGATGTATCTGATATAAATAGCTTATGTTCGGTATTCATAATGCGAGTTAATTATTCCCCATTAGATTCTTTTGTTTGCACGATCTGAACTCTGACAAGGTTAGGGTTCGTTGAGAAGAGAAAAGATCTCGGTCAGATTATCCCGGGTCGGCCGGGAACGAACGGGCAACTAATGGGAAAGAAAACTTAATTACGCTTCTGTAAGACAACACCGCCGGCGGTTCCTGACGAACAACTTACTTACAGAAGAAATCACTTTCGAGCTAGCCGATCCACGAGCAGCATCAGAACTATCACTGGGCTATTTTGTACCAAGGGTGGTTAGTAAAATTAAATTAAAGTACTATAGTTTTATAACTTTTTGATGAGTATTAGTGATCATCTTATTTCACTACGTAAATAAGAAAATAGACCCCCAAAAAATTATCAAATGATGTTAATATTTATAGATTCAATTACAATTATATATATATTTATTGATGAAGTGATTTAAAATCGATGCACACCAAATTCTTGACAAATTGCCTTTATGGTATCTTCACAAATACATGTGTACGAGTGTCACTTAATATCTTTTGTTATTAAAAAAATATGATTAAATTCTGCCAAATACAAGATTATAAATACTACTTGTAAAAATTTGAAATATTGAAGCATTTTATCAAATAAAAAAAAATATATAAAAAAGATAAGTCAACTACATTCAGCATCGCCCATTCGTGCAGTAGACACCGCAGATTTTAATTGTCGGACCACCCTCGTTTGATGTTTTCCACCCACATTCCCGGGATAAGATCGGTATGGAGCTCTGTGTAGCTGTGCGGTGACCACTTTCTTTGCATGAATATATACATACACACATACATACATATATATATATATATATATATATATATATATATATATATATATATATATATATGTGTGTGTGTGTGTGTATGATATAAATTCTCAATATTTTTTTGTAGTTTTGTATGTGTATTGTAGTATTTTGTTTAAAATAAAATTTAATTAAATATTTGTAATTGGTTGTCACTAAACAATTTTGTGTACTAAAAGGTCGTTTGCTTTACGTCAGCCATCAAATGAAATCCGTTTACCGGCGAACCCAATGCACCGAGTATGGAATTATAATAACTTGGAGTATCTCATTTGCTTTGTGTGTATAGAGCTTATCATAAATTCCATTACATCCTCAGCCACCCGGTGGGCGGGCGGGTGGAGAGCCCCGCGCGGGTGTCGTGGACTGTCATGTTTAAAATTTACTCGCCTTACAGAATATTAATGGTGATAAAATGTACGGAGTGGGGGCTCTCCTGACCCGAACTCTTCCTCGTCAGTTCCCGGGCGAGTTCCACAATGAATAATAAAAGTGAGGCTTCGAGCAATCTGTCAACGGCCATATTCTTTCTTATGCGTCTACCCGAGGGTGAATACATTTATGCCCCTATTATGAACGAAGCTAAAGCGATACAAGCGGAGCTCTAATCTATCGAAGTAGATTCGCGGGATGCGCGATGAGATTCTTCGCAATCAATATCTCCCGTCCTCCCCTGCCGGGATCGAGGGCATGTCAGCGGAGATGTTCCTCTAAAGGTCGCGATCCGATGTCAAGCGGAACAACTGAATGGGTAAACTGAGACTGCTTTAGGGTTTGGTGTTTGTTTTTGACAATGAGAAAGCTCATTTATTTAAAAGGGTTTACATTTTTTAATTTTAATTGGATGCATTTTAGTAAATTGTTGTGAAAATTATCATTTATGTAATTTTTGTTTTTTTTTTATATTAATTTTGTCGTAAAAAAGAGTTTTCTGTAGACACGTGCTTGAGATTGTAACATTATACCCCATGTAGAAACAGAATACCTTCTGGTTTTGTTCATAATGCACATTTCTCGGCATGAACATTCGCATTTGGTTCCCTAAAAATCTGGATGATTGCCTAATATATTATAAATACAAGTAGATTGAAATTTTATTACTTCTTTGTATTCACATGCTAATAATAATATTCAAAAAATACAAACTCATTCAAGATGGAAATTAGAATTTCCACTGAAAGAAAATAATATTCGAATTTTTACAAATTTGTTTTCAGTAGTCTTTTCATAAAATGACAGATAATCGATAATATAAATGTTGACGTTCAATTTAGTCAGTTACTTTAGCGAAAGAAAAATAAATAAAATTAGAATTTTTATATATTTACATTTATATTTGATAACAAAAAACCTGTGGTTCTTTGTAAATCAATCAGAAAACATAAAAAGCATGAAAACACTTGGTAAGGTTCTGGCAAGCCAAGGGTGAGATGTTGTGGGAGCAGGGGTGCGCCTGCCTACTCTCTAGCCTTTAGCCCTCTAGCCCGTGGGCCTTTCTGACCTCTAATGTGCTTTAGCTGGACCTGGTGCTGAACTCCGAGGAGGGAGGAGATCTGTCAGACTTCATCACTAATGGAGAGTGGTACCTCATCGGTGAGTATCCTTTTTGAATATTTTAGAAGTCATTAATTTTTATCAAGCATTTTATTAACTTACCATAAACATAAAAATGGAAAAAAAGTAAAACTCTTGATCTAGCAGATTATTTTTTCACACGAAAATAAATTGTAGGTTCTTCAACGCCGAGAAGAATAAGATACACATCTTTAATAGGAGAGATTTCATATTATTCTCTCTTTATTTGAGGGATATAACATTTTTGCTGTATGTCTTCATTTTTCAATTTCTAGAACTCTCAGAATATATAAATACAAATGTGCCGTCGAAACATCCAACATGCGCAGCGCCTCGCAAGGATGAAGGAAGATTAAAGTCTGAAAAATGATTACATCCTTAGCGAGCGTCCCAAAGCGAGCACATTTTTCAAAGTATCCCACTTTTGTTTATACTTTCCGGCAGTTTTTGTACTCCTTCTCATAATGAATCCGGGCGCGGACTAATCCGGCTCGGACGCGTCCCTGGCGGCCCTCGCCGACCTACATCAGCTCCGCGGCCGGGGCTCGCCGCTCCGCTCGCCTTCACTCCGCCGAATCGAGGATCGATCACTTCATGAATATTCATCGGCAACTCTCAACTTTAAGTGCTTTATTTAGTTATCGCTCATCTCACAGCCGTTTGGAGATCGCGTTCTTAAATTTTAATTGATCGTCTGCGTTCCAGATGTTTTATTTGACTGCGTTAATAATTGAGTTCGGTCGACACACTCGTCGAGTCCTCGGGCCGGGCGACTCGGGCCTGGAGCGCGACGCCTCGCCCGTCCGGCGCTAACGACTCGCGCATTTGTTCTCGTTCCCTTTATGAGGCGTCACCCTCCCCCGCCGCGGTTCTCTCTCCGCCCGGGGCTTTTTGTATTTTCCTTACGCCGATTCGCAAAAAGAATGAGGCCTCTTCCGAGAAGATAAACACGGAAACGAGGCCTTTGTGCGAAGCTGCAGCCGGGCGCCTCCGGCGGATTGTCGCTTAATTCGGCTGCGGAGAGTGACAAGTGTATCGAAATTGTATTAAAAATAAACCGAAAACCGAGAAGATTTTTTTTTGTGCTTCGCTTCATATTTTAAATAATAGAGCGGATCGTATCGGCTTATGAAGGGTTTTTATTCTTGCGAGCGACGCCGGCCGCTTTCGTTATCCAAATTATTGCGTTTGCATAATCAACACCCCATCACCGTACGCTTGCGAGAAATATCTTCAACGCTTTTATTTTGAAAGAAAGATAAAAGTTTAAAAGAGCGGAGAATTGCAAACTGAAGAAGCTCGTTTGCGCTTTTCAGACGCTTTCTGAGAGCGGTGCAGGTGCAGAGAGGTCTGAAAAATGCCGTCACCCATCATTGTCTGAATCTACGAGAAACGTTCACAAATAAATCAAATATTGAAAAGTTATCTTTAAAAATATATTTACACAAAGAAATTGCAAAAGAACTATTAAAAGAGAAGCTTATTTCATTTGAATATCTCGATAATTTTATTAAACATGCTAAGCCAAGAGGTAGAGATAATGTCGATTTGATATATCACCAATTAACACACAGTTTATGTTAATTCTCTAATTATACTGTGAATTTAATAATCTTAATTGAAATTGAATGCTATATGAAATATTCATGATATGATATTAACAATTCCCCAATAAAAGGAAATACGGACTCTAATTAAAACAAAATCTCGTTGTGGTGAACTTTCTAAAATGTGCATGACGTAAATAATGTGGTGTAGCTTTAGCGGCAATACGAGTCTGTTTATTTTTGTATTGATGAAAAAAATACAGATAAGATAAAATAAAACTAATGCCAAAACTAAATATTGTAATTTACCACAGTAGATGTTGCGTTTATTTTGTTTTATGAATCATTTTCTTTTATTTTAAAATGTGAGTTAATTTTTTAAAAATGTTTGAGATAAGCTTGTTTATTTTAAATTGAGATTTTTAATTATAATATAGGTGTCACATCGTACTTTTAACGTTAAATTTCATTTAAAAAGGTAAAACTTCATTTTATTTACTAAAGTATTGTTTAAAAATTCTTCATATCAACAAATTTCCCGGTCAATTTTATAAAAAAATGATATAACTCCTGATTTATTATTCCCAATGAGCTTTGAGTTTTTCTTTTAAACTCATAAAATATTTTTTTTTATGATAAATAAACATTTTTTATAACCTGGTGATAAGTCACAAATCGTTGTCCCTCGTGAAAGGCTCGTATATTGTCTAGTACGTAATTGCAAAATCCATAGTTAATTTATACTAATTGGAACATTCAGAATTGTAAACTACACCCGCTGAAAGTGACAGTGAAAGTGATAAAACAATAAAAAAATAATAATCCAAAACCTAAAAAAAATAAATTGAATGAATCTGGTATATTAACACATATCACTTTTTATTTACCAGATGTGCGAAATGATATTTTTAAATACATATTAGTAAATTTAATTAAACTCACAAAAAAATATATTGGTGAGAAATTCATGATTTATGGAAAACATAGTCTGACGTATTAAATCGATTGTCATTGTTTATTTGATTGTTTTATCGGTGGATGGCTGCTTACAGGAATGCCCGGTAAGAAGAACACGATCACGTACGCGTGCTGCCCGGAGCCATACGTGGACGTGACGTTCACGATCCAGATAAGAAGACGGACGCTGTACTACTTCTTCAACCTCATCGTCCCGTGCGTCCTCATCTCGTCCATGGCGCTGCTGGGCTTCACCTTGCCGCCTGACTCGGGAGAGAAGTTGACCCTCGGTGAGTTTCCAACATAAAGCCGCCGGATCAATCTACCGACAAACGTATCAGATTTACTTATTCTTCAGGCCATAAGTGGTCCTTATTATTAACGCAAAATAATTGTACACGAGCAGTTTTTTTTTTTGTATAAATTTGAACTGAGATTAATTAAATGGGAAATTCAGTGCAAAATATTTTCCTATTGTTGTGGCTGTAGAAGTGCGATGCACCTTGCATCGGTCTGTTTAATGCAGATCCTGAGTTTGTTTTTAAGTTCAGGCGAAGAATGAATTAATTTGAAGTTTATATTGTAATCCAGATAATCCAATATAAATGAAATTGAATTAGTGTCGTGTTTCTTCCGAGTCCTTGTCGAATTATTTACATTTGTTTTGTTAAATTCGTTTTGAAAATTTCGTCTGTAAATCTTATTTGTAGAGATTTTAAGAAATATAACTTTTATAATTAAAATATACTAAGACGTTAGACAAACGCTAAACAATTTTTGGTGAAATTAAATTTCAATTTTTTAAATTGGAAGACTTTTGGTCATAATATTGTAAAACCAAAGAGAAAAAAATACTTGCGTATAATTAATTTGCATGGATAGAAAAATATAGTGATTTTTTTATTATAACAAAAATAGATATAAACTTTAGGAAGAAAACATTTTACATAATACGGTTTTTTTTTCAAATTCTTTCTATTGAGTATTTTTTGTACTTAAAGTGGATTAATGAAATTTTTATTATAAATAATATAAAACGTTCTGACTCCCGAAACCCGCAGTCGCTCGAGTTTCTCGAAACACTAGAATGCCGCTCATGAATATAATGTGAATATTGTAGGCTTGCAGTAGCAGTGCACTGGATGTAAAGATGTTGTTTTGTGAGACCGTATTTTGCAGGTGTGACCATTCTGCTGTCTCTCACTGTTTTTCTCAATCTGGTGGCTGAAAAGATGCCGACGACCTCGGACGCCGTTCCGCTCATAGGTACCCAGGAGTCCACCGCGGGGGCGCGGCTCCGCGGGTCGGGTTGTTCGTGTCCGCTCTCTCGTTTCGATAAATCACATTCTAGCTGAAATTTGGCAATCAACACGGCTTGCATTATTAATCAAATCAATCAAACTGATCGAAGTTTCATAGAATATTTTAGAGTTTATCTCACAGGCTACGCTTAGCGCTTAAAAGCATCGGTTCTCGTTCGTCCCCGATGGTGCTGCAAACAGTCGTTTTTGTTTTCAAGACAGCTCAAGAGCGATGCAAACTTTTCAAAATCAATAGCGTAGTGAAACGACGTTAGTAGGTGACGGGAACGAGATTCGGAGGAGGAAGATCGGAGGCGGTGGGGGAGGGGGGCTTGTCACGAGATTTATAGGTGTTGATGAGGGAGGGCAGCGGTGCTCAATAATATCTGGCAAGCCGCTCCGCATCGAGAGATCGCTGTTGGTATTCATTTATGCGGAGGCGCCCCGCGGCAGGGCACGCTTCGGCGGCAGGCGCTCTGGCCGTGGCGCCGTGCATCTTTTACGGTTCTTTTTATACCGCAGTAAAACGGAGGATAAACAAAATCTAAATATTTCACGCGATTTTTTTATTAAATATATTATATTTACGAGTGCATAAGCTAGAAGCGAGTGTTACTATTGATCGGATTCCACTCGCGCTACTCAAAGCTCTCATCCGACTGGCAGATCAGCAGACTCTGGGCCGATGTGGCGTTTACTTATTTTTACTTACGATCAATTAATAAAATAATCCATATTTTTGACAGAGAGTAATTGCTGGAATTTCATTTTAATATTTTAAAGAAAATAAAATACCCGATGCCAACGTGAAAGGTTGGCGATAAAAATTAACACGTGGAAAAATCGATCAATTAATTGCCAAATCAGTCGATGAATAGTGATTATGATTAATCGCGGCATTCGAGCGAAAGCAAAAAACAATCCGGCCCGTCGGTCGCTTCGTCTCCCTCGATGAATGTTTTTGTTAACCGTGATTGTGAATATGTTAAGGGTTTGTTCGTGTGGTGTTTCCTTTGTAAAGTAAGATGGTGTCGCTCGTCTAGTTCTTGTATCGTGCCGCCGCTAGATGGCAGGAGGAGCCGCTGGTACTTGGAGGAAGGTCCGGCTGGAGGGTCCGTCCCAGGGTCCATCCCAGGGTCCGTCCCAGGGTCCGTCCCGGGGTCCGTCCCAGGGTCCGTCCCGGGGTCCGTCTCGGGGTCCGTCCCAGGGTCCGTCCCGGGGTCCGTCCCGGGGTCCGTCCCGGGGTCCGTCCCGGGGTCCATCCCGGGGTCCGTCCCGGGGTCCGTCCCGGGGTCCATCCCAGGGTCCGTCCCGGGGTCCGTCCCGGGGTCCGTCCCAGGGTCCGTCCCGGGGTCCGTCCCGGGGTCCATCCCAGGGTCCATCCCGGGGTCCGTCCCGGGGTCCGTCCCAGGGTCCGTCCCTCCCGCCCCGCCGAGTCGAGGCCCCGCGCCCGACCTCGCGCGACACGCGCTCAATCACGGCTGCCGTCGAGGCTGCGATCCGCCTAACGCCTCATATAAAATATTTTATCGATGTATTTTTACGATTTATTCTCTTTCATCCCGAGGAAGCGAGCGTCTCGAAGGTAAGATGGTAAAAAAATCGTAAAATATTTTATAACCCCAGATTGTTGCGGTAACGCTTCAGGCAAAATCGGGCGGGCGGAGGAGGCTCCGATGTCGGCGGACGTTTCCGAACTTCGCGGAGGCAGCGCGGCCGAGACCCGCCGGGGCTTGGCGGGGCGGTCGGGGATCGTGCTCCGCGGGACTCGCGACACGCTTTGCGCTTTTCCCGCGTGTCGAGTTTAATATTTTGCCCATAAAAACGGTCCATCGAGAACTCCGAGAACGTATCGAGCCTTCGCGACGGGGAGACGAGAGCGAGCGAAGCGTCAACCGGGGCTCCGATCGATCGAAAAGGCGAGTCGCAGAGTCGAGTCCTCGGCGGCCGTCCCGAATTCTCGCGAATACTGTTTTTACTCTGGAGGGAAATTTATCGGCCGGTAATCCCCGCCGTGACCGCTCGGGGATTACGACGTCGCCGCGGCGACCCGGGCTTAACGCCACCTGTAAATAAAGGTCTGACTTTTACGGAGACACTTATATGTTGATCAATCGAAAGAGTGCAACGCGAACGGTCGGAGTCTCCTCGTTAAATTTTTCTACTTATTTCAGTACGATTCTAGAAAAGTTAGTATACTTTCGGTGTTGCGAATGCGCGTCGATAATATTGCTCGCGGACAGCTGTCAAACTGTGGGCAGTAAAAAAGTCACGGGGGTAAATTATATCGAGGCTTATTTTACCTTTCGGTAAAAAGTCTATTTTACGAAGGGCGATAAGCGGTCCGCCGAAACTGAACGCAGAAAAAAATCTCTTCAAGCAAATTTTTCCGATATTTTATTTACTCCCGCGTCCGAGCCGCGACGTGTGCCGCCCATAACGAGGAGAAATACGCGCGGGGAGTAACGGCGGCCGAGCGGCGTTTAGCGGGCGATGCCGTCGCGGCGCGCGTGCGGGGAATACCGCGACTCGCCTTCGTCCTCGCCCTCGCCTTCGCCTTCGCCTTCGCCTTCGCACTACTTATCTCCCTTCGCTTCGCAAAGCCGGTGTGGCGGTAGATATCGAACTTCGGGGATTACCGGCGGGGAAAAGTAGCGCCGCTCTAATTGAAACAAAATAGGCTCTCAAGCATATCTACGAAGCGATAAGCGGGATTTATAGTCGCGGACGCGCCTCTCAGGACCGAGCGGCTGACTCGTCGGCCGTAACGTCTGCGTCGTGCGCCTGGGGAAAACGATTAAACGAAAACAACGCTCGGATAACGTGGAAGTAAAATATTTTCGGGCAAAACGATAATTTTGCCCCGAAGGGCTCGAGGGGAAGTAATGTTTTTTATGAACAGGTGGAAACATCGAAGACGAACAGATTTGAAAACGTTACGCGACAACGGTAAATTGGAATCTTTTAGCCTCCGAGATGAGCGAAGGTTTGTCTCCTGTGACAGTTTCGCCGAGCCGAGAAGACGGAGCTGACGGTTGACGCGGACGACATCGCTCGAGTTCGCTCGTCGAGCTGAGTTATGAGTTTCGATGTGATGGCTCGCACGAGAAGCTCCACTGAAATATGGCGGATCTGAGCGGCGTCACGTTCGGTAATATTCAACACGGAAGTGTACTCTATGTGGTGGTATTTGACATGAGCTCACTTTGCACACTAACCGCCTTCCATTTCAGCAGTAGTCGGTGAGGAGAGGCGGCGCGGGGCGACCGCGCCTCGGGTGGCCGCTTTGCGTCCGATGTCGTCGTGTTGTGACTTATGCTTGTTAAACGTAGGCACTGTGCCGTAATATGTTACAGGGGTGACCATCCTTCTGTCGCTTACGGTCTTCCTGAACCTGGTGGCCGAGACGCTGCCCCAGGTGTCTGACGCTATCCCCTTGTTAGGTACACCACAAACATCACAACAACCAAACCCGCCCTTCCCGACAACCGACCAACCACTCTCGACATCGCTGTTGTGTGTCGGTCACTTTCATTTTGATTCGTTCACATGAACTTGTATGCTGTGTTTTACGCGGTGGGCCGCTCCTTGTAAATGACGAGTGTCGTCCTGGGAAAGTTGTGGATGTTCTTGAAGGTTCTTTCCTGTGAAGTTTATTTTAAAAAGGACCAATTTCCGGATTCGAGAGCAGTCAGTCGCATTAACAAGGAGCAACGCACCTTTGTTTGTATTGTTTTCGTTTGATAGCTAAGAATTTTAAGGTCAATTATAAGACAGTTCAATATTTCGGCTTATTTATGAATGCTAACAGTAATTATTGTACTTTAATACCGATCATTTGTTTATTGTTTGGTAATGATATTTTTACATATTAAATTTGAGGCAATGTTGAAACTAATTATTTTTAAAAGGTAGAACACATTTATTAAACGGGATGACAGTTTTTAATAAAAAAAACTACGTACCATTTGATTATGTTCTGATTTATCAGGATTGAAATTGGTTATTATTAATATTCACAATGTAAGCCGATATTTCACGTAAATGAAAGATCCCCCCCCGAAACAGTTAAAATGGAAGAAATTCAATATGAAATATTTTTTTGATAAATATTAGAATATTTGCGCAAATCATTTTTAAAAATAATAATTGGGTCTTTTAAAAAAAACATATATATTATGAAAATTTTCTCCCCCCAACGACAAATTCAAGTTCTCCGCAGCTACTGTGTGAATTTGTTACAATGTCACATTTGAGATAGTAAATTGGCGAGAGAGAGTTTTTACGCACACGCAAGATATAAATCACATTTATAACCTTGTTTGAATACTTAACGGGCTCGCTTCCTTATAGACTTAATTTTATACAGATTAATCGAGCTGTCGAAAGGCGCTCGCGAGATAAGATGAAATATTGCTATGAATCGCAAATAGACTATCAGCCGTCTCGCTCTGTATTAACTTTTTGTTATAAAAAAATGACAATCTTTCATTATCAGCCATTGACTTTTGTTTCGATAGCAAGTAATAACATTTGTTTGGACGTTTCCCGGATGATTGTCAAAAGTTGCAATAGCACGGCGGGTCTTGGGGAGGGGAGGGAGATGCGTTAAAAATTATTTTGTTTTCGTAGCGTTTTTGTCTTTCTTGGGAATCGATTTGGCTTATTGTAGATTATGAATTTTTAAAGATTTGAGCCAATTTCATGGATGTATGTGTAAGCTTTATGATTATATATATTATTATATTTATTTTTATATTTGCACATTTTAAAATTATTTTGTGTTTATTATTGCATAGTTTTCGTATTAATATTTTTTATTAATCCTTTTTTCTTTGTACATATAAAATACACATTGCTTTTATTACACTCTTTTGTAAGATGCCAAGGGGTCAATATATGTATCATTTAAGAGAAGAATATAATTATTCATCCTGGGTATATCTTCTGGAAAAAACATAATTGTTTTAATTAGGCCCTTACTTTTGATATAAATACCACATTAAAGCATGATTGACATTGGTCATAAAATAATTGAATATATATTTATATGTATTATTAATAATTTATTTACGTAAGAATGTTTACACCTGTCGAAAAAATAATTAGTACGTTTCCATAGCAATTGAATAGCAACGCCGCTATCCGAAATCATCTGTGTGTTATGGACTTATACATTATCAATGTATTCTTCACAGTTACAAATACTTGCATCCCCCCTTAGATTCAATAACGTTACATGTTTCAAGTGCATAGAGCATACTGATACCATGCATGCATGGCATGTTTATTTTTGTTGAATTCATTTTTAAAATTAATTGACAGAAATATTGATACTAAAAAATAAAAATATACATCACATTACATTATGATAATAAATTAATAATTTATAAATATAATTACAAACATATGAAAATAATACGATGGTTCCCGAAATAAAACACACAAACACACACACACACTTATAAACTTTATTTATTCGTCTTGCAATATGAAGAGGTTGAATGCGGTTGCATTGGTCAAACGTGAACTGATTAATCTTTATTGTAAATGTTAAGAATTTTACTAAGTGTGTCTATTTCAAAATGGCGCATTAATTAACAAGAATTTCGTCGGAAAATCGATTCTAAAGATAAAAACCCTTGATTAAAAATCATGCAACTGAATAATTAACATTGAGTTCGAACCGGTTCTTTTGGAACAAATGTAGGTTAATGCTTGGTTCTATATATCGAATTTCTGACGAGTGTTAACTCACGGCGGGAATCGACGGCTGCTAGATTAGAAGTCGCCGAGAGAACGGAAGATCTATTCACTTCTGTCAGGCGCAGGCGAGGCGATTAGCTTCCCCGGTGATGGCTGCTGTCTCGTGTGGACGCTCCTCCGCGCGGCAGTCGGCAGGGCGGGCTCGCTCCAGACCGGGAGCTTCATCAGCCCGAGTCAATGACGGCGCGATTGAGAGCTTTGATACTCGGAGACCGCAGTGGAGCGTCCAGCACACGAGCAGCAGCCTTCCCGCCGGAGCCTCAGCACACGTATGTAACCGCATTTCAATTTTTTCTCACCCACTCACCGCGCCTGTGCGGGCACACACCTCGATATTATATCTTCATAAATCTTACACACAGCGATGTTCTGGCTGATACCGTGACGCTGAATCGATTACCTAAGTTAAGACATTGCCTGCCTTGCCGTCTCTGTCGATGTTTTTTAATTTTTCATTGTGACGTACATTCGCGGCCTGACTACCGTGTCGATGTGACGGGACGTCGAATGAACATGATACTTGGAGGGTTGGTCTCTCTCCGGTCGATCCCGGATCGGGTCGAGCCCCTAGACTTTATCGATGTTTTTGTATATTTTGTGTTTAGTCACTTTGATACTTACCTGCTGGAATGTGTTGTTTTTCACTGTCGACTGTGTGAGTATAGAATCTGTCTCGGTCAGCACTTATGAACACTGTATAAGGCAGCGAGGCGTCGGTGCCGCCCGCCGTGCGTGATCTCGCCCCCGGTCCGCCCGAGCATCTCGCAGCGAGCCGGGAGTCGAGCGTCGCGGCGACGTCAGACAATCTGTCAGTCGGGTCTGCCGAGATGACGGGCGCACTGAAGTGGGCGAGTGTTTTTGTTGCAGGTATTACAATTCTGCTGTCGCAAACAGTTTTCTCGCTCTTGGTGGGTAAGGTGATAACCAAGACGTCGGATGCTATTCCTCTCTTAGGTGAGAGCTTAGCTCAGCACCACTCATTATCATGGCAAATATCTAAATTACTTCCAAAACAGAACACGATTCAGTCCTTCTCGATCACAATACTTTCCTGTAGCGTGAGTACGAGGTCGCGGGCCTCGCCGCGCGCACAGTGCACGGTGGCGTAGTGCGGAGTCCTCCGAGCCGGCTTCGGGAAGCGGAGGCGACGGCACTGCGTCACCACCGTTACTGACTAAGGCAATGTCTCATCTTACGTAATCGTCGACCGACCCGTTGTCGCGTCACTTCTGTGTCGCGAGCCGAGTGGTATCGCCTTTGTGTACCTCCGGAAATTGGCACTTGTACGTCTCGAGGTCTGCCCGTCGCCGTCACTCAGCAGACGAAGGCGAGTCTAGCCCGGGTACGATGATGATGAGCATTCAGAAAATGATTTGTGTCTGGAAGAGTGACTGTCTTACACGAATCACGACCACAGCCACAATCCACGATCGATACTTCGATCTTCTATTCAAATATTCAGAGCGACTCATATAAGTAGTGTAATGAATACATTGGCCTACCAGTCACTATGCTTTCTCATTCACGTCTCCCAAAATTTCCACTAAAAGCAATTTAAAATCTATCCTCTATATGATTAATGTGCATCATGGCTTAAGTGAATTTCGAGCATCGATTTCATTTCTCTCTCTGGCATTATAGAATAACTCTCTAACTTTCCTAACACCGATTTCTAAATTTGTTGGAATCGATTACTAAAAGTAGAGGTTCACCCGCTTATGATGTAAAGTTAATTTTTCTTTCTTCCTTCGATCCTATTATAAAGAAACAGAGAATCAAAATTGAACATTTGCATGGCGTCAGGGACATTCGCACGAGCGCTCGCCGTCTGTCTTCTGCAGCGAGCGAGCCGCTTTCTGCGGCGATGATCGAATGACGTCATGCAATCTGATTAAATAAAACAATTATATGGCAGATCAAGTCGATTAAAATAATTGTAAGATTTTTATATCTGAAAGGTAGTTGATCTGCAATATAAACTGAATAAATGAAACTCACACATTATAAAACTTTATAACAGATTATTATAAGAGATCTTCGCTGTGACCCGACTCCCCAAGGGCATCATTAAAATTATTATTTGTTTTATTTATATTTTTGAGTTATATAATTCCATTGAAATGTAAACTGTCTTTCGATTGGGCTTCTCAAAAAGATTTTTGTTTTGAATGAACGATTTCAATGATTATATGTTTTCCTCAAAGTAAAACATAAAAAGCTCAAAAATGTCACAAAATTATTATTCGAATCTGCCAGTAAGACGTCCAATCGATAGAACACACCATCATCTCATAAATCGACCTCGCTAAACCGAAACAATTAAATAACTCATGCATTTATTAATAAAAAATAATTTCATACAATAAAATGTTTCCAGGACCGTGACCGCCAGCGGCGCAGACTTAATGATATTGTTATGTTAATTTTATTTTCCCTCTTGAATTTTATTTGTATTCTAACGAACATGCTAACATAAAAAATAAACGAAACTAAAACCTAACTGATAAAAAATGAATCTGAAAGATTTGGTAACGAAGAGTATCTAAGAGATCGCGGCTCGTCCGCGTTGTCTGCAACCTCCAAGTATCAAAAATTCTTGCTTTCCCTTGCGGGCCGCCGCGTAGGGCAGCTCCGTAGCCGTGTCTGTCGTAGCCGTGGCCGCGCCCGCGTCCGCATGCCCTCCCGCTCGCGTAGCCCGTAGTCCTGCCCTTGCTGCATGCGGCTCTTTGTGGATGTTGTGTGATCTTCGCTTTCGTTTTGTCGTTGTATGTAGTTGAGTAAGTTCAGAATCTCAGAACTTTACACGGATGGTACGAATCTACTTGACTAATAAAAAAAATCACACACACACACACAGACACACACACACACACATATATATAAATATATATATATCTTAATTTGTTCATGTAATATTGTCGATTCGTTTTGTGCTCTTGGTTCGCTGAATCCGAAATTTGCATGCTTTTCACAAGCAGCCTTATAAATGGTAGCGTTTCCGGTGAAAAGTTTACCCGCGAGTCGGGTTTCGTCTTATTAAATGTTTCGGTCCAGGTTTGCGGCCGGTCATTGATTTTCAATAGGGCTGTCGGCTGTCCCTATAAATAATTTCTTTTGGCACGTTCCCGGCGGTGACTTTGACGAGGGTGTGAGGCGGCGGGGCGGCGGGATGACAATGTTCTAATGGAACCGCTCCGTATATCGCTCCACCGATTTTTCCCCTAATAAATATTTACGACATAATTATTTCGCTAAGCGGAATGTACATCAATCATTTTGAGTAAATATAACCGACGAGAGATTTTTCAATTCCTCAGTTTTTAAATTTTTGTTACATATTTGTTCGTCAAAAAAGGTGACCGAATATAAAAAAAGTTTCGGGTCTGTAATTCGCTTCAGATGACCTAATTATAATTTCGTCAGGATAAGCACGAAACCATTTCGGGTACGAAATTGTACGCCTTAAATTAAAATCGACACCGAAGCGAAAAATTTACGCTTACAGAGAACCGTTTGTAACGATTCCAAGATGAAATGTGTCGTTTTCAAATGCGAATCAAAAAGGACAAATTGTAAAATCAAAATCAGCTTTTTCTTCCAAATATAAAATACTTGGCCGTGTGTTTTCTTTCTCGCGAGTGAAATTTGCAGGATTTTTAAAAAATAATTTTAAAAGAAAAAACCGTTAGAATCGCGCGTGTCTAATTTATCTGTGCATAAAATTAAGACCTGCAAAGATATGGCGATGATAATTTAGCCGAGTCTGGCGCGGCCAGCCTGGGGACCGACTAAATATTTTTTACGTCCTCGCAAATAAGACTGCGATGTTACCGACTGGAAAGTTCAATTTGTTTTTATCATTTTGTGTAAACTGGGGTTATATGCCGCATAAACTGACTAGGATGAAGATAACATTTTTAGTCCGTTGCCCCGACTCAGTTTGTTTGGTTTAATGGGAGAAATTATAAGTAGGTAATATTCGGCTGGCAGGGGTGGAGGCACTCACAGCTTCTTGTCGATACTTCAGAGCTCCCCCGTGCCGCCGTTTGCTCTCACGACCTGAACATGTAAATGCCCCATTAAACAAAATGACACTCCTTCAAAACGCTACCCATACATTTATTCGGAAATATTATTAATTTATAAAAACTGTTTGTTGTACACATTTTCAGATAAAAATATACTTGCAGAAGGTTTTGAAGCTTATTATAATGATAGTAAGTTGTCTATATTTAATTTAAGTTCACCGGTTGTTGAGTTCTGAGATTCGGGTATTTATTCTAAAAAGTAGTTTTGTGTATTGTAGAACTTCATTTTGATAATTTTCAAGGTGTGGAATCTTATAATATTCCTCGTTTGTGTACTTTTAAATGTCATACCGCATGTAAAATCATCGGATTCTGGTGCTATATATGTACTACTAGATATCTTAAAGACAGTAATTAAAATAATATCAAAGACTTGTCAAATAAGTAGTGCAATAATTAAATCAATACATTTTATTGCTGAAAAGTGAAATATATAAAGCATTATAAATAAATATTCTGCTCACAGTAAATGAGCGGAATCGATTGTTTAAAAAAATATATTAATATTGAGGCGATTTCCACAATATTGTACATTCATATTAAAAATTTATTGTTCGGGGTTTGTTCGTCCAACTGAATAGGAATGTACTCGAGTACCAGGCGTCACTGTTCAGCTGGTGTGGTACTTTCTTGCTAAAGTGATCATTTCCAAGTACAATATGTGAAAAAATGAGTTACTCCATTTATAATATCATTGTGCTAGTGTGTGGATAATAGCTCGGCAATAATGGATACTTCCTAGCCATCAGCGGGCCGCACTGCACTCCAGAATCTTCCGAATTCAGTATACTTATTTTATTTTAAACATATGTACGTGGCAATCGTTTCACTAAATTTCAAAACATATTAGGAGCCAGTTATTTCGGATTGAACGAAGGTTAAATATCATTGGTTATTTATGATCCGAATGATTTGAAAATATTATTATTTACGCAAAAATAATAGAAAATAATAACGTTGCAGTAGTGAATGCCACAAGCTGTCGTTCAATGTTAAGTTGGTGGCGGAATAGCTGGCTCTCGCGCGTCGCGCAGGACGTCCTCTGGGACGTCTCTCGTGTGACATAATGAAGTCCCCCGTTACCGCAGGTACATATTTCAACTGCATAATGTTCATGGTGGCCTCGTCTGTGGTGCTGACGGTGGTGGTGCTCAACTATCACCACCGGACGGCGGACATCCATGAGATGCCGCAGTGGGTAAGTTTATTTTCATTTTTAATTTAAATCTGTCTGATAAATAAAACTTTGAGATTTAAATTTAGAGATTGAGCCTTTTGATATTTGAAAAAAAAAAAAAATTAATGATTTTTTCACGTTTTTATTTTGTCTAGTTTCGCCGATTTATCTCCACTCCTAAAATTCCACCAAATACAAGTACAAAAAAATGTAATATATAAATTCTATTAGTCGTAATTTAAAATCCGACTTGGCCATTTTTAAATATTCGATCGCTGTTTATATATTTTTACGACAAAACAAAATTTGACTTTTAAATTATTGTTTACTTGTGAGAATCTCTTCCTAATTAGTCTTTCAGTTTCTAAAATGACCTAAATTTAACAATTTCTTCTTTCATAAATTTTGGGAAGTTATTACTGAGTCATTTAGATTCTTCATTCTGTCAACGTAACTTTGAAATTAAATTTTATCAAACAAATTCTCTCCGCCTGTGAAATGTTCAATGCTTAGTAAAGTTTATCAATGAGAATAGCAATACTTCCGGCAGGAGCCTCCGCGCCCGAGCGGAGTTTCTCACGGCGGAAGATTTTCGTAATGCGAATAAGCTGACGCAGACAAGAAGCTGTGCGATTTCCCCAGAATCACGTTTGCCTTCGAATACCTGTTACCGCCGATATATTCTCGATTTAGTTATGCGCAGCCAAAAGCCGCGGATGACGGCCGGAATGCTGATTGTCGAATCCCTTAGCGGATATTCATGAGCTCAGGCTGCACTGGAACACCTGCGAGAAATTCCGTTCCCACATTAGAATAGATTTTTATTTTTTAAAACTATACAGTTTAGATATATGAATCACGATGATATTTTTCTAAGAGTTTCTTTAATCAATTTTCAATATTTGAAAAAATGTACTTAATCATTATTAAAAAAATTAACTTAAAAATGAGTCTCCGTTCACAAAAAATATAAACATTTTATTTTGAAATTCGATAATGCTTCTTGCATAACAGGTGCCGATTTAGCAACCATCGTATGTTGCAATTTATTCACCTAAAACTCTCAGTACAGCAATCTCCGAAAGCGCCCATTTACAAAGAAGGTTTTGCCCAAAGTCCTTTTTGCACAGTATCTAACTTCTAGTTTGTTATTTTATTGTAACAAATAGGACCCGGCACGTGTTATTTGAAGAAATCTTATTTTTACTAGAAGGAGACCCGACCCTATCGGATCCCGCTCACGCAAACGAGACGCCATTAACGGCCTCACCTTGTCGCCGTCTTACGGGCGGGCAGTTAGACTAAGCGAGGGTATCCGAGGGGCAATATCGAGCTGGATGACGTCCTCCCCTCGCGGTGCCCGCCCCGCCCTGCCCGCCCTGCCCGCCCTGCCCGCCCTGCCCGCCCCCGCCCCCGCCTTGCTCGGCAATCAGCCGGGCAAACAATGAATATCCACGGTGGCTATTGATTGTGGGATGGGAGCAAATTTGATTTGGGCGTCCTGAATATTTTTTTAGTTAGCCGTTTGCGAGCGAGTTTGACGTGTATCTAGAATCTGATTGAAACACTCGATATGCAGGATATTTGAATATTACATTTTTACGCCGCGGTGGCTGAGTTGAATGTCTGCACTCGGTATTTAGAACGGTTATCTTTCTTTATTAAATTTTGGTCTAGTTTATTCGAGGTCTTGCTTTAATCACGGTTAAGATGTTTCCTTTTATATCATATTTTAGATAAAATTGTAGGCAGAATTGAATGTCTGTACGTAAAAATAAATACATCTACCAGAGGTAGACCCAGTGAATCCGTAGGAGGTTGGCTTTCATTTTACGAAAATCTTCTTGTAAAAGATAATCCGACGCTTTCATAAAAAAGTCTGAATATAGGAAAATATCATATGGATTTTACTATACGGTTAATAATATGAAACGATGAAATAAGTATTCGTTTGTTAGAGATATCGCCTTTTTATTATTTTATAAATACTTACGAGTGCTTGAAATAATATTTTATGTGTGATTTATGTAGAGCTTTGTTATTTATTCTCAATTTACATGAGCTTACAAAATTATTTATTTGAGTCTAATAAATATATCTTATTTAAATATTATTTAAATGGTTGGTTTTTTAATTTGACCTGTCTATTTAGTCAGCTGTTAAACGAAATAATAAGGCCTGTATTTGTTTAAGCATACGAACGGAATTAGAGCGGAGATAATCGTCGAAAAAGCTGACTTGTATTCAGAAACATTATAACGTAAACGTGAAGCAGCCGCTTAAAATTTGATCACATTAGCGCTGACTTCTGCCATTTCACTTTTTTTATTCAAATATTACTCAGTGTGAAAATTTTTTCTTTGAGAATATCGACGAAGCTTTGCCTGAGGCCTCCGATTTATTTTCAGATAAAGTCTGTGTTTCTTCAATGGCTGCCCTGGATGCTGGGCATGTCGCGGCCCGGGAAGAAGATCACGCGGAAGACGATCATGATGAGCAACAGGATGAAGGAACTGGAACTTAAGGAGCGTTCTTCCAAGTCGCTGCTTGCCAACGTACTGGATATCGACGATGATTTCCGACACGCGGCCACCGGAGCCAACACCGCCGCCTCCACAGGAAACCTCGGCCCTGGGTTAGTGCTCGTTCATTGTTCTGTCGTACCTCCCTTCGGCGAAGCTGTAAAGCTATATTCAGTGGCGTGCTTTAACTTTAATGGAACAGCGAGCTCGTTTGAAGCTACAAGGACTGAGAGAACACTATTGGCTCAAATATGCACATCTAGTATGCTTTTGCCATAGTTCCACCGTCTATCATTTTTGATTCATCTTGTTTGAGTGGATAGCAAGTAATATTCTCTTTAGCGTGCTCAGTACAAGAATACGTGACACTGCTTTAAACATTTTCGTTGTATTTTTTAAATATAATGGTAGAAAAACTAGTATTTTAGTAATTGTAGATCCGTGATGGAATTGGGTACACGTGTGCATCAACGGTAGTGAAATACAAGACCAAAAATCTGATTTTTTATTCTACAGAAAATTTAGTTAGCAAAGCACAAATTTATTTTCAAATTTATATTACGAAATACATCAAACTTTCTTTTCAGCATGAATATCTTGATGATTTGAGAATCATTACAGTAAGGGGAAAAACGCCGCGTAATTTTGTTACATTCATTAAATAAATTAAAAATGTAAATTCAACATCCTTAGCTCCACCAGAGACTTCGTTTATTGCAGCAAATTAAAGAGAAAACTCGCTCGTATATTTAATAGAGAACATCAAAACGGAGGGTCGCTTTTAATCAGTCATGTATCCGTTATTTCCCTCGCTACGTAATACCTTTGAATAGTAATCGGCGGTCATCCTGAACGCTTCAGGCCGCCGCGTATTGCGTCTGCTCACGACTGCGGCAAGTTCGGTAACGGCGTTAGCTTTTGGGGCTTCAGGAATACTCTGCAACAATGCCATCTCCGACTCGAAACTTCAACTATGCAAAGCGCTCGCTGAGCATTCGTGGAATACAGGAAATTGAGTTTTGGGTCATCAGCGGGTCTACGGATAGGCTACAGTATCACCGTACACATAGTATATAAATTGGAGAGATACGCTTTAACTAATAAAACATACTAATTTAATTTCACCGATTTCATTAAAATAGCAAGTTAAAAATGTCAAATTTTCATTTCATTTTGTCGTATGCTTTGAAATTATTTTTATATAAAATTGAACAAATCTTCAATCATATAATTAAAAAATACTTCGTATGTAAATACGGTAGAAGCTTAGGGCAAGCAAATTTCTTATCGTGGCGTAAGAAGTTTTACCCCAAAAGCATAACGTGCAATATATATACAACGTAACGAGGAGGTAAACATTCCCCGCAGGCAGGTGTCGGCCGCGCGTCAGAGCAGGTTAGGTTATCATTTGAGGGATTGACCATTAAGTGTATTAAATTCGCGGGGAGCTTAATACGTCGGCGGTAATGGGATGACTTGTTGCCGGCGGGGCGGAGCAGCTGGCCGTCCGCTGCCGGCCCCGCTTCGTAATCTCTGATGAGACGTCCTCCCGCCTCCCGAGTACCCGCCCAGACGTTAAGTGCTCGAGCTGTACCTTGCTAGGAAGATAATTATGTATTCAATTACTTTTTTACTTAAAATACCGCTTGGTGGCCCGGTGGCTGGTAGAGCAGTTTACCGGCTACGAGGGTCCGAGAGGAATTATTATCATCAAATATTTTTCCATTTCCAAACAAAGAAAAAATGTCAATTGTAGCCTAATTGATGTGATTTTTGATATCCTTGTATATTAAAAGGCAAATACGCCAAAAAAATCATACATATTCTATTTACCTACCTGACAAGCATAGAAATTATGTTTTTTCAAATATCTAGAGAACGGAGAAAAATTTTCGACCACCGTCCTCGTATCTTACAGAATATCATATTTTAGGGCCAACTTTTTAGATTCAACTGGCTGCAATTTAATATATCATTTATTGATTGTTTATTTATAATTTTTTATATGAATCACAAGATTGGTATTGTCAGTTGTAATATTAGCTTATTTCGCATTATTTATGCAGCAAATGTGCCGAGTGTTGCCGAACGTTTCATAAAATATAACCTACAAAACATCTGAAGCAAGAGTCATCATTATTAAATTAAGTTTGCTACATTCTTCCACAAAACAATTCGAAGTCGATTCAATATAGCTACATTATTAAATTGGAATACACCGGGGGGGTCGCAACAGGCTTTCTCGGCACAGGCTCGGTAGGCAAATGTGCTCAATGATGCATAAATTACTTCATTTAACGAGTATTACTCGGCCGGTGAATACAATTTTATGGTTTGCGAAGTAGTGTAGGTGATGAAAAATTGAAAATCGAGAGGTTTGTAAAAGGTTGTTTCTTATTATTCATAGGCTATCAGATGGGCATATTAAAGGGTGAAGCATAAAATTTAATACTGATTCATAACCCAAGAACACATTTCTGTTCATGTCTCAGGAAAGGGTCACATCCTCTAAATATTTAAGAAGGCTCCAATATCATCTTAGTCTCAAAGTTGTAATTGTTTAATCATCATGATGATCTCAACTTTCTTCATTATTCAAGTTAATGAAGATTGTTATAACAAGAGTATTTCTACGCACAATCTCTTAAAGGGGCATAACGGCGGCTGCACGATGAGGGTTTATGTCGGGTAGGTGTATCTAAATTGCTTTCCGTGAATTTTATTCAAATTATTCTACCTAATGACCACTGTTTCGTTTGTATTTTATTGAAGCTGTAAAATTTTACATTTTGTATTTTTTATTTTAAAATAAAATTTACAAAATTTCAAATTAAAATTTGTACATAACTATCTAATAACCATACCTCCCCACTTTAACACAGATAAGGAATTATCCGCGTTTAAAATACAGTGGTGAGAGTAATATTAACTGAGGTACAGGTGTACACTTGGTCTGTGGGGATTTATTGAAAGAGAATCACTGCTGGGGCGTACTTTTAGTTTTCATGTTTAGTTACTTTCAGGTTTTCTGTGTGTATAAAGATTTCAAATATACATTTAATATTAAATGGAAATGAAAAGTTATATTAATATATAAATTAGGCTGAAAATAACTATGAAAATTAAATAGAGAATGAAAAAAGAAAATAAATTTAATAAGCAATGAATATATGAAGTCTTAGGAAAACAAAAATTAAAATTGCTTGTTATAATGAAATGTGTTTTTATCAGATAATTGCCGGCTTTAAAAGCCTTCTCACCAGGATTGATAAAAAAACATATTTTTGTAAAAAATATATATAGAGCGCTTATTTTCAGCATGGTTTAGCATTTATTTATTTTTTACCAAAAACATATATATATTAAATAGTCTTCGACATATATTCAGAGTTAAATGGTTGATTATAATATAAATATATATTTAGTTTCAACGCTTCATAGAAAAAATAAAATGGCTGCATATAAAGTTAAATAGAGGTTGATTAATTAAGTCATGATTTGTGATTTGGAGCAAATATTAAAGCAGTGCGGGAATAAGTTTAAATAGCGGTTATTGGAATTGTTGAGGAACTTTCCAATGTTTCATAAGTTTTGTGTAATTTGATTGCCGCTAAGAACAGCAATCCGGTGCTTGTGATTAATTAATTCTGACCGTATTTTCATGGCGCATTTTTAAGGACCTCCGTTTAAATTGTCTAGCTGAGATTACGAAAAACTCATAAAATTCAGTAACGACCGCTTAATAATTTTTAAAGACTTTTAAACGGTTGGGGAGTATTAAATTATTTGAGATGCTTATTTATATATATATATATATCACTCACAGGTATATATATATATCTGTGAGTGATATTTGGAAAATCACTCAATAGAAAACAATACATCGTATGCCACTATTTCAAAATAGAAGTTTTATAGTTATTTTTAATATTGCCCTATGGATACTTCTCGAAAAAATATTGTATTACAAAAACTATTTATATTGCTTATTATTTGTAATAATGTTTATGCGATTTTAAAACCACTTTTAATATATTCATTTGTAAGGTCAATAAAGTCATTTCTGTAATATAAATTCACACGACCGTTTGTGGGAAAGTAGGTTTTTTGACGATCCATCTTAAATTTTTTTACATAAAATTACTCTCATTATTGTTTGTGCCAATTAATTAGGTTTAAATGTTAAATATGTAATCTCAAGCAGGACCTTTGTTTCAAAATAAAATTTACGATAAAAAATAAAAATATATAACGCACAATATCCAATATCCAGATACTGTCCAAATCGATATTTTTAATTTCAGCCTGCACTAGATGCAATTATTCTGAAAAGGAAATTAGTATTCAATTTATTTGCCCGGCTGAAGAGTTTGTGTGATTGCAATGGGGGATGAAAAAGTTTTCATTAGAATTTCGTTTGCTTTAACCGGCAAAGTTCCAGAAGCCCCTCCAGTTAACCACGATGTAATGTGGTCAAAACATAAGTTTAGCGGGGATTAACACGCTTTCCCAACTCGTATTTTCTCAACACTTTTAAAGTTGGTTTTAGTTTATTTGACTAATTCTGTGATCTCTGTATGCCGGGGAACTCTTGGTGAAATAGAAAGGACTTATTCCATGAATTTCACTCTTGGTGAGATAGAAAGGACTTATTCCATGAAACTAATACATGGGATAAACTACTTATTTTTAAAATTTAATTTTGATTATTTTTGTTTTCACAAATAAAACGTATTTAATTACAACACGGCATGTACATAGTTTATTGATGCACAAACAAGTAGCTACATGTTTATTGAGTAAGCAGTTTGCAGTTGGAACTATTTTTTGTCGACTTTTTATACCAGTTCAATCTATTCATAATATCCTGTTCGGAAATCTGGTTTATGGATTTCTGCGGTTCTGTTGAATTCCAAGATGACACTGAATATTCAGAATATGAAAAAAAAAATTAAAACATTAAAACCTCTGATCTTATTCAGTAGGTATCTTCAAAGTTGAGGATTGTTTTTTTCTCTGCGCAATTTTTTAAAGGTTTTCTTTTTATGTTTCAGTGATTCAGACTAGTTCAAGGCGAATTGAGCCCATCGATGCCCCGCACAGTTTCATATTCTCTTATTTGGATGCTTTCGGTCGGTGATGGCATATACAGTTGTTAGCGCTAACCATCTGTTCGTTCCTCTCCAAAGCAGAGCAGAGTTCCGGCGTAGCTTTATCCGGCCGGCCACAGTGGAGGACCAGAGCAACGCCCTGCCGCTGTCCAGCACGCACCGCGAGTTGCACAGCATCCTGCGAGAGCTGCAGTTCATCACGGGTCGCATGAAGAAGGCTGACGAAGAGGCCGAGCTCATCAGCGACTGGAAGTTTGCCGCTATGGTTGTCGATAGGTACGAAAAATTATTACTGCCCAAATTTTACTAATCGTAATTTTTTCTGTGATGTCCTTAGGAAATAAACAGCAAATATGTAATTATGTAAATTTACAACTTAGATTGTATTAAACTAGCTTTCATCAAACTTGAATAGAACTTCACAGTTTCAATTCGCTTCAGTTTTGGTTTAAGATAATCAAAACTATCATTGAGGGCAGTGGCGTTATCTTCACCATCTCAGTACTGGGATGATAGCAATATAATAGTTGGCATGTAAATTACTAAACCAATAGTATAGCACGACTGTCGACCGACGCAAACATAATACGACTCGTTATCCAATAAAGGTATCTAAACTTTGCCTTCACTGGGTGCTAATTCGTTTCTGCTAATATTTAGCAGGAATTGAAGTATCAGATCATACTTGTATCGAAGAGGATTATGTTCTCGCTTTATTTGGCACTGTAGAATACGAAGCTTCTCTGTGCAAGGTAAACAGCGCGACGACCTCCCTCGGGGGTAGCTCAAATATTTATATAGTAATTACCCCACCCCGTGTAGCGAGTGCTATTATTCCATTTTATCATATATTAAATTTATATAAATACACCCAAATATTTCATTTTAAACATGTATGAGTATGTTTATAGAGAAAAGCATTAATGTGTGTTTAAAAGATGTTTCTTTCTTAAAAAAATAATAAGTTGTCCCAAAAGCTAATTAAGTTCAAAAATTATAAATTTACTACTTTTAACAGATTAATTTATTTTTAAGTAAATCCAAGATTTATTAAATATATATATAGATATATTTATGTAAAGGTTAGTACGATACAATGTTTGTGGCCCATATTGGCTACGACTAGATAGAAAGCAGCGGTTGGCATTCACATTTGGTGATTAAGAATAATGTTGCTTACTGAGGTGAATTTTTATTTTTGTTAATAGAGAAAATATGAATTAATTTTGAATTGTTCGTTTGCTTTCAGGTTCTGTCTCATCATTTTCACAATGTTCACCATAATCGCCACAGTAGCCGTGCTACTGTCAGCGCCTCATATCATCGTTCAATAATAGTTAATTAACGTGTTTTACGTTTTGACAGCATAATCAAGTGGAAAACACATCTCCGACACGGGCTCGTCCAGCCCATTATCGTAAAAACATTTATGTAAGAACATTACAATGCTAGTCTCTCATGCACATTATACATAATATATGAATGTTTTGTTCCGTCGATGGACCACTAGACTATGGAATGGATAACGTTGAGTTTGTCGGTCGATTAAGTGATATTTCTCGGATAAGTGAATAGTTTGTAAAGAGCCTGATCAATTATAGGCCGACGTTCTACAAAGGTTCCTTTATTTTCTGATAATGCGTTATTGGTAATCATAGGGTCATTATTATTGATTGGGTGCAAAGTGAAGTGATAGTGATATTAACCTGTGTATTTTGTGTAAAATAAGAGTGCAAAAGTATTGGATGAAATATAATGTAAAATCCCATCTTCGATTAAGTCATTAAGGACTAAAACGTTTTGAATTTTAGAGTTAATTCGCATAAGATATTTAAATAATAATCGAGACAATGCGCTTCAGAAGCACGCTCATTTCTAAAATTATGATTTATCTTCGGCAGTAAAATTAGAGAAGTTTCTGTGTATATTAAACGAATCAAATGATAATGTGAGTTAACATAAAGTGTCTACATAACAAAGACTGAAACAAGCGACGTTAATCTTTGTTATTGTTAATACCTCCAAAACAACATTGAAACCAAGATGTGTCTCTTTTTTATTAATGAGAAGTTGTAATTATTATTACGATATCCAATTAACCGGAATTGATATTAGTAGTTAAATGCTCTGTAATTTTTTATTAATTCCTATTTAATTGTGAGCTCCAAATTGTATCTGACAAATCTACTTTTCTGATAACTTGACTATCACCAAATCTACAGGAATTCTTTTCATGATTACACATAAACTATTATCATAGGGTATTAGCAATTTTCATTAATAAAATAATTTTGATCATTATACACAACACATGCCTCAATCTTAAGTAACAAACCTTTAATGTCATTATACTTATGCACCCAATTTATAAACAATCAGTAATTTTCTAAACAAATAATTCCTACTTGAAGCTACACGATGCGGTCATCTAGTCTACTAGTTACTTCCTAACACAATTTTCATATTTTCTTTTACCTCCGGCTTAAATATTTTTGAGAATAATTTTGAACAGAACACAAAGAGTAACACTCGAGGAGAAGTATTAGCAAATCTCACTAATCACATTTGAACAATGTAATATTTCTTAGTAAAAATGTTTTTACACAATATGTAAAATATTCATGATACAAAATGGACGTATTTCAGAATAAGGACCCAAGGGTTGAGTTGGAGGTTCTCCGCGTGCATTGTGAGCGTGCTTGTCAACTTCACACATATTTTGATTAAGTCAGTCACTAAATGCACTACAGTTCGGAATAATGTAATAGTGATATGTATATTACTAAATAAACGATTACCGATTAAAAATAATAAAATTAAAATGATATTAGACATGTAAAATGTTTGATTGTTATTGTTTGGTAGCGATTTTTATAAAAGAATTGTATGTGTTTAATAAGCATAAAATGAACTGTGCTGTTTGAATACCTTATAATATAGCATATTATAAAATATGAAGAATAAATACACTATAGAAACTAGGTAAGGTATGAAAACATTACAGTTGGTTTTAAAATGCTTAAGAGATCCAAAAACCATACGCAATGTAAGGCGATTTCGTCTAAAACTTATTTTTAATGACTAAAATAGCAAATTGGCTGTAAATTATCAATGTAAAATTTCATAATTAAAACTCTTTCGGGTACGGTAGACATATGTAATTGAACTATTTAGAAATACTTAGCGTAACTTTTCAATCTTCACTAGTAGGTTTGTATCTTCAAAGTTGATCCAGTAAAATGTATGTAGATAATGAAACACAATAAGGAGAGTCAACTAGCCATCCTTGTATAATTCAACTTTAGGTGTATTTTGTTAAAATAGATTACTATTAGCACTATAAAAATTAATTGCAATACATTCATATTTTATAAAAAGTATTCCATAGAATTTTGTTGTATTCAGTTGGAGCGTAGAATTTTGTAATAGTGTTTGGATGCATTTGTTACCAGATTTAAAACCACATCGAAGAAATGAGAGATTACTTTAGGTTTTACTTACTTTATTAACTTTAATTGAATTAACACCGTTTAATTAGAGCAGTGATGGTAAATTTGAATATCGTCTTTTAAAGTATGTAGTAATTGGTACGAATCGGATTATGCAGGTAACGTGACGACAATACTAAACAAGCGCATATTGTTTATTCATATCCCATTATTGACATTGTAAATCCTTGAAACTATTTCGGTTTTGAAATATTTTATTTTTCTTCACTTCAATTAAATAAACATACAATAAATTCAGTAAAGTTATGATTATTTCTTATATTTTAAGACTTAAGAGAAAAATGCGACTGCGATATGGTTTCATAGTAACTTACAAGTTCTCATGATTGTTGGGCAAAGCAACAAAATCTTTAATGTGTAAACATCACTTTTAAATTTCTTGTTGCAGAATTTTTTTTTTTTAACTAATTCAAGGTAATGTTTTTACTTCACGTGGAATGATATCTTCTAAATACATTTGTTGAAAGTTATTTTTATTTGTAAACCTGAAGATTTATCAGTTAATTGATTATTTTTAAAAGTTTGTAAACTCACCAAAAAGATTTATTGAAATAAAATATTAAATAAGCTCTCATATAATAAAGTACCACTGTGGATCATGTTAGTATATTTCACATCCAATGTTCCATAAAACCTACAATGCTGATTTACACACTCTCCTTATTTGCAAAGTACGGTTAAAAACTTAAGTAAAACTTTTTGTGATGGTTGAGGCGGTCATACTTCATATAAGCCTACATAAATTTGTGTAGGTATTCAGTAATAATTAAAAAGTAATCTTGGATTTAGAAATAGATAATTATAATATTCATAATTTTCACTTATGTTATAAGTACTTAATGTTTATTTTTTTCATTAGTTTGTAGTTTGTTCAAATAAGTTGTCACACTATTTGATTTAAAATGTTTTGTATAACAGTAAAAGGCCACTGTGCATTCCAGTTTGTGAATGAAACTACAAAGACCCTGAGCAATATTTTTGTATTCGTCGGGACTCTGATATTTATACTTACCTACATGTACTTATTGCATCCTCAGTTAGAGGAGAATATTAAATATTGCAAAGCTGTAATTATAAGTCCGGTACTTAGTTAGTTCTCTTGCTCTCGTGTATGATAATTTAAACATAAACTTATCATTCTTATTCTATAAGGTTGGCGATTCTCATCTCCATTCAACACATTCTTATTATCTAATATTAGAATATGCGCTCTACTACTTACCACATAATCCAATACTCACTACTCTTGTACTTCTATCTTATATAGCTTCTTAATAGGTGTGTATATTGTGAACAGATGGAATTACTTTATTATGATTTGTATTGATTTTTCTTCTGAATTATGTACATGTACCTATGTAATTGAAGTTTGGATGTATGGAATAGGTATTTTCACAATAACTCTGATGAGTTTACTTTACATTTTAATTTGCTGGATGTGCAAGGAGCATAAGCTTTTAGCGTAATATGTATTCTTAAATCACCCATAGACGACAGGAAATGGAGGAACACATTCATATTTATTTGATTGGCTTGACAAGAAATAATACATTGTAATATTTTCAAGTTGTTTGTTTAGGCGTAAGAATCTAGAAAATCGTGTAGTTTAGTTAGAAATTGAGTATCATTTACCAAATCAAGAAATTTAACAATAACGCATAAAATTGTCTGAATAAAAAATATTTTATTTTGTTTAATGTACATTTCGGCTACAGTGCCAAAAGAAGTCAATATTGATAATGATTTATTTCAAACTGATATATATATATATATATATATATATATATATAAATATGTATATATATATATATATAAATATATGTACATATATTTATATATATATATATATATATATATATATATATATATTCATATATTTATATATATATATACATATTTATATATATATATATATATATATATATATATATATATATATATATTTATATATATATATATATATATATATATATATATATGTGTGTGTGTGTATATATTTATATGTACATATACATACATTTATATCGACATATATATAATATGACACATCAAGAAAAAATTTGTTTTATGTATACTTATAAAAACTGATTAAAGATAAAAAAAAATATATAAACCGTGACCCATGCCAGGGATTAAACTGAAACGTAAATAAAAACTTAAGTGGTACTTATCCACCAAGTGGATCTTTATTAGGAGAGTTATAATATAATTAAAGGAATAAAACAATTTATTTATATAGAATGGTCTGTATGGCCAAAAAAGTATTTTTTATGTTTTACTAAAAATAAAATAAACTTGTGGACTCTGTACACTAACTAGCATAAAACATGAAGGGGGAAGGAAACATCAATTAATAAATAAGTAAGGCTCATGTTTTATTTTGATGCTATTTGTAAAGGAATTTGAAGATAAGGAAAATATTATTTATACACACTAACCATAAAATTTTATTGAATAAATGGACCATTTTTCTACTTCTCTAAATCTGAAAATATAATATAATATAATAATGCAGCTTGACCAAATATTCTAATGTGATTGAAAGATAAGATTCACTGGTGAGGTAAGTTCATTCATGATCGCAATAAGGGTTTTTCATGATCTACATTTTAACCAATACCATGACTTTGTCATTTTGGTAACAAACTCTACTTTTTATAATAAATAAAACCAAACAAGCATTAAAAGAAATGTATTGCGTTTGATGTGTAACAGAGTCCATTTAAATAAAACATAATGATTAAAAAACTAAAAACTATTATTTATTTATTATTAATTTTAATATTCTATGTTAGTTTTATTAATTAATGTAATTGTCTTTTTGCTATATAGATTTTTCATGTACATTTAATTTACATAACTAAACAGTAGAACATCAAATATGCAATGATAAGAGAATATAAAAAATAAAAAAAAACTAATTGGAGAATTCGGTGCTACTGTATGTAGGAAGAAGTCAAAAGCAATTTGTTAGTTAAAATTTATATTATTGAATTATCATGTATATAAAATATTGGAAAGATTTATACCTTGAGTAAAGTAGTAAGTTTAAATATGATTTTAATGGTCCAAAGATGATTAATTTATAAAGCCAAATTATAAGTAATGGATGTTCTACTGTTATATTAGTATTATTTATGTAGAAAATGTAAGCATAAATTGTGTTCATCATTATTTTTGTTATATATTTTAAATCTAAAATGAGATTGATTTTAACGTTGTGTTGTATTTTTGTGCTATTTATCAATTTATTTTAATTAATTAGTGTTTCAAAATTATAAGTAATTTATTATTACACCGTGGTACTTAAAATGGATTGTGACAACAATATTTCAAGGCCTCAAAGTTACAGATTATTACAGATGTCAAACCCAAAAAAAGTAGTAACTGTTATTGTTAAATAAATTCACTACACTGATTGTTAGATGTACTATATTAGAAATTTGACTTGAAATTTATTAATTGAATGTATTGATAAATAACACAAGATCATATTTATTCAAACACGTCTATGGTAGCAATTGACCAAAATTATACGAGTTAACATAGAAATGATTTGAAATAATTATGAAATGTAAATATGATTTGGAATTTATGTGCATTGGCAAACCGATAAAGTTTTAGCTCCAAGTATTACCAAACGATAAAAAGTATATTATTAAAATATTCTTTAGATTATCTTTTAATGAGTGGTCAACTCAGTTAAAATTTAAGTTATGTTTTATGATTGATTTACTTTTTATAAACACGGTATAAATAACCTTGAGTTATAAAACTGTAATGGTTAGTGATTCAAAAGTGTAACAGAGATCACGTTAGATAATCCTATACAAGATAATATGTTTCATTAAAAACTTTTAACGACTGCAAATTAAAAGAATAATTGTGTATCTAATACAAGCTCCTGTGGAGATTTTTATATTTAAATATATAAACAAAGCGCTGACTAAAACAATGTAAAATAAAAATAACGGGTAAAAAAATAATATAAAATGACTAGGAGGTAGTATTTGGTTTGTAAATTTAAAACGGTGAAATAAATAATTCATAATTATTATAAGCAATTGTTTTATTTTATTGATTTATTCCAAATCATACCCTAGGAAGTTATAAGTGATTGTTTGGCAAACCATCTTTGCCATTTCTAAAGTTCTATAATATATGCAGCCAGAATATTTCGCTCAATATAAAAAAATCAATTTTTTTTGTTGATTGATCTTATTGCATATATAAAAATACAAGAGAAAGTCCTTACAGGAGATAATTTAAAAAATAATTTAAAGATAACTTAAAACTTTTGAATAGGACAGTGATTGTGCTAGCCAGTATTTTATTAGATAGTTTTCTGAATCATCTTGTTAACTTAAATGTATTCATTATTTGATATACTTACTTTTTCTTCATTCATCTGAGCAAAGGTTTCGTATATAATTTATGAAACTTTTACAAAACAAGCAGTTTTTTTTAAATTTACACACAATTTATTATGATTCGATTCAATACAGATAAGTCAAGGTGTGTATAATATTTTTTTATAACAGTAAAAGTATATTAGTTTTAATATATTCAATAAATATTTTATTACAAATTCAAATATCAATTACCAGTCTATTCTGATATGTTTCATTTTCATTCAATTGTACAGTCATTTTTTAATATAAACATCTTAATCTTAAGTAATTTCATTTAGCTCTTACAAAACTGCAACTATACATGAATAGTACACTCTCTTCTCTCTTGTTCTTTTTTCTGTTGGTATCTAAAACAGTAAATAAAAGAAGATTTTACTTCATGGGCTCATTTAAGATTTACATATTTTAAAATGTATATTAACTTTCAACTTTCTAAAAGAAAACCATTCTAATGGTACTTGAAGATCAGTTTTGATTAATATCATAATTTTTATAGAAATTATCTAATAAAAATAATAATAGCTAATACAAAAGGATTTTCTGATTGTTAATATATAGAGGTAGGATTCCTTTATAATACAAGAAATTATTCATTTTATTTTAAGGCTTTAAAGGCAGACAAAATCAAAATGAAATGATAAATAAATAATTTTATGAAAGAAATAATAGCTGAATAGTGAAATATCCCACATAGGTTTATTTTTTCTCCTAGTGATTAAGATAAAAAAAATTGGTTCAATTTCCAAAAAATATTTTAGATAATTAGTAAGTTGAAAACTGCTAAAAAATTAAAATTTATAAATCGCTTTTACATACTTATCAATGAGGATGGTTATATCTGGTGGCACAGCGATATTTGAAATGGCTTCACAAGCTGGACGGGGTAAGGATGTATCGGTAGATGCTGTTTCAACACACCCTCTTCCATTTAAGTAAATACCGCTGCAATAAAAGTAAAGTGCAAAAGTTCTTAATCAAACAAACATGTTAATGCTTCAAAAAATAAGCAAATGTCTTCTCGAGTGTGTGATGATCACATAAAAATTTTGATAAATTTTACATTTGAGTAATGTGAATTCTCTGCGTGCAATGTAATAGCGTGTTGAGTACATTATAATGTAATTAAACTTACAATTGTTCCCTTTAATCAGGGTTTTGCGTTTGAAAACTGAAAAGGTTCATATAAAATTAACAAAATGTGCTATTAAGTAAAACATCGTAAATATAATGTTTTAAAATTAAATATGTATTTCTATTAATTGTGAATATTAAAAGTTCTCATAAAAATCTAGAATAAAATAGAAAATAATTGCAGTAGTAAATAAAAATATTTGTGTCTGAATTGAATAAGTGCAAGTTGCAAGATAAAATTGTTTAAAGGTATACAAACTTGTATAAGTAAATTAGGTAAAACAGATTTGCTTGCAATAGTAGTGAGTGTCTCGGTGGGAGAACATAGGGGTTGGCGTGCGAGTTAGCGAGTGAGTTGGGACAAGCGCGCGTGTATGGGGCGGCTACCTGTTGTCTACCTGCTGCATCTCCCTAGCTGCAGGCGACCTGGTGTGTAGCTGCGCTCACCGCTCACGGGAGATACACACCTTGATCCTGGAATGCATTAAAATATATTTCAGTAATATAATTTTTTTAACCATTCTACATTATGAATGTTTTGTTTAGCTCTGTTGAACCTTTGGTAGTGGTGTTGCCCGGACTATCGCTATTGTCATCAGAGTCCGTGGTAGGCGTGTCACGGTGCTTACGGCGGTCCCATGCCGGACCTCCCGAGCCTCGGTTGGGTTTAGCGGCACCCGATCGAACATGTGGAACTCCTCCGAAATGAGTTCCCCTCATTTCTACTGTCATAGCTTTTGATAATGTAGATTCATCTGCAATATAACATTTAATTAAATAATCTATGTTAACAATGTGTAAAGTAACTGTTCTCTGCTGGTTATTTATAAATTGATGAGAATGAGTGCTAACAATTAAATATACAACTTAAGCCAGTAAAATGAGTTTGTATAAACACCTAAGTATATCTTAGATGAAACTTAAGTAAAACTGAAGTAAAATAAATTAATCAGATACATAACGATTTTTAGTGATATTATTGAATAACAAAGTAAATAAAATATATAATGCTAGCAAGATGGAAATGAATGAGCCACATATGAATACCATATTCAAAAGTATCACATCTGTGCAATCGGCGGTGTTTTCTATGCGAAGTTGGCAGTCTTGCAGGGCCAGCTTCATTTTCAGGAGCCCCGAATGTACGAAAGTGCAGCGCATGCTCTCCTCCCGAGCCACGCCCAGTGCGGCCGGTGACTTCACCAAATGTAGCATAAGGGCTTATTTCATATAACTCTATAAATATTTAACATTTTTTTACTTTTATAGAAAATTGTATTTAGAAATATTAGGAAAATTATTTTATATTAATAGTTGAAGAAAAATTGAATCATATATACCTGATGAATCATCATTGGATTTTTCATTTCCATTGATTGAAGAGGATGAATATAGTTTTTGGCCTTCTCGGAGTTTTTCACGTTCTAGTTCATTACTTTCACTTAATTTTCGGTCATCACGAGAGTACCGATTATTCATAAAGCAATTGAACCTGAAATTTTTATTACACTGGTAAAGAATGGCTGGTAAAATTTAAATAAATTTATTGAATATTTTACCTAGGAGAAAGTTTACTACAAACTGATTATTCACAATATGGCACAAAAAAACACATTTTATTGCTAGTAACATCAAAGGGAGTACCTTCGTGTCTTAAGAAGAAGACATGCTAGTAAAGAGAGTACTGCCAGTAGAACGGCAGCGCTAACAGCTGGCAGTAGAAAAAAATTGCCAATAGGGTTATTATTTTGAGTTCCACCAGCTAGTGCAACACTCGGATCGAGAGCGGCTATTCGAGCTGTAAGTTAATATAATCACAAAATTTATTTACATAAAAATGATTTAACAAGTAATAAAATAATAAATAGATACATACATATCTATTTTTACATATTTTTAAATATCTTTGATGAGTAAAAAAAATAGCAAGCTTTACCTCCATTTTCCTTTGTTGTGTCAACAGCAAAGTCAGCATTAGTAGTTCCCGCATCGTTTGTGAGACTTAGTTTCAACTGATACCATTGAGCTGCTGTAAGCTGACTCAAGATTAAGTTGTCAACCATCGGTCCATCTGCTGCTATTATCCAATGTGATTCCCCAACAGCTCTGTACTCTGCTCTTAGTTTTGTTATAGGACAGCCGCCATCTCTCCATGTATACAAATTTAATTTTATGGCGGTGGCATTAGAAGTTACAAATTCCGATTGTTTTGGTGACCGAGGTACTGTAAAAATTAATAAAAATTGATTGGTTTGCTTATACACAATTTACATATTTAAAATAAAGTAATTGAATAATGCAATTAAGTTCTTACTAGTTCCTCTTGTATTGGTAGAAAGTGGTTCACTAACAGCACCTGCAGCAACTCTGTTCTGAGCTTGTATTTTGATCAAATAGAGGGTACCACACTTTAAGCTATCAAAAGCATACGAGTTTACCTCAGGTGACAATTCAATAGCCTGCCAGGTATTATCTGAATCTGTTTTGTAAAATAATGTATAGCCTGTAAACGCAAGCATTTAATTAAAAATCTAACAACATAAAATAATCTTGAACACAGTAGTAGATATAAAATAATATAAAAAAGGCGAAAATCAGAAAACTAGGTACCTAGAATAGGTGAACCCCCATCATTTGGTGTTTGCCAATGAATTTTGATGGTGGATGCTGTTATATACTGCAGACCAAGAACAGCTGCCACAGGTGGCATTATTGCAATGACTGTATATGTTATTGAATCTTCACCAAACAAATTGGATGCTGTACATGTGAAATTTCCTGATGATGTACTATCTAAACCTGTAAAATCAATCAAGTATGTTTAGCATCTTAACTAATTCATATTTGTAAAAGTAGATAATTAATACAAAAAAATATCACATAGTATTTATTATTAAACCTAAGGATAGTATTAGTTCTTACTATGGATGTTGAGATTCCCTTGAGGTGTGACTTGGTAGTGAGGGGCGTGAGTGACTGTCACAGAATGGTGGAGCCAGCGAGCCCGTGGGGACGGATTACCTACTGCTAAGCAAGAAAGAGTAACCGCTGAACCCACAGCCCTTCTGATGACCTGGCTGAATGATGCTATGCGAGCTGGAGCTATATTGAAATTATCAGCAGTTAGGTAAAAATACATATCATTCAAATCGTTATTATTTTATCTTTCAAATAATATGTTAGTACTTACCCTTTGAGAGTACATTTTGAGCAACAGTAGATGTTGGTTCTCCTTCTCCGGAACTTGTTGTTGCCGAAACCCAAAACTCATAAAGTTGGTTTTCGGATAGATTGCGTACTTCAAACATTAAATCTGTGTTTTTTGCATTATCCACAGTAACAGTATAAGTTGAATGTTTTCCAATTCTAAAAAAGGCAATAAAAGTTAGAGTGGTTTTGAATTTGTTGCTAGTTTAATTATTTATCATAAGTGCATAATATGACCAACCTGCCAGCCTCTCTATGATAAACAGTATAATGAGATAAAACTCCATTTGGATGAAGTGGAGGAAGCCAACTGACTAGAACTGAGTCTCCAGTGAGGGGAAGAATTTTGATTTTTAACGGCGGGGATGGAACTAAAATTTTTTTTACAACATCATATTTACACATATTCACTGTCAGAAGAAGAGCATAAATTTATATTATGTATGTATTTATATATGTATTTTAATTAAAACTTACCATCTTGTTCAGTAGTGCAGAAAATTGGAGAACTTCGTTTACCATCACCGGCATTAGTGAAAGCTAATACTTGTATAGAATAATTGGTATATTTGTGTAGAGCATGAAGGTATGTTTCTGTTGTTGATATTCGTTTTACCTCACCAACATTATACTCAACTAAAAAGAATGAACAGTCTTCATTAATTTATAAGCTTGGAAATGTATTATACAAATATATTTTAAAAATAGTTTCTAGTTACCATGGTCTGGAAGTTGAGGAGTATACAATACTTTATATCCCTGAATTAGACCTCCATGCTGAGCTAGAGGAGGAGGACGCCATGCCACTTTAACACTTACTGCAGACAAAGGAGCACAGGATACGGACTGCGGAGGTCCTTCAGGAACTGAAATATTTTAATTTAATATTGGTTCATATGTAGAATATGATTATTAAAAATTCTCACTAAATTGCAATGGCTCGTTAGCATAGTTGGATAAATGCACCGGCCATGAAAGCTTGGGGATGTGGGTTCGAATCCCACACAAGTCACGATGATATTTTCTGAGAGTTTTCTTTAATCGTTTTCAATGTGTGAAAAAATGTGCTTAATCACATAAATATACTAATACCTGCATGGGTAAATAAAAACGCATTCTGATTGACATTAATCCAACTTAATATGAATGAATTTGTGTTAAAAATTATTAACAATAGTATTGGTTGATATTAAATAATGTACTAAATCAAAACAATGATTACCTCCTTCTTGCGTTGTAGCCATGACGGGTTGTGATGGTGGGCCTGCAGCTATACCATTGAATGCTCGCACTGACACTCCGTATCGTGTGAACTTACGGAGGCCATTCAAGGTAAGTTCTTTTACAGCCCAGCCGTTAACAGTGGCAGACTTGGTGGTGTTTGAAATACCTACCCCTGGAGAGAGCTCATACCATGTCACAGTATAGCCTAGTACGTCTCCATTCCAGGAGTCCCGAGGAGGCGACTGCCATGATACATGTAGCTCTCCAGGACCGCCAGTCTGAACTTGTAGATTATGCGGTGGTTCTGACGGAGCTGATGAAATGGATCAAAGAGGTTTATTGTGTATTTTTTTCTACATATATCAAAAGAGAGATTGGCTATTTTATGTTATGGTTTACCTTCTTCTTGAGTTTTGACCATAACAGGCTCTGTGAATTGACTATGCTCAATTTGATTAACAGCTTGTATTCTTACAGCATAATTAGAATGTGGTCTAAGTCCAGACACAACAGCTTCATATTTGTTTAATTTTTGTCCACCTAATCCTCTGTTGACATAGAAAACAGTTTTTTCTACATTTAGTAAAGTAATTTATCTAGAAGGAATAAAATGAATTATGAGATTTTTTCTCTATTACTTACATTATTTCAGCATTGGCTTGATTAGGATATCCTTTGATTAAAGAATGGACAGAAATGTTTTGTGTCACAGAATCCTCCCATTGAGGTGTTCCGTGTATACCACTGACCGAAGTATACTGGACACTATATCCAAGCAATGGAGAATTTCCATCAAACCCTTGTGTCCAGCCTAGCCGACTCGTTCTACTGCCAGCTTCCAGTATTGTTAAGGAATGAGGAGGATCAGGTTTTTCTATGTAAGATAAGAAGTATCGAGATATAATATAATAAAATTGAAGTGAAGGAATTTCAACAAATCAGTATAAGAATAAATATTATACCTTGTACAGATAAGTATATTAAATGGTCACTGTGTCCAAAAGCATTCACAGCTTGACATTTATAGACTCCTGAATCTTGGCGATCTGCTCTTGCTATTGATAAAAGAGATCGAAGACCTGAGTCTGTCTTCACTTCTGAGGAACTCAATCTAAATTAAGAAAGATTGATATTTATTAGGGCATAGTAAGTTAAAATAATGTATGAATATTTTCAGCATATATTGCTATATTACCTATATGTGTTCATATCAATTCTATTCATATTATGGGTCCATTGAACTTGAATAGGGTTATCACCAATAACGTTGCAGATTAGAGTAATGGGTTCATTACGACGCGCAGTAATATTCCTTGAAGCCATTTCAAAACGAGCTGGATCTGTTAATTATACATTACAATACATAAAACTTCATGAAATTAAAATTTCAAACATGTATCTAAAAATGACTAAAAACATAGCCTACCATTTACAGAGACAAAAATAGTTTTTGATAGTGGAGATCCAATACTATTATTTGCCTTGCACATGTAATGTCCCTCATCATAAGAAGAGGCCCCTTCAATCATTAGTGTACCATTGCTCAAAAATTTGAATCGACCGCCCAAATTAACCAGTGGATCGAAAGAGTTGATGGATTGACCTGAAATTTTTTTCATTCATCAATGTTTGGTCTTGGTATTATATAGTCGTTGGAGACTAAAATGGTAATTGTTTTAAAAGTTAGCCTATCTGATAGGTCAAAGACATAAGTATAACAATACTTAGCGTGAGTCCAAAGATAACTAATCCTTAAGTATGTCAAAAGTCAACCTTGTTGCTTGAGCCATGTTATTTGTGGTGACGGAGATCCTCGTGTTCGACAATGGAGAGCCAGCGTCCCACCTGCTAAAGCTGCAGCATCTTGAGGTTCACTCACCCATTTTGGAGGAACTATTCCAAGAAAGCAGCAAAACAATCATATTGATATAGTTCCAAAGTTATTTAAAAAGTAAAAAAAATAATTTTTAATTAAAATATTGGTTGACTTTCTTTTTTAATTGTAAATATTTTAGGGAGCGGAAATAATGTGAATGGTTTATTTGCATAGTGATAATTTAAATAAATATTTTGTCATTTAAATTCATGAAACAATATTTCCATTTCTTATCAAAATTTTGGGAGAATCCTTTCAACATGAAATATCATAAAATATATTAAAAATTATAAAATTGAACACAAGAGTTATTGTCTCATTTAAATTGCTATTTCATATTACTTCATGTTAAAATGGATAGTTCATAGGGGGAAATAAGAGATGTATAAACAAAAATTGGACAGGAGCATATTCACCCTTCAAGCGATATCTAAATCCACAGCAAGCATAGCTTCAAAAAACAGAATTATTTTAAAACATTTGGTGCGATGTGCTCGAAAGTGGAAACACAAACATTGAGGTGTATTATTAGGTGCAGGTGCATGATGGCAGAAGATGACGGTGCTGAGATTAGTAGAAAAATGCGCTCCTTGATCCTGCAAACGAGCTAAAGGAAGAAATGTGCTTGGCATGGTTGGGCAGGTTGTGCATGTCAGTGCGAGGCAGGCTGCTGTGCCGGAGTCCAGGATGTGCTGACGAAGGTCACGGGGCTTGTGGTCGCAGTGCTGGTGGTGGTCGCTGTGCTTGTGGTACGAGATCGCGTGCTCGGTGCGGCGCTGATTGTGCAGCCCGACTGATCATAGGAAGGAATCCCAAATCTCTCTTAATTCTTAATTTTACCAAACATGCTCTGAGTCTTAAAAAATATTTTCGTGTCATAAAATGCAGTTATTTTTTTAAATAAGGAGATTTAAAAGATTTTTCGAATTCCTGTCGTCATATGTGCAGGCTGGACAGCTAGGACGGTGCGAGGAATACCTTTGACAACCAATTCGGCAGTAAAGTTAACTTTGGCAGCACTGTTGCTGGCCACGCATGTGTACAGGCCACTGTGGTGGGACGATACGTCCTTAAAGACTAGATTACTGTAAAATTCAGACCCTCGTTCCTCTACCTGGAATGTTTTTTATAAAGAAATACAAGAATAAATTCTTTGGATTAACTAAATGATGCAGTAATTTAATAAATAAATGAAGTTTAAAAATTGTCTTTGACATACAAAATCAAAGATTTTATAAAATGCCGGTTACATACAGTAAAATATTACCTTATTCCTGAATGTTAAAAATTAAAATATATGCAGTCCCTAATAAATGGACAAATAAACATTATCTAAATCATAAAAATACATACAAGTGATTAACAATAACATGATTAAGTGATTTGATAAACTCACACCATATTTTAAGTAAGCTTGTTAATAGAGTTATAAAATTCAATAATATGGCAAATATCTTTCCAAATAATTGTTTTAGGTATAAGATTTTAAAGCTTTATACCAAAAGTATATAAAAAAAATATTATAAGAATAAACACAGTATTCTAAAGTCACAAGTTCCAACCTAATGTAATGCCTGACAAGGCATTGATTGAAGTGGAGATGGTTAACAGAAAATGGATTACCACGAAGTTGACAGAAAATGTTAAGAAGCCACGGTTTCCAAAAGTTGTGCATTAAGTGTTGTATTCAATGATATCCTAGTCCCAGTGTGATAAAGACATGTAAAGGTCTAGATGTTAGTTTCTTTTTATATAATGGAAGTGGTTTTACCTGTAAAGAAGCCGGAATTGGAGAGTTATCTTTATACCAGGAAAAATAGACAGGCATGTCTCCCGAAGACACACTGCAGCTGACTTGCGCTCTTCTTCCTTCTTGCAGATTACCCGGGAAGGAAAATGGTTCTATTTCTGGAGGATCTAAGAGAAAATATCTAATTATAATAAAAAATATTGTCTGATTAATATTGTCCAATTACAAGCTTTTATTTATTGTCAAAAAAATCTAAGTAACACGTACAAAATTATTTAGTGGGTAATTAAATTTTGAATTTGTATTTAGTACATGTATTGATTAAAATAAATTGAAAAGTTTGCGTGGAATAGATAAATATGAAAAAAAAACTTTTTAAATAGGCATCAAACAATGTTCTGATTTAAACTCAAATAATAATACATTTTGTTTCATACCATTAACAAGTAGTTCTATATCTTGTCGAGCAATATGCCCTTCAGGTCCAGTCACAGAGCATGTGTAAGCTCCAGCATGGCCTGAGGTCACCTTCAATAGTCGAAGTGCTCCATCTACAGAATTGACAGAATTGGCTGCTCCTGGGATTGGGGACCCACCGACTCGCTCCCATCGTACCGAACTAGAAAGCGGAAAAGTTTTGATATTTGATGAAATTAAAATTATATACTGAGAGAATAGAGTGATAAATGTTTTTTTTTATTTCAAAAGAAAGCATTACAAATATTACCTCACTGGGTATCCGGAGTAAGGGCAGTAGATGACTACCTCTCGACCAGCAACGGCTCTTATAGGTGCAATGGATCGAACATAGGGAGGACCTGCAAAATAAGAGTAAACATAATCATATTATAAAACTATAATAGAATGTTTACCTACATTGACAGCTTTATTGTTGTCTACCTACAGAATGACAATATAATGTAACATTTGGTGAGTTATGGTGAGGTAGCGAGGCTTCTTCCCTGGTGGACCTCTGCATGTCATCGACACGAACCATTGATCATATGAGTGTATAATATTGTTTTTTATAGTAATATTGCACACAAGGGGTTGTGTTTTGTTTCACTCATAATAATCAAATATAATTTACACTGTTATATAATTAAAACAGGCAAATTTTGGGATAAAAAATTTTAGTTACAATTTCATTGTTGATCATGAAATGATCACTTAATATAGTAAAAAATAGAAGAAAAAAACAAATTATATACATATCCTCACCATAAATGTTAAGTCTCGCTGTATGAATAGCTTCTCCGAGAGCGTTTGCAGCTCTACAAGAGTAGAGTCCTCCGTCTTCAGAGCGCACACTCGATATGTTCAGGTGGCTCACAACATCTGCATTCTTTGTAATATACTGACCAATCTGATATCTGAAAAGAAAAAGAGAAATGTATATTTTGTAGATACACACTTAAAAAATATGGACTGCTGATACTTTCTTGAAAGTACACGAGTTGGATAATTATCCTGGAGATGAAACCTAAACTGACAGGGTTCACATTTGTTTTGATTTAACTGAAAACATTGCAGTTGTAGATGCAACAAAGATAATAGATGAATATATCCGGTCTGCACGATTTGTTCTATATTTTTCTCAGAATGCCCACAGGTTTGCTCTATCGCACTCGATTATTGATGACAAAATTGAAATGTCAGTTGAATTGAACTGCAATAGACGGTCGTGATCTTGTGTGGGAGTTCGTACCTGAGGCCCCTGGACATGGCGGTGAGGGGTTGGCCGTCGAGAAGCCACTGGAAGCGCGGCGGAGGCGCCCCGGCCGCCGAGCAGCGCAGCGACACGGCCGGCCCGCCGCGGAGGGCCTGCTCGATGAACGTGTACTGCAGCTCCGGCGCCGTGTCTGTCGAGGTAGACACGTCATGATAATAAATCGGTTCGGATGGTTTCGGCTAGTAGTGGAGGATCGCGTGCGGCTCGCGTACCTCCCAGGCGCACTTCGGCGCTGGCCTGCGCGCTGTCCTGGTCGCTGCGCACGATGCACTGGTACATGCCGGCGTCTGCGCGCCGCACCGACGTCAGCAGCAGCGCGGTGCCGCCCGCCACGCGCACGCGGCCCTCGCCGCCCGCCGGGCCCCCCACGGGCACGCCGTCATGCAGCCACTGCACCCCGCCCCCGCCACCGCCCCCGCCCCCGCCCACCGAGCAGTTCAGCGTGGCCGAGCCGCCGGAGTTCACGATCTGAAATCCGCAGAAATTCACCAACTATCAGTTCCCTCCTCGACTACAATCTCGAGGACTGCCTCTACCAAAAAAGGCCAAAACCCATCCCTTCACCCCCCCACCCCCCCTCCAAATCCCCCCACCCACACACCACACCAATAACCTCACAGTGACACAAGTCACCGAGTGAGAGTGAAGGCGTTTAAGGGGCAAATATATGTTCCTGTGCCTGAAAAGAAATTCACTCGCTAAGCTGGTGGTCCACAGTTGCTCACATTATTTTTATAAAACTTTACCTTGGGAGTGGAACATGAATACTAAACCACCACTACCACTGAATTAAAAAAAATAAAATTAAAAAAAAGATTCTTTATTTTCTTTTGGTTAATTTCCAATAGTCCTACAATACGGTATGCGGTTATCCCCTGATCCTGCGCGCGATTCGTGATTGAGTTTGTACAGAGAAAAATATGTGTAAAAAATCCTCAGTCACTAAATTGTGGACTCCCCCCTAGTATTATTTTACACCCTCATAAACCACTGAGAATCCATACGACGGATGGAGCCGATAATTTGAACTGTTCTTTTGAACGTCTTTGCAAAGTTATAATTTACGAAGTAGATTCGTTCGACCGGACGAGCAAACTTTGTGTTGTTATTTTTTAATTAAAAAGCATTAAAAAATTGTGTATTCCGATGAAAGGAAATATTATTTTGATTTGTGATATTATTTCAAAGAAGATGGCGATATCACACAAAATTGAAAAAATACAATCGTTAATGAAAATCAACATACCCCACGTAAGTATGTAAGTAATATTAAAAAAAAACAACTGGGGAATATTTCTTTTTTACTAATTCAAATAAAAATATAAGAATTTAATGATAAAATAATAATCCTCGAGCGAGTAATGAGATACATTTTAATTACAAATAATTGAACATCTCCATTAGCCTAATTGAAAACATTTCATTTTATTTTTGGCATAAAATAAATACTTATGAAGATAGAATCCAATTTATATATATAAGTATTAAAAAAAGTTTTCGGTACTTGAGCTGCATTTTTTATTACATGAAAGTAAATTGGAAATTTGATAGTTTAAACAAATATATTTCAAATTACGTAATAACTAAAATAACACATTAAAGCACACCAGGGCTGAATTAAATGAAAATCTATTCATGCGTCAAAGAATTTTTAACACAGAGGCGGAATGTATGTATTTGCATTTATTGCACGATATTGAGAGATTAATTCACCACACTTTATAAAATGTAAGCAATGAAAACAAAATATTTAAGCGGACTACACCAGTCGATATGATTTATGGCTACAACAAATCGAGACATTCGTGTTCCCTTTGGAAGGTTGCACGGAAAGCAAATTGTAGACACAACGTTACAAATCATTTTTATTCCATCTCCATTATCTTATTCGTTTACTGTGGATATACTTTAATTATAAAAGCTTGTGGGCCCGCTGGCATGTTTAGGATAGTCGGAGACTGAAATTGTGAATTCAACCGTCTACGTGGGGTACGATTGAATTGATTTCAGTTCGTTTGCATACAAATTGTCATTCGAGCGGTCCCAAAGCGGATGTTGCCCATCTTCCGGATGATGATTTATGATTAGGTAACCTATCGACAGTCGGTCAGAAATTGGTCGACATTCCGACGAGACACGAAACATACTAAATTGACCAATGTCTGTTAATCGGCACCGACCGACGTTTCACTTTGAAGCTACTATCAAATCATGTTTGTATGTCGGCCCGCGCATACAAATAGTTTAGTTCTACGTGACAAATTACAGCCCGGCTGTGTCCACTTTATTTCGGCTGCTCGATTGTAACATTAATTCCTCTTTCGCGTGACAATACTCCGAGCGGGTTGCCAGGGCTGAAATCAATTCAGCTCTAAATTGATTAAACGTTTTTGGCGATTGTGTTTGAATTGTTCTCTCTGAAAGAACTGCGGAACGTCAGGGTGGCTTTTTTATAGCGTAAATCTGGTGATGTCCATATTAGCCGTACAATGTGTCCGTATTTTACACCTGAGCTTCCAAACAAGTTATTGATTACACCGTTAATAATTTTTTGCCGAAGCGAAAACAACACTGCCTGGATCTGAATTTAAAAATAAATATTTGGGAAAAAATGATGAATTATACCTGAGAAGCATTATGATTCTGCAAGGAAAATTGTTCAAAAATAAAAATAATAATGATTACAATAAATTTAAAAAATATTAGTCTTAATTTAGGAAATCGGAAAAATAAAATAGCTCTTCTCAGTTGAGAAGTTGATATAAGTTAATATAGATGAATCTGTTATTAACAAGCTCTCTGAAACCTTTATTGTAAAAAATGGGAAGAAATTTGAATAATCAAATATATCCATCTCTTTTCCCCAATATTGCCAGATTAAAAGCTTTTCACACACAAAAAATCCAAAACGAAAATCTATATCCCTAGGGGAAAAACACTTTTGTATTAAACAAATATATTTCTAAGAATAGCCGATTTTCATTATTTATGCTATATAAAGGCCAGAAGATTCATATTAACAAATATATTTTCATGAACAAACTTTCACGTTGATACTTTCAAAAGAGACAACTGCATAATTAAAGTTTATTGAATATAAAATAATTGGTTCATACGATATATTCAGATTTTATGTAATATTTTTTGAATGATAACTTTTATTGAATATATTTATGGTTACTCAAAACGAAACGAAAAAAATTCAAAACATAAAAAAATCATAAAATAAAATTGCAAATTTGACGTGACTTCATAAGTTAAAAAATAAAGAAAATCTCTTAAGATTTAGACAATTGTCTTTGATGTGATCACAGTTTGCGGTTTTTGCTTGCAAATTTTCCGCTTAGAACCCCCACCCCGGCTCCTCTCCCGCCCCTCCCTCGTCCTCCTCAGACCCGAGGGACTTCCGCCAACCTCCGTGAAATTCGAGACAAACTTAAAATCCGACATTCTAGATTTTATACGATCTGTTTTGTTGATCAAATATTCTTCAAAGGCAATAAATTACGTAATCGAGAAGATTACTTACATTTTCATGTTATTTTAGATATTCATCCAAGTTTTTTTTAGATATATCTAGTGATTCTTGATATTAAATAAAACAGTCATTTAATACAGTGCAATATTATTAATACAATACAAATCAGACAGGAAGTGATTTACAATAAAATTATGCATATATTGAAACTATTGACAAATAAAACACAATACAAATAGAATTCACACACACACACACACATATATATATATATATATATATATATATATATATATATATATATATATATATATATTATATAATATGTATTTAACAAATTGGCCGTCCACTGAAGGCGTCCGTAATCCGAGCACTTTGTCCTGAAGCAGGCTGGTACGCCTTTAGATTTAAGATGACCACAGGCCAAGATTTACAACCTCACCACGTATGGCCGACACAAGAGGCTGTTGGTACTCACACACCTGGGATCCATGGGGTTGTATGGCCTGCAGCCGGCGATGTGTCGTCAGTCACATGAATTTAAACGTGCAGCATTTCAAAACTACATACTTTCAAAACTTAAGAATTAATCAAGATTTCTTGTTATGTTGTATGTATAAAAATCATTACATTTTTCAATAAATTCAATACATAAAAATAATACAATTTTATTTAGAAATAATAAGGTAGATATTTTCTGTATTTAAAAGAAAAACTGGGGGAAACCGGGAAATCAGAGAGCGTTGATGCTTTTATCTTGTAAAGATATACGGGATCACGCTGAAAATATAATATATTGCTGGTAATAAATACAGATGTATAACTTTTTTTCGTGGTTTCAGTAGAAATTTAAAATAATAAATATGCGAATACAAATAACTGTACCGTTAAATATTTAAATGTTGCTTCTAATTGTATTTTAGAAATAATAATGAAAATTCTGGGCGTACATTCATGTTAATTGTCTTGCTAACAATACAATTTTTTTTCTTTTGTTTAAAATTAATTTAAATGAAATTAAAAAGCATTAAATGTTATGTAATAATAAATTATATATTGGGAAAGGTGCTTGTGACTTTGTTTTTGTGTAATGACTCGTAAACTATCAAAGCATGTATCGAATAGTTTATAATGTGCCTAACTTTAATACGCCCGCTTCCGAATAGTTTGCAATGTCACTATTAATTGAAAGCCCAACTTAGAACTTAGAAAACTTTCCAATAGCTGTGACCGCTTAATCAGAATATTGATATTGCCAGCTGTGAGTTCAGCAGGTCGTGACCGCTCGGGAGCGCGGCGGGCGGATTGCCCGAACAAAAAGAATTTATCTCGCACTTAGAGGCTGTCAAAGTGTCACAAGTTTTTTCAGTCTGCCCGCGAAGTAATGTTATTATTATTCGGAACTGAATATGACCGTGAGGTGGGGCGGAGGGGGATGGTAGGGATGGGAGGGATGGGAGGGATGGGAGGGATGGTAGGGATGGGAAGGATGGGAGGGACGGGAGGGATGGGGCCGGAACCCGCACCCCGAGCACGCGACACGCGCACTGCTCGCGCTCGGCACAAAGGAAAGCCAATCCCGAGCAGCGGAAATACGTCGGTTTCTCGCAGCCGAGACATAAAGGGATTGACGAGGGCCTCCGTAAATATGTTACCGCCTAAATGGCGTTTACTCATTCGTATTTGTTAATCCATTTTCAGCGCCCCAAACTTGGCGGTCTGAGTTCGGCGTCGACGTAATTGGATTTTAAATATGACGACAGAGGCTAAAAGTGATTTTTAATAGACTTTCACAGTGTTGTCAAAAAAGTTTATGGTTTAATTGAGGGGGATGAACTTTGAATGATCACGACAGAATGATAAAACGAGAAATCACTAACTCATTTAAATGTTTTTAGCATCAAATTTATTAATTATGCTTAGTTATAACTAAGAATTATTTCATTCTTTAAAATTATAACTAACTCATTTATATATTCAAAAGTTTTTATTTATTTATGATAAGAAAATATCTTGGAATATTATTGTTGTTCATGATAATGAAATAGAATAGGCATGACGAAAGATTTTCAAATCCTCTTCCATAATGGGGGTACACGTTTACTATTTACGAAAAAAACTTTATTTCGGTAAAAAACTAGAGTTTAACGATGTTTAAAGCCATTTTTATAATATTTTTTCAAAAGTGCGCGAAAACGCGACATCGCGAGGCGTGACGTCATCGCAGCATTTTTTAGACGCTCTGACGTCATTAACTAACATTTCAACCGGCGTGTCATTGTGTTTGTATTGAAAACCATAGACCAATTTGAATACCATAGAGTTGTTTACGGTGGTATGACGTCATGCGCTGTGATTGGTGTTTCAGTCAAAATGGCCGATTGCAGTATTTTAACCTTTTAATTTGTTGAAAATCTTATTAATCTTGGATTTTTAAATAAAACTAAATCAGTTTTTTAAATCCTTTTAATATGTATTTTCCCTTAAAATAATTATTTCTTTGATTCTTTGATACTGTCGTCATGCCTATTGTAAAACAACAAGTACCGCCAAACGACTGTGGTTTCGTTTCTTTTGCGTTTTCTTTGCTGTAAAACCTGTTTTGGAAAAAAAAATGCGAACACTCAAGTACACTGTAAAATCATTAAATTAAGCAAGCAGAGAACGGCGAGCAGCAATATTTCAAATTTGTTTTGATTTATTTTTCCAAGGAACGAATTGTTCTCGGCAAAGGACAGCCTGATTGCTCGCACTCGCCGCCGGGCGCATCAGCCCCTGGGAAGGAGAGCAATTTACAGCAGCTGGCAAGTCAAATAAAATTGTATGATTTCGGAGGACGCCGCCGCGGCGGGGTGTTTTTGTTTCGCGTATTTTTTCAAGCCTGCGGCAGCTTTCCAGCTTCCAAATAAATTTCATTTTGAATGCACTGAAAAAATGGGAAAATAGTTCTCAATGAGAGCGCGGCGCCGCTTGTTGTCCTAGCAAAAAAATGTGGATATTTCAAGCTGAAATACCGCGTTTTGGAACTGCCATAAATTTCACTAATCTTTGTGTGAGCTGTCACTCCAGACGGGCTTTAAAAGTGTATTTGGGTCACGAGATTCAATGGAATCGGAGAAGTGACATTCTACATATTTATTAAAAAAAAAATATATCACCGAGAGTTCCGGCTTCTCACAAAACAGGAAATCGTAAAATTTACAAATTAAAAAAAATTGTTTAACTTTTAATCTTTTTTTGTCTTGGTTTATTAAAATGTGCGTTTTTAAAAACTATAACTCCGTGTTAATCAGATAAAACTAGATGCATGATAATAGATAAATTAATACTTTCTAAAATTATTTATAATATAAAAAAGACAGTGTTTTTCAAAAATACAATGTTATAGTAGACGTTTTTATTGATTTTATTTGTAATGCAAAGTTTTTCCGCATCGCATAGTGCGTATACCACTTAAGTATTAACATATAAATAAAATACAACCAGAAAGTTTATTTTATTCCAATTTATATTCATAACGGAGTAGGAGAAATATTAACTTCCAATTTAAATAAAGCTTGAAATACATTATTATTGACAACACACGCGAAAACAACAACATACCAAAATTCTGATTTAATTAATTATTAGTGAAAACTGTCATCTTTGAAATATACATTTAGAGCATGTAAGCGCCAAACCGGCAAATAACAAAACAGAAGAAAATATCCATTAGTGAGTTTACTTTTCATTACAGTCAAAGTTTCTATTAAGGGAACGCCATAGCCTACCTTTTGGCAATAAGAATATCAGCTGAGGCTTGTAGGGGGACGGGGACGGGACGGAAGACTAGCTTTGACATTATCATTACCGGTCTGGGAATAGCATTTTATAGCACAAGAGAAGCTGAAAACATTATATTCTATACATTTATGCAGAATCGACGGCAAGTAAGATTTCTTACAGAGTTCTGGATTATCAAAGTGTATAATCAAAAGGTGTAATTGTACAGTCGAAATTGACGGATTATTCGTTAATAAAGTTCACTTCATACATATTAATGAAGCTAATTCCATCAAAGTTAATTACAGGAAAGTTAATTAATTTTAAAAAAAATGTGGGGAATTTTAATCAAAGTCAGTTACGTATTTCTAGGCTGAATTGAATATGCTAGTCGGTAAATAATTGCCTTTTTAATAAACTTTATTTTACAAAGTCAGTATAAATTTAATTCTTATTTGAAATTGCTGGCGATTCTATTATATAGTGAAAGCATAAAATCTGAAGTTGTTTTACTAACATTTAACAATATATATATTTACTATAGTTTATTTATATAAGTAGTTTTAGGTTGCTAGTGTGGGTTAATATTGTTTCAATTTTATCGTTTATACTTTCAATATTTCGGATGCAAAGTATTGGGCACACAACACTATAATTTTGCATACATCAATATCTTATGCACCTTTAAATTATAAAATTATTTGCTTATTGTAAATGCTAACAGGTTTCTACTGTGTCTAAAGTCAAAGCAGCTCACTGTTTGTAACCTTACGAATGAAAACATAAAATATTTTTAACTATTATAAAAATGTTTCTTGTGGAGTTGTAAGTGCTCCTTAACTTTTAGAAGGTATACTTTTGTTTGTTCCGCCCGGTTGTTTTCGAGGATATCAGATATTAATTTGTTTTGATGTAAGTCGCCTAATTACTTGGAAGCTATGTTGGTATTACTGGTTGTTTATCTGCTCTATTAAATAGCTTGGTGATCTTTAAATTTATTATGTAAAAAACAGTTAAAATGTTTTTATAAATAATTAAATATGTGTATTTTTTTAATTAAATTAAAAACTATTTAGGTGTACATTAAAATGCTTAAAAAACGACATTGCAATATGCAAAAACAATTTTTTTTTATGATGTGAATACCTATATAACTACAAATTACACATTTAATTATTTCATAATGAAATCACTTTTTAATACAAATGAACCACGGCCATGTTTTCAATGTGCTAATTGTGGCTGCTTTACTATAGCGGGTCAACATAATATTTTTATGAAATATTAAATTACAGTACATTCATTTATTCAATTACATTATTAATTAATTGTAAAATTTGCAAGCATCAAGTTTAATAATATCGAAAATTTTAACTGTACACTACCGGATAGCATAATTAACTTCTAAATAATTTAATGAATAATAGCGAGTAAAGTTTTACAGAGGACAAATTGCATTTTTAAATTAGACATTCAGTCTTCCGCGAATCGCTGGGTGGTGGAGCACTGCATACATTATGTCCCAAACAAAGATATTACTAGTTTTGGGTTGAATTTAGCGGCGGTGGTCGTGTTCCCGGGACGTGAATGCATGTTTATCTCAATTAAACTTGTACGGGAGGCAGTTCCATTATTCCGGTCCGTATCGAGCCGCCGGGACGCGGCGCATGTGGACGCTTTGTCCGGCCCGGCCCGTCAAGGGAAATTTGCCTCTAAATTATATTGCAATATTCGTTTTTTTATCGGCATGCATAAATTTCAATTCGATATGAGGTTTAACGATGCGCATAATAAATACGAGCACCCTCAATGCGCAGATATTTCTGGCGCGGAATGATACTGTAGATTGATTGAATCTATCACTGTAGTGTAGATTCAATAAAAGTTTTAAATATTTGCAGTAGAGGCGTTCTTTTGCCTAGTTTAAAAAGAAAACTGAAAGTGAGCTCGGCCGCTGAAGGAAACTCACCGCGGGGTGGACTAGCGGTAATCTCGGTGGCAAAAGGGGGTCAGTCATTGTGCTTGCTGTTGGTTCGTCGCAAAAGAAAGGGGGGCAGAGAAATTAGTGTATACCGGGCTAAGCTACTATGAAAGTCTATCTTTAAAAAAAATACACATTAATGATTTTGCAACTAACTTTGATTTGTTTGCTTATAATGAGATACTCAAAAAATAGCATTAGATAAATAATATGTGAATCAATTTAAATTAAAAAAGTTTTTTGGATCCGGTTAGTAAAATCATTAAATCAGAAATATAATACCACTAGGTCATATTTCAAGTACAATATTTGATTCCGAGTTTTATGAACAGAGTTATAGCCGTATAACATTTTTATTAAGAGAATTATTAGAGTTTTATGAGCACTGTTATTGGATATTTTAAGTTAACCTATTTGATATGTTTTACTGGATAATATCTAGTGGATAGGTGGGGTTGACCTCTTTATGAAACGTTGCTACTAACATGCGGTCAGACAGACTCTACACAAACCGAATTGTGCAGCATTATTGTAGCAGCGCCATGCGATGTTTCTTATTACTTAGTTTTAATATTGGGTTATGCAGTTACACTATAAAATGAATAGAAAGGTTTTAAAACTTAAGTATTCTAAGCAGACTAAACATGTTTAGAAAACAGAGTTTCAATTTAAATATCGTACGTACATATTGATAGATATTTTAAATATATTGTTTAGTGTCAAAGCTATGAGTTTGTAGTCCTGCGATTGAAACAATAAATATTTGATTGGTATTATCGTTTCCCCGCTGACGGGTTTTACATGAGCAGGTGCACTGTGCACGGGCCTGTAACTAAATATAGGTCCACCCGGAGGCTGCGACCTGCCGTGCGACTGCAGTACGGAAACATCGCAAACTCTCAGAACGAGCAGACGACGGACGGGGTCGAGTCGGAATCAAAACAGTGGTCGGCTGTTTGACAAAGGGCTAACTAGCCGGTGGAGCACTGCGCGGGCGCTGCAGAGGCGCGGTCGGTCGGGGCTGCCCGGGCCGCTGAGGCAGGAGGCAGGAGGCATGGCGGCCGGTTGCTAATTGGCGCAATGCCTGCCTCCGAGTGACGGCCTCCGGGCTGGGCAGCCTCCGAGCTGGGCGGGCTCCGGGCTGGGCTGCCTCCGGGCTGGGGTGGCTCCGGGCGGGCGAGCTGGGCCGTTGCCGCTGTCACCCGGGGAAATTTTGCACTTTGATTGGATTTGAGCGTGACAAAGGAAAATTATCACCACTGTCGGCGCAGTCAAATTTTCTGTTTGATGTCACTTTATGTTTATCGATAGTGTAAAAAACGATTAAATATAAACTTATATTTCATCATATACGAAGGTAACCACCCGCGTGCGGTGTAAACGGGCTCATTCTATGCGAACTAAAAAACGATCAAAGTGATCGAACACAAAGGTTTTCGTTACAATGTATTTTTCAACTTGCTTTCTATTCACATGTCAACTCCAGGAGTGTCGCACATTTCAAAATCAAAGGAGTATATTTTGACGTAGATTTATTGTTCGGTATGAATAGTGTGTAAAAATTAAAGGATGTTTAAATAAATGTTTAAAGTAATACAATAAATTCAAAAATATATTATTTCTAACTTATATTGGCCTGAATTTGGTAAAGTCAATTTACATAAAATTTATAACCATATTAGTTTCCGCCGGCAACTGACCATTAATTAGAATATTAAAAAAAACTGCATTGAAAACTTTTAAAATAAATTCATCACGGATTACGCAACACCCTGGCGAGAGGGCGAGATGGCTGAGCGGATGATCTCTTTCCATGTCGAGGGAGGGTGTGCCTGTGTTCATGTGGCTAATTACATTATGATATAAAATATTACATTGATATAGTCATATTAATTGATTATCTGATTAATGCTAGGAACTGTACGATTTCAAGAATACGCTACGAGCAATGCGATGACACCGGTAATAAATATGTATCACACAAGTGTACGAGGCAACTTTCGGCACAAAATTATTATTAATATGATAAATTTACTGAATAAAAGCAAATAATAAATATATAAATAACAAGTATTAATTAGCCAATTATATGACGTATACAACCAACGCCTAATGATTTCTGATTATTTTCATGTTATTATACCTTTTAAACTAATAACATGGCACATGGTCAGTACCTACTTATAATTTTCACGAAAACCAACCAACTAACGTTATACTCTCAAACAAGTGTTCATATAATACATAATCGAGAAATTAGTTAAGCGAAGATGAACTCCGAGCTTAACGGGCACAAGTACAGCTTGAACTAATACTAAAACAAAACAAACTATCTGAAGCGAAGCAAACCCTCTCCACTGCCGTGAACTCTCCAACGAGCCTTGTTTGGGCTTCAAAACAGTCTGGCTGTATGATTCCTGAAATACATAATCCCGCCGGCGTGCAACATAATCTGGCTGCAGGCTAATTTAACTATAAACATAGGCAGACAAATGGAACTGATGTGTTTCAAGAAAATCAGGTAATTTGGAGCTGGCCGAATGTGAAAGCTTTACTACTGACTATTGTGGCATCATATACAGGAACTTCTAATTTATATTTATATAAATAAAATATTTATTAACGTATATATATTCAAAGTAATAAAAATCGGAAAGCAGCGCGAGTAGTTTTATCACGATGAATTAATTTTAAATTCACATTTAAAGCACTTTTATTGCGTGTATGTAAAAAAAATAAGATGCAGTAGTCATATTTTTAGTTAAGAGTTCAGTTAAATATTAAAGTTATACATTATTAAGTTCATATAAACCAATATAATTTTTTTAAATATATATATATAGATATTTTGTATGGCAAGCTCTATTAATTAATTTATTTTTTATGGTACCACATAATATAAAGAATAAAAAATAAATTTTACTCGAGGCCCTTTGATATTTTCGAATATTAATATTAATTAATGCTCTAAAAAAAAAATTATGTGATGATAAAATAAATTGTCTTCTATCTCTTTGGGAAATTTTTTTATAGATAGGCTGTCAAGCTATGAAGTACTAAGCATTAAAACAAAAACAAAAAAACTATTGTATTTGATAAGAATTGCATATATTCATCGTTTACTTAGTAAATTTAAAAAAATGATTATATACATTGGATATATAAATATAAATTTATACATGTATTTTTTATAATTTAAGATAGTAAAATGTAACCGTTAAAATATGCGGTGAGTGTCACCACCTAGTTATGAAATATTAGTTTGAAATGTGGAGAGAAGTAATGAGGCCTCGGTGTGTGGGTCACGAGGGGACAAACTTTAATATGACAACACTTTCTTGTTGATGACAACACACAAATGAAGGCAGAGTCAAATGAGAGTCTAGAACTTTTGTTTCCACAAAAAGCAAGCCAAACAGTTATTATTTATTCAGTATTATTCAATGAGCTCAATTTTCGTGTATTCACACTGTCGATATTGCGAGGAATGTGGCGTGCGGGGGTACATGCGCTAAGGGAGTAATCTATGTCGATAAAACTAAGTTCTCGTTTACTTTTAAATGCACATGAAATGTGGTATGTTTGCTTCATAAAATATTTTTATTAGGTTATTTATCTTTATGAATAATGGAAGCAATTTATTTAATAAATTGTGGCCGGAATCGGTTTGATATAGTAAGATAGCGTGTACTTAACCGAATTGCCTAGTCATTCTACACACTAAGTCGTCGTTGTTTGGTTTTTTTGAGTGATTGGTGTTTTATACTCACTACCTTCTTTGTCATCGGCACCTTCAAAAATAATTGTCACGAATAGACATATATATTTTTTTATTGAACATGTTAATAATTTTTTTTTAATAAAAGCTCGCATTACTTATGAATAGGCATGACGAAAGATTTTCAAATCCTCTTCCATAATGGGGGTACACGTTTACTATTTACGAAAAAAACTTTATTTCGGTAAAAAACTAGAGTTTAACGAAGTTTAAAGCCATTTTTATAATATTTTTTCAAAAGTGCGCGAAAACGCTCGCAGGTGTCATCGCGTCCGCTCTGACGTCACGCCTCCTATCAACTATCATTGTCAACTGGCGTGCCATTGTGTTTGCATTGAAGACCATAGACCAATTTGAATACCATAGAGTTGTTTACAGGGGTATGACGTCATGCGCTGTGATTGGTGTTTCAGTCAAAATGGCCGATTGCAGTATTTTAACCTTTTAATTTGTTGAAAATCTTATTAATCTTAGATTTTTAAATAAAACTAAATCAGTTTTTTAAATCCTTTTAATATGTATTTTCCCTTAAAATAATTATTTCTTTGATTCTTTGATACTGTCGTCACGCCTATTGTCCGCGAAGAATGATTTGATTTGTTTTAGTGCGCAGTTGGCATTCTAGTGGGTGGGAAGAGTGATTGAGAGCGATGACCTTGAGGATGTTGCATCGACTGACCTGAAGCAGCGGGTGCAGGTGCACGCTGAGGTGGTCGGTGACGCGCAGGCGGGTGTCGTGGCGGCGCTCGCCGAGGGCGTTGGCGGCCCGGCAAGCCCAGCGCCCCGCGTCCCCGGGCTCGGCGCGCCGCACGCTCAGGATGTCCGCAGACACGGACACGCGCAGGGACGGCTGCACCGCGCGCAGCTCGCCGTCCACCTCGTGCATCCACCTGGCAAAGGACAACACGATCAAACCTGCTCAGGATCAATCCCCACCTAGCTCAATCGGATTACGCACCCAGTGCACAGAAATAACCTCCCCCGCTCTCCCCATTTTGTTGCTTGTGCATGGCTGCCATTCTGTACTCTGAGCGTTTGTAAAGGATCGGTAACGGAGTAGTGGACTTGGGTTGATATGTTATGAAAGTAGCTTGCCGAGATTGGGGGCTTCTGCTATTGTTTCTGCAGAAGGAGTATCAAATCTAAATCTCAAAACTTCGTATGAAAATGATTATACGAGATAATGCAGCAGCAGCAGCAGCAATACGCAGACTTTTTCTTCGAATATAAAACTGCAATGTAGAAAAACCCGGGGACCCACTACAACTACACTATTTTCTCTAAGAAAACCATGATCACTGGATCAGCATAAGTATATGTTCAGTGAGATGGTCGCTAGCCTCCTCTGAAGACAGGCACCCGAAGAAGAAGCACAGAAAGAAGAAATATTCCACTGTGTTCATTTTAGATTTGTTACTAAATTAAGAAGTGTCATTTACGTGAGTAATGTGTGGTTTAAAAAAAAATTCTATTATATTGGTAAAATTAGGCACATTCAGCATGCTTATACACTGCGCTGCTTTGTTACAAAGAAAATAAGTCGTATATTTAATTTGATTTCGTGCGCCGCGTTCGGTCGGTGATAAAGGTATAATCATACTCATATATTTATTTTTTTTTCCCAGAAAGGTGAATGTCGACGTTGTTGGAGGTAGGCCAGAAAGCGTTTAAAAAATAACAAATTCTGATATAATTGCTGCTTATCTTTGTTAAGTATCGGTAATAACATTCCTAAGTTTCAGTCATTCGCGTTGATATTAAAAGTTTTATAATCGCCTTTACCACGTTTATAGCGGCTCACAAGGAAAAGGCGAAAGGCAAAGAAACAAAGCATTTCAACGTTTTCTGAAGAGGAGTTTCCTATAAAATTACACAAAAACACAGTATGGACGTATTTCGTTGAGAAAACCATTAGAAGTCAATCAAAACTCTCCGCAGACAGTAGCGCTCACTCAAAGTTTGCTTGACGAACGCTAATATAAAATAATATGGAGTGCTTTCTGCGTCATAAAAGTAATGATCTAACTTCTTAGCTTAAAATTGTGAGTCAGCTCTTAGGAACATGCAATTTAGAGTATCATTTGTAATGGCTCTCCCGAGTAGTTAAATAAAAAAATATACACACAACGTATGAAAAACATTTATTCGACTTACTGGCCAACGCCGAAAAGTATGCGCTATACACGAACAGCGCTAAAAACCAACCATGGCCGTATGTTTTTAATTATTTTTCTTGCTGCTATCGCTGTATATTTTGTTAGTTTAATTATAATTTAAAAAAAATTCTATATATTCTGGTAAAAGTAAATACCTTTTAGCTCTTAAATTAGACTAAGTGCCATTAAATCTTGTTTAACTAAACATAAATCGAATATATCTATATAGCGTCAGCCTTCTCATTTATTGAAAAAGAAAATAAAAAAGGAATCCAAAATCCTGCTTCAAAAGAAGCTTTTATAAGTTAGACTGATTACATTTTCAACATTAAATAATTTGATGCTACATACATTGTACTGAATTTTATATAACATTATAATAATAATTATTGATTAGACAATTAGCATAGAAATATCTTATCTCTCAATCTATTAAAATAGCTATAATCAGCGTTACCATCCACTTAGCCAAAAAACATTGTCAAGCAAATAAAAAGAAAGGTCCTCGGTAAAGTTGGTCCTTCAATTATAATCCCGTAGTGTAATGGGCAGAGGGCAGGGATGGGGTGAGTTTTTAACAAGCAGGGGCAGCGGCGGTCCCGAGGGAGAAGGGGGTGCAGCCCCCTCCCGGGACATGTCACGCACCTGCCCTCGTAAGGCAACTTTCATTGTTAAACTTTGATGGCTCAATGGTAGCGGTGAAGTCTAAACTAAGACGAATGTTCTGAACAACACGTGGCAAAGTCAACAATGCGGGCAGGGGTGGATCTGTCACTGAGAAAGAAGACTTCAGTCAAGACTGAATTGTAGGATTTATGGGTGCAACTTTTACATTGTTTTTTTTTTAAAGGTATGTTAATATATTTTTTAAACTGTTACTAAATATCTTAAAGAAATATTGATTAACCGTTATATAAAAAAAATATATTTCAGTCACAGGTTTGAAACTTTTTATTTAAGTTAAATATAGTAAATTAAAGCCATAAAAGTATAATATAGGCGTCATTGCGTCGACGTTATTGCTAATGGAAGTAAGTAGAGAAAATTACTAAAAATATATGGAGCGATTCAAATTGGCAACGATAAACTGTAATCGTAGGTTTTAACGAAATTATTTCATGTGATAAAACTTTAAAATACTCACCGTGTGACTGATCCATAATGTTGACAAAAAATGTGAAATTTTCCAGAAATACATTTGACGGAAGTTATAAATGAATATATTAAAAATATTTTATTATTTTATTACCAACACGATTTCGATTTTACATTCGCGCATTCAAATTGAATATTAAGTTTGTTTTATGGTTATGAGAGCATTTTCAGCTAAATTTTGTGTAATATTTCAGGACGTTTTTCCCGAGAGGAGATAAATGAATGATAAAAGGCGGGGATGGGGAGCTCAGCCGCGGCAGGTCAAGAGATGTCAGCAGTCGACTGTCAAGTGTCGAGTGGGACGACAAGATTAAATGCGAGTGAGAGGTCACTCTTTACACAGCCTTCCGAAATATTATATTTTAGATTTAACTTATTTTTCGCTTAGATTGCGGATGATCCCAAGCTTAATTAACCAATGCGAGTTGTTTCTATTAAAGTAAATTATCATGTTGTCAGTTCTAAAAGCAGCGAAGTGTTTGTGTTTATTAAACATTTGAATTTATTGATAAATTAAGTACAACGTAAATATTTGGTCCCGTAAATGCGAATGTCATCATAATGAAATACTTAGTCAGAGGCCGGAGAATACAATGTAATGTTTTGGCGGTATCTCAGTACATTTGTGAACGTAATAAAATTGAATTAATGACACTGATATTTCATATTTATGACAAATTATAATAAAATAACGGCCCTATTCAAAATAATTCTGTGAAACGTATTTATAAATTTTCTTTAGAGGTGAGTATTATTAAAATTACCTAAATGTTTTGATATTTAAAAATAAATTTATAAATTGTAAACACATTCAAAATTAAGCTTCAGAGATATAACATAAACAAAGTTTTGCGACAATATTTTTCATAAATTATGATAATTCCATTCTTGTCCAATCAAGCAAGTTTAAAAATATTTCAGTCGGTACAGATTTACAAAAATATTAAATTGAAAATCCAAATTTAAACATATAAATACAATGCCGAGTTTCCAGCGTTAAAAGTTAAAATAAATTAGCATTTATTCTTTTTATACTATTATCTTTGTGTGACTGTATAACATTAAAATATACGCACTTTAATCCGTCGGTTCAGTGCGTGAGTTCATATGATTTCAACTTATCGTTCTTCAAAAATCACTAAAATAATATTACCAAATGTTTTGAAATAATTAAATCGACCACGTATGTGTGAATTTTGTTGTTTTACTATAATTTTTCATAATTTATTGAGTAACTCCAGTTATTACATTTTTTTGTACAGCAGAGGTAAAACAAAAATAAACGAAGCAGAGGATTGGGTTAATTTTGTTATTCATTCTGACCACGTATGAAAATCTAAACAGTACAAGTTTTTTTGTAATCCGCACTATTCTATCAATCCGACTTCCCCACGTACCCACAAAAACTCGGCTAACTTTGTTTGCGAAGCGAACCCGACCAAGTTTAGCGGCTTAATTAGCGGGGGTAATAAAAACGACCTATTGCCGGGGATCTACCTGCGCCCGCTTAATAACGCAAGGCGCAGGTGAGCGGGCGGAGGAGCCCCCGATATTAATTCTTAGTACCCGGAGACGCGCTCGCGTAATGAAACGGGACGATGCCAGCCTGCAGATGCTCAGACGCAATTTTCTATCGGAGTACACATCTCAGTAAATTTTGGAGCGCCAAATTTTAATGAAAATTTAAATTTACAAGTCTTTAATTGTTAATAAGTGTGCAAAGTTAATACATTATAAAGTTGTGGCGAAATTTGAAATATCGCCACCACTTGCGTATTTGTGTTTACTCTGCGAAACGGCCAAAAGTTTTTTGAAATACATATTTTGTTATTTATTTGGTATGCGGACTTGAATATTAATAAAATATATAATCATTTCACGCCTTAGAATTACGGTTTCTCTTTTAGTAGTTGAAGGATTTAATGTTAATTGTTAATGAAAATATATTTAATGAAAAGGATTCTGGAGTTTTTTAAGGAAATTACAAAACGAAAGTCGGACAGCTTGGAGAAATTGGTAGTGATAGGGGATTTCCAACGAAAAAGGAGAGATAAAGGACTAGTTAGATTGACTAATTAGGTAACGGAGTTTCGCAATTTTTATTTTATTCAACAGACTTTATTATTTCAAGCCCTCGCTATTCAAGTCTGGTAGAAGAAATTATAAAGTAGAAGATTTTTTATCATGTCAAGTCTAGCTATATACATACATATAAATAAATAAATATATATATATATATATTTAAACAAATTATGGTTTCCGTGGAAGGTATAAGTGAGAATTTTGGATAAAGCGCCTGTTTCGTAGATTTGGGTTGCAGATCTTATGTACCATTACAGGAAAGACCTTTCTTATCAGAATAAAGAATTCTTAAATAAGAAAAACAACAAAACTTCGTCTATCCTAACCTTACTTTATCTGACAAAACCTAGCCCGCGCCAAACATCATATATACGTTTTTACTTATTGTTGTAAGAAAAGAAATTCTAGTAATAGAGAAATCTTAAATAAAGTGAATATAATACGAGTATGCTTAGATAACGCTTTTGGCAGTAATTCAGTCTTGGCTCAAAATCGCCAAAGTAGAGTCCGGTAGAAATTTTACAGGCCATTGCCCACCCGGAAGACCATCTTAGAAATAAATAGATAGGCAAAGTGAGTATTTTTCCAGATCGCCAGATGTACGTTTCGAATAAAAAAAAGATATATTGAAACATCTCCCTCACAAAAAGTATGCTCTGTTAAACAACATGAAAAATTTGAGTCGTAGTTCATGCGAAATAAGTACATTTTTATTCAATTAATCTGTTGCTAGTGTTGTTATGTAAGAAAATTGCACGTGATGGATTTTATGGAAATTGAAAATGTTTTTTCTATTTAGTAGCGTGGATACAGTAGGAGATTACGATGCAAATATATTAATGTACCTTTAATTATAGCTCCTGAAAAACACCGGCTCAGAAAATAACAGGCTGGCTTATAAGTTAGCTACGCTAACATGCAACGTGACTACTAAAAAAATAAAAGAAACAGAATCTTCAAAAAACGTATACATTATAATGATTAATTAATATTTTCTACGATTAGTTAGATTACATCAAATGTAACCTTATTAAAATGTTAAATCCTAACCCAGCCTTAAATATGATAACTGAAGTTACTTTATTAACATATAGTAATTATAAAAACGCAAAGTAATTTAGACAAACGAAATCAATTTTTTGCTGATGTTTATAACTTTTAAACGTTAGGTACAATTCTATTGATGATTTTTAAAGAACGATTATCAGACGATTAGATGTACTCACTCATTTGATCGATAGTCAAATGTCCTAGAATCGCGGATATTTTAATGTTGCACAGTCAAGCTTAAAACTTATTTTAATTTAAATAATATTTGATTCTGTAGCAATTGAACATTATTACAATTATTTGCACATTGTATGTTATAAAAGACTTGATTGTTGAAGAAAGATTGTCTGAGTAGATTTGAAAAAAATAAATTCAGGTATAAAAATTGGGGTTACAAATCAAAATATTTAAGTTAATATGATACTTGTAACTAACATATTAAACATTATAAAAAATGCAAAGCGGTCTTACGCGTTCGCTAATGTATATATTGTTCTCACATCATGTTTTACTATTTATTATTGAAAATAAAAGCTACCATATTTTTTCAATGAATAAAAGTTGCAAGTATACATTAATAAAAAATTGTTTTCAAACAAATAATTATGCTCATGCACAAGATATAATATACAATCATATTATCATGATTGACATTACTTTTACAGCGTTTTAATGCAAAAACATATATTTTTTATTTTTAAATGATTATTAGGTACTTGTTTTTTATCCGACCAACACAAAACTTGTACCTAACCTTTTTTTTTTAACCTAACCTAACCTAACCCAACGAATCGAGCGGTCATGGAAATCTGCAATGAACGAAATAAACGCCACAACGGGACTCATCGTCATATGATAGATTCTTATCTCTGCGAGTACATATACATATACATTAAAAAAAATTGGTGGTCGGATAAAAAAATTGAGCAGTAAAACAAAAATAATAAGATACGATGTCTACATGTAAAATAATAAGTTGCCGTAGGATCAAAGGAGTGCGGCGGTGCACAGGTAGACAAGCGAGGTACTGACGTGATGGCGGGCGCGGGGTTGCCCTCGGCGGCGCAGGTGACGTGCAGGTCTGCGCCACGCCGCACGGACACCGCGCCCGGGGGCGGCGACGTGAAGCGCGGGGGCGACGGACTCGGCGGCTCTGCAACCACACAAACACCCACACGTTATACCTGCTCCTGCAAACACAACTCCCCGTCAGACGCAGCCTCTGCTGCCACGTGACACCGCGGAGCCTCAGGGCGAGGCACCACAAACTACAAAATACACATAATCACAATTATACAACCTCTCAGGATTGGCGGTCATTTTTAATGTACTCATCTTATTATGTGTTTTCTCTTGATCAGATTTGATGCATGCTCTAGTATTGAAGCCATTTTCAATATGTATATTTATATAAATAATTTTAAAAGGCTCGAGTATCGAAAAATTATATAATATTGACAAGACGTCGAAAAAATCAACGTTGGCCTTGTCTGCTGAATAAATGTGTGAAGATCTGGATATAAAAAATGGACAATATCAACGATGAAAAGTATGTATTAAGTGAACAATGCAATGAACCTTAAACATAGAAACTTAAACATATCTATTATAATTTATATAATTACTGTTGATAGAGAAAATTGTCTCTTTATCCTCTTCTAGTACCTCTCCTCATAAGAGGTTGGTGGTCATTTCATTGAATATATTCAATGAATATACTTGTCTTACTAATTTTGCTGTACATTCGACATGCAGCCACTGACGTAAGTTGAACCCAATGCCCCCCTTTTCTTCGATTTTTTCATGGAAAATAAGCTGTAGGAGACAGAATTGTCTGTACTTACACATTGTAACAATAAATATGGCTAATCCAGTGTAATTTTAGCTTACACCTTATATAACTCAATTGTCTTAGTGGCGAGCGGATAAAATATCTATAAATTAACAAGTAGGAAAAAAAATCCTGTTCTATCTGCTGTTGCAGAACTGACGTATTGCATTATTTTATCACATTGTTTTTAGGAAGCTTTTTATTGTTTAGTCATTGATTTTGATTTAATGCACCTTTGAAACAATTGATTACCTGAAAATTATTCTGAGCCCGAAAACAGAAATTCAGCAATGGAATGAAATTATTAATTAATATGCTAATACAGTACTGACCTTTCCCTAACCAAACTTGCATAATTATGTCAACATCACAACGCAGAATATATTTTAGTTTATTTATTTTGATATTTGTATTTCATTTGGATCAATTTTTTTTGAACTATTTATACTTTTATAAAATATCCCAGGATCTTTTGTAACTCATTTATACATCCTGAAATGATAAAATCGATCGGCGTCCACAAAAAATCTTAAGCTAAAAGCGATGCTCACCAACTTTAAAGAATACAAGCAATTTTGAAAAGGTACAAGGATTTTTCAAACATATGTCGCCACAAAGACGTATCAAGGAATATTATAAGGGAAAATTTACAAGCGTATGTAAAAAAAACTTTATATTTCAACGTTTGTCAAACTTTGCATGCCACATGTGAAATGACGACATACATGGCACAAAACAGTATGGATATGTACATGTATAATGTGTGTGATTTGAACAAATGCAAAGTTATATATATATATATATATATATATATATATATATAATAACTCAAACTTTTGATATTAGTTCTTGAAACTCTCACATAAACAAAATATACTTTGATATTATTAATTAAGTTTTAATATGATGATGATTCAGTTCTTTGATAATATATAAATATGCAGTTATTATTATACCTCAAGGGAGTGCGTCAAGTTTAAAGCGAGATAGATTCTCGGGCCTGTTTTCAAAGTGAAGTTGTTACAAAGTGAATTTTTATATGTTTATCGTATAAACTATCTAAAGTACTTACGTATTACGTATACACACATTTAATATTTTTTAAAGCGAAACTACTTAAAAACTTATTTTGAAGTCCTTTGTATAGCTATAGTTCACAGAAAAAAATTATAAAAGGTTTACTTTTTTTTTATACAGGCCGCTAATAAACGAAAATAAAGAAAAAATATTGTTGCAAATTTCTGATACAATTTAAAATGGAAACAAAAATACGATTAGTTGAAGACATTATATATTATTAAATATATACGTCCTTGATCCCGATCAGAGCACGACCAAGAATTTACCACTTCAATTATAATTTTAAAACACAGACTTCAATTGGACTCTTAATACGGTCACCAGGGAGGATCGATACCACTTCCCTGAGGTCCTCTGCAGCATTCCGCTCCGCTCAGGTATTCATTATCTCTGAAAAAGAATCTATCCGTAGAATAAGCTACCCGCTGGAAAATAAATATTTAAACCGAAAGCAGATAAATACGAATTAAAAAAATCAAATGGAGAATAATAATAAAAAATGGTTTCGTGGTCCACTGCTACGCTATCGATGTTAAAGCTACTGGATTTTCCCCAAAGTTTATGAAGAGCTCCCTTGGAGACTTTAGTTTGTCGAGGAGACTAGTTGCCTCATTTCGAGAAAATTCCCATTGCGGTCCTACTAGACCGGGGAGGTCAGAAATCAAGCAACAGATTTTCATTGCGAGTTTAGAAATTTAAATGCCCAAAAGACTTTCAATAGTTAGCTTAATTGTTTAATTCGGGTCACGGACTTTCACGGTTGATGGTTTATACATAATATTAAAAATAAACCATTGAGAGCAAATAAAGTAAACACACGAAGCAAAACCACTCTTTTATTGAAAGTAAAAGTATCATGTGGTAGTGTGTAGCGATTTGTGGTTCTTAAAAAATTAAACGAATCTAAAGAACCTGTATTATCAGCTCTGTTAGTTGATTCTTGTATATATTTATTTTTTTAGATAAACGCTTGTGGTTTACTTGAGATGAGTAAAGTAATTTATTATTATTAACCTTATAGTAAATCATTATATTTTGGGAAAAAAGAAGATATTGAAAAATATGACCAAGTAGAGTTGGGTAGTAGAGTGAAATAGACAAATGTTGCCAATTATGATACCTATTGAGTTTATCCACAGAAATATTTTTCTGCTTGCAGTAAAATAAAGCATCTAATATAATATATACTGATATGTAATATGTAATTGTATTATAGAATATGAACGCAATTTGACTTAATGGAATAATATATTATTGGGTTTGAAATACCCAGGTGTGTAAATTTCATAAGACAGGCCGCTGTGGTAATGTTTCTGGCTTCTTAGTTGCGTATTTATTACTGTAATATATTACGCCTGTTATATAGGAATTGTAAATTTCAGTACGCATTATTTGCTAAGAAAATACAATTATATCGAGGAATACCCTAAAAAGCATATTAACGAGAAATAGAAAAGCGAAGAGTTTTTCGCGAGGACTTCAGAATTATATTATTTATGAGGTAACTCGATATGAAAGTTTTGACAGACAAAAATGAAGTATTAAATGCGATGTGACTGGTTGCAGATAAGGCCAGTAACGACTGCCCCGCCTCACCCGTTATGAGAATTATATTACGAACAAAAATACTCAGTCGAGGCAAATGCTTCGGGAACCTGACAGACAACCTGACAAGCCGCTATCGGGAGGAACAATATTCTCAGAGGAATTTACAATTTCGTTTTCTCGGAATAACTCAATTAGTTTAATTATATTTCGGTTTTGATTTTACCGAGGATACAACGAGTGGATTTTAACAAGACACCAAATTAACCAAATAAATGTTTCAACATCGGAGTAGTTGATAATTAGACTAAACTCAAATATCGCTAATAACAATAATTAAATTAATTTTCAAACGAAGAGATGGATATATTTTTGTCATTGTTTGTACTACAAAGGCATTGAGCGCAAGCGGATCGTGATACTTATATTTTAAGAAGATGTTTAATTAGAGGATTGAGTTCTGTGGAAGTCGTTAATTTAAACTCGCTACGGAATCGATTAGGGATTGAAAGCGCGTTAGCCGATTTGTTTTATAATTCCAGTGCCGATTTAGCAGCGTTGATCGGGTTATTCGGGATTTCCCGGGGGTTGTCTGGAGACGTGGAGGGAGGAATGCACATTCCAGTTAATGAGGAGCCGCGTTTGAGTTTCTCTGTATGGCGGGGTGGAAACTTTCCCCGCAGCTGCCACTTCGCCTTCAGATGTGATGTGGTCAATTAGGACGGCTGCAGCTCTCGACTGGGAGTGGAAATGCTGCTACAAAGTTGCCTTTAATTTTCTAAGGCTAAATTTAGTTTGACTAGTCATTTACTTGAACAAGAATGTACAAGTTTTAATATTCCAAAGTAAAATTTGTTATGGTTTTGGAAAGATTGGATGTAATTTGTTCAAGTGTAATAAAACCGAACAACAAAGCAGTATGGAGTGAGATTTACTTCAGTTATGTAATTAAGATATTGATAATTGACGTTTATTAATGGACAGCACGAGGATATCTTAATCATGTAGCAGTAGAATGTGGTCGATCTTTCACACTAGACAGCTTGACGTAGATAATGGTTTTGATTATGCGTGAGTTATTTCTGGCAACTGGCTAACGAGAAATACATAAATCATTCCAATATTAAATAATATATTCGACTAATATATTGTTGTTATTTATGTTTAAAAACATTTAGGATGAGAACTATCGATGTGTAGCTAAAACGAAAAATTCTGTCAGTACTGTGCTTAATAAAAAAAATATTTATTCGCTTATTATAAATTTAACATGGTAGTATTTATATGTTGTACTATCTGAATATCTTATTAATAAAAGATTTATAGTATATTTAGCAAAAATTGTTAATATATTGATTAAACATGTTATTAAAAGTAAATTTAAATAGTTTTATGTAAATGTAAATTAATATGTTTGTATCTAATGTGAATATATAAATATTTTATTCTTTATTGTCATTGGAACGCAGTAAATTTTAAATCTATATTTTGATAAAAAAATGTGTATTGAAAAGCAAGTTCATTTTGTGTTGACCCATGTCTGTCTCTTTAGGACCTTCCTTATTGAATGTTGTCTATTTTTTTCTATTTAAATAATATTTTGTACTCGAGTAAGAATAATGCTAGCATCAAATACCAGAGTCAAAATGATAAAACTAGAAATATACTAGATTTATGCTTCATATATGAAATTTTAGTCAAATAAAGTTTATGATGTAGAAGCCTGACAGAGTGGAGTGCTAGGGAGGGTGCGCAGGGTACCTGTGACTTCCATGCTGACGGGGGTGCTCCTCGTGCGCTGGTTGGTGAGCGTGTTCTCCGTGGAGCACGAGAATTGCGCGTGGGCGTCCTCGGCCCGCACGCCCCGCACGAGCAGAGTGTTGCCGGTCACGATGAGGCGCCCACCTTCAGGAAATCAAATACTCATAATAATCAACCAAATTTTGACGAAAATACACAGCCAAACTGAAAATAATGTTTTAAGTGACTGAAAAATTTATATCGAAACCATGTCTTATAAAAATAATCAAGTAAAAGGCACTACCCTTGCCGGTGTTAAAAAACACAAGAAATCTATTCCATTTCCATTATTAAGAAATATTTATTTTAAATTATACTAAAAAAATACCATTTCAGTTAAGGAAAGAAAAGATTTTTATTCATAATTTTAGGAAATAGTTATATTTTTCTTTGTAGATATTTGCAGACCCAAACTTACATTCCGAATTTCCTCTCATTTTTTAGAATGTTAATATTTTTAAGAAAGGATGGAAATTGTGAGCACACTTCATATGCCGTGGGTTCAGTAGCGACCACATCGTAAAGACCTTTGATCTCATTTCCATGTTTCCAACATCAAACGTTTTCTTTCCATCTCGAAAGCTTTCATGTAATACAACTAGATATAAAATAATTTCCATAATATAAGAGATTTCATCGAGAGAGTAGTCGGTTTTACATTTTTATTTTCAGAAAGTTGTATAAACACCGCATAATTATCTTAATGAAAGTTTTTCTGATTAAAAAAATACCAAATATGCATAAACAAAAAAGGGTTATAAGTATAAATGATTTACTTGTATTTGTAATATAATACTTTCAGCTACCAGAAAAATGCTTTCACATAATTCTTCAGATATCGTTTTCAGTATGATATATAGAATCCTCAAGCCCTTTTAGGTAGTCTCTTAAGGAAAGTGTCATATATCACTAAGGTACCATTTATATATATTATTCGAAATTCTTTCTTATATATGTAGCTGCACTAACATTTAGATTTATTATCCAGAATGTCAAGCATATTGCCAAAAAATAATATGACGCATAATTAATTTTGATATTTATATGAAAAACAAATATATTTTCATTTTATTTTTGTTTAATACAACTTAAAAAATGCACGCCATTTTTAGTGATATGAGCAAAGTATTTTTTGTTTAAAAATTTTAATCACACGTAAAAATTAAGACGTTATTTAAACACAATATAATATATTAAAAGTTATTTAAAAAAATATATTTTTTGAATGTATTTATTATACGAGTGCGACTATATTTTTATGTTTAACGTATACTGACTTATTATCTACACCAAAATCTCCGTTTACTCTCGTTTATGATCTTATTTGCGTCCTTATGCATACGGATTGTAACTAAAAGCTTATTATTAAAGTTGCTGAAAAAACCATGCGTGGGACCGCCTTTACTAAAGTGCTATTTTCGCTTATTCGCCCTCAACCCTTGGAGAGTTTTCTTCTCCAAAAGACTCGTTCATCTTGGCCACATACAAACCCTTGTCTCCATTTGCACTCCCCCAAGGCTCCAAATAAAAGAGTACTTTCAACCCTTCCTATTCTCCTGACTTCTTTCGTTCGTCGTTATCATTATTCATGGTCGCGGATGTTCGTCCTCATCTCAGTTCAATTATTACTTCGTCTCGATTTCATCTTGTTAGCATTTTGACATCAGAAATTTATGAGATATTATTAATACTATTACTTTTATCAAATGAACTAAATTGAATATGAAATAAACACACACTAAAAAATGATAAGTAAGGATCGTAGTAGTGTACCACGAGTAGCCAATTTAATTTTATCTGCTGAGTTTTTTTTTAGGTTTTTTAAATTACATTAAAATAAAACGGAAAGAAATCTTTTGTATAAAAGAAGCACATTGTTTTTCCACGAAACCCTGTTTTTCATCAGATAGAGAAAATGTACTCAAGCTCCCATATATTTAAACTAAACTAAAAAAAAAAAACAACTTGAGTGGTTGGCGATAGTAAATTAACTGGATTCTTTAACTATAGCTGACTTGTTCTTTGTTCTCATTTCATTTAAACAACTCGTTTTGCATTTATTTTTTTCATGTACATAAAAAAAAAAGCTGTAACATATAATTTTATGAAACATTCAAAGACTCCATTTCATTATATCGTGTTACGGTTTTCGTAATTTTTACACTGATAAATATCAAGCTGTGTTTTGTGATGGTACAGTAAAATAATATGGGATCGTCCCAAACAAAGTGTTCATCCTTCCTTAAGCTGCGTGCGACATCTCACGAGTAAGATAAAAAAAACTATAAAAATGAAAAGACCAATCGCCTCTCCTTTTTTAGCTACATAAAGAAACAACGATTTTCTTATCTTGCGAACCCGTCTCAAATTCCTGAAATTGACTCTTACTTAAATAAATTCATTATACTCAAATATTATAAAACACAAATAATTTACATGATATCGATAGAAATAACTAAAATTGATCATTTTTGATATTATTATTTTTTTTGTTAAGTACGATTCTAAAGTTTTCATAAGATAAATGATAATTTATTTTACTAAGGAGGTTTGGACGCTTTATTAACCCTTTGTCGTCCCCCCGTTGTTTCGACCTCCGCACCGCAAGCCGAGGGTGAGCCCAGCAATTTAAACATCTCTTAAAACGCAAAGTATGCGGTGTTGAATAAAATTGTATTACTTGAAACGTCTAAACTTTATTGATAATTACAAACAGAAAGTCGTTTTAACCGATGAGACCTACAAGATAAAAATTTCTTGCAATATTTAGTGCTGTATGACATCGAGTATGTTGTTTAAGACACTGTGAGCTTGGAATGGTACAGAATACTTTTAATGTAGCAGCTTACGCAAACCATTAGGTCGGGCTAAATGCTATAATTATGTCCAACATAAAACATTCCACATGACATTTTTCAAGTTGTTAAAACTCGAATTCCTGTTTTGTAGAATGAAAAAAAACAACCTTTCTTATGAAGAAACTCATCTGAAATTTTAAAATACAATGTCTGACCTTAAACCTCACTTAGTGTAAAGGTGAAACTAAATTATGTCACGTTTATAATATGAATTTGATTTTATCCTACTCTGTCGGTCGATTGACTTTATAATTTTTAAATGAATATTTCAAAATAAATATATATCTATCATTATTTCAGTGAAATTTGGAGATGATTGATAACGGGAGATCATATTTTCGTTTATAAAAGTAAGTTTAATGTATTGTAAAGAGAAACTGGTGATAATTGGATTTTACGGAAAGATTCTCAAAAGAAAAATATGGTTTTACGAAATTATTGAGTCAAATATATTTTTTTAAGCATATTTATTTGCCTTTGGCTTTAAATGTTTATTTCTTGATGCAAAGTAAGGCTGTTGGACTTTATTTTAGATTATATGTGATTTAATTTTTGTTAAATCATTTTTTCATAAAACTATTTTATATTGACATTATTATTTATATTTTTTCACAATATTCAATACAACTCCTTTTTTATAATACAAAATTTAAATAAAAAAATTAAGTATACTTTTTTTGATCTTTTATAATTGTATATATATTTTTTTCATGCAAATATGAATTTTCACACAGATAATGTATATGGTCGTACAAATAATCTAACTTTTACTTTACGGGTTGTAAACAAATTTAAATTACGGCCTCTGTGACTTTTTTTGCTATTCTTCGGCCTAAGAAAACAAGAAAAAGTTTTCACGACTTTTGTAAAGAGCGTTATTTCCCTTATCCAACCAAGTCAGGCAGACGTGCCTGCGTATTGTGATTAATGACACATAACCCCGTACAACACCGGGAAACTCCAAAGAATTCACAGAACTTACAAAGAAGCGACAGGAAACGCATTTACCTAAAAGAATTTTATCCTAACAAAAAATTTGCTAGATGGGAAATATGGAGATGTCTAAATAATAATGAGATTCAAGAAGTATTTGAATATCGATGAGATTTACAGCAGTTGAAAGAAATTATAAAAAAAAGAATGAAAGCGCTTTTAATATATATTGATCTTTTGATAATTTTTTTTTTAGAAATAATGAGATAAAATTAAAACTAACAAAACAACATTGTATTAGCAGTAAAACTCGCGAAACAAATAAGGGTTGTTGCATATATTTAGATAGACGTACTAGTATTGTGCTAACAGGAGTAAAATGTGAACTTCTGAGTAATAAAATACAAATAACACACTAAATACTAATCACGTTGAATAAATAATTAAAATGTACAAATATTTAAGATGCTTATTGAATTTGACGTATCTACATAGTTAATCCATAAATATTGGAATTATTATGTCAGAAGTTGTGTTGAAAAAGTAGCAAACGTGCCATGCTTAGAGAGCGCGCTAATCTCGGTAACAATCGGTTACGTCAGTAAAGTTGTCATAAAACACTGGCGCGTGTTGACGACCACTTTCCCTGTCTTACAAAACAACCCCTTCTAAGACTTATAGTAAAACACACATGACATCGTACTTGAAAAGTATATAAAAGCGTTGACAAAATCAATAGCAACATACGATTTCCAGCTGATACAGATCATACATTATTTATCTGTCAGATACGATTTCAGATTGATTGCTATGAAGATTTATGAATGATCATTTGCCCGCACATTAAGGTTGTAACGGAGCTTTCGAATTTGTTATGTTGAATGACTTAATGGCGTTTGGTAAGAGATGAGTGGAATAGTCACCTGCGTCAGGTTGGCCCGGGAGCAGCATGGAGTCGTCCTTGAACCAGGCGTTGACGGAGATGTGGTCGCGCACGGACTGCGGCACGACGCACGTGAGCACGGCCGTGCTGCCCGCGCTGGCTCGCGTGCCGGAGATCTGGATGTCGTACTCCTGCCACACCACTGCAACCAAACACACGAGTAAGGAGTAAGCACACGCCTTCTGCAGTTTATGAAGTAACTTAATGCTCTCCAGCGCTTTATTGTTTTAAGTGCAGGCTTGTTCTTGTTCTTAAAGGAACTTAAGATTCATGAATACTCGTAAAACGTACCTATGCTAAGCAGTACTATAAGTAACAGTGGAGCGAGTCTCTATGAGTAATACAGCATTTTTTGCCTTTGAGTATTGCTTAATAATAATAAAAAAAAAATGCAAGCATAATCAGAAGATAAATATATTTATAAACATACATTTTTTAAGAATAAATAAAAAACACAATATTTATCATCGGGCATTTTTTTAGTATTGTAAAATTGCATAGCAGCTAATATTTAAATATGCAAGTAAAATACTAAATTAAACGAAATATTAAAATTATTTATAACAGTTTTGCGAGTAACATAATATCAATCAAAATTGGAAAATATAAAATCGTTTGTCTAATTTACTTTTAATATTAATTTCATATAACATATATATTAAATATATGTACAACCCTAAAAGCAATTGTAATGCTTATAATACTGCAGTAAAATTTAACAATTGTATTTATCGTAGAAAGCAAAAAAAGTTTTATACAAATAAAACAAGGAATACTGCGGAATTGCTTGGGACATTATTGTTTTTTTTCAATTTCAGCAAAGCTGCTCGAAATGCAATCTCAGTAAAACACACACATGGTCCGGCAGTTAATTCCACAATTCGAGTCGAATGATTTCCAAGCCCCCGGTCTGACGGCCGGGGAGACCCCTCGACTGTCAGTCCCTGATTGCGAGTTCCACGAGCCTCGCATGTTATATATTTATTTTCGTTTCAGTAGTTCAATTTGCAGGTTTTGTTTGTCTGCGAATCGACGCTCCTGGAGCGGCAGCGCAGGAGTAACGCGGCGGCGAGGGCGCCCCGGAAGAAATCATCGCATCAGTAAAATAAACAGGCGCTATCGAAGCCGGAGTGGAGGTGCGTCTTCATAAAACTTTACGACGAGAGGATCCCTGGAGTAACCGTTGTTTTGTTTGGATACTCGGCACCCTTTTTTGCTTGAACTGACATTTTTTGTGGAAAAATTGTGGAAATATAATCATACTGTCATGTATCAATACTAAAATTACTTGAGTTTGAAATTTGTTTAAATATTTCAATATATATATATAAATATGTTGTAAGGTGAAAAACTTAAAGAACAAAAATATGACTAATGTTGTTGGTATACACTTTTATCAATATGGTAAATATTTTTTTATACTTATTAAAATAAAAGCCCACAAGAAAATGATTAAATACTTAAAGTAGTAATAATAACGTGTCTTCTCAGTTCAATAATATTTAATCAGATTCTCCACAAGGATTCCAGAGAATAATTTTCAATCGTTTGAAGCCATCCACGAGCTGCTCTCATTCACAATTGTCTAGAAATTTTGTTCGTCGAGAGTGATATGGGATATATTTGAACGTAGGTACATAACATATATACCCCGGAAGTGTTTTACTCTTCCTTGCAATAATACATGTGTTATCTTTAGCTTTCCCACAGAAATGCGATTCGACTTACCACTCAAATCACATACTTAACTATAAGTTTGAATTGTGATCCTATGCTCTCAAAATACAAAAGGAAAATATAATTTATGTTTTTATACTTAACCGATAGATTTTTATTAAAAAAATATGAAATAATAATATTTCAACGCTATTTTTAAAATCTACCCCATTTATGAATTTACTAATTTCATTTAGTAAGAAGTGTAGAATTAAAGTAATGTCTATTAATACGTTAAAAAGAAAAATTAAATATGTATGTGACTTTAATATTAATTGAAAAATTAATGGATACAATAAAACTTTAGAGATGATAAAAATATAATTTGAAAAATGACTGAAAATTATTCAGAAGTTTTAAGTTCTCACGCAATTCTCTGTAAGCGAGTCGTTAACCTCAAAAAACAAACAATTTGTAATATTCATAACTAGAATGAGTAAATGACAAATAAACATAACGTTTTATCGCAAAAAATCTAAATTGTAACAGAAATAATTAATGATAAATATTTATAAAACAATGAAAAATATAAAATTTACTTCATTTGTAAGTGTTTTAAATGTGCGCCTCAGAGAATAATTAAATTTAAAGCCTTTTCGTATGAATTAAAAACAAAAATTCGAGAAATTCATATCGTCCAGTGATTTTCACTCTTTAAGACTGAAAAATTAACGTCATCGTCACGCAAATAAGTATTCCAGAGGCGCCCCCACACAAAAGCCTGATAAAGATTGAACCTCAGATTGTTCCGAAAAGTTTCCAACAATAATTATACGGTGGAAAATTTATGAAGATAATTTATCAAAAAGGGTTAGCTGTTGTGGTTCCGTAGGCCAAATTTTCAACGTGAAATTTGAAGCAGGTTTATTAAATGTAAAGTTTATTAATTGTTAATTAGTTATATTGAGAATTGGATTCTGTGCTATATTTTTAAACAGTTGTAAGGTTAAGTTAAATTAAAATAAATCTAAAATTCTTAAGAAATTAATCACATTAAACACATTTAAGTTATAAATTGCAGTTTACTTTTATCTTGGTTAAGTATGTTTATAAGCCAAACTACCGATATGTTAAGTAAGTATATTCATTACCAATATGATTAGGCACATTAGTTCATACATAGAAGATGATTTAAAGAAACTCTCAGAAAAATATCATCGTGGTTTGTGTGGGATTTGAGATTATTTTTCTGAGAGTTTCTTTAAATCATCTTCTATGTATGAACTAATGTGCCTAATCATATTAGTAATAATATAATAAACCCGTAATGGTAATAAATACGCATCTGATTGACGTTAATCAAAAAATCGACATAAGTATATTCAATTTTTCCCCCAGTAGTATAAATTCATAGAAATAAAAATAAATATTCGAAACATTTATACGACTCAAATAATACATAACTAATTTGTGAAACTGTGTTTATTTACTTTACAAAATCTTGTTTTAAAATATAGTTTTTTATACATTTCCCGAAAATCTGAATATAAGTGTAAGAACTTATAGAATGACCTATTTAAAAGAATAAAAAAATATGTTGATGTAAAGAAAACGTCTCATTTATATAGATTTGAACTTTTTTTATGAAAATCTCATTCTTCAGTAATTTAAATAAATATTCCGAATTGGGATCTGAACAGAAACTTTCTCACTCGATTTGCATGATTGCTCCACGAGAGAGCGTACGAGCTTCCGGCAATTAGTTTTTTTCAATTAAAATGAATTTATTCAGCTTCCGTTACAGGGATTCCTTCAGGATATCGAAAAACCATTTGCAACCCTTCCGGGGTCCAGCCCCTAACATAAAGCCTGTAGTACAAGACCCACCTGGCCTCGGACCCACATAATCCGACCTACAACATTACTTTATGAGTGTATGCGAACAAGTTCACACGTTTATTAGGGTTCTATCACTCTCCTATTTGCGAGAAGAGAAAATGAAGTTTTGAGATGAGGTGAGCCCAACAAGGTGCTGCTATTTAAGGTGTTATGACTATTAGTATCGTTGTTGGCAATAAACCATTAATAATTCCTAAAACAGCTAAGCAATCTTTTATAATTGGTTTTCCTTAAAAATACGTTAATTATTACCAAAAATTGAGTTTTGAAGGTTAAATGTTTATTTATAAATATTTTGTAACTTATAAAATGATAAAGTTTGTTTGTAAAAGTGAAATAATTTTTTTTTTAATAAAATTTCGAAAACAAAGCTGTAGGGTTACATAAGAACTCCTGATTTATACGAACAACCGTTTTAATAAATGTCATCAGAGATTGTAACCTGCCCTTAGGTGCTTGGTAAACAAATTATATAATTACAGGCATGTACACGTAATCAAGGTACTTTGAAAATTTACAACGACAAAACGTACTATTGCTTCGTTTTTTTCAAGAAGAAAATACTCAGTTATGCAAGAAGTATGAATTAATAAGAGATTATAAAGAAAATGAATGAAAACTTTTGTAAAGATAAAATGAGGCTGATAGAACAGATAATGTAATATTAATTACAAATTTAATTTTCAACCGAACAATCATGCTATGCTGTAATAAATTATGTAACATGATGATACACAAAACGTGTAGTGAAATATTTGAAATTTATAATTTACCTAAAAACTTAACAATATTTCGTTTAAAGCTGTTCCATTATTGTGAAATTACTTTTGCGGATTCCTCGCGTGTACCCATTTTGTATAAAGTCAAATAAGCATAGATTTTGCAACTGGAGCTGAACAAATATTATGCAATTATATTAATGTAACAACGCATAACCTCTACAACTATTAATTAGCATATTGCATAATAACCACAGTTGGAGTTACAGTACTCCAAATATTCCTCTGTCCAATAATATAAATTTGAAATTTAATATACGACTCGCTTGATATTTATAAAATAAAAATACACATATCAGACTTTATTTTTTTATAAGCTTATTTCCTATGAAATTGTAAACTTGTATAATTAAAGTCAAAAATACTTCAACAACTAAAATATAAATCATGAGAAATTAAAAAAATACTCAAAATGTATTTGGTTTTAAAAACGATTAAATAAAGCGATTTGATTCATACTTTGTTTAAAAAAATTATTATTTATTCACATTCAATATATTTTTTTAATACATTAAGAAATATAAAAAAAGCATTAAATAGTTTATTTGGGATAATATAAAAATAAATATGTCAATTAGACAAGTAATTAAGCAATGTGAATGGATTGATTAATTTATATTAATTACAAAATTCAAATTATTCATAGAAAAATTATAATGTTAAATCAAAATTAGTATTAATCAAAATAAAATAATTAAAAATAGTACGATTTCTCAAATTTTAACTTCTCAAGCGATATGTTCTGCAAAAACTATCCTCATTATTTTATTTCTTAATTCCAGATCTACGTATGACATTTAATTGCTCTTCTATTAATACATATTATTTAACTTTATTTCTTTTAATCTTATGTTTTACTACTAATTAGTTTTATTATATACATTTTAGCTTAATTTTTTTGAAATATTACAAACTAATAAATCGGAATTTAAAATAATTTGTTTATTTATGTAGACCATAGGTTTTTAAAGTAATTTTAAAATGAATACTGTCTTGTTTAATTTAAATTGAAAATAATTTTTATATACTTTCATAGAACTTGCACGTACATTATTTAGTATTAAAAACGAAAACGTAAAATATGAGCAATCATAAGTTATTTTTATTTAACGTAAGCTCCAAATGTCTCATGATCAATCCAGCTTATCCTCACTGCTTAGTAGCTATTCTCCAGGCTTTAGCGTTCCTAATCTTTTGACAGGTGCCAGGATTTACATCCCCAAAGAAGTACACAAGAAGGTTTCGTACGCAACAAAATATTGAAAAGCATCAGACCGTTCACATGCGATGGAAATATTTCGTTTAACTGAAGATAGAGTTTTTTTCTTGCTTAGTGCAAATAATATATTTTTAGTGAAATGAATTTATAATAACACACCCAAAAAATCTATATTACCACAACACAGAAGCGTGCGGGAAGAGTCGAAGCAAAAACAAGTCATGCAATATGTATCATGAGATAAAGTCATCCAATATGCACGAGATCGACGCTATTTAATAAATTATTTTGAAGTGTTTCGAAGCGGAAGTGAAGAGAAAAATATAAATATTTAATATGTTCATACTTTTGCGCATTCATCTGTTATGAATGTTGCTTTTACGCATATTCATATTCTGTATTATCATATTTTATCATTTTGCGTGGTGTTTATTTGCGTAAATCCACATCAAGCGAACGCTTTATTTTTACCCAGTTTGTCTAAATATTTGTGGTTTTCAGCACCGCTACAACTGTGAAATGAATACTAAACCTAGGTGGGTAATTTTTCCGAGTGTGGAAGGGTCCATTGTCTGCTGAAAGCCCGACTCCGAAATCAATAAGTTCCTCCTAGAAATAGCCCGCCACTCAATCAGGAACTACAACCCTCCAGTCAAGTACTTCCATTGATTTATTAATTAACAGTTACTCCCTCGTTTGATGGGTTTCTTAAGACAATTATCTTCAATATATAGCCAGATACTATCGATGTGAAATATTTCTTACAGTCTTTTCATCGCCTTTTCGAAGAGTTTGCGTTTTGTTTATTCAATAACGAGTTTGCTGATAATTATAGTACATACGCACATACCTTCACTTTTATTAAGCTCGTTTAAGACATTAAGTAGGATACGGTCGTAATTCAAAATTACGTCAGAGTAAATAAAGGTTTGATTAGGCTTTTGTGTATAAAGTCCAATAAAATATTTTGATAAAACATTAAGCGGCCATTTGGCGATAAACATTTCAAAAAACAATGTAAATTTACTCGTAAATTGTACATTTTATAATACATACTTCTGCCGAATTTAAATATTTCATTGTTCGACCGATAGCCTACAAACAGTTTGGATAAAATGTACGATTATAATTTCAATAAAAAATGTATATAATATATTCGATTGAGCGCGGAGTCTCCACTTTTTCGTGGCCGCTGCCTCTAGTACTAGAAATGAAGTGTCGCAGTATGGAGGGCGTGTAAACTGTGAAGTGATAAAAAAAATATTAACAAGCATTCGAAAAAGTGCGCTCGGTCGGCAGCTCTCACGAGACCGTATCAATATTTTTTGAAGCGAAAATTTTCCCTGCTCCGGGTGGAGATTTAGACGTATTCAGAGGCTGTGTTGCGTTCAAATGAACCCATAATTTTAAGGTTCATCAAATATCGGATATATTCTGGAATGATATAAACAACACAAACACATTACTAAAGAATGTGTTTTTAAAAATTATTTTATAGGTAAGCCAAGATGCAAACATTATAATATTGATATATCTTATCTGCAGTACAAGAAACATTGGTAGCGCATGTAAAATATTCTATAAAATATATCTTATACTTTAAAATAATATTTTATGGATAAAATATATATCTGAAGTATTTAAGTTTATTTGATACTACAGCTATTGTATTTCCATTACAATAAATAACTAATTTGTGATGAAAGTAAACATTTCGAGTACGAGTACTTTGTGAAATCCTGTAAAATGAAGTGAGATTACAGAGACGAGATGAAGTGCCTGGCAGATTCTATCCCGAATGTTGCTCACGTCCCGCGTCACGCGGGGAGCGGTGAAAGTGTGAGCAAACGTGAGCACCGCCAGCCCGAGGGACCCTAACTTTATGCTAATGAAAATTCTCATATTCTTATTATTTAACAAAATGATTTACTTTCCACGTACTTGCGGCAAAGCAAACCGAGCGAGATAAGTTTTCTCAGGTTTCGTAAAATAAAAATAAAGGATTTCTTCGAAAGAAATTAAAATTCGAGAGTGGCAAACAGCTTTTTAAAAAGGTAAGTGAACTAATTTTACTTTGTGATTTTTTTTTAAATTTCGTAAATCATTGTTGCCGTGGCTTTAAATTATATGATATTAAAAATGTTTTAAAGTACGTTTGGCTTTATTTTAAAACTTGACAATCTGGCTTGGAGTCTATAAATACCAATTTGCAGGGATCTAACTATACATTTTTCATAGGTAAAGCTGCCTAGCAGTGCCCGGTCACGTCTCTGATAAATGCTCCTGTACCGAGGCAGTAATTTCGCCGTGTGCTGTACAAGATCGATAAGTGCGGCTTGAATTATAAATCAGTTTTATTACTCACGCCGTGACAAATTTTCGCAATGCGAATTATTCTTCCTTTTCTTTGAAAGATTATTCTAATATTTATCACTGAAGCTGTTTGCGGGTTTGCCATGAATTAAATATAAATCATATCCTCGACAGAAACACAAATATACCACAGAGTGCTTCGAAATTAAAATAAACCAGTATGAAAAAGTCCCAGATTCTGACAGCACAATAAAATAATAACGTCTGCAATTAGATCAATATTTTTTGATATTATCATCGTTGTTTAAAAAGTACAATAACCTCATTCACTACTTTTGTTACAGGTATAATTTATTCTAAAAGCTAATTCTTGAAATCCTTAAATATATCAATATATTTTACAACGGTTTTAACTTAAATCCCTTCACATAGATAAATGCAAGAAATACCTAAATGTATCGCTTAAACTGTGATTTACCGATGTTGTTTTATTTTATTCAATGAAAAAGAATAATAATAAATGCGTACAAAGTTACCTTTGTTATTTAAATGAAACAAAAGGTATTATTCATATTATAATTGTAAGGTAATAAATTATTTCTGGTAATTTGGAGAAGTTATGAAAGCCTACACAGGCTGATAACCATACATTATGGTATATATTATAATAGATGTACAAATAATCGCGGCGGTAACATAATAGGTACATTAATGAACACTGATATAAATTTCTATACACATTTAGAATTTTTAATATTTAGAGAAGTAGCCTGGACAATTTTTTTTATTTATTAGACTCAGTAAATAAACGTTTTTAATTAAAAACAACAATTCGAATATAAAACCAGTAGAGTACGAAAAAAATATGTGTACATTATAAAACAAAAGTCATCGTAATCACATTTCCTATGTTTCCTGTCAATAACTGTGCGGAGATATAAAGGAAAATTAACTTATATTTATGACTTAGAACTCCTTGCCGGGAAACAAATGTTACCCTTCACACAGGACGTAATCAAACTATCAAATGAGCTACCAGGAAACCCATTAATCAAGGCCTTAATCATGGCGGTTAGGTCGCGTGTGTTGTCATCTGTACTGTGCGCCATAACCTCTGGGCGTGTGAGTACTCCTGCACGTCAGTATGAGAGATGGCTCTACGGGTACTGATAATATGTATCTCAGTAGATTATCGCTACCCGCTGCATTCTATTATGGTTCTAATGTCTCCAGAATAACCAGATGCATGACCGGGGGTGGTACAATTTAAATCCCATCTAAAACCTCTCGATTTGCACAAAATAACAAGTTCTAAACATCTCAATTTTAATTCTCAGTAATTCATGTACTATGTAATTTAATCACTGTTGATTCTATTTTTATAAGTATGTTGATTGAAGCAATATCATTAATATTCTTATAAGCCATAACAGTCAATAATTCTCTATAGCGTGCTTAATCATATTTTTGGAATTATGCCTTTGAAATTACGAAACTTTGACTTCGAGGAAACTTGAAGCTACTTTGACATGAAATATAAAATCAATAAACTGATACTAGTTGTTGAAGGCTGTTTCGGTCAACGTATGTCAGTAAAATATTAAGAAAGTATCACGTTATATTAAGGATAGAATAAAATATGGCTACGATACGCTTTCAAATGATACTGAAAGGTTAACGTGAAAAATTATTAATGATAACCTCTCAGCTCTCAGGTTAGAATCGATTTATAATCTTCAGGTGGTTTTCTGAAGTTTTTGAAAGACAAGCACCATCATAGATGATAAATTAGTTATTCGATGTAGAGAGACGTGACGCCACACTCTATCAGTGGAAAGCTCGGATGAGAAATACCAGATTGTCAGAAATGGATTTAAAATTTTTGAAAATTAACTAACATTAAAAATAATTTACGTTGCTATTGATTTAGAGATAATAAAAAACGCAATCTATTAAAGCAGTAATGTTTTTGGTAATAAATATTCAATAATGTTTGTCTTAAGATTTTGAAATAAATTATTATTTTAAAGCAATATGAAACGAACAATACATTTATTCATATATCATATAAAAGTAATAAAATACAATTTAACTTTCTCAATTAATTAAGCAATGAATTTGATGAATAAAAAGACGGCTGGGTCTCAGCTGCTCCACATGAAATGTAACGATCTTCGGGTGGCTTTTGAGTAATTATTCTTTGCATTGCTTAAGAAGTTTATTGATTGTCGGTGTATACTTAATGCCATACCTGCCGTGACGTGCATGTCCCTGGACAGGATCGTCCCTGCGGTGTTGGAAGCCCTGCAGCGGTAGGCAGATCCGTGGACATCCTGCCTGTACTGCTGGGCCGGGAAGGGGCTGAACACCAATGACCCGTTATTCATTGGAATCCTGAAAATAATATTTTTCATGCTTAAATTAAGTTCCATAAAAACATCAAGTTCCATGTAAAATTTCTAAAGAAAAATCTGTGAAACATATGTATTGAATAATAGACTTCTTCTGAAATTTACTATTTCGGATAAACTAATTCTTTACTTATTGATCCTGTATTTTATTTTTTCATTACCCTATTTTTATACAATATTTCATTTCGTTATGTTTATAAATTGATATTATTTGTCTTATATTTAAAATAATGTGATTCAAGAACACACTAGTTTCTTCTCATACTCGCTTATTAAAAGGGAGCGCCACGGGAAGCAAGAAGCTGAAAGCTGGAGTTTTAATTTAAATTAAATTCCTGTGCATGTCTTTGAATTCAATGCGCCTCTCTACTCTAAGAAAACCTCACAATTAAGTCTCTCTTGCTGAAGAGTTCATAATAATTTATTTTTAAAACTCATGGAAGCCATTGAAGTGAGTAAACATAAATAACTCAAAGAAATAGAAAATATAAAAATACTATCTGTGGAAGCGTAATCAAGAAATTTGTTTAAATATTCTATTAACACTTGATAAGCTTTAAAACCTTGTGGAAAGATAATTGTATTAAATTTATTATTTAGGAAAAGTCAGTCTTTGTAAGAAACTCTCCACAAAGTCGAGGCTTTGTGCGTGTTTGAAATTGTTTTTAATTGATAAACATTTTGAAAAATATACATTTTATCTAGGTTAATAGAAAACAAGGAAAAATCGTACGAAGAAAAAAAAAATCTAATAATAAACTGCTACTTTTCAGATCAACTGAGCTCTCAAGTCTCCTATTGTGAAATAACAAAACATATACAAAAAACAAACACGTTTCATTAGACTATCAAAGCCCTTTTTGAAATAATTGTTTTTTGTTTATATTTTGATACTTCCACGAGTAGAAGATTTCCAAGATCAGATAATCTAAACGATAAGTTAGACTATTCTATGAGTGTGAGATCGTTAGTAAATGAGGCAATTAGCAAGCGGTTCGAAATTATTTTAAGTGAGTCTAGTTTAGATTGTTTCGGCTTACAATGTACAAATACGTCTTGTTTTTGTACCGATTTTGCAATACCTCGTTGCCAAAAAGCATCGATACTCAGCACAAAACTGAGAGGCGGTGTTAATTTTTAGAGGGTTTTGTTGTGTTTAAACTTATCTTGATTAATATTGTTGACTATATGTATATATTGAAAGTGATACCATAGATTTCATTCAATATACAATTCTATATTTTTTCTTTCTTTAAAATCTTTACAGCATGTAAATAATATTTGTTTTGTAAAATTAAAAAAAAGAGTTTTTTATGACCATGTTGGTTCGTTTATATGCAGAGTTATTGAAATTGTACAAACAATTGTACGGCTGTTTATTCTGTGGACTTTTGCTCTCCGCCGAAAATAAATCATTTTGCCAACTGTTGTATTCCACAGTGATTTGAAACTGAAAAATAGAAAGTAAGCTGAAAAAAACGTGTTTCGATACACAGAATTACAATTTTATATGAGAAAAAAATATATAATTCGTTTGTTGTTTTCCATGGTGTAAGAAAGTAAATTGTGTATAAGTAAATATTATAAAGAGGTCTGAACCCACAAAGCAAATACTTAATCTTCTTTTGTGGGTTTGAAGCTAGAATAATATTTTCGCAAAAACAATTTTAGGGAAATACTGAAAATAGCCCCACATCACAAACAAATGGCGAAAAAATGTTTGATTCCAAACAATCAAAATTCATTAAATTTATTAATAAAATGGAATAATAACGAAATTATGTTATTCATCCATCATTTATTGAAACAACAAAATTTGGATTGCCTTCGGGTATAAAAAGTAATTAAAACAATCTGAAGCTTTTTCTTAAAATCTCGAGAAAAAAATCAGAAACGTTTTTTAAAAAAATTGTTGAGTAATCAAGTGAATATACCGAGACAAAAAAGAACTGAAGTCGCAAGTTTGGAACGAGGGAGCACGCAATCCAGAGGAAGTTCCAAACGGCAGCGTCGGAGAGCTTTGCGCAGTGGAAATTTTATAGAGCGCTTTGAGATACTTCCAAGAGAGCTTAAGAATATTCTCGTTCCATACAGAAGACATTAGAAATAAAATATTCACGCTTGACATTAGTGCAGTCGTGGGGCGGGGTGGGATGGGGTGTAACGGGGGTGGGACGGCACAATAGAGGTCCGGACATCCGTGCCGGCGGGCGGGTCTTGCGGGTCTGGCGGGTCTGGCGGGTCTGGCACTGTGCTCTGCCCAGAGCGACTTCTGTGTTATATTAAAGGCGAAATTCAGGTGACATCTGCCATAAAACTGCACATGTGTTAATTTCTTTATTTCACAATCCGGGCTGTGTGAAACAATACGTGAGGATAGAAAATTATATGGGTTGAAGTATAACTTTTTAACGGTTTCAGGAAGAGATATAAAATCCAAGTATAAAGATACGTTAACTTAGGTGTACCAATAACATAAAAAGTTGTTGCATTCCAAAATATTCTCAAGCTCTGTTTTATGATGTAAACTACTAAAGCAGTAGACGTCCAATTTACTCTGAAAGAGCCATGGATAAGAGACTAAGTGGTAAGTGCCTATTATAAGCAATTGCAGCTACGTCCGGCGTGTAACGTTTCCGGCTTTTATATTTGTTATAAACACGGAAAACCACTAAAAGCCTCCTTTGGTTTTTCATTTAAGAATTTTCCTAATTTTGGAGGTGTGTAAAATTATATTTCTCTAGTAGAATTCAAGCTTGGGACCTAGATTAATAAAAAAAATTGCGCTCGCTGCTAGATCACGAGGCGGAAATTCAAATCATATTGTTTCCTTTGTTTTGATATTACGGGATTGTGGACAATAAAACGACACGAACAATAAAATTGTAGATACTAAAAACACGAAGGCGAATGTTTCGTAGTCGCCAGACGCAAATATTTTGTGGGTAATCCCACGACGGGTTATATTTTACACTTAAGTTTTTTGATACATTGCCAATAGTGAAGACAGATGATTGGCTGAACGGGAGTAATTTTTAAAACCATGCACAAAAAGAGCAATAGTAGAACTCCTACAATTTTTGATCTATGGTATATAAGTCACTTTGACAATCACAAGTAAAAATGCTTAACTCAACATATTTCGAACAGCACAGAAAAGATAGTAAACTTCTCAGGTGTACACTATAAAATGAATAGTGAATAACTGAAATAAAACGTCTGATCTATGAATAAATAAATACTTATCCCCATAAACAATATTAACTAGTACATCGATAGAGTTATGAATGTCTGTGATAATATCAAAAATAATAATATCGTAGTAGAATATAAAATGAAATTGAAAAAGTTTCCGTTGCGGCTTCCGCTGCCATTGTGTCGCTGCATGTGGAAATAGGAAACCCAATTTCGAGCTCTGTAGGCCAGCTATACTCCAAATGATATTGAAAGAATCTTCGAACAGAAGATTTTCGTTGGCGACTTTTGATTTAATTTCGAAAAGTAGTATTTTCATAACAAATGTTCTCCCTCACCAACATCAAAAAGTATATTTTATCTAAGAGACCATATTTCCAATTTTACGTAAAATTTTTAAGAACATAAAAAAGCTTGATTATTTAAAAAAAAAATAGGAAAAATTCTAAAAAAAAAACGTAAAACTCGTATCTGTTGAAACTTTTCAAAAGAAAGTAAGATAACTTTTCGTTTGCATTGCTTTTTCATTAAAAAAACTAAGGATTTTACAGACAATGTACCAGCGTACAATGGTGGAGGATTGCATTTTTCCTTTGTTCCTGTAGTGGCTGACAATGCAATGGACATCTGCAATATAATTTTACCGCACAGATATTTTAAAACGAAAAACTGCTTATTAATTATTTCTGGGGTTACAGTACCACTGAAATAAATAAAAAATTACTCGTTTCCACTTACGATTAAAAAAACGATTTTTTAAATAAAATTTTTAATATTAAATTTCAAGACTACTTTCAGTAGCAATAAAATATTTATTATAAAAACATTCTTAAAATATAAATCCCATTTATGAAAACATCTGTTTTTTCTGTCAAACTTAATTTGTTTTTATATTACTTAGAAATTATTTTACAATGTATTTAAACCCGACATTAAAATATGTTATATTTAACAATGTGTAATCTTTAAATATCATCGTGTAAAAAAATCTATTTAACACTTTACAAAAATAGCTAAAATAACACCCAAGTGTACACTGAATAAGTATTAAAATTAAGTTTCCTTTAGCAAGGATATAATTTATTGTAACAGTTAATGAAAAAATATGAAGCTCAAAGAATCAAAAGAAGGTAGAAGAAATTATCTGTTTCCGGAAATTGAATTATTCTGCCATCTTGCGTTGCATTGACAGAGTAGAAGTACAACAAACCGCTGGAGTTTTTCTTTGAATTGAATGGTTTCTCCTGGCAAAGGAAATAAGTTAATCATCGGAGCTCTGAGAGCACTGCTGATAGAATTTCTTTGTTTTCAAAACCAGAATTCTGAACTTATTTCATTGTTTGTATGGTTGTCCAATTAACTTCGTGATTTGAAAAACAAGAAAGTTCCCATCTCCACAAGGGGGTAAAAAAAGTTCTCCCAAACAAAATTTTGTTATAAAATATGTGTAAGTAATATGTGTAAAATGTAAAAAATAGAGTTGCACTATTAGATTGTAAAGAAATATAATTTTGAAAAAAAGGGCCAAAGGAAAAAAAAAACCTGTTATTACGACTTAAGTATTTCTTGAATAATAAATTAACTGAAAATAAAATAAACATGAGCGCAAAATAAAATAAATGAACTACTGAGCTTTGTATAAAAATTACCATTTCATTTCAACCGCACTGGAATAATTTAATCCTACAATTAAGCTCACCGGCAAAAAGGCAATTTTAGCAGTGAGAGCTTTTAAGCCGCGCTACATTGGCGAGGAGCATTATTATGATTTCGGCGTGTTGTTTTGTTCTGGCGATATTTCCTCTTGGCGCGTGCTTAATTGAATTATTTGTATCGGGCAGATGCGCCCCCGACCCGACCGCGGGGGGCGCTACTTATATTTACAACGGAAATGCCTTAATCCGCAATCCTTCTGGCGCCTCTCGCTATAAAGCGGTATCCGGTCGGCCTTAGTGCGCTCGCTTTGTTTATTAATTCATATTTCCTGCGTGAAAGTCAGCTCGTGTAGCGCTATTTTTGCTTACTTTGGAAGTTCAAAACTTTGGTAAACGGCAACCCCGAATCCAAATATTGTTCCTTGCTACAAATAACAATCTGTTGTTTTGTAATAATTTTAATACGCTGGATCTGAAATGAGCTTCGACTAAAGTTGATTCTTGTTTTGCATTAGGCGATTAGGCTTTACCTGAAAAACCTATATTTTGATAAATCCCTTTCATAAACCAAAACGCTATACCGTATCGAGTAAGCCTGTCGCAAATTAGGATCCACAATAAAAATATGTAAATCAATTATTTTATAATTGAACACATTGAATAAAATTAATATTAAAGTTTAAGTAATTCTTTTTAGAATTAAAATTTAATTCAAATAAATGATTTATCAATTATACTCTAGTGGTCTAGTGTACTTATATATTATTTGTAAATAACAATGCTAATGTGATAACATATATTTTATATATTAAGAGTACACCTTTTAAAAATATCCGGCTACTGATTGAATCTCATGTGACTTATTCTACTTTAAATATAAAATACATAAGTAAATAAAAGGAAACGTAATAAAAATGTTATTCAATCCTCGGAGTTTATCTGTGGAGTCAGCATGAAAACATTTGTATCAGAGTAACTAGGCAGGAAATTGCCTTAAGGCTTGTATTAGCAAATGTTTATGGTTCTTTGAAATGGGTTATCTTCCGCGCTTACAATCAGTCGATACGATATCTTACAGTTGAGTCACGTGCTGTGCTTGGAGAAAGATAAGTTTACTCTTCGCAATGTTAAATAACGGTTGAGATTCTAGGGAAAGGCCTATACCTTAAGATGCAGTTGTTTTTTTACTCGTATATCAATAGGGTGGATTTTTAAAACTTTTTTTCGAAACATTTTTTTAAATTTTTAAATCTGTTTTTTTCACGAGTTTATATGAAAACTATAAATAGATTTTCTCATTAATGACTGGACTGGTAAGCATTAGAAAAAGTTGTGTTTATCGTTGATAAAATTATTTTCCACTAAGCATGTGAGCAGGAATTGACAGTTTCCTTCCTTGTTTGTTGTTTTCCCTCAGATATATAATACATTTATTATTTTTAGGATACCGTATAAAACCCATCTTATTGGAATAGTTTGGTTTATCTCAATTCGGTAAATAAGAGAAATGATTTCTTTCATTGGCCTTTCACAAACAACGATTTATTTGCTGATACCACACAGGTATATTTGTCGAGATCAAACAACATTCCTATTAAAATAAAAGTAACCAAACACCACATCCAACATTTTATTCGGAAATACACGCTAGAAAAACAAACTGGAATAAATAAATCTGGGCGAGCGAACTTATACAAACAGAGTCGTTTATCTATCAATTAGAATACTCGCTCGGTTTTTTTTCCGCTTCTCCTTGAGACAAGTCACACTCTAGAATCCATATAATAATATCTTTATACTCGTGTGCAAGAACAAACAGAGATGGGGATTTTCACTTTTTTGCGAATCGAAAGCATCGCAGACATGACCGCATTACTCATATCCGAGCTCGCTCGAACCGACGCCGCCTCGTTAAGCCGAGAATACGGTTCCGCAGTCGCGCGGTAACTAAACAAAAAATATGTTAAAACAAATACGGCGAGAAAACAAAACCGAAAAGAATATCAAAAAAGCTCTAACAGTATTAAACTTGATATTCGCTCGGAAGAGTTCACGATATTGGGCCGAGGATTTGAATAGTTTATTGGGGAGCATTGAAAATCCGTATTTACGCTCGCTCGAGGCCCGCCCCGGGGAAGAGCAAATATGACAGCCGCGCCTATTGGTATTCCGCCCGAGAACCGACCCGTCTTATTGGATTTTATTAACGACGGGCATATATTGCTCTTACCTTCGGAAGGACCTTACGCTCGCCCGTGTTTTCGTGGCTCGGAGAGGGCTGGTGTCTAGACTACTCGCAGGGAGAAGAATCGAAGCCAACCACGCCTTCGAGGAATTTGGACATCACCCAAATTGATAAAGTAAGTATATATTCAATATTTGTGACAGAAAGTACTTAGTGAAATTTCATTTTGATTTTATTATTAAAACTAGTCACGATAAAAATTAAACCGTGGAAATATCACAAAAATAATTATTTAAAAATAGCAAAGTAAATATTTTAAATAATTACAAAAAGTGTAAAAATTCAAAGTTATATTGACTGTTAAATATTTTTTAACAACAGATAGTATATTTACGTAATTGTTTCTAATCATTTAAGTAATGGCTATAACCTGTTAGACTTAAAATACGGTTTTAAATTTATTTAAAATATTTTCAGCAATATTTTCTGTAAATCACCAATAAATAGAGAAAAGTATTCTTTAGAACTATTCTACTGACAGCAAGAGGGTGTGCGGATTTCGATAATACGAACGAGAATTCCACTAAAAGCTCTCTAAAGAAGAGTTCGCTAGAGGCTGATAGGAAAAAACACATGTGATGTATGAAAAGTGTCGTCTTTGTTTATTTTAGTATTTTTTTGATTTATTAAAATTGTTTTAGGTATTGTTTATTAAAATTGCTATGTTTTTCTTTATTATTTATTGTAAATAAAGTATGCGAGTAATTCAACACCATGTGCAATAGAGTATCAATTCCAATTTCAGTAGTGAAGTTTCCGGCTCCGCACGTAGCCTTTACAGAGGATATTCAATCGGCCGCCGGCCTTCACAATTTGGGTTTTATGCGTAGTAAATTTGAATAAGACATGAGGTGCCGGCAATAAAATATGACTGCTGTTTGCAGTCGATTTGGAGCTTTATTTTTCGGATTTTTTTTAAAGATCAAACTTCGGCAGCTTCCTGTATGCTGGTAGAAGAACAAACTATTTTTGTACAAACACACAAATATAAATCAAATTCTGTTCCCTAATAACATATTGGTAATAAGTTAATTAACTGATAAAAAAACTGTTTTTTTATCAGTCTACGCGAATGTAATACGGAAATTTTTCTATTCATGAAATATACACTCACGGGCACACACACACATATATATGTTTAGTTATTCCCATTATGTAGGGTTAACTATTTCCATGAAATCTAACAAGGCTCGGCTCTCGTTAGGTTGCTGTAGTGCCTGTTTAATCTTATTTTCTTTTCCGTACAAAAGAAACATCGTACATCTATGTATATTGTTTATAAAAACCGAAAGTATATTTAGTTTACCAAACGTATTTTAAAACAAGTTTTTTTCGAGAAAATATATAATATGGATATTATACAAGGGTTATATTTTTGTACTAAAACGTCTGTTTTGCATAATATACAATCGGTCAGGCTTGCGATAAGAAGCCCCCGGCCGGCGAGGTCCCAGCGGGGGTCGCTATCATCCTCGCCCTGGCCTCCCGTGAGGCGAGTCATCCCGACTGACAGCACTTTGTAACTGGAGCTTTGTTACGAATCCACCACAAGTGTCAGCTGCGATGGAGGTTTAAATCTTCTACGCTTGTAATTGATTTGCTATTTGCAATATGTTATGCTTTGAATGTTTCAACAGCTTCAGGAATTTTAGATTGAGTGTTAGGTTTGATTCACCAAAACTTCATTGAGTTACAGTGGAATTGATAAACCGATGCTTTTTTTTGATGAATAATTTGTTGGTTATTTTCAATTAAAATGGCATTGTTTGTAAACACTGTAAGCAGATTAAAGAAAAATAAAATATTTACAAAAAAAATTGTTTTCCTCTTTTTATTGAAATATAAATATAGCCTTATATTCAGGTGATTAGTCATTTTTATTTATCCCCGCTACCGTTTAAAAACTAATTCATCAAATAAATGATTATTTTCAAATCGTTGTTAAAATATAGAGTATAACAAATTAAACCAGCCCATAGTATAGTGATTGAATCAGGTAATGGAATAAAAATCATATCTAGAAAAATTAAATACGAAATACCCATTTTGTTATTTATTCAAATTAATTTATGAGGTAAACGTGAATTTGCTTCAAAATTGATTTGACACAAAGCATTAGCATAAAATAAATATTTAGTTGTTTGTAAAATTGAGCTCAAAATTGCGTGATGTAATATTAATATTAATGTTAAAAAATATAAGAGCTTGCAAAAACCAGCATAGGTAAAATATTTATTCAAATATATTCCTATTTATAAATAAGGCGGCATTCCTAATATCTTTATGACATTAATTTTTGTGTGGATCAAAACGATTCAGAATTTTGTTCTTTGTCCCTTATATGTAATATGTATTTCCAACAGTCTCGAGGGGATGTTTCGTTACGGTGTCATACACAAATGGTTGCAGTGGAGTACGGTTTCCACCAGAAGACCTCACACGCGCACTGTCAAAGCCACCCTACATAACTAACAAGGCGAAAACCTTTTTAAATTTCTAGCTCAAACAGAAACTGTTCTTACTTTTTATTCTATTTAAATTTATTCGACTCACAAAAAATATAAGAATTCACAAAGATTCAGAAATTAAATAAAAAGGTCATGCTTACTTACTACAAAGCGACAAAGTATAATATGTATTTAATATCATCTGACTTTTATGTTAACAAAGCTTTATATATGATTTGTAATTTACTTATATAATAAAATTATTATACGTGACTCGTAAACTTATAATTATCAAAAAGTAAAGAAAGCTAATAAAATAAGATATTACGAGTATATCCCATTTGCAATTATAAAGAGTGTGCTGAAGCTTTTGATTATTCATATTCTTCTATAATAAATATCATATATGTATAAAATAATTTTACAACTATTTTATACCAAAATGTAGATTGAAACATTTCCGCTTTTAAATGTACCTTAGTGACCTGTCATTGTTTACTAAGGTAAGATCATTGTGGGTTCTGCCGGTTCAGTTCTGCCGTGACTGATACGGTGTAATAAAGATATTCAGAGATCAACAATTGAATTTAAATAAACAGTATTAGATTGTTTTTTAAAAAAAAATCTGGTAAATGTCGTCAATGTTTCCTGTTAAAGCAAATGCTAAAAAGTATTTATTTTGTGCAAACCATTATCATTCATTTAGTTATGTCCAGGCTTCATCAGGACAGTAACCATATTATGCAGTATAATGATACAGTAAGAACTTTTATATAACAAGGCAATATTATTTTTTAACGATCGGAGAACTCTCAACTTTTTCAATTGATGAATACCATATAGATTTTTAATTATTGTACAATATATTTTTATCTACGCGGTTGAACAAAGGTTTATCTTTGAGAAAATCATTTTGTTCTTAAATTCGTAAAATATAAATAACGGGAATATCTAATAATTTTTCAACTATTTTGGCAAGTTGATGATTTTAAGTAATAAATATTCTTTAAAATACAAATTTTATTTGCAAAAAAAGTTTTAGCTGTAATGTAAAAAAGAGTATATTCTATCGAAATTCAAAAGAGCAATAATACATAATGCCGTAAATTAACAGAAAGTTAAACAGAATTAGAAGATCTGATAAAATAAATCAAAAGGAAGGAAGTGCTAGTAGTTTTGACAGACCAAACCCGCACATCTTCGTCATGAGACTTGCATCGCATGCGTGAGGCAGATTAAAGGATTTATTGTCTGTAAATGTCAATTATGGATGTTAAGTAATCTTGGATGGATGTTTTTAATTACATTTATACAGATAATACAACCAACAAAGAATAACATCCCTTTAAATATTTTGTTTTAAAACGACATAATTATTCTTGCAGTTATTTCATTCATAGACGAGATTATTTTCATCTTGTCTCGCATGAAAGGCCTGCACTTCCAGATACCCTTATAAAGGTCTTCAAAGTATTGAAACATTTTATGTATATTCTAATTTGTGATATTACTTATACGTATTTATTCAAGCTGAAAATTCGTCCTTTTGATGAACTTTTAATTTTATTTAAATGGTAAGATATTGGATTTTCACGGAGTTTGCCATTTTATTTTAGTAAATTAGTATTTGAAAAGAGATGAAATCTTTTATCAAATATAAAAACTTTCTGATAAAAGATCGTAATTTTACAGTTCCGCTGAGATGAAATGTTTGTAAATTTAAAATAAGGTCCTTGTTAAAATAAAGTTAAAGAGAATTCAACTATGGAAGTGAGTCGTATTGTAAGATAATTGAAAGCACTTTGTCAAAGTTTTCACGGCCCTCTTAATATACATTAGGATTTCAGTTTTATATCAGTAATTTCCAGATTTTAATTTAATTTCTAATAAAAAAACTAATGGGTTCCGAATTGAACGAATGGTGTATTTTTATTTTCTCATATACAAGAAAATACCAAAGGAAATTTAAAGATAGGCGGTTCTACAAATCGATTATTGACAGCAACCGAAAAGGTAATAAAAAAATCAGACGGTCGTGACATTTTTATATTTCCTCGAAAATTCACCAATTTTTTTTTTAGTATATAACTAATAGCTTATAGTTTTGTAAGATACTAGAACATATGAAAATGATAAACTTTAGTTTAATAGCCACGGATGTGGCCTAAACGTTTATTTAAATACTGCTTTTAATAAGTAATACGTATACAAGACAATACCAATCTACTTTATCTTTTGAAGTAAAAAAAAACTACAAATTATTTAATATTCTGTACATTGTATTGTATTTTTTTTTATTTTCTAAATAAAATATATATAGGTAGAGAAACAAATTAAAGTGGTTTCCATTAAGAGATGTTTCCACGAACGTTATTTCATTAATATTAAATTCGATTTTTGTGCGGTCAATAAAGGCGATACGTGGTGCCGAGAACTACGCACTTGATCTTCCCCTCAGCACCTGACCCGAGGCCTGACCCGAGCTCCGGGCCGCTCCAGGCCGCCGGGTCGCGGGACGCTTCGAGTGTTCTATCTCATTTGTGAGGCGGGCCGGGATTACTTATCGGCTATTGATAGAGAGAGGAATAGCTCCGCATGAAAAAGGGCGTCACGCGTTGGTAGCGGATTGGGCATGATGGTACATTAATGATGTATGAGGCGAACCGGAGAAGTAATTAGCAAGGCTTGACGTGGAGATGGGTCCACAAAATACCAAAGGATATCACGTTTCTGCACCGTCATCGAATATCGAGTGCTTTTTTCCTGAGCAGGTACACACTGAACAATAATTTATCCCAAAATTTAGTTACCAAAAAAATATTCTGCGAAACGTAGCAATAAGCGTAAGTGGATACTAATTCCAATGATGATACTGATATTTTTAAAAACATTTTCAATATGTAATAAAGTCAAGGCATTTCCAGTATCGAGATCCTGCCTCAGGATAAACAACGCTATCTATGAATGAAAGAATAACACAGCGATGCTGCAAACGATGTACAGTATAATGCCTCAGGTTCGAATAACACGCGAATAAATCACCTTCGTATTGACTTGACCGGGAGTCGGACCAGGTCTCCATAAATCACACGTAGAGTTGACGGCTCAGTGCTCGCGCTCTCGGGAGAGACAAATTTCATTTTGCACGGCTCGTACACGTATGAATATTCAAATATATTTCAAAATATAATTAAATTAAAAAAAAAATAACAGTCGCATTAAAGCAGAAACGTAATTGTTACGGTTGCTTCACAAAAGCCCGCCGCCTCTCCGACGTGCACACATCCTTTGTGGAAATGCAAAATTTTATCGAAATAAATTTGCTAAAATGTGCAATTATTTTTCTAGAACACATCTAGAACTTTGGCATTTGAACGAAGGATAGGCCTTGTTTCCGCAGAACAGTCACATGCATTATTTATTTGACTGCCGTTTCAGTGCCAAAGGTATTATTTGTTTTCAAATAATCACATTTTTAAAAATATTTTTATTTCCATAAATTGGTAAATGCTTTTATCAGGGAATGTGATTTTATTATTTAATGAATATTGAGTTGGGGAGGTACACGAAATACCTTTTGGATTGCGAGTTTTTAATTGGATCTCCTCTGCGGCCTATTTCCCCATATATTTTTTTGGAAATAAAAGACGAAATTTATAAAAACGCCAAGTCTAAGGTAACCAACAGTATTTAACCTTTGAAATTTAAATACATATTCCCTAATATAGCTATGTCTAATAAAATATTATGTCTTGTAAATAAATACACACGATTACGAGTAGGCTGGAAGTATCAAATGTTTGGCTAAAGTAGAAAATTGCGTCTTGAATTCTCAGCATGCACATTCATAAAAGTGCTGACCAGAAGGACACCCGAGCCGCGCCCTAATCAGGTGAGAAGACCTACAGGTGAGCTGATTTATCAGAAAATCCGAGTCGAATGTGGCGCTCTTTCCTCGTCCCCTTCATAGACCCCCCTGCTCACACCCCATTGCGCTGGTAACGCTACACCAAAGAGAAGAGTCTCCTCCATGAGATGAGAACCCCAGGTTGAAACTATTGCAATAAAGGTGATTTAGATCCTAAGAAAAAATATAGCTCAGAGAATTTTTGGCAAATAAATTAATGAGTTTTTTTAAATTTAACTATAAAAACAGCTTTCAGTCTAAAATCTGTTTAAAAGCAATTACATTTTGAACTTAAAATTATAATAAAAAATCATCAATCCGTTTTTAATTTTGAATTTTCATCAACTTTGTTATTGTAACATCGAGATAATTCCCTGAAAAATTTTATTTATAATATTTTCTCTATGAAAATAAAGGAAATACGATTCTGAGCTCTATTTATATTAAAACCTTGTGGGGTAAAATTTTTGGTCTGTGTTTCGTGGAATCGACTTTGATGGCGTTTATTCGCCAGTAAAATCTAAAAACTACCCCAGTCAAAGGATTATCAAAGTGCGCGCGCAGGTTTCAGAAGCTTTTATTTAAAGTATAGAATTTCTGGTTTACGATGCAATTTTGAAGTTGCTGGCTTTTATGTCGCTGGAAGTAGTTTAGTGGCATGTAATTACACAGCTCTTCACCGGAGCGTAGTGTAATATTTGATAGGTTCTGGATTTTATCAGGAGATTTTAAGGTCTTACTATTTAAAAGCTTTATATACTTTGGCAGATACCTAAAGCGTGCTTTGATTAAAGTAAACTGTAAACCAGAATACCAGCGTACTTTCCGTAATGAACTTTAATATTTTATGTAGGCATTTACTTTTTCAACCCTTTGTAGGTAAAAATTAAAAAAATTATAATTTCAGTTTTCCTTGCTTAATTGTGGTGTTAAATTTATTAAATAAAAGTATCCAATGCAAAAAAATATCGCCTTTTGGTTAGAGTAATAATTAGTATATAGATTGTTATGGCTTTCTTAAATAATTGACGGATTTGTTTTCATGAGTTAATATGAAACCAAGTCACATATTTATTTGTGAGATTGATAATGAGAAAGAGCATTCAGTATTTATTTACTGGATGAATATATTTACATTATTAATTAAAAACATAACTTATTCATGTTTATCTGAAATTGTTCTTATATAACAGAGTCGTATATATATTTTTTCGTCTTAAAATTGACTCAATTCAGTTTAAATTGTTTTTAACTCAATTTATTTTATGTAAGGTCATAAATACAATTATAATTGCTAACACAATGATTGCAAGACAATGTAAACATTTATTCAAGCAGGGGGAGGTCTCCACCCTTCTAGTGTTTTGTGGGTTTTAAGGATTTTTCATAAAGTGGTAAAAACAATTGAAAATATAATTATATAAATAAAATCGTGATGCTATGTGTTATGAGGTTATCCATAAAAAAAAAAACGCAATTCATTAAATTGCACAGCTTATCAGGCCAGCGTATAAGATTTTATTATTTGAATTTTCTTATTACTTATTATACTAACTGATTAAAAATATTCATACTTTTTAATAAGATAAACGACAACGGGTTATTTGACGCGTGTAGAATATAATGATGGCCATGTTTATACAGAGGTATTGTTTAAATAAGCTTAAAAAAGGTAAAAATTCTCTTTTCGTGTAGAAATAAGGTAAAAAATGTGTATTCAAATATCAAAAGGTACAAATCATATTTGTGTATATATATATAAATATATATATATTTTTGGTGTGCTATGAAAATGTACATTGTTTTTGAGAGGAAATACAAAATAAAACAAAACAATTTTAATACCGAAGGCGGGAAACAGTCGCTTTGATTTAATTGGCAGTCTGGGGAGGCGAATGCGACTTCCTCGGCGGCGCCTGTCGCTATACTTTATCTGATTACCCCTGATCTGCCTTATCTGCCTTGGCCGCCCGCCAACCGCCCAAAGCCTCGTTAGGCGGCGCGGCCCGCCGCCGTGGCCGCCGCTGCCCCCGAGCCTCCGCGCCCCCGCGCCTCCGCCCCCGCCCCCCCGCCCCCGCCCCCGCGCCCCCGCCCCCGCGCCCCCGCCCCCGCGCCCCCGCGCCCCCGCGCCCCCAGGTGCCCCGCGCCACACCTGACGCTGGGACGCACGGGCGATACGGCGTGCCAAGTAATTTACAATGTTGCGTGAGGCAAATTAACCACATGTCTGGATAGCTTAGATTTTGAGCAAAGGTGCGTGAGTACAGAAGTGTAAAATCTAATTTGTGAGCTTTGAATAGAGGTTCGATACGAGACTTGAATGGCTTTAATCAATCTAGAACATGTTTATGTTTGAGCGTCTCTTAGGAATTACACGAACGTTCACAAGTACCCGACTGAAGAATATTTGAAGCAATTATATTTATTTAAATTATGTTGCTTTAAAATAACACCTGAGTAGTTTATATTTCTATTTTCTAAGTCAAGTTTTCTTAGTGGTATTTGTATTTTGTGTGAAATAAATTTGTAAAAAAATATGAATTGAAATATGTATTGGTAATGTTGCTAGTAACATTGTGGAAAATACCAAAAATAAGGCAGCTACAAAATATACACGCCACACGTATCTCGTTACTTCTGCAAAGAAAGCTCCAATGATGCTCGAGAGGACTTTTCCTCATTTTGCAGAAAAATGAAAAAGGAAGCAAACAGCGCGTCTCTAAATGGACTTTAGAACCAATAAGCGTCACATAAAATACAAAACTGGGCGGAGAGCACGGAGGAGATCTCAGAGCCAGTCTTGGCCCGAGGCCGTGTTTGTGGAGAGCAAACCTCTTAGCGCGTTGTTATTGTAGTTTGACCCCGGTCCATCAGCTCGGCCCCCCGGAGGTGCAGCCCCCGGCCTGGGGTCGTTAGCGTGACTGGATTCTTTAAAATGCGAGGATATCTTCCTTTCCGCTTGCTGCACGATAATCCGTTACTCGCTCATTATGTTTTCCGTCGTCGTTTTGGGGTTGCCCGCGCATAGGATATTGTGTATGATTATTTTTATTCGAATCGAGGGGGTTATTTGGATCGAGTAATTTGGAAAATTTAATGTTCAAGTCGATATGAATACAACATTTACTGTGATAATGGTTTATAATTTATCATTACTTATTTAAAAAAATATATATTTGAGTGGCAAACTCTTTTATTGTTTAATAATTATTTCAGAGCCACTTATATTTATAGGTTAATACGTATAAAGACGTTTGATTAAAGTTAAGTGAGTTCTAAATAATGAGTCTTAGCTTTTTCAAAAAGATTTATGTAAATTTGTTAAAATAATGAAAGCAAATTTGTTTTCTTAAATTTTATTCAATTCAAAGTTTCACCTAGAGTGGATGAAAGTTTTTTTTTTAACTTTCAGTCTTTTACAAGAAAAGTCTTTCGCTATATTTTAAAATGAAATGTGACCGTAATATGTTGACAAATCAGAATAAAAGCTTAAAAATTACAACGAAAATACGCCTGAAATACTTGTTCTCGTGGCGGCGGGCGTCGGAACGAATATCACCCTTCACGCTACGAAAAATCACCTCGTTAAACAGCCGTACTTAAAATTACAAAAAAGACAATGACGTAGCTTTTCTCTGTGCCAGGCGACACATAAACATGGCCGCCGCATTCAAAAAGCTACAAAGACAACAAGCGCCGCGGAAATGGTGGCGGACCATTTCAATCATAAAGCTCTCAGCCGCGGGGATCGGTCTAATTAGTACAGGAAGGGGACGAGAGACACGGCAGAGAGGGGACTCCAAAGAAAGGCGCGGGTAGACGCATCATATTTATTTGTTTCCATCCAATTCCTCAGAGAACCCCTCGGGTGTTTTGCGCGCCCTAATGATTTGGATTTGTTCAGTAGTCTTTATTGCTGACAACCGTATCGGGTTGACTGTAATCTGATATTATGGGTGACAATCCGAGGTGAGAAATTCGCTGTGAAATTTTATATTGAATTAGGCTAAAATTAATCAGAATAATTTAAATTAATTTAATATATCTGAACGCTTACCATAACATATAATATATTTAACAAACAAGCATTCATAGCAGATAAATTTTATCGATTGTGTTATGTACACTTGATATACTAATGGGCACGACATAACATTTCCATAACGGGAAGTAAAGCTTTACTCACAACTGGTAACAAAGAGGGGCGTTTTCTCTCATTCGATCTCCTTCTGCATGTACAAGCCATAAAAAGGTGGCAATTTGTAAGATGAAGAAGTAATGACTCACTCGTGACTGAAATAAATTTAAATTTCGCCGTCTTTTGTAATACAAAAATACCATGAATACGAAGAAAATAATAAGCTCTTGTTTACCTATTTTTATGATTCTACGTTTATAAATTAAACTTTTTTATTAGAGTTAGACGTTATTATGCAACAATAATAATGTCTAAATACACAATTAGAGCTGGTCAGGTTGGTACACGCCCTCGTTCATAGCAGTGTTTCAAAACATCAACATTGCAAATGGCGTCAGCGCCCGGCGGGCATTTACACTATTTCGGTTCAATATAACAACGCTTCCCGTTTCATGTGTACTAATAAACAATGCACGGCTGAATACACAACCAGACTTAATTACACACAAACGATACGGTGTAAGAAATTTACATTCAAAAACGCGTTAATTATTTAATATAATCCATGAAATTGATTTTAGGCTCTTAATGTTTTTTTATTACATAGCTTTGAGCCGATTTTAATATTTTGTTTCCATAACTAAAGTTGTTTTTTTGGATACTCACTAGGTTATCAATATATATTATATGCAAAACTGTCAGTTCACTCGGCGTCGGCATTCGCCACTGGACATGGAACCTAGATAAAGTTTTATATTGCCTCGTTATGAACACTAAAATTCGAATAACGCGATGTGCATATAAAGCGCCCAGTTGTGTTAACAAGAGAACTAGTCTATTTAGTTATGGATAAAATAAAACAGAATTTAATTATTTCAATAAAGTATTTCAACGAAGAAGTATTGCGAATATAAACATTTTTGTAGCAATTTTAAGAAATGTTTTGTATAAGATTGAGAAAATAATAAAATTGACTAGTAAAGCAGGAATTGAAAATGATAGTTTTTTTAATAATAAAAAAAACAGTGAAATACGGATGGGAATAAATTCTGAAGTGACATGCTATTTAGAAGATGCACGTGCTCCATTTGAAAGAGACTGCCGGCGTCTTACAAGACTCTAGACGTAGTGAAGCTTCACAAGAATAGCTATTCTGAAAGCCAAAGAGCTTGAAAAAAGGCAAATTTGTTATTAGGAAAAAATAAATTTAGTACTGTTATAGAATATCAAAAAGATTTGCTGTATTATTTTTTGACTTCTCACATCAATACAGTTAATAAAAAAGGTAGTTGAAAACAATAATATTCATAGATACAGCGTGTGTAAAGAAACAGAAATAAATACAAAATAAATATTGCAGATGATCAGAGAACCTGCTCAGATTTATTACAAAAAGTTTTTCATCGAAATTAATTTCTTCTTTTCTCACTTATTAGTTATATTCAACGAAATGATTTGATTTTTAAAACCTCAAATCCACATTAATACAATCCAAAAATTTCCTTCGAGATTATCTATATTTAATTTACAAATGGTTATGAATTATTTTGACTATATAAAAAAAATTGTTTCTTTGAATTAAAATTGTATGGAAGAGCTATTTTTTTAAAATGTGTATTATAGTTAATTCTATGTAACGATAAAAATTTAATTTAAATATATAATTAAATATATAATGTTGGCCGTGATAGTAAATAAGGTAACAGTTCTCACTCCATCAACAGATATTAAAATGTTTAAGTTTTTATTAATATTGACTTGCAAATTCTGAATAATTATAATTTGAAGAGAAGGTTATTTTTTATAAGTTTGATAAAATTATATTTAATTTGAAAAAAAAAAGGTCTGCTGTCAGAATCAAAGCATTCTTCCTTAATGTATAAAATGCCCACTTTATGAAAACTGTTCGCCACTCTAAAGGTATTTGCTTATTTCATAACGGCACCGTGTTTAAGTCTTTTTTCACCGAGAAAATTACAAAACGGAAGAAGAAAGAAAATTAGAGGTGGGCGTACCCTTCTGAGTAAATTGAAATTTCTTGTATCAAAATGCAAAAATGCAGGCTTTAGAAAAAAATGAGCTCGAGAAACCTTCCTAAGTTTTATGAATGAATTTTAAGTGCCCGACTTAAGTGTGTTTCAAAAATGAAAACGTTTTATAAACATGGTTGGATTATTATATCTTGATGGACCTGATTACACAAGTACCTATAATTTTTTTTTTTTTTTAGCTATGTTAAATTATATTATTACCGATTGAATAGTATCAAATAATTCAAGTATGATGAATAATGTCTTCTGTATCTTTGTGTATTCAAGAAATTACATGACAGTTTTATGCACAAACAGAAATCAAAAAAGAAAATAATGTTTATCTTCTTGGTTTCTCACATAAAATGCAGCTGAAGCCATCCTCTTAAAGTACATTGCATATTTTTCTTTACTTATTGATAAATTATAAATTGTATTTTGAATCATTATACTCTTGAAGAGTATATGGACTATAGGCAGAGCTCTTGCTTATTAGTTTTCATATAAAGCGCGTCAAAGCCCCATTTTTTGCACTGCGGCTCATCTCCCAAAGCTGTAATTTATTTAGATCCCTTCACTTTCGCAGTAAAAAAAGCGCTTTGTTATGAAGAAAAAATAATTACACAGGATAAAATTGAACAAAAAGTACATTATGACGGTGCGGATTACTGGGGTCATTTTCCAGGGATTTTCAGGCGGCACTGGCGGCGTCCAATGTGAGCGCGGATAGTAAAAGCTTTTCACATAAACAAAGGAAAACTTGCACCAGCCCGCATCCTTCAAAGCAACACGAGCTTTACTAAAATTTTAGATGATATAATTTTAACGAGGATTATATGCCACGTTGACTTTTTACTTTAAATTTTTTTTTTGCTTGTTTTACATTACTAGTAATCATTCCCTATTCAAAAAAACAAATTTTCCGACAGTACAGAATATCGATAGAAATATTTTTTATATTTAAAAAATGTTATAGAAAAAAGAGAAAAACACAGGGTTGATGGTACTTTTGTGTGTTTTAATGTGGATTAAACGTTTATTTATTAAAATTTCAACAAAAAATACAATAATAATTTTAAAAATCATAATATAGGAACCCAGCTTACTGCGAGATATTCCATTGTGATACATAATTTTCTGCTTTGTTTATTTGTTTTAAGCCTTTGAAGCTATTGTACTAATTGTAATTTGCATATTCAAATACAAAAAGGGTACAATCTATCAATAGATAAAGTGATATCCATTTACTTATTTCTTCCTAAAGCACAGTTCTTTGATTCGTATAAATAGCGAAGACAATTACAGTTACGAGCGGTACTTAATCGGTCAGAACTAAGAACATTTACTATTTTTATTATCTTAAAAACTTACTGAGTATTTAAATGGTTAAAAAAAAAGTTGAATTAAGTTTGTTTGGGGAAGAAAAAATACTTTAAAACATCGGAACTGACTGTTTTTTATACTTTTGATTTTGTAAGCTTAAAGTATTCAATAGCTTTGATCAAAGAGGAATTGCTCTATGCAAGTTGCACGACGTCTTTTAGGCGTCATCACAAAGTTGTTATGGTCAGAAGTATAAATGTAAATGTGAAGTTATTTTTACTACCATAACACAAATAATTTAAATCTTTTATTTTATTATTAAAATACTATAATTAAATTTCAGGTATAGTTCTAAAGAGAGGCCTTAAATAGTTATAATCAAAATATAACTACTCGAATCATAGCGTGAACAGTAGTTGCACATATTTCATAAATAGCATACAAAGCACAAGTGGCACAGAACGATAAGATCACACTTGGTTATCATCCCTTGTGCGGCTATGTGTGCCTGCGTGCTTCGAAATGGCTCGAAACAGGCGCTGCGGCCACAATATTATCAGATGAAATGGCGATGGCAAATCCACAAATATACTTTATGCAGCAAAGTTAATCATCACAAGATTTGCAGCACATTGTTCTGTAAACTTAATTACTGTCGAGCCGTAAATAACTGTGGGTATTGTTGGGGTGGCCTTTTTGCTGCGGTCGGACGGTGGTGGGGGCGAGGGCGGGGGCGGGGGCGAGTCGGGGCGAGTCGGGGGCGAGTCGGGGGCGGGGACGGGCGGAACGGCGAGAGATTAGTCCAGTCAGCGGAAAAAAGAAATCCCATTTATAATCGAACTAATTACCGTCCCTAATTCCCTTATTTTTTCGTCCCCGCCTTATAATTATCCGCCAAAATTAAAATGCGGAGATTTTCTAATTTATGTCATTTATTAAACTGATTTATCCAGGTGAAACCTTTTTGTATAAGGGAAATGTCGATTGTTAAAAATAGAATTAAGATTTTCTCTGGCGTTCAAGGTTACACTTTTTGATAATGCAGAACATTTTGTATTCTCCCCTCGCTTTGCGTCTTTGTAAGATTTGAATGAAATAAACTTTTAATAAAAAAATATAAATTCTTTTTTAACCAAAAGAAATCATAAAAGAAACCACGAAATGAATAAAAAAATTTAATATATATATATGGAAAATATAATTTTAAAAATATTATGCTCAAAAACTAGTTTCAAGCACACAAGAGAAAAACTACCATTATTTTTCATAAATGGAATAAATATCGTTTAGTTTCATATTACAGATGTTTAAATAAAATTGTAAATTCTTTTTGTGTTTGAAATAAAATAATATTTATGAATTTCATAATACTTCTGGTGTATAAAGCAAAAGTTACTTCACCGATAAGTCATCTAAAATTTCGTGTAGCAGACGCTGCAAATCAGGGTGGACCAATCCATCAATTGTCTCCGGAAAAACTTTGGCCGAGCGCGCACGGGCCGCTCCATTAATACTTTCGGTAAATAAGCCGGCCGCAGATGAGCGGAACAAAACCTGCGGCCTCCCGAGAGGCACATTTGTACTCATTCGTATGATTTAAGGGCGGCGCGTACGTCAGCCGCCCGCGCCGCTCGCCGCCCTCATCCCCCGCCGCCGGATGTCGGATCGGGAGAGTGAAAAAATTAGGAGTTATGACGTCAGAGTACGGCATATTGTATTAGCGGCGCGAGAAGGTGCGCGCATTACGGCTTGCTTGTTAATAAGACTTTGGAGGCATTCATCGTGCACGTGATCTAGCAGTGCGTTTTTCATGCTGATGGGCGAGGATTACGTGCTTTCGTATTATTATTAAAAAAATATATCTTCATTAAAAAAACCTGAGTTTTCTTAGTACTGAGAATATAAATAATAATATTATGTAATGATAAAAAGTAACTTTGTATTTTTGTCTTCACTTTGAGTTTATTAGAATTATTTGCATAATTAATTTCGACCCTATACACCGGGTCATCATCAGATGCATGACCCGGTGTATAGGGTCGAAACTAGTTATGCAAATAATTCTAATAAACTCAAAGTGAAGACAAAAATACAAAGTTACTTTTTATCATTACAATAATGGATCTTCACCAATCAAATGCCTTGTCCCCCAACAAGTATAATATTATGCATTTAAATAATGTTACGTTATTTTAAATAGCCGAAATGATGTCGTTCATAAATAAATTCAAAATAAATAAAAAAAAGTTTTATATATTCTATGTTCTTGTTTTTTTTTTCGTTAAGTATGTAATAATAAACACACGTACTATTCCGCACAATTTACATTTTTTAGTAGTTTTGCGATATTATACATAAAACGGTATTTATTTGACAGTCATTTAAAGGTTCAAAGTTAAACCTGTAAAGTTCATTAGTAAATTTGATTTAATTTAGAGCGAGGCGATCGCCAAGGTCTTTGTATAATATCTCTGTAATACCAGCACAAGCGAAAGATTTATTAGATGATTTAGGTAATTTATTGGCTGATAAATCTGATGGTATTTACAAGAGTGAATTGATTTTGCCGATGAAATATATAATAAATTAATCATGGATATGTACTTTAATTGATAACAATAACGCGTTTGTTATGCTGCCTTCAATTGTATTACTCCACAAAGGAACCACTCTCGCGCCGAAGCTACTTATGAATAAGTCATGTAAATATTTCACAAATGTTATGGTTTTATTTTATACCAGCATTCGAACGTATTTTATATTCACCGTGGCACAAGAACACCCGTCGCGCGAATATCAGGTAATTTCATAAAGTTATAGCCCTGAATTTTCCAAATCGAAAAATTATGACTTAAAATACGTGAAAGTTGAATACATAACGACGCCGAAGATATTTACCTTTGCCGATAACGATGTTATAAACGGAAAATTTCATCCGCCAGGCAATCAAATCACATCGGAACATCGTAAAGGACTCAGCCTCGAGACTCGGGGGAAATATTTACTTGCGCGGTGCCCGTAGACGAGTGTGTACCCGGGCTTCTATGTCTATCGTGCAATTCAATATTTATTTTTCGTAAACATACTCTTTCTCCGCAAATAAAGCGCTTTTCTGAAACAATGGACTTTCTTACAAAACGGAGCTGTGTTTTGAGTTACTATTTTTTGTGTATCGAAAATGAGGAAGAAAACAAAAACTTGAATATTTGATAATAATATACATATATTTTTAGAGGGTTAAATTTATTCCATGTTTATATGTTAACACAGGCAAAACTTTGTGTTGTTTCTTTGTTAGTAATATTTGATATGAATTACTTATATTATAATAGCAAAATATTAATATTACCCTAAAATGAAAATAAACAGGGTATTCTATTCTAAAGCGTCTGTAATTTATCTTAGCCGACTTCAATACGGAGAAACGTACCAAGAAGCCTAATATTTATTTGGTGAAAACAAAACGATAAGTGGTTATGTTCTGATTGAAAGATATTTCGGTTCAAGGATTGAAATACATTTCATAGTTCAGGGGGCTACGGCTGTCCGCGTGGTGATTTAACCCCGTGCGGGGTCGGCGGCGCGCCGTTAGTCAGAATTAAAGTCCAAATGGCCTATAGATCACCCGTTATGGCCCGAGAGGTTTTATAACAAGCAATACTACAAGACTACGCAATATATTGTACTATTCTAAATTAATTGGCTGTTCTGCAGACAAAAAGTGAGGGTATTCTTCGGCCGGTTGCGAGTGATGTTTGTTCGTATTCTCACCGACCTGCACGTGTTTCAAGTGATGATTTAAGATCTTGATTATTCGGGGAAGATGTACAATTATAGCAGGGATTAGTATAAAGATTTAAGATTAAGAATTATAATAAATGTTTTGTGTCATGAGTTATCATGATAAGTTTGTAATTATGTATAAATTCAACTTCTATAATATTTGATGAGAAATATTACAGAATATTGTGAAATAAAATTGAATAACATTAGAAAAAATTACCGTTGAATATTTGTCCAAAACACTTTGCGTTTATATGTTAAAGATAAATTATAACTAGAGAAAATATAATTTCTTTTTTTAAAGACTTGTGTTAAATAAATTTAATCGAGTGATTTATGATAAACTAAGCAGAAAGCTAAATATTGAAATACCCATTAAATTGAATATTAATGGTGATTGAAATTTACTTATTCAAAAATAAGTGCGTTTTTGATTTACCTCTCAGGGAAATTTAAAATATTAAAAAGTCAAATGACAAAGAAGACAGTTGTAATATTTTTTCTTTAACCTGTAAAAGTGCTGGTGATTTATAAGATTCTGTAAGTTCTCAAACAGTCAACGTTTTCCAGAAAGGATATTCCCGGTGGAACAAAAGCTATCAGGTATCAACCTACAGAATACTGTAAAGTTCCATCTCCAATAATCCAGGACGCCAGCTTCGGCGGAAACTAAATGCAACAAACGCAAACCTAGTTTGATGAAAAAAAATTGCACATATTAACCAAATTCATGGTTTTTTTAAAAATTATATTAATATAAAATAAAATAATCACTATTAATATTGATAAAAGACGCAGTTAAGAGTAATCATATTATAAAATAACAAAAAATGATGACACAAAAATATTATTAATGGTATAATAAAATACTTGGATTTGTAGTTTTTATGGTCAAGAAGTGATAAATGCTGCTCATTTTTATAAAAGTGACATACTAGTAGTTACAACAACTAAAAATGTTTTAAACTGCAATTACTCGCAAAACAAAAAAAAATCTACATTAAAGAGAAATTATAAATAGCACGTTAAACATCCCCGCGCGCGGGTCGGCCGGGTCGGCTTGTTGGTTGTTTTGAGCGCAGCCCACTCGGGCGGGGTGGAGGGTCCTCCAATTTACGTTCTGGAAACTTCGCAGGAAATATATCCACGTTTGAAGTGGCCTCACTTGTGGCGGCCGCGGAGTTACGCCGTTTTTAAATTTTACTGCAGCGTGATTATTATGTGCGCGGGGAGTAATTATTGCGAAACGGATCCGGATATGTTAGAGAGGAAGTACGAGCGTTAACACCCGCAAGGGACTGGCGGGAGAAATTAATTGAAGTGCTTTTGTAATCATATGCGGCTGAAATTTATATCATGATTGCGTTGATTTTGGAAATAAAATATCACACTGTAAATGCACTTTTAGAAAAAAGAACAACTCGATCTAATAAAACGAAAATAAAAAGATTATTTGTCACATGTAATAAAATTTCAGGTTTTGATGATTTTTTTAGTAAATATATAAATAAAACAACGTCAGGAGTCATATTTATACATTTGTTTTTGTTAGTCATATTGAACTGTTTTATTTTCATTCATATAAAATAAATTGGTCAGAAAAATTAACATTGAACTACAAAATAACAATATGCGAGTCTCTGCTGTGTATTTTGGTATGTAAGTATCTATCTTATACGAGTCTTGAAAACATATAAGTATAAATAGGAGTGATTTGATTTACTACAAGGGTTGATAAGTGTAGAAGATTGAGAGCATTGCACTCTTCTAATATGAGTATAAAAAAATCACGCGAAATTTCACTGTTTCAGTGAATTTTGACACTTAACGCCGCCTTATATCAAAAGTAACGGCATAAAGTTTTCCTAAATGTTTTATTCAGAGTCCTCGGCGGCTACTGGCGCTATAATGCGGGCCTGTGGGCGCTGGCCGCCTTCTGTGTGCTGAGGCGGACTCGTGGGCGATCTCCGCCCTACTCCCTCGCCTTAGTCCAGGTCTGACAATGAGAGACTCGTAAATATTAGGTGTGGAAGACGACCACTTTTGTGTCTGCCCACAGATGAAACTATTCAAAATTTATTTCAATAAAACTGCCGACTAGGTTTGAAAAGAATACGAACTATTTTTGGCAACTTTTATATTATTTACACTTGTAATGGAGTTTTCGAATATATAATTGATTAAATATTCGGAAACATCTATGGCTTATTGATATTGCAATTATACTAACGACGACATACGACAAAAAGCTCTTTTTTTTGGCAAATAATTATTGGCTTATTGAATAAGTTTTTGTATGATAAAAATGTGTTTCTTTCCAAATTTTGTCACGTTCCAGCTGCTCTTTGTTAAAACTCTTTGAAGGGATGAAGATAAATAATCGGCACACACACCCTCAATTCTTGGAAATATAAAAAAAAAGTTTAAAAATGTATTAGATAATTAAATTAATTAAGTTAACTAACGGCGGCAGAAAGTTTGATATATATATATATATATATATATATATATATATATATATATATATATATATATATATATATATATATATAAACATATATAGTTTTTCATTACATAAACGATTGTATAATTATCAAGTATCAACTACCACATTCTAATTAAAAATAAATACAAATGTAAAACAAGCGAACGATCCCTTTAGCATATTTCTTCTAAGTAAAAAGTTTGTCTGGGTTTAAAAAAAAACACGAAGTTTTTCAGTATTTAATAATATTACTAAAACGATAAAAAAGAGTAATTTGAAAAAAACCACACGAGTTTCAAGTGCGCAGCAAAACAGCCGGCGAGTTCCATGAACCCGGTGGAAAAGCAAATATTTTAATTAAACGTGGAAATTTTTTGCGAACCGAGTAATTAATAGAAAGTATTGAAAAATCCTTTGAGCGGCCGTCTTTGGTTCCACGACTTTTCAAGTAGCGCTTGCAGACTCCGAGCCGACAACTTCAATTATGGAAATTAATTAACATCTCTACCGATATCTCATCGGTTGCTTTGAGAAACTCATAAAAGTTGCTCCGCTGCGGCAAAGGGAAGGACGATTGCTAGAAGGGTCTTGTCTCAGTTAGTTTTATGCTGGGTCAATGTTTAGTTTAAAAGCACGTTATTTGCAGCCTGGCGCATCTTAAAAAAAAAATTCAAATAAGTTACACACCATTTATTAGAAATCTGAGTAACTATTAAAGGGGACTGAGTTTAACATGAATAAAATATTCCACAGAATGCATACTTAGTGTTATTTAAAAAATATTTCAAATTTCACGCAAAAAATACTGTAGTTGAGACAAGGTTTATGTTTACCTGTAATAACCAAACTTAATTCTTTGAAACAAAGACTTTAAAACAAAACAAAAAAAATCAAGCGCTCGAATCTGATGAGATAAGCAAAACCAATTAAAAGTAACATTCCAGAAGAAGAGCTGTAAAAAACTGAACGCTGAACAAAAACAATGTTGTCACTTAAAGGAAAAACAAAAATAATGAGGATTGATCGAATTAGGGAGTCGGTTGTGATGGGTGGCGGAGCGGAGCCGCCCTCGCTCCTGCCTCGCCCCGCCCCGCCCCGCCCCGCCCCGGGCTCGGCCCTCACGCCTAGTGGCAGGCAACCCGCTGGCCATCTAAAATGCTGCCTCTACGGATTCCCAAAGCCGGTTTCACTCCACTCATTCCACTGTTCGTGCCGGAGAGGCTCGATATATTTTAGATGCCAGAGAATAAAAGTTTTCATTCCGATTTGGATTTATTTAGTCTCTAAAATACGCAGGACAGTTAAAACTAAAAAGACATTAACCATGATCTTGATTATGATTAAAAATTTCCATGAATAAATTTCGGTTTCTTAAATTTATTTTGTAAATAAAATAAAGTTAAAAGACAATATTAAGCAAAAAAATAATTATTTTAATATAATAAAATACGTCCCAAAAGTGTTATAGTTAAATTTAAAAATGGTTTTTTTTGTTCAAGGTTTTTTGATAGCATTAAGTCAAACTATTTTACCGTATTTGAGTATCCAATTTAGTTCCGATAACTAATCCAGAATTGGTTCAACTCTCCTACAACCCCTTCAGTCCATACTTGAACATGTCTCCCCTTTCACCCCGCAGGAGGGAAGGGATTGACGTTCGTTCGGATTTCAAATCCCAATTAATTGTCGCCTGTTTGCTTTGGTATGGGATTCGTAGCGAAATAAGGCCGCGCACATATCAGGGGACTTAGCGTGACGTCATCATTGGCGTAATAATGATGACGATTAGTTGCACGATTTATGATACAATTTGAACAATATACTGATCTTTGAAGCAAACCGACATTTACGGCTATTTTTTGGATCTTCCTAAAACAATTACAAGAAAATAGCTTTTTATTAAATAATAATGCGGTTACTGATAATTAATTTGTTAATTCAAACAAAAGAAATATATTCACTCAGGGAGGCTATTAAATTAAGAACAGTAATTTAATTCTTAAGGAGTAATTTTTAATACGGACGATAATTACTCCGTCAAGAAGTCATTTGTGTGGCGAGAGTTCGAGTCGTTAAATAAAAACACGCCTCTTTTTTTGAAGTGAAATTTTACGTCACAGTGCGGTCACGACTTCAAAATTCTTTCAAGAATTTTTTTTTCAGAGAAAATTAATAAATTTCGCCCAAAGAGGTGCGTCACATTTTGTCATTGTCACTGAAAAAAATCCATTAGCGTGTTGTTAATTGTGTGCTGGGTGCCACAGTCTTCCGGTCGAGAGTGGCTCACTCAGTGTCTTGTAAAAAGCGTGCGAGAGGCGTGTCTCCAGCAAAATGGCGCTGGAGCCCCGCGCCTTGCTAATTACAAGATGTTTGACGGGTCAATGCCTCTAATTGATACGGGAGAAGCTTCCCTCGCGTCGCGGTACATGGCGCATGTAACATAAAGCTTAACATCCTCCCAACGTAGTTTGTTTACCGCTAATGTGCAATCTTCCTTATTAAAATTTCCCATGGCGCTAAAAGGAAGTCTTGCAGTAATTTGATTATGCGCATAATATCTCCATAAACTGTTACTGTAAACGCTCTGATTGCATTTTAAAAGTTTGATTCGGCGGCCAAGTATATTAAGGCGCGGGGATCTTAATGGATGTTGTCGCAAAGTTTTTAATTAAAAATGAAACTTTTTACGTAACCGGCAAACACTCGGGATAACTTTATTTAATTTAGTCAAAACAGGGTAGCAAAGTCATTTTGAGCAGGTAAAAATGTGTGTACAGGAATTTATCATTAAAAGTTTTCGTTTGCATAGAAATTTAATTTGGAAATATAATAACATTTTGAAACCCTTTCAAACGTTCTTAGTTGCTGTATATACTTGGATGTTTTTTGAAAATTTTAACAAAGAAGTGTCTTATTGAAAAAGGAAATAAATTGATTTAAAATAGCATTAATCTTGAAAATGATATTTCGGAGAGAAAGTAGTCAAGTTTAATTTGTTTACACTTTTGACATTGAAACGCTTAGAATTTTTACTATCTCACCATAAAAACAACGAATTTAATTTTAGATTAGAATAACAAATACAAGTATGGTATGATGCTCAAAAAATTTAAAAAATCTATATACTCTAGAAAATATTTATTATCCCAAATAAAACTTAAATGAACAACACATCGATAATTTCGAAAGAAACAACAGACTTTAAGAAGTAACTCAATTTCCACCAAGGAACAGTAAATCCTCCACCACCAATAAGCCGGAGAAAGTGCCTTTAACAAGGAAAATCTGCTTAGGTCCTCCTCGAACCCCTTCGATCGTAAACAGAATAAATGCCAGCCATACTGAGCGCTGTGAATATTGAATGAGGGTCGACTCTAGAGTTGACCACTGGCTCGGCGCATCTTAACTTAAATCGGTAACTCTTTCAATAATTAATCGTCATGTTATACGAACACGTTGGCATATCACTGATATATTATTATGTGCTTCATTCCTTTTTAAAAAAGCCACGTGAAAGATATAATACAATGTTTCTGTATCACACAAATGTATATAAACAATACAAACATGTTTTTTTAATGAATGTAACAACTTTTCAATTAATTTATATGAATACATTAGATATAAGTTTACCCATAAGTTGGACGAAAGAAAATGAAATAATCTCTACAATTTTCGTATAAAATTACTATGGGTGATTTGAAAATATATTGATATAATTATAAGAGTGTAAACAAAATTTTATGCCACAAAAAATACTTTTTTCTTAACGATTTTGCAATAAAAAATTATTATGAACATAATAAAATCAAAAAACTGATTATCAATTATTTTAATAATAGACGTGCTTAATATTTCACAGCATACATTTAATGCAATCCATAGAGGTCAACGATGTATTCTAACAATGATAAATCTATTGTGTTTAGACCATCTCTGGTTACATAGCACGGTCTATTGTGTGATCCAGCATTGGACTGGCAGGCACAACATTGGTGCACGAGGTAATCCAACCAGAGCGTCCAAAGCTGAAGCTAAAACACAAACAAGGATGTACGCGGTGAAGAGTATTGTGCAGTGTACAGTGAACTCAGGGCGTCGGGCCTTCGTTACGTCTCATTTAAAGCAGACACTGATCAAAGGCCTTTGCAAGACGTTGCGGTAACCCTTGAAGATTTTTCGTTTGTTATAAAGCTACCCTCGCTTGTTTTATGTTTTATTTCGCACAGCTCATGAAACACGATATTCGCTTTAGATGCTTATTACCAGAAATATTCTGAATATTAATAATTCGTATTTTAAAAAATATTTTTATAAAAATCAACACAACAGAGTTCACAAAAATAATAAAAAATCGTATAAATATTTATTTTGTTTAATTAAAAGAATATAATTTAAATACTTTATGTCATCCAATTTAAATATATTCAGGGTTTAGAATAAACAACTCCCTGATGGGTTGAATTGAGAATGCTATGAAAATATATTTATAAAGTTGTCTACGGAACCATTAGCAGGGCGCCTCCGCGAGGGTGGGGCTCAGTAAATATTCTGCGTTTAATATTGTATCTCTCGCCAACCTTTGTAGCGGAACAATAAAACTTCCAGAGTTCGTCTAAAAACGTTATTCCCGCAGCTATCCGTGTGTTAAGATATCATACAGTGACGTATAGCGCTGCGCCGCGCGGGGTGGAATTGGTTCTGCTTAGCATATATTGTGTGCTTCGGTGGCAGTCTGGAAACTTACTGGGAAATCCTTTGTTGTGGCGCTTCATGAGGTCCGTTGATTTTAATCACAAATGAGAATTTACTGCGGATTTCTTTACTGTCTAGTAGAAAACAAATATCCATTAAAGAAAATAAAAAATTCGAACCATCACATAATCGTTTCTATTTCGATGAAATTATTTAGTAATTTGGTTGCAAACGGAAAGAAAAATATTTAAAATCAACAAAGGTTTTCTTTTTGCAAAAAAAAATGTTTTGTTAAAAAAAATCCAACGTTTATATTATACAATTCAACTAAGTTTATTTACATTCGGAAATACATATGAAAAGATAAAAAACACAACTTGAAAGACCAAAAAAACTCATGCGGAAATTGATTCATGAAATTACTTAACGTTTTCAATTATTTGAAATCATTGACACGTAAAAGAGATACAAAAGAGGGCTGTGTTTTCATTTTCAGGTATCAAAAGGTGAATTTGTGCCCTACAAGTTTGGAGTTCATTTATATTCCAATTTATTTTGGAATTTTTTAATAATAGAAATTGTCAGTTTCGTGTGTATTTAGACAAAGAACAATGCGTAAAATTCCAGGTGATTACCAACGAACTATTTAGACAGCGTGGTTAACTTACACACTGGAAGTTATCGGTCGTGAGCATTCCATAGAATCTTAGATAAACACAACAGACCCAAGAGATAATTAGTGGAGACCTCTGTGCGGCGATGAAGGGTTGATTACTAAAGGAAGAAAGGGGTTGTGTTTCTTAATAAACACCCCGTGACGTGCCCCTCCTTTTGCGAAATTAACAAAAACGAGGCTTTAGCCCAAGATGATTTCATAGAACGGTCTGTCAATGGGATTCCTTAGACTCAAATGAAATGAAGCACCTTTCAATTATTTCTTATTTGTGCAATTCATTTGGTTTGCTCTTCGTTTAAGGGTTCTCTTTCATTTTGGGATTCATTATATCTTTCGATAACGTAATATTTTCAGTTTTGTAAGATTGCTTAAAACAAGTGTATGAATGGTAAAATGGTGTTTTGGCCGACTTGTTTTTTAGTTTTTTTTTTAATTCTTACATAGCTCACTTCTCTAGAAACTATGTTTTTTTCAATATCTGGCACTACATGAAATAATATAAACAAAATACTTGATTACACCAAAATACAAAAAAACCACCACTAAAAATAGGTAAAAAATTTATCCGGTCATTTTTTTAATGTTGTGATTTAGAGACACCCGACGAATACAATTAAACAGTTAAGAAAACTACTGAAATCTTTTTTGATATCATAAATTTCATTAATGTTTATTTAAATATTAATGTTCCGTTTTGTTTTAATAATAATAAGCTTATAATTCATCCATTTGAGTTAAAGGATATTCCGTTGCATTTCACGTGTGACTGTATGAGCCTTCAATATTGAGGGCATAAAGAAGATAAAGCTCATCGTGCCGCAAAATTTTATTCCGAAATCAATTTTATATCCTCAGATAATATCACGATGGCAATATTCTGCCATCGTAAAATAAACGATAAAAAAGAGAAAGTAAGCTTCTTTTATGGGCTGTGGTGAAATTTTTAACCGAAGACCAAAAAGTAACAAGATAGCGCTTAATTTGCTGGCTAGTTTTTATAATTATAATATTATCTACCAGATTTGTTTATTTTATATTATTTTCTGTTTGTAATATTCATGTAATAAAAATAAATGTTATTTAATTAAATAAGATTTGGTTTAGTAAGCATTTGTCATTTTAACTTCTTATAAAACATTTCACATTTCATAGCGAGGAATTCGTTTTATTTGAATATTTCAGTTTGATTATGTAACATATCCGGGGAAAAAGACACTTCGATACAGAAAGCGTGTTTATTTACACCATATATATGAAAATTTTCAGAGTTATATCAAAAATACGGATTTTGTATGAGCGAAACATATTTCAGAGGTAAAACTGTAGACATGCGCACCTTTTGTGAAAATGTATGCATTGGCAATCATGAAAAAAACTACAAGTAGATAAGGCCAGAAACGAGGGAGGGAGGGGGAGGGTTGACAGGATAGGCAAACTTGAAAGTAGAAACCCAAAGCACCCTTTTGTTTTATTGCTGGGTTTTTATTGGATGATTTATTTTTATTACTTCAAAGGAAAGCCTTTATTGTGAGAAACAGAAAATAAAAATTACTTAAATTTTTTCACGTTATTTTTCTGCTATATTTAAAGTGAGTTAACTTTTAAAAAGATTGTTTTCATGGGGTGTATTAAAATGGGTAAATATTTATAAGAATTTCAGTATCTCAATTAGCTTCGTAAGGTATGCAAATATTTTCCAAGCCGTTCGTTGTTAGTGTTTTGCTTAGGGTTTGCAAAAACAGGGTTAAAAATTCGTTGAGAAACATTTTTAAGGAAACGAGCCTTCACTATTAGCAAAGTAAACATTTGGGGGGCGCGGGGGCTCCTCGTTATTTCATTAGGCGGTGATTCCCCGGCGTGGCTGGCGGCACGCTCGCTACTTGGTATGGGGGGAACGGTCCTTACGGTTTGCCTTGTCACAGGACAACTTAATCTTGGATACCTTAGGATGCGAATATAAGATAGGTGTGATAGTACAGCTTTGTCTTAAATGTCTAAAAACAAATTCTTGTAATGGTCACCCTTATTTCTTTTTTGTATTTAAAAAAACCACTGTACAAATTGTGTGTATGTTAATATTTTAAATAGTTAAAAATATCCTTATTAATTACAAATATACATTTAACGGCTTCTTTAAAAACCTTGAATATGAGTACAGCCAATATATTAAAAAAAAAAAAAAAAATTATGCCCTTGGGTAAAATAAAGTTCATCTAAAACTAATTTTGTGGATAGGCAATTAAAAATAATATAAAACGGCCTAAAACTGAAAAAAAGATAAAAGGAAAAAAACACTGTTGATGATTTTGTGAAAAAAAATTCTTAGATTAATATTATTTTACTCGAATACAAAAAAAAGCAAAATTTTATTTGAAGATATTATAATTATTTGAAACATTTTACCCCGAAAACACTACGAAAAGAACATTTTTTTTTGTTTCTTCACAGGTATTCTTTAATTAAGGTAATAAATTAAAAACATGATAATAACCTCCTTCACAAAGTATCTTTATAATATTGAAGCAAAAAGGTACAGAAGATAGGGTTGGGAAGGCAAACAGGGGCAGATAGGAGATAAAGGAGAAAATACAATAAGCCTCGTCTGGCCGGCGTCCAGCGCGGCCGCACAATGTGCTGGGAAGGCTTCGTAATTTCAATTCAATGAATAAAACAATAGATAAAAAGGGGTTTGATACACAATATTATTATGATTTAAGACGTCACCTTTTTTGTACAAACCTTTAAATAAAAACAAACCTTAATAATAAAATTAAAAAATATTCTTGACGTGGTATATTAGTCAGAATAAAATCAAAGTTGAATATTTAATTATTTTTTATGTTATGATAAACACACGGTTTTGTTTTTCTTTCCATAAATAACGCCCCTCTGACGGATCCTCCAAGGATGTTATTATAAAATTTATAAAGGTTGAAAAAACAAGATACGCTACTTCTTTGGCCTGTCTATCATTTTCAATGACAGAATACAAATTGGATGGTACGCGCGGATTCCTCTCCTACTGTTGTTGGAGTCTGTATATCTTAAGTTCAGAGTTCTCTCAGAAACTCAAGACGCCTTTGTATCTAGAATGATTAATTTTATTGTAGCATTAGGTGCTTGCTTATAAGTTGAATATCGACTTCATTAAAACAATTTATATTTAAGTAAATACTTTGGTTTAGAGAAAATTATACATCATTTTTAAGAAATAATTAATAAAATATTATCTTTGTAAAAGCACGATACTATAAACTGATAAAAATAAACTTTGTTTTTAAACTAATATCTATAAACCTTTTTGTAAAATAATAAATTAAAATATCAGCTCAAAACCGTAGTATTAAAAAACGAAAAATTTAAATAAACGTATGGGTTTTAGTGTAGAATTATGAATAATTTATAAAGGCAACCAAAAACCAATATGGCACATGAGACAGATATTAGCATACCGCGTGGTCGATATTGTTCTGTTATAGGAGACGCAAATAATACTCGATATTATAAAATTTATTTTAACACAGACATTTAATTGAATATAATTTTAAAATCAATTCTTTTATGTTTTTATTGAAAATTTACTAAATTTAAGGGAAGATAATAAATTTAATTTTGCAGTACTTATAATAAAATCACCACAGGTTCAACTGCCTTCAATGTTTTTTATATTTATTTTGATTTTATTGTTCTGGATTCTGCCGATATTTGTTACTGTACAGTAACAAATCTATAGTTGACCTAGAAGATTCTTAAGATCGATCCTTATTAAATCTTATTAGACGCCGTCGTATTCCATGCAATTTCGCAGAGTCTACGGCAGCTTTGTGCTGCGCCATAAAGCCATTTCATTTTTGGGGTTTCCATACTGCTGCACCTCTAAAAATTTGTAGACGAATTTTTTCGACGAGTCTGGATCGAGTGTCCATGTAGCGTGTATGACTGTGCAAGCGCATTGTGTTTATTCCAATTCATTTTTAATTAAATTCTCCTATCAAGCTCGCAGAAATCTAGGCCAACAATGGAAAAAAGCATTTCTTACTCATTTTGAAATTTTCATTTCATTTCATCCAACACATTTTTCTCATCTAAATTGTCTACAAAGGTCAGAAAATAGCATGCAGTGCAGTGCAATAAAGTAATGCTCTAAATGATAAAAAATATAGAATGTTTTCCTAGTTTACGACTTGCTACCCCCGCGGGATGTCGTTAGTGAGTGAGAGAAGGGGGACGGGATCCTCTCTGGTAGTTTTTGTTGCGGTTTATCATTAGGGAGTTTTTCCATATTTTTTGCAGCGTTGTGGCAGTACAATAATATTTTCCGAGCAGCGGAATTATAAGAGTGCATTTTGTGAAAGTTCGCTCGGAATAAAGAGAATTATTATCGCTAGATGAGCACTTGCCTTTTTTTTCGTTCGTTAATATTTTGAATGCTGTTTTTATTTAACACAACGGTTAAATGCACCGTTGCATGCAATTTAGCAAACGTAAAGAAATAAATATAGCAAATTTTAGTAAAATAAACAGGTTTTATGTTGTAAACCGTCAAAAACGAAGTTTTTATATATTTTTTAATTTAAATTATAAATATTTATAAAATGTGTAACGCAAGAAAAAAAACTAAGTTTTTTTCTCTCAAAACATAAAAAAATACTTGCATTAAAGATTCGTGGTGTTTTTAATTAATGTTATAAATTCCCTCGATATCAAACGTAGCCAATCATATTATAAAAAAAAACGGTTCAAATCAATTGTTGAAATACCCGATATCTTCAATTTTGTCGTGAAAATATAAGTCAAAGTCACTGTCAATCAGAAGATTACCACAGTGGATCTATTCAGAGCTTCAATACAAAATGGTAACCTAAAATAACACAAAAATGCCACAAAGCACAGTTGTCATTAGCGGATGCCACATAACGAGGCGGATGGAGTCTTTCAAGTGGCGACAATGGCTTTATGAAGAAAGGGCGGGGGCGCGTCACAATGGCCGCCCGCCCGGCCCGCATTAGGCGGAGTGGAGACCGACTGCATGGAGACAACTTTTTGTGGGTGCTAACACAAATGTTTTATTTTATCTAGCTAACGCTTTAGTTTCCTTTCTTATCGTCTGAAGGTTTTTAAATAATACTTTCACATTTTTTATAAAAAATCCTTCTTTCTCCCCTTTTAAAATTTCACTTATATTATTTTTGAAAAAAAAACTTCTTTGCAAATCTTATTTTAAAGCATTACATAAACAAGTTTTGTATCATATTTAATGTGTAATCGTAGATATAAGCAGAAGAAAAATAAAAAGACGTCTTTTTTATATGCACTAGAAATTACATTACAAATGAATTTAGCCAAGAACGGTAACATATACACTAGGTAAATATTTAGGGAACCCCTAAATTGTTAATGGATCAACTACCGTGGGCGACGTGAGTGACATGAGAGAAAATTGAAAAGGTTCGGAAGAAATATAAAGCACGAAGAAAAAGCTTTCAGTCGATAGATTGATGACACATCGATGATATTAATAAAAATCTCGGGCAAGAACATAAATCATTACTAATAACACTATCTCACAAGCTATAACACAATAAATACTATTTTGATCACTTAAATCAAAAAAGATACTTGAAATACATAGCAGCATTTAAAATTTTAAGGTTTTACAATTTATGAAATGAAGACAACAGTATTTCCTGATTTGTAAGTAATTTTCTGCACTATGCATAACGTCAAAAGATGCACTCTGTTGGAAAATTGTACGCATTACGGTTTATGTCTGCCAACTGCAAGAGAGGTCGACAGCAGAACAAATGGAGAATTGGAGTGGTGGCGATGTAATGAAAATGGTCATTTTCCGAGGAGCTTTCCAGATATTTCACAGTTTTTTTGCAAGCTTTTTTTTTAAAGAAAAAAGTCTCGCTGAAACTGCATAGTGCGAAAAGTATTTCACAGAAAACTTTGTGTTTCTCTATTTATCACAGATGTGAGATAATGGAATGTGATATATTTCGCAAAACGAAAGCGTTGGTAAGAATGTTTTCGCCATTATTTATAAAATCTTAAGATAAAAAAAACCAAGTTCAATGGTTGTGGATCATATTTATTTTAATAACAAAATGTTTTAACGGAGCAAAAAAACACATGTATGTAAATATTAAACGGTTATAATTTTAAATTTATTTTTTGATTGATTAATATCAAATAATCTTTATTATTTTAAATTGCTTAGTTAAAAATAATAGAAAAAATATTTTATATTATTTTTTAAAAAAAATTTAAAAGCTTACGTGGTGCAAATAAAATATAAAAAAATTATATCATTAAAATTTAAACTTCAAAAGCATTCCGTAGAAAGCACATTCTGTCGATGCATGTTATGGGTATCACCAAGTTAGAAATTGGAGTTGATTGAATGAAGAAGGAACAAATGCAGCATGTGTGGCTTACCTCAAGCCGGGGACGGTGGAGACGGGCGAGCCGTCAGCCATGAGCCAGGAGACGGTGGGCGGCGGGAAGCCGTGGGCGGAGCAGGGCGCGCTGGCTCCGGAGCCATTGCTGAACAGCAGCCGGGAGGGCGGCTCCTGCAGAAACACCGGCCCGTGCTCCTGGCCAAGACCTGAGCCTAGAATGTATACACACCACTCATTACAAAATCAGACATATCATATTTTTCCACTCAGAATTTAAAAAATTTACTATAGATTAATTTATGTAGAAAGACCTGGGGATCCACTTCACTGTTTTCCCCTTAGAAAACCATAAACACTATCTCAGTGTGATGGTCGTCAACCTCCTCTTCTGAGAGGCATCCAATAAAGAAGAAGACCATAGATTTGGTACATGTTTATCTGAGACAGAATTTTTAAAATTATTTGAAAAAACAAAAAAAACGACAAAATCCTACATATCTGGCTATTAAATGAAGTCTTGTAACAATAAAATAATAATTAACATAAAAATAATATTTTTCGCCATTTCGTAGACAGGATTAAAAGACACATTTAAACCATAAATTATAACAAAATTGTTTTTTATAAATTAATGTGTTTTTTCCTTAAATGCTGCGTTTTCAATCTAAAATATCGCGGCTAACGATTAAACTTAAGCTGCGATTAACGACTTTGATTATGGTCGAATAAAATAAACTTCTTTGAAAGTTTTGTAAGGCGGGTCTCATAAGAAATAAATTATACAAATATTTGTAAAGTAAAATAATAAACTTAAACTAATGGGAAAAGATTTCAACAAACTCGGAAAGAAAATTAATTAAATGGGCTGAACATATTTTTTGCCAGCCAAACGCAAAAAAATGTTAAGGAAGTGAAAGAATGAATAATGACAACTTTTTTCTTTTGTTTTACCTTACATTGAAAACTAATATAAACTATTTGTATTAAAGTAACGAAAATATAATTCGTTGTTTGTAGATAGACGTCGTTTTAATGTAAATATTTAAGGCCGTAAATCCGTATTGCTACTTTTTTTTTTAAGCATAGAAACCATGTTTTTACATTATTCTACAGCTGACATGTAAATAGCGATTCCATTTATTACTTTCGGGTTATTTTTTTCAGTAAACTAAAATATAATATTTCGTTCCAATGAAATCACTTGATATACAATAATGACAATGTCAATTTTACATATTTAGGTCCAAAAATACTGACCTAATTTAACGGAGTTTTTTTATTTATAGATAATATGTATGAACATAAATAAAATATTTATTTTCTTACTTTTCAATCATATGCGTAATAAAAAGATTCTATGACATATATCCTTTAAATAAGATTTGAACAATTTAATAAACAAGGGTTTTAAATAAAAATAAATCATTTATTCACATCAGATGCTGATAAAGACTAGTATTATATAGTTATCTAATATAAAATATATATTATATAATTTTCTTAAACCTAAACTTTAAGTGCGTACATTAAATGGATCTTTATACTATAGTAAAAAGTATCATTATACCATTGTATCTTACAGTCAATAATTTGATTATTTACTTAGTTAGACGTAGAAGCATTCCAAGAAAGTATTTCAACATTAGGAAGGGATGTTGTTAGCATGTAGCTAATTAGAGAATCATATTGTATGGCGGAGTTGCTGTTCGTAACCGGATTCGGAGCATCAGGCTCAGATTACACCCGTGCATACTGCGGCTCTTTATGAGGGTTGTTTCAGCTACCCTTACCATACGTATCCAATATAACCGAAAAAACGTTCGTATACTCTGAGGAAAGAGCAAATGTTCACTTTCGACTTAAGATAAAAGTACTACTTTGAAAAAAAATTGAAAACTAAAGATCCAAGATTTAATGTTACCGGAAATCTACATTTTCATCAGACTTTCTGATATATTATTGATAAATCTGTGGTATATACTTGAATTGAATATATTTGCAAGTAAGAATTGACTTCTAGAGTTCGAGTTATAGCATAACATAAATCACTTCCATGTTCTTGATACTTTTGAACAGTTCCCTCACATTCAAATAAATTCTCAAGAAGTACTATCGTGTATGCTTTCAACCAAAGTTTAATGATAAATAAGGTATCAAAGTTGTAGTTTTTGTTTTCAAAACTACCAAGTCACTAACGAAGACATTAGTATGCACATATTATAAATATTAAGTACGATATTCCTGCGTAATTTCCAAAACACATAAGCAAGATTTAGTTCTTGGTTTTAAGTACATGTACCAAAGTTGAATACAAACTATCTTTCTTTTCCGGCTAATGTTTATGATTTTATTATGATTTATTTAGTTCAGTAATTATTTTTTTTTCTCAGAATAAGCTTTTATATAAATAACGCGTACAAGCGTTATAAATAACGAATACAACTGTTTTTTCATGAACGACACACGGGTAACTCGGGATTGGAAAGTTGATGAAGCGGTCATAGCACGGTCGTCAAACAGTGGCTTCGCCACAAGGCAAACAGGGCACGGGGCAGATTTGCTCTGTGAACTCGTCCGCGGTAATGAGTCGGCCAACTTCGGGGAACACAGGCGAATGATCGGCGAGAAGGGCACGAGGCCGTCAGGGCAGAGCAGCCTTCGCCGGCTTGAAGGGGCAAAGCCGAGCCGAGTAGGCTCCGCCGTTTTACAAACAAGGTTTGCAAAGTATAAACGGAGAGAGAAGTCTCTCGTCTGGAAACTGTTCTAGAGACAATTTTGCGTTGAAAGACTGGACCGACAATTTTCAGGATTTTGTAGTGAGCTTCCGTTTACGATAGAATTTTCTGGACAAATATTGGCGTAGAAAATATTATACTTTAAATTGAGACTTGTTTAAAATGCACAAGTGCATCAGTTATAGCTGTTAATATACCTCGTAAATTATTATATTTGAATATTTGTGAAACTTGTTATATTAAATTGAAAATGCATTGTTTGCTTTAACTGATTGGAATATACTAAATGAATATATGATGCAATTCAACAGGTATAAAATGACAGTTTTTTTATCAAACAAAATTAAGGCATTATTCAGAAAAAAAGAATATTTTTTTCAAATTTATGAATTAAATTGTAGAAAACACAATTATGTTTTACCAACACGAGGTTATTTAAAATATCCAACTTCAAATTCAGTGTAATTCATTGCGATATACGTGTGTTTGTACCAAAACTTAAAGTGGAACCTTAAATAATGATATGCTTACTGTTAAAGTGATAATGATTATAGTCGCCTTTTAAAATTAGGTTAAATATATTTTATGAACTATAGAGCAAAACAATAAATAATAGTACGATAATTGCTAATTTATGAGATATTATTTACTTTTCGAAGAAATTCCGACGGTCTTCACTAATCAAAATTAAGATCAACAAGAAAATGAAAATGAAATATTCCTCTCGTACCTTGCAGAGAAATATTTACCACAAGATTAAATTATGATGGTAGGCAATCTATGGCCTCTTCTTAATACAGAATAATTTCCTTTGAAAATTAATGTCTTTAGCGTTGATGTTAGCTAAAATTTCTTTGTTTTTGCCAAGTAGCGAATGTTCAAATACATTAAGTTAGCACAAAAAAAACCATCATTATAAATGAAAATTTATCACTCAATATAAATTATAAATATTATAAAATACATCAAAAGATAACATAAACTAAAAATATTATTTTCAAAGAAACCGTAGTTGTTTATACTTATTCGTTTAAATTCTAAAAAAACAAATATCTCATCTGAATATTTAACAGTAAAGATCTCATAATCCTAGATCTGAGGTTGGCCGCAGAAGAGGTCCTGAAGATAAATAAGTTAGCGGAGTTAAGTGGCCACTCGTGTCCTGGGAGGCCATGTCGTCAAACTGCCCGGCCACTTCCGGCACTTCTCACGGTCAAGACTAAAGACTTAATAAACATAAATCAAGAATACACATTTAGCCTCTTCTAAAATAAGCGCATAATATTGTTTGATAGAAAAAAAAATAATGCATCCATTAGCATATTTTTAGGTAGCGTTTTTGGGTTAACTTGATTTAAGATTACGTGACTTAAGGGTAACCTAATTATGCTTTCTTTTAACTATATTCAACCCCAAAGTTACTTCTTTGAAACGATATTTTTAAAAATGTGATTTATTTTATTTATAACTTAACGTTTCAAATATTGAAATATGTTGAACTATGAATTTGCCTTTTTTTACTTTTTACTAGTATTTAAATTTTGTGACCATATTCATTTGTTTTTACAGACACGTAAAAAAACTAACATTAAGTTGTAAAACAAAATATGAAAAATATACTATTTTTTAGGTGTATTTGTTAATTTTTTTTGGTTATAATCTCATAACTTGGCTGTGATTACGATGATCATAACTATTTCTTGTTATGATCAAGTCGATTGTGAACTGTTTTGTTTTCATACCCTTAAGATTTTGAAGTGGTAGTACATTTCACCAGTGGTTTTCCGCTAGTAATATTCTGTAAAATGATTTAATAGGTGGTGATAAAGCTAGCATATTAGAGGGAAGTGATTACTCCGTGAAATTAGTATGGAGTGTTATCGACTGTATGTCAAGTGCGCGAAATTAATGAAATCCATGTGTTCTGAAAGAGCTTAATTCCAGCTTAAAAGCATTAAAAAAATGTAGTAGAAAGTATTTTTGAAATATATTCAAAAGAAATATGTAATAAGTTTATTTGTGGGATGTTTGTACAACTATAAATAAGCTAAATTGTATGAAAACTCTAAATATCTGTATTGATTTCATCAAGAAAATTAACAACATTTTTATCTTGTAAAGATTACGAATAACTAATTTTACATAATAAATACCCAATATCTGAAAAATAGATTTTTTTTAAATAAAAATTTCTCATATCGTTATTTTTAAGTGTGAATATATTGTATTATATTCAACATTCTTTAATTATACTAAATAACTAAAAATAATTACTGATTTTCTATGTAGGAGTAGGAATTGCTCATTGATACGTGATTTATTTCAATTTACTGAAAAATATGATATTATTCCTATTTTAATCATAATTTGCTTGATTACAAGACAAATATAAGTTTTGAAACATTTAGTTTTATTAAACTGAAATACTTAAAATTCAATAAAAAAAAGTTACGACGATTCTCATTCGAAGCTATGATTTTATATATTGATATTAATTATGAATACAAAATAAAGTGGTGTTACGTTCATACGCAAACTACGCACTTAAAACACAAAAAAAAAGAAAAACAAATGACATAAGTACCCGAAACGCAAAATATTATTTGAAATAAATTGTTGCTTTGTACCCGGCGCTTGCGTGTGCGACTTCACTACGGTGAAAAGTTTTTTTTACATGTTTCCTAAGAGATTCGCAAAACTTTCAAATTGTAGGTAAACAATAGTCCCCGCGATGCCTTTAATTTTGTTCCCGGCGCAAAAGTTCGCCGGAATACGCGAGCGGGGAGCGCTGCTTAGTCGAGCGCATTAGAAAAGATTTAACAAGCGACGCGGGGACGTCGCCTGCATGGCGCGGCTCGGGCAAACGACTTATTTGTCAATCCCCAACTTTGGCCATTTACATACGCCTTAAATTCCGAATTCGCACTAATGGCTGCTTTAGACGAGCGTTCGTAAGCCCCAATTACACGATGGGCGGCGACGCCGGGGACCACGTGCCGCGTCATTGCATCTCTCGAGCTGAGCCTGAAATATTGCACTAATAACGTGGCTACCTACTAACTTGTACTTTGTATTATTTAAAACATATTTCATGCTAGATTTATTTTTGAGTTTTGTACGAAAACAGTGGTTTTGTAAAGAAAGGATAATATAATATAACTAGAAATGTTGCCCGTCACAGAATGACGTAATAGTGTTTGAACATATGTTTGGCTGACAATTAGATGAATATTCGCCGTGCATCGGTTTCTTTTTGTCTTGAGGTCGATGCACGTACTCGAATTTTAAGAAGACGCTGCTCACGTTTCCCTTCCAATTCATTGCTTGACATTTCTGTCATATTTCGTGTCACAAACAACGTATCACTTTTACTGCACTGTTCTTTATTTGATGCAGTCTTTATCACGTCCAATTGTGCAATTCTTTTTGAATTACGTTTGCTGTTCGTAGACGGTGTTATTTTTTTAGGAGGCATTTTGAGTTATTAATGATGTGATTAATAATTTCTAACGCAATTTCGATAAAAAAATAAAATTGGTACTTGTGTCAAGCTTACATAAACTGGAAATTTCTAAGAAGCATCAAAATTTGTTTTTTTTGTAAAAATTCTAGCGGTGAACAACATAATGTTATAATTCGTACATATTGAAACTCGCTAAAGCATATTTTATAGTTCTATTAAATTAGTGTATGAATGAAAATATTATCTTTTCGTCTTGAAATTCGGCACATAGCTGCGGAAAAACTTATTGAACTTACATGCAAAAAATCAGCGTTGTATCTTTTAAAATATTATGTAGATAACCAAAAAATGAAACATGCATACACACAATGGATATTATTATAATAGATAATGCTATTGGGCAGCAGCAATACGCAGGCATATCCTTCGAATATAAAACCAACTACACTTTTTTTCTTCCTATGAAAACCATGAACACTGGCTCAGCATAAATGTATGCTCAGGAAGATGGCGAACCTTATCTGAGGAGAGGCACCCGAAAAAGAATATCAAATACGTTTTTAGTGTTTGTTGTGAACGGTGAGAAAAACCTATAGGTATTTTTTTAGACATCGTTTTTCGTCGTTTTGCGTGATCGCTTTGCTACTACAATGAGCCTGTACATGTAAAAACCTCAATTCATTATCTATCGGGGTTTTCTCTTACAAAATGATCTGATTGTATAATAAATATCGGGTAAATATCCGTTATTTTATATTAAATATTTTAGTAGAAGGAGTATTTGTCTAAAGACTGCTGTATGCGTTCCAGGTTTCATATAATTTTTAAATACACTCGAACACTTTGGTTGGACATTTAACCAAGCAGATAAATGATTTATTAGTTCGTGAATTGCTAGTGATACTGCGGTTGCAGATTGCACATCCCGTGCATTAAATAATATGCTTTGAATTTCCCGTTGATTATCCATTAGGGGAGCAATTTCCATTCTGCACTTGAGCGGTCCATTCCGGCTGGCCCCCGCAGAAGCCTCGGCAGAATGCATGACGCCGCGCCGCCCCGGGCTGACATTAATGCAGGCGAGCATGCGAGATCGTGCGAGCACTGCAAACACTGTGCTTAAAAATGGGATTGGCTAAATTTAGCGAGATCGCGATGATGCGTGGGCTTGCTTTTCAATAAATTATTAGACACTTGATACACCTTCCATGAATAATTCAGCATAGACGGTTGCTTAATACAGTGAGCCTGAAATAGCAATTAATTATGCATGTTATGTTTAAAACTGTTTATTTTATTTGTTTTGGAATCTGGTGTTTTTTTTTACAAAAAATATATATACTTCAAATATAAATTATTTTATTCTTATTAAAATACTGTTTTTTTTAAAGTTAAAAACTATACTATATATAATATAAAATTATGTTTGACCGAATATTATCTGTGTATAAAATTTAAATATAGCCACATAAGCCACAACTGCTTGATTAAACTTTATAATACTATATAATATGTTATTTTATTGTATACTTAAAGGCATGTGCTTATATAAATGGCTGTGAATATCTAATAACATTTATTTTAACGTTATATGATAAAAAATAACATTTTTTAAACGCAAGTACCGTTTTTTGAATGATTGATAATGTTCCTTAAATATTTAAAAGATTTTATATTTATTTAAAAAAATAAAGTTATTTATTTTTAAATTTATGAGCTGGTTTTTCTTATCAAAGACATTTACCCGTAAATGTCTATGATAATAGTTTAGGTATTATCAATGTATTATTTTTACATTTGGATAGAAGAATAAATCGTTCAAAACCAATACATATTTATGTTTGAAAAATACACAATAGCACAAAATAATCAAAATAGTCGCTGAACAAATTAAGCCAATGTATATTTGAAATTTTAAATATATTAATGTGAATCTATAAAAACAATTGGTAATAAGTCTTAAGCTTAAACGTATATCATATTATTAACCATATTAATTTTAGATTAATGTCAATCAGAATGCGTTTTTATTTACCCATGCAGGTATTAGTATATTTATGTGATTAAGCACATTTTTTCATACATTGAAAACAATTAAAGAAAACTCTCAGAAAATATCATCGTGACTTCTTATCATCCCTCACAAGTCACGATGATATTTTCTGAGAGTTTTCTTTAATTGTTTTCAATGTATGAAAAAATGTGCTTAATCACATAAATATTATTAACCATGAATGCATAATTATATATTTCTAAGTATGTGAAGTAATACTTGGTAATTAATTTAGTGATTATTTTTGCTTGTACTTGTTAGCACAAAAACACTGACGATTAGAAAATAAATTGGTGGTTTTATGCTGCAAGAGCTTTTTAAACGAAAGTGGCTTGGTTGAGCTTGCAAGAGCAGAATCTAGACGATACGGTGGCAACACTGCTCTCCCAGGTGCAGGGTGCAAATAGCGCTGCCCGGCGAGGAGACCGCCCTGTTTGTATGCTAATGAGGGAACTATCATAACGCCAGTGTAGCCAGCACGAAAAGGATTTTTCCAGGAATCTACATAACGACGGAGAAAAGGAAATTCGTCAGCGTAATGTTATTGAATCCCACCTCGAAGGGCGGATTGCATTCAGATAAAAAACATTCAATTTTAAAAACTATTTTAGTAAGTATATACTACTGGTCTTCATAATATTATTCAAGTATTTTTTTAAAACAAAATCAAACATCAATTTTAATAGCAGAAATGTTAATCAACGGAACAGGCAGAGTGTATTAATATTTTATTAAAGATCCTCGATATTTTTTCTCTGTTAATTTTTAAAAATATATATATATTTGGCTGAAAATAAGTTATCTATTTATTACATCAATTTGATTTTTAGACTTCGATAATCTATAAGATGACTGATGAAACAAGTTTAGTGAGTGTGCGGATGTTAAGTGCTTCTTTTGAGAAAAAAATTGAATAGAAATTTAATTCACAGGAACAGTAAGCTCAACAGTGTACAGTATGTTTTTTTCCATAAAGGCTTATGACAACAACTTATGCGATAAGAGCATATTTACTGAAAGGATTGTGTGAGAATAAAGATAAAAAAAAATTATAGCATGCCTAAAAAATCATAATATTAATTACAGTTATAATTTATTTATTTAATATATAAGATTTTTCATGCTTAAAATGCTTTAGTTGAAAATAAAACCATAACACGGATAATACAATAGTGGAATAAGTCATTTTTATCTTATTTGTAGCATGTTTCATGATGTATGGTGAACAAAAGATTCGTTCATACAATAAAACAATGGGCAAGCTATACGACTGCAGGCTTCATTGTTGCTTGATGGATGATAGAGCATTAATCAACTGAATCTTGTTTCTATCAAATCAAGTTATGTTCATAGCAGGGAAGTGGTGGAGCGAGAAATTAAACGTTTTTCTTTGCTCCAAAAACATGATGTGTGTTTCCACATTATAAGACAGAATACAAGAAAAAAATCTGTTCGTGTTACAGGCGATTAATTCTGGTGATTACTGTCCATTTATCATTGTTCTAATTATGGTAGTGAGAAAGTTGATAGATTGAAACGAAAAAGGTGTTAAAATAATTATTTATTTCGAAATATGAAAAACCTTACGCAAGCCAGCAATTTTTTTATTTAAAATCAGGCTCTAATGACCAAGCCAACATGTTAAACCAAATAACTGTGTTATATATTTCTGTTTTGATAGAAAAGATTTTGCTACTATTGTTTCCTTGTTTTGAATTAAATTTTGATTATTAATGTGATGATATTTAACAAAATGTAGATAACATATAGTTTTTTCGAAGCTGAATAAAATAAATTCATTAATGGAAATATTAATGATAGAAAAAAATGTTATTCAAAATATCAAAATCTAATAAAAATCTACTTACCACTTAGTAATGAAAGACTTATTAAATTGAAGTGACTGTAAAGTGCTCAATTTGTTGCACCGATTTACCAATACATTATTTCTTTATAACAATGTCAAATTAATCATACAAGCTCTTTTTGCGAAATAATATTTTAAGCAATAAATCGTTTGGTATTTACAGTTTAAATAAATCGTCTTTTTTAACTTGGGCGTAAGATAATAAATATTTCTAAAGTAAATTATAGACACATTTTTTAATATGTGAGCCGAGCTTATCTGCAATTCGTGAATATAATCATAGCTTTATTGTATGTGTAACTGTGAAATACTTTATGTTATGAATAAAATATAAAATACGTATACTCCAGCCTATGTGGTTAGTAAAAAGGGATCTCAAAAACATTAATTCGAGGAGCCCCAAAATACACCCCCAAAGAGTTATTATAAATTTAAGGGGAGAGAACAGGTTCTCATTACTATAAAGATTCGTAGGTACATTATAAATTCTAGCTGACTACAAACCCAATAATTAAGGGTTAAATTATATCATACCCTTTCTCAAAATCATGCACATAAAAATGCTAAAAAAAGATGTGGACCTCCATTTTTTTCTCGCTCAGGTCAGAATAGATTCGAATCGATTCTGTATTACACAACAGGATTTGAATAAACACATTAAGGTTTATACAATTTACATTACGGAACCCTTTGCCATTATTTTTGGGTTTAGAAAACCGCTTATTTAATGCCATCGTTTGTGATTGTATTTTGAACGGCTGCAAAAGCGCCGTCGACATATTCCCAAATGTTGTGTTTATATTTCCAGATACGAAAGACGAGAGCATAATAAATTACCCCTGTCAAGGTAACAAATGGTGTTGTGTTAAAGGTAGGCCGCTACACCTGCTTTACCCTTTATGATAATTCTTACATTATATTTTGAAGTGATATTAAAAACTAGGAAAACATCGTCCACAGAAAAAGTTTTTTATTTGCTAAATTTACCGCACAGAAAATAAATTATCATAATCGATGTGTTTTCAGAACAAAAGCTTTCGATCGAAATCTATTTTTCCTGTCAGGAAGTTTATTTGGCATTATTTCAAAGAAACGTATCATGAAAGTAGTAAAAAGAAAGAGGAAGTCGATGTACTCACCGCAGCTCAGCAGCAGCAGCAGCGGAAGTAGACTCCTGCCGGGGCACATTTCCTTCATCGTCAGTGGCGTCAGTGGCGTCCGTGACGTCACTCCCCACCCCACATTCCCGGCAGTCTCTGTGATTGCAGCCTCGCCGGAGCCTCGTTCTGTTTTTAGTTCACGATAACGACCCGAACCGTTTCGGATTTCCGACACAGACTGTGCTCTCTTTGATTCTTGGTCGCATTTTCCTCCTATTCGAGCGGATGAGTGTTGACTGTGCTCGGAGGGATCGCTTCACGTCTGCAAGGGAAAAAACTCATTTCCTTTGTCCATATTGACCGGAACTAATCCTGTTTGTAATCCACTTCTTAATTTCACGGGAAAACTCGTTTAGGGACACTCGTTATGTCTCTACCGGGAAGGAGTTGTTTTTATTATAGAGACTGGAGCTAGCTGTTATTTTAATAGAATAATATCAATATAATTCAATTCGAAGCTGTAATGAATCTCAAAGAGGGAGCTGTATATTGTTATTTAATTTAACATTACTGTAACGAGAAGGTTAACGGTTGTTTACGTGTGAGTAGATAGTTTAATCTAAACGTGCTCCGACCTTTTTGGTAAATAGGCTCGAAGTCTTCCAGAGTTTGTTATTATTGAAGCATCCTTGCAGGATTTGTTCCGCCATTACGAGCACACCTTAACCCTTTATCAGTTAAGTAAGACGAGTCTTAACTTATTACAAAGTATAAACTTCACTGCATTTTGCGTTGATGACTATTAGTTTAGATTAGAGAGTAGGCTTGCAAACGGCATGATTAATAATTCAAGCGGAAGCTGAGGAGTTAAAAAAAGGTTTAAATTTGTTTAAATCTATTAATTATCATCCGTATTAGAACTTAAAATCCTATGGTAAGCAATTAGGCATGTTAGCCAGAGGACAACTAGACAATTTTAAATAAAATTGTTATTTTTTATTTAAACCTCAATTATTATACTAAACACAAAAAATTAAATCTGTATTTGTCGTGATTCTCAAAATAGAAAGAATAGGATTTAAAACCATTCTTAATTAAGGAATCTATTAAAATTGACCTCATTGGATGATACACGCAACTAAGCTATTTTGAATACAGGTACGTGAGCAGGTGTACTGTATGGACTCTTAAAATTATCCTCCATTGATAGTCATAACATAAAACTTTTCCAACAGCCTCGAAATATCAATCAGCCATTATGCGATTGCGTGCTCGCATGACACGCGGCCGCGCAGAGCGATGATGTGCCATCACTTTATTAAAAGTGCGCCACTTCCGTGTTTCGTAAAACTAAACCTAGCGAGACAAATGGCCGAGAGGAAGACGCATCGGATGGCCGGGGCCGCCGAGGAGAGACCGTAAACTTGCGCCGAGTTATTTATGAGTTTGTTTACCGATACTTAGCCGGGAACCTTTTCTTTTCGTGGACATACTCGCGCTTGCAGTTCAGCTGCCTCGACGAGGCCCCACCAAGTTTCAAGCGGCGCCGGCGGAGCTAAAATAATTGCTCAAGTTTGCAACGACCGCATTGTTGCACCAATGCTACGTATATATTATTTATTGGATTTACTGCGCTGGGAATACGATGACGATTAAGAAAATAGCGCAGAGAACCGCTCAATACAATTTCAAACCGTTTGTAGACTTTACTCGTTTGGTATTTGGCAAGTATTTTTTATTAACGTTTGAAGTTACAATATTCATATACATTAAAAATATAAAATTAATTGTATTTTATTCACAATTTAAACACGCGAGTTTCATTGATTTGTTAAGGCGTGAGAAAAATAATTACAAAAATTTTCATTGTAACGGCATTGTGGATTTTTTTAAACATGTACGTTTATGGGTTCAGGTACTTATACATAATAAAAGGTCCATTAAGGCCAACGTTAAAACGATAAGACGTACCGTACATCACCCGATAAAACTAGCCGTTACCTTCCGTACTGTAACATTTAGTGAGTACACAAAGAACAATATTGCAACAGTGGATCTGCGGGTCAGGCTACATCTAAGAAATAACGCCGGGGGAGCAACAAAAGTAATTAATAATGCAAAAGTGACGAAAGACTCCGAAAAGGGTAAATTATTAAAATTACTAATTAGAAAGGAAAATTCTATTAGCAAAATATTATAAAGTAATTAAACCGTGGCCTAAGTTAAATTAATTTGGTTTTGGTTGAGAAACTGTGAACTGAATTCCACGTATTACCTCATTAACATTGTGAATTCCCAGTGCGTAAACTTCTTCTATCATCTCACCCCATAAGTAATCAAGAGAAAATTACAAGAATGTGTAACCGTTAGATAAAACGCTTCTTATTTTACAAAAGAACAAAAGTTGGATTTAATCAAATTAACATAAAAATCTAAATATCTGACTGGTGAATTCAAAACATTTTCAGAGTAACCAAAGTAATGCCAGTTAATGCAAAATTAATATGATAGTGTTTTCCAAGCAACAGGTTATTGGTTCTAATCCCACCGGAGGACAAGGATGAATTTCTTTCGTTCCGTCCGCACGGACATTGTTATATAGGGCGAAGAAGAGAAATTTCTCTGAGACGTGTCATAAAAAAATGTATGATTTATAGATTGGAGAGGTTAGGGCTTTTGAATTATTTGTCTGTATAGAATGTTTATTGGTCTGGTGTATTTGAAGTACATAAGAGAATATGCCTAGATTCTAAATGATATCCTCATATATTAAGCTTGGTTATATGTAATCTACTGTCTTTGCTTAAGATTGTTTTTAATAAGTTCCTTGACTGTAAATAAGCAAGACTAATAATAAGCAAATATTACTGTTTCGTCATAATTATCATAATCGACACTATTTTCACTAAAAATAAATAAAAACATGATTAAATAAGTTTATAATAGTTATAATAAGTTGCCTTTGTTTTGTAAAGTTACACAAATTTATGCGGTTTCTACTCCGTAACTTTTTTTAGATTTTCTTTAAATATTTATTTATTTGAGTGTATATATCGCTAAAAACACACCAAACTCTCGTTAGATTATTGCAGTTATCTTTGAGGTCATAAACAAATTAACCCAAATATATTATTTCAGGTACATGGATAGTTATATTATATTCCTTTGATGAATAATTTTGTATATTATACTGCAGAAGCAAAACTACAAACTACGTTTTGCCCGAGTCCATTCTCTGGGGAAAGATAATAATTTGAGGAAGAAAGGCAAGAGGTAGAAAAAAAGAGAAAATGGTTTGATGACATTATGGAGTGGATGACCACATGAATAGCCCAAAATATCAAATAGTCAAATCGAAAAAGTGTTCAATAATATATTCGATGATGAAGCTACATGATACAATAAGGAATATTACACCCTATTGTAACTTTTATAAAAGATAGACGATAGTAATTGGAAGAAGAAAAGCAAGAGGTAGAAAAAATAAATTAAACGGTTTAATAACGTTATTGCGTATGACATGAATAGCTACAATAGCAAATAGTCAAATTGAAAGTGTCTAAAGTTGCACTCTTCAACAAAGCTACAGAAGAAAATATATGAAAGTTACTTATAATTGTAATTTTTACATAATGTAGACACTCCCAGAATATAGTTGTGTCCAGACAAAGTGTAACAATCAAACGGGGCCGTTAGAACCGACCAGAATTTAATGTGGGCTGGAATATTAATGGGATTGGTGGGCAAATTCACATTGTGATAGCTTAGCACGGTGTGTTACCGGCTTCGATACTCTGGACAATGGGTTAAGCGGATTTAACCGGTAGAAGCTTTTTATGCTTCATTTACTTAATTAATTGGATGGAGCTTAATTCGGACCAACTAGGAAAGGTGTTTATTTTTTGTAAATAAACTAAAGCCTTATACAAAACATAGAAAGTTTTTCCATTACCATTCTCATCAAATTTAAAATTACATAATTATCACAATTTAATTTTAAAAAAATTACTGAGAATAACATTATCACTAAAATAAATAATTTACTATGTTTTGGTAGCTAATAAACACTCAAAAATTCCTAATACTTTTTTATTTAACTTATTTGATTTTTGATAAAATATTAGTTTATTGAATTTTGAAACTATATTTTTATGTTATATAAAATTGTATTATGTGTAAAAGCAAGTAATTTATTTTAAATATAAATAATGTTACGCAAAGACTTAGACAAAGTGCCGTTAGCCAAAAATTTGAATTCGATATTGTCCATTGTTTGGAGCATATAATAAATATGTTATACACATAAATAAACTTTAAAGCGAGTAAAAGTTTACGAAACTTTTGCATTTAGGGCTGCTGTTTACTCAAAGATGAAAAGTATCCACGTGTAATCAAAGTTAATTTCAGAGTATCAAATGAAATTAAAAGTTTAAGATGTTAAGATATACTTAATTGGATAATACGGTTCTTGAACTTTATAAAACACATCGAGTTGAAAGTTACACAAAAAGTATTTTTAAAACAGAATATACAATATTTATTTATTTTTATAATTTAAATATTTAAGGTTTTATAGTGATTTTGAATTCATATTAAATAACTACTTAATATTTGCAATAATTTAAAAAATCTACTTACCGCAGAATGTCAAAACTGTCACAACTCATGCTAATTTAAAATTTTGTACATATTCGTAGCACGTGGCCTTCTCAAATGTTTTCCTTCCGTCAACAAAATAAATATTCTCAATCGCAGGCTCCGCGGATTCGGGCCGGGGAATTTGCGAAACGGAAAAATCGTTCCGGGCTTTTAAAAAACCGTGCTCATTTTTCACGTATATTCGCCAAAGTATTAACGAGCTCGAAAAAAATGACCTACAATAACAGCATCCCTCAGAGTGAAATCCGGCACAGGCTTCGACGCGAGAGCGGCAGCGCGAGAGAGGGAGACGCAGCGAGCTGCTGCGGGCGCGCGGGCTCGCCGGCGTCGGCTAGCTGGCGTCGGTGGCGTCGGCGACGTCGGCGGCGTCGGCGGCGTCGGGGAGGGTTGACAGCTCACACGACCGTCCACCGAGGAGGCCGCCTCGCAACTAAATCTGTGCCAACTCTGCCCCAGGTCAGGTCAGCAGCCAGCAGCCAGCAGCCGGCCGCCGGCAGCCCACCGAGTGTTTACCTATCTAATCACATTTGGTACGGACTTATTAGCCTAATTTATTCATGTGTATATTCAATTGTTCAGCCGTGACACGGCCGGGGTAAACTTCGGTGCCCGATTTAATGTGTTTGAGCTTATGGGATAATTGATGAAATACCGTTCGACTTACCGGCGTTGCGATGTTATTGCGTGCAACTCTTATAACATTTATTGCACAACAAATAATAAAAATATATATTTCATGTAATATTTATTAAAACAATACTTTATTACAGTATAATAATATCAACACAAAAAAAACCGAGCATAAATATAAATCTTAATTTTATTTATTTTTAATAAATTAATAACATAACCTTGCGTACGATGAAGGCAGTTTTAATCTTATTTATGCTAGGGTGTTTTCAATAGTGATGAATATAAAATAATAAGGATTATAATTTCTATCTGAAAAGGTGCCAAATTGCGCTGCTCAAAAGGTATCCACCCATTTTCATCTGGCGCGAGATCCGATAGCGGCGTCCTTCTCTGGCTGCCGGCTCGGGCGGGGAGGCTCTCCCTCGCTCCGGCGCACGCGCCCTGGGCGCCCGGCGGTCCCGACTGGCGGCTGAGGTGCTGGATGAATCGATATTGGCCGAGAGGAACAATTTTCGTTTCTGGCAATACTGACACAGTTATTTTGAAAAAAATAATTATTTAAATATATGCCACTGGCCATCCCGCTTAGCATGTCGTACAAAATCTTCGGTCACTTAACAGTTTTACAGTCTATTTTTTTTCTGTGTTAAAATATATGCAATCAGCAATACGCAACCGATAAATTATTTGTTTCATATAATATATCGCATTTTTTTATTTATTTATAAAGATCATCGTGTTAGTCCGCTTTGGAAGTTTTCAGATAAACGACAACTTTCCCATTCGTTTTTTTGTTCTTCTTGAAAATTAATTTACTGGCGTTGAAATTTTTTAATATTTTACTCCAGCATTTGCATTTTTTAAAAATTATTTTTGGCCGTCGGCGGATAAACGTGCCAAGCGCAGGAAATTGAGATTTCCATTAAACAAAATTCGCAGTAATGCAAACAAAGCTTAAAGTTGAACGGACGAAAATATCTAGACCATCGATGCTCGTGTATTTATAAAAAAAAATCCAGAGGAATATTTTATTAAATCAAGTTTTCATTTTAATATTTTAGATATATTATTATTTTTTTAAAATCATTCCCGTTTTTCGAATCAGGTATTCCGGATTGTTTGAGGTTTTTCGGGAGCAACCTCGCAGGGAGAATAAAGTTCCCCGGTCCGCATAAATAAAAATCTTCGGGAAGAAAACAGAAAAGATGCATCACGTGATAAAAAATGCAAGCGATACTCCTGTTTTATTTCCGAACGCTTGAATGTTGGAGCCTAACGGGGATCACGTTTGTTTCCCCCGCGTGGGTTGTTCGGTTCACTTTCGGTTCAATGTCCTCTGCGAATGTGACAGTTATTCTTTCAAGTTGTGGAACTTTGCAAAGTTATGAGGGCGATTCGGGCTAATAATGCGAGCCCCCCTGACACCGCATGACAATTTGATATTTTTATTTTGTCAGTCGAGAACACCTCGTCTCTCAACTGAATGGTCCTTTCAGTTCACATGTGTGTTTTATTCAACCAAGAAGCGAGGCTGTTAAAATAAATTTTGTGACTATAAGTATCAAATTTAAAAACAAATACGCTCGCGTGTCTTCTACATGCGGGTGAAGCAAAAGCCCTTTTGACGATCGAAAACAGCACTTCGTTTTATATATAATCGTATATGTTGCAAATAAAAAAGTATATTTGCATGATAACAACTTTCATCTGCACATGTGATTTAGTAACAAATATTTCTTTATTTCTGATCCATCCACTAAAGAACTATTTTTAAGACCAACAACGCGGATTCATAAATCGTATTTATAACTGACATTTATTATTTAGTAAAAAAATATTTGTGGTCTTACATGAACTCAATACGTCTTTAAAGAGAAATCCGTGGCAAAATTGTATGATTCCTGTGCTGAGTAATTTTTACTTCAATAAAAAATCTTTTAAGCAAGGAAGTAGCAAGTAGACACATTTTTCATCAGACGAAAATTTCTTTGGGTAAATAATTTAATCATGTACAATGTCATACGTATAAATAGATAAGAATTATTAGGAAAGAAAAACGTCAAAATAAATTTAATTTGTAATAACTCAGAGTAATATTGAATACGTAATCCTGTTTCTTCGCAATGTTAGATAAAATTAAATCAATCATGTAGGCACGTAGCAAAAATAAGGGAAAAAATACAAACGATTTTGAAACTGGTATAAAAACAGGTACTTTTTTTCATCTCGGTTATTTTTTAGAATTTACAGGGGAGGAGAGGAGAGGATAATGCGATTCTGGCAGAGGAGGAAGCGGGCCGGGCCGTTTGACTTTAATCAAGCCCGCACAGTGGCAACGTGGCGACTTATAAAAACGCAATAAAACTTGTAATGGAACTTTAGTAATAAAAACGACTCGCGCTCGTCAGTGGTGACCGCGGAATTGGAAACGCTCATTTCATTAAGATCTTTTATACGTTTCGGATATATACCGATAATAAAACGTGTTTACAGAAGATAAATCTCCGATGCGAGAAAAAGTCCGATTGGCCTGTTTGGCACGAACTACGAACATTTCTTAAACGATAATCAATCCATCCGGGTTTATTGGCTCTAAAATATAAAGGCCAAATATTTAATCAACTAATAGACACTTTTGTAATTGAATTGAGACTCTAGAAGGGGGGGGTGTTGTGTTATACATACATCCGCCGGCAGTGACTTATTTCACATCGATTTTTCACTTCAAAAATAATAAAGTATTGAGTTTAGTTTAAGATTGATTGATGATGGGATAATTTATATTTTAATACAATGAGCTCCCTTTTTTATTTTCACAACTAAATAAACAATATATTATTTAAAGCACTCATCTACCACTTTGCATCAATATTTAAACATCTAGTATCAAATTAAGAATAAAAAAATGTAATCCCACATGAATTATTTATTTTTGTATCACGATGGAAAGCGTTTCTGTGTATGGCAGTCATAGTATACTTTTCAACTTTATTTATTTTCCAATTACTGTTAAAAAGATCAATACTTTTAGTATTTTATTCACATGTTTATTACCACAAATGGAAAATCTGAGACCATAATTTGCGAGATCTTGATATCTGGGATTTTATTTTTTGCATGATAGCGTCACGTACTTGTCGTTTATTTTTCCCAGAATTATGTTATTTGTAACCCTTATCTGCACCGACCCCCTATACATCCGTATTACTCAAATAAATGCGATCTTCACAATTTATGTTATACAATTTGAGTGCGTGTTTAATATCATAGATCTTTACGGCACTCCATTGTAGTTTTCGATAGCGGATTGTATAAATACGGGAATAAACTGTTCGATAATCACAACAAAAGGTGTTAATGTTCATCTTGATAACCGAAAAACTTTTACACCCATTGAAAACCTCATTACTGTGGAAGTTATATATTATTTACAATACTATAACCAAAATCGTTAAATGTCAACTTAATTGATACTATTACATTATTAAACCGTTTATTTGACCGTCAAACGTCTCATATTATTACATAGTAACACATCATGTATTTATTGGGATACATTGTTCGTTTTATTTAATAAACTATAAAATTTTGATTTACAATTCCAGGATTTCTTAAATCGAAACATCGAATTGATTACATATGGCAACACTTCATATTATTTTTTAATATAAGTCTTTGGTTTCGTAAACTAGTAATTATTTATTAATCTTGCGGATGTTGCTGTCTTGCTTACACGTGTATCGTGAACTCTCGCCTTTCTTGCTCTTGCCTGTGCGGGAACCTGCAATACAAAAAGAAAATGGTTAGGTTATAAAAAATATTTTATTCATTCTGTAATGATAATTTTGACGATACATCTGACTCAATCTTTTAGTGTTTATACTATAGTATATATAAAAAAAGAAAAAACGTAGTTAAATAATACATTAAAAATTAGCACTTTATTTAAAGGTTAAGTATATTCATAAAGGTTAAGCTGAACGCTAATGATATTTCAGAATTTTTTTGCGCGGTTAGTATATTTTATTATTAAAAAGTTTATTATTATGCTTACCATGCTTTTGGGAAAGTAAACAATTTAACATTATAAATTTTACTGGCATTTACAACAAAATAATTATGCAGCGTCATTTGATTCTTGATAAAACAACAGCGAGCCACCAGCATTAGCATTCAGAAGCGGTGGCATTTGATTTAAATTAAACGAAACGCCGGGGCGCACCCGCACTGACGCCGGAGAACGTTCCAGAAATCTCAACCCCGGCAGCCAGATCATCGGCCAGATCCGCCTGGATTATTCAAAGCATAAATCATCGGAGACTCGTGCGGAGCTTCTCCCATTACGGGTATTTCGTTCGACAATTTTGCACTCACGTCCCGACTTTTGTTCGGCAATCGGGGAGATGAAATTACCGATAGGACTCGCTCCGCCGGCACGCCCGACCTAATGCGAGTGTAAGTATCGGCCTCGCCCGGCGGTACAGCTTTTTTTCTTCCCTCCGAATTATATTAAATAAGACAAGTCGAGTACTCGACGCCTGCACCGCGGGGAGCCGTGAACAAAATGAACGCTGAAAATTTTTGCAAAGTTTAAAGTTTGCTCTCGCGCGCTAAATTTTGAGACCACGATAAATAAATGTTTTGACAGTGTTTCTTCCTTTATGAAGTGGCCTTTTATTTATCCCACGACAGCAAAATAAAATTAGCGCGTTATAAAAAAATTAATATTTTCCATCGGCATTTTGATCAGAAAATATAAGTACACATTCGTGTTTGCTGATAAAAAAAATATTCGCAGAATTTAAAACGACTTTATTCACATGTACAGAAAAAAAAAAAAAACCTTGTCAACCATGAAATTTATTAAAGCGCAAAATTTACATGTACAAAGTCTACACTAAGGTAAAATAAAAATAAGAACCAAATAATTAGAAATCAGAATATATAACCCATTGCGGTCCCTAGATTATACGACTAAGCGTTTTTTTTTTTTTTTTTGGGAATTCTGTGTATTTTCCTGAATCCGTGTATCCCAAAACAAAGCATTTCCCTCGGGTATTAATTAGCTTCCGTCCGCCAAAGCGCCCATTGAGGACCCGGGCCGAAAGAAGGACGCGGGGAGTAATTGTTTGACTGCGGGGCGGGCGAGGCGCCTTGCAGGTGGCCGGCGTCCTCGGCGCCCCGGCTAAGAGCTGATGGCGGAGTTTAGAGCTTATCCCTGTACGCGCGGTGCGCCATTATTTTATACGAGCGCCGGGAGACTGCCCCCCTCCCCCATCCACCCCCACGCCCCCACGCCCCTCCACCGCCCCCGACAGGATTGTGACTAAATTTTTATTTGCGATAAGTGTACGAAGTCTGTTCTTCGTACGCGCGACAGCATTTTTTACTCTCGATTCAGGCTACGTTTTTGTATCTATTGAAAAAAACTAGGGGTTCACGTTGGGCGCTATTATTTTTTGAGAAAATAAAACAGTAAAAAAACAAGCGGTTTATTAAAACTGTTTTAATAAAAAACAAAACACTGCGACGAATTTTAATAATATACTTATTTTAAATTTTAATTACAATTTCATGTTCAAAAAGTTGGAAATAGATAGAATAACCAATTTCATAAATTATAATTGCAAATTTAAAGTAATCCCTCCTGCTGAGAATGGCCCGTACGATTTGCGTATTATCGAAAACAAAATCCCATTTAATGTTTGTAAATATGTTAAGTTATTTTACCGAACTCAAGATTATTATGTGATAAAAAAAATAATAAATATTCTGTATGAAATCCCGAAATAACTTTTGTTCTCTTATCTGATGTATTGTTTACGGCTTGGGTCAATGCTTGTTGTATTTTCAACTCGGTCACAACAGATATGACATTTGGGGCTAATCTTGCGGTATTTCCGAATTCCACGAAACATTTATGTATGGATTACTTATAGCTATATTGTTTGTTTTCAGTATTGTAAATGTAAATTGTTACTTGTATCGTTGTGGTTAGATATTGGCGGGTGTTTGTAGGTGTTGAGTTCAATAACTAGCTAGAGAGTGATTGTTATTCCCGCTAAGCAGTGTCTGGCACAGCACTCAGCCCTCTTTAGGCGGAGCAGGACACTCCAGGAATACTGAATTATTGAAATTTGTATGTTTCTGCGTTGATATGGGCTCGACACACTCTCGCCCCGTTTCCAGCAGGTAAATCCTCTGAGATTTAATGAGTGGCCGTGAATACCCGGGAACCGTACGCGGTACTCAACGCGAGGTGAGGGTTTCGTTTATTTATGCAGATTATGTGTAGCGAAATTGTGTGTAGTGTAATCAGCTTGCGGCTCGAGCAATCACTCAGAAATGTTATTCGCGTTTGAGATCAGAAGTTACAGTGAAATCACAAATTATAAATAATCGCATTAACGAGGGCGACGGGAGAAACGCAATAATCGAGAAGTCTGGGCAAGCTGCGCAAAACGGATTACGGCGTCGGGGCGCTTGTAGAAGCGATTACGTCTAGACTTCGGAGTTGTATTCGATTAAAAGTCTCGCAATCCGTGACTATTGATTGAACCGAAAATGAAATGTTAGATGTGGAAGGATCGATGCTTTCCGTTTTTGTGAAACTTTGTTTCACCCGCGACTTCCCCTTGTCGTTTGCAAGTTGTTCGCGAATGGCGGGCGCGGAGTGCGGGCAGGTGCCGCCGCCCGATGAGCGATGTGCGCCGTTATACATTTCGCCGAGGCTGAAAAGCGTAAAAAATAATGCTCCGGGCAATTTCGCAAGTGACAGACGAACTTTTCAACCGCTCAGTTAACCTCGCGACTTCTATTACGAGAATTAAATTTTACCGCTTTCGGTAGCTCGCCCCGGCCGCGGTCGCCACCGTTCGCACTCCGCTATTAGGTCCGCTGTAGGCTCATTTGGAACGGCACTTCTTGATGTTATCATTCGTTTTTACCATTTCGGATTGGTCGATTCGATCTGGTCGTAAATTTGATAATATCGTGTTTTTGATGTACACATACGCAGTCGATTTGACAGTGATATATGTTTATTTTATTTTTCTCTTGTCGATATTTTTTAACATGTCAATATATGGAATTCCCTTCAACTCAAACTGCTTATTCGTTTTATATTGTATCTTCTTTTTATATGATACTATACCTTTTTTGTAAATAGTGGAATTTATAGTTGATATTATCCGAAAGCCCAAAGCAAAATAATAAAAAAAAGGTTGGTCTCGCTAATACACAAAAATAGATTTCGATCTAGCTTAGCCATAAATAAAAGTACGCCCGCGGCGATACGAGCCGGCCACACCGACCTGGACAAGCGAGACCTTAGAGTCCTCCGCCCAGCGCGCCTCGCTAATGTTTCAGAATTAGGCGGGTCTCGCAAGAGGAAGCCGGGCCCATCTGACCCCGGGGCGAGTGGGGCTGTAAGTGATAGGTTCCAGCTTTGGTTTGATATCGGTCATTTGTCTGTGGACGCCCTCCCCCTCCTCGTCTCCGCTCTCACCCCCCGCCTCTTCCCTAAAAGCCTTTATTTCAGCGCACGCAAGTCCGGCTCCCGGAAATGAATTCTCAAATAAATTAAATAAACAGGGAAAGTTATGGTCCTTTATAAAAAAATGTATAGGGTCGATTCACTTTATAATTAACTCAAGCCTCGCATCCAAAATAGATCTGACCGGTGAGGTTATATAAAGGTATTTTGAATTGACTTTTTGAGAAGGGGTTTTCAAGTTGACCGATTACAAAGAAGGTGTTTTAAAATGGGTTTTAAAAATAAACATTTTTACAAAAATTGTTTGGATATAAATTAAGAAGTGATATAATTAATTTACAATAAACATTTTTGCGAATATACAATACAGTTGATCATGTTTTAAAAAATATTTATTTTCTTTTAAAAATAAATTTTGATTATAAGTTATATTACTTCTATGACTATTATGAGTTTTAACATATAAAGCTCTAACAATATGCGTGTAAAGAATATATACAATAACCTGTTACAGCTCGTAACACAAGTTCTCCGTAAAAATAAAGAAATAAGAAATTCTTACTTCCATGAGCAACGTTATCCCCCGCTACTCAATATAAAGAGCTTTATGCTTTCTGCCGACAAGAACTAAATTACACAATAAAAAAAGTACACATTATATATATTTCAGTCTAGAAGACTGCAATTATTTTTGAAGTACAACAAGCGCTTATCGATTAATCCGTTCACATATTTAATAAAATATTACGTTTCCATTTAGGTCACAGTGTCTTTTCGTTACTTCATTACGTCATGAACAGTAGCTTACATAATTTCGGTAAATGTTTTGTCGGGTGAGGGATGCTTGTGACATGTTAACCCACGTGGCTTTGACGTGTAATTAAATTGTGACAAAATATTATCGACAGTATAACCCTGAGTGAATAAAAATTAAATGTTATGACAGAAATAAAATGTTATGACATTATAGTATACATATAATGTCATAACATTTTATTTAATATTCGCTATTTTTTTATAAGTAATTATTTAGTTATCAACTTTTACTTAATACAAAATAATATACACGTGCAAATCAAAATAATTGACTTAAAATTGGTATTTGGTAGGATATTTAGTTGAATATATTTTAGGATAACTGTTGGAGGGGTCTACAAAGTGCTCGGGTATTAGTCAAGGCAAAGCGATACACGTCTCACGCTCGGTGACGCTGTCTCGGATCTTGCTCGCTTTATCGCGGTCGGTTTGCAGGCGAAGGGTTCAGGATACGACTGAAGGGATTGAAGGCTGCGGTTCTCCACCCCCCGTAATGAAATTCAAGTTATCATCCCCTGCTCCGTGTAGGCCCCAGAAGCTGCCATGATTGAACGACTGTCGTCGTAAAATATTTCAAAGATAAAATGACGAAAACTTGTTGAAAATCCTCCCGGACACGAAATTGACGAATTTATTATTTTATCTGCGGGGAAAATATTATTTACGAAATTTGAAACTTTTATTATTGATTTGCCACCGGTGTGTCGATCCCGTCAGATTTCACCACCTAGGGTGTTTTGACAGTTATGAATTGGAATCCCAGAACTGTATATTTTTATATTACCTGTCACATTATTTTAAAAATTGGATGAAATTCAGCAGACTAAATAAAACATACCCTTGACGTAAACGATATAATACTGATTTGGTTAAGATAATGTGAGATAGGTTCCTTGCAAAATACCAAACGAATAATTTAAATAAAACTGAATTCCATTAGAAAAATATCCTCCGAGGAAATGTCAGAGAAGCAAAATTGTATCCGGTCAAAGCTTTTCCAGAAAAACTTGCAGTTCGTTAAAAATTTTAACAGGAACTCTCAAAAACTGTGCGATATTTCCACGAAGTATCAGAAAGCATAGTATATTTTTAAAAAGTAAACAAAAACCCCTTTCTGCTTTGAAGCCCTTTGAGGTAACATATTCGCCTCGGCACCCAACGCGGGCGACTCTTCTATTTGCATTTTTTAGCATTAAATTTTAATTTAGTTGTTTGCTTTTTTTGGACGGAAATTTTCATCTTTATCTACGCGCCCACAACTCCAACCTTATGTTTTAAGCATGAAGTATCGCTGAGTGTAAATATTTGATAGGTAAGTTCAAGTAAGTTCGCATTACACTTAGAATACTATATTACCCCGCGGTCTTTTGGGTGCCGCATGCACGCCATTTGTCTTCCACCATTTCGAGCACTATGCATTTTCAAAACTGATCCAAGCAACTTACATAATATTTTAAAAAATGACGTCATCATCTAAAATGGAGAATCTGAATATAAATTCGAAACGACGATTTGATTTAAAATCTGCTTTATTTGTTTTTGTAAATGTTCCGATGTAGTTTTAGAAAATATAATTGTTTTTACAATGACTTATAACAACGTTAAGTTGTTTAAATCCACAGTATACTCACTATGTATTCTTGAGTTTTGAACTTTGATAATGTATATTTAAGTACTCTCGGATTTCCTGAGTATGGAACATTTCTTTAGTTGCAAGTTAGTCAATAATTAAATTCCTCATAAATTTAATGAAACGAGAGCCCTCTGCGCGTAAATTCGATAAATCGTTAACATATTTTTAACTTCATGGGTAGAAATAGGCAATTATTGTTTTATTCTATCGATATTTTTTTTTTTTTATCAAACGATAGTAAGACATTTAAATTATCCAATGTACCTTAATTATGAGCGAAATGGAAAAACAAAGTTCACGTTATATATGTTTGTAAAAAAACACACATTTAAATATATAATTTATTCTAAAAGAAAGTCGACTAAAATATAATTTAAGGAAATATATTTATTTGGAATTAAATCCATTTTTTAATTAAAAGTTTTCTTGAATATTTTTATATTACCCACTGTGCACCGTATCTGCTTAGAAATAACACATTTTTAAAAACAAATTTAAATTTTTCGCATACGACTAATCCTTAAGTACTTCAGCACAGCAAGCCTAGAATTGATAGTCGAAGAATAAAGAGGCATAAAGAGATTATGCTTTGGTTGTACTATCCTCGACACAAGGAAGCGTTGATCTAATCCATCGCAAACTCTTCAGTAATGGTAAAAATGAGGTAATCTAGATCTTTAACTTTCATTAGTTAAATCATTTTGTGGGAGTTGTTATCAAAACTTTTCAAATAAAATAAAATAATTATTTAAGGAAACAACAACATTTAGAATAAAATAATTAGGCTAGTTAGCGCCCTAGTTGGTCGCTGGCTTAAATTATAGAATCAACTGTGAAATCCAACAGTGTAATTAATAACGCGTTATCTTTTATCAGACATTCTCGATAGGTTTGTAGACATAGGACGCTCTCCTGATAGAAAGGTGGTGGGGCGTAGCATGTAGATTGAATCTATATAGTATCAAGTTATTTATACGCTGATTGGATGACCTGAGAACGGGGTGCTCATAGTGTTGAGTATAGAGGTTTGAGACCATTTTCTAATAGTAATTAAGTAATAACATACAATAATATTTTTTTCCAGATAGATAATAGACAAAAAGAGAGAGTTGCACAGTCAAAGCCGGTAATTGGATTTATTAATTATAATTCTAGTATATTAGAGCCAACTCCATCTCGGTATATTAGAGTCGAATAATACATAAAATAGCGAAAATAGAGACTCTGAGCAGCCTTATCAGAACCACAGCTGGAGTAGAAAATTAGATTTATAAATATTTCAAATCTGTTGGAGTTGGCCAGTTTGAGTTCGGACTCCAAAGCTTGGTCGTGTCACTTGCCACTGTTGCCGAGCGATGTAATTTATAGTAAATTTAAAAATACTTCAACTTACCAGAAAACTCGACTAAACTAACAAATCAGTTTCTGTATTTATATTGTAATATTAATTTTGTTTAAAATACAGAGTAGGTACGTCTAAAATAGACAAACATTATATAACTTTTGAAAGGGTTAATTTCATCGATCATAGTCGTTATCTATTTTCGGGTGTACGTCATTTATGACGCGATAATTCCAGTGATAGTAATATGACAATTTAAGGGTTTTAAAGTTCGTAACACAAAAGGATCAAGTGTCAGATTCACTCTAGATTTGACCATCAAGTACACACACCACCCCCAACAGCTCTCCCATACACTCGCCAATCTATTTTCACTTCCGTTTGAGATAAAAGGAACAATTCGGGGAAACGTAAACGCAAAAGCGCTATGGATAAATAAATGGACGGCCGGAGTTTGAAACTAAAGTTTTACAGGCAATTTATTAGACGGCTGAATTGTGGATTGGTTTTTACCAGGGCATGGAAATATGAAATATAAAAAAATGACTATAACTTTATTGTTTTTTTAAATTTGATACATATTGTAATATAATACACCCTTGTGTAATCTCTTCATAAAACTCTCAGAATGCTCTACACACGAACAAAGTTAGTGAATATTTTGAAAGATGGGCATAATAAGAAGGTTAGGCTAAAGTCTGCCATTAAGTGTTTTATGTATTTTTTTCATGACGTCGTTTCCCTTTGTATTTTACATATTTATGTCAGGGAACGTAAAAGATCTCACAACATAAAATTTTTAACGAACATCAAATAGGATTTTACAAAAAAATTACAGGTTAAGCAAAGACGCCGAGTTGTGATTCTTTCATCTTTAGTTAGGTGCCCGGCCTCTGGATTGCAATTAAGTTACAGGGAGGAGAGTGTAAGGAAGGCAGTGCTGAAAACGCCATGTGATGGCAGTAAAAAGTTACAACAGAATATTCCATTATGAAAATGAGGATTTTCCTTCGGCGTAAAGTTTTATACAAGTTTTTATGTTACAGTATTCTTTGTGTATAATGTAACTGTCACTCTTTTAACGTTTTTTTAAGAGAGTAAAGCCCCAGATAACGGACTATTACTGGACATTTTGAAATTGTACACCCCCAATAGTTTCAGAAAAAAAGTGTTATTAAATATTATTTATTTAAAAACTCTATGCATCCATTTTGCTAGGGTAGAAGTGTTTCAGGTTTTACTGTTTTCTTTAAGACAACAGAATTAACTTTTGAGTGGCGCATGACAGTCAGGGGGTAATCGCCTTTCCCTGCCGCTGTATTGCATCAAAGCACAACGCTGTGCAAGCCTCTAGTTATACCCTAACACGATAATACTTTATTTTAATACGTTACATAATTGATTTTCTTTAATCTACGACTATGTTAAGTATTGGATTATAAAATTGACGCAAGATGAGATAATTTTTTTATAAGAAACTAAGATTCAGTGACTTTTGAATATCACGACCGATTCACGGATTCTAGTCTAAAAATTGAGGAAAGAACAGAATCCACGTAATCGATTCACAAGATCCACAATATAGTATGATTCAATTAAATTTATTTACGAAAAAAATCCTGGGCATCTTATGCATTTTTTGTCCAATCATTAATGTGAAATTGTTTTTAATGTTTTTGAATATTGACCGATAATTATTGTTGTGGATATGTATCACCAGTTGTGGATAGTTTTAATTCAAGCTGGAAATACATCTTGTCGTAAATGCGAATGTGAGGAAAAACGATCAAACTCCAATCAAGTGTGAAATCGAAGAAGTTGCGATGCACCCTACCGCTTAATAGAATCTACCGATCAGCGTACGACTTCAAATTACAAAGCCGCTGCAAGGAGGAGCTGATGGGTTTCTACGAGTGCTATTTAAATGAGATTTTAAAATAGAAAAATAGTTTCCTCGATCTTTCATGACTTAGTCATTCAGTTTTAGCTCGCTCTAGTTATCAACTAGAAATATCACTTTAGAATTTTATTTTATCATATGGTCTAACATAGTTTAAAACATTAAAAATAAACATGCCAGACCAATAAATACATAATAAGAAATCAGTCATTAATCACTCCTTGGAATAAGAAAAGCCAAAATGATATTTATTTAAACAATTAGATTCTGCAATGATCTTTTACAAAACATATTTAGTACAAAAGTCCATAATAATGATGGTTAGGTCATTTAATTAGATATGCTTAACGTTATTTTGAATTAAATTGATATATACATCTGATGTCAATGTGTGATATCTTGTCTCGCGAACAAATAATCTATAAACATATCATTAAACACAAATAAATCTAACAAAAATCGTGAGCAATATACAGTTTTGCTAGAAAAAAAATTCAGAAATAAATACATGTACACAAGTAAAGTATACATTATTCAAACGGATGTAAATGAAAGGTAAACAACATGCAAAAAAAGTAAATATTATGTTAATTATAATTAATATTTTAGATAGAAAAAAATAATTGAGTGATTATTCCACGGGTTAATTTTTATTGGTGACCGGTTTTGGTGACGTTGGCATTGTCAAACTCAGTTTGATAATGCCAACGTGAAAGGTTAGCGAAACCAGTCACCAATAAAAATTAACATGTGGAAAAATCACTCAAGTATTTTTTTCTATTTAAAATATAAAAATGGAATTTCACCAAATACTCGCTGACAAAATTATTGACTATTTATTTATAATTATTTTAATTTGTTTTTATACCTTTAATGAATTGATTTGTAAGATAAAAGATCAAATTTGTAAGCTCTCGGTCAAAAGTTGACAGTCCTATCTAACTATTGATTGATACCAATTAGTAGTATGGCAGGTTAAAAAGGCAAAATAAATAAATAAAAATAAAATCTGAAAAAAAATCTAATCAACACGTAAAACTACGATCCTAAGTAGCCATGCAGTTTTTTCAATAGGCAAGTCTTTGTACATTTTGTGATTAATAAGAACACATTGGATTTTTATTTTAGACGTAAAGTGTAACAATAGTACATATAAGTATTTACTTGAAGAACCGAGAAATGTTATTTTTGTACATTAAGTCATCAATAAAACTTTGTTATACCGTCTGAAAACATTTATACAAGTAGCAAAACAATATTCAAAGAGCAATACTATTCCCCTGAGTATTATCTTTAAGCTGGGTGAAATTAAACTTAGAAGACCCATCAACTATCAAAATAGAAAGATAGCTTTTCCAATCAAATGATATAAATAAACGTTGATTTATTAAGTTAATTCTTCTTACAGATGTTGGTTTGATTTCAAATCATTGAAGATGTGAAAAGGTTACGCTTTCTAGAATAAATTGAATACATCCGTAGACAATAAACAATTAGTCCTTGGTTCTTTTTATAGTTAAAGACTCGCTTATTGAAATATTGTTAGTGCTATTACTGGGGAAGGGAGCATGCTGCTACATGGAATAGGCGCGGTTAGTGTGGTTGGGGTGCTGCTACCTAGCTACCTGCCGCCGGTGAGGTACGCCCCCGAGCGGCGCGGGGTGCGGTGACTCGTCACCAAGCTGGAGCCACCAGCTCCCGGGGACATTTCCGACTGAGACTCTGCACTTGAGTCAGCCACTGGTCGGAACATGTCTGTTAAATACAAGCTATATATTAGTTTACTTTTTTTAATGGAATATAATATATAAAGTTCCAAAATATTAGAAATCCTAAATATGAATACTAAGTTTGATATTGAGATAGTAAGTAAAGAATTAGCTTAATCTTTACTATATTTGAGATTTTATTTGGCTCACACATTATGTTATAAGAACTTAAGTTTCATTGTTAGTATACTTATGACTTCCTAAGACCACTCTCTAAACAAATTCGTTACTAACTAACTTAAGATCCCTGTAGTACGCCTAGCAGCAGTATGCAAAAGATGCATACAAATTTACAACTATTACAACCATTCATTTGGAAATATATATAAAGTATTATTTTAGGCATCAGTTTTACTTAAACATTCATACATAAAAAGCATAGATTTTTTACTATCAAGAATGCTAATAAAAAATATTTTTGGGACTTGTTTTAAGGAATCGACTGCAGATAACATTATAAATGATCGTTTGAATGAATGTTTAGTTACCTTTAGGAGTATTGATCGGCACTCTGTAAGAAGGGTTAGAGTTGCACTCAGTGCATGGACTGCCGCTTGAGTCTGACTCTGAGTCAGGTGGCTCGTGAGCTGCTCCTGCCCGGCCTGCTCGACAGCGTGTCCCCACAACTCCAGACCCCGCTCCTGCCCCTGCACCTGCTGCCAGGGTCATGGCCTTGGAGAGCGTGTACTCATCTGGAAACGAATATACTTTAACATTTTAATGAATCAGCTCCAATCGCCTAAGACTTTCAATAAACAAAAGTAATCAGTAATAAAAGTTTTTTTTCATAACAAAGATGAGAAAGAATCTTATACTTAAATGAGGTATCAGTGTTTATTACATAAAACATAATAGTCACTCAGTTGCAAATTTTTTTGAAATTTGAATGACCAGTTATTTCCAAAATATTTATAGTTACCTATATTTTCAATAAAATATATTGAGCACATGTTGAATGTGTACACAATAGTACCAAAACTGTTACATTTTGGCCAAAATATAGTAGATAAAAGTTACACACAATTTCAAAATAATAAAAATCACTGTATAGATTCATTGTACTGCATTACTGTATTCAGAATAAATGCCAATCTTTTATTTTGATTTTACTAAGTTGAAAAGTCTAAAAGGCATTTTATTAAAATTAAAATAGTTTATTAATTATTAAAGAAAAGAGCATACCAGAGCTGCTGAAGGATCTATGTTTAGCACTTCTTCTGTCATGGGCAAGAAGGTTGGGACGCGAGGGGGCAGGTGCGGGTGCAGGCCCTAGGGCCTCGCCGTCGGAGCGTCCAAATGTGCGGAACTGCACTGAGTAATCCAACGTGGATGCTGTTAAAGATCGCCCACCAGTAGTGCCTCCCGTGCCTGGTGCACTGCCCATGCTGAAGGTTGCGTACGGGCTAATCTCATACATCTCTGTAAAAATATATTTTATATTGTTTTATGTTAGTTGTGTATAAGTCATTAATAAACAACAAATTGTCACCTAAAATCAATTTTTTTTATAAAATATTGCTATCACATTACAATACTTGTAGTTTTTTTATAGTTTCTTACTGTTTGCCCGTAGAATAAATAAAAATGTAACGTAATAAATTTACCTGCTTGTTGGTCATTTTTTCCATTGGGATGTTTAATGGGAGATGATGTGTAAACTTGTTGGCAATTTCTTCTATTGTCTTGATTTTCAACTGATTTTTCATCTTCAGATATGTCTCCTCTGCTGTATCCTTTGAATAAGCAGCTAAACATCGAAGAGCTGAAATAAATATTGTATCAATATAAACATAATATGATGTTTTTCAGATTTGTGTTAATATATTAAAAGTTAAAACAATGTTCAGATCATATTTGGTTACCTTCTATTCTTAAATAGTACAAGTATTAAAATAACTAATATTAGTAGTGTTATTAGTGCTATTCCAGCAAGAATAGTACTCAAGCTCAAATATTCAGTTGGAGGATAGTCTGCATCTGAGTGCGGAGGAAATACTGCTGGAGATGCTATCCGCCCTGTGATAAAAATATAAGGGTTTGGTTATTTGCTATATATAAGAAGATTAGTGAGTTAATTTAAAAAAGACACACAATTGAAAGTGCTCACCTCCCTCCGGTGTTAGTGTTGAAAAGTAAAACTTCCCAGAAGTTGTCCCCGCACCATTTAAAGCAGTTACTCTTAAATAATACCATGTCCCCGGACTAAGATTATCTATAACTAAGCCTTCAGTATTCAGTCCTGTTCTCTTTACAGTCCATACAGATTCTGATAATGAGCGATATTCTATGAGAAACTCTGTTATAGGACAACCTCCATTGTCCCAAGTCAAAAGGTTTAATTTTAAGCTTGTGCTATTTGTTGATATTAGATCTTTTTCATTAGGAACTTTTGAAACTAAAATATAAAACATTGTTTTCATAGTATCTGTAAATATTAGTTTCATGTTATTTAATTCAATACGAACATATATTGAATATTACCTCCTCCTTTGGTTACTACTCTTAAGCGCTGACTCGGAGGACCTTTATCAACTGTGTTTTGTGCTTCCAAGTACAGTAAGTATGGAGATCCACAATCTAGACCATCCAATGCATACGATTGCAGCTCCCCTGACAAGGATATAGCCTGCCAAGATTGTCCTTCTCGAGCATAATGAAGAGTATAGCCTGAAATTATAATGACACAAATTATTATCACAAATTCAAAGCACTTTTTTCATATGTCTTCATTTGGTAACCATATAATATGATTTATTTAATTAATATTATATATATATATAAATATATATATATATATTATATATATATTAATAATATATATCAAACCTATAACAAAAAATATAATCAAAGTACCGATTCGAATATTAAATTATTGATTATATTGAAGTGTCGTTATTATTATACTCAAAAATTATGTTCATAAATATCTGGTTTTAAAATTACTAAGAATTGCTAAATAAACAAAAACATTAAGTCAGAAGGCACCGTAGTAATAAATTCAAAACTTGCCCTGTATTGGGGTTCCTCCGTCTTGGATGGATGCCCAATGCACCTTTATTGCACCGCTAGTGGTGTGCTGCAAGCGCAACTGTGGCGAGCCAGGAGGCAGTAAGGCAGATATGCTGTATGTGATGGTGTCCTCTCCGAAGAGATTCTTAGCACTACATGTGTAGTTGCCAGATAACGATGAATCCATACCTGAAAATAATTTAACAATATTTTAAATGCAATTTGTAAAAGTAAAAATTTATTTTTATTAAAGTTATGGATAACTAATATATTTTTAATTATTCATACACCAAAATTTCAATACATATAAACTAACTTAAATAGATTCGTCTATCACTTTAAATAATCTGACGATAAACATAATGTAGAGTTAAACAATACTGACTATGTATTTCTAAATGACCATGCTGATTGACTTGATAATGCGGACTGTGTGTGACAGGCCGTCCTCGGTGCAGCCAGCGGGAGCGCGGAGTCGGGTTTCCGACTGCCAAGCAGGACAGAGTCAGTGAAGCTCGAAGAGGAAGCTGGATACTCTGACTGAATGAAGCTATTCGAGCTGGTGCTGAAATATATGATAATTCAGAAAAATACACGACTATCATAACAAAAATAAAATTTGATTGACATAAAAATATTGTTGTTGAGGGACAAGGCATTTGCATGGTGAAGATCCATTAATATAATGAAATAAGTAAACTTTTTATTTATCAATGTGAAGATATAAATAAAAAGTTTACTTATTTCATTACATAAAAATATTAACATAATGCAATAATATTACAATTACCTCTTGAGTTTGTGCCTTGAGCAACTATGGAAGTAGGCTCTCCTTCTCCAGGTCCTGTTGCGGCAGAAACCCAAAATTCATATAATTTTTCTTCCAACAATCCTCGAACTTCTGCTGCAAGACACCCTCCTAGTCCAGGCAAACTGCCTCCTCCAACTACTGAGCCATTAGCATCTGCTGCTACTGTTATCGTAGAATGTTTTCCAACCCTAAACAAAAAAAGCTATGTTACTTTTTTGAGATCAATCATCATTGACATATATGTCTGGTTTGCTAACTTTCTTTTTTTTTGATGACATAAAATACTAATTAAAAACAAAAGTCAGTTGACTAAAACAAAAATTCTTCTTTCATTTATTGAATTTTGAGTTATTTTTATTGAACATATTAAGATAAATATGTGTTTGTTGTTACCTTCCTGCTTCTCTTGAATAAACTGTATAATGTGAGATTCTGCCATTTTTCAATAAAGGTGGTAACCAGCTAACAAGTATTGAATCTGATGTTAATGTTTGGGCTTTTATATTTGATGGGGGGCCTGGAACTATTAAATATACACATATTGATGGTTGAACTAAAACATATGTTTATATTAATAATGATACGTTATGATTCAACTTAAAGAACAATTCTTGCAAAATGCCTGATACTCACGATCTTCTTCAGTCAGGCAATGCAAAGGAGAGCTCCGCCGCCCATCTCCTGCCGCTGTGTAGGCAAGAACTTGTACCGAGTAATTCGTATAGCGACGTAAGCCATGAAGATAAGTTTCTGCACTGGAGGTTCGCTTTATTTCTCCGGAAACAGCTACCATCGCTGTCAAATATTAAAGTCATAATAATACAAAAGAAACCTTACCATTAAAGAAATACAAAATTTTAAAATTAGTAGGTGCAAATTGGTTTATACATACCATCTAAACTGTCTAGAGGTCTGTATATGATTTTATATCCTTGTAAAACACCACCGTGTTGAGCAGGTGGAGGAGGTTCCCATGAAACTTTTATACTTTGGGATGATAAAGCCGAACAAACAATGTTGCTTGGAGGGGCTTCAGGAACTGAAATTTTTACAAAAAACAGAGTTGATTATTTTTTCTAGTAACATTAGTATGAAGATAGATTAGATATATTTGTTCCAAATGAGACATATGTAGTGTAAGATGGGCATCTGACATGTCGGCAATGTGCTAGGCTTCAAAAATATTGTTGTAAGATAAAGTTTTTGTTAAGATAAAGGTTTTATACATTTTATTTATTCAGGATTTCTAAAGATTGCTGTACATAATGTCACATCATGGATGCAAAATGCACAAATCTGTTTTATTATATTATTCTGCAATAGCAAAAAACAAGGTATGTCATGATTTAATAGATACAGAGCTGTTTGAAGTGTATGCCAGAACACAACAATAATGTTATTTATTATATGTATTATTATTGTATAATCCACCTCCTTCTTGTGTTGTTGCTGATGTTGGAATGGTGGCAGGTCCCGCTGCCACTCCATTGAATGCACGGACAGTAACTCCGTATCGAGTGAACTTCCTCAAGCCTGTCAGAGTGGCCTCCAGGTTTGACCAACCGTTAACTGTTATAGACCTGCTAGTGTTTGTGTTAAAAACTGGAAATGGACTATTGGGACTCAATTCACTCCATGTCACTAAGTATCCAAGAAGCTCACCATTCCAAGTCTCATGAGGAGGAGCCTAAAAACAAAGAAACTTTTAATAATTATAACTTACTTGCAAAGGAATATTATTATAGGATATAATACCATAATACACAACTATAATATTGAATATGTTTACCTTCCAGCTGACGTGCAGCTCTCCTTGCCCACCAGTTTGGACTTGAACATTGATTGGGGCTTCCATTGGAGCTGAAACAGAGATCAGTTTAATATAAATACTTTAAAGGGTCTTAGAGTATCTCATGTGTATTTGCAGGTTTTGGTAGTCAATGTTTTAATAAATATTTGGTTTTGAAGATGACTCCAATACTGGGATCAAATCGTTGGAATATTAAAAAACCAAAAGCGCAGCTAAAAGCCAAGAATCTTCAATATTTCCCATTTGCTTACATTATATTTTTCTTACCTTCTTCTTGTGTTTTAACAACTACAGGATCGGAGTATGCACTTCTCTCGATGAGGTTATAAGCTGCTAATCGCAATGTATATGCAGTAGCCGGATGAAGGCCGGAGACAATAGCATCGCACACTATAGCCTCTGATAATCCTGCTACTCCACCATGTCGCTCAATGTCTTCACTAAAAAGGATAATCGTAACCTCAATTATATTATTTAGAATAACATGAATTGTTTATTAAACAAATTATAATTCTGAATGCTAAATAGTAAAAATATATGTGTGATGAAACAAAAATGTTATTTAGTCTGCTAAAGAGACCTACATTATTGTTGGGTTAATCAACTTGGCTAGTATTAATTGTGTATATCAAATTGGTTTTGAAAAGTTAAGTCAAACAATGGTGACAATAATGAGAGAGCAATAAAAAACTGACAGCAGCTATTTCAAGATATCAATAATGTAATACATTACCTGTTTTGGGAAACTTTAACATTTTCAATAGAAATATTGACAGTTTTTGCATTTAGCCAGTCATCCTTGTTGATTGATCCAAGAAGCTGGTACTGAGCATAATAACCTTGTAAAGGACTGTTCCCATGGAAACCTCTTAACCATGAAATTCTCACAGTTCGCCCTCCAACCTCCACAACTTGCAAGGATAACGGAGCATCAGGTTTTTCTAAAAATGAATCCACATTATACAAATAGATATTACTTTTTATCAACTTAATATCAAAGGTATTAAAAATATTTCTGGATGGAATACCTTGAACTGCGAGATGTATAATATGCTCACTGCGCCCATATTCATTCTCTGCTTGGCACCGATATGCTCCAGAATCTCTTCTTTCAGCATTATTTAGTGATAGCTGTGATCTTAAGCCAGTTTCTGTTCTTACCTCAGATGTACTTATTCTTAAAATAAAATATATATCCATATAAATTTATTTTGAATACATCCAAAATTAACTTTTATATTGCAGTGTTACTTTCATCAATTTGTTATTTTAAACAAAAAAGTTTTTACCTATATGTGTTCAGGTCGATTCTTTTAGTGTTATGAGTCCATTGTACTCTTATTGGATTGTCACCAAAAATTTCACAAACCAGGTTCACAGGATCATTTCTTCTTGCCGATATATTTCTTGATCGGACTTCAAAATGCGCAGGTTCTATAAGATAAATTTTTAATAAAAACAGATTGTTTCCTAATAAAGTGCATTTAATATAATGTTATTATAATTGAAGGTCCATTTACCATTGACTGTTACCAAAATCTGCTTGCTCAAGCCAGACCCAATTCCATTTTCTGCTTTACATAAATATTGGCCTTTATTATAAGGTGAAGCTGCTGGGATGATAAGAGATCCATTGTTCATGACCATCTGACGGCTATCAAAATCAATTAATGGTCGGAAGTCTTGAGAGTTTGACAATCCTTTAACAAAAAAGCATATATACAAGGTATCCCATTTATGTAAATTTAATCGGTACAAATACAAGGCCTTAGCTTAGATGAATGTGCATTGTTCAGTATGGGGAATTGTTTAGTGTGTGTTCTCGCATATCCATACAAAATTATTATGACTAGACAAGATATTTGCTTCACTAATCACTAATTCTATATCGATGGATACTCCACTGCCTGCTGTAATCACTATATAAAAACAAATTCTACACTATATAAAGCCAATAAGCATTTACAAACCATGTCGTTTGAACCAAGATATTTTTGGCTCAGGGAATCCAGTGGCAGCGCAGTGAATGATAATTGGAGTTCCTAATAATGTGGAGATGTCTTGTGGTTCGAAGGTCCAATGAGGTGAAACTAAAAAGATTTTCAAACCAATTAATAAAACACATTTCTCCAGTATATTTTTAAATCATGACATTGGCCAAAATTATTGAAGCAGATTTAGATTTAGACAAAACAATCATATGATGTATCAAAGCTACTATCAGTTTGTAAATTTTAGATTTACATCATTCTAACATTTTATATCAGTGCTCTATGAAAATTATGAAGGTAAATTAAAAAAAATAATGATTTTAGGTAAACACTTAGTAATAAATAGTCAATTAATATTTGCATACCTTTTACCATTAACTGAGATGTGTAGTTAACCTTAGCCGCTATATTACTTGCTATACAGGTATAGTCACCGCTATGTTTTGATGTTACACCACTAAATATCAAAAAACTGAATTCATTCAAAGTTTTCTCTTGAATCTGCAATGAAAGCATACCCACAAACACATTAATCATAAACATTCTAGAAAGTTCTATAATAATAATAATTCTTGTTGAAGCAAAATATTGTTTTAACGATCTAGTTATATTCAGAATTCTGTAATTCTGATTTTAGCAAAGATATTATACTGTACGAATTTATACTTTGATTACACCATGAAGAGGGAGACTAAATGTTTAGCTGGTATGAAAATCCCTGACAGATGAAAGATCCATTGTGGAATTATGGGTCTAATGCAGTGGTCACCAACCCTATATCCGCGGGCACCATGGCGCCCACTGACCGTTTTATGTATGCCCGCCACTGTGCGACCACGATAAAATAATATTTAAGTTTATAATAAAATGTTATGAAAAAAATTAATATTTAGTAACTAGACAGAGAAATATAAGTGAAAATAATGATATCGTTATAATTATCAAAATAATAATTCTTTCCAGAAAATCATATATAAGCCTGTTGAAATAGCATTTTATCGGTGTAGTTTGGTTTGTCTCTGTCTCTGTAATAACGCCTTCTAGTAATGCGTTCACAATATTGTTCAAATACTTGATGGAGAAGTTGCTGAATATATATAAATCTAATATTTTTGCGGTAGTACAAGTGAAATGAAAGCTATGTTAAAGTCTATCTGACATTTTTGCGATAGGACTGGTGAGGTGAAAGTGTCTCTGATATTTTTGCGACAGGACTGGTGAGGTGAAAGCCATGTGAAAGTCTTTCTGATATTTTTGCGACAGGACTTGTGAGGTGAAAGTATGTGAAAGTCTACCTGATATTTTTGGGATAGGACGATAATTGAACAGAGAAATATACGCGAAAATAATTATACCGTTATAATTTTCAAAAAAATTATTTTTTCGTGGTGTAGTTTGGTTTGTCTTTGTCTCTGTAATGCATTAAAATCTTAATAAACTTATTCCGGACCCTAACTGATATTTTTCGTATTCTAACCTGTTTTTAGCTATAAATGTACATTTTAAAGTTGCTATCAAAAATAATTATTTGTTGCATATTTGCCCCAATTCGACCCAATCACCAGAATTTTTATGTTATTATTTACTACTTATTATTTATTTTACATAAAAATATAAACAATTTTTATATTTTTGGAATTAAATATTTTTTGTGCATTATATGTATTGTTGACTGTCTAACTATAAATATACATTGAAAAAATAAATGGTGCCCTCCGCCCGACCGGCATTCTAGAATGTGCTCTTGGGTGCAAAAAGGTTGGGGACCCCTGGTCTAATGCATTGGTATGAGTTGAATCAAAGAACTTGAAACTCCTCAATGCGCATTAAAAACATAATATAATGCAATCATAACGCTCATACTACAGAATGATTCCATTACATTTAATGTTTGAAACTTACATCTAATGATGCAGGTATTGGATTTCCGTCTTTCAACCATGAAAAGTAGACGGGTCTATCTCCAGATGTCATTCCACAAAGAAGTTGAACGGAACTTCCTTCTTCTAAATCGGCAGGAAATGAAAATGGTATCAGCTTTGGTGGATCTGCAAGCATTCAAATAAGGCATGAAACAACAAAATCATTCTACAAAGTAAAAACATTTGAATTACATAGTGCTTGAAATCATGTGGCGACAATAATATACTTGGTAACATGAAAAGTATATTTTTAATTTTTGGATAATCAAAACATGGAAGTTAAAATGTTATTTAATTTTATATATGAGCTGGAAGAAATCCATCAATGGTTTTACCAATTATTTGCTATAGTTACTTATAGTTATTAGTGAATAAATCCGTCACGAGGAGTTAGTATTGAAAATTTTAGTACTAATATTTATCACATTTATAGTTATTTATCTCTTACTTTTAACTAAGACTTGTAAGTCTCTTTGAACCACATCTCCTGAGGGGCCAATCACCGTGCAGGTGTATCCTCCACCATCGGCCAAAGGATCCACTTTGTTGATATGCAAGGCTCCTTGTGTTCCTGTACCCAATCTTAGTCCATTTGTAATTTCTTGGCCTCTTCTTGACCATGCTACTGAGCTGAAATTATTGAAATGTGTTTTATAATTAAACAAACTGTACCGGTCCTTCGAGTACATCCAGGGAGTTGCTTTTCCTCTCTACTGTCAACTGGCAACCAGGCTATAGTTTAATTTTACCATAAATATTTTACAAATTTTAACATAGACAATAATACAATATTATGGAAAGCAGTGGCTCGCCGTCCCACACACAAATATTCACATGAGCAAACAGAATAGCATTTTCAGTTAATATGTGGTAAATTGTGATTAATTACCTTGTACAACAAATATTGTCCCAAATGGATAAAAAAAAAACTAATACTGGCTGTGTTTCTACTTGAAAATACATATTTGATTTAAGTAAAATAAAAAGTAGTAACCTGATGGGATATCCGGCATACGGGCAGTGTAAAGTTGTGTTTGAGCCAGCTACCACTCGTATTGGCCCAATTGCTCTTATTGAAGGAGGACCTGGAATGGATATAAAAAAGTTAATATTTAATTCTTTTCAGAATATAAGTGGAAGTAGTGTGCATATTAAAACTGCGTATATGTATCATTTAAACAAACTTTGTCGGTTGTTAGTCTCCGGACTCTACTTGTTTCACAGCATCAGTCTTTGAATTTTACAATTAGCTTTATTTTGGTGCAGTAATTTTCAGAGTCACTAAGCCCAACTATTCAAATACATTTAATTAAAACAAAAATGTCAAATTAAGACTTTCATCTCAATTATTTTAGCATACCAATAATATTTCAAGTGTTTCATAGCAATTATTTTAATATACCATAAATATTTAGCCGAGCTGTATGACTGGCCTCTCCAAGAGTGTTGGAGGCAACGCAGGTGTAGAGTCCTCCGTCCTCAGTCCGGACTGATGATATGTTGAGGTGACCGATCACATCCCCATTTTTCGAAATGTATTGTCCAGTGAGGTATCTGAAACCATTAAATGATATTTATATTTCAAATAATAAAAGACATGATGTGACATTTGTATAAAGGTACACCGACGGTCATAGTTGGCACTGACGAGCAAGATGGCCAACTGGAATATTATTGAATCTGACGCATATTTTTCCCTACACAAGCTCACTAACTAAAATAGAGAAATCCACGTACGCTACCACCTAAGCCCCACAACCTGCGCGCAGGATTAGGGGAAAGCCACATACCGTATTAGCATAGACATATATTGAATGAATAAATGATTCAACAGTTTTATAATAGATGCATTGATTCGAAGTAATGGATGATTAGCTGCTTGCACTGACCGGTGGGACGAGGCGACCTCGGCGAGGGGCTGGCCGTCGAGAAGCCACTGGAAGCGAGGCGGAGGCGCCCCGGCCGCCGAGCAGCGCAGCGACACGGCCGGCCCGCCGCGGAGGGCCTGCTCGATGAACGTGTACTGCAGCTCCGGCGCCATGTCTGCAAACCATGACACCAAACTGTCATTTGTCTATCTACTATAATAATAGCCATTGTGTGTGTGTGTGTGTTTGTTTCATTTTTTGCTTCTCTATAGAATATCTTAAAAGATACAACGCTGATTTTTTGCACGTAAGTTTAGTAAATTTTTCCGCAGCTATGTGCCGAATTTCAAGACGATAGGATAATATTTTCATTCATAAACTAATTTAATAAAACTAAAAAATATGCTATGGCGAATTATATGATTCTGTTGTTCACCGCGAGAATTTCAAATTTAGAACTTTTACAAAAAAAACAAATTTTGATGCTTCTTAGAAATTTCCAGTTTATGTCAGCTTGACACAAGTACCATCTTTATTTTTTCATCGAAATTGCATTAGAAATTATTAATCACATCATTAATAACTCAAAATGCCTCCTAAAAAAATAACACCGTCTACGCACAGCAAACGTAATTCAAAAAGAATTGCACAATTAAACGTGATAAAGACTGCATCAAATAAAGAACAGTGCAGTGAAAGTGATGCGTTGTTTGTGACACGAAATGTGACACAAATGTCAAGCAATGAATCGAATACATTTCTAGTATATATCTAAAACACAAACTCAAAAACCGACGGTTATTTGGCCGCTATAGGCTTTAGAACCATCCGACTGATGTGCCCCAAACCGGTTTTATTTGAAAGCCAATAATACTGAGGAGAAAAATTGCTGCTACACACCAAACTTAATAAGAATATATTACTTTCATAAATATAAAATTATTGAATAAAATCGTTTTTAAAAATAAAAATTATATAGAAACCTCGATTAATCAGGAGCATCAAATTCACATTGCATTTAATTAGGCACCTGAAGAAGAGATCCAAGGAAAAACTAAAATCACTCAGTTAACGTTTATCATTGGACTGTGTACATTCATTATTACAAGCTACCGTAAAAAAATATCGTTTCATTATTTATTTTTTTATTGATTTAGTTGCGTTGAAATTAATGTTGTTTGATGAGATTTTGATCAGCTATGTATGCTTGTAACTTTTCATTATACGCTGAAATAGTATTCATATGTATACTCGGGAATTTCATATATTTGATTGGATTTATGTTTTGGAAAATCAGTTAAAGTTATAATCAACGTTGTGGTTCCCGCAAATTGTATTGCAAATTCAAATTTAAATTAAATTATTAATCTCCTCGTGCGTAAGTTTTCTTATTTGAATTAAAATTAATTATAAGTTTATAAACATTGAGTCAATGATTCGAATTTAGCTAGTATCGAAAAAGGTTATTCACTAGATGTATATAGGTAAATATTGAAATGAAATTAACTCAGCGTAGGCCTCATAAAGTAAAGACTAACATTCATTTCCATGACAGAATAATAATTGTCACAATGCAATACTTGTTGTTAAAAAATAATAATTTTTATCATTACCACAAGTGTATTAAGTAAAAATATATTTATTTCAAAATTAAGATTCTTTGAGAATATTTTTTTTAACTGTATTATTTTCTGAAGCCCTCCATTTAAATTCTTGAAAGATTTTAATAACAATATAACTGATATGAAAATTTTTCGTTACAATTTCATTATTATTTTTTTTTATATCAAAAGCAAAAAAATACACGATGATAGTCAATAAATGGTTACTGCGAGTATTGTCAAAAGCACAAATACATTTTCATAATAACACAAACTTTGTTCCGCCACCAAATTGTTGCGATAAAAGTTTACTGGCGAACTCTTTTCATTAAAATTCCACGATATAGAATTACGGGTCCGAGTAAGCTTTCTTATTTATTTCAGCACGGCACAATTATCCTCATTCGGGGACTTTACGAGCATCGGAGGCAGTAAAAAAATCACTCGGACCTCAGGGCGCGTCCCGGAGAGGACAAATTTATTGCGGATAAAATAGAAAAGTTAAATTGCGTCGGGCTAACGATTGTCCGCCCAAGAACGGCAAATAACAAGTTGGATCTCGTGCGGTCGTGAGCTGTGCGGCATGTAGGCCGGGACAGTCCCTGGAGAAATTTGATTAACAGACATTGTAACAATGTTGTACCATCTGCGTAACACAAGCTACAAGCTCCTCTCGCACTCCCGTGGCCCGGGTCATGATTTATATCTCAAATGTCTCCCTGATAAATGTGAAATATTAGAAAAAATATTACAACACTGTTATAATTAACCGCAGGTTTCGTTTCCTCCGCTTATTGGGATATTTTATTAAGTTTTTTGTATCTGCGTATTGTTCGCTTTTACTTTTTTTTCAGGCGACTGCGGTGGCAGTGTTTTCTCGGTGATTTGTGAATCAGGAATACGCATAGAACTTATCTCAGAGCCATTGTACGAACGAAATAAGATTTCAGATTGTTTTTAGGATAATTGTCTATGTTCGCGTTGAACAATAGAGTTCTCGCTAAAATGAAAAATGTTTTCGGAGCATTCCAAAAAACACAAAGCCGTATCTAAAGGGACAATCGACACAATTAAATCCTACATTTTCTTTTTGCATAAACTGCGGTAAAATATTAACTGCGAGATAAAAGAATTCTTTCCGTGGATGTAGGCAAACGAGGACGAGACGCATTGTTGGCTTCTTTTATCGAATGCTATCTGCTTCTCCACTGCCATTCATTTTAATTGAATCGGCTCGTATTTGTTCCGGCGGTGGTGGCGGGATACGGATCTCGCCCGAGACCGGCGGCTGGCTCGGAGAAGAAGGGCCCGCACGGCGGACATTAAACCCGAAAACATTTCATTAGAGATTGTCGCAGTATCATTCATGCTGCGAGGAAAAACTGTTGATTTATTCCCGCGGACACTGTACATGTCGCACGGCGCGCGCAAACGGAAACACGTTCAAACTTCCGCCGGGTCATATATCACGCACCCCCTTCCGGCTGGGCCGAGAGGTGACTCCCTGCACGCCTGCAGTGGCCGTCCCATCCCACCGCATCCCTGATTTAACTGGCTTAGGATACATAAATGATTTTGATTATTTGAATATCCCCTACGGGGTTGTATTTTATTGTGATTGTACACTATACTAAAGTTACTATTTTTCTATGTTAAAAAAAGGTCTCTTAAATAGAGAAATAACAACCGATGCTATATAAATATTTTGAGCTGATAAAATATCCCAAAACATCAGATATAGGATAAGCCCATTCACCAAAAGATATAAATATACCGGATTGAATTGTTACTATATTTTTAGCACAGGCAGAGGACAAAAATTAAGTTAAGTTAAAATTAATGCTTTTCTAACATAGCCCAACAAGCAATAAGGTACACCACAATCACAGTACATCAAACGTAACTAATTTGAAGACACAATCTCGAGAAGCGTGTTTTTAACGACCGTTAAGAACAAAACAAAACAGAGTATAAATCTATTTTAATGCTACTTTACACCAGGCGGCATTCGCACTCAATTCGACCAGAAAATCTGTTTCGAAAATAATATATTCCGCCGCCATTGCAAGTTCCTGCACGAATACAAAATGAGCACAAAAATATCGCCATCAGTCTATACAAAGAGGAAAAAGCAGCCCCCGTTCCTTGGGGGAGTCGTTGGATAAATATCGGCTGTCGTGCGGGCTGGGTGACCACGGGACAGATGGACCAGACCCCGTATTTGCCGGCAGCCGATACCTTCTTTTATTTTTTGACGCTGCCTGCAAGGAGCTTTGCAATTCGTTCTCTCCACGTACGCAGTGCAAAGTCAGCATATTGTTCAGCCGTGAATACCAAGCGATTTGATGCATCCTGGAAGTACGGAGCTGCTGTGTTCTGTCGATTTGGAAATATTTTCGAGGTGAAAGCTTTGCGAATACACTGTGAAAAAATAAACATAAAAATTCATATAAAACAGTATATGTGATTGTAATTAACTAAACACTCGTGTGTTTTTGTATGAAACAGAAGAAAGTGGTTTTAGACTATCTATTTAGTGTTGTATCAATCAATCCATTCTATTGTGTTATGAATTTGATTCTAAAACTACGATTAGATTTTAATCCCGTCAACATTGTAGCATGACGTCATGTTTAATATTTTTTTGCTAAAATATAATATTAGGAATAGAGGTATTAAGTGTCAATCATCCTCAAAGTACACGAGAACTTAATTTATTAATTAAAAATCTAAAACAATGCTTACTCGAATAATATTAACGTTTATGCATTACTGTTTATCATTTCATCCGTAAAAGTATGAATATTTTATGTTCTCGTTTTGAATGTAAGACGTTATTCACTTTTAGTAATTGAATTTTTTGCTATCATTTATTTTACAAGGCAAACTGATTTGTCGTTAGCTTCGCTCTCAAATAATGAACGCCCAATTTGGCGAAGAATCGTAGGAACGTAATTCCAACGATTGCTTCATAAGCTAAAATTCTAGGAATTGGTATATAAATTAGGCACATTTTCCATGTAATCCCGTTTGATAATATTAAATTTACTTTATCAAATTAAATAGAGTTTTTAATTTTATAAATTAAACTGACTGTGAATAATCAAAATTATTTATTATAACTATGTTTCTCTCTTTTTTAAAATTATATTTCAATATTTACTACTAGTCAAAAAGTATTTATATTTTAAACTGAAAATGAAAAATAAAATTCAAGCCTTGAGCCGCGAGGCGCTTCTGACACAACAGCGTTGTTTTCTTATTGTTTTAAAATTGTTTCATTTTATTTTTTGCTGCGACTCATTCGGATACAACACATACAACACATTTTTATAAACTGTGTAGCAGGAAATATTAACTTTATTCTGTTACATTTTCTAAAGCTACTACATTCGTACTTTACAGTTATATTTAATAAATTTGATAAATTTTTCTTGTTCTTTAAAGTTACATAAATACTAATAAATAAATGTGAAGCGATGTGATAGGAATCTAAATCCCTTGGTTTTATATTTTCTAAACAATTTTTCATTTTCTCTTCGTTTATGTTTACTTATTAATACTAATCAGAACGCTCAGTTAAATATACAGTATTTTTGATGTGTTTCAATTTTCTTTAGTGGAAAGATATTAAAGTCGTTGGTAGTAGAATTATTTTGATTTTTAAATAATATGAATTAATTTTGGAATAATCACAATTTCACAAAAAAACGGCGAACCATATTTTATTACTTGGAAAACGAGATCATATTTTCTAACCTCTCCTAATTTAACCTAATAAAGTGATTCGACCAGAAGTGATTTGATATTATATAACCTTGGTCAGTGCTTACAATAAATAACCGGAAATTTAATTATATTCAGCATCTATCTTATTCAATAATAATCAATTTAAATATGAGACTTCATTTCCATTTGATATGTATATTTTCTAATAAAGTATCAATCAATATGCAAGACGATATAACTTGTAACCTGAGGCATATTTTGCTATCCTTCCTTTGTTACATTTTATAGATTATTTTAAGGAAAATTTGTTTGCTTTCGATATTTAGGAGAGTAAAATTTCTGGAGGACTTATTATTCAACTAAGTGGTTAGGAAAGGGGTTACACATTGAGTTATGAAAAACAAGAAAATAATTTTTCCTCTTGATTTCTTTTTCCAAATAAAAAGGAAATGGTTTGGGTGAAATATAATTGGATCAGGTGGAAACTCCATCGAGGCTTATGGCGGACCCAAAATAACATTACCTCACTCCCTCCACAAGTGTTTTTATTTTCGTGCGCGCATTAAAAGAGCATATTGAACTAAATTGCTTTGCAAACAGAAAATATATTGCATATTTCCCGCGTGCTTAGTTTACCCTGAATACTCGTTGTTCAATAGTTAAATCTGCTAGTAAATTTTTATTTGAAACCACTGATATTTATCACAAATTTGCTACGCACTAGATATTACGTCTAACAATGTCGCTCGCTTTAAAACTCGAACATTATGTACACTGCAAATCTAAAATATTCTTGAATCACAATAAAGACATCGAACCCAGTATTTATATTTCCTCGTTTTTATTAGAGCTGGGATGAAAATAATCACAGAAAAGTTTTTAACGAGAAATTTTATAGATCTCATAAAATAAAACGAAAAGAAGGGATTATCTTTAGTACCGTTTCGCTCCATATCCGAAGACCAGACACCTGGATTAGAGTAGATTGTTTTATTGTAGTTGAGCATCTCACCCTCGCTGTAGCCTTTATGAGCGTCCGAGATAATTAAAGGGGTTAGTTTCTTCCGGCTGAATCTTTGCAGACAACTTCATTTAAAGTCAAAAGAAAAACCGAATAAAGAAGATAGAATCCCAATTAAGGCCGCCGCTCCCGAATCAAACCGGCGATAATAAGGTGCGCAAGAATGAGGAGCTTTGTATTTAATTAATTCCCTCGCTTCGGTCGCCTCAGTTATTTCATTGAAACATCCGAGAGCCGATTGAACGTATCTTACAAAAGCACTGAATAATTCCTTTTTCACAGAAGTGAATAGCGGAGCTCATTTGAGTAAGTAACATAATTGAAAATACTTTCTGCGAGCTATCCCCGAAGAATAAAATTAATTTACTAAAAACCTGGCTTTAGAAATACACCGATGCCGATTTTACGTTTAATCCATTACTGCTTTACAGTTGATTTATCGAGTGCGACCCGGCGCTTCCCTGCGATGTGTCGCGGCTTATTAGTGCAGGCGAGCCTGGCCGGGCCTGGAGGAAGCCGGGCTTGTCTATCACGGCGTGTGGAGAGACGCGGGGCTAACGAGCGCATTAGCGTTTACTCCATCCGGTAGGTCGCCGCTTCCTATCGTTATCTTGTTCCATCCTTTCGTTTTTCCGACGGTTTAAACCGGCCCCGCCTTCGTTCTGAAGAAAAGAAATCCATTACTCGGTGGTATTGGGCTGCGGATCGATTCCCGGGATTTGGTGGCTCGTTACGTGTTTTTGGTTGGAGGCAGGTACCCTTGTACGCAAAAAGACAAATGGGGCTTAAGTGAACCGAGTTTTTGTGTTGATGTTGTCAGAAGTTCTTTTGTATTAAATATGTGAATCCGGATCGATTGATAGAACTCTCAAAGTTTTGTGCATTTGGAGGTATCCTTGAATATATTCACGAATATATATATATACTCGTATATATATGATATGTACAGTATTATGCTAATAAAATGAAATTTTATTTAAAAATGGTTGATTTCAGTTTGAATTTAAAATGGTTAGATTATTGGTTTGATGAATATATAATTCTTGATTGTTTGTTTGGCAACAGGGAGCATTTGTGTACAATGCACGTACTAACAATTTATTTGCTCGCCGACAATGTGGACCGGTAATATTGGCATAGGATTGTATTGGAACATCCAATTTGCATGAAATATATACCAATCCATCAGTAAATAAATTCAAAATTCTAATTAGCAAACTAATTAATGTATAATCCCATCAACTGGAAATTATGCGTTAAAAATTACGATAAATATTAAACAAATGCTAATCTGCAAAATGAGTAATTAAACCATACAGTATAAGCAATATCACATAGATAAAGAGGAAAATATCGAATTTCCAAATTATTTTTATACATTGATCAATATAAAGATTAATAATCTGAAGTTTCTTTTGGTTTTTAATTTTGCCTACTCATGGTTTAATTAATTTCTTTGCTTTTAAATATGGCTTGTTGGAGAACAATTACAAATGAACGTGAACAATATTCCAGAGTGGACACACCAAATAAATATTAGGTATACGGATTGTGCTATATCCTACAGATCAGATAATATATAATATAAGTATGGCCATTAACATCTACGTTGTCAGCACATTGGAAAGAAGCTAAACCATAAATTTCCAAGTTTTGTGTGCGTGTCGTAGTAATGCGTTTATTAGGGAAGATGCAAACTAATTATTTGGAAGAATGACAATTTATGGCACATTTTTTCGTTATATGCTTATTTATTTGGTACGTATTCATGAAAAAACTTTACATCCATGCTAAATTCAATATTAATGGAGGAGAGAAGCTAGCAGACTTGATGAAAAATGCATGAGCTTCCATGGTTTAGTCAACAACAAAACGGGCCAACGGGAAACGCGCCATAGACGAGTAGCTTCCCTTTAAATTATGTCATCACGCTGACACTAATCTGGAAATATCTCCTGTCAGATTTTTGAATAAAAATCTTTGAAATACATCATTTCAAATTAAAATTTGTTAAGCGCTCGTTTTTTTAAACGGGATTGACTGTCATTTAAAAAAAAACAAAACAATTTAAATAGTTCAAAAAAAAATTGCAGATGTATGATTAAAAATCAATGGTATTGTATTATATTTAAAGTGAAGGGTTAATTTTTATTATTTCAAGCTCGTAGTATGTCTACAAAAAAACTTCATATTTTCTACCGTTCAAAAATTGACAGACCCAGAAGTATTCTATTCTTCTTAATTTATTTTAAAAACTAAAATATCTCAAATTATTCTTGAATATGAAAAAAGTCTTTTTTTATATATTTCCTAGTTAGTACTGATTTTATGAATTAATGTCGTTCAAGTTATTGAAAACAATAACCAATACGAGAGCAAAAAAATGAAAAATGTTTTTATCCATTGTACTTTTTGTTCATACTTATTTAGTAAGAAAGAGAATCATGCAGATGAGATGGAGCGGGTCGTACCTCCGAGGCGCAGCTGCGCGCTGGCCTGCGCGGAGCCGTGCGCGGCGCTGAGCACGCACTGGTACATGCCGCGGTCTGCGCGCCGCACGTGCAGCACGCTGAGCGCGTGGCGCGCGCCCGAGCCCGCCACGTGCACGCGCGCGCCGCCCGCCAGCTCCGCCCCGTCGTGCAGCCAGCGCACGCGCCCCGCCGGCTGCCCGCCCGCCGTGCAGTTGAAGGTGGCCACGCTGCCCGTGTTCGCCACCTGCGACAGGAACACACCACGAGTCACCGCATCTGTCATGTCTGACTCGAGCTACGTGTAATATAGAAATCATGCACACTACCACTTTAACCACACACAACCTGCGCGCATTGCACCCACACAGCCACACACCGTATTGTAAGCATAGCCCCGACAACTATTGTAAATTAACAAAAAAAAAATAAAGAATATCGAAATTTCATTTAATTTTTATTTGCCAGCCACAAGCCATTGGGGTTGGCCAACCTAGATTGAGGGCTTTTTGTTTTCATTTTGTATCTAATGTGTTTTAGTTTCAAAACTAGTTTATGGATAGATATTAAATAATTAAAAAAAGTGTACTTATATAAACAAACCATCCATTGTTTGTTAATTTATTAAAAATAAATTAAGACATAACTCTGTTTATATTATCAAAAAACATTAGTAATTTAAATAGGTTGGGATAAAAAAAGTCAACATTTTTTTTTAAATTCTATATATTTTTTTATTTTTTATCATAAAAATAATTTGCAATCGCTTAAAAATCAATAAATTAGGTGAATGTACCCATAATTCAAGAAAAATATTTATTATCTTCTGAACAGTTATATTAAGTGTTTTGTTATACTATGCAATGTAGTGTAGTGTATGTTGAATCTATAGTATCATATAAAACATTAATCAATATTAAATATGTATTATATTATATAAGCATAGTTATATTAGTTTAAAACTGTTATATATTAATCCCACTAGAGTTGGCAGTGTAACAATGGTTAATTGTCACAGTAATGATGATATAATATAATCTATAAAGGGGATACAACTACTTCAAAGTTTAAATTGAGCCTAGTGTATTATTGTTGAAAATTATTAGTCATGAATCAATGTACTATCGACATTGACAACAGCCAACCGCAAATATGTTTGCACAGCATTAATCCGAGACGCGAGGACTTGTATACGGCAACTCCGAAGTTTCCTATTGATAACCAAACAAAAAAGGAAACCCGACACCGGCACCCACGTCAGCCGCGCCGAGTATGCCGCAAGACCGCGACACTGACAAACGACACGTCCGCGGCCCCCGGCGGGGCTCCGGGCGGGGCTGCTGGCGGGGCTCCGGGCGGGGCTCCGGGCGGGGCTCCGGGCGGGGCTGCTGGCGGGGCACGGGGCAGCGCCTGGCGCACGGCAACCCGGCGCTCGGCTCCGGGCGGGGCTCCGGGCGGGGCTCCGGGCGGGGCACGGGGCAGCGCCTGGCGCACGGCAACCCGGCGCTCTTGGGGGTGCGCCAGCCCGCTTGGCGGCCCGCCAGCCCCCGCAACTGTTACATGCGTAATCGCCGCCGCTGCGATAATAACCGCCCGCCGCCCGCCAGGCCTGCATTATTACACTACACTGGATGTGACAATGCACTCAGGCATTACTGAGCGACGATACAATCGCGAGGCTGCACAATCGATTTGGAATGGCTTTATTGGCTCTGTTGGGTAATTCGAGTTGATTAACCCGGACAGGCAAGGGGACAACCTTATACATAATTTTACAGTTTTAAATATGTAATAACCACATATTTCATAAAAGAAAGCCTGTGTTCAAAGACAGTATCAGATATTTTTTAGTTCAGTAAAATGTCGATTTTTTATTAAACGTCAATCAGATGCGTATTTATTACCCATTACGGGTTTATTATATTATTATTAATATGATTCGGCACATTAGTTCATACATAGAAGATGATTTAAAGAAACTCTCAGAAAAATATCATCGTGATTCGTGTGGGATTTGAACCCACATCCCCTGGCTTACATGGCCGGTGTACTAACCCTTGTACTAAATTAATAGATTTTAAAAATAATGTCAAGATGAGACTAAAAAAATCGCTTCACTTGTTACTTTGTTCAAAAAGTCCAGTGCTTGCAAATCACTAAAATATTGGTTGGCCTAGGCACATTGGTTCATATGTAGAGTATGATTGTTAAAAATTCTCGAAGTGATTCGTTAGTACAAAGGTTAGTACACCAACCATGTAAGCTAGGGGATGTGGGTTCAAATCCCACACAAATCACGATGATATTTTTCTGAGAGTTTCTTTAAATCATCTTCTATGTGTGAACTAATGTGCCTAATCATATTAGTAATAGTTCAGTAAAACAAAAACTACTAGTAATCAACTATTTTATTTTACGCTGCTGGCACTCTTCTAATCTGGAACGAAGATTTTCCTGATTACACGCTGTCACATAGCCCTTGATATTGCTGCCATTTTTGACCTGATGTTTTGTTTCATTTCCGATAGGTTCGTCGGATTATTCTCATAAACCCTACTTTTAATGTATCCCCATACGAAATAGTCAAGAGGGCTAAGGTCGGGGCATCTGAGAAGCAATTGATGTTATCTCTACGTGAAATGACCTTATTAGGAAATAATTCGTTAACAGCTTCAATTGATTGATTGGATGTATGGGAAGTGTCTTGTTGGAACCACGTTCTTGAGTTGAAACCCTGAAACTCCTGCAACTCTGGGCCCAAATTTTCGCAGCATATCGCAATAATATTCTTTTTGGACACCCTATATAACGGAATAAATAGATTAGTAAAACAAATAATATAAATAATTACGTACCGAAGATTACTGAAATTGAAGACAAAAAATATATTAAAATCAATTTAATATAATTGTACTAAACTTTTTTTAGTTTAACGTGCTAAATCAAAAGCTTAAAGCTTTAAAATAAATTATTTTTTTAACTAACAAAAAAAACATCTAAAATATTATTTTGTAACAAAAAAAATCTTTATTAATTAAATGATTTAATAATGTTTTAATAATATTGAAATAAAACTGACAAAGAGAACAATAACTCTTCTCTAAGATAAGTTATAAATTTTGCTAATCAGGGTTGGTGAGAACCTTAAACTTTTACTAACGAGGCAGGGGTTCAAGGCAACTGTACTCAAGTACTAGTAATTGACTGTATGCACATTGAGTATATCTAATTTAGTAGTCAAATAATACTGCTCTATGTGTATTTGGGATGAGCGTTTACTAATTAATGTGGTAGATCTTTTAATTGAAATTCACATTTGTATGAATTCAGGAGCATATAAGTAAGATTTAATTCATGTTAATATACTCGTTTATATGGCTAATACATGATTATATCATTGAAGCAGTTAATTAATTTTTAAAGCATATTTATGTACAATTAAATCTTTAGACATACTCAGGTAAAAACACATTGTGCATTTTTTATTTGTCAAACGTAACGTGTAAAACGGACTTTTATCAGATAACCATATAATATGACTTAAAACACATTCGAAATTGTTTTTAATTTATAAAAATACGTTTAACATTTGTATTATGTTATTTTTTTGCATTTTGTTCCAAAAGCTAATACAGTACTTTTTATCATGATTATCTAAAAATATTTAAAAATAAAAATAAAAATGTTACCTAGAATTTTATTTGTATTTATTTATTTCTGAACTCACATTGGGTAAGTGCAAGTAAAGTTTATATGCTGATGTAATACATTCCGGGAACACGGTGTGCTCTAAACTAACATAGTCTGCCAATATTCATGATACTCATCGATTGGATTCACCTTGAATGCCCTTCCAGTCTCTACTTGTCGCACAAACACCATTACATCACATTCAATAATGTCTTGATAGTGAATATAGTGCTTTATATATTGTTTTATTGTAAGTTAAATTTTCATAAAAAAATACGTGAAAAGTGACCAACACCCATAATATAAAATTTTATTATTATCAACATTTAAAATAATCACTAATAAAAATAAAAGAAATTTGTCTTATTTTTGTTGCTGATTTACTAGGAAGTTTTAAATGTTACTACAGATATTCCATAAAATATTTTGTAATCTTTTTTTAAGCCTCATACAATTCATGATAAATTAGAAAGTACAGTCAATAAAATAATAAACAGAGACTATTTCGAGTTGATTTTTTGTTATTCTTTTTAACTTTCTGGTCTTGTAGGGGAAGGTTTTCGTGGTAGCGCGATTATTCTGTGTTTTTAGGTTACCGCGTTAACGTGTAATGTATAAAGATCTTTCCAGGGAATTCCGGGATCATCCCAGAGGGGATGAAGTTATGAGGTCAGAAGTGAGTCTGAGTGTTCACTTTGTAATGGAAAGAAATATTTATAATTCAAAAGATAATCGTTTTCAAACAAAGTAAACATAAAAAACATTAATAAAGTAGATATCCACGCAGTAACACCCCCAAGAGAGCAATAGAATACCAACCGCATGAAAAGGTGCACTTAATGATTCGGGATAGAATTTAGTTTTGAAAAAAAAATTACAAGATATGTAGACATTATAAATAACAGTTACATACTAATAAGAAGCATATGAAATGTGATGCTAATGATAGATGTTGAATATGCTTAATTTAATAATGTTTAAAAAATGTTACATGTGGAAATAGATGTTATGTGATTAAAATATATGATTCAATATCCTTATCAGCATTTCTTTAATTTGTAATGTGCATCTATACATGAATAAAATATTTAAGAATTGATGTTGGTATATTGTAAGACTGCTTCATTTGATATAAAAAAAATATATTATCACTTTTGAATAATATAAGTACGTCGAAACTTGATAAGATTTAGTTTAGAAGTTGACTGGAGATATTCAATTTAATATTGACAAGTTGTGACACTTGACAGATTATGTATCTTGTTAGTTGCCTTTAATTGAAAAAGTTATCAAAGCAACTCTGTTAGCGGAGCGGAATGACGGTTTCGCAGAATTAATTTACTGGCGCTTTGCAGTTTGGAAAGCCCCCAGAACGTCTCGGGTACACTTTATAGCTGAACTGTGACAATCTGATGGATTTACGCAAGAGTTACACGCCTGTTATTCTTTACACTGGGATATCTCGCAAACTTTGTGATAAGAAGACGGAGCGACCGTAGCCGTCTTTTGTGGTTAACTGATGTTGAAGTAACCGAGATATAAAAATGTCATAAGTTTTAATCCTATTTAATTCATTCAGTGGGCAGGTACGGATATAGCGGCGGTGGTAAGATAATCATCGCTTTGCGGATTTGTGCGAGGATTCTCGCTTTTTTCATTTGGCTAACGCGGCGTAAGTGGGAGTTTCACGATAAAGTATTCATGAAACTTTGCATTGCTGAAATGAATGTTTTCTTCTGGGGGTTTAAGCGATTGTGTGAATTATGAAAATACTGTTGAAAGCTACGGAGGGTTGCGCTGATCCTTCACCAATTAAAAGTGACAGCAATTAAAACGACTTATTCATGAGATGGGTTCATTTACCTGAGAGATGTTTACCGCTTTATAATATGTATGCCATGGTTAAATGTACCTTGATTTTACCTATTTTATCTTTATGGTTTAATTATTTATGTATTAATAATAATAATTGTTTGTAGAAAAGAGTAAATATGCTTATCGTGTAAAATTCATAAGCCTTATCGGCTTATGAATTTAGCCAAAAAGCCATTCTTTAAAAAAAAAACACTTAAGCGATCAGTAGTGTAAATGCATTTATTTTCCCATTTTGTTACTATCTATCACTTCAACCATGTTTAGAATTATATTATACGAATATCTATAATATTATGAAAATATTTATAAAGAAAGGAAAATATAATAATGCTATTGGGAAGCAACAATACGCAAACCTTACCTTCCAATATAATACTGCGGTGTAGAAAGAACCGAAAACCCACTACACTATTTTCCCAAAAAAAAACACTGGCTCAGCATTAATATATGCTCAGGGAGATAGTCGCCAATCTCCTCTGAGGAGAGGCACCCGAAAAAGATGATAATATTATGGTTTTCAAAAACTTAAATTATTCGCTATGGAATTAAAAAAGTATGCTTCGCTTATAAACACTCTACCATCAATATGTACATGATACGTATGTGTATATATATTATATATATATACACAAGCAAAATAAAACAAATGTGAAAATTCTATTAAAGCATACCGTTGTTAGAAGTTGAAAATATTTTTGTGCCCAAGAAAACAGTTTCAATTTGGTCTATCTCCCCCGAGAATTCCATTCCGGCGCTAGTTACACAGAATCAGAACGAGGAAAAGGCATCGGCCCAGCGGCGGGCGATGACGTCACGACGCCGGTTAGTGCGGTAGTCATTCATTTGGCAAACTGCAAATTGAGTTGGAATTGCATTGTCCGAAGTGCTGCGGCGGCCGGGCTGGCCGGCGGTGGTCGGGCGAATCCGCAGCCGACAAAAGTCATTCGCTGATTTCACATTTGTCAGTTTTTCAGACCCCAATATGAAACGCTCCATTATTCGTGGAAAGCGCACTCTGAAATGCAGCTACTATTGTAATAAAAAAAATATTTCAAATACCGTGTAAAAAAATACTGAAAAGCTACAAGCTAATTATCTACAACTATTTTTTACACAATACGTGAAAATACCGTTTTCGTCCAATCAGGGTTTTGTTAGGCAGAGTAACATATTAAACAAAGCACGTTTGCGTTTTATAAAAATAAAGTATAAAAAAACGGTAACATAAAGAAAACCGTGCCGTAAAAATGTAATATTTATAATTTCTGTACGTTTATCGGAGCTTTCATAATTTTGGTGTATTTGTTTTTTCTTACGAAACTAAGAAATTATACTTCAAATTGATATATTAAATATAATTTCTTACAACAAATTACTATTGATATCTTCGGATATCAGATATAAATTTCAAAATATGTTAAAGCTAAAAATAAGAATACACATGATTTTTCGAAAATGAATAAAATTATTTACTTATATAATTATGCCATAGTTATTTGATATTTTAAAATATAAAAACAAAAAAATAAACAAAATTTAAAACAAGAAATTTTTCATACAAATGCTTGTGTCAGCTTAATTTTAATATTTATCAAGGTATTTGATTACCTTCTATCGGTTGGCGCAGGTAGCTGTGGGGTTATTTGTCAGGTAAGGCTAGGCAATAAACATCAATAACTTGCAGGTGACTGTCGGCCGCCGAGCTCACCACACCAAAGGTGAAATTTGCCAAAGTTGTTATTTGTTCTTGTTCTGGCCGGAGACGTCGAAGGGGCTTAGCGTCTGATCAGTCGCCCCACGCTCACAGCCAGGGAGTTCCAGTCACTTGAAGTTTAAATCCTCGCAAGCTTCTTACCTCTGTGTGCTCGCGGAGCTCTCAACGCCCATACAACAAATTTAGAGGTAAGGGGGTTGATAAATCTCTGTGATATCAGGGCGCTCACTTCAAGGGTTCTGTTTTCGAAACTCAAAAGCAAGTGTGTTTTTCTCGAAATAATAATAAGGTTATAAAAAACAAAATCAACCTAAATAACTTAAGAAAGTACTTGATTTTTCTATTATTGAATTGTTTTAGGATTTTATTAAAAATAAAGATCGATACAATGTTAAAAAAATATGATGAACTGAAAACATGGGCTCAGGTAACACGTTTGACAAAAAATATTTTATAAAGTAAAAAAAAAAACATTTTTCACTATGTAAATGTAAACAAAAAACGTGGTGCGTAAATTTTAATGTTTAATGATAAAATTTTAATAGTAAGTATATTTATAGTTAAAAGTATATATTAATAGTGGAAAAGTTATGAATTATATTATTTTTACAGAAAATTAAAGCCTGTTAAGAATTTACTGTCGTAATAATAACAATACATAATTGATAGATATTTTATATTCGATTGAATGTTTTTCTACTCTTTTTCATATATTTTAGAGCTTTCAAATTAGCAGTATTACGTTTTAATATAGGTATTTTTCAGAGAACAGTTACGCATGTTCTTCTTTTTAATTTTCCTGTGTGTATTTTTTCTTGTAGGAAATGAAATTACACGTCTACCTTTAATTTAAAGTCGGGTTGTACGAAACTTTTTAATACAAAAAATTTATCATAAAAAAGCTGTGATAACATTCGTGTTTATAGGGTTTATATTGCCGCCTTCACTGGCCGTGCCTAACCGCAATTTCCTTGAGGTTCGTAAGGTTGTTAACCCAAAACACTTCAACTCCCGGAGTACTAAAAAATGCAGGATTTTTTTTATATTATAAGGGGATATTAATCATTAATCTTCTGTTTGCTAAACTCTGTGCAGTTTGAGAAAGTACTATATGGGATATTTAAAAATTCATGTGAACAGTATTTATGAATTCAAGGGTTTCCATTTATGTGCATAAATCTTAATGAGCAGTAGTTTGATAATTTAACGCATATTTTAAATTGCTTGATCAATTGAATTGAATTTAGAGAATTTGATTTTACTTATATTCTAGATTAAATCAATATTTTTAATTAAGTCCATAGAGCAAAATTCCCATTGAAACATTTATCTCTTGTTTTTGTGAAGGCCGTTCGTAAAACATCTCGTATTTACTAAGAATAACTTAAACTTAGTCACTAACTAAACTCATTTCGTTTATTTTTATTCTATTTATATTTGTAGCGAACTCTCGAAAGCCTGTTTTTAGTTTTCTCCCCTTTTTATTTTTGATGAAGAGGTGCTGAAACACAGGCGTTAGCGGGGTAATACTTACGCTAAACAAATTCAGAGGCTTCGTTGATTAAAAACGTATTTGCAGTGTGAAAGGTAGTTTATAAAAAAAAGCTGGAAGCTTGAGGTATTTATCGGTGTAAACGATAGCGCATTACACGCGTGGAGAGTGGAAAGCAATCAATCAACCTCACCGGTCAAAGGAAAGCTCGACGGACCGACGCACAGTGGATTCAAAAGATCGCATAAATCTCTTTTTTTTTGTTATAAACTTTATGTTTGAAAATAATCTCAACCATTAATTTGTATGCTTCAAATGTGAATAGCTAGTCACAAGTCACAAAAAAGTAACTATTCTTTCCCTTAATCCTTAAGGTAATCTAAGAATATTTAAACCCCTAAACTTTTTTGAGATGTTATTTTAAATTTAAAAATTCAATATTAATTAGTTTGAAAAATGACAAGATTATATACACAACTTATTATAATAAAAATCAGTAAAAGAATTACAAGTGTTTAAATGATATTATACATCGAAAAATACCGCGTCATAGCTAAAAAAATCTGCAGTATCTATTTTAGAGATAAAAAATTATATTACAATATTGATTTAATATAAACCTATGTGGTTGGCAATAGTAATAATAATAAGCTGCTATTTTATATTTACCAACATTTTACGCTTTTTTAAGAGTGAAAAATAATATATTAAGTGGCACGATGTAGAAAAGAACCACTGTGCGGGGCGCCGATAAATGGCGCAGTTCTGTCACTTTAGAGAGGGAGTACTTTCATATCAAATCCGAAAGGTATGTCTGCTTGATTTATGGCAGGTAAGGCGCCGAGAACCTCTCTGCTAGTGATATGTTTTCATTAAACTGCCAATAACTCTAATTCGGAGCGTGAAATTTCACCAGGTACCTGGAAAATGATGATTATAATGCCATCCGCGCGGTACTACTAAATATAAAGAAAACACATTATTTATGAAGTGATTGACGCATCGAAAGGAGCTTTTTTTTGCATTGGTAAACATATATTCTGAGTTATTTTAAAACCAGTAACAAAATTACAATAGTCAAAAAGGTAGCACGATAAATTTGTAAAAAAGATAAAATGTATTTTATTTCAAACACGGATGGCTAACATAAAAATTTTGAACATCAATCAATATCGATAAGGCAGATTTCATTTTAATATAATTTTTTATCATATTCATCTGTCCTTGCGTTTCTTTTTTATCAATCATGTTTTTGACAGCTATTGTGATAAATATATGAAATTGTCAAAATATGAAATGTTTCTTTATGTACACACGAAAAAAGAAATTTCTGTATAGATTTAAAATATTTTGATTATTTAATAAAAGTATATTTATTTTTGAGACTTTAATTTTAGTGCATTCTTTAATATCGATTATAAACAAATCACTATTTGTTAATGTATTAAAAATGTTTTTATTACTGATCTGATGTAAAGAATAGTAAGCTTCAATACCCAACGATGTCATATGAAATTGAATTTACATGGTGAATTAATTTCATATCTCTTCCTCTTCCGCGGACACGTTTGAATAAAAATGACTCAATGTGGGCCGACGGGGGCTCGAACGCCTCAGAATAACTTTCTTTAGAATATGAGCATACGAGATAACCGAGCCCATTATACATGGCATCGCATTTATCTTCCACTTCCAGGGTTCGGCACGGAGACGCCCGCAGCAGGTCTGGGCTGGAGACAGTAATCCCATCGGACAAGTTGAACGCAGCCGCCCCTCGCCGCCCCTCGCCACCCCTCGCCACCCCCTTCCGCTGTCACCCGCCCTGACGCAAATCGACTTCGCATTTAAAACCGCAACCGCTAATAGCAACTTAGCAGCGTACTTGCAGTATTTATGGGCTGATGTCGTATACAAACTTTTATGACTCTGACATTTTTATTAAGCTTGCTTGTTATGTATTTTTCATAGAGAATATTTTAAGTATAGTAAAAAAAATATACTAATATTTAAAAAAAAAAAATATTTTTAATATTTATCAATAGTGTGAAATATGTAGGTGCATTTTTATTTAGAAAAATATAGTTTTTCAGAAAGTAATACATTCGGGTTTTTTTCATCTGATTTGAGCACAGCGACAATGTCATATTTTGAAATACTAAAAAAAGTCTTAATGACTCTATATATAACTAACCTTTTCATTAAAAAAAACTCCCTCATATTCTGGTTTATCTCATTACAAAAAAATAAATCACGGAGGCATTTTATTGTATTATGAACTCACGAGTTCAGTATTCGCATCATTATCATTAGAGGCATTACGGCGGTTCTATTTATACGACGAGATTTTACAAATAAAAATCTCGCCAGCAAAACGTAAATGGTATTTTTTTTTATGAAACGTTATGGAAAACGAACATTTTCTAATAAATATTATTATTGCCGTGGCCATGTTTAAAAACACAACACGACAACCAAAACCTTCTCCTTTATAAACAAATATTGTTAGCATAGGGGCCTTACAATGCCCTATGAATTGTATATTTGTATTTATTATTCTTGTTTCAACATTTATTCCTTTTAAACATTTATTTTTGCCAAGAGATTGATAAATATTGCTTTATTCTAATTTTTTATGTATTTTAATCGTTTTAATTATTTTAACTCCAAAAACGAACGTTACTTATTACATAGGGAAAAAATGTATAAAACAGACAATTAATCATAAACAAAAAAATAAAATAAACAACGCAACAGTCAATATTAACGTATAAGCATTATAATTTGATAATAATTTTTTTTTCTTTCAAAATACTTAAGTAGATATGGTAATCTGTGATAAATAATAAAAATTTACAATGAAGCTGGAAATTATTCTCGACATTGCACGTTGCATATAAAGTCTGGGTAATACAAGTGCGTTTAATAATTGTTAAAGATACGATTATCGACAAAGTAAGAAATTTAATTAAAGTAAAAAAAAAAGTAAGCTCCTTCCACGATAAAGTGTACATATACTAACTGGTACTTGGTTGGCCTTTATAACGATGTTTGCTTTGTTTATTGTTTATATGATCCATTTTGTTGTTTTTTTTTTAATATTTACCCAACGAATATTTTTTGCCTGTTTGATGTTTACATATTGAAATTTTTATCCCACAGTGAAGCAATAAAAAAAGTAGCCACGTACAATTTATGCCCACACTATATTTTTACCTGTTAGTATTGGAATACTAGATAAATAATGTAACGTTTGCCGTAGATTTTTACCAGATAAATCTTTCTCTCAACATTTCAGTTTTAAAATATAAACATGGTGTATATATCACTCAAAAATATCAGAAAAAATAATAAAAAATCTATTAGTTCATGTTTTTTGTTAATACATTTAAATTGTTTCAAAACGTACGTATGAAAATAGAGATTTTTTTTTGTTAATATTGTTTAGTAAGGAAATATAATACACACACACACTCTTATGTACCCAAAAATATTTTTAAATGATAAAAGAGTCATGAAATGATTTGTTTAATAAAATGATGGTAAATTAAAAAAAATGTTATAACACAAAAATACCACTGCATAAAAAATCACATTAGGACTATGCTTTATTTCTCTACCATAAGGTATAAATAATAATTATGTTAAGTAGTGTATTTAAATATGAGCTATATGCATAATGTTTCAGGACGGCATTTTGCAGCGAGGCATTAGCTCGCGGTTTTCTCGCTAAATGGGGATGCACTTTAGCGAGAGAACAGATAGTCACTTACGGGGAGGCTGCGAGCAAGTTCGAGTCCCAGCGTCGGTCCGCCCTGAGCGGGGAAACCGCCGGCCGGGCTCAGGGGCAAGTTTTTAATTCGTTTGACTTAACCTAATGTTGTTTAAATACTTGGATACCGCTAAACCTTCTTTCTGCATGACTCGGTATAATTAGCAGGGCTTTGTGTGAGTTACTCGGCCTATTACGAGATCGGTTACGAGGCGCGAATGTTTAGTCATAAAGGTGACGTACGTGTGAAGTGCTCAACGATTAATGTTCATAGTCAGTTCTAGAAATCTTGTTAGCAGTTAGGTAGACTTTTAGTGGGATTGCTTTTGTAATGAAGTTCGAGAGCAAATAAGGAAACTGTAGGAAAATTATAAAGCAAACCGCTGGTTTTCAAAGGCTTTGCGCTTACATGAGGGTATCCGTATATGATTATAATAATAAACTCTTCGACGCAATCAAGCGTTTATATAAAATCATGGTCAAAATTGCATGTCTCATTTTTTATTAAAAAAATAATTTAAAGTTGTTTGAAATGATTGCTATTTGTAAATTTAGCTTCACTATATTCTATAGATTACAGCTTTTGGAGTAAATTTTTTCTGCGTTTATGTTAATAAAATCGCCATATGTATTTCGTATTTAATTTTTAAAGTTACACTCTGATATGCAAGTGTTTCCTTACTTTTATTAAAAATTTGTTTATTTTTATAATACAAATCGGGTGTTTATGTACCTGGTTATTTTAATATCTTCTGCTGCCGTAAGATGGTTCAAAGTTCGATTGATGTGGGTCGGACTTGTCCAAATTGAAGACGAGGGTACAAAGAAAAAAAAACAGACTGTTCGAATTTCCGAAGAAAAATGGAGTTAGCAGGGCGGGTGTAAATGGGTGGGAAAGATGATCTCGCTAAGCACCTCAGCTAAGCTGTTCATATTGTGATCATTTCGATATTCACCACCATGCACACTAAAAGAATTAACGAAACGTTTACAATAAAACACATACTTTTCTAGATAAATTCATATTAAAAATAATTATTATTATTCAAATAACATTCAATAGATATGTATTGCAATTAATGGATGCTAAAAAAAAACAATTATTCATTTGAAATAATTGAATTCGTAAAGCTTAACTGCGGTTCGGTATACAAATCTAATAAATTTTAGTATTTTTCAAATAAATTTACGCTGCTCTAAATTATAATTTACGCGCGGTTATTATGATTTACGGAGCGTTAATTAATGTTCGTAATTGATTTATTTTTTTAGCACACAGCCTCCGCACGACACCCGACCGCGGAGTAGTCCCATGTGCATAATCAAATGGGCACACATCAAGTCCGTTTAGCGCATGCATAATTAATCATACATGGCGTGGCCTTAATTTACATACTCGATGTATCAAGCGGGCGTGATCAATACACTATCGCGTGTGAAACAATACCGTCGAACAGGAGGAGATCTTGAGACACGGCCACGTCGTGTACCGATTCATTAGGGTATCTCTGCACTTAGAGGGGATGGAGCTGTAACTGAGATCCGTTAACCTGATATTGTAATGGTGAGCAATAAAATTAATTGCCAAGATAAGTTTAATCATGTAGCGCTGATTACTGAATGTACTGATTAAATTCTCGTTGTTATTATTGGATTTCATATTTAACGAATTCGTGAAAAATCTATAAATAAAATGTGGTTTGAATGAACTTTAAAAATTGTTTGACGAATGTTCCTTAATATAATAAAAAATTTTAACTGATAAATAAGCATAGCTTTCACAAATTTTAGAAAGTTATTTTTGTTTAGGGTTTGATGTTTAAGTATTCATTCATCAACACAATGAAACTAAATTAAAGGAGATATACTTGGAGATAAAATGAAGCAATTAAGTTTTCCTTAAATTTTCATTTACAACATATTTCAAAACTTGATTATCTTCGTGGTTATTCTGCCAAGTTGGTTCAAACAATTACAATATCTCTTAAATGTTCATTTTCAAAGGAATAAAAAGATGGTAACAAATTAAATCGTTAATGTATCTTGTTCAAAGAGCACGATTTCAAATCTTTTTATGTTTGTAAACAGCCAATACTCTAACAAATAGCAAAAATAATAATAATCAGAAACCCTATTTTTCACATTGAAATACATGCGGTTTGAATCACCTGTACACAACGTCGGAAATAAATTTGCCTCACAATATTGTATGATCGATTTCCACATAACAAAAAAATAAAATAATCTGCTGCCTATATTATATCTACTTGAACGTGATTTTAACTGACGTGAGCAGATGTACATATAACGTATGTATATTTTGATTGGCTTGATTATTGAAAAATATTTTCCTGCTCAGTAGAGAGAGATGGGAAGAGAGAAGAGCACTCTCAATCATTCACTAAGTACTAGCCGGCACACGCAGGGCCGTGTAAGCCCATTGTTTACTCCAAGAACAGTCATCGCATCCAGTACCGGAGTCAAGAGAGTAAACATGGCGGAGGTTCCGGCCGCGATCCATTGTGCAAATGGGGCGGGGACGGCCTCGGGCATCTGGGCGCATTATTAGGGACATTCCTGCATACCCCTCTCGGGTAACGAACCCGCCGCCGACTAACTTGCACCGCTGCGGAAGAATGGCGAATTCTTGCTGAATCTCGTGTTCGGACGAAGTGTTTACGGCTTTGTGGAAAACACGATGTGATAAAACGACGGAGGCTAACGAGTTCAGAATCAAGAAGATTTATTGTGGAAAATATAAATAAATGCTGACACATCTGGATTAGTACTACACCTCGAACCAAATAATAATATCAGAAAATTGTTAATTTGTAATGCAGTTTTCTTAATTTATTAAGTCAACCAGTGCGTATACGTATGCTAGTTTTACTAACAATTTTTGTATCGTAAGTAAAATAGAATCGCTTTTCAGCTGTCAAATAATTTTGATCCGATTGCTTACACTATGCATGTAGGTATGAAGTTATTACATAATCCAATTGGTAATTGATATTGCTGTTTCCTTTGTGGATTATCCTTCCAATTACTGCGATTGCAATGCCATATTACATTGCAGTATGTTGGCATATAAAATAGACCCTTAATACGTGGATGATTTAATAAAATTGTGATATAAAATAAATATGTTCTTATAGCATCACGTTTATATATTTCGTAATATCATAATCAATGTTCTTGATAATGAGTAGACATACACATTTTCAATGATTAGCAATACGGTGTCCCTGAGGCTGGTCGGTACCTGCTGGCGCTCAGTTGTGCTATTGGCGATTTAAAGCACAGGGAAAACATGTCGAACAATAAAAAGCGTCGATGAAATTCGCGAGACAGAACGCACCGAGATATCTGGTTTATGTGAATTTAAAATAGGCCATTCCATCTCTGTTAATAGGCGACTGTAAACACGGACTCGGCATTTTACGCTGTACAACTGAGTTAAGTGCTTTTTCACAGACGTTATTTAAAAGGGAAGTGCGGTTAAATTGATACTAAACTCCGCGACTCGCGCTCGAGCATCTAACTTTTTGGAAATCTACGGCTTTTCACGAGAGAGAATTGTGATTTTTGTCGCATCTTCCGTTTATGAGACAATGTCTTATATATGGCGTGAAAATACCTAAACTCGTAAGTATTTTTATTGTGTATTGTATCGTTTTGACTTCAAAGTATAATGATTTTATGCTTTAATTTTAAGGATTGGCGCTTGAATATAAACACGGAAAAGTCAAAACAAGTGTTTTTGTAAAGATTAACCAAATCTTGTGATATTCCACGAACTCATTTTGTCAATTTTTAATGACAATAGCTTGTTGTTATGTGTATTTCCAGTGCTTCACTACAGTGTTGAAAGCTGAGTCTTAACAGGAACAGTTCTTAGGAACTTGAATCTTCTGTACTGTGGAGCAATTTATACACTTACACTAACGACTCAACTTAGACTTAGAAGATGCAAAACAAGTTACACGTAATAGAATCAAATAAATAAAATTGAAATAAAAAAATTTAAATAATAATTATTTAAAAAACTGGCAACGTTTGAAAAAAACCGTAAGATGCCAAGAAGCTGTTGCACGTTTTAAATATTTATTTTTAGGAAATTAAAGTTACGTTGAACCCAGGTGGAAAACAACCCTTGTCAGAATATAAATAAGAACCTCATGAATTAGTTGATTCCAAGCATTGTTGGAAAAAAAATTGCAAGGCTTCACAGTTATACCAAGTTTTGTTGATTTTGAATTAAGAAAAATTACTCCAATTTTATTACAAATATAGTTAAAAACTTGATGAAAGCTTAAATTCCTACTCTTTACGCAATTTTGATTGGGCATAGATTAGGTTTATAAATCAGCATAGTTGCCTGTTTGAACAACGTCTAAAGTTCCTTTAGATTCGGTATAAATTATTTTCTCTCATTGCTTAGCCTCCTGGGAGGCTTAAAGTTTGCCTGAGGAGTCTGTTAGATTAATTTATGGTCTTTATGTTTTATTTGAAGATTTAGGCTGATTTGTTGATATCTTTAAAAAAAAAAGTAGATTTTTGAAATTGCGATAATAATTTTACGCTGAATTTATTATTCTACAAAAGCTAAATCGCGGTTGATTTCCCATTATTTTAATAATAAATTATTTGAATCACAACAGGCGTGTCTACCGAACGCCTGTAAAAGTAAATTAAAAATTGAAATCATTTCTGTAACTTTTCCATAAAAATTGATCCGATTCGTGGTTTTCAATTATAAATTTATCTCTTTGAATGAAATATGATTTCGCATGATCGTAATTGGCAGCGATTTTTTTTTAAATTTCATCATCTATATACAAAATGGATGGCTGGTTTCGTATTTATTAGGCACATCGCATTTATCACACATTTCTTTGATATTGAAATTTAACTGCAATTCAAAATGTCATTTTTCATTGTGCGGAAATGTTTTCGACGGAGGCCTGCCTTTTTATCATAGACTTTTTGTAGCAAATTTTGACACGGAATATAAAACGTCAACATATTTTTTCCGCGCAGATCGAACGAATTGAAGAGGGTCTCTGCAATTAGCGAGGACGTTCATGCGCGTAAACAATTTCGTAATAACAACCGAATGAAAGCGCCACAAGCGGGCTGAATTTTTTTACGAAAGCTACAGAATTTTACACGGCTTTATTATTATCTAGTGGAGTGTGAGTCTATTAACTCTATAGGAAATTATAAACAGCCAGTCTATGAATATTAATGAGCGTGGAGTGGCGGACGCGACAGCATCAACATGCAAAAAACCGGGATTTGCGGCTTTAATAACCACTCGCGGTCGAGGGTCGCGCGAGCCGCCAGTCTGAAGATGCTCAGGGATGGAGTCATTATGAGTCGAAAGCCGCTCACGGCGGGAAGGGCTGAACTGCGTGCTCTTTGTTTCTGATGAGGTAATTGGACGCGAGGCTTACCGGGCCGTGGACACGCATATTGCAACTTGAGCAGAGATGTTATATTGAAAATAAATATGCAATAAAACTAGTGACAATTAAGTTTTATCATTAAAAATCCATCTCCAACCTCTTAGGGTTATTAGAAAAAAAACTCACCATTATGAGGAGTGATGATGTTTTATCTTTTTGTTAAGTAGTCTTGAAAAAAAAATTCAATACGTGGTTTTCTTTATAGATTTTTCAGAATTTGGTCTTTGATTTCCGAAAATATAATATCGACGAGAGTATGAACTGTTTAGTAGGAAGGCTAGAGTAGGGTGTTTTTTTTACGTTTCAATACGTATACCACGAATCATTAGCAAAAAACGTGCTGCGGTATCTCCATGATAAATGAATACATATTGAAGCAAACAATTTTATTGAATCTTCTTAATGATCAGTATGAATATTAAATTTAGCGAGCGTGCGAGTGTTGTGAGGTCCATAATTGCTCAGCTGTTATAAAAAATATGTTATTTATTGTCATTAGATAACTTCGACTTTCAAAAGTAAATAAATAAGCTGGTATAATAAACAAGCGCTAAAAAAAATGTAAAATAACCAAGATAACATTTACACAATATCAACGAATTATTATCGGCGATAAATGGCGTCTTTATTCTTTCTTTTAGGAACTTTTTAAGTAAACTACGTAAAATTCAATAAAGTTGTAAAAATCACACAAAGAAATAAATTGAATCCCTATAACTGAAAGCGAGTTCTTTATACACAAATAATGTTCTGGTAAATTTATTTTCTTGCAAAGCATGACTAAATTATCTCAAGCGCTTAAAGTAGTACAGTTTTATTGGTGCACTATACATTCTGTTTTTTTTTTCAGTAAAAAAATTCAGCAGAAAAAGATTCAAATACTAACTGACGTCGCCATTGTGAACCAAACAATGGTATATTCCTTTAATCTCGATAGTGCCACAGGAATGCTTTGACAGCATTTGTGAAAGATTACAATAATACTTCTCAAGTGGTTACATTGATTTGCTTTCTGAAGTATAATGAATTATTCATCTCTAAATAAAGAAAAAAAAACAAGTAAAGTTAATGTCAAATCAACAAAATAATTATAGTACAAATGACGAAAAACGTAAAAAAAAATAATTATTTTATAAATTTTTATTTGGCCATTAGTAATTGAAACATCATATGCTTTTATTCATTTTTAAATAAAACGGTCGTACACGTGTTTATATTTGTTAACTGAATGCGCGTATCATTTGCAGTTTCAATAAAACTGAAGCGAGCACACAGGCGGGGAGTAATTGAATTCTCTTTGGTGCATCAATAAACACGGCCGCACTAGGCCAATACAAAATATCAATATCCAATATGACTTCCTTTGACGCGATGCCTTTGTTCCGCACGGGATACCCCTGGCTGGCGAAAAACAAACATGGCCTGTTTTGCATACAACCAAATTGTTAAATTCTACGGTCATTATTAATAACGCGGGTACTATAATACAACGAACTTTATTTCTGAATCCAAGAATTTACCCCTGGAGATAAACATGGTTTGTGAGTGAATGAAATTGCCTCGTATATCTGTTGTCATTATACCTTCAATTTGTTTGTTATGTGAAATTTTGGAAGAAAACGTATTGACTAGTCCTTTAGGGTGGAATAATCATAGAAATGCGAAAATTATTCTAATTTACGGGATACAAGCGAACAGAATACCGAGGGGTCCATTCCGCACAACCGTCGCGTCGTCAGAATATCGGGATGATCTATATTTGAAAATATTGAAGGGACTATTGCCCGTCTTTACAGTTTTCACAATAAGCGTCTCTTGTACTTATTTTATATTATTTTTCTTTACTGAAAAGATAACACGAGCAAGTTTTTGGTCTCTTAGAATTTGAATGTACAGGCCCCGAAATGGTTTTTTTTTTACATTTTGTTATTATCCAATGTTATGTTTAATCGTAGATTTGGATAGGTAAATAAACTATTTCAAAAATTTAAATTTTACTTGAAAAACTTTTTCAAGACAATTTTATTAATGTACAAGACCTTTTTATTTGTTTGCTTAAAAGATAACTTATTGAATAATACCGGAGTCAACTAAATCATCATTAAATATTATTTTTTATTGGATCTAGGGGATTAAGGTACAATACATACTACTTAAATATTTATTTTATAAATAAAGTTTGATACGGGGTACAATAGTATTACTTTTACTAAAAATCCGATGACCGAAAACGAGCAAAAATCAAATATGATTGCTACCCGGCTATTATTGCTTTCATTAATTAATTATTTTTAATAATTTTCTTATCATTTTAATTCACATTCGCTGAATTTTTATTTTTTATGTGAAAAACTGTTCTTTATTTTATAAACTATTGCTATTCGTGAAAATATTAGTTTGTATCACTGGGGACTAAAGTGACAGCCAACCTTTGTCTAATCCTAAGACATTTATTATATATGACGTAAAGGTTAGAATGAAATTAAAGCCTCTGCTGAAAATTTTGACATATTTATAAATAAATATTATCATAAAATCAAAACTGAGCAAATTTAAGACTTGGAGATTTAAGTTTCTGAGTACGTTTTTATCGGCAATCAACTTAAATCGTATCTTAGATTTTCATATTTTTCACGAATTTCGCACCCTTTGATGCCAAAACATAAACTTTAAAAAAATGTAAATGGAAAATCTGAAATAAAATCTTACTTTTATTTACATAGTTTTTTATAAACATACGCATTTTTTTTGTCAATAACACATTAGTAGATGTATGGTTTCATTTATTCTGAGAATTCGATTTAACAAAAATAGGCTTCATTTTCAGTATTTCAAGTACGAATTTATTTTGGATTTTTAGTGAATATTTGGAATTTTGATTACTTTTCAGATGCACTGCGAACATCGAGTTACCAACTGCGATGCAAAAAAATAATGTAAAACATATGAACATTCCTTTGAGGATTCACATATTTTTTACTATCGCGCAGACTTTTACATAACGCAAATAAATATGAATGTAGGCTGATTCCACATAAAAGTTAAATCTGAATAAATGTACAGGAATTAGTATATTATTGATCGTATAAAATAAAACAGCACACTCTAATTGTAGTAATTTCTTCTGCTCTTTTTTAGTAAACTATTTTAAACTAAATATTTTTATAAATTTTAGTTTATTTTTGAAAAGATTACTGAAATAGTTAATTCTTAAATACTTACTCAAATTATATTTAAATATAATCTAGAGAAACAATTCATGAAATTTGATTATTAATCGATGTATTCATTTGATATCAAATACAAGGAGTTATTAATTTTTCAATAATTAATTAATAATTTAATAGGGAGAAAACATTTTATTTGATAAAATAAATTAAAAAACCATTACGTCGACTAACTTCAACTTGAGTTTCCTCTGTGACATAATTCATGCACTGTTCAGTGTTCAGGCACTACCAAAAATCACCGGAATAGCAAAAGCTGTAGTGGCGCTATTACCAGCCATTACCGTGTCCTATCGGATTTACCTTTCGCTTTTAGAGGAAGAGACACATTACCCCTCTTGGCCCATTTTACCCCGCATGTAAGTTTCCGAGCGGCGCGTTTATTGGCCCGGGGACAGCGGGGGTGGGTGGGCCGCAGTGCTAATTGCAATATATTGCTTTGCAAATTTACCTTTCATCCCCTTACACAAAGGAAAGTGTTCTGGAGGACCCTGGGGATGTCGAGAGTCGATGAGAGTGAAGCCATGGAAATTATTTTTTTCTATCAGTTTTATTAAAGCAAGTATTAGGAGAACGTGATTATGTTTTGGATTCATTAAATTTGTGAATAAATCTGTTTTCTTAATAAACACACCACTCCCGAGCTTTCGAAACTGTGACGTCGCACACTTTGATATGCTCTTCTATCTGTGAATGATGAGATTTGTTCCTACCTTGTACCGATTTCATTAAGTAAATACAAACGATGGCGGGTTGCTGAAATTTGTCGAAAGTTAATTTTTCTCTGAGTGTACATTACTCATAATAAACATTATAGTCAGAAAGTTGGGCAAAGTTGGCAATATTATTTTGAGTTGTTGCCAAACAAGATCGAAGAAGTAATTTGAAACTTCTGATTTATTTTATCCTACGAGTTCCTTAAGAAGTAGCTACGCGAGTATTATGAAGTAGGCGAGAACTTAGATGCGATAGTGTTTTCGTAATATCTCAGCTTAGCGCGGAGACATCGCTCGGTTATTAATCTACTATTGTATCGCGCACTCGTATTAAATCAAACAAGTTAAATATTATCTTAATATAATTAAGCTTTAGTACTCCAATATATTAACAAGATTCTAATGCGCGGTGTAAGCTTCTCCGGTATGGAAAAGGGTAAATCTTATAACATTTTGTTACTTATGTAATACTTTTATAAGAGTACGGTAGTTAGTGGTATTTCGGAACACAAAACATCGGTAGTGTATCAGATTTTATTTTCTATGGAACAGCAAAAAATTCGTCATCGTTCTTGGCACATGAAAAATAACTATTCGTGTGTTGAACTTTGTTTCAAAGTTTTGCTTATGATTTTCTTTGTTATTTTCGTAATTACATCTATTTAAATAGTCGCGGTTGAAGGAATGATAATGAATTGGGTCTTATAATATAAGTGCTTTAGCTGTTCGGCCGACAGTGGAATTTCGCGGCGAATAAATCATCAAAAAATCTAATTATAGCTCGAAAAAAACTCTCAGGGCTTCGGTTACTTACATGAAAATTAGAAAGATATCAAAAACCAATTACTTGCAAAGCCCCAAAAAGCTCTCCCCGCCCGCCCCCGCCCCCGCCCCCCGATATTAACAGTTCGCCACGGCGTAATGGTACTCGGGGAGATGCCCCCGCTCGGCTGACCGAATCACATTACACGTACGTTGATTGGGGCGGCCGATGACGCGCGCTGCGGGCCTTCATTAGGCACGGCCGTAACAATGGACGCACCGGCAACGTTCTATTGCACTCCCGGGCCGCTCGACTGTGACTGCCCAATACCCCGCTTTGAGCCGTAATGCGGTGTGAAGACTTTAATGAATGCCTGAAGGGGCTCGTATCGTAAAACTCTATTGTTATTTATTATATAGGTCGCCGTTCAGAGAGGGTTTTCAATTTTGATACCTACCGAGCTATCTTACCTAGTGATGCGCAAATATCTAAAAATATATGGCTCGTATTAAATATGTTCGATTTCCACTCAACCTTATATAACTGAATTAAGTAATTATCCATACTATGATAGTAAACAGGAGACGCAAACCGGAGACTGACGGTGGTATATGGGGTGGAAAGGTAACAAAAATAAAATAAAAGAGTTATACTTAATTGTGATGTTAGGGTATATTTATAAATATTATAATTTGTAAACACCACTAGAGCCACACTTATGTGCGAAATAGGTACTTCATAGTTCAGATAATACAAAAGCAGTACATATTTTTAGAATGTACAACAACAAAACGGACCATTATTCTATTGTAGAGCGGGCGATTATAAGGAGCTCCAAACGAGCTTGTGCGTCGTAATTTTCCAGAATAAAACGTTTTGAGAAAGTACATAATAAAAACGCTCGTTTCTTAAAGATTTACCGAGGGCGGGTGTATATTGTATAATACTGTGCACGGAGAGACTGAAACTTTATACACCTGGTGTCGTCACCTGAGAAACGCGATAAAAACGGCAACTTAACCCCAGCGATGCCTCCCCGCCACGGGGACTCTTCCTTTGAAGATAATGTCGTAGATAATTACTTATAATGAACAGCGAAAAACATGAGATTTAAAACTTTCTCGGAGATTCAATTTTGATGAACTTCTTAAGTGAAAATTCACGTTTAAGGTTTAATTTCTTCAGAGACAATTCTCCAAAAGGTTTTCCGGATAAAGTTCGCGACTATTAAATTCATCGCAGTAATACCTTCTTTCACTCGGTGAGAAACTCAAAATGAAACAGGTCGACATCTTTTTTAATCAAAAGCTCAATAGTAAATAAGTAAGCGAACGGTGCAGCAGAGGTGTGATTGTGATTTGCCGTAAATGTGAGGACGAGGGACACAAGCGTGTCCGTTAATCAGCTTCCTGAAGAGAACTTGATTAAAGGTAGAAGGTAAAACCTTTGATGGCGACGCGCACCAAAGATTTGCTCCAGTGCGGGGGGAGCAGTAAACGCTCCGCTCGTCCTCAATAATGATCCTCGCGTAATAAAATCCTCATATAAATTCAAATCAACTTGTTATATCAGTATGAGCGACCCGAACCCCGCATAACAGTAACTTAATTTTTAACATTGCCAAAAAAAACTAATTCCGGTCTATACGTTCGTACGCTTAACGACGTCCACGTCCGCCGGCGGCACCGCTAGTCGCCGAGCCGATATCGGCCAAAGTTTAATGGTTTGAGACCTTATTATATTAATGTTGCTGATAATGGAGGGGGGATAACTAGTATTTTTGAAAAGTACTCACCAGAAGTTGCGGCTGAATGAGGACGGAGAGCGGCTCGGTGACGACGAGGGCAGTCCGCATGCGCTGCTCGCCGTACTGGTTGCGCGCCACGCACGCCCACGTGCCCGAGTCGTCGTGCTCGGCGCGGCGCACGAGCAGCACGTCGTGCGACACCAGCACCCGCGCCGAGCTGGCCAGCCCGAACTGCTGGCCCCGGGACTCGCGGTACCAGCTGGGAACAACGCCGCGCGTTACGGACGGGACCATAAATTCTATTACGACTGGCGCGTTCGGTTCCCTGCACGAATAGCATCCCGTGTGAGATAAGCTCTCATGAAGTAATAAAATATTTTGATGTACTGTAATTTGAGAAATCGCTTATCTTTGGGATAACGTGCCGCACCATGTACCGAGGTAGATAATAAAAACTGCGTTTCACGCTAGGCTCATCTTTTTGAGGAAGCGCCTTTGTTGAGTATGAACTTATTATTTAAATTTGTAGGCGGATAATTAATTGAATTAAAATAATACCTGTAAGTTGGTGGTGGATGACCCATGGCAGAGCAGAGCAGGTAGAAGTCCTTTCCGCTTTCCTTTACGAGATCTGACAACGGAGCCAAAAGACGAGGGGCCATCCCGGTTGGATTCTCTAAAAAATAAAACAAAAACAAAATAATTGAGATTGTTGATGATAAAAGCTTTTACTCTTTTAAGGTATATGAAATAATCTTTAAACATAAATACAACCAACCGGCTTATACAAATTCTAAAAAAATTAATGAAAAAGTGCTTATTCAGCCAACATTTAAAAATTAAAATTTAAAACTTCTTGCTTTTAACGAGTTATTCAACGCAAATTGTAAAATTTGACGTGATTTAAAAAAAATAGTTTCTATTCAGCCAAAACGTAATCTATTCAACCAAATATGAGAAGTTTCTGTAAGTCATTAGGGTTTTACTTAGTATTTTTCCCAGTGACTACCCTTTAATGAATACTTTGATATTAAAAAGATGCACAGTCATGTTTTAGTCGTTGGGTTAAAATGTAATAAAAATATTTTATCATAAATGTTTTTATATTATGTATCGATCATTGGTCAAATTAGTTTGAATGTGCATCTACATTTAAAAAGAGCTCTTTCTGTCTCGAGCTCTATTTGGTTTTATTAATGTTATCCAATGGAGCCAAACAAAATAAAAAAAACTCTTAAATCAATCATTTTATTGCTGCAATGAATTTTTATCGAAAATTTATTTAAACTTTGAATACCTAGTTATTTGATATTTTCTAAGTTAGCTTGATATCCCTAGAGGTTACAGATATTTATAAGTTAACAAGATTTTTTGAATGAATACAATATATTGAGAATTAACATCTTTATTTACCTGTTATTGTGAGAACAGAAGACGGACTCCTTTTCCTTTCTCCTGTAAGGGTGTTGACGGTGAGGCAGCTGAATCCAGCCGAGGTGTCTTCCGGTTGCACGGAGCGAACCAACAACTCCCCTCTCTCCGTCGTCACATACGATGAAACTGCCGAGTCAACAAAAAAATGCTATTATTATTAAAAAAATATTAAGTCTAAAACATCAAAGTTCAAAATTCTCAACCTAACTGAAAAATATATTACCTGTGCCCTTGAATATCTTAATATTAGATCTCACTCGAGAGGGTAAATTGAATGAAGATATTCTGTGTTCTTTAGTGATCAAATTATTTTCTCTCATTTATCATCCGCCCGCCTGGCGGTGGCGTGTCGCTTGATTTTGCGGCTCCGTCAATGAAAACTTTATCCAAACGTTGTCATAAATAATCTTCAGCGCCCAAAGTGTTTCCTTTCATGGAATCTGAAGCGTCAGGCGAGGTTCTCAACTATTCAATGAATTCGGAAAGTTCACAATAAGGACATCTCAGAGAACGCAAATTACAAAGAATGCTTAAAAGCATCCTCTCTTATGACAAAAGGGGAACGACACACTTAAGGTTCTTCAAATATTAAGCTCCCCGAAATTCATAACGCACCCTAGAGTTATTTTGCAATTTAAAGTGTATAAATTAATTAGAAATCTGCTTATCTGTATTTTTATTTTATTGATTTTCTTCTAATATTATGTGTCAGCTATAATTGTGCTGTCCTCAAGATAGAAATATTTTTTTGTATTTTGTATAATATTTATAGTAGTACTTGCAATCGTATGTTTTCAAAGAATTAATAAACAATTAAAAATTAGAACATTTTATTGAAGTGAGCATTTGCAATCAGTCGTTAGTCTTTCGGATATGTTTATTCATTATTTAGGAGTTCAGTGAAACTAACACCATATTATGACATTACTTCATGTTTATTTTCAAGTTTGATTAAAAATGTAAAAAATAATCCAACACTCGTTACAATTAAGAATTTAAAAAAAACTATCCATAGTTATTAAGTTTATAAGTCAGGTTTTGATAAATGTTTCAACGAATTAATATTATTAACCATTGAATAAAATGAATCATCCGATAATTAAAGAACATTTTTATTTATTGTTATAAAAGTACTTATAATTATTAAATTTTAAAAGTATGAACATGCTTATTAGAGCTGAATTAAAACCAAACGGTTTCAATGGCATGTTACGAGAGGCATAAGATACAATTACGGTATTAATTTTTGAAAAGTTATTTGTATCATTCACTGTTCACTTAGTTGTAAACGGATGCCTTTCGTGCTCATTTCAAATCAAACAAAACCGCTTTCATACAATAAAATTTAATCGTTCGTTTTGAAAATTTTAAATTTACTATTAAACAGCACGAAGCAATTGTTAAAACTTAACTCATAAGTTTATAAAACAATAAATATATTATTATGAATAGTTAACTACTTATTAATTGATTGTATAATTTAAAAAACACGCATAGTTTATAAATTTTTTTGTTAATATATTAATATAATTAAAAAATATTTATTGGTTTGTTAGCATAATTTTATATTAACTTTGAAACGTTTACAAAGTGTTTTTTTGGCGTTTTGTTTAAATATAAATGTTCATATAAAAATTTCAATATATCTTAATCTATATATATATAAAACACAAACTCAAAAACCGGCTGTGATTTGACCGCTATAGGCTTTAGAACCATCCAACCGATGTGCCCCAAACCAGTTTCATTTGAAACCCAATAATACTTAGGTCATTTTAGACCACTTAAATTAAACAATTAATTATCAAATTCGGTTTATTTACTTAAATAGATATTCGACATTTCCCATACAAAAGTTTCAACATTTTGCGGTAGCGAATACTTTTCAAAAAAGGAACAGTAACATTTTCGCGTATATGCAGGCTGCCAACAATAAAACACTGATTTTGATGTTTGTTAAAATAAGTATGACGTTGCCGTTGTATAATGCAGGCTGCCACAACAAACAAAAAAACAACACCGAACTGTCATTAATTTTCGACCAGATCTTTTCATCGATCATCAATCCTGCTTGGTTGGAAGACAGCTAGAGTTTTCAAATAATTGATTTATACCAATTGAATTATAACTATACTACTGGTCATGTAGACTAACGTGAAAGATCTCTATGTATATTGATTATATTGTACGAGTGGTCGAGTATGCACACATGAGTGTGAGATGGACGTGTGCGCCCTGCAGCGTGACGTAATTAACGGCCGGCCCGCCCTGCATCAGTCACCGCCCTCATCATCCGCCCTGAGCCTCGACCAGGCCTCGCACCCCACTGCAACTCACCATTATATATCCACTTTTTGTTACTGGAGACTGGTGGCAAATACGAAATCGTACATGTGAGTTTTCAATAATTTATATTTTAAATAAAATATTTGAGTGATTTTTTCAAATTTTCAAATGGAGTTTCACCAAATACTCTCAATTATTATTGGTGAGTTTAATCTAGTTTCATAAAATTTACCTAAAAATAAACATCTACATTTAAAAGTGTATATAGTTTTTTTAATATCTACAATCATACTTGGTTCTGAATGGTATAGCAGCAATTATATACTATCCACTGATGAATGCTGGAATTTCCATACTAAAAAGCATAGCAAATGTAAGCAAAAATCTACCATCCTTTAAAGATGTAATTTTAGGTGAGCAGTACGATGAAATAATAGTTATAACTGTAAATGTTGTCTTTAGTTCAATAAGATATTATCTCAGTAAATTTACAGTAGAAGCTATGTTTTAAATAATTTTTTTTAACAAAATCAAAACACTTAACCATATTGATAGTAAAGTAGTTTGTTAATTTTTCGACAATATGGTGATATCATACTATTTTAACTATGTAATAACTTTTGTACGATTAAATTTGAAAAATAATATAGTTTTATAATATATAAAAGTACGCCAGTATATATGGAGCTGTCGTGTGGAAATTTCTGACCGAACTCACAATTTACACGGCACTTGAAGCAATGCAGGTTCTCGGGAATCAGAAACCTGGCTACCCGATGTGCACTGCGGCCTTAGAGAGATACGACTCGCAGGCATTTGTGCTAGACGCGAACATTTTTAGGTTAAATATCGATATGAGCAATAACTTTCTAGATAAAAAAAAATGGTCGATTATCGATTATATTCATAAAATAATAATTTTATATTAGGTGGCTTGGTGACCCAAAGGCATTGGCATAGTGCTGATCGAAAATATTTTAAAAATTAAATTTCAAAGCCTCTTTTTTTTAATAGTTGAATATCGTAGCAAAATACTAAAAATTATGTAATCAAGTTACCCAGAATGCATTTCAGCATCAGAAGAGCATGTTTTCCATATATGAAGGATTGATCTAGTGAGCAATCACTCTGTTATATTGTGGTTTTAAATTAATTACTGACTATGTATTGGGTATTAATATGTTAGTTGAAAATTTAACCAGCCACGAACAGGGCGAAATTCTACAAATTTTAGGTATTAATTAAATACTTAATACATAGAACGACGAAAATACGGGCACAACCGTTGACGGCGTAGGTCATATTTGGTAAATCCAAAATATTTGTGCACAGCACAGCTTTAATTAAATGTAAACCTTACAACCACTTCATAGAAATATTTTTTTTAATAAATTGAATTTTATAAAACTTTTATATTTGCTTAAATTAAATTTGAGCAAATATTTTGTCCATAAAAAGGACTTGAAATATTTATTTTGTTATTGTTAGTTATACCCATTTTTTTAATTACAATAGGGAGTTTCTTTTTTTATTGTTTAATTGTTATTTATTTTTATTATATAAATGCAGATTCTATTTACAAAAATGTACGTGCTCGTATAAAAAAGTCATATTAGCCTTAATTTTAACAGTATGAAATACATTTATCCATATGTATAAATATTTTGTGGCAACTAAATTCTTCAAAAGACTAAAATAACTCAAGAAGGATGAATTTTTACTTATTTCTTTTATTTAAAAAGAAATGTAAAAATATATTTTAAGAAAAAGGAATATGTATTTTTTATTAGTTAATATTCCGGTTCTGTTTACGAAATGATAGCTGAAAAAATAGATTTTTTGTAGACACTCGTATACTTCCAGCGCATTTTGTAGATACTATCTGATTTTTGCTGAACGGATTCCCAAATTGTTTCCATGTTAATGATGACGCAGTGAATTCAGTATTCAAAGTAAGCATTGATTCAACAAAGCGAATTTAGCCTGTGAGGTTCATTAGTTCTCGATTCGCAATGTACTTGTGCTATTGCATGTCTGTGAGAATAGTGGGTAAGGCAATGGCTGAATACTATTCTTATTATTTGATTCAGAAATTAAATCAGCTAACAAATATTTTTGATACTAAATCAGCTACCAAAATTTGATATTAATTATAAATTTAGTGCTGTTATAAATTTAAAACAATATTTGATCAACTGATGTATTAAAACAAAAAAAATATTATTATTATTAGTGCTATACAATATATATATATATATATATATATATATATATATATATATATTTTGTTGCTTGTTACTTGGGTTTAATAGTATTTTTCGATTTCGATTTCGATGCCAAAATAAAACGAGATCTTTAGATCTCGTTTTATTTAGATGTAACCAGGTACATTATTATAACTTAGACATATATTTAAATATTAAGTAATTTTAACTATGAGATTATATAAAGCAGACTGGAAGGGATTCAAATAGACATGAAATTCCTAGTATGTCTAGAAATATTAATAATGAATATGTTGTCAAATAAAGTAAGAGTTTTTAAATGTATTAAATGCAGTAAGTAAAATATTAGATATGTTTGTTTGATGTATAACTTTAGTTTTTTTTAAAGTATATTTGAAAATTGTTTTTATATTTTTATGTATTGAATTTTTGTTTTAAGAAGGTTGAGGAAGGACTGAAATATTGTTATAAGTTGAAATCCACGTTCAAGTCAATAATGTCTCATATATTTATAATTCTATGAAAAAACTTGTAAACATAAAAGGCAAATTTCAGAATAAATAGGTTAAATATTAAAAGGTAAAAAATGGCCTTAATCATTTAATGGTAATAAAATTGGTAAGTTTTGCATAATGCAAACACTAACGGTAACGATAGGATAAAAATAAAATTTGTTAATTAATTTACACTCTTTACAAAATTAAAATAATAATAAAAATAAATAATTAAATAATTAATTGCACGAAAAATAGTAAAAAGAATTTTAAAAAAAAATTAAATTGTTCTTAATATAGTTTAAGTAATTGATGTTGAACTTGTACAATTTAATTCGATGCCAGTATCTAAAATACTTTTTATTGATATTTAAATGCAAACTGACACGCGCCTTGGGTGTCAGTGCAACAGAGGCTTCCGTTAGTTTATAAAGACACAAACAAAATATAAATAAAGGGTGCACATAAAACTGAAATAATAATGACATAAGAACGAATTCTTTCCCGACTCGCTTTAACGATGTAAAAAAACTCATTACCGATAATGGACAATAGCGGGCAACCGACAGAGCTCGTTCCCGGCGAATCCGGGCTGACCACGGCTCCGGCGTCCATTTGAAAAGCAAATGTACCACTAAATTCTGGCCCATGAATAAAGTAAAAAGGACCGGCGCTTCCCGGCCGTCTTCTCATTTATTGCCCGCACCAATAATGAAGCGCATGAATAAAATATCAATTTCTAGAGGCTGACTATCGACGGCTGCTACGGGAATATTTGTTCGTTAATATTGGAAGCGAATGCGCGAGATGAGTGAGTCTCAGCCGCTGCGAGCCGGTCTGGGACTTAATTAAAAACAGAACTTGATACTTTACGTACTTGAATAATCAAATAATTTATAGAAAATTGATAATTTCTTGCGCATATTTGGAGATCATTGAGATTAACCCACCGCGGTTTCAATTTTGTTATTAGCCATGCGGGGTTTTTATGCTTTATTAAATGGGGACATGGAGAAAAGAGGCCTGTCAAACCCTAATAAAAAATGTGTGCCGGGCGGTGTTGCTGTTTTTTTTTTTTTTTTTTAAATCCCACGAAGTACAGTGATTGCCGCTATCTCTGAGATGTTATCAAAATTAATGTTCCTCATTTAGGTTTAAGACTTTGTAATTTTTTAAATTTTATATAAAAAAAAAACAGCAGATTTGGGGTGAGGTCATTATCAGCATTTATTTAATAACAAGATTATTTTTAATTGAAATTTATGTGTTTTTTTTGGTACTTTTGGTTATATTCATCCATTGGAGGAAATCCACCGATGGAATTCTTTTAAAAGTAAATAAAGTATATGATTTTTTTATTTGAGTTACTTATAAAAAATCACTGTACATATTGTAATTCTAATTTATATTTTTAGTAATTGTTTCGACGCAAGAAAAAACCAAGGTTCTTACACTTTATATCAAAATATTAAATTAAAAAATATAAAATATATTTTATCCAATGATATTTTAGAGTTCTTCAAAATTTTACATCGATTATAGCAAGATTAAATTTAATCAAACATAATAATTATACATTTGATTAGAATTTTTTTAAATATATGTGCACTACACCAAAGACGCAGAGATAAACATAAAAACAATACTGAAACCAGTTTATTATAAACGTAATAAAAATAAATTAGTTTCAATTGATTATTTTGATTCAAGGCAAGACAAATTGAAAGATAGAAATTTATTCTAGAATATTCGACAAAATACAAACACAACACAGAAAATGAATTTCTTTTCTGTTATATTAGATAAAGTACATTCGATGGAGACATTGCATTAATAGGACTGTCATAGACTCGGTCCGATATCCGTTGTCTCCTTATTGGGAGCGCTCCCCGCGGCTCGGGGCTATTTATTCTTCGAGCAGCTATCAGTTTTCACGTTAGTGGCTTTGTGCGGACCAAAACTGCCACTTTCGCCTGCTAACAATAACAAATGAGCCGGAGCCGCGCGGCTGAAGGCCTCTGCCCCTAATTATTCTTTATTAGCGATGGGAGGGGGAGCGGCCCGAGGGATCTCGATCCAAATCTCAGACTATTTCTTCTGCTTTCCAGATAGTTGTCGAAGATTCCGCGGATGACACGAGAAAAATTAAATAAAATTACTACCCGCAATCGGGGATACCCACCGAAGAACTTGCAATATCTCATCACGCGCAATATTTATACGTTAACGTATTGATATTTAGATCCTTTTCATACTTGTACTAAAAATAATAAGAATTGTCTTATTCTGATCTCAAATTACATATTTATTAGCCTGAAAGTTCAAACAAGAAGTTCTATAAATCATTTAATGTACGTATTATAGCTTATTTGTTTTGGTGAAACCTAAACAAGTTTCAAATTATCTAAAATGTATGAATACCAAAAACTTTGCTTAAAGTTTAACTTAAATATTAAGTAATCATTGACTATATTTATACTTACTTATTACTGTACTTCTTTTATTTACTAACAGTGTATCTATCTAACCGAATAATTAAAACGATGTTTTGAGTATATATCAGCCTACAATACGGCCAGGCTATGGGTTTCGGAATGTTAATAATAACGGAATTTATCTCATTGTCTTACTTAATACTGCGTAGATGTTTCCTAACAGCAAACAGTACAATCTGTTGTATCATGTACAAAGGACTTCCCATGGCAACTTGTAATGCCTCCTTGAATGAGCTTGGCCGGGCCGCCCGCCCCGCACGACTCCCCGGTGATTGCGTATTGAGAATTGTTATTTGTGAATCCCTCGGCCCGGGAGGTCGGGCGCTAATGGCGGAAACTAACCACTGATTAGGATTTAAGATGTGCTGCGAATTAACTCTGTTTATTGCGCTTTAATTTAATTATCCGTCGAATTTAGGGCGAGAACAATACCTTTTAAGATACATTGATTTTAATTAAAAAAACATATACAATAAAACGCTAAGTGTGTGTATTTTGTCGCAATAATTCATTTGAAAAATTTTGGTGGAAATTTTAGAGATTTTACCAGCGATGGTGAATTTTATTGGTTTAAAACTCGATCCCGTCGGTCTGATTTTTTGCGACGTTTTGTACATATCGGATCAGCAATTTGTCAAAACTCTCTCGTTATTTAGTATTTCAAAAGTTTGACTTTGTACTTTGTGTAATATATTTGCGTTTGCCTGTCATGGTCAAAATTAAAATATAAAGCGCCTATAATTCAATGTCTATTTATCATTTTACGTCGAAGGAGTGGTAATAAATTTTACTAAATTATTGCAATATTCGCTATGCTTTCAGAATGTTTACATAAATCGTGCGTCCCGTGTTGTACGCTCAGAATAGATTCACTTAGGTGAGGAGTTGCGGTCTCACACCTAATTAAGGGTTCCACACGCAATCACAACGTTTGTTATGATAAATATCCATTAGGAGCGGGACAACTTCGGGGCGGCGGGCGCTTAAGTCCCGAATCTCCCAGGAGTCTCGAATGCAAATTAAGATCCTCGAGGATTCCCTCATCCGGCGGCCTTTGACGGGCTCGAATCAAAGTTCCGCGCGGCGCTCAGCCAAAGCCGCATTTTGCGGCCGGCCCGTCCTTTGTGGCGCGGCTGGAACGGTGGCGACTATTGGACATGCGAAAGCTTTCAATGTTAAATCTGGGAAGGATCAACTTTGCCCGGGAGGGGAAAAATGAAATAGCACTTTCGGGGACACATTTGCATGTTGAGCGCTCCCGGGAAATTTAAGCGGTTTTGTATGAAAAATATATGTGATTGAGGAGGAGCGTTTCACCTGCGAAGGATGAGGTTTAAGCGTTTAATGCCATCGAAAAGCTCGGGAGACGAACGCGACGAGTGGATGAATAGTATTGAGCGTAGCAAATTTGAACGAATCCAAGAAGTATATTTGTGAGCACGTCTCATTCAAAATAAGATTTATTCTCTTATTGTATCTCTACTTGTCCATAAAATCATATGATGTAAATTTATGAATAAATAAACGAATGAGTCCAAATTTTATATATTTTATTAATTTTTATATAATATGATATCTAAATTTATTTATATTATGCATGCACAGGACATTGTGAGACACACGACTGTTTTGCCTTATTATTATTTGTAAATAATAATAATGATAATATCAATATTATGAAATATTTATATTCACTTTATATTTGTTAAAATAACGGTATTTCAGATTACAATTTAAGTTGTGTTTTCGATCGGTAAAAATATATTTTGGTGAATTCCAAACATTTCCTTATTACTTTAGAAACATGTTACATTTTTGAAAATAAGCCCTAAAACTTCACTTTTTCCATATCATTTGATCAATTGTGATGGATTGATCCATCACTATATTTAAAAAGTTTTTGTTTTGCCCACTTGAGTGAAGCAGTAGCTGACAACGCATCTCACCCGCTTCGCTGATGTAAGCTCCAATATCATTGCTTGTCAACAGTCAAAACGAACGTATGCGGCATAACCTCAGCCGTAAAAGCATTTACTGTGCAAAAACTTTTTTGCTACCCTTTTTTGTTACAATTTATAAAAAAAAAAAAAAAAAACCCTTCGGTATTTGTATTCGGGTAGTGTCCGATTGATTACAATTCGCTTCGACTGCGCGTTCGGCCAGGAATGCGGTGCCGGGCACGTGTGGGCGCGTTTCCTCGCGCGGCTTGCCGTCCGGATGACTCGGGCCCGAGACAGACGACAGATTAAACAACGTGCGGGGAATAGTGACCAGACACGCGTGACGACACGCAAGCCTGCTTTTTGCCCACGCAGCGTTTTTCTTGTAAGCTGTTTACATGTTTTTCATTTTGCTACACATATGAAAATCTTGGGAATTTCAAGATTGCTTTTTACTTAGCGAAGAAGGGTGCTGATATTCATTCTGAGCAATTGGAAAAGATTTGGGGTGTCAACTTGTTCCGCTTTATTATTATGAGACATTTTTGTATTTCAATATATATTAAAGCCCTGTGATTTCTAGCCAAACCAGAGATATATTTTTTTAATGTAACGTGATGACGTTTTTAAGAACATATTGTAAAATATTTTAGTAAGTAATTTTTTTTTTTGATACATTGAGTATTCCGTATAACGTACATTTATATTTTTGCTTGTTACGAGAACATGTTATTTGTTTTTGTTTACGAAAAGTTTTTTTAAAGAAGTTCATTCATATCAGTATTTAAGTGATGTTAGCTTATAACGATTGCTTTACTAATTCTCTAATATATTTTTTTATTGTCAAGTGATCACTTATGCAAGCAAAATTTTAGGAAAATGATGGCAGAAATATTTTTTTTTTTTAAATATTGTTCTTGTGTCAAATTTGTGTATTTATATACAAGCATTAAGAAAGGTTAAGGATTTCCTTATTATGTTAATTTATTCTCGGTAATAAAATCTGAATAAAGTCATTTTTACAGAATATTCATGTTTAACCGTAGCGACGTAGATTTGCATACGCCACGTTTGTCACTGGAAGGATTTTTAAGGGGGATCTGGAGATAACTGCTCGAGCCCCTCCCCGGGCCGCTGTTTGTCTATCAGCGCCATCTGAAAGGCCCATCCATTGTTTTTTTAACATGACGAGCTGGAGAATTCAAGCTCAAATTATCTTGTCGAGTGGCATATAACCACGCTATCCTTTAAGAGCACAAGGCTGTGATGTAAAGGTAACTAGGCAAGCAGAAAAAATGCACAAAAATAAATCTAAGTTGTACAGTGAAACGAAAGAAAATCTACTTAAGAAGGTTTTTTTATAGAAAGATTTTCTCTCGTATTCTGAATTGAAAAGGTGTTGTTCTGTAGATTTTAAATATTTAAATGTATTTAATAATTGTAATTAAAATTCACCATTAATTCAACTCAGTCGAAACTCGTAAGAATGTTATAAAACGTGAAGTTGAGTTTTTTGATAATTCTAATCGAAATGTATTTTATTCAAGTTTGCGTATCTAAAACTTTTTAACAGTATTTTAACTGTTAGTAAATGAAAATAAACAAAAATTACTGAAGATAATTGCAGCTCTCAAGTGAAACAGGAGAAACTGCTTTTATCTACAATACGTGGTGCAACTAAATACCCTTAAGTACAATTTGAATCATACAAAATGTACCTATTCTTAGAGTTGTACAATTAATGAAGTATTTGATATAATATTTTTAATTTATCGTGAAATCTTATCATCTTCTCTAGGAAAATATTTTTATCATTAATTTTGTTACGCTTTTAATTTATCGTGATATGCTTGTGACTTGTTATCAAGAAACTGGTTGAGAATATAAAAATATATTTTATCAAATGTAGTTAAGTATTTGATATTTACGTATTCCAATTTAAAACAAGTTTTTATTATAAATTAAAAAAAAATTAAATGTGAATTTTTTATAAAAATAATGTCGATATTGTATAAATTTTATTTTTTACAAATACAGTAGCAAATGAAATATAATACCAGATTATCTGATTTTATGTAGAATGTTGTTGTATGAGATATTAAATGACAATTGTTTGTGTTATTTATCCTGAATAAATGATATTTTTAAACGATATCACGTTGACGAAAATATTATGTTTACATAATATATATCATCATAAACGAATAAAAGCTTAATATTTTCGATGTTAAATCTATTTTCGGGTTTGCTTGGATCTTCAAATTGATTAAATAGATATTACTTATTTTTATATGGAGCTATAAAATATACGGGGTATAAAATGTGATGGGATAATTATTAGCAAGAGGGAAGCTTTCTGTCGGGTTTTCGGACAAGTTGAGGACAGAGTGGCGGAGGGTAGTTATGACCCAACCCGACGTTTATTTCATTACAAACTCAGCAAATAGGGTCTGTGTTTTATATAAAACAGTGAAGCTATAGGTTGAGATGTATTATGAGCTAGGAAGCTGATTGCATAATGTAGATCAGAATAATTTACATGAATAACAAAAGTTTATTGAAATAAATTAACCTTTGTATAATTGGCCGCTAGGTATATCTGTGGATGGAATAATTAGTAAAATTGTTTTTATCATTCAGAAAAGGCAATAAAAATAGTTTTATTATTTTGTGCGGTTATTATGCTGAATATATTTCAATTTTAATATTATTTAGAACACAGAAAAAATAACATCAGCATATCTGTATATTTTAAAGAGATTTATTTTTATTATTGCAATTAATAAGCAAAGGTTCATGAGGACTGAATACAATATGATGATCAAGTATTGTATGTTTTACATAAGTCATCTGCTTACGTCGCCATTAAAACGTTTCGCAATTCACCTAAGCAAGCACCACAAATTTCTTAAATCGTTTCTCTTACGAAATAATTTAAAAATATAAATCACGTACACAACACATTATTAGATTCCGTTCCAGAAACCTCGCCACAGCGCAGCGCGAGGGGACAAAAAACACAACCAAAGAGTGTAAGTCCCCATTATGCTCTGAACCGAAGATGCGGGGGGACAATGTGATAAATCACGTAAATGCTGCCTCCTTGGTTTTCTTTATTAAGTTGCTTCATTCCACAGCGCTATAATACCTCCTGCGGCAGCTGAATACTTGTTATTGAGGCCTTCGCTTCTTCATTCTTTTCCGCCCCAAAATTTACTTATACTATCTGCAGAGACGTGCGCCTTAGCGTGATATTCCGTGATGACACAATGACAGGTGAAAGCTATTCGCGAATTTAAAAACTCTTGCATAAATAATATTGTATTTCCCTCTGCGTAGAATTTTGCTTTAATATAGCGTCAGTGCTCATCCGACAACAATCAGTTTATTGATGCATGCGGATGGATGATTAAAAAGTATTGAGCTGTGAGTAAATGATGATGATATTTTTATTACTATTCCCAGAAATAATCATAACAGTTTGAACATGATATATGTGGTAGTAATATTCTGATATTGAACTATATACAGAACTCTGACTAATGCGAGGAGGCTCTAGTGTATTTAACAATTCTCGTAGTAGTGTGCGTAAATTTACATATTCATAAATTAATGCAATGATTGTGGTTTGAATCTACGACATCTGGGTAGCGCACTGCGATAATATACATTAAATTTAAGCTTACACCATGAAAATGAAGTATGTTTTCGACATCAAGATTTTTTAAAGCGTAAAATGAGTTACGAATACTTATAATTATACTAACAAAATCTTTTTTTAATTACTAAAGAAATTAATGATTTTATATTCTTTCTGTATAATTTACACATTTTAATGTTCTTTAAATTATTTTGATCTTTCAGTACAAACATTTTTTAATAATTTATCAAATAAAGCTTAATTTAGTTTTCCCATATTGCTTTAAAAATAGGTTGTTTGGATCAACAAAAAGGCAAGCGCCTGCATATATTTACGATTGTTTATAAATTTGCGCGCGTTCAAAGTCATAAGCTCAATTCATCAACCAGGCACCGAGCTCTGAAGATGTACCTATAATGCTCGCGACATATTGGATTATCGTCTGCGTCATCCACGAACTCATTTCCTCAAATTTGAATTTATATTTTGGTGTATGGGAACTTAATATACATGATTTATGTAAAATTTACTGGCAAGAATTTTTCGTTGCATTGAAAATATCAAGATTAAATCAATTCCGATGCGATGAAAGATCATGAAATATGCTTCGCTTCAAAGTAAATTGCATAATAATTGTACCCTGGTAATAAAAAACACATTAAATTCGTCTTGATAGAATAACCTGGTATTTATTCATAGATTAACGTTGGCCACCACTCAGATTTGATATTCCGGGGAAAGTATTTTATAAAGGCCTCGGCGCTCACGCGGCCCTCTTTTTCTAAGAGGGTTCCCTAGAAGTGCCTCTCCCGCCCTACCGTTTTTACCATTAGCACTTTTTCTCGATAAATTATGGAAAATAATGCAATTAAGCGGTTCGGCTTGCGCAAAGCCCGGGATTGTGTTTGGGGCTTTGGGAAGCTTTATTTACATTTTTCATTTTTCTCGCGTATTTTGCATTATAAATGCGATTTCAAATAAACCTGTAGTATATTGTTTATTCATGTATATTTATGGCAGGTAATTAACGAAGATTTAACGTTTTCATTGTTTTAACATGCACCAACTATTTTCAGTATATTTAATTGTATCAAATGAGTATTTTATATATTTTATGTTCCAGTCTAGAAACATTCAAAAGCGAGCACCTTTTAAACGAGAACATTCTGTATAATAGTAACTACGGATACTACTTTGTAAAGGCTAAGTGACATATTGAATTAATTGCTCACAGGTCACAAGTAGACGTAATATATTCGACCCACTGTAACTGTGAGACAATGAATAGGTCAAACAGAGTCAGAGGCATTGTCTCTAGAGCTAGAGCTAACGTATGACCTGTACCTGCTCTAAAGTATAATTTAATTGATACTGCAGCTACCTGTGTAACTTTAATGTTTTCATCGTGTTTGTATTCTGTACTACCATTTTATTAAATACAATTCTCTTGGCTAAAGGTATTTTAAAGAAAAGAAAAACTTGACAAAGTAAAAATGAGTTTTAACTCTGAATCCGTGCAGCGAATGAAAAAATAAACACTTTCTTAAGCGTTCTCGGGGCGTAGAAAGTTGCGGAGGCGATTGCACCGCAGCGAGAGTTATTAGTTTCAATAATGATTGCCTCCAGTAAAAATTGGAAAACTTTCCTCGCAACTCCTGAAACGGAGGTAAAACTTTAAAACATTTATCAGAATAAGTGGCGAAGGTTCCTTTGGATTATTTTCCAAGGCGAGAGATTGTGAGACTTGTTGATTGTCGGACGAGCCAGCGTTTGTGCTCAAATACAAAGTTTTATAATAAGCGGATACTTTAGAATAAATCGACTCTTTTATGAGATTGTTGCAGAGTAATTTCTCTTGACCTGCTGAACTGATCACTTATCTCCTGAATTATATTTCTGGTAGGTTTGGTGCTCATTACTTGTATTAACTATTTTTACTAATAATAAAATATATTTTTTCTAAAAAAAAAGACCCCAGTGTGGGGACTAAAATGTTGAAACATTAAAAATACGAAAACAAGGCAAAACACCCAAGAACCGATGGTTCTTTTTACTTTCAGTTCATATCAGCCAAAATTGATACATAAATACAATAAAATATGTAGCATAAGACTTTATGGCCATATACGACTTACAATAATTTTATTTCGTTCTTTGTCCTTGAAGTTACAACTTTATTCTTTTTAGAATGAGTATATGGAACAAGACCTCAGAAAAGAAGTGTTTTTCTTCTCTAGATATACACTGCTATGTACGCCATCTAATTAGGCGAGCTACGGTCGGTCTGGATATTTACAATAAATTTTATTTACTTATTTATTTATATAGATTTATACCACATATTCTGATAACATAGTTTTATCGTAGAGCGATTTCTATCGATATTTTGTCATCTAAATATATACTTATATATAAAATATATCGAGAATAAACGGATTCTAAACGATTTATTTCCAATTATTTATTTTTAGAATTTGAGGTCTTTTTTATCTAAATTTATGTTGTATGAGATGTTCATTCATTTTTTTTTTAAATTCCACCATAATTCAGATTTTTATTTATAATTTATTATTATTTGAACATTTGTGTTATAAAATATGTAACTTCCAATCAAAAATAACAATTTAAACTTTTTTCAAATATCACGAATCCTGGTTGTAAAAAAAATGCACGATATTAATTTTAAATAAGTGAGTTAAAATATACGGTAAAGTAAAATTCTTGCCATAAATTTAGAAACGAATACCGTTTTATATAAGCTGAGGATAATTTGATATTTTTTATAAGGCCATTTGATGGCGTGTAATCACTCCCGAGGGCGCTTTACGGGAAAGATTCGCCGGACCGGTTTGTCTTGAGGGCTCCGTTAAGCTGGAGATCGCTCTTTATACACCTGATAACGGAAGGTAGCCGATCCTGAGCTAATCCCTCCGCACGCCGAGATCCGCAAAGTGAGTGAGTTTGAAAGGCCGTAAAACCTTTAATTCAGTAACAACGTTTGCGAAAGCCGAGCCCGCTCCGACTCACCTGTTATTACGATTGCCTTAAATACAAAGACACACCAGGTGACTTTGATTTGTTTATATTAAGCTGCGCGAGCCTCGCAAACTCCCCCGCTTTAATTGTCCACTTATATTCCAGCATTATTTGTACCCCGGCCGAGTGCGAATTGTGTCTCTAATTAATTTTCTTAAGATTTCAATTACTTAAATCTTAAAGTGTATCACAAAGCGAGCTCGGCGCCGAGGCTTCCGATTCGGCAATCATCTGCAACCGGGAGCCGTGGAGATGGTGTTAAAGTTCAAATTGAGTTCATTCAAGTTGGACGTTGAGTAATGGGCGGCGGGGCCGGGCGGGCGCTCCGATGGATGTAAGACGGAGTGCGCGAAAGACTTGTGTGCCGTCTTTGAAGGAGAAAGATAGGCAAATAGAAACTCGTTGTTGACGCCGATTCTTTGAACTGTCGTTTAAAAGACAAACACGGGTGGGGCGTGAAAGTTGCAACGGAAGCGCACAGTGTCTCCAATTTTATAATTTTTATTCCTGTACATATAATTTGGGAGTTAACCAAGTGAAGAATTGTACTGAACGAAAGACCTTCACATACTTAGGCACAAAGGATAACGATAAAAAAAATATTAAAAATACAGAAATTAATTTATAATATTTTTGCTAAAAACATTTTTACGAAAGTATTTTCCGTAAAATAAAATTTATTATTTTTAAAACCGGCAGCAAAAACGGGATGAGGTACACTCTTTTAACATAGCCTGATATTCACACGCAAACGAAATGAAAAAACTACATTGGACCTACATTTCTACATACATGCGGGCTGGAAAAAATACGTAACCCCCGCCTGAAAGCATTTCACCAATGTGGCCAAGCCCGAAAGGTATCTGGAACACTTCCATCCCCGCCACGCGGCCTCGGCGGCACGTCTCGGACGCCTTGAGATGGAATAAAATTGATTTTGGTTTTGGTACAAGGAAGCTTTGTCTGCGGTCTGAATTTGAATCTATCCAATACCATAGTTTATTTTGTCCGTTTTACTCGTTATCAAATATTACAGGTAAAATATATTTTTTTAAATATCCCGAATACTAGGAGCTTAGCCGTCAACATTCGAAAAAAGTATGCGATGTAATTCCAAAATTAATTAAACAAAAACACATAACATGTTGCGAAAACACATTTTTGCTCGAAGTTATGTTTTATTAAACCGGGGATTCGGAACCGCAAAAAGATTGAACGGTTTGGGTTCAGGTAAGCATAAATACGATTTATACATGTTGGTTTGGCGTAGATTCTATTTCTATATCAGATTCTGGGAGTTTCATTAAAATTAATATTTTCAGTAACAAATGCAAATTATATTACATTCTTGTCAATGCTCTCCATGAAGAGAGATGCAATTTTACACTATTATTTAAACATAATAATATATATTAACCACAAAAAAACCTTCTCATGAAGATTGTTTCGTTATTAAAACATCGCTGGAAATCATAAAATATGATTTACTTGCTTCTTGCTACTTTTGCCAAGAACAACCGAACAGTAATAATAATAATATGTAACAGACTTTATATCCCTGGTGCGTAGTTATGAACAGTGGTCAGTTGGTGAAGAGAACTTACAAATTACGCTATCTGGAGCTAATATCAGAGATAAGTAGATAGTATGTAATAAATGGAGGTAGGAGAAATAGGAAATCACGATATCCTTGGGAATTTCCGGTGCCTCTTTTTATAGAATTTACGCTATATGGTTTTTTTTAATAAACAAAGAAATAATCAAGCCCTGTTTATTTGACATCGCATTTTATATATTTTTATATTTGAATGGTGGATGCAGGGACATTGTATTTAGAGACATTCAACAATAGATCTGCACGTATTGCGCTTAAGGATGACAACAATATGATGATTGCTATTACATTTCCACTTTGAGTCCGTATTTAATTTAACAGCTGTGATTGTTGCTATTTGATAAAGGTTTATTTCACTTATCGATATCCTTGAAAATAATATTTTATACGAAATGATTCGACTTTTTATAAATAACGTAATCAAGAAGTTGAAGACCAGATACAGAAGACAAAGAAGACGGAAGATCAAGATGACACAGATGTTGCTTGAAATAACAAAGAGATCAATCTAGGAGCTGGTTTGGTCATATTTCACACATGATAGATATATAATCACTTATAGTGTATCTAGAAAGTCTCTAACCTATCATTTTTTTATATTGAGACGTCGAAAGACTAAGAGTATATCTAATCTGGAAAACGACACAGAATTTACCAAAAACGATGCAATATGAAGGTGAGTGGTGTTGGTTAGCAGGAAGTGAACGTATGTGAATAGTATTTATATGCAACAACAGTTTTATTTGTAATTTAATTTAAACCAATCTCTCGTATTCCAACTTGAAAATTAGTAATAAAGTTTCGACTACTTCTATAACAGTTCAGTGAACAGTTTTCCAAACTCTAGAAAAAAAACTCCCAGTTATAACTAGATTTAATACACATAAAGAGTTACTTTTTCGATAATGTTGAAAATGATAATTTTTAACTATATCTGACAGAACCGACCGTATTTCTGAATTAACGTATTTATTCACACGAAGCGCAGCATCGCATTATAAAGTTGTAAACAGGGCGTAAAATTCGACGTTTATTATTTATTGTTATGGTCTATTTTACCTGCAAAAATATGTTTAGTGTTATTTTAATATAAATTTATTCATGAAATCAAATACGTTTCATTTAAAACGAATAAGCCAATCTGACTACTTGTATTATTTTATACCGAATCAATAGATATAATGTAGAAGCTGTGAGTATTAGGCATTTTCTGACGTTTATTCATACGCACTGACATGTAGGAAAGCTTGATATCGAGCGGTTGGCTGCCTTTTAATATTTTATTCAAAAGCCTACAAGACCTCCGTCCCCGAATAATTATTTAATGTCCCAAATGATAGTTTCATACGTTATTAATTGAAGGCTTTGGTATTAATAGCTTATTTCTAATATTCACCTTGACTCAACAGTACATATTTGTCGACGTTTTTGAGACAGTTTCTTAGTATTTTTCCTTGGGATTCCCCCTAGAAGCTTCAGCGGTGCACTGCGCAGGCCGGCGCCCCTCTCCAGGCGATCTGATATGTTTCATAGCGAATTTTTCAATGAATTTTAAATGCGTCCAGAGAGTGCTGGTTAGTACACGACCAAACATAAATACTCCATAATGCTTCAAGGCACCGCAATAAATCGCTTGTTTTACTTGCTAGCACAATGCGCGCGAGCTTTAAAGAAACTTGTTGAAATACAAATAAGCTCTGCAACGACACGTGCACACGACGAACCAAACCAAACACTGAAAATAGTAATAGAGAAATAATCTATTTAAGAATATATTTTTATACGTATTCAGCGGCAAGGAGCTTCTCGATATCCGACCTGAATCGAAGAATAGCGGCTTCATTCTGAAAGCCGAGCTGTAACTTATATAAACTATCTCAATGGGAGTAATTCGCACCGAGTTCCGTTCGCCTGGTAATAACTTTATCAATAGTTAATACAATCGAGGAGTTTATACGTCTTACTCGCTCGGAGCGGCGATTCGGAAAATTGATTTGTCGGCTGTGGAGAGGCTCGCGCGGCCGCCGCTACAGCTTACGGCGGTCCACAATGCAGAAGTTACCTCCTTAGCGACTGCCGACTCCGGTTCATGTTCCCGTCGAGATCGTTTTCTATTGTTTCGCAAGTTATAATGGCTCGCCTTAGATCACGGGGTGTTAGTTTGAGCATTGCAGGCTGAGAACAGTAACCAAATTAGAATGTCTACTTAATAGTTTGCGCCTTCGCAGATACCACAATGCTCCTTGGAATCGTATTGCCTTGCGAATATGCGCGTGTGTTATTATCAATAGTTAAGGTCGTTTTCAACTTTACTATTGATATTGTATTACCGAACTGTCTTTTGATTACAAATTAGTGGTATTGTTATATATTCTAAATTGTTAGTGAACAATTTAAGGCATCCACAACGTAATGCTAATTCGTGTTATCTTTTGATTTGGTTAAGAAACACTAAAATGTAATCTTATTAAATCAATATCACCATATAGTAAAATACAATTCATTTTATGTCTGCCTGCTTTAACATATTGGTGAATTTTCAGTTTTGATTCAAGAATTTCAATTGAATTAATGCCAAGAAACTTGAACTCCCAAAGCCTGAATTTCCCCTAATAAATACTGTCACTGATTTGGCTTTGTGAGATGTTCACAATCATTCACAAAGGCTGCTGGTCAGCAGTTACAAATTTTAGAAACTATTTCAATTTGAGGTTAGAGATTCGTTCTCGAAACCACTATTGGTTGGTTTTCTTTTATTTAGACCTCATTCCGATCCTTTATACCATTTTATGTTGTCAAATACTTTGAATTACACAAAGTTTCTCTGGTTTAATTAATTACAAGATTTTTACGTTTTTATCTCGTTCGTATTTTTATTTGAATATTTTTTACCAAAACCAAGTTTTTAAAATATTGTTAAGATCAAGTTGTTTTTATTTTGTATTTCTGAAAGTATATTCTTGAAAATTTTTCAGCCTATGCCAGTTCAGTACAGTAGAGTGATAGGCTGAAAGAAGAGTGACTAATCAAGACAGATGTACTTTTTTCTACCATTGCGTAGATCTTAGATATAACTTCCAAATTTTTAAGTCGGAAATTTTAAAGAGAAATATCGAAAATCTGATCATCTGCATCGGTTTTTGTTTAACGTAAAATTTAGGCATACTAACAAACATGAATATTCGAATGCTACGAAAACTACATAACTAATTTATTTGCAAATGCTTCTTCAGACTAAAACATTTAAAAAATAAAATTACTTGATTTCCTATCCATTTAGCTTTAAACAAGTTGTACTTGTTTAAGTATACGGTAATTTTGGAGGAATAAAACCGGCTGATTGTGTATACGCCTTTTGTACGCCAATTCAGTGTAATTAACTTTATAATTCGGGCGTGCTGGCTAATTTTCACAAGATTTTTAATCCATTTACATGGGATTTGTTTAAATATTTATTGATTTGTTTGTAAATATATACTCGTATCTAAATATTTCAAATAAGGCGTTAATTGTGGTTGCTTATACAGATAAAAGCACCTAAAATCAAAGATTATATACATATTTTTAACAATATATTTAGAAACTGATTATATAACTAGTCATACAATTGAAGACAGAGACAGAGAGATTGAAGTAAGCTCATTGTCTTTATTTTTCAGAATAAATGTATATTATAAAACAAAGCTTTTTCCTAATCTCCCAGTGCAGTTTTATCACATTCTCCCTTATTCTTCAGCCGTCATTGTGGTTTTCAATTCTAGACTACACCGCAGGCGAGCGCGGAGTCCGATCCCGGTTCCGTGTACTTCGGGCGTGCTCCCTGAATAGAGACGCTCGGAGTTCGGCCCGAGCGCTCGGGGGGAGGGAATGATACGGTGAGTGTGCTCGCTACTGATAAGACCTCGCTTGTTCGCCTGAATGGGTGGGTTCGAGGGAGACAGCGTCTGTCTGACAGAGATAGCGATCTGTTTCAGAAGAAATATCTGCGAAGGAAATAGGCACGCAACTGGTGGTACTCTTTTTATTATGAAAGTGATTTTCGTAAGAGATTGTAGACGTCCTTTCAACATCAACGAAACACTTACAAGCGAATCTATTTACTTTATAATATTATGAATCTGGTATTTTTGAATAATGAAATAAATTTAAACAAAAATTTAAAAGCAGCTTTGATTAAATAGAAAAAATTCCAGTAGATATAAAAAGCGAATGTAATTTCTATTCAGAATGAAATTTCTAACGATGAATACATTGTAACCGCAACCCCTTGAACGCTTTGAGATTTTAAGTTCCCCGCGTTTTATTAAAAGTTCATTTTTTCTCGTTATCTCGGCGAAGGGCGCAGGGTGGAGAACCCCTCGCCCCGCCCCCAGAGTCGCCACCGAAGCCTGAGCTGCATTCTCACAACATTTGCGGCTGAGTTATGTTGTCATTACTGGGACATCTTGTACTGGGACGGTTTCTTAAGAGTTATACGCCCTGTTATTGCGTTTTTAAATGCTTTTTTAATGAACGCTATTCGCGCTCTTAAGGCGGTTTTGTTTATATGTACCAAATGTTAATATTTGGTTTATTTTAGCAAAATATTTATAGTAGAGCATTATTTAACAAAAAATCCGAATGTATAAACTAGGTGGATGAGTTTTATTAAAAAAATATATCCTTAAAAGCTATTTGTACCAAATAAAAAAAACGTGATTATTTTTATGACAAAAAATAATAAATTTGCTGGGAAATAGATTCTCTGAAGGGAGAAAAGTAATGCTCGATTACCGTTTATTTTGATTACATTTTCATATTTTTAACAAAGTTTTCTTCTAGGCTATGTGTTTTCATTTACCAAAGCACCCGGAATGGTTTCAGTAATTCCCAAACACCGCACTACCGACTAAAACAATTACAACTTATCACATCAAAGGACTTCGAAGGCATGAACGTTCTTAATATGCGAAAAGTTTATTGAAGAAAAATAAGACACGGAGAAAGAGGACCGTTAAAAGGAAAAGTTCGCTGTTAGGTTTTCCCGGTCCCGCTTAAGTTATTTAAATTGCGTGGAGAGTAAGTAGAAAAGTAGAATGTTGGATGTTTTGGTAAATAACAACAGAGTTACGAATTGGAACAATTTGTTTCTCAAGTAGTTTTGTGAAGCCACAGTGGTTTACAAATGACGTAGGCTGACTCGATTGCCCTGTTTCAGTTTTCATCACACGAAATAAATTTGTTCAATCGATTGAATTAAAAAGTCACCGCAAGTTACTCACCAGCATCAGGTGGGCCCGGCAAGAGAATGGCATCGTTCCGGAACCAGGAGACCACCACCGTGTAATCCCTCCTATCGCAGATTAACACCGCGGGAGCCCCCAGGGTGGCGTGGCCGCCCATCACGCGGGGCGTGAAGTCCTCAGCAACCACTGTGAAAATAACCACGCAGGGTAATTAGAAACAAACCCTTTTATGTTTTTACGCCATAAGCTATTATTTTTTAAACTGATTTTTTCGTAAACAATTCAATCCTTAAAACTCTGGATTTGCAAGCCTTCAGAAGCTTTCAGATTAAGATAAAGTAATTAATAAAAATTGAGGCAGTTTATACTGTTACTTAATATGAAATAATGAAACACTATAACTCATTAAAATTGTAACGAAGTGAGAAAGAGAGAAAATTAGAATGTTCCCCGGAGGACTTGTTCGGGACAATCGTATTGGACTTGTTATTTTACAATAATTTATTATTATGATTTTCATGTTTAATAAAACAAACAGCACATTGTGAATTAAAATAAATATTTATCCTAGAAAATAAACGTAAAAGCATATTTTTTGTATTGTAGGTTTACTCTTTCCTTAAATAGAAGTAGCGTTGCTCTATTTGTATTTATTGTATTATTTTATGTAGACTTTTTATATCATTGTTATTATCTTCATAGCGTAATAGACGAAAGCCGTTGCCATTTACAGTCTTTTCTGCTTGGGGGCAGAGCGATGTCTGGTGTTAAAGGTAGACGAAAGATTCATTCTATTTCGGAAACATTCCGAAAAACATTTCTAACTTTCATAAAGAGATTTTCTAAACCTGTGAAGTTCAAAGAAAGGCAGGAAAAATATATGTAGTTAAGCTTAAACAAACAGTGAAAGATTTTTTGGTCTACAAAGCATTCTTTACAACGCACAAATGTTTTTTTCAGGAATTCAATTTTCACGTTGTAGATATTTTCAGATAGCCGGGCGCCTTGTAAAGGGATTTTTAGGGATTCCTGCCCTCCACTTGAATTACAATAAGATGGAAAAGCACAACAATGGTTTCTTATACAATTCATTTTTCTGATAAAAATGCGACATTTAAGCCATTCGATATAACCCATATTTATAAAACTTCGCAAAGCATTTGTAGAATAGTATGGAATAAACAATTTTTGAAAAATAAAAATATATAATATTCTTTCAAAAATATAAACAGTCATAATGACCGTTATTATTTTCGTTATTATATTTAAAACAAACCCAGGCTCGCCAGGATAGTTTACGCATACAAAAATTATAGCGGCATGCAAATTTGATGATCACATAACTAAAACATCGAAAATATTCATATAATCTGTCTCGTTTGTTTATACGCAATCATAAGTATTTCACCAATAAGCTCATAAGCAGTAATTCAAAAGCAAAAGCACATGTGAAACGAGCAAAAGAACAGATGTTTCAATAATATGCTTTCAGCTTATTAAAGTGCTTAATGGAATTGCCAAAACATACAGACTTATTTGAGAACAAAAATTTGAATAATCTTAAAGTTGTGATTTCATCGTCTTTTTAAAATATTGTGAAAGTGTATATATTATAATATGGCAAAAATAAAGTGAAAAAAACAATGAAAATATTATTATTTTTGTACTCAAGTTTATATTTTAAAAAACATGATAATACCTAGATATTTGTTTAAAAAAATACTCATGCTTTATTTCATTTGTAATACAGCGCACATTTATAATAGAACGTCCAAATACTGTTTCGATCCCAACGAAACCTTCCTAAAGCCATCGGTCTTGGTTCTGATAAAGTATTAATACCCCGATCGACCCTGTTGTTCTCAAAACTACTGAGGAAACTGTTCAGGTACTATTCGAGGAAGATATTCAGACAATGCGTTCGAATATTGTTTACCATCACCACGTTCTATAAATCAATGAATATAAAAAAAACTCACAAAACTGTTGTAAATTTTTGAAATAGTTGTCTGTAAATATTGTTATGAATAATAAATATAAAATAACGAAGATCTGTAGAAGGTAAAATCAGAGAATATCATATTTTTACTGTCATAAAATATAAAAAAAATTTGCGTCTAGTTAAAGCAGCATACTGTAGCATTAATTTTCTATATGAATATAACTAGTAATTTACCCTAATATCGTTCATTCTATTCAAAATCTGAACCACGCATTATATACACATTAACCAGATGTACGTAATTTGAATACGTAATGACTCGTCAAATTTGTTTATACATTATATTTGAGAATAAAAGTAAAGTTAATGTCGAATAAGAATTTAACTTGCTGCGATACTAATGGGGTTGATTGTGGATATCATTAGAGATGATTCTCGATATCCTACTATCTAAAATTAGATTTCGTGTATATCCTATTTAATTATGAATTGGCATACACACAAACACACACACACATGTGTGTGTGTGTAAATAAATAGGAGCCCATATTTTTTTTTTTTTTTAAATGCATTCAATAAGGTAACAATAAAATCAAATATTTTTTTAAAGTGATACAATTATTTTTGTTATATTTAAAAAAAAATCTTAAACATCACCAAAGGCATTATAAATAAATATGCCAACCATATGTATTCTCTGTGAATATTTAACGTACATTGAAAGTGATCTTATAGTGGTAACAAATACTTTTATGCGTTATGTGTAAATAAAACTTCTACAAAGTAAATCATTTCTGTATGAAAACAGAAAAATGTACTAACGACTTTTTTAATGCGAGAATGTGCTTCTAGAGAGCATCAACAACTCTAACTTTGTTGTTTTTGGGTTTTTGCAATTTTATACATCTATTTATCAATTATTTGAATATTTAAAAAAATATGGTTTTTTTCAAAGACGCTGTCTTCCTTTATAGTCGCAATATTATCATAGTATAAAAATGTATAAAATCACATTTTATTTTTAATTTTTTGTATATCGTATCTCTATACCATTTGTAAAATTAACGAATTACTCTGATATTTCGTTATTATTGTTTTATTTATAGAAAACCTTCATGTTACACAATGGTGTAAATAAAAACGAAAAATATAAAAAAATAACTAAATACTGTGGAGATTCACATATAAAACGCGTTTTATATGTGAAATGTTTTTGGCCATGTCGGGGTGTCACATTCGGCAATGCGACATTTATCGCCGTAATTCGGCCAGAAAAAAGTTACATAACCAGTGGGGCAGGCATTTGCCGATGACGTGAACGAGTCTCGCGGCCATTGCACCGACGCTGCACCGGGCACACTGCTCGCTGCACATGTCACCGAATAAATTATAGACACCGCGCAATCATAGCCCCGGGCCTGTGTCCCTACAATGCAACGCCAGTCCAACCCTCCAACAACCCTCCATACATCAAACGTTGCGCCCTTACCAAGCTGCAGAATCGCAAAGTTCAAACAGGTATTTTTACATAGATAATATTTAAATTTGAACAATTTTTCTATCTCTCCTGTTTGAGCTTATGTTGTCTGTTAGCTGTTGTTTCGGGCGGATTTTCTAAGAATTTGTATGTGGGAGGTAGAAATCATATTTGAGTTTGAGATTAGCCGTCAAATTTATGTCTGTTTTTCGTAGAAATTTATTAATAGTTCAGTAATAAATATTCTACATTCAATAAAATGATTCCCAAAAGCCATAGATTTATTTTTACACTCCAAAGTAAACGCTGTTATATAAAATTTCCATATAGTTTTATATAAAATTTATTTGATGATTTTAAAAAGGTTTTTATTTTCAACGAAGAGTTTAGTTCATTTGGTTGATTTCAAGATTATTAATTGTATAATTTATATTCCACGAATCAGCAATAAATTTTCATTAAATATAAAAATGAAGACAAAACCGTATATTTTTTGTCTCTTAGCACACAAAGTTTTAAAATACATTGTTTGCTTCAATAAAAGATTATGAAACTTTGGATTTAGGTTTTAATATTTTATTTTGTTTGCAAATAAACCGAAATTATTTGTTAACTTGTTAAATTTTGAAAGGCTCTGTCTGACCCACAGTGCGTGAATTTTTTTTTATTTTCACACACATTTCGGCCTGTTTACACTAATGGGCCATTTTATATTTACTTTTTTTATTTCAGTCCAAATCGAACGAGTTTTATTTATTGAAGTGTTTTTTTTTATTTCATATACTATAAAAGAGAATTGGAGATAAAAAGATAAATTTTACTTATGTATTCAATATTGGAATTTGAAAATTAAAGCTATTTGATTTCGTATAATATTTTCTACGTGGATGCAGTTGCTGTTAATAAGTACTTTAGTAACATCTTAATTTTAAATAACTCATTTGATTTTATTGCTGTTATTTACATCAAGAATATTGGAAAATGCATTATTTATATGAAATAATTAAATTTGATTTAAGTAGCAAGAAACTATTTTTAGAAAGATAACCAAGTTTGCCAGGTAAGTACATATTATTCAATTTAATCATTCTTTCAGTACATAGATAATGGTGTTTTAAATTGTCTCATGTAAAAAGTATTAAAAATTGATAAAGAACCCTTATTAAAGGGTTCTTTATCAATTTTAAAGGACAAGGTCTAGGTTATTTTTTCAAAAAAGGACTTCTTTATATTAATAAAGAAGTCCTTTTTTGACATAAAAACAGTACTCAAGTTTTTGTAAAAAAATAAAATAGAGAATAATTTATATCTTGTTACTCAAATTTTATTAACAAGAATTTGAATTGAATACAATTTAATTGTGTTTATTTAAACTTAGAAACATATTTAATTCTTAATGTTTATAAAAGAAATAATGATATAAAATCTCAGTTTACTATAAACTTAAAATATTATTAGATTTGAGTAATAAACGAGTACATCCTAGTACAGCTCTTATTAAAAAGAGAATATTAAATTGAGCTCTTTTGATCTTTATTAAAATATTGAAAACACTGTAAGCTTAAAACTTGAAATGAAAGGGTTGTTTTTCTGGCAATATATGAGAACTTAAGCCTTCATTTGAGATTAGCTGAGGTTCCGCAAATACTTAACATTATTACGTAAAAAAATTATATAATGCTTTTAATTAGATTATCCATCACATGGATTTGAATAACATAATTAACATTTGATGTTAGGGAGAATTGAGTAAATACTACGAAGATAAAAATACTGAGAATTAAATTCCTGTTTTTCAAATAGCTGCAAAGAATAAATATATTATACAAAATTGAACGATTCATCATTTTAAAATGATTTTTCAGTCAAAATGGTATTTGTAATATATATGTAGTAAAAAAAAAACCACACACACACACGTGTATTAAACCATAAGGGATTAAATAAATTACGATTTCATTAATTAATTTGAACAGCGATATATAGTTCGTATCGGAAAAATCATTTGTTTGAAATTGTAAATCAACTCATAGATTTTGAGCCAAAATTTCTGACCGATGAAAATATCGTATTTTAATTTGCCTCAATATTTAAATTGCATTGTTCACAAAACTTATATGGCTTCAATGTACCATAGACTCAGCCGATTAGTAATATTTTAACAACTCTAAACATTAAAAATATAAATTTTTAAAATGCTCTAAAAACTGATTACAAATGGCAACAAAACAGTTTTAGATCTGCTTATTGTAGCAAATCTTTCATTTATGTGGGTAGATTTTTACAAAAACAATTATAACTCAATGATTTAGAATATTATGAAAAAATTAAAAATGCTTGGATAATTCAAGTATATAACTCGAATTAAGTTAATTTCAAAAGAAGTAATTCGTTAAATCCGAGCCGAAGATACTTTTAATAGATACTCTCTTTGACAATTATCAAATTCTGGTGAGAAAACAAAATGTTATTCATTTATAAATTTGACTACATTTGCTACTGATGCTATTTACATCATGTTTTATCTAGTAAAATTAAATTTTGAGAAACATCAAAAAAAAAGCATTCATTGGATGCTAAAATTTAAATTTCCATACACAAAAAATGCTATAAATATTTATTTTTACATTACCGAAACATTCTGAGCAAATAATGAATGTGTTCATGAATTACAGCAATTAACTTTGACGCGCTCACCGACGGATACAAAATTAAATGAATTCAAAAATTCTTCAATCCCCGCTAAGCACCATAAAGCCCTCTAATTGTCAGTCGCTCAAAATACAGTACGGAGCATATTTCACCGCTGGAAAGTTGGCTCGGGGCGTGTATGAGGCATGAATAAAAGAGCGGCTCGTATGGCGCGCGGACCGCCGTGATTTCCCATGTCGCCGATACACTCGACGGGGACGGGGCGAGGTGTGAAATCTTCGCCCCACGCGGCGCCGCCATTGATTGGCCGTCTTGGGCTGAGCACACATCGCTGTACAGGTTTTTTTTTTTTTTTTTTGGTTTTTAAAGGTGTTGCGCTAACAATGTTGTTTTTCGTTTTCGCTTGGCGTAATTGGAGGCGCTTTTGTTGAAAGACTCTGGATTTTGGGTTGTTTTGTGAAGAAATGTTCATCAAATTCTGTTTGTTCCTTTGAAGTGCTCAAAATAACGAGAATATCATTAGGTCAAAGAAAATTGTAATTATTGAAATTATATTTATAAATATACAAATATATAATCAAAAACAGAAAAATATATTTTAATTTAATTTAGAGTCACAAATAATTTATTTAGGTAGTATCCATAGTTCCTTTGACTTGTATAATTTATAAAAATAATAAAATATATAATTTTCATATAATTATATTTCTTAAAACAAACAGAATTTAAATTGTGATTTCGATTTTCATTTATCTTCTTTGAGATGCTTAAAATGCTTGTTTATCAAAAACCATTTTCGGGTCTAATGCCATTACAAAGCTTTAACTTTTATGCTGTAATTAAGTCCAATATTTGCAGTATTATTCTCAAATTACAAGATTTTACGAGACAGTTTTAATTTTTCTGCTCAGAAACTAAATTATCTAGAACGAAAGGAACGTATATTGGATTAAAATATTCATCAGAAAATTATAGGTACGTTGGCGGTGCAAAGAACCTCTGCATAATTTTCGTAAATTACGTAAGTCAGAGCTTTGCATCCCAAAAAGCGTTAATGGCATAAAAAGGCGCTGGAAATAGCCGTCAAACAAATTTCCCGCAAGTTCTGACAAAATTGATGTGGAGTATTATGAAGGTAAAAACGAACACGCTTCTCTCGAAAAGTCAGAGAGAAAAGGGAGTCAGCGGAAGGAGAGGAAGCTGCGAGGCCACTTTACGGCCTTTGTGATGACATGTTGTATTTTGCAACTCGTTCTTTATTGCATAAAATGTCTGGGGCAAATACAAAAGAAGGGTCGGAAAAAGTGAATACAGCGACCTGGAGTGGTTAGCTAGAACACAGGAAGCGGTGACTTTGCCGAAGCAGGAAGTGAACTCAGACGGTGCAGCCGCCAGTCTTTCCTCTCAATTCTATCCTTCCTAACCCTCACGTCTCAATAGGCAAACCCTACACTACAACATGCTCTTTAAAAAGAAAGATACATTTTTTTAAATAAATCTTTGGGATTACGGAAATATTTACTCACCAAACTTTCTTTTTTTATTTCTTACATATAATATTCAAGATATAATCCGCTGTAAATATACAAATAGTTCTACTTTCAAAAACATGTCTTTAAATTACATTAAAACACGTTAGATGCACGAATAGATAAATGAATATAAAAAAAGTTATTTTTTAATAAAAGAGGAGAATAATTTATTATAAATACAATTAAATGCAATAAAAAAAAATTATGTTAAAAATCCTTTGGATGAAAAAAAATCCACTGCAGGTATTGATAAATTATGGGAATTTTATTTTTAAATCACAAGAAATTTTAAAATAATTTATTTTTTTAACTTCTTGAATGCACTTCTAACTTCAACTTTTTATTGATTGTGTAAAATAATTGTTTCACACTTCTAATCTTAGAGAGTGTCCGAAGTTCAGCAGGGCAAAGTGTAAACACTAACGAACGTTGCTTGTTCCTCAGGTTGTAAGTTGGAGCCATACTGAAGTGGCATATGTATGGGCGCACTTGCCGCGGCACCCCGAGAAATCATTTTGTGGTGGCATTATTTGAATGCACCGGAACTTCAGCGAAGTAGCTCGATGAAAAAGAGCGCTTCAAACTTTTTGTAATAAAAAACCTTTATTATATTCATGGTTCTTTATTACCCGCCCAGAAAGCGCAAAAAGTAAAGCGGAGCGATAAAAGTATTCTGAAATATTAATATAACATTTTGCTGTGGTGCTATTTTTTTATAAATTCTGTTGTGTATATGATTCTAAGTTATTGTATCTTATGGAGACGGGGTTGAAATGACTTGATTAGCAACGCAGAGACTTTTAATGAATTCTGAGGCAAAACGGACATTGTCATGTTTAATAATAGCGTTATGAGAATTTAGCGCCATGGGGTAATAAACTAGTCTGCTTAGCAAGCACGGGGGTCATGGTCTTTAATTTGACATTTTTAATTAAGTCAGAGGGAAGCCATTCCGGATTAAAATGCTGCCACGTCTACCTAAGTGGGATTTAGGGAGAATATATTAAAAATACTTCGTGCAACAGATTAAACATATTTTAGGAGATTATTTTAAAAACTTTTGATGTTATTTATATTAAATTTATATCAAAAAAGTCGTACCTTAAAATATAATTTGTTTTATTTAAAATGTATATTTTTTGCAATTTTTAAATATAATATAAAATGGTAAATCAGAAGAAGGAAAAAAACTCAACTGTCGTGTTTTCTACCATTCCTCGCATCTTTGAAAGCAACAAATCAACTATTAACATTCTTACAGTCAAACACACTCACGTAAAACCGCGACTGGGGGAAGAAAATAAGCGAATATTCACTTCCCAAGGAGAAGGCGTGAATATTTATCGATTTTTATATTAAGACCTCTAGCATTCTGATAGTAGATCTAGAAATGGGGTATAAATCCGCCCTTGTTACGGATGCCGCCCTTTCCGACTGGATTCCACACTTCCACATCCGCCTTCACCAAACGAACATAGATATTTAAGAATTATACATATTTGTAAATCGATTCGAAAATGGCCACTGCTGTATATTGTTCAATATAAGCTCATTGCCAATACCTATCAGTGTTTAATGTATTTCATAAATTGTCTCACGTTTCGACGGAGCAATATTATTTAATTAGAAATAAATATCGCATGCTATTTCCGTAGATTTATGAGTGTACAAAATCGTTATAAGTATAATATCTTCACACAAAGCTATAATAAACGGGTTATAAATCATTCAAGTCATATTGAAGCTTGCGTATCTATAGGAGCAAAAGTATTTATTTGTTTTCTTTTGTAACGAAATATTGTAGTGTATTTACACAGTGTAACATGTTGAAAAGAAAATCTTCCATTATTTTTTTACGAACATAAATTTGTTCGTATATATGTTTTACAATTTAAAATAGATAAAATTTTCGTTTATTTTGATTGTAATAATAAACCGAGATGAGAGTTTGAGCAAAAAAACAATAATGTAAAATACGTTCTCCGGGAAGATCAAAAATATTGTGTATATATATTTTTTTATATTTCTCAGATAAACAATCGGAAATTATCTTAAAGGAATATTAAAATGGCAAATAATACAGATAAATTGGGAAGATTTTAATTCTGTACAAAGCAAAAACCTTATTTTCTTTAAATTATACGCGCCAACAGCCATTTATTCAAGGATCAAAATTATCGCGTATACTTCAAGATAAAGCTCCTTATGCTGAATTCTCAATTCAGAAAATACCTATTCTTAGAACACACTAATAGACAGCTTTTGAGTCTGCTTTTATCTTGCGATACAAACAGATTCAATGGCTGCGCGACACCTATCAGCTTGTAATGTAGAGCGCCAATTACTTCAGATATGAATCACTTCCATTATAACTCAGACATTTCAAATATATCTTGACATTTCACAGTCACAGTATTAAAACGTATAACGTTCACAATGTCCTTGACAAAGATTAAATTTTTATTATTTTAGCGATCCTATTATATATATTTTAAATTATTAAAACAAAAAGTAGTCAGTGTTAAGCTAAAGGAGAGCTAAACAGCAAAACGTAATTACACCCCTGATGTTAATTTTAGTTCTTTAACAGCGAATATAAAGGTTTATGGGTATCGAAAATAATTGGAAATCGTTCGAGGACAGCATAAAAGTGTCTTTATTGCTTCCATCAATATGTTGGCACGCAGTTTGTGTTCCGCTGGGAATGGCCAATAAACAGGGTGGCATCTGGCGTTTTTAATTAAAATATTCTTTGTTGGCTGCAACGGTTATGCAGCTATAAAAGGCGAGCCGGGCCTGAACATTATTTTACGTTCCAAACTGTTCGCTATTTGTAGAGCTTTGTGCGATTTTCCTAATTGATTTAAGCGCCTGTTAATGCTGCTAAAACATTATACCTAAAGGCATTAGCTGTTATTAATTTTCAGTGGAAATTTGAACTGTTGTAAATAAATGCTGCAAACCATTTTGACACGATTCCATTAGTGCTAAAACAATTATTTAATGTTGGTTATATATTATTTATGCGTTAACAATTATATGAAAAATAAGATATAATAGTATAAAGTTATGAGTGGTATAATAGTGAACTTATTTTATAAAACCAAAAAGGGAAAAATAATTGGATTATCAACCTTTTGAAGTAGGTTAATGGAAGAAAGAAAAGTTTTTCAGAGGGCGGAACATACACTTTTTCATTTCAAAGGCACACGAATTTGGAAAAGTTAAAAAATATGACTGACATCAATTATATTAATAAAATCACATTTTTATTTAGTTTCAATGAAGATGAACATTTATTCTATGTAATATATTTTATAGTATTTTTTATCTTAAATTGAATAAAAACTCAAAGTCACGTCATATTGTCATATTTGATAAATATAAAGATTTTCCCAGACGTGTAGAAGTATCGGCATCAGCTGTGACGTTTTGTCACATTTGATACCGTCCTTTCAGGTGACAGATCACGCTCGCATCGTCATACGAGATGGATATGCCTCGAATGTAATACGTGACTGTCTTTCTAGAGATTAGAATGTGACTTGGTTCGGGTCTGACTAGAGATACCTTTGAGCCTTCAATATTGAAAGGAATTTGGCGCCCAAGGTAGAAAACAATTTCCCTCGCCCTTTCAATTTAGGGAAGGCACCAGCGCTGATACATTTACTTTTTTCACTATTTATACCTGAAAAATAAGGCCTGCAATAGTCAATACTTTTCGTAAATCAAAACAAGTCTATCTTCTAAGTGCGTAACACGATGAAAGTGTATATTTAAAATATCAGACTTAGAAGTTTATTTTTAGTTGATGGTAAAAAGTAAAAACTTAATGACGGTTAATAAGTTACTTGTAAATCATGATAAATCTGATTCTTCGATATTTGTTTTTGAGTAAATTATGGGATAAATAAAATGATTTCTTCGTCCCGGGACGGAAGATTTGAAGTGACCGCAGGAGCACTCTCCAACTTTATGGCACTTGTTTCCATTGACAAAATACAAGCCATAAAAAGGCAATAAAGGGGCGTCCGTGCCGGGCTCTGCGTAGGCCGCGTCCAACTTGGCAATCAAACCCGGCCAAGTGACTCGGAACACGGACCGAGGATTCTGATAAAAATTCTCCTCAGCCGCAGGGCTCACGTCCCACCGCCCAAATTAAATAAAAAGGACACAGGCTAGCCGGCAGAGGCGGCGGCTATCGGCCCGGCTGGGCACACCTTCGCTCGTCCCGCGGCGCAGGTAGCGCTGAATGGCGCGGGATGACGAAAATTGGATTTGCGATTATTTTATTGCTCCCTTCCTTGTGTTGGCCTGTTTTTATTTTCCTTTGTAAAAGTTATTAGGTTCATCAGAGCGGGTTATCCGACGTTATTAGTTTCTCGTTTTTGTAGTGTAAATTGTGCTATCTCATTGCAAAAAAAGAACATATTTTTTATTGTATTGAGTTTGTTATATCGACTTGTGTATTTCGTGTTATTCTGTTTGTTATCGATTTAAAACGTTATGTATAAGGACATCAAAAACTGGAAAAACTTGGAGGTATATTTAAAAAAATACCGTAACATCTTCAATAACGCAAAGTGATTATTACTTGGCTTTTATTTAAATTGATAGATGGTTTGTAGATTATTGAAGGTGGGATAAATTAACTGTTAATAAGATTCTAAATTTTGTTGCAACGTGAAATTCAGCAAATGTTTTTCCCTGGTTTCAAAATTGGATAATATACCTATTTGTAGCAATGTAAACTTAATGTACATAGAATTGGGTACTTCCGCGAGCACCAAAAACCACAAATAGATTTCTACTGGCTTGCAGGAGCCATTCGATTCAGAACGAGAGCGTTAACTTCCTTCCGCCGCGGATTTTTCAGCATACCTGTTAAATAAATCACAGTAGAACGCGAGGGCTGAAGTAAAGTAGACGTTAATTCGGTTCCGACGAAGGGCGGGACACGATAAAGAAGTTGCCCCCTAAGTATTTGACGAGAAAACTTTCTTCGGGAAAGTTTTTTATTCTTACCTTTCCCTGCGTCGCTTCATTTTCCGTAAGAATAATAAATTGAAAAGAGCAATATTGTCCGTACTTCTTGTTTAAGCCGTGCACGTAATGGATTTCTGAAAGCATTTTTTTGTATCCCGATGTTTTTAAAAAAAGGCATTAAAGGAATACAAGTAATGTATTCGGCGTGTTAATCGGATTGATTGGAGCTCAAAATATTTTTGCTCCCCCAAGGACGCACTCTAAATAATAAGCTGTTTTTTTTATCGAATAAAACTTCTCTGCGAAAGGGAAATGCGCGCCGTTTTGCGAAATGAATTTTGCGAATACGTATAAAGTATCTGGACCGTCCGGTCTCTTTATACATAATGTTTGCACAATTGCCTTTTCTCACACAGAATGTAGTGCAATAACAAGCCTGCCAGCTTGTTTGAACAGCTGTTCGCCGTCGGGACGCTCGAGGGTCACGCGATCTTATCGGGCCCGATTGTTTACTAACAGCTCGCCGTCCAGATAGCCCGGGTTACGTCAGAGATATCAAATCCGCAATATTACCAGGGATTGGATTAATTTGAATGAAGATTGTAATGGAAACAAAGGAAGGGTAATTTTGAAATTGAAATCTTCAGTTTCTGGATATAATCCTTAATTGTGTACCTTCTCTGAACGTTATCTTATAGGATTATCTCAGTAAATATTAATACTAGCTTTTTGATCTGAAGAGTATTATTTGATTTCAAATTGTAGCTTTAAATATCGTTTTGAACAAATTTAAATTTAAAAAAGCTCTTCTGTTTAATTTTCATTTCAAATACTTTTACTATAACATGAAACTAGAAATTTAAAAAAAATATTGAAAAAAACTTTTGCATTTTTTTACAAATGATTAGTTACTCCTCGAATACTAAATATATTTTGTTGGAAGTTTATTCTAATTGAGTGCTAAGTATTTTAACAATATAATTTTTGAAGTCAATCAGATGAAGAAATTATTTGTTAAAAAACTTGTTTTTTCGAAATTATTGATAAATATAAACCTATATTCAAACACATGTACACACATAATGGTACGGTTTAAATGAAAGTATTTTTATGGACTATTTTTAGATCATACAAAATACGTGTTAATTGCTAAAACATACTGTGTTAAGTGAGTATCAATGAAAAGAATTTTACTATAATCATCCAGTTATCGCATTACGTAATAAAAACAAATTGATGTAGTATGATCCTTCCGCGGTGTAACGATGATCACGAGTGCGTTTACTTTGAAACCGGCCGCGGTCCAGGTATCCTCGAGTGGGCGACCTGCTGTGTGCCGTCCACTCCAAGGTGCCCGGTGATTCAGTTACAGGCTGCCCTGCCCGCCCTTCGCAGGCTCTATGGACGGAGCACCCCCGCCCCGCCCCGCCCCGCCCTGCCGACTAATTGAAGTGATCGTGTTATCGTGAAAGGTGGCTTCTAACGGCGCTCTCACAAAGCAAAACAATGGGACGCAAGCTTGGACGGATAAAAACGTCACAGGATTAACGTCGGACGTATAAAGGACCGGACACATCTCTGCTGTCACATGAAATTATTGTGTTTCTGAAAATGGTTTTTGTTGAACCAAATATATTTTAGTAAATAACTGAGCGATTTTAATAACTCACGAGCGACATTTAATGAAGCAAACTTTTTTTAATAACCTAACTTTAAATTGACCCAAAAAATAATTTAAGAAAACAGTACTTCAGAATTTTTTGATGTAGTAAACTATATAAATTACAGTGGTCCCCAACCCTATGCCCGAGGGCACGATGGCGCACGCCGACCGTTTTACGTGTGCCCGCCGCTATGCGACCACGATAAAATAATTATTTAAGTTAACAATGAAAAAAATAATAACGCCCTCTAATAATGCGTTCACGATATTGTTCAGATACTTGGTAGAAAAGTTGCTGAATAAATATAAACTGATATTTTTGCGGAAGTGAAAGCGATGTGAAAGTGTCTCTGATATTTTTGCGTTGATAAAAGTGAGGTGAGAGCCATGTGAAAGTCTATCTGATATTTTTGCGGTGGTAAAAGTGAGGTGAGATCCATGTGAAAGTGTCTCTGATATTTTTGCGTTGATAAAAGTGAGGTGAGAGCCATGTGAAAGTCTTTCTGATATTTTTGAGGTGGTAAAAGGGAGGTGAGAGCCATGTGAAAGTCTATCTGACATTTTTGCGGTGGTAAAAGTGAAGTGAAAGCGACGTGAAAGTGTCTCTGATATTTTTACGTTAATAAAAGTGAGGTGAGAGCCATGTGAAAGTCTTTCTGATATTTTTGCGGTGGTAAAAGTGAGGTGAAAGCTATGTGAAAGTCTATCTGATATTTTTGCGATAGGACTGTTGAGATGAAAGCTATGTAAAAGTCTACCTGATATTATTGCAATTAGACGATAATTAAATAGTGAAATATAAGCGATAATAATTATATCGTTATAATTTTCAAAGTAATTATTCTTGAATCCAACGTATCAGATGATGACTTCTGGAATATAGTACACATAAACAAATAACCATTCTTGAAAAGAGAAGCATTCAAAATTAAATTGTTTTTCAATAATGAATATCATAAAATCAAAGTGCAGATTTCGACTTACAGATGAACATCTTGATAATTCCTTACGACCAGGAATATCATCATACTCCCCTAATTACGAAGCAATGATCAATGAAATGTAATGCCAACGATCACATTGACTTTGACATTTCTCTTTTTATTATAATGAACTTTTTTGACTTTGGGCAATTCTGATTGGTCAACATTTTTAATAGTTTTTAAAACATTTCTAAAATTTCTAAAACCTTTAAAAAAATTTATTCAGATCCCACACAAATCAAGATGATATTTTTCTGAGAGTTTTTTTAGTCAATTTTCAATATTTGAAAAAATGTACTTAATCATTATCAATCAATAAAACCTGTATAGGCAAAATCGTACTTCCTGTGAGACGGTCTTCACAAAAATCAATAATATATTAAAATTTAAATCAAATATTGTTGGTGCATTACAGTCTTAATAAACTTAGTCCGGACCCTAATTGATATTTTTCGTATCATAACCTGTTGTTTGCAATGTTTAGCTATTTTAGCTATTTAGCTATAGTACATTTGTTTAGCTATTTTAGCTATAGTACATTTAAAAGTCGATATTAAAAATAATTATTCGTTTCATATTTGCCCCAACTCGATCCAATTACCAGAATTTTTATGCTATTACTTACTACTTATTATTTATTTTACATAAAAATTTAATGAATTTTTTAAATATTTTATAATTATATTTTATGAATTAAATATTTTTATGCATTATATGTATTATTGACTATGTCCAACTATAAATATACTTTAAAAAAATAAATGGTGCCCGCCGCCCGACCGGTATTCTAAAATCTGCTCTTAGGTGGAAAAAGGTTGGGGACCCCTGATATATCATATATGGCATTGGACTTTAATTAAAATTGAGTATTGTTATTTAAAATAGAGTTTAAATCACACGATTTATGTTTTTTAAATCCATTTTATTATTCCTTGCTTCTATTTTTATTTATTGACAATAGAATTTTTACACTATGGATCTATGAAAAAAATTATATTGAGTAATATTAAAAAAAATTAATAGAAAAAAAATCATGCAATGTATGTATTTTGAAAATATTTTTGAAAGAAAGTACTTAGTGAAATTTCAATACAATATTTTTATTAGAAGAAATATTTGGGATGCTCTGCTTTATGATGGCAATCAAGAATGTTGGTAAAACTAGTTGCGTCAAAAAATAAAAGCTAAGAACATCAATTTAACATTTCATTTAATAAAAATATTATGGACAAATTTGTTTAAAAGTCATTAAGATTTTAATTACTAAGTGTATTAAAAAACTTTTATGAATTTATTGACGGAAAATACTTCACGGAAAATTAATATTCAACCAATTAGACCCAACTCAGAGTTTGAAACTATGAATTAACATTTTTTATTATAATTGCTTTAATATATTTAAGTATTTGTTTGACGTTTTTCATTTGTGAATTTCTTGAAATTGTATGAAAAATGCGGGCCTATTTGTAATTCTTGCTTCATAATAAAATATTATGATTGATTTTACGCTTTTAAATCACAAAAAAACGGCTATTTATTTCAAAAGTTGTAGATATGCTTTTTTACATCCGGCTGATTGATTTCATTTTGATTGGTTGATTAATCGAACCCGGCGTGAGAGCGCTAGAGCGTTGATCGATCTGTTGTTAATTTGATAGATCGCCTGTTGATACGGACTGACGGTGTTGGGCCTCCGCACTGACCTGCCGTGACATGGACGTCTCTGGAGACCACCGCCCCCGCCCCATTGGCTGCCCTGCACCGGTAGGCTGAGGCGTGGATGTCCTGGCGGTACTGCTGGGCCGGAAACGGATTGAAGACCAGCGAGCCGTTGTCCAACACCATCCTGAAAAAATTTTATTTAAAAAATACATCTTAATTCTATTATAAATCATATATTTTTCAGGACTACGTTTTTAATCATGTACTTATTTTTATCCACAAATAGGGGACCGCAGATCATACATTTATGCATGGACTTTCAGTTTTGTAAACTATCTTTATGTGTAATTTTTTATGATATTTTATGTAAACTATAAGTGTCAATTCATTTTTTGTTAATGTTTTTAAGCGATTGTTTTTTTAATATTTGCCGGAAAAGCGTTGTTATAAATAAATAAATACTAAGTATGACTTGATTAAAAAAAAGAATCACTTATTTGATCACCTCAAAAGTATTTTTTATAAATTGCATTTATTCAGTTTGAACAAATCTTCACGTTTTAAAATTAATTTGTAAAATCCGTTGAAGTTTAGACATCAAAAATATAAATCAAAACGTTAATCAGCATTGAATCCAGCCGCTGAAATGTAGTTATTATGTGACGCCGCCAGGTACACTGGCTTGACAATGGCGCATTCTGTACCCATGACGTAGATTACGCCCGCGCTTACAATGATTATTGATACCACAGTCTGGTGTGACTCGCATTGTTCTCCCGTCCGTGCAGCGCGGGTGTCAGCCGCTTCCATTCTTCAGCAGGACTTCACATTCGGAGCCAACAACTGTCAAGCCTGGTCGCTGATGAGAAGCCGCCCATGAGTGGGATATCCATTATCCATTCAGCGCAGTGAGTCTGCTTACACGTTATGTTATATCAGTAGTGCACTTCCGTGGTAGATTCAATATTATATATTCGCATATTTTTTTTCTACAAAATCATATGTTATCAGAAAAAAAAAGTTTTCCTTAATATATAAGTATATTTTCACACGAAACCCCAAACTTGTGTACAAAAAAAAGGAAGTATTCAAACCGAATTATCTAAAAGTTGTAAAATGCATTTATATTTGCTGAGAAATATATCATTATAATAATTGTTAACTTTGTATTAGTAACTTTATAAAGTAATATTTACCTTGCAGGGAAAAGTTTTATAAGGTTCTATAGTTTGAGCTCCAGGGGATATAAAGAAGATGCACACACTGCTGTGTGTTACGGGGCTGTAAGTTTGAAAAAGACTATACAAAATAGTATCTCACTATAGCACATCTTTCTCAACAAGTTGTTAGTTACGGATGCAATTCCAATTGTAAAATTACATAAAATTCACAATAAGCGAATATTCGATAAAAGATTTCGCAATAATACATTCCCTAAAAATGTTACGCTTTCGGCCATAAAAGGTGTCCGGTGAACTTCCGCTTTTAAATCGTTTCTTTTGAATTATGATTTGGGAACAAACGCTCTTTAGAATACGTGAAAAAAACAACGAAAAGCTCGAAAGCCGCCCTAGAAGCCTTAGCGTAATGCCGTGTGTAAATGTGAATTGTGTATAGTTGCGAGGCGCAGTACATTCCGTGCGGCAAAAAACCCACTGGCGTTCTCTCTCTTGTTCCACTTTATAAAAATGGTAATCTCCCCGAGGCGTATAGACGCAGCTCCGGCGCCGGGGGACTGCAGTCGGAATGACAGTGCGGCGTTTGGTTAATTTTATTTGCCCCGCGAAATATTTTTTTTCCTTTTGGTGTACTGTCCCGGGGTACAGTTCACCCATGAAAGGTTAGGAGACCGTTTTTTTAAATATTCTTCATAGCTTTTGAAATAGAGCATAATAAAATATTTGTGTTAAAACTTGCGAACGCGCATATTAGAATTCTGAAATTTAAAAATACTTTTGGGTAATTGAATCACAGACGTATAACAGCAAAAAATCTTCAAAATTATTTTTTTACGAATTAGACGCGTTTTTTCTCGTTGTTTCATCTGTAGATCGATAACCTAAAAACAAAATTGTGTGCACAATAAACCCCCTTCAGGTATAAAAAAATATTTTAAATAATAAGAGTGAATGCATGAATTTTATCGCCATATTATATAAAATAATTGTACAAGTAGTTTTTTTGTGTAGAGTGCAATTAATCAATTTAAAGACATTTTGAATTGATTGGGTCGTATAGTAAAAAAACATATCATAAAAGAGTTGAAGGAAAAAATAAAAAAAGCTTTCGAAATAACAAAGCATCGCGATCTTGAGATAAATTTATCCCTTTAGCAATATATTAGGTATATTTTTTAGCGAAAGATTCTAAATCAATCAAAGCTGTTGTAAGAAATTGGGAAAAAAGCTATTGTGTTCTGACCAGAGAGTTCGCTTATCCCGTCTTCCTGGGACTCGGGTGTACTGAGCAACAAAAGATAATATCATTAATTAAGCAGAAACAATGAAGGCGGGACTTCATCCACGTTGGATGAAAGGAAAACCCTTTTGATACAAAATAATCGTAGGAACAAAGGAGATAGGTTTACGTTGTATTTGTTTAACTGCTTGAATAGGCTGGGAATATAATCATGACGAAGTGCTTATTATTAGTAACGACATTTTAAGATTACAATTCTGTTGCTCAAACTTAAAGACTTTCATTACGTCTTCGAGCACATTCATGAACACATTTCTCAGATCCGTTAAGTAGCCTGACGGAATGAGGCTGTTATAATAACGGTAAGTTTATTATTTGTTGAACTTTCTAATTAAAAATTTGGTCATTTGTAAAATTAATGAGGTTTTTATGCAGGTACGAATTTAACTTTTACTACTTCATATTTTCTTAAATTTTCATTCCGTGTGAAATATCGATTTCAGCAAAGCAATTTCGGCGGTTCACTTCTTTAAATTGGATCTTAAATTAATGTGTTTTAAGAAACTTTCATTATTAACGTTTCAAACTCAAAATGAGATGTACAAAAGCGTTAAAGATGATGAAGATGTATTAAGTGCTAGGAGCCGTCAGGCGAAGCGCGGCGCTGTCTACTGGAGCGTCTCGCCATAAGGTGCGAACTGCGATCTGCGAGGCGGCCTATTACATTACTCTTTATCACGAAATAATTATAACGGTGTTCAGTCGGGCGAGGGCGCGATAAGCCCACATGTCTCCTGCCCGGGGCCCGGAATTAGTTTGTTCGTACATATAATTATGCAGAGATCTCACTGACACGCTGTAAGATAGCTGATGATTATGAGGGCCGGATGGGATATAAGATTGTGAGTAGCTGTCCGCTTAACACCAGCTTTATGGCAGCTTGAGGGCTTAAAGGTAGAGCAAATTTGTACACTCAGTTTTGTTGTTAATTTCATACCTACCCAGTAAAAGTGTTGCTAGACCATACAGTGATATTAATTTTTAAATAAACCCTTTTTCATTTTTACAACCGGCAATATTTTTTGCTATGGATTCAAAAGTAGCTATATGACCAGGGAATAAATAAATGATCATTTTTCATATATATTCAAATAATCGTTGATAAAGTAAATAATTTACTTTAAAACTCATTGAAGTGATAATTTTTAACCAAGAACATTAAATAATTAGATTTATTAACATAGCATCATTGTTGAAGTTAGTGGTAAATTTATAAACTGTATATTAAATCTAAGAATGATATTATCCAAAACACAAAACAATTAAGTTACGTATTATCCTTTAGACGCCATGTTGCAATGCAAATACATCATATTTAATTTACACCTGTAAGCTCAAAAGCCTTATAATGGTTAATTATCTGTATTATGCTTAAAGTTTACATAATTCGACGTTATATTACTGCACCGCAATGGCGTTTGTGGGATTACAAACCTCATAGTATATCATTTACAGTGGTACCCAGGAAATAGCGAGCTATCTATGTACGAGTAGGTGTTCCAACAGAAGGATAATACGAGGCTTGTTTTGGTCTGTTCGAGAGAACTGGAAGCACTCAACTTGAATTATCTCACAAACTTAATTCTTCAAGTTTTCCAAATCTATGAACGCTTTTGAATTAGATCAAAGTTTAAAACGAGAAAACAATAGGATTTGTCGGTGTATTTACTAAGCAATAGCATTACATAGTGGCTCAAACTTGAGATAAATCCTTATAACATAGATATGATCGATAGAATAAAAGATACCGTTTTGATAATTCAAAACTTATTTGATCTAAACAAAATGTAAAATTAGCTAACAATGGAAAAATTACAATTATTCGTTTAAAAGTCGATAAATAATTCTCGAAACATGTTCCGTAATATCAAAAGTATAACTCGTCTTGCATAATACATCAAAGCCAGCTGTAGGTGAGACGGGGCGGCACGCCGACATTGAGAGTAAAGGGTCTCCTGATAAAACTTGAGATTAATTTGTGGGACATTATTAAAGGAGCAGCTCTGAATAAAACAATATTTAACAAAATAAATATCGCCGAGAATAACACTCGTCCATATTTTTTTATGTATTTTTAAATGTTTTATTTTATTATTATTTAAGATATGACGTACTTGCGTATAATAAAAAAATACAAACAACTTAATTTTAAATCAATAACTTAACCATTAAAGAATGAAAAACTAAAAATAGGTTTATTCCTTTAAGCTCGTCATTTAAGTTAATGCGATAAAAGTGGCTTTAAAAAGAAAACGTTCGGTCAAAGCTTCTTACAAGAGCTGGCGCATCAGGTCAAGACACTTAAGTGAACTTAGTTTACGGGCTGGCTTAAAGAAAGCTTACACCGGTAGCAGTTTTGACATAGGTTGGGTATATTCACAGACCTACTGATCGCAACAAGAAAGCAAATTTGAGTGTGGTGCTGAGTATTTTAGCGTGAAATTAAATATCTTACGATCATCTATTTGTGGTTTTGCAATTTAACTTTAGCTGCCAAAAATCTGTGACCTGAAAACAGGTAAAATATAATGGATTCCAATTTATAGTCTGGTGGTTCCCAATCTAATCACCGTGCTGGCAATGTCGGGGTGTCCGCAAGCTGGCCGATACGAGCTGCCCACCAAAATGGCTATCTAACGGTTAAATTGAACGGACTTTTCTATCATGGTGAAATTTGAATTATAGCCCTGGAATAGATATACGAGCCGAGGCTACAAATTGGAAAGATCTATTTTGGTATAAATATTTAATGTAAATTTAATGTATCAAATTAGAGTCGTTATCGTTTTAAAGAGAACCGTTCGAGTTCACATGTGTGTATATAGTTTAATATGCTTTCGAATAAATTGAGGTTATTGATTAAATTCCTCCCCAGTGGAGCGTGTGCCGCTGTTTCGCAGTACTTACACTAAATTCCGTGAAGGCACCCTCCACTCCGATCTGTCCTTCCAACTTTAATTATGTATCTCTCACAACTTGAAAGTAATTTCACATTATAATCCCTGTGTTACAAGTTAGTAAACTCTGTTATTATCAAGTTCCCTGTCTCCAAAACAAGAGGAAATTAGCCAATCTGTTTTATCCGGTGAGATAACGCCTCGTTGCTCGAAGTTCGAAACGAACGTCAGCTAATTTCAGAGAACATCTGCCTCTTCACACTACCATACTATAAGAATTTAGTCGGTTATCAGATAACATTTTAATTTACCTTAGCTTTTGTCACATGGGCACATATCTTCAAAAAACACAAGTTCAACTTAATACATAAAAATAATATTTTAAAAATAAGGATTGTAACGTTTTTACGTTATATTAAAAAAAGTAGATAATTAGCCATTGTAAAAAGAACAAGTCGTTGCGTTTTAAAAAAAATTAAGCCTACAAAAAAAATGTGACTAAATAGTGATTTTAATTTTTATTTTATGTCACTGTCCAAATATAATTTTGAATGCAGGACAAGCCGCAGGAATTTATTCCATTTCTCTTTGTTTGCGTTTCATAAGCCTTCAACTTTCCGCGTCCATCATTCATGTCCTGCCATAATGCACAACACTAGTGCTGCTGCCGGAACAAAAGCGCATATCCAACACCAAAAAAAAAAAATCTGGGAGCACAGAGCACACCTCCAGCGCTGGCAGGGGTGGAGAGGGAGAGAAAAAGCATCGAAACAATTGCTAAGCGACCCGGATGAATTTCGCATGGATCAATGCGGACCTTTGTCAAGCGGTACTGCGGTACGTCATCCCACATTCCGCCTAGCTCCGCGGCAGTGAGATTGAGAGGACCTTTGTAAACTGAGCATGAACAGTATCTATAGAGCTGGAACCCGCATACTGGGCTGAATAATTACGGTATTTATAGTTAGGGCAGTTCAGACGCGAGACGTGGGCCACGGAGCCCTCATCACTGTCAATACTATCGCGGCTCTATTACGGAAAACAAACAGCCCCGAGCTTCGTATAATTGTGACGGGTAATTTGATTGGATATAAGAATGACACGTCCATCCTGAGTCCCTCTCACCTTGCGCGAGGCGGATCAATTTGTCTCTGCCCGCAAATGCGAACGAAGCAAATATGAAATGTGATTTTGGTTGACATTTTGAACGGAAATATTTGCGGATTTTCCTATCTAAATATAATCGCGCTTCCGTAAATATATGTCGTTTGCTAGGTACGTTTTGAAACAAAATGTATTATTAATTGTCTGTCAATGGTAATGAAGTGATGTAAAATCAACGTTTATGACGGGAGTTTCCTGCCGTTAAATCCACTCGTGTATTATGTCCTGTAGTGTTCTGTCCCGCATTCAACATGACAAAGCACCGCGTGGGCTACAGCCAGTCACCTGAATCCCTACTATAAAGGAATCCCCATAATTAATGTGACGTCACAAAACCATCCCCCGGTGGGAGCTGAGCGAAGTAATGTAATGTTTGTTTTTACAGTTGTTGCAAATTCACAAAAGTTGATTGTAAATTCATAAATATTTAATGAAATAATTCAATATGCAAATTTTTATCACATTTTACAATATATATATATATATATATATAATCATTTGAAAAATGATAGATCATTAAAAAAAAATGTTTCAAGTTTATGTCAATCTTCCTAATCATTATATTTTGCTGTTAGGAGAGTAAATATACTTTTTCGATATCTGTCGAATAAAATAAGGATTTATTCCACCATCGACAAAGACCTTAGATGTCATGGTTCGTTAGATCCAAAAATTATATGGACCAGGAAAACCAGGTGTTTCCAGTATATCAGTCTTTTTTTTTACCCACATTACTGATGTCTGGATTTATATCAGGACTACTATATTTTTATTTGACCAGAAAATAAATTTGAACATCCTCGTTATTCAAGCAAATTATTAAGGACAGCGACTAATGTGGCAGATTTCATTGCGCTTATTTACCTAGAGGAGTGGGTCCAGGTGACGTTGAATCCTCACCTTAGTCAAATAAATCCCAAGAATGCTTTCCCAACACACCTTGAAAGCATTTATCTTAGCCTCTCCTTTGGCATTTACACCAGCCACAAAAATAAAAGAAACAAATGTCGTGACAACTATAATTATATTTTTTTGTCTTGAAACTAACTATCAACTCATTTATACTTGTATCTTCGGGATCTTAAGCAACACAACTTATTTTTAATGTGAAAGATTTATAATTTAGGCATTAAATTTTACTCAAAGGTTATATTATAATAATTTTTAGTATTTACATTGCTTGTATAAATTTGAGGTATGTAATCATCATAATATTTACAAAAAAGTAAAAATATATGTACATAATTATACGGACGATAAAGATGTATCCAATAGGAAATAAAATTAAAGCAGTAACAATATTATTTTAAAAATTAGGGAAAAAAAATAAAATACAAAATATGTAATTTTAATAAGGGTTGCAAACATTTACACCATTGTATTAAATTTTGCTCCTCCGAGGCTAACGTGATTTCGAGCAAACGTGAAATATGTGTTGATCCAAAAAAACTTTTCAGTACGACATTCCAAAAATATTACTTTTGTACAAGCCGTGTTTATTGCCGCGGCCATACATACGAGTAGTCCCGCGCCGTACAACCTAATAAAATACAACGGACCGTAAACTTTATTTAGAATATGCTTATTTGCTCATACGATTTCTGCTCGAAAGGGTCTTGCATAATTATGGGCAATGTTTGGCAATAAGTCCTTTAATGGCGGTGTGCTACCTGCTGAGATTTAAATATTGAGTCAGGTGTTAGTAAATAAAATTTAAAAAAATATTTATTTTATTTCCGTAATAATTTTTAAAACTTATGAATGTAGAAACAATAATACTTTAAAAGTAAATTTAAAATGCTGTTGTCAATTCTAAAAAAATAAAGAACAGTTTTTACTTTAAATATTTTTGATGTAACGAATTACTTATTTGAATTACTAGTAATACATCGAAAAAATCCTAATTGGGTTTTTCGTGGTGTTTCTTACTGCAATGCCACATTTTTTTACTTTTGTTATTTTTATTTTATTTTTTTACATTATATTTTATAGTTAACCTTCATAAGTCACCGGATCAACAATTTAGATCTTCAATCAATTTTTTTAATTTTTTTTTAAATCTGATTGAACTAAAAAGCTTGAAGTTAAGCAGGAATATACACCAGGGTGAAAAAAAATTGAAAGCCACAGTCCTCTTCAATTGGACAGCACTCGTATATGTCCGTGGTATTCTTTTTGATTCTCTTGCAGCTTTAATATTTCTTTTATTGTGTCCACTTCAAGTCGACTATCAAAAATATGGGATTGGATTTGTAAAATAGAAGTTTGTGCTATAGTATAATAGTCTCACATATTAAGATTTGAACGTAAAGGTATATTTATTTTAATATGAATATTCACATATAAACTAAAAAAAAAACGTATGAAGCCCTTATGTCTGTTCGCATATATAATGTTAATGATTAAAAATGCCTTCAAAATAAAGTGGTAATAATCTTGGAAGAGAACTCTAAATTATATTTAGGGTAAAAAAAATATATTTGATTTGCGTTTTCCAAACAAAAATTATTTAAATAGTATTTTACATTTAAAAAAAAATAGGCAGATAACTTAGTTAAATAGTCTTACAATATGAAGAGTCCATCATCAGGTGGAAAATTATTTAGCTTAGAAGGCCTTTACATCCAGATATCGTGATTCCTAAAAAATCAGACGTATTATGTATTGAATTTAAAGATTTAACAAAACATATTCAAGTGTTTCATTATAATACTTATGTATTTGGTAATTTTAATGTTCAAGGAATATAAGGGTAAACAATGAAAGCGCTGAAATAGGTATTATGATATGAGAATTCCAAGGATGTACTTTAATTAAGTATTACTGAGAAACAAAGGGTTAATGCGAACAGGCTGCGCCAGCGAATACAAGCACAGCCTTTTATTGGCAATATACGGAACGTTAAACGGGGATGTTCCATGCTCGCCCACGGTCGCATAGACACCGGCCGTGAAGTTTTACTCTCCCAAAGATTCCACCTTCCACAAAAGAGAGAGCCGGAGAAACAACGGGTCAAGTTACAGCTACGATTTAAATGACGCCGCAAAAGGTAGCATTCTGTTTAATTACAAATCGATCGAGTTTGTACTATATTTCAAACTCAAAGGAATCAAAGATTTATCAGTGTACAAGCTTTATGAAGAGGTAATAAAAATTATTTTAAATTCAGGTTTTATGTGTATTTTTTTTGTAGTTGTGCCTAGTATATACTTTTCAAAACTGAAAGATGATTTTTCTGCAGAATATTTATTTTAGATAAGGTTGTTACTATGCAACATATCCAACATAATAGGTACATCGCCATGATAATGTAGTACCCACGGGCTCCGTGGGCTAACAGTCGGAGCTGGCTGGAGCCGAATCTAATAACGGGCTGTCCAGTAACGAGGGTCGGTGTGTATCGGAGCGTGAATCGGGGCTGACAGCAGGATCGATGGGCGGGGTGGCCGCCCTCGCCCGCCGCCCTCCCCCGCCGACCCCGCGCCTCGGTCTGGGTGAGAGCCTCCCTCTGATTCTTGCCATCCTTTCACTCATATTTTTAACGCCTCCTTCTTGTTTTTTTTTCTCCTCGACTTTCACGGTTAACGAGAATTCATTAAGAAAAACGAATAAAAGATGAGTAATTAAATTTTTAATTTAATAACAAATCCAACATTTCATTCAGAGAGTATAAAGGGTTCATGTTTGTTTTTTTTTTTAACTCTGATGCCTTCTGGGGCTATTTTTCAAGTCTGAGAGATAATTGCGATACACAATTGAAAAGTTTTATATATTACTAAGAGTACATTATTACATGTATAAAATGAAAATGGTTTATTTAAGTAACTTATATTCGTTCTAAGCATTTGTAAATTGATATATTTAAAAAAAAAAGAATATTAACGTTTTATGAAGATGTCCGAAATAGACTCGCAGTATATTAGCGTCGATGTGATTTGGGCTGCTCCAGGCACCAGTAGGGACATTAATGGGAACACGTCCATGGGCGGTTATTACGAACGAATTGCCCCGAGAGCCTCTCCGAAAGCTCCTCTACGAAGCCTGTTTTCTAGATGGATAGCTTCCGGACGTTTATTCTTACATCAGATTTGTAACGCTTTAAATGCAAACTACTCCCGAACCCTAAAAGCGAACCCCTTAAATTGAACGTGAAGTAAATTTATTTCAGAAAAATTAAAATACGTGTTTGGAATGGGAGTTAAGTAATTTTTTTGGGATTTATTTTGATTTAAGAGCAAAAATAAAAATTATTAGAGATATTTATTTAAGAGTTAGTAAACTTTAGAATTTTCGATTTTGTTTTTTAATAAATATACACCGTAATTTTGCATATTTAATATTTATATTATTATATATGTTTTAAAAATACCCTAAAAATTGAGAAAATATTTGAATTTGAAAATACAACTGGACAATATTTTTTAAGCAATAAGTCTCTATATTCTTCTATTTTATCTGCAAGTTGTTTACTATTCGTAAAAATAAAAAATAAATATACGTAAAGTTGCCTATTTATACTATAATTTTTGACAAATAATTCAATGTGATATTTTGTGCACATTTGTTTGTGAACGATTGTAATACAAATAGTTTCCAGGATATAAAAAATAAAGTTCTTAAAAACCCATGCAATTATGATCCCATTAAAAAAAAATCAATAAACAAACAATCTGTTTTCATTGTAATTTGATTTTAAACGCTTTAATATAATTTAATCAATCAATTTACAGGAATTCTCAAAAAAGATTTACAAGAAATGTGTTTGCATAATTGATACGAGTTTGTGATTTTTTTTAACCTTGAAAAACCAGATATTAACATAAGTCTTCCTTTCATTTTGTAGTCGTTTACTTTGGTATAAACCTTATTTTAGATCCATTTTGAAGGCTCAAAATAATATATTCACATAATTAAATAGGCTTTAAACGGAAAGCAGAAAAACAATTGCTGAGAGAATTTGGTACATTTGAAACTCATCAAAATAAATATTGAAATATAAACGTTATAATATTTTTTTGTATATCTAAAGTGTGCTTTATTTTGAAAATACTTAAAATACTAGAAAGTATTTCAGCAAATTTTATCTCGGTATAAAGGAAGCTTTATGAACTGGTGACCAAGAACGATTTTTCTTGTTTTTAGTTGGCATCGCTCTAAGGTAACCTTTTTCTGATCAAGATTGATGCTTCGGTCTTTAAAACACCCAATGGTTTCTTTAGTTTAAATCTATAAATAAAAAAAAAAACTTGAAATGAAGTAAGCCATTCACGGCTGTTCAAAATTAAAAATTCAGCCTACCGATTTTTATAAGAGAATGACATTTAAAAAAATCATTTCTTATTATATGTATATAAAAAACCTACAGTTTTCCAGAAAATACTCTGTGTTAAGACTTTCTCAATTTATTTTCTCACAGCTGAATATATTTGTTAAAAGAGAAACGTTTTCTGAGTTTGTGTACTAAAACAAACACTTACAAGCGTGCTTGAGTAGTATATGTACTGTGTTATTTTATAAGCAATGTATATTATCTTGATACGGAAACATGATAAAACATTTTAGAAATACTTGATTGCTCCTTCGAAACAAAATACAGTAGTATTTCCTCGCCAGAGGGCAGGCAATGATCATCGTAACCAGAACAAACGAGGGGGAGGAAACCCGAGCTGGGGGCGGCGGACATCAGTTATCCATTAGGGTAGTTAGCGGCCAGCCAAGGTCCAGGGAATGATTTGTATGAGAGAGCTGAAGAAGGTCGCTGACACACTTACGCAGAGAGTAATGTGAGCATCTTTCAGATGACCATACCAGCACTATCTTATAAGAGTACTATTTTATGGGTATTTTTTTATTTGAAGTTCTGAAAATAATATCAAAACAGTTTTTATATATAAATAAATATTATTGAAACTTGAACGTGTGTGTGTGTGTATGTGTGCGAGTGGGTTAATAGATAGATACAAAAAGCAAAAATTGCATATACACATTACTTTTACGTTATTTGAGAAGAGGTTTATCTGTGTGTTCATTTTTTTGCGATGAGCTAGGGGTAGAAGAAATCGGTAACACAGCGGAGCGGCGGTCATACCGACAGTCTAAGTGGATTATAGGAGCCGACAACGCAGGGGCCAAACTCCGTGCAGCGTTTGTACCAGACTTGTTGGCAGGTTTGTTAATGCAAGGGATAAAATATAGCCTTTGTTGTTGCGGGAGATGCCACCGCTCTGGACATGGTTTATGCGAGGTGACAAGCTTAGCGATCCTACGCGCCTTTGCGTACCTTTGCTGATTAACAAAACGAAATATCTTCCAGATACACAAAGTTATTTTAGTGGGCTTAAAGCTTTTATAACGGTTGGAATTGTAAGTATATTTCACAAAGTTGAATGTAATTAGTCAGTATAATTAAGAATGATCTTAAATTAGAGTACGCTGTACTAGGCGGTAACTAATTAAAATTTTACCTTATATAAACATTTTAACCTTAAAACAGACATAAGCCAGTTAGAAGTTATTTACATCGAAAATAAATTGATGGATTTTTTATGATAATCGATTTTAACTCTTTATGTATTTTCTGTGTTTATTTAAACGATGTTTTTACTTGTCACTGACAATCTCTTAAAATAAATCTAAATATGTTTTTAGTATAGCGTTAAAAGAATCCCTTTGATACCGACCTAACCGGAAATTGAACCATGCCCCTTTCATTTATGTGGAATTGACGCATCAATTCGTTCAGCTACGAGGTACTAAATTTAACTTACGCTGTTATTTGAATAAACAATATTTTCCCTACGCATTCTGTAAATGCATAAAATGTCACAGGATCAGAAAATATTTATAGGCTATTTAAAAATGATTAATACTCCATAACACTGTCAAAAATATCATAAAAAATATTATGAGCTATTTTTATGACACAAACAGCGTAATAATTGTAGGTCTACAATAGAAACAAACAATACCGACTGTAATGATACCTCATCATTATTTTGTGTTCGTTTATTCGTTTGCAAAAAATGAGTTATAAATGTAGAAATATATTAAAGCGCACATATGCTGTTGTTTACATAAATAAATATTTGGGTAGAAGTTTTCGCAAAGGTCGTAAGTCTACGATCTTGCTGCGTGAAATTCCTTACTTTGGAAGTAAATCGTTTTTCTGCTATGGAAGTTGGCAGTAAAGTTGGGACGGAGCCTAAAATAAAGTTGTGGGACCTAATCGCCGTCTGCCTTTATTGCTGCTGTAATTGAAAATTCAACTTTCACAATTCAATCAAAACGTTGTCAAACTTCCAGGTCCTAATATTATGTTTGTGATTGACTTTCTCGAAAATATATTGCTTCTTGTATATTTCTTTGGTCATATCTTTTTTGCGTTATCTTTTACGCTATTTTTGCCCTAAAATTATATTTCTTTTTATCGTGAGAATGTGTTATTTTAGAAGATTTACATAATTTGTTTTCAAAAATATACAAGCGATAAAAATTGTGTATCAAATATTATAACAATATATTCAACGATAACATGTTTTCAAACTCTTTGTGTAAAATATTATGTGTAAAAGAAATACAAGTCTTCCAAAATTATTTCAATTTTCTTTAATGTTTTTTTTTATAAATATTGGTATATATTTTATTTTATTAACTCATACCTCAATCTCAAGAAACTGTATGAGTTTAATCAACTCTCAAATAAGAAAGGCTTCATGATACAATTTTAAATATTATTAGTATCAAACTCATTTAAAATGCTTAATTTCATTAAAATACTTAGATTGCAAGAGTTTAGTAACAGCCTGCTCGGTATATATCATACTAAAAATATTTATTCAGCTTATTCAAAGAAAGTGGATTCCCTTGATTTGATATTCTGAAATCTGTAAACTTGAAAGGAGAAAGTGGGATGCAGAGACTCCAAAGTAAACTTTGCGGATCTCCGCCAAATGCAACAAATATTTGTTCAAATTTAGACAATATGTCTTTAGTCTAATGACTTCAACGTTATTTTATAAGATCTTGTAAAGCTTACGTTTCAACCAAAAAGACAGAATTCAGTATTTTATTGTATTAAAAATAAAAATTAATTTTAATTTTTTTTATTTATAAAACTTACAAAAAAATATCTGTGTGATGCTATCAATATGATGCCAATTTTAAAATTAAACAACTGCAACGTATTTACTTCTTCGTAGTGTTTTAAATAAATACTATATTATTTAATAATACAATATACAAATATTTAAAAATTCAAAACGTGTTTATAACAATATTGAACATATCTTATAATTAATAAATATAAATTATCCACGCTTTTCTCATCTTTTTACTAATTTTTATAACTTGGAAAAACACAACGAACAAAAATACAACTGTAATAAAGTACTTATGATGGTTTAATTAAGGGCATAAATTCTAGTGCAGCCTTTTTAAAAAAAATTTAATATAGAAATTACGAAATAGTGACATAAGTATGATTAAAGTAGGTTTTTATGGATATTTATATTTTTTTGTTATGTTTTTTAATCTCATTAAATCTCAATATAAAAAAATAATTAACCCAAGTTATAAAACATATTCTAAGATGTTTATCATTACATTTTAGTAAAATATCCGTTTTTTAAGTATAATTTTTTGCTGTTTGTTAAGTTTGCTAAAATTATTAATCCATATTAACCAACACACTTAGGAGAGATTGGCATATGATTATGTTTGTGGGTTCTTTGTGTAGTGTCTACAACATCAAAGCATTTTCATAAATAGACAATCTATAAATAGAGGTTACTCCAGGGAAATACAAAGAAAATCTTAGCTCTAATACAGGTTATTGAACTGCTGGAATATTATTTCCAAAAACAATTTTCCTTCTGAGTCCATAGGTAAATTTTGTCCAGTTTACTTTTCAGTATTTACGTTTCAAGATGAAACTTTTGTTCGAATGATGCAGCTTGCTTGTATTAAGAAAAATGCAGTCTGGGGTAAATACAGAAATAAAGTAGACAGACTGCACGACAAGCAACTACTCCGATCTATCAGCAATGACTACACTCAAAAAATCTATGTTGTGGCTTCCCCCAAGTATTAAAAACGCAATTGAAAATTTTTAAATTTTAAAAGAAATTTTGTACACTGTATCTAAACCACACCATATATACTGTTTTTAAACTATTGTGTTGTTAGCTGAATTTAGTTTCAGCTACAAATAAATCATATTTATAAAAGAGTATTTCATTGTTGTATTTCTTTTTTGGAATGGATTTGGAAAATAAATTATGTTTTTTAAATAATTAAAAAAGAGAGCTTTCAGTTTTTACGAAGTAAAATTAAATACTGAGCCTTTATTTAAAAAAATATTATATAAACCAAATATGGCCTAATCATATATTTTCGAATAAAATTAAACTATGTGCTTATATTTATGAGAAAAATCTTGTCATAAAGTAGGTATAAGTTTAAACTAAATCCGTTTAGAAAATGTTCGACATTTTAAAATGACTATTATCACTTAACGCAAACCTATTTACACCAAGACTTATTTGATTAATATAATTTACTTTTTGAAGGTTATTTCATAATGAAATGTACGTATTCAAGGACGTGTTCATTTGAAATTACAAACTATGTAATTTCCCTTAAGGTCAAATGGCTCACACAAACTATAGTTTCGTGGGTGTACTGCGGTTGGAGATGGCCATAATGGATGCTGCCCTTACTGTGGGATCGTATTAGCAGAATTTGTATAACTATTGTTTGTTAGCCAAGAAACGCAATAAAACGGTCGGCTAACTAAGTTAGGAGCCAAACAGCAGCTTGTTCGAACAGGCTCAGGCTTGTAACATGTTTAATAAATGGGATTTATTATAGATGTGCCAACTGTGGAGTACTCATTTAGAAAATCTTCTGAGGAATTAAACGCGAGGCTGATGAAATGCTTCCTGTATTTTATTTGCACTTTCTCCAAGAACCGTGGTAGAGAAACGCTTTTCTTTCTATTCAACAGGTTATGAGCAGTATTTTATATAAATATATAGGTTTTTAGTTACCACTCACAGCTATCGATTATTTTGAATATAAAAAGTAAGGACTACAATTTTAAATTAATTATTTTATATTTCACATAGCTATCTTAATTTTTAAAGTAGAATCTCATTAAATAATATTATTAATTTTCAAAACCATGAATATTTTTCATTCATCACGAAATAATTTCAAGGTAAATTTAATTTAAAAAACAATGAAACGTTTTTCACGTTGACTTAGCGAGTAGTTTTTTTTTAAATAAAATTTTAAAATATCGTATCCTGCATTGCGTTTTATAGCCTCAAGTGGTGAGAAATATTAATTATCTTAGCGAGAACCCTCGGAATAATCTGTACATTATTCATTATTTTAATGCCCACGCGTTGGCAGTACCAAATTCAAGAGATAATTACGAGAACTTTTGTTCAGTATCATAAGTAAAATTTGACAAATAACCCAACAGTAAAAGCTTGACTGAATTAAATCAACAAATAAACTGTTCTCAGTGCCGTGTCCATTAATCCGAGTTCAAACACATTTTGCCAAACTTTACCTTTAATAGAGGTCAGCCTGTTCTGTTTCGCCAGTTTCCAATTATACGTCCGCGGTTCGGCAAGGGAGCGCGAGGAGCCGGCGGTCAGGGCCCGCATCCCGGAACAAATAACTACAGGCGACTTGCGGGCCCCCGCGAGCATTAGCGGTCGCGGGCCCTGCGCCGAGCAGGCCCGAGTGGCCGCGGCCCCCCGAAAGGAGCCCCTGACTCCGAGCAGCGCGGCGCTTGAGATGCGAGGACTACATAATAGCTCCGTGTAATTTATTGGGCTTATCTAAAGTAATTAAATGAACGAGTGCTCGGATAAAGCTCGCCTGTGAAATATTCCCGGCGAGCGACTAAAGCTAACAGGGTAAATGAAAAACGAAACAATAACGTCGCGTATATTTAGCTGCGATGCATTTTATGTTTGAAGAGTTTCCTTTGCAGCGCTGTGTTTTATGGGTGTACGCTTCGACAGTGGATACGATTAATAAAATATTTTATTGTTCGTAAAAAAATGTCATTCTATTTTTTTGACGCACCACTTTTATACGTTTCGATAAACATTTTGTAGGAATATCAGACGAGGGAAAATAAAACGTAACAGAAATATTTAAAATATCTATGAATCAATTTATTAGAAATTCAATATTTTTTGACAGAAAGTACTTGGTGGTAGACAGAGTGGTAGAGAGAGTACTCTGTTTGATAATGCCAACGTGAAAGGTTGGCGAAACCGGTCACCAATAAAATTGTATATGTGGAAAAAACACTAAAGTATTTTACTTATTATTTAAAATAATAAACACAATTTGTGCACAGCTAGATTATATTTTCAGACTTTTGATGTAACGACATCAAAAGAGATAATTCAAATATTTTTTTTTACTAACATCAACTTACGTATTAAATAATCGCATAACAAAAGTCACATCACAAAGTTAAATTTCATCGCATTAACCTAGTAAAAATTTTGTGAACAAATGTTATGCAACTAATTTCTTAGTAAATGTAACGTTTTGCTCATTATAATTAACGCATTAAATTTTTATTTTAGATCAAACCTTTTTTTTTCTTTTTTATGTTTATATTTTTCAATGTTTTTTTTTACTTTACGACATTGTATGGCACTGTTGGATTTTTTTCTTTCACTTTCTTTCCTTTTACTAATCAACCAAATGGATATCACGCTATACGTAAAATTTCAGATACATTTTTGTAGCCGATCAAATTTTTATTTAGTCGACAGCTGAGTGATATATTTTAGGCGGAGTGATATAAAAGTACCCGTATAAGAAACACCGGAAAACTGAAAGCAACGAAACAATCTACGAGATTTCAAAATAAAAATTAAACTCTCAGATAAAAAATCATTCATTTATTTTTCGAGGAAGCCTTAAATCTGGTATAAGCAAATTAAATATTAATTCCAAGAACCCTTATAAGAAAACCATAAAATTCTATTATATTTCTACCATTGCCCAATTTCTAGCATCTTGCCGAGGTTCGCAGAGAGATAAAGTAAACCTAATGGATGGTGTTTGTGACAGGTTACTGAAATTCTGCAAATGCTCGCTCTCTCCTCGGGGATAATTTTATTCTGAAATGCGTTGGTAAATTAAAAATAAAGCGTGTATAACGCTCACTTTCGAAAAAAACTTACTTGGTGTGGGAAATAAACAAATTGATAAAATTATATAATTAGAAAAACATAATCAAATGTTCTTTGAAACGTTACCCGAGACATTATCATGCCAGTATTTTATGCATTTTATTTTATAATGCAATAAACTACTTTAAAAAAGCAACTATTGTAAAAAAAACTGTGAAGACGATCATCAAGATGATGGTACTTATAACAATTTTAAAATTATGTTCAAGACAGCAGTGCTGATTTCTTTGTTATAAGTACAATAAAAACATTTGCATTTCTTTGATTTATATCATCTAATTTGTATCGAGAGTAAATTGTGCCTCAATTATTGAGGTACGAATAACATATTATTTATTACATAAATCCATTATTTTGTTAATAAACAATGTTCAAAAATGTGTAAGGTAAAATTATTATCTCTTTGAAGTCCTCATCTCACATTTCCCTATAAAAATGGCAATAAACATATATTATGTGTAGTATATGTAATACAAATGTGAATGAAACTCACATAAAAAGACGAGTGCTCAAGTATACGAGTATATTGCAAAATATATGAACTTACATTTCTGTAAGGTATATTTATTAAAAAAATGTTTTTTTCTTTACTAAACAATAAACAAATTTATGAGAAATAAATAAAGTTAAAATAGTAGATATCTTTACTCATACGTAATATACTTTTTATTTCTCATAACAACAATAATACATCGCAAAAGAGCGATGGGTTTTATTTCTAAATTTAAAACAATTGCCATAACCGTTTGTTTAAAAAATAATCAAAACATCTCTACACATTTCATCAGCAATGGGCGCTGTTTTTACTTAATTACTTAAATACTATTGTTAACATGATGATTGGTAAGTATAACAGTAAACAGAGATTAAAGATTATTCAATGTGTAACATTTTCAGAGTACACTCGTATGTTCTCTGACTGGCTGTAATGAGTATTGTTGTAAATAGTGTTTCATCAATCGATGAGCTGCCGGTTGCTAAAAGTGTACTGGCTGCCTTGACTGACCTGAGTCCCGGCACGTTGGTGACAGGTGAGTCATCATGGGAGAGCCATGAGATGGAGGGCGGAGGGCTGCCTAGGGCGGCGCAGTCGGCCCGCGCCCCCACGGAGCTGCTGAACTGCAGGCGAGAGGGCGGCTCCAGCACCAGCAGTGGGCCCTGTGACTCCGCCCTTGCCCCTAGACCTGTAATACACAATCATCATTATTAAAACACGACTCTTTATTATTTATATCTTATCCATTGCATAGTAGTAATATTAGGTTAATGCACCGGCCATGTAAGCTTGGGGATGTCGGTTCAAATCCCACACAAATCACGATGATATTTTTCTTTAATCAATTTTCAATATTTGAAAAAATGTACTTAATCATTATAAAGTAATATTTCATTCGTGATCGGACTTTAATGCTATTGAATAACAACATTCGGGACAGAATGGAAAAAAATTTCGCCTAATCAATAGAGCTGTATTCATTATTACAAATAAAAAAATGTATATTATTGCTAGCAGAAATAATTCATATGTAAAATATGTTACCTTAGACTTGTTAAAGATACAGACTGATATGATTATTGTCACTTTCACATTTCTTACATTATTTCACAATCATATTCGATCACATCTGTGGCTACTACAGTAAGAACTGTTTTAACATAAATATGCTTTGGTAATTTGAACTATAATGTTGTTAATCTGCCAAAGAAAATGTCATAAAGCAGATGAGGTACACTTTAAAAAAATGTTGTGCAATACAAAATATATAAAACATTAGGTCATTTTTATTGAGAAGGCAGTTGAAATACATTAATAATTAACTTACGTTTTGATCTTGAAGTCACATTTATATCCAAATCATTCCCTATTTACTATCTTATCCACGCTTAGAGAATTATACCACAAAAAAACTTGCACACTATCGCTTATCAACCTATTCGATACAAGAATACATTGCGACTGAAGAGCGGTGGTCTTCTGTGGCCAAATATTATTGTTGTCTTATTGCCGAAAGACAGAGACACTTACACTTGTGTGCTGTTACTGGTTTTGTCCAGAAATTTCTTAATTTTAATTGTAACATATTTATTATTCTATGTATAGATGCATATTGAAAAGAGTCATTGAATCGTTTGTACATTTGACTATGCGAAAGAGAACGCATTGTTCCCATTTATATTTCAATGTAATATTTGAGTTTTTTGAATAACGTAAAAAAACAGTATAAGTTTATTAATGAAATCATTAAGGCAATACCCAATACTCTTTTATATTGAAATAAAATAGATTAATAAGACAAAAATATATGTCAATAAAATCTTTATAGTAGTACTAGATATGTCACAATTGTTATTTCGATAATGAAACTCGCATGGCTGCTCTTATCTTATTTTTTGCAGTTACAATTAATTGTTGAGGCACTTTTCGTGCCACCACTGTACGACTGAGTCCGCGGACACGGCATGATGAATTACCATAGCACAATGCACGGCGAGCACAAACAAGCGTCATGTTATCAGAGGGGCTATTCTAGTAGACCAACTGTTATTTCTAATTGCTAGCGGTGTGCCTGCCAGGATTGCGCTAACGGAAGCTTTCTGCTAAATTAAAGTAAATACGAAATTTAAATTTACTTATTAACTTAAAATTAACACGTTAAAATCTATTGTGTACACAGTACACGAAACTTCTGTTATGGCTAATGTATTTTGGTAATATTTCACTGTTAAAAATTAATATAGCTAGCATTAATTAACAGCAGCCTGGAATATAATACCACGAGAAAAGAATGTGCTGGTGATGTTTAATTTTGTATTGTAATGTTTTAATTAAAGTAAGCATCTAGTGCTTTTATTTTTACATTTTTTTTGTAATAAAAATTTCTATTAGCGTAATCGTGAGACTGAAATTGTTTGTGATAGTTACAAAAGACCCGAACGCGGCATCGTCGCGTTATAACCGAAACATTTATTTGTAACGTGAAAAATTGAGGTACAACATACGCGGCGTATTCTAATAGAATAAAACATTTTACACGTTCACCTGCCTCATTGCCGTACAATTTGATTACCGCATAGAGCGCGTAGTGTTAGGAGCCTACCGTGGGAATGCGACGGTGGAATTGGAATCACGTAGAGGGCAAACATCTGCCGCGATGTCACGTCCATCGTATAACTAAATAAAAAACTGGGGACAAAGTATATCATCAAAAATACAATAAGTCTAGTGTCCGACAAAAGGATATGTGGATGAATTTCACGAGGCCGGTTCACGCTGCTGCCGTCAGCCGAAAATTGGATTACCCGATGTGAACTGGAATACGTGATAGGTAGTCGGGCTTTTTACGCCCGTGCCGAAAAATGAAACTTTTTATTTTCAATACAATTTAGTGCTAAAAGGTGACACATAATAAAGTTTTTGGAAAAGATCGAAATTCATCATAGAATTTTATTTGCTTTGGCAGTTCGAACGAACAAACAAAAGGTCGCAAGTGTGAAATAAAATTACAATACAGTATATTGAATGTAAATAAAATAACAAAACAGACTTCGGGCAGCATAAAAGATGCTCCGTACGAAAAAAAACAAAATATCACGAAAAATATGAAATACTACTACGACCTACATATAATAAAAACATACCGACGGAAAATGAAAAGGCCTTTGTTTTGAATTTTTTTCGTGCCGTATCTGGTTTATAATAATGAAATATTACGAGGTAAGGGGTATTTAAATTTTTTTTACTTCATTATTATTTTTTAGCAGATTTCGTTTAATAAGAAAAAATTGAGTGTCATGAGTTCACAATTTATGGAACGGCAGATGTAATACTATTTTTGTGACAAAATAAATAAACATATTTAATTATTACTGTTCAAACGCAATTAGGATTATTATCAATAATGTAAAGAACAAATAAATTTCAGCCAACGCGTCAAGGGAATCAATCATGTGTCAAGTCAAGCTGGAAGCTGTGAATCACTTTCCATATTATTGGAAATATCAGAGAATCGCAAGTAATTTTCTATTTCGAACTCAATCTAGGGAACGGAATTTGTCATTCTCTCTACCCCTCGAGGTGACGAAAGAGAAAACATATTTTGAAAAACGGTTCTCTTCTCGTAATCAGTTTATATTTAACGAAAAGATAAGAACACGTTATTTTATATTTCACAAAAGCGAAAAATAATGTTAGAAATACAAAATAAACAGTGGTTATAAATAAACTCAATTAAAAAAAAAAACTGTCTAGACTCGGAGCTCATCAAGAAAATACATCTCAATTGCTAAAATTATTAAACAAATTAATCTTTTCCAAAACGAGTTACGTTAATTTACTGCATTAAAAATTAAGAACAAGTCTTACAACACTGTCAAACATCAAATTGAAAACAATTTATATGGCTTGACCTAGAACTAGATATACAACTCTGAGATGTACCACTTGGGTGTTTCAAAGAATATCTTAAATCAACTTCAGAGGCGTAACTATGGCCAATTTAATATAAGATTCTACCCACCGTACCCAGAATGTAATTACATAAAATCTAATTATTTCTAAAATCGACTTATCCAGCTTTATTTTTAAAATTATTAGAACCAACTTTTTTTTTATAATGAGTATATTTTTCATATAAAAGTAGTAGTTTACTATTTTCCTCGATCCCTTGTATTGTGAAGAAACTAAAACAAATCAGGAAAGTAACAATAAATATTGTAGCACAAAAAAGGCAAAGCTTTTTTAAAAAAACCGTCATATCCTATGCTTCGATCGCCGTGACATAAAAAAGACAATAATAGTCCTTCGCATAATCCATCACGCGAGAGGTCTGACGGGGCACCACCCGGCCGGCCTTTGAGGCTGCGATCGATCTCTCCATGTTCACGGGGTATGAAATTGATTGAGTGGATTGGCAGAGCCGCAGTCAGTCGGGCTGCGCCTCGGGCCCCACTAGAGTACCCCCCTGCCACCCGGCCGATGAATACCCTTCATAAGTGCGCTCGACTGTTATCTGCGTCTCGCTATCAGACAAATCACGAGATCCTGAGTGCGTAATCGTGTGATGAGTTATGATCATTTTCCTTGTACTTAATCAATAATATCTTGCTTTGAAAATTATGGTAAGGTTTACAGTGTTTTAAAGCTTATTTTTGGGAATAAAATTATACTAAATAAATAAAGTCTATATTATGTTAAAAATAAAAATTCCCTATTTCAAAAGAAATATATATATCAATTATCATTGCTGGTAAATTTTAAAATGTTTTTTTTTTTAATTAATTTTATATCTAAAATTACTCAAATAGTTACTCACGAAAAAGACAAACGATTAAAAAAGACACATGGATAATAAACTCACGCGCTGTATCTTTATCAACTTAACGGAGGTACACGGGTAAAGTTTCTAAAGCGGAAAAGGATTATCCAAACAGCTTCTGCACCCTTCGAAGCCCCAGAGAAGATAAAATTTATTCGAGTTCTGTACCTTGACTTAAGACTTAACGTGAGAACTATAAAATAAAAAGGGGAACCCCCAGTGCGCCGTCCCCTGTAGATAACTATGGAATGTCACGTAAAAACACGACGAGGAGAAGAACATTAGATCACTTAGCTGAAAACAAAGAACTTGTATAAATTGCTCGTAAGTTTGAGAGCTTTGGAATCTTATTTTATGGCTTGTAACGTTTTTATTAAAATTGTTTCACTACCTGCTGCTTAGTTTTATTTAATTTTGCTTCACAGTGAAGCTAGTTCACTTACAAAATTTTATGAAACTTTTCACAGAGTAATTCACAAAAGAAATATGAATATTCGCGTTAGTTTACGAAAACTGAGGCGCGTACGGTGAATTTTCGTAAAGTTGTTTCATAAAATGTAATAACTCAGCATTAGAGGCAGATTTTTTAATGCAACCGCAAAACATTGTTTTTACTTTGTCAAGAAATGTCAACTCATTAGAATGTAGCGAACTTTTCACCAAAGAAAAAGTGAAGCCAATGTATTATATACACATAAACCGAGTCTTTTGAATGTTATCACACGAAAAGTTATATTAATTTCTAGGTTTATACGTAGTCACTAAAAAATGTACAAAGCGTACATTTGATACAGCGTTTAAAAATACATTTGTTCCGCCTGTAAAGTTGTATCCCATTTGCAAGTGGTAATGCGTTCGACACCTCGAGTCCGCTGGAGTATGAAATAAAGATGAATTCTCTGCGACACAAGTCCAAGACACAAATAAATACAACACGCGCCATTAGCGCCCGCCCCGAAGCCCTAGTGGAGCCCCCTGGCAGGGCACTAGCGGGGCACTAGCGGGGCACTAACTACACTAACTACACACCCCGACGCCAATTTGACCACGTCTTATCTCATCTTAATGCAATGTTATGAATAATAAATATGTTGCACGGCACCTATTAAATTCGGCAATATTCTTTATATTTAACGATACTGAAGCTCTTTGTGATAGCACTAGCAATATTTACTCCGTTTTGCAGTATATTGCAATTGAATATATGACGCCAAATTTGTTTATCTAGTATTGATAAAAATATAAGGTGAATAAAATATAACAGTATTAACGTTTAATCGATTAACATGAGTGCGCACAAAATGTTATTGTAAATTTGAAGTATATTATCATGTTACTTCTTATTGAATTGCTTATATATTTTTTTCTAGGGTGCATCAAAGATTTTTATTTTATTTATTTTGGTACCAGACAGGTCAAGGCCTGTCGGGATCGTAGGCGGCTGCTTTCCATCGCAGGCCGAAGAGAGCGTTTGTTTTTACGAGTGGATCGCTATAAGGCGAGTCATAAATTTAAGCGTTCGTCCTATCCTGTGGACGCTGGGTTTTATGAAGGTGTACCCCACTTTTGATGTTCGAGGATTGGGGAAGATAGCTCCCTTTATTGTGATTAATGCCTTTTCTGCTTTTTAATTCTCTTGATGTGATGGATTCTGAGAAATTACATTTAAAGTGATTACGAAAATTGCTTTACTCAATTTCGTTAAGAAATAAAATTTTGTAAGAGAAAATTAATACACTTAATATCAAAATACAATACTCAGGTCAATATAACATTGCTGGTTCGTACAGATTTAACCATTTTGCTGGTTCATAAATTTTTGTCACTCTTGAACCTCTAATAAAATTATATATATATATATATATATATATATATATATATATATATATATATATATATATATATGAGTATTTATATGCGTGTATATGTATTTCTTCTAGTACCAAATGTTATTTAACAGCGACAGCCAAATAAAAAGTAAAAAATTACCCCAAAGCCTTTTAAATATAACAGCATGTATCAGAAGTACATTTCGTAATATTGCTGCCAGGTTTTTCTCAAAAGATGATACTCAAAGTATGTATTTCTTACGCGTATTAGGGTTAAATAAAAAATAAATTGACACTAAGCTGCTGTAGGACATTATGACAGGCATAGAGCCTTTCACACAAATATTTTTTCGAGACACAAGAATGAAGAAATAACGTTACCACATACAGCCCCAATTTTTTTTTCTATTGTGAGATAAAATCAGAAAATTCTTCCCCTAATAGCTTTTTACAAGAATTAATTTCGGAAAAATACAAAGGAATTTTGTATCAAAATAGTTGTATCTTTACAGCATAGTTTTCAATGGGAAAATTATCTAACATGATTACAGCAGCTTTAGCTGTTTTTATTTTCTTTTCATTACCTGAAAAAAAGCAACAAAATATGTTTCGTATATTTTTATAGACAAAATTTCAATTTAATTTATAGTTGTAGAACAAGTGTTTACCTTTCTTATTATCTAAATGAATTACGTGGAATTTCGTATTCGAGTTTGAGCTGAAATGAAAAATAGTTTTTTTTTCGAATAAATGGGTAAAATAATAGGACGCACGCCTCGGTACTGACAATTCTCTAATTGGTTACATTAAAAAACTTACCAAGTCTGGCAGTTATCTACTTCAAATGTACGAAGGCCCGATATTCTCAGCGACAGTTTTTACCTTCCTCTTGTGAAAATTGGTTTTTTAGTACCGCCACCCTCATGGCCCATGAGCGATACGTGCTTTTGTTCTATTTTACCCGAGAAATTCTTATTAACTTTGAAAGCTTCATACAACACAATTATCAAAATTAATTTATCTTATAACTTGAAGCATTAATTATATTACTCTATGCAATACTTTGTTATACTGTAAGAAATAATGGGAACGTATTTTGATGATAATTTTTTTTAAAAGTATTTTTTTTTTTTTTAAAAGTAATATTTCGTAATACTAAATTATATTATTCAAAATTATTTTTGGGAAATAGAATTTTAGCTTATATTATGCCGACACCTTAATGTATTGTTTATAACAGGCAATCTCACGAGTCAAATAAATGTGTTTTAGTCGGATATTTATACACAACAAATTTAAGTATATATATATTTTTAGGTTTCTTTTTCATATTTATGATGATCGATTATTTAATATAATTTTTTATTTAATGTTTGATCCATATATCCTTACACGTTAAAAAGGGTAACACTTGAAGTTCTTCGATGATAAATATGTTAAAATGCCTCAATAGTGCTATCCGAGGTTTCTCTTTGAAAACACAAGGTACATATATTTTCTATTATAAAATTAAAGACTTTCTGAATTTTTTTATATATGTAAGAACGATTTGTTTTGAATAGATTGCGATATAAAAATCTATTTTTGTTCTTCAAATTTTATTTGTGTGTTCCAATTTTTTTTTGTTTGTGTGATATATATTGAGTCACTAATTGCTGTTCAAATATATGTTTTTAATAATTGAAAATATTTCCTTATTTATGACTAAATATTTTTTTATAATTAAATTTATCAGGTCCTGATTGATTGTATTGATTACAGAAAATAATTTGATTGAACATAATTTTTTTATTTATTATGACTTATTGTATTATATATTACGTTTTAAATTGGTGTTTTCGTGGTCAAAACCAGTATTCCAGTTAACAAATACATTATTAAATAGCAAAAAAATAATTTCTTAATAAAGGGGTAAAAGTATTACGGACATCATTGTTTGGATATTTTTTATGGCCGTACTTACGTAACGCAGAATATAATAATATCCATGTAATGCCCGTCCAGGCCATCATTTTCTCGGAAAACAAAAATTCCCCGGCATTCCTTTTCACGCAAAACCTGAATAGGCGCACTGCTTTTCTTTATTCCTGAATATATTTTTATGAATATCCTAAAGCAGACCCTCTACGTAATTAGCTCGTAAACACGACGGGCTCTGTTCTCACTAAATAAAGTCTGTGTAGTTGCAGACTCACTCCAAGACGAGGAATTGTTCGCCATCTTAACGGTTTTATAAGGTTCCCCGGTTGATCGTTATCCGGAATTTGATGTAGCCGGGCGACGCTGGCGAGCGTCTTCTAGGATAAGAGACGGGGACGCCCGGGGCGCGGTGCTGGGCTGCCTTCTTACTTCATAACCTGCCATAAGATTTTGCTTAGTTTTAATAAGCAAATGCTTGCGAACGTTGCTAGTTTATTAAGCTTTTGAACTACGTTTTATTGTGAAAATAATAAATACAAAACAACGATTTTCTGTTGATAAATAAATTCATGGCTTTTTTCATGCAAGATACAAAATCATTTAATATTATGCAACCCAGTTTAAATATGCTTAAATATATCTGAGAAAAGCAATTTTAAAATTATTTAAACGTACCGTTATTAAACATTTGTAATTCAAATAAAAAAAAGTTTTTTTTTAAGAAATGCAAAATTTATCGATTTCTTATGAGTTTCTTCGTAATTTATAAACGACACACAATTTATATTACAGTTTTCTATGTTAAATTTAGCAATTTTATATAAAAGCGACCTATAAGTTTACAAGTTCAATTACAAAAAATACCTTTCTCAATTGAACAATATGTGTGTAAAAATTAATAAATTATATTATCTTTGAATATTGAAATTATATTTTTAAAATGCAGTTGATTTTTTTTTCATTTGTAGCAATATTCATTATATCAGTCCAGTCATCTAATAAACGTTAGAGTGGTTCTTAGAAATTACAATTGATTCTGAATAATCGATGTTATCCGATGAATTCTTGGGTTGCCTAAATATTCAAAATAGTTCTGAATAAATTAAGGCTGATTCCAAAGCGAATGCGAGTGCGCGCGGTCGAGGCTGCTCAATTCAGACAGGAATGCTCCCATACTCGACATTGTGTAGGAGAGCATTACAGATGTACACATCACACATGCCTCAATTTGTAGATCCAATAATGATTCACCTTACCTCGATGTAGCTCTTGGGGCTTGGATAGGAGCGTATATGATAAAGCGGAGGAACCGTAGGATATATATTTACACCTAGCATTATATTCCTTATATTAAACTATAAGCACGCAACGTATTGGGAAAGCTTTGTTAAATACAAGGTAAGATTTTATTTTTGTAAACGACCATCAAAAATCACTTTTATGGTTTTTTATTATTTGTGATGATAGTTATTAAAAATAATTAATATATAAATTAGAGCCTAGTTGTGCACATTAATAGTGCTGCTGTTGATAATTGTGGCTGCTCGTCGGTATACGCCATTCGTTGTATTTAGAGTATCTGCTGCGGGCATCGCCCAGGCCACCCTCTCCCGCAATAATATTCGGTACGCGGCTTCTCCGCCCCAACTCGGGATCAGAGGGTAAAACACTACAGAGTTTCGCTAAATTAGTTAGTATATTAAAGACACATTTAGTTATCGTTATGAAAATGTAAGTTACTTATTTTCATGTTGAGCTAAATAAAATGACATTGGTTTAATTAAACATCAAGAATAAAATAATTTGTCTTAAAAATGTAAACATGTATATATTTTAAGCTGAGTTTGATTTAAATTTGATTCTCTATTAATATTTTTATATAAAAAAAACATTTTCTATCATTAAATATATGCATGGTTAAAAAATAGTTAAAAACCATGTTAATATAAGTATGACAGCTTACATTGAATGTTTACTAAATCTTTTAAAATAGTCATTGTTTGTATTTTACAAAACTTTCCACAGAAACTTTTTCTAAGATCAGTATGAGTTTATTTGCCGTTAAATTTAAAACAAATACTTTTTATGGTATAATATCATTCAATTCTTGCTAATAAGAATTCATTAATGGCTTGAATTATTTTGATCCAATTCCTTCAAATAAGTGATCCCACTTATTGATTTATTGAAATACATACACACATACGCTCAAATTGGTTTCTACGATAATTTTTCGTTTTGTAAACGACAGATAATAAAATAAAAGTTTAATAAAAAAAAATTGTAATCTCTGTTCAAATATTGCTTTCAGTTAGTTTAGTAGTATAAAAACTGTGGCATTAACATGAATATTGATGCTCGAACCTTATATTTAAAAATACTTTGGCTTTTTTTATAACTTCATTAAATATTCGTAAAATTCTTAATTAATTCAAGCATATTAGTAGTGAATAAATTATAAGGTATTGTTATGTTTATCAAAATTAAAAGGGTTCTTTTTATACTATGGGTCGGTTTACCTGTGTGAATATAATGATAAAGGTAGTAAGTTATACGCAATATTAAATTGACGGTAAAAGCCCTACGCTACAGTGAGTTGACCATTATAAACAGAAAGTCCGCAGCAGCCAAAACCATTCTTATCTCTCCCCGTACATTTGCTGGGAGGTACTTATAGCCAGAACAAAGGATGAATAATCTAAACAATCTGCGTTGCTCTGCACCGTGAAATTTCGGAGACAGAAGATAAACGGAGGCCCGCCAAAGTAAAAAGAAGGTCACAAGTATTTAAACTCGTCTTAAGTAAAAATTAAACCTACTTAAAAATTAATTTAACAATAGAACAAACATATTTAAAAAATTAAAGGATAAATATTATTTAACGTAAAAACGATAAAAAAATTGTAGCACTCTTTGAATAGAACCGGCATAGAATATAATTCTAAATTGCTTTCAAAGAAAACGTGTCTAACAAAAAGGCACAGAAAGGATGCGTGCCGAAACCAGCCATATTGGTTAAGATATGATAATGATATACTGATCATGTGGTTTTTGTCTACAAAATGAAAATTTGATGATTATTAATATTCTTGTTTCGAGCGAGGATGAATTTTCTTTTGTATTTGAATTGCTTGAAATGATAATATTAACAAAACAAGGTCTTTTGATTAAAAATGATAAAATTCCAAATCATGAAAATTATAATCCCAGTGGCTATTTACATATCCTATAAACACATTTGTATTTTATGCTTTGCTGATCATAAAGCACTGCTTAAATAGGCAAACTATTCTTATACGCATATACGTACATGACTATTCGTCCATGATCTGTCACTTTGGAATATTTATTAGCGTGTTGTCTAGACTATTCTAAATTAATGTTGCTGTCAAAACAATGATGTATGTAACTTTTCTATTTCTTTGTATAAATAATGTTTGTAATATATTTAAATAAATTAATTTAATTGTTCGAGGCAAATTTTAGTTTTATATTTTATATGAAAAGCGGAATCTCAATATGATCTTTATTTAAAGGCTTTCATAATCGTTCACGAATTTTTCCCACAGCGGAGGATAATAATTCTTGATTCCGCCTGCGCCTTAACAACGCTCCAGAGTGCAGTATTGGGTAGGACTTCATTATATACCGTGTCCCTATATAGAGCGAGCCGCCTGTAACGCTGTAACGGCGTTACGACACGACGATCCCACCATTCTATATAATGGCATGGAGAGCCTCGTACTAAATTGAAACAAGTAAATTGACCTTTGCAAAAAGTTTACTCTAGAAACTGGCGATGAGATTTTTTGACAAATTCAACCCAGGGAATTTTTGAAAGGTTTTCGATAGCAATTTCATTATAAATTTTATTGGTTCCGTTTTTCATCAAGTGTCTTGTAATTCAGTTTATTCTGAATGTTCTTTCATACCTAAAGACACGCCGTTATTCCAAAGGATTTATATATAGTATAATTGCAGATAAATATTTTTTTGGTAAGAATAAAAGCAAATAGATTCAATCATATGACATTAGTTATGACATTAAACGTTTTTTAATAATTGTCACAATTATATAATACATTCCTGATGATTTATCATCATAATCAAAACGTACACTTTTAAAATTATTAAAAATACCTTATTTTTTGGTTAGTAGTTATAAAAATATTTTTTTATCATTTATGAAGAATATTGATCACATTCTGTACATATTTTTTACTTATATATTTCAGTGAATAGAATACTGAAAATTTCTTAAAATTAACAATTTAAAACTAAATACACAAGAACTACCTAATGATGTAAATATTCTAACGAATTAAGGGACATTTGTATCCGTTTTGCCAACAGCGTTACGAAAAGAAGGTTCGTTTAAATATTCAAACTCTAATAATACTTCACGTAGATTGAAAAGGACGAGGCGCGTAAGAAAAAACCTTACGTGATATTACAATGGAGCAAACGAAAAGAAAAAAGCTATGACATATTTCAAAACGAAAATATATCATTGCAAGAAACAAAAAAAAAAAACACGTCACTAGATGCGAGAAAACTTTAAAATTGCGCTGACGCGATATGGATGCGATCCTTTTTATTCTGAACGTTAAGGAAATCCATCAGTTTGAACGAACCCCTTCCACCTATGCTCAATAAGTTTAATATAAAATATTATGAGTTTTTACATTGTTATATTTTTTCTGTGATTTTTTTACATAAAATAAGACTTATTTCATATAAATTTACCTATTTAAGTTACACAATCCTATTTACTCACCTTAACAAAAACTTTATATCAATACAGAAAAATATCCACATTTAGTTGTCACTTTTATCAATTAAGTTAAATTTGATATATAATAGGTGTGGGATCTTGAATGGGAAAATAATTTTTTTATTAATTTAAAGCATTATTTTAATCCGAAAAGAACTATTTGTAGTCTATAAATCAGAATAAATATGTTTTCCTAAAGCAAAGTTTAAAGAAAAATTTAGAAAAACGCATAATGTAGTCTCGGATACTGATAAAATAAAATAAGTATGTTATTTATTTCATATTTCAGTAAATATATTTTCTGCATTATTAGGATTTGGTTGGGATTAAGTTCATTCAAGCCCGAAATTCTATTTGTTGTTGGTCTATTTTATACTGTTACTCTATTACATTCATATGTCACATCTAATTCTACTGACAGTATTTTGATATATAGAGATAGAGGTATATGGAATAAACACTTACAATTATCTATAAGCATTTTTCACGATTCACTACTATTTATAGATACTATGTAGAGTTTTTATTATAGACTATGTCGTATACTATAATGTTACTACCTCAGAATTAATTCCAACCTTATGTTTACAGTCTCTGGTGAAAAGTAATGCACCTGATCGTTAAATAACGACTGTTTACGAACCTATCGATTCAGACTAGATGCCGCATGTAATGACTTTCAATTACTTCCTAGGTGTTCAATGGAGCAGTTCCTACTGCGGTTAAATATATCGATTCCTTCGACTCAGTAGAATTAATCCTGAAAATTCTGCTTCAAATTAATATTCTATCCGGATTGAAATTTATTAAAAACATTTCTCTGGTTATCTAAAACATAAAACCTTGTTTTTGACACTGCAAAATTTGAAACTATTTCTGCTATAAAAAAATAACTGCTCACAATCAATTTCTTTATCTTATACAATATTAAAGTTGATTCCTTGAATAAATATATCAACTAATTTACAAAATTGTATTTATATTCACATAAATGAGGCAAATACAACATTGAGCGATAAAAATCAATCCGGAAATAATTCGTATAAAAAAACAAGAGATAAAGTTTATGCAATTCCTTATTTTTAATTCATAACTTTGTTTATTATTTAACAAATAAGTAACAAAACCATGGTGTGACTTTGCATTTATCCTGATTTAAAAAAAGTAGCATCAATAATTATATGTATACAAAAAGACGTTACCAAATACAAAAAAATGCTTGATTGTATATGATAGATAGCTCACTTTTGTGAAGTAAATAGAAAAATACGATCTAAAATTAATGCATTATAGACACAAAGTAAAAAATTTCATTTCATTTCAATAAAAATGCATAGAATCCAATCATCAATAAAACTATAAGGATCGCTCGTGTGTTGGTGTTCTACTTCATTCATCGCAGCGAAAGAGGAGATACTCTCTCATATGACGTACTTAGAATTTGCGAAAGGCAATTAGGTCTCAGGTGAACAAACATAATTGTCTCTACGAAATTTCGCTTTAGCATTGCGCAGGCACGCTGGCGGGGATAATCATAAAGAAGAGTTACGCCGGGCTCGGTCGCTTCGTTAACTCAGCCCCGCCGCTTTTTCTACTGCGCCTGCCATTTTGTTTTGCAGGCCAACCGCAGATCACAAGGTGCCACGGCATTGCACGTTGAATTTACATTCATTTATCTAGCGCTGTTACTTGTGGGTTAAAAATAACCAAGCTACTGCAGACTGCAGGTATTTTTCAATTATATAAGTAATTTTTAGTTATTTCCGTTTTAAGAGAAAAGGTAAAGTTAGAATACGCCAGAGGTATTTTTTTTGTATTATAATCTTGACTTGCCGATATATGGTTGTTGGATTTCACTCTGACAGGCGAATCTCCTATGTAATTTTGTTAACATGTTTTTATCAGAACGGTCGAAAGTAATATGAACTGACAGCTTCTGTGTCGAACAAAGTATTAGTAATAATAATATAATAAATATTTCTATACATGTAGCAACGAAAGATGGTAGCACATTTCTCAATTTTGTCTTCTATCTATCTAGATTAATAACTTTTTTTATGAAAATAAATCTTTTAAAATAATCGAAACTTTTACAAAAGATTTACAATAAAACAAAGAACAAAACATAAGGTGTAATTTTTTGTGAATAAATCTTAAACAATATCCTATTCTTTGCCATTTAATTAAATATATGTTTGAGACAGTGCGCTTTGTAAAGATTTACGAAGTTTGCATAGAGATCTATATACGTGCATATATTACAAATTTATCTTTATATACTCAGCACTACCAGAAAATAATTTAAAATCTACTATTTTTGACGCAGCAAACATAGAAGTCCTATATTATTAGCATTCTAAGAGACAACGGATGGGTAGAGCGGAGATTTGGACTCGAAGTGCTCCAAAAATAGTGGTTTTCATTTCGTCCTAGAGGGAACTTGGTGGTTTATTCAGTGTTGTGCCTTTTGAGTCCCTTAAGGTTGCGTTCGTCGAATATGGCCTCAGTAAAGGAAGGCCTGGCGTGACAGCGTGGGTCGCATTCTTCGGTAGCAGGGTCCCTTCGAGTACAATAAAGTGAAACTCTGTACTGCACGATAAATTTTAACTGTTGCCAGGCTGTCTCTTTGCATGAGATATATGGAGCTTGTTTGCGTTTTGGTACTGTGAATGTAACATCTTCATATGTTATTTCATGCTACATACTGTTACATTATGACCGATCAGCATAATTGCCAAAATGTTTTAGTTTTATGGGTATGACAAGAACCAAAATATGTTACTGTTAAATTAACTCAAGAAACAATGTTAATATCGTGAGTAGAACAAAAATTAATTATTTTAAATATATTTAAAAGTGTGTTACAGATAATGTATAGACCTCCCAAAATTGATTTATTTAAATAAATAATAAAATGGAAATCAAGGAACTGCAAAATGAATAATGTTTTTTTTTTCCATTTTCTTAATTATTGTATCAAAAATTTAAAAAAAACACAAGGATAATTAGGCGTGGGTTGGGTTTTTTTTTATAAAAAAAATCTAATCATTTGTCTCTTTACATTAAAAGAATCCTGCCTGGTAAATAATGCTGTCTTTTCATAAAATGCAAAAAGCACATTATTTAGATTAACGTCTACACAGCTGGCCCGGTAGTTTCTTTTTGCTAACCTGATTATCCGTTCAGTCTCAGACGATTTAATTATAAACAGCATTGTGAAATAAAATTTGCTGAAAAGTTTATTGCTCGAAAAATGTATTATTTGTAACGTTTTTAATTAAAACGCGAATTCTTATACCTAGTGCATGTCAGAACGAATTAATTAAACTAGTCGAGGCGTTAATGTCGCGCTCGCAGTTGTAGGCCTCAGTCAAATGTACATTTATGAATTCATCCACAACCACGCACGTGTGGATCACGTAACGAATTGAAACAAGTAAAAACGCTCGCATTTAACGTTAGGTCACATCTCCTATAAATGTTCTGCCGTGCGTCCGCTTATACACAATGTACGCAAGGGAAGTTTCTACGTTTACTATCCCACATGAATATATCATACGAGTACGCAGTACCAGCGTGACAGTTGGGTAATGTCTCCGTTTAAAGTAAGCTTAGTTGTTTTTGCTGTTTCTGCTCGGTAAACCCGCATTACTTCAGGCGATTTATTTGTCTAAGGGGCGTATTCAATATAAGTTTTACTAATAACGTGTGCCGGCAGAGTATTATTTTACATTATATCAAATCTGGGGATAATTTCTGTTAAATTTTGATCCACTCGATCGAGGAACTTTCCTGAGACCGTATTTTACATTATACCTCTATTCGCTTTAACGTCACGTCTGCAACTAAGTGGGGGCTCAATATCATCCCTGGGGTTTACTCTCTGATAAATATGCACACAGATCGGTGGCTATAGGAGCAAGGATACAACGTGACTAATTTTTCCACTGATACCGTAAAATTATACAAAATCACGCAAACATTACATTTTATAATCGGTTCAATAAAAATAAAAAGGGTTGCTTTATTTGAATTATTTCCAGACACCTGGGGGGTGAATAAGTGGATTTTTTTATAATAAATCAAAATTAATTTTATAATAAATATTAAATGGAATTAAAATAATATATTAGACTTTCAATAAAGAGATTCTTTTGAATTTCTTAATTAAACTAATTATTAAAAATATTTTTTTTAAATGAAATCAGTGTTGATTTGTAAATACGTATAAAACATTATTTATAAGACAATTATTCAATTAGCGATATTTTTCAAAGCGAAATACTAAAAGAAAAATATTTTTTTATCGTTAATATTGTTTTATGGTAATTTTTCTTATATGTTTAACAGTTTTACAATAATAAAAATATATATTTAATTATATCTTTAATTTTGTGCCAATTACTTTTGTTATTGTAAAGATGATTTTTTTTACCAATATAAATCCTGCAAAAACCCAATAACAAAATGAAACAGATAAAACCTTTTTTTCTATAGTGTTCTAAGTCACATAAATTGGCAAGTATCGATAGTGTTGCCAGTCACCATGCTTGTCGCCTCGCGCCACTTATTTCAGAGTTAAAGGGATTAAATGTCACGCCGGCAATAAAAGTCTCTATCCACGCCTGGAGCGCTTCGATTCATCCGCCCTAGGGCAACCCCCCTCGGGGAGCAGCGCCCTGGGCGGGGGGCCATGGGCGGGGGGCATCCTGGTCGGGGGGCATACTGGTCGGGGGGCATCCTGGGTGGGGGGCATCCAGGGCGGGGGGCATCCAGGGCGGGGGGCGTCCAGGGCGGGGGGCATCCTGGTCGGGGGGCACCCTGGGCGGGGGTGCCCTGGGTGAGGCTGCCCTGGGATTAAGTCGCCCTCGCGGTCGCTCTTTAATTGCTGAAGTGTTGCTTCAGGGCGGGGCGACTCTTCTACTTTGTAGTTTTAATTTGAAGAAACTGAAGGCGGAAAAATATTCCCTGGATTCTTGCAACTGCGCCGCCGCTCTACAAAACGGCATAAAGTTACGGTCGTAATTAAACTGGAGTGTGAACTCTGCTGTCGACATATTGCACGGTGATAAACATTTCGAACTTTTCATTTATTTTGTGCAATTTTAATAAATTGCTACAATTTGCAACAGTATTTCTTACTCGTTTATCTCGCGTAATTACAATTTGATTTTCGTTAAATAAAACGATAATTATCATACCTTGCATTGTAAAACCGTCATTTTTCGATTTAATGTCTCGCTTATCAATAAGTCTAGCAATTTATACTAAAATTGCGGAAATTTACCATCAAAAGATAATTTCATTTAATATTTTACAAATTTATTAAATTACGCAAAAATACAAATCGAACTGTCAATCGAGTTATCAGATTGGATTCTACCATAAAATTTCCTGCAATCAAGAATCGTTACTTTCGAATTTTTCTTTCTCCTTGCGAAGTCCAAAATTTAATTATTTCCAAATCAAATTCAGAAGGCGATCGAATCCCAATTATTCACCTGTCGATTTCCGCAATAAAAATGCACGAGTACATCGAGAATCAGAATTAAGTCGAGGCCGGCGGCGCTCGGTGTAATGAAAATCGCTTTTCATAAACCGCAGAATATAAAATGTCATTTAATTGCCACGTCTGAGCAGTCCGCTAGGAAAGGTCGGGCTTAAGTGGTGGCGAGGGGGCGCGGTGGGGGAGGGTGGCTTGTCGAGAGAAAAGACGAAAGCTCCAGCGGTAAGTGAAATTTTATGACTTGCGAAATATCTTTTGGACTTTTTATCCGTGGTCCGAGATGAGATATATAAAATTAAGATGGTAATATTTTATTTGATAATATTTTATCACCTTTTTTTTGATTTGTGTGTTTTGCATTTTCTTCATGATTTCATTTTGTTCTGCTTTAATAAAACGGGTATTTGAGAATGACGCTTTACATAATACTTGTACTTAGCTGGTATCAAATATAATTTATATATTTATAATTTTGATTCAATATTAAATAAATGTTTTCAATGCAATTTTGATTCTTGTACATGATTTAGAAATACATTTTTATAGATAAAAAAACAAAAAAACATTTTTTGATATGGTAAAAAAGAGTGTGAGTAATACAAATTAAAAATATTTAATGAAATAAAAGTACTAACAATAATTTGCACATCGTCAAGCGAGTCAACAAAATATATAAACTTTGATAATCCTAGAAAATAAAAAACGTTTTGTGACTTCTACGTATGTCTTAAAAAAATAATTAAAAATATGTTTATAAAAACTTTGCACTGATGTATTTCAAAATTGGTATGGAAGTGTTTTCATTAAATCATTCTGTACGTTTACGTTAAATAAATTCTTATTACAATCGTATTGGCTTGTGTATTTTTATTTGGCAGCTATTTTTGTTATGAAATTGTTTTTCTGCATTGTATTAAGTGCATGTCGGTAATATGTGGCAGCTGCCAATGTTATGCTACAAACACTGCATTTCTCTGAACTTAATACACAGTTTATAATAACTATACACATAATAAGCTAATTAATGTTGACTTTCTAGAATAGACTGTATTGTAAAATAAGACTTTTTACATATCAAATATATATTTTACGCCGTTGGTTGGTGTTTCTTATTTAGTTTTTTACTCGTTCCAATCCCAGCACAAAAGCAATAATTTACTCTCGCTGTATTTGCATAGGTACAGCTGTACGCTCGGGGCGTATATGAAAGGCTCGTTCTCTGCAAACAAGCAAATGTTTATAAAACGTCTGCCTTTTTACTATTTAAACTGAACTCAACTATTGAAATTCAGTTTCTAGTGCACCGCATTTCAATGAAGAAAAGATCTTTCAGAGGCGGGGAGGTTCCGACGTCGGTTGTTTTAGCTCGGGGCTGGGAATCTGCGCTTTTTTATTTTCTTTCTCTCTAGACGCGATAAGGATAGTAATTATATATAAATGTTGTTTTATAGGATTTGAAACCTATTTGCAAAGAATAATTGTACTTTTAATGTTTTTTTAAGTATCCATTTTTTAAGCGATTATTATTTATGTTTGTGTCACCACAACGTTAACATAAATTTATTAATATCTGCTTTCAAAAATTTTAATTAATATTTTGATGCATAAAATAGGGATGTACAAAAATAAAATTAAACACTGAAAGATAATTACAATTAAAATTTAATCAAAATTTGAGACGCCAGCGAGTGGGGCTAAAGCAGTTTATTTTTCTGCTCGACTTGGAATTCACTTCGTCGAAAATGGTAAGACAACTTTTGGCACAGGAAAAAATAAGTAACCGAATAGGACCTTTAATGTAAGGCTTCTTTGAAGCTTTTTGATCAAAACGACGCTGCGAATGACAGGCTTTCGTGTGGTTTTGTGATTTTATTTGATGCATATAAAATAGAGATATACAGTGAAAAATATCTGTTAGATGTATATATACATCCAAAAAATTTGTTTATAATATTATTTGAACTGACTTTTTTACTTTATTTAATAATTACTTCAGAATAATATTGTGCAGTGCAAGTACATTTGAAAACACGAGTTTTCGTACCTCCTTCATATGAATTTTTAGAACCCACAAACAAAACATTGCGGAGCCCGTTTTTAATTCAGCCACGGCGGAATGAGAAAACACCGCTTCTTACATTTTTAATGTTCTGCCGTGCTATATCAAATACAAATAGTAAAATTATTTTATGCAGAGCTTTTAAATAAGTACCTATATAAAAGTTCTAGAGTACAAAAATAAAAAAACCTAATAAATAAAATATTGATGTTTTATTAGTAAGTAGTTTTTGACAAAAAAATTAGATTTTTGACAGATGTTTTAAAAAAATATTCGTGTTATTTTTAAAACCAAAGATACAACTATTCATATTTAGCGTCATACATTAATAAATAGATAAAAAAATAATACAAAATACATAAGTTCTTTTGAATATAATTAAAATAATTCAGTAATTTGAAATGTCAGTTTGGTAAATACTGTAGTTTTATTGAAGTACAAAAAAATAATAGAATTTGTGTATTCTATTAATTTAATTAATTGTTACGTTATTCTGCTAAGGGGTATCTTATTCACTTTGAGATTCTTGTGAACCTTACGGTGAGAAGTTTAGGAAGTCAGAAGAAAGTTATAATGTCAGTGGAGTAACGCCGGCCGAGATTGCAAGTGCAATATGAACTCTGAATATGTAATGCTGCAAGCTCTTTTCAAGCAAATTTTCTATTATTATAAGATTGCACAGAGAAGTGAAATAAAACAGCTTTTGTGTGATATATTCAACTCTATTTCAAACATTTATATGCTTTTATAATGTATTTTTGTATTTTTTAAATGATTGTATTAGTTTTGGTTTAAAACTTCTGTCTTAAACCAAATACCTTTATGCTTTTGTATACGTTTACATTGTTTATATTAAATATACAAGTAAAATGCTTTCATAGAAAAAAAACACTTAACCTCTCTAAGTGCTAAATTTTATTGTTAAACACATATTTTTAAGGATAATGATTGAGTTCATTTTTTCAAATATTGAAAATTGATTAAAGAAACTCTTAGAAAAATATAGTGATTTGTATGGGATTCGAACCCGCATTCCACTATCACTAATCACTAGTACTAGGCAAGAATTTTTAACAATCATATCCTATAAATGAAACAACGTACTTATTATGCCAATTAAGAAATTTTAAGGAATGTAAAAGCGGATTTATATACAACAAGATATCCATTGTTGTATAAAAAAGGTATTCTATTCAATTAAAGGAATATGTGGTGCATGTAAACGCGCAGAAAACCTATAATCTACCCGTTGGCTGTTTAACTGCACACCACGGGCTGTATTTACTTTTCACGCTGAAAGAAATACCCTTTTCTCTTTCAGTTTTTTACTTAGCACAAGCCCGCAGCTCGGCTGAAGCAGTTTACAAGAAGCACTCGCCGCGGCGGAGCGGGCTAAGCGCCTGCGTAGCGCATTAACCCTCGGCGGAATAAAGCGCTACCAGACCCATTAGGGCCCGCCGCCAGAATGCACGGGGCTTCGCAGATTATTACACAGTGAGTCTGTCGGAGGCGAACTTTATACACATCAACCGAAATGAGCAGATCGCTTTAGAAAGTTCCGGTCTCTCCTGGCTGTCAAATTATAAATGCGCTTGCTTTGTCTGCGAAAACTGCTTTTGGATTCCCACAAGTAGCGTTATTTTTAATAGAAGGGATTAAAAGCTTTGTGCTCTTTTTATATTTCACTAATGAGACCTTTTCAAACACTTAAAAATTAAAAAAAAAAAAAAACACATCAGTTATACAAAGTATTTACCAAAAACTCAACATCAAAAGTTATACACACACATATATATATACACTATATTTGTATGCTACCACAACCCAAATGACACGTTTAAATTGGCCATGATGTATTTTAAATGTAATCGATATAAGAGTTAGTAACATTATTTCTATTAGTAGTAGTTTTATAAATTAAACCTTGAAATCTACTTCAATTTTAAAAAATCTGGATTTTTTTTTGCAGGTATAACAGGTTTCGTGGAATTAAGAATGTCGGAAAATGCAAAGCTCTATCTTTGAACTTTCAAAAGTAATTTTACGACATCAACGGAGAAAAAGCTATTACAAACAATTCAAACAAATTAACTTCTTTCGTAGTTTCAATTTGGCGAAACAGTAGAAAATTTAGACTCGACGAAAAACTTTGTTTAAAGACGTTTTGTATCCAGAAAAAGTTCAAACTCGTAACACTTTTGTGATGTATATTTTATTTTCTTCAAGGAACTTTTTTTGTTGTTGCATTCGTGCATTGCAGCGTTTTGTTTGAAATGAATGCTCGTTGATGAATCATTAAATTTCTTAACAAAATAAACGTGCTAAATTAATTATGCTTATTACAATGAAATGGGATTTTTTAAATTGACGGTTTGAAAAATGTTTATTTACCAGTTGCGATTTTCAGTCGAGTACAAAATAAATATTATAAAACTGTCCATATATAATTTATCTTCAATCTACTCTCAAGCTCCGATTTCAATCTCAGCACGAAGCAAGTGAGTTAATTATGCTTTAAATGGGAATTTAATACCTGTGCCTCCTTCATGAGGCAAGCAGGGCTGCATCTGCTCCGTCCTGCTGCCGGTAAACATTCTGCACTCAAAAGGGGTTAGTTAATAAACCTGCGTGGGGGTGCAAAACACAAAGAAGTGTGTGTCTATGTTACAAACGAGATAATTTATGTATAAAACTATACAATTCATACCAATGCATATAAAACATTGCCATTATTTTTAGTTAAGTATATACTCGTATTTATCACATAAACAAATCTTTTTAAAGTATTACATGCTTTGATCCTATTTCATGAGTTTGGTATTTTTACATTTGTATATATTAAAAGTAACCCGTGTCTGTCTTGTACACGAGCACTTAGTTCATTTGATATAAATTGGGTTAAACGTTTGATGAAATACACTCGGTTTTTCAGACAGATCCCTTTTTTATTTCAGAAATAAATAAATATAAGCAGGCAAGGAACGTACAATCTTTTTAGTTTTCGATGTTTTACCGCGAATTTATTGCTCTGAATTATTTACATCAGTATTTAAAAAAATACATCCTGAAATAATTCAACCGTGTTGATATATTCGATGTTATTCCGAAAAATTATAAATAAACAACAAAAGTTAAATTTAAAAAAAAATTCTTGATTAACCGATGTTAACTTGAGTATTTTTTTGACGTTTAAGTTTTGGTTTTGGGCCAGAAAATTCAGGTACTTCACAAACGCCGGCAATTTTAACAAAAGCGCCGAATTATGCCCATAACTTCAAATAACAACGACTGCCAAAACCCACAAACGCATTTAAAGGTATGTAACTTGAAACAAGATTTCTGTTCAATCGGAATGAAGATATACGCAATGTCATATATTATTCTGATACCTCCGCCGAAATAATAACTAATTTCCCGAGGCCCTATGCTGCAACATGATGAATAACAATACATTTCCCTGCGCTGTAGCGGTGCGGAGAGGGGAGGAGGAGCACCTCTGCGGCCGTGATAAATGCTCGCCATCACCCGACATCCCTCACCTTCAATGGAAATCAGCCCCGAGTGCCCAGCCAGTCTGCCTGCCGCTGTACACACCGGAGGATGAAAATATGATAACAATGAGAAGAATAAAGGAGATGAGTCACTTCATCGCCGCATACAAAGGCTCCGGAGAATGGGAGCCGGCGTGATTACTTACCTTGGCTCCTTTATTTTTCTCAGAGATGACAGACATATTAAAAAACTCGGGATGAATTTCAGAGCGAGGTACGGCGCAAAGAAAGGCCCGAAGACGTTAATAAAGTTCTGCCAAACACATATTTTCACTCCATTGTTAATAACGTCACCCAGATTTAAACTTTGCTTTTGACTTTTTGTATTATTCAATGTTAAGACGGATAAAATTATACTTACCAGAAATTAATATATGGACATAAATACACATCAAAATATAATACAAATTTAATTTAGTAAAATTCATCAATGATTTATATTTATTTTTATCTTGTTATAATAACATCTTACAAACTTTTACTACTTTACAAATATTCAATCATTGTATTTAAATTATACAGAATTAAATTGACTATAGATATTATGCATAAGACATATATTTAAATCATGATATAGTTATTTTTTTAAATTTCACTTAAAAAATATTTGAAACAATATAATCTACAATTTTTTATTGAATATTTAATTCCTTAGTAGTTGTATCATAGAAATAACAACAACATTTTGTAGTCATTTAAAAATATCGTTGATATACAAAACGTTTATAAAAATTATTATACTAATTAAAGATGAAAGATAGTAGACACAAGCATTAAAAGTAGTATATTTAATTCAATTATTTTCTTTTTAAATAAATGTTGTTTTTTTTGCTGTTCAATACAAATTTTGTTTTAAATTTGCAATGCATTAACATGATAAAATCTAATAATGAAAATTGAAAATATATTTTATTGGGCTGAAAATAATATATGTACAATTTTTTTATATAAGAGAGATTTACGATTGATCAAAAGACAATAAAAAAAATATTTTTGAGAGTTTTAAAAATGGCGCTATAATAATGGGAGGCGTTACGCTTGACTCGCACCTATTAGTCAAGAGTCTCACAGAGGTCTCGTGTAAAAGGAACTCGGGAACATTTGAAGTTTTCAATCTCAGTTCAAACAAGCGCGGGTCATTGGCGGGGAGGAGGGCGGGCATTTTAATCAGAACATCTTTCCTCTGGGGTTGTAAAAAACCCACCCCATTCTCTAACAATATTCACGGACCAACTTCAAACGGTAAAATGTCGAGCTCAGCTATTTCAATGTTTATTTCAGAATACAGGTGTCCCTGTTAACATCTATTTGAAGAATAATAATATTTATATTTTAAATTTTGTAGATATAAAATAAAAACGAAATTATGATAATTTCTGTGCAATTGTAAACCTCTTGAACATCAAACAATATTTAACCTTTTTTTTTATTTTAAAGCTGTACTAATATACCTAAAAAATATAAGATCAACCTGTACAAGGAAGTCCTTTTATTTACAGCACCTACCTTCTATTATCTGAGAAGTGAAAAGAGAATTGAAAAGAATACCTAGCCCATCTTTTATTTTACGTTTATTCTCGATTTTCTATTGTTACAGTTGTTTGTTTATTTTAATTTCAAATTCTCTTTATTTGTCATTTTTTAACCAGACTGAGCTTATTTCAAATGTTACTCAATTCTGAACCAAAATTTAATGTTATATAAAGTCAATTAATATTTGCAACTGATTTGAGAGTTTAATTTAATTGTTAAAATTATTTATCTCTATTTCCGTAATGAATCATTTCAAATCATTGACACAAATATTTTCAAATGAATTAATTATTTGGAGCCTGCATATACACCTAAATCCTCAGTAGTATTTATAAGTGAAAACGGTATATTTACTTTGTGGATTTATAAGGATATAATATAGTATTTTATAAATTAATGTATGAAAGTGTTAATATTTTTTTTTATATTTGCTAAACGTAGACGAAATGAAAAGTGTAGATGTTGGAAATGGGTTTCACGAACAACCCATAAAAAGGTTTGTCTATGGAAAATGGTGATCCCCGCTTTGTATAGGACGTAGCAGATGGCGCGCGGCGATGAAAACAGAATAGGCAGCGGAGTTCCCCTAAATTATATTTAAAAGCTGATTATTTCAGAAAGAACCAATTTTAACTGGAAATAATAAAGACTTCCTCCACTGTTTAGAAAATAATTTACGCAAAGGCAAATGTTAGCGGGCATTGTTTCATAATTGATTTCAATTAAGTTTAAATATTAATAATGGATAATACATTTTCTAACAAAAGTATCGAATAATGAGCAACTCTTATAGAAACTGGGTCACGTTTTTTGTTTTTCTCAAATTTCACCATTAAGCCGTAAAACTGTTTACAAATTTCAAATTAATTTAATTTAACAATTTTAATGTTTCAAAACGCTTGAACATAAGCACACTGAAGCCTTAAAAACCCATTGCTATAGAAATTTTAAACTTTTGAAATATATACATTTATATATAATATGAGATATATTTATTGAGTTATCTTAAGTAATATACCATTTCGTGGTATTTTTTTTGTTTTAATGAAGTTACGAATATTGAATTTATTCTTATCCTTTGATTTCGTTTGTACGACCTGATAGTTTCATACACTATTAATTCTGAGTATTCAGCGAGGCTTAAATTCGCCCTTATGCGCTGCCTGGAGCCTTTGTTTTGCAGAAGTCGGCAATAATCTTGTATTATTATCAATTTGGGTCGCAAGGCCAGTCATCACACTGGCATTATATAGTTACTGTCGTCACCACGGGCCCGTTTCTGCCTCGGTGCATCCGAATTGCACAACGAAGCGGCAGTTAGGAGTGTGCCGTGATACCAAATTTTACAATTACAAGTGTTTTCACATGAACTGATGATGTTAAATAACCTTAAATTTGTGCTGATACTCACATATAAATACAATATTATTTTCCGTTAACGTTTTAAGTATAAAATAATGTATAATGAGTCTGAAAACATTTGATATTTTGTATTCGTACAATATAGCTGAAAAGGAATAAATAGAATGGCTTTTAAATGTAAATTTAATTAATAGGTTTACTTTATAGAAACGTCGTCGAGCTTTTCAAATCGATCAATTTTAATTTGCAAGTTTAGAAAGTTAAATTAATCTAAAGGTCAATTTGAATCCTTTGTTTTCGTCTTAATAACACCATCTGGTCTCTTTATTTCAATATTACTTGAAAATTTATTGAAGGAAAGCTACTTCCTCATCTTTGTGATTATTTCTTTTGTGTTTTTGCCGAGAGAGTTAGTGTTTATCCTTCGTACCTTGGAGAGGTAGCATTATACTTCGCTACATTGAATGGGTGTTTTCAAGGGGAACAGGACTTTCTATGAGCATTACAGGATGCAGGAAAAGGAAGCGGAAGCGAGGGGACTCGGGGATGTGTGCGCCACTGACCGCAATAGTTTCATAAGAACCGTGCTTTATTCCGAGATAAGTTGTGCGTGTTCTATATGAAAGGTATAGAAAAAAGCAATAATTGTGCCTTTTTTTAAATTGTTGCATTTAAGAAAGAAGAGTATTTTTTTCTAGTGAAAAAGGTTATTTTTATTCTAGTTTTTTTATTTTATTTGTATATCCACACATTTAATTAACCTTTAAACAGCCATAGTTGTAAATATTTTATAAGATAAAAACTACAAATTGAAAAAAAAATATGTTTAAAAAATATATAATTCCACAGACTATCACGATATTAATTAAAAAGAGAAATCTAGTGTTTTTCCAATTAGCATTGAAACCATTCCCTCCCTTCCACGTCAGTTGATCATTTACCACACCGCCGGTAACATGATCGCAGCCTCTCGAGCCCGTATATAATGTGCATCGAGTATATGTACAGTGTACATACTCCATCTGCCTTCCTTCAGCTCGGTACATCATAGCACGCCCTATCGTACGAGCTAATTACCACCGTTTGGCTTCTGAAGTACAATGCAGGTCTTGTCACCCTCGAAGTCCTACGATCGTTATCTACCAGTATTGTATTTCACAGCACATAAACTCCCTCCCCTGGACGTGCTTTACTAGCTTCTCATTATTTGACCAGTGTTTTGTTTCTGAGAATTAAACCAAAGAGAAGTCCATAGTAATAAATTTAATGTAATACAATAACTTTGCTGTTAACTAATCTGGCGTGCTTGAGCGTTTAAATTATTACTTCTCACGTTAAAAATATTTTATTTTTACATTATGTACAGTAGACTTTAGAAATGAAACTTTACATTTAAAATTAAAATGTATTTATGCGTATATTCAGAAAACCTATTTACGTGTTAAATAATAAATTATTTCTGAAACTGAACTGAAACTATCAAATATAATGTTTTTACTGTTTACCTTGATAGAAGTTTCTAAATGTTAAAAGCCCTTTAATACGAAACCACTCGTCTACACTCTGCCTGAGAGCTCGAGACTTATCGGTCAATGTAGAATTGTATACCGCACAGTTTACGGTACTGGAGGCTAACGAGGACTTTAGCTTCATGGCTGCTCAGCTCAACAGAATCCACAAGGGACTATTGTATGAAGTCATTGTATGACGAGACTCACCTAGCTAAGTACGCGTGTTCAGATCTTCCATTACATATCTTAAGTACTTTTGCTTCCCGAGGGCAACATCCACTGTACCTTTTGTATCTCTTGAGATTAAGCTACTGTTTTAATAAATCAATTGCACTAAGCCTTTTTTTAAAAATACATTTAAACCAATGGTGCAATGTTTAATGTAAATGTTTAATGCAGTTAGTAGTGTTTTATTATTTTGTTTTCTCTCGTGTCGTTTTAAATCTAGTGAAATAAATAAAAATAAAACATAATTATTTTTGAGATTGTTAAAAATAAATATTGATAAAATGACAGCTAATTAACTTAATAGAAGCATAGGTAAACGTTTAATAATACTTTTTGAGTAAAGGAGCTTTAATTGTCTCAGTTCTGTTGCATTTACTTTTATATAATGGAGAAATACAAATTTACCACACATACATCTATGGAATCAATAAAATTACAATGAAGCCTCATGTTTATTTAACTTTATTTATTAAATTGACATTGTATAGATCCTTGAATAATTGAAAGTAAAACATAAGAAATGAGAAATATCATTTTTGAATTGACGATTTTCAAAGTTTTAAAAAATATTATTATACGATGTATCAAAGAAATTAAATATATAAATATAATTTAATCCAAAATGCTACAACTATTGTTGCGCAAAAAATATTATGTTATCTTTAATCGTTGACGCTTATAAGGAATAATTTAAACCTTTGTGGGGGAAGATATCGATTCAACCAATCAAATCTTCTGAACCGAATAATCATCGAACGAATACGAGTATACATGTCTTATTTTATGAAGTATGATTTGAAAGCAGAAGATTTGTCCACATCAACTCATACGATATAAGTATTTGTAAATAAACTAGAATTTATCCGGATACCTTATTGACTGTTATTGCTTTTAATAACTCATCATAAAACGAATTTAAATTTCACAGTCAAATGATGCCATTAAAATACATATTTATATATTGCTCTATTTTATAAATCAAAGCATTTCGCATGTCAAAAGAATGGTTATGTTGCGCAAGTCCTTGTAATAAATCATACAGTGACGTACTCCGTATGAACTATTTTCAAATAACAGGTGAACAAATTGAATGTCGTTTGCTTTGACTTTGGTTAATTTTCACTGTACAGTATATTGCACACGCCGTATGTGACGGGAAACTCTTGGTTTAGGTGGAGTGGCCTGTGGTGGACCGTACTCGGCGCATTTAGCTTTGTTCAGTCATCCCTCTAATATCGAGTGCACTAGTACACGGCTGGAGTAACAGAATTACGTTTAATTAATTCAATCTTGTTTCCGTGACATAGAATTCTATATGGAAATTCGCTCCACGTTTTACATAATCAGCGGATAGTATTTTGATCGATATATGGTAAGTAAAAAAGTAAAAGAATATATATTCGATTTTTTTTAAAATATGTATATATATACATATATATGTATGTATATGTATATATATGTTTGTATAACTTGTAATAAATACGTGATATAATACATTTCGATGAATTCATTTGGGAACATTAATGATTTGTTGCGATACAAGCATATTCATCTTAACTAGCCGTTGATTGATTTTACTCGTTATCTTTAATACCCATTGTCTGCTTGAATTAATATAAATTACAATTTCTGTTGAGATCACATTCGAGTATCTATTGCTATAAGATATTGCCTCAGACAAACGTAATATTGATTAATCACTTTATTGAAAACAATAAGTCAGATCCCACAGGCTATATTGCATGTCATATCCAAGCTTCAATTTAATTGACAAGGTGCAATTAAGCGAAGTGTCTGGCTAATATCGGCTTTTATCCTAAGGGTATTAGAGATACAGCCTTAGGGTTATTGTGTAGGTCCCCGGTTTGGCTCGGGTATTGTGAGATCACCCCAGGGTCTCACATCCTGTCCTGCCATTGTAATTCATAGAGCGACCACAACTCTACAACTGTACTCTGTAAAGGGCACAAGCACAGCCACTGAAAGTACTTCCGGTTTCAACATAAGAAAAAAGAGAGGCAGGCAGGAAATGAAAATTTTACTTACACTTCATGACCACAGTGTAAATAATACTACCAAATTACCACAAGTAAATGATCCTGAATATTTCTTCAAATGTTTTTCATTTTATGTGTAAATTATGCGTTTATGTCGAAAACATGTTTTTATTTTATATCGCGCTCTTCACGATATTATCGTTTTTATGGCAAGTTTTATCGATACAGTAAATTTAAGTAAACGATAAAAAACTTTATATTCTATAACGTTATCTTCGTGTTTAATTTTATCTTTACAACTGTACATCTTTTCGACATGGAAATGCTGCCATAAAAATCAGACAAACAAAACGTACAAACTGAACTATTAATTGGAGTATATTTGAAATTGAACTTACCTACACGTTACAGTTTTTCTTTTTCAAAGGTAAAGTGCTTTAGACACGTATTGATGCCGTTAATAACTTAAATTAATTTCTGCGTTACGTAACTCCTTGCTCATGTAAAGCACATATTTTGTTTTTATATCATTTGTTAATATCGGAGTCCAAATAATAATAAACTACACAAACACTGCGGATGTTAATTAATACCTGCGAGAGAACATGATGCCAAATAGTATCGACATACATTTCTACAGTAAATGTATTGCACCCGATTTCGATATTAAAATTAAGTTCTTGGTTATAGATGAACATTATTTAAAAAAATGAATTTATTAGAGGTAAAAGATAAAACCACGAAAATATTTCACACGTCAAAGTGTTGAAATGATCATGATTTTACTTTTAATTTTTAAGATCAATATGAAACCCGAATGTCAAACTACTGATTTTAACAAAAATTTAGTTAGTTAAGATTTTATAATTTTGATTTAAGTTTTACATAAAATATATTTTTTGTAATTAGAAATTGAGATCAATTTTAAGGAGTAATTTGTTTGTAAAGCTATTATGGGGCATCACCGCAGGTCATGTCTCGGGGCAGGCTCTCGAGCGGCCGGGCGAGTGGGAGAGTGGCAATTAGTGACAACCGCCGCAGCCCGCCACTCCCCTGTCTGGTCTAATGACTGCTAATGTACAGACACACTCCTTAAATCATCACTGCCTCACCAATATATCTACGAAAGAATATAAATAAAAAAAGGTCTAGTAACTATCTTTACCATCGATATATTTTTTCTACGAAACCACGCCAGTAAAATAAATTACAACTTCCTTGCGTATTTTTCCATCCATGCTGTATTCTGATAACGTACGTTTATATAATTTAACAATTTACGGAACAAGCATAATTCACCCGGAAAATATCTTCATGAATAAATGGATAAGTAGGAAGTCGCCAAACAAACGTGGTTCGATATTTTCGCCACCAGAAAGTTGGCCGTCATCCGTAAGGTCAACTAGCGTCAGCGAAAACTCCCGTATTATTAGGCAATAAATAAGTCCTACGGCGTATCAGAGCAGGGGATAGCTTTTTTCAGGCCAGCGAAGTTATTATACCATTATAATAGGTGAGCTGTAATGAAATTTGCTCAAAGTATTTTGGGATTTTTTGGTTGCTTAATTTTCTGTCAAAATAATGAAAAATTTTAATAAAGTATATACTTTTAAAAGTTTTCGCAGAGAATTTACGTAACTAGAGGACTCTTTAACCTTTACAAAAAATTATAAGTACTTTTTTGTGATGTCAAAGCGACCTTAACTATATTTATCGTATTAGCATGCTCGGTTAAGTCATTTAATTTAAGTTGTGTGTTCCAATCAAGAGCCTGCAAGTTAACTAAGCGCGGGTACTCGGTCTCTCTCAATTCAGAGGATTTGCTCCGTGTAGTGGAAGAGAACCACAAACTCAGTTACCTGAACGCTACACGTCATCATTGTTATGCAAAGGTTGTTTTATCTCTAAACGTCAGGTAAACTACGGAGAGGCGAGAGGCGCGATGCAACATTTTCAGCAATCTCTTACTGTTCCCACCGGAGGAAGTATTAACTGGCAGTTATGAGGTAAGTTTGGCGAGAGTCGATTGTTGCGAGAAGGCACGCGAAGAAAATTTAATAAAGCGAGTGCCGCTTTGTTTATGCGTTCAATTCACCGATCGCCTTGCGAATAAGTAATCGAAAACTCGTGTTGCCGTTAAGAAATGCTTTGTGATTTTGTATTGGAAACGAGAAGAAATAAACTTTCGTTAAGTAATTTATTAAAAAAAATAATAATATCTGTTTTTTTAAAAAAGAAAACGCTTTATTTTATATTGCTTTATAAGTATGTTGCTTTTATCTTCAAAGGTTGAGTAATTTTGATTCCACTGCATTCAAAATTTATATATGCATTCACATCATATTATTATGATTTTACAGTTTATGAAGGGAATTCCATGACATGCTGTCCACTGTGTGAAATAAACTCTCGTAATCCGGCCACGGAGTCCAGCGCCATCCCAGCTGGGGCTTACATGACTTGTGAGTAGCTGACGTGGATTGTCTGAATTCATTCGAGCAAACTTAACACGTATTAGGGCAGAGACTGCACGGGGGAAATGCCGCTAAGAACTGCAGACTTTTTAGTATAATTCATTTTTAACAAAATTTAATCGAATGAGTTTATTTTTCCGAGCACATAATAAATTACTAAGCGCAAACGACACACAACTGATACACAACGCCATATTTTTTAATTTGTTAATTATTAGAAACCGACAACTTTTGATGAAAAATATACATACTGTTTATTAATAACAACTTGGAAAAAAATATTTCATTTCCTCGCAATAATTAAAAATATAAAAACGGATCATTTTATTTTAATTTAAAACGCGCGAAAAAATGAGTTGATTCCTGTCAAAACAAAAAGAAAAAATACCCCGACGCAAAGCGTTAAATTTTAAATGATAAAAGAGAAACAGTCCAAACAACGCCTGCAAATAATATCCAACATTGATATCTGTTTCCCAGCTCCGCTGAGGCCAGGGTTAGGCCCCGCTAAGGGCGGGGGAAGCCGAACAAAAGGAAGACAAGAAACGCCAGATGAAATGTGAGAAATGAATGTTACCATCTGCTGGGCTGAATTAGTATGGCTAGACGAGTTTATGCGAGAAAACTGTACTACAATGGGCTGTCTCTCTGGATCTGTCTTGTTTTCTCGTGGGATTACCGCGTCAGATGTATGGGAGTTGTTTGGTTTCCGTGTTGTTCCTGTACGCGACTTGTATGGGTTAGTACAGGTGCCAGTTGAAAAGCTTGTAAATGGTTTTTCTGTGTGTTAGAGGTTTTTGTGTCGTTAAATTTAATCATTGCAGTGTAACAACGGCTTCAGATTATCATATCACGTATAATCAGTACGCATTGTTGTGTTTTTTAAAGTAATAAAATAAACTTTGTTTAGTTTTTCTAACAGTATAATTATGAAATACGATACAAAATGTAAGGCTATTCACATTTGTTTGTACATATTTTCTTAAAACTTCAAATGTAGTCGGTTGAGACAAATTCGCAATTAAAGCATAATATAATTTTTGTTAACATAAAATTTGTCGTTCGTTCCAAACGGACTACACAATCCGACGGAGTTAAATTAATAAAGTTCAAAACTTTATAAAAGCTCCATCGAAAGCGTTTTAGATAAAATAGATATTCAAATATTCGTGCCGAACAAAGGGCAGTCATGAAATTTTCTTATTTCAGCGAAATTTCGATACCGTAGAAGGGGCAAACAGTTCCTGAATAATGGAATAAGTTTGTGGTCGCTTTGTTTTGGGCGCCGCTCCCGACAGCGACTGACCGGCCGGCGAAGTACGAGCTTTCCTTTATACTTCCGATACACGGCGTTTGGCCGCTGTTGGTATATTGTCATAGTATCTCACCTGACTCGTATCGCGTTTGACATGACATAATCATTGTTCTATTTTCACTTGAATTAAGTTTGTTCAGGCAAGTTAGTTTTGTACGAGGTTATTGTACAGAAGTAGCGACTTTCATGCTAAACTTTCACTTTGAAAGTTAGAGTGGACAGACAATCGTTAAATGATCTAAGAGTCCAAGATGTTTAAATATGTATGCGATTGTTTTCATGAAAATTTCTAACTTTCCACATTAAGTATTAATAATCATCCATGTTTTATTTTTATAATAAGTTTCAAAAACGAAAACCATGTTTCATTAGAGAAAAAATATTTTAATAAATTTTATAATTTAAATAATCTAAAATTAATCATGAATATTCCTTGTTATTAAAGCCATTCCAAAATAACCTTTCATGTAATTTCTTAAAGATAATTTAGATTCCAGAAGTGTTCGGCGGAAATACCACCCCGAGAATATTTCTCGACTATTGAGGCTCGGTAGGAAAGTTAATATTTCGGTATTGATATCAGGTTGCTTGGCCATTGAATTTGCGGTGCGTATCCCGGGAGACCGGGGATTTCCGACGCGGCTGGCAGCTTTTGGCAGGCAAATCTTATTAAACATTCACGTCGCCTTGGTCTCACGGAAAAACAACATTTAACCCTTCTGGTGCGAATAATGCTTTTTATTCTCAGACATCTACGAGAATTGCTGAAATGTTGTATACATATTTTATACGGTAGTATGCGTGAACCGCGACATCTATTTAAAGAAGAAAATGTTACAGGCCAATGTTCAAAACCAACTTATTATATTTACTCGTATATATATATATATATATATATATATATATATATATATATATATATATATATATATATATTATATGTATAAATATATATGCCTTTACCTTTAAATAAAAAAATAAATAAAAGCAACATGTATATACAATAACTCACACTTGAGACAGTCACCTTCAAACCTTCCACACAAAACAACATAAATCTTGCGGAGGCTTTGTCCTTATCGAAACCAGTGATCAGTGTTTCGTGAAAAGACTTTTGTCACATAGACTCCTAAAAAAGTATCCTTAACATTTTTGTTTACTTTCAAAACCAATATTTTTCATTGCGCCAACTTATTTTGCCATCATTTGAGATACATGATAACGAAAGTGATAATTCCTGACTATATTTTTTCTTTTATTCTCATTTACTTTTTTCAAGAATTTTTCAGCTAGTTGTTAGTAAATTGTTATCCAATGTTCTGACGATAGTTATTTTTTTATGTGGAATGTCATAAATGCATTGCCTAATTTTTTAAAGAACTTTAAGTTGGTATGCTTTCCTTCTAGCTAGAAAATAGGCGCCGTTTGCCATTTAGATCAAATAGTAAACGCTTTATACTTTAAGCTTTGACTTTGAAATCAAAAATAAAAACAGTCAACAATGCCAAGAATCAAATTATAAGATTTAATTGTACTCGCATAAAAAAAATCGAAACCTAGTTTTTATTCCTACTTTTTCAAAACAGACTTTGGTTTATTCGTAAGTTCAAAAAAATTTAATATCTTCTTTTCTCAGATTCTAGATTTGTTGATACTGCAAACTTCTTCGTAATATATATTTAGGAGCCAAATAAAGTACGCCTTTGCAAATTTATTTGCTAGCAACTCAATTAAATTGAACATGTTTAAGTTCCACGTAGACAAAATATAAATAGAGTTACATCTGTCACAATTTATTAAGCATGAATCTCGAAGACGTGGTTCGAAGCGCGTAGCTACGGTGTGGGCCGCAGCGTCTATCACATGCGTCCCGCGCCCTAAGCGCTTGCCCGTGCGCTGAATCGGAAGTACTTTTATTGAATAGTATTGTGGGCCAGCCTGCTGCATAATGCGGCAGCCTCGGGGCCCCGGCCACGCTTGGGAGCCCCTGGCATTTAATAAAACTTTATTGGAATTCTTTAAATTGGACTGCGCGCGGTTTGAAAGCGCACGCCGGATATAAGCGTTATCAGCTCATAGTATCGAAATAAATTTTCATATAATATGCGAGGTACATGAAGCATATTTCAGATAAGTAATTACTTTTAATTTGAAACCAATAATAATATTTTTGCGATTATATTAACATCGATAAAATCACTTTGAACAAAACAGCCGCCATGCTAAAATAACAATGATAAAATAAATGACGCTTTGATGGAGTTTATTTTTCATGCGTTTGAAAATCTTAAGCACCGTAAACCACTAATATGATAAAGTTGAGCACTTGATACCATCTATTATGTGACTGTCAGCCATGCACAATGGAAGTTTGGTTTAAATTGTCACAAATGTGTAGTCAGGACACCGTGTAGTGTGTGGCCCGACTGCATGGGCCGCAGGGCGCGGTACTTCACCAATTATTCACGGGACTTAGATAATATAGTATCCGATGCGAGTCTTGCCTTGCTCTTGTCAAGTTCTGCCTGAAGTTTGCTTCCATTCCGGATATATTTACAAGTTAACCCGTTCCGCTCATACCAGATAAAGTGCCTTCATTTCTGTTAATATTGATATTAAGTGTTTGGATAAGAAACTAAATATTGTTCCATGTGTCGGTGTGGGAAACTCGCTGTAAGATTACTTGATCTAATTTAGATCGTGTTTATACTGTAAACATTGTTTGCCTTTTCCTGTGGATATCATATTTCCCTCCACACGAAGAAATCCGTAAAACAATTTGAGTAGACTCATAATAATATTATATGTATGTATGTATATGACAAGAATACAAAAAAAAATATTACCCGCCAAAGTAGTAGTGTAATAAATTGTCCTTAAATTTTTTTAATAACTGTCATTCGAGGTTATTAAAACATTTTGTACTCTCATATAAAAACTGATATTACACACATTAAATATAAAAAACACATTTTTTTATGGACTGTTTGTACAATTAAATAAGGCTTGATTTTTTTTATTGTAGATATGCTGGACGGGAGAAAATATTTCTTTAAATATGAAGTTTATTTTTAACTTTTGTCATTGTTTTATACTATTTTTCAGGCAGTAATAGTTAACATGGTTTATTTATAGTAGCTTTAAAATGTATACATGCTCATTTACACCTGAAAAGATGAATACAATATTAAATGAAGTAGTAAATTTTCTTAAGAAATATCGCTTTGATTATGAGTAAATAATAATTCACATATGTTGTAAAAACCAAAACTTTGATGAATCGATGCTTTCCGTATCATTAGTCATGCTTTCGTATTCGGTCAACATGACAAAGACACCAATTTTTCCCGTCAATTAGGACTCAATTAGGTGCACACATCCCGCACCAGGCAGGGATAGTTCCCTGATTGACCTATTTCCGGGCTAGTGATGTGCTTACACAATACAGGCGGACACCACCCCCGAAACTGCCTCCGACCCTCCGGTCTCCTGCAGCCTGCATCCGTGCACCCCACTCACCCCCGCCCGGGTCATCGCACTATGACGTAACCGATAATTCAATCAAACTATGGCATCCACGAATATTATTCAATTACCCAAAAAATATTAACAACACAATTTATCAACGAATATAAGATCATAACGGCAATCTTCCTATTAAAACTTTCGTAATATTTTCAAATGAAAAAATTAGGTGCTGCAATATAAAACTGGCGAGCCAGCGGAAAACTTTTTATTTATACGAAAATCTTATTCTTATAATGATAAAAAGACTCCGTGGGTTGAAAGTCATTTGGTTTTGGTAATGGAATTTTAATGATGTCTTGATGCGAGTTGGTAGTCTCTAAACAGCCTTTCTTACTCAGAAAAACTTTAATGCTTGATTTCGAAATCGGTATTTTTACTTTAGATTTATTCCTTTTTTTTGTCACCAGTCCATAAAGCCTTATTATTATAACAATAGGATTCTATAAATTTGTAATGCAAGTTTTTTGCTTTCCGTTCTTTTTTAAGCTGCAGTGCCTCTTGTTATGCAGATATTAGTATAGTAGCGAAGCTTAGTGTTTTTTTTATTTTTATACTGTACATCATTTCGTCCCTACTTACAAAATTGTATTGATTTGGAGGAAAATGCTTAATAACGTCGTTTAATTATAAAATATTTTTAATGTCTACTTTTTTCGTATTTTATTTCTGTAGTATTATATTTTAAACTCCAAATATAAGACCTCTCCGGGATAGTATTATTCGATACCCTCTGCTGGTCTGCGCTATATCACACTCTCGACCCGATTCACCTCATCAATCTGCCTACTTTTTGCACTGCCATCAATGTCGGGCGATGCATCTAATGTACTGGTCGACCGATTTTTCAGAGACAAAAGGAGATAAAAATCTTCTTAGCGCAGCGTTTTTACAGTTAAATCTTATGTTTTATTAACAATTAAAATAAACATATTATAAAAGCTTAACACGGTAATCTGTTGAATAGAAAATTAATATTATATTTTTTGCCTATGAATTCACAACCAATTTACCTCAAGTTAGATTGAAATTAAATTCGACTTTAAAATTTTAGTCACGTGACGATTAGAATAATTATTAATAACTGATTAATTATCTAAGCGTCGCGAATCTTAAGTCTATTTTTGGTATCATATGGTTTATATTTTAAGATTCAGAGGTCGATTTCTAACTTTCAATAATATCGAATTTATATGAACATGTTCATTTAAACCTGGATTTCTAATTTTTTTCTAAATTATTGTATTATAACAATTGTTTTGTTGAGTATTTTTGCATGGATATTGGAACAGTGTCATAAAACCTAGCGTATCAAGTGGGAAACTCGATAATTGCATTCTGGTCGTATTTGCACAGACTCGGTACGTTTCCCGAACTACCATCAATTTTCAAATACTTTTGTAGACTCAGTATTCACGTTTATTTCACATTTATGCTGGAAACTACGTATCTCTTTTTATTTTTTAATTGGAATCGGAATCAATTATATCTCGATAAAACGCAGCGCTGCCCTGCGCCTGCAGTTCCAACAAAATTACGGCACATCGAGATTATTGAATATTTGATACCGAACATTGCTGTTATTTTTCTTATTTAATTAAATTTTACAATAGAACTAGTATATTAATTTTTTTGGACGAATGCCTTCTCTAATAAAATAAAGAGAGTTTATAATGATTTCAGGCAAATGTTGTGGGTACAAAAATATTACTGTATAACGATAATAGGGAATTTCAGAACAATGCTATATTTTTAAAATACATTATTTTAATATTTATCTTTCTATCCAAATAACTCACTCAATAGTAGATCAATAGTTAAAAAATATGTGGTACCATTTTTTTTGGCGTGTACGTATATAATCCAATACAAAAACTGTTTATATAAATGACAAAAATATACCATCGAGTGATTGTAAATTGAAAATAAAAATTTATTACATAACTTATAATGTGTCTATATTTAAAAAAAATATTGCATTAGGAACACGCACAAGTCTTTGATATCCTTTTTAATAAAAATAAACCATGCATCACAAGTTCCAAGAGTTATTTATAACTAAGATTATTTTTAAATCCGGGACCTAAAAAATATTTTCATATAGCAGTATTTACGAAAGATATATTTATTTTTAGATAGACGCTTTCTAAAATAAACTATGAATTTCAAGTTAAAAAAGCACATTGTAAATAATATTATTTCACAAACTTTATTAAATTTCGCACGGGGGCAGCTCAGGGAGGGGTGCGCCTGACCGGCTGATGTGGGTCAGGGGAAGGTTGTTCACATTAATTAACAAACTAGTGTTCGGGACGTAAACAGTTGGGATGTTTGGATAATCTAATTAGTTCATTTCATATAATTTCCAATTCACTGTGTCACAGCTGACAGTCCGCCTCTGTGCTGCGGTCGGCCCGTAACATTGTTATTCATATTCTACAAAAGCGTTTTTTGTGCACTTTCTGCAAAAGAATACATTGTTTGCGGTACATGAAAATTGGTTTCGTGTTTTGAATAAGTAATTTTTTACGTTAATAATTTAAATTATTTTTTATAAGAGAATTCTCTTACTGTTTTTATGATAAATATGTAGTTTGCATCTACAACTTGTGAAAAAAAATTCCGATCTATCTGCAGCAATAATGGAAGAATTTTCGGTATCAGTAGAAATTTTCTACTTTAAAATATAGCTATTATTGCACATTTTTGGACATGGTGTTAAGCAACCACTAGAGATACTTTATATAATTTGTCTACTTTATATTTTAGGATAAAATTTTGATTTATTAATTCAATTCAATTCACTAATTGTGCATTTAATAATAAAATATATATGACACTCTTATATGAAAAATTACAATGTGAATTAATAGCTAGAGGCACTGTTTACGCTTTACGTATTAAGATTTGATTAATTACTGAAAACTGTACTTTATATACTGAGTTCATTCGATTTTGAAAATAGGTAATTAGCAATTTCAACAAAACTTCCTTTGAGAGTTAAATTACCAAACAATGGCCACAACTGCTCTCACAACTACCGCGCCGCTGCCTCCCACAGAGCGCTCTCTCCTTCCCTCCCGCGCAGCCATCTCTCTCGCACATCGCCGAGCATTACAAACATCCCCTATCAATCGAACAGTGCTCCACACAAATTTCCTCCGCGCGAAACTGCCGTCCTACGCGGTTTACATACATTTTACCGGTTTCCGCTCCCGGAAACTTGCTAGGGAGGGTGTACATGTTTACACAAGACTGCACACTGACCCAAAGCGATCCCTAATAACGAATACGGCCATTTGCATAAATTTTTGATTAACATTCGAGCCCGCAGCTAACCTGGCAGCCCTATAATCTGTGTAAGAATAAATCTTTTTATAAAAATCCCACAGTTTTTATGGATTTGCATGTGCTGACTGTTCCTGAAAATAAATTGAAGAGGTCTCCTTTGTCAGGTCTCTTTTAAACACGGGCTTGCATTGAACTCTCGACATATTTTTTATGAATATTCAAATTATTTCTAGTGTTTCTTTTTAATGCACCACAATACGATAAATATTATTTGACTTTGATTTTAACTTACACTAAAGCTCCAACTGTAACCGAAAATGCATTATTCAAGATATCGGATGACTTATCTATTGCTGTTTAATTTTTTTTCTGTTTTTATACATTTAAATAGTTTTAATTTTTATTTCAGTAATTTTTGGAAGTTATTAATTATCAAAGTATTTATTTTGCAGACACCATCACAAATGTGACTGTTATGTACGCAGTTCTCGCGCTCCGCTTGACGGTATAATTGGCAATTTCAAATTTTGTATAACTAGACCTCTCATCTATTAATTCAACGACCCTAGGTATTATTATATAATATAACTCAATAGATACCACGTATCCTTCTATAGTTTATTTAACAAGTCGATTTATTTAGAAAGGCAGCAGTAGAAAAATAACTAGATGTACCTACACCTACTTTACTTGTAAAACGAGTTTAAAATGAAAAAAAATTATTCACTGAAACAACTTTAAGATCAGTACTAAATATATAAACACGATTTGTTTATTCAAAACAGTTAAAGATTTGTTTATCAAGATATAAATAAACCGGTTGTTTAACTTTGCTTTGTTTCTTTCGCAATACACAATCACAATTCCAACAAACATAACTGAAATTTGTAACTTAATTTATATAAGTTTATCTTATACTTTGTAAAACAAAGAATAATCTAAATATGACGTTTGATTCACTGGTTAGCTGATTATCAAAAAAGGAGTATTTTAACTTTCCGCATTATATGTTAGTAACGCGTATTTAAATAATCTTTTAAGCTTTGTAAAAAATGAGGCGGTGAAACTAATTTTTATTGCTGATTTAATTTTAAAAAAAGTAAAAATTCAATTTGAAACTTCCGTGCTTCGCAAGCCGAATGCAGAAATTGATAAGTGAGCGATTCCATTTAACAGAAGAAAAAGAGGTTGTTATCGGCACGCTGCCAGTAACCCGGCCATATTATAAAGAGAAGATAGGGCTCCGGCGCTGAGCTTCCGGCCCAGTGAATGCGCCCGTATCTGCCGGGAAACTTTGCAAATCTTCAGAACCGCAAGTCTGCCTGGGAACACTTTATCGGGAATCTTTCACATATTGGATTGTCCGAGGCTTAGCTCTGAACTCTCATACTCTCTGCGGACTCTCTGACTGACTGGCCGCGATAATAGCCCCGCAAATAGCGACCTGACAATGATATATCGCTCCGTAAATAATGAATAGTTTCGGATTGTTTGTGATCTCTCGTGGTCTTTAATTGAAAAGGAATGTTGACTTCCACCGTGACATATTTTGATTAATTTATTTATTACTTATTTTCCTAGAAAATGTTTCATTATTGCTTGAAAAAATATTAATAACAGCGTTTTAGTAGATATTTTACCTCTCTTGCATTTTTTTAATCAATTTCTTATAGGCATATACAATACATTTAAAAAAAGTATATTTAATCATAAAAATTATTTCTCATTCTTTTTTTGTATTTATCTGATGAATTTGAACGTAAAGTTTTTTCAATTATTATTCAATATAAGCATTTTTATCAGTGATCTTGTTTATGAAGTATGGTAATTTCCAAAAAGCGTATTCTGTAAAATTATAATTTCTCATAAACAATTAAGATATATAATCTTGTAAATTGAATACAGCTTTGCGAAATAAACAACCCTTTTCCTGGGCTCGGAATTCTCGAGAAATGTTTTTTTTCAAAACAAACAATCCCGCTGATTACATTCGACTCGCAAAAAATGTATTTTTATTTATGCAAAGAGAAAAGTAATTGAGTAATATGGCAAATATTTGCTGCCGGGCGAAAATAGATCCTCGCAGATTTAATAATCGAAATAACCATCACCATTTATTCTGTTTACTTTGAACCTTTGTGACGATGGAAATTTAATAAAGCGCCGGAAGTAGGTACTTACCGTAGACAAACAGCAAAAGCAGAACGACCGGATGCGCCGCTGGCATCCCCATCTGGCGGCCGGAGTAAGAACTAATTCTGTCCAACACCAGTTAGCACATCCTTCTCCACAGCGAACAATGCTGCGACAGACACTGGAAGAAAGAAAGCATTTTGATTATGAAGACGTACTTGCCTTGCACCGCGCCATACACCAGCTACAGCCATTCCCATGAAGTAGTCTTTACTATTTGCAACACCGGTATTTTAAGCAACAGCTTGCCACTTCTGACTTTTCATTAGGTACTCTGTAAAATGTTAATTTGAAGAAGAAACTAAGTTTTAATTATCAATGCTAGATTCATGGTTTTTGTATCCATAAGGAATCCATACAACTTCGAGCGCTCATTGTCCTAAATACCTTTTTTTCGTGCGTTCCCAATTTAATACATATCCCACACCTTGTCATTTATACTTGAAACCGGAATACACTGAACTGTTAATATTGTAATTAAACTAGTGTTTTTTTCCCTTTCTATGTGTATTTAAAATATATAAATATATATACATAACAACAAAAAAAAAACACACCAGCGCGTGTAGATAACCGCTATCTTAATTAAATTTGATATACTAAAAATCTTCTCGTAAGCATGGAAAGGTTTCCATAGTTCAATTAATTCAAACCTTAGTAGGTTTCCGGATTATCTCATGTACCATTATGTTACATGAAACGTATTATACTATATAATTTTTGAAGATTCGAAGCTTAAACCATCATCAGGAATATTTTATCAAAAACGGTGTAAAATAAATGAGACTAATGAAATTCCGAAAATATAAAAAATGATATTTTCGAGGTCTTTCTGTTGACAAAGAAATTGACCTGAACTTAAGATTTGCCATTTGAAACATTTCAGTGCAGACATTAAACAGATAATTCAAGCTTTACTGGTGGATCTTCGTGCTAATAGTAAAATTCTCAAACGCTTTTTTAAAAGTATTAAATTATTGTGTTTAGCTATCAATACAATCTTTTTTTTATAAGATATATTATTACTGATTTTGATTGATCATTTGTGTTTACTGCTTTGCATTAAACAATTATGCAACTGCGGGAACAGGGGTGCGTTACGTCAACAGTTTAGATAGAACAGCTATAACCTAGATAAGGATTACTAAATTACATTTCATCATTTGTTGAATATTATAGAAATCCGAGATATACACTTTTTGAATATCTTCGTGATTAAACGGATAGAGACAGTGAATATCTTTACTGCTCTGCTGACTACTCGAAATTTTGTAAATCACAACATGGCATGTACTATTGAGATGTTCAAGATTCCTTTAGCTGATTAAGTACGCAACTAAGAAGTTCAAGGTGATCGTCAAACCTCTATACAACAGAGTTGAAGTTGGTGGAATTTATTGAACTAAATTTAACGAATGAAATATGCTATAAATAATCTAAAATTGCATGTTAAACTTATTTAAAGAAAATAAAAATATATTTATATATACATAAACCAAAGAGGTTAAGGTATACCAAAAACTTAATGTTTAATGTTACAATAAAATAAAAAAATATTGGAAACATCTTAAAGATAATATAAAAATATTTGATCAACAAGTTTTTTGTACAAAATAAATAGAGACAAATATATTTTGTTCGTGATGATAAATTTCACGAGCCTTCGTTTGGAACGAAACTTGCTCCACTACCCTTGCCCTAGGAAAAGCATTAAATTTCAGGTTTCTTCGTAGTTGCAGTACTTTGTGCTCTTCTGGTTTGACCCTCGGAAACCCTTTCCATGACTAACGAAAATAAATAGCCGAAACCTGGTTTTCTTACTTGAAAACTTTGATAAAAACTTTGCTCGTATGTATTTGTCATCACAGGAAAAAATATATTTACTCTTGTGTTCAATTTTTGTGGATTTTACAGATTTTTTTTTAAAATTCAACAGGTTGTATGGTGATTAAAATCCATAGAAAATATATAATCTATTCTAAAACGATAAATTAAAAGAAATAATTTTATTCTTCTTATTTATTTATTTTGTGCAAAGTATTTTTTTTTCATTTTAAAAATTTCATTTTAAAATAAAGTTTAAAAATTAGAAACAAATCTTAAAATAAATTGGGACAGATTAAAAAATACAAATATTGGACAGGTTTAATAAAGGTTTTTTGTTATAATTTGTAAAATATGAAACTCGACCATATAATGAAAACGAAGGTACACGGCGAGCACTTAGTAGAAATTAATAAGCAAATCCTTCAAAAGCTTATAACACAGAGATGAAATTATAATTTACCCCGAGAGGTAAAAAACATTTAAATTTTAAAACTATATAAAATGATATGAAGTACTCATACGTACATTAGGAAGGATAAGGACACTATTTAATTATCCATCGTCTTTATTGCGGCTTTCTGCGGAGCCGCAGCCTCCTCCTCGTAAATGAGCAGAGTTAGGATTAACAGTGTTTCCCTGTCAGCTGATTTAACACATTTTACAGTTGTTAATTCTGTGAAACGACTCGTTACTTTTACTACACGCACAGCGTTATATACCTTGTTTAATGGTGTCTATAAAAAGATAACTCTATAATGGTATAATAATATTGTTTTATCTGGTCGCGAAAGATTCCTTAACGATATTTTAATATTTCCAGGTTTAATGCCAATAAAAATAAATTGTTAATTTAATTAAACGTTTAATATAAACTGTTTTCTCTATCACATACGTAACGAATTTAAATACGTATATTTATTTAAAATATAAAATAAAATGATGCAAGGTTTGTAAACCTATAATATTTTGATTTAAATATAATGTATAAAATGCGTGCTTGGCAGTGGCAACAATAAAGCCATTATTAAAGTACCGTTCAATTAGATGCACTTTTGTGGTTCAAAAATATTATTCATATAATTCCAAAAAATATAATGAAAAACGTAAAAAAATAGATAGAATATAATTATATAACTCACCATATAATTACTGATGCCACCAGCACACTAATTTTTACAAAAAAAAAAAAATCAAAACAAAGATGAAGAACGCCGCTTCTGTCTGAACAACGAGCGGACAAAAGAGTGAACGGAGAAACTATCTTGCGAAACTTTAAACATTAACTATCCCCAAAACCACCCGAGATAATCAAACCCGCGATAATTTTTCTTCAGAGCACTCAATCATCAAATTAACCTCAAACTTTCCAACTTCAATCGTGGTTCGTTCACGCGCGAAGACCCATCGGGGCGGAATGCCGGCGGCGCGGGCGGAGGGCGAGGGGCGCACGTCCGCGTCGGGCCGCGTGCAGCACGCGAGTGGCCCGAGCCAGCGCGCCGCCGGCCGGGAAAACTTTTTCAATTCCCCCACCACTTGCTCACCCCCCCCCCCTCGCCCCCCCCCCCGCACTCTCCGGCCTGAAGTGCTGACTTGTCACGTGGTCTCGACCAACTTCCAAGAGTTCCCGACTCGCCGACAATGACAACTTTCGAATGTTTACAATTCCGTTCGGCTGAAATATGCAACTTCTCGGCTGCAATCTAGAACGGGAGCCTACATTATATTTTTTATTGTTACACTGTGACATTTATGTTGCATTCATTTTTAGCGAGATTGTTTATTATTTTTTTAAGTTAAGCGCATTTATTTATCATAACTGACTCCTTTAACGCCTTCTATTTACTAGGAAATGTGTGTCACTACAGGGGTTGTAATCGAGGAGTTCATTAATGGAGAGGTTTAGAAAGGCATCTGCCGGTTCCATGATGACTTAGTGGATTTTATGTAGTTTGGTATCTCGGTGGAGTTGTGTATTTTGTATGAACCATGCCCAGTGGAAGATTTTATTTTGAATTAACTGGAGTGGCTATCTCTCAGGCTTTGCTTTTGACGACTCTGAATACTGTGGATAATGATTTTGAGCAGAGCATACTTTACGGAGATCAGTCGATCGAATGCTTTATCGGCATTATACACCCACTTAAGGACTCTGTTTACATAATTCGGCATTGTTGTGTTTTGCTGTTTACGTGGGTATACAGCACCCAATCAATGTTGGTGATTTTCAACTGACTCGTGTTTTATTTATAAATAAATACTCATAAACAAAAATAAAAACAAAGACTGTCGAATTTCATTATTTAATAAATATGAATTTTTAATTGTAAATTAAATTAATTATTAAAGGGTGGTTTCCTTTTAGACCCTATCGCGAAAGGTGATTCGCTGTTTGTTTTTAAGTAGTAAACACCTTCTTTTCTGAAATAATAAGAAAATAAAATTTAATCAATATATTATTTTATAATCATGTTTAAATCAATTTTGACATCTAGCGACTTATTTAGAAACCAATTTACGAAGAAGCCTTTCGCATTAAAGCACAGGTGGCGATATTGAAAACAGTAATGTGTTAAAATTGATCTATTTATATAATTTCACTGTTATGTTTATAGACTTACCCATAATTAATATCAAATCCACCCATATTGAGTGTTTCTCCTGTAGGTTTACAGTATCCTGAAGCGATATTGTCGTAACTTTCACAACGCATTGCTACAAAATCTACATCTAATAAAATGGACTCTGCGAAGAACCGATGGGCACGATTGTGTGCGCAAAAACCTAGATTATTAAATAGGTTAGGACCGTTTAAATAATAAATAGTATTATATATGCTTGTAGAAAACGTTTTTTCTTAATACCTCTATAATCTGTCCCACATCCAGGTTGACTGCTACCGCCATTGGGATAAAAGTCAACATGTCCAAGGGGAACTGAAAATCCCAAGTAACCTCCGCACGTGTGTATCACTTCCACATATTGTGCATCGTGCTTGTCAAGGCGGGCATGTTTGTTGCTTTCTGAAAACAGAGGCTTTGCTGGATCAAGGCCTGAAAAAAATAACCAGAAACTTATAAATTATACGAGTATAACGATTAGAAATCAGTATTTATTTAAATTTGCTTATTTGTGTTTTTAGACTTTGTGTTACTTGATGCTTCAAGTAATCAGTTATGTATAAGTTAATTTATACACAAAATCCAATACAGTATTCTTCAATGAATGGGTGAGAATTTTGTTTTTTTTTTTATTTTATTCTTACTAGTGTATTAAATAAAGGTCAAAGATGTGCTGAACTATTTATCTTTACATTAAAAACAATAGTGCAATGATGGTTTGCGTTTTATCATTTATTTTGGTGATATTTATAATATATTCATTCCAATACTTTTTTATGTTTGATTTATATAATAGATACTAGTTTTGACTTGTTAGTATTCAAAGTTTGTTTTAAGTCTATTGTTATGTCAAAAGCGTTGTGCATGATAAAGGATGAATTAAAAATCTTGTATGTTTACTAGTCGCTTCAAAAAATAAATATATGAAAGAATCGTCAATTGAGTTTAATAATTTTAAGTTCAAACATTATCTTAGGCAACACTTTTAATATAAATAAACGATCATTGAGAAAGTTTTTTTTTTATTTATTGATCTATTTTTTTTTTTCTTTAAAATAAGGTTTAAGTTTTCATTGCAATGCTTTGTTAATGGCTAACCGGTGATGGTGTGTATGGGTCCCTTGTTTACGAAAGCGCCAGCAATCCCGACCACATGGGCGCCCAAGCTGTGGCCGATGAGGTGGATGTCGTCCCCGGTGACGCCCTGGCCGATGAGGAAGTTCAGGAAGCTAGTGAGCCGCAGCCCCACGGCGGCCACGTTGTAGCTCGCCCATACGTAATTCACGTTGGCAGCGTAGTTCCAGTCGACCACAAAGATGTTTAAATCACTCACATTCAGGTACGCTGAAATTAATAAAAAATTCGCAAACATAGCACGTGTTAAACATAGTAATATTTAAAATATATTTTCATGTTTAGACCATTGAAAATATGTACAAACTAAAACGGTAGGAGCTTGTTCCTTTACTTTGAGTCTCACAAATATTGTGTGTATTCTTATAAACAAGGAACGTAGATTTTTGTAACAAATGTTTCTTCAACGATCATACAGACTTTCCCATTAGTAATTTGATAATAACAAGAAAAGTATTCATTATGATTTTGGCAACACTCCTCTTTGTAACGCCCATTGAACTAACTTATTGTTGATTATAAGTCTCAATACGACACCAATATTGTACCTTCCTTTACATTTTGTGGCATAGGGCTAGATCCATTGTTGTACCAGCCGTGAGTTAACACTTTGATCGGTAAACTTATATCAAAGTTAGATTCCCATAGAGAAGCTGCGTTATCCATCGATATAACTTGATATTCGCGAGGATTCATCCTGAAAATAACATATTCTTTAATCACAAATTTATAATATTATATTTAATATTTCCTAGCTTCGAACACAGTATTAAAGTCTTCAGAGGAGTCTCAAAACACTAGGTAAAAATTCATTTAATAAAAAACCTTTTATTTACCAGTATCAAAATCAAAAAATCGTAAAAAAAATATTGTACAGATAAATTATGTTTATACTAAGCCTTTCGACAAACATTTCAACTCGCCTTGCAAATGTAATAGTTTATTTTAAACATCTCTCGTGATTACTGGCCTGAGAAGCTAATCCTACAGTAGTGGATAGAGAACGGCCGATATCATTACAAATATTGGTAGTTCTTACTTGCCTCGTATACAGCCGGAATTCGACATCAACATGGGAAAAGAATAACTTTGTCATATTTGATAATTTCACTGATGGATATTGCTCCACACTGGCTGACCATACTGGATCGTATTTTGTATCTTTATTCAAGGATACTCCACATACTAAAATGTAACAAATGATATCTTTCAAATGTATTTCTGGATTCTAAATGCTTTAAAAGCAATTCAATAAAAGTAATATAAAAATTGATGCGATTACTCAGAATTCGTCTTTTTTTATCATAAGAATCATGCGCACTGAAAAATATGATATGATCATAAAGTTAATTTAAATTTATGCGATAGATTTTTTATCGTTAATATATTTTTCATTCATAGTATTTATATCATAGCACCATATAAAAGAATCTTACCACTTGATATCAATGACAGATAAAGAATCATGTGCATTGCAAATCTTTTAATATTTCACATAAACAAAAAAATCGATAAAAACACGGAATTCCTCCCGTCTTTATCACTATCGATTTTCTTATCACAAGTAGGGAATACCTAAATATATCAATCACGTCACATTGACAATGAAAAATTAACACTTTGATAATCTTGTCATTTGTGTCACATCAAAGATGACATTTTTTCACGATACGAAGTGAGACCCTCGACGGAGTGTTAGCATGGTGCTTACTGCTCGTGCTCGCACACTATTGAGGCGACCTCTAGAAAAGAATGAGACCTCTGACGGAAGGGGGCCACTTGGCCTGGCCCATAACGAATTCATCGACCGTCGATCATTTTTGCACATGGATTTCCTGAAAAGGCCGACGGTCAATTTGTTATTCTGTGTGTCGCGTCGCCGATCAAATATATCGCAAAAGAGAAATTACTTGTTTCAAAGGCTTGATGTCTATTTAAAATTGTGCTTTTAAAAATAAAACCATTTATAAAAATGCAACGCAAATAATTAAGCTAAAATGACATTTTTTGTATGAAATTGAACCGTGATATTGTTTTACTATGGCGAATATTTTTGGTCAGTTTTAAAATAATTTTACTTAAACATTGAACGCAGCACATAGAAATAAGAGGCGGATCAAAATCCATTTACTTGAACTAATATTTTGTGTTTATAAATTTATTTCAAGTGCGGTCAAATTCAATTTCTATTCAAATCACATTTCACTTTCGCATGTAAAATACAATAGATTTCATTCTAAGTAGTGAATATAACTCCCAAGACTCCTCTCTTGAATAACAAAAAGTCAAAATTTATGTTTACTCCTACTAGAGATCTTCATATAACATTCAGATATTTATTGTTTTTCATAGCTGGATATTATTCTTATCACTATAACGATAAGAATTATATTATAATATTTATAGAAATATTTTATTTAAATCTAAAACGTATACTGTGTTGATTACTGATCCGTTCGATGATAAAAATAATTTTAAAAAGTATGATTATAAATTCAATTTACGTATATATCAATAAAACAATATTTTTTTATTAATGCATTTAATCATCAAAAAATGACACGAGAAATAATCTGTAAATAAATTTATGTATTTAGCCTTTGTAGTAAGGTTTTTCTGCATCAACTTCTAATCCGAAAATTCCATACCTGTAAATATAATAATTATTCATTGGTATAGAAAGTTAATTTAATAAAACAATTAATTTTAGAAGTATCCATAAATTTAAAAAAATCATACGCTGGCTTCGGTTTTACTCCTCCCATATGTAGTTTGATTGGTCCCGTGCAGTTCCTATCCAAGGCGTCTTGCAGGCTGGCACAGCTGGTGGCCATGAACCCTTTATTGTCAATGGAGTTTTCCAAGTATCTAAAAGCCTTTTTATGTGAGCAAGGGAAGTTTATTCCACAGCCGGGCATGGAGACGCCTCCACTGAAATAAAAGTCATTATGTCCCAGAGGTTCTTTGGTTCCCAGAATGCCTCCGTTTGTATGAAGAACTTCCACGTAGGCTGCATCGGAAGAACGCAGGCGCTGGCTCTTGGGACCCCACAAAGGACCAGCGGGATCTAATCCTGAAAAGTTTATTGAGGTTTTTGTAAATATCGAAATCGTATTATTGTTCTAGAGCTATTTGTAAATATCAAAAACGAGGCATGTATTCGTGCTTGAAAAATAATCAAAATTATAAATCCGCTATCTTCTCTGCTTCTTTTTGAGTTTTAGTAAAAAAATACCTAAGAGAAAAAATAGCGAACTGGGTATGTATTCGATGTAAAGCATGAGCAAACGGAAATCTCAAGAAAAATATTAATTTAATCGGAAGTGTACAATATTTCAGTAAAGACCTTATATTATTTAAAATTCCCACACAAATTCTATATTATTGGGCTGTATGTAAAAGGCATATAAAATTTACTATAACAAATCACATCATACCTGTGACGTATCCAACTTTACCCCCCGCAGTAGATCTGGCAGCGCACCCAGCTAGCTGACCTCCGATACTGAAACCCATGATGTGCATATCCTCATAGGAGGCTCCTTGGCTCCCCAGCCAGTCCAGAAAGGCTCCAATGCTGGGTCCAGCTTTTACTGTATTCTTGACTGCAGTCGTGTATAGTCCATTTACTGCTTTATTCCAGTCGAGCGCTATCAGATTCGCATCCGAGATGTTGAAGAAAACTATATATACAAAGAATAAAATACGTAAAATTATTTTGATAAGTCCTGTTTTAATACATTGAATCTAAATAAATACACGTAACGAATTAAGAGTTTTGAGTTGTTTAAACCATATTTATTGTCTAATTCCTGTCAGGATATATTCGCGCCCCAAAAATGGAAGACAGTTTTTGTATTTTCAGCGATAATTTTCGTAAAACAAGAACTATCATCCTGGAGCTGCTTTGGTATAAATAAAATTGGTAAAAGTTCCACATAATGAAATACATATATTGTATAGACTCATGAAATTGTGATTGAAATAGCTTATTTTAAAATTTGTGTTTATCAATTATCATATTTCTACCACGTTTTCCCTTGTTTGGTATTCATACTCCACAGTTTATTTGTCTGTTATCGACTAAGGTATTTTGGCCTTGCCATTGACGACTCTCTTTAATTAGAAAAGCGTTGCTCTCTGAATTAAGAAATAATTATAAATTGTATCTTTCAACAGAACAGCCTTTTTATATTACGAAGTTTTGAAGTTTATATGTGTCTTGTTCACAAATATTTAATTATTGGTATGCAAACAGAAACCCAGGTCTTGTAGATCTTAAAGTTTCTCTAGTGAATCTCGCGAATACTTAACCACAGCTTATTGCAACTTGCAGAGGCTTATACAGTTTATACCGACTTAAAAAGTAAAATTATGAATACTTTTATGTAGATTTATATTCCACATTTATAAACTTTAGCCGCGTTCAAAATTAATATTTAAACCAAGATTTTTTTTATAATCTTACCGGCTGCCATTCCTCTTGTTAAAGCATTATCGGCTTGATCACCGAGTCCGTGGATTACAAACTTGATTGGGTGTTTAGAATCAAAATTAGACGCAGCCAAGCTATCAAGATCTCCTTTGTAAATGCGCTGTCGTTCGATAGGATTTTTTCTGCAACAAGGAAACCATTTTCGCTGTTAAGTATTTTTGATAAGGCTTCATAATTTTGCATGCTCTTATTTTAGTTAAATATTTTCATTATTTTCAAACCTTGTGTAGAGGTAGTACTCTAAATCGGTTTCAGGTTCAAATTTCCTTGGTGATGGAGTTGATTCATCCTCAAGTTTATCATCAAAAAAGTATTGAAAACTTTGATCATCGAGCTCATCAGGCCGGGTTGGGTGACAAGAAACTGAGAATGATTTAATTAAATATATCGATTTAGTTGAAGTGTGTGATTTAACAAACATGGTTTTGAAAGTAAAATCTCATTTCATTTTATGCATATTAACAGTTTTGAAATTTTATTTGTTATTCAGATTAAAAGGATATGTGAAGTAACATCTTGATTTCAAGGAGAATTGGGAATTTAGATCAGATATGGACCAGATTATTAAGATAGATTTTACAAGGTTATAAAACGATAACCTAGGAGAGACAAGTTGACATGATGTGAGATAGAGATATGATATGAGATGGAGAGATTGGTTAAGATTACATCATGTAAGTTTTTATATCTATGACTGTCGTGAACATGTTGCTTAGTTATTTGATGGTTATAAATGTCAACAAACTTCGTATATCACCCAAAACTAAATACTTAAAAACATTATTAAAATATTTTTAGCCATGTGCTAAATGTAACAATACTTACAGAAACTGTATGAAACATTAACATTTTAGTGAAGGTGTCTTTATAACGAGAATAAAATATAACAAATAAATTATAGTTAAATTAGAAAAAGGTTATAGTCAAGGTAAAATATTTATTTAACCCAAAATCGTGGAAAATTGTTGTTTGTTATAATAATCTTAAGAAAAAAAGATGTAATACGGTATTACCTGCCACTATCACACAACACAACACGACAAAGACGTTCATCTTCAGTATCTACAATAGACTTAATGATTTTTGTTTTACCTCTATGTTCTTTTGATTTTATTTAGGAAATTAAAAATGTCAGTTAGGATTATTGAAGAAAAAACATTGTTTTCTTATCATTTTAATTTATCTCGGAATAATACGTCAATGTTATCTTTTGCAAGACAGAACAATAAATTAAAATAAAATTATTATCTATTTAATTGCTTACATAAAAGTATGTACATATATATATATATATATATATATATATATATATATATATCTTTGCGGTCCTTCAACTCTTCGTCCCTTGGCCCCGTCATTCAATCAATCAATCAATATATATATACATGTATAATTATATATTTATAATAAACACCAAATATACATTCATTATTCTTTCTATAATTTGTAGTATGGTTGTCCAGCATTTGTCTCTAATGAAAATATACCAAATCTAAAAAAAAAACCAAAAGGCATAATTATTTTTCGATGACCTCTGTTTTGTTTGAGACTTGATATATAAAAAGCATTTTAATACTTGATAAGAAAATAAAAATAAAATTTAATTAATAATATATATATATATAACTTAAAATATTAAAATAATTAAAACAAACTTTAATTTGGCTTTCGAATCATACGTTTTATATAATAATTATTTTGTATTTAAATAATCTTTCCGTGTATGTAACTCACGGGGGTTTGGTTCTCGCACCTCCCATGTGCAAGGCTACTAGTCCAGTGCAGTTACTTGCCAAGGCTTCGTCGACGCTCGCACAGTTCTTGGCTTGAAAGCCATCATGATCGATAGAGTCAGCAAAGTAGGCCCAGGCACGAGAATGGGAGCAAGCAACACTTTCTACTCCCTCGCATCCCGACATAGTTACCCCTCCGTTGGGGTAGAAGTCGTTGTGTCCCATGGGGTCCCTCACCCCCAACTGACCGCAGTTTGTATGTATAACTTCCACGTATTTTGCATCTGAAGGCCGCAGACGTTCGCTCGCTGGACCCCACGAGGGGTTTGCAGGATCTAGCCCTAATAGGTACATTATAAAGTTTACTAAATATAAATAGTTATGAATAAAACATTCTTATTTTACAATAAAGTTTATAGATTCCTAGCCTGTTATATAAGAAACCATGCCCGATTTCACAGATCGTCCTATAAAGCCAACGAGTTGCCCTCCGAGGCTGTGTCCTATAATATGAATGTTCCTTAGCGAGACCCCCAACGACACAAGCCAATCGATAAAACCACCAATACTAGCGCCTGTCTTGGACTGATTTTGAATTGAAGCGGCGTATCCTCCACTACTTCCTTTTGACCAGTCCACTGCGATCATATTGACGTCCATAGCTTGGAGAAAAGCTGTAATTAAAAAAATATTATTCAAATATACGCTAGTATTTTCATTTCATCAAAATAATCACAGACATAACCTGCAGCTACGGCTGTATTAACACTGCTATTTAAATCTCCTTTCCATCCATGGACAGTAAGTTTCACTGCTTTTCTTACGTTGAAAAATGTATCAAATAATCCTTCATTGCCACCTTTATATAACCTCTGTCCTTTGAATGGATTTTTCCTATAACAAATGAATAACCGAATAAAAAATTCATACCTTTAAATCATTAATCCAGTATTTTTTATTCATTTAGGACCTCTATAACAATCATTGTTTACAAAATATTGACGGTGATATTTTTGATAGTAGATAAAAGTATATTTGGTTTTTACTTGGTATAGAGCCAGTATTCGATGTCTTCATCAGGATCGTATTTTTGATTTGATGTTGAGGATTCATCTAAATTTACCCATTGAAGATCCCCATTATCACTCACAAATTGTACCAGCCTGGGTCGTTCTTCTGATATACACGTTACTGTAACATAAATTATGAAAAATTAAAAGATGCATAAGAAATATTGTTTTTAAGCATTTAAATTTTGCTTTGTATGCACGAATATTGTACCTGTTATAATTGCGTAAACAAGTGTGATCAGTAAAATCTGTAGATCCATAATGTAACTCACTTCTAAGCCGTAATCTTAGTGTGAGTAGTAATAATTTTTTTCAACCAATAAGTAGGCTCATTTGTGTGATGCGTGAAGATAAATTAACTTAAAAAATTTATGATATGTGAATGTTCTTAGTCCATCTAAAATTTATTGAGTATTCGTGTACACCGGTGCAGTCACGCTAGTTTCTTTGAATTTATTTAATTTAGAAAGTACATTGATAAGTTGGTAAAGATTTGTTATGGTTTAAAGTCGTATTATTTAAAATATAAAAAAGTTTGGTATTTTTTTTTAATCTCACATTGTTAGATATGAAATGCATTTTAAAATCATTGGAATATTGTACAATAAAAAAGAACCAAATATCATTGAAATCATTTATATGTATGTCTATTTTTTAATTGAACGTCAATCAGATGCGTATTTATTACCCATTACGGGTTTATTATATAATTACTATTATATTATTATTCTATTATATTATTATACTATTACTATTTATTCTATTATTATACTATTGTATTATTATCCCACACAAATCACGATGATATTTTTCTGAGAGTTTCTTTAAAATCGTCTTCGTTGTATGAACTAATGTGCATAATCATATTAGAAAACATTTATATTGGAAAATTTTGAATGTGGTACCAGGGTAGGATAAGTTAATAAGAAAATAACGTTTCATAATATATTTACAAACTATTTATTTGTATACAATAACATACTATATACAGGTAAAAACAATAAAAACATAAACTTGCAGTATCATAACTGCTAATTTTAATAATTAAAATATTCTAACATATTCTCGAATGTGTACTCGAAAATGCAAAAAATACTTTATTTTAATTAACATGAATATTTTTCATTGCTAAACTTCAGCCCTTGTAGAACGGCAGTTTCTTATTTGTTTCCAAATGGAAAATTCCAAGCCTGAAAAATAAATAAATATTTTAATACTTTCACCTGACTCATTATTTAATTTATAGCTTTATGATCTGTAAACTTTACTTACTCGGGCTTTGTTTTAGCTCCTCCCATGTGCAGTTGGCTGTGATTCAAAGTACATTTCTCCTTGGTGGCTTCCTTCACGGACCTGCACTGGGTGGCCATAAAGCCCGTGTGGTCCAAGGAGTCAGCGAAGAACTCATAAGACCTCGAGTGGTGACAGGCAATGTTCAAGAAGCACCCAGGCTGACTCTTTCCCCCATTAGGGTAGAAATCGTTGTGACCGCAGGCCTCCTTAATGCCCAGGTTACCTGCATTGGTGTGAATCACCTCCACGTAGTCGGCATCAAACTTGGATAGGCGCTTAGAAGCGTCGACCAAAGGCAATGCGGGATCAAATCCTTAAAGAAATCAATTAATTCAAGTATACGCAAGCATAGGATTTTAATATTTTTATTATAATAAAAGTCTCAATTTTTATTTTTTTGACTTAACTAGTTTCGTTCACATGCTAGCTGGTTGGTACTTTAAAGTAGACTGCTTGAAAATGTTGGAAAATCACTCAACATTTTTTTAATAAAAATACTTTCTACTACAGTACTTTCAATGAAAATGATTAAAAATCAAGATTAAAAAAAACCCACCAATATTTTCAATAGTATCTTTTTATTTGCGTTTTCGGATACTGCTAAATTGTTGAATTGGTAAATATATTATAAATTAAAATAACGGCATCGAATATCTTATTGGGATGCAAATGCACGTATAAAAAGTTTATTCAGATAACTTAAAGAACTAAATTGTGATGACTTTATGAAAAATATTGCTGTATTTTTTTTAATTTACTTACAAAAAATATATTTAAAATTTATAAAACCTTTTACCTGTTATGTAAGCAATTCGCCCCTGGGATATCGACCTGGAGGCTATCCCCGCAATGTGAGCTCCCAGACTGTGTCCCATGAGATGGATGTTCTCAAGAGGAACTCTCTCCTTTACCATCCAGTTGATAAACGACGCCAAAAAGGTGGAGACCTTCATCATGTTCTTCAGGGACGAGGGGTATAGCACGTTGGCTCCCTTGCCCCAGTCCAGGCAAATCACATTCACATCGAGAGTCTTGAGATATTCTAAAAATATATAGCATCAATATAAGCTAAAAATTATTACTTAGCACAAAAAAGAGCTTTTAATATGCTTAAACGTACTTTCAGTTAGAAGAAGGTTGATTTTGCTGCTGCCGTCGCTGTTCCAACCGTGGATGATGATCTTCACTGGTTTCGTCCGGTCAAATGTCGATGTCAACAAGCTGTTGGGATTCTCGTTGACGATGATGTTCGCAATAGTTGGATTTTTCCTGCAAATAAAACATTTAAATATCATCAATAACAAATAAGAGCTATGAAATTACAATCATATTTATTTATGAGCGCGAACATATGTTCGTAATCTCCTTGCCATTTGGCTCTTCATATTTATTGCTTTTTAAATTTAATTTAAATACCAGATTGTTGTGGATGCTATATTTCAAATATTTTTTTTATTGATTGTAGAAATACAAATATATTATATGATGTATATTAGATATTGATCTAACCTTGTAAACAATCGGAGAACAATTTGTGAATCAGCATTAAACCTTGGTTGAAACTCTTCCGCTTGAGAGTCAACCAGATGTAGTTTATTGTTTCCGTCAGGAAAGAAGAAGAACCTCTGTCCTTCTACGTATTGTGTTAAAAACGGAGGAAGCACATTATTACCTGAAAAAAATATTAAAATATTACATGTATCAGTTGATAAATAATGGTTAAATTTATTTCTTTAATAATATTTACCTGCTGATACGCTCGCCACGAGCAATAGTACAGCCGTCAGAACTTTCATCGTTGATTAATGAATTTGTCAATAAAAATAACTGATTTTAATTCTATCGGTGCAGATTATTTATAGCAAAAATTAATCGCACATCTGGTTGATTTGAATTTATTGTTCCCAATATTAATATGAAATTGAAGATAAGAGAGGTCGACTTTTGATCGCAAAATGAATTCACCATCCATGAAACTCAAGGGTCGTGTATTCACAAATATTATTGAAAAAATAATAGAGTAGGAAACATATCACAATACATTGTAAAAATTTTGGGAAATGAATATTTTATAGTTTTTTTTATTAAATACGTCTATTTTCAATTTACATTTTCTTGTTCTTGTGATAATAATGGACGTGCTGATATAAATCAATGCCTTTTATTTGATTGATCGCTTTTCGAACGATCAATTTCATAATTAGTAAATGTTTCCTTTGTAGAATGTCGATAAGAAGCTCATTTTGAGATATGATTTTCCCGTTCTAAAAACAACGCAAAGCATGATATTAGAAAATGTATATTTTTGATTACTCGAGTTTACTCCAGTATAATAATCATTTCATTTCAAGTGAAAGTCGAAGCTTTTATTTTTGTATCTGGTTTATCGATTGGCATAAATATATTTTAGATAAATATGTTTATGGACTAGAAAGACTCTTTCTCCATAAATATATTTTTTTTTATAACTATCTTGATAACAGTTCGAGTGGTTACAAACTTAATAGCTTACTTCAAAACCACTTAAACCACAAAGACACAAAGAATATCAATGTTTTCTTTAAAAATAATTATCTTGCGAATTAGTCCAATATTAATCCAGAGTATTGACACAGATTAAATACATTACAAACATTAAGCTATTTTATTATTTGTGATAAGAATATCACAAATAATAAAATAGCTTATTCGCTTTGTAATTATTTATTTATTTAATAATATAAAAAATATGGCCCTGGTTTTATTATACATTATGAAAATACGTAACAATACTAATGTTGAAAAAATATGATTGAGTAGACCTCATATAAAGCGAGAAAATTTTGCTTCAACTTTTAAAATAAGTATAAATATCAAATATAGAATCATCTTATGAAATGAGATATATAGATTATTGATCTTAATATTTCAGGAATAATAAAAATATTTCCGGGCATAGGAGGAATAAGTAGACACATGATTCACGTGAAAATTTGTTTGACCAGTAGACTAGAGCATTAAAAAGTAAGTATCATTTCAAAAAATAGTACAAAATATGCACTAGAATATTGAAATAACTTTTTTAAGCTAATTATAGTTGTTGATGAATGAAAGGTTTTTTTATACTTCACGTGAAGTTTTAAACTTAGTTAAAGTATAAAAAATACCTTTCATTCTTCAATTATATAAATCTTCACAAAGCAAATTCCTTGTTCCTCAGCAATATAGAATTATAGTTGCCTTTGTTCAAATAATATGATGCAGTTTGAAAATCTTTTAAAACTGACATAATTGAGGCGTGTGCACTGAGTTGCCAAAAACACTTAATATTTCAGAGACATCGCAAAATATTGATAAGATCTTGAATGGAAACAGGCGCCGGTTGCTCACTTGAAACACCCCCCAACCCTCTTCCTCCATTTAGATAGATGTCATTAAATCTTAGCAAATATTTAATGCTATTTCCTTTGATATACGCATAGACTGCATTGAATGGTCGTACTTAATGCCTTGTAATTTTTCAACTCAAAGCATCATATTTTAAAATCTTTTATACATCCTTATCGTACCAACAGATTTTAGCATGTTATTTAATTCGTATATACTCGTATTTTACGTCACTTACATCGAAAAATTTAATTATTGTCATTTTTCATTTTTTTTCTTAATATTAGCTGAGAATAGCAATCATATTATTTTTTATTAATAATACTGTGCGGTTGTTAGATGTTGATGTATAATTCCAGCGTTGTGGGGTCCCAAGCTATGACCTTTGGTGGTTAATGTAATTCCTCACTTGTAGCATCATTCTGCTTCACCTAACCCATGAAGCGTGCAATTTACCGCTAGGGGTGTACTGTATTACGAGTCGCTGACGTGGAAAGAGCATTTGCACCCCTGCTCCGATCGATACAGATTATGCTAACGTTGGCATCTTTGAGAAATGCTAAAGCAAACATAGTATATTATTTTTAAAATAAATGTGCTGCGTATTATTTTAAACTTTTTAAATATATACTGATACATTACCATTAGAATATATAAAAAACAACAATTTTTACATACTAGCTTGAAAAATACTTCACATGAAGTGATTGAAAATTATTGTTCTGAAAACATTTTTATTATTATTTCAAATATATCAAACTTACCGAAAAATGAGCTCAAATCTGATAATATGATATGTTCTCATCAATCATATTTCAGAAATAATCGATAAAAATATGTAAATGGACAAAAAAATTAAAATAAGAAATAAACTTGAATATTCAATTACTTTATTAGAAAGGAAATGTGATAAACAGATTGTTGTTACAAATAATTATCGCATATATAAGTAATAAAAGTGCAAGTATTTTGTTTATGATCGAATGTTTTTCTAATGTACATCTTGAGAAGTTCATAGTATCGTTGTTTATTATGGAAAAAAATTGTATGTAAATTATTTGCTAAAATACTTTTTGATCTCTCCTTGTGCTTTGTTGCAAAAAGACCAACTCAAATAAATCATGAGAGACATGATTTTTACTATTATTATCAGTCAAGATCAAAAAAATAATATCCAACCTTAAAACAAAATATCCACAACGTACTTCAATAACAAAGTAGACAAAATGATTCATTAAAAAAACTAATTTGCTAGGTAAATAGTTTTAAACTTCGTCATCCGTTATCTATGAATGATTGGTACAAGTGTGATTATATGCTTCGTGAAGGTCGCCATAAACGTTCAATTTGACAAAATACAATATTTTAAATTTAAAATAGGTTTATACACAAAAATACAATTTTAATAATCAATCCACGTCAATACACGCAATTCATTTTGTCTTTAATCGTTTGTCACAATATTACATGATTTATTATCTGGTTCAAAGTACTATACCATACACTAAAATAATTTATACTATTATATAAAATATTGTCTTATAGTTATTATTTATTCCTAAATTAATAAATATTATTCTAGTATCACATATTTATGTAATTAACAAGATATGAGTTCCATCCCAATTTCATCCCAAATAGTAGGGTTCATCTGCACTGGTCTCCAAGTAAAACACTCCCCGCCTAGAAAAAAAATGAAATTTCAGCAACAATTTTAAATAGTCAAGTAATTAATATCAATCTTTAGCTAATATAACTTCAAATGTAAAACCCATTTATCAAAAATGTTTTACGCCTGAATGAAAATCACTCTCTATTTTTTTTTTATCCAAGTTATAACTACGATAACTGGTAATAGTTAATTTAAAAAAAACTAAAAACATCTTACGCCTCTTTGACTTTAGAGCCTCCCATGTAGAGCTTGCTGAGGCCGGAGCACTCGTTGCCGACAACCTCGACGACGTCATTGCACTGCTCAGCCATGAAGCCCTGGTGATCCAGCGAGTCTGCGAAGTACTGGTAAGACCTCGAGTGAGAGCAGCCGATGTCGATCCAGCTGCAGCCCGGCTGCTTCGAGCCTGCGTTGGGGTAAAAGTCGTTATCGCCCACCGCGTCGTAGAGTCCCAGGCTGCCGGCGTCTGTGTGAATTATTTCCACGTAGTCTGCATCAGAGGGACGAATGCGCTCCGTGTGCGGTGGCCACAGTGGACCGGCTGGGTCGAGACCTATTAAATAATTATTTATATATATATATATATACATATTCAAGCTTTAAAAGTTAAGATTCAAAATTGATGAAAAGAGATTTAAAATTTAAATTGTTTTTGCGAAATACGCATCTCGTTATATTCATTATGTATTATTCATTAAGCTTCCATACAAATAAGCAGCGTTTTCGGTGTGTGGCAGAGATCAAGAGGGCGGACACAGTATTAGTCCGAATATGCGTTATTGGTTTTTTTCAATTGGCACAGAGCCGTACTCCAGAAACCAGATACTTTTTTTTATAAATAGAAAAATAATAGCTGTCAAAACCTTAATAAAAAAACGAATTTATCGTTCAACATATAGTTAGGTATGCAAAGATGTCTTGATAAAGGTGTTTGTTAAGTATACCTGTAATATAGGACACGCGTCCCGCCGTGCATAGGCGCGCCGCTATGCCGGCCACGTGCGCACCCAGGCTGTAGCCCACCAGGTGCAGGCGGCTTGGGGGATGACCCTCCTCCCCCAGCCAGTCCAGGAAGCCCCCGAGCCACTCCCCCGCCTTCACGGCATTCCCCACCGCCGTCGTGTACAGCCCCCCCGACCCTCCACTCCAGTCCATCACAATCACGTTCACGTCCAGCACGCTTAGGAACGCTGCAAGTGCAATTACGAATTAAATAATCGCACTGCGATAATCAATAGCTAATGTGTTTTAATGTTTACATTAGAACGTTAATACTCACAATCTTTTACCAATACGTTAATTTCGCTTTCTAAGTCATTATTCCACCCATGAATAATAATTTTCGTCGCTTTTTTTTTATCGAAAAATGAATTTTCCAACAACTTGCCATCTCCGACCACAATATTTTCAGGAAAAATAGGGTTTTTCCTAAAATATGAAAAAAAAATTATTTAGTATAATTCACAATATTTCAAATAACAATTGCAATAATCACGTCTTTTGAGATATTTACCTTGTGAAGAGATAATAATTGATATCAGTCTCGAAAAATTTTCTGGCGTGGATATCTTCCTTCATTGTCAAATCTACTAACTGCAACTTTCCATCTTTACCAGGAGCGTAGAAGAAGCGCTGTCCTTCTTTGTACGAGAAGAGACCAGAATGGATAGCGGCTGAATCAAATTGACAATTTATTTAGTAACAAAATATAAATACTTAAAATATAGCTGTGTGACATTTAACACAGGCATCAACTTAACATAACTGACTGTATACAAACAAACTTTTCATGTGCAGAAGATTTTTCAAAATAATTTAATTCATAATATTTTACAAGCTTAAAGGCATTATCAACTTAAAGGTTTAAATATTGATTTAAATTTTTGATAAAATAATACGACATAAAACAAGTGGTATTCAAATTGAAATATCTACATAATAAATCCACGTTTTGCAGATAACGACATTTCTTTCTTAATTAATATTTACGTAACCCGATAATATTATTAAACACCACACTCTAGGTGCTATAATCTTTTCAACAACCGTAGCCTTGCACTTAAACTATAATTTACATCTTTATTAAATTATAACTACTACTACTTCGCTAGACCGCAATAACCGGGAGTCGTGGGTTTGAGGGCCATATATTTATTTAAAAGTTAATGATTTTTATCTCCTTTCCATTCATAAAATTATATAATAATAAAAAAAAGTCTGTAAATGTGTAATCACTTTTAAAAATGTTATATTTGATTTACCTGTTCCACTGGCAACAAATGCTGCGAGTAACAAAACACAAGTCGTTTGAAGACGTTTCATTTTGATAAGTTTATATTTATATTAACTTAAGTGTAACAATCATGGGTCTTTTATAATGGTTCAATAATCTTATCTGTTTACTTTACATATTTGAGATATGATCTAGAGAATCCATGTGGGGGGCTCAACAATTTTTATTTGTATCATATTGTATATAACGGAAATTGGCGCAGTTATTTTTAAAAGATTGATACGATCAACGTAATTATCCAGTTTGAAGATTTTGGATTTAACATTTTTGAGATATCTTTTTCTTGTTAAAAATATTATAAAGATAATATTGTGAAGATTACACACGATAAATCTCAACCACCAAATGTTACGCCGTTATCTCTAGGAATAACCAAATATTTTTAGAAATAGTATTTATTTAGTCAATAAGAGTTTGTTTTTTTGGGATTTTCCGTAAAAATCCATTTTATTACCCAGAACTTAAAATTATTGCGTTGTAAAAATTACTCGGCTTTCTTATATTTATTATTTAAAAATAATTAGCAATAATTAAAGACTTTAAAAAATTACTGAAGAGTAGAAACTGGTTTTCATTGAATTAAAATCATCATTATAAGGAACAAAATCATCTAATTTTTGTAATGAACCGAATTCACACGGCTTTTGTATATTAGAGGTTAATCAAAAACTATTTTGTCTAATTTCTATTTTTTTAAATTAATTTGAACTTATTCTAATTTATAAATAAAATCGATAAAAAGAAATAAACGTTGATCAAATCTTTATTTTATTTTTGAATATTTCGTGCTAAACTATCAAAATGCAAGCCAGGCTGATAGACGGTTAAAGTTTTTATTTAACCTTCATATTTTATTTGTCATATTTTTCTATTTATCTGGTATTATATTTGAAGATTAAATGTGTTTTGGGATATAAAAATAATGGAAATGAAATAATGGAACTTGATTAATTTCACAAACAAATTTTTATTGTCAGCATTCTTATAAATTACTTGCGTATAAATTTACAATCAGAAATTGATTTATCGTTGTACAGTTATTTTTGGTAAAATGCATAAATGAAAAGTGTATTCGAAAAAAATACACTTTTAATTATCACTGGGGCAGTTCGTCTGGTCGGTTTTCAGCAGGAACAATCTATTGATTCCGTTCTTGTCCAGCACCGCGTAGGCATTTTGCATCGTCTCTGCAGTGGGGTTGGGCGTCCTTGTCAATATCCACGTGAATTCTGAAAAATATTTAAGAGAATACATATTTTAAAAATAGATGTATTTCATCCATCACTATATAATTTCAGCAAACAAAATAATTTTTAAATATACATTTGCTAAATTTTACGTCATACTTTATTGATAAGGCTTCATTTTAGTTGAGCTATCTGCCGCTAGATGTAGTTAAATATAATTTTATTTTTGTACTGACAAATATCATGTATTGTTTTCTTTATATTATACGAATCTTATGATTTTTGTAAAATAATATAAATATATTACTGTTAAATAAATATTTAATCTATCTACGAAAGTTTATTTATGTGTTGTTCTTTGTCAATAGATGGCTTCTTAGCCATTCATACAAAATAGATATATACCATCATTTTAAATTGTCGTACTTCCAACATTTAAAACACACGGTTTTTATTAGTTTAATGCGCTATCAAGACATATATTTGAATAACTTTTTGGGGGGGGGGGGGGAAAGACAGCGCTACGCAAGCTACAAATTATCGATTGGTTGTCTGCTGTGTAGTCTCGTGTTGAGAATGCTTTGAGAGAAGGTCAAGGTGTCACAACAGATTAAGATTCAAAAAGAGGCGGAAAAGTCACGAGGATAACATCATTTAGCAGCGGACTATGCGATCTGAAAGATGAAGACAGGGTAGGGTGAACTTACTGTAATTGATTAATCCCAGGGGACCGTTGGTGCAGGAGTAAACTACAGCGTAGTTGGTGTAGTCAGTATCGAGAACCCAGTAGGGAGCGACAGGGGTGTTGGGGAACTGCACACCGAGCTTGCCAACAGTCGGACCCTCCGTGAACTCAGCCTTGCCAGTGATGGTTCTGACATTATTGGTGCTGTAAACGATAAAAAAGTATTTTATTTAAGACGCAAAAAAACCTAAAATATTTATTTATACAAAACCTTTACCATCCGTTCATTGCATGACCTTACAGGTATCAATTAGTAAATAAGCCAATGACACTGTTAAAACGATTTTTAACATTAAAAATATAAATGAATAATTTATAAACCAAAACGGTTTCTTTGCATCAAAGTATATTTAAAAATAACATCAAATTCAATATAGTAAATTAAAAATGTTATAATTTAAACTTTATTTTATAAATATAAATCATTTGGAAATAATTAAATATTAAAAAAATATATCATTACGAAATTGTACGATTTAATTTAAAATTTTATTTGGATTAAGATTGGATTTCGAATAACTAAACGAACGTCTTCTATAAACTGAAAGACCCGAAAACAAATTATTACACATTAACTCGGAAATTTAATTGATAAATTATGAACTACCGGATTTATTAAAATGTTTGAAATAACGACATTTTGAATAATAACTAATTATTTTTTAATGACAGCGTGACCTTATATAAATATTTTTTGTATGTTGTTTTGCAAATTTTACAAAATACGGAAACCCCGGAAATTTGAATTTGTTGTTTCTTAAATAATTTTATATTTTGACTAGGTTTATATATTATATGAGAATTATGCTTAATGTCATAATATGCAATCTCGAAAAAATACCTTAAATGTTAAAGAGAATCAAATCAATCTATAAGAATGTTTCAAAGAAATTTAATTTTACTATGTATTTTAGATGTTATTAATAAGGAAACGGTCAATTATTGTTTAAGTGAATGTCAATTTTCATGGTCAATCGATTTTTGTATAAATTTTTATATTCATGTTAGCATTTAACGCAAAATATATCTTTATCTGGGCGGAAAACCTTTATTGTATTTTTAAACTGAAATAAATCACATTTTTTTAATTTATACAAATACTGTTCCTTAAACATTCTAACTAGTAAACCAACGACAATTACGGCTTTAACAAAAATACAAAAATCGTAATCAATAAAAAAAAAAACTATTTTTCTTTTTGAAATTCAATTTTAAATTAATTGAAGTAAACTTTAAGGTATCAAATCTAAGATATTTTTTTAAAATCGACTTTATTACAAATAATGGCAGTATCTGGGTTAAAATATAAATATATACTTTAATAATATTTGAAATAATAAGTATACTTACAGTTTACCGATTTGTTTATTAAATACGGTGACCGATTGAGATCCTGCTTCTTGACTGTACGTGGCAGTAACACACTTGCCTCCAAATTGGAAAATGGCAAAGTACTTAGAAGCTTCGTACCATTTTCCCAGGTACTGAAAATAAAAAAAAACAAAATGTTTAAATACCTTCTCTAATAATCAATATTTCTTTATTTTCTTTTGTTTTGATGGTTAATTTAATAACTTTTTTAAATGATTTAAAATGCTTTTCATATGTGCGCATTTCAGATATTTAAAATAATATCAATTTTTTTGTAATATCAAAAGAATCCTCTGTGTCATCATAATTGTTGCATAATGTGATTATTTAACTTGATGGATATATTGGCATGACGTGAATAATTATTTAATTTGAATTTTTAAACGGTTGTAAAAATTATTTCAGTTAAGTTTTGGAATGAAGACATACATTAGCGGCCGAAAAGTTTTGCTTGGCATTAATATTTGTTGGACATCTTCCTAAGGACGGTACTTGGGCCTGGGCTATGGCAACCAATGCCAGCAGGATGCAAATTTTCGCGTTCATATCTGTATCTGAAACACAACGGGTAAAATAAAAGTAATTTTCAAAACACAGCAAGGAAAACATACAAAATATTTTAAACATTTGATGTGAGATATGCAAAAATATTATTAAAAAATTATAACTCATGTCGTAATATAAAAACATACGGCGTATGTTTTCAAATCATTTAAACAAAACTTTTCCATCATATTGTACTTAATATATTACATAATATAAGTGATTTCATTAATATGTTCTCTATTTACACGTTTCTTCAAATAAAATAGATTTATGGTCCGGATGTGTTTGCGATTCGCAGTTCTCTGTAATTTATATGGACCCATGTTAATGAGATAAAGCATTCTAAAGTTCAGTGGACCCACTCGTGGTGTGGTGTTTCAGCTGATTACATAATATTTTGAGATAAAAACTGAAGGTTTTTCAGGTAGACTGAGGTTTACTAAGAATCAGGTGACATTTGATATTTTTTTTGAGAATTACTATTCTGGCAATTCTGCCAATTCAAAAACAACCATGCATTTTATATTTGCATCACTAGTAATAAAATACATGATTTGTTTACTTAAAAGTTTAATTCTGCATTAGTAATACTTTAAAAAAATCAAACACACTATAATGATTTTTAACGTCATTAATTTCTAATAATAACATTTCATTCGACAAAATGGAATGGAATGTCAGCACCTTACGTGCCAAAGATTTGCTACCACTGGTTTAAAAAAATGAAATATTATTTGACAAGTATAAAAATTATTTATATGTTATTGAGTGAGTGCAACGATATTATCTATAAATTAATTATTATTTCGTAACATGCATGTTTCGTAATTTCACCTGTACTTTTTATTGAATTAGGTGACAGTCAAAAGATAACAAAAGAACAGATACTCATTATCTCTTTGATCAAATATTTAAACTAATTTTCTGTATGCATTAAGGAACCATTCAAAGATAACATTGATTTTATTTAGCCTTCAGAATGTATAATTGAAAACGCTTAGATGGCCTACGTCTTTGGTGTTAATTGTATAATATTCAAGTGTATTATTTTTGCATGTTTTCGAGAAAAAAAACTATTGTATAGTATATACGCCACAATTTTTTTTCAAAAGACAATAAATGTTCAAGGTGCGACTACATAAAAATTTCTACAGATAATTCAACTTTTTTGTTACCAAAACACGCCAAAAGCAAAGTTACTTATTCATAAAAATATATTATTATATTTTCAGCAAAATGAAGTGAGATTGTGCTAGTTGATATTTTAAAAATTCCATGTTTAATGTATCATGTCGCTTTTAAATAATCTACTTCTGAAGCTTTGTGCTGTGAATTTATATTGACATTGAACTACTACTCGTGCAATGAGAGAATGAATACTAGCAGAAAAATATTATTTAACATACTATCAACATTATAAAAAACCCATAACTGCTTATTTGTAGTTTTTATTATTTCAGGTATCAATACTTTAAACATTTCAGGTATCAATGTGAACTAGTCAATATATAATAATGACTTTAATAAAAGTTGTGGGTTAACAATAAATTTATGATGTAATTATTGGTTTTTATTTGTACTATTACGTGTTCGTATATTTTATAAAAGCCTTCACAAAGTTGCCTCTAATTCTCCGTTTATGGTATTAAAAGTGAAGGTCAGAAATGTAATTTCATGCTGAAGAAATTTTATATTTCAACTTATATCATTCATTAAAATATTTTTTTCACTATTAAAGAAGATGAGAGTTTTAGTGCATAAAGCCGAAACGTTTTAAATTTTGAATTTACTTATTTTAAAAATATTATTTGGGTTGACGCAAGCGTTGTAACAATGACACTGTACATACAAAACTAAGAATTAACTAAAAAAAACTCACATTTCCTTGTATCTGACCAAAGGCCATAAATGCTATTATACTTTAATTGACAGATTTCTTAAATTGACAATATCAAGAACGTTGTTTGATTAAATTTAAATCACCATGTACTAATACAAAAAAATGTCATAAAAGTTTTGTTATCAACAATATGCAGGTATATATAAATAAAAAGATCATTTAGGCCGCGGGTCACCGGAGCATAAAATGCGATAAAATAATGTGCTTATACGCTTAATGCACGTAATAATCGTATAGCATTTAAAAACTGACACTAGATGTTTTTTTTTAATTTTTTATTAATCCTTTCAGCGCAATCACAATGAAGGATACCTCTTCAAAAGAAGCAAACACGGTTAGTAAATATGAAACTTTAGAAATATTAATGTCACTATTAATTTGAGCACAGGCTTTACCCCGAACAGCGAAGACAAGCGCAGTCTCCTAACGAACTGGCTGATGGCAGAGGCGACAGTGCACTGGCCAGTCCGAGCAAAGAACTCCGACACCGACCCGCACCGCTCTTCCTGTCCCAGCACAGTGCATTATACGAGAGCACACTTTGACAATTTTAAAAAGTTAATGATCCTACCAGGTATCGGAGGCTCTCGTGGTGATGCGTTGACGGGAGAGGCTGCCTTCTGAAGCCGGCACGGAGCGAATACGGCTTTTATTACGGATTTCAATGTTTATGCTTTTTTGTCTGACAAGATTAGGACAGGCCCGGATATGAATACACTTGCGAAGATTGTTTGAACAAATGTGATATTGTTTGTTGAGAGATTTGAATCTTAGGCTAAAACTTCGGCTGAAATACGAAAAGTTCCTTATTATGTGTGTGTAAAATTTTGATTATTATAATCCATCCTTACGCACAACTTAATATTTTAATTTAGAGAGCCTAACAAATATTTTTTTAGATATTCATGCGTTTTAAATGTTGGTATATTATATTAAATAAATATATTTAACAGCTAATGTTTGAAAATTATTTAACATATATAGAGAATTATAACCATGACCTTGAGCATGAAAGATTGAAACACAATCTGAATATTTTAAAAAGAGAGATTTCCTGAAATTGTTCGTCATTAATATGTTAAAAATACCAGAACATGTATGTCATTGAATATTTATAAGCCTTTTATGTATTATACTGAATAAAACGAGTATTCCGATAATTTATAACGATAATTTTAAAAAAATACGGACTGAGTCAAAAATAAAAACAGAGACAACAGTCTCAAGACTTAGTCCGTATTTTTTACAATTATCGCTTGCTTGTTGTCACAATCGATAAAAAAAATAGATTCACATTATCCATCATTTATGATTTAGATAGATAACAATACAATAATAATATTCTTATATAAATCACATAAAAATACTTACATAATATACATTGATCTACCTATATTTGGTAGAGTTTAGAAAAATATCTACCATTTACATTAAAATTATCTTTTTTTAAAAATATATTTCTGTATAAATGTTTATAATTACTACTGTACTCACTAGAATTAAGTGACAAGGGTCATCCTTTATACTATTTTGTTGGTTAATGAAAGACTTTTTTGAAAAAATAATCAAAAAAATGGTTTCCTAAATACGTTGAATTTCAAATCAGTTCATAGCAATCGAGCGAGCTACTAGATATTATTAGAAGCAAATTCATGAAATAAAAACTACTACATTATAATTTTATTTCGATACATTCGTTTTTTCTTATTTCTTTTGTGTGACGCATTTGTTAGTTTTTCACACTTTTTTTTTTATTATATGTCAATGAAAAGATTATTAAATTCGTAATTATATAATAGGTATTGTGAGATGTTCTGCGTATTTATTTGAGTTTGTATTTGTTTCCCGTGGCGACACATAGGTCTTTATTATTTTATTAATCTTTGAATAATAGACTATAGACTAGACTTTGTAAGTAGAGAGAACACGTGATGCAAAAACTATCTCAAAATTATAGCGAAATAAATTTACATATTTTAAATATAACTGCGTATATTTTCAAACTTCTTTGACAAAGTTAGAGTAGAGTGTTATGTAATAATAATAAGACATTTACGATTTTGTGATAAATTTAATGAGTTAATCGTAAGCATTAGTATTTATATTTTTACAAAGACCAAACATCAAAAACTAGTTCTACGCATATAAGGTACTTAAAAAAATTTAAAAAATAATATTATTAAGGTGATTAAGGGGTAAATGAAAATAACGAAATAATGTTCACTTTTTATTGTTTTATTCTACTGCAATTGTACAGTTAATTATATAAATGATAAAATTATTGTATATAACTTGATAAGCTTATATAAATTGTATTATCCGTACAAAAATCGAAATTAAAAATGTGATAGCACTTGAACAATGTATTTGTCTTAGATAATAATTGTATTGTCAATCGATATTATCATGGAGACATCCCAATATTCACATATTAATTTCTATTATGTAAGCCAGAGTCTAAAATACTGATATATTTAATATCTTGTATCAAATTTATCCATCAGCATAAACGTTTCCTTGTAAATGGGCGACTTTGATATAAAAACCCCGTAAGAAACTACACAATATATTTGAATTCAAGTATTTATTCTCGGTGTTTATCGGAGTTTAGGTCAAATTATTTATTTATTTTGAGCCTCATATTCGATTATAAATGAGCTAGATTTGTGAAAATTATATCTTTAATTGCAATATTTTATTTTTAATATGAAAAAAAATGTGATACAAAGTCTTGTTTAAAAACAGTTTTTTTTTTCAATTGATTGAAGAAAATTAATGAGAAAGATATAATCGGTCTCTCAATTTTCAGACAGTAGAGATTTCCAGTCTCACCTTTTCGAGTCCCTGGCTTCAGAAACTCCACGTGTTCAGTTCCACGTCCGCCGCAGCAGTTCCGCCGATTTCAAGCCCTGATTGACGGTGATAATGATCTTATTTCAACATTTTATACATACTCCGGTTATAAAAGTTCATGTTATCATTGTAAATATAAAGCTAATTGACATTTTTTTTATTTTAAACAAACATGAAAAAAAAGTTAAGCTTCAAAGATAAAAAATAATGTTTTCAATACATCTACTAGTAACAACGCAATTTCAGTTTTTACGGAAATTCTTTGAGTTTTTTACTAATAATACTTTTTTCAGTAGAATCGATTTTTTTCCAAGATTTATCTCGACGTTTTACGTATGAATCGACAACCGCCGATACACGCGCTTTATTGTTACCATTAACATTGTCATCAATAGATTTCTTCATTTAATATCGATAATTCTCTGAGCTATATTTTTAAATATTCTGAAGGTACCAAAAAGTATCAAAATAAATATAACGAAAATGAAAAGATCTTCAACTTAACACATTTATTTATGTCAAATAATATATGTTTGTGAACATCACATCTTGAAAATTCTAATTATAAGAGTAAATTACGACAATATTCGGAAATGAATATTATTTGGCACTGCAACTTTTTCAACATCATCTCATTCATTCCATCACAGATGCAGCACATTAAATATTTATCAATGTGGAACAATAATTAGCGAGAACTTCAATTGAAAAAGATATTCTTAACCTACTTTGTAAGGATAACTAGCGCTAAAGTAGGAGAGGAGGAATCACGGTTCTACTTTGCTAACTTCTGCCGTGGGCTTTGGGTTTTTGCGCTCCACGTGCTTGTCGACTTTCTTGTAGTCCCCTTTCTTCAGCTCTTGCTTCGCCGGCTTGTCCTGGGCGGCTGGCTTGTCGGCTTCAGCTGCCGGCTTAGGGGCATCGGCTTGAGGCTTTTCTGGTTGTTCGACAGGTTTCGGTTGTTCGGCAGGCTTCGGTTCAGCTGCAGGAACAGGAACGGGAACAGGAACCACTGCAGCAGCGGGAGCGGGAGCATCGGCCTCAGGCTTTGCCGGTTCCGCGGGCTTCGCGACGGGATGGACCTCCGCAGCGACCTTGACTATTGGCTTGACTGCTTCTGAAGGCGCGGGAACCGCAGGGATTTCTTCAGCTTTCTTCACTTTGATTGCGGATTCAGGTTCAACTTTGTGAACCGGTTCCTCCGGTTTGACCGGTTTCGGTTTGGGCGCTTCAACAGGATTGGCAGCAATTGCAGTGGGTTTTTCAGGATCTACAGCGGAGAGGATGTGCTCCGGGATAGTGACAGGAACAACAGCAGCAGGCACAGGAACCGGTTTCTCGATCTTTTCATCGTGAAATACTTCCTTTTTTGGATGCACTTGTACCTGTAATATTTTCAAAGCAGTGAGTCAGGGATCCTTATTTATTTATTTTATTATAAATTATTTTGTAATATGCATTACCTCCTCCTTTTTTTCAGGCTGTGGTGAGTGTGCGCTATCTAATCCGACACTTTTGGCCAAAGAAAGAGACTTCTGGTCTGGGGTGGGAGCGGCAGTAGACACGGGGGTGGAGGCAGTCGTGGAGACGGCAGGGTCTGCTGGTGCGCTGCTGGGCTTGGGGTCTACCGCGGGGATAGGCTCCGGCTGGACCGTGCAGTCCTCCTGGTTTGTCTTCACGAAGAAAGCGCGAGAGATCTTGTACTTGTCGAGGACTCCGTAGGCTCGCTGTAGTACCAATCCCGGGGCTAGACGCTCCCTGGTCATTACCCACGCGTTTTCTGAAAAACGTCGATTGTTAAATGTAACGTACTTTAAACATTGAGATGCACATTCGTTTAAATTTCGCTGACTCCACAAAAAGAGAAGGAACGTATTTTCTTATGACATTTGTTTTGTGGATAAGCATTTTTATTAAGAGCATAATCTACAAAAGTAAGTGAGATATTCTCTCTTAAAAATATTCAGTTTTTTTATAAATTATAAAACGCGTCAATACTTTTTATTATTTTAAAATAGTTTATTCATTTGTTTTAAACCTATTATTTGATATTGTAGGATTTTTAGGGAACGGTTGAAGTGTTTAATCGTGTCAAAAATCAGTTATAGTTTAGATCAAATTGTTTTCCACTGTAATGAATTGTGATTGATATATTTATCACAATTCTCATTTATTACCAATAATACTTAAAATATTTATTATCTCTACCGCAAGATAACGTTTTGATATTTTACAATGGTAAGCAAATAAGAGTATTAATTCTGATTATATTTTATTTTGAAATTCTTTTTGAAGTCCTATGCTGCAATAGAAACTTACGAGTGTGAACCGGCCCAATCCCGCTGCAGGACCAAATGACAGCAAAGTTGTCATAGTCGGTGTCCAGCACCGAGTACTGAGTGTCGTATGGGACAGGCAGCGAGGTGTACTTCACGGAGAGCTTCCCTTCTCCGTCCCGGCCGACAACCTGGAGCTGACCATCCAGCACTCGCTTAACACCGGTGCTAAAAATTAGAAATAACTTGTTATTATCCAATTTGGTATTTAGACATTTGTAACACAAATATTTTAAACAAGTGCATTTTATGTATAAATTCATTTTTAAAAGTTTATTCTGACTTATTAAATTTACTTAATATTATTTTAATAAAATTATTGTAGCAACAAATCAATTTTATTAGTTGATAATTATTATTTGATTAGTATTACTTACTTGTTATTAAAGAATAGTACAGTACATGTTTGTTTGTAGTACTATCGCTAGATGTCAGTAATATAGTATTTTTGTCGTAATATTGTTTATTTTAACTAGCGCTAGATGTCATTTTATCAAATTGATAACAAAATGTTTCAAAATTCTATCTGAATATACTACTTTTTTAAAATACTTTTATATTATTTTAAACAGTTAATACTTACAAGTGAAATAGATTATTTGCCTTTTTGTATGATATTCCCAATTAGCTATAAATTTAAATACTATTTATAATAACTGTTATATTCTTGTTTTCTGTATATATACGAAGATTTACGAAAGAATTAAACATCTTGAATGATTAAAAAAATGCTTAGATTCCAAATACGAATAAATCAAACAGGAAGCGATTTAAATAATTGTCAAATTTTATTTGCGGTAAGTAACTCTTATGAGAATGGAACGGCAGACAAGGGTCTATAGGTAGACTGAGAAGTACTCACAAGGTGTTCCTGATTTCGTTGGAGACCCAGACGCGGCCGTCGGGCATCTTCTCGTAGGTGGTGGTGACGCAGCGGCTGCCCAGCTCCGTGACGGTGAAGTACCTCTCCGCCTCGTGCCACTGGCCCAGGAACCGGTTCATGTTGAAGTTCGCCATGGGCTGCGCCAACCGACAACACCACACGTTAGACAGGCACTCGGTTCTGAGGGCGCCGCGCTCCCCGTCGCGTGCGAGATTCTCGACGAGTATTGTTACCCCCCGGTTAGCATGGACCATTGAAAAATGAAATTGCGATTCGTGCAGGTGGAATTTGAAAATAGTAATTCTTTAAGATTGAGCACGATATTGCCACCATTTACGCTTTTTAAACAACAATGCATATCTCAATTATAATTGAACAAATTGCTAACATACTAAATTACTCATGATATCATAAAATCACTGACGATTATTTAAATTTATGCTTTTTTTTCGTAAATTCCCCCCCTTCATTCAAAATCAGCAACAAAAATATGGTTGAATTATATATCACAACTTAGTAAATGAAAACTAAATTTAAAATTTTATTTTACATACATAATATATAAACAAAATATTTTTTTTTTAAGCTTCTACAAACAGTTATTTATTTCGTGCTTATTATATTTATTATACGTCCATTGTTCTAATAAATATTCTACTTACAAAATTATTTACTATTTTTTTAAAATTTTATATTCGCATGCAAATTACCAATCATATAAAATTATTTTGTAATCATAATTATTAGAATTATTTCTGTTTATTTAAATTATAATATGTGGTATTCAGCAGAAGTGTTTATCAACCCTTGCTAGCGTTATGCGCGGCGTTGTACAGCTTCGGTTAATTTTAAGAAATGGCACAGCTGGAGTTGCCGCTCGGGTCACGAGCTCACGGCCAAGGTGAAGACTGCACGGGGTACGTAACTGGTGCGCACTCGCCGGGCTTCTTTTCATTAACAAACTTATATAATTTCAAACTGCAGCGACAAAAAAATCAGAATTTCTTTCGCAAATTTCAAAGCAGTCGTTATAATAAATATTTAGATATTTAAAAAAATATTTAAAAAAGCTTAGAGCAAAGTGCTGTTTTTGTGCATTTTTTAAAGTTTCAGAAATATTGTGGTCATTTTAAACGCGTAGATAAAAAGCAATCAATCACTTTTCGTGAAACAAAGTTAACGGTGTAGCATTGATTGTATCTGGTTCGGCTAGAATAATAACGGTAAACATTGATCGGGTCTTCGTAATAAAAACTATAGACGATCAGAGGAACAACTATCTCATCGTGTGTATACAAGTCATTGATTTGGCCGACCCTCGGTTTCTGTGCGTAAGAAGCCTACGTAAGTGCGGAGCTCCTTACGGTATTTTTGCGTATAACTTGTTACAACGTTATAGGCGATTTATCTTAGATATAAAATACCAATCATACCAATTAAGCCTTTTTATACTGCTTTTTATTTCCTACATTGCAAAATGTGTCCCCTTTAAAAAAATATGTTTAACTAGGTACGAATGCAATCGCACATAATAATTAAAAGATAATACAAAGTTTTGTTAAACGTTATATGCATTTTAATTAAACAATCAAAGTTGCATATATATTACTACAATCCTACGTTTGAATTGAGTATGACTGCTATTTGCGCATCCATTAGCACCCTACCCCGTCTAACAGGATTCTTGTTGACTTTCCTAAAGCTATATATGCTGAAATATAGAGTCTTTGAACTTGCACTATTTATAAAAAAAATGTCACAAAAACCGTTTTAAATGACTATATAAAATTATAAAAATTAAAATTACATGATAGTTCATATTTAAAATAACGCATTGTTACGTACACATTGCAAAACTGAAAATGTAATGAAAAATGGCAAAGATTTGAATATACAAGCATTATTCAACAGATAATGTATGTTTATTCGTAGAAAGTCTAAGATGTACTGCATTATACTGAAATTTTTCATATTGCTAATTATTTAAAATGCAACGGCTTAATAATAAATCAATAGTCTATAAGGGTTGATTTTAAGCTGAAAAAGGGTTGATTATTGTTAGAGGACTGACCTGATAATCAGGGCACCATCCAAGCGAGGGGATCTGCGCGGAGGCCGCGGCCAGTAGCGACAGAAAGAGCAGCGACAGGGCGGGGGCGGCCATGATGATGGGGGACGTTCAGGCGGCTCCGGCGGCGGAGGCGCAATGCCGGCGCGCGCCCGGACCCGCGCTTATATACCCCCGAGGCTGTTGCCCGCCACGCTCAGCCCTGCACGGGGAAAACTGAAAACCCAGCCTGCCCGCCGGCCGGGAGATGGCCGCTGGATGGTGTCTTGTTTGGTTTGTTATCCACGCAACTTTTCTTTTGTGTACCTAAAACATTTGCAGGGACTGAGCATATTTAAGCAACGCATATTTCTTCAACTAACTGCTATTTTTAGGGCTTACAAAATCAATTTAACAAGTATATTTTAATTTATTTATTAAGTACTATAAATAAATATTCACACACACACACACACATACACACAACATACACACACATATATATATATATATATATATGTGTAACGGACTCCAAATACAACATGCATTTATATAAAAGAAGTAAAATCGTTTTAGCTGTATTCTGATTTTAAAAAAGCTATCGGGTGCAACAACCGCGCGTCATTAAGTTTTTACGATAGATTATTTAATAGCGATTATAACGTGGGAAACGAAAAAACCAAACGTTGTGGTATCCGCCATTAACATAATTTAAACATTAATAAGTTTCAGATTCAATTCGGTCAGCGAAATTACACTCCGGGCGCAGACCGTCGTTCGAACGTAATATTAATAAAGATATTTTCCGGTTACGGAGCTCCAAAATCGTATCGATGTAATTACAAAGAGTGAAGTGTACGTTGTTGAATGAGATTAGCCAATCGGTTGAACTTCAACCGGTCCAACTGAAGCACATTATGTAATCAATCACGAACATCCAAGCGGGCCATCTCCGGAGGCTGCGGGCTCGCGGCGCTCGGCCAGGGTACCGCTAGCTCTTATCTCGCCACTAATCACGCGATAACCTGATCGAACCGACATAGATCATCGCCCGATATTGGGATACTTTTCAATCACCAATCATAAAACTACGCAACAATTCCACTGAGAAGTTAGTCGTCTATTGTGAGGAAACGAGAATTCCTTAATTTTTAGTAGATTTGTAAATATTAAGTCGCGAAAAAGACATGGTTTTTTTATTTGTATGCCGTCTCTGATCGCTTGATTCTTTATTTGCTACAATTGGATAGATAGATGATTGGATAGAAAATATATTACATGACTCGCGTGATATCAGATTAACGGGATCTTCCTAAAGTCAACACATCGATCCCCGCGGGGAATTTCTAATTTACTATTTTACAACTTATGAAATACTTGTATAAATGGAACTGGTTTATATTTCGCAGTTAGAACTTAGTGTGCTTTAGTAGAGTAATTTTTAATTTTTAATTTGGATCTCTTCATATATTTAGTCAAGAGAATATAAGACGACTTTTAAAAAAAACTGAAAATCCTTAATCGTGCAATATTGTTAATATCATAATATCAATCACAGCATTACACGTGATTTATATGATTGGTAGTATTTTTAACTGCTTGTTTAACAATACAGAAATTATTCAAAACATAAATGAGCTGACCACTCCAGTAACTGTTTTTTTTTAACAATTCTTCACTCAAAGAAAATAGCTTGATGAAGTTACCTCACGTCCACGTAATAAGTCGAAGCCTACACGCACAACTAAGGCAAAGTTTTAATAAGGTAGGTTTTGCACTGCTTTTTAAAGCTTAGCATTTTCTCCCCGACAAGCATTAATAAAAAAACTCCATCTACTTTAACATCAACTGCGGCAACTTTTGTGCTTATTAAATAGAAAAATGCATTTTAATTTAGTCAATATTTGTATTGTAAAGTATATTGAGTAATTTTAAAAATCATTAAATAAATAAAAACTATCCGAGAACACGCCAAAGTTTCAACGAAAGCTTCCGACTCCCCAAGCGACATCGACGCACGGGCAGCGAGAAAACCCCGCGTCGTGTCACAGGGTCGAGCGCACCGACTCGCCGTCAATCATCGGCGGGGCGGCATCTCCTGTAAGAAAATACTCGGCAGTAACGACTTACAATATCACGAAAGACGTATCGCGTGCGCTGTAAGCACAGATAAACGGCCGTGTTGAAAGAGTCGCTCTCGGCGGAATAAGCTCCGCGCTACAAAGTTCGCTATTGCGCCGGATCCCCAGGAGCGGCGGTGGAGCAATGGCCGAGCTTGCCCTTCCGAGGCGCGCAGGTGTCCAGAGCGGCCACTACAAAAACTTGAATGTACCGAGACCGAACGAGCCATTCTTCTAGCGCTCCCACTGCAGCGCCTCGCCTAGCCGGGTTGCCGCGCCGCCGTGCCGCCGTGCCGCAGTGCCGCCGTGCCGCAGTGCCGTCGTGCCGCCGTGCCGCCGCGCCGCACCGGCGTGCCGCACCGCCGCGCCGCGCCCTGCCTCCCGGGGAGGTTTTTCTACCGCCCGACTGTCACTCCTCGCATACCTTGTTGCGCGGCACTAAGCACGCCGTGGATTCGCAATCGGCTGAAAAAAACACTCATTCCATACCTTCGTATTTTTAGTCTGGGCGGTTCGAGTCAGGGAAAATAAAAGTCTCGCAGTGTACTAAAAATATTTTTATTAATTTACTAAAATATAAGAACACATCTTCTTAACAAAATGTTAATGATCAATATTTTCCTTACCAATTTACACTAAGCCTTAAAAAAGCATATTTTACATTTTATTTACAATATCAATATTCACTTACAGTAACAAAATTAAATTATAAATGTGTAAACAAAAACTATTATATACAACAACACCTTTGTTTATAAAATATCCTTAAACGTTCTCAAAAATATATAAATGTATTATTGTAGCTTTACTTAGCGCTAGATTTATTAAGACATTGATCGGGGAGAAGTCCTCCCGGCTTGTATCACATCGGGCCTTACAGTCTACGGAGGATATCAACTACTTAGCCTGGAATACGAACATGGAAACGTCGTCAGGTAAAAGGTAGACAAAATTATAGCAAAAATATATCTTCTCTCTCTGAAAGCTCGACAGGTTTTGGAATAAGAGCGACATTCGCGTTTTTCAATTCTCCAAAAGTGGACTAAAAATAAAAGCGATTAATTAATCTATTCGAAAAAGCATGCAATTATCGAAAAAGAACTTAAATAATTTTAAAATTTGTTCATAATTATTTTTAAGAAATTATTGTAAAAATTGTTTTCGACTACACGACTACGAAAAAACTGAATTTGGCGAAGCAACAAAACATAAACATTTTGGAAATAACTAGTATATCTAATCTTGCAGTTTTAATTTAGGCTTGGTTAAATGTTTTAAAAGAATAAACATACTCGTAATACTGATGTCACCTTTCATATGAAATACTAACATTTTATTGAAATTATTTGGACTTCTAAGCCGTATTAGTAATTTTGTGAAATCATCATTTCATCCAATTCATTAAAATGCTTGGGCTGGATTCTTGAACATATGTACATTTGAAGGAGAAATTTATTATTTAGTTTTACAGCTCAATGAAATATATATAGCTCTTTGTTTTTAGATTCCACATAAAAAAATAAAGGTTGTATTCGAATCGCCTTTAGTTAGAATAATATTTCAAATAAGTTCATCAAGAAACCAACTGCCGCATTCAGTTAAAATATTGTCATATTTTACTACATGTGTACTTTGTCAGAAAAGTTATGTGCAAATTTAATTTAGATAAATTTTGTGTTCTTTAAAATAATAATTAAGTCGAAAATTAATAATATTTAAATTAACTTAAATTAATAATAGGGAGAAATAGAGAAGGAATGGCCATAGCTTGAAAGGAATTCTATCTACTGTAAATGAATGGATTATTTCGTAATGAGAGATCGACAGGCTTGCTGGCGTGCTTCCGGCAGGAGACGAGCATTCTCGCTTCATTCGTGGTATCCGTATCCGTGCTGGCGATACTCACTTTTTAGCCAAATATTTTTGGTATAACTAACATTAACCGTTACATAAATAAATAGAGAAGTAGTTAGTATGTCGTTTCAGTAAAGCGAGACTCTCAAGTGGTATCTTGTATGATCGCTTGAAACTCTCGCTTGCTGTAATTTGATATTTTTGTACCTAATGATCGTGAAAGTATTTAGTTTACACTTTGTCTATCTAATAAAAATAACTATGAGCTCCCAATTCAAATACAAAACTACTAACGATAATCTGTTAACTATTTTGTAATCCTACAATTAATATAAATAATGAAAAATGTTTTTATATCACCTTGTCATCCCTCACTGGGCTTAATTTTAAAGGAAACCAAAAGCACGCCATTTAGACCTGAATTTGGGAAGCAAATGGTATCGATTCTTGTACATCGTTTCATGTAACACTCGCGTAATACTCAATAACAAGTCATTCGTCTGTTCTCTATACAAGTAAAAAAAAACTGATAAACAACCTCAACATTTCTGCAATGGGTTTGCAAAGAATAAAACCTTTAACATAATATTGTCAACAATCAACAAATTTCGTACAGATCTATTTATTTTGTTAAAATCTTTGGTGTATATTTATTATAAATATACGGAAGGATATTAACAAAGTTTTGTGAACACATTTTCATTATACCTACCGACTATGCTGAGATTGGTCGCAGCGCTGCGGGCGGGACAGGCGGGCAGGAGTTCATCGTGACCATTACTATACTGGCAAATAATCTTCACTTATCACATCACGTTTTATATGATCATTTGATATCAATCATTATCACATTTATATAACTTACTTTTAAATTTTAATTAAGAAGACGGAAGTATATTCACAGAGGATTCTCGGTAAGACTCGGTACGCGAATAAAGGCACTGTCGGTGAAGTGTGTAGTACATTGTATAGTCATTATCAAAATATAAATATTTGTGTCGTTTCTTAGTTTTATTTCATGGTGATTATTTTTCATCTTATTTTAGATCGATTTGGATTACTTCTCGCAACGTTTTACTATATAGCTACCTCATCGTTTTGGCTTAAATAAAAGTTAAATAAAAAAAATCGAACGTCGTTACAATAAATATTTTGGACATCTAAGCACTAGAAGGAATACAAACGCAACTGAAATAAATAAAAGTAAATTAGAAATGGAGAACGGCCCCGAGCGCTGTCCCGCACGTCGCCGGCCGCGGCTGCAACGAACTTACTCTACCTTACCTTAGCAAATATTATCCGTATCGGTGGAAGGGCGCTCGCGTTAACCTTACTTTACCTCACAATAAACGTTCAAAATAAATACTATATCTGTTTCTATCGAGCCCGCCGCATAATTCTTAAACAAATTATGACGCGCCAGCACCTCCGGGTCGGCGGCGAGGCGCTCGGCGACTCCTCTCGGCCGGGGCTACTCGTGGAGGTTCTTGCTGAGGAGCAGGTTGTTGTGCGGACCGGACAGGTGCCGGATGAGCTCGGGCATGGCCTCGAAGGACAACTGACAGAAGCAGCAGTTGAAGCGACCCACCGTGTTGGTGCGGCCGTCGCTTTCACTGGAGGAGATGACGTTGCGATGCACCGAGCACAGGTGCTTCAAAAGGTGCGCTTTCTGCTTGAACATGGCCACGCACAGGCGACACGCGAAAGGCTTCTCGCCGGTGTGCACTCGCAGGTGGGTCTTGAGGTTCCAGGACATGCCGAACTGCTTCCCGCAGTACTCGCAGCGGTATTCGCGCACGGGCGGCTGCTTGCTGGAGCCCTGCTCCTCGTCGGGCGGCGGGTACAGCGGCGGCGCGTCCTCCGTGGCGCCCACCTGGGCCTGGCACAGCGACCACGCGCCCCACGAGCCCGCGCTGGGCGGCCGAGCGTCCGGCGGCACGGGCGAGGGGCTGGGCCCGCGCTCGGCGGGGTGCGGCGGCGCCGACACGCTCAGCGGGTGCGCCATCAGTCGGGGCGCCCCCGCCGCCACGAGACTCTTCCGGTATCGCAGGTGCGCCATCTCCTCCAAGTAGCTCGGCGAGAAAGGCACGAAGGGCGGGTTCTGGGACGGCGAGTTGTGGAAGCCCGGCCGACGCTTCCGGTGGGGGGTCACCACGTAGTTCTCGGGCGAAGTCTGCACCAGAGATATCAAGTCCTGGTCTGGCGGCTTGAGGTGACCGTAATCCTCGTGCTTCATCCCTCTCGATTCCAGGTCGAGAGGTTCGATGTAGTGGGATTTTCTTTTGACCCTCGCGTGCGTCATAGCGTGCTCGTGAACTCTGGATGCTAATTTTTCCGCTATGTGTCTTCTATACAGCTCCTCTACTGGATGGTCCTCTATGCTGGATGAAGTCGATCTTCTTCTCTGGATGGACGGCTGGAATATGAAAGACTGCGTTTCAAGAGATAAAACTTTACCGCTCTTTTTAATTGAAAACTTAAATTTAAATGCCATGATAGAATTGCTGACCTTGTTCACGCCGAGTGACTTGACATCGGCGTCTCCCGAATTGTCCATTTCACTATTGACCTGCTCGGAACTTCTCGCGAGAGACAAGTTCACCGGGTTAAGAGAGCTCCTTCGCCGGATGCCGAGGCGAGCGCAGTCCTTGGGCTCGTCGCCGACCTCGTCGTCCAGCTCGCCCTCCTCCTTCTCGTCGTTGCTGCTCTCCGTGGAAAGGACCTCGTTTTTGACGTTGACAACGTCCTCCGGCTTGAGGCAGTTGCCCTTATCCTTGCTGCAGCCGGCCGAGGGCGTGGCGCGGTCGCTTTCCGAGTGCGATGAGGCGGCGGGGTCGTGATGGAGTTTGTTGCTCTCGTTGCTGTTGATGTCCGTTTTGGAGGAGGTTCTGCTCCGATCGGGGGGCAGAGGGTGGTGGGGGTGATGTCTGTCATGGTCCGGCGGTCGTATGTCCTTTGTAGATTTCCACACATCCGATTTGATATCTAGCAGCTCGAACAATTCTCTCATATCATCTATTTCTCCCGACTAAAAAAAATATTCAATCAGTAAACTTGAATAATAGGTTTATTACTTTTACACAAGATGATTTACTTGCAGCTAATACATCACATCAAATATATTTTATTATTAGTAATAATTCATTATCACCTTTAAAAAAAAATAGGTTATTATGTTTTTGATAATTTAGTATTTTTAGATAAGATAACCTAAGTGTTGAAATATATAAAAATATATTACATATCAATATTTTGTGCATGGCGCTTTTGTTGTTAGTTTACGTATTAACTGTAGAGCTGGTATCAAAAAGAATTCGCTAGATGGCAGTGTTAGTCACAATCGAAATAGTTGAAGTATCAATCGATACGAGTCGTATCTCAGACACAAACCTCAATGTACGCCTGGCCGCTGTATAAGAAATCCAAGAGGTGCCGCATTAGCTTGTTTTGAATTCCCAGCATGTGAATGTCCACGGGGTAGTCTTGGAGAGGAGTATCATCTAGAATTTTCCTGTAGAGAGAAAATAAATATTAACATGCTTAAATAAAAAATTATTTATATTGCTCGAAATATGCAAAGAATAAATTGTTATTTGTGCAAATAAGTGTATTTTGTAAATCAAAATCGTAGATTTTTAGTAATGCGGTGTAAATCGAAAACATACTAAAATGTACATAATTCAACGTAAAAAAAATTAAATTTATTTTAAAAAATAACGGTCTATTCAAAAAATGACAGAAATAAAATAAAAAAATTTGCACATAGAAACAGGATATATATATTGAAAAATTTAACCAACAATTTCATTACTGCTATCACTTTCGTGGACATTCAATCTATTCTTCCTGCATAGTATGATGTCACTTTCATCACTCGATAGTACTTGATGCAATTCAAGTTCGATGTTAGATGAATAAGAAGCAATTTCAGATCGGCAAACCTTGGTAAAGAAATCCGTAATTAACAATTGAGTATGGGTTTTGGTCAAATCTTTATAGACCTCCTCATATTGAGTTAAAGCGTTTAAGAAAACCTCGATAAATAAATGTATCGTTTTGTGGAAAATGATTACCCAATTTTCACCCTTATTCAAGTTATTCACGGGTGTTTATTTCAGACTTCTCTTCATCAGGACCACTGTCACGATCATTTGTCTCCACAACCCTGAACTTCATACACGCTACAGAATAGATTGAAATTAAAAAAAACGACTAGAAATATTAGCACTAGTGTTACCAAGCGAACGGAAATAAAATTCACTGCAGATTTTTTTAGTTGTTTTTAAAATGCAAACCGTGCAAATAAAGTACCATGCAAATTGGGGGATAGGTGTGTAAGGTTTGCTTGGCTTGTATTTTAAAATTGAAATGTGCTACTTTTATTCAGTATCACAAAACTTTGCACGCGTGGATAGGAATCCAAAATGAAACATGACCACAAAATATGATCTCTATCCTAGGTGCAATACGAGTAGCGGCAATCTGGTGTTTTTGCTTTAGGAGAGTGTGAATTTGAATGCTAGGTTCATTGGAAGTATTGGGTTGGTTACCTGACAAGAGGGCTGGCGGCGGCGACCACGATGCGGTGTGCGGCGAGGGGCGGGCCGCCCTCGCAGTGGAAGCGCACGTCAGCGTGGCGGCCGCCGCGCCACGCCGCGCCCACCTCGGCCGCGATGCACGCGCGGTGCTTTCCATAGCTCAGCGTCAACAGCCCTTCGCCCATGCTGATCGAGCTGCAAGCAAACAGGCCACCGATCAACCCCACTTCGACCACCCTGCCAAATATACGACTCGTATACAAAAACACAAACACTGGTAAGTAAGCGCCGTGCGTCTCTTCCACTGCCGAGGCCCTGGCGTCCAATAAACTAGCAAGTGGACTGACTGTGGGGCAAATATGTAACAGGGGAAGAAGATACAAGGATTACAAGTAAAACATCATTTCAATCTATCATACAATCATAATTAAAAAAAAAAAAAAAAAAATGTTTTTATTGTATACTGGATCAATCGCAAGTAACGAGTCGGTGGGTAAAAATAAAATTTAAATAACAGGTAGTAGTTTGTGTGTTTTGCAGCTGAATTTTATCAAAAGCTCTGGTGTCGATAGCTTGGATCATTCTTAAAATCCGGCACACACAATAAATGCAATTTATTTTTTTTAAAAAAGAGCCCAATTGACCAATCTAAAAAATAATGAGCGATACGTGTGTATGAAACCCATGCCTAAGGTCATTCAAGCACCAATTAAATTGATTTAGACAAACAGGAAACTTAAATTAATGAAGAAAAAAAGGTATTGCTTAAAATAGTGTGCAGCTCGTTTATTTGATTAATACATTTCCAAATGGTTTCATTGCGTATCTATCTTTTGGAGCTTTGTTTTCGCCAGTCTATTTTGAAGTTTGGATAAACATTTACGATGCATTAAATGCAACAACTTAATTTGGAATAAAAAGTATAACATGTTATGTGTTGGGGCTTCTATACTGTGAAAAATGTTATAATACATTAATAATTTTTTTTTAATAAATTTATTCTGATTTTTTGTTTGATATATAATAAATTTTACAATAAAAAATTAACGTAACTCATAGGAATATATAACTCTTACCCAAGTTTTTCTTCATAAAACTTTTGCGTAAAACTATTTCAAACTTAATTAACTTTTAAATGTATTTCATCAGAACGTTGAAAGATTTATTTGTATAGATTACACCGTGGGTTTTCCGTTCACACCTTAAACAAACAAATAAAGCATTCTGCCTTGATTGAAGTAATGCGCGGGCACTGATTGCCGAGTGTAAAATAATTGTATCAAGTTATTCAGAAGCACGCTCGGGCATGTTTGCTCTCACGGTTTGGATTGTTACTGAATTCCTTTCACATTTGCGGAGAGAAGTGAAACTTTTTGTAGCCATTGTCACGTCAGCTGCCATCAAAAGTAACCTTTTAGCTGAAGGTTTACCCTTAATGCCTCTTTTTTATTTAGAAAAATTATGAGAATGATAAAATACTTTTTTATAGAAGACGTGTTCTCTGTTATTTTTGTCGAATATGTATGCACCACTCAATACTTTTTTAAAAATACAGACCATGTAGACATCACTTTAAGCAGTGATGGAGATCATGACGTATTTTATGGAATCTATGAAAAATAACCTAAGAAAGTGCAAAATCAATTAAAGGTAAGAACGTTTTGATTTAAATTTATTTCTAACGGTATCATTTAAAAGTGCTTAATCATCTTCAGAAATAAAAAGTAACTTATATGAATTTAAAACTAATTTTAATTTATTGTAACATACAAAGGCAAAATTAAAAAAATAAGTATATAAATATTAATTTTGCTTTTAATCTTATAAAAGATTCGCTGTATTTTTTAGTGGGATTGAATTTTATTATAAATTGCTGATATTTATCACTGAAATAACGAAGGCACTTCCGCTTTGTAGTTTGAAAGAGATGTCTCGATAGGGTTATCGCCAAACAATAAGACTGATGACTGATGTTTTTAACAATTATGAAATACGTTTAAAAATACAAATTTACTGTTTATATATAATATAAATAAGTAATTTTCGCTATTTTATGCACTTTTTGAACACCAATTATCTGGTGTGATGTTATCTTAAATCCTAACGTCATCTATTAAGCTGTTTCTGGCAGAAACAAAATGGCGTTTAAAAATAACACCTAAGCGCTTTTCAGGTTTTGATATATACCTGTCTCAGACTGTTAACACTTATTAAATGATTTTCAAAAATGTTAGATGAACGTATTGATAATCAGCCTTATCAATTAGAAGACGCCTCTTTGTAGCTAAAAAGCTCTTACTATTTTAGTTATAAATATTAATTCTCTTGTGAGCCATGTAGTATAATTTATATTTATCCCTAGAAATCCTTCGTTTTAAGTATTTGTACAGTTGATAATAATAAAAGTCAATACAAAACTTACTCTGAGGAGAAAATCTAGACATAAGGTGACAAAATAGTTACAGTATTCCTATACATTAGTAGTTTTTCTCGATCTTATTTTTGTATATAGATTATAACTCTTCATGCATTTAAATGCTTTAATTTTGAGAAACTGGTATTTTTTCTTTAATATTGTCGCAATTGTGTATTTTTTCTCTTCATTAAAATATGTTTTTTTCACAAGTAGCCTTCAAAATAAATTTTAAAAAAATACTTAAATAAAGTAGCAGCTGTTACAAGTATGAAGCCATCATGAGGTACGCACGCCAATAATTATAAATAGCCAGTATTAATCTTCAATAATGTGATTAAATGTTTTGACGGATGTTTATTACTTATTACGTGTGGATTTTTTTAAATATTAAGTCAGAACTAAATTAAGACATGTGATCGGGGCTTGCAGACATGGTCGGCGCATTAATCACGCGGTGATGTCGGAGAGCGAGCGGCGCGTCTGCGGCCGGTGGGAGTGCTGACAAAGGAACGTCCTTTAACGTTCTTCAACGTTCTTCAGCAGAGGTGACTCCTTCGGCAGAGAAAGGATTATTCAAATCGCCGCCGACGTCACCCCGCCTAGAGACGAGCACCCAGTATTTTAATTTACTCGAAGCTGATTTTGCCGATGTTTTGTTTTTATTGTGCGGCTTTACTAATAGACAATGCAGACAGACTTTTTCGTGATATCGTGGCTTTTCCAACCGCTTGAATTCTTCAGTACGAATCCGGTTGAAGTTATTTAGGTTTTTTTTTTAAAGTCAAACAAATCGTGCTACCAACTTACAGCTAGCCAATAGTGTTCGTTTATTATGGGTGTTTTTTTAAAGGTTTTGACGCTATTGTTGGCAATGTTTATTGCTACGGATTTAGAGACCATTAATTTACCTCCAAATTCGGAGAACGAATTTTCAATTTGAAAATAATGAGCCACCGGACACAAGCGAAGTTGCATATTATTGCTTCTAGCCGCTTATATACTATATGCCTATTTTTTTGCGAGCACCTCTGAGTCGTCATTCAACGTCTAAAACTGTATTTCTTTGACACGAAAGCAAGCAAAACTAAATAAAATATGTTTAAGTTAAAATAAATAACAATTTATAAATGATATCACTTAAAACATTTTTGTTATTTCGGCGAGTCAGTTTGATTGCTTGAGTATTCATTTTTTAAATATATTTTTCGTTTATTTATTACAAGAAATGTCGTTATTAGAAATCACAATTAAAGTCAAACACGATAAAATCATTAAGTACTTCTTGTGTATGAGCAAAAAAGATTATATTTAATAACATGAAAATCAAATTTCATAAGCGCAAGTAAATATCCAGGTATCATTTGTACAATGAAGTGATACAATCATAATTAATTAAATAAATATTTAATTATCTTAGAAACTATATTTTGTTGGAAGTAAAAATAATTATTTTCAAATCAAATTATCATAAATAAAAAAGGTGGTTCAAATTAAATAAAATTATTGACAATTAATGTTTGAAGAGCGTGAATTTTGCATTGTTATTTTTTAATATTAATAAAAACACATTGAGAAGTAAATATTAGCATATATGTCATCGATGTTCAATGATTTATAGGATCTTAAAGTGGGAATTAAAAAAAAATTGTATAACATTATGAGTTACCATATCTTTTAGTTTAAAATTAAATTTGTCAATTAATTTTAATACGTTTAGAATGCATTATATTTTATTTATTGGGGTGGAATTGTTTTTTTTAAACTATTTTATATTATGTTTGTTTATAGCAATAACATTTCCCACGTTATAATTATCAAATACACAATATTTCAAATTGAGAATGTAACGTTACAGACACATAAAGACTTAGTATCTCGTTATAGCTGATTTTAATACTACCATGAAATTAATATCAAGATCACAAGGCGTAGGTGTATACAAATGGCATTACCTACTTTAAATACGTAAAAGTCAAACACTAAAATTAATTTTATTACAACGCTTTGAATACAATTTAAAATCCGTTTTCATAAAAACTCCAAAACAATAAAGTCTTGAGTTTAAATTGAAATTTCATCGTCAGCTGTGTAATAGCTACGTTGTTTTCCACAAGAGCGAATAAAAAGCCGAGAGATTTCACGAGCAAGCTTATGAGGCCAGTTTCGCAAAATCGGTCTGGCTTTTCAAATGGCGACATTTCCGATTGCACAAAATTTTCTAAATACAAACGGAGCCGGCGCAGGGCTGCCGAGTCGCTGGCGGCTTCCTCGAGGCGGCCGAGCAACCTCGGGCTCTCTACTCTCGAGGCTGTGGAAACCGCGCCAGCTCCGCATCCGCCCAGGAAAGTGCCCATTGCGCCACCGCCACCGCCACCGCCACCGCCATCGCCACCGGAGGACGCGCCGCGCCGACACGAGACCTCCGCCAGCCTCGCTTCGATCCGACCGAAATCACTTCAGAATTAACTGTTTTATAAAAACAATACAAATTGAAAAAAGAATGAGTTGACTTTCGCATATCAAAAGCATATTCTGTATATATGCACAAGTTTCGTTAAAATTATTTGTTTAATGCAACAGTTGTACTTTTATATATAAAAATGATAAAAGTAACATTGTATTCTGTCTTCACTTTGAGTTTATTATATTTTTTGCATGACTAGTTTCGACCAAATAGACTAGGTTATCATCAGATGCATAACTATGTTTAGTTAATAATGGATATTCACCAATCAAATGCCTTGTCCCTCAACAAAAAAAAATTGTCTTTTTATTTAGACACACCTGAAATTACATTTTTTCACATTTTTTTGACACCTGACACGATACACGATAAAATGCTTAATTCCCATACTAATTTAAAAGACGTAATAATTTATTTTTATATGAAAATCAATTTACAAAATATATTAAATTCCAAATAGTGTAGTAAAATTTTGTTTTTTCTATCAAATTATAAATATAAATTTCCAACTGAGGTAGAATCTGCATATTAACCCAAATACTTGCACTGAACTTTCTGCTGGTGGCCGGCCGCGGTTATTGTTTTGAAGGAGATATTTTCGGACGTTATACTTAGCCGCCTATTGACTAACATTCGAATTCTACAAACTCTACGCCGGCTAGCGTGGCGCAGAATGACGCGGAGTGATTTCACAGTTGGCCGAGAGAACAGTTGATATTTCAGTCGGAACGTTGCGAAAGCCGCGCGTAAAAGTCCACAACGATGTCTGAAGCGGGGCCAGGAAAATGCCGGAGACAGCCGGCCAGGCCGCACGGGAATGTTAACTGCGAAATACTTCACGATTCTTTCTAATATTATTAAACTCTCAATGTTATTATGCCTTCTACTAATATCTCTCAGATATGTTCACAAGAGACGACATTCATAATGTGTATAATTAAAAAAAAAATTGTTAACACAAATAATTTATATGTTCATAATATAATTATTTCGTTAAGATCATTTGTTTAAAACAGAATAAAAAATTCTCCAGTTGAACTCCGCTACCCAAGTACATTTAGGTAACTAATTATTTAGAAATATATGAACATCATTTTGTTATACTTATATATTTAATACTTTTATTATTTTTAATGTGCAACGAATGTTATTAAAACTATGAACTTAGTGCTTTATACTTATAAGCGACCTAATTTAAATTACAACCTTCACTCTTTAAATACTCTCCTTTTTGTTTGAGACTTTGCTCCTATTGCTATTTCCTTTTCCTGTTTTTTGTGCATAGTTCACATCACGATTACTTCTTGTAAAGATAATCGATAGAATTATATGCAAGGTGTTTTTTTGCATACCGACATTATATAAGCGAATAGTGTCTTTTTGAATTATCCCTGTTTGTTGGTAATAAATAAGTAAGGGAAACTTCTTACATTGTTATCGAATATGTAATTGCCGTTGGTGGAGTCAAAAGTCGGTTTGCGGCCCGCCGGTGGACCGCGATCCGCGTCCTGTCCACCACTGCATTGGCTATAGTTGCACCATCTAGAAATAAACATGTATTTAGGAGTCAGAAATTTAATTAAGAATCATTAAATCATGAGTTATTACAATTAAATTTACACGAAATAATACAAAGTTTATGCAATTGAATAGTGTTAATCATATCAAGTACTTAATTAGTAGATTGGAAATATTTGAACATGTTTCATAGAAACATGTCAACAGTTCAACTTGAAGTACCTATTCGGTATCTCTGTGGTCCACATATGACTGATTAAATTACATTAAACATAAAGCTTAAGTAACTCCGGACGTCAACACTAACGCATTTAGGCTTGGTTCTTCACAGCCGATCAACCATTACATCAGAAGCGGAAGTGGTAATGTACCATGACGTGACATTGTAGAACAAATTGTCTTTGCAAACATTGATTGCCGGTAGTATAATCGTATACCTTTTCATATATATGCGAGAACAGAAATAAAATTTTACCAGATATGGTATTATAAACATATAAATAATTCCCGATCTGTAAAATGTGCAATGATCAGAGATGTAAAAAAATCACTGTGATAAGTATAAACAAGTAAGATGATTACGACGATGAAATTCTTGAATATGTATATTGCTTCTGAGATCATTGTTCAGGAGATGATGACGATACAGGAAACAATGTGTCTTCTTCAAATTCTGAGATAAAGGTTTTAATTTATTCTACTCACTTGTATATTACCAATTTCAATCACCTTCGGGGAAAAATTTATAAAATAATTTTTATTAAATAATAAATATATATATTTTAATATTAAATATAAAACTTTAAAAAAAATTGCTATGTAATGTTTGTTTGTTATATTATAATTCAAATATATATTATAAAAATAGATAGCGAATGTTGAATGAGTTATTGAAAATCTTTCAAAAATCGCTTTTTATGAAATACTAGAAAAAATATTATACTTGGATTTGGTTCATATACAAATTAACGACACTTTTTTATTGTATTGGTTCAAAATCAATTTCAAGTAAAGCAGGAAAACATAAAAATTTCCAACAAGTGTAACCTTCCAGTTATTACTTTTACATTGGACAGGTCATTTGAACCGGTTATCATATCCGCTAAATGGACCATATAATTTAGTTGATCTTGCAATAACTATTAAAGCAAACTGCGAGTAATTAAAAAGGAAATATAGAAAGATAAAAACTTTCAAACGACGCGTTACGATGACAGAGAGACCTCCGGTCCGCCAACATTTGGCTCGGGCGCTTCAATGCCAGCACCCGAGCTCGGGAAGGCGACCTTATTTCTTCCGAGCGGAGAAACGTTTCCCACTGCTCGCCACTCGACATCTGTTCGACGGTTACGATATCGAAGTTTATTATTGATAATACGTGCGGACCGAATCTATGTTGGGGCTCCATTTATTTTACACAATCGATAACTGTTGCGGTAACTCCTACGCTACATTCTGCAACCGCGACTCGAAAGCATCGCTTCAAATATTATAATGCATCGGCGCATGCCATACTATATTCCAACACAGTTAGCACAATTAACTGCTTGCAATGGTACGTCAACATTCAATATTTATTTTATGATATAGTATAACTACGGTTACTTGAAAATACAGAAAAACGTAGCTCACACACACAAGTAATTCATAAATGTTTATTCAAGCAGTTTTAATGAAAATGAAGATACGCAATCAACGCGCAAGTTTTTCGTAGAAAAAACAAGATTAAAAATTATTATTTTTATTAATTTCATAAATTAAGGTAATATTTTAAAATTGATGAATAATTTGGAAACAGTTTATATACAAGGGATTGATGCAAGGTTTACAAGGGTAAATAGCAAAAATTATTAATGGTTTCTAATATTTCATTTCAATGAAATACAAAACAGTTTATTAATAGTAATATTATAAATAAATTTGCACATAAAAATATTCTAGCAAGGTATTATTTTCTTTGAAATAGTCGAATTAAGCAATTACCTCAAAAATAGCGAAATAAAATTTACTGTTCTTAATGTATGATTGATATAACATATAAAGAACTACATTCTCGTGTACTTGACATTTTGCGTTGATTTAAGATATTTACATATCAGCGTGCGAACAACTTTCCATGCAATGATTTTAGTTAAAACAAAAATACTTTTCTTAAAAATATCATTTTTTATATTTAACTCAAGGTTTACGTGACGTCACAAGGACACTTTAATACACGGAAGAAACTCTTTTCATGGGAAATTTCAAGACATTAAAATATTATTCCTTTTTCGCAGAGATAAAAACAGCAATACAAAATATCAAACAAATTGACACATCAAAATTGTTTTAATTTAATTGAATGTTAATTTATTATTATTACAATGCGTTAAGCCTCTAAGTGATTTCACATGCTTATAATTACCTAATTAATAATATCGTAAGCTCGAAACGGTATTATCAAGGTTTGTACGCAAGCTATGTTAGCTTAACCGTGTGAAAATTCACATTTCACAACAAAGTTTAAAAAGGAGAGACGAAGAATGCTCAATGAATTTTTTAAATTAACCAGTTTTTTTTTTTTTTTGTATATATATGTGAATTTCAAAGTATATATTTTATGGATGCAAGTCGTGGTCGGCGAGCGTCCGCCGGAGATAGGCGCGGCGTCGCATCTTGTCGGCGATGTCGCAACCGACGCACGGCGCCGCGCACGTGTGAGTGCGTGGAGGGAGGGGGGGGGGGAGGTGGTGGAGGTGGTGGAGGTGGTGGGGGGCAGAGGGTGGAGTGGGGGGGCCGTGGTGGGGAGTGGGGGGTGGGGGGTGGGGGGCAGAGGGACAGAGAGCGGGCGCTGTGTGCAATAGAGGCCCGCGCGCGACTGTCGCAACAGCCCCGGCCGCCGCGGCGCCGCGAAGGTGTGTAAGCGATATACAAATGTCCGTGCGAAGGATACATTCTCGAAACAGACGGCGATAGTTGTGCAAAGCCTGTTGGTTAATTCGGTGCAACTTGTGCTTTACTTTTTTCATATTAAAAAAAATATGAAAGCATCGTTGATATTACACGCGAACCAATTAAGCAAAAATTGCGGATGAATTTATTCAATAAACTACAATCATGCATACTGCACTTTTATTTTATATTTAAAAAATAATCGAATTGAGCTGATTTCTAATTTTTACAGGCATTTTAAAGCAGAAATACTATTTACCATATAACTAATTTTATGTTTTAAATTAAATAATTAAATATAAATTTATGTAATCTCATGAACAAATGTTTATAGTTGGCTTAAAATATACTTAACAAATAAAAAATATTCATAAAAGCAGGTTAAAATTAAAATTAAAATTATAATAATTCTTGTATAGAAGCGGACAGGTTTGAATTTTATATCTTGAAAAAACATTTTATTGCATTTCAAAAATAAAAATATATATTCTGTAGTCAGGTAATGCATTATTTTATAAAAGGTCAGTGTTCAATAGGAAATTATTCCTAATTTAGCAGTATGCAAATCTGATTCGTGATCCTAAATCTCTAGCTTGGATGATGTTTGCGGATGCCTTTAAAATATATAGCGTGGAAATTTTTATGAATTTCACTAGAAACAAATTTTATAATTATTTTATCAAAATTGATTTTAATAATACTACTAAAAATAAGTTTGTAAAAATAAGTAACGTTAGTTTGTTTTACCACGTGTGATCTTTGTGTGTATAAAATTTAAAAAATATATTTTTAACAATTAATGAGGATTATTTGAAGAGCATTGTTTAAGTAATCTTCATAGAAACATATAATAACTGGCGTTATTATATGAGACAGTGAGAGATGATTAGAGAGGCATAGAAGAACTAATAAGAACGATGCTAGATCGATTTACTTTTATAATAATTTAGAAAATCATTTTGAATTATTTATGTATCAGCTAAGCACAATTTAATAAAAATTCTTAGGTATTCGTATATATATACTAATTATATTTGTCATATTATGTAAACGCTCATATAGTAGAATAAAAACACATTTTAAAATATAAACTAATTAACGCAGTTGAATATGATGACACAACGAAGCATGATTTATTCATGCAATAAATTAATACTAATTAACCGTATGGAGAAATTTATGTAAATTTTAAAACATATTGTGCCAATACAATTTTCGTGTAAATAATTATTGTCATTATATTATAAAAAAAATTGTTATGGAAATCTTAATTAAGTCGATTTAAAATATCTACCGGCTAAAAGCATTACTAATTTACAGTGGCGTGTATCAATTTCGACGGCACGGCAAGCCCTTATGTACACAAATTTAAAATATGTTAACTTACAAGTTAAGCATTGGATTTTTTTAATTTTGTAGGACGGAATAGATAAGCAGATTTCGCATTTTATGTCATTATATTATTTAGTGGAAAGCCTGGCTTATTCTTCTTATGGAATATTTAATTGATTTTAATTACATGTAAAGTTATATTAAGTGCTAAAATAAAGGCTCTCAATAAAATAATGATTGTATCATCAATAACAACAGGAATTTTCAACAGCATGTCATTATAAATTAAAGACTTTTAATTGATTGTAAATGTCATTACAAGTTGTCAGTGAGCTTTCCAAATAATAGACACGAGTTGTTTATTATCCAATATTAATTAACTAGGCCGGAAATAAAATTATCGAACCGAATAGTTGCATGACTGGCAAGAGTAAATAAAAAACCGAATTTCGTTCAAGTTGAATAATAAATCATTAAATTAATATGCGGTTTATATTTGTTAATTGTGGAATGCAATTCAACATAAATGCATGAAGTTTTATAAGTTTAATGCGAAATATGTCTAATTAACCGAAATATGTCTGGTATACGTTTATTTATTGTTTTTGGTTACATATAAGTACAAACTATATAAATACAATATTTCAATATGAACAGGTTAATAAATCAAATAATTTTTGTGATTACAACAATAATAAAACGTAGACGCATGAATCGCATGAAACAGGTTTAAATCTGAATAATTAAAAATAAATGAGTCTTTTAAATATAGCCATAAATGTAAAAAAGAATTCCCTCTATAACCCATCTTCGTTATAAAATAGTTTGCCATTTTTAAAGCATTATTCTTGATACGTTTCCGGCAACCTGGAATAGAGCGTGGCTAAAACAAGGGGTTTTTTTCTCCAAAATAACCAAGGATGTACTTATTGATACGATTATAATTGATAGTGATGATGGTTTCCTCAATTATTTTATTGTGATGTTCCTTATTTTTCTGGCCTTACACATAGCTCATTGTTAATAAAGAAATTGATAGTATGTATGTATACACACACACACATTTTAGCAGAAAACATTTTTAAATTCGAAGAAAAAACCCGATTTCATAAGATATATTTAGATATACATGAAGTTATAAATGTGTTTGTTTTAATTGGATTTTTAACAAAAATTTTATACAAAAAAATAATTTAAATTTTTAACGTTCACTTTTCATTTTTATGTTTTTTTCGGTTAATAAAAATTTTATAATAATCTTTTTTTAAAGAACTGTAGTGGACTTTTTACTCGTGTTTATTAAAATGTTTTGTTAAATTTTGGGAAACCACCAGCCTAGAAATGTACTTATGAATTATTTTAATTGAAATTTTAAACTACAAACGATAAAGCCATATAAAATATGCTCTTATACTAATTATTGAATACGACGATTGTCTAAATTATTTCCAAAACCCACATCTGAAAAATGCCTTACTTTTGCAGTGTAAGATCATTTATTGCTCCAATTTTTCTTAAAAATATTTTTTGTTAGAAAGAGCTTATTTTGATTGTTTATTAAAATCGAGTTGTTTTATGCACGGATGGAATGATTTTAAGATACAGTCGGTTGTTGTTTATAAAGGTTTTTCTAATGAAGCAAAACAACAAAAGGGAACAAAAAAAAACCAATGTATGTGTAATGTCATAACTGTTTTGAGCATTTTTTGAAATCGATTTACCAAATCAGTGTGAAACGATCGCATCCTACTACTGGTAGAAGTAAATTTAATATTTAGCATTCAATTGACATCGCACACATCGCAAATCACAAAGTGTGGGCGCTAATAAAGGGACTCGCACCTAAGCTTCTAAATTATATTGTATAATGTGTTTAAATAATATTCACTTCATTTTCACCATGATCGAAGTTGTTGTTATTAATAATAAAAATTAATTTAATTAAATAATTTCGACATATTTTTTTTACATTGAAACATAAATTTACTGCACTAGATCTTACAATTATTAGTATTACAAGGAATCGTATCTGGATCACGAAATAATGTATTTCATTTTTTTACATTTACTTTGAAGATAATTTATAAAAATATAATTTTTAAGAAGGAAATATGTTTTCATAAAACTACGCTTTTTTGAAAATATTTAAGATCATTATGACAAATACTAATTACACCTATAAATGTGACCCATCGCAAGATCCAATCGCACCCACGCTGTTGCTATGCTCGGAGCGTGTACAGAATCGCGGGTAGCGTGACCTTGAGGATGACGTGTGCAGCGGCACTCCTCTTCCTATTGCCGCCACCGTACCCGCACACTGGAGTATTATTATGTAACAGTCGGCTTATGGCCTCCTGTTTATTTAGTCGCCGAAGTGCGCTACTCGCGGCCGTAGGTACACTGTGCGCTCAATGCTGCATAGTCAACCCACTTTCGACGCTCGCCAGGACCACCGCGGACACCCAATAGAAATGTATTTCAATTTAAATTTATTTACAATTGATGGCAACTCATATTTTGACAAGTCAATAGTAATATTATATTTAAAAAAAAAAACGTAATGACATCTTAGTAGTCTGCTTAACTACATCAATTTAAATCGCAAATTGACATTTACAAAGTAAAGCATAGTACTCTAAATTTAATTTATCGAATTTTCATTGTTGCATATGTACCTTTGAATATATAAAACCATTCCTTTAATTTCACTTGTTTATAATTTCTTCATCTAGGTTTGGCATACTTAATCATTGTTATAAACTAATATTGATCATTGTCGAATTTACGAACATAATAGATGAAAGAGAAGTACAATAATTTAGTAACGAGGGAGGCAAGCCTCGCCAATGGTGTGAGCCGGGAAATCAATAAATTCGCATAAAACCGAACCAGGTGCACCGCACTCGCTTTCGGGAAAGACTCATTGCGTATATTATCGTATTAACATGAATAATTACCACTTTCGTCAAATAAGTAAAATTTACGGAAATTAATATTATTAGTGATGAAGAAAAAAAAGAATTATTTTTTGTCAGTTATGTAATACTTCATTGTCTTGCAGTAAAGCAAGAGCTTTAAATATTTTAACAAACGCAAACTCAAAATATTTATAAAAATTGTATATTTTAACATAATGAAGTTGATGTTTTTTTATACGCTTTTAGAGTTCATTGTCCATATAGTCCACGCTTTATAGACTTTTCTAAGTGTTATCCATATTTTTGGAGGTGAAGTCGAAATTTGCAAAGAAAGAACAACTATAACTACAAAATCGTTGATGATTATATTTCCACTAACGATACCAGATCCATCCCTGTTGCAGTACTGCATATGTTTCGTACAGTCAATACAAAAGATATTCCTAGTCGTTGTTTTACGAATCAACTTGCATATTTTCAACGATTGAGTAATGGTTAAATAAGGTATAGAGAAAGACACAAATGTCAATGTATAGGCTATAAGCTTTTCCTGAAATATTTTTAAGATTTTATTATCAGCATGGTAGCTCTTTTCTTCGTAATTTTTTTTAATATAAATCAATTAAATAAATAATCTATGGTTCTGCAAAACAAATAATGAAGCTATAAACTATAAGCAAAAAAAGAATGCATTTATATTGAAAAAGGTAGACGCTTTCATTTCAAAACTAAATTGCTGACATTAATATTAAATTATTACTAATATGATTAGGCACATTAGTTCACACATAGAAGATGATTAAAGAAATTCTCAGAAAAATATCATCGTGATTTGTGTGGGATTTGAACCCACAATCCCCTGGCTTACTCGGCCGGTGTACTAACCCTTGTACTAACAAATTACATCCATTAATCGAGAATTTTTAACAATCATATTCTACATATGAACCAATGTGCCCAGGCCAACTAATATTAAATATAGGTGTAACAAATACACAAAAGTCATTATGCAATATCGACCACATTTGCATTGATTATTATAATGAAAATGGACCCCCAACTCCCATCGCACAGCAGGATGAAATTTATCCACGGCAGACTTTAGGGCTTTAGGTTATAGGGAAAGCGCTCTCAAACGAATATGATCGTAACTTCGTATATTTGGCTATTCATATTTTCTGATAAGAGTTTCTATCATCAGCCATAGCGCATAGAGTGCGTAGAGACGCACTCTACGTAGAGCGCAGTCCGGCTTGCACGCTCGTTGCGTAGCGTCACAAATACGGGGCACCTACTTGCGCAGCGTGACCCACATTGCGTGAAATGTAATCGCTCTTTCAGCAACGACTCGATGTGATCTCACTCGCTCGGGCCCAGTCTATTTTCATGTAGATAACTCACTCTACATGGGTAACACGTATACTCATAATCGCAAATCGAAACTATAAGCAAATGCGAAATGTTTTCAGAAACAGATGTGTTTCAGTAAATAGATGTGTTGATATATCTGTGAACCATTTGATTAGTCATATAATTAAATTCAAAAGCAGAAACTTCTACTGTCAAAAGAATATCAACAACCTCTAAAAGAAGTCAAAGTTAAAAGATTTGATAGACTGATATACTTTTGGGAAAACTTTATTGGGCTCAGTTTTACCAGTCGCTGCATAGAAACAAACACGCGTGAAAATAAAATAGTGTATATTTTAAATACATATAATGGAGTTTCAATTAGTACTATATGTTAATACAAATAAGTATACAAAAATGTAAAAGAGATAATATTAGAAGGCATTATTCACTTATCGTCAATAAAAGTAAACTTGAATTCAATTGAATCCAAAATTTTATTTATATTTAATATAAAATATATTTCTTTTATAAAATTTATTGATTTATACATTTTGTAAGATCGAAGAATATTAAACTGAAGTAATAAGGTTGGAGTTTTAATACTCTCCACATGAGAATGCGCACACACATACACACACACGTATGTTTGTGCTTAAGTATATATTTCCTTAAAATTTACAAAAACCTTGTATATTTTCAGGAAAGTTATCTAATTACATTTTTAAATCATTATCTATAACCTTAAAGCATCCGTGATAACACTTAATGGTGAGAATAACAAAATAAAAATATACTTTTAGTTTTAAAAGTAATTAAAAAACACTTCTAAAATAATTTATTTCTCAAATGGCAACCGAATAGTCAGGAAATGGCCGACGTAACATTCTAAACGAGAAAAAAACGATAAACATCCAAGCCGAATCAAACGCACAGATGAGATGGAGTGGGCCACATCCTTCTTGCGTCGAACCGGAGGACACTTAGCATTCAGCGATAGGCCAAACGCAAAAAAAACACAATTACTGGCCTTGGCGGAATACATTCATACAACTTTTTCTTAGCCGAGAGCAGGAACCGTGAAACGATTCGGAATGAGATAGCGAGAAACGTGAGCCACCAAACAAAGGGATCTAGAGAGATTACCATAGGAGACCCCAGATGTGTGTGGACGAATGCCTTCGGCTTTTTAATGGAACGTTGTCAATAATGCTCTAGGCCGCCTTGGCAATTAATGTATGCCGCTCGGAGATTGTGCAATAGTTTCGAGGTCAGAAGTTCAATATCCATATTATACATTTAGATCACCTATCTTGCGAGCAGTGAAACTTATTTATGAGAACGCTTATTTGCAAGCGAAAGGCATTATTTAAAATTCTGTCTAAATGTTGTTCTGCGACGCTGTTAATGTAGTTTGTAGATTTTACATAGCAACAAATGATAGAATAAAAAAACAATATAATTGGCATAATAATAAATACAATCACTTCCGATAGATGCAAATGTGTACGGGCTTGTAAAATTATATGCAGAAATTGCATTATAAAGATTATTTTTAGATTAAGAAAGTACACCGCAGAACAGCACTAACGAGGAGTTAACTTGAATCGACTAAACGGCGATGATCGTCGCGGGCAAGCGCCGGATGGCTGCCATCAATCACGCTGAATCATAACAGATTTAATATAATTTATGAATATTTAAGCGGCCAAAAAAGTGACGGTGCGCAAGCCGAGTCCGGTCGCGGTCAGCCGTCCTTGGACCGCCTTCGTCTGCCGGCCGCGCGGGTTATTAACCGCCTCTGTTTGCTCTGCCACTTGCGGCCGCGCGACTCACCGAGAGTGACATTAGCCATCACCTTTTACGCCGCCAACTAAAATTGATTGCAACTCTCCTCCCATTCGGGCACGTGGGATGCCTTGGGAGTGACTCCCGGTCCAGACAGGTGTTCTGCAAAAATTTCTTTGCGCGTTTAATTTGCTTTGATGTTGTTTTAAAAACTAGATTGAACTGTTTTTTTTTTTTTTTCCTATTATTTATATTGATGGAGTAAAATAAATAAATGCTGCTTAAAACAAAAAAATATATTATTTTTATGTGTGCTAGCACAATAAACTTATATTTTATTGCGTGCTTAGACAAATGAAGAATAAAAATCGCGAAGATTCTAAAGTAGCGTGTGCAGATGTATTTATATTCTATGCTAATTTACTTTATATTTCGTAAAAATAAAAGGATTGAAATTAAAGGTAAATAGAAAGTCTTACACGAGTTAATGTTACTGTGAAGAAATTTTTTTACAATCTCTATTTGTATAGAGATTGTATTTTATCTTACTTTTAGAAAGATTTATTTTAAAAAAGAAAATACTAAATATGTTGCAAGAGTACACCATTTGTTGATGATTTAGCTGGGCAGATAATTATCCGGAAAATGTTCATCATCATATTATTATTAATTCAGATTTTCACACACGCACACACAATATATTTATAACAATAGAAAAAGTAAAATTTTTAACTTTAAAAAAAACAAGAAAAGCCTTATTTATTATATTATTGAATGTTTAGAACATATTCACGATTTAATAAAAAAAAATAAAAAACATGGCAATCAAAAATAATCTAGCATAGTACAACGTAATCTGTGAATATTATTTGAAAGAGAGGATAAGCATACAATGTGGGTGTGGCTGCCTTGAGAGTTTAAACCAAAGAAATTTAAAACTGATAACCATGAGCAAACAAAATGTCAACAGGGCGTGAAAGAACTTGTTTGGAAAATCAATTAAGTCTATCTTGTCAGGTTATAATGTATTGTTAGTTGCACAGGAGTTTATAAAAACACATCGTAATATTTGGAAATTCCTGTTCGGCACATATTTCACCTATATCTCTAAACTAGCGCCATTTGACTGTGTAATAGTATATTTATAATTCGCCGGAATTCTTAAAGACTTCTAACTGGTACCCAAGCGTAGTGCGCTAATCCTAGGCCTAACGAGCAAAAAAATGTTTGGCATCAAACCACAGTCAATGTCATTATCATTTCTACGAGTATGCCGCAATAAGTCATATTTTAGTCATCTCACCGAGGTACAATTTTTAATTCATTATTGTAGTGAACTGATTTGGTGTTAATAACATTGTTATGTCATAAGAAGAAACCCTGTTTAATATATTCACTTTACAGGCTTTATTAATCACGGTGGGGTGTATTGTGCATTCCGAATAAGTAAATTATTGCATAAAGACGCTCTTGACAGTTACATAACATCGACCTTCTGATGGAGAAAAATATATGTTTAATATTAAATACACGAACCAAACTATAAAACTGCCTTCTTTAATTATAAAAAATAGGCTTCCATGTGAAAAAATGTATGTATCATTAATAGTATTAGCAAATAAATAAAAAAAATAACTCAAAAAAATTTTCAATTATATTAAATTAATACAGTGTAATAATTATATAGTAAGAATTAATTATTGTACAAAAAATGAGATAATATAGTGCTCCTCGTAATGTACAAGTGTTTCAGAGAACACAGTACCTACGTACAGACTTCCGCTCAGCATCGATTTTTAAAAATATTTCAATGAACGGTATTATAAAAGATCGAAACCTTTTTAATCAATTATAAATTATTTGAAACGAAAAAATGCACAATGTGCATATTTTAACAGTATTGCATCCTGAGAGAAAAGCAAGAAGATTTATTGAAAATAATAAGTTTATCAATGATATGAGTTATTAAGTTGAAAAAAAATTTGTTAATTTTTTTTTTCATTTAATTACGTAGATATATTGTGAATCTAAATTTCTAGATCTAACTTATAATAATGAATCTATTTAAAAAATTGGGGACTATGTAAATTACGCATAAATAATAGATTCGAAAAATTGTTGTGGCAGGGTTAATAATATGTTAACTACAAAAGAATTGCAATGACGATTTATTTTTATGACAGTTTTGGTCTTCATTTACAAAATTTTAAATTGTGATGCTGGTGTTTATTTTATTGTAATCTTCTGCGTAGTTACTAAAATATTTAAACTTAAATAAAAATATACAGAAAAAATATATTATAGAATAGTAAATTTGGCTTCCTCGTAAGTATTATATCATCATCTTCATTATTTTGAAGAACGAATCCAAGTCTCAAACAATCACTCCGAATAATAGATGAGAAACGATGTGCCGAATTACCGGATGTAAGTAGGCATGTAAATTACAAGCCTTTGTCGCAACAAACATATTTAATGCATTATCATTAGGAACATTTCTAACAACATCTAGGGTGCAGCACATAGTATTATTTGTAAATTTGCACGTAATTATATTAATATACAGTTAATCGGTATTCGTTTCAAATAAAAATAAATATATATAATTATTAATATATTTTAAGATTCTTTATAATTATAAAAGTTTATTTCCACTTCAAGAAATATAAACGAGCACGAGTCAATAAATAAGTACCTAAAACTAAATTCACTGCATATATAATTAACCATAAATTATACTGTACCTAAATGCAGAAACTGGAAACATTACTTGTATAAAAAAGTTCTCGTGGATAACTTATTGTATGAAATAAAATTGTTAAGAGCAAAAAATCACACAAAAAATCAATGTCAATCTAATAAAATATGTTTTAACCATAAACATGAAGGTTTGTATTTTTATTACTATTAAAGCAATAAAGTTCTAAAACCTTAGCTTCGATAAAATATATAAACATTAAACTAAATATATATAAACTAAATATATATACTAAAATATATATAAACAGTAAAACGTAAAACCAACAAGTTTATGGTATTATTAAAATTTAATTATTTCAATAATTACTTAAACAGATGCCTATACTTAATATTATGTGAAGGTTCGTTTGTAATACCGTGAATTGAAATTTTGTATTTGTCATAGAGTTAGTAATAAATTATGGTTGTAAATGAGTGTACCAAATATACTTGTCTATTTACGGACGTTTAAAAACTTTAAATGCTATGTATAACTATTGCATATTATTTGTGAATCATCTATTTAACGATTAAATGTACTTATCACAAATTTTTATAGTAGCACAGCTAGCACGATAAACAATGGCTTCAAAGTGAAACCAGGCAAGGACGAGAGTTTCCATACATCCCGTGGATACATCAATATGTATGAATGCATGCCAAGTCCTACTTCCGCCAGACCTGATCATGCATGGTTTCTGGAGCGGAAGTAAAGACGTGTGTTCCGTTCAATTTAAATAATCAAAATGGCTGCACAGTTCAATTTAAACAATGAGCTATCCATTTATATAGGCATTCCGCAAGAATTACAATATTAACGCAATGGATATCGCGTTAATATTGTAATTCTTGGGCCACTATCTGCCGTTATAATTATAAAATATTGTAGTTAATGTATATTAAAACCCATGAATATACATGCGGTAAATGATTTTTTTTAAACTCATCAAATAATTTATATTGATCTATCTATTACAAAATATAAATTTTAAATACAATAAATAAATACTTAATTATCATTTTTGTACATTATTCAAAAAGTTTTGGCTTTAAGAATTCGTCTACACATAAGGACGTATACGTATTTGTCATGTCTACTTGTATGATCAAAAGTGAACAATAAGAAGATTATAAATAAGACTGAATGAATCATTGATGTTTTAATGTTTTGCTATTCATCTATCTGTTATGTATTCGATAAAATCCCAGTTAAAAAGAATATAGATTACTTATAATATTTAATGAATTACTTGGAATATACTTTAACGATAAAGTCAAATAATACTGGTGATACAAGGAAGTGTTAAGCAAGAAAAAGGTTAAGGACAAACACGCAGCTCTTGGATTTATATCAATAAAAAAAACCATCCTTTACCCAATAATGCGAATAAATGCAATCAAATGCCTTGCTTAGCTTGGAGAACGGCAAGCAGAAGCCACGCACCCAACGCTAGTCACGAGAAGGTATTTAAAAACAGACTGATTACCAACACTCACGATACGTCTTTACTCTTGAGTATAAAAAACATAATTTAACATTTGTTCGTTTTCACAGGACAATTATATATTTTTTCTTTCAATTGGTCTAACAACCGCGAATCTATGAAATTTGAAAACAATTATAGAGATCGTGGTTCTTGTGCCAGTGCCTAGTGCCATTTTAGCATTGTTAATGCATGTTTGTATGCAGTGCGTAATTTTATAATACGTTTTACTACAAAAATAAATATATGCAGACATAAAAAAATATATGCAATTCGATCGACACATGAACATAAATGGGAGTTTAATTAAAATATTTTTAAAAAAATTGAAAAATACACACTCGAATCAGAAAATCTAGAATGAAAATGAAACAGTTTAAACAAACGTAACAAAATAATACTAAAAATAAAAAATATACACCGATTTTTAGCAGTGTTATTACCGCGGTAGTCCAGTTGGAAACAGTTGTATCCTTAGTTCCAGTATGAATTTAATTCAGTGGTGATGTAAATGTACATTACCATTACATTTTTTTAAAAAATAGATTGTTTTCAACCAATGATACAAGAATTTTCCTAAATTTAATGATTAAACATTTTTATGAAAAAACCATTTTGACAACAACGAAAAAAGTTATAAAACAATGGATAATGATGATATGACCATTAATCGTTTATTTTTTAAATTTCCGATTGCATGGAAATATGTGATACACTAAAATATATTCAAATAGAAAGCTTTTATATTTGATAATAATTTTTTTTTTTTCATTTATAAGATATTAAAAGATCCCGTTAAAATAATAATTCGAAGAGTTGAATAATGACACAGGCATTTTATATTGCATCAATCCATGTTTGGACACTCTGAACGAAGCGTTTAAAAAGCTCAAAGCAAATCGCTTGCATAAGAATATATTGGAAATTCGAGTGCCGGTCGCGCATTCGCAATGAGCGCTCGGAGCCTATCTGAAAACATTCGGCCCGACCGGCGGCGGAGATAGCCGAGGAGGCCCGAGCGGACAGCTGGTCGGATACTATCGCGGGGCCCTAGCGAAAAAAAACGAGATGAAAGTAAAAGTGGGCTCCTTTTACTCGAATGGAAAGATCTCACAGAAACCGAATGGCCAGATGTGGATTGATACTGAGAATTTATGGCCGGGAACATTGCAGTAATAGCAGTTTATTGAGATTGTTTTCATAGTATCGTAAGAATCTGTATCAAGACAAAGTGTATTTAAAGCTTTTGCTTAGATGTATTAAAAATACGTTTGATTATAATGTATTTTTTTTTAAACAAAGTATGGTTTTGATGTATTAATTTAAAATGATATCGTAATATGATTTATTATCATAAAATAAACAAATCAATATATAACAATATTTTTCGTGGAAATATAGTTTGAAGAACAAAAAAATGAGAAATAAATACAAATGAAATACTTTTATCACTGTTAATTTAATAAATAGTCATATTTTTTCTTGGAATCGAAGATCAAAGGAGGTCAAGGTCAACCCATTCAATAACTCGAATTTTGTTTAGTATGATATAACCGAGGGGTATCTGTATATTCTGGAAACGAGTCTAATCTATCTTGAAGTAAATAATATTTTTATACAAATGATTAGAAATGGTATTATATTCGGATAAATAGACTTGAACGTATCAAAATATGGACATTTAATTGCCGTCCACTTTCAGCGCTTATACATTCTCTCACGAGATTTAGACAACGTACTAGTAAGCATGGTTGTAATAAGTTTTTTTTTTTCAAATTATTCAATTATCAATATGGAAAAGAAATTTATATTTTGATTTACCATGTATGGGTGTGATTTAAAATTTGGATTAAACGAGTGGGTAACCACCAAAATATTCATATTTGAAAAATATAAAATGATTTAAAAAAAAGGTTATGTGAATAAATTGAGGATGCAAGTTTAGCTACGAGCCAGTCTTATGTGTACCCTAATATAAGTACTTGAGAATCAAAATATGTAAACATACTGGATTACTTATTATAAGAATAAATATTTCCTAGAACGTATTCTCTACGTTTTTTAAGAAGAATAACTCGTTCTAAATTAAATTTTGAAAGCCTATTATTTTCGTGTTATACATTACAGCTATTATCAGTTTATAAAAAAATAATAATAGAAAATCGATATTATTTTATGTGCGTTTTACATAGATACGCATATGCGTACAGAGATGAAAAAATACACTCACTTTCGACATTATGCTTACTATCTACATCTAGTTTAAATAGGTGCCACAATCATTATAAATCAAGTGTCCCACGTCTTGCAATCTAAATTCACGATAAAAAAGCTTGATGTCAATATTTTTTTTCTAATGGTTAATTAACCTTATTAATATAATGAATTGGTACCAATAAAAAATGCGGTACTCAAGAATATAGCCACATAAATCACTAAAGATACTTAAAAAAAAAGTTTAGAATACTTCTAGCTGTCAGATGCTCGGTGATATATTGTTAAAGAGATCAATTTTTGCAATAAAAATACGTGAAGTCGAAATCAATCGCAGATTTCAGGACGAAGACTGGGTGTTGGAAATCATTCTACCTTCTAACACCTTTCTAATTAAATAAATATATATAATTCGGCTCGTACTCTTAACTTTTTTTATTTATATTTTTGAAACGAATTTCCAAAAAAATATTGATAAATAAATTCATGAGAGAGAAAAAAAATTATCTTTAACCAAATAAAAAAATGTGGATTTTTTATTTTTTAGTAGGATTTGCAATGTGTTTTCTGAACAAAGCTGATTGTTTTATGATATTACAAAATAAAAATTATGCCACTGGGGAAATATTAAAAAAGCATAATAATTAAAAATGTATATTTAGGTTTATCAAATAATAAAGTAGTATTTTATAACGTTATACCCAGAAATTATAGACCGCTCCTTCATAACATGGCTCGGTTAGAGTAAGAAATATCGAAATAAACATAATAAAATCGTCATAGTTTTCCATAAGTTATTTTTATATTTATTTTAGTTTCCGACCGTTAAAAAGTCTTTATTACTATGTTTATAGTGATAAAAAGACCTAAACACCATGATTTTAATAAATATAATTTGATTGAAGATGATGTATTTTCTATTAACATAATAAGGAAAAGTTACGGACAATATATTATATATGGCCTTAGTATGGTATGTACGGTGGTGTCGCAGTTCTCTAGTTAGGGCGTGCTTTCCGTCCTTATGCATCTAGGTTAAGAAACAACGTTTTCAACTAATAACCCGACGAGCTTAACTACACAGTACGAATGTAAGATAAATATTAGAACATCAATAGCAATATTAATATTAATGATGCTATAAAACTTGGTACTTATAGATCTACCTACCTACTCGTTTGCCTTTCAAAGTGTATTACAAAATATTAAATATCTAAGATATTTCTAGAATGAGCAATCACTCCAGCGTGAGAAAAGTCTTCAGCATAAAATATCAAGGTTAATGTATACAATTAAAAACTTTTATTTAGGAAAAATATTCAATGAGGAAATTAGCAATTATGTTACCTGAATAGGTGGGGAGGATGTCTGACGTACAAATTAACTTTTTCGTTGGTGCTTTCAAAATTTTCAATTCATTTTTGTAGATATTGGCATTCAATTAGTTATGTTTTGTCATTCATATTGATATCTTTATTCAATGCAGAAATGTAAGGTGTTAGATGTAACCAACGAATGAACCATTTAAGTTTTTTGTACGTATATATATAAATAGACGAAGAAAGAGGATATTTAAAATTGTAGCATCATAGCAAGATTATTTAATCAAAAGCTTATATTTTGTACCAAACCTAAAAAAGAACACATGCCATCGTAAATACAATAGTTAATTTTAGCACAATTGGAATTTTTACATGTTACACCACAATTCACACCATTCGTGAAGTATACGTCATTTACTCGTATCATCAAGCTTCGATGCAAATTTTTAACCGATTTAAGAATGTGTACCCTTCAACTGTTTAGCATATTCATATAAACAGCCAGTTCAAAATGCTGGGGGGCGACGTTAGTGGTCGCTCCTGGCGAGGAAGTTTTCAGAAAGGCTGAAAGGAAATCATCATAATGGCAACAAAAGCATCCAGCCGTTCACACGAGCACGTGTGCTGCGTAGCCAGCACCTCGCCGGCTCCGGCTCCGGCTCCGGCTGCAGCAGGCCAGCATCGGGATCCACCGAGCGATCGAGCGGCGGAAAGAAACGCGAGTGAGTGGGTCCCGCGGACTCGCGGCTCCGCTCGGGCCGCCCGTGTTTGTATGACGATTGACGCTCGTATTTTTATTCCGCTCACACTGCTCGGAGCACACATCCCGGAGAGGGGGACGGCGCTATGCGGCGGCCGCGGGTGGGAGGAGCGCATGGGAGTGCGGTTGGGTAACGTAACCGCCAAGCGGTTTTGTAATAGCGCATTATTTCAAGGTCGACAGAGCAGTTTTTAGAAAGTTAACTCTAGTCACCGTGTCTATAATAAAACACACTATACAGGCACATTCTAATCTATCTAAATAGTGAAACATTCGCTGACTCTAAATGAATCGATATGCTTCGGTGCTCTCGTCGAGTGCCGATAGGGACCGACCTAATCAATTGCAGACCAGAAGCGAGAGAAAAATTACTTTGATTACCATCAAAGAAAGGATCAAATAATGGACACAAATTATACAAATAATACAATACTAACGCAGCCCTACATTTCAATTTTTAAAAATCACATGATAGTTTAAATATACCTTGATGATTTCAATTTGAAAAAATATATTGAATATCACAAAAAAAAATACGGAAGTTTCATGAAATCAATACAATTTTCGTGTTTATACGACGATCGTGTAAACATAGAAAAATGAGAGAATTTTATGAGATATAAATTTAAGTGTTGATATGTATTTGATACTGTGTAAAAAATAATATTTTTTATTTAACTTTTTATTTCTAGTTTTAAAATTTTATACTAATATATGAATCGATAGAAAACCCTATCTCTTTCTAAGAGCGGCACGGAGGCCACGATATTTTGTTCTCTTCTCCAATTTTTTAATAGAGCCATTGAGGAAGTGGCTGCCTAATAAACGCTTTTTGCCGTTTCTTTCCTTTATTACACTCATTTTGAAGCTGATTGGTGGAATTGGAAACAATTGTTTTATCATGGCAAACCCACGCTGTTTTCCTAACCAAAAAAAAATCATACGTGCCGCTAAAACTAAAATAAATGCCATTACTAACTTGAATTGATCAAAATCGGTATTTTGAATGTCGAAGAAAGTTTTACATAAATAGCAAGACTGGATATTACATAATTAAGTTTTACCATGGTAGAAATTATACTATGTAGGTATGTCGGCTCATGCGTTCTGTGACCGGTTTTGTGGGAAGACGGCATTAGAATGAAATGGGTATATTAATACAAAGTGGTTCTCTCTATTATCGATTAAAGAAAACCAGTTGGACTGCTTTTATCTCTTTCGCACATGCACATATCAGTAATACACACAAAAGGATGCAATTCATAATCACGCTGTAGAATCAAGCTGTCAATTTATAACGATTAGTGGCTTTTATTTGCTGATTAATGGCATGAAGAAGCTTTTAATTAAAGGTACTATTTTAAAATTTAGCTTATATACTTCTAATACACATTTTTACTTCAAGAATATTTTTAATTAAAACTTCTTTATTAAAATAGTAATATACACGAAATGAGCTTTAAAGTTTTAATCATTGTATTTTTGTTTATTTTCCCTGAAAACTAAATATAATACCAACATCTATCAATTACTGTTAAAATCGTAGGTTTTGAAATAGTGTTATATTTTCATTTTAAAGAACTTGTTTAAGTAAAATAAAATTAAATGGAATCAAGTTACTAAGTTAAATAATATTATAAATGTTCTTAATCGCATGAATATGTTTATTTGGTATGCAAAATCCAAGTTCCAACGAATTTTATACTAACCAAAAATAATTTTTAAGCCCTAGTTCGATAAAAAAAAAATGAATTGTGTGAGTGAAATCATATTTTTGTCTATATAAAAATATTTTAAGCTAAACGTTTTCACAAAACATTGACGTTAATATGTATAATGAAATGTTTGACAAACCTACTGGTGTAACGCACTTATTAATAACGAACACGTGTAAAGGTAAAGTGCTGGTTAATATTAAATACACCAATAGCTTCACACCTGTACGATTTAACAAGATACACGCGTTACGTTAATACTATTTGTACAAAAAAATATGGTCTACGAGGGCCTGAATTCATACATGGAGTTTCTTGTTATTAAAACACACTCAAACACAGCCAAGCACTGGAAATATAATTAATGGTTATAAGTGGTACGTATTAACTGTTTAATTAAGAATAATTAAGTCCTCAGTGACGTTTTATATGAAATCAAATGTCGGCAGTTACCAAATTGTAACTACACATGACCATGTCAAAATTAACAATTAAATTTATGTCAGCGCTTAGTTAACAAATGTATCATCTTGTGAATCATTCTTACTATACAAGGCTTTATGATTCAGAAAAACCCCTAAAAAAACACAAATGAAAATAGTAATTTAGTGCTATAAGTTATTTTTTTTTTGAGACATTATTATAATATCCGTGGTAGCATTTTGATAAATAATATATATATTATACTCTAATATTAGTCAGTTAGTAAAAGCAAATATTATTTTCATAACTCTTGAAAATAAGTTATGTTTATATAACTATGAAATAATCATTAAAAAGACACTCTACAACAATATTTCAAAATTGTTCATGGGCAAGGTAAATTAATGACTATTTTTAAAATCATAAATTATATAAATGGTTGTATTAATATTATGAGTAGTTAGCTTCAAACTGAACAGAAATCAAAATTAGTATTGAATTTAAACGAATATATAATAAGAAATCAAAATCAAATAAATACATATAAGTTGAAAAATAAATCGATACGGTCATAGATAAGAATCTCACAATGCTGTGTATTTTTAATAATTAAATATTATCCAATACACTCAGCTGAGATAATATTCTAGCAAGTGACAAGGAGTAATCTTCTCTGACGCAATCTTCGCCCGTCGAGCAGTGACGCTCTATTTGGACAGATTATTTGCTTTTAGAAGTTGACTTAAATAAGTATACTTTCACAACACGTGTGTGCGCAAATATGTTAACACTTCATCCAAAATGTACTCTGAAATGGCAGAGCAGACTATGGATACACATTATATATGCAAATTTTTTAGAATATACTCATAAAACCTGTCACCGTATCTCTGTAAAGTCATTGTTTTGAATAATGCATGCATTACAAATTACTCAATATTTGATCATAATTTATCCACCAATAATCATGCTTAAGTTTGAAATAAAATAAATTATTTTATAAGGCAGATCTGACGGCGTAAAATTGTTTCAATTCTTAGAATAAAGCGATCCTATAATGCAGGGGTCCCCAACTTTTTTGCACCCAAGAGCACATTTTAGAATGCCGGTCGGGCGGCGGGCACCATTTATTTTTTCCAGGTATATTTATAGTTGGACATAGTCAATAATACATATAATGCACAAAAAATATTTAATTCCAAAAATATAATAATTATTAATATAAACTATATTATAATATTATATATTATAAAAATAATTATTTTCGCTTTATTTCTTTGTTTAATTACTAAATATTAATCTTTTTCATAACATTTTATTGTAAACTTTAATATTTTTTATCGTAGTCGCACAGCGGCGGGCATACGTAAAATGGTCGGCGGGCGCCATGGTGCCCGCGGGCATAGGGTTGGGGACCACTGCTATAATGCATTTGTTTCATACTATACAAAAACGACTGTAAGAAATAATACACACTTTTATTTGTAAATCTTTCATTTTGATGAAAGTGTGTAAAATAGACTTCAATAGTACATTACAAACTTTTAAAATATATATCTTTATTGTTGTTATCAATTTATGTAACTTATTCAAAGTGTATTATTTAAAAAAAACTTGTTACCAGATTAAGGATGTGATTATAAAATACTAAATAAAATATATCACTTAAATCAAAGTTTTAGGACCACCCCTGCTGAGTAACACATTGAAAAAATAATAATATATTTATATGTATATATATATATTTTACAAAAAAACGAACATTTTTTAAAAGGTAATGCATCGCTGCTCGGATCCATCCGGTCGTCACCGGCCGACTCCTGCGCCTGGGTCCACCCGAGCCGAAAACGGCTGGCGGCGAGAGGAGAGAGACGGAGCGAGAGCGAGTCTCGCGGCTCGTGACGACGAATGGCAGCGTGTGACGAAACGAGAAAAATTGCAACAGCGATTGTGGAAGGTCGTCCCGAGTCGCCTTATCATCTGCGAATACTCTGCGCCCAGTACGAGTGCGGATACTGACCCGCGCAATGCACTGCTTATCTACCGAAATACTCCGCGTGTGCGAAACTGACCTGGGCCACGCGCGCCTTCTCGGCATTTTACGGGCGTTTTCGCTCTTCGCGGGCAGTTTTCATCGGCGATGAAAATCAGTCTGAAAATATTTACGGAAAACCGCCTCGCGTTCGCTATTTCCGTTACTACCGCTGAGTGTGTTTGTAAACATCGCTGCGTATGTAATTATGCGCCATTAAAAATCTAAAAGCAGCCTCGGTAATTTTTATTTTTAGTATTATCAATCATTTGCGAAGGAGCCGCAAACCTGATCGGAGATTGTGAATAAGATTAAAGTTTAAATCAATATGAAACTTAGGATCAATAAATATTTTAATTAATTACTATACTAATAATGAAATGTAGATTTAATGGACCTGTTTCAAACCAGAATATTAAATATACGATTACATTGTATATTGAAATACTTTTAATGCCTCTATGTAAATCGGCTGTCGAGCGATCACTCTGCAAAGATATCGCTGAAGAATTTAAAAAAAAATGAAACATTGCAATACGAAGTTGGTATTTATCTTTATAATATGTTCGACGCCGATGGGGTGCCGTAACTTCAACTGGAGAAAAATCACAGCTGAAGTTTTAATAATTTTGATATATTTGCGTTTTTCTTATATATTGTGCTAAGTACTTGTGTTTGACACTTGATACATATAAAAATAAATTCAAGCAATTTAACCTTAATTATATACGATATTATTACGTGAAAAATAAACATCTGGTCATGATCACAATTTTCAAATTAAATAGTAATATTGTAGTATTGTAATAAAAATCATAAATATCTATTTAAAATAGTTACTTTATTTCTTTAAGTTTTACATATCAACGATACTAATTCTACGGGATGTGTTATTTGATCAACACGTAATTCGCATCAGATTCATCATATTTTTGCATGTCTACTCTCTCATTTTTCTTTTACTAGAAATAGAAAACCATTTTTTATAATGTGGTTTTTAAAGATTTAGAACCAGTAAATTTTTATTTGCTACCTTATTCAGAAATATATGAAAGAGTGTATATAATTTAAACCAATTGAATAGCTACAGAAGTAAGCATACGCTTAGCAGTATTCTGTTGTAAGCCAGTTTAAAGTTATGCCCGGGGTACAGCATATAAAGCCACGACAGGCAGTTTCGAAAGGCGTTAGCGATATAACTTGAGCAATGCTTAGCCTCGGTAGGCGGTAAGGCTCTACGTGGTGTGTGCGTACGCAATGCCTTCCATAATGCAGGACAAACTTAATGTTGAAAGAAAAAAAATATACAAAGCATGTACGTATGTGACGTCGCAACTGAATTAACTTTATTGCACGCATATTAATATCGATGTATTAAAAGTTAAAGCGTTTTTAGAAATTAGGCATCTGTATGATATATGCCTATATATTGGGTCCGTTGTAGTTGCCCTTCATTGGTGCTAGTATATATAAAAAAAATTGTTATGAGTTGTACATATAGTTGTGAAATTTAATACTTATGAAGTATGAATAAACATGCGATTTTAAATATATATATATAATACAAATGAAAAAAAATTCATATGAAAATTGTTATTTATTTTGTTCAGGCAACTGAAAAATGGTTAGACTATGAACGTCATAGAAACAAGAGCACATTTGCCAGGAATATATAAGTTAAATCTATTGAATGTACTTACTAAAAATGAGATTCGAATTTACGTAGTTCAAGGTTAAGGGTGACTTCTCCCTAAATCCTTTATAATATTATTTTAAATAACAATATTTGTGGTAATGGTTCATAATGTAACCAATGTAGATATAAGAAAATTCGATCGAATATCTTTCGAGAAACTAATAAAATAAGTATTTGAAATTCGTTTTTACTTTTTTTATTCAGTTGTCAGTTTTATATTTACTAGTACTATTCGTAATAACTCGTTCAACATATTGATTCTGATAATCAAAACATTCCTATATTAAGATAATCTATTTAAAAAACATTTTACCTAGAAAATAAGTTAATAAATTATTTCAAAACAACTTTGCTATTTATTTATATAGAAATACGATGGAAGCAAAGACCATTAGAATTCAACAACTCCAACTACTGATATACTAAGGCACCCGTTTATGCTTAGTATAAAAAAGCAGTAGCATGATTTGTACTCTGATGCTTAGCAAGCAGTTTCGTAAAACTCATCAAGAAAACCAATACTTGAGCTTGGCAGTTTCTAAAAAATTATTTGTATTATGGCAAGGGGAGTTATTATCGTTGTTATTACTTTTCAGAGGGAAACTTCAAAGAATATATATGTTCAATACCACCTCGTTAATTTAGAAAACTACTATACTTATTTTCAGTGTAAATGATTTGTTAAAATTAAATGAGATTGTACAAAATATCGTTAAAATTCATTTAAAGTATGTAATGTACTTTTATTTTCAATGCAAGTTATTTAGTATTTTTATCTTAGATGAAACTGTATGTTAATGATTTTTTTATTGCTTAAAATTATTTAAGTATCACAAAAGCGTAAAAATAAAATACGTATATTTACTCAAATTGTAATATAATTACCCTCCTCATGCTATTAGGGACATAACATGTATTTCTCCCGCAATAAAGGTTTTGCAACCGGCTTACTGGGCAATAGAATAATTGTTGCTATAATTATAAGCAAGAATGATGAAAATGCCTCTTTCCTTGATAAACCGACGACGGTGATGTCATACTTGATTATTAACATTTCCACTACATCTCACGTACAATCAAATACCTGAATTACCATCCGCAATTATTGTACTTTTATCTCCGATAGAATCCGAAGGTTACAGTCATTTTATTTCATACACCGCGTGTGCAATGTTATACTTACTAGTACCTTTACAAGCGGTCGTCAACATGCAACCGACATAACGTAGTACAGCAATTCGCAAAATGCATTATGTATATTTTAAGTAAGCATTGTAATTTTCAATATTTACAAGATTTATTGAAAAACTGTTTCAAATTTTACATTCTTGATACGATCAGTAACAAACTTTGAATGAGCATACGAGTGGACTAGGAACTCAATCCTTAGTTTGCGGTTTATTAATTGAATGCGCACAGCAAAGGTATTATAGACTTTACATTCAGAAATCCAGGTTCAAAACCAGATTAACTCAAAACAAATATTCATTTTTACACTAATATTTTTGTTTAGTTTTATGAACCATAATCACCCTGTGTGTCGAATCAGTCTACCGATCTAAAATTTGAATCATAATAATGGCTGGCGTAAATTATCTGATATTTTATATTTAATATATTAACTATACATTACAGCTTTTGTTCTTGGACAGTTGATTTAAAAATAAATTAATACATACTGGATTGTCGAATTTTTTTTTAAATTTGGGTATTATATATATATAAAAAAATATATTTTTAATGAAGTCTTGACTATCATATCTGATTTTTAAATATTTTTATGTATTGCGCTTGAAGTATGTAGGAACTGAATAACCTAACCTTTTATGTTTAATTTAAATTACAATAATTGTAAAATTGATAAAAATAAACTAAAATTCGTATTAATTTTTTAATATAAGAATTTTTACGTGTTTAATCCCGAATATGTGTAAAAACAAATAGATGCAGCAAATGGATTGTCCGCTAAACTAAATATGCTCGTGTTTTCAACGGTTGTGAATATGTAGATGTAATTTACTAGAATCCATTTTGCAGTTATTGCTTAATTATTTATGTTACATATTTGTAAGAAAAGGTTGCGCGCTCGCGCGGCGGTGTCTTATGCCGCGTTGAGCAACGCCGCTTCCAGCAAAGGAAGCCCCGCTCTCTTCCACTAGGAAAGACCTTGGGTTAGAATGCCACTTCACGTTGCAGCAAGTTGGCTCGAGTAGAAAAAATCCGCCTCTCGACTCAATCGCCGAGAATCACTCGGGCCGGAGGAGAGACGCTAAACAGAGAACGCAGCTCCGTGCCCGTGTCCCGATAATTGCACCAGGCCGGGTGAGGATCGTGGAAAGAATAATATATCCGCGGAAGTCAGGCTTATTTTTACATGATCAAAATTTAAACAATTGTGATTAGTAAATGGCCTGGTGATTACGAACTTTTTTCCATATCTGAAGAAACCCTTGAAAGGTGAAAGCGCTCACAAACATAAATGTTTGTAATCTCAAATATTAATTATTGCTATTTTAGCACGGTGATTTTTTTAAAGAATTTAACAAGTTATTTTTAGTCGAAATTTATTGATTTCACTCAATATTATCGGAGGTTTCGTACGAAGCTTTTATCATATAGGCACAAATTTAAAATTATATCATTAGAATTTTTTTTTTAATTTACTGGAAATTTTTTTTTTAAACAATTAAATAATTAAAACGCACACGGTAATTATAGTAAAATAAGGATTTCAAGCTGAAAGTGAAAAAACAAAAGCGAATATTTTTTGTAATAATATAAATTGCTGGTATAATTTATTACATAAATATTTATTACACTTCATTTGACGACACGACCGGTAAGATAATTTATTATATCATTTGTCAACGTGAGTTTTCTTGTATATTTATAATAAAAATAATCATTTCATATTTGGAGGTGATCGCTTTTAGTTCCTCTATGCTTGAGACATAAAATATTATTGTATAATAATTTAAACGAATCATAATATTAATTCAAACTGTTTTTAATCGGTGGCAATCATTTCTCAAGACAACATTTTATATTAGTAATTTATTTTATGATTTAATATATTAATCAAAAGTGCCATAAATCTCGAGAAACCTAACTTCAAACCTACCTTCCTTGAAGCTAGAATGCCATATTAATACTAATTTACTATCTTAATTCTTAAGATAAGAAAATACTGGTACCTCCTTACTACCAGATTTGAACCCGTAAACAATTTAGCAGGTAGGTATGTACAATGTACATTCGTTTCCTGCTATGTTGGATACCGGATGACCTTCTATATAACTATCTATAATAATAATAAATTTTCATATAGATACATATTTAGAATGGTTTACTTACATAATAAAGCCATTTTAATTTTTGTATCCTTGTACAAAATCATTATTGGTACTTAGTTCTCTATTATCTCATTACAACCTCACCACTGTAAAAATTTAAACAAAATTATGACAAAAGCTTTGTGATTGATGAAAAAAAAAATAACCAATGTTTTGCTTTACATACTGATCACATTTATTACGCTTATGGAATCATAGATTGTCAATACTGAAAGTAAAAGTTATTTACATAAAAAAAATACAGTCGCATTTGTAGAGCGATTCGGCGACATTCGAATGTATATTCTCTCTGAGGATAATATATTTGTCAATTTGACTACCGTGGCTCTCGACTCAGGGTGACTGAGCAATAAAATTTTAATTTTTCGTCGGTTTTATCTAAATTTGCAATAGTAATTTGTTAAACGTATTTAATTTTATTGAATTGATTTAGCTTTTAGCGCTTTAAAAACGTAAACCATCGATAGGAAAGTGGTTTGTAACAAGAAATTCTTCCGAGAACTTGTTCTTACCACCGAGCTGTCAAAAAAATCTACATGAATTTATTTATATTCTTACAATACAATTATGCATCGAATAACTATGAAACCTCGTAAGAAAATAATTATTTTATTAAAAAAACTTACATATTTTAATAAAAGAGAAATATGCATAAAAAGTTACAAAGTCATCTGATTTATTTATATTTTTTAAACAAATTTATATAATAATTGATATATTTACGTAATATCTTAATGTTTTCTTCGTCGTGTTACTTTGTATCTATGTTTTATCAAAATGTGTGTAAGTAACATAACAATTGAACGTTTTCAATATTCGGCAGTCATAGGAAATAGATAAGCACGATTACGAAATAAATAACACACTTATATAACGCCTTGGATACTCTTAGTATTTAGATCTAAACCACACACCCTTGAATCATGGAGAACTATTCCTTGAAGATAGCGATATAGACAGAAGGCACTCGTATTTTGAGTAATACTTTTGAAAAATTTTAATTCAATATCTATTTTAAAAAAATTAACTATTATAGCGTCTTAAAATTCAGCTTTTAAATATGACAGAAAATTGGATATGATATATACATTTTTAGTTAGATTGCAAATTCTGAGAAGTGAAATAAAGTTTTTGGTTTCCAGTTGGAAATATTTATGTAATACATATGTGAAAGTGCTGAAGTAGGAATCTAATAAAATAAAAGTGAAGACACAGTAAAAGCTGAGAATTTTAAATATTAATTATACTGTAATACTTTTTGAGGTTATACTGTTAATTTATATTTTGAAGATATTTATAGTTTTTATTTCATTTTTTTATAGTGATTATTAAATATAAAGTTTTTTAATTTGTTATTACCTACATTATATATGTGACTAAACAAAAGCTATAACAATATTGAAATATATATATCGAAGGCGGTTATACTCATTACTCTACTACTACTATTTTGAATTTTCAATAAATTAGCAATAGTTTCACTGAATACTTATTTTAAATATGCCATGTTTCACACATTTATAAAATAGGTTATTATATATAGGTTTGTGTCTTTCAAGTACATCTGTGTGTCACGACCTACAGAGTTCAGGATTAATTTATAATTAGATATTTATTTTCATTTAAGCGGGACGTGCGCGAGCCGCCACTGGGTGTTATTGCGGCGATGAGTGGCCATTCAGAAGAGTCGTAGCATTATCTGCTCGCCTCGCCATCGGTTTTTTTCTTCGTAAATTTGTGGGAAACTAAATTTCATTCATCAGTCGGTTGTGATGTCGTAATTTTTTAAAACGAAACATTAAACATGTATTCGCATTTTTTTTGCCAAATAAGTTATTAAAATTGAAAACACATTATTGAAATAAAAAAATAAACATTTTTTATGAAATCGTAATGCCGTTAAATTAAAAAAAAAATTATTTGTATTTTCGCGAATACCTTCGAGAAATTATTAAATATTGTTTATAATATATACTAGGTAAGAAAACTGACAGCTTTGAAGATCTAAAATCAATATATAAATATAATATTATGAATTCTCTGCTTACTTACAGTTTGGTCGATCTCGTATAAAATCCTTTTTTTGGTCACTTTTGAGCACTTCGTCAATTTGACGAAATTGTCGGTATTCATCCAAACAATCACTATTTAGGAGCACATTTGGGTTCCAGTAAGAACTGTTTCACTCACGAGCACTGTTTTTTCACTGCTTCACTGTATTTCCCACACAATCTCCCGAGAAGATTTTTAAATTAACGCAAGTTACGTGTGCGGATTCACCGAGAGAGTCGTACCGAGCCACCAAATAAATGCCTAATGAGGTCTTTTTATTTTTTCACTGGAAATTGCCACCGAATCCGGACGATCGTCGTTACGCAACCGACGCGATTTGGCACCTTGACACTTTCTTCTGGATGACAATCACGCTTGTAAAAGTTTTTAACTCCATTTTTTGAACGTCAATTTTGAACATTTCAGAGGCATTTTGATTTTGCAAACACACTTGAAGATCAACTCTACAGAAATGAAAAAAAACAAAACAAATGAGAAATGATCACAGCAATTGAAGAACCGCAAAGTGATATAATCCCCGATCGTTTCTGTGCATGTGTCGCGCTGAATAATACTGCGGTGGGGACGCTCGGCGCGCTTCTGGAGAAAAACATTTACGCATGCCCGCTCCTCCGAGAAAAGTGAATAATCGTGACACTGAATTGAACCGCCGCAGGGAGCGGAGAGGCACTGCAAGGGCGGGGGCGGGGCGGGGCGGGGCGGGGCGGGGCGGGGCGGGGCTGGGGCGGCGGGGCGGGCCGGCGGGGCTACGGGGCGCCTGGCAGCGGCAACCGAGGCGTCTCTCGGCGGGCGGCCTACTGAGCCGGCCGCGCCGCGCCGCTATCTCCCCGGCGGCTATCATCCGATGCAATGCGAGGTGTTTCTCCGAGAAGCGCATGCTTTTTTGTTCGCGCTCAACATTTCGGCTCATTCCTCAACGCGGTCCGGCGGACGCGCGGACGCTGTGGCATTCGCTTAAACTAAAAACTATTATCTTGTCTAATAAAATGGCAGACACGCTTTTTTATACTTTTTTTTTTATTGTTGAAAAAAATTTAATCGTTTTATTTACTACTTCAACTCGGACGCGATATCGAGTCACACAAAAATATTAAAACTGAAATTTGGTAATCAATTTATCCATTGTTTGTGTATATTTTTTTTAGTCCGGACGCAGAGTGATTTCATTATTTTGATAATAAAGATTTACATGGGAACGAATCGGTCATACGGTCTTGTGTAATTCGATACCGAAGCTCCCGGAAGGTCACTTCGGCTGACTCTCGACATGTGCTCGACCGACAGAACGTTATCCGTGCCGCTTGTGAAATGTAAACCGACATTTTGTCATCTGGTGTATTTTGGCATTAGAGGAGCGGAACGAGCGTTTCGCCGGAAGCGTTCGCGATGACCGCTTCGGATGCACTCTGCACTGCAAACTGAAGCAGGGCAGTAGGCGCGATGGCACTTCGGGCCCCGGTGTGGGTTATGAGTGACCGCGCGTGCAACAGGACACCGGCGCGCTGTAATGAATGCGCCGCGAGTCAGTCACACGGGAGAAATTCAAGCATGCATGTAGCGTGACATATTAATGACAGGCCGGTAAATGTGTCACAGCGATCCAGAGTCGTCCAAGGACGCGGGCGGATGAATGGCGCTCGAGCGAGTCCGGCCGAGTCGCTCGTCCCTTCCCTCGCCCGCGCGCTTCGGCGATCGCCCGAGAAATGGATCGAACCGATGCCATCACCTCTATTTTTCGCCGGAACCGGTAGACTCGTCGGACTGGATGAGAAATTGGCTCGAGAAATTACCGCATACTTTTTATTATGTGTGACAAAATATACAACTACTCGCCCCGCTCTTTGAGTCTACAAAATCTGCGAATGTCGTTGAAGTAAGGCCGAAGATTCTCTGTTTTCATTGTATTCGTGCGTTTTTCTATGAGGAAATCTATTTTTTCACTCGTTTCCGGAAATTAGTCAAAATGATTGACATATTACAAACGAGGCTTCAGGCGTATTCCCACGCCGGGAGGGCGCGCCCATTGCTGATCACCGGCGGCCGATTTAGCTCATCCGAATGCATTCTGTACTTCCATACAAATATCCACTTATTCCCAGGTCGACATGCATCGCCCGCAGACGCCGCTGCGAGGCACAAGCTGCCCGTTGCAGCGGAGACTATCGTTTGCAATGCTACCTGAGACTTCAGGCAAAAGCTATTTTTTATTAATTCAAATTAAACAACATTGTACTTAATACTGCTATTATAAAGCATTTAAAATATATTTCCATTTTTCTTTTAAATTGTCATTAGTGTTTTATATTCAACATTGATAGGAATATATATTTTTAAACGACTTATCAATAATATTTTATGTGGTCCTTGTAAAATTGTTACTTATAAATTTACCCAAAAAGGTCTAAAAACGAATAGAAGATAGAGATCTATTTAAATTAAATAATATCGATTGATAAAACTACATATTTACATATGGGTAGCTATATCAGTCAGCGCCTAGACGTTTGCAGATATCGTATTTAAAATAGATTAGGCATTGGTCTACTACCGAGCAAATAGATATTCTATCATTGGAAATAAAGATAATCATTGTTGGATAATTCAAAATGACATATCATGTAAATGCTTCGTCATGTTGAGGTTATGTCATTTGCATCATTTTTCCTTGTAAAAATTAAATAATTGCGCACTTATTATATTATAGCTTTCAATGTCATACAATCTTAGAGGTAGTGTTGCTATTAGGATAGTTTCAATTTGAATTATTATTTCAATCATAAGTACAAGCTTAATTCGACAATCGAGTGATTGATATGTGAATAAAAAAATATTTTATATTTTAGATGTATTCATTACATTCTTAGTAGGTAAGTTATTTTTTAAGATTCATATAAACAGTAAATAGGTCATCCTAAGCATTTGCGCTAGTGTTTATTCACGCACATGAGTGCATTCTGTCTCCGAGCGCTGTCGCTCGGTGCTTCTGCCTACAATACGCTTTTTATGATTTATTTAAAAATAAAGCAGTAGGTCTGAGGCTCGGCTAGCTACAGCGCATTCGCTGAATAAAATAGGAGTGTGGAGTAATTGACTGATGCGAAAACTGTATGCACGGTTGAGAGAACATGACATCATGAGTCTATTGTGAGATTTCCTTTATTCTTTGGAAGAAAAAAAAAACGAATAAAAGTGTTGTATGTGTACTAAAAATGAGTCTGTATTAGTAAAATGTGGAATAAATCTAGAATATATCCAAAAAATAAGACATATATTATTTAAATAAGAATAATATATTTTTTTCTGTTTTACTAAATTGGTTGAAAATATTCAAGACAGAAAATAAATGAGATATAATTGATGGAACACGTGTCCTTGTTTCCCTTAACATTTTGCACCTGTCACCTTCGGTGAGCTAGCTAGGCGCGCGCGTTTATCTTTCAGGGGATAGTTCAAGCGAGTACCTCAATATTGTCGTGTGTAATAATAAGGCGATCGTGAATAATTATTCGAAACCAGAAATATAGCTTTGGGTATTGAAACCAGAATTGTTGCTTTTATTTTTATACACTGGCAAAATTACGGCCAAGTATGTAAACTGGTTACGTACTTGCAAAGAAGGCGTCAGAATGTGAGCGCCGATATCTCGCATACTCTGTGCTGATTGTAGGCATACTCGTTTCTCGTACCTACAACATTTCTAAGTATTTCCCATGAAGCGTCGATCGACCGTTCGTATCGGCGAACGTTCGAGTGCACGCGGATGCCGATCCGGTATCGTGTTTAATCGTGAACAGTTTGACGGGGCGCACTCCCGACGCCTCTCCCTCGCCGGCGAGTCGCTCGGTTTTCTCGGCGCCTCGGGTGACGTTTTCAATTTTCCTCCGAGGCGGGAGAACGGCCCGCCTCCCCTCCTCCCTCCCCCTCACTTCCGAAGCACTTTAACTGAAAGTGAATTCAAAACACTCGGCAATAGTTTATTGAGGTCGCCCACAGGTCGTAACATATTTTTTGTATCGAGCGATTCCACAATTTTGCACAATTATCGTTTCGAAGGCGCCTTGCACAAAGAGCTCGCAGTCTCGGGCGTCGCTTGCATTAATATTAGAAACCGTAGCGTTTCCTTTGAACGCCGATTAGAAAACGGCCGCAGTATTTCTGCCCGACTGGTTATCCTTCCGACTCGAGTGCGCAACGGCCGCTCGGAGAAGTCGGCTCGAAAGTCTCCGATCCCGTCGGCGACGCGCGATGCGGCCGGGAAGAGCGCCGGAGAGAAGAGCCGGCTTATCGTCGCGGTCGGCGGCGTTCCCGGCGGCCGCGCGTCGACGTCGCCGATGACCGCACTCGTCCAATTTTGCATCGTTATTTATTTCGACTCGCGCATGGCGAGGATTGCGCGCGAGGATTCGCCGGGCCGGGAGTCGGCGCTCCCGCGGATCGGGCCCGGGGACCGCCGGACTTACCCGGTCGGGGGCTGCACTGCACTGGGGCGTCACTGCACTGTAATCCTGGCGGGGGCGCGGGGGGCGCGGGAGGCGCGGGGCGGGGGCGGCGGGGGGCCCATGTCGGCTCGGCGGAGGCGCGCGGCTCGGGGCTCGGGCGCGCGCGGACTGCGGGCCGCGCGGCCGCCGGACCCCGCGCGGGTCGCCCCGTCGCCCCGTCGCCCCGCCGCCCCGCCGCCCCGCCGGCCTCTTGCGCCACGCGAGAAAGTAAAAGTGAACCCCGCGCCCGCGCCCCGCCCCTCCCCGCCCCGCCCCGCCTGCCCCGCCCCGCCCCGCGCGGCTCCATTTCTCCCACTTTCGCCCCGTCTCTTCTCTCTTTCCTCCCCGGTTTCAAGGTCGGCCGCGGCGCGCTTCACCTTTCGCTTTCGGCGCCCCCCTCTGCCCCGGATGACGCTTGCGACAGTCTCCGAAGCGGGTCACGCATAAATCGCGGTGCGTTACGCAATCTGCGCCGGGAGAGTTTCGTCACGAGAGGCGGTGAAATTACATCGGCCCGTGACGTACCGGGGGCGGAGAGCGTCTCTCGCCGCGAGCCGGCCGCGCGATACAAATAAATAGTGAAATGTTCACACAATTCGGAGCGTCGGCGGATCCTCTGGCGGTCTAGCGCTTCCCGGGCGGTCGCGCGACGCCCGTCCCGCTGCAGCCGCCGAGGTCGGCTGTGGGTCTCCGACAAAATTTAAATTCTTTTTTTACCGATTTGAGCCCGCGTGTATGTATGGATACACGATTGTTTGATATTTTGAACTTGTAAATACATTTTGGTCATCATTTCCAAACAATTTATTATATAATAATAATAAAGAAAAAATTACGCCCCTGAAAATCTCAAAAACATTGTGACATTTTTAAACAAATGTCTACCCTATAGATTTATACGGTCAAAACGACAATACAAATAATTTATATTTAAAAAAATATTCAACAACCGTATTTGGATTTGGGATTTTTAAATATTTAATGCGGCTCAAACACTCAGTAGTACCGCAAATAAAAAGTGCGAGTTTTGAAAATTATCAATTATAATGTATTGATTGTGAATATCCTTTTTTCTAAATTTGACTACTTTTTTACCGAAGAAAATGTTATGAAACATGAGTTATATTTTTTACCGCTCACGAGATGGCATCGAGGTACTTATACGTTTATTTTTAAAAGTAAACAAAGAATAAATAACTATGGAAGTACCTATTTATATTGCAATTACGAAAAGCCATTAATTATTGAGTAGGTACATACCGATAAAAAAGTCGTGCGCCTAGACGTTATTAAAGCCAAAAAATATTCCGTGCAACAATGATCTCCAACCTCGAAGAAAATTATATATCATAAAGGAATGTCATGGAATGCCTCCATTCGCGTCTCACGAAATCCGATGACGAGGCTTCTTTTGTACAATATCCAGCAAAAAAAAAAAACATACCCAGGTAATCCTAAATTATCTATGTTTGATACTTTAAGCGGTTCTTAGAATGAGCTAACAATATTGGCCGATTAAATAATATTTTCACTTAAGCAAATAATAATAGTCAAACACGTGAGCGCTATCGCCGAAACCGATACAAATGACAAAACTGTTAGATTCGTTAGCGAGATAACGCAGAGACTCTTCAATAGATATAAAAAAAACTTCATAAAACTACTATCATGTTTTTCGGTAACTGTCACTGCGACTTGCTATCGGCTTCAGTTATTTACGGCATTTATTAAGTTGTGTACCATCGGTATTTCGGTAGAATTATCTTATCGCGGTTGTGAAATAGTATTTTTCTAGTAAATTTGAGAGAATGGCGCTAGAGTTTCTGCTGGAGTACTACAGTGCCGATAAAAAAACGGAATTAAATTGTGATAAACGAGGCGCGTGGTGAAAACACCGATAACACGCCACACGTACACATGTGCGGCCACACTTCGTGTGCGCCTGCACTCATTTCCATGCTCAATGAAAATCATTCTACGCTCAGTCACTCTTACACACCACTACACTGCACGAACACTATTGTACCACACGTGTGGTTGTAGTCCAAATGGGCTACGAGAATATATAGGGACGCAATCAAACTTATTTTATTTATGTGTAACAATATTATCTAAATGAAAAAAGCAAACATTTACTTTAGTTGAACTACTTGATATAAAAGTATTATAACATCTCGATGTGAGAATTTTTTTAAAAATTTAGTTATAAATTAACGCAAACTTATCAAAAAACAATTAACGCATTGTAGTTAACTATTTTAATGTTAAATACAAATTACTAAGCGTAATACAAACACACAACACACAAACATATATATATATATATATATATATATATATATATATATATATATATATATATATATATATATATATATATATATATATATATATATATATATATATATATGTATATATATGTATATATATGTGTGTGTTCGCTCTTGTGTGTCTTTTGAAACAGGTCTACTGTGATCAGTGTCATAATTTATCAACAGTAACCGTAATCCGTTAAATGATTATTTTTCTGATAAGAATTTTGATAGATCTTTTGATTAGTAGTGTTTATCCTTAAAAATCTATAGTATTTGGAAAAATCGAGAATAATCTAAACTTATTTTATACGTCCAGCGTATCAAAACTCTAAATAAACTTATATTTTTTATTAAAGTTTTATATGTTCAAATTCAATGATGAATTAAAATTACACATTCAATCTGAAAAATATAGTTAGTTTTTTTCTAAATTTAAGTTTTATTTATTTGCATCTTTTACGTGATCGTGGCATTGAAGATAGAAACAGGCATGGACACTTAGATACTCCTGTTCTATCAGTTTAGATGTGGTAAGTGTTTGTTTAGTTTGGATTTAACATCCATTAAGACTTAGATGTAATGGGACGGGAAAAGAGGCACATGCATGTATTACAGGAAATACAGGAAAAATTTGCATGAAATATGTGCATAGCGTACTTATTCTGAAAAACAGCTTCTCCTTTGTTAGGGAAAAACCAATAATATTTGGTAATTAAAATATATATGAGAAACGTACTCTTACTAAGTACCATATATGTATATAAATCAATGTTGAGCATCTTGTAAAATGGGGCCATATGATGCTTAAGACTTTTTATAAATGTAAAGTATCACTGCTTTAGAGCATGTGCATAACCAATAGATTCCGAATAACTGTTACCAAAGAGAGCACAAAATATTGATAAATGTACTACATAAAATACCGGCCAGATGTTTAAGATCTTCATCTTTCGTAACATTCAAAAATCCAAATTTCAATAGAAATGTACAAAGCTATATTTCATATTTCATTGCGAATCTTTAATGATTTAATTTCACGACCACGCATACGATTATTGTTTAATTAATAAATAACGAGTTCTATCATTGCTAATCATTCACAATGTTTAATCATTTAATGGGATTATATTGAATGTATTTCAGAATCTCATGTAGAATATAATAGGATATGTGATTATTCTATTTCATGGATAGATTCATGTTGGATTTTAAGTGTTATATTCCTAAGGTATGTGTATATCAAACACTTTACTTACTCTGTGCATATGAAACAAAACCAGATTATTAGATTTTAAAATACAATGTGATTTATTTTTTCAGTATTCTAAAAAAAAATAATTAAATTCGTTAAAAAAACTTCTAAATAAAGTTAAACCCCTAGATTTAAATGTGTTTAAAGTCTAATAAAATTTTCAGCAGATCAACTTAATAAATTCTTGAAATATCAGTATATATATGTAATCAGTGTAATTATTAATTCAAATCAAAAATGAAAATTGCATGTCACTAATAAATTTGAATGAATTCTCAAAATAATTTCCAGCTCCTATTACAATCGAATACTGTACCCAAGTAAATCTTATAACAATATAAGATAAATACTTTGTAATTTTCGTTAGTGAAAGTATTACTCGTGTAAAAATTCACGAGCGTAGAACATCGATATAGCCAGCCGTTTAAATTATGGCATTGTATAGAATCAATACAAAATACTAAAGAATATTTTAATAAATTCACGACTTGATAGTTGATTCTCAAAAATTTATTTATAATGATAATAAATATGGCTTCAATAGGTTTATTAAGAGGCCTGGATTGTCAAGAAATCTACACAAGTTTCTTTAACGATTTAGATTTATATTAATTTTGACATGTTTAAGACAAATGCAGAATAATTAAAAAATATACATATTTATATTTTTATTAATAAAACCTATTATTCATAGGTATTATAATTTCTAGATTCTACTTTAAAAAGCTAAGGAAGCAAACTATCTGACATAACTATGTATAGTGGATTTAGGAGGATATAAGACTTGAAACATTATGCGAACACAACTTTTACTTATTTTTTTATATCACGATATAGGTAGAAACTTCGTAATTGAAATTATTTTTTTTCACTTAAGCTGTGAATAATGTATTACAAATAATATTTTTTTTATAAAATGTATAAGACCCGTGAATATTTTGTTAATCGATATAGTATGCTTGGTAGTAGCATACCTGTTATTAAAATTTTAGAAGGTAAATTTACGAAAAATATACTGAAGAAAAACTGCAGAAGGTATTGGCTCCTGCATTCGTGTTACTACGCAAATTTTGTAATTAGATATGTATTTTTGTATTAAATTACTAGACACGTGTAACACTCAATGTGAAGATATACAATAAAATATTTTATAATGTACAAAATAAGTGGATAGAAGTAGCGCATAGTGAGTTTTAAATCTTCCCATCCATTGATTTTACACCTTATCGATATTTTATCGATGAAAGGGCTGTAGTGTTAAGTACATAATAATATTTTGAGGTAATTGTAGACAATGATTTTTTTATATATAACGTAGACTACACGCGATTACTGTCAAATACATAATTACATTCAATGGTTAACCAAATATACCAATAGATTTGTGGACGAGATTCAGGACATAAATTCAAGCGTGAATATATTTTTTTTAATATCACCAAAATAAAGAGTGATTGGCCGGGCATAGATAAGTCGCGCCTGGATCCCGAAAACATTGTGTAATTGAAGGGCGTCAAAAGTCCTCTCGCCATCTTGAATGTGGTTGTTGCCAAACACACGACGCGGCAGAACTCAAGGTACTGATAATAAGAGCCGGATAGAAGGTTGAAGATGTACGTAAGCCTTGGATGCTCACCGTTGACCCGAAAGAACAGGTATCTATTTTTTCTGTATCTATTCTGTCAAGTCGATGTATTTGCTATTGCTAAAGAATTCACACATCACTAACCCACTTCAAAAGTGGCCTTAAAATGTGATTGAAGAAGCGTTAAATTTAACCAATGTGGTTAAAAAGCTTGGAAAACCCTTTCACAAACCTGTAAATCTTAGTATAATGCATTACAAGCATTCCACACTAAGCTTTACAACATCACGTAACGTTTGTATTGCTTGTAAATATACTCTTATCTGCGAACGTTGTGATTAATTCTTGTAAAAGTAACCCACAAACGCAATTTTTTGTTTCTTAATTTTTTTATGTTTTCAACAATTTATCAACAGTAGTAAAATACGACATTAAAATTCGATGTAGCTCATCGTCTAGGAAAGGCTATAAAGTCCTTACTTTATAATCGTTTACCGAAAAAATGTTATTTTTAAAATGTTTTATGAGTAGTTAACATTATTAGGTTTTCGTATTTTATTATAGTTTTTCTTATTGTTTTGGCTTGTTAGCACGGAACATAGAAACCTTGATTCCTCATTTTATCTCTGCTTTGGTAAGTCTATTATGTTAATATAATTTATCTGACCTCATATTTGGTGGTGTTGTGTATTGAAATAATATAAGTCAGTAAAGATTCAGTTAACTGAATTATACAAACACAGAATAAGGGACTGTTAATTTGAATAGATAAAGATATCGAAGTAGCGCATACAATTACTGAATATGACTTATTTTATGAATAAATTTAATACTGATTGAATTGAGAAGTATGATTCAATGAATATTCAATTTCAGTTCATATCGTTCAACATTTTTATTCGAAGCGTCGCAAGTGATTTTCTCTAGGAATCTATACGAAAATGAAATGATATTTTAGCGTAATGTATCAGTTTGGTGTGTATCAATGACCATTATTTATCGCTGACCTACATTCCGTTAAACGGAAGATATTTAGGGCCTAGGTAATTACATCACTGATAAGTCACATCCACCAGCAGCGCGGGTGATGCAACGGCCGGCCGGCTCGGGCACGCGAGGCGCCGCGCGTCGCGTTTCGTTCCGGCCAAACCGAATGGCTCTCGCATCGTACGATCCTTCGTTCTTCGTCGAAACCATTTGTTCTTTTATTTAGTTACCAGATTATTATTTACATTGACCACAAAGTAGTGGAGAGAGCTAATTTTTTTTTACATATTTGGGCAGCTAGTTAAATGAGAACAGGGATCCTGGTCAGGAAATTAAAGTGAGAAGTACGTTTAATAACGTGTGTGCTCAAGAGATATAACATTGGAATCTCGCTGGATATACACCAAGTGCTATATCGTCTCAGTTCACCTTTATGGAGTTGAAGCTTTGACACCCAAGACAGCTACTATGCGAAGAACTGAGGCGGCAGAAATGTGGAATCCTTAAAATACCATGGGTTGACCGCATCACAAATGAGAGAGTCTTGCACATAATGCGCAAAGAAAGAGAACTCCTGACGTTGGTAAGGAAGCGGAATGTCTGCTATTATGGCCAAACTTTTCGTAACAGTAAATATAGCATCCTACAGCTGATTGTCCAAGGAAAAATCGAAGGAAAAACGGGCATTGGAAGAGGGAAGTTTACGGGGATGCGGAATTTGCGCCAGTGGATGGAGATCGGAAGTACGGGCGATTTAGTGAGACTGGCCCAGGATAGAAATATGTTTGATGATATAATCACCAACCTCCTATGAAGAGGCATCAAAAGATGATTAACACATTTGACGATAAAAGAAGAAGAAATGTGTTCGTAGGTTTTGGCAGCTGTTGTTATTAGATTTGATATGTTATTGGGTATTATGCCGCGGTTTTTTTTATTGAGATTTCCCCGAGGATGGCCGAAACGCCAGAAATCTCGAGAAAAACCTAGCTTGCTAACTTTGATAATCGAAAATTCACAATATTTTAAAATTGTTTGTCCATAAACGGAAAGTATGTATTTGAAAGTACTATGTCTTAGTACATAAATATAGCATTGGAAAGGCTTATTTTTTTATTTCATGGAAGCAGGAAGTGATTTATGATTTATTTTGTCACATTTAGATATAAAAAAAAATTCGGTGAACAGTTGGCGAATAATTGATTGGCTTTAGACGTATAGTACTTAGAAGCCGATTATACACTTATATGCAAATGCATAGTATCTATAAAGATTTGCTATATATCGTATTTTCTACATTTTTACTATTAAAATATTATTTAAAATATGACGCATTACACGAACCAGAGAAGTCAAAACTATTTGTAGATATATTTCTAGAAACCCGCATTATTTTTTTAATAGTCAATTGTATAAATTATGTTTGAAAATAGTTTTCCCATAACCTTTGCGAGGTGCAGGTTTACTTGATACTTTAGCATATTGTTTTTACACACTGAAACGCTTGGCATATTGACAGGGGATTTTTAATTTTTCTTTTGTATTATTTTAATTTGAAATGATATTTCAAAATTAAAAATTCGTGTATATTTTTATAAGGTATGAATCCGTTATCACAAAAAACTAGGAAACTGTACAATATTGATTTTTTTATCCGAGTTACTAATTTTAAAGAAAATTTCTGTTAAAATTTAACATCGTTCACAAGATGATATTTAGATATTTCAATACAAATATTATTCGCAATTTACTTAATTATTTTTGATTAAGTTAACATAAAAAGTCTTAGTAAGTTTTATTTTTAAAGAAATTCCATAAATTATATAATTACTAGTTTTTATATAAAATTTACATTTTAATTATATTATGTCATGGATCTCGGGAATAGTGTAAAAAAACGAATACTGCTATATATCTGCTCACAGAGTGGTGTTGGTTTGTATTGTTTGAAAGATTTGAAATTATCTGATTGGCCGACAATGCATTCGGCTTCCTCCGATGTTATTGTTACAAAGTTTTCTATTCTCACGGCGGCGGTGGATGGTTTCCAGGTGATGCGCGCCGCCGGAAGTCGGAGACTGGCGGTTATCTCGTAGCCTTGAGTCGATGTTCTCACTGACGCCATTTTGTTTTTGTTTATTTGCATAACGATCTAATATCAGGGCCGAGAAAATAAAAAAAATGATGTAAGTTGATTAGAATTTATGGGTGGAAAGTCCGATTTATTATGTAACGTTAAAACAAGATCTGTTAGCCGAATATCAACAACTAATCGCGAAAAACAAAAATGGTTTTTGTATATCCTTCTGAAATATATTATATATACTATATAATATATATATATATATATATATATATATATATATATATATATATATATATATATATATATATATATATATATATATATATATATATATATATAATTCATTTGACTCATGTGATCAGTATGAGACGTTACTTTTTGAAAAACATAGGAAGTTAAGTTTTAAAATGTACCCTTTTTCGCATTTCATTTAAACTATCTAGTACCTTTTATTTTTTTCAAGAGATCTTGCGGAATAATTGTACATTTATAAATTATTATATTTAGTGCTATATGCAGTGATTTAAATATTTGAACTAGAATGCCTTAGTAGGTCCAGTAAGTACACAGAGTAGTTGCTGCACTTTTAATAAAAAAATATCAAGTAAATAAAAAATAAATAATAAAGAGTTAGTAATTTACTTAAAATGGGTAGGTAGTAGTTTCAGAGAGGCCCCTTAAAATCTATAGTGCCAGGGCAGCGGATATAGCACATGTAGGCTGCGAGTCTATAAATCAACAGTTGAAGTTGGAAACGAGTCTGTTGGGGTCGTGACTGTTGCAATATCTTATTTTTAATAATTATACCTAGATTTAATTCAAATAAATTAAAAAAACAACGATTACTCTTTATTTACTTGTAACCTACGCCATTATTTTCACAGAAAGACGGTAGGTCAGTGGAGTTGGAAATAATTTGAAAGAACGAATTCGATGTCAGTGTTAAAAATTGTAAATATTTTTACCGACGACTTTTCTAGGTATAGATTTTAATCCAATCAAAGCACTCAAATTACGCATATAAATCACAATACACTTAATATCTTGATGTTATTATTCAACAATACTACAAATGGGTTTTATAAACAATTTATATTATTAATACAAATATCACACGATGCTGAATTAATTGCTTTGTATAAGTATATGCTATAAAATTTCAGATAATTATTTTTTTAACAACAGTAGAAATAGCGTAATTAAATTTGATTTTTTTTTTAATATTCGTTATTGTTGTTTTTTTTTACTTTGAATAAACTGGCATACCTACAGGCGAAGAGCTATTTTATAAAATGAGTAGAAGGTCCGCGCGAGTAGGCCGAGTATCACAATGGATGTACTAATCTCTAATAATATGTATGATTGCTTTGATTGCATTTTCATAAATTTGTGTTCCCAAGCACGCAAGCAGCAGATGATTACATAATTACTTTGTGCAAAAACTAAACGTTTTCAATATAAAAAGCGTCCTTTGTTGATCCGCTAACCTTGAAAGCGCGCGGACCATCATTTCCTTTCGGCGCTGTAAGCTCGACGCTGCCCGCGCTTGGCGGCGATGTGCCGCGCAAGCCGAGAAGCCTGGCTTGCCTTGTTGTTCTTTACACCCCTATAATTCATTTTCCTTCAGATATCTTAAAAAAGGTGAACACAAAAAAAACCTAACCAAATCTAAATATGATTCATGCAATCAAATTATAAAAATACTTTGATCTGTAATTGACTATGAGTAATAGATTTCGAAGAACAAAAGAAAAATGAAAATATATATACATATTTTTAACTAAAATAAATATAAACTATTTATTTAACCGCTCGAGTAGATGAAGCACGTTGAATTGTATTAATTCTTTTATCTATAAATTTAAAACTTTATTATAAAAGACCTAAGGCTAAGAAGAGTTATACGAAATATTCAGCATAGAAATATTAGAATAAGTTTCACTACCTTTTGAAATAGTTATGGGTTTTATTTTATTCAAAATACTCATTTAAACCATAAAACCACCTAATCAGGTTTGACATTAGTTTATAAAAGGAGAAACTCTTATTTTCATTACGATTTATTTAAACGAACATAATTTTGATAAATTATTTAAAAATGAGGTGTAATATAAATAGAAATTTTAAAATATGGTAATTCAACTATCAGTAACTAGAGCGTGTAATTCTCGATTTAATTTCTCGTCTAGAAATCTGAAAACAAATTTAAACTTTGACTCACACTGTATTGTAATATAAGCAAATACTTCATGTTTATTGTTTTATTAAATAAATACATATTATATGAATAGATTCGTTTGTATAATGTAACTATATAATATTGAAAAGTAACAATTTCAACTATACCTATAATTACAAGTTTGGTGTTACATAATTTACATTAAAAAGATAGCAATCATATTTGATATTGGCAATATATGAAAATATTTAAATTTCTCATCCCCCCGATTGTGAGATAAAACGAAATTGAAATGACTGACAGGAATGTTGAGTATAAATCTAACTAGGACAGACTACCCTAGAAAATTGCAGAATATCCTTAAATTTTTGCACCAAATGGTTTAAGGCAGTGCGAATGAGCACCATAAGATAAAACGGCTAGATCAATTATTAGTGCCAGAATTTATCTATCCGCTAGTGCAGTAGGGAATACTAAAATACGTTTTAAATATCTGAGAAGATGATTGAATGATCACGATTATTATGACGAAACATGTATTTTTCTGATACCTTATTAACAATTAAATACTATATCTGCCAATTCATTGTGTTAACTCTTCGCTCTGACTCATCAAAATTACTTTCAGGATTTGTTCCTTGGAGCTTTCGCTTCTCTGACTATAACAATTCAATTACACCGTGTCCTGCTCTTACGCCTGTGACCTCGCCGTGTCGCCGTGTCAGGCCTTTTCCTGGGTGAATGCTGAGCTGCCGGCAATAGACCTTGTTCGAAGGAAATATCTTTGTCAATCTCACTATACGAAAGTTTCCAATTCATCAACAAGCTGAAGATAAAAAAACAAGTTGAATACAAAAGAAGCTTATGTATGAAATATCTCAATTTTAAATGAATACGGACAACACGGACCGCTCGAGCATCGCTTAACGCAGCGCTGCTCAAGTAAATTTTCATTGAATTAGAAAATGGTGTTCACGTTCACACTTCACTTGTAGCGCTCGCCACGGGTAGACTAGCAACAGCTATCATTCTGTTGAGCAACATTTCTACATCGGCCTTGGTCGGACAGATCTTATTCATAAAGCATCGCAATCGGATACGTACAGGCCTCACTGCCGCAGAATAAACTTTATTGTTAATGTGGACGGACTATTCTCACAGGGTTTATTATTTATACGGCTGTGCTGAACTTAGAATTTTACTACGATAAGATGATCAATTTTAAGTTTCGAGTGTGTAGATATGCGTTTCAATGTCTTTTTAACATCTGTGGAAATACTTTTATGATTGCACAACCTTATTATCTTCACATTACATTGAAGCACAAAAAATTTCCCATTTTGCTTAGAAGGTCAGAATTTTTCATAACCTAGGCGGTTATCGCATACACACCTGTTATTAATGAAATTGCCAGTTATCAAGTCCGCTCGGTTTAACCTCTCGAGTCACACGTAACTCGCACGCTCACGACCGAATCACCGCGTGTACAAAAATTAAGAGTTACAAACTAATCGAAGAACATACGAAACCTTGATCTGGATTAAGCTCGATATCAGCGTTTTCGAAATACTCTTAGAATTTCAATATTCGTTTTTGGTCAATAATTACTTGGCGAGTTTCGTTACGATCTGTTCTCACATAATCTGGAGTCTGGCAATGCACAGCGCTGCGGTAAACTGCGGCGATAAATAAAAACGAGAACTACAAATTCAATCAGATTTGGCAACGACGTAGCCACCCGAGGGCATTATACCATTATAAATCATGACAATATACTATGAACTTTATTATTCTTTACGATGTGAAAAAATGTGGTTTATTGCCGGAGAGACTGAGATTATACGACTCTTCGATAAATCAAGACGTTTTAGTGACTTTTTAGTGTTGGCCCTGCGATCTCCTAATGGCATTTCAGCATACCGAGAAGCTCCTCGTTTTACAACGAGGCACGGTAGAGATCATTCCAAATACTTCACCGATCACCGAGTTGCATATACATGAAAGCGATACACGTGCGCACGCGATTAGGATGTGCAGCTCAATATATTTCGTAAAAATGTCAGCAGCACGACAGCAAACATCATAAAATGAAATTGCATCCGCACAGTTATTATAAGAAGTGCAATATTCTAGAATTATTACAACAATTACTGGCTTAACGAAAAATTGTGCTCCTTGTATGTCACCGGTCACCAGCTGGTTCCGGTCCCACAAAATGAAAGGGACCCGCGCCGGCGGAGCGCGGAGGCCCCCGACACTCCGGCGCTTCCCCGCTTCTCCAGCCGTCTTTTATCATATTTTGGACTTGCAACTGATATACATATCAATATGGGATAGGTCAAATGTATCTTATCAAATGTAGAACGAGGGCGCGAGTGTCAAAGTTTTCTCTGCGTACAAATATAAAATATCCTATCTGGGAAAACTCTCCTTCGGGTATGCCATTGCCGACCGATTAAGGATGTGTTTGCGCTGAGAGGAACCCTTTTAGGATGTAATTTCCACCGTAAGCGGTAAGCTTAACGTGAACCAAAAAGGTTATATCACATTCCAAATTGCGGCGTACGTTCTTGCGGCACCAATTACGCACAAATATTCAAAATTAAGTAATAATGCGTGACTCAAATATCTATCCGAACGATTTTTTTCTTTAACAAGATAATCTCTTCAGTAAAGGTTGATGTCGGGTGCCGCATTGGCTGTTTTTTCCTGTATCTTCTCCGATGAGCGACCGTCCAGCTCGTCTGATGCAGCGCCGATCGAAGAGTGGAATACTCCGCAGTCAGGTGTATCCAAAGCGATAGTTTGTGCAACGCAACGCTTTCAAAACGTTAACGTTATAAGGCAAAATAAAAGTATGCATCAATTAAGGTCAGCACACACCGGCGCGTAGGAGCGCCGCGTCCTGCGGTTAGTGGAGGTCGCGGATCACCTCGCACCTCGCCGGGACAGACTTAACTCATATCACTCGAGACAGATTCACAGGAATGCGCATTATTATAACACCGCAGAAAGTCATCAGATACTTCCAGCTCACTGGGAACACCGAATGTCTACTCCACTCGATGCTACGGCAGTAGATGGAGGTGGCGAACAGTGTAATCATTCTACATGGAATCAACATTCTCTAACAAACAGTGAAGCCATTTCATAATAATAATGATAGGCATTGTTTAACTAATTAATTGGTTATTATCCTTTTGATTTTTTTTTTCGTCATACGAAATGCCATCGCAGGGGCCAAAAAATAACAACATACATCTACGTAAATGTTATCAACTTCAACAGCACTTCAACTGAAATAAATTATCTTCGTGGAGGTAATGTATACAAAAAAACCTATATTTTTAGTTTTATATAAAATTTATCACAGCAAATAAAATTACTTGAATTTGCATATTGTATTTATTACCTGATTTCAATCAAGAAATGTATTTAAAAATACAGAAACAAAAAAATGCAACTCTTTGTCATATTTATGCCAGTTAATTATTTATTAAATGGGTCTCATGCGTCATCTTGCGACTCAATGATTAGATTAAAAATACTTTTAAAATATTGTCATCTTCAATTTAAAAAGCGCCAGAAACCACATAGCAAAATATAAAATCAACAGAAAACACTTTTATTTCCTCTGTTACTCGAAAGCACATATGCTTTCTTGGAAATATACTTATTAGTGATTGCGCTTACGGTAGTCTGGCGGTCGCAGACGTTTTATCGCTACTTTTTTGGTTTTATTATTCAGAGCTTCTAGTGAATCTAAAATGCCGTGGCAATTAATAGCGCTAATTGAATAATGAGTGTATTCGCCGGGCCGCGCGGCTCGGCGGCCGAGCGGGCGGCGCTTCTCGGAAGGGCTCCTCCACACGACTCGTCCGAGAACAAAGACCGCACGACAACTCTTTCACGACCGACACTCTGACGCAATAAAACTCGATTACCATAAAGATATTCAAAAATGTTTATTTGACCTGTCTCCGATAGCGCGAAGACGGATCCCTTTCGAAGGGCCGCGGAGCGATCTTTGTGCGCATTCGGAGTGTTTCTCAAATAAAACTTCCCCCGCCTTTATTAGTTTTGAATGCGGCCGAGTTTTTGCACCAATAAAGCCGACGGAGCGCGCTCGTGTGGACTTTATAGCTTTTTACGATGGGGTTGGGTCGCTCGCCGCTGGAGATACGCCCGCGCCGCATTTCCAGCGATGGAAAGTATGAAAAAGTGTAAAGGCAGACACCGCCGAGCCGCGCCGCGTGCGTCCGCCCGCCTCGCGCACTTGCACAATGCTCACGCTTGACATTCCGCGTACCGAGGACTTGTGCAACGCGCGGCGCCTGGGCTTGTTTGGAAATAGGAATAAAGAAACGCGAGCTATATTTCAAGCAGAGAGGATGTTGCCCAAAAATAATATATTTGTGGATTCATGACTTTTTTTTGACCCTCCTTTCATGCACATGTTAAAATAATCATCAAAATTTCATTGAATTATTTAATAAATATGTCTGCATGGGTAGTTTACCTGGCCAAAAGTGATCAATACGACGTTACTCAAGGGATGCTGGAGTGCCGCTCTTAGGGGCTGCTGCAGCGTACGAGCCTCCGTGATGAAGCGGAGTTATTGGATGATCATTCAAACAAAAACTCTGAATTCAAAACCTGAACGACATTCGTACAATATCTTATTTCGTATAATATTCGTATAATATCGTAAATATCTTTTCGACAAAATATATTTGAATTAAATTTGTAAATATATATATTTTTCGATGATCGACCTCCATACTGTAAATATGAAATATTTTTTTGTTTTTATGAAAAATTATTATTTTGTTGTATTCAATTTTGCAGTGTCGTCATATTTTACCCGTCTCTCCTCAATACAGAATCATGTGAAAAGCGAAATTTGGTTCTAGTAAAAAAACGTAACATTTGGAATATTTTTTGCTCTGTAAAACCGAAAAGAGTTGAATAGATATTTGCTTTTATGATCTCATTAAAATATTCAGCCGTCGCTAGCTCGGTTTCCATTTCTGGGAAGGTTACGAGTTTTTTCTATTTAAATTTTTTGCATGATTTGGACAGCGGAAACAAAAGATAAAAACAAGGCTTTCAGGATTCATGTTAATGTAACCATAATATTCAGAAAATCGTGAAGCATACATGTTTAAACATATTTAGTGTTCTCAAAACAAGTAAAAAATTAATGATTGTTAAAACAACACATTTTTTTTGTAAGAATGTTTTGTTTCTTTACTGAACCAAATGAAAAAAACGTAGGTATATCTTTGAAAAAACCACTGTACCCAGGTTATATTATTTACCATTCAGCCGATAAAGAAAGAATATGCGTGTAATCATCATTAACACCAATCATTGCATGACTTTTTGAAAAAAGTATATGATTTTTTCTAATATAAATGAAATAAGAAACATTCAAGTTTCCTGTGGTTTTCTTGTATTGGAATTTAAAAAAAATGCCGGAGATACTAAAAGTAAAATGTAACTAACAATTTTTTACATATCTAAAATACTCGTTTTGGGCAATCGAAAATGAATTTTATAATTTTACTAACATTTTTTATAAATTTAAGAATATTGTAAAATTATTATTCGATTATGTATTTACTAATAATAAATTATATTTTTATGGGATCCGCGAAGTTTCGGGTTCGACCTCTGATTGAAAAAAATGATAGTCTAATGAAATCTGGAAATCGCAACATGCATCGTTACGGAGACCAATCATGTACCGACAAAACATAAAATATATATTTATTTGCAGACATGTGTTGCAGTTTATTTTTTCTCGTTAATTCGTCTCGCTGTACAAGGACGTTGAGAACCATCCGAATCGAAAAATATCACATTTCCGCCAGACTACAGTCGCAGTACAAAGTATGCGAATAAAATTCACAAATTACTAAGAATATAAAACATTCTTCAAAGAAACAGGGTTATCAGGTTTTTTTGTAAAGTATGCTCAAAAGATCTACTTTAATTATAAATGAAGGTTAATTTTGAAAAAATCCTATATATAATATATTTTTTATTTTCACAAATGATATTTACAAATAACGTTTTGTAATTTTTTTATAATAAAATATCTTATTTTTTAGGTAACGTTTGAATTTTATAATATATTTATACTTTTATTTTTAAAGTTTGATTATTTTCAAATTATATAAAATTTGTAATCCATCACTCAACAAAAGTTCTGTGATAAATTTTCCTCAGTTTCTTATAGATTAATAAAATGTGATAAAACCAAAATATCTGAAAGAAATCAATCAAAAAAAAATTACTTGATTTTTTGTATCATCATTTGTTGCATCTTTTTTAACAATTGATTAAAAACAATAGTTATTTTCCATCCACTCAGTGGCGGAACACGACTTCAGTTGCCGCCCGGGCCGTCCCATGCACCCACAGTCCGCGAAATAAAACTATCAAATGAAAACACCACAAGATAACACTAGGTTTGCAAAAATATACACATCAACTTATTCGGATATTTCCGAGGATTTATTGTGTTTATTTGAGTGCGCGCAGAAATTGGAATGAACGGGTGAAGTTGACTGAATGCAGTATCGAAAGCATCTTATCTCGAAGTGAATTATAAATTATTCTCACACAGATAAGTTAAATAATAGTTGAAGTCGGGGTTACATGGTAGTACCTGTATGACAAGCACATAGTACTCACTGTAATTTTCCATTCCACATCATCGATTATTTAATCGATTCGTAGATTTTACTAACTGAACTATGTACTAGAACCTATTGTACTATTTTAGTCATATTATTATTTGCACAATCACCATGATGAGCTCTGAATTGTACGTAAAATTACCACATAATTATTTAATTTTGATAAATCATACTTAGACGAAGCCCACGAGAGCTGGTTTCCTGTTCTTTCTGTTTTTCTTTTGCGAAGATGTTGGGTCGGTCTGTATGAACCAACGCGTGGAAAAATAATTACAATCATTTCACCATAGGAGATTCAAGGTCAGTCGAAATAAAAAAAGGTATTGAGGAGAATGCGAATACTGGTTACGCCCACCTGACACGCGTCATGACCATATTAATTATTTTCGCGATTTTACCTGAGATCTGGGCGAAAGATTCACATTTAAGGAAAAAAAGTGATTTATGGATATTGAAAATAGACAAAAAAGGAGAAAAATATATATATTCCATGATTAATTGTATTTTTTGTTTTGAGAATAAAATTATAAACGTGTTTAGTAATAGATTGTGTTCAACTGAATATTTTTTTCACCGTTTTATAATGATAGGTAATATAAAAGCAAACAAATGCCCGAACTAGTAATGTTTAGTGGACTGTAACACTCTTGACAAAAAATGTAGATTAAATCTACGTAATCTAAAAATAATGAATAATCCTAAAAATACGTGTTTCATTTTCTAACAGACATTGTACGAAACATGTGCAACAAGAAAACATAAGTGGAACGAGGATTTTTTATATTTATTTATACCTAGCATAAGTCTCGTTAGCTGCCGGTAAAAACGGATAGGTTTCATATTGACATGCGCGAATAGACAAAATAAACACCGTGAAATCATTTCTACTGCGCACTCGGTGCAAGGTGGAAGAAAGGACGAGGAATGTCAGTTACAGTCAAGGTCACGCGGACACGCTCACACTCGCGCCGTGCCCGCTCACATCCACTCTCATTAACATTTGCATGAGAAGCGGCACTGAGCCCGGCCACTGGAGTACTTTTAATTAATTTGTACCGGATATCGGCGGCCTATAAATAAATAATGTGTCTCGATTAAAATGTCAGTTACCACTCCGAACGAACGATTACAGCACCGTGTGTTATATTTTATTTACTTTTGAATAAAGTTCTCGCATTAGGCCATACGTTGTAAACTATATTTTTAGTGCACTCCTACTCTTTTTCCATTCAGTCGAAATGGATGGTGAATATAAATCATAACGTGTAATAAAACTATCTAAACACAGGCGTAAAACGCCCACCTGTACAGCAAAAAAATAAACGAGGATATGAAAATTTGCTGTCGTTTAAAAAAGCCTAAATACATTATTTTAATCAACTAGCTGATTATATATTATTAACATTCGGGGATTTTTACCGTGAGAATCATATTGCAGTAATCGTGTACTTTAAAATATGTGACACAAATTATAATATATGCAAATAAGACATAATTCTAAGTAAACCTCTGTTTTGATGAAATACATGTGTATCAATCATCTGAGGGTACATTTATACACAAAAAGTGTTACAATTTTCATTGTAGATCTAATTTTTTTTTTGTAAAAAATCAATAGCAACGTATTATGTATTGGTATTTTATTGTTTGTACATAATGCGCGCCGATGGTTTTCACATTTTAGAATTTGGTTTTGCTCTTCTAGATAATCAGTGTGATTAACTTACCATAAATTAAATTCCCTTAAAAAAGATAAACAACGATGTTTTGCATTTAAAAAAATAACATTGACACATAATGTCTATTATTGGAACAATGGTTATTCGTATTTATAAAGAGCTATTAAATTAGTGGTATATTGATTGCATCATTTACATTAATTTTATGAACTAAATATATTTTTAATATCTCCAATTGCCCTAAGTTATGACCGTCTAAATAAATATATATTTTTTAATTATAGCATGGAATGTCACCGACGGTGCAGTGTGGTGATGTCCTACCTAAAATTAAACGTATTGAACAGATTTTGTGAAATGATTGTACAGTCGATCACATGTACTACCTGAATGGATAATTGACACACCTTAACCATATTGTGTTGGAGCTCATCACTCCGAATGTTAATTAGGTCTATTCATGTCGATAATAAAAACATGTTTTTATAATTAAATACAATCAGCCTCGTACCTTCGATGTAAAATATACGTATAAACACATGTCTATTCTATCTATTCCTTACGTGAATTTTTATCAGTTGTTGAGATAATTTTTTTTAAAATTATTATAGTATAAACCAATATTTATAGTCAAAGTTCCTTTATTATGACAAAAATTTCGATTTATCTGAAAAGATTTCACGGAAAGTATATTTACTAAGTTTAACAAGCTAGTGTTTGCAGTAATAATGTTGAGATTTGGGAATTCAAACAGACAAGCGAAGGCTTGCTTGTCAATGAAACATTCAAACAACCTTTTGTCCGAAACCCCCGACGCGTGACACGGACAATGAAAATTAATTCGCAAATATAAAGATTATTACGAAAAATTTAACAAAGGAAATATATCAATTAGTAATTAGTTTTGCTTTTCCGGTGTGTGAATTTAATTGTTTGGTTGCGGAATTGACGAAACTTTCTTTTTTTATTCTGCGATGGCCACATGCTTCCACCTGAAAGCTGCTTACGTTATCACCGGAGCTTCATTTAATTTCGCATAAAAGGTATTATTATAACATAGCTAGCATAAATCAAGTCGCTTTCCATATCTTGTGGCAAATAGAATAACTTACTTTCGGTTTCAATGACACTCGCGTCGATACGTACTATTTAGATTTTATCTATTGGTTTTGCAGTATTTAAAAACTTAATCACATATTTGCATAATATAAAACTGCAAAAAGGTAATATTTATAAAAGCTACTTTTATTACAACAAAACCGGAATTAGGATTTTGTAATAAGGATATTTTATTGAGGTACGGACAGAAGACACAGCTGATGATTTATTTTGATTATACATAAATACACCCAAAGAGAATACACAATGAATAAATATTTATGATACTTTTGTTAATAATAACCTTTTTTTTTGCGAAAATAGTACTGACATGTTTTTATATTTAAAAAAACGATTTTTGATAAGATTTTTGTCATATTTTAAAGTAAAAATCTTATTAAGTATCAAAGTGAAAATTTTAGTTTATAATTTGATCATAGTTTATAGACATATAACAAGGTGCCCGAATATGAAAAAAAAAATAACACAACACGTCTTTATATTGTGTTATAATAAAAAAAAATCATAAATGTAAAATAAATAATAACTTTAGTAATAGCAAATAGTGTTAAATTATTTATATGCGGACGTTAAGTGTAATATGTGTTGTTACTAAAATATTTTTAAAAAGCTGTAAAATAGGCTTTTCAAAAGAATCTGTAGGTGCGGTGTCTCGCCGTCTAATTTTTTATATGTCCTTTGACAACGCTCTAGTATTGCTAAATGACAACATCGCATGACCTTGAGGGGGTCTCACACACACGTGTGCAACGTTTTGCACTATTTCACTCAAAAAAGCACACCCAAACGTTATCGGACCAGTAAAAACTCACAGTGTAGCAGCAAATTAGAATGCCGTTTTCTGCCCGAAAATACGGTCGAGGCAATTCTTTACAGAAAACATACATATTGTATTCATAAATTGGATATATGTGGAGTGTTTTATATTTTAAAAAAATATTATGTAAAGTGCATGGTTTGAAAATTTTTTAGAAATGTATCTAAGGATTAATATGAAAAATAGCGATACTTAAATACCAACTTTTTTAGTGACATACAATATCCTACTTTATTTTTCAATAAGTGACTAATTCTTCTAAAAATTAAGTCTAGAGATATTTGTTGAATTATAGTAAATATCAGACAGCCAATATATTGTGCTTTTTGCTATATTAAAAATGACTTAAAATAATTTTAAAAAATCATAAATTAAAATAAATTGTGAATGTTGACATCATAAATATAAATAAAATTATTGAATTTATCTGTATTTTTAAAAATATTTTATATCTTTCGATTTTTAAATATAAATGATGAATTGATATTTAAAATATAACAAAACCATTATATAACCTTAAAAACCTGAACTATCCCATATGAATTTGTAGCATGTTTTGCAGTTTGTGTGAAATGTTGAATTTAATAAAATATTAACTAGAATTAAAAAAGGAATTTAGTGACGCATAGTTCATAAATAGAGTTACAAAGCATTTCTTGCCTAAACCAATTTCATCTTACAGCGATACGTGCTTATAAAAAAAAATACGCAAAAAGAATAAATAAAATACCCGAGAAGATATTTTATAGGAGTTTCTGAATAATGCACGATTTTGTTGAATTGAAAAGTCACTCAATTTTTGAAATCACTGCACGCCGCTAGTGACTTTGATAATCCTGTACCTAAATTTTCTATCGAAAGGTACAGTTGACCGAAATCCGATATCAATCTCCTCAATCCGAGCACGCCATTCACAATTATCTCCATAAGATCCAGTCGCACAAGTATCCTTTGTTCGGCACGAATAGAATCATTAGCGGCTCGAGCGCGGCAACCACGATAGTTCCGGTTGTGAGAGTAATACTGGGAACCTTGAATGTAAATGGCGGGAGACAGAGGTGCCCTCTGCGGCTCTGCGGCTATGCTAAGTGCCGGCTGCCCACCGTTGCAGAAGCCGCGGTGCCCACCCGCCCGAGCCCCTCGCCGCCAGCCCCAGCGGCCACCACCGGCCACCATCGGCCACCATCGGCCACCACCAGCCACCGCCGCCACCGCCCGCCGGCCACCAGCGCACTCGGGCACCACCACATTGACAAAAGAACCTTATTTATCGGAGCGCTGTAGATCGCAGCGAATTGAGTGACGCACACGGGTCAGGAAGCTCTCAGAATTTTCCTACAATACATAAACCCTCTACACACCATGCGACACAATTTGCAACCGACACGCAGCTAGCGAATAGCATCCTACTTTTCGTTGTTAACTTAGCCAAAAACATTTAAAACAAACACCAAAAATAATGGGTCGCCATTGGCTGATTGCAAATTGTGTAAAAATAATTTGTAAGATACCAAGTCTCATCATTTCGGATGATTTGAAGCACGTGTAAATGTGTATACCAAATAGTTTCTTACCCACCGCGGCCTTCGCCTCGACTCGAACCCTGGGCGGGGCAAAAAGTTTGGCTTATTCTAGTCTTGGGTGCTCATCGAATGCTCGAACGAAGCAGGAAAATCATCGCGCCGTGCTTAGAGGAAATCATCCTAAAATGAAGGAACCCAAATTATGATCGCGAGTTTTGGCAGATTCAAACATTTTCTATGAAATATGCAAAATAATACTTACGAACTTTAGTTTTGAGATGCCTCGAAAACGCCATGTCTAAAATCTAAGTGATATTATTTGATATATATCAACAAATATATTAACACAAGGTTTTATTTATAAAGTTGATTTTCGATTGCTTTTTCAGATTTATGTTTTTATTTTGTCGTTTTTCTGAAATCGGTCATACGTGTGAGTTACACCTTGAACATAAGGAGGGGATATCGTGTAAATAGATTAGTAGCATAGATATAATGAAAAACTACGGAAAATAATAATACTAGTTTCATTGTCGCAGATAACAAATATATCTGACATGATACAAAAATAATGATACAGGGAATCCAAAATTCTTGAAAAAAAAATCAACAGTGGAAATAAGGCGTTTGTCAATCTGGCTTACAAACAATATTTCCAGACAAACCTTTATCTATATTTTAGGACTTATACATCATGTCTTAGGTTATTAACCCCTTTCGTTATTTTTTGTACAAAGTGCATACATTTAGTCTAATAATGCGAGCTATTTAAATGCTAAAGATTTAAAGTATTTGAAAATACAGCTTTAAGTTTAATAATCGATATTAACAATAAATATAATTTGGTATTTTTGGTTTGAATGTTTATAATAGAGTTAAAAAATACCCCAGCCCCGTACTTTGAACTACAAGGTAAACGTGGCGGCTGCCTATGGATTGCTAAGTTAGTTAAAAATCTTAATAAATAAAAGTATTATATCATACACAAAAATCTTATACGAGTAACAAAATAACAAAAATGAAACCATCAGTTAATTGAAAATTGATGTGTTTTCTTACACGACGCTGCACTGTCATTGCAGTCATCACCACGTAATTATGGGGTTTTTTTCTATGCGATATCGCATGAGTCAAGTGCTTTGAAAAGTAAATTAATGGCTTGGGAAAAAATATGCTTTTTTGACTCTCGAATTTCCGACGCGATAATTCTTTTCACCTTGAAAAGTTACCTGCCGCCATGAGAAAAAGGCTAACAAAAGAATTGGCCAGTCGGTTACGTCCGAACGTTTGGAACAAGAAGCATGTCCTTCACATCTGTCCGGACGGAAAACAACAACTGGTAATGCGGCGCGCGTGTGTGGCGTGTGTGGCGTGTGTGTGTGCCGACCAGCCCCGAGCTGAACAATGCCTTTGACACAGCCAAGATCATTTGATCCAGGATAATAGGTGTAACATTATAAATTAAATTATAAAAAAGTGGTATGTAATTTGTAAACGTGAGTCACATAACTCATTATTGCCTAGTAAACTGTCTTGCAATGTTTCTATACAAGCCGCGCAGGCTGTGTCGGTATACGGGCTCTACGCAAACCCATGGGCCGGCTTGTCATTCAAGAATTTCACTATAACTATAACTAGAACTAAAACTGCAAACGTAAATAGTTCAATAAAAGAGGTTATTTATATATTTAAGAATCAATATATGCATATATAAGGGCCATGCAGTTTATATAGTAACATCAAATTAATCGATAATTAACCGAAATTTGTACCAAAAGTATATTTATCCTATAAAGTATTTATAAAGCATTTAAGCGAACGATTTACACATGAAACGACGAGAATATTTATATAAATATATTTTTAATGATGTTTGTGGAATGATGCGAAACACAATTCAAGGACTTTTCTAATCGTTGTGTGTTTAATTAACTCAATGCTTACTCATCAATTAACTTGATGTTGTAAACGCAATCAATCTATACAGGTGATAAATGAGGATTTTTCAAAAATATTTTATAAGAACGTACACCAATATTTCTATCAATATTACTAGGTAATATTGACAATTGGTTCATTAAACTGCATGCACGATTTAAAGTCCACTGCACATCACTAACAGATATCAGAAGCGTGTCAAGACTTTAGTGACAGGAAACAAGACAAGCGAAAGTATTATCAGAGCTTACACATTGTTTGGTCACTTGTGATATATTGTTACAGCATTCATTTTATGACATTGTTTAATTTTATTTTTAACGTATATCAATTTGACAAATTGCAAGTTGACCATTTTGGATATTGTATCAAATCCATATTTAAATATATCTATACTAGCTTCTATTGTATTTAGTCGATATTGCTTCTCATGTTTCAGATTTTATAAACAATTATGAATCGATTAAAAAATGCAGTTATATAACAAGGCTTAAGTTTTCCATGTCCGTTAATATAAATTTAACAACTACAGTTATACTTTTCAGTTAAAAAAAATTATTATGATGCCTTTAAAAAAAAAAAACTTTATTTAACCACCAATCTCTTTGGTTAAATTAAAAGCGTACTATATTTCAAAATAGCACATAGCGTGTACATATTTATTGTTTCGGGCCTCTAAAATCCGTGAGATCTTTTTGACTTTCCTCACCTCCTCGCTCAGGGGCTTGCAGCACCGCCTGAGCGTTAGCCTCACGATCTGCACAGATGACCCGCGATCCTGGTCCGCTTTTTGCATATCTGTTATACTGCTCCCGCGTCCAACGCTCGAGAGAACGTTGATTATTTATCAGTACGTGATAGGCTATTTTTTTGGACGAAATGATAATTTGATTTTAAGAAAAATAAATATCGTAATATCTCCAAGGGCACGATAACCACTAGATAATCACTTGGATTAACCACCTATTCAGCACGCAAACTTAATATATATTATAGCAATGATATAAGCTATATTATTAGAAGTTGAAATTAAACTTACTTCATAAGGTGGTTCAGAGCTCATTGTAAAGAAACCTGAAATTGTAAGATTTAGGATATTTACATCAATTTGCTGAATATGACTTAATTTATGTAATAAATATAATGAAAATTTTTCTTTGATATGAATTCGATGATTGCGTTATTGATTATTAAAACAAAAAAATGAAAACGGTCGCTTCACGACATTTTTTAAAATTTTATAATAAGAGTACTTATATATTTTTAAATAAATTTTTCACAAAAATATAAAAATATTATTCATTAGATTTGAAAAAAATATATAAGTACTATATGTCTATAATTTTATACTTAAATAAAAATTAATTTCATTTTTAAGAATTTATGTAAATAAATGTATACATATTGTGGATTTATTAAACCATTAACTGAAAAGAACATTTTAACTTGTGAAAAATCATCAAAACATAATGTATTATTGATTTTTCATAAATCTTGTTACGGGAAAAAATATAGGGTACAATAAAAATAACAATACGAATAAACATTTAAAATAAAATTAATATGATTAATTTAAAAAAATTGTATTTCAAAAAGGCAAGATCATTTTTTTATTGAATGACCGGCGTATAAACTATGAAGTAAGAATGCAAATGATTTTAATAGTCAAGAAGGCAGACATACTCAGACATAAACCTTAACCTAAATTATGATATATATTAAAGTTAAGTCTAAGTTTTCTCACTCACATTTGGAAGTAAGAAAGGAACTACGAAAAACAAATTTTACCCTTTCATACAATATGACATCGCAACCGATGTTGATATCCAGTTTTAAAGTTACTTTCACCAAATCACTAAATTTAACCCGGAAATACTATCCACATGCAGTACATTTAAACGTTGAAAATATTCGTAAGATCGACTGATCAAATTTAAAATTCAGATAGCACCGCAATCACAAACTCAATAGTCCATCTAATCTGGTCACATTGCGAAATTCGATAAATCCGGGTTATTTTACTTGAATAAAATTAAAATGAAGGTATCTATTCAGCATTTAATATTTCCTAACAAATAGACCTTTCGAATCTGTTTGATCACGCTGTCATTTTGTTTGAACCGACGGAGATCGTGATTTATAAATATTGTTGAAATTGTCTTCACTTTCATCTGTGATAAATTACCAGAAACATCTATGGGCACGAGAGATCGGTATTTGCACTGTGACGGCCGCATTTATTACATGCACATTACAGTCTTTGGGGTACTAATTTATCATAATGTCAGTACTATGCATTTTTTCACACGAAGTGAGCTTCATAATTTGTTGGAGATGTGCAGTGGGTGAATGATTGATCAATGTGGGATATGAACAAACATTTAAATATATATTTCTGTGGCCACTGGAGATAGGTGAATTGAGACTTATAAACTTATTTGTCTATAATGTCTATTGAACAAATATAAGCAGTGATTTTAATTTCAGAGCATGTAGCTATTTTTTCTAAATAAAAATTATTTTAGGTTACGCGAAATTTAATAAAACGAACTTCAACGTCACAATTTCAAGAATGACATGTCTTAATTTTGTTTATATTTTAATAGAAAACAATGTTGATGTTATAAAAAAATCATAAGAAAATTGTTATTTACTTCGGATAATAATATATTTATGAATTCATATGAATAATTCTGTTTGATCACAAAATCATTATGATATTAGTCAAATAACATGATTAAATATTAACATATTTTTATATGTTATAGTGGGTGCCTATCCTTATAAAATCTAACTATTTTACACAATTTTGTTTAGTTATCAACGCGTATTTATTTCGATTACTAAAATTTAAAATAATATTTTATATAAATTATTAATTTTTCCACAAAGACGAATTTTAAACTGTATAAGTTTTATCATATCAAATAATATACTTAGCAGAAGCTATATTCAAAAATGTAACGTGGAAGTACATACAATACGTACAAGACGATTATTTAGCCCACCTTCATAACAACAATTGCAATATATATGATGAATGCATTATATTGCATGATAGTTGTTTTAGAATATTCGTAGGAGTTTGATCACATACGATTGCTTTATTGTAGTTATAAAGTGAAGTACAATTAAAATCAGAATAAATAAAACAAGTATGAGCTAGCACTTAGGAATACCCACGACGAATCATATATTTAAATAGTCGTTGGTTGCATGTTAAAACAACAAAAATTAAATAAATAAAATTTTGATGCATACGTAATCTCGGAACTGAAAGAATATTGTTATAATTAATATGACTGAGAGATAATGAGATTTAATTTTTGAGGATGACGTTTTCAATTGGTGGGGTGGGTGTATGTTAATGCAAAAAATCCTTATTTCAACTTCTTATACATTAAGACAGTATTATAACAATGATTTGAAGTTGATCAAATAATTTAAGTACGTTCATTTATTTAAACTGCTAATCATTAAGAAAAAAAAAATTCATTATTACTGTGATATTTTAACAAATTTATAAAATGATCAGGAATTTAATTCTTATTGGTTTTATGGTAAAATAAAAAAATGGGCTTTTTTTGTTGTATTATGTATAAATTAACAGTTTTTTTTAAATACCAAGTGATTTGTAAATTTATATTATTCTTTCAATGTCAATAGTAATATGTATCAATAAATTATCTTATCCATGTGCGTTATTGTGGAATATTTAAAAGAACCTGCACGATAATTACACTAAGCGTACATATTGTTACAAAGCTACAATTTTTTTTTTGAACTTGAAACAACGAGTTAAAATTACAGAAACACAATCGTGGCATAAACAGAATCAAACTAACTCAGTATTTGTCAAACTAAAGCAGTTGAGTTGGAGTGAGCGACTGCGACGAGCCGCCAGTGCGAACAAAGGAAGAGAACTTGCGGCGGCGGTGTCGGCCGGCCTGTGACTACATAATTGAGCATTGTGATATTGTGATATATAAAACATTCCGAAATGGCAAATAAAGTGATGTAAGAAGTGCGGCGCGGCGCGCTCCGTAACGCGCACTGTAACCGGCGAAAGTCCATTTCTCTTCCTTTCTCTCCGCGCCGCCGTTCTTCATACTTTTACTCGCGAGCCTGCGCCGCGCCGAGCCCCGCGCCGGACCCGCGCCCAGCCCCGCGCCCAGCCCCGCCCGCGCCCAGCCCCGCGCCCAGCCCCGCCCGCGCCCAGCCCCGCGCCCAGCCCCGCGCCCAGCCCCGCGCCCAGCCCCGCGCCCAGCCCCGCGCCCAGCCCCGCGCCCAGCCCCGCGCCCAGCCCCGCGCCCAGCCCCGCGCCCAGCCCCGCGCCCAGCCCCGCGCCCAGCCCCGCGCCCAGCCCCGCGCCCAGCCCCGCGCCCAGCCCCGCGCCCAGCCCCGCGCCCAGCCCCGCGCCGAGTGCGTCGATGAGGCTCGAGCGAAATAATTGAAATACGGAAATGGACCTTAAAAGCATTATCGTTTCTGCTGACTCATCTCACGAGCGTCAGCCAAAAATACATTTGAATATTAGGCAGATATTTATTTTTTGTAATTCAATAAAAAAAAAATATTATTAATAAATAAAATATTTTAAGTTTAATGCACTGAATCTCGATTTTTTAAAATAATTATTCGATTATAAGTTGGCTAAAATCAATAACAGATGTTTATGCTAATAACCTTGAAATTGTATTATATATGTAGGAAGCTCTTTAATTATTTGAAGTAGGAAGCTCTGAAAATATTTTGGTATTGTAGTTAAAATTAAAGGTGTTGGAAAATAATTGTTGTTGATACTCTTAGTGTAAAAAAAATGTTCCAATAATGATATAAAAAAGCTTAAATAAAATATAAAAAAACATAATAGTATATTAAGCTGTGTCCAAAAAGAATTAACATAGTAGGTCATAATAACAGGTCATCTATCAATGAATGTGGATATTTAATATAAAAATTTAACTTATAAATTAATTGCTTCCCAATTATAAAATATTTATAATTTGAAAGTAAATAAAGCTTTAGTTATTGGGTGTCTTTACTATGCGAATAGCTTTTAATATTAGTGTGTAGAAGCTAATACTACAAATCTACTTTTTTATTTCAAAACTGGTAAAGACACGTCTTTTGTCTTTTACTGCAGTTCTGTGCAATAGTTTACAAATTTTCTACACATTCTGTGACAACTCGAAAAGCTCGTCTACATGCGAGCAATCGCCAATAAAAACAAACGTTTTCAGAGCAGTACGTTTCATTTTGTTGGAAATGCAATAAATATACTAATAAACCATGAAATAGATTTTAAAAAAACAATGCTTATTCTTTGAATATAAATGAAAATTCCACACATTCAGATATTAGTTAGTCGCTTGGTTTCGTCAAGTAAATCAGTTTCGTTTTCATTTATGGGCCGTCAGGTCTTCAGTCCGAAGGCCCACTATTGTACGTATGAAGGAGCATACGTGTTTTATACAGGTATGGATAATAGATGCATGCAACCACGTGATCTGCCTAAGCCCAGCCATCCTATACTATAAATATCTTCATATTACAGAGATTCTAAAATGGTCAACGTAGAGGTTGTTGAATTTTAAGAGTGAGTTGTCCAGAGGAAAGCCTTTTAAAGTGTAAAAAAAACAGATTTTTTTTAGAAACTTAATCTTTAATTCGTTACAATATCTAATTTCTTGTAGCTTCTTATACCAAATAGTGACTAAATCAAAATAAAATATTTTTAATACACTTTTTATATTTTTTTAAGATTATTTTTTAATTTCCATAGAAATTTTAGCAGTGAATTCTAGTTAAATCTAGCCAGTAAACAGTATTACTATATAGTTATATGAAACCGATATTTTTCTGTTTCATAAACTACGTGTATAAGAAAATAATAAAAAAAAATAAGAGAGTTTTAACACTCAAGTTTCAATATTTTTGCTATTTGCATGTGTTTTAGTTTGCTAAATTTATAATTAAAAATGTAGATTAGTCCCTGAAGTAATTATACCTCTAATTTATTTTTTAAAACAAAACACGTTTATTAGTCATGTTGTATACTCAAATATGTAAATAAATCAAAACACAAGCAACCTTGACGGTCCCGTATAATTAAATAATCATTAGGTACTATTATGGTTGGGAAGCGCAGGCCGGCGGCCCGAAGGAGCCGACGAAACCGAAAGTGAGTAAAAAATCCTCCAATACAAACGTAACCAAATTTTACTATACGAGTTTTTGTGGGGAGGTATTTTATTAGTATGTCTCGGGCGAGGTTACTCCAGTGCCTCTCAAAATATATTCGTGATTAAAAATTGAAATATTTCTTTAAATATAAATATTATAATGGAATTCCACAAAGTCCTTCCTGTCAAAAATATTAAATATTTAAAAAAATTAAAACGTTCTTTCTTAATTAATTAAGCACGAACAAATAATACAACTTAGTAATGAATAACACTGAATTAGTTGTAGCTAATTTGTCATTATTGTAAGTAAAATGAAAGAGGTATTTATATTCATATATTTTAAAACTAATTAACACTCTGAAAACTCAATGTTTTTATAAAAACAACGAATTTATTTCATATCGCCTCGAAGATCATATATATAGAGGTCATAATTTTAATATCAATGGTTTTTTTTAAATAAAAATAAAAATATTATTGTGGGTGGTTAATTACTCCTTAAGGGCGCCGCGTACCACGGGTTGGCACGCTTCGTCAGATTCTAGGAGGGACGCCAGGTATAAACCGTCGCCGGCTGCGTTATTATTATTCCTACCTTTTACCAGCGGAGAAAGATGCCTTTTTGTTACGAAAGTTAAAGCGTGGGACTATCCCGCGTACGCAACGCCGCTCATCATTTTACACAGCCATTGTCTTCGGAGCCACACGGCCCTCCGACTGGCAAATGCCACTCCCGACTAAAGGTGGACTCGTCCTCCTGAGCGAAAGAACCTCTTACCACAGCTATAATAACTATTGACCTAAAAGAGTACATCTTCATAACGTCATACCTTTGCGTATTACCTGTCAAATATGTATATTTATTCCATTACGATCGATGTTAACTCCAACAACTGCATAAGATTACTGAATTCTTGAAAAAATACATGAAGCGGTCTCCTGCCTCACATTTTACTTTATAAAAGCAAAGAAGATGGAAAAAATCGAATAAGCCAGTTGCCTTACCTAGAATGTTTCATGTTTTTCCACTCACTTTATATGAGATACGGATGTCTCAATGCTAAAAATCAATAATTTAGCACTCACGGTCGGTAATAACATAATATCGATAATGGGTTTGTAACATTGTGTAGGCCCTTGTAATAAATAAACTAAAATAACAATTGCATATTGTGACATCGCGCAATCGAGTGGGTGGGGCCGACAACTCAAAAAGGATCATGGAAGTGCTCAGAATGCTGTTACCTCACTAGCACGGGTGTGACAATGATAATAGATTACAGAACTTTTGAACTTTAAAAATTTTATAAGCTTGTCAAATGCAACGGGTCAAGAATTTAATAATATGTACACAAGTATTTGAGCAAAAAGAAATCATTAAATTTTTTATATCTATACACATAAAACTATATTTTGTGCAATGGCTTTTTGCTTAGGGATCTTAAATAATATATGTTTATTGCTTTTAATGTGTTGTGGATAAAAATATTTTATTTAAATAATAATCAAATTTGCATATCATGTAATTAGTCATATATGCAACAATAAATACTAAGCATAGGCGGCAACCTTAGATTCAAAAGCATGTCTTATACTGAGTGAATAATTATTAGCTTTGAGTTTTTGACAGATTTTTAATTAGGTTATTTTTTCAATCGAATTAATATATTTATTTGATACTTTTTTATTTGATTGCCTTTTTGGTCAAAAAATAAACACACTTTTTTATTGTTTTGTTCATTTGTTGTCAAAGATAAGTATTTAAAAATATTAAGTGACATCCCTCCTTACCTAGTGTTTTGTTTTGTATAAAAATATCATTCATGCTTATATGTAGTGAATAGAAATGCATAAGACACATAAAATGTTTTGTGTGACAAGTATTAATTTATTATGAATATTTCATTGAAATTTTTATAAAACTTACTATGATTCACTATCAAGAGAATTTTTATATAATAGTGTAGTATGCACCTGTAAAAGGAATGTGGTTGTGCAATGTTTGATTAATGAATCTTTGTCGCTGTATTTGGCACTTATCTTAGGTAACATCAAGAATATTCACTTATAAAAGAATAGCTATAAATAACAGATACTGAGATCTTAAAGATATAAAATCTCTCCAGAAATCTCAAAATTAAATACATGAAGAATTCCAACGTGCAGTTTATTTTTTGTACATAATTAATTATAATGGAGAGATTGCGTTATATGCTTATAGAAACGTATTATGTTACGGCTCTAAATTTTTACCATTCAAATTTATGTGAAGCGACCACCGAGTCCTCCAATTTCAAAAAGTTTTTTTTCTCCCAACTTCTTGAATCTAAGCCACATTCCAGGAGAGATCCTTTCTTCAGATAGCCTGGCTTTCAGGATGCATCTCCCCCATGCCAGTGAATATTTTGGGGTGTTAGTGAATTTAAGAACACGTGTGTTTATTACTGTTTATTACCTCCCATACCGGGGTTCCTATAATATATTTTATAATAAAAAATAATACAAAAATGAACGATAAAATATTATTCGGAAAAAATATTTTTGAAGTTATCAAACTGATTACCTATTTTTTATTTAAACTGTTTTTTAAATATTTCATACGATATTTTGATAGCATTCAGTGCTTTATTACTACTATGGAATTCAGTGAATTAAAAATAATAATATAGAACGATTTGCATAAAATTCAACGTCATGAAAACATTGCATCTCATTATGTGTAAAAGAGAGACCGTCGAATGGACATCGTCATCATAGCTACTATTATTTGATTACCACACTGTTTAAATTACGTCAAGGTGATAAAATCCTGAATGAAGATAGGGGTGCTCTCCGCGAGGCCTCCTCCGCCCTCGGCACTCAACCGCAGCATCAGCACCGGCACTTCTGCGGGCGTTACTTCATCTTCACGGATCCCGAAGAAAGGCTCCGTGACGCAACGTTGCCGAGTGACCTATACTGCCACATGCCGCGAGCCGACCCATCGCAGGGCTCGAGAAAACACCAAACTACCAGATGGTACGAGCTGACGAGCACACATCTCACGTCCACGCTACAATAAATTAATGATCTTTGATACGATTCTCTACAAATATGAAACAATATAAATACAAGACCTATTTCAAACAATTAAGCAGCTCCATGTTTAAATTATGGCTATAAATATTGTACGTCAAAAAAAATAATTACGTGTTGTAAGTTAAACGGGTGTGTAATATTTATCTCCGTTCACTTTGATTCAATAACTTATTATGTTTTTTGCAATACTTAACGCATTTAAGTATATTTTAACGACAGTGTTTTGGCGTGAAAGGTGTTAACGATTATGGAGTGAGAAACAGCCTTTCGTAGTTGAATAACAACAATTAAAAAATGCATAGCGCATTATTGTTTTAGGCTCAAAAATATAATTAAAAATATTTTTCATTCTGTAGGTTGAATTATGAATTTCGAAAAATAATATCGTATTTTAAATATACTTGAAAATACGGGCCTAGTTCTCATTTTTTTTTTGAAATCAACAAAAAATGAAAGTTTGGTAGTTAATTATAAATACTTTCCAAAATTATTATCTTTATGTTTAAAAAAATGTCAAGTCCTTTAAGATGTAATGATTTTGCATATAAATTGCATAAAAATTACAGGGCCCCTTATTGTCTAAAAGTTTCTCGCAATTATTTTATTCATACCAATAAAATATTTGGGCAGAGCGAGTAAAACATATTAAATATGCTACGCACAATCAAACTAATAAAAAAAACCTTCTCTTTGCAACAATACCCAATCGTCTTTGCTTTAGAATGAAATACGAAGCAATCTTTCATTTATATGTTGTCAGACGTTGCTTAAACACTACAGGATATAGGCAAATGAAAATTGAGTAGAGTAATCGGTGCCTCGATGTGAACTATTTTCTTCATACCTTTCGAATTACGATTCTAATTCAAGCTCCGAAAGGCAACACCCACACAAGCGCGGCACTCACACCGGCGCGCCGGCCCGTGCGCCTGCACTCTCGCTTTCGTCGCTGCAACGCGGCGCAGAGTTGTGCAAGCGTGTTGCAACGCAGCCGGCCGCATCACGCAGCCAGCCGCTAGCCTGCTCGGGAGCCCGGTAGTTCGCAACCAGCCAATCTTCTTCTAATACCTCTCCTTTAGAAGTTTGGTGAACATTTTATCGAATATATTCCTATCCTGGGCCAGTTTCACTGATCCGACTTTCAGGCGCTGGTCTAAATTCCGTACTCACGTGGGTTTCATTTTTCCAAAGCCTCATCAGCCATTTGCGTTCCTTTATTTTGTGTGCTTTTTATGGTTTTGCATTAGTAAAAAAAAAAACGCAAAATATGACGCTATTGTCGGGACGTTTGATTCCAAAATCATAGATTTTTTTTGAGTGATGCAGTGTTCGGAAGTGAGCGTTGTCGTTTGGTGTTTGAATCAAGATCTGTTTTGTTTGAATTAACACGATTTGTTTTTGAATCAGATGTAAACATTAATGATAATCCTAACTTAATCGCTTAAAAACTATCTTCTCTTAGGAAAATACACCATGAAATTGAATGATTTAAAAACAATTGGATGAGTCATAAGATTATAAATGAATAAAATTAAATTTAAGTTACGTATTTTAATTTAGATAAAAAGTTTTGTAGGAATTTTTTTCTGTTTTTTGGCTTGGGGTATGATTATTCGTTTAATGAAATAGTTTGAGCATTTACAGGTGGTCACATTTCATTGAAATTATTTATTTATTAAATTAGATTAAAATTTTAATAATTACAGAATCCATCAATCATATACATTTTTTATATGAAAATTTATTGTCTCTTTTCCCACACACCTATTTTTCTTAAACCCGAATATAATAAATAGGTAATAAACTACCTCGGTTAAATAAATTGATCAAAAATTGTGATTCTAAAAGTAACTTTTTCTAATATTTTCCATTGTAAACACAAATCATTATTTAGTGAGTTCAAGTTTATTTAAATAATTATCTGATTGGGTACGGTATTTAATATAAATCATATGCCACTATTTATTGTAATACATTTAAGTTCTCAAATAGTGCTTTTGAGAGATCATAAGAAATCAAACAAATTGTTGAAGTTATCAACCATACGAATAAATATTTGTTATTTATATAATTTGTTTTTACTTTTTTAGTAATGGACCTACAATCACACGGAGCTACCGATGTGATATCGCCTTAGCACACTTTGCAAAACAGGCCGTCCGTTCCAAAGATGACGCATAAGCGGAAAGGCTTCCGTCCCTTTCTCTCGCCCTGCGAAGGACGCTCATTAGAGCGAGACGCCGAGCGCCGACCACGTGTTGAGAGCGCGCCTATGGAGTAGTAAGATTGTTTTTGTAATCTGTCGCGAGAGGAACTAACGCTCTCTATATATGGGTCAACTAGTTGCGTTCTTTATTTCCATTTAATCACACGTGTATTTATAGGTGGAGAATGTCCCGTACGCGGAGCGTCTTCTATATTTACCGCACGCACTCGGCCGAGCCGCTGGGAGCGCTCGCAGGGGCCCACAACGAAAAACGGAAAACCTTAGTTCCTACCATTTCATAAATGCTGGTTATTGCACCACACCTCACCAATGTATACAGTAAAATACTATTTGAAAATACTTGAATCTAAGAACAGACACTGAAACTAGCTTTTTAATCTGCTTTCAATTACGTTATCAAAATCCACATACTTTCCATACAAGAAAATAATTTAATTTGTAATCTGAAATTATTTTTTTTGTATTATCAACTAAATGTAGTTGTATTATCAACTAGTCTACGCTGAAAAGCTTGGATATGGTCGCTAGGTATGGAATATTAAATATGGTACTGCATAGCTGATTACAAAAATAAGTTAAATAAAGTTTTAATGAAAATAAGTATAAATAATTGTACAGATATTAAATAAAAATCTGAAATGGATACTCGTTTAATTATATATTAAGAATTCATTGTCTCCGTTAGTAAATATTAATTGAATATGAATGTTTAATTTTGCATAAAATAACAAAAGGAACTGAATATATCGACGTGTAATAAATACCACGTATTTGATATTTCAAATTAAATGATTTTGAAGTCTGGAGTACAGCCGAACTAACAAGATTGGTCCAATATAGAGATATGTTCTGTGAGGTGGTCACCAATCTTCTTTGAGGAGAGGTACCTAAAAAAGATGAAACTGCATAATTGAGACAGTACTTTTAACATGCCTAGGGCAGTAAGGCAGTCCAGATAAAACGATTTGTTTTTTTTTCTGTGGATTGGAAGAAACTTGGTGTAAAGTCGGCATGATTGCAATCAGAAAGCATGGAAAATGGAAGCATCCTGGGCCGCCGGAGGAGGGGCGGCGTGGGCGCGCGAGCTGGCCGGCCGGAATAAGGGCAAGGTAAAGCTCCTTACGAAATGGAAGAGAAACCATTCGGACCGAATGCAAGGTTATAGAATGATAATTAACCGTACTAGTGAGTTACAAACAATCGATGCCGTAAACGTTCTAAAAACTACGTTCCGTAACGCGACCGTCATGTTTGATTTAACTTTACCAATAAATATGAAACTTTAAACTTACGTTTTATGTAAACTGTCTGCGGGTACACGAGGCATTAACCCAGTTATTCCAAAGCCAACAAAAAAAGAAATAGTTACTCCAGAAATGCATATCCTATTCCTATTAGAAAATTAAAATCGATCGTGGTTGTGTATCATGTTTGGCCAAATTATAATCATACTAATCTTTTTAATTTACTAAGAAGCTGTATGTTGCGTGAAAAGGGATTACGTTTTGAAAGGGTTGAAATGGAGATATCACGATTTGTATCGACACGTGCAATGTTAAATACAAATCATCATTGATCGAACTGGAGCAGGCGTGAGTCTAATAATAGGAGTTTGGGATTTACCTGTCATGATTGCATATTTCGATATATGATTTTTTATTATGTAGAAATTATGAATAGTCTGATGTTTGTGATATTTTCTATCTCAGATTTGATACCTAGCTTCTTCAGGTCTTTTATTGTAAATATCTTGTCTTAAATAGTCATCTTTCGCTACTAGCCACCAAAATTATTATGGCGAGCACCTGACAATATAGGGATCTGTATTTATTGTTCTGCACTTTATTAATTCAAATACTATAGTTGACTATGACTATGGGATTCTCAGCTGACAACGGCTACATCTCGCCGCTACAGCCATTAGTTATAAACTTTCTACTATTTTGACAATTTATGTCTGCACTTTCATGATGTGACATTAGCTTTATTGTATTATAATATAATAGATTTAAAAAAAAATTAAGCACATAGCGCTCGTTGTCTATTTTTTTTTCAAATAACCTTTATGCTCAATATTTGATATTCGATCGGATATATTATACGTTATATCTTTTGTCTTAGTTTTTTTTAATAGCTTGTTTTACTTTCATTAATACATAATATCCATAAAATTATTTGTAGTTTAAAATAAACGCCGATCGAGCCGTAACCTAGAATCGTGTCAATGAGACACGTAATCTAAATGTACTCTCACTTTCATCGCTATAAAAAAAAAACACTTTCGATTCTTTATTCACGGGCAGTATTAGATACTATGAAATAACACTCTTACCCGATGGAAATATTATATGTACAATGAACGTAATTGATGTAATTAAAATAATACTTTCTTATGCATTTTAAAACATCTTTAATTTGTAATTCCTTTTAATGGTATTATTTATTAAATATTAGCTATCGATTATGTTAAATTATTAACACACATATTATTGACAATAAGTTCAAACATATTTTTTTTATTCAATTATTAGATTATTTATGTGGCATATGCAAAATAATAAATATATATCTGAGTAATGTGTTTAATTTAATCGGAGTCTTAATGTAGTAGTCTCATTTATAGTATTATTATATTATTAAATTATATTATATTAATTTTAACAAATATAAACAACCAAATACATAAGAAATTGTGAACGACGGAACGCTTTTAAATCAATATCCGTATAATATTGTAAACAATTATCCATAAATTATATATAAGACGAAGAAATAAATTAACATATTTATTATAAATATATGAATTTATTTATTTAAAAAAATCACAAAACGCAGCATGAAATACGGTTTTACAAAAATACGACTATAATAAGAATATAATGATTTTACAGTTGGTAAAGACATTTGTATATTTTAATTGATAAATTCTTAACCAACTTTTGACACGTGCTAGTTTTAAATATACAATAATTGAATTATGAGACATAAGGGCTGTGCTAGGATTGTTTTACCTTTTATCTTAAAATATATATTTGATAATATCTTCTAGGAAAAGTTTGCATAAAGTATAATTATAAACAATTCCTAGAACTATTACGTAACTCCAAACATTTCCGAGCCATAAACTAAATATTGCATCAATAGCGAGGTGGACATGTGAATAGAATTCGGGACAACTACCCCAGGTAAAAACTGTTTATTCCCCGCACGAATGGCCCCCCGGGGAGCACAATGATTGTCATCTCCAGGTATTATCCTCGCACTATTGTGGGTTTTGCTCGATACTTTCTCTGAACTTAACGCTCGACCTGGGACCAGAAGAAAGTACAACAAATGCTCCGCTCTACCTTACATCACCCGCAAACTTGCTCAGCCGGTGTGAACTATGTCTTTCTTTATGTTATATAATCTACAATTTCAGATTTCAGATTGTATTTATACTGATATAATTTATTACTTTCAAGAGATTTCAAATATTTTTTTGTATAACAAGCAGACTTTTTATAATACATGTAAAATAAAGCTACCAAGTTTGTTCAGTAATATATTATTTATATTTTCAGATGACTATCTTTTTCTATTTTATGAAAAAAAAACCACGCTCTTAATTTCAGAGTTCACGGTCTAACCACCGAGATATATGCCAACTTAAACCAGAAAAAGCGTAGTTTTAATGTTAATAAAATACTAATGAATATAAAATTTATTTTTTCGATTACAACGATTCTTCAAAAAAAAAAAACTTCAAGTGGCAGAACTCTTCCACTTTGTACAGAGCAAATAAAATCTAAAAAGTATTGTGAGTTTTCTAGTAATTATAATATTTTTTTACGTTACTTCAGTCTATACTATCCGTAATTAGTAAAAATATCCTTAATCTATATGTTGGGTGCCCATAAACACAACCGCATCTTGAATAATTTTGCTGTCGAGAAAAATACATATTGCCCTTTACATTAATTAAAGTGGTATTAAGCCTTTCGAATGTCTAATTAACTCACTTCGTTTAACTTCGTTAATTATCATTAAGCAGCTCTTATAACTCATGGCAGGTGACATAAATTGTATAGTATTTAATGACATTGCAGGTTAAATAGATATAATTATAAACAAAATTATTACAATTTTTGTATTCTTACTCACGACAGCCTGAAGTAGATATAAAATAGGTTTTTACGTGAAGTTAATTTAAAATTTAAATGATTATATTTTAAACGTGATTTTTAAAAAATTGTAAAATAGTTGTACCTAGCAATACAAGTTTATTGTGGTTATCTATCTAGTTTTTATAATAATTCAAATTAAATAATTAAAATTTATATTTTTTCAATTATAAAAATAGCCTATTTCGCACAAGAAGGGCAATTTTCGATATATATTTATGAGTTAATTCAATTTTATGCTTATATTTTACTGATTGTTTTTGAAGTAGTTAAATGTAATTAACTGTGATTATACAAATAATGTTAATAAATCGAAACAGGCGTGCCTTTTGGATTCTCTGAGTAAACAGCGTTTCACTCCTTGAACTTTTGTATTGGACCACTTCGCAATGAACTGAACTGGTAAATGTGTTATATATTTACAACGGCTCCATAAAAGTTTGTACTTATCTACCTTCTCGATTTGTATCTCCAAGCTCCGGGTTAAGTGTCAACCTAGTCAAGAGACGCAAATACCAGCGGAGAGCTGTTCGGATAATTTAAAACTCACCCAATGTTTTAAATTATAAACAAAAATGTTGGTTGGTAAAACATTGGACAGAAATATACAAGGAGTCAGAAAACGTTTATTTTGTATTTCTCTGACATATATATATATTTTTAGTTTTTACACATTTAATACCTGGAAATGAGTTGAGTTACTTAATTTTAAAGTTGAAGTTTCAACAATATTTTATAAGTATTAAAAAATACCAAAAGAATATCCTCAACAGACTGTTTTAATTTGCGATACTCTATATTTAAACAATAAACATGAATAGCCAAATGGCTAGGGGACTACTTTTACCTTTCAAGTATGATTATGGTCTTGAAAGGCGCTCACTCATGAAAACGTTCGTAGTTTCAAAGGCATTTGGCTATTCATATTTGTTGTCAAAAATAACACATCTGCATCGCACATGCAGAATTTAAGAAGATCACTACTGTCATTACAGAGCCCCATTTCCACAACTAAATATATATTATTTATCTTTACACGTTAACATCCTAATTTTTTTTTTTTTTTAATATTAAATAAAAGTTATCGTTCCGCTCATACATGCAATGAAGTGCTGTATATTCTAAAATATGTTCTTACAAATTCAATATATTTTTAAAAGTTATAAGATACGAGGGTGGTCCGATAAGTACTTAGCCTACAAAAGAAAAACGAAAATTTTGGAAAAGTGGCGATTTATTTCTCAAAATAGTGTCCTTTTAGCTCAATACACTTGACCCAGCGATGCTCCAACTTCTTTAAACCATCTGAAAAATACGTTTTCTCGAGGTCTGCAAAGTACGAGTATAGTTTGAACTACACAAAAAGTATAGCATTTAAAAGCTTAAATTAGCTAAGTAAAATCTTATTTATTTGTTGACCACTCATGCATATCATTGTACTCTTATCATGAATACTAAGCATATCAAAAACGAGTTTTTATATCAATCACATTTTAATTAGTAAATAAACTTGAATGTTTATTTTGATTGAATTTGATCAGCCGATAGTAATCTCGTAATGACACATAATAGCATTCAGTAAAATATAGGAGAACTCAATGCGGTTAGTAGATACTGCCTGCTTCATACGAATCGAGGTCAGATGCACACGTATGTTTAAATGGCTAACTTGATTCTATTGTGTTCAAATGATACCCGACATTTCGTTGAATCAATGCCCATTCTTAGTTATCGATTGTATCTATCGTATTATTGTAACGTGATGATATTGTAGTTTAATAATAACTAAGGCGTGATTTGATTGCTTTGTGAAATTTACCTATTTTTAATATAGGTCTTGGAGCTATTGCTCTAGATGTCAGGAATAAATATATTTTACACAATTTTTTCGTAAACTTTACTGATAAGCTTACTTTATTAAATCTACTACAGCATATATTTTTTATAAGTCTGCCAGTTCATTTTTTGGGGGAATGCATACATATTATCTAATACATCTTCTCCGTATAATTAAACATAAATATAGGCCAACTGGGTCGGATACAGCTTCTAGCTGCGTACGTTTTACTCACTTTTCTATTTTCCACTTGCGGCCATAGGCTTTTGCAGAATATGTAGTCAGTAAGTCTTTATTTAGAATTTTAAGTTTGGTTTGCCTAGCTAGTAGATTTACATGAAATATATAGTGTTTTAAATTAATGCAATTAAATAAGGAATTAATCTAAATCGGATAACTATTTACTTGCTTGTAAATGTAAAACTATTCTAATAAAATACAAGGAGCATAGCCTGGAATTGGATAAATAAATATATTAATCACTAATTTAACCCTTTTACGAATACGAACTAATTTAAACACGTGAATATTTTAAACGCCAATGTTAATTTTATAATAGCAGGTCACATTCGAGCTAGTGAATGTCACATTGCAGATTTTTTTTAATTTCATGTTCATTTTTTAGACGTTTTGCTATGAAAATACTTGATTTTTACGATATAATCGTACAACGAACATATGGCAATTTAACCATTTCTATTCCTGGACTCCGAAAATAAACGAAAAGATGTAAAGAAGGTTAAAAGAAAGAATGCTTTTTGTTTATTATTTTTTTTAAGATTATTGATATAATTAGTACACAAGACATATTTGTACAATTATAAAAAAAATAAAAAGATACATAGAAAACATTGAATTTTTTTGATGAAATAATTATTGATTAAGAGAAACACATTGAGTTAATTGCTTTTCATCAGCTTATCTTAACAAATTTAAAAACTTGATTAAGAATATTTATATCTAATTTTCACAACTCCAGATTTAAACATACCTGTTGATATAATACGAGAGACAATGCCACCTCATCGTGTTTCATCTTTAAGTATCAAAATGAGTTTTAAAAATAATATTATGAAGATTATTTCAATTGAAATACACAATAAATTCCATTTATTTGTAATAAAGTGTATAAACTGGAACTTTTTACCTGCAAGTGTGTTTTAAAAAAGATTCAATTTTGTTTAAGAATAATAATTCTTGTTATTCAAACAAACCACCAGTGTATTACACTTAAATATCAATATAAAGTATATCTACAATAAAAAGAAGATTTTAATAACAAATTATTTAAAAAATAAACGAATCAAGTTAAATATAAAACCAAAAAGTATGTTATAATTATTTTAATTTTATTATAACGCCCAGTGGTCACGGTTTGCTTATAATTTAATAAAAATAAATATAAAAGTTTTTTCTTAAAATAACAACAATCTAGGAGGAGTGATAGTTTGACGGACTACGATAAAAAATATGACCGCTCGGAAGACCTCCACGATCGGACTTCACGATGTGATCTAACTTCACGCTTCTTATGTTTCCATGAAAACCATTAGTCAATCGTCGTTTTTGAAAGTATAATTTTGATTATAACTATAATTTTATGTAGTATACAGTTAAAATAGTTTATTCTCGGTTTTTTAAAGATTTATAAATAAAATCAATAGTTACCTTTTGATACGTTACACGTGATGTTTTATCTAAAATACTGAAAGTAGTTTTTGAACAGATTTTTTTTTGTCAAATCAGCTAAACTACACGAAAACAGCGTGGATGACGTATTTCACAGCTTGTTAACTATTATTTTAGTTAATAAGCATTAAAAAAACCGGTCATAAATCTTTACATAATGCACATCATAAAATACTTTGCGGTTATGTCGAATGATATGTCATTCCATTTTTAGATAGTTTCGTTACTCGAGTGCTTATTATAATTTGGAGGGCGTTTGATGAGCTTTGATTTTAGTCTCGGATCGACGATAATATCTGTCAGGTTGGACGGTGATGCAACGGCAATCCGACAGTGGATGCGATGCTCGGCAGCTGTACGTAATTAAAATGCGACTATGTGCGAAGGTCTAGATTGCGATCTCCGAGTTGTGATTATTCGCGCACTCCTCCCACAGTGCGGCTGCAGGAAAAAAGACATTCTAAAGACTATCCGCGGCTCTCGCGTCGCCCGCCGGGCAACATTTTTTAGCTATTTTTTTATTCATAAGTATAACGACGAGACAACTACTCCATTATAAGTAGATCTGTCTGCCCTTGAAAACACAGAGCCGGCAAGGTCACCTCCGATCGCTAAAAAGGAGGCGGGATTCTCTACGATCTGGTCTCCACTTCCACGTAAGTGCCGAATCTTTCTATGAAAGGAAGCCTCTGTGCTAGAGCATTACGTAATCGTCGGCGACCGCCGGAGCGGCGCTCGCCGTATCGATATTCATTTCTAGCGGAGGCCTTCTCCGAATGCAGACAAAGATCTCGAGTCGGCCGAGGCGCAGCGCCGTGCATTCTTCTGCTCGTCTATTTGACCGCTGAGGCCGGCCGGGAGCGCTCGCCGCTCTCCGCTCTCCGCTCTCCGCCCGCTCCTACTCTCGCGCACTCGGCCCCCGAAATGCCGGCATTTCAAAACGAGCAAAAGACGCAGTGAAAATTTATTGTCATTACGCCGAACCAGTCGAAGCCGATATGATCGGGCGGGCCGCCGCCGTTGGCAGAGCGTCGCAGGGAAAGCGGCGGCCGTTGCGCAAGGTGACGGGAGCCGAGAGGAGCGTGGAGCGATGAGCCAGATTCTAAATAAGACGCATCCGAACAAATTACAAATTAAATTTATGGTCCGATCGCCGATTCAATCAGAAAGTTCATTATTTTTTTGTTGCATGAAAAATGATCGATTCGATAGATTGAAAAGAGTGGCTCCCAAACTGCCGCTGATCGACAGCTGCTGTCAATAATAATGATGATCGCTATTATTCATAATAATCAGCAACAAACACAAAACAAAACATTCACAAAACAAAATTAGGACTCGACGCTATGAAAACCATTACGACTATGGAATAATGAGTAAAAATGAATTAACAAGAGTTTAATTACGTACCGTATCAAAATTATCCGTTTGAAGAATATTTTTCATTGTGTAACTCGGCTCAGACTCTTGTATTTATTATGAATGAAATAAAGACAACAAGAGACGCTTAGTCATCCGATGGCAAAAAGCTGCATCGCCGCGATTAGCGCGGAGTGCCGGTTTGTTTGGGCGCGCGCTCCCCTATTGTGTAGGTCGGAGCATTAATTCAGCGCAGAGGTGACACTTGATAGAGTGAATGTCGTATGTAAGTGAACTGCACTCTATTTCCAGAGATGACCGCCGGCCGCAGCCTCGCTCCAGAGTGATGTCACTGCGACTCTGGACCAGAGGTTTCCAAATTCTGCATACGCGTGCCTATTGTAATTGCCTGAGCCGCGAGTGATTTCATGCCGCGCACGGGAAGGCACACTCGACTTAACCATTTTAAACTTCTGCAATTTTTTAATCTGTACTTTTGGGCGGATACCTCTGCAGTTTCCATACTTTTAGAAATTTGTTTAAATTATGTGTTATTTTCTACAAACGTGCATTTATACTGCGTGTTTTTCAAAAAGACACAATGAAAACAATACTTAAATCAGAAATTATAATTTATTCCCAGTCGGCCAGCTGTTCTGTTCGCAGTACCATCCTTGTATCTATATGATGTACAGATATAATATGATAATTAGCTCACACCAAAAAGAGTACGTGCGTGTGTATACTTTGTTATGCTTGACAACAATTTTTTTGTTATGGCGAAAAAATGTAAATCGTGAAACATAATTGCATAATATTAGCTACTATACGAGTTATTATCTTTCAAAATAATTAATTTTATAGATTCATTATGGTTAATAAAAAAATACGAGTGCGGGCAAGCGTACTGCTTGAAGACTGCAAATTTGATACATTATTAACGATCATTATTAACAAATAAATACAAATTATTTACAAACACTGCACGAAAATCTATGGAAGCTGATAATCTAATATACTATAATTTTTTATCACTTAAAAAGTCTTGACCGTAATTTGTTTACCTGTAACCAGCTAAAAAATATTTTTGGATTTAAAATATTATTTTCCCATGCTCGGAAACATAGCTTACACGGTTTGAAATCGCGCTCCTTGAATGACACTATGGAATTTATAGGTGTAGCTTATTGAAGATGCATGAACTTGAAATCATCTAGCAAAGATTCAGTATGTAGATATATATATACACACATATATATATATATATATATATATATATATATATATTTACATTTGTATTATGAGGTTTGTTCCTTCTGTTCATTATCAATTAAATTTATTTTGGTAATTAAAAAAAAAACTGCGATAATTATTGACTTGTCATTTCTTAAAAATAAATTACATGTTTTTGCTAAGCGTACGGCGGTCGTGATTGTTTCTGTATACGACGGTCGTGAGTGGGTGTGCGTGCGGCGTGTGAGTGTCGGTGCTCACGTACTTTCAGCTTACACTATTATTGTTACCACCTCTGGAGTCACAAATGACATTGGGAAATGCATCGCCTTTTTAATAGCCGCAGATTTACTGATTCATTGAATAAAAGATAGAATCGGAATTATGTTTCAATAGAAGAAAACCGGTTTTAATTCTAGTAGTGCAAGATTGAAGTTGACTTTGAGAATGAATTCTTATTCCTTTTTTAGACGTGGTTGAAATAAAAAAGAGAACCCATTTTTGGTTGTTTTATTTTACTAACCAGAAATTAAAAAAATATAAAAACAAATCATAATTTACGTGAGTCTGTCTTCGAGTGGTTTTACTGGTTTTTTTTAAAAATCTAATTGCTTTATGATAATTAAATATTATATTTTTGAAAAACTGGCAGACACATCACCATTATTCAATCATACATTCTAAAATATCAACCATATAAATTCATGCTCCACAAATATAATCAAATTTACAGGGTGGACAGAATGTCGCTAAATAGATCTTATTTCTCAATTTAGTAGTAAGTACAAGTCATTATGTGTTGATTTTCTGTTTTTATTGCTTGGGCTTTATACATCAAAGCAAATATAATTTCAAGTATAATTTATCAATAAAAAAATTAGATACTTTGTGATCACTACTCGTATTTACGTATAAACACATTTACATATTATTCTTGCTCAATAATACAATATTATCTTCTCAAATTATATCAGTACATTTATTTACTAAACTCTTGAGAGGACGATCAAAATTGCATAAGAATTTTCTTAAAATATAAAATCATTACCCTAAATCAAACGATACAAGTCTTTTCTTTATTTTTTAGTGGAATAATCCAACAATTTTTTTCAAGCAAAAGGAAAAATGAATGAAAAAACAATAGTTCCACTTATCTTCCTAATATTTTTAATTTGAAGAATTGTAAAATACATTAGTGCCTACGTACATCGCACAAAAAGTATTCCAAAACAAGCCAATTTGGAGTCCGATTTCTTTGTAGCTAGTTCTTCAGAGGCCACAAATATAATAATGACTTCAGGTTAGAGTCGTCAGCGACCAAACAGAACACACCCATAAAAATAATATGCGATTCTCCATCACGCTCTAGAAGGCACGCTTCGATCTTAAATTTGGTTTCAAATGACGCCCGCTGTTGTCGTGCCGAGGCTCGCAAACGATTAAGCTTGACTACAAAATATCATTAAAAATTAAGTCCTCAATTCAATTAACAATAAAAAGTATAAAAATATTTGAAGTCTTGAAAAAAATCGCAAATGTTCTAATTAAAATTTTATATTCATGGACTTTTTTTCATAGGTATTGAGTCTCGTCATGGTTTGATTTATGTTTTAACATTCAGCTACGGCACGGAGTCAAAGAACTTATTTATAAAGGATTACAATTTCATGGAAATCTTTTGTAAATTTGGGTTCCTTGAAAATTGTGATAGTCGAAACGTTGAAACATAAAATATTCCTTTATCCACGGTTGCCAAAAACTGCGAAATAAATTTATTTTTTATGAATATATATAATCAGATGTGTACAATTAAACCAAGAAAACTTTTTCATTGTCTTATTTATATAAAATATTATCGCTAGTAGTGAAAGATGTGCTGATAAACTATATAAATAAAATAGCATTGTTTGAGCATATTTTTCAAAATATTTTAATTATCTCATAAGTTTGTTGAAATAAATAGAAATATTAAATCATCAAAATTTCTTTAGCTAGTACGTGTTTAGGAATATAAATTTACTTTTAAGTATTAACAAAGATTTTGTACTTATTGAAGAAAATTTATATATTGCAGGAAATTAGTAAATATACATCAAGTTCATTTCATAAAAAAATCAATCACTAAGAAACTTAACTTAAATCAATAATACTTAAATTTATTTGAAGTAAGGCAAGATCTTTCAAAATTTTAATGTTGCTGATTATGATTTCCTAAATGGGAGTATTACTTTTATAATCGTAAGAAATGACGGCCAGCATAAATTAAGTAATGTTTACTTCAGATTTGAGTCATATTATAATTTTAACCGCAAACGTATTCAGTACTGACACAATGGAATTAAAATTCCTGAATAATTGGTATGTAACACAGTGGGTGCATATTGTCGCGCAGATAAATGTTGACCGCGTGTGGATAGTACGAATCAAAGTATTGCCTTTCCGAAATACTAGCGAAACTGCTGTCTCGTGTCGGTTGCATTTCCAATACACGTAACAGAGTTTTCGTTCCCTTATTGCCGTCATTTGGTAATACCTGTGTTGGAAACTAAACGTGATTGAGATATTAGTGTGGCCCGCTTTACTGAGACACGTAACGAGCAATTGCTGTTCCAAATCAATGCCAATGCATCTTTAGAGATATTTTTATTTTGAACGCTCACAATACGAGCACTCAGCCCCCGAGGTATCGGCGTGTTTCTTGTGAAGTATATAAAGTTTTTTTTTTTTAATAAGTATAACAATTTAAATTTTAGCAAAAAAGAAAAGATTTAAAATCCAGATAACACGACACTATTGTTTACGCAAACATGTTCATATTTGAATCATGATATGATGTTGGTATATATATTTTATGATTCATTAAAACAAAAATATGATATCTACCTTCCTCATCAAATGTCAACAATTATAATGATGTTATTGTATATACATATATTATAATATTGTTCTTCTTACTATGTTTTTCGTGTGATCCATAATTGGCTTTATTCTGGTGAAACACGCGAACTATATTGAACCTTATCTTCGGATCTATTCTTTCCACGCTTAGCCTATTTTGTCTTCAATTGATAGCTTAAAAAGCAAGTAGATCTATAGAATTTACTAAAAAAAATAGTGAGCTGTAATTGTTACATTTTCTTACGTAATAATTCATAGCCGTTTAAATAAAAACGACTATGAAATCGCGTCGAGGGAACACCTAGAAAGTTTTCCCCAAGCATAACGATAGCTTCTTAATAATCTAATATGCTCTTGAAAGGAAAAAACCATACATCTGTAAGTATTGAAATCACATCGTATACATAAAGTAATCGAGTCATTCGAGAATAAAATTTGCTTATATTAAAATAAATATCGGCTGAATGTCAGAATTATGTTAAATTAAGCGCAATTTTGAATAAAATCTATCTCGAAATACTTTCTCTCCATCACAGTAAATATTTATTTACATAATATGGTAAACTAGTTTTACTTATTCATCTGCTGGGAAACTTCATCGGGTGTAAAACACGAGGCTTCACAAGGAAGAAGAGCTGAAACGCAGGACGTCAGTGTCCACGAGAGTGCCGCTCGCTGGATTTACCTTTTCCATGGACTCCATAACATGTCCGACGGAGCCGCTGGCATTTTTCCAGCTTGCTGATTCGAGAATTCCGATGAGTCGAGCAGAACAGCATTCGAGACAAGCTTGGGACACGAGACGCGATTCATAAATCATCATTCAAGGTCAGTAGACAACGCCGGCAACAAAAGAAGCAACAAATCCTGTAATTTTTGTTTTCTTTTCCGAGTTTCGGGCGATCAATAAAAGTGCTAGATATTTCTTTGTTGTGCGATCTACCACGGCGGTTGTCAGTGACTGCGAAGGCGATTCTTCATACTTCATTTTAGGATGTTAATTAAAGATTATTTATCTCGCGAGACGGGGAGCTTGAACGGTTACGTTTTGGGAAGGTCGCGCGTCTGCCGAGAAAAAAATACCCAATGAATAAATTTACGTCGGTTTTGCGAATGAAAAATAATTATTTTAGTTAGATTAGGAATATCTCAATCAGAGATTTTAATGAAATTTTTCCCCCACGCCACTCACGTCGACGTACTTACCTAATTAAACTCGTAATGTAAGTTATATATCTTGTTTCGTGAAGTTTTCGTGTTATTGCTGCTAGTATAACAAAACTACCCTGAATATAGGAATTGTATTATAACATTCAAAATAATTTGGTTTAATTAAACAACTCAATTCCGGCGTCACATAAAAAAAAAATTATATATATTTTTAAAATATATATATATATATATAAACACCAATGTATACATATATATTTTATATAAATTTTAACATCCGCGTGAATAAAAGTCACGTTCTTATCTTACACTCAGTATAATACGGCTGTTATAAACATATTTTTAATTCTCTATTGAATTATTACTCGCGGAAGTTTTCGTTAAAGCCTACAAGCTATCATTAATTTTGGCGCATTCATAAATACTCGTAATGAGTTTCCAGTTGCGTAATATGAAGGTAAAACGCTTTGACTTTTAACATCTGTAGGTCAATTCCGATTCGCCACATTCCTCGGAACAATAAAGGCGACAGGAGGAGCGGAGCAGGGAAGCGGCGACGACACCGCCCGCGTCACTCCGCGGCGTGCGTTACCTTATAAATAGACCCGCAGATAATCCGATCCATTCCGATCGATCTCGATTATTAATAATTTGTTTGCCTTGGAGCTCGAGACTCGTTTTCAAACAAATCTCTTTTGGCCAATTTATCCCGTGTGATTTAACGAAGGCCAGCCATTTTCCACACATTCGGATCGTTTCCGCACGCCCGAATGAGATTTTTAAATATTCATATTTTTTCATTTGAGAATAATCAATCATCGTATTTTTTTTAACATCGCAAGATTAAAACATGCGCGGTAGTAGTTATCGAAATCAATTTGTATTCCTATCAATAATACAACGGACATCTTAATTACCGAATAAAAATTGCAGACGGAGATTCGGTAAAGCGGGACGCAGACTCTTCGGTGTGAGTTGAGAGTATTTGCAATACGGGATGCTCGTAAGTGGCGACATAAAATGTGCAGATACTCCATGATGCGCTATTGCGATATGGGAAGTGAAATGTCTCTGGTGAATTTATGACATCGATCGACAGTATATTTGAAGGCGCGGACGGCAGCCGCATCCGAATTGCTCATTTTTGTATGAGCGCTGGAGTCTCCGCGGAGATCTGTTTCAGTTCAAGAATCGTGTTCAATGGCGGATTGTACAATCGGTAATTGAATCGAAATCGTGTCTGATGAGGATGACTCGCTCGGCGGCCCGGAAACTTCTCTCAGAGCTGCACAATTACACGCTGCGGGAGAAGTTTTACTTTGTGTATTGAAATAGGATATTTTATACGAGTTATCCAGAAGAGGTTACGTGACACATGCCTTTGGTTCAGGTGACAGACTTCAGATATCCTCTGGTATATTAAATATTCTTCAACGTAAAATTATCTAATTAAAAATATAGCTACAATAATCGAGTTCGGGTGTATTTACGAAAGACCTGAGGGGATAGTCATCGTCTTAAGCTATACACTCTAATATGTGTATATATATATATATATATATATATATATATATATATATATATATATATATATACACGAGTATATATTTATAATTTAAATAGTAATAAGTCGAAAAGAAATAAAGCTCAATGCTTCAGTACGACTGGTACGAATGTCGCAATAACTTAGAGCTCAGGTTTTGAAGTCAGCGTTCTTGTATGAATGATCGATATTACGGGCCGTTTCTCAGATGCCATCCAATAAGTCCACTTCATCACGGAGGCTCGTGAGCTGCAGCAGCCCCTAAGAGCTGCGCTGCGGGGACTAGCCCACGATCATCCCAAGAGTAACGTCGTATTAATCACTTTTGGCATGATAAACTACCCATGCAGTCATCTTTATTGAATAATTCAATGAAAATTAACATTACTTCATAACAACCAGTGGCGTGCATTTCGTAAAAGCAATAAAGCTCTGTTTGCTTGTAAATAAAAATTAAAGCCTAAACATATATTTTTGGTAGTAGATCATCGTTTATAACATTCAATTGATAAACATATATGTACTCGGTACACGTCGTTGAAAATCCTAAAATATATATGAGATTCTCTAATCTTGCCCTAATTCTTTCGACAACCGTAGTACTGTAACTATGTGAGAATTTTTATCTTCAAAGTCACAGGTTCAAATCCCAGCTGGTGTGTCTTAAAAATAATATTCAACGGTTTTACGCGCCGTTTACTCTGTGTACAGTTTACCCTAAAAATAGTTTTATTTTGAATTTTCCGTCGGTTTTACTAGCCAAATTTAGAAAAATAAATCACAAAGTTGTACAATTTTTCTCATTGTATTTAAAATTAAAATTGAGAGCATGCTTACTAACTTAAGACATATCCATTTTTTTTCTAATATCTTGAAGTTGTAACATTATATTATTTTTTTTACGATTTTATAGATGGTATATTTTGAAGCTACTTATGCAGTTTATACATTTAATATATTTTTATTTCAACTTATTTTACTAATTGAATGAAGAGGTTTTTTACTATAAACTTACATTAACTGCAAGCAGCCATTTTTATCAACTTTGTAATGGACACCTCATCGATTTAACCACATCACTTTTTGAGTACAGTACATTGACAATTATACTATAAGGGCGTCTGTTTAGTAACACTGTCCAAATACACGAACTGCTGGCCACCCAGTCCACATAGGTCGGCACCTCACACTCGATATTGCGTACAGAACTACACAAACATCACACAGAAATGAAAACACGTCCGCGGGGATACATCACGCTGACGCACTGGACGCATTTGCAACGATAATAACAAACGACCCGGCCTTTCGCAAGTCCTCTTTCCAACAATATGTTACAATGATTTTCATAGAGAAAGATATTGTTACAATATCGCCGGTGCTGGAGTTCTCGGTGTATATTTTTAACGAATCGGGTGTAGCCGGGCTCGGGGTCTCGGCTCGCGCATAGTCGCCATTCTCTTTTGCCCACTCCGCGGCGGTGGAGTACTCGGGCAGCCATCGAGGCTGGTATCAGAGCCTGCATGAAAAAACCACTGATAATTCATGTCAAAGTTGAGATTGATTTTAGAACGAAACTGTGTCGTACCGGTTGCACGTTCCTCGGCGCCTTGGTGATAGAAGGGAAATTGTTGGAGCAGTATCCGAGTGCACGTATAAAAGTGAAGGTAAAGTAAGTACTTAGCCATAGTGGATTCAAATATCTCCCAGCCGAGTCATTTTTATTTAAATTAATATTAGTAATACTTAAATATAAATTAAAAAAATTTAAATTTACAATTTTGTAGATGTAAACGAGTAAATGACCAAATGCGAGTTATTTCTTTACAAATTATCAATAACTACACCCTTGTTTAAAACAATCACCACGGTTTTGATAAATAATTTTTTTTGATAAATAATACTGAACAAGGTCAATGAAATAGTAAAAATAATCAAATATTACTTCTGGTGACCATTACCTATAGGATTTATCATATTTTAATTTATGTGGTTTGCCTTAGATTAGTTGCAAATAAACCTTTAAATCATCAAACAATAGCGTTTATTTTAACGATTTGAACAGTGGCGGTTGCGACTCATGGTTTTGAAGCCACTGCGGCAGAATGAGATCCAGGTCGACCGGACCGCTCTAACTCTTAAAATGACAACATTTTTGATATCTTATTTGCCAACAGTTTGAATATAAGCGGTAGTGATATTATTCCAACACTAGAGCCTGAAATCATGTCAAAGTTTATAATTAATATTTTTTATGCAGGTATAAGTATTTCTTAAAAGCTATTATTTGTGATAGTAGGATTTAAATACCCTCAATTACTTACCATGTTCTAGATCTGCCAAGTCAATCAGCTAACAAAAAATTATACTTGTCTTCCGCTAGATTTCTATTTCTAAATTAAAAAGAAATCGATATGCTTTTAGTAAGGTGATAGAGTAATATTTAATTCATGTTTTGCTTCACGCGAAACAATTTGTCTTCACTGTGCGTGCTTATAATGAACCACATGCACAAGTGAACTTCAAAATGTACAAAAAACTAAAATATATTCCGTGGTATTTCAACAAGGTTGAAAATGTAAAATTAAAATTTTAATATTTGGACGAAGGCGCACCAAATGATACATCAAATCCTTTGAAAATATGATTTTTTTATTGGTATTGTTATAGTGTAGAAAAAAGCGTTATAATTACTCAATTATTCCCACAAGTTGGGAATCGGACCAAAAATCATTGTCAAGACGTATTTGCATTTTTTGTATTTATTATTTGCACATCCAGTATGAAAAATTAATATGTGTATATTTTCGCTTGAAAATGAGCTATCACTCCAAGTGCTGGCTTAGATTATCTACAGTAAACGATCAAGGACTTGTTGTGAAAATAAATAAGTGTTTTTAAATCATTTTATGCATCCTGTATGTCTAGCGCTGTTACACTAAGCTAAAAACATTTTTTTTTTTGAACGTTATTTTCTATAAAACTAAGAATTGAGTAAACGGAACAAATCTTATTTTTCTATGCAAATTATGAGATTGCATGACATAGATAAAACAAATGAACAATAGACATCACATTTCTACTTAAAATTGCATAATTGTGGGTATTTATCTTAAGGAAAATGAAATTAGGCTGGGGAGATTTCGGAACGTTCACTCATACTCTCAACTGACAGCCTGACTTCTGACTCACTATACCGTAAAATAGATAAGCGCACGCGCTTTTCGTTTCACTAAGTCGCAACAGTCTGTCTCCTGATTCGCCGTACCATGAAATGTGAAAAAACGCGCTTGAAGAAGTTTACCATCAGAGGATTCAGTAAATTTATCAAAAAAATTGAATTCGAATATTGGTTTAGGGAATTACCAATTACTTGTGGATGTTGAATCTAATAAATAAGCCTGAAATGAATATGCTTCTGGCAACAACTGAAGATGCTATTATCCGAAAAAAGTACACTTGATGGGTCGTGCGTTAACAGCTGTTATTAAATAAACTAATTAACAACTAGAAATATAAAATATTACAATAGAGGCAGTAAGAAAAAAATAAAATATAACGTTGACGCTAAAGAGAGAAGCTTGTATCCAGTAGTAGAATGCAGTGTTTTTACTCTTTGGACAGAAGACAAAATGTACATATTAAATAACAATGGATACTTATAACATCAGAAAAAACTTGAAACTTGTCATTTTATTTTGATTACATGTCTCTTTGTGTACAAAGCTGTTTAAATTTGAATGCAAAAATATTTTAGATCATGAAGTGATTGATTACTATTACAGAAGCAAGGTTTGTCCTGTCATTTTATTTTAAGAATTTTTTTTCTTCTTTATCGGAGGAAAATAAGCAGAGTTCCTTTTTACCCAAATAAATAATTAAATATGCTTATATTCCAAGTACTTGCATAATTCATTTCAATATCAGTGGGGATTTAGGATAAAGTAATGTTGATAATATTATTGAAGTGTGCCCACCCCGCGCCTGGTCTTGCTTACGCTATACCAACTCCATTGCCCCAATTTTGCTTTCACTTGGATTGCTACCGAGCATTTCAGATACTCGGGCTATATCATAAAGTAGGTAGGTACAATTAAAATACTGAAATTAAAATTTACCAAGCGAAAGATTTTTTCAATTCTTGTTCAAGTAGGTAATATTTAATATATCTCGGAGGTAAACGACAGTGTAAGATACATGCCACAAGTGGAGTTCGTGTCTATGTAAATTACAGATATCTCATTGTTGCTTTAATGATTTAGTCTTCAATACAATATTGCAGATGGACTGAAATATATTTTGGAGTATTGTACCTCGAGATAAACACACGTCTAAAGCATTCATCATAGAACCTATATTCATTTTTCAGAAGTTTGCTAGATTAACAAATCGATACGTAGTACGATGTTAGTTGAATACTAGTGCCTAAGCACTGGACCGCCTCGGGGTCAGTAATTAACACAGTTGCTAACCGACAGTGAAGATTCAGGTTTGGACCCGAGTAGAGAAGTTTTTACAAAAATACAAAAAAATATATATTTTAAATAAACTTGTATAATATATAAAAGCCTTATGTGATATATCTCTGTTTACAAGATTTGGAATTACAAATTAGATTTTTTGAATATCTCCCGCTCATAGAGATAGACCTGTAAACACAATATCAGTATTATTTTATTAAGAGCTACGAATGGAAAAATACACAAAAAGTGTTTTTAATAGTTGCGTGATATATTGTAGAACATGTTCTTTTTGGGAGTTTTTTAGAACTGCACACCACTAATATAAACAGCTGTAGCAAGACGATTGATATATATTTTATAAATAATTATAATTTGCAATTTTACACGGTTAAGTAACTATAAATATAAATTAAAAATTGACTCTCAATGTGCAAATTAAATACGGTCTTATTTTTCGCAAGAGTAAGTAATGTTAATAAAAATTGATTGCTGCTATATTTTCCATTTCAAATTTCCCAAGGCAGTCAAATTACAATGTTGAAAACAATTTGAAAGTTCATGTAAAGACAAAGAAACTAGGAAGGTCGCTAGCAAAATTAATCAGTTATTATATTATTCCGTTCACATTACAAACCAAAACACCATAGTCTCTCCGAACTGTCCACGCACGCGGCCGGCTCGGCAGTAATGAGTCTAATGTGACCTTTGGTTCACAGGTGAAGCAATCTAGTTCCACGGAGATCGACGGGAGATGAAGGCACACGAGTGCACGGGGCGGGCTTCAATCATGCCATCGAGGATCCCACGCGTCCAACCGACAGCTGCGAATCTAATGGACGAGAGAAGGACGCGTCGAATCAGCTGCGATTGCACGCAGCGTATTGTCACGATCTATACAGAGTGACTCCAAACCTCCAACCTTCCAATCCTGTATCCGTATCATTATAACTCGGAGCACAAAAAACATTGATAAACTTTTTTTTACAATTATGAAAAAATCGTCGTCACCCCTGACACGAGAAAAATAACCTCTTTATGTGTAGTTTCAGCAATCACCACGACAATAGCCGAAAAGCACTTTGTAAGATCGTGACGTCGAAATGTTGATATATCGGGGCATGACAGCGCGCAGCGACGCCTTTTTGCTAATTTTACTAGAATGGACACAGAATTATTGGATTACGGGAAGAAGCAGGTATTTAAAAAAATATATTTTTAATGTTGAAACAACCTAAGATTACTTCTTATATATTCAGTTCAAGCCATGACACTGCAAGCCATTCTAGTTCCCCGCTAAAATTAGTCATTTCTAAACGATATTTCATGGTTGTTGATGTTGGTTACGCTTAGAAAGACTGGATAAAACATATTTAGTTAGGTTTAAATCAACCATATGACTAATGTACACTGTTTATCTAGAGTGATTTCTTGTAGGGTCGACTTATTTATAAAAGGGTTGAGCTTAGGGATGCAGAGCTTTGAATAGAAGCATCCATGACCCAGTGCAAGTAAACAATATTAAAATATCATACTCCCTGTTCGAACTTATATCGAGGGCCTCTGTAGAACATTGTGAATCTTAAAATCATTTTAGATTATCCTTGTTTATATCTTGTTCCTTCTGTATTATCTACCCTCATAAAAATATGATTGACATGTTTACGTATTCAGTAAACAGTATACAAAAATTATATTTACTCTCGATTGGTAATCTTAGGGTATCAAAAGGATGAAAGTATGCGTCAGATACGACATCGTCAATGGTATTGTTGTCTCTCGGCAGAGGTTGGCAAGGCGCGGCCTTCGTCCAGCAGTTCCACAGTCGACAATGGCTGACGCGATTTGCGGTGGAAGATTTTCTTTCGAAAGTGTTGAAGGTTCTTTTATAATCCTTGAAAGTATGTCTCAAAAATTTATTCTTATATTGCTTTTCAAAATATATATCTTTGTGAGCATAAGAACTTATTAATTTTTAATGTTAGTAGAATATATATTTATACTCATCTTGTGTGGAGTCGTTTGCAAGTCGGCTACACTTGCAGCGACACGACTTGCAACCGATTTACAATTTGGGTGTATACTTTATAATTTAGAGTAAGTAAATAACCCAAAAGTGAAAAGCTATTGACTTGCTACCATACGGTCGTCATCCCTGCCGCAGTGGGTAGAGGGTTTTAAAGCACTGACTTTTAATGGGCCATTTTTTATTTTATGGTTTTTCCATGTCAAAAAATGCTAAATCAATATTCAAAATTATAATATTTATTTCAGTCGTTAATTGCGATAACCTGTAGAATTGTGACATGTGCTGAAAAAATATTAGGGGTTGTTTTGATTTAGTTAATGAATTTTAATTACCGTTTTTATCAGTCTTCGTTTTTATCAAAACTGAATTTGGTCCAATTTTTGTTAATTAATACAAATCAAGCAGAACTTTTTTTGAGCCACACAAAACGGCTAGGAAAATACATACAAGTAAAAATGTGAGTTTTCTAAATATTTCAGTAACTTTTATGATTGTTTAATCTATATCAACATAGACGAAGTCGAAATATATATAAAAAAAAATTAAATAATAAAGTGAAGGTCCAAAAGCTTGTTGAAAAAATGACTAAGATTAATGAGACTTTAAGAACAATATATAAAATATTCCATAGAGTTACCAGAAATGGTAATGGATCTCACATTGTCAAAGTACTAATTAATCACTATGCCATAGAGAGAAGATAGCCGTGTAGCCATCCAAATAAAGATTTAAAGTTAATAAAAAAAAATACCCGATGGTCGGATCTGCCATTAGTACAAATGTATCAAAACCTCCGCAACGAAGCGAGCGGGTCGGAAACGTTTTATTGTTTTATGGAAGAGTCGTCTTGCGAGCGACTGTGGAGCGGAGCCCGCGAAAGGGAAAGTGAGCGCCGTGCGTCTCGCTCTGGCGCCGCCGCGGGTCGCGCGTGCGACCGAGACGCACTCACTGAGAACTGATTTGGTTAGCAATGGTTAGCGAGCAGTCAGCCGCAACGGATGGCCGGCGAGTCCATCTAACATTTTGTATTAATTTTACAATTTAAATGTAGCGTCCACGATAAAGCAATTGCGTAACAAAATTGAATCAAAACAACTGAATGTTTATACTTCTTACATTTAAATTTAGCTTTCAATTATTTTAAATGTTTTAATATGCAATGTGTAAACTTTTATAGTAATGCATAATATGTAGGTTTACTTGACATGCGTCAGGTGAAGTTCAGAATCTGCGATTTGTGCAACGCTTTAGTGAGATGTTATATATATTATATCGCTAGCTCACAGTTGTCGACATCTGGGTTAGAAATGTTCGTAATATTATAAGAGTTGCGTCTATTCAAATTATAAGATTATTTCATACTTTTCGGTATATTATACTCGTGTGCGAAAATAATGACTCAAATCCATAAATTACTTGGCCAACTATTTGGTGGGTAATTAGGTGAATTCTTTTTTTTTTTTTGATAATGTAAAGGCGATAATTGTTTCTACATGAGAATTTGATCTACAATAAAACTTTCTTTTTTAAATCAATCGTGAGTATTTATCAACTATAGATATTTTTGACAATGACAGGTAGGAAATTTAAATAAAATATTTAATGATTCAAATATCAAATCACGAATTTTAATAAGTTTTCTTGCAAAAAAACTTATGCATAAAAGATCATAAGGACCATATGTAATTAAAAAATAAAATAAATCTATGAATTAATATGTCCGCTAGCGCCATCTCTGAGAACTGAGAGTAGCCAGAAGCATTTTTTTATATAAATATAAAAAAAATATTCAAAAATTATATTTTAATTTAACGAAAAATATAAATTCCTTTGGTTATTTCATATTTAATTTATAAACTTCGTAAGCATACTTCTTAATTTAAGTTGAATTATTAATAGCTATTACTGTGATAACACATTTACCCCACTATAGTATTTACATACTTACAAGTTTGTATTATTGAGATAAGTAAATTTAAAAAATCAAACATAATTAAATTAAAAATGAACCGCTTTTAAATTAGATTGATTATATTCACTGATTAAACTCTGTAGACTTTTTAAATTTATGAAAACAGAAAAATACAATCTACTTAACAAAAAAAAACCTAGTTGCTTTTAGGTTCTAAGTGTAACTGCTAATATGAATTCAGTAAATATAAGTTTGCATTATGCTTTCAAGCTCTTGCTTGTTGGAAAATTCAAATGAGCATATCTCGGAGGACTGGAAGCCACTTTTATACCACTTTTAGTAGTGCGGAGAGAGACATATTCAGTCTTAGCGGACTTCTAATCATTAGATATTTTAGCTTATAAAGATGTATCTGCAAATATACAGCTCTCGAAAATTAAGATTAAAAATCAATATTTAAAAAATAACACCTTTATTACGCATAATATATCAATTTTCAATAACACATAGTGACGTCGTTATAGTAATACACAAAACCATTAAGTAATTCTAGTTCTTCATTCAATCAACAATTTGCTTTGTCATCATACAAAAGTAAAAATATTTACAGATATATAAGTATTAATACTAAGTAAATGTAAATAAATACATTTAACATCAATCCACCAATTATGCCAAAATATTCAACCTTTAAGTTTAAGTTTTGTGAAAAATAATATGTATAAATTTAATTAATTTATAATGGCTAGCCTGTGTCTAGGGACAAATCATTGATTAAAATAACTGAAACCTTCAAGTTACCAATCGTGACTTTTTGCAATTATGAACATTTTTATTGAGTAACTAACAGACATTGTTTGTTTATTGTTACAAAATAAGCCTTACTGGTTATTCATATTTAATATGGGTATAAGAAATAAACACAAACTCTGCCATAAATTGACATTAAATATTGGTAATCATTTGTACTATTGAATTTATATTTTATACATATAAAATATAATACCAGTAACATAAGTTATGGCCACAAAACATGTATAAAAAACACAGTGACTAGATAATCTTTAATAAAATGCTAAATTATTGGTTAAATAAATGGTTTTAAAGAAATACAAAACTAAATAAATCAATATTGTTCAGTTAATTTCTAACAAAACATCTTAAGTATAAATAAATAATATAGCTCCATCTCATTACTAGACATTAAAATTATATTTCAGGGAATATTACAATTTTTATTATAATCTCTTGCATCCATGTGATATTATGGAGCCTATTTTCATTAATAAATACTTGCATGTTAGTACTGATATTAAATTTAAAGTTACTGAGGAGCTCCTTTAGTTTAAAAATAAATAAAATAATAAATGATATAAACTTTAAATTCCGTTGATTAAAATAAAGATCTATACATACAAATCTAAATTTATAAATAACTCTCGACTACTCACTTTGTCCTAGGCATATTTACCTTTTTATCTCTTCCTTGTTTTAATAAACCCTGTTTCATCCAAAAGCTTCCCCATTATTTTCACAATATAATAGAAGGTTAGAAGATAAACATATGAGAATAATGCACACCAATAATAGACACATAATCTACTCATTAATACATTTAGATTGTAGTGACTAATATGAAAAAAGATATCTTATGATAGATCTAATAACATGCAATACATTCATATTATATTGATAGAATCACTACTTAAATGAAAATGCCTGCCCAACTCTTATACACAAAGTTGGGAATTTACTATAGTATAATGCATTAATCGTGAAATGTGTATATTTATATAAATTATATATGCTGTGATTTTATTTATCATCCAAGATCATTAATTTTAATTGAAGTAACGAGTTGTATTTCAATACAAAAAGTTATATTGACATTTGAGCTACTTTGGTGTTGTTTTTATTTCACACTACATAATATTTTAAAGTTTATACATATATTCAGTGTTCATTGTTTTTCATATAAATAATGTAGTTTTACAATATTCTAATTGATAATATTATTTTGAGCGTAATAATAAATGTATGTAATAAATTCATAAAAATATCTTACTTATCATGAGTAAAAAGAGAAATCTCATTGGTGAATTTTCAAGTACAACGTATGAATTGGTTTAGGCTCAGAACACCACACTCGTATTTAGTTGTATGTATTTAGATGATATTTTTTACGATATTTCCAATATTGAATCATTCCTATCTATGGTTATAATAATGGTAATATAATTAAGCTTATTTTCTAACATCACATAGCCGTTTCTTAATATTCACTTATATTTTGAATCCATTGACATAATATGTTACAACAACGTTTATAATATAATATCAAGTAGAACTAATGTCGATTTTTAAGATACAAAACATTTATAGAGGAAATATGAGTGATTATAATATTGGATTATAAGGTTACACACTAGACACAAATATTACTGATAGTGATCACATTATCAAATAAATACAAGTTAACAAAAGTAAAATAAAACAGCATGTTTAACATATAAAATGTGTAGATAAAATAATAAAAAAATCAATGGCGGGTAATTGCGCATATCACATAAATTGACTAGATATACTGAGCTAAAGCTGTCTGAAAGTCTTGCAAAAATGCAAGTAATTGAACCAGCGAGGGTCGTGCGTCCACGGCTGCAAGCCAACAGCAAGACATCACTGTAAATCTGTAATATAAATTAGTAAATATTTAATGTTAAAATGTATTGCTTTCTCTTCCATAAAATTGATTTCAAAAACTTACAATTCATCAGGACAGTTGAGAGGTTGAGATAGCCGATAGCCATCTCGAAGAAATGCTGCCACTTCAAACGGATCCACTTCAGCAAACGGTTCTTGGGCTAATGTTACCAATTCCCACAGAAGCACACCAAATGACCACTAAATGAATAGAATAATGTGGTTAATATTTTCAGATTTACATCAATAAAATTCAATGAAGAACCAAAGTTTATTGTTACACAGTTTTAGAATAATTTACACTGGAATATATTTGTCATAGCTTACTACATCTGAAGCTGGTGAAAACTGTCCATGTTGAAGTGCCTCTAAAGCCATCCATTTAACTGGACGGTTTTCATTATCACCGAGGCAATGGTAGTCTGCAGGAAAGAGATCACGAGACAGCGCATTGTCTGTCACTTTTACTTGGAAATTATCATCCACTCTGAAAATACAAGTGTACATCATTCTTATTTTTTTGTCAACAAATTACTTATTAATCAAATACTAATTTAATTGCAATATTCAAAAAAATCAATATTATATCAAATATATTTTTTCAAATAAAATATTAATTTTAATCATGTTCAGAAGTGAGAGGTATTCATATTGATAATGATATTTTTTGCAGATACTAGATCAGTATATTTTATATATCAAAGAGATGAAATACTTTTATTTTGAGTGCTATAAATGAGTGACAAAAAGTCTTACACGCAGTTTCTGGCTGCTACATCTCGATGTGCAATGCGCCGAGCGTGCAAGTACACAAGGCCTCGCGCTGCTCCCGCTGCCATCAAGACAAGCTGGGCAGCCAAGGGGGGCACAGACCCAACACCGCCTCCACCAGTAGCACAGGAACGTCGCTCTGACAGGAACCTGGGTAAATTATGTATAATAATTATTTTTTTATGTTACACATTGATTTTATTACCTGTTATAGAAATAGCCGAGTAAGATTCTTACTAACATTATAATATTCACAGAAATTATTCTTATACTATTTTATTGTGGAGTGTAAATTTTATTATTGATTAATTGGTTTTTTATCTGAACGTAAGATTTTTAAATAGAATACCTATGCAAAAAAATACCTTTTGAGATTTCCTTGAGAGCAGTAGGGATATACGATGAGCGGTCGAGTAGCAGGAGATGAAGGAGTAGGAGGCATGAATACTGCCAAGGGGGACAGCAAATTATCATGAGTCATTCCGGCCAGTTGAGATCCCTCGGTGACCAGCAAAGATACCTGCCCCTTGGACGCTGCCTCTGTAATCACACGCAAAAACAACAAATTAATATTTGAATAAAAATAAATAAGCTACAATTTCGTACATAATATTCTAAAGATCATTATTACGCATATGTGTATTATATATATATATATATATATATTTATTGAAGTGAAGACAATTATAAATATGAATAATTTGATTGTGAATTACCAGAGACAGTTTTGACAACGACATCTTGCTGCAGAGAGCCTTGATAGAGTTCGCCTTGGAAGAGTCGGCCAAACGTGCCCTCTTGGATGAGCTCGGCGACTCGGATAGCGGAGCGCTGAACCGCCAAGCGGCGCAGCCTCTCTGTTTTATCGGAGCTCCACGAGACCTGCGCCCGGAAACAGGAAGCGCTACTTTCAGCCGCGGTCGCTAGGTATCGTTATTTCACATATTCACAAGCTTACCAAACTTACAAAAAATTATGTTATTCTGAAAAAATAATCACTAGTATTTCATTTGATTATAGTTTAAAGGTTTGCATTAGAATACATTTAAAAATATTTAAGTGTTCATACTTTGAGTTACGGCTTGTATTAATACGAAATTAATTATTTTATTCAGGCGAAGCAATATTAGACACATTATCAAAACTCATATTTATCATAGGCTATACATATAAATAACTATTGTTTAGAAATTTGTTTGCGCCTGTGCGTGATTATAGTATATTTGTTTTATTATCCAGATTGAGGGAAAAAAATGAGCCGAAAGCGTTTTGTAGCTAAATAAAAATAATAAAGCATCGATCGTAGTGTACGAGAATAGAAAAAAATAAAAATATTTTTATCGAAAAATAATTAGGTTCACAATTAAATTATAAAACAACCAAGGTTTGAAAATAATCTTCGCCGGAATTTATAGATACTTATTGGGAATTTTTTATCCTTATTGTGTGCTACAGAGAGAATAAATGCTTTAAAAAATTCTAAAAATTAAGTTAGAAAAATATGATAGTACATTTTGAGATTAAATCCAATTTTCCAATGAGTCCATAAAAAAGTTTAAAACCAAGTTTTTTATTTAATTATTTATATAAAATTTAAATTTCAAAAGTGAAATTTTGTTATATAAAAATCATGCGGTTTTTCATCAGAAAAAAAAGCATTAGTTATTATGAATTAAGTATTTGTTCAGGGTTTCAATATATACATAAAACAAGTTTTGGGTAAAATGTGCCTCTAGAATGGTACGAAAAAAATATTTAATTATAATACTAATTATAATTCAAAATGATTATTTAATAAACATGCCTTGGGTTACTAGCGTATTATAATTTTAACACATCTGATTTCATCAATTTTTACAAGAAAAGTTTTTAATATTCTTTAAAATTTTAAGGTCTTTAACCTTCGAGAATACTTAAATACGAAAGAAAATATTAGAAAAATTTAGACCGTAAAGGCATTAAAAATAAATATTATACTAAAACTATATAAAGATAGCCTAAAAGACTCAACTGCTATATTTTAATGAATGCATATTATTTTGTGAAATTCTTGAACAATTAAATAATGAACATTAAAATACATATTATCTACAAAATTTTCTCTAAGCAGCATTGATATGTGAACAATAAATTGGAATAATTAATTAGTTATTTTATAAATATACCATAAAATAATGCATCATTATTTATAATTAACTTATCCTTATTTATTTATTGCAACTCTTAGAATAATAAAAAAAATGCCTAAAAATAGGAGCTAGTTGGTTTGCCTAAATAAAGCCATTGAATTTTTCTACGTTTGGAATTCTGTAGACGCATTGAAATTGTGTATGTATTTTCATATTCAACTCTTTAAACATTTCTCTCGAAGTTTGTATCGGAATCCTGAATAGGAAACTCACATATTGAAGCTAACTTCCTCGAATCCCTACACCGGAGACTTTCTTTTGTGTCATTGCAGACTTATCTATTTCCTGTAAATACTACTCCGAGGTTCGCAACTCAGAATTTTATTTTGCAAACAAATAATATCGCTACACTGGAACTCCCATAACGTGCTCTGAATTTATAGCTCGAAATAGGTGCACATTTTCTACCTTTGAGAATGGTTTAGTATAATATTTTCCTGCGTAGGCGAGTGCAAAAAATCCAGCACAGGCTGTATTTAGAAGTTATTACTTATTCAACGTCAAAACAACCCCGGCACGTTATTGCGAGCGGGCGCCGTCAGAGCGACCTCTTTAAAGACCCACAAGTCGAAAATAAGTTTACTTGATGAAAATGGGGCCGCAATACGCAATCTCGCAATCTCCTCCATAAAGAATAACTGATCAAAGCCATAAAAGTTCGCGAGCTCACATCGGAGCTCCATAACCGTAAAAAATATCGCGCGTTTCGTCACGTTTCGTAAACAAGTTTGTTTCCTTAATAGAATTCATAAGCCCCGAGTACCGCTCATTGCGGGGCGCTCCGGTGAATTCCTTACAGTGTTTTTTTTCTTTGTGTAATGTGATTTTATTTGAATGACACGCGGCGGCGCGGGGCGCGGGGCTGCGGGGCTGCGGGGCTGCGGGGCTGCGGGGCTGCGGGACTGCGGGGCTGCGGGGTGCGGCGGTCCCGCGGCCGGCCCCCGCCGCACGCGCCGCGGGTCTGTTTGCGCGCACATTGTCTGCTTGTTTACCGCCCTGATGGCCTGCGGGAACGATGTCGTATCGCGGGATAACTGTTTTACCCGCCCGGGAATTACACGGAATTATTATGCGCCCTGTCTCGCGACAGGCACTCCACGACTCGCGTGAAACTAATTTTAAAAATGTCTTCATACTCGCATTGAGTATTTAGACATATTATTGAACTTTGACTGTCCCTGTAGTGTAGCACCAGGAGTTTGTCAGTTGTTTAATCATTGTCGTTTTATCGGTATTGGATATTTTTGTCTTGAAATCTTCCTGGCCATGATATAATAACTAGTTTAAAATTTTAAATATATATATCGTTAATACAAGCAAGAACACAGTATTCAAATTGTTAACTAGCAAAATTTGTGATAACTTGGTTCTAGCTGGAAGACCGTAATCTTCGGAAGGAGCTACTGAATAATAATTATTGCAGCCTGTCTATTTTCCAGTCATTATAAATTCAAAGTACCCAAACTCCGAGTAAAGTGTTAAGCCGCCGTTCATTGCAGCGGCGGATTTCAGGTGCAGTGTTTTCCGCGTATAATTTCGCAACAGAGATAGCTCGAGGCGCGCGGGCGATCCCCGCCGAGCCCGCCGAGGGCCGCGGCTCCTCGCGGCATTCGGGAAACTTGGCGCAAAAAGCTCGCACACTTGACGGAGCTTATCGCAAAGCTCTCGCCGGCCGGCGGAGGCGTGAGGCGTGCTTCCTGCCGGCCCGGATGCGGGCGAGGAGCTCTCGCCGGCAGCCGGGCCGCGCCTCCGACCTGGTCCGCGCAATCTTGCGGAGCCTTCCGGGCCGATGGTCGTGAATAGTGGTGCAGCCGAGCCCCGCTCCAGTGCGAGGATCTCCGGCGGAAGCGGAGGCGTCGCCGAGCGTCACCGGCGCGTTCAGCCGTGCTTCGGGGAAATTAATTTATCTGGTGGAAATTTCACCGGCAGGGCGCGCGGCGCGGGCCCAAATTGGTTCTGCTTGAATTTGAGCTTTTATCATTTTTGTGGATTTCACAATAAAGCTGTGTACCGGTGTGCGGTATGCGCGGTGATTGATTGCAGCAATCAATCAAACATTTGACTCACGATCGTTAGTTTGTAAACGAATTTTTTTTTTAATACTTTTAATATATATAATTTGGCGAGCTAATGATTTTTTGATCGGTTTCAGTCGGGGAGATAATTTAACATCGCTTTCTTGGTGATAGTCGCGTTGTAGCGGGGATCTCGGCACTCGCCGTCCCGTGCAAATACTATACACTCTCCTCGGACAAAAGTTGCGGAAACTTATAAATAATGCAAGGCGCTGTTTGCAGTTTGTTCGCCGGGCGGAGGAGGCTACTGGCCGAGCACTCTCCACACGCTGTCCAACAACACAAAAGTAATTCTAACTTGCTTAGTACAAAGCTGTTGTTTACTCATATTTGATTACGATTGGGATTCAGTAAGAGGAGCTCACGATAAAAGTTTTATTGCATTACACGGTGTTAAATGTCACATCCATGGCTGTAAATCAACATCGTATATTTTTCTACAGAAGTACTCGGGCATCTGAAAGCCTGGTCAACGGAAATAAATATTCCCCAGTTGGGAAATATGCCATGCAAGTTTATAAATGTGCTAAACTATAAATCTGTGATTTTGATAAAAGATTCAGTGTCTATTATATAGTATTTAATTACAAATTTGTATCGTAAATATGTTATTTCTTTGGTAATTTATTTGATAGTTTCTTGATTGTGAGTATGGAATATTTTGTAGTTTCTTTACAAAGAAACCTATCGATTTGAAAAAAATATATAAAAGAAGAATTAAAAAAAAAAAAATATATATATATATATATATATATATATATTTATATATATATATATACAATTCACGTAGATTACGTTACGTAAACTCTAACAAAGCAAAGGAAATTCAAATTCGTTTCAACAAAGTTATATTTTATAGAAAAGTATAGAAAAATAAGAGTATTATATCCAAATATAATACAAAAATAGCGAATATTGTGCACTCTAAATGTAATAAATATTATTTTATCGCGAAAGATGTTGAATTTACAGCCGAAAATCACTAGTGTCTTGGGAAGGATAAAATTCGATTCTGTATCTTAATTTCGCGTTCCTTTTTGCACAAAAGTTTCACCGGGGAAGGTAAAACAAAGATGCTGCGAGGCAGGAGACGGGGCAACATTAAATTTAATTCATTAGGAGACAGAAGTCGTTTCGCGACGTTCAATGGAAAGCTAACAAGTAGAACTGTATTTCAAATTAAACGCTCTCAATAATTTATGCCAATTAATACGAGCTCGTCCCTTTTGCGAGTCTCTTACTATTTGGTTGACCGATTTTATTATTTTAAGAGCTCTGACTAGCCGAATCCCGTGGGATGAGGAGCGAAGCCGACGGAGTTTTGTTATTCCTATTTCGGTAAATTATGCACATAAACTCTTAGATGTGAAAGTTTTTTTTGAATACATGCATTGTAATGATGTTTTCGCAATCCGCGGGCATTGGGGTCTTACATTTGATTCTTTTGATACTGCATAGTAAATGAAAATTAAACGCAATAATCGACAAAAACTTTACACTTTACCTGCAATACAATGTCTCTAGATACCCAATTCTTCATTGTTTGGGCGGTGAAGTCAGCAGCGTCTTCCGGAATGTATTGATATTGAAAAATCTGATATTTTAAGTTAAGCTTTTAAATTCTTGATTAAATCAAAACTATACATTAGTATTTTTATACTTGATATGAATATGTTTGTCTTGAGATACAGAGCAGCAAAATACCAATGCGTTTTGTTGATATTTATATAATAAACGTAAATTAAGTTTACCGCATTACAAATTACATAGTTTTACAAAATCACGCCCGTCTGATTCAATGCGAATGATTCAAATAGTTGTATTGGACATCATTATTGTCTTAAGGGACGCCAATTCACGGGAAGTTTTAGATGCTGTTGCATTAAATGTTGCTGGAGCCGTTTATTTTTTTAAATAAAATAAAATTTATTAATAACGGTAGATGTATACCCGTTTCCTATAACGAATCTTTCGATATACAACACAGATAATTTGAAAACTTGATGCTTAAAAACACACTGCTCTGTAATAGAAGAAGGCCGCAAATTATTAAACAAGCAGTGGGCAGGTCAGCTAAAAAACTTGTTACTCACTGAACTACGAAGCTATTTTTAAGTACATCAAGTTAATTTGAAAATATTAAAAATGTAAACTTATTGGTTTAGTTTGAATTAGAAAAAAATATTTTTATCTAATGAAATGACTAAGACACGGCTTTTCAAGTCCGCATCAGATAAGAGAAGAGCGGCTGGCTTTCAGGCGCGCGACTGTTGCAGAGTTATGAGTATGTACGCAGGCCGGGGGTAGGGGCCCCTCGGACGGCAAACAGGAAATCACTCACTTGTACAAATAGGCGCCCCCGCCGCCCCAGGCCCGCTGCTCGGGGGCGGAGGCCTGCGAGGGGCATCAGTCTAGCCCGACTTATTTTCAACAGCAATATTGGAAAAAAATATTTTAATTGGAAAACTCCTTCCTTTATTTGAGCACGACTATTTGTTCAGATTTTTCTTTGGTAACTGAAAAAATGTACACAGAAGATGAAAAAGATATGAATCATTAAAAAAATCAGTATTGTGAATAGCGGATAGTGAAATATTTATATTTATTTATGTCGATCCACCACGCAGGACATAACTCACGGTCAGCCAAGGTAAGACACATAATGGTCAGTAGTGTGCATATAACGCAACTGAGTGGTATTGAAGTCAAACGACCCATCAAACTCACAAAACCTTTTTTGTTGAATTTAATATATAATAAAAGTTTTACCTTTTTATTATTATTTTTTTTTTTTTCATAACTTGATATAGTTGTGATATACTCTATTCGTTATAATAAATATACATGATAAAAAATATGTTCGTTTTTATTTTAAATAAATTGACTTTGTTAAACTGCAGGTATTTTAGATTTTTTATAAATAAAAATAAATTGTAATGGAAGCGTAAGACTGCTAGTCAAAATGAAAGTGCATGTTTCGCTCACCCCTGGAGGCGAGTAGTTTACTCAGCCGCTCTGTTTAATCGGTACAGCAGTGCAGCGCAACTCTCGACGATGTGAAATTCAATCTTCTATCTTCAATCTTTATACCCAAAGCGAGTAATCTTCGGGCGGCGTCAGCACGAGAGACAAAGAAACGCACCGCGCTATCTTGGATCGGCTCGGGCTCGGTGACTGCTGACTGAGTTATCGAGTAAATGTTATGGCGTGCACCACTACCAGCAATTGTACTGGTAGTTTAAAAAAATATAACTTTTCATACATAATGTAATGCTGAAAATAATTTTCTTTAGGTTTAATGTTTATGAAGTTGATTTTTGGAGAAACAGATGCATTTCGTTTTTGTCTGAAAAACAATCCAGGATTGTTTTTGCAGTTTAATGATATTGCCAAAAAATTAAACCTGTGACAGTAAAAAAAGCGATTTCATCAAAAAATAAATAGTAATGAAAAATCATTATAAATTAAAAAAAAAAATTTATTGACATGTGAGCAAAATATATTATTTATTAACGATTATTATTGCTTTGTAATAATACCTATATGGAGTGCTCATGGTAAATATGCGTCGGATTTATGATTATGCTGCCTCTCTAGAAGTATGCGTTGCGATTAATTTATTCAGTTTTATTTGAAATAAAAAATAAATCTACAACCAACGTGCAAGTATCTCTCCTAACGACGTTTATCTTCCGTGTGCACTGAAAATCAATGAAAAGTATAACACAGGCTGAAGCAGCGTACAATAAATAATACACCCAATCAAAAAAATGACCGAGGGCGTTGAAACAAAAAAAATATGCTCATGCTGCCTCAGCAAGCATTTCAAGCGAAAATATATTGGCCATTTAAAAACATCTCGTGATTAGCTTTGAACTTGCTAAGCTAGAAAGATACATTAAAATTACAGCGGGGTTTCGGGAAATGCAAATCTTAATTATTGCTTTAACCTAACCTTTAGCTTTGACCTGAATAATCGGAACAAGCTCAGAGAGGATTTGCCAAAAGTACTCTGGTTGATATAAAGTATATGTATATAAACACAAAATCATTTTAATTTGGAATTTCTTATGACGTTTACTGCTGTTAAGAATATGCAAAGCTCCGAATTAGGCAACCTCCCCTCTCTTCACTTGATGCTCCGAGCACCGCGTATCTCATAAAACCAATTACCAAGGCGCGCATTACTTATGGGCCCTCGTCCAATCAGCGAAATAAAATAAATTAGGGTTTATTCAATTACTTTTACATAATTTAAGAAAATGAGCATCACACTCTAGTATAAGAAGCAAGTAAGCTAAACTGTGAGTTTCACAACTGCTTCTGTACATCCGGGCGTAACCCATCTCACTAGGAAAATTTACAATTCAATTACAAGAACTAGTTGGTTTATAGACTACTACTACTACTTGCATCGTTGGGCTTCATTAGATGGCATTAGTTGGAAAGCAGTAAAGTAACTTTAATTACATGATATTGAAAGAGGTTCTGCAGATGATGCTATTGATTAAACCCCAAAGTTTGTAATAATTTAATACTAGTAGTTTACTGAATAAGCGTACAAAGTTTCATAAACTAATCGGTCAAAACGATATAATTACAAGTACATCATGGACCTGTCCGCTACAATGTACAGCATGTAATTAATCACAAGCAAAATATTATATAATCAGCGGATAATAAAAATAAATCAAAGCGAGTTTCGAAGTAAGCCGAATCGAGATGGCATTATGGTTTCTTGGGTAATATTAGCCGAGCAGGGCGGGAGATGATCGCTGGAGGGTGGAGGGTCTATCGTAATACAATACGAGGTGAGGGCGCTACCCCGGCCGGCTAGGGCTGTTTGAGTAGGAGATGTTTCACAATGATTTTATCGCAGTGTTGACTTTCGCCATATCGGTCTTACATCTCCCGAGATGTTTGTCTTGCTCGAGTGATTACTTCCTCCGGATCCGCGCAGGCCTGAGACTGTCTGTTTGTCTACAATCGACCGTAATTTATATTAAACTTCAAAATAATCACAACGCTGTGGGTTTTGATAGAGATTAGTAAATGTTCGTACATTCTCAATTCGAAAGAAAAAGTTAAAATTAATTTTATATATTTTGGAAATACTTTTATAATGTAGGTAAAAAATCATTTTCTCAAAACGTAAATTTTACAAAAATATAAAAAATGCTGGTCAGGTGTTAAGCTGAGGATTTCCACTAACCATTTTTAAACATTAAAACTTTGAAAATATTTATTTAGTTAGCCTGCAAAATCGCACACAGGGAAAATCATATATTTAACAAGCTGTGAAAAAAAGCTAATGTAGCCAAGCCAAATAAATCCAAAAGAACATAGAATAGTTGAATATAATATTCGTGTGAGTTTTGTGTTTTCACCTTATGAGGTAAATCAAAGCAACTCTTTATATATTTAACAAGGGAATTTTAGACGTTGCAACGAATCATCATGAGTCTGTAATAAATAAAATCTAAAAAAGTATAATATAGTGTTCTCCTTAAAAAAAATCCGTAAATATTGAAAAAATAAGATGTACTAAATCCTTATTCCTTAAGATATTATGTATGCATAGATTGTTATTTATTTCAAATTGCTGACCGGTGCTATCGGAAAACACACGAGCAACACGCGGCCGTCTATAAACATAGGAAAACCATTTAAAAAAAGGATAAATCACCGAATGGTTGGGCATTTTATAATAATGTTTTCATAAAGAAGGAAAACATTCCCTCCCTCTCACAATAATTCAAGTTCGTAAATATGGGTTCAGTATTTTGAATAAAAACTCCCTTCGTCTCCTAGCAAAATGTATTCCTCGAAACAAACTTTGATTATATATTAAAAACTATAAAATGAATATAAAATATTCTAAAAAATATTTCCTCATTCTTATAATACTACAGATCTGAATAACAATATAAACAATTCGCAGGAGCTAAAGATGCAAAAATCTTTTGGAAGAATCAAAACATAATTTTCGCGATGACGGTCTGTGGGGGAGAAGTGTTTAAGTCCTTCGACGGAGGGTCCTCCAGCGACCGCCCGCAACAGCCCCTTTGTCATTCATGTGTGATTTCGTGGAAAATCCACACCGTGAAAAATATCACAATATTATAGGAGTGGAAACTTGCCGGCATCGGGGAAACTTTTGCCTGAATAACTCGAGATGCGCCGGCAAGCAGTGATGCACAAAAGAAAAAGCATCGATATTTTTGGAAATTTGGCGTGGTTATATGAGAAATGTGTTTGTTTTCACACAGAGAAAGAAAATATTTTCATATAGGTATAAGTATATCTGTGAGAATAAAGCGAGCCGGTGACATTTTAAAATGAATTTGGCATGGCGACGTTACCATTAGATATTTAGTTACGAAGAATCGATTTTTGATTTCAATTAAATTTTAAACGGTGTTTTACATCAAACGCTCGAATTAAATATTATACATTTAAGAACGTATACTCCTATTGACTTGAAATAATAAAGATCTTGGTCATTGAATCCGTGTGTGTTCATTTTTTCAGTTAACACATATTTCAGTAACATCTGAAAATATTCACAAGAAGACAACCACCACATATGAAGACTACATTAATGCATTCATTGGCCGTGATTTTAAATATTAATATTATTTAATACTTTAATTTTTTACAACATTTATAATTTGTACATTTTTGCTGCGACATTTGCTATTGAATATAAAAATGGTGATGTCTTTATATGTTTTCTTAGGTGATTTGGTGAATAATATAATCTCCAAAAACAATAACTTACAATATTTGTAACAATAAAACTGCACTTTTGTATATAAGAGTAATAATTTACACTACGCAAGCTCGTGTTAGAAATGAAATAGTATGTAATTAATATGTTAAATAAAAGCTCGCTTAAATTCACCAGGCTAAAAGTATTACTGCAAAAAATTAATCGTTCTATTTCAAAATGAAAAAAATCTGGAAATAAATACAGAATGGTTGAAACGTGGTAATATTTTTCTGCTTGAATTAAAATCCCCTTTAGGGACGTGGTGATGGGGTTATAATTGGCTGTACGGCTGATTGTAGCAAGCCACCCTGTGCCGGGGGGCGCGGGGTGCTACAAGTGGGTACTTGCGAAAACAAGGGGCGAATTATTGTATCATAATTCATAATTGATATTCGATAGAATCACCCGCTTGTGAACACTTTCAACTGCACGCCAGCCCGCGTAAGGACTAAATCAAAACGTGTATTTACCACGTTATTTTTTTTTTAATATTTAAATTTTACAGGGACCTTCAGGGCTCGTTTTAAATTTGATAGTTTGTGTAAATATTATCATAAGTCTAAGATTTTTTTTATAAAACTTGAACTGATACTGCCAGTAATTTTTTTATCAATGACATCAAGTGTCACATAGTAAATCTATATTCTTAATGAAATATTTACAGTCAATATAATTATACTTTTTGTTTTATATATAAATTTAATGTGTAATAATTTATACACCAGCCACTGATATCTGGATAAGTCCATCGGTGACTGTTCTGGTGAATCATTGTATTGGTGACCTAAAATATCAGAGCACATTGCGTGCATGCATGACTAAGCGCGAGGAGTTAATTAGCATTTAAGGTTTAGTCACCAGGTAGTGATGACTAGATATGTATAAAGTTTAGTTTTCCGTTAAGTAGTTTGGTAATGAAACATTCATTGAGATGCAAAGGGGCAGATGTTCATTAAATTCTCATGAAATGTAGCCGAAATATCGCGAGAACGTTCTTAAAAATAACCAAGAATGGCATTTATGCTGAAAGGTATCTTTCGTCTCTTTACTAAATAGCATATAAAAGCACTTCAATCGGAGAATAATAAAGTAAAACATAATACAATTTGCGTGCGATTCGATTGCGTCAATGTAGAGTGGCAAAGGCGGGAGCGGAGAGGGTGGGCGGCACAGAGGGTGGGGAGAGGAGACAGCAGGGGCGGTGATGTATACTTTTTTTTTTATCTCAAACACAATTATAAAAATACTTCTTCTGAAAGGACGGATTTTTATAAAAATGGAACCATACATAAAATAAGCCACTTGCCGACTGTCAATTGAGGATATGTATGAATATATTCTATACTAATATCGCACATTTATTTATTGTACTTAATCCAAAATTTTAGTAATCATCTAATGGTGCTTTTACACAATAAATTTGTTATTACTAATATTGTAAGACAACACAGACGACTAAATTTATTCACTTTGATGCTTTGTTTAAAATTGATTTCAATTGAATTTTTGAACACGTTTTGATGTCAAAATATGATTTATTAATTACAAATTCCATTCTTGTCATGAAAAACTTCTAACAATATTCCATTTATACGTTGGAAAATTTAATGATCCAGTGATGGCTTGCACTATTGATTAACCAACTATCAACAGGGTGAGCAAAGACAAAATAAACTGATTGCAAGCATTTGCTTGCAATCAGAATCTAGCATCAAAGAATTTAAGTATAAATATACTTAAATTCTTTGATGCTAGATGATTACAAAAAATATGAATATGTATACGTGCTATTTTTACTGTTACGATATACTAACTATAATTATGCTTACAATATTAAAAATATAAAAATAAAATCAGTGGAAGAGAATATTAGTCATCAGCCACCCTTCTTGCATTACCAAACATTTAGTTCCTTCCCTTGAGGACGCCGGGCCGCGGCAGATCAAAGTGTTCTTTCGCGCGAATACTCGCCCTCTACCCTCCATCCCCGCCCCACGGGAGGGCGTCTCTCCTGAACCCAATGACTTTGATTGGTACGATGTACATAAACGAAGTGATCAAATTTTATGAGACAGTTTTACCATCGGCTATTGAATATTTCCGGGATAAAATCTACGGAAAAGAAGAGGAGTTATCGCTTATTGCTTATTGTGATTAAAAAGGAAACCAAAATTAGCTTTAATGACAAGGGAGTTGAAAGAATTACAGATTTATGAAAAAATATAAATCTGAAAATTTAAATATTGACTAAAAAAAACGTTGCTAACGTTAATAAAAAAAATATGTTTGCACAGTATTGTGTTGCTGTGTTTTTAAAAATATTTTCATTGCCTGTAGTCAATCGCGTTGTATAAAAAATATAGTTTAATAAGAAATAAAATTTATGTTTAGGATTTACTTAGAGATATAAATACAGTCTGTGAAGTATGGAACGAATGACTTGACAAAGAAGTATTGTAAATAACTGATCCTATATTTACAAATATATTCTACACATAAGCAAAATCTTGGAAGTTGAATATGGTTTGAAGCATTGAAAATGAAAAACATTATTCTATTTACCGAGTTAAATAGTATTTCTGCGACATCAGGACGTATCAAAAATGAAAAAGGTAATAAATAACATAGCGCCAGGCGACACTATAAAATGAGGAAAGGAAGTTGTCGGGCTTTACGCCGCACTCTCTCATATCACATTATTCCGTATTTCTCGGCTCAACGCATACAGATGTCCAATTTAACAGTGTCCCTTTTATATCAACCGATCAACATTTCTAAGGAAATGTGACATGTTTATACGGGTTGCTTGCGAGGTTCTTTAAATTATTCGTCCTTTATGTTTATATTTATTATGGCGCAGAAAAGAAACGTTATCGAGAAAACGTGGGAGAATTTTACAGAAAACGAATTCACTTTATTTTTAACTTTTATTTTGTTTGGAAGCAAAAAAACAAAGCGTGGAAAAATATTAAAAAAGGTTTTATATTTGTTCTCGTTTGTATTTCATGCCTCAGAATTGTAATTTAGGAAATTGTGATTTTTTGGCACCATGTAGATTTCATTTCTTCAATTATAAATTATAAAATAAGTTAAAACGTGTGTATGTTTATTATATATCAACCTTAAAATTTAAAAAAATAATCAAAGGTATTGTTAGTAAAATTGTGTTTATATGTTTATAACGGTTCAAAATGTTATATTCATACAAAATATAAGCAATAATACTTGACTGAATGTCACTGTATACTTGCTAACATAGGATTTTATCATTTAAAAATGAACTTGTAAACAAAACAGCAAAGTCTCAGAATAACTTTCGAACATTTTTAAAGAACGAACTGAAAGCAATCAACATGATGTTTACAATTTCCCAATAGCCTCGACACCCTGTATCGTAAAAGGGTCCAGGCGCCTCCGATAAATTGGAAACATGCCGGTGAAGTTTCATAGCAACCGCGTCTCGCGACCGAGGGCGACACTCCCGAGCCAGACTGACGCGTCACAGATTGCCTCTCTCTCTGGGCGGGGGATGCTGCTCCTGAAGCCGCGCCCGTCAACGCGGCGCCGAGCTAACAAGCTTTGCGACTAACAACGCCAGTTTAAAGCCCTTCCGATGTCGTTTTCAAAGCATTATTGCATTAAACACACGAGAACTCTCTTTAGCGCGCCAGAACGCGATTTTAAAATAAAAAAAAAACATGTTTTTCTTTTCTCATTTAAAACATCAAACATCACATTACAGATCTAAATAAAGCAAACACGATGGAAAACTTCAGAGAAGTCGCTTAGAAAGGATTTGGCGTGAAACGCTGTGGAGCGAACATAATTATTATTTAGCTTTAAATTATATCACGAGAAGATTGCAATGTAAATATAAACACCTAAATCACCGCTTCCCGGAATCATTTTGATGTGTACTTTTAGAAATAAATCAAAACCACCATACATACGTCTCACTGTTTTGCAAATGTCAGAGACTTTGAGCATTTTTGCGTATAAATGAAAAGTTTGCAATTTTTTAAAAAGATTTATCGCTTTTTTTATAGAAAATTCATATCGCATGTAAACATTATGTTCGACGGTAATAAATATTCCGAGCTTAGAAATATACAAATATTTTCCAATTCAGGTTGTTTTTTTTTACGAATAAAGCTTTACTACGGAATTCCGTAATATTGAAAATATTTCAGAGCTCTACAGCTCACTAAGTAACAGTTTAGCGCGATAAAACGGAACAAAGAAGGCAGACTGACTTCTAATCAACTTCCGTCTTTTCACTTCGCTGAGACGACATTCCTCTCGCAAGAAGTAAGAATTTGATGCAGCACTTGAGGTTTTCCCTGTTTGCTGCAGACTTTCCAATAAATTCCCAAATTTATATTTACAGGTAGACACTACACATATTTTTATAAGTTTATTTTGATTTTTAAGAGTATTTTTTTCATATTGGCACAACACCTTAATGGTGATATTTAAATAAAAAACTTAACTGTCACTTTATATTTGGGTTTTAAAATACAAAAAAATCACATTCATGAACACATGCAATACATAAACATATATATATATACCTGTAGCTTGTCGAGTACCATATTATTTACGAATTTGCAAAAAGATAACATTAGGTTATTTTTACATTACTTATAGGACGATAAATTGTTTCGTCTATAATATAAGCAAAACGAGCACAATTTGATATACGAGTATATTTATAAGTTTTGCGTTCTTTTTCATATATAAAAGCAACTTGTTTTCTAATAAACTATAATATTCTGTAATTTTTTTTAAATAAAACATAAAAGTTCTATATAACCTAAAAAAACGACGAATCAATTTTGTATCTAGCTCAGACAGCTTATTTAAAACACGGGTGAGTTTTTAAAAACATAATTAAAAATACAATTATTGAATAAATAAAAAAGAGTTAATCCAAATTTTGCTCACGCATTTTCAATTTATAACTTGTGAGGTGTCTGAAGCAATATGACTTTTTACAATCAGAGGATAAAAATAGCTGGCGCTTTTTTACTAGTTAATAACATAACCAGATTGACTAATAATACGATGAATAAAACCTCTTCTGTATGTTCATTATCTCAGATCTAAAAACAGAGAAGCGCGGCATCCTTCTTACCCTCGCTTTGGTTTTACTCTATTCGGATCATTTCTGATATTTCATTTGCTTTTTTGCACAAAACACACAAGCTTTTCTGACAAATGGGCGAAGCGTTCAGGTCTAATTGAGTTATATTCAAACATGTAATATTATCCAGCCAGAGGTAGAAATAATACTATAGACAATTCAATTTAGATTGCTACATAAATAAAAAAAATGTGATTAAAAATCAATGACAAAGTAAATTTATATTCAGTTTGTGTATAGTTTTCATTTTTTTTATGAATGAACTTAAAATTGAGATTTATTGATTGAATGATTTATTTTTACCCAATTAATTACCTTTGAGTTCTGATAAAGATCAGCACTGAAGAATAATTAAGATTTTATAAGTTCTGAAACCATTAAAAAGTTTTTTGCCTTTAGAATGACTTACGAGTATATTATATAGTAAAATTCGCCAAACATTTTTCTTAAAAAACTTCTATTACCACAAAAAACAAAAACTCTAAAAAGCTTTCCATCAACACAGGACCTGTTCTTGCTATAATATTTATTCAATAGTTTTAACAGAAAGTACTCAGTTCAATTAGATTACGTGGAATAAAAACAATAACATGTGAAAAATTACTAAAAATATTTATTTTTGTAAATTAAAAAAATATATAAATAATTAACTTTTTTGGAAGATACTGAAAGTTACGCAGCCCGTTGTATGTGTCATATAATTTATATCGCAGTTGAAATGTAATATGGCGTTCGTCTTTAATTTTTATGTGAGGTAATTTATGAGGTTATTACTGTGGTAATTGGAGTCGCCCCGCCTGCCCTCACCTGCACCCCCTGTTCCACAAACAAACCTAATTAGCCGAGCAGGCTTCTGCAACGCTCTTTGACTGTCTCCGTGGCGAGATGGGAGCAATAACGAATCTAGCCACATTCTCCGAGGTATCGCATTTCTTGCTTTGACGTTTTCTCAAAAGTAATTATTATGTTGATTTGTATTTTCAGGTAAAAGTTTACCTGGAATATCTTGGAACGAATTCTTAATAAAGACGTTCAGAGCGAGCTACCATCTTACATCGGGCTCTCTCTGATAATATCGTTTTATTAAATTTTCTCCATCGGTAGCTCTATATTATTATAATAACGTGAATGTCTTCACGATAGGCGGTAAATGATCATAATATCACGTTTCCTATAGTTGAAAATACATATTCATGGGCTTCTTGGAAAATTGTGATATTCAACATGCCAATATGAATACTACGTGCTTTATACTATGTGTACTTTTTATGAAAAAAAATTCAATTTAAAAAATAATATTTCAGGATGATAATACCTTGCTTAACATATGAGTTTTGGGTTGGGTTTTGTTAGGTCTTAGATTTTGTTCTTAAAATATATTACTAGATGTAGATTAAAACATATAATAACAATAATATGACAAATTTAAAGATTTAACTCATAATTTGAAAATGATTCAATGGTACGTCATTTTAATACTACCGTTTTATAAAATAAATATTTAGTTTATACAAAAATGTAAATATTTGAATAAAATATGTAAAATAAAAATACAAGTATAATCAAACATAACCAAATCTGAAAAAAAAAAAAAAAAAAACCGTTTTATTTTTAAATTTTGGAGTCCGAAGGGTTGGAAACTGAGGGGAGTCAGCCCCGGCGGGATATTGCGTCGGTGAAACAAGCGATTCCCGAATTGGGCGTACCTATATTTGGAATAACAATGTCGCCGGCCAGCGCACGGGACGTCAGATGGAGGTAATTGCGGCGGCGCGGGGCCAGTGCGGCTGTTGTCAGGCAGAGCCGGTGGCCGAACATTTCCATAAACTGTTTACTGCAGTATATATTACCATCGTATTACACACCGACCGCTGACACTTGAGCTGCGATACCTTCTGTAAATTCCTCTTCCCCCAGTGAACACATCTGTAGGCACGTGTAGTAGATTGGTCTACGATTGGCTTCAATATACGGTTTACACAAACGTAAAGCAAATCATACCGTTCAGCAATTCAATGAATCCACGGAATAATAATAAAGTGAAAGCCAGAATATTATTGAAAAACGTAGTCAAAAGAAGTAGGTCTTATAAAGTAATATTATTTAACATAACATAACAAAGCTAGACTGTATAATTAAGCTAAGCAAGTGCTTAATTAAGTTTATATATATACGTGCATATTTATATACACATTATATTCTTTAAAACTCAGCTACAGCAGTTAAATAGTTTTAATTTTGTTGAACGCACAATAGGCTGTTTGCGCGTGTATACGAAACGTTCATTGTAATGTATGTGTTTCGTGTTTTTATTTATCACAAAAGACGTGAATGCCCAACTGTGTGTTTTAAAGCTATGCAAATAAAATTCACAATCTCACAACACCAACAAAACGTCTAATAAAAACGAAAAAAAAAGTATCGCGCGACGGAAGCTTCGTCGCTTGAAGAGTCGGCCGAAACGGAAAATCATGAATAAATACAGCGTTAATCACATCCGCTTTGGCAGCGGAAGTTCTGAAAGAAGTCAACTTCTGCCAAGTCCGCCGGCGCTGGGCGGCCACGCTCCATAAAGCCGAGCCCCATTGTCTCCGCGGTCCGAGGAACGGCGCGCCAAGTGCCAACTCTTCATTTTTCCCCGGAAGAATGAATTGATATGCAAATGCTGGGCGAGGCGAGCTGCATAAAAGTTAAACATAAACATCCCCGCCGTGGGAAAATTGTTCGCACTTACCACAAACAACGGAAAGTGAACGCTCGAGGAGGACGCGCTGTTCTCGCTTTATAAATATTTAATAGACTCATGAATATACTTAGAGAACCAATAAACTACGTTAAAAATTTATTCCACAGCATCAGCAGTAGATTTAATAATGAGGGTAAGATGAAAATAGGGTATCTCTTAGTTTTTTAAATTAATTTAAATAAAAATCATTTCTTTTAGGTTTTGTTTAACTGATTTGTGGCTAGTGAGTTTTATCTTTTCGGATGCACTGCATTATGAAGAATAAGATTTTTCTTGTAATTTTGTTCTTCTACACTTCTCTTTGTACAGAAATTCTATTAACGGAATTAATAAATTAACAACTAATAAGTATACCAACTAATAATTAACATATTTGTATACTTTTATTAATGCAGTGTAACTAATCAATGTTAACGCCATGGACGTTTTACTTAATATATATAAAAAGTAAATAAAAGCACAATTTTCAAATTACATCAAAATTTGTTAAATGGAAGTGCAAATGGAGCCAGAATTGACCGCCAATGAATGATATACATATATTTTTTATTATTTCCTTATTTAAAAGATCGATTAAGTGGTTGAATCAAAAAAATCACGTATAAATGAAATGTAGATCAAATGTTTCCATGATTCAAGAAGGAAGATTCAAGCGGTATTTATGGCAAGTATTCTGTAGTTTTTAAAAAGTACATTAGAAAAAAATCTAAAGGTTTCTGCTTTTATGAAAAATGAATTCGAAAAATTCACCTTTTATACTTACCCTAAAAACTGTTCTTTTTTGTACATTTATGTAAAAATAAAAATTACTAAATATAAAAGCTGTGACGCACCAATCAGTGTATACATAATGCATGTACACTCAGAGATATCGAGTAGCACAAAGTGATGGGGATTGTAGCGGGAGGGTGGCGCCCCATGACGTCACCTTATTACGGTCCCTAACGATTCTATACCGCCGGGTAGGTCTTGGGTAGATTCTGAATTCAACGACAAGTAACTTGTATCGGTCGTATCGCACTGAGGCTCTTTGAAGTCAATCTGTGCGCAGAGTTGCGAGCCTATTATTGCTACAATTTGGGAACCTCCCGAACAAACAACCACCATTACAAGCTTAATGAAACTGATTTAAATATCCACAGCGGATATTGAAAAAATATGCAAATACTAGTGTTGTTTCAATTTAATTGTGGCAAATCGGAACCAAGCGAATTTTTTTTTCAGTTTAATCTTTAATTCAATAAACACAATAAAATATTATAAAATGATGTAGTGTGTTAATTTTATATAAATATTTTTAAAAATTTTTAGATAAATAAAACCGTGTATATGTATATCCGTTAATATATAAGATGCATTGCAACGACTAATTCTCAAATTAAGAGAAACCATTAAGTAATAAAGAGTCGACACACTGAAGTAATTATCCAAATAATCAGCAACGCATTTTTCAGGATCGTTAATATAAATTCTGATATTGTTAGAGAATATCGCAGGGTGTGTCTAAATTTGTAAAAAAAATATGTATAAAAAGACTGAATAAAAAACAAATTAATTTCTTTTTAAATTGAGACTTCAAAGCTATGTTTGTTTCCATCCTTGATTTTATTTTCCGTTTGCAAGAAACAGCTGTAATAGAGCAATGTTCTGGAACAAAAAATATGTAATTTCTCGCGACAGAATTCTATTCAAAGGAAAGATTTCATTGAAGTGAAGCAATTTGCGCTCTCTGAATTTGCGAAATATATAAAAAAATATGTCCTTCTTTGTGCTTGTTTTGAACGCCGTAATTAAAATTGCTAAATCGTTTAATTTATCATTACACAAAAACTTGTTTAAAATAAAAAAAAATAATAAAAAAACTAATTTTATTAAAGAGTTTCTATAATACCCAAATTTTATGCATGTATTAAAAAAATAACTAAAGGTTTTTTGCAAAATTAGACCCATTGACGGTGAATGTGAGTTAATTATGAATTTTAAATATTCATAAAGTTTCGAAAAACGATGAATGAATTGACAATTCACAGGGACGAAAAGCAGCGTCTCTGGCCTTGTGCACATGCAATCAAACGGTATGCAATTTGAAAATTCACAGAATCAGGCCCGTTTACACAATCAAAGGATATTGTCTCGCAGGGGTTGGGTTGGGATGGGTTGGGATGGGCTGGGATGGGCTGGTGGCCATGTCGGACCGACGATGGCTCGCGTCCGGGCAGTCGGTTTGCGTCTCGGCGCTCTGCCCCAGTACACAATTTTAATTAAAAAGCACGGATAATGCCCGCCAGTGGCGACCCTGACGTATTGTTTGACTTCTAAATGAAAAAGTTGACTGAAATGTGAATTTCAGTTGAATATTATTTATTGGTGCCGAATTTTTTGAATTCAGTTATTCGTATAAAATAAAATTATTCCTGGGAATTTCTGAGTTATCGCATTGTTTGTGCGTATTCAATTCATAATCACATTTCATCCCAAACATTGTATTTTTGAATATTTATCCATCTTCAACAAAAGTAGGTATATTAAATGCCGATTCATTATTGAATATTTTTAAAATTTTGAATTATTTTTGGCATGAAATTCTAATTGCACAAATCAAAAAATAAAACAGTCAGTAAATGAATAGGTTTTCAGGGTTTTCGTTAAATCACACACAATAAAAAATAAACTTGTGATAGCTACAAACCACGTATTTTTTAAAAATATACTGCAACAAACATACAAATTCAATAATAGTCTCGTTAAATGAACACGCAGTGCTTATTATATTTATTCACTTGGATGTGTAATTTTAAAAATGCGCTCATGCGGAGTTGATTACTGTACCTGCAAACCAGACTGGCAAAATGTGTACTTGCACGACGTACAGTACGGTGCATTATTCAGTTCTGGGTGAACATTTTACATTTACCTCAGTAATTTTTCTTTAAAATAGATAAGGTAAATTTAAATGCACTCAGGAAAATTTGATATGAAATAATTATTGTAGCTGCAAGCGTTATATCAAACCTTGCGGAATGAATCGGCTTTGTTAATTCTAAAAATTGAGCCATGTGTAATGATCAATTTGATATATCTTTAAAAAATTAAGATAATCGCGGTTAACTTCATAAAACAACTTTTAAAAAAATATTGATTACAAATAATTACAATTTTCCAAGTCTACGATGGAGTTCAATTTTGTAATAAATATTTTTTATTAGTTACGATATTAAGATATCTATTACCTTCAAATTTGGCAATAAATCGACAAAATCTTGTCATTTATTTATGAGCTCATACGACATGATGCTTAATAATTCACAGACATGTTTGAAATTTTTGAATTTGAAGACTAAGAATATGTTGTACTAAGCGAGTAGATAAAATATAGTTTACTTCCTTGACTACGATCTTCGTAGATAACTGATTATTATTACAGCGATATGTTGGCTGGTACCGGATGCGGTAGCTTTAGGGGTAGTCAGGAAAGAGGGGGATGATACCCCGAGCGGAAATGATGTCGCAGGTGATGCCAGGGGGTGTTGGTGTGGCCAGATATGCCTACTAGTGGAGACAGCCCCCACAGGGAAGTGCTATTATTATATAGTACGTTTATAAGGGGGGTGTTTTTAATATAATTATATTATGAGGCATGAGCGATTATTTTCAATTTTGCTTAACGAAGTTTTTTTAATAAAAAAGGCGATATATTGTACAAAAAGCAACAATTTTGAAAAATATGGCAATAAAAATAAAATAGAGTTGATTGCTTTTTTTATTCCAATATATTTTTTTCAACATCAATACGATTATTGGGAAAATATTATAAATTGAAGATAATATTTACGGTTCACATAATAAATAAGAGTATTTAAATATCTGATTTTTGAAGTAATTCAAAAAACAGTAAATAAATACAATGACATATTTTGATAAGAAATTCAATACTTTTGACAGAGTACTTGGTGGAATTCTATTTTAATATTTTTGAGTAAAATATATTTTGATAAAACGAAATATTTAAAGAAATAAACGTAGCCTGAAAATTTTTCATTGTAAGCGCAATAAAAACACATATAAATGAAAATCATTTCCATATTGAGGATTTATAGCCTTTTTTATAATAAATATTATTTTTAATATTCTATGCAGTTTTTTCGACCCATTAGGTATGGTAAAATTTTTAATAATTAATTTATAATAAATATCGTTTTCAAAATATTTTTTGGGGAGGTTTTTTTAAAATATTTATATAAAATAGAATTATCATAAAGGTAATAAATATATACACAGAAATCAACTGATAATACATGTAATAAAATGATAATAAACATAAAAGGTTTGGATTGTCGGAGAAGATAAACTAAAATTGTAGTAATGACTTATAAGACTAAAATCTATGGATTTGTCTCGTTTGGAAGGGATTTTCCGGGCGGCGGATAAAATCTTACAAAGTTCTAATCTGATGGGGCAAAGTGGTCGATAGCAAAGTTACTTTATTATGTAAGCACACCTGAGAAAAGCCTGTTTCGAAACTCAGCCTTAGTAGACATACAGCGGATTTGTGGAATAGAAACTTTCACTATAAATGTTTTACCACAGAAATTAGACATAGTTTATTCCACATTAGGCATAACGGTAGCCTTCCTCACATAAACATACGCAAAATTTTACTATTTGAAATAGAAACAATGCACCCGAGAAATTTTAATGAATCAACTTTAGCAACACTACAAAATTCTACAGCAAGACTGGTGTGCAATAACAAACTAAATAAGCTACTCAAAGTTAAAGAGAAGTGTTAATTTTGCGTTTACATTTGGCGACAAAAGCCAAGGGTGCATTCGGAGGAAGCCGCAAGCTCGAATGTTGTTCGGGAGACTTTGAGAACAACACACGCCCAGTCTGCCCAATCTCGAGCTTTTGGTGACCCCAGGCTTGCGGTCACGAGCCCGACACTGTGCTAATCTACGAACAATACTCTCGGCTTCGTGATAAATTATCTAAAAATTATAAATGTGAATATTAAAAACACACTGTAACATGATAAATTACCATAAAAGTGTAATATTTATTACATGCAATATATTTTGTAAAAGGCATAATTATTCATTGTGTGTAATAAATTTAAAATGAATTCCACATGGAAAATGCAATTGCTAGCTGTATTATTAAAACCTTGTATTTCATTTGTGCTACATTTGGGGGTTTTCTCGATCGATGGTGTAATGCTTGGTGTCTCACACGTGTCAGATATGTTGGTATCATCGGTAACACTTTTACAGGCAGGGGTGGCAAATGGCGGGCTGCGTCCGCCCGATAGATTAAAGCCGCTTAGCACGCTTCACTGCCCTTTCAATTTGACGGCCCCCGCCCCGTGTGAACTGCAAACAAGCCGGGGCCCGTGACCGCTGGACCACACGGGCCTTTGTGGGGAAAAATCGAAAACGAGAGGACGGACCGGTTTCGGCGTGCGGACCCGCGGTTGTGTGAACCTGCCGGGCCGTGCGTCGGGCGATATCGCGTGATTTTTGGCCCTTAAGTTTATTTTGTAAACTGAACAAGAATATGTACAAACGTGCACAATAGTATGAAAGAGATTTAATAAAGATTTATTTGAAATATGGGACTTTTTTTATTACTTTTGAGCAAAGCCATGCCTTCTTATTTTTAAATTAATTCAAGCGCTAATAAAATACAAAAATGTGACACTTAGAAATGACTTGGAGCAATATATTTTAAAATTTAGATTTTGAGCCTAATTTTACTTGGCTTATTGTAATATTTATGCAATATCCATTTTCGGACGTTGGCGTTTATCATCGTATAAAGACTTACTATCTTGTTTACAAATCACCTACCCGTCGCAAGGAGAAATACTTACTCCACTCGAAGGTCAGTCTAGCTTTTAATGTTTCATAACTCTCTCTCCAAGTGTCTCTTTCTCTTCTGTCTTTTTTTACCCTGTTATTCATAATATTGAATACACACACACACACACATATATATAATTTATTTATAAATATTTATATATAAATATATTAATTTATTTATATATATATATCGTAAAGTAAATCCGTCTGGATAAATTAGGATAAGCATTCTTTACTTAATAGTTTGTATAAAGCCCTTAGTTTGTATTTAAACAGCATTTAACTCAACAGTATCGAATGTACTTCAAACCTTCACCAAAGTCTCTCCGAAGCAGAAACTTTAAACCGCACTCAGCAAGGGTTTTGCGCCGCAGCGCGTCACTTACTTAGGAATCCCAGAAATTTTAATTTCAGTTGTAGCGATTGGCTGAAGACCTCGCAGACGAAAGGGCCTCAAAGGATCCGCTCGGAGCCTTTGTGGATCAATTACAGCCGTGATAAAGCGATTAGTTGGTTCTGGGCTTGATTTCAGGACATCCGTCTCTGGTACTTGGGGATTTAGCTTGCAAAAGGACGCTAGTAATTTGATTTTAAATTGATTCAAGTTTGTCACTGAGGTTTGTTAATGCGAATTCAGAAAGGATTTCTCACAAGGATTATTTTGCCATATGAGTGAGTTTAATTAATCTTGGATTAGATCCGAATGTTTTAGAGCTATTATGATAATTTAAATGGAATTCCTTTGATCAATATTTAGTATGCTAATTCGTACAGAAAACTAACGCATGAATAATATTATAAATAAAACCCCATTTTTTTAGTTTAAGTAGCAAAATATTTTTTATTTGAATGCCGCAGCTGCAATCCCCTGATAAACGACATCTTGTAGCGTATGAAATGTATGCAAAGCAATGCACAATACGTCAGTATCAACATTGTTGCACCTTACACTATTTGTACAGGGGATGAAATAGGGGAACTAACAGATGGACTTTATAGGGGATGAGATGTCACTCACGCCTCACTTATAGCACTTACACTATAGATTCGGAGGTACATACCCATATTCTTTTTATAGGCGATGTCCCGTATGAGGGTTGTTTCATTCTATTATTATTTTTTATTCAGAGAATTCAATAGAAAAAGAAATGAAAGAGCAAGACTAAATTTCAAGCAAAAGAAAAACCCTCAATCAATTTTTTGATTCAAAAACAAATAATAAATTTTTAATATTTATATAACTGAAAACTTGATATTTATAAAGATTACAAAAATATAAATACTTAAACAAGTCGACAAATTTTTTTTTAAGAAATATTGATATAATAAATTGAGAGATTTGACATTATTTACATATATTGGGAGACTAATTTAAAAAAATTTGAAAACAATCCAAACCAAATTCTACACATCATTGTTAATTTGTAATGAATAATAAACATACATTATTATCGTTTCTTCAATCAAGATATCAAATATTTTATGCATAAAGTATCTACGTATATTCTTATTATCTTTTGATGAAAGAAGATTATTAATAACAAAACATAGTTCAATTTATTGACATGAGGATTTTTTTAAGCTGCCTTACTTACTATATATTTATATACATATGAGGACTTGGATTTTAGTTAATAACAGCGATATGTATACTTTCAGTATACTTATGTGGAATAGTAAATACCACATTAACAGTTAATGTAAAGATCACTAAAAATTATATGAATATTAAAAAAATATATATACTTATCAAAATAAACAAATATCAACGTTAATGGATATCAGCCATTAGATTTTTATGAAGCCTCTAAATATTTGCTAAGCATGTAATTTCCTTGTCATGTATTTGAAGACGTGTTCGCGGAAACAATTTCTCGTCCCCAGATCTCGGTGAGCCGCCCTATACATTACGGGAGGCGGTGTGTATAAAAACGGTATATTTTGTAACGCTTTTTCTCGCCTGTTGCTATTTGCCCTCTCCCTTCCTCTGCTGTGGGGGAGCTCAACTTTGTAAACGTTACTGAGATTGTTATTCTTACTTGCTATATGCTATTTTAATAAACTGCGAAATTTTGAAAATAAATCTTATCTGAAATAATAACATATAAAAGCTGAATAAACTAAAATGATTTTTAATATTGTGGGAATAGTTTTAGTGAAAGTTGCATAATATATCAATACTTTTTTGGATTGCTTAGACCCAAACTAATTTGGTATGACTACCTTTTTTGAATAATTTTTGGGGAACCACATATTCTAATGTCTGAGTTTCATTTTTATACTTAAAAAAATATATCTTTTTGTATTTATATTAAACGCAATTATATTTTGCATTAAATCTCCGTTGTATCCTCACCAACTATAAACACTTTAACATGTTATTTTGCTTATTTTTTAAAATAAAATTTGAAACGTACACTCAAACTTAGAAACATTAAGCGTTTTCTCATTTATATTTAATATTTTGTATATGCCTATCAAAATTTTCCAAAAAAAAAAAAAATTTCACTAAAAACGATCATGATTAAAGCCTGTCGACAAAATTTCTAACAAAGGATAGATCAAAATTTGCGTAAAATGAGAAATTCTTACAAACCCAGCGATTAAACATAGGTTGTACGAGGCACCACCGTCAAAAGAATTTCCATAGCCTTGGGGTGAAAATGCACCCCAACTGAGCTCAATTGTCATACCAAATTGAAAAGTTAAATTTCAATTCCAACCCCCACGGGAGGGAAGCCGCCCTTTCTGTTTCAGCCCGACTGGTGCTAAGACACCGACCTGATATTGGCCCCCTTATCAATTGTGACGGCCAATTTATACGCAGGGACTGCATCCTTTCAGGCACCGAAACAATGATGCACACACGCTTGGCGTCTATTCTAACCTAAAATTAAACGCAAAACTCACATTTTCTATTTTATATTTATATTTTCCATTGCTTTACTCAAAGAGCCAGATAACAATAATTAGAATTTGATTATAGTATTACGATCCCGTTATTTGCACCCGCTGAAAACCATATCTAGATTATTTTTTCAATACTATAATTTTTAATATTATATGACTATTTACATACTAAAACATAGTCTTATCAATATTTTTTCTGCATACAAACATGAACTTATTATATTATATGTATTTTTTATATATTTTTTTATAAAAATGACGTTAACATACATAGAATGAAGAAAAACAAATAGATAAGATTCTTTATTAAAATGGCATAATTTTACAAAACTCTCAATACGCGGCTGTAGACATAAAACGATCGTTACTTTTAAACTTAAGAATCTTCGGTAAACACCTACTCCTCTCTACTCTTTAAAGATTTATTTTTTATACGGCCATTTCAATTCCATTACTCTTGTTTAAACAGAAGATCCCTCTTTTCCGTTTTCTGAATAATAACAGGATTCAATGTAACAACGGAGAGACGTGTCTCGCGATATTTTAAGCAGACAGTGCAAACACTGAAATGCTCTTCTCGGTCTGTTCAGATTGTGAGGGGAGTTCATTTATTTAAATTAATCAGAAGTACGTTATGAAGACTGTTAATATGCGTGATTAAAACACGCTTTTTCTCTTACACTGCACTTCTGGAGGTTTCATAAAAGCATGAATCTGCTCTGTATTTATAATAGTTTGTTGTTTTTGCAAATATTAAAAACGTCACTTCCAGAAAATATAAAATAAATGCATAGTTTTTTTTTTGATTTGTTTGTAAAATAAAATAAAAAATTCACATTATATAATTATTGTATTATTTACTTTTTAATTCGACTAAGTAAAAAGGGCAAAATAATACCTAGATAATATATCAATATTATTTAATTGAATTAGTATTGAGTCAAAAGTGTATTTGAAAAATTGATATAATATAATCAATAGGTATTTTTAGAAATATTTTTAATCACTGTTCAATCGATAGAACATGAACACAATTAGACTTAAAGGTATATAATAGTTGTCTTAGGGTGCGGAGTCAATTATCACAACTCTTGACTGAGAAGTTCTCAAAAAGGGAATAGATACAAGGATATTAGTAGATAATTTAACAGAAATTGTGATACAGTATTAACATCACAATGTTAGTATCAGTCCATAAAGCAAAGAATATGAACTCATGTACACAGCTTTACAGTTATCGCGGCGCGCAGAGAGTTCAGCTTTGTTAAATACGTAATGATATTATGTCAAATTGCGGAACGATGTGTGCTATGCAGAGAAATAACGACCCCACATTATGCATGTCTCATTTACCATTTTCAGTCTGGGCTAATGGTTATTTTAAAACCCAATTACCATATGCCACGCCTCATAATTTTTGTACAGGCGGCAGTAACATTAAGTAGTCCTGGCCGGCGAAAATATCCAATTACATAAGTTATACAGTACCAGCCCTGAAACATCTACAAGCACAGAGGCTTTTAGCGAACTTTGTGATTAAGGTTGGCTTTGAAGGACGGTAATTGGTAAGCTTGAAGTTAATTTACATAGCTTGAGGTTGAAAAAAAAATATATAAAAAATCCAATGTATTTATTCAAATTAAGTTTCGGTTAAGTATGTAGTCCTGCTTAAATTCAATATAGCATGAATAAAATTCTGCCATCTCCAGGCAGCACTTTGATGTTTCGATTAAAGATTTCCTTTGCCTGTGTTCACACCAATAAGTGTCAGTTGCAGATTAAGTTTAAATTGGATTTTGCTGTAGAAAATACGAGATTTGCGCTTTTCAAAACGTTACCGTGAAAATTGCAATATTTAGACATACATATTTTTTTAATTAGAAAAGTATTAAGAAATTCAATATTTTTAACAGAGAGTACTTGGTGGAATTCCATTTTAATATTTTTGAATAAAATACTTGTGTGATTTTCCACATTTTTATTTTTATTAGTGACCGGTTTCTTTATTAGTAACCGTAACAATCATTCTCTCTCTTTCCAACAACCTCTCCCTCTAACAATTGTTTACCTAATTGCTTTTTATTATATAAAATCTCACTCTGTTTGATAATGCCAACGTGAAAGGTTGGCGAAACCGGTCACTAATAAAAATAAAAATGTGGAATATCACTCAAGTATTTTTTTCAAAAATATTAGAAAAGTATTCTTTAAAATCTTTTTACACTCCTTCTTTCACAATTGAATAATTATAAATCTAAAGAACTAACTTTTACATGTCAACTCTTGTAAAATATAGATGGTAGTTTATACATTTCATTTGTTTTGAGATAACAAGAGAAAACAGAAGAAATGCCAGATTTGAGAACAGTTTTCAAGGCGAAACACGTGCTTTATTTACGGACGGCGACGTATTGTTTCTAGGATTGGACACTATTATAACCTGAAGGCACACAGAACCTGACACACATCATAATCACAATAAGGGATTTCTTGGAAAACATCGGCTTTGGAAACGAAAGCATACACACTGACTTTATATTATTATGTAACTATTAGAGCAAGATAAATTAGAGACATATTTTTAAAAACGTTTCAGGAAATTACTATAGATTTTCATCTCACAGTTTTTATATAACTCATTTAACCAATAAATTTTCTGCGCGTATCAACTAAGGTTCTTCTATCTTAAAGATTTATGATGATTTACTATAACAACATATTAAGTTCTTAGTAATAATTTGTTAGTACCACAAAAAAACTATATATCGATACTGACATTTTAAATGTCGTCAATTTGATGTTTACGTGTTTGTATTTGAAGAATTGCCTGGATTTGTACAATACTATACCTATGGATTTTTTTTATCGTTATGACACTTCTTATAATCAAATCGATAATATAGCCATTGATTTCGACATTATTCTAAGTAATACATGCTCTAAAAAAAAAAACCTCTCACCAAAGAAAATGAACCTCTTGTGAGTCGTGATTTGTAGATCTTTCGACGTGTCTTATATACTCGAGTATGTGTACTGATAAGATAATATTTTTCTTATTATCTACCCCGAGGGGCATAAATAACATGTCACAATCCAACAATGGAATCGTTTACGTCACACTCGAAGATGTCGGCCTGGCGTTTCCGCGCGAGCCTCCATCTCCGGCGGCGCTCGGCGGGTCATCAGAGCGGCTCCAAGAACGTTTTCCAATCCCGCAACATAATGGCGCCCCGCTAGAGTGACATAATCGATTTCCTGCAGGCCGGCACAATAAACCGGGGTGCGGACGACCCTAATGATATTTGCTCTGCGCCGGGGGCTGTGGGCCCGTCAGGCGTGAAGACGATCGCGTTAGGTGAGATTGCTGAGGATCTCCGGTGTCAATATTTGTATATAATCTACACTGTTCGCAATACGCATTGCTTACTTTGAGTTTTTAATAACTAAGTAAATGTTTGAAAAGGGTTTTTATCAGCTGGGAGTGTTTTTATTTGTTGTTGTAAAATGTGACTGCAATAGTTTACCACCTGAACGAAGAAACCTTATAAAAATTAAATCCACTACATATTTCAATTTGTTAAAATGACATTGCCGTTTGTATTCTGAGTAAATTATTATTTTATATATTAATACAATAATTTAAAATAAACGTATTAAACAAAAATCAACCATTTGAAACCGGGTAATGCATTAAATCTGCACTTTAAATTTCACCAAATCCATCTCTTATCAATTTTTTATTTCATAGATTCAACTTTAAATTATTTGACCATTTCAAAAATATTTACTATGTTAATTCAATATGATTTAGTTTTAAGTTAATAAAATTGAAAAATATCCAGTTTTCTTCACGTTATTACCATAGTTTTCAAAATCAGGGCACATAATATAAAATCTAAAGCAGAGGAAATAACAAAAAAATCTGACAAAAAAAGACTTCTCTTTTCGTTCGCTTATTTCTACTCTGGATATCAAACTTATTTATTCCAAGAACATCAATTTCAAAATTTTTGATTAAAAATTATGACGCATATGTTAATTAATATCTACGCCCGCCGCTACCTAGATATTTTTTTGTATTAATATATCGTAACAATTTATATTGCTACTACGAACATGTATACTTTAGCACATTTTGTAGCTCACGAAAAAAGTTCCTAGTTTATTTCCTTTTATCAGACGGTCATTAACTCCCGCATTCATGCATTATTCTCTAGTATAAACATGCTGTTTAAAGCGTACAGAACTATACATGAAATATATATCTTAGATATAACACATGAATAGTATATAACACCTTTATTTCACATAGTATCTTAATTTCAGTTTATTTGTAGCTTATTATAGTTTTAAGTTAAACTCCTTTTTTTACAGATCCAAATCTAACATAAGCAAAAATAACAAAAAATATCAAACATGCGCATTTATAAAATATCTATTATGCGTTATTTAAATTAACTTCGTTGGAATTTCAGTTGCATATCTGATTGAATAACCGACCCATTATTCGGGAAATCGCAGCAAATGCATCCTTCAGAACGAAAATCGGCATTTAGGAAAACCGTATAATCACAAACGGATTATGAGCGGCTCGTTGGGTCGTTATGAAATTTATTTCGCGCACGTCCGGCCCTTTGTTACCGAGGCGGGACGAGTGGTCGGCTGGTCGGAACAAACCCGAGCCGAGGGCACGCACTGACTGGCTGGCCGACTGCATTACTCCGCACTGACTTCCATCAGCTGAAAGCTCTACTACTGCCTACATTTAAGTAGATTATTCAAATAAGCTATCAATGTGATTGTGTTTTGAGTTTACTAAATCTCATAGTCATACAACCGGTAACATAAAACAACAATTAGTTGTAGATTTATATATTTGTATGATATATTTTGAAACAACTATTATATGTTTGTAAAGCTGAGTGCAGCTGTTTTATTCTTACAGCAGGAGTTTAACAGTCACGCTTCCAATGAATTCTGATAACTATGCTTGATATCAAGTCTTATAAAAACAAGCAATGAAAAATTAGACTTAAGTGTTTCTAAACAGAAAACGAAAAAAAATTATATCTTATAATTTTCCTATAAACAGAATATTATTAGTAAATCTATTATATTTACCACTAATAAACGATTATTGATGTTCACATATTTTATTATTATTATTTGTTGCAATGCATTTGAACTTTGAATCAGCATTGTATGACAAATTTTATTCTGATTGTTTATTTAGGAGCTTGAGAAAAAATGTTCTCACCTGGGAGGTGGTAGTGAGGTGGTCCGAGGCACAACAAGAGCCTGTAGGTGGGAAGTAGGCTGGCGGCTCCGGACGGGCGTAGATGTGGCCACCCAGCTGCGTGGTGGCGTATGGGGATGGCGAGCGCCGACTACCTGCAATGCAAACCGAGAACAATAAGATCGGAACGTCCAGATGATATGACTTGCCATTGTGCTTATGTTCACTGTGCTCATATTTAATTAAGTGCAATATGAGTACGAATTATTTACATCTAAAATCGAGTAAAATATACTTTTTTTAATAATATATATATTGTAGAATATTGCGATGCTTTCAACCAAGAATTTTCACGGAAAAATAATAGGTTTTTCTTTTGTTTTTTTTATTAAGAGACGAAAAAAATGAACATCTATTCTGTCATATATGCATATTATTTGAAAATAAATTCTAAATAAATGTTTTTTAAGTGGTATTGAAATAACATAAGACTTAAAAATAAAAACATTACAGTTTGAATATTTATTTGGTTTCAATAATAAATAGTTGAAATTTATTACTCATAGATTTATTGTATTTATTGATAAATGAATATTTTATTCTTGCTTAGTTAATGTTTTAGCAACCGGTCTATAAAAAAACGGTTTAATGTATATCATTTTCTGTACCATCGACCCTAAAGTATTTAAGGCTACAGTATTCCAATCTCGTTAACGCTGCGGGTACAATAGCGTCAGAGGGTTAACTCATGACTCATCAATCATATTTCTGTACCGAACTGTCTGCAGCAGCTTAATGTAGATCATCCATGCATATACTGCGTGCTGGGTAATTATCTTTTTGTCGTCACCATCATTATCACTGTATTCAGCCCTGGGTGAGGACCCCTCGCGTCTTCCTGGCGCGACGAGAGCCCTTTGGAGCCGCTCCATCAGGCCGATGGAATTTGTGAAATGCAGTAAACCGGCATACACTAAAGGTACTTCAAGTTCTATATACCATACCTTGTAATCATGCAATTATAAGGCATCGACATATATGCAAGCTTATGCATTATACACAGTTTATGAACATATTATTGGAAGATAAATTTTACAATAAAAAGTATCGCAAAACTTTTTCAAACCATTTTTTTTATCGTGTTAAAGCCGTTATCATTTTTTTTTAAAAAGATCAATTAAAATTATTTTTAATGTGAAACAACAATAAGCGTAACATTACATTACTAGAAATGTATCCCGTCATAGAATGACGCGCATTCGATGAACGATGCAATGGTGTTTGAACATAATAAGATGAATAATTGCTTTCATTTTGTACCATAAGTTGGATGAAGTTCTATGATATACTTGGCCTTGAACTTTGAAGCAGAGTGGCCCACTGTTAATTTAGCTCCCATTGATGCAGAAGATATACTGTTATCGTATGATCTTATTTTTCTCTTGAAATTTCCATTATAAATATCCTTTAAATATACTGGGGAAATAGGCCTTGCTGGTAGTTTCACTTTACTTTTGTGACAGTAATCGTTGAACTTTCCATCTGATAGTTTTCTGCTTGATAATGTAAAGCATTGCAGAATCGACAGGTCACACTAATTAATCCGAAGACAAACGCAGCGTTCGCTGTGCATCAGTTTCTTTTTGTCTTGAGGTCGATGCGCGTACTCGAATTTTAAGAAGACGCTGCTCACGTTTTCCTTCCAACTCATTGCTTGACATTTATGTCACATTTCGTGTCACAAACAACGCATCACTTTTCACTGCACTGTTCTTTATTTGATGCAGTCTTTATCACGTTCAATTGTGAAATTCTTGTTGAATTACGTTTTCTGTGCGTAGACGGTGTTATTTTGAGTTATTAAGGGTCTAGGTCCCATAATCGAGTTTTTTTTATGATTTTCTAGTCCGTTTTGCGAAAAATCGACTGCACCAATCAATAAGATTTAAATGTAAAAAGTTTGGTACATCCCTTTTTCTGAACACAATATATTTTTATTTCTTATAAATATACTATTAATATGATAAATATGTGTTTTTCCGATTAAAATGTAGGAATTTGGAGATTCGTCTGGTACATTTTCCAAGAATCCTAAACATTTAAAAGTCTTTTTTTCAATTGGAATTAAAAGATTAAATATAAACCATGTGCGTCTTATTAATTTTAAAATTAAAAAAAAAATCTTTAACAAACTTTGGTTTTGAAAAGTCGTCATTTTAACCAATTTTTCAACATATTTAAGATTTTATTTTACCCTAAAAATGGACGTTAATTAAATAATAAAAATTAGATAAATATAATTTATAGTTTTTTCAATACTGTGTAAAAAAATCAACTTTCGATATAGCAAAATAAATTGACAATTAAATTAATTAAATGACACGATTTCGCCAGGTAATGGACTGCCCTCTGGTGTGCCAACCAGACACCAGAGACAGCCCAATCGTGTCATTTTTTAAAATAATATGGCGCACATGGTTTATATTTAATCTTTTAATTTCAATTTAAAAAAAAACTTTTAAATGTTTAGGACTCTTGTAAAATGGGCCAAATGAATCTCCAAATTCCTACAATTCAAACGGAAAAAAAAAAATTATCGTAATCATTTCGATATAGAAAAATAAAGTGACAATTAATGACACGATTTCGCCAGGTAATGCACTGACTGACCAGAGGCAATTAAATGGCTGGGAGCAACTGCCTTAATGATGTGGTTCATCATTTCTAATGCAATTTCGATAAAAAAAATAGAGATGGCACTTGTGTCAAACTGACAAACTGGAAATGTATTTTTTTGTAAAAGTTCTAAATTTGAAATTCTTGCTGTGAAGAACAGATCATATAATTCGTACATATTGAAACTCGCTAAAGCATATTTTATAGTTTATGAATGAAAATATTATCCTATCGTCTTGAAATTCGGCACATAGCTGCGGAAAAATTTACTTAACTTATGTGCAAAAAATCAGCGTTGTATCTTTTAAGATATTCTATAGAAAACCAAAAATCGAAACATGCACACATACACACAATGGCTATTATATATATTAGATTGTAATTAAGTCAAGTGTAAATTGATGAATTAATTTACAATTAAATTATAATACTAATAGAACCTTCAAGGACAAGAACACAGATTTCCTATGATCATGAATATTGAGATAAAAGCTGAAAGGTGAATGCACCCACCCAGTGGGAACTTGTGGATGCTCGCTATGGTGGCGTAGGAGCCGCTGCACGCGCTGGCCGGCCTCCCCAGGGCATCGAGCCGGATGAACACGTTGCCGTGACTCCCGTAGGCTGCTGTCGTGTAGCTGGTGCTGCAAAATAAGAGCAACGTGTTTATCGGGGCGATCAATTCAGTCTATGGCGATCTGCTGATCGGACGCAGCTTGCTTTCAGTGGATCGAGCATGATTTTGGTCGCTCTCGACAAATGCAAAATAGTAATCAATATTTTTGACAGAGAGTACTTGATGAAATTTCATTTGAATATTTAAATGCAAAATACATTTATTTATGGTAATTTTAGAACCTTTTGCTAAATTATTACTTTACCAAACATTGTACGTGTAAAAATTATATTAAAGATAAATTTTTAGTAATTTTTTTTTTTTTACAAAAATATTAGCCTTCGTTGGACTTCCCATTTTATGTATAAAAAAAATGAAATAGAAAATTGAAACTCATCTTTCAATGTTGCCTTAAGATTTAAATTTTTACAAAAAAATAAAAAATAAATTGGGCTTAACTTAACTAATCCAATAATTGAAATAAATAAAGCAATAAAAAATATTTTATTTTCAAATAAAATCTATTTGCATTAACATATGATTAAAATATTTTATTTTGAATAGCATGTCGATAGTTCGCGTCACGTTTTATTTAAATTGTCTACATATATAACATTTATTATTTATACACGCAAATTAAACAAAACCTACTGATTATTTGAGTTTTTTAGTGAAAAGTATGTTAATAGTATTACCTTAAACAAAGCATTAATTCTAAAAAGATAAAAACAGAACTCGTAATTCATTTTAGAAGCGTGTGATAACAATAATTTTCTTTACAGGGGATGTTCTCAGGCGTGACTTTTCATAGCACCGCCAATAAAATTAAAACGCTGAAAAAAAAATTTTGGACATCTTTTTCAGGGGTTACTTTGTAGGCAAAAATGTTTGTGTAAACACAGCTGGTATTAAAGTACACAAACTACCATCGATTAATATAGCCAATTATTTGCTAACATCACAAAACCTAGTTTGATGACAGAATTAGTTTAGCATTGAATCGGTTTTGAATTCATAAAGCAATTCAAATATTTGAATTTCTCATTAATTTCTATAAACGAGGCAATTTCGACTCATTTGAAATGTTATAGTATACATTTCAAAGCACCTTTGTTACTCATAATAATATTAAATAATGTTTGAACTTTCTGATACTTGTTTCAATACACCTTTAATACTGAATTGAAATATTTAATAGATATATGAATATATTACACAGTATTTTTGTATTGTAATTTTTATTATTTCATAAAATGTTAAAATTTATTATTAATAACATACAAAAGTTTTATTAGTTCTATCAGCCGTAAAAAAGAAGGTTTAAAATATAAGTATGCGAATAATTAAGGGTGTTTTTTTTAGTAAAGTTTTTTTACTTCGGTAAAATTTCACCATCATTTTGCGATCAAAAAAATGTTTAAAGGCGGGAACTTTTAACGAGTTTTCTTTCGATAAAAAATCTCTGCGATAAAATACCAAGGCAGACAAAAGAAGCCTCCAGAACACTGAATCTTTATATATGGGGCTATTAGCTTTCGGTGCCACCGCTCTTGTAATTGATGTACACACATTAGTCCAATCATTTTGTCGCTGAACAAGTGTTTATTGCTTTTAGCTTCTTAAGCCGTAAAGTATTTTTTTAAAACTACACTTGTCCTCTTAGAGATTTTGAGAAATGAATCCGTGTGTAGCGATAGTAGTCCCTAAATCTGATTATATGATTAAGAAATTAAAGAGTCAAAAATCTCAACCGTAAGTCAATAAAATAATATCTACTTTTTTAATGGAGCGAATCTCGGGTTCAATTTAAAAACGATTTAACAGACAAACACAGAGAGTCATTAAGTGAGCCATCTAACGTAGTTTCCTAATTGATAAACTTTGTGAGACAGAACTTTAGTTAAGAAAACACGAAGTGAGTGGAGTATCGTGCCATACTTGTTTCTATTACTGCAATTATTTATCCAGCATAATGTGCAATAGTTACGAAAACGTAAACTCAGATGAAAACATACGAATATCTTAAAGATTAAATTGTAGTTTATGAACAGTCTACACCAATAAATAACATTTTTTACTGAAGTATATTTGTGAATCAAGTTAAAAAAAACTCTCAAAGTAAATAATTATAAAATCTTGAATTATTAAGGGAACTACAAAAACTTTGTAATATATTAATAATGCTGAGTAAGTACAATAATAAAAAGAATTCGGCTAATTGTGTCAAATGTGAGCAGATGTGTTAGAGACGTGTTTTGTCACAGCAGAGTATAATGTTAGGGAAAGCGTCGGCGTCGGTGCGGCGAGCTGGTTTTTGTCACACTAAGGGTGGGCGCGGCTGTCTGCGCCGAGGGCTTTGGAACTTGGATCGGAAATAGTAAAGAATCGGTTTTTGGTTGATTTTTCTATATATTCAAAGAAAACATTATTTAATATGGAAATGTAAATGCGTGCTATAATTTACTCAATCTCTATATACTCACGCAGCGCACACCTCAAAGACGTTGTTCATCTTCAAATACTATCAATTTTCTTTTACCGGCTACCCAGCAAAACTAGTGTAAACATCATATATAAATTCATAAAAGCCAAAAAACTATTGCGATAAAATCTAAAAAAATTCAAAATTATTTATAATATACGTTTAAAAATAAACTCATAGTCGAATTTCGATATGGGAAAGTACACCCACAGTTTTATATTTAACGCCAAAAACGCATAATAATTTATACCGATAAACCGATTTCACCACTGGACATCGGGTAGAAACAAAGCATTTGCATTCAATATTAATTTTATCGACAGATAGTCGATAGAGCCGGTCGGTGAACTGGCCACCGTCGCCAGTGCATAAAGAACGGAGACAGTGTCGGGGATCGGCCGGCTCGGGCTGGTTATCTGTTTTTGGAACATAAAACGCTATTAATCGTCGAGCAGCGAAATTAGTGTAATCGGAAACCCCATAAATATCGGAGCTCACACCGCCCGCCTGCAAGCCGACACCGCGCCCTTGGATATCTCCTTTATGGTGACAAAGCTGTACTTACAAAGTTCAGAGCCTTTTCAAACAAACATATATTTCAGAAGGAGAATTTAAATAAAAAACCTGAAAAAATTGACCTTGATATTTATCATTTTCAATTTTATTTAAAGAGAATTTTTCCACAACAAAGAATACCGGGACAAAGGAAAATACCGGGTCTTTACAAATTATATGAAGTTTAGTTTTATCACGTTTACATCAAATTTCCTTTGATTATTCAAATATGATGAGATTTTATTTAATTATTAATTTGATCAAATATAAATTTTAACGGTTACATTAAAAATTCAATTGGTAAAAATGTTTTCCTATACTATAAATACATTTTTTTGAAAAGATTTAATAAAAAAAATTAAAAGCAATCAATGATAAAAAATTGCTAAGTATAATGTTAGGTAAGTGTTTTAGTAAAATAATTAAGTAGTTTTATTATATTTAATACTGTGTGACGTAAATTTTACAGCTGCGTACTAATATATCAAATGCACATATCAATATACCATATTATCAATTTAATTAAAATTTAATATTTTTTTTACGATATATATTGCTGTTTTATTATACTACGAGTATATATACTAAATAATTTCATTGAAGTTCAAGAATTCCTAAGGAAGCTATAAATCCTTGTGGTGTTTTATTTTTCCATAATGGCAGTGAGATTCTGCTCTGAGATAGTATTCCCATGAAGGACAACATAATAAATTAGAATGACACTCCACAGAGACTGAAGTATTCTTAGTCGAGAACCTCTGCCTACGCCGAATCCGTTTCAGCTTGTGATCATAATTAATTCGTGAAATGTTTAGTAAGAACATTTAGAACAATAAATTTCCTAGAATTTATTGTTGCCGAAGAACTATCTAGATTTATCTGACAGTCTACTTGACAAACTAGAGCAAGTCATTCTACATTTATTTATAAATAAAATAATGATTATAAGGTCCTCTGTAAATATATATTAGGATTTTCAGTTTTGGTATTTAAGTAATGAATATTATAGTATCATAGCATAAACATCCACATGGATTTGACAACATAATGGCTTGCCCATTTTCAAAGAAGCCTGACCTTAATTTGTTAGATAGTATTACCAATAATGGCTTCGGTCCGGAGGGGTTAATCTAAAAATATATCAACCCCCATGGTTTTATCTCTTTTGTTTTATTTCCTTTTAGTGTCGTTTATCTCGTAGACGGTTATTTTGACTGATTTTAAAAATGTACTTTTTTAGAAAATACGCTTCAAAAATATTCTGAAATTAGTTTTTATTGTGAATAAAATTCTAAATGAAATGTGTAGCAAGAAAAAATATCAAATAACAAATAGTTTTAGGTAAAAAAAAATATCATCGATTGCTGAGTATTCGATAATATCAACGTTTTATTTATCTGTATCAAACATTCTATTTTTAATAATCCTCCATGTAAATCGCGATCATATGATGTATTATACAAATATCTACCCAACTGAAAACACTGTACATTTCGTATGACAATGGCCAGGCACTGAATTATTTATAATTTTTTGATAAGATACCATCGTATTTACATGAACGTAATAGATAAACTAATCTAATACAACACGCCATATCCCGTATCGATTTCAAATTTGGCTACTGTGAGAGACCACCAGTGCGTCGGGCCGCAACAGCCACTGCGGCCATTAGGGCTCAGGACATCGTCGCGGTGGGACTTAATTATAGGCCGCGAGACCTTCCGGGCCTCCGGGGCGCTGCAGCCGCGTCATTACGGCTCACGCGGAGCCGCCGCGATATTTCACGAGGGTCGGAGCAGAACGGGCTGCAGTTACCGCCGCTTGTATCCATCGGCGGCACTCGCAGGACGATAAGACCCTTTTTATTTTTGTTGCGAGCCTTGCAGGAAACGAGATTGTCGAAGCGAAAATCTAGCAAATGTTTCTGAGCTTTTTGATAATACAACTTCTGCCCTTTGCTAAATGTGTTCGATATAATAAAACAATTTTTTTTTATGAAGTATTACCCCAATAAAAATGTATACTTATCATATAAGCAAAAAGCACATAAAAAATATAAATTATTATACATGGTATAATTTTGCCCCTGATGTATATTTGTGATTTTTTATTCATTTTCTGTATTTAAACAAGCTTCATAAACACCGCTGTCATATTTTTTTCTATCAAATATATTTTCCACAATAATGGTACACTCTCTGTGAATTATCGTTGTATGATGTTATTTTCGCTGCATTGTTAGTATTAGATTAATAATTATCCTCTGAATCTCGAAACAGAGAGTTTTCGATGGTGCAGTGTGCGAACCATGAATCACTTTATAGTACAAGCCATTTTAATTAGTGGGGATGGAACAAATTGATTAATCGTTAATGATAGTTTGCCGCGCACATTGATTGCGTCGCTTGTCACGAGGAAGTTGTAAATGTGCTGCGGGTTGCAGACGCACTGAAATTCAGGCGCCAACCATTGAATCCTTCGTAAATATTTACGTTTATCGCAGTTAATAATAACCAAGATCTTGTATTACGGTCGCAATGAAAATTCATCGTTTCCTTTACTATTATCGTTTGTGAAGAAACTTATTGTTGACATTAAAATATATGGATACATTTATTCCAAGTTCATACGGTATCCGAAAGCTTTATGATATTTATTATATCAAAATACTCAACAGGTTACATAAAGTTATAAAATATACACTTGGTTATAAAAATTATCCATTTTTAAAAAAGATTTTTACTAATTTAAATCCAAAAATTTATGAGAAAATAACACAAATTTATTTCAGTTAAACAATCGCTGATCACAAAAATAATGAAATTACATCCTACAACCTTAACAAATATTGATTCAATGCATTCACTATAGAATAATCATTGGTTTGATTAAATATTTAAAAAAGCACAATTCTCTACTTATATAAGTAGACTTTTTAATTTTTTCATGCGTGAATTGATTTTCTGAAAACAAATTATATTTTTAGAATTTCTTGCATAAACAAAAAATAAATCGAGAAAAAAATTACAATGCAATGTTCAAATTCGGATATTGATTTGGTGCCTTAGCAAATTTTGAGCTCAAGTTTTAGAATTTGAACTACCAATGTTATGTTACCAATGTTAGAATCACAATTTATAATATCACAAATTCCCCCAAAAATTATAGAGGCTCAGAACATATTATTTTAGTTTTAAATTTCATCAATTTATTATAACTTATTTTCATAAATCACCAATGATTGATTTCGTACAATATGCGGCGGTCAGACATCTATCATAATAGACAAATAACTTTAACCAGTACGTGGGAGGATGATTTTTAAAATACGGCCACTCACGATAAGCATCGCTCTCTCGGAAACAAGCTTATCAAAGGCTAGAGTAGCAGCCAACTTCCATTTATCATCATCGAATAACGGGTGGGGGGATGACGCAACAAAACGACGCACGATCAGCGCCATCCCCTGGTCCGCTCCACCGACATTATTCCAGACTACCCTAAATTAAGCTTATTTCCCAAAACTTGGCAAATTTATCCAATTTTTGCACCATCAATAATACACGTTCATAAATAATTATTACATGTAAAATTATCTTATAAAATGTTGAATTATAAATATAAAGACAAAAATATTTTGATTTGATTTGATATAATAGTATCTCAGAAACAATTAGAGCATATAATTTTTTTAAGCAATTTTGCAATGTTTTTTTTAATAGTGAAATTGGCAATTGTTACAATGTAAGTAATGATTACAAATGAATTCAAGAAATGACTTAAGTAATAAACCATCTCTTATTTTTAAAAATATGTGATTTAAATATGATTTGTAAAACAACGTTGATTTTAATCTAACAATTTTAAAATATGGTTAGAATCTTTACAACTATGTTACTAATCATAGAACGTTACGTTAACTGATAGAAACTTCATCCAAAAAGTATGGGTTGCCAATTTTTGGCATTTATTTTGAGTTACATAAAATGTAATACATTGAATTTTAAGTAAGAAATAAATTCAGTTTCGTAAAGTTGGCACCTTCGGCGTCATCTTTAGTACATTATACGTCGCTTTACCCCACTTTGTTTCGTTTTATTCTGTTTTACATAGTTTTTACCCGTCTGCCCCGGCCTGCGTACAGACTCGGCCGCACCCCATAACGAGCCGTCTCCTGCGGCGATGATAGATGACGTGGGAGGTCAACAGTTTGACAGATGAGGACTTTGAGACAGGGAACTTTCAATGTACATAATGCTTATATATTTTGAATCTTAAAAAGCTTATTGAATAGTGCAGAAAGTAAAAGCCGACTCTAAATATAATATAGATAATGTTTTGTGATTTTTTTGTACAATAGTCTATATTTCCGATTAAAAATCTTAGGAAGAAGATTCACGAGTAATAATTAAAATAGCTTCATTTAATACTCATCAGTATTTTATAAATGTGCACTGGAATCCTTAACTAAGAAAAATTGGGATATCATGCAAGTATTTATGTGCAAATAAATTTTCATATATATGATTGGAATTCTCATTTCTGCGATTCAATACTCTCATCCGGGGCAGAACTATTAAACTTAAAATACCCTTCCGTTGCATTGCAGGGAGGAGAATGCTCCCACTATGCGAGCGGCTCATTGGCCGCCGATGCAGTTTTCTGTAAGTCTGTAAAAACATTTCGCAAGTCAGCTTGTTTGCTGACGCTTTCCAAGACGTGTTCTCGATCCGCCGTCGATTTCAGGGCTACCATATGAAAAAACTGAAATATAGAATTTAAATATACATTGAACGCGACACACAGTCTTGAAATGTTAAGCAATAGCTTTAATTTAAATAAAAATACACACAGATAAATCTTTCTTCAATATTTTTGAATAAGTTAATATCCTCACAATTATAACGTAAAACTCTCAATGCTTTAATTGTAAAAAAAATTTTATATAAAAGCGTAAAAATAAAGTTTTATAATACTCAATACCATTCTGCGTTATGGAAAATTTATTGAATCATTTTGAGCAAGGAAAAACTTATGGTTTGAATGGGGTAAATTTATCTATTTGTATGCCTCATAGTAACCCTGATAGCCCCGCGGTCGCTGGCAATCAGCAGACCGCTGACCGAAGGGTTTCAGCTTCTAGTTCCCAACCGACTGACGCCGAATCAATAATGGTAACATGTTTTTTTTCCCTGGTATAATGAGATCCGGTGGAGGCGAGCCACGGGGCGGCCGCCCTCGCTCGTTAGTTTTTAAGTGCCAAACCGGGCAAAACGGCGCTCTAATATCGGATGAGAAAGACGAATAGAAGTTTGCATAACGTGGCAATGCTACGTTTGGTAGCATTTGAATACATTTTTTGAGCAGTTAGTTATATTTTAAGGCTCACCTTGTATAGACACGCACAACTGGTTTGTTCATTTTCTATTTTTTAGGTGATGCCTCAACAGCTCTAATCGGAAAGTATTATATTTAAGTATAAATATCATACTATATATTATTCATATACAGAAGTGTTTTATTAAATTGAAATTTCCATATCAAGTAAAAACTACTTTGTATAATTTTAAAGTAACTTAGTATCTCTTCTTTGTTATAAACGTAACACCGAGAGTACGTAATATCACTTTGAAACTATGCAAACATGAAACTTATTAAGTTGACTTAATAAAATGCAAAGTACTGATTGCAACTTTGTCTTAATTAATGCAACAAACTAGTTTCATAACACAAACCAGATGCTTTTAAACGATACATCTTTCTTCTTATTATGAAGTTACTTCCTTAAGACTTTAAAGCATCGATAGATATAGAAATTTTATTTAATTCGACGAAATTAAAACAATGCTTTAAATAAAAATACTTTTGTGATTTTCCCTCATTTTGTTTTTTATTGGTGTCTAGATTACCACCAACATATTTCGATGTCATTTTCAATAGAAATTGGTCTTAAAATGCCAACGAAACAGATTGGAAAAATCTGTCCCTATTAAATAACAAAACGTTAAATTATAATTTAAAGTAATACGTTTTAATAACTTATAAATTCAACCTAGATACGAAAAGTTATTAATGAAAATCGATATGGAGTTTACTCGTACGATTATCCGGCTTAAAAAATATTGCCAGTTCTCACTACATATATGTTCAAACCTTCAGCAAGAGGTACAATACATTCTCTTTGTACAGAACTATAGAAAACTTTAGAACAGATTAAGTTTTTTTTTTCAATTTTGGTGAGCAGTTCGCCTCGCCAGTTGCAGCTGCTTGTAACAAAATTAAGACATCTAGTGGAATTCCTGTGAGCGCTGCAAACAAAAATTGTATTTTTTTTCACTCAGTTTTTTTGCTTTCTCCGGATAGTACGCTTTTATTGTTGAACATTCATGTAATTAAATAATACTAGGTATTTAAAATAAATATATTTCAAACTTTATGCAAACAAACATATTTTTGTTAATGTTATTTGTTTACACTTCCATTGATAAATAAATTGAAATCAATTATTATTACCTCAATATATATTTTTGAGAATTAAAATATATATTAATTCTTTAACAGCATTTTAATATATACTAAGCCAGTAAACGATCTGGCCAACGTTCTGAAAATTTCTTGTATGTGCGATTAAGAACTGCTCTATTTTGGTAGACATTTCAGGCAGTCCAAAAGAGCTGCATCTGAGAATCTATCTTCATTAAAAAACCAATTAATCTTTCTAGTCTCTTGCTGCTTAAGTAAAGCGATAGTAATTATTTTTTATGTGATTAAGCACATTTTTTCATACATTGAAAACGATTAAAGAAAACTCTCAGAAAATATCATCGTGACTTGTGAGGGATTCGAACCCACATCCCCAAGCTTTCATGGCCGGTGCATTTATCCAACTATGCTAACGAGCCACTGCAATTTAGTGAGAATTTTTAATAATCATAATCTACATATGAACTAATATGCTCGGGCTAATCAATATTTAATGATTTGCAAGCACTGGACTTTTTAATTAAAGTAACAAGTGAAGCATTTTTATATCCAAGTCTGGTTATTATTATTTTTAAAATCTATTGATGTTTAGCCGAGACGCGCACCATTCAATTATATTAATTTTAGATTAATGTCAATCTGAATGCGTTTTTATTTACCCATGCAGGTATTAGTATGTTTATGTGATTAAGCACATTTTTTCATACATTGAAAACGATTAAAGAAAACTCTCAGAAAATATCATCGTGACTTGTGAGGGATTCGAACCCACATCCCCAAGCTTTCATGGCCGGTGCATTTATCCAACTATGCTAACGAGCCACTGCAATTTAGTGAGAATTTTTAATAATCATAATCTACATATGAACTAATATGCTCGGGCTAATCAATATTTAATGATTTGCAAACACTGGACATAAACATACTAATACCTGCATGGGTAAATAAAAACGCATTCAGATTGACATTAATCTAAAATTAATATAATTATTTTTTAACAACTAATTTACTTACACTGCAATTAGTTTCTGAGAGCTGTGTTGGAAGAAGGGAAATTGCTTCTCCACGTTGTTATACAAGTGCAGTATAACTTACAAAAGTGTTATTTACATATTTTACTAGGCAAAGATAACTTAGTTAAGTCTGCTTATTAAAAATTTAATAAGCAAAATTTTTAAATTAAAAACATTTTATTAAAAAAATGTGCACTTTTAGTTGTAATTCGCACAACACTTCATTGTTGTCTAAATAACTCCAATAAACTTCCATATAATAATTTTTGGTGATTAAAACTAGAAATGCTACAACCTTGCGTATTTGTCAAATACCAATGAATAAAATATTTTTATACTCTAACCTGGTATATATTGTGTATTAAAACACATCGAAAATGAGGTAACTATTTAAAGTGTAACTTTGGTATTGTGATTTTCTAGATAAAGATGTTTAATATACGCCAGTCGAGAAGTTAACTTAGAACTACTAAGACACAACAGTTTTAATACTGAACTTTGTGTACACAAATAGTTTTAACTTTAAAGTATGTATAAAGTCGTGAGATACCTATGAGACCGGTTTACTTTAGTAAGTTTACCCTCTGAATTCAAAACACGATATAAATATCAAATATAAGGACATTTTTGACAAAATACTTTTACCCATGAATTTATTTTTTAAACCTTATATATAATTGGAATTATATAAAGGAATTATGACTGATGGTACTTACTGTATGGAGTCATGGTTTCGAAACTTCTTGCTTCTGAAGTATAAGGCTGATGCTGATCCAACTACAAGGAAGATCATTGCAAGAGCACAGGCAGCCGCCACGTAGAAGGTTCCACCTGAAGTCACCAAAGAGTCTGCTGCGAGACGCACAGAATCATTGCGAGACGCAACTGGAGGTCGAATGTCTGAAAAGAAACCAGTTTTAAAGTGAATGTTGGCGCCTACTTTTACTCGTGAAAACTTATTAGTATACTCTCATTTGCTTTCATGATTATGTTACTTGTTTGTAGTGACTTTTATTTGCGTTGCTTTCCTTGATATAAAATTCCATTAAAAACTCCACTGCCAATCCAAGTTAAAGCAATTCGCTTTTCATAGAGAAGAGAGGCACCACTTTTTATGGGCTTACACATCGAGAAGTGGTGAAGTTGTGTGAAACACAACCACCTACACCATTATTATATGACTCTTAAAGAAAACTTTCTCTATCATCTTAGACACCTACCAGAGAAGTTTGAATAGTATCCTTACTTATAAACATTGTAGAAAACATAAAAAAATATTTTCTATATCCTACTGAAATATCAATAATTGAAATTTCTAGAAAAGTATTAATATGTTATAAGTGAGATTTAATAATACGGTTCATGTGTGACTTTTTGAAAAGACTTTTATTTTATATGTGCAAGATAGAGAAAGCTTTTCTAAGAACGTGTTCTTTTTCCTCGAACAAGAACGAGAGAGGTATAGGATTATAATATAGAATAAAGCAATTTCTTCAATATCTGTAATCTGGGCAATCAGTTTCTTGACAAAAGGAAAGATCCTCATATGTCTGAAGACAGGGGCGGCTAATAAAAACACCCCTATTAGTTCCTGGACACCCCCGAACAGGGTAGAACTCGGAACATAAAGGTCTCTAAGTTTTCTTTTATATTGTTTGTAAGAAATATGCGACTTGGCGTTAGTTTTATTAATATTAGCAATATTACGTTTATTAGTATTTGTTCTGTAATTATGATTCAATATAACTTTGGTAACGTTTGACGTTGAAAATGCCTTTCTTTTTAAAATGTATAAACATATTTTATTTTATATTCAAAAAGTTTTTTGGTGTATTTTTTAAAACCACAAAAGGAATTACGATGGTTTTACGAAAATTCAAAATAAATCCGTTGATAATTTACCAGAGAATATGCTTCATTATGAAGATTCATGCAAGTTTATGGGCAAAATCTCTCAGCCCTTGTAAATGCTCAGTACTAGCAACCGGCACCCTCTCAGCCTAAGAGCACCCCAGCTCAGATGAGGGGCAATTACCCTCTGATCCTCTTAGTTCTGGGACATTTTTCCAATTTATTTTGACCAGATTATCTTCGAGTAATTTCGAAGTTCCACATTTCAAAAGGAATGTACTTGCAGGCATTGGTCAAGGGAGTTTATTAGTTTTTCTTTAGAAATACTACAAATACACGGTGCATACAACTTCTTTGGTTTGAAACAATTGAAGCAGAATAATTTCCTTTTGCCATTTTCAATTATCAAAAAAAATAATAATGAAGTAAACATATTTATTTCATGAAATTCATAAATTATAACACATTTATTTGATATGAAATATTTCCGCATTTTTACCCGTACAGGTTAATTGTGTGTACAACATGTTTAAAAGAAATCGATTCATACATGAACGATAAGAAAAATTCCCAATTTTCAGTTCTGACTCATATCTCAGCCATGTGTAGTATCGATTTAAATAACCGTGACTCTCTGACTAAATATAGTTTTGAATTGATATATATATAAATATATAATCGATATACCTGGTTAACCAGTTTAATATATTCATCTAACGTTTGTTAGGGACATCGGTTTTACACTTAAATATAGCAATAAGAATTCTTACTCAGTGTCAGAGACAAAGTGGATGAATTGGATCCAGCACCCGGTCGCACAGACGAGGAAGTATGAGTTTGAGTCCCACTTGTATTTAAAAAAAATGAATTTCTTCATCGTATTACGTATGAATCGATTGCCAAAATCATATTGTATGCATAAGGACACATTACATAATTAGACTGATTTAAATATACTACACCCAAAGTTATTAATTAAATTAATTACAAAAAATAAAATAAATCTTAGTTACTCTTTGCCGCATTTTTTAAAAAATAAATATGTGTTTTTTCATATTTATTTATTAATGAAATAAAAAGCCACCTTTTGTAAGGTTTCGGTCCCAAAGAATTTGTTTATTAAATATCGCTGAATTTTATGTTATATTAGATATTTAATTGTTTTTCGTGAGAAAAATCCAATTGAGACGAAGTTAGTTATAGTTTACATTGATTTGAAATATAATGAATTTGCTTGATATTATTATACTAACTAAATCGTTATTTATTTTTTATTGCGTTTAAGTAGAATTATAGAAATAAGTATATTTATATATAACATTAAAATATCATTTTTCAAAGTACCAAGCAAACACATAAACTTTCCGAATAATGAAAATGACGATAAGATCTTACGTTTTGTATTCCCAGAAAACTTCAACAGGGCAACAAATCACAGAAAAAGTCTTCCGGGCCTAGAAAGTATTACAATATGTCATGATTACACCTGCACTTGGAGGAGCCGAGGCGGCTTCCTGCGGCGCTCTCCGCACTCACCGGCTCCAAGGCTCCCCTATTGCGATATAAAACCTCTCTCCCCTGGGCCAACAAGTTTGTTTTGCCGCGACGTCATCCGCGCCGCAGCCTTCTTGCTGCTTTTTTCCTCTCTCCCATCGAGCGTTGCAAATTCGCTCTTTACAAATTATTAACAGAGATTTACTTCTTTCGCTTGAGTGACTTTGCGCTACTCTAAATACGCACTTCCTGTGATGATATTACTCTTAATCGCTTGAAAGGTTTAAAATCGAAACACTATATGTATTTGATCATAAAATAAATTACACTTATTGAAAATGCAATCAAGCAATTAAAAATTTTACATTGCATATTTTATTATAATATATTTAAAATAAAATAACTTTTTGCTTTCATGGATTTTTACTTTTCCTGTCACAGATAAAATATTCACAGGTGAAATTTTATGATAAATATTTCCTCATCAATGTTATGATTTATTGCTTTAGATAAAAAAATATCAGATATCGATTTATAATTATATTAGATGTTGAATAAATACATAAAATATAAAAACTACCTTTGAAAATATGTATGTACTATATCGATAAACAAGACATAAAATTAAAAACCCAAAGCCAGTATTTAAAATAGTTATTAATTGTTTAAAATTAATAAAACTAATTTGAATTTTTTGTTAGAACTTATTTTATCCGATTAAATCATCTTTTTAGGAATGTTGTCTATATCAGAGATGACATCAATCCTAAATTTATTTGACTGGAAACGCCTGTGGAGTCTTGTTGCTTATAATATTTAAATATTTCATGAGACAAGCAATTTAAATATATACTTATTTAATAAACTAAAATAAACTTTCCATAAATCTTTGTCGAAAAAAGTTTGCTGGTGATAGGTATAAAAAATAAAATTTCTCTAATTAAGATTTTTTTTGTCCGTGCATAAAATAAGACAAATGGCGGAAACATCTCAAACCAAACAACGCTTCTCTATCATAGCCTCATGCTCTTGGAGAATAGAGTGGTCGTGTAAACTTAAATACTTATAAGAAATTCAATATTTTTGACAGAGAGTACTTGGTGGAATTCCATTTTAATATTTTGAATAAAATACTTGAGTGATTTTCCACATTTTTGTTTTTATTAGTGACCGGTTTCGCCAACCTTTCACGTTGGCATTATCAAACATTTGATAATGCCAACGTGAAAGGTTGGCAAAACCGATCACTAATAAAAACAAAAATGTGGAAAATCACTCAAGTATTTTATTCAAGATATTAAATACTTATAATAAAATTAAAATTCAAACAAACATTTAAATTCAGTGAAAAAAAGCTTTAATAACAATCTCAATTACTTTTAGTCATTAAAAAAAAATCCATTTGACATATATTTTAATGAAGTAACCGAATAAATATTCTAAATTGTGTAACTTTAAATAAATAAACCCATAAAACTAAAACATGTTTGAAAACGCTATTCATCCATTCCTTTTCTTATACAGACAATGCGACATGCAATATGCATGTTTTCTGTCAGTTTCACAGATATTTAAAAGTCTTCGTTGTAATTAATTTAAGTAAAATCCCATGAAATATTTTAAAACAAATAAGAACTAAAGGCTTGACGAGTCTCGGATGCTTGTAACCGAAGTACAATAATTAATAAAAATGATTCACTATGAAATAGAAACTACAACAAGTGTTCTTATTGGACATACATTGACTTGAAATAAACAAATTAATAATCCATAATCAAATTAGTTTTTTTTATTGAAAATTAATATTTTGTTAAATAAACTGTATTAAATAAACTTTTAAATTTAAAAAAAATTGTAACAAAAAAATATTTTACTATTTGTATCGATTCTGCTCCAATTTAGTTTTAGAAGTCTAGACTGAATTTCAGTGAGTTGGTACGTATTCTCTTAGAATACACAATGTATAAACTAAACTTGTTTTGACAATATTATCATCCTTCCGCTACGCCAGGAACCTTTTCGCTCCCCACAATACATGTCTCGGTTGAATGATAACGCAGAACAATATAATAACGATTACAACTAACTAAGTATGTAATTTCTACATGGTCGTATCAATATTCTCTACATTTAGGAGATATAAATTATTTTAAGAATAAATAATAAAGCATCTGTTCAATGTGCCATAAATATAAAAATTTTCGAGACCCAGTTAGGCTGGAGGTTTGCTGTTTCAAAACATCTATTGTTTTAATTAATCATTCTGTCTTCACTTAATGGACACGGCTTCTTAAAAACAAAAACAAACGTCGGCAAGCACTCTGCCTGCTTAAATGCGAATAGTAAGGACGTATTTGAATAAGTCCGGACGGGAGTGATATTGATGACTCGGCAGCTTGCCGCCGCCCCTGCGATCATTTTTCTCGGCCGCCATGATGTGATTCTATTGAAACAAATGCTCCGGCAGCATCCCACCACGACAAGCCACTGCTTACTCACTTCTTTTGTTTCCCAACTAAGTAATAATAATGCCTCATCGCCAGTGCCGTAGTGTAATTCACGAAAAAAATTTAGCGAAGGTACCAAACAGCCGCACCGCTCTAAGTACTCGCGGTCTATATGAAAGGGCAGGTTTTTCCCTAAGATTAACCCAGATTCCAAGAAAATGAAGTAAAATAGGACATTTTTTATAATAAATTAGCGCTGATGTAGCCTTTTACATTAACAGTGTGCTTTTTAACCTACATTTCAAAGCTATTTAAAACATCCGTACAAAATAGGTTCTTTTGAAAACATAATATTCTGTAAAAAAAAAATAATATTCAATATATTTTTTTGGATCAATGACAAACTATAGTCAACAGTCTATTAATGAGAAATTATTTTGTTTGTCTTATTTTTATTATTGGGATAAATCTTAAATATTCCGAAACAAAAATGTTTTTTTTTAAATCACGCTGTGTTTATAAATGATCTTAGTATGTTTAGTTTAAAATCTAATGTGATCATAATTTTATAATATCATGGAAATTTTAAAATTACCAAAAGCCTCGTTCATTTACATAATGATATATAACGCCGAAGTTATTAGTCAAATATACATTACCAAAGGTAAATGTATTTTACAGAGTATAAAAATCTCGCCTCCTTCTCTCAGCCACTGGGATATCAAAAAAGGCCGCAGGCGCTGGACGGGCAGGTTTTTTTATAAGTATTATTAAAGCAAAAATGTGACTCCTCTTGCTTCGCGAGAAAATTCTCTCTCATTCCTTTTAACTATCAGTGGTTTTGACAGCAATAATGGGAAGAAAGAATTTCTTACTTTGTGTATTATTCAGTGTAAGAATATACTAAAAAGTTTTTTACTAGTTCATCTCACAATATATAATAAAATTTTTGAAATGTCGACAAGACGTGTAAGCAGAGAGGTATTTATAAATGAAATTTCATCGTGGTTTTTTTACAGTAGTACAGCTTTTACAGAAATATTCCAACATATTATGATAATAAATTCACGGAAACATGAGTTCCTCCTCAAAGTTCTTGTATTCTATAGAGTGAAATATATTATATTTATATATATATATAAACACACACACACACACACGCACACACACACATATATATATATACTATATTATCAGAAAAGTGTTTTTTTAGATGGCCATTTTATGCTGCATACAAAGGAAACTTTGGTAAATGTTCTGTGATCTTGAACCACCAAATTGCTAAAAAAATAAAGTACCAACTGAAACCGCGTATTCAGCCAAAACTCTGACATTAGTCTAAATAGGTACTATTCGACATCTTAAATACAATGCACCCCTATCTGCGAAGAATCCCGAAAGCGAAACCAGCCACATGCCACATTACAATGCTTACGCGCTGGAGTTCTTATGCTAGCAATGCATTAGTCTGACATACGACCTAATGGACCGAACCCATTAATAAAACTTCTTCCTCTGCCAAAAGATTTTATAGCGTCTGTAGAAAGTTTTCTATGAAACCGAAACCAATGAACAGGAACCGTAAACTACTCACACATCATTCAGTAGCATTTCCCCTGTTTTGTAGTTTGTTCAACTCTAGAAAGTTCGATGAGTTTGGATTAGAAAATATCCGAGGAAATTAAATAAAGCAAAAACATCTCTCTTTTAGGTAGGCAGTTCTGTGGTTACTTTGGTAATACCATTATAAATATTACTGCACAACTATGTTTTCCTGTTACGTTATTTAATTATATCTAGATAAATAAATACAAACTGTTAAGAAAAAACCACAGCAAAAATTATACTATTAAAATTATAATGAAATTTCGGTTAGTATTTGCGAATAAATTTCTTATCTATCAGACTCTAATATTTTGTTCTACTATCAGTCTAACATTGTAATATTTAAAGTAAGACAATATTTATAAAAAAAATCATAAAATCACGTAGAAAATACTTAAATGTTTTCGATTGTATGAAGAAATAATCCTTAAATTACGCTGAGCCCCGCAAAGCCTCCAAGTTTTGCAGTCAAATTATGGAAATAATAAATAAGCAGTTAAACAACCCCTTTATGAGGAAGATCCTCCCTCAAATGTGATTCTAAAGGAGTCTCTCTGCTGGTGACGTAATTCCCTTGTCGTCTTGAGGGCAAATAACATTCAAATAAATATACAGGGGGGGAAATCGCACCCAAATCGCCTGCCAATGACGCGAGAACAACTGGAGGGGTGGCTACAAGGTGATTGAAAACTTTTTGCATTATAGCACTCAGTTCTTATATTACCCGAGCAATATATTTCAAGAAGTTCTCTTTTCCACTATTTTATATACTTCTATTTAAGGTTTATTTTAAGTTGTTATGAAACTTATTTTCTATAAATATTTTATTTTTATAGTTTATATTAAATAACATACTACGAAGATATATTGCATACTTTGACTTATCAAAAGCAATATAATAGGAAGCTTATTCTTAAACGGAAAAACTTCATTAAAAAAAAATGATAGCGGGTATATGCAAACAAAATAATTTAAAAAAACCACTTAATAGTATAATAATTTTTAATATTATATTTATGATTAATAAAAAGTAAACGAAAAGAATAAAATAAAATAAAAATAATAAAATCATGAATTATGCTCAACAAATGATATCTGAAGCGCGTTCGTTGAATTTTGGATGTATAATTTGAACATTATTTTTATTTATTATATTTTACTGTAGGCATTAGATTTCATTAATACTATAAATGTATTAATTAACAAACTGTCTGCACGGCTGGGAATCCTTCAGCACTCAACTCTAAACACTTCTACCATAATGCATCCCGGGTGGGGACGAAGTGTGGATACTTGTGTCGGACACTCAAACAAATTAACTGGAGGCCTGGCCTGCGTGGGGGCAGATTGATCGGCGTCACCCTCCCCCTGCCCCAGCCCCAGCCCCACCCCCAGCCCCAGCCCCAGCCCCCGGGGTGCCGTCAAGGGAAGGGAGAAAAACCTCGTATCATGAGCTAAGCGCTTAATACGTCGTTTTTTTCTACAACTTTTTCTCAGTCTTTCTTACACGCTATTTTTTTTAAATATAACTTTAGCACAATACTTTCGTGAAGTGTTTTCAAAGTAGATGGGTATTACTGATTTGGCTAATGTATACTGAGTTGTTTAAAAATGTTAATATACAGGATTGCTATCGTCACGCATTATGATTTTTATAGGACATACTTATAATAACAGAAAGCGTGTCATGTGCGTTAACCCCAATGCCCAATCTCTATTTTAGTACGATATTTGCTGTAGTGGAAAAGTATCGCCACGACGACACCAAATGATTCTGTAAGTCAAGTATTGAATTTTAATCAAAGGAGAAATGTTTATTTTTATATAGTACTATATACAAAAACACTCGTTGAATACATTATCTTATAACAGATTGTTTTTTTAATAGTCTGGAATCTGTGATGTGTATTCTAATTTCACGTCTTTTGAGGTATAAAATTAGCATACAGTATTACTTTAATAAAATTGCTGTTTTATTTAAGGGGATACAAAACTTCCAAATGCTTGAAACATAATAAAAAAAACATGAGTAAGAAAGTGGCGGTAGTCACATACGTATTATTTACACGGAATCCAGAGCAAGGTAGAAATAATATTTTTTTTAACGGACGTATCATTTTACTTTAATAATCAATTGTCTGCTGTCAAATGTATTGAAGTGATAACTGCTTTGTTCTAACAAAAAATATCGAATTGATGGAACCTTATCTCCATTTATAAATTAAGCATGCCACTTTAAAGCAACAGCACAATAAATTTTCTAAACCTATTTTTTTACAGTTAGAAAATTTTGGTTGATTAACGTATTTTTGATTTAAAAAATAAAATATTTTACTGTACATTTATATCGTATAGTAACGCCAATATTTCTTATAAAACGGAGTAGGCGCAGTAATATGAAAGTACTTAAGCCAGATTGTCTTTTCAATGCTCACCGCAGCTCTATCCATAATAGTTTTCAAAACAAAAAAGCAAGTGTAAAAGCTTTTCACGAGAGAGGCTCGAGCGCTAGGAAGTGGGTCATACCTCTGAGACATATTTTGTTCCTCCTGATGTTGAGGCGCGTGTCGTCGTGGAGGCTGTCGGGCGCGCTGATGTTGAGCTGCAGCCTGACCTGGATCTCCGCATCCCGCAGCCCCGAGCACGGCAGGCTCACCCTGAGGATCAACGAAAACTGGAGATACAACCTTGTTATTTTTCATGAAAATATATGCCTCGCATTTGTGTTTTGGGCTAAAAAAATTTAAGCTAGCTCAAATTATGTCAAATAAGTAAACGTATACAGTAAATAAAGAATAATAACAAAGATGAACTAGTTATGTTGTATTTTATAAATTTAAATATATTATGTTACAGTAATATTACAAAATTGTAAACCATCCCTCGAAATTGACTGTTATTGAAATAAATAGTTATTAAAACAAAAGTTTGATAAATCGTTAAAATTGTAATTAAAACAATAAAAAATACAAGCGAATAATAAAATGTAGATTTTAAAAAATACCCTTTCTTACGTGTTGTTTTGCTTTCTCGCTTCAAAAAATCACAAAATAAGCTTCAAGAATTTATTTTAAATAAATAGTAAATATATAAAATAAAACTAAAACTTGAGCGAAAATAAAGTGGGACAAAATCTCTTTATATTCAATGTGATCTTAGGAGTAGGCCATAAAGTTAAGGGAACGTAAATCTAAGAGTGATCCAAGCATACAAATGAAACACCGGAGGGTCTGTTTTAAGACTCACCTGAAAGTTTGCACCTTGACCGGCACCGTCCCCCTCTCGGATATGTTCACCTGCGGGGGCAGCAAGGCGCCCTGGCCCTCGTACAGTATGGAGATCACGTACGGCAACTGCGGAAGACAAGCAACTTGAGCGCCAGAACTTGGACTCTTCCACTAAAAGATAACATTGTATGAAACTGACATGTACACTATGTGTTGATGATGATACGACTGTAAAAAAAAACACCATATATAGACTATTCTTCTATCCTAACTTTATTTACAAAGGTCTGTCAAGTAAATTTATCACACGTAATTTAACTATAATACATTTTTACACACTATTTTTATATTATCGCATTACCTTTAAATAGGAACATGAAATTTTTAACTGAAAATATCAAATCCATATTTAAAATATTACGCTTGAAATAATTTGAAATCCATGGATAATTTAATGCCAGTTGATAGTTAATTAAATCGAGAACAAGAATAATTTGATTATTGAGTAAATATAAATAAATAAATCAAGTGATGAATAATTATTTCTCGTGAGAGGTATTAAAAATATCTTTGAAAAAGAAAATTAAAATATAAATTATTTTAAGGAAGGAAAAAAAGAAAGCGAACCGTTTTTATTAAAGAAAGTTTTTACAATTTTAAAAGCTTAGTCAGTCAATAAAATTTCAGTTATTGAAAAATCACAAAATATTAAGAATTGGTAATGAAAAATTAATTCTGTATTTTTAACTTTTTATAATAATAAATTTTTGCATCGAATCAAAAAACCACATGAAATATATATAAGTTTAACATTACTTTTCATTAGCAATTTCAGATAATATAAACGAATCTTGTCAACACTCTAATCAATAAATTTTATCCATCTTTGATAATAATGCTGATAATTTTTTTGTGCTTCGTTCATTTCATTTGTATTGCATTATACCCTTTTGCATGAATCTTGAGAAAGACACATACTGAAATATGTAAAAATGTTGACAGCTAACGATATTATATCATTATATATATTATGTACTATATTTAATCAAACAACTATGTGAAAACCAGGTTTTCTCTGTTAATAAAATACGAGCTGGAAAAGTTTAATAAACTCATTAAACGTACATAGGTAAATAAAGCGTCATGTGAAATCACAGAGCCGGTCTGCATTCATAACAACGCCAATATAATCCCGATGTGCTTCAAAATCGTTCGTTATTGGATACCAGTTATTAAAAATACAATACATAACGCATGTGAAACAAATGGTTTTTCAGATATTTACAATAATCAGCTTATTGAAAGCTATAAATTCTACTCCCATTGTATATCGATGTATACGACGCAACATAGATGGATTTATCTATTTAAATATTATAAATAATAATTTTTCAATAAAATTGCATTATTACTCATACTCATGTATTTGATAAGTTTCTATGTAAACAATCCACACATGAAGTGTCACAATCGACCTAGCAATTTGTGAATGGCTTCATACTTGCGAAATATTTTTTAGATAATTTTCATTGCTGAAGCAATTTCCACAGTAAACTGTTGGAATTGATTACCTTAAAATATATTGAGTACAAAGTAATCGTGTATGAGTAAAAAAAAATTGATTAATTAAATATTTAAAATACTTGGTATGGTAAAAATTATTTATTCAAATTAAAACACATAAAACATTCTCTGTTTCATTTTATTAATGAGCGATGAAAATATTATAAAACAATTTTTTTTTCATTAATAATGTTTGAAAAAATACTGTTTTCAGGTTTTACACTGAGAACATTTGCATGTACCGTGTTTTTTTGGTATTTCTTATGAAAAATTAATAATTAACCCTCTCATCTAATGCCAACAAATACATTATTTTTTTACTCAAAGATAAATAAATAAGAAAATTGTCCTTGATCTACCTTAAATGTATAGTACAAACCATTTCACTTCTTAATAAAAATTATGTTCAGTTATAAATTTAACAAATTTACTTGTAAAAAAAATATATAATAAGCGATCAAAATTCATATTTTTCATTTATCATTTCTCTATTGTGCTCGGTAGAGTGAAAATAATTTTTAATTTTAGCAGAGGCAGCGCGATGAATATTTACAGATTAATTATTCAAACGATTATTGCAAAAATAAAATCAACAATCCAGATCATAATGAAACGAGTGTTTATTTTGAATATTTACGAACTGGACAACGTGCATGTGCTGATTTATTTCGCTTAATAAATACCCAGGTTTCAAATGACGTGAAAATTATAAATTTATATTAGTAATTAGTATAATAATAATATATTTTGTGTAAATATCTCTGTTATTAAAAATATAGGTACACGAGTTTAATTATCTGTATCTTAATATATCTTGTTAGGTTTTATTATGTGTATATTCTTAAATAATTTATTAGCTATAGTTATGCAATATACTATGGATTAATATCAAATCCTATCGTTGTTATTCTTCTTTATATCTGACAACCCTCTTGAACACCATGTTTGACATCGTAAAACAGTAGAAGTAAATGATTTTTTTCAAACTGCATTCATTTTGGTCATTTTTGTGAGCAATTATTACGGATCAACGTTTTTATTTTTGAAATACGATAAATCTGTCGTAGTTTACTCAACTAACATGCTTTGAAAATACGCCGCCAACACTGTTAAAGAGAATTGCTTGCACACTAATGGTTGATGACATCTGCAATATTGGATTGAGCACAACTGTCCAGACATAACCGGAAAAAAAACAGTAAAGACTAGAGTTTGAAATTAATTTTACTCAGGTAAAAAATAATGCAATGGCACAGCCGTTTTTCTATAAAAATACAAACTTTCGCCAATTAAATAATTTTCATTAAATTGCTTATTTTTTCCCATACATTTATAATGTAAATTTAATTAGGATCTGTATCGCTAATCCTGAAATAATGGTACTGAAATGTTTACGACACTTATTTGCATTAATAAAACAGTAATGGATTCACCAGTCGTCTTTTTAAAAAAATCAATATATAATAAATAGATTTAATGTTTATTTCATCGTTTTTTCATGTCTGTGATTAAGAATGCAAGTAGTTTTTACCACTTGGCAGAAGTATTTTATAGAAATACCGGAATTGATCTGAAAACATAAAAGTTATGGCAGATGGAATTTGAATAGAAGTTCTTTAATAATAAAAAAATACTAATTTTAAAAACAAAACAGAAGAATTAAAGTACGTTGTTAAGAAAAAATAAATAGCTTTTTATATTTCTAACCCTAATAAAAGTTTTCAGATTTCTTCTTTCTTTTTAAATCATGTAGTCAGTTTGTGCTGTCATTATTGTTAAATATAAAATGCCATGAAATAATTATTTGGAATACTCAGAAGTACATGTACGCAGGTACATAAGCAGCTAACAACAAGATAATTGAATAAGCACAGAGCTCGCAGAATAAGGAAGCCGTGACTGGCGTTAAATAAAACAGTAGGCTTGAGAATTAATTAATTGCTTTCCTAATACAATCTTCCCGTGTTGTAAACCGGGATTAGCCCGTGACCCCCTCCCCTCCCGCCCGGCGTCTGGGGATCAACCAACACAATGCTTATAATCCCCATAATTAATTCTCCATCTGATATCAAGAGCTCGAATCCATGGATTGGTTTTGCCTGTCTATAGCGTGTTATTACTTGCACGTTTGTAGTTGCTTGCATACCATCCTGTAAAATATGGTTTTAATATTAAATTTGTTTTAAAGCACCATTTTAGCCTCAGTAATGAAGTCAAATACTCGTTAACTCGTCTAGCAACAATTACATATCAAGTAGATCATAATTAATAATTTAATTTAATCATTCGATAATTTCACTTGCAGTATCTTAGTCTATCGAGTACCTGGACATATTGTTGACTTATTAATCCAAGACGGATATATTGAATATTCAATAGTCATAAGATGCCGGCGATTTGCATCCCGGTATATTTAACTGGACGTTGAAATCAATAACTATATTTCAATAGGACAAGAAATGCTACTGTACTTCGTATCATTTACTTCCTGGCTGACTCATCGGTCAGCGTTCACTAACACTCCTAAATCAAACCCCATTAGTATTTACGGTTTTTCTTAATTTCAGTCTTACCTCTCGAATTAGCTGAATTAAACAGAATGATGATATCGATCTAATGTATATAATATATATTTAGTGCATACAAAATATTGAAAAAACTCACTAAAAATCAAGGTTGACTCAATGATTTGCTTCTAGTAATAAGAATGTATTTTCTATGTATTCTTGACAAATGAAGCGTATTATGTTATCATCTAAATACATGCGGTATTTCAGCCATGGATATGTTATACAAAACCTCGCCACAATCCTATATTAATAATAATTAGATCGTGATTTTACGGTTTACAAGAAGCATCTTGACGTATGTAATAAAAGGTTAGTGTAATAATTTATTCATTAATGACAAACAAGGTTATTTCTTTATATATTATGTCCTTAGAATTAATAACCAGCGAGGATGTCAATTGAGTGACATAAACCGCTAAATTGCCGGAAACATGAAAAAATACGCCATTGTCACGGACGGGGCACGGGGAATAACAAATTCCGGGACAATCATCCCTAAGCCGACGGGGAGGGGAGGCTTAGCTCCCTTGTTAGTGCTCGGCCCGCCGCCCTACACGCCCGCCCGTCATTTTAAAATCAGTCACCCGGGATGGAGTGCACCGGGAAATGTCGAGCGCCGCCCTTCCCGCCAGGACTTTATTAAGGACACTGCGGAGCGAGGAGACGCTATTGGAAATTATTGTTGCTGGAGGGGATTCATAATTATTGTATAAGGGCTACGTTGATTGCTCAAATTACTTTTTAATCATCCTTTGCCTTATCGTTGGAATTTTTTAGCATTAATTTCAGCTGTTTAGATTGATTTTCAAAACGCCAATTTATTATTCAACTTTTAAATATGTATCTAATAATTTTAAGGCCAATACTCCGTCAGCCAAAAAACCATAGTTCATAAGTTCATGGTTTAAAAGTTAGTGTATAAAAAATAGTTTTGTCTTATACGTACATTAATTTATATATATTTTTTTTAATAATGAAGCATTTGTTTTAAATAAAAACTTTTTTTAAAAATTATTTGGAATGAGATAAAAAATAATTATGATACCTGATCAAATAAAAAAATCGATAGAAATTCTATTTTGTTAGCCGATTTACAGAAAACCTGATACCAAAATGCGTTAAATTTAAAGGTACATTGTTAAAAGATGATTTTGAATCATTAAAATATATTTATATTCAATGTTAATAAATCCAGTAATTTTTTTTTTCAAACTAACATGAAAATAAATCTAAAAATGTATATATACTATAATACACATTTCCTATTGTGCCACTTAACAAAAGTATAATAAGTTTCTACAGCTTAAATATATTATCTCTAAACAAAATTTGAATATCCAAGTATTTTACTAACATATTATCAAATCATCAAAATATTAATTGTTATGATACGATTTAAAAAAAAACAGTTGTACAAGTACTTTATTTTCGTTAAAAATCATTCAAAAGAATCTCATAATAAACAGAAAAAATAAAAATTATTTTATTCTTGAATTGTTAAACATATATTACTTAAATAAAGAAGATAGCAAAAACTCAGCTGTTTTTGTATAAAAACGCTTTGAAAACAGTCACCAGGCATTAATTCAGGGCTTTGGGTTGAACATGACGTGTCCAAATAATTCCATCTTCACCGCGTAAGGATGGTGGGTATTTTTTTTTAGTATTTTTAGCATTCTAGACGGAACACCCATATTTCAAATGAGTCTCCACGGCTGTCGGGACCCGGGAAGTGAATAATTCAACAAAATGCTAAATTATTCCGAATAAAACCGTCCTACAGCTTGGACATGATTAGGTGGCCATTTAACTTACAGTTCATTTAATAAAGTGAAAGGTACCCGGAGTATACCGTTGAATAAAAAATAGGAGCGAACCGTTGGGTAATAGACGGGAGTTAGAAGCTCCGACTTCAATATTTAATGTCTCGAGTCCTTCGTCTAATGACCTAAACGTAGGGCAAGCACCGGCCGCTACGAATCGGTACAACATTGTAACAAAGCAAGTCTTCAATCAATATTCTCATGTCATATTTGCGGCAAGGAATGAAATCGCTACTACCAATGGACGCGCCAAACTTTAAAAAAAATTGTTGTGGATAGGTGAGAGCTATATTCTGCACCATGGTCATCCAAGAAATGTCAAATCACGATAACAACTAATATTTCACTCATCAATATTTTGACATAATAGAGCTGCTAATTATTTTTTATGCATTTATTTTATGTATGTATATTTTACAAATAAAACCCTCGCAATTCAAATTTTTGTTTAGTTAAAAGACATGATGGTCTAAAATAATGAATTACTAGAAATCGACAGGTGCAACCCGGAAATTTTACATGGGTTCCAAAATAATTAAAAAGCTGGACGTTTCATGAGTTAATATTTATTTTAATGATATTTTATTAGGTTTTTATAAAATTTCAGATTTTATGTTTAACAAATGTAAAAGAAAAATTTGAAACTCAAAGCAGAGATAAATATAGAAATACAATTACTGGTCGTGAAGGAAGGCACGTGTATCACTCCGCCCACCATCCGCTTATTTCCGCCCTCTCGCCACCCCCGATCTAATCGACTCCCGGGTGGCTGCTTCTCTGCAGTTATGATACCGCATCTTCATACGAGTGCACGTGCTATGTTGATTTACCCTCTGCGTTTGGCATCGGCTACGTGCCCCACGGTCGTAATTGAATACAGAAGATGGTTCTCACGGATGATGGCGCCCATAATTCAGTAATAACACTAAGTTCACGGCGTCGTTTCAGCCACATTTGTTATCACTAGTATCGTGAATGTAAAGGTATCATCTCTTTCGGTTTATTATATATGTTAATTTATATAACACCCAAACGAAAGTATCAACACCTCATCATTGATTTAAATACATCGTGTTGTACATCGTATTTTTTTGATCACACTAATTTAAATAGCTAAAAGCAACACAACTCGAACGTCTAACCAAATATAAAATTTTAAGCCCAGGAAGAAACCATCGCAAACGAACGCAAACTCCGCAGCGAGAGAATTCCGTTTCCCGGGTTGTTTTGTGTTTTCAATTAAAAAGTGTTGATTGCCGAGGCGCGTGTGCGGGGCAGCTCCACGGGGCGGGGGAGGATTTCAGCACTTGCCGGCGCAAGGAGACACCGCATCATGACATAGCATTATTTTAAAAATATTGTTTGATATCATTTAAAAAGTATTTTTATCGTAATACTTCTAAAATTGCGTATTTTTTTCGTTAAAGCAAACATAAGTCGAATGCGCTGATAAACTATGAACGTCGCGCGCTTACATCAACTCAATGTTATTTGCGTACTAGAAAAATGCAGCGCCAAAAAAATATCAAAAAAAAAATGTGTTTTTAAAAAAAATCTTTTCGACGATGATTTTCGAATCCGATTTTTCTATACTTATGCCTACTCAGGATATTAAATTACACAAAATTTATTCCTTACAAATACGTAAACGTATTTTTGTCATTGACTTTAGTTTAAAAGAAAACATAAACTGGTCTAATGATTACATTTTTAAATACATACTGAATGCACCTGAACAATTATCTAACATATTCGCACAGCGGTATGAAACAAAAATAACATTTTTTATAAAGATATATAACGATATTATTATTATTTGATTCATTGAGCATGAATATTCCATAAAGTGAATGTTAAAGCAACTCACACGGATGCTCACAGTTAGCGGTAGTTGAAGTGGTTGCAGCTCGCATGTGTCCCGTCGATCGAGTGGAAAGCACAAATAATCGATACAAAGCTTCGATGTCGGCTTTGCAATGAAAAGAATCGAATTTGTGTAGTCGGTGCGCTTTGGCTCAAAGCATTGGCAAAAAATGGCTTCAATCAGTCTTTTCAGCTTTTACAAAAGCAAAGCACTACATTAATGATACACGTAAATATATTTTGTTATTTGTTGAAAAAGTATGTACTTCCAATATAATTATAATGTAAAAAATAAATTGATGAGATTTGGTTTTTTTTCCTTTCAAATATTAAATAAAATATTTTTATTTATGAGTGATTCGGTAGAAACATTAAAGAGACTTTATTTTAGTGAATTCTTTTTTAGTAAATATAGGCATTATTTAAATGACCCGAATCCGGCAAGCAGTATAGAATGTTCAGTATTAGGCAAGAAAATTTATATTATATTTGTGTATAGACAGAAATAGCATTTTGCTTCAATAATCATTATATTGCTTAGCAAGCGAAATTAGATTACACTCACCAATTTCAATGTTTTCAATATATACTGATTTCGTGTTAATTAATAAACATTGCATGAAGTCTATTTACTGAACTATTATCTATTTGTCTATTCCATATTGGCATATCATCCCACCGGATAATTAAAATGTGCACGAAATTTGATTTATTTCATAAATGTATAACGAAAATTTTTAATTTCCTCATGAATAACAAATATTCTGTGGCGCATCATTGTTGCATAAATGTATGACTCTCTGAAACATTCCGCCAAAATTAATACACGACGTGCCGTTCGCCGCTCCATGATTATTCATACCGAGAAATATAATACACATGATATTTTGTGCGGTAAACTTTTAAGCACAAAACACATTCATTTTTTTAAATATGCCTACAAATACGCAAAAGCATTAAAAATAATCACGTAGGTTACTATTAAATTATAATTCAGAAGTATTTTTTCATTGGGTTTACTGTTGAAAAGCGCAGTTTAAAAACATAGTAAAAATGCAGTTTTGTCGTTTAACTGCAACAGTTTCTTGCCAGAAAGTACGTTTTAAAGTTTTTATATGGTTTTCGAAGGCAAGTAAGTGCTGGCTCCGCAAAGTTTCAGTAAAGTGAATTAATGTAACGGCAGTAAACTGGGGCGTGGTAATTCCGCGAGTAGGACAAACGATATCCCTCGAGATTCTCTACCTAACTTCGTTCCTTTAATACGTAGAATGTAAATACTCCGTCAAAGTATCGTTTCGGCTTTTAATCAAATTAGTATTTCTCCAAATAAAGGCGACACTCTATATAAATTTTCAAATATATAAACAATAACAACCGAATTCTATCGAAATGTGAGAATCAATCAATGTATCCATTCTTATAAACCTAAAAAAAATCTTTTTCGACCCGGAAATTAAACTCTCTTTATTCATTTTTAAGTATTACCATGAATTTTGTGAACCATTTCAATGATAAATAAATATACTCAAGAATTTCAGCGCAAATCACAAGTGGGCAATTTCATACCTTTGCGTCTCATTTGAATATGAATTGCAAACAAAAAAGCGACAAACTTCAAAGATCCCAAACAATTTGGCGGTATAAATTTCCAGGGCCTAGCAATTGAGCCGGGGGTAACAAAGGCCTCAGCCAAATCCCGGGTTGCCGGAGCGGCCTATCGGAGGACGGAGGTACCGGCGGCAGGAGGAGGTCCAAGCTCGCAGGCCGGGGGAGTCTAATGAAGGACCATAAATCTCCGCGACCATCCTGGCGGGATAAAAGTGACTGTCCCGGAGCGGATTTCTGCGCCGCACCGCAATTACCCCGCTCGGGAGGCCTCCAGAGATGTGATCGTGTCTTACATTATGCGCCCAAGATGTAAACCATGATCTAAGCGCGTCTTTTGGCCGCGTTGTTCGCGAAAGCTTTTGGATTACAAACGCTTCAGTAAGCTCACTGAACGTTTAACTTGAAGAGAACTTATATTTTTTCAAGAGTAGTTAGTCCAGAAATACTCTTGATGCTTAAGAAAATTAAATAAGACGTTATCGAATAATTCTTACTACAAATGTTATTTTTATATAGAAATAAACCAAACAGAATTTATTTTACATTTAAATAAGTATATTTTATTTGCATTTACTAAAGTTTGTGTGATGGTTTAATTTCAATTTAAATTTACTTTGCTTTAGAGGTATTTTTTTTTATAAGAATGAATGTAATACGCATAAAAAAATCTTCACCATAAACAAAAAGATTTTGATATTTTAGTATTCATGAGAATATTGTATAATAATAAATAAGCTTTTTTTCAATTACAATGGTAGTATAAAAAAAATATTTCGCTTTCTGAAAAATAATATCCAACTTTTTAAAATCCCACTTTTGCGTAAAGTACTTTTATATTGGAAACAATAAAAAGACTAAGCTCCTTTGCTTGTCTCGGAAGAATTCACTTTGACGTCAATCACGTGCATGTAGTGGAGTGCGCGGCGCGGTACGTGCAGGCCGGCGGGTGTGATTCTCGCCCGGCGGGGATTCCCACGGCAGCCTTTTTATATCCCGGACCGCGGGGCTTTATGTGATCATACTTTAGCGGCTTCCCGTGCAGCGGCCTTTCCGACGGAGCTTCAAATGGGAAATGGGAAACTCTCTGCGCTGTAAATACTGACCACAAATTTACCAGTTTTATAGATTGTAAAGCTGACTTTGATGTGAAGCGCATATACTAGTGAAGTAGTTCTAATAAATGAAAGTATGTACGTTATATTTGTTTAACGCATTTTGAATATTTTTATGTAAACAGTTATTAAGAAAAAAGGAATTAAATTATCAAACTGAGATTGATGCTCCAAATTGTTCCATTTGAAGCTGAGTTTGACAATACCAACAAGAAGGGTTGGCGAAACCGGTCACCAATAAAAAAATGACAAGTGGAAAAATCACTCAAGTATTTTATTTAAAGTATTAATATGGAATTCCACCAAGTATTCTCCGTCAAAAATATTGATTAGATAAAAATCTAATTTTTTTGTTGATAAATTTAACGAAATAATCAAAGTATTTTTTTAATTTTTTTAATGAAGAATATAAATAAATATTTTCATACAATAACTTAATATTTTTTAGTTTGGCGGAAACAAAACCCATCCTGACTTATTTTATACAAGCCTACCCCAGGTAGGATGCTCAAAGTTCTGCGGCTCCCCGCAAAATAAATTATTTTACTTTCCTTGGTATTTTCTATTTATTAGGTTTGATGTTTTGAAAGCAAAAGCTCATTAAAGGACTAATAATTAATAATATATCACACACTTGATAGCGACTAAAGGTTTTAAAATAAAAGTTTCAATTGCTTTCAACTTCTATAATCCATCAATAGAAAATTAAAATCATGAGCTGTGGTGATAATTGTTACTTAAATGAAAATAAAAACAAAAAATATTATCAACAGTAAAAGAAGCTTGTAGATAAAAGCTTTTATATACCCGCTGAGGTCAGTAAGCATATCCGCGCAGGTAACAAATCTCTTATACATTTACCACTACCTCTTAAAAAGCTGTTCCTTCGTAGGTTCCTCCCCACCCCCAGTTCTCGGTAACGTGTCAAAGCTTTATGCAGCGCTTTCGGCCCTCTGAACTGCCTTTGAGCTCATTCTCTCCTACGTGACTAATAAAATATTTCGTTCACCAAATTGAATTCTAAATATTTCCACATGATAAACTATGTAAAATTTTTAGAATAAATGATGCATTAAGATTAATAGTAAAAACATGTCTCGAATTGTTAAGTATCGTATTCCCCGAGGAAAAGTAAAAATAGAAAATTCTGATTGTCTATTTCAATGAAATACAATGTCGTGACATTCCCGCTATGAAAAACTGACAATGCAACCGCAAGGAAATGCAATCATAGATAATGCACAAGTCCCACTTGCATGCATGGCGCATCACGAGGGGCTTTAGTACTTAGCGAGATTATTCTGATGCAATATTAATAAGTTACAAGAATCTGAAACACGAATAAAAAGCCATAAAAATAAAACTATTATTCTTCCAAGATAATCATTACGATTTTGCTTATACATTTATTACAATATGGTAGCAGTACATACTAATGTTTGATTAAAAGAAGTTTGGAATTGAAATGAGAATTACAATAAATTAAATTAACAACATCTTCACGAATCAAATGTTCCCTGGAAATTATATCAGCGCAAAAAGATGTAATGCTAGTAATAAAAACAAATAATATTTCATATATATAATATATATTTATTTAGTATATTATTAATATTTTTTGAACACGGACGGTGCTTTGAAGTTTAATTGATTTTTAATCCGTTAATAATATTCAGGTGATTTTTTTTTGATGAGCAATGTACTGGAAAAAAATTGAGCGTGTCGATAATGAATATTCAATAATTATTATTTGAAATAAAAACTAAGTGTTTTATTAATACCAATACCAGTATCAGTAGTATAAAACACATATCTTCAAGATTAACTTAAATGCTTTTGTCTTCTAGATTTTAAGATGGAATATTCATACCAATAAAGAAAACCAAAAAATGACGTTGAAAATTTTTGTTTAAATTGAAACTTTAATTAATAGAAATGAAATGTTGTTACATTTTTATTACATTACTTTTAATCGACAATAATCAGAAATACTAATTCGATCACTACAAAACGCATTCCAAACATTTTGTAACGATCTGAAGTTAAATGCTCTGATCCCAGAGAGAGTGGCGCGGCGGGGAGGGTGGTGGGGTGAATTGGGAGGAGGGTGGCTGGGGAGGGCGAAACGCCAGTTAGATTTAGATTGGTTCTTGTTATACGGATAAAACAAACACTATCAAATTGCACTACATTATACGATAACGTACAAACTGAACGTGTACAGCATAAACAAATTTATCTTTACTATAATTATATTATTTTGGCAAAGATATGGTGATTTTTAGTTTATCAAATAAATGGTACCTGAAGGGGTGAAAGCCGTATTCAAATTAATTATGGAATTTGAAAAGACAAAATATTTAATAAAAAATGAAATGATTGAGAAAGTTCAGCAATATTTAAAAAAGGTAATAAACAACGTTTTATATTTTATTTTAAATGTCTCGGTATTTTATTTTTAAAAATAATGTGAACAGAAACACAATCTCACAAAGTTAGGTGATATTTTAGAATTTATTAGCCGGGTAGGCGGCCCTCGTCCCCGCCCACTAATGAATCGCATTCCAGAAGTTGGCCCCCGATGCAGCCGGCGGACACATTTATTGGACAGCCGCCCTCCAAAAGGCGGACAGTTGGCATTTTGTCCGAAGAAAACTTCCACCTTTAACCTTATAAAAAGGACCACCAGTCAAATACACTAAGCATGCACCCCCTGAGACATTTCAAAAACTCAAAGAACATAAGAAAATTTGCAATAAATTTTCATTTAATTAATTAAATACCTTTGCATTCATTGAAACGTACCTTGATGTGATAAAATTATATTTGATAACCAAAAAAGAAATCCATATTTTAATCACTTAGTACTATATATTTCATCTCTGGAACTTCGGTTTTTGGGCTTTGTAGGTCAAATTAACACGAATCTTTAATTCAATCTCTATTGCATAAAATGTTTGTTGAGATTTCTCTCTTATTTTTTTTTAAATACTGATATCATGCCCACGCCTATAATCTTGTTAAATTATATTCTCTCTATTTTTATCCCATGCTATTCTTATGGATAGCTATTAACATGGTTTTGTCGCTTCTGCACACATACTTTTTTTATCTTAATTCAATATTTTATTTGTTTTATACCATCACTGAACAGTATTTAAATATAAAATTTCAAACTGCCTGAACTCTTCAACGTGTGATTATGACTAACCCTGCGTTACTTATCTGCTTATAGCATGCCTTTTGATTAATCAATCATATCAAATCAACTAGAAGCCGAAGCATCCTTAACATAGATGTGAGTAGATCGATATTCTACCATTTATTCTAAAATATAAGCAAGCAATAACCGTTGATCATTCAATGCATGAAATAAAATTAGATAAACCTTACTAACGATCGAATACTGTGCACTTTTTACAAATACCTCCGTTATACCAAAACGTTTTATCCGAGCTATTTTTTGAGGACATGAACAGAGATTTTATCAGTAAACAAATGCTCGATACACTTTATACGAAACCTTTTAAAAAGTTTCAAATATTGACGTCCAGTCGAACAGCCAGTGAAAGAGCGGCTGGGATAATTTGATTCGTTTGCGCAGAGACGGCTCGGAAAATTATAAATTCATAAAATGGCTCGAGCGGCCAGCGGAGAGCACCCCGCGCACTGCAAGTACCTGCACCAGGTCATTATACAGGCCGACAAGCCGTTTATACATACAGACAAGCCATTTATCTATCACGGAGGAACGCTAATTGTATTTGCGTGGCGCTGGAGGCAGCTCGGCCGGAGAACCGGAGTACTCAGTGCTCTGTATTTGATCTAATTATCTCCATGCGCGGGTCAAAGTTCCACCCTAGTCCTCTTTGTCGCAGTACTAAAAAATCTCGACATTGATATGCACATAAACCTCTAGCTTTAAAGTTAAAGTTATTAAAATGTGATAGAGAAGTGTTGAACACCTACCATAGAAAATTTAATCTTGTTATTATAGAGACAAACACACGGTTGAAGTATTCTGACATAATCCCATCGAATTGTTTACTAACTTACCTAAATTTATGAAATTTCCTTGTAGAGGTACTTTATTTGTAGTCTTCACTATAATATAATGAGACTACTGATATATACATTCAAAATTACAAAATATATTTGTTAAAAATGATAAGAGGAACAAGGACTTTCTCCATCTGTGATAAATGTCAGTAGACTCTTAAACGACTGTGTTTTATTTATTTGAGTGAATAATCATTATGGTCTTTTGTACGATTGAATTCAAATGAAATTCGCAAAATACCATAATCAAAAACAGTGTAAATGTTGTTTGCTTCTCGGTTGAGACTGGCAAAGAGGGGGCGAGAAAGGAGACTGAACTGTGTAGTGACAGCCGTTGCCTTTGAAAACATCTACATAAATTGGCATATTACATACGTTTTGTTTGCAGATATTGAAACAGCCAGTGTGTGATACAATTTACTGAAAAAATTGTCACGGGGACCAATTCAATCAGACTTTTTTAAAAATAGACTGTTTCTTTAGATTATTCTTCTTTTTTTTATAGCGTTCCGCGGCTACTTTTATAGAAAGCGAGTTGGATCATCAAAAATAATGCATTCAAATAAATTAAAAAATTAAAGCTAATAAATTAAATCGACAAAACAATAACATTAATTCAAATAAATTAAAAAATTAAAGCTTATAAATTAAATCGACAAAACAAAAACAACCTATTGACTATAGAGTCAATAGGTTGTTTTTGTTCAATCGAAATAAATATTAGTTTATTGTGTCACTTATGATATAAACTTGCCATTGTGCATATTCTAAAAGTGTAGAATTCCATTTTTGTAAATTCATTTTTACATATCAACCATTGAAAGCAGGTAGAAATATCATTTGTACGTCTAAAAGCTAACAAAAAAGTATCGAAGCAGCGGAGCGTGTTACGCGAGGAATGAGGCTCGTGATGTTGGCAGCTGCGACTGTTCGTCGGTTACCTGTATGGAAAGATGCAATGTTACGTTTTTAAATTCAGTTATGGGCAGTACTTTGCGCGGCGCGGTCGAGGCGCGACTCGTAGGGGAGGCTTTTAGCGAGCTCGCGCCGCCCCGCGCCCCTCGCCCCTCACCCCGCGCCCCGTACCCCGCGCCCCCCGCACCCTGCACCCCTACCCCCCACCCCCCCGCGCCCCTCACCCCGCGCCCCGCGCCCCTCACCCCGCGCCCCGCGCCCCTCACCCCGCGCCCCGCGCCCCCCCCCCCACCCCCCGTGCCCCCCACGCCCGCCCCGCGGCGGGACATCATTTCCCTTCGCGCCGCGGAAACTTAATGGGTCATGTAAACTTGCTGGGTATTCCGTTGTTTGCCTGAAACTCTCAGAGGTGCTTATGTTATGTGAAGCGTGCTTGTATTTTTTCAGCCTGAACGAGTACAATGAATTGTCGTGCCATTTTTTTTCCTTCGCTGATTTTTTTATCGATCGCACAGTAAAAACTTATTTTTTTTGGTAATTGTATGTTAAAATACTAATTTGTTTCATTTTACAGAATACTCGTGGCCATTGCGTAAATAAGTAATAAAGTCACAAATGTAATATGTACTGAACGCTTGGATGACACGCACATAATAATATACTCGTAGTATATGACCGGTATGATCAAACGTTCCGTGGCGGTAGGTAAAGATAGTCTAAGTAGCTTGGAGAAATCAAAGGTACCGGAGGAGTCTCTCAATGCCTGGCTTCTGCGAGCGTGCGAGTGCAATATGGGAGTTTCAGACACTCCTTGAGCTCTCGGGATGAACTCAGAGAACAGGCTCGCCGGTAAGTCGGTTGAAAGGAACAAAGCAGTCTCGCAGCAGCCTGAAACGTGATTATTAATAAGAATATAATTCCACATTTTACTAACACAGAAGCACTACATCGCCATTTGGTAAATACCTTTATGATTGCACTAACGATTTTTACAAAATTACCAAAATATTAAATGATGTAGAAAATAAATAAATATCATTAAGTTAAGTTTTTATAAAGAGACATGGTTTTATCAAAACTTATACTTTAAATCCATTGCATTAATATTTCTTTTAGAAGAGTAGAATACAGTACGTACATTTCTGAACTTTCTACAATTTTGTTAATTCTGTAGTGTACCAAAACACAGATACGACCTGGCGGACTGCTTCGACGGCGTTTCGCAAGCAACTGACGGCTACTACAATGTTTAATATTGAATAAAACAACAACAAAAAAACATCTCGGATCAGCCTTACCTCGACGGCAATGAAAGGTATTTTAGTCACAATAGTTGGAGGAAGCACAGTTTCATAAACTGATACGAAGTTAGTTAGAAACTAGTGAATGCCTCTGACGTTGTTCAGGCGCTGAAAGCACTCGCACACGTAGCTCCCATCAGATAATATTCACAATATGTTTCAGCCAGTACGATACCTTCAATGTAATCAATTGTTCATGTCACTGATGAGACTATTTCAATTATGTACATGTGGAAATGTATGTTTTCATCAAAATTAATTTGCTTTTGTACCTTTGTCATAATATATATTCCCAACAACATGAAAGTATTTTGGTTTTTAAATATATATTTGCTATTATAGTTTTGTTACCTAATAAAAATAAAATATATCAGATGAAACAAGAAAAGAGCAAGATGGTTATATATATACATATTTTAAAGCATCCTGTTTTTTTGTAAATTTTTATTGTATGTTTTGGCTGTCTTTTTTTTATATTTTCTCTTAGAAAAACATGTAGAGTGAAAAAAAAACTAGAAAATCTGGCAAAGCATAGGATTTAAACAAGGTTTTCAAGTTCATTTTATTATTTTCTTTGAAAAATGCTTTCTATTCAGTTGGTATTTTTTCCATCACTACCCGTGGTGTTACATGGGATATTATTATATCATTGGCATCAAAAAGCTCTCACAATTTATAGACAAAGGCAGTGTAAAGGTCTTAAGTTTTTTTGCCATAAAAATTCGATGTAATAATATTATACTGTTCAAAAATCATTTTACTTTGTTCCTTTTTTTTGATCTTATAAATTATCAAAGTCGTTTCATGTTTCAATTAAATCGAAATATTTTATTTTGAAAAACAAAAATTTTAATATGATTTATTGGATGAAAAAGATTTATATATGAAATTACTCTTGGTTGTGTTTGTTTGGTTTATATAATATATTATTTTCATAGTTTTTATATTAGCAAATTAACTGGCATTTCTTTGCAATATACGACAAAAGCACCCGCGTCACTATGCATGAATTAACCTCAGACTTTAAAGAAAATCTAATAACGAATAACAAAGGTATTTTATTCTTTTACAAAGAGATGTATATTGAATTTAGTTAATACATATGCAAAACTTTAACAGAGACATTCAAATATAATCAAAAGCGACACTACCTCGCCGAAAATTTAGCCTCCGTGATAAATCAGGGAGAGATCATATTTCAGAGGTATACATTTTCGGAATAATACTCTCCGAGCATCTCATCTCCAGCAGTTGCTGTATCGGCAGAGCACGCGGGGCGCGGCGCCCTCGTACTTTACATCCAAATTGAGAATCAACTTCCAGGCGAGTTGGGATACCTTAGCAACTTAACTGGCGGCCCTTGTATCGAGGAATCTGGGGGCGATGCGCGATATATTCCGCATCCTGTGCTTTCTACAGAGCCAGTAACTTATGAATATTCTGCGAAGGATATTTGATCTTCGAGATTGACTTTTGCTTCTAAATGAAATATTCTAGAATAATTAATGCGAAAGTTTAGATTTACATACAATTCGTAGCTGTATATTCATGTATTATAGTGAATATTGTATATATGTGTAATAATAGTTTACTGTATATTACACTGGTTGTATATTGAATTATACACGATTTGATTAAAATACATTATCCAATAACTAGACCTACTAACAGGCGATGTGATGTTTGAAAACTTCTGAACGCTTAGAAATGAAGTAATGCAGCATACTTAAAGAAATATATATAAAACTATTAGTGCCTTGCTGCAGCATTTCTTCATTTTGCATACTAAATTTTGCTGAAGATTTTCTCTAAAGAACAATCAAAAACGAATAAACTAAATAGTCAGTATACTCGACCCATTTTTGAGACAAAGCCTTAAAATAGACTCGTTTTTATTTTTTTATATTTATATATACATATTCATATGTAATGAAAAAGAAGGTCAGTAACATTTTTCTTTATAAATACATAACGTGGAAGTATTTAGATTGCAATGATGGCGCTAGATTTAAGGGTAAAATATTCCAAGACCTGCCCCTCCCGACGACTTAGTGCCGACCCTCACTGAATGTAATAACATATTTGCAAAGTGAGGAAGCCAATCTACCGAAGTGGATACTAACTAAACTGGCCAAAAAATCATATTACGTTTGAATTCAAACAAATTTTACAATAACCGAAGTTCAAAGGAATCGTTGTGGTAAAATGTTACTAGTGTTATGATCAGGGTTAAAATAGATCACTTTTATACACTATCAAACTAATTATTTTAACCTAAGTAAACTAAAAACCGTTAACCGAATTCTACTCATAATGGCATTTGCGCTTGCCTTTTGTTTCATGTGTACTTAATATTTTAATTTAATTATACCACGGGAGATATTTCATCATCCTGTAGTATCTTCCGGTTGCTGATGGCTACCGGAAGTGGAGTCATGTTTAAACATACGCGGTCTCCATGGCAACGGAGGCTTCGCTTTGAAACTCTCGTCGGTGCGGCGTGCTAGACTGGAGCATCTATTCACGGAAGTCTGAGGCTCAATTTAAAGGATTCTCATGAAACTACACATTTTAAATAAATAATTAATGTTTTATACGCATCAGATAACGTTTAATATTTTTTAATGCGTCAAATTCATTGAGTTAAGTGTAAATCTTTGGTTTTTTTTTTCAGATTTTTCGTCAGTCATCTTCAAGTGGTTTTACTATAGTAATTTTTTATAAAAATGAAATATTTGTTGCTTAATTATATGAGTTTAAATAGTTGGTTTTTTTGAGTATAAAGTTGAAGTAAAAGAAGGGTGCAGGATCAAGTATAGTGCGCGCTGACCTGATGCGACGCATGGCGGATCGGCAGCCCATTGAGGCGCCTAACGACCCTCTCGCTCCGTTTCCCCGCCCCCGTGCTATCCTTCGATGAGAATTATTTTCCGGTTTAATTACTTCGCGTTCTGTTTGCACCCCAGAAGGTCTCGTTTTCTTTCCGAAAAACCTGTCTGGGGTACATTACTCCTCCAAGGAATTACGAATTACGACTTAAATCAACTTGTACTTTGTATTGTGACAAACAACACATATAACTATTACTCGTGTTCATCAATTCGTATATACGAATATAAATTGTTCATAGAAACACTATTTAGACTATGTTATGTACTTGTATATTTATAATTAAATTAATCAGAAAAAAAAAACAAATTTAAATAGAATCAAACCCCATGTTACATTTGTTTTTCGATAAACCTTAAATTACCAGGAACAAATCAAATAATATGTTCACCTAATTGGAATTCTGTTTGCTCTGTGTTAATTAATATTTCATTCAAAAATAATCAATCCATCGGAGCGAGTTCACTTTAAGGGTGTAAATTGTACTGTGAGGCAGCCATTATCGGAAAGTAATTCCTAACTTGGGAATTCAGGGAACAGTTAAAAATTTCGAACAATTTATTACGGTTACAAATTTTTCTGCTTTTAAAAGCTGGCGAATAATATTATTTTCGTCAATGTGTACTTTTAACGGCGTATTAAAAAGGTTATTTTAAAATATGGAGCTCAACAACTCTGCCGGGAGCCTGGAGGTGTTCATCTCCTCTTCTTTAATTTCACTTGTAAAGAAAGCACTGGCATGCGTATGGTCCCTCCTCGCTCGGCTGTTAGAAAAAGCATTTCAAGCTAAGCGAAGATCATTTTACAAAACAATTCGTTGATATTGGAATTCCAACCCAAAGTTGGGGAGCACAGAGAGGGGATATCCGGATAAATTCTGATAAATAAAACGTTTGAACTTTTGTTTTATATCAAAGGTGTTTGTTTACATGAAAGCCTACTCGTATTTGAAATGTGATATTTTGTTCTTGTGATTTTTATTAATTTAAAAAACACGCAGGACACCAACAGATTTATAATGCACATGTTCTAAACATTAATAAAATTAGGCACGATGCTTAAGTGATAGTTAAGAATAAATAAATAAATTTATTAAACTTACCTTGATTTTTTAGGACTAAAAAATCAAGATAAGTTTTTATGTACACAATATTAACAATAAAACTTGTGTGAAAATCTATGATTTAGCAATCTAGTCCATTAGATTTATGTCCAAATGCTTTATGTTCAAAAAATTTGACTCTGGAGGTGGTTAATGCAATCCAATCAGCTTTTAGTAAAAAATCATACGTATGCTTTACATTTCCAGCTTCGCACTTGAGATTACCAGAAATAATATTTTATTTCTTGAAATACTGATAAGTTATTTTAAATTCTATTTTTAATTTAATTTCGGTGTTAATTTAACTAATAAAATGTGCATCAATGTTATAAGCATTATTTATCTATGAATATATCTTGTGAGAAAGTAAGTACTGTTCAAAATATAATTTATGTAAATAAACTTCAAATCCCAGGTAGAGCCACATTTACTATACGAAGCCTTACGCTGATACCATACAAAAATTTCATTTTCGAGTCAATCCAACGTTATGCATCAAAATTGTAATTTAACGATATTCTTGGTACAAGTCTGGCTTCCTCCCATCATAGAATTTCGTTTACAGTTTACACCCTCGCTTCCCCCGGGACTGGATGACTCTCTTTGCATAGAACCTGGAAACTCTTTGAGACTGAAATATGATTTTTCGAAGTAAACTCATATTGGAAAACGATTTGCTTTGAAACCAGCAGTATTTTGCATACCTATTTGTCATTTCAAAATGTGTTACTAAATCAGAAAATATAGTTCACTTCCGGAATGTAGATGAACAAAAATACAATAATTTAGCTGCTGTATGTTCCATACAATTTAAGAAGAATTACTTCGAAAAATTTACACTGAGGGTGTGATAATTAATTAGCAATAAACTTATCAGAGCGCCGCTGTCTGCACACATATTCATTAATAAAAAGTTTAAATCGCTAAGTTGGAGCGCATTAAATAGATTCAAATTTTTTTACGATTTGTATTAGAATTTTAAAAAAATGTCCCTTGATGCATATAATAAATAGTTTAATATATCAAATGTTAATAATATATCAAATCGAAAACTTGCAACTATTTTTATAATTACTTGTTCACAAGAACATCAAAATTATATTTCTCCTATTGATTAAGAATAATGTAATGGTAAAGATTATACTTCAGGATATCAATTTATTCGGGCTGATTTTCCTGAGAATTTTCTTTTTACTGTTCAATTCTAACTTTAATCTTTATTTTAAAATAGTTTTTTAATATTATGAATCTTATAAAAGTATAAACAAATAAAACTCTACAAAGGATATCAAATATTTATAATAAACGATTTTTGAAGGTAAAGAATAGTATATGGTTATTTACAATAACAGAAATACATATACCTGAAAGTATCATCACACCACAACACTGATATATCGCGAGTTTTGGTTTTCACATTCAATTTTAGCTGGAAAATACTAAAAGCTCTACAATGGGCCTAGAAACTGAATTAAATTTCTTGTCCTTCAAAAATATGAATTTAATTAAATTTTTAAAAATTATCAATTTCAAACTTGCAGAGAAGTCATAGAAATTTTATTTTTATTTTAATGACTCTGGGACAGTGGACATGCATTATCTATGAGACAAAGCAAACACTTATCGAGAATTAAAAACATTTGAACCAAATAAGGGAGAGAACTATGGGGGAGGATGACCCCTGGGAACCCCTAAAATAAGGCCCCGAGGGACAGAGGTCATCGATGGGCGTGATCACTTATATTATTATCAAATCGATATAATTTATAAATATATATATATATATATATATATATATATATATATATATATATATATATATATATATATATATATATATATATATATTAACTTGGTGGAATAAAATTTAGTTTTAGAAATTAATAATATTAAAATATGAAAAATGTGTACATGTTAAAATAAAAAATCTTGTGCCAGATTTAAAGGCCAGGTCTTAAATATACATGCATCCTTGACAGTCCCGGTATTTAACAAAAATATCTCGTGTATTATAAAATACGTGTTATATTTTATATTACATTGCGTGTAATATAAAATATAACTACAACATGTAATAACTTTATTGATAAAGGATCATATCTTGCAGTAGCGTTGAGTTTGCACATCCAACATAGCACACTAGATAATTAAATTTTCCTCAATTGTTTGCTCAAAGCAGGCATCCTTATCTAAACTCACGCGATGGTGCTATTCTGTATCAATTCAGTCGACTGACTAACACAAATCCTCGCAACGCACAATGGATTGTGGGTAGTGGCAAAAATCTTAATTAAGTTTATACTATATCGTAGATTTTCTTGTATGCATTAGCTATTACTTTACAAACATCAATAACCATTATAATATGTAAATTAACTGTTCCCTTTATTGTAAGCATGATTATAAAATATAGAATTTAAAACGAGTAAAAGAATCAGAACTTTTTGAAGAATTACTATTTTGAAAAATTGTTAAAAAATAATTCAACGCAAAAAATACAAAACATTAGCGATTACTCTATTAAGAAATAATTATTGTTAAAAAAAATGAGAGTTCAGGTCATCAATAGTGCAGAAAATTCATCTTCAGGTGCCGTTAATCAGAAAAAGTTGGTCACTATTTCACTGGACATATCTCTAGGTCTGTTTTTAGTAATTTTAAGTAAACGACGATGATTCCAGCAAAATCAATTGTCATTAGATTCATTTAAAACAATTCTTTTTGCGATATTTTATAACTGTTATTATATGTGGTATGTTTTGTATTTTGCTTTTTTGTGTTTTTTTTAAGTTTAATTTATTTTGTCCATGTCGTGACAGCGTTGTGCCACTGTGCGCCGCGGCGTCTGAGCCCGACTATAGGTAAGGGAGTGCGGAGGGGTGAGGGCGTAGCCCCAAGCCCAAACCAAACAATACCTCGGGATTATAATTAACCAGGTGCGGTTTGCAATTTTCAACACTCAGGCGTATGCATTTCAAATAACTGTCGCATTTGCAACAACTTAGCTGCACAACTTTTGCTAGTATCAAAACGAACGTGAGCAGACTTGCTCCCGGTGTAAGACTTTCGAAAGTGTAGGGGTAAGTACTAGGGGGGTTGTACTCATAAAAGTATGTATGCTGTGTTTTATTTGAGCTCAGAATATTTTAAAGTTCACCAAGATCATAAAACACGTCAATCGTTTTGATTTCCAGGTATAATCATCAAGGAATAAACCATGTGTACATAATAATGTCACTTGTTAATTGTATTCTTATTTAAAAAAATACACCTGTATTTTTCAATAAATTATCATATTTTCGGAAAATACTTGAATAAAATTCGTCAAAAATCAACGCTAAACTACCAAAATATATTGTACAGTTTTAAACTATAACTACGAGTACCATGTATCAGTATTTTTATTACAAAAACAAAATTAATTTAAATCAAATTATATAGTCTAGAAATAAATATTCAAAGTATTGAGAGATAATAAAAAAAAAAGTTTCCGCCCGGGATTTTAAAACAATTACTACCATCTATTAGTATTGTATTTTTTCAAAAATTAAATTATACAGTCTAGAAATATTCGAAGTCTTGAGAGATAGTAAAAAAACTAAAATAAAAATGTTTCCGCCCGGGATCGAACCGGGGGCCTTCCGCGTGTTAGGCGGATGTGATAACCACTACACCACGGAAACAGACGATAATAGTAACAGAAAATACATACCGGCTTTGTGTCGCTTCTCCAAGAAAACTCCAAGTCTGAAATGTGCGCCGGCACTGGAACTATGAAGCTCATGGCGTACGTGTTGGTCACGCCGCCGTGGACGTAGTACAGCTCGTAGTCCAGACCTGCAATTACAGTCACAATTCTCAAAAGAAACTCAACTAGACATGAATGTTGCAGCTACGCAATCATTGAGTAGTTCTATGCTATGTTTTATAGAACAATTTCAGTAAATAACTTCTTCTGGCGATCAATGACAATTGAGTAGTATATATAAATATGTACAATATTTTTGACAGAATGTACCTGGTGGATAGTTTTAATTTTTTAAAAATTGTGATTTTTTCACGTTTTTGATTTTATAGTTACTAGTTTCGCCAACTTATATCATTGGTATTTTTCAACCAAGTTTTTCAGCGTTTGAAAATTTCAACGAGATAAGTTAGCGAAACTAGACACTACTCAAAACTAGTCAAAAACTTTGAAGAAATCACCAATAGAATATATAAATAAACTATTCTATTGTCAAAAAACGGATGAAGCATGTAAAAACATTTTATTTTTTATATGAATGCAAATAGGTCATTTGAAATATAAAGCATTATTTAACCAATATAAAATACAAATTATTAATAGAATATGTTGCTATTAATCTACTCGGGACCTGTAACATTTGATCGGAACAATTAGGACCATATTACGAATAGTTGCGTCGCACGGCATTCATAAAGTTCTCCTACTGTATCTGTGGAACACGCTCCGAATAATAATCAAAGCGTACAACCCTCTAAATTTATACTACGAGAAAATACTATAATGGGTATTAGATATTCTATGACATATTTGATATTCTGAAATATATATTTAAATAAATGAAATTCCTTATCTTCTTCACACATGTTATGAATTAGATCAAGATGCGATAAATTTGTTTCTAAAATTTAATATCTCCCTTAAAAATATTACATTGTGTTTTTATATCACGAATTCACAGACGACTTACCAAAAATATTTTAATGCACAGTTTAATACACATTTATGTATTTATTATATTTTTATAAAATTATGTTCTCCAAATTCTCATCATAGCAATCTCAAAGAAAGAAAGAAATAGAAAAAGTTCTCGAAAGAAAGCTAAGATTTAGTATTTTATTGATAATTTCGCATTTTGTGTATTATGTATACATGTGTGATGTTGTCATTAATATATTAAAACGTCGGAAAACTGAGGTAAAAAAATATCAACATATGAAGTGAGCTCTTTCACAGATGCCGTTAAGGGTGGAGGGAACTAGATGCCTTTTTGTAGAAATTTGTATTCCAAGAGTTCTTTTATAGAGCTGTTGGCGCTATAATGAAGGCGTCTGCGAGTAATTGAGAGGACAATCTCTAACTATCTTCTATGTACATTTACGCGCCCTGCAATAAATTACTTTAATGAGAACGAACTTCATCTGAAATATATTTATTTAATCATTTAAACTAACAACAAATACAGAGGTTAGAATTATTTTATTTTTGATTGTAACACACACCTGAACCTGAATAATAGGAGCCTATTTTAAATGTTTAATGAATCTGGTTGATGGGTGTTGGCTTATGCGACTTAATCAGGATTCAATTAACAACCGACAGGTGAGGGAAAGCCTGCGTCACTAATTGCCGTGAAATTGTATTGCATTTACCGTCTCTCTGATTGATTGTCTTCATTTTATCAAGCAGTAAAATAAATTGTAAAATTAAACAACTTGTTTGATTAAATAATTTATCGCCAGTCAGAGGTATACAAATATTTTTCCATGATTAAAATAGTTTATTAGTCCTAATAAATGTGTAACATTTATTAGTCTAAAAAATTATGTGTTTATGTAAGTAAATAAGAGTAACTTAAAAATAAAAAAAACTCAAATTTTAAACTCAAAATTCAAATTTTGCTGCTGGCAATGTACAACCTTTAATTTACACCCTAAATAAACTTAAATTTTCGAACCCAAACCAAAATCTCGCATAAGTAAATCTTATAAATAATACTCAAGAGTAAGCTGATTCAATCACAACAAAAGTTTTATAAACTACGAATCAAATCATAATTCTGAACTGTTTTTAAAAATATTTTCTGATTTTTAATTGCTTATTTTTACGGCAATATCCTATTGAAAAAGCCACAAAAATATTCAATATGTATGTAAACGAATGGGTGTGCGAGATTCGACGAATCACTCATGCCATTTTCCAGGTTATCGTGTTTTGCGCAATTCAAGTACCACATCACAAGTACCAAGTAAATTATAAATATGTTGCCAAATGCCGTAAGGAAAAAAAATTGTATTCAAATGTAATTGTTATACATATTTGTATCAACTTATTTAAGGAACCAAGAACAATTCCTTGAGTTTCATGAAGTTTTCAGACCCAGAAAATTTATCAATTCGTCTAAATATCAAGTGAAGGAACTCAACTCCACCCAAGAACTCAAGACGTCTTCCAGCTGCCAAAATTCTTGGCGATGAGTGCCCGAGCTGGCGCGTCAGCCGTCTCCCGTCAGCAGTCAGCTCTAGTGGCCAAGAAACCACGAATAAGGGGACACGATTTATTTTTAAATCGAAACAAAAAAAAACGACGAATAACTTAATATATAGGTTTCTCGTTTCAAGAAACCTATAAATTCCAATCCTATATAAACCAAAATTGCAACAATAATTTGAATATTGCCGGTGCTTTATATCCTGTGTACTCTTAATTACATTCTTGAATTTTAATTTGTCAGTTAAATTTTTCACCAGCAGTTTTTATGGTTTATTGATTCATAGACACGAGCCATAACATGGACTGTTCTTTAATATATTTGTACAGCTGACAGAAAATATACATATATTTAAAATTCAAGTGTGATTATTCCGTATTTCAGCCATGCAATCCAAATTGATAACCGGTAATATAAGACGTAATTTGCACTGTTTTAATGATTTCATTTAAGGCATGTTATTGTATTTCTAGACATTTTTTGTAAATATAAAATTCAGAAAAATTCAGTCCGCCAGTTCTGGCGCGGCCCGCCCGGAAGCGCAGGTTGGAGCGGAAAAGCTCTCCAGGGTTTTTTTGCAATTTCCGCCTTCACTTTTCTCATATTTACTAGATCGTGCTGTCAACTTCAATATTTCAGTATTATGAATCCGTAGAAAATAGTTGTAAGCTCACGAAGTTTGCGCAATGCTCTATTTTAATATTAGAAAACGACGCCAAAAATATTTCAGTTAATATTATATTTCAATATAAATTCGACCAAAATATTTCAATTTTCCGCATTGCTATTTATGACATATTTTTGTTTTTTTCAACGATTCTCGTCGGTAATTTGGGCTATATTTTAATTTCTATCGTTGTTATTTTGTATAATCTATATGTTATTAACATTAAAATAAGGCATTAATCAATGGTTTATTTTTTTTTAGTAATTTATAAAACTTATACTGTAGCTTCAATTTCTTATAAAAATACGTCACATTAAATATAAATTATTATATTTCTATAGATCATTGCTATTTATATCAATTTACTATAGTCCTCCCTCTCCGCTCTCTCCATTTTGTTGCTTTTGCATGACAGCCATTCTGTACCCTGAGCATATGTAAAGGATCGGTAATGGAGTAGTGGACTTGGAATATTTGTGGAGGGATGTGCTCTGGAAGTACCTTGTCGAGGACCGGGGGGGGGGGGGGGTTTCTGCTACTGTTAAAGAGTATCAGATCTAAACGTCAGAGTTTTGTAAGGAAATGATTATATAATAATGCTATTGGACAGCAGTAATACGCAGACTTTTCCTTCCTATTTAAATACCAATAATTATATAACTATTTGTTTAGATATACTATAAACATTTTACCTCAAAAATAATGAGTAGTTTTTTCATATTTTTAATATATTTTCAATGATTTGCTATGTATCAAAAATAAGATTAAAATTTCATACAGCAAAGAATTATGTGTTATGCATTACATTTTAAATCAAAGTACGTTTTTTCGACAGCTAAAGATAAATGATGAGTTTCACCGACCAGCGATTTACCTATCTTGAGTAAATGTCATCAAAAGACATGAAAAAACCGGTGTAAATTAGTAATGAACGATAATAACAGAGCTGAATTAAAGTTCAGGTTAAAGGAATACCTCCGCAGTTCAATTAAGTCAACCACCGGGTCCTATCAAAGAAAATTCCGGAAGATTTTTGTTTGAAGTATCCAATTTGATTCGAAGATAAAACTGTACATTTGAAAGAAAATAGTCAAATGTTAATTAATTGGAGCGCTGTTTAAAGTGAATAAATTATTTTATGAGTAAAAGTTTATTTTAGCTAAATCTAGTCGGCACTTGTTGTTACAGGTGTAACTGCAATAGTCCGACTGCTCAGAGCAGCTCGCTTGCCGCGCCTTCAACTCAAACCAACGAAGCTTGGCTTCAGTCGTGGAGTAAACATTTGAAAGTTTGCATAAATACAATTAAAAAACCTTTTATTACTGAGAGACAGTTTTAATATAATCTATTGAGGTAGAAAGAGTGGTCTCATCAAACCCAACTCACCAAAAATGATGTTTAGGTATGCTCTGTTCCGATTGGGTTACTTTTATGAATTCGCTTTGATTGTTTCGGAAGGAATCGACATAAATTTGTGGCTGGTTGTACTTGCGTGGTACCAATCGCCATTCAAAATACAATTTAGCAAGCCAGTTGGTGACGACCTTTCAGCCTAATTTCACCTGAACCGACCAGCCACTGTCATTGTTACAGAAATACTGAATTGAGTACCTTGAAAAGAAACCACAGTATATATTATACTTTCAAAATTTACAATAGAGTAAATCGCGAGTCTTGAATTACATATATATATCAAAATTCAATGGGTTAACTTCAGAAGTCATTAAATTTAAAAAATGAGAGTATAAGTTTGGACAAAATAGTTAATATCGTATTTTTCTTATGCGATAAGATCAAATCTCTGCAAGATATAAGTTAATATAGTAAATAAGTGAGTAATCTATTGAAATAATTACAAAGTTGGACACGGTAAAATTATTACTTCGGAACATATGAGAGTTTATATTAAATAGTTTTTTTTATTATGAACCAGAAGTAATTTCTAGTATCTCTTCGTACTGCGACCGGTACAGTGATTATTGAAGAATCGTATATATATATATGTAATTATTTATTATTTTGCATTGGATATCTACACCATATATTTTAAAAAAATGCCAAAATTAATTATGTCAAATAAATTAGTTAATTGGCGCACTCCAAATGGGTTATATCAACTTGTCAAGGTAATAATACTCATACATTCTGAAAACCCAATTTATTAAAATATATATAATGTGGTATATGGCACATATTGGTAATCTGTGGCTCTTGCTTCGCAGCAATAAAAATATCACGACACGATAGTGACGGCTCTCTCCAGTGTAACTCCTACCCACGAGAACAGTACAACAAATAAAATTGGCTTAGGAAATTGTTATATCACACGTGTGTTGTGCTATCAGCCAAACAATGTGAAAAAAATATTACAAGTCAAAGATTGTGGCTCACCCATCAACTTCTTAACTTCCGGTTTGCTGATAAACACGTCCAAGTGAGCTGCTGCCGAGGAGACCAGTAAGAGAATCCATCTCAATATCTCCATCATACTCGTATTCACAGTGGAGAAGTTCGATAATATTTAGTATTTTAACCGTGCATCGTGCTTAGGATATATGAAATTTAAAATTATTTCACACCGTAATCTAAGAAAATATCAAACATGAAGTTCCAAAACAAGCCGATAGGAACGTATTGTACATAAAAAAAGAAACTTTTCGCGGGTTTAGAGTGAGTTCAGTAAGAGCCAGTGAATGGGAAGTTCGAGAAAGTCAGTGGGCGGCCTCGGAGGCTCCTCGGCGAGGGGCGGCGTGTCATCCCCGCGGCTGCCGGCGGGGAACTGAGCTCCGGGCCTGCCCACACCATCACTTTACCACATTGGCAAAACCAACTGATCATTATGTCCATCCAAGACATTGAAGAACAATATTATTCATCAATCATTACTATTGGATAATACTGTCATGAAAGCCATGTAAAAACTAGCTGTGATATTATTCTCATTTTTATATTTAGATTTAAAATCCATGTAGATGTGTAGACTCTCCAAACATATATTTTTACACACACACAAACACACACACACACATATATATATATATATAACATTTGAATATGTATATTTGTTTTTCTTTTATTTTTCATTCGTGTAATTCTATCAAATAATTCTACTATTAAAAATTCCCAAAGTAATAACTGAAAATATGTTTTTAATGTTAAGTAATTTGTCACAATTTTCATCTCGGCTTGAACATCTTTTTATGTAAAATAAAACAAAATGTTGATCGTCATACTCCTGAAAATTTAAAATGCGTAGTTTCAATATATTTCAATATATTTTTAAATTTGATTTGTTTTGTGCTGTTTGTTCCACGGCCACGGTAGTTATAGTATAGCAGTCGCGCTACTGCGGCCCGCGGCACGGATATTAATTTTTAATAAAAAAAAAATTTTATGTTTAGTCATTTGTTAAATTTTCACTTCGGTTGAAACATAACTCTCTTCATTTAAAACAAAATGTATTATATATATATATATATATATATATATATATATATATATATATATATATATATATGTATATTATATTGGGTAGTTCGGAAAGTAATTTCGTTTTTTCTCAACAGAGGCTTACTTGTATTTTTCACAGCCAACTTCACACTTAAGCCGCATTCTCATAATATATTTTGACAGCTAATACAGCAAGGTTGCTTGTAAAAAAGGTCGATTGATTCTACGCAATAATTTTTGGTCGGTGCCCTTTCAAATATGGAATGGAAAAACAGCATTTTCGGCATATTTAACTTTTTTACTATCGAAAAGGTAAAAATGGTACCGTGAAGATAAAATGACAGAATGCCAGTGCCAAAACTGGTTTGCAAAATTTCTATCCGATGTTGAAATGTTGAAGATGCCCCACGTTCTGGAAGGCCGGTTGAAGCTGATGAAGACACAATAATGTTATCAATTGATGCAAACTGGTGAATAACAACTCTTGAGATCGCTGAGAGATAAATTAATCGGATTTGACCCATTCATGATCATTTGTAACGCCAAGGCTTAATCTCAAAGCTTGACATATCGATTCCTCATGTTCTAATGGAAAAAAAATTGTACTATCGTGTTGACGTTATTCATCAATAAATGGTGATGCTATCTATTTGGTAGGATTTCTAAAGAATTGTTTGAATTTCTACAATTATGAAGTGTACTGTCATCTGCTGGATAAAAATTAGAAACGGCCAAAATTGATCAATACAGAAGGTGTAGTGTTCCACCAAGATAATGCGAGACATCATATAAGTTTGGTAACTCGCCAAAATCTTTTACAGCTTGGATGGGTTATACTATATCACCCACCATATTCTCCTGATCTGGGATCTTCTGATTATTATTTGTTACGGTCTCTACAAAAAAATTTGGACAGTAAAACCTTTACTTCAAACAAGGAGGTCAAAAATCACCTGTATCAGTTTTTTGCTAGCAAAGAACAAAAAAATTGTGTACGTTAAATCAGAAAGATTGCAAAAGATATTGAACCAGAATGGACAATATTTAATCACTAAAAGAAAATTGTGTTTTATTTTCTTATAAAATATCGAAGTTATCTTCCGAACCACCCAATACAATACCAAAGTAGTATCGAAAACAATACGTATTAATTTTTGACACCCTCATTTTTTGAAAAAATATAGATATTTTAAGAAAGTTAAAATATGGGAATTTACTGAAAGCCATCATCAAATACAAAACTAATTGCTGAAAACATACAGTATGGATTCATCGACTGAGACACTCAAAAGTCATATACTGTATGCATAATGAATATCTTATGCATGATTGGATCGAGGGCTATCATGAATACTTACATTTACTTTAGAATGTGTCTTAGACTATTTTGCTGCTTGTGTCTAGGCTTGTCAAAGATCTGAGTATTTTCACCGAGAAGTGCTCGCTGCCTCAGCATTAGGTGGGTAGTGGCTGGAAACTCTCTCGACGGGTAACCTCTTCCGATAGGGTTACTCTTGAGATTTTATCAACTGCAAGAGAGATGCTTTCATCCAAATAAAACTAATACACCTATACCCCCGTTTACGGCCTAGATACGTTCCACGAAACTTGGCCGCTAACCGAAAATCCGTATAACGAATCAATTATTCATACAAATTCAATGGGATCGGTTCCAAATTTGTTAAATATGTAACACTTTTTACACATTCTGGCCATATTTTTTTCCAAACATAGTTCATTGTTGTTAATTTTAATTCCTTCCGTAATTCACTGATGCTGTCAACAGCATCCTTGCATGTTATAGTTTTTCCAAAATGTTTTAATTGAAGCTTTACCATCGGTTTCCCTTATCAGTTGTCGGAAATTTCGGAGCAGGTAATATGCCTTAAAAGTGGCTATTGCACCCTTATCCATCGGTTGGATCAGAGCTGTTGTATTTTTCGGAAGGTACTCAATCATGACATCTTCAGATAGCTCGGATAAATTTGTAAGATGCCCTGGTGCATTATCCAAAATTAGCAAAGCCTTATTGGTTAAGTTATTGTCTCGCAAATATTTTTTCACTTCTGTACAAAAGTGATTTTTGAACCAATCCTCAAAAGTAGCTTTAGTCATCCAAGCTTTCTTGTTGGATTTCATATGACGGGTAATTGATTTTTATTTAGTCCTTTAAGAGGCCTTGGATTTTCGGACAAATATATTAAAAGTGGTTTTAGCTTAAAATCACCCGCGGCATTTGAACCAAGTAGCAAAGTTAATCGTTCTTTAGACACCTTATAACCAGGCGCAGATTTTTCGGCTTTTGAAATGTTTTTTTATAATGTACAATTATGTATTTAAGTACAATATATCTCAAATGTTTTAAAATCATTATATATCTTACTCAACTAATATTAATGAACAAATAAACTAAAATCTTAAATGTAAAACTTTTTTGTTAGGGTGCTGAATAGTACTGGCACCTGTTTGAGAACTATTTCATTACCTCCTTTTTGACGGAAATAAGCTCTTCGTTAAGATACAATTTCACGTTGAACATCAGTCAAAAGATCGATCTGAGTGTATTTTTTACTATCCTCCATTGCCTTTTCTAAATGATTGCAAAGAACCATTTTTTGTATTTTGAAATAAGACTGTTCCGTTGCAAGTACTGTGTGCAACAAAAATATCAAAACCATGCAAATGAATTCTTTTTGTTGATTGATAACCTCCTTTGATTTTAGGGGTAACAACCTCTGCACTTTTACTACTATTAGAAGATGGTACTTCATGAGCATTATTATTTTCTGGCACTTCTTCTCGAATTTCACTTCCTCTGCATACCTACAAGAAATATTTTTAGGTATTCAAATTACAATATTAATTGTGTTTAAAAATCTGATTACCAAGGAAAAAAATATTTTGTTTCCATTTTCATACTGATGTTATCTTTAATCATGTGCAAAAGTGAATGCTTAAAACATTTAACAATCGTAAAACACATATTATTTTTTTAAATGAATTGATATTTACTAAATATATATATGTATTTAGTAAATAGAAATATACGTAGTTTATATATTAAGCTAGACGCGTAAGGCGATACAATCTCTTGGTCCCGAGAACTCTCTCGCAGAGCATCACGAAATGACTTCCAAATAATTAAGGCATTAATTACCTGGAAAATGTAAAATTTCGGTTTTCCATTTAAATCAGTAGAGCGTTTAAAACAAGTAAGAAGCTCATCCTCTGATATAGGATACTCCCTGGTTCCTAATTCCTTATTCACTGAATGAGTCATCACCACAATGCCGACACAATTATATTTACTAAAATCTGTCCCTGAAATTTGAAAATCAATGAATTAAATTTTTTTTGCAAATATTTAATCTTATGACAAGGTATTATTTTTATTCATTAATATATGCAATGAATTTTTTTTTAAAGAACAGACCTTCCATAATTATTTTTTTATTTGATCTCTGTCTAAATTATCTTTTTTTGATACATTAAAGCCTCGTCTTTCAAATATTTGTTTTAATCTTACTGCATCTTTATCTGTTTCTTCGCGATCAATTATATCTGAAATACACAATTATTTTTATTTATTTATACAAATTCATATATATATAAGTAGTTGTTTTGTGTAATGAACATAATGAAAATAAAATTGCTTAGTCGTATAACAGAAGACTGCCATCCTTTTGCCAAGGTGAGCAGCATTGAATACAGGCCGCTGACCAATCCCCACCAAAGGTTGTAGCACCAAAAATTGTGATTATGAACAATGTTTTATATATACTTATTCCAATAGCTCAAATGTAATGGATAAGTTTTTAACAACAATCAATATAATTTTGTATTATTTAACAGCTTTGAAAAAGTCCATACCTCCAGTAAGATAATTGTAAACCTCATTGATGTTGAATATAAACAATTTTCCTATAGACTGTAAAGTCATATATCTTTTGCATAAATAAATATATCTTCCTGAATTTCATCAGCATTGTGAAGTCATATTTTCTTCCAGAATTTCACCATGATTTGGTTTGATATACAATCTCTTGGTAAGTGTACTGGTTATTTAAGGAATATACTGCCTGGGATTTGTTTTTGGTTCTTGACTAAAATATTGTGAAATATCACAGACTTATTTCATAATAATATCCAGTACATATATTTTTTTGGGTGGTTGATTTCTGAGATGGTTGGAAAATAATTTTGAAAATGAAATCTGCGGAGGCGCTGGCTCAAACTGACTTCTCACGATCAAAAGATCAGCTTCTACGGGATGTGAGTACTTATAGGCAATTATTTCTTCTCTTTTCTTTATTAGTGTTGCTTTGGAAGTCTAAAAATTATATTGGAAAATGTTACAAATACCACCTAGTGTTGATGAGAATTATTTGGACACTATTATCATTTAAACATAATGAAGGTTTTGTAATCTATGGAGTATATGTAATTCTTATGCTTATTGATGGTTAGTGAAAAATAATTATCAAAGTACCAACATATTATGTTTCAAGCAATAATTTGATAATTGATTCACCAAACAGGTAAATCGAATTCTTTCATGCATGTAAATGCATGAAAGAATTAATTCTAATTCTTCCTGAGAAACAGAGCCATGGTATATTTTGAGTACCAATAATAAATATTTTAAGTAATAATTTGATAATTGATTCACACATGAAATATTAAATAAAACCAACCAGGTACATTGGATTCTTACATACATTTACCAATTCAGATGTTATTTTGATTAATAATAATAAATAAATGTATTCAATAAGTAATATCATGTTTAATTGACATAAACACTTAAGAGCCGTGATACCAAATTCGAGTTTTTTGATCATTTGCTTGTACCTATTGCGAAAAATCGACTGCACCAATCAAAAAAATTTAAATGCAGAAAGTTAGATATATCCTTTCTTCTACTACCATTTTTTTTATTTCATATAATTTACTTTTAATATGATAAATTGTTTAATTACAATGGCAAGTTTCAATGTTCTAGCAGGAAGTTCTTGGCCGTTTTCGTATGGAACAAAAGCTGCTCCAACCTTTCCCTCGAGTAAGCTACCGTCCGTGTATATTGTGAGTTCATTGTCTTTTGGCGTAGGGATATCTTGGTCAAAATATCGGGGGTCACTTTGATGTCTCTGACTCGGATGAGGCAATGAAAAGATGTCAACTACTCCTTGACATTTCCTGTCACTAGGAAGAAAATCTGTGATGCCTCGTTTCTTGACATTGTATATTGCTTGCCTCTCTTGTATTATCAGGTCCAGTGGAATGAGGCCAGCAATGGCCTGGGCTAATACAAGTGATACAGTTCTGTATGCTCTGCATACTCTGAGTGCAAATTGTCTCTGAAAGGTGTCCAGTTTCTTCTTATTTGTTTTCTTTTTAGTTGCCTCAGCCCATACGCTTGCCGCGTATGTGATTAAAGGCTCGACAGCTCCAATGTAGAGTGTTTTCATCACGTCAGGAGAGCATCCCTATATGGGTTTCGTTGCTCTTACAATCGTTTGGGCTATCGCAGCGGCTTTCTTACACACGTTGTCGATATGGCGAGACCAATTTAAATTTTTATCTATTGTCAGCCCTAGGATTTGAAATGATCGACTAGGGTGAGAATTTTGCCATTCATCATGATTTTAGGGATACGTTCTCTCCGACGGGTTATTAGCATCGCGTTTCTTTTATGCTCTGAGAACTCTAATTTCACTTTTTTACCCCAGTTAACTATGCGCTGGAGAGCAGACGATGTCAGCGACTCAGCATCTTCAATGGTATTGGCCGATACTATTAGGAGAACATCATCAGCAAAAGCCTGTACGGGGCAATGTTCTCTGAAATCTATACTGAGCAGGTCGTCCAGTATTATATTCCAGAAAGTTGGACCTCATGTAGAACCTTGGATGCACCCATTAGTAGTCGTCTTGCAGGGTGTAGTTCCGGCATGGCTGATTTGCACTGTTCTATTGGAGAGATAGCTTCTGACAAGTTCAAATAAGTTGCACGGACATTGGTTTGCTGCTAGTTGGTGTAGCAAGAATGGCCACCATGCATTGTCAAAAGCTCCTTTGATGTCTAAAGAAACAGCAATATTTAATAATTTCTTTTCCCTGTTATTTTTAATTTTGTCTATCGCTGTGTTAAGTGCATCTTCTGTTGATTTTTGAGGCGTAAATCCGAATTGATTATTATTTAGTTTTTTGGAGATGTGTAGATGTCAGGAAATTCTTTCAACCATCAGCTTTTCCAGTGTCTTGCCAAATATGGAAAGAAGTCCTATGGGTCTATAGGATTTGATATCTGTGTAATCGTTCTTGCCTGGCTTGGGAATCACTTACACTGTTGCGCTTTTCCATGTGTCCGGGAAACATTTCATTCTAAGACACGCGTTGAACATTTCGATAGAAAGATCTCGAAATGATAGCACGAAATTGTGACACATATCCTAGGTAAATTGTCGTCTCCCGGCGCTTTTGATGGATCCATGTTTTCTAGTACCCTGATGATTTCAGATATTACAAAAGGTGGGTCATCGGGTGTATTGAGTGTGGTCTTGGAATTTTTCCTGATAATTTCTTGATCTATAGTGTCTGTTGACTCTGAATCGTCCGGGAAAAAGTATTCTTGTAATGCTTCAGCAGAGTCCTCCGCATTTGAAAATATCAAAAGCCCATTTTTTAAAGTAGCAGGGGGCTTTGCTTAATTTGTAGAGGTGAGTACTCTGTAGACCGTCGACCACACTGTTTCTCTGTTTTGGTTCGAGCAGTAGTCTTTCCATGATTGTGTTTTGGCTTTCTGGATTGCAATTTTGTAGGTTTCTTTAGCATTTAAGAATGCTGGCAATGTTATGCTCTTTTTGCGGGACCTGAATTTTGTAATCTGTGTTTGGCTCTTACGACTTCATGTTTCCGAACAGTCTTTTCCTTTAAACAGAATTTGCACGCCGTTTTAATTGCTTTGGAAATTGTAGATACGTGTATGTTTAGTTCTTCGCTAGTTCTGACGTGAGCAAATACTTCAGGAGTTATGTTGAGGTTTTCCAATGAGACCCTGTATTTTTTCTCGAATAGATTCCAATCTGCTTTATTAGTAGTGTACAGGCGAGTTGTAGGATTCCCTTTGGCAGAAATAATAGGATTATGATCGCTCATTGCACTAAGTGTTTTTCCACTCTCCAGTCTGTAACTTTGTCTAGCAATTGGCTCGAACATAAGGTGATGTCGATGACACTGTTTAAATGAAGAGGTCCTCAATATGTGTCAAAAGTGGGTTCAGTGCCTACGTTCAAAATTTGGGGATCTAGTTCTGCCAAGCAGTCTTGTATATCCATTCCTCTTCGATTTTTTTTTTTTTGCTACCCCACCATATTGAATTGGCATTAAAGTCTCCTCCGACAATTATGGAATGATTCGCAGTTGATGAGGCTTTTTTTAATTTTTCTAGTGATCCTGAGACGTCTCGTTGTGGTTTGATGTACACCGATCCAATTAATGTGGGTCCATGTTCTGTGTCCAGTTTAATGTACACATCATTAGGGCCTGAGTACAGACTCATCATCAAGGGAGAGCCTGCGTTCTTGCTAAAGACTACTATTGCTGCCTTGCAGATATCTTCAGGTTGCGAAGCTGCTTGAAAAACCATGATTCCAGATGGCGATGATATTTTGCTCGTTGATCCTACACATGGTTCCTGAATCAACGCAATATCGAAATTGTGTTGATTAGTCCAGACCTCGTCGAGTGCGGCTCTACACCTATGCAGATTCCATTGTAAGCACTTTAATCCTGGATTTGGTTATATCAATAAACTGAGATATATGATGTGGGTATTCCGCGTATAGTTACTCAGTTGGTGCGCTCGAGCGCGTCGGCCAATCAGAGCGGCGGACGGCGAGCGCCCAGCAGGAAAGGGAGTGCCAACAAACTAGACACTTTTAATGTTTTGATAGTGTTTTACACTGTTTTAATTTGGACACTTTACACTGTTTTAATTTGGACACTGTACACAGTTTTAACTTAAAGTAACAGACATTGTGATTGCGTTAATCGGCAAAAGAAATTGCAATTCCAAATCACAGCTCTAGCACTAAGAATTTGCACAATTTATGGAGCAGAAATTGAACACGTCATCACTCAACAAATGCTTGGTGAACAGCATTTATATTTATGCCTACACACAAATATATTCTTGATGTATTCTTTATAACTAAACCTTTTTAATGTTAATAAAACATTATAAGTGGATCTTACTAGAAAAACAAAGATCTTCGGTTTTCCAATTAATTTATATATGTATATATAATTTATATATGTATAGCTACCAAAATTATCCGTGAATAGATTATCAGTTAAGTTAATTCTGTCTAAAAACAAAGAAGTTGATTATATATAGCACATAATTTTTGATGTTTGATTTTTGATGTTGAAAATGATGAAAAATCTTCAGTATGGAAAATAAATACTGAGTAAAGTACGTAAGTATTAAAGAGAGAGAATCATGATGACACTTACCGATTGAATTTGACAGTTTTAAGATACACTCAGTTTAATAATTGAAATACGACTAAAATATTTTTAAAAAAATACTATTATATGTCGAATTCTTATCATGTTGTCACTATCAAATGAAATTATCTACATACCTGATATACTTTTTAAGACACACTCACTAATCAGAGCTTGATAATAATTGTTAAAAACATTTTTAAATATTTCTCGGTTCTTTAAAAATCAGCATACAATTTAATACGTCTTACATTTATTATAATTGCAATCTTATATTTAAAATACACTGCATGCATCTTGTTATATGGTCTTTTGGTAAAATTTTAAGGGTTCGCTTCAATAGATTATCGTTCAAGATTTAAGCTGATTTGATTTCATTTACAGACCTCTGTGCATTAGTTCACCACGAGTTGCAGAATATCATCAAACACTCAGCCTTTGACATAGCAGGTACTAGTTTGCTTTACACTGTGATTGTTTATCCATTACATTGTATTGTAACAAGTCGGGTCCATAATTAAAAGATGATTTATTTACACTATTTATATTTAACCTATATCATACAGAGTCTTCACAAATATTTATATTAACCACACTCGAGGACTGTCTCGCGAAGACTGCTCCCGAGGACTGTCTGTCGAGCACTGCCCGCCGGTCGCCTTGTTGCTCACTCTCCAAGACCGAGTATTGTCCCCTGCCAGACGACGGCCGTTCGATCATTCCAGAAGTTTCTGGACTTACGGGAGCGCGGTAGAATCGCTTCGATCGATTCTATCGCTATCACGTAACAGTATGTTCTTATTATAACCTCTTTTTCATTTAAAAAAAAAACGCTTCGGGTGGTTTATTACGTTGTAAATATAGTGAAAAATATCTTTGAAAAAAACCATTTTAAATATTTACCATAAAAGTCTACAATTCCATAAGTTGTAGTCTTATGTAGTATGGGTTAGTCGTGTATTTATCTACAATACCAAAGTAGTATCTTAGTATCAAAAACAATACCTTTTAACTTCTGTAGGCATGATTGGATCTAGGCCTATAATTAATACTTACATATAGAATATGTCTTATACCATTTTGCTGCTTGTCTCTAGGTCCTAGTTTTGATTTCACAGATCTGAATATTTTCATCAAGAAGTGCTCGCTGAATCGGCGAAAAGCAGATTGTGGTTGGAATCCGCTCGACCAGGCACTCACTCCTCCGATGGGGTGACTCTTGAGACCTTATTAACCGGAAGAGAGATGTTTTTATCCAAATGAAACTGACAATTATATTTTAATAATCTATATTTCAGAAATATCGATTTACAATTCGGTTTCCAATCTAAGTGTCCAAGGTGAAGAAATTGTATTCTTCTCACGAAACGCACTCGCGCCGAGGTGCGGCCGCTCGTTCGATTTCGAAATGATAATAAATACTAAGCAACGTATAAATAACTAAAAAATAAATAGCTCTGTTAGTATATTGAGCTTCGACCGCAACAGGAAAACGAAAATGAATCGGTCTGTTTTCCGGTCGAGGACGGAGCTCGAACGTCGTTGAGGCCGGCTCGGGGCCTACGGGGCGAGGGCGGAGGAGCAGCCCGTGGACTGGGAGGACCGAGGAAACCGGGAAGAGGGCCCGGGGGAGGGAGGCGGGGACGGCGCCTGCCTTGCGCGCTCTCGCCCGCGGCCGCCCGACAAGTGAAGATCTTTGGATCCGTAGAGAGTCTCCTTCGTTTTCGCGTCTTTGTCGCGAACTCTTACAATTATCTTTACATTGTTTACACAGTCTCTTAAGATACGCGATACGTCCACGGATGGCATCTTCAGTTGGCGATCTTCACGAACTCGCTGGTGTCGTAAGGCGCACCCACGAAGGTGGTGGTAGCGCTCTTGCGGCCCACAGCGCGAACTCGTACGAAGAGGAAGGCCGCCACTAGAGAAGCCACTACGAGCACCAGCAGCAACATCACTAGTCCTCCAACGAAGCTCGGCACAGACATGCAGATAGTCTCCGGATCCGCTTCGCGAGCCGACTGCACGATCACCGTCTCATTAGTGGCCGCGTTGTTGAGCGCAAAGTTCACATCTCCCGGAGCGACCACTTGAATAATTCTACTCGTGTTGACGTCTGTCATTTCCTGCGCTTCCCGCTTGTAAACTCTGGAGATGGCAATATCCATGACTTCAGAACTGCGTCGTTTCCTTGCGCCCTGCAGCCGTTCGGGCAAATCCTCTACGGAGCGCGGCCGTCCACCCAGCGTGGCGAGGTTTCCCTCAGACTCGTCCGCAATGCTGCTCTTCCTCTTTACTGTATTGTAAGCATTGTGGCGTCCGGGAAGTGGAGGAGGTGGCAAGTTTACGTCGTCATCATTTTGGGACTGCGGAGAAGGAGATGATGGGTCGGGAGCGTTAGACGTCGAGGACGCCTGAGCCTGAGGCGGCGGGACGACATCGTCACGGTTCTCTGAGAAGGCACCGCTCGCGTCAGCGGGATGTCGCGGGTCGGGGAACGCTGGAGGAATCCCGTATTCCGAATGAGGTTGCCCGGAAGGTGCTCCGTACTCAGAGTGTGGACCTCCATGCGGAGGACCGTACTCCCCTCCCCCGATTCCGTTCCCTCCAAGAAGTGGAACTCCATACTCCGAGGATAAACCGTGAGCGTGACCGGCACACTTAGGTTCTGGGCAGTTATATCTGCAGACTTGAATTACGCATTGAAAGTGGACATTCATCGAATCCGGGAACTTGAAAGCCTGGAAGTACGCAAAGGAAACGACCGATGCGGAGGGACCAAAATTTTTAATTTTTTGGAATCTGCTCATTATCTTGGGTCTCACAACGCAGCCGTACTGATCGACCAGCTGAATCGGGGCGCGCTTTCCGTCGTGAGCCACGCAGTTTCTGACTAGCATGTCAAATTTATTTTCATCGTCTTTAATGGCCAAGACCATGGTCATAGTTTGACCGATTTTAACTATTCCGGACACTTCGGACGCCCACGGGCCTTTGCCGACCTGGATCTGCATCCAGCACTGCAGGTTATCTCCGAGAAAGTTAGCTGTCACGGCATGGAGCATATCCACTTGGAAGGGACGGAAGGTGACAGCCTTTTCGTAGAAATCGTACCACGTGCAACGAAGTTTGCGCGCCTGATCCCACACCTCCTGCACGTAGGGGTCATATTGGATAATTATGGTGTTTTCCACGTAGCTTCCTGAAGGCGCGGGGCTTCCGTAAGCGGCAGCGTTATGATTCGCCGAACTGGACATGCCGCAGCTATTGAGGAAAATCTCAAACGTAGCGCTGAGATGTCCCGTGCCGGGCTTGAGGTGCACGCAGTGCGGGTCGCTGTAGAAGCCCTTGGAGAAGATCATTCCATAGAACGGCCGGTCGAATTCGATGTTGACGCGCATGTGCGTCTTTTCGCACTGCACCTGCAGGTGCTTGATCTGGGGGCTGTCGGGCGAGGCCAGCGGCCAGGGCTCGTCGGGGCGCGCCAGGGCAGAGGGCGGCGGAGGTCCGTACGCCCCGGCGCCCCCTGCGCGGTGCTCCAGAGGCAGCGCCGCCGACTCGACCAGCGGCGCGTCACATCGAGCTTCCTGGAACACCATAAAGTTATTTGTTTTTTCATTCTGCATAGTACAAAACTTTTACGTGCATCACGATTAGTATTGTTTTTAAAACAACATAATTAACTATATTAATTTAGATTAGGATGGGGGATAATTTAGGGGATGTGGGTTCGAATCCTTCACAAGTCACGATGATATTTTCTGAGAGTTTTCTTTAATCGTTTTCAATGTGTGAAAAAATATGCTTAATCACATAAACATAATTAACAGTGATTTTATTGTACCTACACATTGATTGAGACATATATTTTTCAGAGCTCCAAAAACGACTTGATCTAGATTTAATCTAATACTACCACTAGTTAAATATTTGTTATCAAAACCAAAAAAATTCCAATGCTTCATTTATGTCATTGATTTTTTATATTTGAATTCCATTTGATACAAAATAAAACTTCACATCAAAAAATTACTTTCTTTCATTGCATATCAGTAATTGATATCACCTTTCAATTAAAAATTATATATTTATAAAGATGACTAAAAATATGAAATTTTATTATCCACACCAATAGAAGACTGGCATTATGGAAATATACCGTCAATATATTTAGAATATTTAATTTTATCCTTAAATTCCTTTGATTTCTACTAACGAAAGGAATCCAAGCACCGATCTGTTAGGAAGTCAAACAAGTTATAAACTAAATGGAGGATGATAGCAGATCGTGAGTTGTGAGCCGTGAGTGACCTACATAGTAGCAGCGGCAGACTCGGTTTCACTTTCCTGCCCGCGTCCTGTAGTGGATAGCTCAATTCCGTGATTAGGAGTTGTTCAATCCAAGAAAAGTTATGGATCACCCTATTATTAAGTACTTTCTAAAATTTATCCTTTTCAATTTCAAAAAAATATTTTAGGTTAATATAATATGCTCACTCACATATACGTATTATCTACACGGACAGTAAAAGCAGTGATAAAAAAAAAATTGTTACAGCTTTCATCGCTTTCAAACAGGTGGTACTGTTATCTGCCGGTAAACCGCGAATTTCGTTCTCACTGCCGCATTGTTTGTTTTTCTTTGAAGCAGACGTGTTGCAATTTGGTCCAGTTTGCACCGCAAATCATGAATCATGACCCCACCGCAAAAACATATTTTTTTAAAGAGCATAGGAACTGCGGCATCATTTCACTTTTGTTTGGTGGAATAGCTTCAAAATCTAAGACAATATCGAAACTCTTTTTTTGTGGATGCCGAGTGAAACTTTTAATTGAAATAGATTGAAATACAGTTAAATATTTGACTAATATATGCTTACTTAATTAAGTATGTAGAAATTTTTCGACCAGAAATCTATTATAAAATATATATTGATATATTATATATCTTTAAAATGAAGATGAGAAGTATTCACAATATTAAATACTAAAGTATAAACATACATATATAGAATGTTATATTTTATAGAGCAATAGCAATAAGTCATTTTAATCTCATTTATAAAATAACATAATAGTAATGTCTGGCAGTAAAACACCATTGAAATAGAAAAAGAGAGGAGGCACTGTTACAGATTTTATCTGTTTAAATCTGTATACGTTCCCATTACTCGAGTGCAGATAACATCTCCGCGGAAGTCAAAAGCCTTTCTAAAGTGCACTTCGGGCCGTTCGCCTCCGTTCCTATGGCGAGCAGCGCTCAGTGAAAGCGAGGCCGGCTCTGGTGGAGTGTCCTGGCCGGGCTTTGGCGATAAAACAATCTTATCCTCGGCTCCTGGCAGAAGCCACCGGCAACGCGAATGCTAATTATGTCACTCCGATAAGCCGCGGGAACCGCACCGCGGGAAACACACCGGTGATAATGGTTTGCGCATGGCACTATCACTGTCCTTCTTATCTAATTATGATGCTTATTTACGAACGCACTATGTGCCAAGTAAGGGTGAATTAAACTTTTAAAATATTCCTGAAATGCAGAAACTCATTCCATAATTTAAATTTTTTTATATTCATAAAAGGAAAATAAGTCATTTTTGATGATTTTGCCGATCTAACACAATAGAAATAGTAAAATATTGAGTATTCTATTTTTTGTATTAAATTTGTCCAAAAATATATAAATTGTAATTGCCAAACAGTGTATAGTAAGTAAGTTCATTGAACTTAAAAATAAATAAAAAAATAAATGTTAAATAACGCATATAAAAGGGATGATAATGATTATGAACACTGACCTGTAGCCACAGGATCGCGAAGGCGACGATCAGGCACCTCGTCCTCCTCATCGTGTAGCACTGCTCCTCCTGGCTCCTGGGGTCCTCTGAAACCGACAGAAGGGTTAGTCTGCGTGTTCGGGGCGAGGGGATGTCCGGGGGCAGCTGGCAGACCGCATCACCCGTGCGCGGCGGCGGCTCTGGACCGCACCGAGTGGCTCTGCGAGCGGCGCGGGACTGGCGGGTGGCCGCCGCGGGCTGACCCACTGACCCACTCCCCCACTCCCTCACTCCCCCACTCCCCCACTCCGCTGCCGGAAGTGCGCTCAGCGATTAGACCGGACGGCGAGACGGCAGGCGAATCCCTAACCGATACGAAACCCTCGCGCCCAATCGACCACTCGAATAACTCAATAGTTATCTGAGCAGTCAAGTCGCGAAACCCGCTCCAGATACTTTCACAAGTTCTGACAGCCGTTGTTTAGAATTTATTTTCTTGGATGCTAGCCGTGAGTGTGCTTCCTTGAGAATGCCACGAAAAGTGTATCTTGGAATAGTGCACTCGACTGCATATACAATAAGCCCAAAATTTGATGAGGCTTCCGAGTAAATGTGTGTGTAACATTTTACTGATCGAATACACATAAAAAAATATTATATGGAAAAATTAATTTAACGTGCGTAGAAACAATAATTACATATTAACTCTTTATCGAGCGGTAACAATAATACCTGAATGAATGGCATTATTCTAATATTTTCGAGCAGTCAGAAAATATCGTGCACAATGGGAAACGATGCAGACGCGCATAATTTTTTTAAACTTCATATGCTCCAATACACATCGAAGCGTTTATTAATACGAACGTCTCTCTGGAATTAATTTATTTTTCGACCATAGAAAGAGAGAGAGTTAAAAAAACAGTTTCGGTAAACCGCACTCATAGACAAAGGCTCCCGATGAAAACAGAAGGTCTGGAGGTGTGGAACGCAGTGTATTTACAGAAAGGAAAGTTCGAGAGGACACAGGCGACCCGCAGCTCGTAGAGACTCGCAAATTTCTAACTGCGTAAGTAAATCATTCATTTTTAATACTGACAGACAAGTACACGTGATACCGCACCATACACACTGTACCAGTCGACAAATGGGCTACACTAATTTGACTTTTTAACGTGGTCGTGTTTTAATTAACCGCATATAATATGTTTTTTTTAATAAAACGGCGATCGTGATGTTGGCTACCAGAGTGAAGCGTACAAAAAGATAACATGGTAAGAATAACTATTTGGAAACTTTCGATAAGTCGTGCCCATCTATGTGAAGTTAACAAGTATTGCGCAATCGCGGTTTATGACTGTCACTTTCACAAAAAACCGAGAGACTTGAATTTAAAGCGATGCTTTCTTTAAACAGTATAAGAAGCGATAATACTTCCCGCCGGTAAGGAACGTGATTCAATTTGGAAGCGCGACACGATTTGACTTTTAATTAATAATAAGGAATCATTATGACACGATGTGCGGCGTTAGAGTGTACGCTAATAGATTCAAAATCATTGCCAGTGTTTCTTTCGTTTCAGGAATCGTACGGATATGTTTTTGCCCCAATAGCGTTAAATATTTCTAGTCATTTTAAAATACCGAATATAAGTCTATATATCCTAGGCTTAAACTTTAAATGAATAAGGTAATATTATCAGACATTTTTTATTTATAAATTTATTTTACTCCAGTATCCTAATTTGACATGAGGAAAAATATGTATGTAATTATGTCAACGCGCACTCTACTTAGAGTCTTAGAGGATGTAGGAACCCCACGATACTCAGTTCTGAGCTGCAGTCACGCAGTATAGCTTTATAAGTCAAATTAAAATATCCAATTAGTTAAAAATGAATAATTCTCTATAGAATTCTAATCAACTCTTAGTCGTCCATACAGATAAATGTAGAACGCTGCCAACCGCCTCTTGGTCTATCGAGAAACCTGGCTCGGTCATCTCATCTGGTGTCGGAATTTGCAATTGATATGTTTAATTTGCTACTATTTTTATAAAATCATTATTCATCATAACTTTGCTACATAATGTTTTTTGTGCAATTTGTTTTTATATTTCATAAGGATTTTGAAATATAAAAATTGGGAATTTTTTTTATTTATTTAAATACAAAAAGACTAAATTGCTCGTCCAATTATCATTATGTTACTATTTTTCAAATTATATTATTTAAATGGCTATTTCTATTTAATTCATTAATAGGGAAATCATCGTCCAAATTGTGAAGCTTACATTTTAAATAATTTAAAAACAAACAGTTATTATTTAAATCAAAACGGATGCAGCCGAGAATTCATATATTTGTATATCATAGTAATTAAATGGTACTTTTTCAAACTCAAATAAATTATCACACCAGCATGAATTTAACGAATTAAAATATACGCAAGCTACATACAATATTCCAATAAATAAACACTCCCCGCTTTAGATACGGGTGCCGACGGGTATTAGAAAATGGCGACACGGTATTTTTTGAGATTATTTTGTGGTTGATTTTGTTTATTATTACTTAAATATTTCAATGTAAGTTTGATGGCGTATAACTCATGCCGACCTGCCCGCGGCGACATCCACGCAGAGTTCTCGTGAGGGACAGAAGCTACTTTCCTACTTTCTCCCTCGGACCTCTCTCTCCCCCGCCCTTCCAGCTGCTACGGACCTTCTGCCTTTGCCATTTCCAAAACCCCAAAATTGTGAGAACTTATAGCAGTAACGGCAATGATTACCCTATACCTAATGTTTATCTTATATCAACATATATATATATATATATATATATATATATATATATATATATATATATATATATATATATATATATATATATATATATATATATATATATAGTTAGTATAAGAAGTTATTAATTATTTATAATCGATGTGTATTCTGCTTATATACGTTTGAATGTCAACAGCAGGGTCAAAATGTAATACAAGTAAAATGATTTTTGCGCTTAGTAAAAATTTTAATTCAAGAGTTAATATATTAAACAAGATATACCAATTACTCATATATTATGTTTCTAGTTTATAATATAATAATAACTCAAGAGCAAAAAGTGTATCTATCAATATTACCCAAATATTCCATAATGTTTAAAAAAATTATTACTGATACATAATTCCTACAAACCCCGCATATTCAACAGGAAACTTAATATAGAAAAAATATCACTTTTTTCGAGGTAAAATATTTCAACCAAGAGAAAGTGTGTCCTCGTATATTGTAATTTAACCCTAAGCTTGGAATATATACATGTTTTACCGTTAGCCAAACCGGAAATTTGAAGTGCTTCACTTTCTTCAGGTTTTTTGTAGTAGTTTTTTGTGCTAGGGCTCCGCTCCCTCCCCCGCTGACCGCGTGTGCTCGCCACAGAGCCAGCAGTACTGCTAACGACGACGTTTGGAAGCAATCGTTTTTAGATGGCATGTAATTGTAACTCTTCAAATAACATTTCATACTTCTCATATTTATTTTTTAAAAAAAATAATTTTATACAGTAGCCATTTAACTAAATAATAATGTTATTATAATTAAGGGATGGCTGACGCTGTACGAGAGAAGTTCAATAATTCACCCTGCCGATAGTCAGTCAGAGAGATGCGCTCGTCGAGTTTAAGCCGTAGTTGTTATTAGAGTTATTTTCAGGTGTCCCTGTTCGATTGTGTTGCAGTCTAGTGTCAATTATGTTTTCAATACATTAGAAAGAATTTCACACAAAGTATATTCTGTAATACTGAACTGGTTTGTGCAATAATATGAAGAAAACTAAAGAAGACTTATAAAACAATTAAACAAAATAGGAAAAAAAAATTTTTCAAAAATAAAACTGTGCATTAATTAAAAGTCAAGTAAATAATTGTGGTTTTCTTATAATCTTTTAAAAAATATATTTAAAAAAAATATTTATTTAAATGCACTTTATATTAATTTATCAATATTAATATGGTTTCCTTATAACACGGTCTGTTTGCTATCTTTTCAATTTACATGCTAAAACTTTAAATGCTTTCATTTTTGAAATATGTACCAGTTAATTTATATACATAAGCTGTTTCTAGAGTAAGTCCATACTTATCATAAAATTTAAACCAAACAAAATATGGCGTGCGTTTCTCTTGTACTTTCGTAACTACAAGTAATCAAGAGTTTCACTTGCAGCGATCAAAGGGTCCGTCAAAAGTAAATGCTTGAGAGTCAGTTACTTATAAGAAAAATAATGAATCAATACAAAAAATACTTAGTGCCACTTACACCCGAAGCCCGCTGGGCCAATCCAAACCAAATTTCCCTTTGCCGTCGATCTTGATCTCGACTAATTACCTGCCCGAACACCCGCCTAATCAAATACCGCGCAGTCTCTCTTGTAACGAATAGCTTCCGAGCACAGCGGCAACTGGCGAGTTAGCATCCGGAATACGAGTAGAAGTACCTGCTGTAATTACACCTGAGGTCCGACGGAAGGTTTAACGCATCGGAGAATAAGATGTCGCAACCGAGAGGGACGCCCGTGGGCCACCGCGCCATCCCGGCCTAATCTAGTTGCCGTGTGCGATCATGTTTAGAAAGTAGAACGAGCATTAGCGCGGTGGTGAGTCGGCAGACAGGTCGGGTACCTGCGCCGCGGCGGTACACTTTGCTGGTACTCTGCCGCATAAGGCAGCACTTGTACGAAGATCGCGAGCGGTGTGCTCCGCCAGGGTGGCCCGCAGCTGCTTCGCAAAGTCGCCCTCGATTGTCCGTCGATCAATATCGAAAAAATCACAACCACCTTTCGAACGAACGATAAGCGGTTACGTTCAATTCCCTAGTTTTCCCAAAATTCGCCCGACTCGTCATTAAGAGAGATTAATTTGTAAGTCGCGATCGTGTACTTTTTACGACGCAGCGGTGACTATTTTCCGGACGCTCTCAACCAAAATACATTATAATCGGTCGATTAAATTACAAATTAAGCATCCGATAAAATGCGGTGTGCTCAAAAAATGTAGCATTTTAGATGAACTACAATCCCTTGCTCATTCCGGGCCAGACCCGGTGGAGATCGCAGCGTGCATAATTAGCCATTGTCGGGCTTCTCCCACGCCTCGGAGGCCGCATCGCCCGTGATACTTTCCATTGTTTGAGAGGTTATTGTTGCCTTAAACAATAAAATTTATGCCTTGAACAAGTACGCCGATCGTGAACCTACACTACTTAAAAATTATACTAACATACTCGAAATATTAAAGTGGGGTACTTCGCATCCTATTTTTACTAACAATGAAGCTTCAATTAATACTCGCAGCATAAGCTTCGCGAACTCTTAATTAAAATATCAAATAATACGATCAAGTAATCGTGCGTGTTACTGGTCTTGTCGCTTTTTACAGGAATAAGTGTCAGTCGGTCAACTCTGACCCAAAAGAGGTAAAGTTACGGAAATTCACGCGTTATTTAAGGAAAATAATTTATTAGCATGTGTCTATTTCGTCAGACGGTAGACCGGCATTCGTAAAATGTTATCTTTATGGCGGACGTCGAAGACCTGTTATCATTGCACACCGCATGGAAGCGACTAGGAGCAGCTGTGCGTTAAGTCGACGGCTATTCTTTCACTAGCACGCGATCTATAAAAATCTAACAAACAGCGAGAGAAATTTGCGGAAACAGAATGCGGATCTCCGTTACTCAGATTTCATGGATGTATTAGAATCCAACAGTTATCTGCATTGAAAAATAACGTAAAATCGGAAAAGATACACTTCAAAAATAATAATAAAAAAACGGTAACTGCTAGAGAACTATAAAGATATTCGAATAAAAAAACATATAGAGCTTATTTTTTGGGCATAAAATGTTATTCAAATCATAAGCGCCACTTGCGGCTCGCAGCGCAACCGAAGTTGTACTGTCACGCTCCGGTCAGTCGGCAGGGTCAGTACACTCCACGGACTGCGTTCTTCGAGTAATAGCCTTCCCGTGGCTTATTCGACTCCTCGGAGCCGCACCGCGCGGCCGGCGCAGTCAAGGTCGGCCAACTTTCACTGGGCGCCCGAGCGGCCGTACTTCCGCTCTTTAGGTCATTTGGTCGCAACGAAACGAACGAAGAGAGAAATAAGACCTCTCGCAGCCGCGGACTCGGCGCTGGGCTTCGGGGCAGAAATAAACCAGCGCAGAATGGATTACTCCTAATAACTTTCAACGGCGCGCCAGGAAATTAATATTCAATGTCGTCAATGTGGATTGGAATTTACATACCGCCGGAGAAAATGCGCTGTCGGTGATCTAATGCATTCCGGGTGGGTGATGTTTTCTCACTAATGCTGCGGCGAACACGCCGATTAGAAAATTACGTATAAATTTCCATTTTTCAAGACTTTGCAAAAAATGTACTCATTTCAAGAGTGCCCGGAAGCACGCATTTTGTGAACATATCATGCTTGCAAGTTGTGTTTTATATATTCTTAATTACACTCGAATACATCAGTATCATATTCTAACAGACAAACATATTCAAGCTTATATTTTTATTGTATCGGGCACCCTATCCGATGTCGCTGCCATAAATGAACTTTTAATTGAATTATCAGTATTTTTTTTATTCGAAGAATATGTAAATTATTAATTACATTACGGGAGCGTCGATACACGAAAGTGGGTAAGTGTAACGGCTGTAGCTATACAAATATTTAAACTGGTTAATTCACTCTTAAACCGAGCATCACTGTTAATCTAAGCTCTACCTCGATATATCAGAACTCGTTATGAGGCTGTGCGTTTCGAATTACAAAAAAGTCTTCGGATTCGATTTTAAAAAGAAATATACATAAAAATATATAAATTAAATACATAAACATTGTGAAATCCTAATTGAACATAGAGTTTGAGTTTTGAATTTCCAAATTATATTATTTTCCAATGTTTAAAAATTAATCAAATTTTGTACTGCCAAAGATTAGATCGATCAGTCAGTCGGTTATAGAAAATATGCAGAAATACATAATTGATTTTGAATGACATAAATTCAAACCAAACCATCCCGAGATAAAATGTTTTAATACTGGTGCTTGTTGGCACAAAAATGTTAAATAGGTAATTGCAACGCACCAGGCTGGCGCCGACGACGCAGCTTCCGCCAAACCAGACCATTCCCGACACGGAAGCACTGTGCAAATCATATAGAAAGTGAAACCCGCACCGCCTTGCCAAACACTATAACGAATAGGGGCCTTGTCGCATTAGCTTAACGAGCTGGAAGACTCGCGGCCCGACAAACGAGCGCATTGTTCTCTGAACCGGATTTCTCTTTTATTCCATTCGGTCGGTACAGTTTTCTAATCAGCCCGGTCGACTTCTCCGCGCGGATCGCTCGCCCGCCCCGGGCGTTTCGTTATCGCGTCTGTGGGTATTTTACAGCCCGAAGTGAATTGGTCAAAGATAATTTTATTGGAACATAAACGCGGTTACGATGCAACAATGAACTTAAAAAGAAAGTTTCGAAGAAACTTCTTATGAACAGTAAAATGCACCTTATTGTCACCTGGTTTATTGTTTTCCGTCGTTTGAATTGAATCGCCTTCAATCAAACCTACAAATTAAATTAACTGTCCAACAATCGCCACGATTATCTGCTATACGCCATACACTATAACGAATAGAGGCCTTGTCGCGTCTGTGCTATACGTATGTTTTTTATTTAATTGCTTATTTAATTAATCTGCTTTTCTGTAATACAAAATTGTTTTAATTGTAAATTGTCTAAAATATAATTATTTCGTTATTTACATTTCGAGCAACTACCGTTTTCCAATGGAAATGAGGTTAAAATCTAGATGAACGATAAATTATACAGACAAACCACGATTTCCAAGTCACATCACATATTGCATGATCATTATACAAAAAGCATAAGTAAGATACGTGATTGTCTCCGTACGCTCCGGTGCCCGGCTTGAATGCGACCGGTGCTGTCTAAGGATGACAATGCAGCGGTGGTCATTTCACAATCACCTCTAAACAATCGGCCATTGTACCGCTGTATCACAATTATTTAAGGAATCACAAAGACAATTTTGAAAACGCAAGTTTTAACAGAAAAGAGAATGTCCATCCATTCCTGTTGCTGTGACCATTGCGATGCAAATTTGAAAAAGTCATTTTTGTAACTCAATAACAGGCATAACCTAATTTATTATTTAAACATAATTGTGAAAAAATATATATTAAATATAAAACTTTCTTATTCAATTTTCGATTAAAGGCACTTTTAGATAGGAGTATATAGATTTTTGGTGATTTATCTTATCTCCGGATGTGCATCTACTTTTTTACGAGTTGTCGTTTCCTAGATTATGGTGTTACGCTTCACGTGCGTACCTAAACATAATATTATGTATATCGAGAGGAGAAATCGGTGCCAACTAGGCAGTAGCTCCAGAATATGTTGTTTGCCAGAGAGAAAAACTTTAGAAGTCACACATTGCCGGAGAAATTCTACAGAATATGTATTATTATTGAAGCTAATCTTTGGGAGTAGACGGCAGACAGTCCGGTGACCTTGATATCAATTATTGGCCGTGATAAACCAGATGAACAGCTTTCTTCGGTTCTTCTACCACTTATAAGTATTTTATTGCTACAGATTTTTAAGCCGAATTCAGTGCATCGGCATGATCTTTTATTTATCAAAATGATTGTAGCTTTTTAATACGGGTAATTATTGGTACCATATAACTGGTATTTTACGGAATTCGAACTACGTCTAGTGAAGGTTTTGTATCGATTTAATGAGATGATTAAAACGATCATTTTCAAAGGAGCGATCCCTTCGATGGAAACGAGTTTTTTCTTGATAAGTACACGCAACTACTATTGTTTAAATTACATGAATTTCACTTCAATTACGATGACCGCAATACGACCGTCTCGTTCTTTATAGTCGAACGCGGTGTGCTCGTACCTCTCGGCGTTGAGCGTCAGTCAAATTACACCTGGGTAGCCGAATACTTCTCTCAGGTGTTAAACTTTTATGGATATGAAATAAAAAAAACCAAACCAATATATTAATAACTTTCATATTTCAGGATAACTATGTGAGCTCTAAGAAAAGATAAATGAGAAATAAGTATATCATAAATTACGTATTATTTATTAATGTGTTGATGTGCTTAATTGAACTAGTTTTTTTTTGATACAGAGACTGATCGTGCAAAGAAAAACCCTCTTTTTGATATAGCTCCGCTGCATTCTGGAAGGATCTTAGTAATTGCATATCTTGTTCTGAGGGTTTCCTTCTGCTTTAAGGGTGTATTGCTTTCACATAAATCATATCCAGTCAACGTTTTTGGCATCCATAAGAAGTGATACTTATATTTAATTTAAAAGCGATCATTTATTAATGACGCACAAAATCTACAAAATTTGGAAAACACGCTTCTTGTTTTTATGCTATTATGAAGATGTTAACTAAAGTAAAAGCAAAAAATACGGGCTACTAAGTCGTGATCTAAAGTTTACATACTTACAAGTCATTTGTATTGAATCAACAAAGTATTTAGATGAAGTCAATATGCATTTGCATCGCACACGACCTGTACTTAAACGTAAAGTTGAAGCTATCTTGCCTGTATCCAGTTTTTCATTTCAGCCATTGGAATTTCATGTTTCAAACGAAACGACACAACAAAACAGTAAAATTAAAGTGACGTTTTTATCACCGGTGCTTTAAAGCAAACACGAATTTATTTCAAGTACAGGTTGATTTTGTTAATTTTTTTAATCGATTCGTACGTGAAAAGAAAAATTATTATCACCAGTATGGGTAGTACAAAAGGCAACCAATAATTTAACATGAGGTACTAATATGCAATAAATTTGCATTTTCAATTCGATTTTTTCACCATTTTAGGTTAGCCTTAAAAGCTGTAAATAACTTCTAGGTAATCGTTACTTCATACCTAACCGAGCATGCCGAACCGGCAGTTCGTGAATAATGATCACAAATAAATATCGTCGTCCCGTGACAAAACACGCAGCATACTGACTGAGTTCACCAACCGTCGATATAATTTTATTGCACTTATACTACACTTTGAATAAAATAAGAATTTAATTATTTGAAAGCTTTGAAAACAAATTTCCCACATGTTACACTGCCGCACAGATGTTGATGACGCACCGTATTAAACATTACCACAGATTCTAAACCTATATGTTATTATTAATAAGTCATAATCGTTCAATGATTCGCCACTCTGTATTGATTGTTGTAACATTTTCTTGGCATCTTAATCATTGATTAGTTACACTTACTAGCCTCAATTATTTCTTACACGAGGCATAAAATTAAGGATGTTTGATTATTAAAAAACGAGTTTTAAAATACTGATTTTTTATTATTATATATAAGGATTTTAAAAAATTCAATTTCGTAATACGTTGAATAAAGTTGTAAAATTTCGTAGAAAGAATATTTTCTTTAATAAAAAAATGTAGTTCAGATGAGACTTTATTAAAGTATCATCTGAATAAGCAATTAGTTTCTAATAAAGCAAAAAATAAAAATACTTTGATTTTAAATACATGATTAAAAAAACAGTATAAAGTTATATTTTCTATTTTTTTAATCATAACTAAAGTAGGCTATAAACACGTACAGTTTAATCATTTCAATTTTACTGTATTCATTAGACACTCTTGGATTATAAATTCGAGCTCATAACATAAACAGGAAAGTTGTGTTTTTATAATTCATTCTATAAAACAAACTGTCAGTGAATATTTCTGCGCTATTGCAACACATATATTTTTTTAAAAGATTGATATTCAAAAACCAAAGGTATTGATCTTATCATCGTTTTTCAAAATATCAAGAAATAATATTTTTTATGTCAATATAGTTTTCATTATATTTTTAACTAAATACCTTGAATGCTATTGTGATGGATTTTTTATACAATGGCGTAGTTTTTAAACTTAGTTTTGCTCAGGCATTGAATAAGTGATTAACTTGATTTAACTGATTTTAAATATAATACAATGTTATCGTTAAACTCAACAATACGTAGTTTTGTGAATTTGTAATAGACATCAACGAGCTGGTAAAAACAAACCTGGAAATTCTTTTGAAAAACGCAAAATTATTAATGTAAAGAATATAAAAAAACGTTACTTTGATAAGTTATTAGTAAATTCAAATCAAAACGGAAGTAGGTTTAATATGAAAATGTTCAATATGAAATCGCGATTTCCGCGATCGCGTTTTTGCTCGTCGATTTCTACACAATATACAGTAACAGATCAGCCTGGGCAGTCGTCTGGTAAGGAAGCTGCGCCTCGCACAGTGCACGCGTGAACCACTCCTTCCGCCAGGGCTGGCGACTTGTATTTGCAACTTTATTCTAATTCAATACCAGAATCCAATTTACATCTTCCATCGTACATGAAGTACAAAAATACATGAAGATTTACTTTTGTAAAGCGCGTGCCACAAATTGAGCTCAAGTCCACGTCTTCAGGGTATACTAATTTTTACTTAGAATTTTTAGTCGTAAGATACTTATCACTTAAATAATTCTCGGCTAAACAATTATAAAACAAAATATACCAAAATTTATTTTAATCTTGGCGTGTTGATGTTAATTATATATATATTTATTGGTGTATCCATCAATTTTCAATGATCTGTATGTATCGATAAGAGCCTATGCACACCAGTTTTGACTGAACTAAACTGATGACACCATCTGAATATTTTGATCACATCTAGGAGTAAAAGTCTTTCTGAAGAAATAAAACCGTCGTTTAATTAATTAAAATAAAAAAAACGTTTAATTTTCAACACATTGAGAATTTACAAACCGAAAATTACTATACTCTCTACACACGCTGCGACACAACTGGCAACCGAATAGTAACCAGCCAATACCGTCTTCTTTTTGCAATATTTTTTAAGGGTTCATCATAAAAAAAAACTCATAAAATAAAGCGACACTATTGGTTAATTTCAAATCGGTTGCTAGTTGTGTCGCTGCGTGAGTAGTCGGTTTATCAGTTCACTGGAGTAGTTCTTTGGCTGCAAATATTATATTATTTCAAATATATTTCAGCTAACACTGGCTTGAGGGATTTCTCCCCGAGGATTTCTTGTTTCGATTGATACGCAGAACGTCGTATCTAGAGTGGTATTTGCAAATTGGCGAGGTTCCCGTGACGCGGCGGGCCGCTGCAGCTGGCGGCAGGCGGCGGCCCCGCGCAGCAGCGGGCGGCAAGTGAGCCAGCGAGTTGACACACTGACTCGCTTTCCATCCGCCTCGGTGGCCAACATCACCTTATGTTATTGCTTATTGCACACTCTGTTTCAGAAGACGCCCGCGAAACGATACCTGAGTTTTAATTAAAAAATATATTTCCATTTTAAAAATCATCGCTTTAAGCTCTTGAAATAAAACGGCAAATGATTTATTGCGATGGCTCTTTGTTAAGTGGAGAATGATAATAAATACTATCGTATGATAAATTTATGAGATTTTCTCTTGTGCATATATTTTCTGATTATAAAACAAATATGCATTCATAGACCAGATGGCATCTTCCAGCGTGATCTTGCATAATTATTCATAATATAAAAATAATCATAATGTGGTAATAATTTTCCAATTTCACCCAATCTTCTTGCAAAGACATTGTACACATAAAGGGATTGTTTTTTATTTACTTAAACCATTTCGGTCAGCTAGTTTTTTTAGTTATACAATTTTTCATATTACAGTCACTCTTTCAATATATGATTTATAGGATATATGTAATAATTTATATTAAAAACCAAATCTCGATTTTGATACATTTTTCACAGCCAATGTCAGGTCATTATTATAATATAAATTAAAACATCTGTAATATTGGCTTTACCTCGAGAACCTTCAGTCACAAATTCATTATTTTCATACCTGTCTTATGAAAACTAATAAATTATATTTTAATATAGCTATTTATTTAATCATTTAAAATAGTTGACGTCTGATGCATAACTTAATACTGTTATCATTGTAAAAAAATTAACACATTATGCTACAAATGCTTACAAATGAACTACGTATTTCTAACCACTGTGGTATTCTCCGCCACCTCGCCTGAAGCCAACGGTCTCCACAAGTAAACCGAAAGAACTAACCCAGGCCCGAAGTATCTCTGTAAACAATATGTTTTCCGAGTGCCGAATGCGCCAGCGCCCTCGGCCCCGCGCTGTAGGAGCGGCCTTGCCGGGGCATGTGCTCTTGCCAATGCGCCTGCCAGTGTGAGAGCATATAAATATGCATGAACACACTAACGCGGTCAATGATCATGTGAGCTAGCAGGCAGCGCGGCTCTCCCCGCGGACGGCGCGGGCTCAAAGTCAAGGGTACGCAATTACTTCATAACGCCCGCCACTTTAAACGAAATGAGATTCTAATAAGCTATAAATAATACTCTCGTATCTTAGGCGGTATAAAATAATACGTTAATTTTTTTCGTAGACGACTTAATAGGCTCCAATTTATTAAAATAAGCTAGATCACTTACTACGCCAGAGAACTATTTTTAAAGACACAAATATAGAAATAATATAAATTAAGCTACTTACATTAAAACAAGTACAGAGTTTTATGAAATAAGCTATTTTTTATCAATACCGCACCTGTATATTTAAAAATGTTAATCACTTGTAGTTTGTTCATTGTTACGTTTTCCCAGACCCCAAAATAATAATTCCACCAGAACGTGAGCGTTTACTATTACAGTTTATGATAATTTTCTCGAGTGAGCACATGACTGTTGCTATGAGGCCAATTATTTTTCCACGAGCCGCTAAGATTGGAAGTAAAAAAAAGATTTATGAAGTAAGGCTGTGTAAGTTGCTCGCACTACATACTGCGGTATAACCGACTACCTGTTTTCTCATCTGCAGCGGAGAGAACTCGCATAATGCGATGGCGTGTGGAGCACTCGCGCTGGCGTCCCTCGCCCAGCGCCGATCCGAAACTATATTCAATTGGATATGTCGTAATTATCAATTAAGACGACCTGCTAAACGGACATTTCTTAGACAATTAATTAATTTTAATTATTCGAAATAGCGCAAGCTCGAAAGCAATGTGTGAAATTGATTATACTTTATATATTTTAAATGAAACTCCTTTGACCATGATGGAGAGTTTTTCTAGGTTCAACTGTTTTCGTCTGGATTTCAAAATTAAATATGTCGGATAGCAGGTTTTAAAATATATGCATGATGATATAAAATATGTAATTCGTTACATTTTATGGTTAGTTAAAATGTATAAATAAGGAAGTAAATCTACGATTGATATCCAGATTTAGAGTAGGGATGCACAGGTGGAAGAAACTAGCGTGAAGAATGTGTGCAATGAACGTCTATGAGATGCATTAATTAGTAAAGTGATTGGCTCACGGGTTTTGCTCTCCGGGGAAATGGATATTTATCAGTTTCCATATCACCAATATGCAGCGGCGCGGCGCAGCGCCAGCGTTCAAAAACTGTTACCGAGCAATTACATTCGTGTGTGCTAACACACGACCGAACAGTTAGTCTTCAGAATCAGTTAACAAAATGCAAAATCATTCATAAAATTGACGGTGAAAATCACATTAAACTTTCGTTCCAAATCTTACATTTTACCACAATTAATTACAGTGCTTGCGAAACAATTTGATAAACAGTTAATGTACTCAAATTTAATTGCCAGTGGCTAAAAATTAATTGCTGTAACAGAGAAAGTACGTCTGAGAAAGTGTGTGCCGAATATTTTAGAGAAGACACAATTATTTCACCAAGCTTACTACTTTTTTTACTAAGCATATTCGATCCGGTTATTCATCAAGATTTACAGATCTACTTACTATATCAGCTGTACATACACGCTCACTGGATTTATTTATCGATTAGCCTATCGAGATATATTCAAATATATATATATAAATAATTATATATAGATATATATAAATATATATATATATATATATATATATATATATATATATATATATATATATATATATATATATATATATATAAATTTATATATATATATATATATATATATATATATATATATATATATATATATATATATATATATATATATATATATATATATATATATATAAATATATATATATATATATATAAATATATATATATATATATATATAAATAGATTAAAAAATAGTACTGAGTTAGAAATTCTTTATAATTGGTATAGTCCAATTATCGTCATAAAACCCAATTACGTTTACCATAAAATAAAAATTAACCGTGATCATGGTCCACGCATCGCACTATTTCTCATTTAAAACGACTTACATAAAAAAAATCATGCTGATATCGACGCCGATAAGCGCCGTGTAATTGTATGTACAATCCGTTTTTAATTTGCCTCTTAGCTATCCACACCGCCGTCGCTGCGCCCATCCCGAAACCGGCAGATCGCGGGGAGCCGAAGTCGGCTGCGAGATAATGGGCGAGTGTTTGTGAAATCGTGACTTTCGCGGCTTACTTTTTTTCTCGCTAACTTTATTTACAAATGATACTGTCTAAATTCGCGTATGAGAAGTTAGTCTCCATATCTTTACGGTGAAATTAATTTAATATCTCTAAAAGTGATAATGGTTTTTATTGTTTCCGTGATTTAGATTCCTTTTCAAAGCACGAATTATTTTTAACTGTCTTACTGAGAAGGTGGTTTTTTTTTAATAATGAATATTTTAATTAGTTGAGTTACAAAAGCTTATTATTTCTTAGAACATAGATTTCTGAAATAGCATATTAAATGGAGCTAAATAAATTATTTGAGTTGGTTTATTAATTACTAAGGCTTTGAATTATTGTCTCAGCCATAATTTTTCATAAAATATTAATAAATTTAATTTGATTATATCAGCTTGTCGATTGACATAGTTACGATTTTTTGGGCTTATTTTTTGGTAAAAGTTGTTTCCAATTATATCGATGTCGGTTTTCATTTTTAAAAACGCCTTATTAGCTCGATACGTGTTATAAAAGAATGAGACAACATTTGTTTTGTTCGAATCGTACGACATGACATGTTTCTCATTGTGAGCGGACAAGAGAGACGCCGAGCGGCGGCGTCGTTTCTCCGCGACTCTCCGCACAAGAAAGCAGTCGGACGCGCACAGAGCGTCGGCCTACATATCGCGCGCTTATATCATATGGCGACAGCGACTTCGTTAGAGACGAATCGCCCCTGGCGGAGCATCATTAGAGACCCGTCTCTCGAGAGGTGGGAGCTTTCGAGTGCTCGAGCCAAATGCAATGGTGTCAACGCGAGCCGCGCCGGCCGAGACTCCCGGCCACCGCGGGCGGCGACGATCTCCGCGGCCCGAGAAGCCTTCGTCCGTCTGCTGCAGTAATGTGTGCAGAATTCATTACAGAAAGCGACTCGAGCGTTACACGTGTGTTACTTATAGTTCGTATTTTAAATTAATTTTGCAACGGGGTAATCGTATTTACAATTATGAATTATTTATCCGATGAGAGGTGAGAATAATATGTAGGGTAAATTCACGCTGCCGCACATTAATTACCATCGCGCAATGTATCAGACTGTACGTCTACGTTACAAACGACTATCGTATCGTTTTTCTCCCTTATTGAATTATCAAAATCGAAGAATCCACTGACGAATTCGTTTTGAAAAATAAATTCAAACTTGAATTTCATTCGTCCAGTTTGAAACACCTCACTGTGAATAACACTCAGTAAAGATAAAAATAACAAAGTGACATCACTCTTATACAAAAAAATGACAACGAAGCTTTCACCTCGACGTCGATTTGTGCCAAAGTCTCCTTCGCACAAAACAAATATCAAAAAATGCAATATTCACCTGATGAAATTGAATTTCGCGGCTATAATCCAACGGAAACGGCAGAGGAGCTAACACGATCGGCCACCGTCACTCGGGGTCGTCAGTCTTTTCACACGCACTAGGCACTGGGAGGACTGCACTGGCACTCGAATCGCGGTCTCTGGGGCAGAGCTGCTCGGGTACTGGGCTAGTCCGCCACGCCGCCGGGGGCTTATATAGACGAGAAAGTTCCGAGACCACCCCTTTCTCCGGCTCTCCGCCTCTCCGGCTCTCCGGCTCTCCGGCGTCCTTGGAGAGGATCCGGAAAATCCAACCGCGACGCCGGCGGTTGCATCAGCTATTATTACAATTTACTCATACTTTACACTTCTTCTTTACAAACTTTATTGTGATAAGCTTTTCTCCTTTAAATTATTTCATAACTTGAACGAGTATAATACATTTCATAGTGAACATTAATCGATGAAAACAACTGATGGTTTCATTAAAATAATAAACTTATTTTTTTAAATATATTTTGAAATAAGTTTTTTGAAAATTGTGATTCATGACATAAATAGTATTACATATTTGACCAAGCACGAATATGAATTTTTATACATTTGATGTAAATTATTATAACGATAGCATAACCAATGAATGTATTATCAAAAATGTTTAACATAAACAAATTTTAAATGTTTATATTTATCTGTTTTATGTAAGCTTTGAAAACAATAAAAAAAATTTTTTTTTTTAAATAACGCTTGGATTACTGAGCTAGATTTATAGTTAGGACCAAACACATACATTTATTCACAACGGCAGCGAAAGCCTCGATATACTGCTTATGTGTTCAAGCATATGTTAACATTTAAATATGTTGATATCTCTCAGTGATCTATCGATTATTACACTTTAAAAAGAGCCTTCAAGAATTTTCTCTTTTAAAACCATCAATTCTAAAAAGATTGTATATAAATTCAATGATTATTTGAAAAAAAACTAATTATTAATTATTTTCTACCAATGACACTTAAGCCAGCTTAAAAATTATAAATATTTAGCTTAAAAATGAATTTATTAAGTAATATAATTTAATCCTAATATTCACAAGTTTTACTATTATAATTTAAGCGAATTTTAAAAAAAATAATTTAAGTGCGTATTTTAATGTAATGTAAATGTGTGTAGTACACAAGTAATATGGCAAGTTTTGGTCTCCTTTGGTGAGTGACCGGGAGGGGAGGGGGCCATGAATGGTTCCCCCCCCTCTCCCCCCCCCTGCCCCCCGCCCCCCGCCCCCCGCGTAGCCGAGCGTAAGAAACTCTCTCTTCAGCTCGAATAGGATGTGAACAACAATGGATCAGGACTGGCGTATGCCCATACCACTTTGTTGAGCATTTTTGGAAGCATGAGTCTCCTCATTTGCATTTATGAATATTGTAGAAAATACAGAATATTATGCAGGAATTTCTACCTGTCCAAAGATTGAAGCTTCAAACGTTATAATTAAAATAATGTATTTTTAAAGTCTTCAAGTCACGGTATCAAATAAGTAAGAAAGCTTTTAAATATGTATAATATATAGCTGTATATATATATAGCTAATCCGAAGTATAAATTTTAAATGCTTGTTTATTATTACTTGCTAGAGGTATTAGAATATATCTTTATATGTAACTCCATCAGCAATATTTTCTCTGAGTACAATTCCACGTTTTGAATTCAATTCTAGAGCCATTGTATTGATCTGGCACAGCAAGCTTTTTGGTTAGTTAATGATAAGTAATGAATTGTTTTTATGTATAATTATTAATTGATTTCATAAAGAATACTAAAGGTATTCTTAATTTCTCTCCATACAAAGCACGGCCAAATAAAATTTCTATATTTAAAAAACTATTACTGAAAATAAGCGCATAAATCTACTCACCCACTTAATAAAAGTTTTAATTTATTAATGAGATACATGCATTTTATTTAAACATTATAGCATATTAGTAAAAATAATAGGGATCCGACAATATAAATAAATAAATAGTAAGAACGAAAGTAACGCTCACGTTTTAAAATAAGACGGTTTTCCCTTTTGCCGTCATCGCATTAAAACGTCTCCCCGGAGTGAGTCAAACCTTGTTACACAATATTCTCTCTCGCCTGCACAAATATTGCTCAACACTACATCCGGATGCTATGACCGACCTTTACTTGTTACATCCTTAAGAAGTGCCCCCAATCTTTTTAACATAATAATAATGCTTACAAAACATCTAGTTTATTGCCTTTCCTTACAATCTAAAAATTATTAAAAAATTATTCCGACAGACACAGAATTGTATTATAAATTAGTACTACATCGACTTGACTGTATATTATATGCAAACTAGCAATTTTTTTCTAAAAGAAAATAAATTAACACTTTTACTTCGTTGATTTTAAATGTCTTATAATAATTGTATACATTTGAACTGACATGAAAAACTTCAGGGCACAGATGTGATGTAAATGATTATGGGCTTATTCCAGTTGTTGAAAGTATGTAAGGTTTACCATAAAAATATACTTTTAAAATAATTTAATTGTACGTGTAAAAATGCAAATTTATTAAGTATTAAAAAGTCACCAATACTTGAAGATTAAGTAATAAAATACGTCATCATGTGTTAAGGATTTGTGTTAGAGACAGTATTATAAAAATACATTCGCCAGGTGGAAGATATTATTTTTCGGATACTATCCATAAAAATAAGAAATCTATATTTCGTATATTTAAATCACAAATATATACATCTATGTGGCTCTGTTTCGTATTGCAAATATTAAATAATAAGAAAGATATTCAAAATTATTTTTAATGACCTACATTGCAAAGAAGTTTTTGTTATTAAAAAAGAAAACAATCATCCAATATGTGAACCTTGCTGGCTTGGAAATGTCACAAAGAAAAGTGAAAATATAATAATGCTATAAGCCTCCACACACCAGGCATTACTCTTGCGTTACTATAATAAGTGCTATTTTGTGCTAGTCTTAAATGATTATGAAGAAATATAAGTAATATTATACTATTATGTATTTAGCAATCACGGATCATGTATTTTACTATCAAGGCTTAAAAATAAAAGTAAAAAAAAGTATATATATGTTTATAAATATATTAAACACCTATCTATGAGCAGTTTTGTAAGCCACGTTCTTATAACATTGAAAATATAAATAATAATATAATTTTGATCAAAATGATTTACTAGAATAAGGTAATGTAAAAAAAATTATTTTCCAATAAATAAATTTATATCACCTGAGAAAACATTGTTAACCAATCAATTCAAAGAAGTTACACTGTAGCGTAGTTACTATGACAACTAAACCAAATATAAAAATAATATCGTAAATAATGACTATACTCATTCGGCTAGCCAAAATTTAAATTTAAGCTTTAAATTTTTTTTTATCGCTTTAAACAAATATTTGTTATCGGGTGTTAAATGAATATTAATAATTATTTGTCATATGTTTTATCTATACCAAAGCGTTTAAAAATAAGCTTTCTTATAATGACAATTGCAATCATATTGTGCACATGGAAAATTCATGAAAACGCTAGAAAAGTAGAAAATTATCTACAATTTGCCAAGACAATAAACACTAGGAACTTTGAGTATTGTTAAAAGTATTGTCGTTATCATTCATCAAGTCCCCATAGAATATTAACAATGGATTACCCGGTAGCTCGCAACCTGCATAACATGGTCGTACCTGTCTAGCATAACTCGCCGGTGCTGTACCCTACATAACTCTTTTAATAAGGATCGTGTGACACGTACCCAGCGACTCGGGTTAATTACCCGTGCCATCATTTTGCGTTAATAAAGACATTCTACTCTCAATTTTTAACTTCCGTGTTAGATTGATAATATGATATTATTATTTATTTCATGATTAGCTTTAATTATTCCGAGGCGACAAGAATTTTGTTTTTTTTTTTTTTTTACATATAGGTTTTTTTCTAATATTTATTAGACGTGATGTAGGAAAAAGCAACGATAACTAATATTGTTTATTTTTTTTTTTTAATATTTAACATTTTAATTATTGATCTTACTTTCAATTAGGCCAATCAGAAATGTAAAAAAGAGCATTTCTAAGCTCATTAAAAACTAGTATTGTCTGTTATTCCCTGCAACCTCTCCGCTCTCCCCATTGTGATTCTTGTACATGGCTGCCATTCTGTACCCTGAGGGTGTGTAAAGGATCGGTAATGGATTAGTGAACTTGGAATGTTTGTGGAAGGATGTGCTATGGAAGTACCTCGTCGAGGTGGGGGGGCTCCTGCTATCATTTCTGTAGCTTGCTGCAGAAATGTCAAATTTAAACGCCAGAGCTTTGTAAATAAATGATTGTATAGTATTGCTATTGGGCAGCAGCAATACGCAGACATTTCTTCCCAATATAAAATTGCGGTGTAGAAGAACCCGGGGACCTAATACACTATTTCCTCCTTAGAAAACGTTGAACTCAGCATGAGTATATGCTCAGTGAAATGTTCGCCAATCTCTTCTGAGGAGAGGCACTTGATGAAGAAGAATTCCCTGCGAAACTGTTTATGGTAATTCCCTGTACACAACAAGGATACAGTATGTAACAAAAGAGCGTAACCGGCATAAATTGTAAAAAAATTAAGTCTAGCATTGGAAAATAATAAAACACGTAGTTAATCATACATACTTAGATGTTTTATTATCAATAAGGTGTTCAATCTCCTTCGTTGTTCATAGCCTGGCATCTTTGAGGCATACTTTCAACTAATTTTTCTGCATATTCACGGGATAATGACCTCCATATGACCTTTAAATTGCAAGTAAGCTCGGCGGCAGTTAGCGATTTTTTTCCTCAAAGTTTAAGCTTTATCAACGCTCAAACGTTTTTAAATGGGATTGCGTCAGGAGATTGTGAGGGCTAATCCAAGACCTCGATGCCTTTATCTTGTTTCCACGCGCTGCATAAGCAACATCGGTATTTGGGGTCATTATCTTCTTGTAATATCCATGAATTACTTGGGCTTGAGAACAGTCTTTGGGCAAATGGTAATAATGGTTTCTTGTATATTTGGTTCATTCTTGCAGCATTCAAAGTTCCGGCAAACAAGTTCAAATTGCCTAAACCACGCTTTGAGAAGCATCCCCAAACATGCACCTTTACCGGATGTTTAACAGTTCTTTCGACCAGTCTGTTATCGGCAGTTGACCAAGCACGAGGTGAAATACTAGTTGCTCAAAACGAAGCTTCGTCAGAAAATACTGTCTTGTCCTAGTCGCGGTCTTTGTTTTCTTGTGCCCAGGACATTCTTTTTCTGAAAGGAGCGGTTTCATCAATGTGCTTCGGTAATTTAACTTAATCTCCATTAAATGTCTTCTTATTGTAGCAAGAAATTTATTTAGTTCTTTTTGCTTTAGTTTTTCTTGTGCAGATCGCAAAGATAGAGGTGGTTTCTTCTAAAATAGGTTAGTTATCCGCTTATCCTCGGCGGATAACGTATTTTTTGTTATACCACGTTCTGGTAGGTCATTGACATGTTTTGTTTCTTAATATTGGTTTTCCCACTTGGTCACAAACGCTTTTGACTTATCCATATACTTTGAAACCTTCACGCGTAACATTTTCGGTCCTTTAGGATGCGAGCAAAGGAACACTGCCTCATAGCGGGAAGCATACGCGGCACTTATCTCTAGAAATGTGCACTATGTGCGAAGTGAACACAAAAACTGAATAATTTGTACGATTCATTAAGGACAAAACGTTGAGCTGTCTGCTGATTTATTTTGTTTTGCAAAAAAACTCCAACCACATTTTTTAACAGTGGTCACGTTCTTGTAAAACACACTGTAATTACTGAAACGTACCAACTCAGACACAGACCCTATTGCTTACGACTGCTTGTCTCTTTGCAGAGTCACTTGCAGCAGGTGGGCACGAAGAGCAGTAGGTTAGATCTCTTCGTTACAATAATCTAGATAATGTCTGGTATATTTGGTACTTTTTTTATTAACATAAAAAAGATCACGCAAATAAAACAAATTCACAATGTGCTGTTTTTTTAATCGTATTCATTTATATCCATCGCTTCTCTCAAATCAAGAAAGATTTAAACATGAACATTTACAAAAAGACTACAGGTTAAAATGTTATAAAAACCATGCTGTGAAAACTCTCTCTATTCAGGTTTTCTGTGGTTTTCCTGTATACGACAAGATAAATTACAGGAAACGTAACAAATCGGGCACATTCGTAACTGCTTCGAGGCGTTTACTTTTTCGCTTGCCTTTCATTATCCGCTCTCGGCCCCCGGCACTTCGATGGGGCCGCTTCGAAATTATAACTTTTAAAGTGTAGACACATCTTAGGTTGATAAAAAGGAAACCACTTTACACAGAAGATTTATTGATCGAGAATTAATATCCGCTTTTTGATATGAATTGAGCTTTTGCTGACAAAGATTTTGGAATTCTAACAGCTTGATAATGCTATATGCAATTCTATCAAATCAGAAAATGCGACACTACCAACCTTTATTATTTGTATCAAGATGTCAGTACACCCAAAAAACAATATGAAGACTAACGTTCAGTTTTCTGTAATATGACTAACATGTTGATAAATACATCACACCGGTTTTGCGTTTAAACTATGTTACTATACTAAAAACTTGAACTTAAACAAATATGGTTTCAAAGCGTTTTAGCTCAATGGATTTAATTTTGATAAGGTCTCAAATAACACTGTAAAACCTAGAAAAATATACATAGTGTAAGTCAAAACAAATTTGCTACTTCTACACATATAACTCATATATAATATTCGCTAAATAATTTTAATGATAATCATAATTACATGAATTGACTTCATCTGCTATATTCCTTACACAACATAAGAACATATGTGATATTAAATACGTAAGGTTTGCAATGTGTTTATTAGTACCTTACTGCAATTCTTTTTACATTTTAGCACGGGAGGATAATGAACCACCAACCGTAAAATAAAAAAAGCAAGCAACTTGAACGTTTTGGTTTGACAAGCACTGTTACATGGTCCGGATTACTTTATACTGATTATTTTAACAATACGGAGAAAACGTCAGAACCTACTCACGGGAAATGCGAGTATTTAAATTGCCGATAAAGATGCTATTTTTTATGTTGTTAACGTGTTGATGGCTCCAAATAAAACGTTATACCTGCTATTGGTACTTTCGCTTTTCTCGGCCTGGCCTTACTGGACTACTTACATGCGTTATTCATTAGCTATCAAGTTCACCTGTTTTTTTTTTATTCCGAAATCAATTTGTCTTAGCCTCACTGTATCACTTGAGCCGTCCGTACGCATAGTAAAAATAATTTGTCAATATGAAGTTCTACTTTAATTTCTCCAATTATTTAATTGATAACAAAGTATTCACAAACATACAATATATATATATATATATATATATATATATATATATATTAGGGTGTCCCTTAAATTTCAAGTTCGATATTTTTTTACGCACACCTTCTTAAAAGTTTAGTAATAACCCTATATTGTCTAGAAAAAAAATATTAGTTCGATTTATAAACGATAACCCGTGCCGACTTGCGATTTAAGCTTGTCCATACAAGTTGCGTAAGTACTGCGCTGTGACTTTTACAAATAAAACATGTAGTTACCTACATGTTTTATTTGTCATTTCATACGTGATTTTTGAGATTAGTAGTGCTTCATTGTTTAGTGCGTTGACATGTCGGTGGAATTACGGAGTGTTAAACAAAATAATTTCCTTATCGGTTTGCCTAGATATCAAATAAATGGTGCAAAATTACCATCTAATCGACAATTTCTCTCGGTCCTATTTTACAATATTCTTGAGGTTAAACTGACTGTTAGTGAAAGTGCAAATCTTGTGATTAGGGAGTGCATCATATATTGGGAAAAAGCAAGAATTCCAACAGGGGCATTTCCTAACTGCGTGAAGAAAATTGTAGATTTATATCATGTTTGGAGAGAGATGCAAAAAAATTGTAAGAAAACTCAGGTTACGTTCAAGAGCCGTGAGAACAATTTCAAAATTGATCTTGATAATTTGTTTGATATTGCACATGCTGATGCTTTTGAGAGAATGAAAATAGAGGAAGATAAATTATTTTTAATGAAACAGAGAGAGCCAGGTCGACCGGGATGCTTAGGTGGTTTGATAAAAAATTGGCAGAAAAAGAAGATAGATCTAAACAACGACGAATGGAAGAAGAGGAAAGGGTTGTAAGACAAAGAGAATCACTAGCTGCTGAAACTAGAAAATCAAGGGCAGAAGCATTAAAATCTGACTTCCAAAACAATGTACCCGACGTAGTCACAGTCCATTGGGATGGAAAACTATTACCCAGGTTGGATGTACGAAGTTCTAAAGAAGAACGCTTGCCAGTTATTGCTTCGTTTGACGATAAGGAACAGCTTCTTGCAGTGCCGAAACTAGAACATTCTTCTGGAAAACATCAAGGTAAGGCTGTCTCAACAGCTCTTTTTGACTGGAACCTTCACGATAAAGTACAAATAATGTGCTACGACACAATAGCTTCCAATACTGGCCATATTAATGGAGCTTGTGCTATTTTGGAGCAAACTTTAGGAAGAGAATTTCTGCTTTTCACCTGTCGTCATCATGTTTATGAATTGGTCCTAAAAGCTGTCTTTGAAAGCAAAATTAAGCAAATTACTAGTAGCCCAGATATTCCAATGCTTAAAAAGTTCCGAGAAAATTGGAAAAACATCGACGCTAGTAACATTGAACCATCTCTTAATTTCGTAAAACAACGTGTTGCCGAGACAGACATTCAAGCTTTGTTAATATTTTATAAGGCAGAATTAGACAAAGGTTATGTAAGAGATGACTATCACAAATTGGTCGAACTGTGCGTAATAATTTTGGGAGGAGACACAGAGGAAAAATTAAAACTAAGCCCCCCCGGAGCCATGCATCAGGCACGCTGGATGGCGAGAACGATCTATTCTTTAAAAAAATTTGTTTACTTCAGTCACAATGCAGAATAACTGCGAAGGACAAAAAGGCTCTACAAGATGGTTTCTTATTTGTCGTGATATTGTATGTTAAACCTTGGCTCGAATGTACAGTGGCGATCAAAGCACCTAACCAAGATTTGCGCTTCTTGAAGATGTTAAAAGAGTACGAAAAAGTTGACGCAACAATTTCTAATGCTTCTATAAGCAAGTTTAGCCATCACTTGTGGTATTTATGTGAAGAGACAGTTATTCTATCACTGTTTGATGATGAAGTTTATAACCAAACTAAGAAGAAAATGATTGCCAACTTCAACCGGGACAAAACCTCAGATTTTAGCAAACGCGATGACCCGTCAAAGGAAGAACTTCCTCAAAGGTTGTTTGGTAAGTTAAATTGACTTTTTGTGATATATTTAAATTGTTGTAGATTTTTTTTGTTATTTGTCTTATTTTCCTTTTTTTTCCAGACAAAACACTGCATGATTTCGTATCGGAAAAGAGCAAACAATTTTTATCACGACTGCAGATCGACGACAGTTTTCTAAAGGAAGATGTATCTTCTTGGAATAATAATGCTGCTTTTCTGGAAGCTAAATGAAAAATTAATTATTTAAGAGTTGTGAATGATACTGCTGAAAGGGCTGTTAAAATGATGCAAGATTTTAACGGACTTATCACGGCTGAAGAAGAACAAAAACAGTTCTTGCCGCGCTGTGTCCAGGAACATAGAAAATTGTATCCGGACTGTAAAAAAACAACTCTAAAAAAAAGTTACCCTGACTGATTGTTATTATTTTATGTTTTTGATTAAATATTAATGTTCATCTTATTGAATTTTTACTTTTATTCACTTAATTTATTGCATTTATAATGATTTTATACCAGACCGAAATATCAAGACAAAACACGTTTTTTACTAAACTTTGAAGCTCGGTCGGCACTGGTTGCAATTATGCTAGAAAGATGAAATTTTATATTTAAGTATCTTATAGCATTAGTAAAAAAAGTAGAGGGTAAGCATTTCGAAATTTGAAAAAAAAAATTTTTTGGTCATATAAGGGACACCCTAATATATATATATATATATATATATATATATATATATATATATATATATATATATATATATATATAATTATATATATAATTATTATTATTACTGGATATTGGAATGTGCAGTCTCTTTTATCAGCTCCATCGTAGTTTTTTTTTTTTATTTCAGAAAGCTTTCGTTTCTTATTCTGATCCCTGTCGCTCTAAAAATACATGCTTTTGAGAACCGAAAAGCTATCAATACTGAGTTTCTTCGATCGTAAAAATTCTGTAACTCACTTTCGAATATTCAAGCTCGACCCTGGAGCTTCTCGAGCAACACTTCCCACATTCTCTAGTTATATGAGGATGCTTTTCTTTATCGAATTCAAGCAAATGTGTTTTGATTATAAAAAAAATATTTTAAAAAATTTAATCTCCATTGTATTTAGAAGGGTGTCTTGAAAGTTTTGCTGATCCGAGTCGGGATGTCTCCAGTAAATGGCCTTAAAAAATAATAATGAGGGACATAAAATTCGCCATTAAAACTCTCATTAATTCGCTTATAATGAATGATAATTCCGCTTTTTATCTTCAGTATTCACTCGTGTGTATAATCGTCCTAGTTTTAAGAATGGTGATAATAATGAACGGCTGTTTGACACATATTTCATCATTCATCTCTGCAGAAGTCATTTAAAAAATTAAAATAAAAACTGCTTTGTTTGACAAAACCGGTGTGTCTGACATACGAATAATTGTGACCTCCAAAACCGAAACCAAACATCAACACCTTACTGTTTTTAGAGACGTATCCATAAACTGTTGTACTTATTTTATATCTGTAACATTAACACAACAATTTAAGTGCAGTTGAAAAAAAATCACAGCAAATAAAATAACATTCGTAACCTTTTTTACAAAAATGTATATCTGTCGTCTAATAATATTAACTTTATGACTAATAAATATTTACATTATGATTATAATTAAAACAATAACTTTTTATTTATATCTTCACTGTGAGTTTATTAGAATTTTGTTTTGCATAACTAGTTTCGACCCTATTCACAGGATCATCATTAAATGCATGACTAAGCCATGGTTTAGTTTACTAAACCATGGTTTTCTAAGAAACTAAAATTCCACTAAAAACCATGGTTTAGTAAACTAAACCATGGTTTTCTAAGAAACTAAAATTCTAAAATTCTTATAAACTCACAGTGAAGATATAAATAAAAAGTTATTGCTATCATTAAAATAATGGATCTTCACCATTCAAATGCCTTGTCCCTCAACAACATATATTATTATTAGAGTGTAAAAACATTTTTACACATATAGATTTGTCTTTTACACATATAGAGCAGCGCCATCTTCAGGAATAATATTACGCTGAAAAAAATATCGATTGTTGACTTGTATAATACTCGACGGCGATCTTTCCACAGGTGCAAGCGACAGCGTCGCCTGCCACTTTTGCTTCTTTTTAGTTACCTTCATCCGTATAGATAAGCAATATTTTCCACTGTTTGAGTCGGTGGTTTTTAAATTTATCCCTTCGTCTTTCCGGTGATTATCCGTATCCGGCTGAAAGATATTCATGCGTGATGATTTCAGTACCAAAAAGGTGTAATAATTACGCTTCATAAAAAATTGATATTAACCTTAATACAGAGGGTGTGTATACTGCGATGGAGAAAAAATCGGCAGGTTGCGATTTGGCTATGCGACATTAAAACGATTTTTTTAACAAGGTCATTCTATTTTTTAACTCTACAATAATTTTGTTATTTTCACCGTTTGCATGAAATGCGGGTTTCGGCTAGGATTACTCGCACAAGTAAAATTCTGACAAATTATACGCGTTCTATCAGCAAAGTTAATAATGAAACGTTGTGTCAGCACTGCCACCAAAGCAAAAGAAAGCAAAACAAAAGAAACTAATTTTTTTACGTTTATTGAATAGAGAAAATTGCATACCATAAAGCATGACTTCACAGCGGGTATCATTGCAACATTGAATTATTAACAGTCGCAAAGCGTAGTTCGTACCAGGATCTACGAATAAATAATAACAAGCAATGCCCACGCCAGTTACGAAAGTTATGCATATTAAAATGCGACGAAAGTAATCGCTGACTAATAACTTGATGTAACATCAATAGAGGCAATACTATAGCTTATTACCGACCAACAATTAGTATTCTATACTGTGCCCAATCCGACTTCCTTAGATACCTTCCGAAAGACTACTTAATCGTTTCAACTTTCATTTGTAGTACTCTTTTCAAGAGCAGCACTAGAGGCAGGGGCAGAGTACACCACAGTTTAAAATTTAAACGGAAATATTTTATGTATTTTTTTTATACCATTAATAAATATTCTTAGTGATTTATTGCAAAAAAATATTAATTTTATGTGTGTAGTGATTATTTACTGATTTCGGTAAAATAAACAATAACGTTGTGTTTTTATTATTATTTTGAGAAGTAAATATGCTTTATAAAATTATCAAATAATGAACAATGAAAGAATAAACAAAGAAAATATGTATTAATCCAATCAGATGTATTTGATATTTTTAGTCTATGCATCTACAATCTATCTCATTATTAATCTATAAACAATAACGTTGTGTTTTTATTATTATTTTGAGAAGTAAATATCCTTTATAAAATTATCAAAGAATGAACAATGAATGAATAAACAAAGAAAAAATGTATTAATTCAATCAGATGTATCTAATATTTTAAGTTTATGCATCCATAATCTATCTCATTTTTAATCTATAAAAAATAGCATTGTGTTTTTATTATAAATCTGAGAAATAAATATGTTTCTCCAAAACATATTTCATTAACCTAATTATCAATGAATATACAAAGAAAGAAAATCAATGAAATGACATATTAATTCAATTTGATTATTTAATAATCTTAATCTATGCATCAACACGAGTTAAAAGATCTGAGATATCATAAAATAATTGATAAAGTATTATAAAATCAAATCAATCTGAAATTGATTGATGATGTGTTACATCACTTTGTTATCACAAAAACTAAGAATAATATATTTATCAATGAAATGGTTTTCAAAGAAATTTGTTATCAATTTTTATACCAAGAAGGTGGAAGATTAACCGGTTAGAAATTATCATATCATTATCGGCTTACGAGTCCAATATATCAATGCATACAAAATTAGTAGAACATGATATGCTTGATAAAAAATATTGGGTGTAGAAAATATATTGTGCTAGTATAAACTATGCCTTTTGAAATTATGGTGATAAAAAAGGCAACTCCTGCAAAACACCTGCTGTTTTAACATTTATCATAAATCCGCGTATATATGGTAGAGTATGGAGGCCCGACGCCCCTGCCCGAGACTTGGCCCGAGTGCAGGCGCAAGCGTGACGCTCCGCTACCGGATGTGGAGTGTCCTCGAAAGAAAGTGACTAACACAGGCCGCTCGAATAATGGCTCACCCACACGAGAGCGCCTGTATATTATCTGCTGGCGTTTAATTATGTACGTACGAGCCGGCATCGCGGTGGTTAACTCCCGCGCCGCGCTACTCGGTGGAAAGGCATCGCGGAGAAATTAGATTACAGATAACACCTCGAACGAAATCCGTTTAAAGTGTAACATTATCTAGATTTTGTTTGGAAGTAACTAGGAATCTGGCTATGGAGCCTCATTTCCTACGAAATGAGTGTATTATTTTATAATTATTTAACAGAATTTTATTGGCAATTTAAATAAATCAAAACAGGCCCAAATATTAAGGGGCAAAGTCGCATATTCGAGTTTTTTGACCATTTTCAAAGTTGATAAATATAATTTATAGTTTTATCAATAGTCTGTAAAAAAATCAATTTTCGACATAGACAAATAAACTGACAATTAAATTAATTAAATGACACGATTGGACTGCCTCTGGAGTCTGGTTGGCACACCAGAGGCAGTCCATTACCTGGCGAAATTATTAATTAATTTAATTGTCACTTTATTTGTTTATTTCGAAAGTAGATTTTTTACAGAGTATTGAGAAAACTATAAATTATATTTATCTATTTTTTATTATTTAATTAACGTCCATTTTTAGGGTAAAATAAAATCTTGAATATGTTGAAAAATTTGATAAAATGACGACTTTCAAAACCAAAGTTTGTTATAGATTTTTTTTTTTAATTTTCAAACTAATCCCAACAGGAGGGTTTATAATTAATCTTTTAATTCCAATTGAAAAAAAGAGTCATAAATGTTTAGGATTCTTGGAACAGGAACATCGCGAAACTCCAATCCCGAAACTTCAATCGGAAAAACACATATTTATCATATTAAATGTTAATTATAAGAAATAAAAAAAAAATGCCAGTAGATGAAAAGATGTAACTAGCTTTCTGCATTTAAATTTTTTTGATTGGTGCAGTCGATTTTTCGCAATAGGTACAAGCAAATGGTCCAAAAACTCGAATATGCGACTTAGCCCCTTAATATCAAATACAACACTGAAAAAATCTTTGTTTTTTTAATTATAGTAAAAATAACAAAAATAAAAGAAATTACGACTGAAACGTTTATGGTCTTTTTCTGATTCATTAAATAATGTGCAACGAATGTTAACAATGTAAGATAAAAAGTCCAACTCAAAAAAAAAAAATTATTTGTAATAGCTGCTGCTTAAACCTGCGATCGCATATTCTATATTGCTTGAATAAAACCAAATAGCAATGCAAACAGTAAATTGCTATTAATAAAAGAAAAAAATGCTTTAGATGCAGAACCTCTTTTTATAGATCTCTCAAGAAGATTTTCACTATTTTACAACATTTAACAGAATATAATTAATTCTATATGAAGTATGGGAAAATATTTTTAGTCTTGAATTGTTTTCTGTTATTATTTTCCCATGCTAGTTATACTCGTAAATACCATATCACAAAATACGCAATGAAAATTATAAATAACTGTATTGTGTGTTTACTATTATACTTTTGAAATTTAAAACATTAAATTTATAATTATTCATGTTAAAACAATAATCCAATCAAATTCTAACCTGTTTTAGAATAATATTTTTACGGCTATAATTTAACTATCGCATGTCTCTGAAATACATTCATATTGCAAACTTGAAAGTAAAAATAAATCCATACATCTAAAATTTGATTGACCTATAAAACATTTGATGTTGTATCATCTACGAAAAGTCAAATATATGTACAAAAAAATACATATACTAAAAATTAAATCGTTAAATTGTTGGTAGCAACAAATCGCGCCACCAACTTGCAGCTCGCCATTAGCGTCCCTTTATTTTGGGTGTTTTTTTTAATGGTTTTGCCTAAGATGTAAGATTGGAGGCGTGATTTGTTGCAACACGGCTTAACACTGTTTCCTTTTAAGAGATCATTATCTTGTTTTTTAATCCATTAAATAAATATAGATATGTGACAGCTCAATCTTAATATTTTTTTAACGCTTAAAAACACTATCTTCAGGATTATTTTATTAGATAATAATCAAATTTGATTGATGCAAAATACATATTTATACAAATACATATACGTGTGTATGTGTGTGTAGATATATTTATGACTTAAAATTAAATCGTTAAATAATCGCTAAATAACACTGCTATTTTTTTGAGATCGTTATCTTATTTTTAATACATTCATCAAATTTAAATTATAGATAGCACCATCTTATCAACCGTTTGACATCAAATATTTCACAACACTTTCTCAGAATATTTTTTTATTAAATTATAATCAAATTTTTCAAGGTAACAATCTAAACGAGCATTCTCGTTCCAAAATTAACTAATGATCAGATATGGTTAGGTTAGATTGCACTGAGTCATATCACACCTCTCAACGTTTCGTCGGACGCACCAGCTCCTCTATTTTAAGCGACCGACATTAACGTATGAATAATTTATACTCTAACAGTAAACTCGGCATTACATACTTTTAACAACAAACGGGTTATAGAATAGGAAATTTCGAAGAGTGTCAAGGTCGATAATTGAAGAAAGTCAATAACTGCTCAAAGATAAATAATATCGTTGTTCCATACGGTGATAATTATACATTTCCTGTCCGATACTTGTGAATTGGGTTATGTTTACTTGGATGTTTCAAAGCGGCGCAAGTGCCGGGGAACTTCTCTATTACTTCGAGCACCTCCGAGTGCTTATTATATAAATGTGTCTCGTTTATTCGATGGTACTCCCTCCAGCGCTGCAACCTATTATTAGTCTGATGCACGGAACAAATCTTTCAAATACCCAACGTACACCGACAACGCCACTAAATTTTAATATATGTACAAACTTAAATAACTTTCAAATATTTTAAACCCAAGAAAAAAATAAAATAATTCGAAGTATTAACATGAAATCGTTTTAATCAGGTCGATTCTGAAAATAAGCCTGTTTGTGAATACAATCTCATTCTCTGTACAATCGGGACTTTCGGACTCGTTTACGATCGATTTGCATACACAGGCATAGTCGGATATACAGTATAAGGAGAAATTGATTTACGCGCATACGCTTTTGTACGCATCGGTATCGACTTTAATCCGACAGCTGGACGTCTCTGTCCGAGCCGGGTCCGCCAGATTTGTGATCGGATGAAGAACAGATCCGACGGGCCTCAGAGAAAGAACGGCACGAGCGCGAGTAGGCCGCGTCGACATAAGGAGCGTCCAGACTTGACTTGGCGTATCGTATTTTCGAGCGCCCAGATCCGGTCGAGTTTCCATCTCATATTTTTGCTCAAACATAACTGCGAATTCTCGTGGGATTTCAGCTTCACCGCACTGCAAACCTAAATATACAATACAAACGTTCAACTAGATCTGGACCCGAATAGAGCACATTTCTAATAAATGCATTGATTCTTTGTAAAAGAAATATGTTCTTAATGACTAACTTATTTAGATACCATTAGATGAGCACCACTGCGAAAAATTGTTCACATGTTCAAAATCAATTAGTGTAATTGAAAAAGAAGTTTTTAGCACAGGTCTGGACGGAGCTCTAGCCGCGAGAGTCCGAGCCCGGAGACAGCGCTGGTGAAACCGAACCAACTCGCTCTAAAAACCCCGACTGCAGCCGATACATTTGCATGCGGGTAATTAGAACATAATTACTTCCATTATATCTGTTCAGTTTGCGCATTTGCTTTAGCGCTCTTGTGCTGACCGATTTGAGCTGCGGCCGTTCACTGCTGAGAGAGGATTAATAAACCTCCGGCAACCGAGATTTCAATGTCACTCGTAAATTGTATTTTTAATAACTCCAAATGAATTACAACACTTACGATCTCACGTTCAGTAGTAGCTCTCATTCCAGTATTAAAGAATCGGCGATTGAAAATGTTTTCAAATGTAAATAGATGATTCATGAACGGTGATTTATTTGAAACTAGTGAAAGTCTATCTAGATCGCCCACGAGAAACTCGAACGATCGATCTTCTATCTCCTAATAAATTCTAAATCTCACATATCCATATGAGAAACTGCGTTCGTCACGGAAGATTGAACATCAGTCTTCATCTAATCCCGTTTTCATTACTTTTTAACAAGACACACAGCCTTGCAATGCCGCATACATATAATACATTCTAAAGACGTTGAAAATTAACATAAGAAATATTGATATCGTTTATTGATTAATAGGAAATAAAGAATTGGAGCACCGCAAAACTGAAAGTCGACAGCAATAATAATGCAGTTCCTGTAACTATTTAACTCACTTGACGTCAGAAGTAGCAGGTGAGAATGGGTAAAAAACGTCGGGCGAGAAGCGTAGGTATGCGTGAACTCAGGCGTGCCTATCCTAGAGCACCGCAGCGTGACGTCCTAGAACGGCGAGGGGAAGGTAGTAGGCCAAATATGTAGACAGCTACCTTTGTAAGCACAATCGTAAAAATACAAAACGTCGATTCTATTGTCTTCGGTAGACCTTTGTTCTCGGATAAAGTGGTAAACTGCATTTTGAGATCTTGCACTGCGAGCTACGAATCGTGGAAAATCTTTCATTTGGAATTTATTTGTACCACTGTCAAAATATGCAAGGAATGACTGAAAACAAATTATATATAAAAATTGTCCAATTATGTCATTTACTAAAAAGAATTTCAAATCACAATAATACCGTTATTTTTTATATCAGTTTTCTCGGAGAAACTGATTTATATTGCTTCAAGAGAAAGGTGCAAATATTGTAATAAAACAATAATACAGCAAATAAAATAAATCATCATAGCACCCGGGCTCACCTCCCGAGATTGTATATTATTAAAACTATAAATTGTTATTTGGCGCTTGTATCATCTGATGATAATAATAAAATATGTAGTAGGTAGATTTTTGTGTACGTACTCATTAAAACATAAAATTCCGGCGTGTTCTGACAATGAGCTAACACCGGCCACGTTCCAAATATTATCTCCGTTAACGTACGATCGCCGTGTAACACTTGGGGGGCGATCCGAGATACGCGCCGCACACTTTCTTATCGCCGAAAATACAAATACGATGACTAACAAATGATCGGCCGAGCCTGCGAGAGAAATTGACGCGTGACGTCACAGCCTCCGGGCCCGACTTCCTTGCGCCCACTCGCGCGGACTCCGAGGAAAGTGACACGGACACGGACTCCATTCTACTCAACCCTTGCACGGCCAGGACCGACTAGTCTGCTGACTAAAATCCTTCTGGAGACCTCGACTGTGGCCACTAAGTAAATTACTTTGGAGCGCTTTCGCACGTCCCCGTGGCCATTGTGGTTCTAATCCCACTGGTGTTTTGAAAAAAATCGATCTTCTCGTTCACATCGATCACATAGATATTCTTTACTTTCGATCACCCATATCTTTTGGACTTTTGATACTTGTGAGGGTCAAACTCGTGGTGGCATGCTGTACACATACGATCACTGAGCCATATTTCAGTTAGACCTGTTTTAGTAAGCGTTATGAATGGGACGGGTTTAAATTTCAATTATTAAACGGCAATATTTCATGGCATCGTCAGTGTCCGAAGTTACGGGCAAATTTTTAAGCGGGAAAAAGTCGCATTTAACCTACATTATTTCCTTTTTCTGGTGTTTCGTAAACATATTCATATTTCTATTTATTATATATACCTAATTTAAAAATGTAAGCCTACACAATATATAGGCACTCATTGTATTTGGATACGCACTTGTAACGAAAATTCATACAAATTATCTACAACGAACCATTTGTTACCATAGGCAATGAAAAAACGCACACACTATTTAAATTTATTGTTTGTGATGGTCTACATTTTTATTGTTGTTTGTATTATTTGTTCAAAACAAAAATGATATTGAACACAAAAAATATAGTAATCGCTTCCAACAACCGACCGTATTTTCTATAACCGCAATCATCAGTTTCGGCCATAACAACGTAACAATTAAAATACATGTATGTAAATAAATGTCTCTTGTCGACCGCCGCGGTACGCTATCCTGTCCGAGAAAACTACCCAGCGAACCAAATTAACAAACATTATTTATTTATATTTAAATTCAATTAAGCAAGCAGCTACAATTTGCAAGAAATTAAAAATAATTCACATGCACGTATCACAATGTCTTCTACAAACAAAATAATATTGATTGCCCTGTCGAAAACAATTAACTACGAGGCGCTACTGAACGAGGATTATCAAAACCATAGATTTTATTAAATCGCTTGATTACGTGATGCTCACATTGCAAAGACTTCACTTAAATTACAGTATAGATAATAATAAAATGGTGGACTTTGATATTTTTATGACTCATTCGTAAAACCCCGCTACTGAAATATTATTTCAAATTAATTAATTCAATTAAATAATTATTATATAGTGCCAAAATACTTGTATAATTGGTACGCTACTGGTTTATCGGTGGAAAGGTGTATTGCTGGTGACTAATTTTATTTTACAACAGATCATAGATTGGAAAAATTACATGAGGGATTTCGAATTCCGGTGATCGAAAATCAAAGATAAAAATCTCAAGGCCGAGACGCTATCTGACAAATTATGATAAATCATCGCAAGAAAGCAGATTGAATTTGAGATATAGTACCGTTTTTTCTAGCGTTTTAAAACTACATTTATAGTATACAGGTAAATTGGTGGCATATGAAATTGAGCACACGGCTTGAATAACATGACATCCTGATAAAGACTGTCCCGCGTGCGCATTCACGCACAAGTCGATTTGTCAATAGTTTTTACATCCGCCTCTGCAAATACGGAATTCCGCTCGTCGTTATAAGCTGAGATTTCTCATCAACAATGATGTTTTTCGAACTTCCGAGAAATGAATTCATTAAAGGAAAACGCATCGAGCACCGCCAGCTCAGACTTGAGACTGAATAACTTTCACTTGCATAAAAAGTATTGTCAAAATAATTGTGTGAATCGAGAATAAACAACAAAACGAAACATTCCCAGTTATATATACTAACCTATTTAAACGATTGTTTTTTTTAATGAGACTGCAATATCAACTATACAAATAATTAAAGAAACGCGAAACAACGATAAACAAATTAAAGGACATACATAACTATACGCTTAGTTGACCAATTAATTTATTGTATATTTTAAATTAATTAAACCCGCTGGCGAAACTTCTACTACATTTCGCGAAAACTTAAAATTTGTGTTACAACCAGAATATCCCAAGATAATTTTGGAAATATCTTACAGGAAGAGATGAGTTTTACGATTATGAGTTTTATTTTTCGTATCCATAATTTTATTCGTGTCTTTATTTGTTTATTTCAGTAACCATTCAATTTCATATCTTTCCGGAGGTAAGTACAAAAGGGTGTCGGAGTGTTGCCGGTGTAAAGGGTTTCTTGTACATATTTTCCCTACATAACTCAATAGCAAAAATAAAGAAATACGTGTACGGTACCACCTAAGTCACACCTTGTTGCTTCACAACCTGCGGGCAGGATCAGGGAATAGCCACATACCGTATTATAACCATAGCTATAAGAACTATTGTAAATTTACTAAAAGAAAAATAAAGAATCTTGAAATCTTTTTTTGTCGTTTGAGAATTGCGCACAGTTTAATTAAAAATAACTAGCATCGCCATCTACTGAGGAAATTGTAAACCACAACAATTCATTTCACTGTCAATGTGTGTGCATGCATGGAAATTCAATAAGCATGGTATTGTTCATATTTATCCAGGTATTTATTATTTATATCATGTTAATTAAACATTTCAGAATTCAATATGCTTCATATATGTAAAATTAGGAATATATTATACCTTTAATATTTACAATAATCTGTATGAAGTGCTAAAATTCAGTATTATGATCAAGTGATGCGAAAAAAAATTAAATGCCATGATTCATTATTTTCATTTATGTTTATTTACAATCATTGTTTTACAGTACCATATGTGGCTATTCAATGAACCCACGTGCGGTTGTGAGGCTTGCATGATGTGACTAAGGTGGCAGTGCACGTGGATTTCTATATTATCGTTGTTGAATTTGAGATATATATATATGTCCTTATCCTTTTTTTTAGCAAAGTGGTGAAGTAATATTCTTAAATAATAACCCTACAGTACAATGACATTGCGAGGTTTTATTTAAAATAAACATTACTATCTTTGTCCACAAGTATCTGCCTATATATTCCTATTTATGTTCTATATGCATTGTCAATGTTCAAAATAACCCACAATTATTTTACTATTAAGTTTTCTTTTACAACTTTGGACTGCCAATGATTATTATTAAATAATTTTAATAAATGCATTTTTTACCCACATAGGTATATTGTGTAATTCAGCATATTATATTATACAGCTTTAAACATCAGAAGTATTGATATTCATATAAAATGTATTTTAGGCTATTGTGCTTCTTTAGAAATAGAAACAACAAAAAGATGTATTGTTACAGCAAATTGAAGGAAATGAAATGATACATTTAACAAATGCACAAGTCGTGCTAGTTATTTATGACCTTTATTACAGTTTTACAATTCAATTTTATATATAAAGACTTATTAAAATAATGCATAAGGTTCTTTATTTTTTTTACTCAAATCTCTCTATATTTATGTACTTTATATTTATAAATTATGCAAAAATACTGAGTTGGAAAGCCATTAGGTAATCCTTCTTATCTTTGATCTGTTGTGAAATAAAATAATTTTAAAAAAGAGGTACACTTCTTGTTATCTACGCTTATCTGATTAATAGTCATTTGTGTGTAACCATGTTCCATATAGATAGATAGATAACTGATAGATAACAGGTTACATATAAATGATTATTAATCAGAAAAGCGTAGATAGCAAAAGGTGCTCCCTCTTTTTTTGTAAATTTGATTTTACTAATATGATTAGTAATAATATAATAAACCCGTAATGGGTAATAAATACGCATCTGATTGACCAATCTATAAAATAGATATATAAATTTTATTATTTTACAACAGATCAAAGATAAGAAGATAACGTGACGCCTTTCCAACTCCGGTGATTGAAAATAAAAGATAAAACCTCACGCCCAAAAGACTAAAACGTTATCTGACAAATTATAATGAATCATTGCAAAAAATAGATTTTATTTGTGATATAGCATCGTCTTTTCCAGCGTTTTAAAGTTTCGCCGACGGATAAGAATCATCAGAGTCACCAATTTCGCCGATGATTAAGATGTCACCAATTCGCCGCAGGTTGAGTGTGTGTTGTTGAAGATGAAGATGATATGGTTGCAGGATTGATGTATGGTTGGAAATCAGAAGGCTGGCGAAATATTTGCGTATTCGTAGTTTATTTAGTATAACTACACTTGTTAGAAAAGTACGTGGTTACTGGTTCGATGCCGCGAGGTCTCTCTGGAGAGGCGCGGAGAAGCCGCTTATACAGGGTCCCGCTGCCTTTGTGACTGGCGTAAACAGGGAGCGCCTGAATACGATCGCCTTTGGCTGACCGCTAATTACTAAAGAGTAATAAAATATTAAATGGGTTAAGAGTCGAATGTCACAATCCTACAGACCGTAAGGCACGTGTTCCGATGTAGGTACTAACCCCTACAAAAGTATAAGTACTAAGCTTCTACTACATTTCATGAAAACTTAAAATTTGAGTTACAACCAGAATATCCCAAGATAGTTTCGGAAATATCTTACAGGAAGAGACGAGTTTTAATAATATGAGTTTTATTTCGCTTAATCAGTTTTATGTATCTATTATTATGTTCATGTCTTTTTGGTTTATTTCAGTAAACATTTAATTTAAGTATTTATGGAGGTACTTATAAAGAGGGTGTTAGAGTGCCGCTAGTACAAAGAGTTTTTTACACATAGCTTCCCTACATAACTCAATAACGAAAATAAAGAAATATGTGTACGCTACCACCTAAGTTGTAAGTCTCACAACCTCCGGGCTGTATCAGGGCATAGCCACATACCGTATTATAACCATAGCCATAAGAACTATTGAAAATTTACTTGAATAAAAATTAAGAATCTTAAAAAACAAAAAGAAAATATTCCAGAGAATGGCGCACTATTTTATTAAAAATAACTAGCAACGCCATCTACCAAGGATGTTGTAAATCACAGAAATGAATTTCACTGACAATGTTTATGTATGCATTGAAAATTCAGTAAGCATGGTATTATTCATAATTATCCGGCTATTATTTAATAGCCGGATAATTATGAATATATATATATATATATATAACATTCATTCTGAAACATGGATAGCTTTAAACATTGGAGCAATTGATACCATTTTAAATGTATTTTAAGCTAATGTGTTTCTTTAAAAATAGCAACTACAAAGATGTATTGTTGGAAGGAATCATTTCTTAGATCTCGATCTAAGAAAGATGCTAGATTCAACAAATACGCAAGTCACGCGCAAGTTATTTATGAACATTATTACAGTTTTTCAATTCAAATTTATAAATAACGACTTACAAAATAATGCACAAAGTAATATTTTTTTAACTCAAATCACTCCATATTTGTGTACTTTATATTTATAAATTATGCAGAAATACTGAGTTGGAAAGCCATTAGGTAATCCTTCTTATCTTTGATCTGTTGTGAAATAAAATAATTTTAAAAAAGAGGTACACTTCTTGCTATCTACGCTTATCTGATTAATAGTCATTTGTGTGTAACCATGTTCCATATAAAATTAAATAAGATTAAATCTCAAAGGTATCACGTTATCTGACAAATTATAAGAAATCATCGCAAAAAATAGATTGAATTTGAGATATAGAAATGTTTTTTCCAGCGTATTAAAACTACATTTATGCTATTGAAATATTTTTTATCTCTTGAATGGCGCACCTTTTCATTAAAAATAACTGGCAACGCCATCTACCGAGGAATTGTAAACCACAGAAATGAATTTCACTAACAATGTTTATGTATGCATGGAAAATTCAGTATACATGGTATTATTCATAATTATCTGGCTACTTATTATTTAAATCTTGTCAAGTATATGTTTCAGAATTCTATTTGCTTCATATTTGTAAAATTAGGAATATATTATACCTTTAAGATTATGATTTAAATGCTCTGATTGCCAAAAACCTTTTTATATATACATATATAAGAATATATATATGTATAGGTTTAGTATTTATTCATGTTTCATTTATTCATATATATATATATATATATATATATATATATATATATATATATATATGTATGAATAAATACTAAACCTTTTATTTGTTATACTTAGATTGATTTTATGAAAGAAAAAACAATAAACGTTCAAGATTCTATTTAAATTTAACATATTTTATTATTATATTATACAGCTCTATATGTTGGAGATATTTAAATTCATATTTAATGTATTTTAGGCTATTGAGTTTCATTAGAAATAGAAACAACAAACATGTATTGTTAAAAAAATGACATGCTAGATTCAACAAATGCACAAGTTATTTATGATCATTACTACAGTTTTTTAATTCTAAAATATAAATAATGACTTATAAAAAATTGCAAAAAAAAAATTTTTTATACTCAAATCACTCCATATTTGTGTACTGACTATTTTTAAATTATGCAATAATACTGATTAAAAAATAACTAAAATACTTACATAAATCATGAAAAAAAAAAAACATAATATATAAATGATTACTAATCGGAGTTGGAAAGCAATTAGGTAATCCTTCTTATCTTTGATCTGTTGTGAAATAAAATAATTTTAAAAAAGAGGTGCACTTCTTGCTATCTACGCTTATCTGATTAATAGTCATTTGTGTGTAACCATGTTCCTTATAAAATAAAATAAGATTAAATCTCAAGGGTATCACGTTATCTGACAAATTATAAGATATCATCACAAAATGTAGATTGAATTTGAGATATAGGATTGTTTTTCCAGCACTCTAAAGATTGACGCACCATTTCATTAAATATAACTAGCAACGCCATCTACCGAGGAATTGTAAACCACAGAAATGAATTTCACTAACAATGTTTATGTATGCATGGAAAATTCAGTATACATGGTATTATTCATAATTATCTGGCTATTTATTATATATATCTTATATGTTAAACGTTTCAGAACTCTATATGCTTCATATTTGTAAAATTAGGAATATATTATACCTTTAATATTTACAGTAATCTGCATGATTTCAGTGCTAAAATTCAGTATTATGATCAAGTGGTGTGAAAAAAAAAATAAATGCCAAGATTAATTATTTTCTTTAATATTTTTTTACAATCATTGTTTTACAGAACGATATGTGGCTATCCAAAAAACCCGCGTGCAGTTGTGAGACTTGCATGATGTGGCTTAGGTGGCAGTGCACATAGATTTTTCTATTTTCATTGAGTTTGTGTAGGGATAAATATGTGAAAAAACCTGTTTTCAACAAAATGGTGAAGTAGTACTTTTAAATAATAAACCTACAGTACAATGGCATCGTGAGGTTTTATTTAAAATCAACATTACTATCTTTGTCCACAAGTATCTGTATCTATATTTTTTTAATTTTTAAAAGGCAAATTTTTTTTATACTAAAAAAGCACATTGTCAATATTAAAATTCATCAAAATTATTAAAAAAACCTACATTACTTTTAATATTCATATGAAGTATCTTAAAAAAAACACAAATTATTTTTCTTTTTATTTAATATTTTAAATTTAATACAAAATCATCAATGGTAACTGGCAATAATATCCAAAAAAATTACTATAAATGAAAACGTATGAAGGCAAGGAAGTTCTTAATTAGTGTTCATATTTCAGTTCTAATGTCTTTATTTTCAGTACATAAAAATCAAGTCTATTTTGGATCAAAAAACATATGAATGAATATTTATAGATAAATTTATAATAACTTCAAAAGTTTTTATAATTGTACAAAACTAGCAGTGTATTTAATATTCCGATCACCTGGCTACAATGCTAAAATCATAATGAACATTTGCATACCAAAAACAGGATAAATCAAGATAAATATCTAGTAAAATACTTATTTTATCAATCTTAATAATTCTCACAAGATAGAGAAATCACAATTTTTGGATTAAACTGGAATTTATACTGGATATTATTATTGTTTGATACAAACTAAAGACACTAAGAACTTTTCATTATGAATTCTTAGAAGCATTTTATGATATTAAGAAATAACTAATTTATCCACTCGACAAAATATTACGAAAAATATAATATTTTATATATCTTAAATTATCAACAGAAAAAAATATATTAAGCTTAAAAATCAAAAGATTATTTTAACCCTTTAGAATCTAAAGTTTTGATGTTCATAACTAAGAGTTTGTGAATGAACTACTATATTTAGTAACAAGTCTTCAGTTATTGACCGACTATATTTGGGGAAAACACTTTTAATAGGGAGCACATTACTTAAGCAAACAGCTGATCATTTAGAGGGTTTATTAAAAATGAATTAAAAGCTGTAACATTTTATGTCCTTAGAGGCTAGGTATATTGTATAATTTCTAAAAGATCTAATAATTATATTGTGTAGCAGTCATGCATGCATCTTTTTAAAACTTTCTGAATGTATTATAAATATGGTTAACATCTGTACATGCAAAACATCATTAAAACATTTTTAGAAATATAAACTACAAACAGACTACAATGACACGGCACAAACTTACACATTTATGATGACTTAGCTTTTAAGTTCTCAATACATTTTTATCAAATTTAAAAAGCAGAAAATATTTGAGAAAACAACATTCACAGCAGATTGCAAATGAATTTATATATAAATGTAAAGCTTTCATTTTTCTTATAAAATAAATATCAATTTTACATAAAAATCACAATAAGATAAGTATGAGGATTGCCAAAAAGCTGTTTATATAAGAAATATTCACATCTTTAAGGGTAACTGATTCTTATCATAAATAAAAGATTTTAATAATGTGAATTAAAAAGTAAATAAATAACAAATTCACAAAAAAACTAAAACTGAGAGTAAATACCAAAATATAAAAAAAAAAATATTTGTACAAAATAGTATGAATTAGCCATACAGGTAAATGTAAAATATTAGTATTATGTACCTATATTAACTCACATTTCATCAATTTGAGAATATTTTATATTTAGTCATTAGCTGAGAGCTACAAAGTTACATTTTTATGTAATCAGAACTTTGTGATTTCTCCAGCATAAAGAGCCATATCTACTTTGCTAAAAATTCACGGTTGTCTAGATTTCTTAATAGTATAATCAACATTAATTCTGAAACACGGATAAATACTAAACCTTTTATTTGTTACACTCAGATTGATTGAATGAAAGAAAAAATATTAACCGTTCAAGACTCTATTTCAAATAAGCATATCTTATTATTATACAGCTTTAAACATTGGAGATATTTATATCCATATAAAATGTATTTTAAGCAATTGTGGTTCTTTAGAAATAGAAACAACAAAGATGTATTGTTACAGCAAATTAAAGGAAATGAAATGATAGATTCAACAAACGCACAAGTCAGGCAAGTTATTTATGACCAATATTGGAGTTTTACAATTCGAAATTATAAATAAAGACTTATAAAATAATGCATAAGGTAATATTTTTTTTACTCAAATAACTTTATATTCACGTACTTTCTATTTATAAATTATGCAAAAATACTGATTAAAAAGTAACTAACATACAAACATAACTCCTTATAAAACAACATGGTAACATATAAATGATTATTAATCAGAAAAGCGTAGATAGCAAGAGGAACCCTGAAATAATAACAGGGAACATTTTAAAAATGGGAATATATACCATATGACTGGAAAAAAATTTATACAATCCTTGATTTATTTACAAATAAAAATAAAAAACCACACAATTAATGAGAATTTAAAATTTGTGATATTGAGGCATGTCGTAGATTATTTAAGCTGAAATTCTATAATTACAAAGAAAGCATTAGAATGTAATTAACAATGAGTGGAAAAATAACATGAGAATGTTATTTTTCCACTCATTGTTAATAGCGCCCAGGAGACTGGGCGCTGGTAACAAGCTCAACAATATTTAATTATGTGAGCAAATAGAATTTATTTTAATACAACAATTAATTAATGCCAAAATATACAATAGATATAAATTATAGCCACACAACTAATAAGTCAAGTGTCTTTAGAGATTGCAATTAATTATAATTTGATTCGATTTTTTAATGCCAATGCCAATTCACTTAACTGAAAACAAAAATAATATCAATAAATAATTTTGTTTTAAAAAATTAGTAGACCCAAAGAGACTAGATAATTTTGAACTATTTTGAGATGCAATTATTAGCAATGACATTTCGTATCATTGGACTAGACATACTACATAAAGTAAGAACAATATTCATGAGGCATAACACCTCTTCTCGGATAAAAGGTATGAGACACGGAGTATTTATTGAGGTTTGTAATACAAGATGTGTAAATATCTGCGAACCGGAACAGTCTTCTAGAGAAGTAGGTTGGATTATGATATGTTCGAAACACACTTCCAAATTGTGAATTGAACACATACTTAATTTCATTCCTAAAAAATAAATATTTATAAAATCATTTCTTTCTTGGCCTTAATAAAATTATTTGGAAAAAAAATACCTTAAGAGATCTCTTTCATTTAACCACTTCTGTAACATCTTTTTGGCTTCTTCCCCAGGGTAGTCTTGATGATCTTCTATAAGCTGTGTCAACATTTGAAGCCAGTTGGCATTTTCTTTGAATGTTGGATTATTAAGAGTATTTATTTCATGCTAAAAAAATTACAATACAACTTACAATACAGACCAAAAAAAAAACATATCTTTGAAAAAAAGAAAATACTTACACCAAGCTCGTTGATAATAGCACCAGTTCTCCAACCATGCTCTAGTGTAACATCTGCTAAATCAGAATAGGGGTGATCTCCAAAGTAAAGAACTTGTTCTCCACGCCATCCTGTCAAGTCTTGCAATTGTCGGACTGTACCCTAAAATATTCTCAATATATTTACATATGAACAGAAGGCTTTCAATAACATGATATAATAATTAATATGGTGGGATAATCAATAAATTAATAAATAAAAAAGAAACAGAATTCCAATATAATAAATAATTTAAAAAATAATGATGATATTTGGGCATAGTTCCAAGATACATAAAGAATAAACAAACCTCATAGTATATAGTCCCTTTATCTAATTTTGTAACCTTATCCCAAACATGTGTTCCGGAGGTTTGGTCGAAAACTCTAATAGGGCGAGATTGGTCAGTAAAAAATCGTGGTTTACGAGCCGAAACTATAACGACATCAAAGAAATCACGCCAATCCTGCCCAACAAGTAAATCCATGCCAGCATTTCTAGAATGAAAACAAACTATTTTCTATGTCTCATTTACTAATGACCTATTTAACTTTATTATTACTATTACTTGGATATTAAAAAACACAATAAATCACTTACACAAAATGGTAAGGACTGTTTGTTACCAAAAATAGTTTTTTGCCTGCATTGGCTAATTTGTCAAAGTATTTCCTTATATCAGGGTTAGGATGAATGTATTCCCGGACATTTTCTGCCACGATACTGTGCATTACTGGATGACAGCTTTTAACGGAATTCTAAAATAAATCAATATTAAATGATAAATAAAATAAAGAATTTACTGTTTATAGGACCCTCATTTTATTCTTTTTTTTAAACGTATTGATAATACATATCAACCTATATAGACAAAAATTATTCTAATGCGACTAACAATATTTATTTTCATTGACAAGGTTATATTTGTATTTCTTATATACATATAATTATTAAGTATTTACTTAATATTTTCCTACTACCTTCGTTTTATTTTTTTTTCTATTTGGCAAATTTATTTGCTGTGAGCGTAGGTAGTTTTATAATTACTTTTTTCAGTCTAATCACAAAAATGTATACGATGTGATAAACTAATACACATTCTAAACAATTAAAATATAAACGACATAAGTAAATGTATATTGTTTGAAAGATAATGCTTTCTTACTTATGAAAGCAATATAATAACACCAGGCACAAACACGTTCCTGGCTAGCCGAGTTATAAATGTACAGTAAAAAGGATTACTCTTGAAGTAAATAAATAGTTTTGAACAAAATTACTTTACATAGGTAAATAGTTTAATTATTAAAATATTACTGTTGAAAAGGGAAAATGATACGTCTAGCATGTGAGCAATTTGCTACGAAAACGACATTGTAATTATTTTTTTACAAGTTAGTAATTGGCAGTAGTCACTTATTTTTGCCATTAGCAATAAAAAAAAAAAATTCTTCCAAGTACTATCGTTGTGATCAAATAACTTGTTATAACAAGAGTTGGGTATGTTTACAAAACAACATGTTGAACCATGCTACTGTTCATTTTATAAGTTCAACTACCCACTCAGCCTAACACAATAATTGTATGCTTATCCGAGGATGGCCCTACACAGGAAATTACATGTCAACTCACTTTAACGTCTCTAAACAGTATCTCGGGATGGTAGTCTATATGATTACGAATAAACAACTCGGCGACGTTACAAAGTAAGCAAACTTCAGGCACAGAGAACAGGTCGGCCAGGTGGACCATCTTTGAGTGTGCATCCTAAAATTAAACAAACAATCATTAATATGCAAACTATTATACTGAAACATTAATTAGAAAGTACTTAATAATAAATTATATTACCCTCTCATTTTTAGTGTGGCCTTCGACATATGCAATTGGAATAATCCTATTTTTATACAGTCCTAATACTTCCTCAGTGGACAGCGGAGTTAATCCTCTGTAAACCGATCCGAATTGAATTTGCAAAAAAGAGTCCAACTTCAATAAAACTCCCTTTTCAATATCGTAATGTAAACCTCGAACTGCAAATCCCGGTTTGTAATCGAGTTTTAATATATCAGGAGGGTACTGCAAACACACATTCAATGTCAACGATACTAATCACCATGAAATGACAAACAGGAATATACGAGATTAATTGGTTAATCACCTTATATTTCTGAACCAAAGTGTCCCTGCCGAGGTTATAAAGTAAATAATCAAGTGATTCCTTGTAATCTGCCAGAGTATAATCGTAGTCGAAGCCGTAAACTTGCACTTCCTGCAGATTCAATTCGTTGCAAGCGAAAACCGCCGTCGGGTTGACATCCTGGGGTAATTTTTTTGCTAAAATTATACAAAATATTTTTGTATCAGACTATTATTGCAGAGCGCGAAACATAAACAGCAAAATAGGTTAGGGCCGCTTACATAATTTTGACAAAACGTTTAAAAACATAATCAAAAATAGCTCAACTCACATTTGCATTTCAGCTTTGTTTTCCTGTATGCCTCGTGCAGTAGGTCTTTCGTCGAGCAGTTGCGCATTTTCGCATTGGCAGGTCCATTGTTTCTCAATAAAAGATTAACAATCGGCAAGTAGCTATCGCAGACTTTTAATCCAAAATATCCCGCCCGATGCATCGCGACGTCAAACACTGTGAAGTTCACTGCAGGCAGTCACGTAATCCTCCAGCCGGTGCTCGCGGTCTCGCGGCGGCTCAATGGTGGCCTGTCCCCGCGACGCGGGAACTTCAAATTATTAAACTTACCGAGGTTTGTATTTAAAATGGATAAAACATTATTTAAATTAATTCCGAGATTTTTTATATTATTTTATGTTGATTTACAATAGTTATTAGGGCTATGGCTACAGTGCGGCGCGTAGCTATCCAATGTCCTGCGCGCAGGTTGTGAGGCTTACAAGGTGTGGCTTAGGCGGTAGCTAGCATGGGTTTATCTATTTTCGTTGTATAGAGAAAAATAAGTGAATAAAATTTCAAGATTTTTTATTTTCTTTTATGTTACAATTAGATTCATATTTAAGAGACTGGCAATTATTTATTTCTTCGGGTAGTACAAAAAAATAATATCGTGTATTAACATGTATTGTTACTATAATAAATTTAAACTGGTAGGTTATTCAAAAAAATATTTAGAAATTAGTATTGTTTCATGTGATTATGATTATATTAGTTTTATTTTAACTTCTGATAATTATTTTTTCAAAAATATAAAACTATTTTTACTGAAAAGAAATTTGTTGGGTGGAGGACAAGCCTCGTGGGACAGTGATAAATAATTGCATCTGTGTGAGTATTTATTTATTATTTAAAAAATAATAATGAAATTTCAAAAAAGTTATAATTATAAAACGTAAAAACCAATTAGAGTATATTCCATATATTTATATAGAAGTTTTGCATATATTTTTTTTATGATTAAATTTCTGGAAAAGCACTCCCAATCATATTTTTACTGCGATATCTGAAAGTGTGTGTCCTCAAGTTGAATGCCTGGCCTCCCAAGCTCAGCGGGCAAGCCTTGTCTGCCCTCGTCAGGAAGCACAAAGAATACAAGGCAATCTCAAGCTCGGGGGACGTGCCTATGAACATGGTATCCACAGGCTTATCGATGCCCTTCATTTCAAAATGAAGTTTCAAAATAGCCCCTTTTTGCTAAAAAAAATAATAAAATAATATTAAATACATTTTAGCAATTTATACGGATGAAAACAAAAGGTACAGTGGGTCAATCTTACCTCGTTCAATTCAACTTTTTTTAGATAGCCCAAATAGTTTGCGCGTCGTGCAGCTTCTTCTTGGTGGAAATAAACCCAGTTGTGAAGACCTGTTGAATTTAATATTTGTTATTTTATATGGTATATCTTTGAAATTATTTATATTTGTAATTTACTCTATATTTTTTTAACCTGAAACTTCGCCGTTTTTGATTTCTGACAAGAATATGTGCTCAAACCCAGAACTTCCGATTCTGCCCATTCCTCTAGAGTACATGTTGAACCAAATTAATTTAAGTGCATCTTTTTGCTGTTTTGGGTCTGGAGTTACTAAGCCTGAGAAGAAGAAGAAATATTTATTACATTATATTTATAATGCCATAACACACGTGTTTACCTAGAGCCTGGGTAACAATAATTCGTGAGTTTGGTAGGTACCTTTATCTTTCAAGAACGTCATTAAATGGCGAATCACCGGTGTAGCTGTTATTGCGTCCAAAAACGCTGTTTCTTCGTTCCTTTCCTGGAAGATTGAATAATAATAAATATTCTACATATCATTATATTTTGATAAATTTACAATAAAACTATTTTTAAGTAAGTTAAAGTATCATTCTAATCACATAAAATATATGATTATTTCTGCTGTTAAATTATTTTTGTTACCTGAGCAGTAACATGTTCGTTGACTGTAGTATCTTGTTCGTAATTATCTAGAAGAACTTTCATTGCAGCAACAGTCGGTATTTCCCAGGCAGCTGGCTGAATTGTGAAAAGTCTGCAAATAAAACGTATGGTGTATAACAAATATATCACACATTCAACAACCACGCTATTTTTGTACTACTCAATTCGAGAAGCCAATTATTTCTATTGTGTCAAATCATTATTAGTAGGATTATTTTCACTAAGTACATTGAATAGATACGCACTTACGTAGTTCTATAAGTTAGGAACATTGTATGCTAATAAGTAAAAGTAATAACATAAATAGACAGTCAATACTTTATGTATTTATAAAAAAAAAACTTACAGTCCTCTCGAGTGGTAACAGTATTTTGTAAAATAAAAGTTGTAAATCAAAAAGTACACATCTCGCAAAAAAAACTGAATATTAGTCATAATATTGTCATTTCATGTTTGAAGGAATATGATGAATTAACTTACGGTTGAGGAGCAACATCGTCTTTGGAGAACGATGTTGTTCTTGTTTGATAGTTGACGGTGATATATTTTGCTGCATTATTGGTATCTTTCTTTAGCAGTGCTTCACTGAGTTCGGACAGTTCTTTGTCGCTCGCGATTTCTGCAGCAGGAGTCGCAGGGGAACCAGGCCTCTGAGCGACTGCAGGACCAGCAGCAGCAGCGGGACCTGTGGACCCTCGCTGGGGAGTTGCAGGCACACTCGGCCGCGGGCCTTGCGCAGAGGGGACGGTGGGTTGATTCCCAGCAGTATTTTGGGTGTTTCCAATATTGCCGCTGGCCGGCCTATTGCTTCCCCAAGCGTTCGACTGTTCCGCAGGAACGTTCGTTTGCCCCGCAGGTCTGGGTTGATTAGCGGCCTGAGTATTTCCAGAAGCTTGGGGCTTATTTCCTGATACCACTGAGCTCCAACTCATGGGTTTGACGGTAGGGGCTGGCGTGGGATTACTGACTCCCGGAGAACTCTTCGGTAGAGCTGGAAAATTAAGGTCCCTGATGGATGACCCCGCCGGTTGTCCGATGGAAGGAGAACCCGGCCGTTGATTGCCCTGCTGCGTTTGCACATTAGTAGGATTGGTTGAACCGACATGTCTGTTATTATTATTATTTTGGTTTCCTGGGCCGGTTTGTTTTTCTATATCGGCAACTTTATCGTTATAGTTATTAATAAGTTGCTTGACCTTAGATGCAGGAGTTGTCGGCTTGGCTGTGGTAGTTGTGGTGGTAGACGTAGTGGTTGTTGTCGATGAGGTGGTGGGTCCAGCCTGGCCCGGTTTAATGTTAGCGTTTCCTTGATTATTGGGTGAAGGTGCGAGTGGTGTTGGCTGCACGGGTCTTCTGTTTCCTTCAATGTTTAAAAAGTCTCTGTTGGGATCCTCGACTGGTTTGCCCTGCCCCTCAAATGATAAAAAATCTCTGTTTCCATTAGTATTGCTAAACGAATCAGCTATCCGATGGCGTACACCTAAAACAAATAAATAAAAGGTTATTTGTTGATGACAAAGCCTAATAATTATTTAAAACTAATAAATAACAAACCTACCGTTTATCTCATTTTTCACTCAAATCAGCCCAACACCCATAAACCGTTATCTAATTAAATCACAAAAAAAACTCCCACATTAATTGGAAAATTATTTTTTATGATATCTACACACTTTTATAATATAAATACCTATATATTTGAGGACTCACCGAGTGTGTAAAATCTACAGTAAAAGCCTAAAATAACCCATCTAATATAATATTTCTGATCATATTTATAATTTTAGGTTTAAAAATTAATTTTAATTATTATATAATAATATTCACAATACAACTAATAGTAGATGGTATCGGTTTTGCTTTTTGGATAAACAGAAAGCTTTTTTTTAATATCGAACAGATGAACAGCATAATAATTTTTAAGAATTATATTTTATTCAGGTCTTTTACAACGCTTAAAAGAAAATTTATTGCTTAGTCCTGTATTTCAAGTGTTAGTTTAAATTATTTGCGCATTTAAATAGACCAATTTTTTTTAGACAGGCTAAAAGAACTTTTTCGTTTGATCAGTGTTTAGTGAGAACAAAAAGTTACTGGCCATTCTTAACTTTCACTTTAGCTAATTGTTTTCTAAAATATTTTCGCAAGAATCAATATGTACTACGTTAATATGGTTGTGTAATTTTTAATGAACATCCGATATTATTTGTTGCTTAGCTTCAACTCGTTTTCAAGCAGCTGTTATTCATATATAACGTGAATAATAAAATAATAAATATATTAACTCCAAGAAATCACAGCATTCGATGGTGACTAGTAGTCGCAGATTGGCAAATATTGATAAAAGTTGAACTTGTTTGCGATGGTTGACCTGCTACGGATTTTTTATATATCGTGTTTATCTTTATTAATTGGGTTATTTAAAAAAATCACGATTAACATTGATTGTTACGCAATGATAATCACTAATACTATTTTAAATATTTACGTAATGGCAAGTAAATCTTTGTAGGATTGGTAAATTCATAAATCTAATTAGGTTATATTAGTATATAAAGGAATATGAGAGAATTCATTGAGTTTGATTCTAACACGTATTTTATTTTATAAAACGTATAAGTTTTGGTGTTTTTCACTATTTATGTATCAATGAAATCCTGTAAATTATAAACTATAATGAACTTACCGAATGCAGATCCATTAAGCAGGTAAATCACAAAGCAGAATGTTAGTAGGAGCCGCATGATGTCATGCACCTGAGATTCTTGTAAATAAACCTTGACTCTTAAGAGATGACTTGATTTAAAACCTGCTGTATGCGACGCAACATGTATTTTGCGTTTACTTGAAGACTGCTAGGACTAGACTACACCGTACTGTAGCGAGTAGCCGTTGGTCAGCAATATTTTTATTATTGACTACTATCAGACGTCAAGGTAAAATTGGTTAGAGTAAAATTAAAGTAAATTAATTGAATGTACTTTATTTCAGGTTTTGTATTGCTGTTTCATAAATGAACGTAGGACTATTTATTAACGATTTAAAAAACAAGAAAATTTCTTTTGATATACAATTTTACAAATTAATATTTTAAGGCCACTTGCCGGACTTATTTCACTCAACAAATATTTTTGTAAAGTTGAAATTTAAAAATACAAAATAAAACTGCTATTGCGCTTTTTCAAAATATATTTTAAAACAATTACTTACTACGCAAGCAACATATTAAAAAAGAAACGTATTTATCTTTAAAATAAAATAATTAAGAGTAATAAATAGTTTTGTAGTCAATTATCAATTATTAATATTGTTTTTTCTTGCTATAAAAAATATATATATTTAAAACATTGAAAGTAATTAGAAAACGCACTGTTTATGGCAGTAAATTAAAACTGTTGATGTTTGATAGATTAGAATTTTATAATCTTAGTTTGTAATTCGGCATAAAAATTAAAAATATATATATTAAAAAAAAGCATCCGTAAATTGATGTAATATTATATTTGTTGTCTGTGGTTTTTAAACATCTGCCGCCATTGCTTGTTGTTTCTTTGTCAGCTGTCATGTTTGTTTATTAGTCAATTTTACTTAATTTTATTATAAGTAAACATAAACGATGCATAATAATGAAATATCAGTAGATTCTTAAGGATACACTTTGTAAATCTATGTTTTTTTTATTTCAATACATTACAATGGAAGCCTTCTTTAATATCGCATTTTCGTTCAGTGTCTGCCTTTATAGTTTCTATAATGTTTTTTTATTTGGGAAAAGTGAGTATAATTATTAATTTTATATTCTGCTATCATTGTAATTTTATAATTCATGTTTTATTGTCACATTTTCGGTGCACACAATTTATCTAAAATAGCATTGAAAGTGCTTTAATATAAAATGTTAATTTTTATAATACACCCATACCTCGCTTTACGGCCTAGATACGTTCCATGAAACTTGGCCGCAAAGCGAAAAGCCGTATAAGGAATCAATTATTCTAATACAAATTCATACAAATTCAATGGGATCGGTTCCAAATTTGTTAAATATGTAACACTTTTTACACATTCTGGCCATATTTTTTTTCCAAACATAGTTTATTGTTGTTAATTTTAATTCCTTCCATGATTCATTGATGCTGTTAACAGCATTCTTGAAGTTATTGTTTTTTCAAAATGTTTTAATTAAAGCTTTACCATCGGTTTCCCTTATAAGTTGTTGGAAAGTTCGGCGTAGGTAATATGCCTTAAAAGTGGCCATTGCACCCTGATCCATTGGTTGGATCAGAGCTGTTGTATTTTTCGGATTGTACTCAATCATGACATCTTCGGATAGCTCGGATAAATTAGTTGGATGCCCTAGTGCATTATCCAAAATTAGCAAAGCCTTGTTGGTTAAGCTATTGTCTCGCAAATATTTTTTCACTTCTGTACAAAAGTGATTTTTGAACCAATCCCCAAAAGTAGCTTTAGTCATCCAAGCTTTCTTGTTGGATTTCCATATGACGGGTAATTGATTTTTATTTAGTCCTTTAAGAGGGCTTGGATTTTCGGACAAATATATTAAAAGTGGTTTTTGCTTAAAATCACCCGCGGCATTTGCACCAAGTAGCAAAGTTAATCGTTCTTTAGACACCTTATAACCAGGCGCAGATTTTTCGGTTTTTGAATGTACGTGCGATCAGGCATTCGCTTCCAATAAAGCCCTGTTTCGTCTACGTTAAACACTTATTCAGGTTTATAACCACCTCTTTCAATAATTCCCTTTAAAATGTTGGGATATTCATCAGCGCTAGCTGCTTCACCTTTCATTTTCAAATTATGCAAATTAAATCTATTTTTAAATTTTTCAAACCATCCTCGGCTTGCTTGGAATGTGACATTTTCAGCAGATTCATCGGTATCTCCATTCTTCAAATTTCGAAAATACTTAAATCTTTTTCCTGGATAGTCATTTGACTCATTGGCATTCTCCGTTTGTTATTGTCCTCAATCCATATAATCAATAGTTAAAATAAGTTTAATAAAAAAATACATATTCAATTTTTTTAATTTGTACATACATACATATGTACTTACGTACCAAAAATGTCCCTAATTATTTCCAATTTTTCTAGTTAATGTGTAACAATCAGTAATAAATATGTACATAAAACACTCACAGACAACTCTAAACCAGCCGCTCTATGAGCACACACTGAATAATGCTCGTTAAAAAAATAACATCGAAAAAAAGTTTTTTTTGCTGTTATAGCGAAACATTTTAGGCCGTAAATCGAAAATGTGCCTTAATTGAAAAGGGCCGTTATAGCGAAAGGCCTTATAGCGAGGTATGGGTGTATATGAGTAAAATATTTAATATTATGTATTATATTAAATTGAGTGTTCTAATGTTCTTTGAAAATATATTTTTTCAAATGAAAACATATTATGGAAAATATCTCAGTTTTATTTTTCCCATTTTCATAATTTTCAATTAGTTATTGATTAAAATAATAGTATATCAGCTATTTAAGTTATTATAAATTATGTTTTTTCACAAATTTTTTTTTCATATTGTGTTTTTCTTTTTAGATATTGATACATTAAATGACACAGACGTATTCATAAATGGATGGTCTATAATAGACAGACGTAAAGACATATCAGATTATGAATGGACTGTGTGGAAAGGATTTTCATTGGAATTGATTCCTTGGTTATTTTTTTACTTTTTCGGAGCTGAATGTGTCAGGCAGAAGAAAATATACCTCAAATTATGGTGTTGCCTAATATCTTTTGTTTTTATTATTTATAAATTTGGGGTTATGTGCTTACTTTTATTTATTCTACAACCAAGTATATACTTACTTCTAATACGATTAGGAGGAAAAGTCTGCTCAATATGGACTTGTAGTTGTATTTTTTTAATGGCAATTAATATGCTGAAGAATTTTTATGATGATATCACAAAATACAGATTGATTGGAACAGGTCACTTGAAAGAGGAAGATTGCTATATGATTTTGGTTGCCATTTCGTGGATTCAATTACGATCCATCAGTTATAGTCTTGAAGCTATTGAATTATCTAAAGACTTAAATTTATCCAATACTAAGAAATCCATAAAACAAAATACAAAACCCAAGATATCTGTAATTAATATGTTGAGTTACGTATTTTATTTACCTTTACTATTTTTGGGGCCATGCATTTTATATAATGAATTTGAAAATTCAATAAATCTTCGTAATCAAAGAACGATTTACCATAGAAGTATGTGTCTTATGAAAAACTTAGTCAGGTATTTGGGATGGCTTGTTTTTATTGAATTATCTTTGCATTTCATGTATGTAAATGCTTTGCAGTATAATATACAGGTATGTCAAAAGGATTGTAATTTTAATTTATATCATATTGAGGTGATAAATTCATGGTTAGTAGAAACCTGCTTCTATGCAATATTGACAGAAGACAAACATCATTGGACCCCAATTTTTAAAATCCTAATTCTAATAACCATGAATTTATCTTCTCGTCGTAAATAGTATTTGCCAATTTATCCTCCCGCTTAAAGGCCTTTAATTCTGCTGTCTGTGTTTTGGTTGTACGGATGGGGTGCTTTATCATCACTGCATTTCACTACTTGAGACAGATTTTATTAAGGTTACGTTTAATTTTTAAGGTCATGTGGAGATTGCCTGACTGGTGTTTATTTGGAGCGATCATATGGATGGGCATTTATTTCTATATGAAATATTTAGTTATATATGGGCTGTCTGGAACAATGGCTGCATTTGATAACATACACACTATAACACCCCCACGTTGTGTATTGAGAGTATGTAGATATTCTGAAATGTGGAAATATTTTGATGTGGGATTGCATAAGTTTTTAATCAAGTAATTCTTTTTCTTAAAATCAAATACAATATCATTAATTGAACCTGTTTTATTTAAACATTTTTTCTTTATTTCAGGTATATTTATAAACCATTTATTAAGAGTTTTGCAAGTGAAAATATCTTGGTATTTTATGCAACTAAATATTTTGCTTCTTTTGTATGTTTTACATTTGTATTTTTGTGGCACGGAACTCATCATTTCATATTTGTTTGGACTTTCCTTAATTTTATTGGGATAGTTCTTGAAAGCATAGGTACAATTATATCTCAAAGTGCAGTCTTCAAAAAAATTCGTTCATCTTATATCAGAAATGATCATATTTTTGAAAGAATTACTGCATTTTTGTCAACACCAATACTGATAATGTCGGCTTTGTCCAACATGTACTTTTTTGCTGGATCTGAGTTTGGTGATTTTTGTGTAACCAAATTATTTGACATATCTATCTTGAGTTTTACTGTTATGTTTTTATGCCTGTATAGTTTTTGCCGTTCCGCGCAATCTTTAAGTCACCTTAGTGCAAGTAAAATATGTACATAGTCCATAAAATTTGGTAAGTAGCTTTAATTTCAAGTGTACCTATGATTTAAATCAGGGTAATCGATCAACTATGATGATTGTGATACTATTTTAAAAAAGTAGCAGTATTATTTAACACTATCTACTGTGAAATTGAAGAATATTGTTCTGTGTGATTTTTTTCTTGCCTAATAGATAAGGGCATGTATATCTTAGAAATGCCTTTTGCTGTTGTTTTATGCTGTATTGTAATATGTGACAATAAAAGAGATTTATAACCAAATTATTGGCATTCAAAGCCATTAAGTATGTGTATAAATTTTCCAGGTAGACCACATATACTTATGGCTTTCAATTTGTATCAATGATATGGTTAAAATCTTGTTCATTGATAATTTTATAATGCCAAAGAATTTATTCTTAATAATTGTAATTAAATATAAAATATATTTTAAAAATGATGGATGCTAATTAAAATAATGTATTTTGGTATTTATAAAATTTATGGGTTCTTATTAAAAATAAAGACAATATTTAAAAAAAAAATATTATTATTTTTAATATTAAGTTCTACAAGTTCATTTCAATGTAATATGTAGATAAATGATAATTTGTGTTATTCACTTCAAAGCTATAATATAATTCATTTTAAAGTTCTCTATTTATAATTAGTATTGAGTGCATGCAATAGTTATGATTACACTGTTAGTATTTTATAAATGCCAGATCCTTTTTGTAATAAATAACCATGAACGTGTAGTGATTCAATAAGAGAGGTAGGATCACCACTCAAATTAGAAGCTTTATGAAGAGCTAACAGTTCAGCACGACTGAATATGTCTTTGCCTAACTTGGATGAGCGCCTCGTTATGATGTCTATGAACTTTTTGACCTAGAAGTAGATATAGTAGGTTAATTATCGCAAAAACAAATAGAATAAGATAATAAGCAAATATTTTATGTATCTTGTTCTTTGAAATATATAACAATTCTTTTGCTCTCCCATAGAACATTTTCTACCACAAAACTCTTAACTTTAACACTAAACATACCACAACCAATAACCGGTAACAAATAACAAATAACCGGTTTTGTAGTTTGATATAGAAAATTCACATATAATTTTATCTTTTTTGCACATTTGACTTCATGACTTTTTCTATATATTAAATACAAGTAATATTCTATTTTTTTTTTTTGTATTGTGTATTTTTTGAGTTATGGTTGTAGTATACCTATTACTACCACAACCGGTCAATTGACCGGGAGAACAATTTACTGCTTTATAAGGTTATTGGATCAGAAATTATGATGTACATGCGTTTTCAACATATTGCATTCAGTTAGTTGCACATTTCTGCAAAGAAGTTAATTATCGCAAAAACAAATAGAATAAGATAATAAGCAAATATTTTACATATCATTTATATATCATTTTTACTTTCTGCGTAGTTAGTTCAATCAAGATGACTGTGAATCAGAAATTCAAGAATATGACTAAAATTTTAGATTGAAAGTAACATTTTAGTCCCGAAGCCCGGTGTGTACCCAACATAATATTGATGTCAGAAGTGGGACACATAACATAAGAAAAGTAGACAAAAACTTCAAGTATTGGTAGGTAGCTTTTATTTTATTTTGATATCTTTACTCAATTACTAATACAGGTTACACTTTACCCAGAAAAATGTCGAAACAATCAAGACAGTACAAGTTCTTAGAAGATATAAGTAATATTGACGAAGAGTTTTCGGAAATTGATGAAGATGATTTTTGTGAAAATGAAGATATACAGGTTGAAAATGATCTATTAGTCAAGAGTTTGAATGTACAGTTACTGACAATGAAGAGGAAAATATTGTGAATATATGTTGTGGACGAAAAAAAATGAGATTACTTTGAAGAAGATATATAAAAATAGGAGGGGTATAGGTGGTACACCTGGAAGATCACTACTTCATAACATTTTCAGGCAAGAAGTAGGCCCCAGCCTAATAGAACCGCCCAGCCCAAAAAATAGAATATTACTTATATTTAATAAATAGAAAAAGTCATGAAGTCAAATGTGCAAAAAAGATAAAATTATATGCGCATTTTCTATACCAAAGTACAAAACCGGTCGTGGTATGTTTAGTGTTAATATAAAATTATATTTTATAATTTTCATTGGTCTACAATATTATCAAAAAGGACTTTGTTCAAGTAATTACAATTTTGTGACATAATGTTCTTTGCTTGTGGTCCAGATTTGTATTCTATTGGTGAAAAGTAAATTATATATTTTTTATTACATACCTGGTTTCTAGAACTTATTCCAGAACCGTGGATAGATCTTGAAATTTGAATTGTCCCAAACTCATCACAGAGTGTGTCTAACATGCTATACTTCATAAGTTCTATAACATCTTGGGCATCCTTAGCAGTTGCTTCTTCTCTAAGTTCAACTCGAGCACGTGCCTATAAAAAAAAAAAAATTGCACGAACATGTGAAATAAATTGTTTATTTTCAAAGTAGCATTATATCTAAAGTAATCAAAAACTAGTAAAAAAAAAAATTCATACTTGCGCAAGCCTCATACAAGCTTCTAATTGTCTCGTTGTTACAGGAGCATTGCCAATACTAGAATGTGTTTTCCTTAGATTTAAAAAGAAATCTTGTAAAACTTTTCCCGCTTCAACGCTTAACTTTGGATGTACATATTTCTGTGCATAAGCAATGTATTTACGTAACAACTCCAGAGGTAACGTATCTAAATGCTCATTTTTATTAATTTTTAAACGATTACTGCAACAATATTTTTTAAAGTAAACAAACAATGAAATTAGAGTATAATTTATTTTTAAATATTATTTAAAAAAAAATACCTCAGAGACTCTTCAGATGTTTGTGTATTTGAGCTGCTAGCAAAAAAGTTAGTCTGATTTCCTAGTCCTTTGGGTTTTTCACCGGAATGTAAAGCCAGCACGTGTTCTGATAACATAGCGTCTAAGTCCTAAAACAATAAAATCCATTATTTAAATTCAGTTATATTATTCTTACCAGTGACTTTATAGTAGCTCTACGTAACGCTCTTCAGATACACACTAGGCTGAAGCGTGTTGAGCATTTCTTCAAGAAAAATTATATACGTTGATGCAAGGAGTTATGGGTATTTAAGTAATTTTGGGGAAGGTACTTTTGTGTATAAAACTATTCTTTTACAATTGTATTGTTTATAGAAAAATATCATCTCAAAATTGGGTTTATCAAATACGGTTTATATGGTTAATATGGTTTATCAAATATAATAATATACCTCATTTGGGCGGTCCAAAAGTATGAAGACCAAATCAAATCGAGATAAAAGAGGGGCACTCATGTGTAGATTCTCTGCAACAGTTTTTGATCTGTAATGTAGTTTTTATTTATTGATGTTAAAGACGATATTCAGTTCTTTTTGTTCTATATGGATTTGATTTGTTTTTATTGATGAAATGTCTAATGTAAATACCTATCATAGTGACCATGTGTAGGATTAGCAGCAGCAAGTATGGTAGGAGCAGCAGCCAAACGACACACAACTCCCCCCCGAGCAACACTCACCGAGCCTTGCTCCATGGCCTCTAGTAACGCCCCATGACCAGCATTGCCCAGTTTATCCAACTCGTCTGTGCAGCACACGCCTCGGTCTGCCAATACCAAAGCGCCAGCTTCCAAAGTGAAGCCGCCACCCTCTGATCGGCTTAAAGAAACTGTTAGCCCACTCGCTGTGCAAGCATTACCACAAACATAAACTCCTGGAAATAATGTTTATACAAACAGTATAGAAATAAATGAGTAACCTAGTATGGAAATAAATTAATCTAAAATATCAACAAAAAGTCATAAAGATTATTTTAAGTGTATAGATTGACCAAATAGATAAAACAATATTAGTATCAAAAATATATATCAATAATATAATCACAAGTGGTCATTGGCAGTTTGTAACTACAATACTATTTGTATAGAAAATCAGTACCTCTTGGTGCAGCCAGTGTTGCTGCTTGCAACAGTTGTGATTTACCTAAGCCTGGATCTCCAACAATGAGAATATGTGGATTTGATCTTGAACCTCCTTTGACTTTAGTACCGCCCATGAGTCCAAGTATTAAACCTGCCTTTACCATCTCTTGACCAAAAATCGAAGGGCAAAGAGATTGTACAATAAGACGAAATACATTACTTGAACTGTGTATTTCCTGCAAATTTCAATTTTAAAAACAATAAAAAATAGTTAAAGATTTCATAAATAAACAAAATTCTGAATAAAATACCTGAATTGCATAGTAATCATTTAATGTAAAAGTGAGCGAAGGATGATTAAGAGTTCTTTGACTGTGAACTGCAATTGCTTCAACATATATTTGCATCAGCCGAGCGGCTTTTTTTCCATCTTCCCCACCCCGAGTTTCACCTCGTACCTATTATCATTATTATTCTTTAAATAAACACATATTTAAATGGGTTATTTGTTTAATGATATTGTTAATTTATTCATCATACTACACCTGAACAATTCCTGTGACAGATAGAAGGTCTCCTGGACCTGCTGTTCCAACAAGATCACTATGAAGTTCTACTTCTACGCTTCGAGGAATTGTACCAGATACCCCCTTATTAAAAAAATGTTTATATTAGTAAATTATATAAATTTACTGACTAGTAATATTTTTTTAAGTTTAAGTCATAATTTAAATTCAACGTTTATTACATACTTGAGCCTGGGTTTCTTGAAGCCTAGCAGTCTGGCAGTCTGCTGTTATGGTAAACTGTGAAGATTGAAGAGGTTCAAATTTACCAATATTTCGACATGAAGGACAGCAAACTGGTGCTGTAATGGGAATAAGGTATATGCTTCTTATACTTTACACTGATGAACTGCATGCAAACATTTGTTTTACTATATATATATATATATATATCTATAAAATAAAGTAACCTGTGTAAATTCCTTGGGGTTGTACCACGGCTTGTGTACCATGACAAGAAGAGCATTTAAATGCCATAGATGTACATATGAGGCCTGGACTTCCAACTCTTATAACAGTTCCACGTACGGTGACTAGTTTTCCTAAAACAACCAAAATGTTTCATATACCTGAAGAAACTATTTACTAATGAGTTATATAGATTATAAATTTCTTGTTTATTACCAAAATAATTCACTTTCAGATTCATCAAAGGCAAAATTGGAGTATGATTCATAGGTCTCACCAGTATTTTATCTTCAAATTCATAAACCTTAAGAGAAAAAAAAAATTGTTCAAGATAAAACTCAAACAATTAATTATGTGATCGGTAAACGAAATATGTACTAAAAAAGAAACATTGAGAACATCTGACAACAAGGTACGTATCGACAAATATGAATATACCTTATGAACTGCAAGCCCCATGCAACTTAAAGTATATTGAGGTTTCTCTGAAAGCTCGTCATTAAAATTAAGCCATGTACTTATAAATTCAGAGTCATTCAATAGGTGGTTCAGGTCAATTTGTAGGCTTTTGTGTTCATTTATTTTTTCAATATTAAATGAAGATTTATTTTTTAGAATGTACGCTTCAATACTCTTGACTTTTGAAACAGTTTCACAGTCTTCTTTGTATTCTACAAATAGTCAAATAGCATAAAAGTAATTCATCATGCGTCTCCTTCAAACTGAATTAAGGTAGGTAATAAACAATATTGAAAATTGTACCTTCGTGAGGCAAATAAAGTTGCCATCCTTTATAAGGTCCGGTTGGCTTATCTAATAAAAGAGTTATGACACGCTGCTTGGACGATCCTTGAGTCGAAGTCTTTGAAATATTACTGGTTTGAACAGAACTTGTATCATTGGATGAATTTTTATTGCCTCTGTAATACTTTCCTCTGCCATAAGCGCCCCATCCTCTTCCACGATTCCAACCTCTTCCACGACCAGAATTACTCATTTTTTATTTGGAATGTATTATCACATTATATACCCTTTTTTTTAGTTATGGACACAAAGAGTAATAAATAATTGGATGAAAATTTTAGTCGTATAGTTATTTTAACAGAATACCAAAGTTGAATACATACAAATTATAAAGTTTGACAATTTGTTATGACATTTGAGCATTTGACTTTTAGTGGGAAAATAATTGACCATAAGTCATAGACTAAAACAAATTTAAAATAATATGTATTGAAATTATTTTATAAATGTAATATAAATATATTAAATTTATAAAAAATACATATAAATCAAAATAAAAAAATCATAGATACAAATATATAATATTTTTTAATTTACATAAACGTACAAATTTGTTTGTCTATGGGACAATCAATTCTCTTCGCCAATTGTGTCGGGACATGTCAGTATACGGGCCCGGCTTTTGTGATGTCCACGTTTCTGACTAAAGCGCTGTAAATATTCGCGCATCCTGTAGGTAAATGTGGGATCAAAATAGCTTGTGTTGTCACACTATACTGAAAAATATTTTATAGCGTAAGGCTATCGGCTGCTGTCATAAATTTCTGGAATATCTGGTAATATGATTGTGAATGTATATTTTTTTGTTACATTGGTTATAAATATATTGTTCCTGGCGGCAAATTCGGAAAGTCCTCAACCTAAGCTAAATTTAAACAATGCTAAACCAAGCAGAAAGCTTGGGGCATGTCAGGCTTGCAAACTTTTCGTCAATTCCTTTAAAAAGGGTATGGAAAAGACCACCAGGGGCAAGTTTGAAGGGGGAGATGCTGCATGGGAAGAAGAGAAGTTACGATCTTATGCGCGCAGTGAAGTGAGATTGGTCGAAATACAGGAGAGTCTTTGTTCAGATGTCAAAGATTATAGTGACCAGTGCTATTCGCTGGCTGAAGAAGCCGAGCCCTTTGTTGAGGAATGGTGGAAAGATACAAATTCCGAATCAGAAGATATACACAATTGGCTGTGTATAGATAAACTTAATTATTGTTGTCCTAATGGTCACTATGGCAAAGATTGTAAGCCGTGTATAGGTGCACCTAACAGTGTATGCGGTGGGAATGGAAAATGTAAAGGTGATGGTTCCAGAAAAGGAAATGGGCAGTGTGTATGTGAGCCAGGCTACATCGGCGAAGGATGTAGTGAGTGTTCATGTGATTTTTATGAAGCTTACAAAGATGATAGTAAATTGCTGTGCTCTCCGTGTCACAATTCGTGCAAGGATGGCTGTTCTCAAGGAGGAGTCAAAGGATGCCACGTCTGCAATGACGGCTGGTTAATGGATACAGACAATGGTTGCCAAGATGTTGATGAGTGTTTAATTAAATCTACTTGTGATAAACAAAATTTCTGTGTGAACACTGATGGTTCATTCAAATGTCTAGCTTGTGATAAATCATGCGAAGGTTGCACTGGAGATGGACCCGATATGTGCAATGAATGTGGTTCCGGCTACAAGCTGAAGGATGATTTGTGTGTAGAAAGTGCTACGGTTGATAAATCATTTACAGCAAATATAACTCGTTACCTTACTTATCTTGGGCTTTGTATTACAATCTGCATCATATTTCAGAAGTCAGTGTGGTTAGCTGGATTATTGGGGCTTTTAGTTACTCTTTACATATCAGTTTCTGAATATATGCTGGCAAATGACTTAGCGGGACCCAGTCCTATGATCGATGCCAGTAGTATAGATTGGGCATCACTTCTAGCAAAGACAGGCTGAATTCTTGTTTCTCATTTGTGTGAAATTTAGGTACAAATTGTTATTATTTTATTGTTTGAACAACTTACCCAAAGTAATTTTTATTTATTTGTATAAATATTTTGTTACCTTAATAAATTAGATTTCATTATTTTAAAGTTTAATTATTCAATCTACTCCTTATATCCATATACATGAATTGATTATTCTTATAATCCTAATAATGCCAAATTATTTGATTACTTATTATATTTTTATTTATTTGTTTATAAAAAAATGTGTGCTTCTTTGAAGATATGTGGTAATTTAAGGGTTCTTGTTATTTTAGGCATGAAATTAGTAAGATTTTTTCATTTTCTATTAGATGTACAAATAAGTTTTCAAGGAATTTTTCAAGTTTGACGATATACTGTGAAAAAAATTGTTACTAGTTCATTTTTCAAAGTATTGTCCATCACTAGCCACTATTTTTTCCCATCTTTTTGGCAATTTTTGGATACCATCTCGAAAAAACGATGTGTCTTTTGATGCAATTTTGGACTTCTTCAAAAGAGCGGATGTGCTGACCCTTAAAAGCCTGCGCCATCGACAAAAACAAATGGTAGTCGGAAGGAGCAATGTCTGGGCTAAATGGTGGGTGGAAGGTATGTTTTGACCGGCTGCGCAACATGTGGCCGAGCGTTGTCATGTTGCAAAATTACCTTGTCGTGCCTCTTTTCGTATTGTGGCTGTTTTTCCCGCAGTGCTCGGCTCAAACGCATCAATTGAGTTTTTGATTTTTTGCACTTGGGGTTATCGTATTGAACCCGTTGTTCATCACCAGTCATAATACGATGCAAAAAACCCTTTCTTTTTTGACACTGGAGCAGCTGTTCACAAGTTAAAAAATGGCGTTCGACGTCTCTCGTTTTCAATTCATACGGCACCCAATATCCTACCTTTTGGACCATTGCGATGGATTTTAAGCAAACAGATATGGCTTGTTGAGTCACTCCCAATGTTTTTGCGAGTTCTTCTTGCGTTTGGCACGAGTTTTCATCCAATATAGCCTCCAATTCGGCATCCTCAAAATTTTATGGCCGCCCTTCGCGCTCTTTGTCATTGGTATTAAAATCACCACTTCTAAAACGTTTATACCAAAATTTATACATGGAAATCGATGAAGCATGTTCCCCGTAAGCTTCTTGCAGCATTCGATGGCCTTCAGCTTCACTTTTCTTCAAATGGAAGCAGAAAAGTAAGCTTTCCCGCAAATTGTGTTTTGTTGACATTCGGAGCACACAAAATCTTAGTTGTTTCCATCAGCGAAATGACACATAATGAAAAAGAAAGCCTAATGATGGGGTTATAAAATGAAGTTAGTTGCAACAATGTCCGTTTCGATTTAATACTAGTAACGTCATCTCTTGAAAATCCTTGAAAACCTAATTGTATACCTCATATGATAATGTGCTAGCACAAATAATCACATAATTTTTGTGATATTTGATGAAAAAAATATATGAGTAGTTTTTTTGCTATTAACAAATCTGTTTTTTTTTCTCCATTTCATTATTGAAATTGCACAAATGATTGTTTTTATATACTAATACTTATATTTAATTATATATATTATATTAGAAAACGTACAGGAAAGTTATTTCCAGAATAAAAAAATGGAACAGTGGATTTCCCCATGTCTTTCATTAAGTATATTTTTATTGAATACGTGTCCGTTTCAGGTTAGTGGCTTTATAAATTTTAGAAAAAATAGATTACAACTGAAAAAAAATATTTGATTGATTGTAACTCCCCAACTAATCTTTTGTAAATATTAAAACATATCTTAACCTAACTCTTAAGTGGAATTGTTAAAACTAAATTGAGAATTAAAATGAATAATGTTTTAGAATCAGTTTTTATTAATACTTTTGTCAAAACATGTACTGACTTTTTGTTTTATATGAAATTAGTAATACAAGGCATTTATAGTTTTTTTTATTTTGCTATATTTAATGTCTTATTTGGCATGAGAAAGTATAAAATGTTTCTTATAATACATTATTTTTGTAAGATACACAAGAAAAACAAATATTACTACTTTACAATGTGACTAGCTTAACAATGAGACCTACAGTTAAACAATTTTACTGTATTTTATTTATTTTTTATCTGCAAATATAAGAACCTATTATGTATTATTATATAAACTATTATGTTGAAGAATGATATTATCGGACACATCAGAATTGTTTTATTTTAATTAAATACAATGTCAATTTAGCTTCATACCTTTTGAATACATTACATTGAAATAAATACAAATAATTTATACGTTGATAAACCTATTGGAATGATAAAATAATTACTAGAGATGCATACTATTTTTATGCATAGTTTTTATAGTGATATATACTAATTTAATCGTGTAGTAGAATCAAAATACATTTGAAAAATTACTCTGTAACATATATCAACTAACACTGTGTTTTTGAAGAAATAATAAAATATACATTCAATAGTGTACATTTTTCACCAAAATTAAGATTTACCATATTCTTGTTTAAATAAAACCCTTTTCTATAGTTATATAATTTCTATCAAGTTGATATGATACATAAGTGCATTACAAGTAATAATGTTTTAGTGTTTCGTTTAAATACTTTAAGTAAGTTTAATAAGTTGGAAAATTAATAGAAATTGACAGGTACTGCATTGAATTGCCATTTTTTACATTTTCAAATAAAAACAAATGTATAAAAATTTTAGAAACTCAGTAAGCTTGAAACAACAATTTGTGTGGTTCTCCTACTAGCAGTAACATTCGTAAGTAATAATTATGATTATTTAAAATTACTCTTACAGGTAAGTTACTCAACACTGAAATATATATATATGTTTATATAAATTATAATTGGCTATCACTCAATTGAAATTAAACATAAAGCTTTACTGCATAGTATAAATGTAATTGTAGGATATTGCAACATATATATTTATATTAAAGCCATCATAACCTTAACCTCCTTGTATCTAATACAAATAAATCTTTCAATTGATAAACAATTTTATCATGTTATTATTTCTAATTCATTTAACTTAAACATTTTTAACAGTGACATACATAAGAAGTGAAGAATCTTATCAATGCTGGAATAGGTTCTACTACTTCATTCAACATTTAAAGAGTTTTTAAAATAAATTTACGAAGACATTACAAATAATAATAAAAAAAACAACTATCTCCAGTGTATAAGCCATATTAGTTAAATTTTAAAATATTGTATTCAAGATTAAATTGTTGTTTATAACAATAATATAGAAAAAAATATTCATTACTATTAATAAGCAGAAATAACAATTTTAGTGTCCACTCATTATTGTCAGAAATGAACATGCAACTTTCAAAGTTAGAGGTGCTGATGTATTTAACGTAGTTTTTACTTTTTTTTCAAATGCTCTGGTATAAAATCTGACTTTCAGTGTGATATGCATACAGTACACATTAACAAAAAAACATTTTTAACATTAAGAATACATGCAATATTATTTTTTATGATGCTGTTTGATTTATTTCAAATGGTTTTTTAATTGTGTATCAAATGTAAAAAAGATTTAATTATATTTTTAATTTCTACTGTATGTATTATTTTTATATTTTGAGGACGTATTTGTTTCTGTATTCTTATCATTTATGTTTGGAGTTACTAATGTTGGAAAAGCTTTAAGTCATTTGTGTGGAAGGCTTTTAATGTAGATAGATATATAGGAATAATTGGTTTTTAAAAGACATTGTATGTAAATAATTATGTTATAAAGTTACTGTCCATAACCTACTTGAATAATAGTTTTACATAATCAATATATTTAATCAAAATTCATTATACCTTACAATTTTGAAATATTTATCAATATTATAGTGAGATTAAATATGTATATTATCATATTATGTTTTCTACACAAAAAAAGTTATTACATTTGAGCCTAGCAAACATGGGGTTCCCTTCTTATTATTTTACAAATATTGTCTCACATTCACAATTTATGAAAAATTATCAATAATTTCCACATCAAAATGAATGTGTATAGTAAAACAACACTAATAAGTAGCCATATTTTCTTCTAATCAAGCTCTGAACTAGTCAATATATATAAACTGCCAATCTAACATTTAAATATATTTACGTAATGTATTGCTCAAGTGATCAAACTTATTCAGTTATTTACAAGGATGAGAAATTATAACATGAAATAAAATTAAAATAGGTAGTTTTAAAATTTTATAAATAATTTAATTACCGTTTAGTTGAACATTTCAGTAATGTTTTGTTTCATTATAATATAATCACTTTATAAATACATCAAAAGGAAGTAGTTTTATTACTTATATCAGGTATTTTTCTATTTAAAATATCACGAATGACAATGATGTTGCATATACCATAATATCAGTTTTGATTCTGAAAAAAAGTAAAATGTATTCTTATTATTCTGAACTGATTTTTATTAAAATCTACGAAGACTTATTTTTCTCAGCATAGTTATCAGCAAATATGTCCACTGATTTCGAGCGTGGCGTTCTGAAAATTAAAGATAAATCAGTGAGAATTTCTGGTACAGTACTCATTTCTTACAGTATAATAATTTTTACAATTTTAAGTACCTTCTGGAAACCGTTAACAAAATTTGGCCTTCCTTCACTTGCTTAAAAAGAGCAATAGCTCCAGCATGACTGAGACCCTGGGTGGACACTCCATTGACGGATATAATTTCATCTCCTGAAATGTGTAAAAATAATTATTCATTTGACGACAAAATGACAGACAGCTAGAAACGTCAATGTAAGATTTAAATAATATGTTACTTCTTTTATAAACAAAAAGTACCGTTGCCTCGCTCAACAATATTTTTTTTTTTGATAGGTCCAGTAAATCTCACCATAAAATGTATGATTTAGTTGTCAAAAAAATTTAATTATAAATATTCAATATTATATATATATATCTTACCCACAAATACAGTTCCTTGGTCTGCTGCTTGCCCAGATGGAAATACTGTTTTGACAAATATACCCATTCGACCTTTAGGGGAGTCAGTTCCCCCTACTATACTAAAACCCAAACTTTTTCTTCCACTTCCTTTCCAGAATGTTACATTATGAATTAGATTACTACTTGATTGTCTATTGAGTTGACTCTCCAAGTTTTTATTTTCATGCTGTTTGTTACTGCTTTCATTGCTATCCTTAAACAAACTTCTGGTTCTAGGAAAAACAGAAATTCGCTGTGATCCGTATCTTGTAAATGTTTGCTCATCTTTATTAGACAAATCGACAGATCGGACTCTAGGGATAGGTGGTGATGAATTACTTATATTGTGATCTTCCTCCAATGAATAGGATCTTGAAGAAATTTGGTCAACTGTTCGCACTAAATTACTTCCTGTACCCTGAATCTTATTCAAACAGATTGGGCGGTATGTTAGTTTTTCGAGATTAGTCAACCTCGAAAATTTCTCGTGTTCTTCATCGGCAATTGTTTCGATTCCTTGATAATTTTGTGATGAGACCGATCTTCTCATAGAATTTCTTTCCAAAAGTTTTTCATCATCGCTTTTAAGATTTGAAGATAATGGTGTGTTTTCTGTAGATCTTTTAATGTCAACATAAATTCCGGGATTGTGTATTTTACCACGTGATTGCATACTGTTATATCTTGTAGAAGATATTTCAGAGTGCACATGCGAATTCATAATTTTTGGAATATTATTTCCTGTCGAATGCTTGGGTGCAGCTATTGACGAATTTTGGATTTGTAAATTTTGAACCGGATGCATTAAATGAATATATGAATTATTTTGTAATGCACTGGGAGATATTGGAATGTGCTGCACTACAGATGTGGTCACCATCCTGCTAACAGTATGCGTGACTGGAGTGTATTCATCGTGAGCCATTACGAGATCTACTTGATATCTTTGGAACAGAGCTCCGTGTTGGCCTGTGGTTTGAGAGGAGCAGCTGTTAACTATATGTTGGACTTGTTGAAGTGATGATAAGCCCCGTAAAACTTTTCCATTGACATTTACTATTTCATCACCGAGGCGTAGACGACCATCGCGGTGGGCTATCCCATCGATATCTAACTTTACAATTATGTACCTTATTTCAGGCTCATTACCTGATTCAGATGGAGCTTTATGTTGAGCCAGGTAAACACCCAGGCTTTCTTCTATGCTCGATTTGAGAAGTCTTATTCGTCTAAATATTTTGGTACAAAGTGGCCCTTTAGTGTTTTCATTCATAGGGGTCACTGTGACTTGTCTTTCTGATGATTTTAACTCAAAGTCACCGCTTAATCCATTAAGTACAGGTTTTTGTTCAACTTGCACAAGCTGAGATTGCAGAAAATTAAATTTTCTTGTTTGAACTCTTTCATCCAATGTAATAGTTTTTAGTTGATAAGGCATTGCCATCTTTCCAGAAGACTGATGGGAGCTGTTGTAATTTGAATTATTGTTACATTTTTCAACAGCACTTGTACTCTGTTGGGCTATCAACTTGTGATGAGGGATTGATGTAACATCATTGGAGATACCTTCAGATTTATAACTATGAATTTTACTTTTATCCAAAAGGTTACTTGAGCTGAGACTATGTAATCTCTGGTTGTTTATATAGTGGTGTTGATTGCACGAGGTATCCATTAGGTTTTGCGGTCTTACTTGTGGTGATAATCTTACTGGATTGTCAAATTGGTTTATTTCATCAAATACGTCTTCATTGTCTTGTTCTAGGATTGATATGTTATCGGGTGGTGAGTAGTTGCTATGTTCATCATTTGGACGGCCATCACTATCATAACCAGACTCATTAGAGCTTACATAATTACTAAGACGGTGCAAATTTACAATGCCGTCACCCTCAGAATAGTTGTAAATACTGCAATTCGACGATGAGCAGTTTTCTGGATTTTGTCTTAGATCATACTTAGTAAGTCTTCCAGACAGAGGAACACTGTGCCTGTGGCCAGAGATAAGCATTACATTTTCAGAGTTTGATAACTGTGAATTAAAGGAAGCTCGTTTTTCAAAACCACTAGCATTCATTTTGTAGTTATAATCTTCCTTAGATTTAGACATTTCTGAATTACCTCTTAAAGAAGTCCTCAGTTTCGTGTTGTCTTTTTTAGCTCTTCCTAATGTATTTGTACACATCATATCTTCATGAACCGATACGCTATCTGATAAATTAAAATGTTCTTCTGAATTAGCTCTAAGTCTGTATGCACGCTCTGATTGAGTGCTCAGAACAGAATCACGCCCGCCATCTCTTTCCGAAAGACTTTGCCTGTATTGGGGTTTTAAATGTGGATTCACAACACTACCGCCATTTTCTTCAGGCAATACGGATAATTTAGACCGTAGAAAAGCATATGGAAAATTTGACTTCTTACTATTTGGTTGTGACATTCCATTGGGTGCATCTAAATTAGATATATTGTCACAGCTTACAGCTTTAGCTGGAACAGCAATGTAACTATCATTAATTTGGAAGTTTTTACTGTGATTTGACATCGAATCATTATTCAATTCCTGCGCATCTTGTAAATCTAATCCTTCAGTCGGATCATCTGCTTTAATGTATGTAGAAATGTGAGAGGTAGAACAACTTCTGAACAGTGCTGACCCTGAGTTCTTATTATTGATACTGTTGTATGATCGTCTATTTTTGTCTGATGGTGAATTTTTGGATGAGTTAAGCATTCCTGTTGAACCCATTCGATAGAAAAGACTTTTGAATGGACTGGGTGAACGTTCTCGCATACACACTTTAACGGAAGAATGCGATTCAGTATCAGGGTCTGTTCTAGGTGTGCTAGATTCGGATAGGCTTCGCCCCATTTTCCACGGATGCTTTTTGCGATACGTACCAATATTGTTCAAGGGTGAAGTGCCACATTCATTTTTACCATCCTGCGATGGTGTCACATTCAAAAGAGTTTCTTTTGGATCATGTCTTCGGAGTAAGTCTAGTTTTTTACCCATTCGTCGACCCCAAGTTGCAATAACTGAAACAAATTGAAGCATATATTTATAGCTATAAAAATATCATACATGGGAGCTTAAATATATTTTTAAAAATTAGGTAGTTTAATTATAGTTAATTTTTAAAAGTGGCAACTGTCCATCTTCCATTTTTGGCTATTAGTATTTTTACTAATATGATTAGGCACATTAGTTCATATATAGAAGATGATTTAAAGAAACTCTCAGAAAAATATAATCGTGATTTGTGTGGAATTTGAACCCACATCCCCTGGCTTACATGGCCGGTGTACGAACCTTTGCACTAACGAATCACTTCCATTTATCGAGAATTTTTAACAATCATACTCTACATATGAACCAATGTGCCCAGGCCAACCAATATTTAGTGATTTGCAAGCACTGGACTTTATGAACAAAGTAACAAGTGAAGCGATTTTAGTCCCATCTGGGCATTATTGAGTATGATTGTTAAAAATTCTCGATAAATGGAAGTGATTCGTTAGTACAAAGGTTCGTACACCGGCCATGTAAGCCAGGGGATGTGGGTTCAAATTCCACACAAATCACGATGATATTTTTCTGAGAGTTTCTTTAAATCATCTTCTATATATGAACTAATGTGCCTAATCATATTAGTAAATATAATAACCCTGTAATGGGTAATAAATACGCATCTTGATTGACTAAGACTACATAGATATAAATTAGTATTTTTTATTAAAAATTATAACTTAGGTGGGTTTTAATTAATTCAAGACATAATTTACATACAACGCATAGGTAAAATTATCATATTCGATGGGACAGTTTACTACAATTTAAAGAAATGCAAAACAAATAAAGTAAATGTGAATTGACTTTCTAATGCGTAAGATGTCATTTCAATATGAATTTAGAGGAAACAATAACACAAAAGTTTTTATAAAATTATTATAAAGCTTGATATAAATTGATAACAATATAAGACCGGCAAGTTTTTGCTTTATGTGATTTATTTCGTCGTTTGGTTGAATATATGCTCTGTGTACTTGAGTAAAGGACAAAGCGTTACCTTTTTTCATTTCCTTCTCCCTGGCGATGTCGTCCTCGAGGATCATGGCGGGCATGGCGGTGACCACGCGGTACTCCTCGGGCGGGGCGGGGGCGGGGGCGGAGGGAGCGAGCCTGCCGGCGGGGTCTGCCGGGGCCGCGGACCCCGTCGGAGGCAGGCCCTGGTCGCTGTGGCGGCGCCCCTTGAACAGCCGCATGGCGAGGGTCGGCCCGGCGTCGGATCAGCCCCCCATCGCGCTGCTGGCAAGCGAGCAGGCTGAATTCTGAAAATAAAAAAAAAATCTTATATAATAGGCGTGACGACAGTATCAAAGAATCAAAGAAATAATTATTTTAAGGGAAAATACATATTAAAAGGATTTAAAAAACTGATTTAGTTTTATTTAAAAATCTAAGATTAATAAGATTTTCAACAAATTAAAAGGTTAAAATACTGCAATCGGCCATGTTGACTGAAACACCAGTCACAGCGCATGACGTCATACCCCTGTAAACAACTCTATGGTATTCAAATTGGTCTATGGTCTTCAATGCAAACACAATGGCACGCCAGTTGACAATGATAGTTAATAGGAGGCGTGACGTCAGAGCGGCGCGATGACACCTGCGAGCGTTTTCGCGCACTTTTGAAAAAATATTATAAAAATGGCTTTAAACTTCGTTAAACTCTAGTTTTTTACCGAAATAAAATTTTTTTCGTAAATAGTAAACGTGTACCCCCATTATGGAAGAGGATTTGAAAATCTTTCGTCATGCCTATTATGTCACGCAGGGGTTGGTTAACACTATCAACTAAAAATACAAATATTCGTCGGCATCGCATCAATAAGCAATAAGAATCGTGTCTAGGTCCAACATGATCACCCACCCTCTGAAATAATTTGATCCGAGAGAGAGAGGGAATGATTTTGGTAAAATCCAGCAGTCCTAGCCAAAAATGTACATATTTATTTTCCTTGAGGTGGAGAGAAAAGTTTGGCGACCTGAAACAATTAAAAAAATATTTGATGCCACAAATAAACTATAAGTTGATCTATCATACTCAATTGGCTATACATATATCTGTGTCTGTGTTTATTTTTTGTTCTTTTTTGCCAAAATTCTTGTAATAAATCTATTAATATTAAATAATTGGCAGAACATTTATTCAAGATACATTGATTGTATTATTTTTTTGGCAAATATGACAGGTCTTTTGACTTGCGCGTGTGTAAGAACGATGGGGAATAGTGTAATATGCGTAATCGAATTATCGATTATTTGTTATAATCGAATCGTTTCAATAAATAGACGATAGATAATCAGATTTTCTACAAAATGGCCTCAGAAAACTTCTTCCTCTTAGAGTGCCTCTCCTCAGTAAAGGTTGGTGACTATTTCACTGAACACATATCTAACCTGGGGCAGTCTTACCAATTCGGCCGTACTCCCGGCTTCCAGCCGCTGGCATAAATTCCGCATCCACATAAGCTTCCTTATGCCCCCCTTTCCTTCGATTTTTCCACAATTTGTGCAATCCGAGCTATAGATTTATAGTATAAATTTTACGTATAATAGTAAACTATACGTAGAATATTTTATTGGTGAATTCGAATCAAATCGATTGTCAAAATAAGTTGGTAATTCCCATCACTAACAGGTAATTAGGCAGCAGGAGGCAGGTGCTCTTATTATTCTATGTAGAAATACCAGCTCATAATTTGAGCCATAAATAAATACTTGTCATATTGTAGTGATCTCCGGAACAAACCTGTCTTAAACGTTCACTTTTGCGTTCGGAATTTTACCAAGGTCGAAAGTAAATACTTACTAATTTATTTTTAAATTTATTCAGTCCAGTATAACGCCCAATGATATACACAGAGAATAAAAATGATATGTGCATTGAATCCTATTTTAATGGGACGGGTAAAATAATTATTTTATACATTAGTTTTTTTACGGTTAACTTATTCTCACTAGAATCTCTGCTGCAAAGTAAAATGTCATTCGACTTCTTGAAGTTTTTGGCTCTCGGGTAAATATTTTCGCTTTTCAGTCTCTTCCAGAAGAGCTCAGTTCCTGATATGCCAGTATATAAAAAAAAATAAGTGAGATAATCCCGTAAAAATCATTCATTCCCAAATATCGTGCAAAAAGTATTTAATACATTTCAACGCTCACTTTATTGCAAACGATTGGCTGGTTTTAAAATACTGCCAGTTATTACTATGAATGTCACATGCAAATGATTTAATAATCTAAATCTCTCTCCATGCTTCCTATATTATCGTTAGCTTGCGTTAATGGTTTTTAATTAGATAAAAAAGGTTTTGCGTTCCATTTTTTTTCAATTAAAATTTGATTATTTTGTGAAAAATAATGCAATTAGCAGCGAGAGGGTCGGATATGAAATTCAACCCTAGTCTTTCAAGCGTCCCGTTTGTTGTACATAGATCATATACAATTTAAATTCAGACAGAAAATATTTAAAATTAAAAAATACAGAGCTAAAGGATTTTGCCATAAAAAATAGCTCGATATTTGAGCGTATTTATTATCCACTGCGGCTTGCAAGAAAGCCGACAAGTGATCAACATCTCGATATTCTCGCTTAAAAGTTATACTTTGAGAGAGTTGTTTTTAAAATAAGTTTTTTTGTTATAATATTTGGTATTTGTGATTCTGATTAATGCAATATTCTTAAGTGAACGATGAATCTAACGGGTAAATAATAATGCTGGAGAGCGCAATTATTTCATAGAATTGCCATTTGCCACAGAGTTGCCGCCAGAATAGCTCCGTGCGCACGAGCCTCGGGGGACGGAGCAGGTTTTTGCAAAAAACAGATCTGACTCGTAGTAACCTCAATGCTATCGATTATTTAATACCTGATGCAGCAAGTATGAAGCCGGCCAGGCAGGAAGCTGGTCATTTCGAGAATCTAGTTTGGACCGAGAACTTGAGGCCTTCTCGCAGTGCTTCAGGACGTGCGTGCCGGGACAGGCGGCTGATCCATGGGATCTGCGGGCTGAAGCCATAGGACGCTGGGATGCAGGGGATACACTGAATGATGTCAATTTCGGGAAATGGCTTCTTTCATTTTCATTATAAGAATTAGTTATGTTCTCATTTTTTATTTATTCACGTGTCCACAAGCTATAAATATTTTTGCTTAAGGCAAAATAAGCTTATAGGTAAGTATATGTATTAAAAATATTTTACAATAACTTCTGACGGCTAATATCAGTTAAATAGGACTTATCGAGTAGACTCCATCAATTGGTACTCAAACACCGGAACAGGTCAACGCTGATTATTTGACTCAAGAATAATTATCAGCTAGAGCTATTTGTTAATAAGAGCTTATTATCTGAATGTGGTATTATACCACTATCAATAATCAAATATCCAGTAAAATATTAATATTTTAGATGAGCACTCGCAAGTAGGTATGAAAATTGCAGATGATTAATTGTTCTCATTAGTTTTAACTGAGTGCGTCTGTGAAAAATTATTATAATAGATATTTTTCTTTCTTTAAATTATGCAAGAGGGATTTTCGTGAGGTAATAAATATTGATGACCGAGAGTATTTATCTCCGCATCTCGAGAAAACTTTTTAAGGGTTCTTCGCCGTAATGAATATACTTACAGCTTACAGGGTTTATGCACGGATTTGAAAGGAAAATGAGTCCATTTAGAAAGCCCGTGAATGTTAGGATTTTTTTATCGAAAAGACGGGAAACATTTCCTGAGACCGATTAGAGAATCCAGATCCGATTTGAAGCTTAGAAAACCCGAGTCTTTTTATGATGTCCTCGGATATAAAGCCCTCGGTAAGACCATACATTTATCAGTTTGACGCATATTCAACGTGTGCACGAAACATTACGTATTTACCAGTTCAACGATTATTTTAAGCCCTTGAAATCATTTGAGTCAGGCGATGGTTTTGTTTAGGGGGAGGATATGAAAGTTTAAGTTAAATGACCACATAGACATTGCTTGATATATATATAAAATAAATGATATAGAAATATAGTATTTTAATAATAAAGTATTCAAAATAAGAGATTGTAAATTTGAGAAAGATTTTCTTCTTTTCAGGTGAAAAATTAAGGCGAAAAGTTAATTACAATAGAATTAGGTAGGTGGCAAATACTTCCATCATTTTAATATATCATATTGTATGCCATTTACAGAAAAGTTTGCGAAGTTCAGATGTTACACCTTATATCAGATTACTATGCTCTCACTTATGTGCCTAATAATTACGAATTAGTGCAACTCGAAATTACGCTACACGAACTAGAAAATCCGTTGAGTGTGCATAGCAAATGCAATATGTTCACACACACAAAAAAAAAATATATATATAAATATATTTAGTATATATAAACAAGTGTGGTGTACATATTGGATGTTTTGCTTCACTTTTAAAGTCAAGATGGCGTGCGTTGAGTCAGGCGAGCAAGCTAAATGCCGGATGTTTTGACGCACTAAAAGCAACCTTACGAGCGGATACAGCGTGAGAATCGTGGCTGCATTGGTTGGACTTCATTTCATTTGTGAACACAAAGAAAGCCATGAAAAATCACTTTAGCAAAACAAAAACAACAGAAATAGTGGCCAAGAGAGACCGCAATTTTAAAGATAATGGGTCTTATGCGAATAAACAGGAGAGGTTCGGGAAGAAAATATACCCGAATTAAATATTAAACAGTATATTGATTGCTACTGTGGGACATCACAAAAGGTAACAATAAAAAAATTCTAGAGCTGCAGATTTTATAATAAATTTGATTCCAAAGAAATAGATATGGTTAGTTGTAAAGTAGTCGTAGCCTTTATTAAATTTAAATAATATCGTATGTGCTTTATATTTTGTGTGGGTAGAGTCTTTATTGTATTTTAGCTGCCTAATTATGATTGTTTGATTAAACCTACACGATTGCCGCAAGCAATGATATTTCTTCCTCTATCGAAGAAGGAAATGTGCTTTGTTCGGTAGAAAGGCTCATTTAAATAAATTTAAATACAAATTTAGCTTTCATACGATCGTTTATTTGGATCAGCAATAACAAGATGTGTCATTTTAAATGCCAAGGATGGAAAGACCACGAAAGAGATTAATTTAAAAGGAAGTCGGCTGATATTTATTACGTTATTAAAAATACAGATACATCTTGCATTTTTTAACACGAGAGACTTGTAAGTATTTATCCTAGATTTTGAACATAATGGATTGTTACGTCCAATATAATAAATCACTAGCACGGTCTGCAGAACGAGATGAAAGGTTTACTTGAACAGTTTTGAGGCATTTACGGTTTGCAGAGCGAAACTACGCCGGATCCGAGCAGATCGCGTCCGTTCGTTCAAACCGATCGTCCGACAATTTGGTTATTGAAGTGTAACGCGAACGCTACGCGAGCATGTAACTATAATAAATTAATTTGACATTCTTGGGGGAGAAATCCGGATGTGATATTCATCTACCGGATGGCGGAGCGAGCGAGTCTGCGAGTTTGCGGGTTAGCATACAGAGAAGCCGCACACACAAAAAGTGCATCCGCGCGGTTGATCATTGATTCTCCGGTTACCTGTTCGGCGTGGCAGACAGACGCGTGAGAATGTGACAAGCAACAAGCGACAAGCGACAAGCGACAAGTGACTAGCGACAAGCGACTAGCGGCAAGTGCCATGAGCGCGGCGCCTCCCCAGGACTGGTCCTCGACAGGAAGCCGCAGTACGCATTGATGATCTAAAGAGCTAACCTTATTTATAGCCAAATGTCTACTTCTGTTATCATAACTGAAAACATTACACACGAACTTTTATTTGTCACTGTCTGTGTTCTGCAGAGTCATTTACTATCCCAGGTCTCCGTAAGCCACGGCTTATTGACGTCATCGTCTAGTCATCGCTCGCTTTTAATTATTTGATTTTATAATTATAAGTATAAAATAGAATGCGGACCATGTCATAATTAGATCATGATTTACGCCTGACATAGAGAATGGCTGCATAGTACGGTTAAAATTTAAAATTGTTAATATAATTGTATCAAAGATTAAATTTTAATAAAGATAAAAAATTTGTTCTCATGTTTTAGAAATTATGTTAATATTTTCCGTTCCTTTTTTATGTTTCCCTTTTGGAGGTTATTGATGGATAGTATAGATTTTTATCTAGGTCAATGTATTTTCGACCGGACGGTCTTAACTGGATTAATTTTTTATATTTTTTTCTATGAATATTTGTATATGCCTGCGTCGATCGGCACCCGCTTGTTAGACTTAAATCGGATAGCTTGCAATTAAAAGATGCCATTTACAGTCATTTCTACTCTCGTGCTATTTGAAACACCACTACAATTTACGGGATTAAAAATGTATCAAGTCTCCTATTTATTTATAAACCCTTTAAGGATACGGATAAGAGTAAAACATTGTTCATTTTGGTATTCTCAACTTAAATTTAAAGTTGATAAACTAAGACACAAATATTGCAAAAATATTCTGCATTTTATAATTATTTATTAGTTTAAATATTTGATTTAAATTGTAAAAACGTGTTTGTTGATATTTTATTTTAAAAGGGTAATAAATTTCACTTCTTTTTGAAATTCCAATCCAAAATTAGTCATTGTGATTTATCTGTCAGAGCAATAATCGAACTGAAGATCTCTCGGTCAAGAGTTCTTACTTAACTTCCAATAAACAAGCTAACCTGTCACGTGTATTTAATTTTTAACTATTTTATTTTTGTTTTAATGTGTCTTTCATTGTTTTTTTATGTAAAAAAAACCAACATGGAAAAGGAAATTTGGTGTTTATTAAAAATGTAGGGGCACTCAGAGTGTTAGAAATATTGAAAATATTTTTTAAGTGCCCGTAATTTTTAAAAGTACTATTCTTTGACGTGTACAGTCTTGTAGGTTTACTGGAACAATATCCCTTACGGGACTATTCGTCTTTGTCCCAAGCGACCCAATCGACCCGCAGGATGGGCTCGCCCATCCCTTAAAGCTAAAATAGTTCCGGACATTACGCAAAGTGCTTTGCAGTGCGTATGAGAATAAAGCACAGAAAGCCGAAGAGGTAGTAACTTCGGCCTGTAATACAATAAAGTTATAAAAAAATATATAGTTACGCTTATAAAAACAAAGCGAATGTACCTTTGTTGCTTTAGAATGAAAATGAGTCCTGATATCCAAAGTCAAATTCACCGAATTTAAAATCCACGAGAGTTACAAAGGTTTTTGGGGGAGTAAATTCAAAGTATTTTTCGCAATCTGTTTGCGAATATGATATGAAGAAATTCAGTCTCTATAAAAAATTGGTATTCACTATGAACATGAATACATTTTGCACAATCTATGTTTTATCTCCCACTAAGAGGTTTTTGCTGTAATTTAGAAAAATAAAATATTCCGAAAATATTGTCGGTCCTCCCACAATACTTCCTAAAGATTAGCCTTGTCGTATGGAAAAGGAAAATGTGATATGCTTTTGTAATTCCCGCATACGTATTTTTTTGAGTTTTGATAACCTTCTCGTTAATTTCCTTTACAGAGAAAATAAATTACCGCTGAATTATATTTAAATATCCAAATAAATTATCCACCAAAATCAGAGCTAATTTATATTCTGTTTGTTCGAGAACGCGAGGTCATCCATGTTCCGTAAAGGTTTTTCCTAACATCGAGACAAATAGATATAAAAAAAAATTATTTGTTATTAATTTTTAAAAAAGTGTATGATCTATGGATCGTTCCGCAATAAGCAATGTTGAATTCTGAATTTGCTTTCCAGGACTGGGACTTGACCCTCCTAAATCCACGTCATACCGCTGTGACCGCTAATCCGGCAGACATTATTATTGTTTTATTGCACTGTAGGTATCCTCGTGATTAAATATTGCAAGGATCGCTGGAGTTTGGGCATTGTTGTTGTGCTGAGAGTGTGTGCATGAGTTACTGTGGCTTTAGAAATGGAAATCTGGGCCATAGGCTGCGCGCCGCCGCGGAATCTTACTTAACCGGTTTCGATCGTTCGGACGCATCGGTTTTTGCTTTATGCGAATTGTTTTGTGTTTCGTTTTGGACGAAAGAAAGCGAAAACTGTTTCGGCCGAGATAAAAAGTAACTCCGATACTTTGCACTTATCGACTCCATATTGGGAACACGAGATGGGCTATCATTAGCTTCAATAAATAATTTAACGATAAAGCGAGCCGCGGAGATTTCTTTTGCATTGTGCCATAAAAAATATCATCATTTCAAACAAATCCAGATCTAATATTTTTATTGCTTTTTCAATTACGTTTTGAATTATTTGTGCTCTCAATATGCGGAAAAATACCAGTCTCAGAAAATATCGTAATAAAGAGATCAAGAGGATGTAAGTCGTTGTGATGAAAGAGTTAGCTGGAATCGTTTCTATGACTCGCGACTCCATCGACAATGAGAGAAGCACAATGCCGTACCCATTGAGCAAACCTGGTTACATGGGGAACACGTTTCGAATACAAGACACAACATTTATTTAAGAAGAGAGAAACTTTTAGGAAACATATTCGAAAATGTTGCCTGTTTGTAAACTTATTTTTATTTGGGATCATATTTTAATAAAATTGATAAATGTAAAAAACCTTATTTTCTTTGAAGTGTGAACCTACTTTTATCATTCATTAGAAGCGTGCTTGTGAAAGAGGTCTAATATAATACGCACTACCCAGCTATATACGTTCCTTGAATTCTAATTAAGAGACTTCAACATTCCACGATTCCCATTGAGAGGACAGGATCTGCACGAAACCCTAGAGAGAAGATTATAATTATATTTACGCTTATACTTAGAACGAGTCACCCACTATGTTATGTGGATTCTAACTTATTATTAGTCATAACCTTTGGATTAAATTAGAGCAATTTATACTTTAATAATAATGTAATTATGAAGCTTTTGCTTTGACATTTAAATGGACGAGTACTTATAGATAAAACACGTTATTTATTTTTTATCTAATGAAAGATTAGTATGAGTTAATTCAAAGCGCATGATTACTAGACGTATTTGTAAACAACACTGACGCGAATTTAATAACACGAGTAAACATCCCAACAGACAAACAGGCGTAAAAATTAAATACAAAGCGAGCATCAGATATATTATTGAACTTTTTCGTATGTGAAATGGCCAGCCTTGGTTTGATTCACGGAGTCGCGCGAGATTGAATATTTAATCCAATATAAATAGCTATACAGCTCCGACAAAGAGCATCCGTCGGCGACCGGGGCGGCTGCGCTGAAGGCAGAGACGACCATTTCAGCGATGTAATTTGAATTTCATAAGACCATTAGAGCTAGGCGTGTCTTCGGCTCGGCTCGCTTGCACTTACAAATTAATATGAAATTATGAGAGCGCGACTCGCACGAATGTGCGCCTTGACCGCCCGAAACTTGGCAGTGACGGGCCGAGGAGATGGAGTGTCGCAGCTTGTACTTACAGTACTTGCTCGTAGACGATGTGTTTTATTGTTACAATAAACAATGGAATTGATTTAGAGCAACTCACATTAATGGAAATATAAATATCTGAAGTCGTGAAAAGATTGCGCTTTGTACTTCAATGTTTTACTTGTGGGAATTGAAAATAAATCCATTTACAGATGTAGGATTTATAAACAATATTTTTTATCAAATGTATTAAAATAATAATTTAATAAAGATTTTGTGTTTTAAATTCAACTTGTTATTTGAAAAACAACATATTGAAGATAAAAAAATGAGAATATACGTTTTTTTTTTAAATGCTTATTTGGTATAGAACTTAGTCTTTATAGACAAACAACTTTGCATTTTAAATAAATTATGTTGGTTTTTGTTATTTCATCACAGTAAAAATAACAGAATAATACCACACTTCTAAAGTGTTAGTGTTATCAGAAAAATGTGATATCCTCCTTATCATTCAGCAGAATACGACTAGAAAGCGAGGCCACGAAAGACGCAGAGAATCATAACTATAACTTGCGACAATGGATACTTCAGGTACTTTTTGGAGCGGAAATTTTCAAAATAATGATAGCAAGTTTATGTGAAAAAAAACCTTTATTTGAAATATGTTGAAATATGATTGAAAATCTTTTTCAGACGCCACTGTGCTCGATCAGCTCGCTCAGTTTCTCGCATATAGACTTGGCGGTCCGTTAGGCTGGTAGTATAAATAAATTGATTCATAACTTTATTAACGTCAACAATTAAAAATCTCATTATTGTCTGTTTAGTTTCATATATATTGCGAATGCACTTGTTTTGTATAAATTGTAATATTATAATATGATTACCCTGGACTAAATAAAATAAAATAGCAATTACTATTATTGTATTGAAGCGAATGACTTTCACAACAAATAACATAAATTATCGTAAGAAAATTGTGAGAAACGCCCAAAGACTTTCAGTGATAAGTTGAATATTTTATTTATTATTTTCCGAGCGAATTTATTCCTACCTTACTTGCCTTTAACACTTTCCCTAAGAAGAGATGTTTACATTTTTTCAGGAGTGAATTTTTTTCGCAGTGCTTTTGGGAATTTTGGTGCAAAATCTAAATTTGTTTATTCGTGATTGCTTTGCGAGTAGAGTTCGTCAGAATACATTATTTCTTCGAAGCGTACCAACCTGGCGGGGACAATGCCTGTCGGTTGAGGGATTCTCTCTTTCAATCAAGATCTGAGAAAGCCATCACAAACTTTAATTTTGTATGCTGTGAGCTTTACAACGACTGTCTGCCTTCGTGGGTTACATTTATTGTGATAATTTATTAAAATATTTTGTTGAATTTCAGTTTGTAAAAGTGAGTTAAGATTGACGTTGATTATTATAATAAAGATAATTACAAAATTCGGTATAATATAATACTAAAACAAACAACCTGCAACAATTAAAGCTATCAGATTTTTTATTATTTAAATTGCATGTTCTCGCATTGTACGTACATGTTACAACAAACCCAAAACAAATATGTGATTTAGTTATAGAAATCAGATATACATAATTATAATTATTTTCAATACACCGGCGGTCAAATGTATCCTTAGACTGTGACTACTTATTTGGAATAGGAAGTAGATCATATCAATAAAAATGTCTGACCTCGGAGTACAACTACATTACTAGTGCTTTTAAGATTAATTATTTCGACCACGAGGCGAGACGCGCGTGCGTTGCTAGTCTTACACAGGAAAATTAAACCTGATAGTGAATTCAACAGGCGACGGACAAAATCACTTGTGCTTGTCGCGGAGAATGTCTCAATAATGCTCAAAAATAAAGCACAACAAGCGAATCGATACAGAACGGCGCGGCGTCGGCTGGTGGTCCAGACACAGGGCTGGCGGGGCGAGGCTGTCGTCGCAGACCTCCTCCAACCCCAGCCACTGTGCTCTTTTTACTGAAAAATATGCGATGGGTGCTGAGATCAAAATAAAACGACCCAAGACTGAGCACGTACTGTATATTTGAATCCTTCTATACCAACACGTATAAATGTACAGTATTCAATTTAGACAGCATTTTAGAATAGCAAATATTGAAAACAGCTATCTCGGCTGGTTGATTTGAATTGTAATAAAACACGCCTCCCTTCGAATACAAAAGCTTTGTTTATATATATTTATCACTAAATTGTAACAACGCACACTTTTAAATAATTATGAGTGATATTTTTTTATCTAGTTTTAAAACGCCTTGAACCTTGCCAGTTCCATCAATTCACACGATACACTCATGCTCTACTATCTGTCCAAGTGCGTAGATAGTAATTATTTAAAATGAAACTGAAATAAACGCCGGCGATGGCAACCATGATTGGTCCGTTTCACTCTCGCCGGGCGGCTCCCATGGGCGCTCACAACCGGTCTCCAATTTGCTCTCTCCGCGGGTCAGTACCAAATGTTTGGAGAACTCAACACGATAATTGTTGGCTGGCAAGCCGCGTGTAATCCATCTGGACCTTTGGACGACAGCGGCTTTCGCAATTTACACTGTCAGAGGGGCGACCCGGGATGATTTAGTAGACGAGCAATTAAAAATTAGAAACACGAAAAGAAAGCTATCACCTCGAATATTATACATATCAAATCACAAACGTCAATTTTTTTTTAGAAAATTGATTATGTTTTATTATATATTTCGCCCATTTTTTAATCATAAGTATTAGAGTTTACGAAGCGTATCTCGTCTCAATGACAGAAAACTGAATAATGGCTCATGTACAATTACCTACTCAGTGATGATAATAGTTTCATGTGCAATTTAATCAAAATAAATCTGTTCTGGCCATAAAGATTATGTTCTGTAATCAAATGTTTCCAGAGAATAAATCCATAATGAAAATAATGATTGAGGTAAGTTAGCACACTTTTGGTGGATATTATGAGTCTGTAGAAAACGAGGTTGAAAATTCTGAAAGTGCTCTAAGACTGCGAATAAACTTTTAACCTTCATAAAGCATATAAACATACAGTTTACATTTACATAAAGAACACGAAATATTTTATCGCATAAAATATTTAGATGATCATAATAATTTATTAATGCAATACAAATTTATCGACGAAATACCGGTTTAATTTATAAAACTCAATATTAAATTTAAATAAACAAATATAATTGGTGAATGGAGAGGAGATAACGGATTTTTTTTTAGATCGAGCGCTTTTGTCATTCAAGGTTTCTTGTCCAACAAAGCCCTTGAGAAGCGAAAGCACTCACAATAAACAATGCTTGAAATCTCCTACCTATCTGGCTCATTACATTTGTTTACGAATGTAACCTTTCTTAATAAATTATCTTTACAATCAAGTAAATTATGCAATATTACATATAGAGATAAACAGTATAGGTCTTGTTTGGTTGCAAATTTAAATGTTCGATTATGTTAGGTTAGGCTTTTGTCGATTGTAAAATATATCTAGTCAGAAAATTGAAGTCTACACAGAAGTTATCTAGCTCATTGTAGGTGTCTTTAAATTCTCCTAACCAGCAAAGGATAATTTATATTTTTAGAAGCTATCGCATGATAGGCGTGGCTCCAAATATGCTCGATATCTTATCACCATATAAGTTGGTATAGTTAAATACTATGCACGACCCGATCAATAAAAAAGTATCGCCTATTCCGTGCATGACACAATATGTAGACAGGTGCAATGCAGCAACCACTACAGGTTAATTTAAACTCCTATGGCACAACCGGTTGTGATTTATTCTTGTAAGATTGTATGGGTACACGAATCCGGCAACATTAGCACACATTATTATTAATTACATTACAATACTCACTTACATAATTACATTTATCTTTACAATAGGTCGTAACATAAAAAAGAGATAATATATTTATTTGTAATTCAATAAGTCTCCATTGTGATCGCAGATATTAATTTTATGGACAAATCAATGTTATTATGAACATTTCATTAGAGTCAAATGAAAAGTTTTTCAGTCGATTTTGTATGACCTCTCGTAATAATATGTGGTTATTCGTCGAGTAAGCCCACAAGTGAATTTCAATTACAAATAAAGCAGCGAAGGCAATGACGGCCTTAGATCCGTTTACTAAAATGGTTGAATGGTAATTACAGTGGCTTCTAAACTTTTTGGGGTTTCGTCTCTTACGCTGTCGAATTATTCGCGGATCTTCCGAGTAGGTATCTGCTAGCACACAACAAAACTTAAATAGGTAAGTTTGCCCGCGAAACATTTTACGAAAGTTGTCAAAGTTGATAATGAAATAATACAAGGGTCGCCCGAGTTGTTGTAGTCAAGGGTCATGGGCGACGGAGAGTGGGAATTTCTTGTGGGTTGGAAGTTTAGATCGCTCGACACATTCTTAAGAGTAACTACTTATACTTGTTAGGTTTCACGATGTGTTTTTTTTTTCACTCAAGATCAAAGTTTTTTTTAAAATTTATCCATCACTTAGCAGCTTGGTCATACATACATATATATTTATATTTTATCCATCAATTATTTTGGGAGGACATAATTTCCAACAAAATTTACTTTAACCATACTTTTGAGCAACTTTCAGAGCACTTCTTCAAGATCAAAACTACGAATTAATAAATGAGCGCACCTATTCGAGCGATTACGTTAATTGTTATAAATTATAACATCATGTTTGTTGATATTGTTAGAGATATTGCACATTTATATAGCCTTTCTGTAAAAAGATGAGGGAACAGAAGGAGAGAGCTACACGACATGTCAAATAAAAATCACATTTAATAATACACTTTAGGTAGTGTGTAGGATGGCGGCTACTTTATACCTGTTAATATTGTATAGAAATTGTCAATGTCCATGAACTGTACATTATTTATATGAATAGTACAAAGTCACTTGCCAGTGGGGATAGAGCAACCGACAAAAGTTTACCCGAGTGCGTTTTCAATTATTCCCAAGCCCGCCGTCTCGCAAACAAAGCATCGAAGAAACCGCACGAAGCCGAAGGTCCCGCGCAGGTAGATTGCGTTTTTTTGCAGGATAATGGAGGTGTGACTTCCTCGCGTGCCGCAGATAACATGGCACACATTTTAATGCCGGCCTTCCGGTCGGGAAGCGATGGGCGGGGCGCGCCCTACAAGGACCCCGCCAAACTGCACCGCCGGAGTGTGCCGAGTTTATTACGTCGTTTTTGCTTAATTTTAATTATTCAACGGTTACCCTTTTGAAATTTCTGCACCATAAAAACGTCGCAGTGAATTTTCGTCCAACACGAGCCAGAGCGTCGTAAGCGACATTTTTTTTTCACGACAGCGATGAATGTAATAATGTATGAAAATAATCTTAATACACTTCAAAAAGCAAGGAGTGGTTTTTTAAAAAAAAAAAATTAATAAGGGTTCACTTAGTGTATGAACTGATAGAGTGAATATATTTATTGAAAAAAAAATCATTTGTAAAATTGTTTACCGCATTTAACTATTCAAAACTAACATAAATACATATTTATAATGTAAATTTTTCATGTCATGGGTATATTGATTTATTACGGTTAATATATTCTTGTTGTAGATTTTTGAATCACAGGTACAATTCTTCCGAAATCGTTAAATATTGATTCAATGCCATTGTGATCAATCTTATATATTTCAAAATGACCTGATGAATGATGACCAATATTGACACCTTGAATAAATATAAAATTTGTAATTTTAATATGGATTGTATAACGTTTAATCGTTTATTTTTGTCTTACTTATGTACAGTTAATATTTGCATATTAAAAAAAATAATCGAAAAAGTATTTTATTAGAATTTTGGTACTTACGATAGTATGGCGTTCATATGAAATATATAAAATAATGTGTGGAAATTATGTCTAGTAGCCTCCATTAACGCCTGAGATAAAAGTTCATAATGATGCTATTATACATATTTGTTATCGTTACCTTGTCGGCTCAGTAGTATGGGTCGTGGATTTTTAAAAATAAAAGTTAGCATGTTTAATCCCATCTCGGTCTAAATAAATTTCATGCTGACAATATCTATTCAGTTTGGCAAAAAAGTGTATATGCTCTGAGATTGCGAAAAATTATGATGATATTTGTAGTTACAAAACTTATGAGTAATACGATATAAATATATTTCTCTAGTTGAAATTTGTAAAATGGTTTATTAGTTACCATGTTTAGTAGTAACATCGTGTATGGTGTCATTCATTGTGAGGAAACCTTTAACTGGCGAATTTAAACGGTGATAGCATCTGGCCGGTGGGCGATGCCTCTCGCAATGTGGCAGAGGGCGAGAAGAGTCGGCTGATGATTCATGCGATAGACTGCGGGGACTTGTATGAAGTAATTATCAAGTACACACAAGACCGCATCGAGCGTTGTCTTGTTTTGTAAGGAATGAAAGTCATCACGGACTTCTGTTAAGTGCAAACGGTTCAGCCTGTAATTATTTTAATAATAATTCTAAGAGGGGCTAGTTTTTTGATCTGCTCTAGATTTTAAAAATAATGATAATTTCCTGTCAATGTTTCGAGTGAGCTCTTCATACACTTCTTCTTCGTGTGTGTACCCCGTTAGAAAATATACGTTCACCCAACGCAACAGCAACAATATATGACCGATAAATCAACATATTATAAGTGTGATGTAAATATATATCATTATGCGTAACTGTCATTAGAGTAAAGTCACGACGTTTGTCTCAGCGATACAATCTCTCAAATTATGAATGCACGCTCGGAGTGGTACGCTCGATTGCGTGGTGCGGTGGTCGTTTGCTACTACCTCGCGTCATAAAAATTCATGAAATGTATTAAGTATTAAGCAATACACCAAGACCTTACTTTTAAAATTTGAAATATTAAGTAATAAAAACTAATTAGTTAATGTTTACAAAAAATGTCTAGTTAAAGCAGGTGTTCAGGTATTGAATTGAATCACCAGCGACTTCCGTTGTGGTAAAATACGAGACCCCCAGTTCGCGTTGTCCTTTTATATTTCCAGAGTTACATTCCGAGTGCGTCACAGGATGCAATTTCAGTCGGCGATATGCAAGCGTAATCTGCCAAGCTATAAATGAATGTAAACCGTACGAAGAGTGTTTAAAACCAACGATTCATAAAATACAAACACGCCCGTTCGTTACACGGAATTCGATAAAACAGCAACCGGCGGATATCTGAGTATTCCGGGTGCACGCTCAGTATCGAAATAATGATTAGATAACTTGCAATGGCCTACGGAGTCCATTTTACTCGAATGCCTCCGCGAATGAATGCGATGCCGCTGGATTTGCTATGTACACGCGGCGTTCTGCATTCCCTGCATACGAACTGTCCACTCTGTATACGCGCGGCTTAAATTAATCACTCACAAATTGCACTTCTCAGACCTCACATAGCGCGAGGAATAGCGCAAGAAAAGTGAGCGCGGCGGCTAATGGTATCGAAGGCGCAGAACGCCTCGGACAAAAGTAATGAGCTCGCATTCTGAGGCTTAAATTAAAGTCATTGAATTTGCAATTGGAGATTCCTCGGCCCTACAAGGCATTCAGCGCTCCACAAAGGGACGTGCGGATGAGATGCGAGAAGTCCTGGATGGATGGCCCGATCCCCACAATGCCAGAGGGACCGGCGAGGGAAAGGGATAAGACTGCATTGTGCTCGGATACTGTGGCCTTCGTCTGCAGAGCTGAAAACTTTGGGTATAATTAGCTAGCGAGACCGCAATCAGCTTTTGTAATGCACCGAGCGTAATCGAATCTGTTATGCTTAAATACTAATGAAAGGCATTTTCAAAACCGCACGCAATATTTAATTAGTATATTGGTGTTTAATGCGGTTTGTATCCTCACAAACAACGAATTAATCGTTCATTACACTCAATCGTATAAAGATGTATTAATGATGATATGCTCGAAGCACGGACCATGAAATATGCTACACTTGACCTAAAATGGTAAATAATTAAAATATACAACAATAACTCAGGGCAGTGTAGAATTTGGAGTTATATTGTTTGACATTAGAATTAAATGCGTAATAATTCTTCCGTAGGAGTCTGTGACCTTTCATTTTTCCCTGTTTATCGGCTTACTTTTGCTGATGTAAAAGCTCGTGCCTTTTGCAGTCAGTGACTGGAGTTTGCGTTTGAGGAATATAAATGAGTCGTAACTTGGTTCTTACTAACACAGGGCACCAGCACACACTAAACTTTTATGTGTAAAAGCGTTGTGTGAACATTATAAGAAGTCGTCAATAACACTGTGCTTTATATTGATTTAAGAATCATGTAACTCGATTAAAAAATATTTATATATTGTACATAAATATTATATCTCATACCGGGAAAAAATTGTAAAAAAAATAATATATTTTTAAAAAGTTTATTCTTTTACTGTATATTATGAACATCTTTGTAAAATATGTCGTTTATATAATTATTATGCTAATTTTATTAATTTTATCGATCTCTAGGTGTAGCGAATCAAACCTGATATCGGAAAAAAAACTGGACATGCTAAGTTACGAGTGAGTCCCTGCCGTGGTGGCCTCCGAGCCGATGGACGGGGATATTGATTGTCTGCGGGCGGCGGAGGGCAGGAAATAAACAGAATTCTTTCGGCATAATGCCAATGCAAGCACGGTCGGAACACTGTCTTAACGACCGATAAAAAGAATATGTGACCGAAGCAGCAGATATCTCATACGCCGTGAGTTCCAATCCCCCCAGGACCTACGCGGAATTCTGTCCTATATAATACGCGGCGCTACTTGATCCACACCGTGACCGGAAAAATAAAGTATGTTCTTATCCGAATCCTCTCCTATGGAAATAAACGGAGCACGGGGAAATCGATCGATACAAATCTGACGGACGTTATTCACGGATCTAATATACGGGGTAGAGAACAATAAAATACGTTTCAATGCTTCCGTATAAACATCGGTTTTTTATTTTGTTACGCATCCGGAACACATGGTCATATTTCTTCTTTACACTCTATCCAATAACCTATAATTTATGGAACTAAACATGAAATACCAATAGGAAAATACCCGAATGGATTGCTTTCAGAGAAAAAAAAACATCTCAGATAAGCTGGTATTCAGTAGCTTTATTTGTTTATTTAAATAACATATTTATTATAAATATATATTTTTAAATTTTAAACAATTGCACGATATACTTTGAAAGCGGAAAATTAACACAAAATCGCCGGTGTTTGCTTTCCTGCAAAAAATATATTCGGACTTAACTTATATAAGTAATACTATTATAACTTGGATCAAAGTCCACATTAAAAAAATATTTATTTGCAAATAATGTGAGCATAAACAAAAAATCAAAAAAACTATTTCAGATAATACAGTGGAATTGCTAAAATGTTAAAGAAGTAAACATCAAAAAAACTTACGTAAACCTATGGTAACTTAACTCCGTATGGCATATGTGTAGATTCTACTTGTTTTTCTCTAAATCAAGATAGCACTAATCGTTGAACAATTTTGATTGTCTCACCTCGTTGATTCGGTTAAGTGAACAAGCGAAAATAAGCTGATGAGAAAATAATGAGTTAACACACCACGAAAGTGAGCATTTCAGCATTTGTTCGTGCGATTTTGCTAGCGTTTGTTAGCGATATTATGCTAATTTTAAATCTCTAAGCAATTATTTATGCATGTTGTCAGGAATTTTAAATCCGTACACTTTAATGATCGCAACGCAATGTCAATAACGTGATACTAGAAACTTGAATTCATTATTTTCTGCGGAGAAATTTCATTCGTGCATTATTTACAATCGCTTTACGCACTCTTCAAGAATAATGTGACTGGATTAAGGCTTAAGACTGAAGGCACCTGACATTTTAGTAAAATGTTTAGGATGGCCATAACGAGTCAGTTAAAATTGAATTGCTCTTTCGTAGCGCGGCTTTCTGTTCTAATTTAAGATACGCGCAATAAAAACATCAACAAAATGTTAATGTTATGCTTAGCCTATGGAATAAATAATAATATTGCTTGTGATTATTGTTACATTCTAGTATAATTAAAGTTAAAAAGGAGGTTTATTTATATTATAGTCTAAATTATATAACTATATATAATTATTAAATTGATCATGCTTTTACAAGCCCACAAAATATGGTTACTAAGAATTTCTGGTACTTCTTTTTGTATACGAATTCAATAAAACAAGAAACTTCCGATTACTTTGTTGATTAATAATAGCTAATATTAAAAAAATATATCTACTGTAAAAAATGTATATACAAATAAGTATTACCAATTGTTTTTAAACAGAGGCTCAATTTACAAATAAGTAATTATTGTAGATATCAAGTTATTGTTAAAAAAATAAGCTAAATTGTGGAATTTATTAAATATTATAGATCTCCTACATTTTTGGTCTTATAACAAATATGAATCAATATTATACCATTATCAGCTTCCAAATTCTGGTAACAAGAAAAAAAATTGTTGAAATTATTAAATATTTACGCGTAATATATAATGGCGGACAAATCCTAAGAAAACAATCCGGCTAAGTTCTTTTCGTAAAGGTGTCTTGAGTGTTTTTCTTGTCTTCAGATGTGACTTAAACACTTTCCAGAATTTTTTTATCAGACACTATAAATAAGTGGATAAAATGTGTTCGAAAGTGTCGCGGGGCGAACAATTCTACAGCATATTTAGAGCTCGGTATAAAGTATTATGAGTACTCGCGGTTAAGCTTATTTATAAGCCGGCGTAAAAATGTCAAATACAATAGACTCATACCGGCAGGAGCTGCGACCATTCGTTATGTGTAACGCACAGGAGTGCGCTCTGTGCTGAACAATCCATGCGTAAATTGGGTATAGGGGGCCGGCTCAGATTTCAAACTGTGGCAATACGAGACCTATTTCAAAGTTACTCTCCCACGTCCAATGGACTATTGACGGACCAAACTACGGCGGAACAAAGAGAATCTAAATTATGTATCTTCGTTTATTTTTTTAAACGATAGACCGCACGATTGGCCCACCGATAAGTTCGTTTTGATGGGGGAACGAAATATTCCCCAGCAGGATTAACTCGTAGTAAAATTTGATTGGAGAATACAGAACGATGTTTATCATCAATGTCATATCGTAAAATAAAAAAAAATGTTTTAAATACTGTATATGACTTTTATCTTTTATAGTAAAATGATTTATTCTACCTAAGAGGATCCTAAGCTTGAAACCGAGTGATCAAAATCAACAGGACCACTGTATAGAATATAGACAATATTACATTTGGTTTATTTGAAAGAAGATTCGTTACGTTTGTCTAGGTACCAATATAGATTTATTTTAAATTATTAATTAAAAAAAAACTAACGAGCAACAAAAAAATAATAAACGTCACTTTAGAAGTAAAACCGCAAATCAAGGGTAGTACATATATTATAAAGAATTCAAAGTATAAAAAGTTTGGTAATCCCGGAGATAATAAATGTCGGCCTGATCTGCGATGAGGGACCAGTTCAGACATGACTTGACCCATCTTACCAGGTAATAAAGAAACTTGAGAAAAAATGGTGGGTAAAAAAAATACACCACAGATAATATTTACACGTAAAAATTTAGTTTACTCACCACACTGTATAATTTTACGTGCAATTGGCAGCTTTTTCACTCTGCTAGGATCTGTATTTTATACAAACTGCATCCAGTTGTGTTCATTCTGAAATGAAAAATATACGTAACTTAAATTTATTTAAAAACATTCAAGATATATTATAATGAATTTATTATTATTCTTCGTGTAGCGATATAAAAAAAAAAGATTTAGATATTCTCTTCCTAGTAGAAATCGGTTAACGGCACCATCGTTATTCAGCTGGCTAATGTACGCAACGGCAGTAAAAAAAAAACTCAATTAATTGTTGCGTTTCAGCAAATCGCGAATTCCTTGAGTCATATTGCAGCTCCGGCTCACCTTGCGAGGTCGCGACTACACTTGCCCCACGCAGAGTCAACGCCCTCCACGCCCGATCGGAGCTTTCGCTGTTACTTCAATTTTTATTACAGTAACCACCCTCAAGGCACTCAATTCGCACACTTGCAAAATGCACGAAAACGAGCAAAAAAAAAAATTTCTAACTTGGGTCTTATTTGTATGTATGCTATTGTTTGCACATATTTGCATAATGACAAAATTTGTATAGTATGTATAAAATATCGGTTTTCATTTTTTATAATTATGTGTAAAAATATTGTTATTATTAATTTGAAGTAAAATTTAAAAATAACTTTTTAAAGATAAATTATTTGAATGTGTTATAAATCGGTTTAAAAAACTATATGACGAGTACTTTTAACGTGCTTTAAATAATATTTTTGACAGAGAGTACGTGGTGGAATTCCATTTTAATAGTTTGATAATGCCAGCGTGAAAGGTTGGCGAAAAAAATTTATATGTGGGAAAATTGCTCAAGTATTTTACTTATTTAAAATTTTATCTAATCTAGTTATTGAAGCGTTATTAATGCTATTAACATGTTCAATACTAACAGGTTCAACCATGCATATCATAATCATAATTATTAAAACGAATAAAATATATAATTTACTATGCATGTAATTAATTCGACAGCAGTCCAATGTTTAAAAAAAAACATAAATTCATAGATAATTTCAAAAGCATATTGCTTTTATATAAAAAAAAACCACGACGGAATTATTTAACCGTATTACTTTCACTGTATTGTTATTGTTTGTTTTATGTACAAGTAATATATCTTTTTATAATATACTAAATAATATTTTTTATAAATATAGTGTGCGGGGCCAAATGCGTGGTTTGATATTTATAAATTTCTTTTGGAAATTAAACGTAATATACGAGTATAATATAATATAATTCTAAATGAAATCTGATTTCACAGTGGATGGTAAGAACACTTAGTAATAAATTCCAACAACATAGAATCATAGTTCGCGGTATCGTTGTGTCCGGTTCAAAAAATGGTCCAAATATGTATTCATTTCCTGAATGAAAGATCTCTCCTCCCACAGATTTGTACTGAAATGTCAAGAAGGGTATTGACCCGCCGTTACAGACTAAACATTTTAACTGTGTGAATTGCAATTGTATTTCAATTTTATATTCGAATTAAGTTAAAAAAAATCATGTAAATGAAATAATTTAGATATAGTTTTTTATAATATTAACAATATATATATATATATATATATATATATATATATATATCCTACATTTTTATACTCGAACAAATTATATGACTGCCAGACAGTATATATAATCTTAAGACTTAAAGTATAAAGATTATATTTATTTTGTGGATATTTATAATAATTATTTGTTGCTAGGTAACAGGTCAGTAAAATAGAGCGTATTTTTTAAATAGCAAATAAAGTGTGCGTTGTACCTAAATGTTAAAATGTATTTTGGAAGGTTATTTACCAAAATTTAGACACGTCTCAGTTATATACGTTTTGTTTTTCTCAGTTACTATGTTTTTTCGTCTAATAAACTACAATAATATAATAGGTACAAATTGCAAGCTGTCATGGGTGACATGGGCAGCTAATAAAGATGAAATAAATTATACCCATGGTATCCACTATTTTCCCTCTGACTATAAAACTGAAATGTGACTTTAAATAAAACGGACTGAGACTTTTGGCGATATGTTTTAATACAAAAAGTTATCAGAATGAAATCTCTTCCAACCGGATGCTCGTTACATCTCGGATACACCTACAAAGGCAAAATATACATACGTGTTGGTATAAAGATATGAGACGTAATTATCCTTCAAGCAAGGAGTAATTGAAGGGCTCGCAGGCCGACCGACCAAACCAAATGTGATGCTTCAGGCACGATGGCGCAAGGGCTGCCACCACGAGGGCCGGACTGGGCTGAAACCTGATTTTTGAGTTTTTAATGTAAAAACCACACATATTTATTATTCTTCTGAAAAAAGGCTACATTTAAATCAGAAATTAATTATGCATACAAAAATAATAAAAAAAAAACTAAATTTTCAGAAAAAGTAGGTGAGTAGCTTCCAACTTTAATAGCTCATGTTTTGCGTTCTGATTTATCTTTAGATAATATATATATACATTGAATGCGCAAGTTTTTTAATAATTTTATTCTATTGTTGTGGTTTTTAAAAAATTTAAACTGAAAATCTAATCGAACTATGCATAATCGTTTTTTTTTTTATCAAAAATTATCTTTGTAGAAATATTTAATGGCAGGCTTTATGTACATTTAATGGCAATGGCAATTTGTTAATTCATTTTCAGAATCCTGCGGTGCTGGTCAGGGTCGGATTCGGGTGGCCCTTCTCCCGATAGCTCGCTGCGGCGCCTGCAGACCACCGCAGGCGCCCCTCCGGGAGGGCGCGGGGTCCATCACGCTGGTGCTGTCTGAGAAGCGGCCAGGGGCAAACCATACAAACTACAACTATTATTTCACAATAAAACACTATATCCAAAAGCTTCAAGCAGCATTTTTTTATCGCTGAAATATAACAAATATATCTAAAACACGAAGAAAAAAAAATAGCCGCACAGTACTTGATGTGCTGAGTGAAAATAAATATAAAATTACCATCTACAGCTTGCCTTTTATCTAGATGATTTGTTTCAATAATAAGCAATTATTTTAATTTGATTAATAATGCTTGTTTTATGATTTATAAATTTATGATTGGGTATATTTCTCGAGCGGGCTTTTGTCTTTCCGAGTCCGTCTCTGGCGGTGTGTAACAACAATCACAGTCACACGTCACATCGGCTAACAGAGTTATCTCCTTACTCGTGGAATCCTTCTCCCGGTGCTACCGTGCGACGATTAACGAAGTTTGATTAATGGAGTACTTGAGGCTGAGATCTTATGCGGCAATTAAAATAATAACTATATAGATTCTCACTACCTGATTCGTAAGGAATAAATGTTCTTGTATCTCGTAAGAAATCAACGTTTGATATTACAACAAGATATAAATGGCAGGCTTTTAAACTCTTGTTTATTTAAAAAGGTTATTGAATATATTACTGTAAATTATTGGGTGTGTAAGAAAAAAAAAATATCTAAAAACATTTAATTTATGTATTTTAGACACGAAATTTTTGAAAATAAAAGGAAATATACATTTTTTTATTTCTTGATAATTAAGTTTTAATGAACAAAAAAATACAATTGCAAATAAATTTTAATAAAAATATATATTGAACGGAAGTTTATTTTTAAAACTTCATTTAATTGATGAAAAACGATGCAAGTGGCTCATATTTTTTATTGAGACAGTGAGAAGAGACATAATTAAATATAAAACAGGTCAACTTTCACAATGAGTTTAATATCTTAGTGTTGTGTGTGTACAGCTGTTACCCAACTTCTCTATGCATTTGCCTTTAATTTTATTATTATTAAGTATTATGTTAGTTGCGCGGCAGCGCTACGTTCTATATTATTTATCAGTCGACAAGAATGAGTCGGGATGTCTGTAGTGGTCTTGACTTAAAATAAGCACCATTCTAAGTATAACTGATTTTTTTGAGTGCAAATGTTTGCACTAGATAAGCGTGGAAACTAATGTTTGCAAATAAAATTACTATCATCATATAAAGTGGATAAAAGAACAATAGAAAGAGGAATCCACACCAACAATAAATTCACACCCCGCCTTGGTACTAATTCAAAAAAATGCGCAGAATTACGAGCCCGAGTCGGAGCCTTAAAAAGACACTGAAAAAAGTATTAAAAAAGTTACAAAAATAATTTCAAATTAGATCCTTGTTTATGGTAATTTGTGGTCGGCAGCCACGAGTAATGTGTATATAATCTGCTGACATGTTATAGCCTGAACGTTTCTAAAAAGCTCTCGTAATTTTGTTGTTCTTGTAAGGGTACACAATCCAACCGCAGCAAGATATTTTATTCTTTTGTGATTTTATACGGTGTCGACAAGCAGAAGATCCCCTCGATGGAACCTGAGCCTGCGGTGCGGCCAGCAGACCGCAGGCTGTTACTATTCAAGCAGGAGCTCGGGCCTGGTCCAGGGAGACACCGAGGCAGATTGACCGCAGCCGCGGAACAAAACGGGATATTAGACCTTCCGTGTCTCTTGATATTTTTTCTCTTGCTCGATTTAGATAAAATAATAAATCAGCGATTTGTTATGGTAGATATTTCATTTACAAATTGTGTGGCTGTATTGGAAAAGTTTGATTTATACCTGTTTTTTTACAAGCTCATACGGTAAACGTAATTCTTCTAATACATTGTAGGTGCTTATGATGTAGGTATCGTGGCGATAAATATTTAGAGCGTGCTGACTTTACTCTTGGTGTTTTCTCAACCTTAGTCTATGCTGAATAATTTATCCAATATTTTTGACAGAGAGAACTTGGTGGAATTCTTTTTTAATATTATAAACAAAATGCTTAAGTGATTTTTCCACCAATGAAAACTACATGTTTTTATTGGTGACCGGCTTCGCCAGCCTTTTACGTTGGCAATATCAAACTTCGCAAAAGGCTGGCAAAATTAGCCACAGTAAAATTAAACATGTGAAAAAATCACAAAAAGTCTTTTATTTAAAATATGAATAAGTAATTTATGCAATGAGTAAGCAATTTTAATTAGATAGACACAAAGGAGCCTCTCCAGCCTTAAATACATTGGAGAGGAATAAAAAAAAACTATACAGTGGCGATAAACACTAAACATTTAAAGAGATTTTGAAGCTGAAATTATAAAAATTATTATTATCTTGGGGGTAAAAGATATAATAAAATGTGCCTTGTGAAATTAGTTCAATCAACTGAAATCCTAGGCTAATGTATCTTTTTCCCAAGTCATCTATCTTATCTACATATAAAAATAAGTGCTTTTTTTCTTTTATAAAGCTTAGTTGATACTAAAAACGCTTATTTTTTATAAACTATTCACTAAAAATTTATATAATGATTATGTAGATTATTTTTTAAAAGAAAAGTAAGAAGATTGTTTAAAAATGAACGTCAAGTACGAGTATATTCAGTTTGAGGAAACTGATTTTAAAATATGTCTTCAATCAATCGGTGATTACTGTTTAAAGTGAAAAAGATAATCCTTAATCACCTAACAAATAAGCCATTATGTATTGCAGAGACGTAAATATAACATTTTTGTAAATTAAAAAATTACATAAAATATTTTAATTCGTAATGCCAATAATATCGCACTAAATTTTCTTAAGCCAACCAAAGAAAAGTGGAATAAGGATGTGTCAATAAAATATAATTTTTTTGAGTAACAAAGCTCAAACAATCTGCATTTTGCCGTTTGTGAAACATAATATGAAACCACACTCGCGAAAATGGTATTTTTTTCAAAATTATAACATTTAGTAATGATTTAAGGTTCATTAATTGTTATTGTATCTAAACGGGTAAAGCGAAGGAGTGGTACATATTTACATTTTTTTGCCGCTTGAGTGGATATTGTAAGCATAAACATGTCGGAGAAGATGCGAGAAATTGGAAACTCGATCGTAACGGCTGTTGTGAAACTAAATACACTTTGAGCACAGTATTGATTTCATAATTTAATACAATGGCGTTAGCAAAAAAACACCACCTAAAGGTTTGAAAAATAAAACTTTGTTGTTCTAATAAACACTTTTTACAGAAGTGTTATTTTTATTTAAAAAAGCAGACAGAAATAAACAAAGCTTAAAAACATTTTATATTTATAAAAATGGAGACATTGCCATATTTATGCCAACGTGAATTTTAGCATCGCGTTGACCATAATTCAATACCCATTCCGGATGCGGTGCCGTATAAGCAATCCTTTCTCCCCGAGCAAAGGAATTGTGGCTAAAGCCTTTCTAATGAGCGAAATAACAATAACGATTATTGTTAGGGCCGTTGTTTTCGGAAAGCTCGGGGCTGCCGTACAAGCGCATCGTGAAATATGGTAAAGGCTCCATGCTTGAGCCCGAGACTGTAATTTATGGCTATTTCCGCCGCCATGAACAAATAGCTGACATACGCAAGGCCTCGGCAGACTGTTCGGTAAATAAATGTTACTATGCAATTCAATTACTCCCTATATCAAATCAAGGTGTAGCAGTAGACTCGTTTTGAGGCGAATCGGAAACAGGTTCATGCACTGGACGGTAGCACCTATATTGTTTGATATACACACTGAGCAATAGCAAAAAAAATCATTTAAAACTCGTATGCTGGTGTTCCTATCACTACCTTATTACACACTCGAAAGTGAAATAGAATAAAATGAAACTGTGTTAGATTTCAATCTGCGTTATTGCGATAAGAATATTTTTTAGATTATGAGCCAGTGAGCAAGGAAACCGGGACAGATTAATAATAGAGAAACGGACGCGGCGAGCGTTTATAAATAATAAATGAGTGATAAGCAAGAGTGATATATTTCAACACTGGACGCTGATTCCCCTTATCGTTTCATTTGCGAGCTAATTACAAATGGAATCTGAAAAGTTTCACTGCGCTTTTAATAAGCGATGACGATTCGCGAGTTTCTCAATGGCGCTCACTGGATTATGTATAAAATTAGATTTCATTCTCTATATTATTATTGAAAGAGATATCTCATCTTATTATCCGAATTTGTTCGCTTTACGCGCTTTCTCACACATTAGTCTAAAAGATGTTATTAGCAAAGAGCTAACTATCATAAAGGAACCTATAAAACTTTGGTACATGTGGGGATATTTTTGAAACATTTTAAGAAAATTACATTTTACGCACTAAAATTCTGTTAGGAACATTAAAGTCAATATTTTATGAACGCATATTTCATGCTACCATAAAATATGTGATAATATTATTTAATCCTACCATTTTTTTATGTTTGTTTTTTTAAATAATGCCTACTTACACTTGTTGTATTATGTCTCTTTAAATCATCCGCATAAAGTAATTACTGTAGAAACAAATAGTTTCTTGGGGTGATGCTTGTACTAATTAGAATGAATAAAATAAGTATTAAAACAATATGCACATATTATATAAGATATTTATGGCATTATTCTATCATAGGCATTATGAGTATTATATTATCATATTTTGTACGAGAGTGCCTTTTGATTCTGGTAAGTATTTAGTATAATTAAAAATGGAAAGATGGGCTGAAAACTTTAATAGTACAATGTTACAAAACGATGATTATAAGTCAGTGGTGCTGGTGCCCCACTTTACGGGCCGCTGGACGGTTCGGTCTGTCTAGTTTGAGCTGATGCCAGTCTCAGAAACTACATAAACTATTTCTGTATGTATATACTAATCTAAATACCTTTACATATGTTACAACAATTACGTTTTTATAGTAATAACCTAAAAAAGAAAGCGCCAACTCACTCCATTGCTAAATAAAAGCGCAACGTCACGCTAAACATCATTAATACGAGTTACAAAAAAAATTACTATTATCTCCATTATCCGTTGAAAACATTAAACACAAAACACAGCACAACAAACCAATGTTTTTGCTTTAATGAAAATATCACGGTTTGAAATAATTATCATAAACGGCGATTTTGAAACGTATAAGCAACAATTGATGTCAATTAGTGATCGCCTTAAATAGTAGGAACATGGTTAAATTAGTTCCACGTCATATAAGAAAGCTTTACATTTTACTGCTGATTTTTTGCTAGCACACTTAAAGCAAAGTAACGAGGCAATCATAATGCAGCGCACGGCGCGAGATCTTTCACTATTTTTTAACAATAAGTGGACACGAACCATAAACATGGCATTGGGACGTGCTTATTGGACCATTAGCTGAGCGTGATAGAGGTACCGACGCATGCCTCGATAAACATATTAGCAACATGTTGATTGTAATGGTATGGCCCACCTTGTCGTTAACATGCTAACATGCCGAGCATGTGGCTCCACGGATCAAATCTGGACAGTTCAACTTTTTAAATACCGCAATAACTGAAAATGCGTTGAGTTTAAAAGGAATATATTTTTCAGGAAACTTTTTTCTAATGCAGGTATAGAATTACTCTAAAAACAATAAGGCCAAAACTCAGTTGTTCCGATTGTATCAATTTATATTAATATAGAGATGGGTGATTATTGAATTTTGCTTCTAAATATATAAGCTCAGATATCTCCCGTTAGAACATAAAAAAATAATTATGAGAATGTATAATTATAACACTATAATAGTAATGGTGTAGTGTAATAGGTAAGAATTCAGTGTACTTATACTAAAACTTTCTCGCATCAGTTGAGTGTTGCTGAATACAATCGATTTAAATAAGTCCCTACAGTTTTGAAAGGGTGGCGTTGGGTCGACCCCTGAATTGCTCCCTTGAGATGGAGAAACTCGAATGACAATCCTGACGTTTGATGAAATTGGAACCCTTGAAATAAAACAAACTGAAGACATGTAGAAACTGAGTGGTTTTTTTTTTGTTGTTGACAGAATGCATTTACGTTCAGTAAATTATATATTCTAAAAATTCATTCCACTCAATATTGATTAAAAAAGCATTTTTATTAAATTTGTGATTAAACAGAACCAATCACGTTTATTGAAAGAGAGATTGCCTCGAATTAATTTTCTCTAGAGAATGAAATTTAGCAAATATAAATTTAAAAAAAAACTAGCATATGATATTTTTTTCATGATGTATAAAAACTAATTAGCTAGAAAATTGCTTCTGATGGTATTATTAAAAATTGTATGCATTATTTTTCATTCAAAATCTGGTGCCCAGGCTGATACAGATCTCATTCTTTCAGACTGCGACAAAATTATGTATTCATTTTAAAATTCCACCGTGTACCTACTATTGTAGCGGTATTGCGTTAACCCTCTATTAGTGGCTCAGAAAATATGGATCCGCTTTAGGAGTGACTTTGGTAATGTATGAGAGAATTAGACAACATAATGACTGGTGGGAGAAATGATGATATGCAAATCTAATCATTATGACATTTCAAACACCTGCACTTAATATTCTGTCTATGCATTTTGGAAAAAACTTCAAGTTTTAAAACAAGTTGGCCCGCTTTATCTGCATATGGTATATTATTTAATTTCATGTTATAAAACACAGCACGACAATTTAAAAAAATGAGCATATGATCTCTATTAAAAGTAGCAGTTAAAAATATTTGTAATTTTAGGGATAGTAGATATTTCATGAAACATATTTTTAGTACTAATACTACCAATTTATAAAAAAAAGGATTATTTAAGTTTTTAAGACACCATTCAAAAAATACTCTTTACAGCATGTCGTAAGTAAATAAATTGAAAATAGGTGTTGAAATTTGATATACGTTATGGTAATATTATTTAATTCAAATAAGAGAATTTTGATCTTACAGAAACGGGTATTATATTTGTAAACTCAACAAGGATTTACTACTCTTCATGTAAATAAAATGATAAGACTACAATTCGTTGAGACTTTAGTCACTCAAGTTACTGACGTCTCTAACGAGACATTTAATCTCGGATAACCTGATAAACCTGAAGGGAAGGGCTCGAGGCCGATCTCGGTAATAAGGAGACAACATTGTTTTCCTGCAATAAAAGTGACTTGATCACACAACAGATTACGAGAAGATTCTTCATAGTCCTTTCGTAATCCTATTTCTCGGCAAATGTTTACTTTAGAGTTCCCACAACACCATTGTCTCTCGACTCTCATTTGAATGTTTATGCGAGTAAACAATATCATACCACAATGAGAATAATAAAAAAAATGGATAATAAACAGATAACTGCCGGTACTTTCTTTTTTTATGCCGCAAGGTATAAAAATCTGGGAGTTATTTATAGTAGTGAAATAAATCTTTAATCCCACAAAGAAATAAAGCATTAGTGGTTTTGTCATGAAATACAATTCTAGAGTAAAATCGTTTATCATTGTGTCATTAAACTGTGCCCTTACTCTTCGGTTTATTTTTTTATTGTTTTTCTTAGAATTTAGTTCTCGTTTGATGTTATTCAATTTAAATCATAGTAATAAATTCTTAGATTATTTTCAAGTGCAATAAATATTATTGAAACGTTTCATTGCAATGTGTTATAAAACTCCAAGTAAAAGGTTTTAGTTTTATTATAATAATAAATAAATTGCAATCGATCGCTCTTCGATAATTCTCAGTTGATGAATCGATATTCCAGAAAATCAAGATTATCCATTGCATTAAGCTCATCGTTTCCTTTCAATAATTAATACATCCACTTTGATAAAAGCAGGTGAGAAGATAAAATCAATTTATTTAATTAACTGAAATAAGATTTATATCGCAACGAAAAAAATAATAAAATAAATAATTCTGAAAGAATGTTCAAGTAAAGAATTAAAACACTTGGATATTTTATGACTAAGCTTGTATTAACTGTTAAGCTTTATTTCCGTAGGAAATCGGTATATATTGACGTCGTATATTTCAATGGTCGTTCCGTTACTCGAGGACACCAAAAATCTAGTCGGCTTCATAATACGCAGTCGCAGGCGGAGTGTTTGTTTTGACGTTAACTGTTTACGTTTCCGACTCTTTAATGAGGATTTATGGAGATGTGCTTTTAATAAATAAGCTCGACGGGCTCAGTACTGATGAAAGCCGAGACTCCAGGACGCGTTAAGAAGATGCCTATCTGAGATACAAAAAGGCAGCTGAGATTCCGTAGTCCCAGTTTAGCCGTTGAACCGTTCGTTCAGACGAGAGTGGCGGATTGTTTTTAATACATATTTACGTTGTTGATATTAAATAAGTTGTAAATTATATTTTTCATAACGCAGGAACGATGCATTGCTGTCTATGTTAAAATGTTAAAAATGAACACTCTGGCCACCAGTCGGCATCAATAAGACGATCAAGACACACGTGGGTCAATTATCCGAGCCTTCATTCCTGGAAGTTAGGAACAAGGCATCCTTCTTTGCGGACATCAAGGATTTGTACAAACAACCATGCAATTATATAAAAATAAACACATTTGCAGACAGATATTTACATTTAAATACACGTATTTATATATACTATTTATTTAAAATACCCATATAATATAATATCTTATCTTTTTACACCTGTGTGAAATAGTATACATACAAATACAGATAGCTGTAAAATACAGATATGTTTTAATTTTTACCATATATGTAGTATATTATTATCACATCATTAATATAAATATAACACGCATCAAAAGCCTTTTCCCCTACAGTTTTACTATTGTGAATGAAGGTAACATTGTATATGCAGGGAAGAGGTTACTCAAAGTGAGTGAGGCGGTATTAGGGTGTTTGAATTGCGGATATTTTGACAGCCTACTCAGGAGCTCTTTGTTTGGAATTCATTGTCACGTCTCAAACCGTCTTAAGACAGTTTTCCGGAGTCTCGAGGAAGAGAGTCGCTCCTGCGAAGCCCCCCTGCCCCTCGTGGCCTAGTTTCACCCCATTGGATAACCCTACTTGCTCATTTGGAATCGAGATAAAGAACGATGGATGCTTGATTCTACCCCCTGGATATTAGTACTATTATAATTTATAACCAATTATCTTCCACAATGAGCGCATTCTAGCCTCCTAATGATGGATATAAATAATAAAAAAAATCCACAATCTGGGAAAATCAGTAAAGTTAGCGTTCAGTGGATTGGAAACCCCCTTTTAGGAACTCTAAAAGGGGTTTCAAAGTGTAGGTTATACAGATGCCTCGAAAGGATGAGGGCGGCATGAATATTTACGCTTAACGATCTTATTGACTTTAAAATACTTACTTATCATATTTGAGTTTGATACAGGATTATTGATTAAATTTGTGAATATTTGTAGACTTGAAGCATGAGAAAATATATAAATTTGAAATATTGATTATAATTTACATTTATATTAAATCATATTACTCCCAAAAATAGATAAAACTTTTAACAATTTTTCTTGTATATTATTAATAGTATTTGTTAAGATCATATTGATGACCCATTTAATATGTACACATAAGAAATTGATCAATGCAATGAGTTGTAAAACTATTGCAAATATATTTAAAAAAATATTTAATTGATATTGGTTACACAGATGTATTGAGTAAATTTCAGTTTTAAAGATGTCTATATCTGTGGTGTTTGTAGAGCTTTATATGCACAAAAATCTTCAATATTGACGACATTAAATCAATCTTAGTAAACAAGCAGTCTGACTGAAGCTGGTAAATGTCTGCAGGTCGGCAGATGGCACGTGCCTGGCACTTCTGATCTGTACTTCAATTTCTGCGTTTTGTTTCCGTCAATCCGTGCCCTTTGTATCAAATCACAGCTTAGTATTCAGCGAATTGCAAATAATAGACTCCGCAATGCTGTATTGAAAATTCTACCACCGAGCGTTGGAGTGTAAAATTACAGACTTGTAAAATGAAAATTTAAATTAGATTGTACATGATAAATATACCTGGTAAGTTACACAATTCTTTATATTATATAGAGGTGTAAATGATTATTTCCTTGTTAGTAATTCGTTCACGTAGCATTTTATCACAATTTCTTACGGAATTGAGTTTCTATTTTATATATTTATAATTTAACTTGTCTCTTCGTTCATTGGTTCTCAGCTTTTTGAGTAAAATTAAAAGCAAAGCGAAAACTTGTAAAATATAGAAATGAGCATATTTTTTTTTCAAATCAAATTAAAAGCAAGATTTTCCATCGTTATATAAAATTCCTGTAAATATTATTTTTAAACTAATAATAATTTCATAGCAGCATTTGCCAAGAAGATAGGTATTTCAAATTAACGTGATTGTTTTAAAATATCAATGTATGCATCAATAATAAATTGGGGTGAATGTTCAAAGTTGCATACAGGGGAAAAAACCACGGAAAAAGCAATAAAAACACAGAGGACTACTTAAAATATACCCTATTGCTTTGCTTGTTAAATAAATTAAAACATTATGATAATTACTACTGTCACCATTTACAACAAAAATAGTGGATAGACCAGGAATTTAAAGAAAATTAAAATAGCTCGCATACTATAAGGTAGTGTTTTGTCGACCTAGTAGCAGAAACATACTACGTTTCTAGGGTGATGTATTCAGCTATACATTAAAGCGAACACCAAAAAGCGCAAGAGAGAATAACACTTAGTAATATTAAAGCGGGTTTAATAGAAAACATCTCTGCCACAATCAATAAAACAAACTAAAAACATTCCCGGATAACACGACCACTTACAAAATATTCAAATGGCGGCGTGAGATGTTATTCGGAGCTCTGGGCCGGCCACTAAATCTCAATGGGGGTTGGAGCGGCCGGCCTATCAATAACCGAACAATACAATCCACATTCGATGTAAGTTTAATCTGCTCTCGTCGGGCGGGGATATCTTTAATGGATGTTAGTGCTTGCGAATACCCCATAAATCAATAAGGATACTCGGCCTGTAATAAAATATAATTTTCCTGAAAGAAATCCCGAAATTCTCAGAATTCTCGGAGAAAACTTATGAAAATTTGGTTAATGTAATAAAATTATAGAGAGGTAGATTTACATGTATATACGTTTAATTTAAAAATGTACTGTTTTTTCTTATAATTTCATCCAATATCACTTAGTATTATGACTTGTATTTATTATTTGTAGGTGTTTTAATTTACATTGTTTATGGCAAACAAAGCTTTACAAATGCACAAGTATCGTTTCATATTAAAAACGTTATTATAATATGAGCATTTCTTATACATAGTCTTCTTAAGTCACACTTACATGATTGTTTTTTTCTAAACTCGTGCATGTTAAGTGTTGTAAATATTTAGATACAAAAAACGATTTTAAAAGTATACAAGTATATATTTTTTTAAAGTGCATATAAATAAATATGTTACCACATGGTAAATTACAACAGCTTCCAGGCTTTATGATTTTTTCCGAACCATTTATTTCAGTACAAAAGAAAACCGATTGGAAACTGTATTAGGGGAAGTGAATCCTTAAGGAATTAACGGCATGCTTTTCTACAAAACTTTTTCGTGCCGGATGATATTTTAGTCATTCGGGATTTTGGAACATTGGATAAAATTAGGTATACGTAAAATCCCATGTTAACGGATTGGTATTTTCAATAATCCTGTCAACTTGGTCCCGACAGTACCTTTAAATCCCTACCTAATACTGAGAAAATTGCAATCTTGAGGAAATAGCCCCTTTGCATGCTTGAGTCTCCACGATATTGACTACACTTTGGAAAATATTACTTTTCATTTAGACTGAAACGTAAGATTGTTAAAAAGTCGTAACTTCTTTATATTCTGCAATAAATATATAAGAATTAGTTTAATTTAAATTTGATAAATTATAGAGCTATTTTACGATGAAACAGACAAATCTCTTAAATATTAGTTTTTAAGAAATTTATTGCGATATAACCTTGTGGAATAATTAATATTAATAAAATTGAATATTTCATAGTACAAAGCGCATTCTTACATCAGTCATAAAACTCACCAATCAATTAATCATTTTTTTGCTATTACAAAATTATAAAGTGGCAGCGGTTAAAAATTAGTTGTATTTACACGCTAACAGCATTTAAAAAAAGTAAGCAGAGAAATATTTAGCCATCAGGTTTTTTTCCTATGCTGCATTTCGCAGTACCATATCGAATTGCGATTCATCCTCCGAGCATCGCAGTGCGGCCAGTCGGTTGCGGAATCTAGCCGGCGCGAAACCGCATTTCGCAAAAAATCAATTAAACTCAAATTTCGCTGCCGTTTTGAGTTTTTGCGTGTTGCCACACCGCTTCTGCGGGAGATATCGGCGTAGATAAGCCGGCTGGCTGGAGATAAAGGATTCTTGAGGCCGCTGGAATTCGGCCAAAAGAGGTTAGCGACCCTCGGGGCAGACGGCCGGCGCCGGCCGAGGGGGGAGCAGCGGACAGACCTCCTACAGGCCGCCCACCTCGGGTCCTCATAGACACAATCATTTCCATAGGTAAACACGCGCCTCTATTAAGCCTGAAAAGGTGTGAAAAACCGCGTCGATTGGGCGAAAAGTATCAAAGGCTTTAAAAATTCAACGAAGCGTCCAAATAATGACTTTTCGACACCTTTATTCAAAATCAATTGAAACTTGATAATTAATCCGATTTAAATTATTTTTGAATAAAAACAATACACAGCAGGAAGAGTTTATGTCGTTTCATTTCATTTATGGAATATTTGATGACACGTGAAAAATGCAGCCTTGAATCGATAACAAGTCTTGCTTATATTTTAGTGTGATGCCATTACTGTAGTTTTCATCACGCGCACAGGTCTTACTTATAAGACCAGGTTAATCAAATGTTAAAAATAAATTAATGAATGGTTACGTTTTTTCAAAAATAAATGTGCAGTTATTTTTATACTTGGTTTAATCAAAAACACAAATGAAAAAATCTCACATTTTATCATTTTTTTTTTGTATATTTTCACCCCAAGAGAACTGAATTGAGAGAAAATCTTTTTTATTGTAAGATTTTAAAAATCTCAAAGATGGTTTTGAAATAAGTAGTGAAAGTCGATAAGGTATATTTTAAATATATTAACTTTCGCTCCCATCGCAGGAAAGCGGACTATAAATTCGAATTAGCATTAAGCCCTCGCTTCCTTTAAAAAGGGAAACAGATATCTCGTACAATTTACGTGCAGGGGATGCTATAACGGCTCATTTGGTTTTTATAGGCACCCTTTCAATAGAGGCCTTATGTTAGTCAACACGTTCGACCCTAGAAATTGATTTGCATACACATACATAAATTTCGGCTGAGGAAAAAAAACAAATTTTTACCTTGAGGCATTTTATCGGATAGGAGAAAATATTAGCGTGTTTTGTTGCCAAGTTGACTATGTCACATAACATGTCAATATTTTTTCAGATTATAAAACCGATTTGGATGTTACAGCTTCGCGGTCCAATGGCCATAACGGTTGTTTGCTTGTTTAAGGTTTAGACCCGTAAAAAAATATTTTTTGAGTTTTTATTATGGTGCCAAAATGATAAATAAGATTAAGATTTTATGACTTTTGCGTATATACCATGGTGCAAAACGAACCATGTGGGACTCAATCGGTATCGTTGGTTCTTTCATTCTGATCTTCTCTTTTTATACGTTAGTGTAATAATACACTTCTCAGAAAATCAAACCTAAGTTTAGATATCAACTATTTGCGGAATAATCTTTTTAAAAATGCGATATTTGGTACAAATTCAACTATTTCACATAAATACAATGCCAATATATTTGCAAAATTTTATAATTGATATACTAGGCTAGTGAACTGAATAACAAAAAGTTCTGTTAGCGTTTTTCACTTAACCTAATTCGTTAAATGAAATATACCGATCATTTGCTGTTGAATATTTAATTGCATTTGAGATTCGACGTTTCGGTTGCATTGTAAATTAAATGATTAATTGGTTTCAAACGTACTTGAAAACTTTAATTAACCAGAACACGTTCGATTGATTCAGTTTCATGGACGCTTGAGTTTTGTTTTTCGATAGTTTTAAGAATAATGTAATTTTATCGATGAAAAAACTACCTCATAAAAATATAGTTGAAGAATAAACAATATAAAATCAAAAAAGTTCAAAAGCATTTAAAATGTGTCTGATTTTATACACATTGAACAATTTATATTAATCTAATTTATACAGAGTATTATTTGAGAAGCTGATATTCACTGAACCTTTCCGAAGTAAAAATAAACGTAAATCAAACAAGGGTTTTGTAAATTAAAAAAAGTATTAGTAAAATTTAAAATAATAAACCATATACCGATTTATGAAAGTCTTTAAATAAATTGAAATATAATATTTTGCTCTAATTTCCACGAGGTGATATGAAGTGGCACAACAGCCATATTAATGTACAATATTGTTACCAGTAATAATGCATCACTAGCAATGCGCAAGGTTGCATTAGTGAAGTAAGGCCAAGGGAAATGTTCTGTCGGTTGACAATCTGGGCTTCTAGGCTTACAAGTAATATCCGCTGGGAGCTCTGCGCTTTCCGCTCCAGGCACGTGCAGCCTTCGAGTTATTTTAGAAAACATTTCTTACACGTGCACGGTAGTCCTACAAGTTCTTTAGAAACCAGAGTGCAACTATCGATGTTTTCCCCCGGTACGATTTCTAGCAATGCCGATAATTAAATGTAACGTTTATCTTAATTGAATCACGTAAGGGATCTCGCCGATTTCACAATGTATTTTAGTTTCTATTAAAACTTACCAGACAAAGATGGCTGCAGAACGCAATTTCTGTAACAATAGAAAAACAAGTTTTATATTTTTATACACAATAATAGTACTAAATAAAAATACTGCAAATCTTAATGCGTATGTACAATTCAAATAAATTTAAAAAAAATAAATGCATTGCAAACTTAATGAATTATTTTTTAGTTTTATCTATTATAATATAATAAGTAGTCTCTATAAATAAATATGTACTTAATTCAATTAGTGAAAGCTTAGATGAGGAGGACCCTTAATTCTTGGGTCCTGTCAGTGAACGAGGACCCATATTGGATACAGGGAAATGTGGGACTTAAAGTAATTACTAATTAGAGAGGGTTCCATTTGGTGGACGTACCGAGAACCAATATTCTCTAAAGACCTCACATACATTAAGTGGCTTAATAGAAAATGTAACAACTTGCTAAAAAAGATAGAGATTTATAAACTTTACTACTATTTACAACAAGTGTAGCATATCGTATGAACACTATATTATTACTGTATATTTCTAGACGTGGGCGTATAAAATAATAAACCCAGTATAACGTGCTCTTTGTTATAAATGGACATAAAACATAAAAGTTGTCAAGTTATTTTCTTGTTTGATAAATATATTGAGCAATTATAACGGTCTGCAATAATGTATTATTAAAGATGAAATATTTTGCGTTACTCGTGCATTTTACAGAAAGAAGCATTTATGGTTTTACAGACATAAATAATAAGACAACAGAGAATCAAATAAATTATTATAAATAGCGTGGGAAGAGTTAGGATTCGCAATCTAATGACGCAATCAGGATTGCTTTACATAATTAATGTATGTTTACGATTGTTCTAATTAAATCAAATTTTGAAACTTTACAAACGATTTACGATGTAGAAAATTAGGTTTCATTAATTATCTACATCAGTGGAACTTGGAATGAAATTCATTAAAAACGTCAAAGTGCCCGTAAAGTGTTACAGCTTTTCAATTATGAGGGATTTTTCAGACGAATCCAGAAGTATTTTCTTTTACGTACTTTGTAGGCACTTCCGGCATCTGTGCTCATTGCTCGCTGTTCTCCCGAAGCGCTCGGTCCAGGGGGTCGTCGTCCCGCCGGGCGGGGGTGCCAGATATTTGACTAAATATTACAAGGGCTGACTCTTTGTATTTGTTTATTTATGGGAACAATTATGTGAACTATACATATGATAAAAGTAAAATATATTTTAAAGCAATTTATTAATTAAGCAGTTTACTAATTGATTTTATACTGTAAATTTCTAGTTTTTTAAATTACTTCTTCCCTTTGCTATAAATGGAAAAACCTCTCTTTTTCCTTCAAGCTAAGAGACATGATATTGTATTTATGTTGTACAAAGCATTTTCATAAAAAAAATATATTTTGGTGCGCTGTCACATTCAGTCCAATGGCTCGATGAAAATAGTAACCTTCATTTTAATCGTGTCATTTTATGATGAAAGATGAACCTTCCGGTATTTGCATTTTGTAAAACCTTAGTATTTTTTCAGCGTTTTATAACTTTTTATTTCATTTTGAACAAAGAGGGTCTTGTAGACACAATACAGCCCCAAAACTGAAATTAGTCTTGCAGAAAACTTCATTCTTTCTATTTATAAGAAAATTAAAGCCCCGCCACACGAAGCGAGCTCAGGCCCTGTGAATTTGGTCCGAGCGCGCACACTGCGGTATTTTAGTCTAGCAACGACCGGAATGCGCCGTGCATATTAAACTGAAATGTGTGCTTTATTTTTATTTCTCATGGGGTACTGAACTTGCTGAGGCGACATTCAAACTTAAGTATAGATCGTGGTCCATGTATGAGCTCTCGGAAATATCATTCTATTCCAATGGAAAACCGAAAGTTGTAAAGGGACGCTCACCTTATTGATCGGCGGCAAAAGCGAAATGAATTGTAAACACGGACTCCCGAGGGGTCCATTGCCAAAACAAAAAAAAAAAAACCAACCCCTACCTGACAGTGACAAAATTAATCTCGTGTCGTTAGGACCAAAGGGTAAATATCTCATAGATAAACTACCCACCAATCGAATTCACATGATGATTTTTATAATTTTTAATTATCAAGATTATCGATTTAAAAAAAGCTGAAAATTTTATAATGCAACCTATATAAATAAACTTATTTTTAAGGTAAAATATCTTTACAGTATATAATATCCTACTTTTACTTCTTGGCGTGTAGTTTTAATGACAGACTTAAGATATAGCCCTCCTTTCCGGCTGCTTTCCTCCTCACTTGAATCGGTTCACTAAGTTTTTGATTTATCGAGCTCCGAGGTTTGCCTGTTTTGGACGAACAATACGACACCATATAGCACTACGTGAAGCCCTTGGGCTGTCAAAAACTTAAATCGGCCGTTAAATGTCCCCCCACGATTTGTAAAATGAAAAAAAGTTATGAAATCATTCTTTTGAAATTTCATATATTGTAATTACCATCCACATCTTAATAAGTTTACAAAAACTGATATAAATAAGGAGATAGATTCTCAAGGGTTGCTGAGAAAGGAAGTAATTTAAAATGTAGGAGTGCGTGAGAGTTTTGTTTAATTTGTTATACTTTTGCCATTGTTCAAGGAATGGTTGAATAATATTGGACTCGCCCGAGCGACTCGGTGTCCGCCGCGAGACTTCGTCGAATTTATACATTTGACGGTTCACGGGTCAATCTAATAACGAAAGCACTGGACGTGACAGATTGCTTTCCATTCTTCATTATTACCGGAGAATTGATAACGAACGACTTGCCAAGCGGTGAAGAAGCCAGAGGGTCAGCGCGTGCCGTCTGGTCTGTTATTGCTACCGGAGCGAGCGCTATATATAGAATGACACAAAGAGCAAATAAATTATTATCCATTGTATGCAGCACATTTCAGAAACATCGTACATCTGGAGTATATGCGTCCAGACACTTCGGTCTTCCAAAAACTAAACATGCTATGTTTAAGGATGGTGAGTATTTGTCGACACGTACACATGAGCGAACGAAACAAACGTGAAAATCAGAATGGTTCTAAAATACGATGTACATATTTTTTACCTACTGCACTTGCACCGAGCTTTCCCTAATGGTAAATTACTATGACTTTTAAAGCCGTCCACTCTAGAGATAATCACCCGAATTAAATATATATATATATATATATATATAAAAGTAAAAAAATACAAATAAGACGTGAAAACGTGGCGGAGTTGAATATTATTTCACCAGAAACACTTTTCACAGTGAAATGTAAATGCTGACATCAAGTGAAAAGTCGAAACCTTCTACAGAATCAAATAAATTATTTACAGTAAGAAAGTAAATTAAAAACTCTTATTACTTGTCTGATTGTAAAACATTTATTGTTTTTATATTTATTATATATTTATCATTCGCAATGTTCAAAATTATTTTCTCTAATGTTATTTATTCAAATATAATCAATCGATGTTTACACAGCGATACGGCCCTTCTCATGCCGTTATCAGCTTTGATAACTTTTGGCGTATGTTTGTGTTATCACTATTAAACGCAGGTGAGTTGAGTGACAGGTTGGAAGGTGTGGCCGTGATCGGCGCTCCTTCGCTTAGGACTAGGTGTTCTCTGATGCAGCTCCAGATATGGGCAAGAAGGTTCTAATGAGGTGTTCCCGTACAAGGCGAGAACTTCCTACCCTTATAAATCGCTATCTTCAGCCACTAAATATCTAACGATGAATGTACACCTCCATTATATATTTAGTATGATCCATAAATTTTGCGAGCCCTCCGGTTTAAGACGATGCTTGCACTGTATCACGAGGGTGTGTAAAGTTTTGGAAAACGTTATCAAAATTTAATAATGCTACTTGAGACATTATAGTAATAAAGGACGCCATTTTTATTATCGTAAAAATATTTATGAAGGGAGAAATATAAAGTGATGGAGGTTAAACAGAAGAAAGATAATGCACTTTGAGAAAACATTATTTATTAATAATTTTAATAAATATTCAATAAAAACACACCTCTTCAGCTTGTCTGTGCTGTGTCTACTTTAATGGCGTTACTAAATACTACAAAAAAATAATTTTTCTTTTGCTTATTCGATATATGAGTTTGATTTTATGATTAAGAATCCGTTTTTATTTTATAAACACAATTAGTTTATATATAGTTGTGAATGAAGAGAAAAATGGAATAAAAATAAAAATTTGTGGTTATTTTATTTTCCATTGATATTTCTTTTTTCAACTATTACTGTCAAAATGAAGCATATTACTACAATACAAAATATTAATTATAGCTTTATGTCTTATTCATAAATTGATATTCTCTTAGGTAAGAAGTTATTTAAGGTGGGTGTTTATAATTTTTAATTAAGTATGTGTATTTTTTTTTTATTAATTTGATTTTTTTTCTTTTGTTACAACACGAAAAGAAACTTCTTCTTGATACAGAAAATTTGATAATAAGAATTCTTCATAACTCTCTTCATAAGGGGCGCGGTGCGGCTGGCCGGGGTGAAGCGATCCCCCTTTAGGGCAATTTGGCAGGCGCAGCGCATTATCTGCTCTAGGAACTCTTTCCTACATTATATATGACCTGCTGAGGGCGTCTTACATCAGGTGTTGGGGGTGGAAATACTGCAGGATCTAGGGAGGGGTGCGAGACAATGGAAATCACGTGAACCTACGTGCGCAGCAAATCGAATTGGCTATAAATTAGTAACCGCGGAGAAACCTATAGTATAAAACGAGTAACTTTGAATTTCGGTTATGTTATGCTTCAATCTATAAATTATTAAAATGCTGCACGGAGAAAATAAGCGCGCTAGTGTTGAAACAAAGAATAAATTACGTTTTAAAAAATACTTAAAGTTACGGTACAATTGTATTTATAACTTATCTTCAATCTGCGAAAAAAGAGAAACAAAAAGGAAGTTAGGTATAATTTACAATACGCACAGTAAAACAGTCTGAAATTTTCAGGACAGAAAAAACTTTCGGGGTCACAATCACAAACACAACCGCAATGGCTACTGAAATTGCGAATACAATTTCTCCAACGCGCATGTAGATTTATCCTCTCACCCATACCGCGCCGGCCAGACCCCCACACGTATACGGTTTCACATTGTTCTGTATTAATCCCATTACACGGTGAGCCGTTAGATGGCAACCCAGGAAGCTAAGCCTCATAAAAATTCCCAAGTTCCGATACACAAAGCATGTTTGTTGAACAACTTTCCATAAAACCTGGCGCGGCGAAATTCGTTTGGCGAAGAACAGTAATTGAAAAGGCCCTTCTTTGCGGAGATGTGAATAACTTGCGGAAGAAAAAATAAAATGTATTTTGGATCGAGCATTTTGTTCAAGCACCTTGTAACATTTGACGCTACTCTGAAAAATAAAATATCTGAACCTTTAGTTCGGATCGTTGTATCTAGTTGCAGTGTGCTAGATTTTATAGATGGTTTATGGCTTTCAGGAAAAGTAAACAACCATGTAAGAAAAGACCGTACGTGTACAAACCCACCTTAAAAAAAACATATTCTACTTCGTCACAGGCCGACCTACTCTCAGGAGAACACCTTTTGTTGGAGGAAAACGGATTCTTTTTCAAAAGAAATAAAATAGGATTACTTTGCGAAAAAAACAAAATAACAAACGATTGCAACTCAAATTTAAAACATTCGCTAAGAAAGATATTAAAAAAAGTGATTATAGTATTTTTAACATATAATGGATTGTGTTAATTTTCTATAAAAACGGAAGTTTACAAAACGCCGATGTCGAAAAATTGTAGAAAAGTCTTTTGTCGTTTGATTCAGTACCGTTTTGAGTAATGCACGAAATCAGTCAGTAGAAGAAGAGTGGCCAGAAAACAGGAAAATGTCGGAAATGCCCCACGAAGCAGTCGGAAAAGTGCCAAGTGTGACGTCAGCCGATTGAAGATAACCTCCTGGAAACGCGGCGCATTTATCACGAACTCGGGGGAAAAGTTTCTTCACGAGGTGCTAACTTCATGCCATTTTGTACAAGCACCAAGAGCCTAAGGGGGGTCTACTGCGTTAGCAAAATTGCCTTTTTTACTTATTTAATTAAACGCTAAAAAGTTCATACTGTTGCTATGGAAAAAGGAACGATCTGATGCTCATTAAATATTTAGCTAAAGGACTTCTTATCACTTTGCTTTCAAAATTATCTGATCGCGTGCAGCGGATGTAAATAATCAGTAAAAATTGAGCTTAATGCTTCAGTTTAATCCCTCGTGTGACAATTTGTAAAAGTGGGGTGATTTTGGTAATGCAAATAGAAAAAATGTTTGCGGAAGTATGTAGTACCGTAATAAATTTTAGGATTACTTGTGAAAAAAATTACTGAAACAAAAATTAAACTTATGAAACTCACATTAAATGGCTATAAAGTTATCAGATAAAATCCGGTGTGAAAAATAAACTGAAAAAAAGACTCAAAAACATAATATATTGCGATGGAAATGAAGGAAACAAAGAGAATGCGGGAGAGAGAACGGTCATTTTTCATTTTTTTATGAGAACCATTTCATAAAGTAAACAGTATAAAAATGGAGTAAAATTACGTTCCTTATACGTACAAATGAAACATTTACTCGAATTAGGCAAGATTCAAGCAAAAATATTATTGTGTAACAAATAGGGCAAGCTATTGTGAAAATATAATTTATTAAAGTTTCCGCTCGACTCGCGGTCCATGCCAAACGCCCTTGTGCAGATTTTCAGGCGAGGGTTTATCTCGCAGGCCTCGTCTTCAGGACGTCTCGCAGAATGGCACATTTTTATCGTAAAATTTTATTTCATCGCAATCTCGAACACTTTAATCTTAAAGATTTAATCGAAAAGTTTGCGGCAGAACGTGACGGCCCTTGTGGCCGCGCTGACGTATAAAATCGCTCTACTCTCGGAACAGCGCCTCGTGGTTTCCGGTAATTGTGGAGGCAGGTGCCTCAAGTTAGATGTTCCTGGTTTTACAAGTTACACCTTAAACTAATGGCTGCAGTGATCTGTCTACTTGGAGGGACTGCACTGCGAAGTCGGACGCCCATTGACTTAACTCAGTTTGCGACTGGGAAATGCCTAGTTTCTATCGTTACAAACCAAAACGTCTGCTTCGCAGTTTTGCTAGTGAAATACCTTTTCATTATTGGAGTGTAAAATAATACAGTATATAATTTTAAACGGTTTCAGAATCAAAAAGTTATTTTATTGAAATTTCGAAAAAAAAAAACACATGAAAGGAAATTGATTTCAGATAGAGGTCAGAAATTTTAACGCAATATATTTTAGTATATTGAATATATATGTATAGTCATATAAGATTTATGATGGTTTGGTTTGTATTGAAATTCTAATGCATTATTAAGAGTAATCTTACAAAGATGATTAAGTTGGAATATTTAAAGCCAGTGACAATCACAGAGGCTACGTCAGTAAAATTTACTCTATATACTTAACAATAAAATGTTAATTCATAGTAAATACTATTAAATGCTTCTATACATAAAAGATAGAAATTGATAAAATAATATATGTTGCAATGGCAAATCCCAAATTTGACAACTATAAACATTCGAAGTTATTTTAATGAGCACCTAGATAAACTAGTATATATTCGTCAAATATATGTAATTTTTTATATTTGTATTTATTATCCATATCTTATAAATTTCTTCCTTTCCAACTTCTTTGTTCTTCTAGTAAGTTTATTTAGTAATTTGGTAAAAAACTGAATAAGCTTTGGTGTTAATTTTACCAAAAAAAATATTTTGTTTGAAAACAATTAAAATTTATTCACAAATATTCACCAAATTAAAATCTGATTTTTGATTAGGCTACCTTCCTACAGATGCTGTAGAACCTGCCCAAAGTAAATAATGAAAAAACTTTTTAATTAACTCGAGCTCAGTCTTTGAGGTTGATAAAATCTCAACACAAGGTTTTTTAGAAAAAAAGCGAAAAACGTTTTCGTTTTTATTAAAGCTCTTATTACGTCAATAGACAGCCATTTTTCATTTATTAAAAAATTGATGCATAAAATATTTTTTTTAAAAACTTGACAATATTGTTTTAACAACTTAAAAATAAAGACTTTTTTTGATAATTGTTTTTTAAGCTTTTTGGGACCCTGTGTTTTTATTAGAGTGAAGCAAATAATAAGAAAACATTTTTAATTCGTCATAAAGTAAAATACTTCAAGCATAAATCTTTGCTAAAATATTATAAATGGTTTTCTTCTAATGTATTTACATTTATTATCAAACTACTTACCTAGAAACTCTACTCTGGAAAGCTTGGTAAGTTATTTTGTTGATATTTCCCATGTCCAATGAAATAATAGCATTATCCAGCTGAGGGTGGAAGAAGTTTCATATTTCTACATGTTTTTGTGGCGGTGTAAAAACGTATGACGAAAATAATAAAGGCGCATAGTAATTATACCTTTGATATATAGAGACATAAAATATAGTTTTGTATTCTCTAAATATTTTCCCAGCACAAAAAGGAGGAGTAGAACACTAATCCATCAACTCAAAAACTGATTTCTCAAGATATGATTTTAATGATATATTTTCTTGGAATATATTGCCAGGTATGAAAAGGAGAACCTAGTTGTCATTGCAAAGACAGAATTCCAACGAGAAAATAACACATGTTTTGAATGAGTCAAGTAGTACAGATGACTAAAACTTAATTATAGATAGGTTCACATTTCGTGGAGGATTAAGATAATCGTAGATTTTTGCATTGCAAAAATATCACGCATAATTATGCAAAACTTGATTTTTACCCAAAAACTATTAAGTTTAACGGTGAAAGCTGTAATTTCAAAAAACTACATAAATTTTTATTTAAATTTTAAGTATCTAAAAATGATATTTATAAGCGCATGAAGCTGTCTGCAATTATACTCAGAGTGATTAAGAAAGCTGTCTGATTTAACTTCTCATGAAACCGATGCATATTTTCAATTAATCCTTCATGGCAGGTAGTCGATAAAAATAAAAGAAAACTTTTTAATGGAATAGTGAGTAGAGGAAGAAATGAAGGGAGTGAGTTGTTTATTTCTCTTTATACAGGATGCTGTGGACTCCGCAGTTCCTGGGAGGACCTATGATGGCTAAGACTCGCCCTGAGGCATCGTATAAAGTGCCAGCCGTAATTGATGACGTGCATTTATTTTTATTACACGAGTGCTAATTATTTTTTTTTTAATACAAAAATAAAGAAGCTAGTTTCAATTAAGTAATTGTATTCTTCATATTTTTGTTTAATTTGTTTTATATTTGTGTTCAGTATAAACAGAATCCATACCATATATTGTCTGGTAAAATGTGGATTTTAAATTAATTTGATATTATCTGTAGCGTAACACCTTCCACGATCTGCAATTTTTTTTGAGTATTTTACAACCATGAGTATCTTACTTGTCAACTCTATAAGATCTCAACAGGCAAAGAACACTCAGGAGTTATTCTCTAGAGACGTAGATACTCAAGAGGCCACGGGACGGTCGAACCCTCTTTGAAGTGAACAAGTTTGCCAAAAAAAACCTGGTGTGACATGTAAAAGAGCAGTCTTTATTCTCAATTGTACTTCTGATCGTCAAAATTATGATGAGGTTTACGCATAAATCATTATTTGGAATAGAATATATTTGTTTTTACTAAATGGATAAGCAATGAGCAATCGTTAAAAACAAGTTAATATCGGGCGTTTGTTACACAACCGATATCGGTGGGCAGTATTTAAAAGGTTGTTAAATTTCAGGGAAAAGTGATTTGTATTATAAACGCATAGATGGTGTTTACGGAAGAAGGCGTTCAGAGATTTCACGGTAAATCATTGCGCGTCCGGAGCGGTTCCTGAGAACAGTTGCGACCAGCCTCGGCAGCGACTGACCACAGCTGTTGAGCTATTTTCAGCAACAGTTAAGTATGGCTAAGGATATACGGTAAAAGTAGCTCGAAATGGCTTAGCAGCTAAATCACCGACTTACTGTGAAAACACACCCAGTGGTATTTACGCGGATGAGGCTTTTCTACACTAATAATAGGATTATTTCCTGCGATATTCGGTTGTCGTGTTGAAAAATATGGGCTATATGTTTATGTTTTGAAGATAATAATATTGTTGGTGTGTTTACGTGAAAGCGACCGCATATTAATAATCAACCCTGCAAAAGCTTTTACTTTATCGTTTTATCTTCAAAGAGAAAAGCCTCACGAATACTGAATTCAAAAACACGTTGAGTTGCTATAGCGAGATGAGCATAAATTGAGGATGAAGAACATTTCGTAATATAAATTATTCCGTCTTCTTTGCTCTATGAAAACTTAGTTACCATGAAGTATATGGCAGCTGAAAAGTTTATTTTAAAAATTGTTACTGAGCATCACGACTGAAGCTCTGAATGATTTTTTAATCATATGTATTAACTGGACTATAATCTATAAAAAAAATCTTACGCAAGAAGTATAACTCAGCCAAATGACGGGCAAATATTGTTCATGGTACTTTCACTTAATTCAAAAATAATATAATGACAACATCTTAAAGATCGTGAGACAATGCATCAGGTGAAACACGAGTCGTACTTGATCACGATATGTTTAAAATATGCAGGAGGCGAGCACTGCTCACCTCATGTATACATAAATCACACTGTTAGCGTACAATATCGAAACAAAGTTATACAACATCTACGCAAGCACGTAATTGATAATTCCTAGTTTTGATATTTGAGATACATTATTGTTTTTGCAACGATTAATAACGGAGAGTTGTGCAAAAATATAAAAAAAGTAAAAAATATATATCAGCTTTGGACGAGCGGGGCGTAGATCTTGTTGCCATTTGTAGCGAAACATGTGTTTATTGTGCTCACTTAATGACAAAATCAATTAATCTGACCATATGCCAGGTTAATAAAATCATTAAACCGCCCATGCTGCAGCAACAGAGCAATTATATCAAACTGTTTATCTAGATGCTGCGCCATCGTTAGCCGCTGGCCACGCAAGTCCGGATGGGAGAAGTTGTTTGTTGTTTGGTTGCCTATTTTGCTCACATCTTTTTTTTCCCTTCCTAGTTGTCTTCATTCTACCGGGGCGGAAATGCTTAGGTAAAAAGTATTGTAATTTTTTGTTCCTGGAAGGACAAAAGTTGATCCGAACTGCTAATAATCCTTAACAAGAAAGGGTATTTAGGTGAACGCTGGTGACTCGTAAGGAAGAACTAATTAGAGCAAGTTATTTTAATATTCATTACAATAACATTTAATCAACATATAAAGGCGATATAAATTTTATTAAATAAAATTTTATCATAAAAAATACACATGTTTTTAATCAAATTAAATCACACTTTGATTTGATTAAAAACTTGCTCACGGTACTTTTTAAAATTAAAACAAGAAAATATTGAAGTGTACAACAGAAAAATATGCACTGCTAATAAAATGGATTATGATTTTTACAATGAAATTACAATTTTTAATGATGTAATTTAATATAATTAAAAGAAAGTTTATAATTCAGGGTATATAAAACTTTTCTCGGTTATTTAATGCGATGTAATAGTAGTACAAGCTCTAAGCCATACGACAGACGGCGTTTTGAAAGTAAATCGTAATCTCGGGTATAACCGTAATTAGTCGGACTCGCTCTTACCACTGAATTTATACTCTCGGGTAAATACTTTGTACTAACAAACAGCGTTCCAATATATACTAGTATCTAGTATAAAGTGAATGCAAACAATGAACAATAAATAATAAGAATAAGCTGTCAACAGAAGCAGTATTGTACACACAAAGTTGTTCAACAAACATATTAATAAATGCGTAATAAACACTTGTAAGATTTAAGTATTTTATTGATTGAATTAAATGTTTAGTGTTGCGTAACACATCACTAAGTGTAGTCGGAGTCATTAGCCACCATGAGTCAGTCTGAACATCTTAGGCTCTGAATCCTTAACAGTCGTGCACAAGAGGCAAGTCACAGTGTGTCTGCTGTTTAGGAATGGTATGCTAATATTTATGAGGGATATGCATATATTAGGTGTAAATAACCATCGCTACTTCTTATACTGGGAAATGACCAATAACCTTTTCTTAATTTTAAATAAATTATTTTTTTTCAATAGTTATAATGTCTTTTTAATAGTTATAATTAATTATTTTCGCACAAGTTTAAAATTGAACACAATTTTTTTTTCACATCGAAGTATCTCAAATTTTTAGGCAATTCAAATTAAAATTTACACTTGAAAATATTTTCTCGGCAATGTGTGTATTTACCCTCCACTTATGAAGATGCGGTAAATTTTGAAATAGCGCTCGATAACACTTTATATAAGAATTTTGAATCTTTAAATAATGTACTTTTATAATTATAGATACTCACGAAGATTCTAAGATATTTACATAATTTGATAAAAACTTATTTGATATGGGATAAGACTTATGTTTGCGTGTTTAAGTTAATGCTATAGAAATAACAATTTGTTGCATGTATCACGTTATTATTTAATAAGTGTTTTCAATTTAAAAGAAGCATAAAAATAAAAAAAATCCACACGCTTTGAATTAAAAAACGGTAAATTTAATTAGAATAATTACATTGGTGGATATCATTATGAATATATTTACGCCAGAATTTAGAGCGGTTATCCATTTGCGACAAGAAGTACTTATTATAAATGTTATCTTCATTATTACTCCCCGTACACCGGTAGGGCTAGATTTTCCACTTACGTTGTTATCGAAAGTACAAAATAAAATATATTTCCATGTGCGATTCACGAGAGTTTTAATAAACCATTAGTCAACCCAGTGCCCGTCCTCTGGGCCTCTCTAATGTTCACATAATATGACATTAACAATATGCATGGCAATTACGAATTAAGTGCTCAGTAATAACTTTCAAGAACCACCAGGATATTTATTGGCACATAAATTTAAGATAACAGATGCCCGTTTTTGCATCTTTTACAAACGGAGTTCTCGAAGGGAAAAATACACTGGTTGTGTACAGACTTTATGGGCTTTCTCAGCTATGTTTTAACAGCTTAATGTTTCCAAAGGAGGATTTATTTAATTGGCAATTTACAAGTCTGTTTCGAGCAGCGAGGCAATAGACAACGCGGAGCGATTATGTAAACGGTTTGTCGCTTCAAACTTGAAAGGGCACAGAGTCTTCGGAAATTGAAAGCTCTACACGCTAACTTGTAGTACCATGTGTAGAATGCAGTAATCTGAAGATGTATTTAGCCGTTTGTTAACATTGTTTCCCTAATGACTCAGAAAGTGTTGGCAACATTGTATTTTTATATACTTGTTTTTTTATATGTTGGTATGTAATTTATTACAATTATTAATACATCATGAGAAAACCAAACAAACAAATAAATAAAAATACACTGACATAAAAAAATAATGGGAATAAATACGTACAAATGAAGCGATGAAGACTAAATCAGATTTAGTGACATGAATAATTTTGGTTTAAGCTAAAGAATCAGTGATTAAAAACGCTTCGGAGCACAAATCAATTATATTTTTTGTAATAATGTAAATTACCGCATAAATCGAAAGTGAAAAGTTCAAAGAGGAGGAATATTCTCAAATTTACATGCCTTTGACGCCAGGCAAGAAGTTGAAAGAATGTACAAACTTCAGGTAACTGTATAAAAATGTTCTTTTGAGATGTAAAGCCACTGAACTCGGTAGTAAACTGACAGAATCAGCGACGACCTTGCAGAGTCCTTTGACACGAATCCTGTGAGCGGTTGCTGTTTCTGTATTAATAGAATGTATCGAAAATATGCCCCGTTGCTGAGGAAATATATTCAAAGACGCAAATACTACTTGGCGTATTGCATGGAATATCCAAACTGTCTGAAATACTGCTGCTTTAGCGGGTTAATATAAATGGACTGCAAATTTAAATTTTTTATGGATTTATGGCTGTATTTGAAATTTCTTTAGTGCAATAAAAAGTTATTACGAAATAAATGATTTCCTATTAGGATTGTAAAATATTATGACGACTAGACACGACAATGTATTTTTCAATAAAACAAATACTCTCGAAACAACCAGTAAATAATAATACGATTTAAATTATGACAAGCTTATAATTGGATTTGTATCAAATTTAATTTGAACAATAATATACACGTGGTTTTTCACAGCTGTATGAGAAATATTACATACCTAGATAATAACCCTCCCACGCTACTTACGGCGTACCTAATCAACGTATCAAATTGTCATTTAATAAAGGTGGGAGACAGGCCTATCAACAAAACATGTGTTGCGATTCAGTCCATTTTTAAATGCATATTATTAAGAATTAGTGTAGATTTATTAATAACAATCCTTCGTTTAACAATGGCAGCGTGGGACTTGAACTCGTGACCCGCACACCTCCACTCGTCAACTGGGCAAGGAATTCACCCAATGCGAAGAAAACAAACGTGTTGTATAATTACTTCGTCCATTGTTGAAGCGTTTAATTGTTGGTTACTTTATATGACATAATCAATTCAATTTCACAAAAAAAAAAAACTGTCTTAAAATGTTGCGTAATTCAAAAAGTTACATAAACATCGCTATATGCTTGATTTCACAACACAAGAATAAAAGAAAATAAGAGAAAAGTGGTGACCTACAGAAATATAAATTTTTCAGAGGTGTATTTTTTTACACGTCTGAAATATTATGAAAAATATCATCGTAGTTAAAGAAGCATGCACGTCCTGAGGTGTGTTTAGATGCGCACAGAGGCACGTAGGGTGCGAGAGGCTTTGTATATTAATTTGATGACGAATGTTGCAGAGCCGGCGTTCGCCATTTTGGGATGTTATCCAAAGGAGCCGGAGTTAGGAGGCGCGCTAATAGAATACGAACCGTGTGCGAGGAGGAGATAAGACGCGCGCGAGACGGATACGCGCTTTAATAAGCAGCCCTGCTTTGTGGCAATGAAATGATATAAAAAGAAATAGCTCGCCTCCCTGGGAAGTCTCCCCTCTGAGCTTTTCCGCGCTAACATCGCGCCTGTCGGTATAAAAAAATACATTTTCTATTTGTGTTTATGCGATAAATAAAATGAGCCGAAAATCTACGAGTGTCTTCATTGTGAAAATAATGTACTCACATTTTTTTGTTTTTGTAATATTTACGGATAGCAGTATATTTTTGGCCAATTTTTTATACAATTACCATATTAATACTAGAGATATAGAAGTCTTTGAAGTTTTATATTTTTATATCATATATTTTCTGAGGAAGTTCGTGATCCTCACAAGTGTCCCCAATCTAGTCTCTATATATATATTTTCTAACTCTCGCCTTCAAAGAGGTATCAATCAGTATTGATTCTACTGCAGTTATGGCCTGGTCAGACCATCTGTAATGAGCTCTGCTTGTATTTTTTAGCTTTGAATGCTTTCATTTACTATACGCTTATAAAATATTAAAATTTCTATATAGCACATATTTCTATTCCATAGATATTGACACATACGAGTACATCTATATTCTATTCCTACAAAAACTCTCGTATATATTAATTTATATTATTAATTTTTTTTCTGGTGTTTTGACTAAGATTTCTGATCATTTAATTGCCACTTCACATGCACTTTTCAACTTATTGTACTTATAATTTAATAAATTATACAAGGGTATGCTTATTCTTATATTGAACACTATATGTGAGATAAAAATAAATAGCGCGTATCATCGTTTATGTAAGGATGTATAGCATTTAATAATGAGAAAAGTTATAATGCGATCAGGGTGTGTATTGATCACGCTAATACAAGCCTACTACTTAGGTAATAACCCCTTTCGACCCAAAGACTACTGCAGGATACAAAGTTTCCGAACTAGCCCAAAGAGGGTGAAAGTGCATCAAAACTTTCGGACGGCTTTGTTTCGGATATTCTGAAAAAGAACGTCGTTTAATCTAGACGAAAGTTAATCGAGAATATTACGAAACCGACACGCACATCCTTGGCAAATAAAGTTTTTCCAAGTTAAATTGGTCAAAGAAGCAAATGTGTATCGCAACGTTAGTTTTTATGAGTTGCAGTAATACAAAATGTTGCGTTGTTACAACAACGACGAAACTGTTCAGACGCTTCTACCATTACGCGCATATCGAGTCAAAAGTTTTACAGTGGAGAGTTTATTCCTCCTCAAGTTTTATTGAACAAAAGTTTGATGTAAATTTTGTAAACACATGACACGGGATGTTTTCTCACAGACTTCTCAAACATCCGTGTCGTTGAATTTCAATTTTGATTTTCAATTTAGAAATTCTATTTGGTCGGTATTTTTTTTTTGCCCATTTTAACGCCTTATCTCTCAAACAATATTGAAGAATAAAAACAACAATGCTAAAGCGATTTACGATTTGATTTACAAGTCTTATTTAAAAATCGTATTATACAAAAAAAATATATATTCTCCAATGCCTACGAAACAGCGAGTCACATTTCTCGAGTGCTTGCAGAGGCATCTAATTGATTGTTTCAATAATGCAGAAGAGTGCTCTTATAATGCGTCTGCCTTTCATAGTGAGAGACTCGACAGCGTCGCGGGGCAGCGTCCAACGAGAATAATTGATCTCTGCGGACGCATATTGAAGAATGCAAATAAGAAGTCAGTTGTCCGCTGCACCGCGCGTAATGACAGCTCGGAGCCATCGGCGAGTCCGGCCGAGCGAGAGGACGAGTGGAGAGGCGGAGAGACGAGCACTCGGGCGGACAATGTATAATTATAATTAGTCTTCCATGCATCGGGCAAAGTGTCGAGAGATATTACAGCACTAATGTCAATGCAGCCTACTCCCACTGCGCTCTCGGGCAAAGAGAGCAAGCGAGGCTTGCCCGCGGAGTTATTTCTGATCCCGGTATGAAATACGGGCGTTCTCGTATACTGCAGTGACACTGGCAGCCATTATTGTTATCTCAAATGTTTTAACTGCGCTTTTAATTATTACTTTGTCAGTGTTATTATGTTTAGGTATAAGATTGCGCGGAGTATTTTTTGAGACGTGAGTCATAAATTAATAGTCCTCGTAGACTATGGAATACATGAGATATTTTTAATGATTTTGGTGTTTTGCTGAGATTGCGTTATAATATTTGAGGTCAAATGAGATATGTTTGAAAATATTTACAGGTGCAGCATTATCAATTTGTAATAGTTGAATGACGTAAAACACGAGCATTAGCATAGTTGTTATTTCTTACATGAAGAAATACTCACAAAAATACATAGTTTAACTAATCGAAAAAAGATGTAAATAGATCCAGAACTCTTAATTACCGATTTCGATCATCTATACGCTCCAGTTGGTTGTTTGGCATATTGCAAATATCATCTGTCGGGAAGTAGCGATGTTGCTTTCGTTAATTTCAGCAATTCGCTATTACTTTATTACACAATGCGCTATTTACTACACCGTGAAAAGGCTGAAAGTGGTTTGATAGCCGGCATTTATGTAACATTACACCTCACATAAACTGTGAGTTTACCTCCTTATCCTGACTCCGTGCCAATGAGTTGCGAGATCTTTAAATATCAGAGCGACCTCAAGGCGAGTCGTGCCGAACCCTTTCATAGTAAAGATGTTATGTCCGTCGGCGCTGAGAAAGGAACGAGTATTTGGCACGTTCCGTACTGGAGCACAGTAGGCGCTCGGATTAACAATCAGGTGTCACTTATTTCATGTTAACATTTTTTTATCCATATATACTAATTATTATTTTTCATAGCATGCAACTATTATATTAAAAAAACGAGCAATAAATATAACAATTTGGTCTTTATATATTCATAATGAGTCATATTAAATTAACAAACGTTGTCATTATGAAGATTATTTTGATTACTTTATTCAACCCATAACATCAGTAGCTACTTTAATTCACCGAACCCAATTGTTATATCTATTTGTTTTACCACAAAATTAGGTTTCTGCTCTAAATACACTATCAAGTGTAAAATTATGAGTTTGATCGCATGAAATATAAATTTATTCTGTCAAATCAATATTATAGAACAAAAACTACCTAACTATTTATATTGAAAATACTACTCTGATATCTGTGCTACTGCAATGCTCAATTATAATGATTTAAATAGTTTTTCATTTTTGTCTTTTATATATTAAGAATAATTTTGTTTAGTAAATTTAAAACAATAGTTATTATTGAATCACATTAAAGTGGAGTAATAATAAATCAAAACGATTTTAATATTTCGCAATCAAATTTTCTGCCATATCAAGTTACGCAAGCTCTGAGTAATTGCAGTATACGCATTTGATAAAGACTTATTCGATAAAAACGGGTTAGGACTGCACGGATCATAATTACCGCTCAGTTTCAATCAGCGGTCAGCAATGGTGCCGCGGGGGCCACGTCCGGGAGCTACGCCCTGTGCCCGGTACCGAGCCTCATTAGCGCATAGTTCATAACGCGCCAGGCGGGGGCGGGGGCAAGGGCGGGGGCGGATGTCATCAGGTGCAGATTGTTGATTTTTAATACCAGAAATGAGCCAGTACTCTAATGCGGCTAATTAAAGCCCCATCGCCAGCCAGGCAGTGTGAATTCGGTTTCAGAACGACTTTTCCGCGGTGAAAAAGTTGAAGCTGCAAAAGTGTTTTGAATTTCAATGAAAAAACTTTTCCAAGAAGAAATCCGTATTGAAGTATTTGCATGTACTTTACACGCAGGCGTGCGTATACATTTTGTGCTGGAGGTGTTTTGTAAACCGGCAGAAACTTTCTTTAGTGCTATGTTTTTTTTTGCTGATATTATTATTGGAAAATAATTGTTTAAATATTGTATAATACGTAAGTGTAATGGCGCACGACCGTGTTGCGTAGGTAATCATAATTTTTAATAATTACTATATACGCTCGACTACACGTATCGCAGATAAAGACATGTAGGTAATTTGAAACGACATAAAAAAAATGTGATTATCATTGATAGCAGGTGCTCAGTTAGTTCTTTTGATTATTAAATTAAACAAAAGGTCGTTACAAAAGTAAACCGAACCAGAAAGATATGCCTAAGTAAGCCGACCAATAAAAAACCCAGTGACTCGTATTTATTAGTGAGCATTAAACTACTTAAAATCGCATGCAATAAAATTAAATCTGAAAATAAAAAGAGAAAGCCCATCTAGAAACACATTAAGCCAAATCAATCGAAGACTGGAAACATTAACTGCGACCAAACCAGAAATGGCATACAATCGCGGGGAACCGGTAACCGCGAGTTTCGCTGACTGCAGCGCGACAGTGAAGTGTAGAGACTGAGGTATGGACAGGCTGAAGTATTATTTCAGGCCATATGAGCGAATAGGAGAGCAGCCCGAGTGCCGGACTGGTCCCAGCGGCGGAAGTGCCGGCGGTCCACTTCTGTGTGGCGAGACGCAGTTTCCTCAAATAGCTCAAGGCGAAACGCATCCCATGGGAGAAAGTCGACCGGCCGACGAGCCAGGAAACTAAAGAAATCACATAAGAAAGGTCTATTTATTCTAGAAGGTAGTTTGCAAAACAAGAAATAAATTAAGGTCAAAGCATTTGTTTATTCAATAGCACAGAAAACACACATACATATATCGTTTTTACTAGTGTATTTTTTTGGCAAAATGAAATTTAATATTTAGTTTCAAAATGATATTGGTTTTTTTAAGCATATCAGAAAGAAGAGGGCAAAGAATTACAAGAAGACGGCAATATCAAACAAGTTAGCCATTAGAGGAGAAGGTACGCAATAAGCATACCAACGAGTCAGACGGCGCGGCGCTGTTGTTAAGGATTCCCTCTTTTGCCCTGACACGCCGCGGTGTGAAAATGGATGTATTTAAATAACGAAAAGATATAAAAAGAAATCGTGAGAACGCAGAAATATTGGAAAGCGCTTTATATTATATATAAAATATACCAAACTCGTAGCCGGTCCAGAGTTGATGTTTGAAACGTGACATACTGTTTCTAATGAACTAGTGGAGGCGTGGGCGATCTGTGCTAAGTCTTTGTTCTCTCCTATACCTACAATTCACAGCTCTGATAGAGCAGTTCATCAATATCATTTAATTGGATCTGCCTTGACAGAGCGAGCCTGAAAGAACCTGTATTATAGAAGATCTCATTAAACGTAGAGATATAGCACAATACGGGAGATGATTAGAGAGCGTTATTCCTCACATACATTATCAATTATCATTATGGCTGAATATTCATAGTATGCTACTACTTACAATATCCATAAATTTCAATAACTTTTACTCAACAATTTCATAGATAAAATATAAAAAATATGTAAAATTATTCGTTCAGTACACCTATCAAAGCTGAATATATTCCCAAGAGATCAATTCAAACGCAGATCCAAATGAGGTTACCCCAGTATTTTTTTTTGTAACAACGAAAACCATAATATTTTTAATAACATTTTGTCTTGAGAGGTTCTAAAAAGCAGAATTTTTTACCTGAAAATTGTGTATGTAATAGCAAAGACAGCAGCAGGTGAAAGGTAAAATTTTCAAACACGAAAAAAAAAACATTTTGATATCGGTCAAACCGGGTGAACCTTTCCCTTGAAATCGAATTTACTAAATCAAAGTTGACGTATAACTCAATAAATACTTGAAATTTCTCTGTAAAAGGTTTTTTCCTATGTTATTTGCAAAGCAAGAAGTAGCAATTTTGTAAAATATTTTTAACTTCGAATTGTTGAATGTTTGTTGGGCCAGGCTTTTATTACTGCTTTCTCAAATATTACACAAAAGCTGAGCACTGAAGTGTATGCGAGGCATTATGAGCTAATTGTTCGGCGCGGTTCAATGGCAGAGCATGTCAGAGTTCCGGTAGCCATTAAACTTAGTACCTACGCCATTCATCTATAATATTACAGTGATCCCTAGCGCCGGGTTAGCGACCGGCGCACCCGTCAAAAACTTGTACAGGTTAATTGGACGCGGGGGTTTATGTGATACTCCGGGAGTAGTTGTGCGAGAAATCTACAAAGAGATCCTGCGGGAAACTGGGATTGCGGAAGGGTTGTCGTTTGGTTACGTAAATGTCCGTAGAAACCCTGGCTCTGTGACATTTCGTTATAGCTTGCCGGTATCGTGGTTTTAATGATCCGAAGTAAATAAATAGAACCCGGATTGAAGTCGTTATATTTTAGCACGGTCAAAAATATGCTGTAGGTTTATTTTAGTAAATAATCAGTATATACTATACCACACAAAGAACCTAGGTTCATTTAAATTTCTTGTACCGAAGATCTGGGTCTGTATTTTTACGGGTCCTTTTTGTTATTAAGCTTTCAACAAGGAATACGTAAATAAGAAATTCTAAAGAGTTAAATAGAGCAAATATGTTTTATGCACCTCATACTCATGCCAGTATCTGGAGTTGTTTGCAAGTGGAAAATACGAAAAATAACAATTGTTGTTTCTGTCCATCGGGTAGGAATCTACTTTTCCAAGTCACAGACTGTTCGCTTCTGTCACTTATAGTCGAATAAATAATAAAGTTTAAAAACAAACTGTTTTTTTCCTTTGAAAATTTACGTTTTATTTTTTTTTCTACCAGCCATATAAAATGATAAATAACAAATAACGTATGGCAGACCATTTACATTGGAAAAAATATGAATAATGGTCTTAATATATTTGGTTTTACAATAATAATACTCGTGCAGATTTTTGGTATACTAAACAAATTACTTAATTAAGCTTATTTAGATTTTTATAGCATCCAACTCTGCGCAACAAAATATGTGATAAACAGATATTGAAAATGAATACCGTTAAAAGAATTCAATATTAAAAGGATACTAACATATCAAGAACATAATTATAGCACTTTATAGGCTAACAACTATAAGATTTATAATAACTGGACGTTTATATGGACAGTAACATAAAACTGCATAGGTTATAAATGAGCTGTGCTAATGTTTTTACCCAAAAACTCCTTAGGCGTGCTCAGTATTGAAAGCAGACCGAGATCTCCTTTAATCTTGACAGGTTAATGACACAATATGATCTCTAAGTACAAGGTATCAAAAATATATGAGTGCATAATTATTACGATGGTAAAATATAGAAAGAAAAAAATTGAAGTTATAGGAGACACATAGACACCATGATTTATTATAATGATTAAACCTCCGTTAAGTTGCTCTAGGTGCCTTCTCTGTTTTAGAAAATATTGCATACCAAAATATTTCATCCAAATCAATCAAATGAAGAAAAGCTCATCAATTAGTAAATTTACTTTGCAAGATGTGCCAGATTTCTTTCTTATTTTTGTGTAGTATGAAAAGCTTTTAGCCAAAGAGGTTCTGATAATTCAATTAGAATTCCAACGTATCTTTTTTACAAAGATCTTTATTAATTTTTACAAATATTTATCATTTTTTAATATAGTTCAATTTGACTCAGTTACTTTTAAAAGTGTTATTAATACATGTTAAATATAAATAAACGGATAAATTGAATTGCATTTGCTTATAAACGGACGATGTTAGCGGTAACATACAACTGGACTTTTTATATCCAATCTCAAGTTTAAAGCATTTACAAATAACGGCGTAGCTCTACTATGTTATTTTTAACTACTCTTTTACTCTTTATGTTATTTTTAACGTTGACTTTGCGAATCAGGATAATATATCTTTAGCTGTTTGTTCGAAAACATACGCGATGTTAAGGTTCAAAATGGCGTCGTAAGGTCTGGAATCCATTAGGAAATGACAACACACGAATATAAATTAGGCAAATATGTACACAAATTTATTATTTATTGCTAGTCTGCTTTATAAACACATTTTAGGCTGAAACAAGTGCAAGCCTCCTATATTTTCATAGCTAAAAACATTTTAATGTTATTTTTTAAATTTGTTACTATTATAACTGAATAAAATGAAAGAAAAAAATGATAGCAAGAAATAATTATTTGACGAGCATGTCAAACTCGCGACCGTAAAAATCTAACACATCTCTCATGTACAAATAGTAGGTTTACTTCGTTCACTTTTTACCATTAAATACGTGGTGATATTTTTTTAGACTTCACAGTTTGTTTAAAATAAACATATGAAAGAGTAAAAGAATTTTACTTACACAGTATGTTTGACTTTGCAATTATAAAACTACAATTTGAATTTAAGAGATTTATAAAATAATTTTTAAACTCGTTGTCTTGAGTATTATACGTATTGTATCAAACAAATGTTCAGCTATGAACAGTTTTTCGTCATTAAAGAGTATTCAATAAAAATACTGAATTTAAAAATGCATGAATAGATGTCATTGTTTATTCATTTCTATAGATGTCAGGCACAGAATAAGGTTGTTACGAACATATTATAAAATGTCGTACAATTTCTTTTATATTAAAAATAATGAACGCGTAACAATTTGATTGAAGAATAGCTACTATAACATGCAATTATAACATTATATTACAACAATGTGTTAAGATAGAGTAATAGTGGCGTGAGTCTCTCTTCAGTCTGTCCGCCGCGGTATCAGATGCCCGGATGATACTTTCAGTCCCCATTGTTTGATAGCAATAAGCCAACACTGTAAGATTTGAAACCAGAGAGCGTGATTTTTTTCCCAGAAGTAAACATTGTCGTCTGGAATATTCTCAACCGCAGTCATGTCACGGAGTAGAATTTATTATTCAAATAAAGCAGCGATTTATACATTTACGAAAGCTGCTTGAACAATTTCAATATTAAAAAAATATATTATTTAATTTGTTACAACATATGTCCGCTTACGTGGTGTTGGTCAATACGTGTATATATGTTTATTTTCTACGAAATATTTTATTCAAATCAAGTACAAAGAAACGATCTTCACAGAAACACAACGAGAGTAATTTGACAATCAATTGACCTTGTCATATAAATATTACTCTACAATGGGTTAAACGAGTGCTGTCATTTCTAATATAACATATAATAACTAACTTTATTCATGTTATTAGGGTCGTGCATGTTGGAAATTTTGCTGGTTTACAAAATGTTTAACAATTCTTAAACTATATTCTCTCTTTTTTTAAAAGACATGTTTACAGCTATGTTATTTAACGTAATGCAAACGTTTTTGCTGCACGGCAAGTTCATGACTTGCGTCTTATTGAAATTGGAAGCGTTAAAAGATTACCATTAGCGTGAGTGGCTTAAAGCGAAATTCAAAGGAACGTATTTTGACAAATGTAAATAAAATATATTCAGATAGTATTGCATAAGCTCACACTCATTTAAAATCAACAAATGCTTTACAAATTATTAAGAAATCAAATAAATTATCTAAATCTAGTAGGTACTCTTAAATCGATGAAAAGAATCGCTTCAACTTATGAAAGATTGCCGTATCTCTGTAATAACATTTCGGTCAAGAGTTTTATTCCCCCCGTAATATTAAATCAACCCTTACAATGGAAATTTGGAGGTCGGTTGAGCCCGTTTATATCCCTCCATTGTGACTCCAAATTCCGATGCGGATGTATTGACAACGACCCCTCCGCTGACAATGGAATTTTTGGAGGATTCTATGTTGCCCATTCGATAACACAATAATTTTGGGGGATTTACTCTCCAGCTTTCGGGTGACTTGTGTCCGGCGCTGTCGGTATTTGGAGCTCTTAGTGTTGAGTAAAAAAGAAGCAAAACAAAAATAACAGCCTTACAGAAAACCAGGTTTTGAAAGGATGATTTTGTGAATATTACTTTTGCTATCACGAAAAACGCAATGTGATCTTCAGTAATTGAAACAGCGGATATTTCATTAAAGCGTATTTAAGTATTTTATTATAAGTATTGATCAGATTGCGATGATATTATATCTTTTATTTCAAAAAAAAATATTTACTTTACACAAAACAAAATTTATAGTACTCGTAATGACAAATACAGAGAGAATAAAATACGATATATATTGAGGTTCTTAAATTTATTTTTAAAAAAGCCAGAACTCATTTTAAAATATTGTAAGTTCTAGAAAGTCACTAGTGCACTTTGTAGGCTAGTATAAAAATTAAAATAAAATCATGACCTAATTTTCTTGAAATCTGTATAAGAAGAATAGCAATGTTATTTTTGTATGCCATGTTTTACGTGGTGCAAATTCGATATGTATATTTTTTAAATTAATTAAATAACAGGATGATTATAAAAGTTCATTTATTAAAGAGGGATCTACAAAAGGTATTTAAAAATCTCTGTGACAAATCTAAAATAAAACTTACACATTTTTTTTAAAGTAATAAATCTTATTAGGTCTTTGACGATTATAAGAACACGTAAGTAGCTATTAAAAATGCCTATTGGGGCAAATTACGACTTCGCTTAACATTTTTATCACAAGAAAACAAGAAAATGGGATGTTTATTTACGTAATTCCTTTCTTTTTTTTTAAATTGTGGTTTTTTAACGGGTAATTTAAAGTGGCTGGCAAAAATAAGGGACCTATTGATTTTCGCATTAAAATGTTTCAGGGAAAGTAAATATGGACATAGTTCGAAAAACATATTTTTTCATTACGCAATATTTTGCTGTATTCATGCGTAATGGTAAATTCATCTTAAAATAAAAGTTGAAAAGTTTTCAAACAATTTTGCAATCTAAAAAAAGTTATGTATCTCCTTTTCAAAGCGGAATGAATCATACTTCTTTATATCATAAAATCGGCAAATCCAGTAACACAGTTAGGCAAGTTTCAAGATGAATCCAGGCGTATACAAGTACGTACTCATACATCCGAGAGGAGATATTTCTTTCGGCATAGTTTATATTACCAAAATAAAAAATCACATCCCGAACGAACGACAAAAGGGACAGAAACACTTTATTATAATAGAAAATCTCTTCTCCCTTGAATTAACATATCCGGGATATAAGCAGGGAAAGAATGCTAAAAACAAAATCGTAAAATGTAATATGTCATTACGATTCATAACATTAGCTGCAGCAGTCAGGCGGGGAAAATTTACTTCGACCTTCGTACAACCGCCAGGGCAAAATCACCCTAATACCCTTATTATGAGAAGGTGACGTCCATAGGGGGTATCGTGATGATCATATCCGAGCGGGTCGTCACAGAATCCCATGTCACTATATTGCTTCCCGAAATGGACCGGATGCTATGGGGAAATGAGAATTTTTTTCAGCGTCGTTGCGGAGTAAATAATATTGGACTATATTTTCTCGTAAAATATAATCATATGGGAGTCGGAATATTATGATTGGTTTTTTATTGAATTTATTGTACTATAGTTTCAAAGAGAACGCAGGAGAAATTTTTGCGAATATAGAAGAATATACACTCGCAAACATCGAATATTGAAATGTATTGGGTATTGACGATATTTGCAGATATTGATAATATTGAATGTAATATTTACAATAATTGTAAAGAAATATAAGAGAACTGCAAAATATACACCTGTAGAAATAAATACCCAAAGAATAATTGTATACATTATATCAAACGACATACTATTTCAAATATTTACATTGTCATATGACACTGTCGGTAAAATGACATTCCCCATCACGATGACGACGGCTATTATAAAATGCAGCGGAGCTGTGAGTTACATCTTCACAAACGCCAACAGTAAATATTGACACAAATGATTCGAGTCCTTTGAACTTTTAACTATTTAGCGATTGAAATGCTTTCCGACAGATGCAATAACGACATTGTTTATTTAGTTCTCCGTCTGTACCGTGTCAAATTTATTAAAGCAAGATTGGACGACATCGACCAAGTAGTAAACAATGTAATAAAGACACACAAAGAAAAAAATATTACCGATGACGCAAGCCATAATTTATTAAGTAGTTATAAAAACTCAATTAAAATTACTTATTCAAATAAAAAAATAAATAAAATACAGAAAAAAGTAATTAAACTAGTAATTAAATTAAAGTTTTTTTTTAATTTTATTTGCTTGTATTTGATATTCCAAATCACATATTGTTTTTTTTATTTTTAATATAGTCTGTAGTTACCCTCTGAACGAAAGTATAGGGTTAAATAAAAGGTTTTCGCAACCGTGAATTTTTTGTTTGGGTCCGCAAGTATAGGGGCGTGTGAATTCTAGAAAAATAGGCTACCCGTAGATTATCAGTTTGGGTCTCCTGCCTTGATAAAAAAGAAACAAAAATAAACAACGATCATTTTCATTTTTTATCTACGTACTTAAAATTGAGAATGATGGTGATTTAGTTCCACATTGTCTTAGCTATTTTGTTGACCTGTGGTGGGGTATTTTGTCTTTCTCGCGGTAAAAAGGTGCTTTTTATCCATTACTGATATACTTTCTCGTAATGTGTTTTGTGAATGGTATTTTTTGCTTCTCCACTTCTATCTTATCTTCGATCTTATTCCATCATATTTCATCCCGTCGTGACCATTTTCCCAGGCCTGCATCATTTTGTGCTGCGATCTAATAGAATGTAATTGGGGCTTAAAAATAAAGCAAAAGCGGAGCGAGCTTCTAAAGAAAACAAAGACCAAAGAAAATTTATTCACTTTGGTCTGCCCCCGTCCCGTGCAAGTCCTCTGTTCTTAGTATTCCTAAAACACACCATCCGGATATTACACAGGCACCGATGTTCACGAATAACGCCCCAGCGCGGAATAAATATACGTTTAATTCAGCAAGGAAACTGAAAAGCATCCAGGCATTGTCCTGCCATGGGTTTCTTCATCTGGAGGATTTCTCTACTTTCTGTTTTATCAGGGCGGATTTCCTTGTAAGTGCGCAAAGCGCGAGCTCCAGAACTCTGCTCGAGCGAAATCCAAAAACGTTGAAAATAAACCAACCTCGCTTTCAAATTAAAGCCACGGCAATGCATTTGCGAGACAATTTTAATTATTAGACTGTCATCACAAAGGAAGGAAAGGTTGTTTGTGTTTAATTTAGCATTTATATTATATTTTGATTTCGCGAGTAGCTTTGTTTTGTACGTTTATTTATAAGTATAATATGAGTAAATAAAATTTAAACTGATTTGATTATTATAATATATGTTTATATAAAATTAAAACAGTATTGTTGACTCAAATCACGTTTATTAAATAATCATAATAACCAATGAAATATTTTGTAACTGGTTACACTCGCCATGATTTTTTTTACTATGAATTAGCATAACAACTTGAACGTGTCTTTTTGTTGATAAATGTTTTTAAAAAAAGGAAAAGTCTCGTAGACATAACATTCAGAAGTATTTGTGTTTACACACAGACGTTCAATTTTGCCTTTACGACGTCAAATCAAAAGTTTAGGAGGAAATCATAAAACGAAGAAGACGCTTGTGGAAAATACGTACACGTGGAGTCACATAAGTATAAATTTAAGTAGGTACTGAAAACCTCCATTCACTGCATGTAAGATCAGTCACGAATACGGAACTCGCTGGAAAAGGGAATGTCTTACAGAGATGGGGAAAAAGCATCTGCCTACCCTCGAAACTCTAGATTCCTGAACTTTGTTAGTGTACTTCCTTATCTAGCAAATAAAAAGCTTTTTTTATTAAGAGTATCATTGAATTATGTTTATTACATATAATTTTATTAACAAGACAATAAGTAATAAATGTACTAAACATCATCGTGTATTGAGAGTCAAAATGTAATTTAGAGTTCTTTTATTGTTTTTGTTTTTTTTTATGTAACAGCGTTTGAGGTTAACTTTCGCGACATTGCGTTCAGTATCAATTGTTCTTGAGTATTTAGATAGGTAACGATATCATTAAGTTATATTTTTGTGTTTTATTTCTCAACCGCGAATGAGTTAATTTTACGGCCGCGAAGACAGAAAGCGGTTACAAATAGCCAACCAAACTGTAGAAAAACAAGATGCTCACCATTGTTTGGATTGTTTTTGTGCTAAGAAAACTTATGCAATTAATTTTAAAAAGACTTAAATCATCGATGAAGGATGAATGGTGATATAGAAAACACATTTAAACCACAAACAGTAGTTACATGATGTTGAGTAAGAATAATATGCATACATGACTATGTACAATGTCAAAAGGTAAAAATTACTCATACATGTGATAATACTTTTAACAGTTAATTACTGTTTCCTGTTTATTTTCCAAGAAGCAAGGGTGCTGTTAGAATTAATGAAAGAAAATAAATTTCAGATGCTTCATGTAAAAAAAAACCTTTTCAATTATTATCACTCATATTTTTAGAAAATAATATTTATTTTATCAAACGGAATCAAATATCAGTAACTTTTTTTTCGTTTTTAAAGACATCAAATGTTTTCTTGTACTCGTAAATGTTTACTAATGGTAGATAGGTACATAAATTCTTAGACAATTTGTAATGGTCGGTTGAGTATTTAAATTTGTAATATGCAAATATAAAAATATGTTTTATAAAATATTTTTGGAAATGATGTCAGTCACAATAAATGCCAAACGAACATCACAAGACATTAAGGTTATATTTATTAAAATTTTATTTTATACAGACAGGATGAGCGAAGGGCTACGTTTTGCGTAAAAAAATAAAGTGCTAGTGTTATCAAGAATATAAATAACTGTAGACATATTATCGTCATTGAAATTATTTTTATGGAAGTGATTAGACTTCTGAGCTCACATATTATCCGTCATAAAAAGTTGTTAGTGCAGCATTTCCTATTCTGGCAGGCAATTTGGGTATTAACCAACGAAAAAGAAATAAAGCACTCCTACCTAATCGCTTATAGCACAATATCACGGACAAGTCTGTTTCCGAAAACGTCCACAGTTGCAAATAAAACTAAACACCTGCTTAATACTTTCGAGGTCGGTTAAAAATTTAATCGACAATCGACAAGAATATGCGTCTTATTTGCACACTTAATGTTATGATAACAACATCAGTTATCGCGAGCTAGCCGTCGGTCAGATTTAGATATTTATATTTTTTTAATATTTTCAATGCTATATGTAGATTGCTCGTCGTCGAGGCAACGATTGAAAGTGAAACTCGAATGCGACGGAGTTAGAGGGGACGACGCAAATGTGAACTCACCGAGTGGCGGAGCAGACCGGCAGACGAGACGTCACGCGGGGGCGGGGGCGCAGGGGCGGGGGGCCACGTGCCGCAGTCCGGACACGTGAGGAGCTGTCAGCCCGGCGCTACCTGCTCCGGGAGACCTCGCCGTCAGCTGGTAAACAAAGCGCAAAAAGGTACACCTGTGTCGCACGGTAAACAGCCGACGCCAGAGTCACAGTTTTGCACAGCAGCGATGCACTGGAGCACGTGCACTTCGGAAACTGTCGAGATCAAACACCGGAGGGTTAGAAGATTGTCTACGCACGACTGTAATCGCAAGCACCGCAGCGGGGAGGGGCGCGGAGACTGGCGCAGAGTCTGGCGCGTCCGCGATCGCCGGCCGACCCGGAGAGAATGCCGAGCGAGCGCGCGGCCGCGGCGGCCTGCTCCCCCCGCACACTGTTACTTGCGATTATTTGATTTGCGACTAATTGCTGGAGGGAGGTTTGGGGTATTTGTTTAGAATTATTATTGGCGGATTATTTCGGGGCTCGCGATTTCGGAGATATTGGTTTCCTTTTCGGCGAGGTTTTATTGTAAAAATGAACTGTGTGTATGTTCAGAGTGCTTGTTTGTAGATCGATACAAATATATGTACAAAATATTGCTGTAACCCAATTACTTATAAAATATATCGGACACCGTAAAGTAGACATTTCGTTATTTTTTTTATATAAAGCTAATACAGTTAGGTAGCTCCTATAAAATACTAATATAATTCGAAGTTTTGGTAGTGATAAAATATAGAAAATGAATAAGAATGATTAAATCTTGATTATGTATCTGCGACAGACTTTTTACTGGTGCGAAAAGTTTTGTCAAATAATAATTGCCTTTCTATATTTATTTGCCAGCATTGTTGACGGAACGGTTTCACAAAGTTTTACAACAATAATAACGAGCGTGATTAAATAAAACAATAGCAAGAAGCCAACAAACGCAATAAAGAAGCACTGACACTGACACCCTTCGTGCATCCGTCAGCGCCGCGGGCGAACGACGCTTCCTCATTATACATTCAAGACAAATACCCGAGAAAACAAAGACAAAAAATTACCCGCAGAAGCCGCTCTGATTTAATTGGGAAGCCATTATTAACGGCTTTGCCTCAGCCTCCCCGAATACTATCGTCCTGCGTGGGCCCGCGAGTGCGAGGGAGACGCCCCCGGCCCGAAAGGGACGGCCGGTCTGCATCGGCCGCAGCCTGAATCATCAATGAACTGCCACTGGATTACGCGCAGTGCGTAATATGGCTGTAAGCTGTGATGTGGAGCATTATCGCTATTCGGCATCAGACTTATAATCATACAAAGGTAACAAATCATTATTCAATTTAAGCGCATGCAACTGCTGCATTATTGTTATGTACTGTCCCACCGGAACAAACGTATACGTCCTGCGAAAATGTTACTGCTCTGCAGATTGATAGCGCCGCATGACCTTATATGGGCGGTGTCACACCTGTGCGGCGTTATATACCATCGCCAAGGATCGTACTCTTTATTATCGAACCGGTAACAAACGGTCACTTGTCGCGTATCGCATCGTAATCCTCCATTACTATTGTGTCAATATGTACTGTCTATCTTGCTCAAGGCAACACTTGGAAAAAAATATAAACTCAAGACAATCAAAAGTTTTTTCATTGTCTCTTAAATATTTTTTTTAATAAATAAAAGCATGCAAATTATTTGCAAACGAATGGTTTTTGTATGATTCCCTGCTCCTCCGATACTGAAGAACTCCAGTTGTTTTATGCGTGTGCTCACCTGAAGTTATTATGATTGACTGCGTTTGTGGAAGCCGCGGGTGGCGCAGGCAGCGCCTCTCCAGCAGCCCTCAGTGAGCCGGAAACTGCAAGCTGCGAGTGGAGAATCCTATTTAAGCGACCAGAAATTACTAAATTAACATACCGCGTTATAAAACTGGTAACTACTTGCGAATATAATTCCGTTGCTAATCGAAAATAAGTCATAGCGACGAACGCAGTCACCGTCTCGCATATTCTAAGCACGAACCCAAAATGCAAAAGTGATAAAATTTGGAGTTTTATTTTAAGCTTAGTCAAATGCTATCTTAATTTATGTGTATTCAAATTAAGTGGTTTTATCTTTAGAATATGTAAATTTTCAGAGTTTAACAGTTTTAAATATAGATGTTTATGATCAAGATTGTTTGATTAAATTATCTTTAGTAAAAGTATATATTTAGAACTGATGCTTTAAATATCTTTTCTAAACACCTATGAATAAATAAATAGAAAAATGTAAAAAATATAACGTAAACAATAAAAATGGAAATAAGGGAGAATGGGGCGGTTTTTGTATTCCATTTCAGCCGTTCTCCGTCTTCATGCATCATCATAAAGATAACCAGGTTTTCTACTTTCAGGGGAACTGTTTTGCATTCATAAAAAAGTCCCGCCATTCTGGAATAAGTACGGAGACCCCACGTTTCCCAGCTTTGGGTAAAGGCCGCCACATGTCCTTTCTGACGTTTTAGATTATTAAAATTACTGTGAATTTTTTACCAACATTTTTTTCATGTTCTTTTCAAAACCGCAAAAAGGGTTGTGTGATTTCAAATTGCCTAATGTAACCTTTTTTCATCCCTTATGAATTTTTACAATGCTCCGTGTGATGTGCTGAGAATATTGTAAACACATTACTATTTCATACTAAAGGTATTTCGTGATGTACAGGTGTACTATCAAAGGTATATTGTATTATATTAGCCAGCGAAAGTTATCTGGGTATTGAAATTATTTGAACGTGATTGACGTTTTAATCATATCCAATCGAATTTCCAAACCTGATGACAATTGTGCCGCTTTGCCGGAGATCAAAGGCGCGGGCAAACTTGACATAAAAACCTACAAACATTAATATTTCGATTGCCTATTTTGTTCATCGAAAACATGAAAATAGATTTAATAGAAATTGAATAAGAATTAACGGATATTTGCTTGAATATCGTGTAATAAAAAATAAAACTCATTTCCGTTACGGGGTATGGTTTTCGTCATGTTTTTTTTTTTACAAGATTAATCAAAATTATTTAAAAAATATATATATTTATAACATAATAACAATCTATAAATATAATCACTATTAATTAACAAGTATCACAAAATATTATTTACTGATAAATTTATTAATTATACTACAAATATACTTGTATGAGTTTTGATAATATAAAAAAAAACTATACGACCTTAAATATAACAAAATTATTTAAAAATGATGTAATTTGCAGTAAAAAAACTTTATTATTCAACGAGAAATATTTATACATGTTTTTAGTAATATATTGATTAAATTTTTATTTGCAGTATTCATGCTAGGTATTGTTTGTAACAGGTTGTCCAGTGAACACCCCTAAAATTCTTTGAATAATTTAATGATGACTAGGAGTTTTAGTCTCTACTTTTTGATTTAAACTTTTCCCTAAAATCTCTTAAACTCATCAATCAATGTTGAGGCTCAGGTTTCTCAAAAACAAGATCTCTCCAGCCGAGAAAGAGTTCGCCGCTCGGTACTTAAATTTTTAATTGAAAATAAATATTGAAATTCGCCTGACGTACCCCAGACGACAATCGGTGATTATGTGAATTGTGCTTTGGAAACAAAACAAAGAAATAAAAAAGCATTTCGCCTACAGAGTTAACATACGAATGAGAGCATAAAAACATGCATCGGCTTTCAAAACATCAGTCGTAAATAAAAAAAATAATAAAAACGTGTTCTAATAAAGTCCCCGAAACTCACATTTTCCATAGAAATGTTAATTACAAAATGAAACCGAAAGCGTAGACATAAAATTTTAAATCGACAGAAATACGTGGACGCGAACCCTCGTCTCTGGGGATGAGCGCCGCGCAGGGTCGAAAATAAACCTGGCCTTTTATGTTAGGGTAGGTTCATAATTTACGCTTTTTCAGACATTGGATCAAAAAGCTATAAAATATATATTCTGTAGAAATTTACGATTATTTAATATTTACTCTAAATTGAATTGCATAAAAGCGACCTTTTCTGGTTTCCTAGATAAACATCAAAGGCTCTTCGTTGAAAAAAGCGGGTCTTTGGTCAAACAGAAGGTGAGGACCTTCTTATGAATATTTTATTTTCGTACCACATGTTTTTGTTTTGGGTTTCGCTTGTTACTTTTCAATGACATGTAACGTTTTCTGTGATGTTCATTCTTTTTTTATGTTATTCCTTTATATTGTGTTGTTCTTGGTTTCCGCAATTCAACAACAGATACATTTATTTCTTATGTTATTTTTATTGTTAAAAAATAATATTTTCGAAAACAATGCTATTAGTTGGCAATTTTCTATAAGAATTAGATACGTCTTTTAATAATGAAACAATTGTGCCTACATCTGGTAAGGTCAATCTATAATCACCATTACCTCGTGCTCGTTATCATGCCCTGCTGGCTTCGTTCCTTGGGGTCCAAATTACCTCTTTAAAAGTCGTGCTCTTTTTTTGGTTCAATTATTTAGCCCTAATCACGCACTGATCTAGTTGAAAACGCATAGATTTATTTTAATTTAATTGTTTTCTTATTTACTTTAATTGGTAATAGAATTTTACTTTGCAATTTTAAATAATTTTAAATAATAAGTTACATATTTTTAATTATATTGAACTAATAATATACGGAGAGACTAGAATTCATAGCCACATTTTTGTTGTTGATATATTTGTTACCTGCGTGATTTACTTTTTAATTTTAACATTTTTAATTTACATATTATTTTAAATATATAAAAAAAAAATGATTGTGTAACTATTTACATTTGTAGTATCTACACACAATAATAAAAACGTATGTAAATTAATTAATTTAGATAAAATATTACAATGGATTTTAACTACCGTCAAAAAGTATTAAATTAAAATGATTAGACGTACAAAATATTTTTACGTAAAAAATGAATCAATGTCTCAAATTTCTCAAAACATATTAATACTGTAGGAACTTCATACATCTACATTAAATTTAAAAAATCCACTCTCGTTTTTCATACATTTAATTACGTAAAATGAAATTAATAATTGCTCACCGTCATAATCAAATACAGTGATAATAAAATCCCCGATGCGTTGAGAACCATTTATATAAGATTTAATTGAAGAATACTTTTTTATTTCGATAAATCTTGATAAAAATTGTTAATAACACGTGCTGTTGAGGTCTGGCGGAGATTCTCAGTGAAAGTGCTTAATCAAAGAACAAAACTGATTAGTTTAATTTTCCCACAATAATTCTAGACATCGGTAGTTCTTACTTTTAATTAATTACGCTTCTACTTACTATCGAATCTACCAAAATTCACCCCACCTTAGAAACAAGCATATTAGACTCCATTAAAAATCTCATATTAAAATATATTTTTTTAAATATGTACAAGATATAGGTATCAATATATTTTTGAAACACTTTTGTATCCCGATTCTCTGTAATATTATTTTAAAGACTCAATACACATAAAAGTCAAATGACTTATAATAAAAATAAATACTGAAATCATAAATGGTATTTTATATTTGAAAGAAGTGCATGTATAATTATTGCATATAAAATAAGTAACTTCAATTTAAATTTCTTATAAACGGTGTATCGTAGATGATTGTAGGTATAATAAACCTTTTTCTATGTAATTTATAGTCCTACAAGCATTATGGGATAGTATTTATTTATTCAAGAAGATTGCGATCCTTCTTGATTACTTCCTGAAAATTCCGTTATAGAATTTATGGCAACAAATATTCATTTATTGGAAAATATTCCGATATCTTGTCAGACCCCTGAAGCTACTGATTGCGCACCTGTCTCCGAGAGGGTCTCTACTCTTAAATTCATCAACGAAGAAACCTCCTTTTAGCAATGATAATAAATTATACTCATCTTTAAAGAGAACCATCAGGTAACCAATTATGTTAACTCATCAAAAGTTATGATATTTAGCACGTATAACTGTTTTAGAATATGTCATTTATACATTTTAATTATAGTATATTTTTAATGAATATTATTGTTTTCATAGAATTTTTTCAATAAAACATTATTTGGAAATGGTGAAATTGATGTTTAAATTATAACTTTGAATGATGAGAAACAAATATCATATCATGGCAGTCATCCGAGCAGCCGCCATTACAATTGCGCATCACCCACGAATTCCTATCTCCCGGGAGCCGTATTTCACTTTTTGTCCCATAAACGGCACGCTTATTTTGAATCCTTTTATCCTTAAAGCAGAGATCGTTTGAACCCGTCGGAAATAAATTACAGGGCAGGCTTTGTTCAATAAGAGGGCACTCGTAAATCAGGATGAAATCCATTTTTCAGTACGACAATTAATTGACCGTCAGTCGTATTATGACTAACAGCCGGGAGGAATCCTTTGACGAGGGCGGGGTACTAAATCATCGCAATGAAAGAGACTCACTATGCAAAATAAACTTACTTGTGAACATTCAATACAAGCCACGTCCTATTGATTTATATAGATTTCACGGCCTTAATATAGTTAGGGTCTCCAACCGCAGAAATATGTTTCCACTGCAAGTGCTTACTTTTATTTTAAAAAATCACAAAAATGTGACCAAATTACTTATTGTACAATAAACACTTTCAAAGATACACCCTATAGATGTATTTTTCTATAAACATTTTTCAATATATAATTTGAATATTAAGAAGACACAAAACTGTGGTTACAAATTTTACTTCTACGCTAAATTCGCGTGCGATTAACTATGGATTTACATAAAAACTGAGATATTGTAATAATACGCATGTCATGGTAAGAACTTGCAATGAACGTAGAGCTGGTTAATATTATGTTTTGGTTTGGTTTGCTATGAGCTCATGATTTTGCATTGCATATTAGTTTTTCAAGTATTTAACTGTTTCTTTTGTGTAAACATCAAAACCAATCTTAAATGTCTTCTCTACTCGCTACTGATGCTGATAGATAAAAAAAATTCGTAAGTATCCATGCCTAAACTCCATATAGAAAAAAAGTATAAATTAGTATTGTATATTTATTTACACTGTTGAGTATAACAAGTCATGTATTGTTTCATATCGGTTGGAAAAAAATGATAATTTAAACAGACTATTGCTTTAAAACCGGTCGAGGTTTTATATAGAATCTGCACAAAAAGTTTTCCTTCGGAACCTTCAACACAATTGCGGAATGCGGAGGCCGCAACGGACATTACAGCAAATCTTCACGTCTTCAATTAGCATTTTCATTTGCGTTCAAGTAAGCAGTGCTCGCGAAGATCTACCGAGCCGCCTTCGTAACGAATGAAGATCTATCAAAACCACCATGTGGTGGAGATCTACATTTATCATTGCTACAACAACCGAACAATACTAACAAATTACACACATCGTGCTCACGATTTTGTTGTTCAAACACCGCGAAAAGCGCTATTATCTCGGTTGCTATTGTGAAAAGTGCGATGATTTAGTCATTAAATTTTTGAGAAATGTTCATGCAAGTACGTTGACACACTCGTGTATCATAGGTCTACGAAGTAAAATGGGTATTTTGTAATATATTATATTGCAACACGAAAAGGGTTCTTTGTATAATGGAATTATTTTACAACGTTATGCGTAGGTGTAACATATTACGGAGGAACTTCAGCAGTTTTCACGTACTTTTCCCGTTACGCAGAGTATTTCATTAAAAAACTACGCTCTTACCTTTGTAACATCTCGTAGTTTATTTTTGAACATTACAACAAACTTTATATTAAAAGCTACGAGTGAACCTTGCTTAATTAAACCAACATACATTAAAAAGTCTAAAAGCATTAAACTTTCATCATTACATCTGCCTACCGACAAATAAAGATTTTCTGAAACATGCCACAATCTAATTATATTTAAATATTATTTTTGCATCATTTAACTCAATAAGACAATAAATCTTACAAATTGATCCAAATTGCTGTTATAAAAAATATTGCCATCATTGTACGTATAGGTTTTTTTGGTAATTTTTTTTTCATTTCGGAAGCAAAAAAAACCAAACTTATTTTTACTATCGGAATACTTTTATATTTAAAGACTTGTTATTATAATAATATTATATCATAACTCTTAGGATATGAAATAGTAAATATATTATTAAAAAAATACTCCGATACGAGCGTTCAACATATTTATAGCATATTCAATTACTACCATATAAATATACCTTTCAAAAGTATTATTCAATACCGGAAGAATTAAGGTCTCCCAATTCTAGATTACATTATATAAGAGATTCAAAGAAAACAGCATCAACTAATAAAATATGTTTAATTTTTTATTGATAACATATTAAATTTTTTTCTATTTTACGATAATTTTTAATAGGGTGGATTTCATGATAATACTTACATTTTTATGTATGGTTTAAATATCATGTCTATGTAACCCTGACACAGGTTTTGGGTTATATTTAATTGTATTTTTTATTTGCAGTGTACAGAATTTTAAATGTTGTCCAAATCGATTTTAAGAAAAGCAATTAAATACACATAAATCATAGTGAGTTAATATACTATTGTATTTATTAAAAAATAGCAGTTTGCCAATCAACGCTGAAACAAAGTTGAAACAAAGCAATTCGTGTTGAATTGAACTTTAAATTGTGCTATTAGCCTCTATAAAACTTGAACTTTATTGGATTCAATTTGGCAAAACTCCTGCTGCCAATTTCCGATCATCAGTGTTTTTGAAACTATGCATGTTCTAATTTTGTTTCGTTGAAGCGATTTCTTTGTAGTTATGTGCCATTCGACACAACATTTCGACGGGACGCTCAAGTAAGCTCGAAGGAAATTGCGGACTATAGAAATGCAATCGTCCCAATGGAACAAAACTAACTGGCCGGCAAGTCTCCGTTGCATAAGATCGGGTTGCTCAACGGAGGCATATCGCCCACCGGCTGTCGGCGTTCACGCCTCAACGGTCACCGTCGGTAGGTATCTCTCTTTATAGAGGATTTCTCGTGAATCCTGTTTGTTGTACTATCGAGCGACCGAAGCCGATGGTTATTTATTAGTACAAGCCAAACAATGGCGTTAAAACGAAGGAATTATGTGACTTTGCCACTTCGCTTTATTTCCGTTGCTAGTGATTGAAAAAGTTCTAGTGAAAAAGGTTAAATATGTACTGGGTATATATTTTTTTACAGATAAAAAATCGGTTGATTGATTACATTTAAAAGTACTATAGTCTCGAACAAAGCTATTAAAAGTAGGAAATAGGAATAGTATACTCTTTAAGAAAATAAAATATTTTTTTACTAACGTTTTACCGTTACCTTGTATAGGGCGTATCACAATACGACACAGCCGCGGGGCAAAAGGTAGCAAGAAAAAAATTGTATATATTTATTTATACGTGTGTGTGTGTGTGGATTGTTAGTATTGAAAATTATTAATTTGTGTTAAAATTGTTGACTTAATTTTCTATGTGCTGTTTATATATTGTGACTTCTTCACACCCTTAGTTTCAAAGATCGACATGAATACTCAGTATATATTTCTCAGCGTTAATGTTTATACAAAAATATTTTATAAACGCACGCGATTGTTCACTTCCTGGCTCTGTGGCATTTTAGTAGCACTTGTGTTTTTTTTCCGAACCAAGAGACTGACGCGGCGACAGATTGACGAGTGAACGAGACAGTTTGGAGTTCGAAGCCCGAGCGGACGGTCAATGTCTCTGCCACGGCTGCGGAGCATTGGAAATTATTTATGACGGCACTTAAAAAGAAATTCAATACATCCGGAAGCAAAGTTAATTACAGAACACACAGTAAACGCAGTACGTACGAACTAGTCTTCTTCTGCATTGTCGGTATCGGGCAATTTAAAAATCTAATTGTTTTCTTATCGCTCATATCTTTTCATAATTTTTGAAATCTTGCTTGAATTTATCCGTTTTCCGTCCATAAAATGAAAATTTATGATAATAACAATAACTGGCTGATGTAAATTAATAGCAGAAGCGGATTACGCTGATTATCATTTTCGGCTAATACTGAAATTCACTAACGGAGAGAAAAGGAAATCGGTCACTCAAAACGAAAGTAATTAAGTAGTAAACGCTGTTACTAGACTTGGGAAATGTGCAATTTTTTCAAACAAACTGACTCAAGGCGCAGGCCGCGAGAACCTCCAATTTATTATCCATACAAATATTAAGGTTTTTTTTACTTAATATTGAAAGGAACTTTTTACAATATTACTATTTCAATATTATACTTAAAATTGAATATAACAACACACACATATATATATATATATATATATATATATATATATGTGTGTGTGTGTGTGTGTGTAATATTCGTTAGTTTTGTAATTCTATAAAGTATATTTAAAATTCGTAATTTGGATCCTCCCCGCTTTCCCCATTTTTTTGCTTGTGAATGGCTGCTATTCTGTACCCTGAACGTGTGTAAATGATCAGTAATGGAATAGTGGAGTTGTAATAATTCTGGAGGGATGTGGTCTGGAAGTATCTTGTCGAGGTGGGGTGACTCTGATATTTCTGTAGCCTGGTGCGGAAGGAGTATCAGATCTGAACGCCAGAGGTTTGTAAGGAATGGATTATTTAATAATGCTATTGGGCAGCAGCTATACTTAGACTTTTCCTTCCAATATAAAACTGCGGTGACCCACTACACTATTTTCCTTTAAGGAAACCATGAATACTGGCTCAGCATGAGTATATGCTCAGTGCAATGGTCGCCAACCTTCTCTGAAGAAAGGCAGTTGATGAAGAGGATGGTTAAACCTCACTTTGTAATGATTAAACTACAATTGAGTATTAATTGCATTTGTAAAGTAATCTCAATCTTATATTTCATAGCCCTTTAAATTAAACAATATGTTATATCATCAAAATTACTTAACATCCCTGCATTCGGACTTTGCACACGTATTACGATTTTTTACAGTGATTTGATAAAAACGCCCGCAAACTTAGTTAGCACTGAAACAGCGCACACAGCGTGTAAATTTTGCAATGCCTCCAAATGATGAAAATAGTTCCCTAATGGCTTCCCCATTGAGTCCGACACGGCAGGCGTGTGCTCGTCACGACCAGCGTACCGTTGAAAGCGAAACAATGCGAGTCAGCCGAGACGCGCTCAGCCAGCGACAGGCCCGAGGAAAAGTGTCCACTTTTTAGCCATCGCCAGCAGTCCAGAGCGAGAACTTCCTGCCGAGCCTCTCACAATGCGCGTGAAACTTTCCTAACTTTTTTTCAAAACAATTGTAACATCGCGGGTATTGCGATGACACTTGTGTGAACAGACGACCGGCGATGGCTCTCGGAACGGAGTTTGATTGATGAAGAAGATTCTAGATAATGTCTTATTCAAATCGTAATGATACATGAAAAAGATTGTTTAATTGCACGAAACAACGAAACGTGGTGTCGTTTGTCAGTGGTTGTTTTCTATTCACGCACGGAGAGGTTTTTTTTTTGTGGGATTTATTTTAAGATGTGTCATACATAAATAATTAACTATCCAATATTTTGATATCTACACCGACAAAAATAATAAGTTGATAGTTATTAAGTACATTTTTTCAAATATTGAAAATTGATTAAAGAAACTCTTAGAAAAATATTACCGTGATTTGTGTGGGATTTGAACCCACATTCTCAAGCTTACATGGCCGGTGCATTACCAATTATACCAACGAATCACTAGTACTACGCAATAATTTTTAACAATCATATCCTATAAATGAAACAACGTACTTATTATGCCAATTAAATATTATAAGTTATCAACAATAGTACAATAGTTTCAATAATCTATAAAGAAGTCATGACAATCATCTGGTATTTTATAGAAAGATAAATTATACTACAAGGATATTTTAGCCAATATTTGTCTTACTGGTTTAACTTGATTTAGAAGTTAACTTTTCTAGATATATAACTAAATGTATGATAAGATAGAAATTTTGCAGATTGACCAATAGCTCAATGTAGCTTCCCGGAATAAGGAGTTATTAAAGTCACTTTCAAAGATCTCGACTTTTAACCTCAAATAATAAAGATCTCCAACTGTAACTAGTACACTATAATTCACTTGTCATCTTTCATTTAATGAAAGTATTCAATATTTAAGACTTCAAGTAAAAAAGCGTTGAAAATATCCATTTATAAATCACGTTTTATTATTGCATCATAGAATAGTAAAGTATTTTCAAAATTCGGCAAGATTGCTTGTAGGAAATAAATTCCTGACTCGAAAATATAACGGGCGTAGAATATTGAATCGGCAATGAGGTCCCAGGTGGTGACATCCGAGTAGGCTTCCGACAGGCAATATTGTATATTTTAAAAAATCTACAAAAAATACAGGCTTCTTCTCAGATGGTATTTTTTACATTAATAAAATATTGTATAATATTTTTCACAACAATAAAAAAATAATATCATTAATTCCAATTACTCGCATCAAATAATTTTAGGTATTAGAAGGCGTAAATCCTGTTTCATGGTATCAATGTATTTGATCTTCGTTTGGAAATCAAATACAAAAACAGCCTTGATTTGGATATACTTATATTATACTCAGCACTTCGAGTGCTGAGTATAATACAAGTAACAATTATAACTGTGATTTACATTATTTACAAAGAGCCATATAATATAGTTAATTACATATTAAATTGACCGTAATTACCGCTTATCTACGTGGGCATCTATGCACCTGCTTTTACGAATTTAATTTGTATTGTGGTATAAATGCCGATGCGAAAATATGTTAAATTTATATTTCGTCACACTTAATTTCCATTACGTCTCTACTAAAACCACAAAAGCGAGAGAACTGTAATTATCTTAGTGTAAATGGCTACTTTAATATTTATTCGTTTGCATGAGCGTCAATCTTTTGACGGATCATTATTCGCATGACTTCCCACTGGAACTTGAAACAAATTTACGGAGAATTATCTCCGAATAGGCACTCCAGGCGACTTCGAGCTCGTTGTAGTTTAAATATTGAAAGAATAAAGCGTGGGTATGTTTTTACGGCTGTCGAGCACTCCAGCAGGAGAGCCGCTTCATGTGCATCCAAAGCCTTTTTGGCCGATGACTCGCGACCGATGTCAGAGGAACTATAGCCCAAGAAGAAATAATTATAAATCCGTTTGTTATAAAAGTATTAATTATATATCCGTTCCCAAATTCAGCAATCATGCTGTCAATTACGACTTTATTGACAGGCGCTTGACAGTCACATAATCCACGATCTACTTTCCTCCTATCATTAATTTCGTTTTTAGGCATCTCTTACATGTGTTCGGTTTATGCCAGTTTTCTAGACTAAGTAACCTCTTTAAAGTTTTTTTTATTCCCATCATGTCGTTTTCAATCGTATCTCTTCAATCAATCTGGCGTATATTCTTTTATCAGTCCACATATTCAAGTTTGCATTAAAAATATGGCGTTAAATTAGAAATAAGCATATTAATTTTGCTACGAAAATACTGGTGTTGTCGAACCGCCAAATTATGGGAAAATGAAATGATGAAAATAAAATATAAGATAAAAAGATCAAGTGAAAAAGAAAACACAAATACCACAAGATAAAAAAACAAGATTTTAAAAAATACATTTTAAGTTATATATTTACATAGATAAAAAAATCCTCAACTAAGAATTTATAAGTAATGTTTTGTATTTTCATTAAATGTAATATATTTTTTAATTTTCTTGCAACTTGTTTCGCCAACATTTTAGGTTGCCAGGTTGGCAAAGCTAAAATGTTCAATAAAAAGTGGGAAAATCCAAAAATATCAAATAAAATATTTTATTGCATATTCCAAGATAACTAACAATTATTTTTGTAACTCACTAGTTTATAGTTCCTCCAAGGGTTCAATACTCGACAATCGCGAGTAGAAATTCGGTGGTTTCGCTCCATTTCACAAAATTTTCGACCAAGAACCCCTCTTCGCGGGGACTCCTCTCCTCAGTATCAATGAAATGAATCATCATTTTTAAGTCGTAGCAAATGGAGTTTCGCGTGCCTTACTTATTTATTTTTTAACTAAAGAAAAATTGCTTCGTGTTCTAATTAAAACTGTTAAAATAATGACTCAGAATTGGTGCAGTATTATCTTAGTTATTATCGGATATGAACATTAATTTGAACAAACATTGTTATCGATTACTTTCATTGCCAACTTTATCATATCTCTGCAATGGCCACTTATAATTATTGCACGAAATATATGTAATATTTATGATTAATATGATATTTAATAAATTTTCTAAATTTACAAAAATATTTTAGGAAAATTAAAAAAATATTCAATATTATTAGTTATACGAGTATTCCTTGCTTTTGTTTCCCAACTGTAAATATTACAAAAAAACCATTAAACATATTTGAGCTGAGTATATACAATTTCATGTAATATCATATTGTTGACTGTTTTAAGTGATATTTTCGCAGTGTTTTTCTTATATATAAAACAATAAATATTTAACTCACCAAATAACAAATTTACTTCTGTAAGCAAAAACTAACAAAACAAATCATTATTTTTAAAACACTCATTTAATTTTTAAACTAACCTCGCTTCTCAAAGTAATATTTTTTTAAGTAATTTTTTAAAGTAACATATTATAAATGAACATTTTGGCAATTTTACAATAACATATATAATAAAGAGATTTTATAAGGTTTTTAAAAAAATGGTAACGTTTCGTTTACGAGAGATTAATTATTTTTTGGAATTCAACTGTGGTAAAGACTCTGGATTTATGAATGAAATTAATGGTTATAACTTTTGTAAATTAAGCCATTTTAAACAATTCATGGGATTACACACCTGAAATTCAACTAAATATGAGTATAAAATCAGAAAACGTATCAGGATAGCGTTTAAGTGCAAAAGTCATTTAGAAGGATAAAAAAGTCTAACCATCGTCAAGGATATAAAAGTGTAATTAGTAAATTCTCTGCGGTGTTAAAACATTAACTTAAATTTGAAATAAAAAAAGCTTTTTATTAACAGGAATTTGCAAAATTGATATATATATATGCACAGAATAATAAGCGCATTATAAAAATAAAAACAGATACGATAAAAAAACCAACTCGAAGATATTTTTAATATTTTATCATGAAAATGAAGGAGAGCTTGTCATGGTGGTAGCATTAGGGGTGAAGAGCCGTAAGCATGGTCGTCTGCAAGACGAAGCGGTGCAGTTTAAAATGCAACCAGCGCATCAATCTCACAGACGCTTAAATTGCTCTAGGGTGATCCACAGGAATGAGAAAAAATATAGAGAAATGCAACCACTAAAGTCAACCCATCTTTTTCAGCTGAAATGAAAAAAAGACTTAGAGAGATGGATAAAGACAGATAGAAAGACATTTCGTTTTGTAAATCAATTTTATACCAATTCTATAAATCAAAAGCATATTTAAAACTCGTATATAATCTGAAAAAATTATATCTTTGTTTGTCTTGATACGTATACGGCATTTTTCTAAAAAAATCCCTTAAAACCTGTATTAGAGAGGAACTTTTTTTCTTTGGACATTCAAAAATTTCTTGCTGTTAAATAGAAACATTAAAAAAATACTAGCCACCTGACAAATTTGATTATTGTTTAACCACGTCTAAAATAAGAAATAGACAAATATATATTTTTTAAAATATATATTTGTTACGAAAACACATGAGAGATAGATTATACCCATGATATTATTCCATCAGATTTATTCCCACAAAATGTAGGTAGGTACAATTTACCTGGAATACTAACCAAGCCAGTCCTCACTAATGACCAGTAAATTAAGATTCTTCATTATTAAATTACATTAATGCGTAACGGATGTACAAGAACGGTGTCCATTAAACGCAGGTAATTAAATGTTTTACAGCATAAAGTAAAAGTGTTCTACATTGCGGTATTAAGAGGAACCATTAAAAGGTATTTTTTACTCAAATTAAATCCAGCCGTCTATAATTATCAATATTAAATCACAGTAATACGAACAAGTTTTAAAAATCATAATTTGCTTCAGGAATGAAGAAGTGGGGGAGACTGAAAGACTTAAAATACCAGCACTTTTTCTCACAATTTAACAGTATTTAAGTTTAGTATTTTTTAAAGTTTATTTTCATATCCGGTGTCAAATTGAACATGCAAAAGACTAAAGATCTAAAAAAACTGGAACGTAGTTATCTATTTATTTTAAAATTAAATTCAGCTTACTGCTGTGTTTGAAGAAGCATTTAATATTTGTTTGTAATATTTAAAAAAAATTGTATCAAGAGTACACTTAACGAATTTGTGTCAATATATATTAATAAAAATATGTTTTTATATATATTTTTTTATGTTTTGATATTTCTACGGTGCATGGTATTCCTTACCTTTGGAAAGAGAGTTAGCCATCTCGAATTGGTGGATAAACACATCATCAGTCCAGTACAACTTTGAACCTGATCACAAAAGTACCTAAAAGTTCAAGTGTGACAGTAATTTGTTTATGTGGGGCGATCTATTTACATAACATTAACAACGTCCAAATAAGTCAAACATGTGGCACAAGCTTAAACTTACTTCCCGTCGTACTCCGTCAAAGTCACAGTCTACTCCCCTTTGCAATTTGCCTATTAGTTGGCACGGCTGAGACCTCTAATCAATAAACTACAGTCAAATTTTAGCTTTTATTGCTAAAATAATACAAATCAATAGTACATTTATCAAAAGCCGTTAAAGCGCTAAAACATTTCGTTTAAATTGGTTGAAGTTGTTGAATATATTAAATGATTGCAACGGTATAAGATTTTTATTCAAATCGGTATACCTCTAATGCAAATTGTAATTAAAATCTCGTGACGGTAGGAAGTTAGCGTGAATTTTATTTTAAAGAAACTCGCACCATTATAAGGAGTGATCTAGTCATGATGGTTACTGATGACAGCTTCCCTTTTTCTGGAGTAGCTGAGAGGGATGGTGAAAAAAACGGGTGGAATTTACGTATAATGAGTCTGTGACACAAATATACAGATGTCATTAAATAATACAAAAGTACAGTGTGTTTTTGAATCACATTCAGAAAATCAACAGAGACTGAACGGCAGCTTGGATTTGCGGTAATCCGTCAGCGGCACATTGATATAACAATTTCGTTTTAACGTTTATTCGAGGGCTTAAAACGTCGGGCAAAAAAATAAAACAATAATAAAACGCGTTAAAAAGCCTGTTTTTCGAGAGGCAAATTTACCAACGAGCCTGGCAGTAATTGGGTCTTGTTATAAAATTTTATTTGGCAAATATTCCTATATCACTCTGGGGTGCGTTAGTGCGGGGTCCTGCGTAATATAACTGTCATACTTGCCCCACACGTTCAGGCAAATTAGGTCGGTCCCTCTTACGAATTTGCTCGGGCAACTTCCTAACGCAGGCCTAAGTTTCGGATTATGTCTTATGATATTATGATTTATTAAGCATATTGTGTAATAATATTTGCTGCTCTCTGTAGCACTTCCAGTTAAAGTTGATACCGTATCGGGCTTGTCGGTTGTTTCAAGTACTCACTATCGCAGATTACATGCATTATTTAAAAATATTTTTCAAACAGTCTCGATATTGCGTACAAGGTCACAATCACACACGAGTTTACGATTGGGCATTACTCAATAAAGCTAAAATTGAATTAATGTTTATATATGAAATATGTTATCAGTTTAAATACTCTTTGTGTAAAAACAACACATTAACGAGGAAAAAAATCCGCCTGATTTCCAGTAAAAGTATTAGTTTAATGAAACATTTTTGTTAAATAAACTTTTCGATTTCATAAAAACAGGTGTAACGCGATTGTACCCATTAGGGATTAATATAACAAACATTGAAAGATTACAAACAATTATTTTTTTTTTAAATTCGAGGTTGTATATATATATATTTAAAACATTGTAAATTTATCGTTTATAATTTATATTGATTTTATGCTGTGAATGAATTTCAGTTGGAGTTGGACGATGTAAGCGTAGGCGCTCAGGCATGATGCAATTGACTACTTTTTGTGACTCCTAATAGTTCCTGGAGTCATAACATACATAATTATTTTAAAACTACGAATGGCACAAAAAGCACAGCTAATTTTTTGTCGAAGAATTGAATTTACTATAAAAAAAAAGATTAAGTACAAGGCTGGAATCCTAGCGCGTTACGCCTAACTATTTTCTGATGAGCCTCGATTTATTTGCTGGAAGTTAAATAACTGAGCACTGCAAATACCGCAGGTTCGCCGCAATTTTGCTCTTTGTTGGATGTCGGACAAAAAAGCACTTATTCTGTACCGGGAACAAACAACACCACCTAGAATACAAGGCCCGATAGGCCTATGACGACACATACAATAGGCGAACATGTTTTCGGGACTAAACATACATTTGCGAGCATATGAAGGGTTCCAAATTGTATGTTATTTTATAAAAGTTTGGAAAAGCAACTCAACCATTGCAGCATAAATTTTAATTAAATTAATTCAAATTAAGTCATTGTTTGTTTTGGTAGACTGAAATAAGAGTATCATTTAATTTTTTTAAGGTTGCAATATTTCCGCATTTACAGCTGGCTTGTGAATTTGACGTCACAAGTCCAGCAGCTAGCCTCGGAGTCTAGGTGGTGCTGGAGCAAGCCGGTGTTTGTCACTGGAGCGAGCGCAACTCTCCGCGGCTTCCCTGGGCGGAGACAGCCCCGGGATTCCATCATGGCGGCGGCGTTTATCGCGCCCGTGTTTACCCCAACGGGCTAATGGCGACCTTAGCGAGATGTGATTGCCGGCTGCATAACGCGAGCCTGAGCGAAAATGGAAATTGAATGATAAATGCCCACGCCGCCGCGTAAACGTTTGCGGAATTGATTTCTATGGAACTGCATAACAGGCATTGGACCATTATCGTAGCCAATTTCATCGAGCTTCCAATGGCTAATCGTTCGAACATACTAGCAAATCAAGCACGCTTTTGGTTGCCGACTAGTTTGCTGCACCTCGGACAAGTAAGCAGCAGGAAAGAGCAAGAAAGTCCCTGAAATTGGTTCCTGTGCGGGAATCGAAACATTAAAGTACCGAAAACTGGAATCAAAATAAACTCAAGCTAAAACTTTTAATTACGTGGCACCACATAAACTAGATAATCTAAACTGACAAATACTACTTTTAATCGAGAATCCGCTCCCTTTACCTACATATATAGATATTTTTGAAAAATTACTGAAATAAATAACTAAAGGAGATGTGTACGAGTATATAAGTCATATCTTTCGTGAACAAAAATATATGTTTTTTTTTGAGATTTTAAAACACGGCTCAATTTATTTAATATCTGATATAATTTAAGCTTTACTTATATTACGTTCTATTTTATAATTTTGTAAAATTAAAATATACCGTTATTTTCAGACAAATTACAGTTTAATTTATGCTGAACTCTGGGCCGGCTTAAGATTTTAATGCGCCCGAGCCTAATAATGAAATGGGTCGAAATTATGAAGTAAACACATTAACCTTTTTAATGTTTGTGTTTGTTTGTACGTCTGCATAATGGTTTCTAAAATCTGAGAAATAATTTTTATGAATGTCGTTCGTTGTAAAAACAATTTATTAGCGGTTTTTGTAATTAGTTATTTAAGTTGATTTCATTTTAAAAATACTTCTTTAAACTATACTTTTAAATACTACGGTTTTGGGTTATTTTATGACCGACAAAAAAACTACTCACATTGAGACATGCAAAACGATACGAATTATTAATTATTTTGACAAACTTGTTACAAATCAAAATTGATGAATATCTAGGAGACTGTGGTACTTTAAATTAAGGGAGCTTTCGCATTGCAATGCTTGACGCAGGATTAGTCCCCCAAAAAGAAAAGATTTATAATCTTTTATTTTAAATTTTTGCTCAGCTGCAGAGATTGCTTGAATTTGAGAATAAAAGCTCAATTACGACGGGACGGCTCTTGTCTACGGCAATCATCCAGTTACTACAGGCGGACGTCCTCGGCTGTTGGTTACCCGGCGCGGTTACAGGACAGTCACCCGCCGCGCTTGTTGGCGCACACAAAGCCGGGCTGACTGATGGCAACGCACGCGCCCGCCAGTTCCTGGTACGGGCCCGGCCGAGTGGCATTCTAATGCGGGCCTGGACTCGCCCCATGCGTGGAGGTATGATGATGGACGCTCTCCCGGGCCCGCGGAGACCAGCACTCGCTGAACCGGAACCCGTGAACCGAGGCATCCGAGCTAATGAGATACGCAGGAAAAATCGAGGCTCGGGACGGCCTGCTAGTATGAGCGCTGGCGATATACGCGGTGTCTCAAAACTCATGCTATCGATCACAAATAAATATCACTGGCTTCTCTAAAAAACAAAATGTTTTAAAAAAAATAAAAAACTAAATTTTTTAAAATATTTAAAATAAGTAATTAAAGAAAAAATGTACCCGAGAAGAAAAATGCCAAAATTTACTTTTTTTAAATTTTATTTGGTTTCCTTAGGATTAAATCGTATAAAAATCGATTGAGCACATAAAATATTGATATTCTTTCTTTAGAAAAATATTCAATTTATTTATTAAGGTAAAACCAATAAATGCGAAAAATAAATTATCCGAAGATGTGAAGGAGCTTTATGGGGGGGGAGGGGGGGTAAAATCTGTATGGTAACTTTTCTTGCGGTTTGAGAATATACATCGGTGGGCTTTAAAAAATTCAATAGACTCGATAAACTTCTTTTTCATATTTTCTAGGCACGGCACCCGTATAATGGAAAGTACACGAGCTCGCACGCACTCATCTGTGCATGATAGATGATGTTTTCATATTAAAATGAATTTTCTATTTTTTCTTACAATATTCTTATTTTTCGCGTACCCCCGAGATAAATATTTTTGTGATACAAAACAACGCAAAAACTATACTATAAATATATTAAAAACATTACAAAGTAACATGCTTTTGATGTTGAAATTTATATTCTTTTTGATTTAATTTTTTGCTCTTTTGCAATTGCGTGCTATTTTTGAACTGCTTTGTTTTTAAAATCTTTTGTTCAGGTTTATAGTAAAAAAACCTGTTTTAAAGCCTTCTACAAATATATGCTGTGTATAACGCGAAAATTATGTAACAATTATTTGTTAGGATGAAAAATGCTCCCATTATATTAATGTAAAAACAAATCAGCTTTTAATTGACAATGTATGTTTTTCCCCTATTAACAGCTAAAATCATCCGTATTGCAAACGAGGTTGCAACGGATTGAAGCAAAACTCGAATTTCGACCGAGTACGTAAGCTCTAATTCGCAAGCACGTTCAACGAACCCCAATAATTCCATCGGACCCAAACTTCAGATAGGTCAAAACAAGATCTCAACTAAAGTTTATTTTAGTACCCCAACGACAGCCCCTGATAAGTTCAAATAATTCACCTTATTCGAGGGCCAGAGCTCCAGAAGGAATTTTTTATTTGATTCGAAACAAATCAAAGTCAATCGTTAAATTCTTTCGGAATTCTATCTTTGTGAGGACTGGCAACAATCAAAGTTTAATCTTCTAGAACACAATGAGATATTAAATCTTATTTTAAGATTATTGTGACGGCGCAAAAGTATACGATGATTGCTATTTTATTATGTACGTTCATCTTAGAAGGCAATAACTGTCTCAAAGAATCTACGTTGATACAGGACCGAGGCAATCGTGTGAATGTATATACATCACGCATGTTTTAATATAATATTTAATTGAATAATAAAGCTTCGTCACGAAAGCTGTCGTGTGAGTAATAACACATTACATACGAAATTGTATAATTATTTAAAAGATATTTTATTTCACATAATATGCAATATATACGCGTATATGCAAAATTATATTTTTCAAAAAAACTCGAATTCTGAAATTATTCAAGGCAAAGGAAAATCTACGTCTTGAATAAATCTTCTGTTAAAATGTATTATATGAATATTAACGCGTTCATTACTGAACGCGGATTGGAAGAGAGTATCAGATGTATTTTTTAGGTTTATTAAAAAATATATATACTCATATATCATCATATATCATCATTAATCACAAATTATTCAGTAAACATCGATGGATATAAATAAAAACAAATATTTTACAGTGTTCGCAGCAAAATAAAAATTACCTTGATTCTATTATTTAAAAGCTGAGACATATATTTTCATTTATATTGTGAGACATTAAAATTACAGTATATTGTAAATTATATTGCTTTATTACTGTATTGTCGTGAATCTGAATAGGCCCTTTATAGTGATATCTATTTAATTAATTTTTAAGAAATAGTCAGGCTTCCCTAGCAAACGCATGTTTTACCCGATGTCCTAACTTTTCACAAATTCAGCACAACAAATTCCCAGGGTCATAGATCTTTCGGCCCCTCCTTGCCTGAAAGTGTCCTTCTTGATTTACCTCTTGTATCTTTATATTTCGCCCCTGCGTTGGCGAGCTCGGGGCGCAAAAACGTGCCGCAGAACTAAGGCCAGGGCAAACTTAATATAGAGGGACAACTTTTTTGAAGAGTCGCTCGGCAGCGTTAGATTCGGTCTTCGGCAGAGCTTACGAAGGGATTTGCGATGTTTTTATCGTGTTAGGCCAGTTTTATTTTGAGGTTGACAACCCGTTCTGCGGCGAGGCCTTTTATTATTGATGACGCGTCCGGAAGTAGTAAAGCTAAAGGAAATTCCTCCGCAAGTTTTTAAAGCTTTAGAATCGCATGTAAATTTAACGAACGCTGATAAAAGAGGCCATAAAAATGACTGTTTTTTTTTTCGTATTGAAGATTTATTATAAAGTTGTCGATATTTTAAAGAATATAATAAGTCACAAATATATACTTATTGAAAAGATTTTTGTGAAGTAATTTTTGATTACCTGATGTACTTATCCTGTTATATTTATTATAACAAACTTATTGTATTTTTTATATTATTTCTATTTTGAATAATCATAAAAATATCCCTTGAAAATAGAAACACGTATTGATTGCATAATTAGAATACGTAGTTTGGATATTTTTATTAAATGTAAAATCTGTTATTAAGATAAGAAGACGTTGACACGCAACATATTACTAGCTTTTAAAAGGAAATGACAGAGTTTTAATTGTAGTAGCAGTGTCATTTGAATGTCAATCTCCTGTTGCAAACAGAAAAAATATAATTACAAAACTACCCCCCTTCACAGGGAAGCGGTAGAATTACTCACGCGAGACAAATTACATAGAAACGTCACGTATTACTCTGCACTAACTGACTGGAATCGGCAGCTGTGCGGACCAGTCTTTTAATAATAATTATCCAGCCTTCTCCAAGTTTTTCCACCTCGGCAGCGTGCGCCCCTCAGCCTGCAGTTAGCGAGAGGACGTAACTGTCCCTAGAAGGATAAGTATGTAACTGAGAATTAATTAATGCTGCCTCCTTTAGTAGTTGAATAATAAAGAAATATTTCTTGAGGTATGTTGACGTTCCTGGTTGGCAAGATTTGTGACTGTATGTCATTGACTCTTTCTAATTCTCCAACATTATTTCTATAATAACAAAGTTTTTAAAAGAATTACATCATTTTCATTATATATATAAATCAATTAGAATGCCCGTATATATGTTGCTTTGTAGATTTTTCGGTTTTAAATTTGTCGAAAATGTGTGTCGTAGTTAATTTAAAATACTTTTTATAATGATTTTATTGTTTGCTTTTGTCTTTTTTAAAAAAATTAAAAATTCAAGTTAAAAAAAAACAATTTTGAATTCAACCCTGTTTTGCGTGCTAAGTGCAGACTATTTTATTTTTGACGTATTTTCCAGCAATAGACATCGAAAAGTTTTAGAAATATTACTTTCTTTATTCTAGCTGGCAGTCTGAGCTGGGACCGAGAGAGTGCAGAAAAGTGGTTAAAAGATGTATCGCATGCCCGTTGAATGTTGAAAATGAAAGATGTTCATAGAGCAATATTAAGAAAAACTTTTACTGCGCCTCATTATTATGCTGAACACATAAACATATTTAATCATTAAAAAAATCATGTCTCATGAATGTTTAAGTGCTACAAATTGTGTTTTATTTTCGGTTTTTATAGAATCATAACTCTGCAAGAGAAACGTTTGTTTGAAAGTTAATAGGAGCATTAAAAAATATGTTTTGCATAAATAATTATGCTAATGTTTATTATCTCAAAGTATGAGTTCTCTAGTACGCCATGCATAATCGTACAATATCAATACTTAGTAATATTAAGCACGTTCTTACGCACGACTAATGTCATACTTCCACGCACATCGCCGATGTGGTGAAACATGTAAGATGATAGTAATAAGAAGTAAGTTTCTCTTATCTTCTTTCAATACTGCTAACGCTGTGGAGATTAATATAAAACGCGATCATCGGTAACTTAATAACAAAGCGCTTAATGACATGCTATCGATTATATAGACTCGGCCACCAGCAAGTAAGGACGCTAGATTTACATGCATTCAACATTATTAAAATAACTTAAATATTTTTTATTTAAGCAATTCTTCTGAATATTTAAAAAGCTAAACAACGCCAATGCTCTCGCTAACCTAACCTAACAGTTTATAATTTGATAAAAAAAATGATTACTCCAATTTTTACTACAGTATACATCCACTTATCCGTCCTGCAAAATGTAAAAGAATATGAGCTCTCTAATAAAACAACTAGTTTCTTAGATAACACCAATCTTTTAGTAAGCGTTAACTACGTGGTAGTGGACACGGAGTTTGTGATGGCATTTTAAAGGTCAATGTATACATTTGATTTTATATGTTGATCAGGAGGTCTGTTTGATTCCCAAGGGAATTTTAATTTTATGATAAGAATCTTTCAAATTTGTTGAACAGATGATGATATCCGGGCGAGGCGCGGTGGGATACTTATATACCGAGAGCAGTGCGTACATACATAATTCAAAACGTTTACATTTATTTATGTATACAGAATGTCCTGTAAGCATGTTTTCTGGGTCTATCTATAAAATTTTGGTTATATTTTTAAGATATAACGGGTTGTTTTTTAATTGAATTCTAGAGATACATTATTGAGAGTAACTTTTTAGGAGTAACTGCTAGGCAAAGAGCCTGGCAGAGCATCTGCTAGCTTTCCCAGGGACTTATTAACTTATTCAACAGCTATGGCTTATTTTCTCGCAACGATGGCTGTTTGTAGATGTTGACAACATTGCAGGACCTGTATGACATTTATAAATGGTAATACCGATGTTACTTTAAACTAATACGATTAAAATTACAGTTGGCGGGAATAAAATTCCACCTTTATAAACAGGAAGTCGTTAGTCCCTTGGAATGTCAATCGGCCGAAAGAACAGGACGCCCCGAGCTCATGCCGGGAACGCGTTGCAGTGCAGGGTGGCGAGACATCATGGGAAATAAAAAGTCTTTCTTTAATTATAAATTTAACACATTAGAAAAAATTGTTTCATTTGTTTTTTTTTAGTTCAATTATTGTAATTGCAGTTTTCCTAGGCGTATTGGTGTATTTCCTATGGCCGTGAATTTATACGGCTGGGTACCTTCATCCAGCAGCAGCTCCGCCGTCTTCAGCCTTCACGGCTGCCGACGGCGCAGATGCATCGAGCTGCGGGCGATCTTCGCAACGACTCTGATTAATGCATTCGATGCAATGAAGCGCAATTTATCCGATAGTCCCATCTCAGATTTAACTACGGCCGCTCGATTGGCCGCCGTCTATTGGAGATAATGCTCCCGCCTGGATCTATACATCATTCCGCTATCGTCTGGCTAACGGCTACTGCATGCTGCGTTCTTCATCCTAGACGTGCCCTGACTGTAGATCATGATGTGCGTCTCTACATGTAGACATCGTGTGGAATAATGCAACCGCGTATTAGGCTAAAGTACTCGTAAGTGAATACATATTTGAAAGTGAAGCTTTCAAGCATGAGGAAAAAGAAAAATAGAATAGATTAATAGTTATGACAAATAATATAAAAGTGCCCATAAATAATCCCAGCTTAAAAAAAATATATGATAATGTCCGCTTCTTAATTTAACAATGAACATTTTAAGCGTTTTTATTTTCATGATTGGTACTTTTAGTACAAGGCTACAGAAGCATTTAAAACAACAAAAACTAGTTAAAATATATTTATGAACAGGTATTTAGGTAGATATATTAAAGTAATCATCAAAAATTTCAATGTCGAATGAAAAGCTATTAAAAAAAAAACAGGCGCCAGGTAAAAATATAAAAGTCATAAGAAAGAACGCGTAAAGAAGGTCATGTAGAAATTATAAATATTCACAATAATGCCAGGTTGCTCAGTTAACAAATCATCGTTTTTACTGTAAAGATTTAAAAGATAAAAAAAATATTTTTTGAAGATATAATGTTGTTAACGTGTGCTGTGTGTACAGCTACATGGTGGTTACGATACTTTCCTCTCCAGCTTCGATATAAATATGATGGCAGATAACCATCCACGTTTTCGCTCGTGATGTATTTATTAGGCGCATGTAAATCCGCGTAGTACACGCAATTATGAATCTGAGGTCTCTGCCTAATAATCTCGGTGGCGAGGAGAGCCTGCTGAAGAAAATTGTAAATCAAGTCTCGGGGTAGCTGAGATGAAACTGAGCCGGGAATGTAAATGTGGTTTCTGCGGTCTAAGTAAGTCTCGACTATTCATAACTGTTTTTCAGCCTGACTGTGTCTATTTGAAGCTTCAACGCCAAATTTGTTTTAATGCCCCAAAGACCGAGTTAGCTGATTAGCAATATATATTCAGCCTCACCATGGCTAGTTGGGTAAGCAATCTTATTCATAGTTATTTCTGGTAACTTCATCAAGTCTAATTTTATTTCAAAGTAGGTTAATTTTATTCATTGTTTTTTATTATTAAAATAATTACTCGTAGTGGGTGTAAGGAAGAATGTTTGATGCTAAATTAAAAAATAAAATCTAACTGATTTTTCTTTAAATATGGATATTCATTATGTTGTATCCGTTTTATGTAGAAGTGCTATGTTTTATATTTTAAATATTATCTATGTAGGTAATCGTAAATTAATTCTTATATACATATTTATAATACAATTATTATAAAATAATGTTGATTATGACAGAGGTATAATAGTGTATTATAATAATTAAGTTAACGCAATATTTTAGGATTACAGTGTGTAATAAATCGTGCTATGTTAATTTGGCTTATTTAAAATAATAATATTTTAATAATATTACTTTAAACGATAACATCATTAGTTAAAAATACTTTTGATAATTTATTTAATGATTATATTATTACGTATTTTGAAATCCAAAAAAGATACACTCACAAAAGATAACTACTTTAATATAAGAAAACTGATGAAGATGTAAAAATTTCACTACTTAAAATATGAACTCAGGGAACGCAACAGTGATAAAAATCAATCATGGTTTCAATTAATCTAGATATTTCAGAACATTGAAAATAATAAGTACTATTTAATTCTACATTTTAAATAATACTTTCTAAAGTTCCCAACCGTAAAAATTCATATTCAAAATAAATCACTTGAAGATTGATTTCTGATGATTTCCTATTAGTAATTATAGTTTTCAATTTTTTTGTACGTATTTAAGAAGATTTCAATTAAAAGTAAATATCATTAACGGTAAAAAATAATAAAACTGCATTTAAATTATATCTGTATGATATTAAACATACATATCAAAATGGCTGAATCGCTGTGAAACATGTTGATCTTTGCAAAAATTCGGACTCAAGATTAAGTCAGAGACTCTTAAATATTGATATTATTAACAATTTAAAAAAAATCAAGGCAATTATTTTACAACATAAATATATTACACTACACTATTTACAGAATCGGGACTCGATAAAACATCCCTTTTTTTGTCATTATTCCTGGTTCAGCCCTTAGATTGATTAGGTCTGTGCGGTTACAGAGAACCTTTCTGAGTCTTTCATCTTTCCGAGTACAAATTCTTTGGACATGTGGAAATACTAGCTTATTGATATTTGACTTATATCCTTCAACATGGAGTAGTACGACTAAGATGGAAAGGATCACTGTTAGTTGAAATAAAAACATTTTATGTAAAACCGTTACTTTACGAAAGAATATTTGAAATCGCTTTGTAGTGTAGTGAAGCAAAAATATTGTTTAATTTTCTATATCGATTAAAAACTATGAATTGAAATAAAATAAAACAGGTTTATAACAGGTTGTCTGTATCCCGGAGACTCATCACGCAGGACACAGTCGTGATTCCCAGTAAACGCTTCTTACTGCTTGCCCACCTGCTTATTTTTAGTCACTTTTTCCCTAAAATATCTAACTGACAAATACTTAAAACATGATTTCAGTTAGTGACACGAATCGGTAGCGCTCACGACAATCCTGAATACTTAACCGAGAAGCTAACCGTTTCATGCAACGTCATTTGAATAAGAGTTTTTTTTGCGGTTTTTTGCTTATTCAAGTAAACACTTAAGCAGTCTTCTCACGAACACGTGTACAGTAATCACGTGGTTAATGCATTATTTCACGAATTGCGAGTTCTTACTCACTGCTTGTTATTTTTGTTTATTCGAAATTGATAAAATACCCGCGGTTGGATTAATTTCAACCCACGATTACTTAAATTTTAATGTAGAAAATTGCGTTATGTATAAAGCATTCTTGAACATAGAATCAGACTTCGTTTTTATGTCTTATTACGTTCTTCTGCTTTCTAACAGAATAATAAGTTATATTTGGTTTAAATATATAATATGTACATGAAAATAATGTACGTAGCTAACACCATTAACTGATTTATGATTTGATGTATTTGATTGCTGTCTGTTAGAGAAAATATAGAAAATCAATTTAAAATAATTAAAATTTAGAAAAATTTGTAGGTTTATATTAAAGCCTGAAATTTATTAAATTTCCTTTACTTGAATTCATACATATCTAATTTAAATGCATATTTTGGCGTCACAAACGTAAGATAGTAAAAACACGCTTAAATTTTTAACAACTATTGATTGTGTAAATAAAATATGATTATTGAATAACCCTTTAATTATGTGTATATATTTTTACATTCAAAGTATTTATGTGGGGTTCATTTTTTCTTCAATGGGGCGTACAAAATCACCACAGATAGGGCCTATACAATATTAATCTTCCTTCAAATTCTCTTTGGCCCAAAGATGCTCTGCTAAAGTCAACATAAAATCACTAATTTTTCTTTGCAGTTGATGAAACCCACCTGTGTTTTATGAGAGCACTAAGTTGCGAGTCGCATTACACATAGGCGAAATATTAGATTATACATTCTTTCAGTAGTCGGTAATTGCAATCAAGAGTGTTATTGTATCGAACTCGCTACCTTAATCAATTTTAATAAAAAAAATTGGTCAAACTTCATACAGGTAGATGCTAGTGCAGCCTTCTACAGTGTCATTTTTATTTGTGTAACTGTTGCACTATATTTAGAGTATTTTTATGAATGTGTAATTTTCTGAAAAACGGGTACGTCTTATTTGTAACGGATTGTTTTTGAGGTTAATTCACATTGGGACTAATGCGTAAATCGTACACCACTTATTGATTTTTAACTGGGCTGTTGTATTACGTTTCACCACTAGTTACGTATGTAAATAATTCATGTAAACAATGTCATCAGGTCATCGTAACTGTTCGGGTTGGGTTTGAATACATTTGTCGACTGTCATGTACGGCGGCGGTCGGGCGACGATTTCCATCAGACTGTGATGATTATATGGCCGCTGATTTAGCACAAGAAACAGTGAGTACTTCAATCACAACTTATGCGAATTGTTATTATTCGTTTGGTGAATCATTATCTGATTTCTTGCGTTGCTAAGCTGCGTTACCGTAATCGAGTTAATTGTTATTTGCATACCAAAGACATGATGACATCCTTTTGTGACTACTTGCATTGTTTGTAAGTTAACGCTAAATTATGATAGCAGATAAGCTTTTAATATAATGAATATAACTACTTAAGTATTAGTAATAATTGATCAATTAATTAAGAACGCAATATTTAACCACAGTTTTATAAAACCACAAAACTATTAGTAATTTGATGAATAATGTTTTTTTGCTAGGCTAAAAACATTTCCTTACATAATGCAATGGCTTCAGATTTTAGAAATGTTTGATGCTTCATCACGTAGAAAATCGTTAAATTAAACCACCTATAAAGAAATATCATTTTTATAAACAACAAAAAAAACACACGTTCAATTGCTTCTTATCTCTAGATACATTTAAAAAAAACATATTAAAGTTTAGATATTACTAGTCAAACATACAAAAACGAAAATATTTGTGGATACGTTTAAATAACTAACTTAAATGTGTGCCCCTTGAGAACGCTGCCATTTAAGGCCTGTATTATTTTAAACGCTATTTAAATTATTTCTGTAAAATATTAACCATAACAAGACGTGAGACTATGTGGATGTACCAGATTTGAGATGAGTTTCTGCTCTGCGACCGTATTGGCAGACATCAGTAACTGTTCAGGCGGAGAGTGTTCGCAGACCGCAAAACATATCACAGTGTGATCTCTCATAATAAGATGCCAATATAGTTAAAATATCAAATACTTTATTGTGCGGTGGCTGTAAGTCTTATGGGGTGAAGATATATAGTATGTAAGTCACCAGGTACTAGTTTGCGGTGAGGAGGATGAGAGATCCGAGTATCTGAGACCCGGCGAGCTCGACAAAAACTTATTCGTCGGGGGTGGGAAAATGTCCCACTGGATTAAATCTTCTGATTAAATTGTGCTTAGGTAATTTGATGCATAACAATGACTATCGTTAGCAGAGTAATTTCTTACCGTATCGTGCACAGGGCGGCCTTTCTAATAACCAGAGAGAATCTCACTGAGATTAATCGCTGCTGAGTACGTAATCATTAATGTGTGTATAAATTGTAATACAACAAACATGGGATTCTTTTAAATAATTAAATTATGAAAAAATAAACAATGATTTATTCAACGCAATCTTTCACTTTTGAGTTACGTTGTTTTAAGATGGCATGTAATTTTTTTGAGATTTTGTATAATAATATTGAAGCAGTGGTTAAAACATAAAAGTAAATGATTTATTGAAGCCATTCACCACTATACTAATTATTTCATAAAATTGCTTTACTAGTGAGACTAACAAATTTTCTTTTTTAGTTCAGTTATCCGTTACTATTTTATACAATTTAATTACTTATGAATATCACTCATGGATAAACCAATCAATCGATTTTTTGTCAATAATCAATAACCGCATTTTTGCAAATTGTCATAGACAGAGACACTTCAGGATGATTGATATCAGAAATGTCGAAAATGATGTCGGGATAAAGTGAACCTGAAATGTCAAGCGAGAGTTTTCATTATCAGTTTGACACGGGTAAGATTTATCCATCAGACATATGGAGTTCCATTCGAATCGAAGGGGATGGAGGAGTGAATGGCAGGAGGGAATAAATGCGAACCATCAGCGGAGCTCGTACGTGCGGGCTATCAAAGGCGATTTCCTTGTACGCATTCTGAGCCGTGAAAAATACGAGTATTTTATCTTTGCGTGTTTTTGGACGTGAACATATAAGAGCATGTTCAGGAGTTTCGGAAAATTAAAATAGTTTCATACAATCTCCGTATCTTTATAATAAAAGAAACGTTTCTACTTATTTCTCAGAAAAATTACTCAACATAATAGTTTAAAATAAATCATGCCTGATTTCTTTCCGCAACCTTTTATTCCCGTAGTTACGTTTTATCCACATTTTTTTTTATTAATAACACTTATAAATGTAGAGGCACTGAATATTTTTTAACTCTTTGTGGGTTTGTGTATTATATATATACCTCACCTATTTTTGAACCTTGGATATTTTACAATTCTTAACTACACATATTCACATTTACGGTCACTACACATCGGAGATTACTTTATGGTTTACGATTAGTATGTTTTTATTCATGCCGTTGCGGAGTCAATAAATCCAATAAGCAGCCACAGCCAATAACATCCGACGTAACCTTTACCAGCAGAGCCGAGCCGGTAGCGGTTTTAGCATATTAGAAGGTAAACATATTCGGAATAGTTCTAAAAATAAAGGATATCTAAGCACTGAGCACATGCAAAGCAGCCACGGGAATGAAAGGGCCTGACAGTCGTCAATAAATAAGCAAGTGACAGTCTAGACTTCGGAACGAGCGCATAATCGCATACGCCTTCTGACTCGACATGGAAGTAAATGAGGAGTGGGCTATATCGGAGCATTGTTCATCAGAGATGTCATTTCTCTAACATGAAAAATACACTTCAAAGTATCGTAAATTATTTTTATCTTTTATAAAATAAATATTGTTATAGTTGTAGCATTCTTTGAATGGGCAGATGTGTTGGATGTAAGTGTATATATTGGTTTCAAGCACCACTTATGCGTGAATGAATAGTCGCTGACGATTGCCTGAGAATGAACTAATGACTCTCATATGTCTGCCTAAATTTAGGATTGACTTATTTTATTATTTACATTTGCAGAACTTGTATAAAAAAAAAAACTTTAAAAATTTAATAAAATTTATCGCATTTGAAGTTTATCAACGTCTATTTGCAGATTTTGGGTGAATTAAGCTAGAAAATGTCTTACCCTGTGATTCATCCCTTCGCTGCTGAATTTGCGTAAACCGAAATCATTCCGGCTGGCTGATTTCCAAATTTGCTGGTTCCTCCCATTCATGTTGCCGGCAGTCTGTGGGAAGGCGTCCTGTGCGTCCGTAATCTGATCATCGTTCATCTCCGTCTTGCTCCATAATTGTCCTTAAATGTAGGTTAAATTCTATTTATTTATTTATGGTGATAATTAATCTTGGATTAACAATGGATTACACAAACATTTTTCGCAGCCCCAATTATCACAGAAAAGCACGATAGATATACGGTTTTAAGGAACTAATATTTTATTAAATAAAAATTGTTGTTTTAAGTATCGGTTTGGCTAGTGTTTGAAAGAGAAAGAGATTTGTGCAGTAAATGCCATTTTATTGTTACAATGACAAAAAAAGATGTCTACGTAAAATGAAAAAATATTTTCCTTCTGTAATTTGATTACCTGCTGTGGGCTTTTGAAGAAACCGATCATCGAGCGAATTTATGACGAGGGTTGCAATAATTGTATCACGTTATTAGATTTTCCCTAATGTTTTATATTCCGGCTCCATTGTGTATAAGCGAAAAACTAACAGGTCGATACAAGTATTGTCAAAATCAGTCGCAAAAATCATAACATTATGAATGAATTTAATATTGAATTGAACACAACTTGTCCTTTTTATTTTCTCGTCATCGAGACAACCGCTACGTTTCCTGAGTAGAAAAATATAACTCTGCTACCGTAATGCAATTAAATCATAGTTTTCGTGGATTAACAAGAGACTACTAATAAAATAAGTGTTACTTATGTATTTAGGATAGAATTTTAAGGATTTTCAAAATTTGAAATAGGCACCGGTCGTGAATTTTATGAACTTTGACTCATTCGACGTTTTTACACATTTTTTTCCATATTTGTAATAAATATTTTGATTCTAGTTTTTTCACCTTTCGAGGCCTTCGTCAAAGTGTACTGTTGTTGGCAGGTCAGGCAAACCCACGCACGACGGTCGCTCTTGACCCAGGGTGTCTGGGAGTGAGCGCTGCCGTGCTGGCTCCGCGGCCGACAGTCGAGCGCCCCTGAGGCCAGATGGTGAGTGATGCGCGTGTCATGGGCCGGCATCAGTCACCCGGGCACAAAGAGGATGGTCCCGGCTGGCCATGCTAATGCGGCGTCCAGTGGCCGCCGCCGACCTCCGAACTACAATGGCCACTCGCTGCCCCGCGCCGATGGCCGCGAAGTCCGAGGATCGGACGCTGCCTGTTTTTATTTGGAATCGGCTCGAATAGCGGGACGTGTGACGGCTTTTTGCGGAAATTGGATTCTAAGAGTCGCACGATTGTGTAGTGAGTCGATACTAAATCACCTTCCCACTACATTTTAATGGAACACTAGAAGTAGCCAATCTTGTGATGTATTGCGTTATACTTCACAAAACCAATAAACGTATGCTTTGATGTTATTGAATTCTTTTTACAAAAAAAATATTCTTCCGGGTATCAATTTCTATATTATTTTAAAATGCTAATACACTGAGGATTACACAATAATGGCAATAAAAGTAATCTTTTTACAAAAAAAATATTTTTCATTTAGAGGAAAAGAGTTGGTACACCGATCATTTTTTTTTTTGCAAAATGTCAAATAAGACTGCTGTCGTGCACATTTGGTTAAAAAACAGGTATTTACTTACTTCGTATATGCCGGCAATTGTGCCGGGTAACCGAGCATATCGTCTGTCTGTTGTCGCAAATTTCTTCATTTGAAGACGTTTGACAGCATGTTAAAATATAGCACTCGTCTATCTATTTTTATACTCAAAAACAAGTAATTATTTTATATATACATTTTTGAATACAATAATAATACTGCCAGCAGTTCACTTCTCAACGAATGGAGTCAAACTGAAATTATTGCAAATATCAAATGCCTTTGCAATATTATTGTGACAATAATAGTCTGTTCACAATTCACGACACTCAGCAAAAAATCATTTGTGATTCTTGTTCAAATTCCACCCGTGGCAATATTGTTTGGACAATTTATCTGTTGGAGGCCACAGCAGCAGCAGTTTTTATTTTTTAGTTATTTTTCGCATTAGCCTGAGAGCCTCCTCATCATCATACAGCACGTATTCGCTAACGGTAGGAGCTGCAACTGGAGCATGCGGGTGAGCCAAACGTCGCGTACAATTTGCCCCAATTCTGCCTTCTTTTGTATCTGTTTTCACGTTCGATGTTTTTTTTTTTTTCTATGTAGGTTAGATTTACGGGAAATGCGCTCATATGAAATCACAGCCGCACGGGAAACCATTCCGAGCCTTAGAATTCGGGACGGGCTGTGCCAAACGGCGCAAAACAAAACTTTTGGCACAGAAATGCTGATTAATCTTTATAAAACTAGACCACGCGAGCTAGGGAGATATCTGTATTGAAACTGTCCTATTTTTTGTATAAATTGTAACCTATAGAAAAAGGTTGCTTAGAGTATATCTTCTTAAACTAACATATAAATTTAAACAAAAAAATATTGCTTATTTGGAAAATCTACACGAAACGTTGTAAGAGCCTAATTGACACCAAAATAACAACAGTTCATAATGGCGATTTTGAAACGACAAAATAATTTTTGTGTTGAATGACTGTCTAGATCTAGACAAATAATTTATAGCATAATATTTATTAAATATTTATTAAATTTATGAATGAATGTATTCATTGGAAACGTCAGATCAATTTATGTCATTTATGAAATATCTGTCTACAATTAGTAAAATAAAAAAGATTTTTATATTTTGCACCATCTGTGTTGTGTTGTGTACAACTTTTAATAAAAAGTAAAGAAAGCTGAAGCTTCGAAGTAAAATAGTAGTTTTATTTTACGTTACACAACAGATGTCTCTTTATAAATTATTACCGAGCTTTGATTGCGGCTTACGGACGTTTGTATGTTTTTTTAAAAATAATATCTGCCTTAATAATATTTAATGTAATAATAAAATTAAACATTATCAATAAAACACCGCATATATTTGTAATCATTGCAACAATTACCGTTATCAGTTTATTTTTAATATTCATACATACATTCAATAATAATAATATCTATTCTATACAATGATTTGATTCACATTTAATCTTTATTAACAAAACTCTACGCACAAGCATACCTAATATAAATAAAACTACATACATTAATTTAAGGTACACGCGTTTTTAACAATAAATTCGGATTATACTAAGTAATGAATAGTGACAATTATCAATTTACACGATAGAATGCAGGATTCTCAATTCAAGAGAAAAATAATAATATCATTTACGACTACAAGACTACAGTAACTATGACATAACTCAGATAATTTACGTTTATAGGTACATAATGGAAACACGGTTATTCTTCAGCCTGTATGAGATCTGTGCATGATTTTGCCTTCGCGGATCTGGAAAAATTAACAAATTACTTAGAATGACATTTATTAGAAATAATTACATTCATACAAAGCATTAATCAGGTCAAATGGTAAGCCGAACTGACAATAATATCAGCTGGAATTAATTGTTTCTAATAATAGATATATACAAGTATTAATGCAATTATGTTCTGCAAGTACTTATATTTTCATAAATGTTATTTCATTGATCTTAATATTATATATATTGAAGAATAAAAATTTAAAAAATTGTTATTTGTGATGTGTTTATTGTTTTATTTGAGATGTTTTAAATTTTAGCGTATAAAATGTTTTCAGATACTGGTTATGACGAAAATACATATATTTGCTAAATTAAAACTTACTCTTCCTTCGGTTTCGCTCGGCGACAGACGTGGAGAGCGACAGACCCAGTTCTGATACCCTTGAAGAGCGCGACAGCTTCTCCATGAGCCAAGTCGTGGCAGACTATTCCATTCACAGCCAACACCTCGTCCCCTGGAAATGCCAGTAACCTCGATTAATATTATGCAAATGCATCAAGTAGTCGGCAGAAATGTTATTCAACACTTAAATACAACACTCGGTATATAATTATTGTTCAACTTTGAAATGCACCGAGTGAAGAAATGCAAAAGATAATTACCTGCGCGGAGTCTGCCGTCGTCGGCCGCCTGGCCGTTGGGCAGGATGCTCTTGATGAAGATGCCGAGGGCGCCGCGGGGAGAGTCGCGCCCTCCCACGATGGTGAAGCCCAGGGACTTCTTGCCGGGTCCCTTCTCGAAGATCACGGTGTGGAAGGTGCTGACGGTCGAGCGCGGCCGCCGCGGCAGCGTGCAGAAGTTAGCCGCTGAAATCCCCGATGAGTCATCTCTCTTCGGTGTCGAGTAGCTTTTCGGCTCCTTGCTGATGGATATCTTCCGCAAGACTCTCTTGCCCGTGTCGGGCGTGTCGATGTCCATGGTTTCGGCGGCGCAACTCAGACTCAACCCCTCGTTCACGACATTTCCCTTCGCGCTCCCTCCGTAACTGACGACTTGCCTCCGCAGCATTTTGTTGTTCATGCTGCTGTAATTGCTATTGTTGTTTTTCTGGAAGTGATTACGCTTTTTAGATAAGGGACTAGGACTGCATTCGGACGAGTCGTCCGCTGATAAAGCCGCGAGCTTGTTGGTGGGGAGTGGCGTTGACACCGCCGAGTGATCACTCAGCTTCGCGCTCTCGCGGGAGTCTGCCGGCGACTCGTGCTTCGATTCGAATTTGCTGAGCAATGAGCTCACATTCGGCGGCATCGACAGTCTGTTCAGTTTGGGCGTGCTCTGCGCCTGGATGACGATGTCGTTTCGGTTTACGTAGATGTTTTCACTCGGGCCGCAAATAAACGTGTTCTCGTAATCTACCGGGCTCTCCTTCATTTTGAGGTTATTTTTCCATTTCGCTTTCATCGAGGAGCGTCTGCTGTTGATGGGGCTGATGTCTTTTTCGTGGTATCTGCATATGACAAGGTCGATTTCAGAGGTACCTCCCTTTAGTGTTTCCCGTGCTTCGGCCATTGTCAATCCTCGAAGTCTCTTTCCGTTAACATTTAGTATCTCATCGCCGACTTTCAATGAACCCTCCCTGAAACAAAACACAAATAAACTTATTAGTGACTGTCATTACAAAAATCAAATATAGACTTATTAGTATATAGTAGCGTTTGATAAAAAATGATCGCCGAATTTGTAAAACTTAATTTTAAGTAACTATTGATAGTAATAACTCACTTATCAGCGAGTCCAGCTGGAACAACGTGTGCGACTAGGTATCCGACATTTCCTTGATCGGATAGTTTGGTTTTAGCTATGTAAATTCCCAATTCATCATTGAGATCTTTCCTTATAATTCTCACAACTTTAAATTCAGACTGTAGCCGGTCCCCTTTTACACCCCTGCCATTTGGCTTTCGACACGGAGGGATGGGGGGGATTCCGCAGTCCTGCGTGTCCGCCGCTCTCTGTCGGCTCTTCTGCTTTTCGGTGAGAGCTATGAGTTTTTTTTCCGGTGAATCGTTCCGGAGTTTGGGGATTCTTCTTAAGATTTCTTTTCGGTCCAATGACAGCGCTCGCTGTGTTTGCCTGCCTCGGTGCGGCGCGCATTTTTGATCCGGGAGCTCGTAATCCTCTTGGTGAGATTGAAGCATGAAGGATTTGTTCGGGTTGCTTTGGTCTCCGGACACACTGCGATTGTGAGATGGCAAAACGAATGAATGAGAGGCGGAACTTTCACAGCGAGACGAATTTCTTTCACTGTCAAAAATGGAAGATGTAGCGGATTCGTTCACTAAGATTCCCGAATCTGCGTCTTCTGTGTCTTTTATTAGCGCTTCCTCGTCGCCAAAAGAGTGAGGGACTATTTCTTCAGAAAATATGGGATTATGACTCTTTTGGAATTCATCTAGCCCGGGTAACGCTCCGTATGAAAAACTTCGAAGCTTCGCTCGCACACCGTTACGAATTTTCTTCTTTTTCTCATTCCCGGGAGTGATGGGGATATCTGGGGTCGAAGTCTCGCAAGGAGGGTTACTTTTGTACAATTTTGCTAAAAACTTATTAGTGGAAGATTTTAAATATCTATCAGACATGGCTCTCAACTTAGCTGCCAAACAAGAACTGGGACCTATGGTGTCCTTTTCTAATTTAACTTTGATGCGGTCGCCCTTTCGTCGAACTTTCGATTCGATCAATCTAATGTCGCCAATCTTCGGCATCGATTCGCGATCATCATCGTAAATTTGATCGCTGGATTTGGACAGCGCGGCTTTCGACTTGGGTATCAGGTGGTCGTCAGCCGCGCGGTCCGAGCTCGCGCTGTAGCACCGCACATCGGACCCGCGCCTGTCGAAGCGGTTGGGGCTTCGTCTCCTGACTTCGTCGAACAGGATGTCTGCCTGCTCAGGCGGGGCGAAGACGTCGTCGTTGTCGCTGACTTTCAGGTCCGGATGTTTCTTATTCCAGAGGGTGCTCTTTATTTGCTTGTTGTAGATGAAGTCTCTGCCGAAGTGAAAGTTGTCGGGCTCGTCGATGTGCGAGGTGTGCAGGCCGAAGGAGCTGCACTCGCTGCCGGAGGTGGAGGCGGAGTCCTCGGTGGAGGGAGCGGCGGTAGCGCGGAAGCAGGACAGGCGGGTGTGCTTGACCTTGTCGAGGAGAGGGTGGCGCTTCTCCCGCAGGTAGCAGGAGTCCTTCTCGAGGGAGCCGCAGCGCTCGCGTGGCACGGGGGTCTTGAGGCGTGGGGGAGAATGCCCGGGAGTGTGGAGGGAGATCTTCCTTCCGTGAGGGGAGCGGTACCGAGGGCATCTCTGCGAGGACTTCTCGACTATAATGATCTGCTCTGATAAGTTGTAGAGGTTTGTTTCTTGAGAACTGCTGCTACTTTTCCTATTCGCCCACCTCACAGGGGACATATCTGAAACAACAAAACCAAAATATGTTCAAATTTCATAAATATTTAATTTTATACATAAATGTATTTTTATTAAACTCCCCGTCATATTTTTAATGACTTCGTTGTTATCATATTTCCCTAGCATTGCATTTTAAAAAGTATTGTAGAATCACATAATTATAAAACTGCACGATTTTCCCAGTAAATATTATTTGTTTATGCATTAAAAGTCACGAGCTTTAAAAATATCACGTAGCATAAAATGTTTTCGTTATCACACACCACAAGTAAAATATTAAAACACATCACAAGTAAAAATAAAATAAAACTTACGTCTTGTCCACATTAAGAAAATCATGATTGAATTGTGTAATTATTAGCTGATTTACACCTTAACTTGACCGCGTCTAAGGACCGAATGACATTATAAAGACACATTCTCAGTACATAAAGCACTTACATCTAAAATTCTCTGAACGTAAACGAATGCGGTCGATCGGTAGGCGCGACGGAAAAATCACCAAAAAAATATACTGAATCAATGACACTTAAGGCTTAGATTCGCGTCTACTATATTGAGTCCAAGTAAGGATTGTATTTATTTATTAGGCAGGAAATATGTATGCATGAATAAAGTCACGCGTGTGCAGGATGTGCTGCGGTGATGTATATGGCCGAGACAATGATTCACAAAACTGAGATATTTATAACAACTAAAAAATACCGCGTCTGCTCATTTCACAGTGCAATGAACGATTCGCACTCGGGAATGGATTAACCCGACCGCCGAAATGTTGTATTAGACAATATTTTTGTTTTCTTACGAAGAAGCGCAAAAAACTGTGGATTCTGTGAAAAATAAATAATCAAAAGCTCGTTATGTATTACGGCTTGCGTAACTTTGTGACTAACCACGGTGGTAGATAAATTTTCGTAAATACGAAGCATTACTATTATTATAATATAATTTATGGCAGTCACAAACTTTTAACTTCCAGTTGCGTTAACCATAATAACATAAAAATTGATTATGGTAGCAAATACTAACACTAAAACAATTACTATAAAAGTAGTTGTGTAAAAAAAAAAAAACTAATTCGAAAAAAATATTTATTTAGCTCGATAATACAATGTAATACGTGTAAATATAAAATGTTTATAAAAAATGGTGGCTTTTCTCTGAAATTTCAAGTGCATTTACTAAGTTTGTATCCGAAAACAATTATTATTGTTTTATTTAATAATTCGTATGAAAGATTCCCACTCTTTTTTATTTAACATTGTTTTGAAACAATTTGCTGTGGTGGACAGGAATGCTGACAAGTAAAAAAGCGTACTTCTCGGGATTGTTTGTTCTATTGTGCGGTTGTGTAGTATAAACATGAAATTATAATATGATTAAATTTATAATTTAACAACCGCAAATATGTTGATTTTTAATGTCGGACTGCTTCTGGTCTTTCTTTGAAGCGATAAATCTTCACCGAATCCAATCATAAAGTGAATTTAAATTACAGTAAATAAGCAACTAGCTACTACCTAAGGGCCGTTTTTTCTATCTCCAAACATTATACAATAGTTAGCTTTTAAAGTTACCTATAAAATTAAAATGTAATTATAATTGTTAGGCATAATTTTTCACAATTTTGTCTAATTAAAGCAATATTTTAACCCTTATACGATGTAAAATATTTAATAATCGATTTAAATCATGAGGTGTTTTGTCCTGAATCCATAAAGCTAATTATTTAAAGACGTGTCTCCGTTTTATTTTTAATATAAACCAAACAATGCGGTACTTTAAAGCAGTTCGTATAATATAATTTCAGTACACAACGATATAGTAAACACGTTTCATGGAGGAGTTTACTACATGTTCATGAAAAAAAAAAAAACACAATTTACCTACAATTTATATCAGTCAGCTTCTGTAAAATTTCATCATGCTTAATTATATGACTCTACCTTTGAAGACCACATAGAAGGGCAGAACGTAGTTGCATCACTGAACCTCCGAAGACTATCATTAAAGTTACCGTATTATCTTGACATAAAGGTATAAAGTTATGAAGGTAATAAACATGATTGGGTTTATATTGGTGTAATATCAAACTGAAATATGAAAAAAGGGCAATCACCCACAGGGAATATAAGCTTTTATTCAAAAACTAAACTCAACTATATTCATTCTGAATCTATTCAATACAGTACTTAAATATAATTTATCATTATCAATTCACTCACCATCTGTCCCTTTATCGGAAACTTTATATGTGGGTGTATTAGCATGGTTTGAATAACACTTTTGAAGAGTAAGTGATTCAGTTACTCCCCCTTTCCAATATCGATATGTCATAAATATAAAAATAAAACACGAGGCATAATAAAGTTGAAATGTTATATAAATCATTAAACAATTATTGAAGGCGAATGTAATGTATGTAAGATATCCGAGCGCCACAGCCTGCCCTGAAGGGACTTTCGGCCTCATTCATGGGCGGGTTGGCTTCCAGGCGCTTCCAGGCGCCGCCAGACATCCTTTGAATGCCGCAGGGAATGTGCGGACTATTAGAGCCCCAGCCAGCTCACCACGTGTCATACCACGTGTATAGCGTCTAACTAGCTCCAAAATATATATTTAAGCTACCACCTTGTATTAGGACGGCATTCTCTGTAGGTAATTTAGCAGCTGGGATTGTTGTTGCTCGACAGCGTGGAGGCAAAATTTAGGAGCTTTGCCAACTAGAAAGGTGAAATTAATACTTGTTTGTCTAGTTTAAGCAATTCAGTGACTTAGTGCAAAGGAAATTGTTTTTTTTCCGAAGCATATATGAATTATTAGCAACCTATTTGCACAAAATAATTTCGTGCACTTTGTTTATTTGTCGTATAAATTTATTATCCCAGCGGTGCTAACTTTCTTACTGTCTACTAACATTAAGGACATGTTTACGGTGAAAGTGGTTAATTTATATTCATGTTTTTTTCCATATAAATTAGTGAGAAATGGCTAATTATTATTAGAAGCTCATTAATCGTAGTAGATAAGAAAACATCTTAAATTTCTCGACCGACTATGAAGTAAGATCAATATCTTTGAAGGATTTTATTCTCAGATACCGTACAGCAAGGAAGATTGAAATCTTACAAGTCTTCCAGATGTTAAGATTGTAAGTGACCCAATTTATTAAAGAAATTCGATTTTAAATAAGCACAAAGATTCGTGAATATAGAATATTTAAATATAATTTATCTTACGCAGAGAACAGACAAGAAAGGTTAACCGGAAATGGTAACGGAAGACCTCGAATTTAAAAGCGATTTGTTGATTGCGAGCTGTCATTTTAATATTATACATATATTCTTAATTTCATACTGCGAAGATACAATTGCATCTAGTAGTGATTGAATTTTTTTCTTTGAAATGATTCTCAATACTCTTTTAATTATCAACTAATCAATAGTTTTATAATATGATTTTTTTCCAAATAAATCGAAGCTGAAGAAGTGAAATTACAAACGACGGACGATTTAATTTGTGAAAGAGCATTATAAAAAAATTAATAATGACCAAAATAAAATAAAACCTACGCAAATTTAAAATATATTTTTTGAAGATCTGCAGTAAAAATTTATGTCGTATAAGCTATTTTTTCCAATTGTAGCATCGTGTCACTTTTTACAGGTGCTTATTTTTAGTGAATTAAATTCAAGTCGTATTTAATAACTACGTACTTTGAAATAATAAAGCAATACAATACTGCAAAAAAGATGTTTTAAAGACATAAAACCGTTTTTTTTCCACTCAGTCGCTTAAGCAAGGTATATGCGAGTATAATGCTCACCTTAGTAAAAGCAATACTTAAGTATTTTACAATCTTTATAAGATGTAAAGGTTTGATATTGGAATACAATTTATAGTTATCTAGAGAATCTCAATCCAGGATAGCTGTGTAATTGGTCCATGACGCTGATTTATAGCGAGGAATTATCCTCGCAATTACGTGTTTTATAAAAATGCATGTCCGGGAATAAGCGACTGCCTGCCTGGCCAGGGAGGACGCTAACACACGGCAGCTGGTCTTACATAATTAAGCAGAAGAATTTAATTGAAAGGAATGTGCCTCCTTGCTGATTTCATTGCAAACTGAGCAGTGAACTTTATGTAGCATGACGTCACTACCGACTTGCGTACATTCTCAATTAAAATAAATTAACGTTTATTATTTATAATTAAACTGATCAGTTTAATCGCAGATTGTCTGATTAGTGTTTTTTTCAAATATTTATTTCATCTTTAAAATATCTTTTAATAATAATTCAAATATAAATGATTTGGATAGATTTTGTATCCTGGATAATGTGCGTGTTATTTTAATAGTGTAATCAATCAATAAAATTAAATATTTAAATTTTAGCCAACATAACTAAAAAAAAAACTGAAAGTCGATTATTTTTTGACGAGAGATTATTTTTAAAGGTGAGGCCAAAATTTTTCAAGCAGTTTCAGTATTTAGGCCATATGTTTTTTGTACATGCTTGGCATTATTATAAAAAAAGAAATGATGAGTCAATTATGCTGAGCATAATACAGTTCATTGATTTATTTTTTGAAAATCCCAGGTGTGGGATTCAACGCCTCTTTCATCAAAAATAATGTTATAATAATATTAAATTGATAGAAAGTCAGGATGTCTCGCATTGGGTGTTGTGGATATGAGATCATTGTAATTTTGGCCATCCATAATGATTAAGTGTTTACCGCTATTGGTCGAGATACAAGCGCTCACCAGAAAGCAATCAGGACTTCCGATTTATCCATAATGATAAATTATTATGGTTTAATCGAAAAGTAGCGTACCGAGCCAAAGGTGTATGAATATACGCCATAGAATGCGAGCCAATCGATTAGCGGTTGTTATTATATATGATTATTCAATACGAACTATCCTTTGGCATTTAGATCTGAAATTCTTTCTGTAGCAGGCTGCAGCAGTAATACATATACTTTTTCTTCAAATATGAAACTGCGATGGGAAAGGACCCGCGGACCTACTACACTAACAGACAAACAAAAGGGACAATTTTTCGAGGCAATTCGATTAGCAGTCGTCGTTGTCAAGTTACCGAGCTCGGCAATATGACAGCTGAACTAATAAAACTGGCCCAGAATATATATATTATATGTTCTAAGAGAAGGTTACCAACCTCCTCCTCCTCCGAGAGGCGTCCGATGAAATAGATTTACTTTATTAATTTTATAAATAAAATAAATACTTACAAAAGTTGATTCTGTTGTTATGATGTACAAATTAGTGTTGGCTTGATTAAAAATATTTTGCTTATTTGGCGACATGCAATTCAGCAGAGTTGTTTATCGTTTTTTTGTTAAATAATTTGTTGCGGTTTGGTACAAGGAACGACCTGCGTTTCAACACCAGAAGCAAATTGACGTTAATACAAAATGAGCATCACAAGTTGTCTGTAAAGACAAAATTAAATTAAAAGTTTACAGTTTGCAAAAGTGGCGTGACTGTCTTTAAAGTAGTTTGGATGATTCGAGACCCAGACAGATAGACTAACGCAGAAAAAAACCGGTAAGCCAGTAAGCCGATTGTGTAAGATTTTGAAGTTGCAGATGAGTTTTCATTAGAAGAGAGATATGAGAGCTCTTACGTAAGATTCAGGTAAACCCGGATTACTCGGTTCTCGATATCTCAAAGATCAGACAACGCACACCATTATTTAAATTAGAACAGAGCAAACAGGATTTTATGCATAATTAAATAAAAATATATTTAAATTATTATTTTTATTAAGTATTAAGATTTAAATTTATTTATCAGAAATAGGTAGAGGACCTTTATATATTCAGACACACTGTTAAAATACTGATCTTTGCATGTAAGCCAATTTTTATATATGAATGAAAATTTATTAAGGCGAATAAACTTTAAAGCTTTTTTGGCCTTAAATATCAACTAAAAATGTATTGTTTTTCAACACATTCAGTATGAATTTAATCTTTTTAATTTGTATCGATTTTGGCCAATATGAAGAAAAAAAATAAAAGCTATATTATTTGTTTTTTGTTGGCTATGAATATGAAATTTAACTTTACTTATTGACTAATATTGGTGATTAAATATTCAATGAAGTAAATCATGGCATATTAAAGGATACACGAAATAAAAAGATCCCTATCTGATTAAATCTCAGTCAATCGTTTTTAGTTCCTACATAATACGTAATCTATTTATATTACGTCATTCTTAAGCCCACACATTATTTTTCTAGTTATAACATAGTATTATAATATTTGTGTTTTCATAATCTTTCAAAAACCGCACAAGTGAACTTGGCGTCGCAGATTTACTATGATGAGTGTGCGTGGTTTCCGGCGCCAAGTAAAAATAATTCTCCATTATCTACTCGTGGTGTGAATGAATTCGACGTGTGCGTCAGATATTTGGTGGTTTTGATCCTGTGACTCAAATCCAGCTATCGCACCAGACGGCTCCAGGTCTGACCACACTGGTATTTGAATTAATATTTCAAGTATAACTATATCATTCCGATATTACTCATAGAATTTTTACACAAGATATAATACCTGCTTCTGATATAAAAATACACGGAATAGATTATATGAGTAATCATAATATTGTTAAATAATTTTTCAACTTGCATTAAGGGGTTAAAAATTAATAAAAGCCGAACTACAAAAACATAAGACTTGAAAGATGTTACGTTAATCTGTGGACTATTGGCATATTTTGGTTTTGGTGCATATAATGTTTATGTTGTATTTTAAAATAGATTGCGTGCAAACCAAACCAGGTTTATGCTAGTACAGAAGTACCACTTCTGATCATAAAGTCCTTTCCAAAAATTGAAACTGTACTAACATGGTTTTGATGGTCCAACATAACAGTCTCCGCAAATAGTTCTCACATCGACTATGTGCTCGTGATGATTTATACAATTTCTATAACTTTAAAGAATATCCTAGTTTGTGAACACTTGATCTGTGGATAGAAGTTTGTATCCTATATTTGGGGATATTTTGTCCAAATCGGAGTGAATTAGAGTTGTATAAATTAACATAGCGTAATACGCGTAAATAGCGTGTTGTTTTTGTTTACTTCGCGGAGAAACTACACCCACGCCTAAAATAAAAGGTTGCGGTATTCATAATCGTAAGTCAACTCATGTTTAACCGCACAGCATGTTGCACTTAACAAAGATTATCAAGCTAATATGGTATCTACAACTACTCTAATTAAAACGGCGTGACCTCTAGAAGCTTTTTCTCTTTTCTGGCTGATGGACACGTGCCCGGCTGAGGTCATCGTCCCGCTGCAAGATACGGCGATCGACTTCTGTATTAACTTTCAAGGCCGCTGATGCTAATTGCCCCTGCCGGTGATGAGAGAGAGATTAAGGTAAAAAATGGCCGGCCGCCACAGCCACTCCCGGTCGGTAGTTCCCAAATCCTAGGACGGATTAATTTTTTGGAGAGGGCCTCTGGCGCCAGCTAGCGAGGCTTGCGCGCTGATGTGGAGCGATATGTCAGGCTTGACGGCTGAATTTATTAGTAACAATATTATCAGAATATTATGTATGAGCTTTGTTTACAAACACTACAGGCATCAACTCACAGTAACACATATGTCCCTGTATTATCTCGGCAGCAATTCTTTTTTGGTATGTTTTTTTTATATGCTCACCCACCATAGAAACTGGTAGTAAATACTTATAATATTTCATTTTTCATAAGTTACGATGTTTTGTACGTGGAGCCTATTTTTATATGCACTACTTATTTTACTGCTTTAATATATTTCAGTTGTTATTCAAAGGCAAATAAACTAGTTGAGACTCGATTATGAAATATAAATTAAAATAATGTTTAGTTAATAATAATAAAATCAACATAATGATTCTTGGCTAACAAAAGTACTTAATAATAGTTCAACTTAATTTTATGACAGAATTGGGTAGTAAAAATTGGTTTCAGTTCCTGAAAATTTTGATCGAAGATATTATTTATTGTTGTGAGTGATATTTTGTATGGTCTAAACAACATTTAAAGATAATTTACGTTTATAATACACATCGGATAGATATGCGAACAGTCAAAATAACGAATAAAGGATGAAATATTTTAGAAATGTAGTTTAATAATAACTGGATACAGTTAGTTTTTGCTAAATGCCGGGTGGAATGTAACTAATGGCCTAATAAAGCGGGCGTATTCTGTCTTCTGCTGGATGCTGTCCACCCCCCGCCCGAGGACAACTGGAGGCATGCAATAACTGAACTTAATTTTACAGGCAAAGGGTTATGCTCCCAACAAGTAATACCCTAACATATCCTTTGCTCAATTTATAAACAAATTGAAATTTATATCATATACTTGTATCGCCAAAATGATGCATCATATACTAAAAATAATATTTTACTTATGTTTTTATATGAAATATGTTGTATAATTTCGAACGCATTGTACGCCACTGTGAATAGCTATGCTAACCGATATATTTAGAAGCGGTTAAACATATACAGTCTGCACTGGAACCTTCAGAAGAAATGAGATAAACGAATCTGTAAAGGTAACAAGCAGAATTCGCAATATTTGATTGTTTCGCCGTCATGATTAGAGCCCCAGGTAGATCAGCTGTCTCTAACTCTGCAGCTGAGCCCGTCCCGCCGAGCTAGCTTAGATAATGTTGTGGAAGTGTTATGAAGGCTGCCAGAGACAAGCGCTGTTGCAAAATAGTCTTATCTCTGATGGAAGGAAACGAGGATCCTTTGTTCGGCCGGGTTGAATGTAGAGCGGGAATTCATTTTGTATTTCGTTTGGTAGTCTCATTATAAATGATTTATGAGTTAGCTTACCTACATTTACTTTAATTCCAACGTCATTTAAAATAAAAATATATTATTGCTAATTAAATTAAATATTTTAAATTAAGATAACCATAGTCTATTTCAGCTTTTATGTGATTCCATTGAATAAGATTTCACTTTAAAATATGTACATACTAACATTTTAGTAAATATTATTGAAATTTCCAAACTATATGACAATAATTATTATATTGAATGAATACATGATTTCCATGAATTAATCAAACTCTTGCCTAAGGTGCCATAATGGGTATTGTGTTTGTGTGATGTATTAAGAAGCAGTAAAAATGTTTATAGAGAAATAAGCATATAAAAATATTTTTCTAGAAAAAGTATTGCGACTCTAATTTGTTATTAAATGAAAATACATTTATTTGTTACAATATTTATGATCAAATAATTATTTTGTGTTAGTAGCATGCAAACTATGTATCTTCATACAGTTAACGAGGCAGGTTTTAGTTTAAAATTAAACACAAAACGAGAAAGCCGTGAGCATCTGCACCTACTTCTCAATGAAATGCTGCATTCTTTGCGAGAATTAACTGACTGTGCAAATGGCTTCCGTGTTGAAGCATCTCAAGAATTATATTCTCCCTCGCCTCCCACACGTGTTCTGGACAAAGTTCTACAAAATTAAATGGTCTAAATTACAAGGAAGCAGTTATTACAATGCAATGTACCCTAGCTTCATAGTTACTTATGTGTTTTCTCACGGGGTATTTTTTATCGTGTTTCAAGTCTGGTTATCCACGTAAATAATTATCAAATATGCGTAGTAATCTGAAAAAGCTGTCAAGTTATTGTTCATGGGTTTTTTTTTCTTAATATTCATATTTAGTATAGAACTTAAGAATTTTATAAAAGTCGAATAAATATTTGGTCAATTGTATGAAAAACTTTTTTTTTTAAATCTACTTTCCTTGAGATTAAAAAAACCTTCTCTGATTTATATTTGTTTGTTATTTCTTTTATTATTTGATATAAATCTTAAGATTCAATATTCATGGGCAATTGATGCAAACATTAAATTTATTTTTTTCTCTAGATAGACTTGAGTATTGAAAATAAATCGACTACATTTCTTGGTGTTCAATTAATCAAACAATAAAAAAATGTCAGCATAATTAATTTGTTAACGTTTAAAATGTGTAGTTATCAAACATTTTCAAATAATAATTGGTTTCACATTGTTTTTGTTAAATTATTTCACTATCTACAATTGTTTTTCGCAAATACTGTTGGCAAATTTCACCACAAGATAAACACATTTTGGTTTTATTTAAATCATTTTTTGTAGATACATATCATTATAAGCCCGCTAGTAAAATTATTGAAACATGTTTGACCCAGAAAATTATACGACAGCAAGGATTTTAGATTTAATCCAATTTATAGATTGTGCTATTATATATGACAAGACGAATTAATATTTATTGGTAATTAAACAAACGATTATTATATGTATACAGAATATTTTGATTGGTTCGTACATAAAGCGATCCGCTGAATTTACGTAATGTGAGTAGTTGGAACCATTGGTCATGTGTCAATAGCACTTTCTACCGATATGCTGCTATTACTAAAGAAGGACTGCTCACGCAATAACTTTCGGCTAGGAATTAATTTGCATAACTCGATAGGAGAGCCTTTGCTTTACAACCGTTACAATACCGCATGGAATAATTTATAACTGACAGCTGCGATATCTTTTGGTCACTTCAGTACAATCAAACGCCATATATTATTATGCGATATTTGGTAATCGCCAAAAGAGAATGCTCGCCTATCGACGAGGAACATTATTCATAATAGTATAGAAGAACCCATGACGTCAATCTGAACTATTTATTTTAATTTGAATTCTTGATAAACGTGCTTTCAATGGTCCAGTATTTTGTCTCCAGCTGCGGGAGCCAAGCCACAAAAATAAATAATTGTTCCATAAAAAGCCGAAATGTCAGATCGTCGATCGATCGACCACAGACTGACGAAGTAAATTTATTAATTTGCTGGTCCTTAATTTTGGGTGTCATTTCAGTGGTTTTTTTATCTTAGGATAATAATCTTTTATTAATACTTAATGCTGATTGCAGCTATGTTGTTAAATACTTGTAAGCTACACGATAAATATGCGAGTCACCGGATTTTTGGACTGAAAACTTTCGATCATTTTTAAACTATCTTTGTTCGTTCTGTTTTTATAACTGTTGACAAGAATGAACTTACCTCAATTACATCACCTTTCAGCGTGTAATCAAAAAATCACCTAACGGAATCGGCAGTACATTTAGCTCTTTAAACAGCCGATAGAATCGATGGACCACTTCTGGTCTCTGAAAACTAAATATAAATTATCTGATTCATCAACCGTATTACTGTTTTTTTTCGGAACAGTAAAATGCTTAAGTTACACTAAATTGACACTATCATATAAATTCTGAGGGTGAATTAATTCATATTTGCCGTTGGTTTGTTGCGAATGTGACAAGATGATAACTTTATATAATAGTATATTGTCAGTAAATGATATAAACAATGAATTAAACAACAAAAATTGTAAGATAATATTAAAAATATATAAAGGTGCTGTTATTTGAGGCATATAATTAATACAAAAAGGTCTGTGCGAAAAACCAATATAATCATCCCACTTTGTGCCATTTTCGCAGAGTTTGACTAATAATATAAAATTATTAGTCTCCTATAATGCTGCCATTATTTGCTGAAATTCTAAATCATTACTCGCCGTTTTCATTATCTGGGCGTGGTGAGTTGTAACGAAATTACTCTATGAAATAGAAGATACCAGAACATGAATATTCATAATGGAAAGACATAACCATTATTGCTAGTATATTACCTACATGAAAAGTCTGTTAAAAATTATTTTACTTTTACTATAAACTGCTTGTATGGGTTGGGTTAATATAATTATTTTTTATTTTATTTAGAATTAAATTTGTATGTTAATTGAAAATAAATTAACAGAAACACGTAAATGGTTTGGTTACGTGGTATTTTGAAAGTTCTCAGAGCTATTTGTTTTTATTTACTTATAATAGTTTTTTGTATATTTTGGTCACTTTTCCAGGTATCGCTACAAGGCTGTGCATGCATGGCTGATTGATTACTCATGCCTGCAAAGATGGGACTGGCAACAGCATCCGAAACGTCACAAAAAAAAAAACACTACCGGAAGCATTAAAATGAAAGAGTCAAACGAAAAAAATTCCCTCGATCTCCTCTTCGTGCATTGAAGCGTTACACTATAAGAAACATCTAAAAAAATTAACAACTGTTTTTTAAATTTATTTCCAACAGTTAATATTGTAACGATTAATGCACATCCTTCTCGTGTGTTGTGAGTAAAACAATATTTATTTTTGTACGCAGGAATGACCTTTTTTTCTAGAAACTAACTACTCAGAAAAACAGAGGTGTTTGGTCGTATTATAATTATGGACGTAACATGCAGTTCAGCTGATTTACGTCCCTCGTCGGCCTGAAATCGTATGGAAAAGAAGAAGGTGAAATGGTGTGAACTGTATTATATATACTATTTATATTTTCATGAAATTGATTAGGCTGGGTAAAATAATAACATTTTTAAATAATGTGGTGAGTTGGAAATACTGCTGCGTTCTTGGATCCCATACAGTGTTTCTTCTTGAAATTAACGGTACTGGGGTTACTATTAGAGGTTTGACTGTATTGGGACTTTAACGTCGGAAATTACAATTTTACAACTCCCAAAAACCTAGAGTTTCAAACAACATCGGCCACAATAAACAATAATGACATTCAAGTGGTGATAAAATTGACGATATTTATTATATAATTAGTCATTTTCGTGATGTGTTGTGCTCATTTACATTATTCAGTAAAACACTGCTTGCCGTGATTTTGAACTTCCCACACGCCACTAATTGATGATTCAAAAAAATATGCCAATAAAAGATTTTAATATGCTTTACAAGTTGTAGAATTAACATAAAGGCGAGGCTGATACAATTGTATAAGCCTTTGAATTTGAGGCGTTTCAGGAGTACTGCAGTGCGCTTCCTTATCAAGACAGGAATTCAGGAATTTATGATAGGCGGGAATCTGCCATGAGAGGCGAGTCACGTCTGCTCCCGCCCACTAGATCATGGAGGGACTCATTTCCATGCAAGTGCAAGGGAGATATTTAATTAAGGACTCTAACAACTTGTAAGGTAGCCGGTATGGCGGTTTTATGTAGATTTATTGTACCGGGGTCACTGACGATGTTGCCTGCTGCGTGTGGAAATAACAATATTTTCTTATTTTTTTACACGACCGTGAGGTACTTGACCTTAGATAAACTGCACGAAGAATCTTTATATGCACTACTCAGAAAAAGTAAAAGGCCGCAAGGGTTAGCAAACGGTTCGATACATTAATCTGCAACGCACCTCTCCAAAAATTGTTTTTTTGAAAATAGGGAAATCATAGAAAACCTACACTAAATAGTGATTTGTTTCCCAAAATGGTTTCTTTTTTTTATAAATTCGCAATTATTAATACGAGAAAATAAAGAAAATAGTTTTGGTTTTCCCGGATTTAAACTCGGGACCCAATGGTCGACTAGCAAGCGTGCCATCCACTAGACAACGAGGTGGTTTAGATAATATTGTAACATGTTTTATGTGTTATGATCCCTGTGCATAGCATATCATATTCATGCTATACAGTATAATGTATTAAAATAATATTCAAATGCCATTCTGCCTACGCGACTTGTGCGTGTTTGATATGACGTCGCATATATATAGTTACTCACTAAAATGTCATAAATTAGTAATAAAAAGCATTCCATATCATAAAACAAAAATAATTTCCGTTATTAGATTCTTCTCTAGGTGCGTGTGGCTAAAATTTACATATTAAATATACAGTAAATGCCAAATAATACCACCGTATAATATTTGAACATTATATTTATTGGGTAGGTTGTGAAGTAATTTTTTTAATTTGTTGAGCCATACGTTTTTTGGTGTATATACATAAACATGGATTTTTTTATCGATAACGTCACTAGAAACGCAAAGGTCTTATGAAATGTGCTTCCTGGGTTTATCCTATCAACTATCTTTGAAATCCAAAGCTTTTTTTAAATATTAAAGTGATTTGATAAAATAAATGTTCAATAGATTTATGTACACACACACACACACATATATATATATATATATATATATATATATATATATATATGTATATATATATATATATATATATATATATATATAAATAAAACAAAATGGAAATGATTAATGTTAGTGTTAAAATTTAGATTTTATTTTATTTATAAAGAGCAGTACTACGTAATAAAGTCTCCATATTTGAGTACACGATAAAGTAATGCGACTTAATATCAAAGATATACGTTTCATTGATGTAGATGCTAAATTCTGCGAATATAACTATTACATAAATATATGATAACTGCATTAAAAAAATAAAAAAAGATTGGTGTATATCAGAAAGTAATGCGGCATACACACTTGCAGTGTTCAAAATTTTAAAGTTTTTGTTACATTTTTTTCAGAAACTCAACTCAATGTTTGGACGATAAGGCTTCACATGATACAATTCATCGGTATGTTGTCGGATATGCTTTTAGCGAGTATTTCACAAACTAGACCCAAAAAGGGACTAATGCCTCGATACGGCTCTGACACATGAGGCTAACATTAGCTGCACGATGACAGTTATTCAGTTTATGGCATTTGAAGAAACCATCATTTCTCTCACACACTTTAACAATAATAACAGCAATTATTCTCTCGTTGCTATTATTCCGATGCAAATGACGCACGTGAACAGTGTAATTTAAAACAGTTCATGTTTATTTAATGGAAGTGTTTAAATAAATCAAAAATTGCTGTAAACGGTGAAAGCCTCGTGTTATTGATTTCAACTGTGAACTTGGTTTACTGCATTTGAAAGAATTTCTCTCATGAACATTTATTTTAAGAACCAATCTCACTGAAAGCTAGCGAATCCAATAAATTGTCCGTCAAAAATGGCTCTGAATTATACGTTCGTATTGATTGTGTATTAGTATGAAAGCTGAAAGATACTCAAGATTTGAGAATTTTTTTTTAAAGAGCGTATAACATAAGTGTATTGCATGGTGTGATAGGATGGAAGTGTTTGATTTAAATAATATTAATAAATTTAACAGATTTGTTATACATACTAATATTATTTAAACATACTATCGGATTGCACAATAATCAAACAATTTTTTAAAAATACTTGACACACTATTAAGCAAAAGGTTATTACCGAATAAAGTAAATTTAACGGAAATTACTAAAAATCATTAGCTCAGCAATTTAATCATAGTTTGGTTAGCAATATCAATTAGGATTTAATATTTTAATTTTGTAATGGACACCTCATCAATTTCATACTAATTTTATATTAATTATACATTTACAGTAAATCAGGCCAAAGCCAAAAAAAATCAAATATAGCAATAAAGATAATTCTCTTTTTATAATATTGGGACCAAAACGTGACGTTTCTTATGTTATTCTTAAAAAAAAATAATTAAATCATACCAAGCAATCTGTTCATAATAAATTAATGTCTTTGCTTGTGTGATTTTCTTATATAACGTGCGCATAAACAAGGAGATAAAATCTCTTAAAGTGCTTAGGAAAGGTAATAGAGAAATCTGAACTGGTTTGTACCAGAGATGGAAAGGTCTTCCCGCTGGGTATGTAGATTAAGTGCAAACATTCCTGAATGTTACCTTGAATATCGAGGGGTTTTAATTAAAATCTCACGCAAATTAATCAGAAAAGCCAACAGAGAGCTTTAAAGGCCTTAAAAGCTCCACTGGGATTGGATAAAGGTTGTTGATTTATGTTCTGTTCTGGCTGCGTGTAAATGGCGAGCGAACGGGATTCGTTGGCTCCTTTGGCGTATTATCGGTTAGAGATTATACAAATTTAACAACGAAAAACACAATGAAAGAGAAGCGGTCCGATTTGGTACACATTCTAAAGGTTTCTCATTTGGTGACTCATGCACATAGTGGTCTCGCTATACCAAGTCTTTTAGAGTTAAATAGATGTATTCATAAATACAAAGTTTTTTGTGATTTAAATAAAACAAAACTGCCGTTCATAGAGTGGTAGAAAACGTTCAGAGAAAAGATTTATTACAATAACAAAAAATGATATATAAGAGTGAATAGAATACTAGAACACTAGAATAACTAGTGCGAATTGATTGTAATGTTTTTTTTTATTATTTACAGATATATTCCATGTAATATTCAAATCAGACAAAATGTATCCTAAATATTTCATAAATAATGAAAATTACAATGTTTGTAATATTTTTAGAATTTTTTTTGAGAGTTTTTATAGTCTCCCATATTTATTCACCATTTGATTTAGGAGTTCTTATATGTATTGATTATATAATTAATTTAGGCAATTATTGCAAACAAAATAAAAAAAGGAACACATCATGCGTTGTACATACAATAAATTTAGTGTTGAAAAATATATTATCGATTCGTACTTTCTCTGGAAATAAGTCAGATGTTTACATAGATACTTTAATTTGTGCGAGAAAGACAGAATACAAAGAACTTCTTACAGCAAGACTGGTATAATGGAAGCAGATAAAATTAAATATTCAAAATATAACCCACGTAGATTATCGGTGACATACTATGAGGTCGAGCATGAAAAAAAAATTATAAAATTAATACACCGAATGAATTGGTCAATTATTTTAAGCGGCCAAGACAAATTAGGATTTGTTTGAAAGTGAAATCACACGCGCTTAACTTTTACCGAGCTTACCCATTTCAAGAAAATAATACAGAACCGCACTTTAATGCTATACGGACGCTCGGCCCGGGGTGACGCGGAGCTGTCGACGCCCATGTAATCACAGCTTCTCGTTTTATTCACCGGCCTGCTGTTTTGCTAGTCTGTTTATAATGCTCATTGGATTTGTGAAGCATATATTATCTAGAACAAAAGTAAACAATGCGCAGACCTTTAATCAATAACCAGAACGGAACCCAGCCGCGTTGTTTTTTATGGAACCGATAGTTGTACAGTTGAAAGTACGGGTTGTCTGGAAAATGGAAAAGTTGACTGAGCAGGAACTTTCTAAAATGCTTCTGGTTTTATGGCCCTTAAGCTTGTGTGTCTGTGTCTATACTTAGTTACTTTGACCGATAATCTAGATTGTCCTATTATTTACGTTCTTTATCCATATATAATCGTGTGTTTTACTTTATTTGCTTGAATAATAAAATGATCACATTTACACATAGTTATAATGAAATCTTTGAGAAAATCACTCCACCGAGTTCTTAAATTTTATAATTTCGTATTATGGGTGTGGTAAATGACTAATTGACTAACTATAGTTATTAAAGAAAATGTTTATCATCTAATAAAAAAAAATTCATCGCATAAAACATACGGATTTTAAAAACACGCTAAAGTTTATTGTCCATGTTTCCATAATCTGGCTGCACATTAGAGCTCTGAAGGCGGTATCAGATCGCACATCGGCACGGGTTAATCATGAGCAACAATTTGCACGATACTTGCGATATCATCGCTGCTATCTATAGACGCAATTTTCATGTCAAGGTGCGTATTCTTTATAAAAGACAATAACCTTTATTGCAAAATCGGCCACTTCTGCGTTATTCGCATCGCTTCTATCGCAATGCATCCTTACGACAAGGAATGTTCAATGGAATTCTCTTACAACAGTCACTCGCCAATGGATGTGACAAGTACTTATTAGCATCTTTATTAGCATGGTAATGAATCATAATGACAATCAATACTGAATAACAAAAGCATTAGAGGTGAACGTCGGGACGCGCGCCTCGGGAGACAGGCTGTATTCGGTGACAACCTTATGGACATTGGAATGTAGAAAATATTACACAAATTTCGTCTCACGATAATGTCAACGAGCTGACAACGCCAGCGGGGTACCGTCCAATATAGAGTCTAAATAATGTTGACATATAAAAAGCTAACAAGATACCCTAAAGCTTAATGGGTCAAGAAGATTTTCAAAAATATACTGAGTGTGGGAGGCCACGTATTGACCAAGACAGACACCAATAAAATCCGATGATGATTGTGATTTACATTTGCAGATCTATATTAAGATACACAAAAAAATAATCGCACAAAAAACCGATTATATACACGATTGTGATGAATCATGCCGTATAACGAGGTTGGTTCACATTTTACTTAATTGAAGCACGTTTGCTGCTGCTGCTCTTGTACTGATGTTTTATTTCACTTAATCGGGAATTAAATCAATCGTCAAGTAATATTTTTTTAATAGGACCGCGTGGTTCAGAAAATCCCTTTGATTCGAGATGAAGATAGCATCAATTATTTTTAATAAGCATATAAGAAGCTCTGCATGCGGGAACTTAACGAGGAGAGAACGTTTGCATTTGAGAGCGTACAAGAAAGCAAAAGTGATTTCTCATTTCAGAATTTAAAATGGCATTGTATTCCACACAAAGAAAGCTTTTGTGTAAATGAATAGGCATTCGATTATTATATACTAGCCTTTGTAAATTGCATAATACAGTTACGGTGTGTTTCGTAATGGCAACATACTTGTAAATATAATATAATGTATGTCTATGCCGTACAAATATTTCTATGTATAAATAGTGTGCAAAGCTATTTTAATAAATTTATCAATAAAAAATATAATTTGATTTTAGTAGGTAGTTATAATACGCATCTATTATGCGCACACCTATTATCAACCTACTTGCGAGTTTAATGACATGTCATTGAACTAAAATTTATCGCTTCGTTTCCTTCATATATCCTACCTTTGACCCACACTAATTATTGCCCGACGCCCCCAAAAACACACTAAAGTAAATCATTGTCAAATCGGCTCCAATTGTAATTCCCACACTATAATATGATCTATCAAATTTAGGAGAACTGGTTGGTTTTAACATAAAATTTATTAGCCTTAACTTTAAGTACATCAGGATTAGGATGCAAACCAATATTAATAGTATACAACGTATGTTCAATATATTAATCACAAATAGTACACCATCAATACTTAATGAGGTTTATTTATATATCTCATCACTTTGTTTTAAAAGTAGAGATATACTTTTCTGACCTCCTGCAATGTTGTTTAGTAGTAATAAAAACCGCATTAGAAATAAGTAAAAATAATTTTAAAAAAAAAATTAATTTAAAATAATGTAATGGAATGTTTTTATATTTTATGAATTTATTTTATGATAACTCAAGTTTAAGATATTCGTAATGATAAAAAGTAACTTTGTATTTTTGTCTTCACTTTGAGTTTATTAGAATTATTTGCATAACTAGTTTCGACCCTATACACCGGGTCATCATCAGATGCATGACTAAACTAGCAAAATATACAAATAACATATGCTTAAATACAACTAACAGGATATTGGTAACAATACCTAACCTAACCTAACCCTCATCTAATTTTGTAAAATTTTTATTGTTTATTGTATTTAAGCATATGTTATTTCTATATTTTGCTAGTTTAGTCATGCATCTGATGATGACCCGGTGTATAGGGTCGAAACTAGTTATGCAAATAATTCTAATAAACTCAAAGTGACGACAAAAATACAAAGTTACTTTTTAACATTACAATAATGGATCTTCACCAATCAAATGCCTTGTCCCTCAACAAGTTTAAGATATTCGTATAATTCTCTACTTTTTTTTTTTTTTTAAATAATAATGATTGGAAATAAATTTTATATTTATTGTGACAATCGGTTCCAGCAATAGCATCGTTATTTCGGCTACTAATAGATCGCTCGTTGAATAAGTCGTATCAACAGGAAGGTACGTACCTATTCTGGAGCGTCGAGCTGTCTTGGGCGGAGGTGTCATGGAGTCCGAGGGCGGGCGGGGCGCGGGGGAGGCGGGGGGCGGGGGCGCGCGGGCGCCTCCATCAGCCCTCAGCGGCGACAGGCTCAGCAGCCGCGGAGCCTCGCCATTCTTCTTGAACCAGCGCATCTTCACTCAGGGCGGAGTCAGCACCTAGAAAAAAAAAACGAGAACGTGAATTTAAATTATTTTGTTTTCTATATCTTGGGTTATTATAATTTTATTGTTCACAGCCAGAGCTTCATAGGATATCCTTCAAACAAAATTAAATGCAGCTGCAATATAAAAAAAAAATATTAAGATCATTATCACCGTTATACCCGGACCTAACTCTTGGGATACACAATGCGAATTCATTGATTGTAGGTCTCATAAAAATAACGGTTGTTTTTTCAGAGTTTCATGTCTGTAAATAAAACGCATCGTCAGATGGTGGTATAAATTAATAAAACCTCAAGGTATAAATATAATTAATGGTTTATTGATATATTTAGTGCGTTAACATAACTGTTTTTTTTACTAATGTACTGTTATTTGATACAACTGGGTTCGCCCTTTACCATCAGATAATTAACTAAAAAAAACCTCTTTGAGAGACATAAGGTTATTTTTTCCTCAGTGACCTTAGTTTTATCGCTTAAGATTAACGAATACCTGCGAAACAACTCACAATTAGCAAGAGCGCATCTATCATTAAAGTAATAAAGATCAAAGTTTTTTATCAATGTCGGTAAGCCACGTTAATAACCTCAGCAAGCTCCGTAATTAAAGCCTAAACTTCCGTTCAAGTGTGAATTTATGTCTACAACAAATACCAAGTAAATAAAGCAATTAATCCATTATATAAACGGCCACCTTGAGAAGAACAATCGCGGTGAATAGAAATTGAATTTTTGCCATCTCGTGCACCGATTGAGATATAGTATCACCTAATTCGCATTTACGAAATGCTTGCTGAGTTTAGCCAGGTAATTAATTAACAAAACTGCACTGGCCTCGGGATTGTTTTATAATCTTTGTTAACGGAGGTGCGTATTGAGGTCACAGCGGCAGCATAGTCCGACTATACGGGAGTAACACCGATTATTGTGCAAAATCTTATACTTATATGCGTGACTACCAATTGAAATAATATTGGGAGATCTACGGATATTCACCTCGTAGTTTCCAAAGTCGTGCGATAGGACACCAACAGAATAAATTAATATGTCCTTACAAAAAACCATGCCTCGGACATAGTATGAACTACAATATGCATAATCAGTGATATCGGGCGACTTGAGAAAAAATTTCGCACAACATATAAAGACTGCTCCATTACCATATATCGCCGAGCTTTCACATAATGCTATATGATATTTTGGGCTAGAGATAGATTAACCAATGACTTGTATTGCTACTGATTTCAGCTCATCTTACGTGTTTACCTATACCATTAATAGTCGTAGTTACTCCCGTATTACATAGTGATTATACGATTATAATCGCCGATTGTGTAATATTACTTCGTTAGCGCCGAAGATTATTCGTGCTGTCCAATACGCTCGGACGATCCCATAATTGTCACTGACGCAACACAGCCACGAGAGCCATTCAATGCTAGAATTTGAACTTGCCGAGAGTTTGCGTGACTTAATTTTTTAAATGAAAAATTTGCTGTTGAGTAATGGAGTAATTTCTTTGCGCGGGTCTCTTCTGTTTGCTCGCCGCAGCCTTGGCATTATTTCAGTAGGCAGAATGGTCGGCGCTTTAGTGAGCAAATTAGATCAGATATTGAAGAATTATGTTTTATTGTCGGTTATTTAATTTTTTTTTCAATCAATTTGTGTTAATGTTATGAAATTGAGACTTAGTTTTCAGATTATAAACGTATCATTTCTGATTTGTGTTGATCGTATTAAACGAATTCAAGAACATCAACAGATACATAATATGTTGATAAAATTATATATTTGTGTTTTTTTATAAATTTTTTGTAATATTTTCAGATTATAAATTCAATATTTTTATTTGGGTTTTCAAAAATATATATGAATATAAAAAAAAAATAATGCCTGTACGTTTAATATTTCAAGGTACAGTAGTTGAAATCATTTCGTATAATTTTTAACTGTAGCCTTGAACTCATATAAGATAAAATTACAAGTGTTTTTCCTCACGATGCACCTTAATTTAAAGCACGTGGGAAGAAGCTGAATGAAGTTATTATTATGTAATAAAATAATATCAATTTTCCAAATACAACCACGGAAACGAGCTATTCGCTTGAACTGTGTGGGCATTGTGAGTGTTATTCGTTTGATTATTTAAATTAAAAATGAAATTATAGTAATCTAAAATTAATAAATACATGATTTATACAGATGCTATAAGTATGGTATATATACAAAAAAATAATAATAACGAAATATTAATGGAGATGTCAGGAGATTAAAATCCACATGAAAAAAAAAACCCACAGGTACGCACGTTATTTCTAATTCGTTCGTTTTGTGATTCTCAGCGTGAAATAGTTTTTCTTTCTTCGTTCTAGAAAGGTGGACGGTATCAATGAGACCACCAAACTCTGAAAGCTACACAATACAAACTAACACAGTCTCATTCTGTATAACATTCCAGCAAAGGTTGTAAAGAGCGCCGGGGTGCCGTTACAGCTCGGTATGCAGCAAGGTCCTCGCCTCTCCCGAGCTGCAGCGAGCCTGCACACACGGACACGTGGCCATGTGTACGCAAGAAGCGTGCGCGAATCGGAATGCACATTCCGTTTCACTTTTAATTTGTGCGTACAAGGCAGCGAATATGTCTTCTTTGACCCGCCGATGGACTAGGTTTATGGATAGTCGGGCTGCGTGATGTCGCATTAGGTACGGCGTGGTCTGATTTTTTTAGCCAAGTTACGTTTTCATTAAGAGTAAAAGTGAAAACGTACGCTCCGTGCAAAAACGTCACGGATGTCACTTCGGGTTACATCACCGCTCAACGGCGACACGCCTAGCTCTACCGGTAGATGTAGAACAGGTATGTTGAATATATCGGCAAAAAATCTTTTTGGGTATTATACAATGTAAGCAATCGCACATCCGCCTGCCGGAAATACCTTTACAAGGAATTTTAACAACACCAGCGATGATTTTTTTGCGGTTTCAAATTCTAAGCGACCGTCGTGGACTTGATTGCCTCAGAGAAATAGACTTCATAATAAAAAAAAATAAATCAAACAACTCCATCGTTTGATTTTACTTGAAGTGAAATTGTATTTGAAATTTCATTTTTCAATTTTGAATGTTTTTTTTGTTGTTGATATGTTTAAAAAATATCACAGATAAATAGTCATAAATAAAGCATACAGCATGGCTTGGAAGAAATCTAAATTCACAATAAACGATTAATACATTGATTTTAAAAGTCTCGTTATATAATATATAAGTATGTATGTATGGCAAGAACTTTTAAAAAAAATCAATGATATTTTTGCAGTTTGTAATATTCGATCAATATCAAAAAGTAGTTAGTGGTAATACATTCGCTCTGGCATCGGGCACCATTCCAGTATCGTTACTCTGTCGGAGCTCTCCGGCGCTGGTGGGTTCTCGGCCGACTGGCTGTTGCCTCACATCCTTCAGGGGAGTCAAGGCCGGAGACCAGCCGCCTGCCTCGGAACAGGTTTGGCATAGCATCAATAATCTGCGCGGATTAAAGCACAAAGGGCGCGAATACACATAGAACAACCACCATTTCGCACTGCGCACGGCCATGCCGAAGACTGGAGCATCTTTGTAGGCGAGACATTGTAATGCAGGTTTGAAAATTGAATATATGAATTACTCAAATTCATTATTTAATATCATTTCCAATGAGAAAGGAGACATAATATTGAAATAAAATAAAATTACACATGGGTTATAATGTTGAGTATTTTGAGTGGTTTGAACTTATTGATTTAATATCTGAGAGCTTTAATGTTTGCCACAGTACTACTAGGTTATTTTACAGAAAGCGCACTAAGTTCGACAATTATCGGACAAAAAGCTTTCTAAGCCGTGTCTGGCTATCCATAGAGCCTTCGGTCTACAAAGTGTGTATACAATGACCCCCGGGATCCCGGCTAAATCGTGACTGTTTCGGAATGCCCGCCGCCCATTGTCCGAGCCTCCGGGGAGCGCCGCCAGCGGAGGCTCTTTCCACTGCAGTGATTTACTATTGAGCAAGAACCTCGCGAACGACACGTAAATGTGATTTTTTTAAAGAGTGACGTTGTTTTTACACCGAGTTCTGAGAATTTCGATGGCATCATTTTGAATAGAACGGTTTTTGTTTTAACATGTTACCTATGCAGATTAGCGGAGTGTTTGTGCACGGATGTGTTTAGTTTCAGTACATAGCAATGTTAATAAAAATATGATTATATGGTGTTGATAAAATTTAAATTTATCAAGTTGTGCGATAGAATGAAAACACCGATTGATAAAAATATTTAGAATACCTTTTATCTAATTTGGGATTGATTACAGTTATTTTTATGCATCGATGTGTAAATGATTCTACCACTCAAGATTACACGTTCACTGCCAACTTCTATAGCATGATCTTAGAAAAAATACCTATACCTATGTACTACAATAACAGACAACTTCTTTAAATTTAAAATGTTTTAAACTCATATGCTTTTAATCAGAATATTATTAACTATATCAAAAAAAAAATTGATAAAAAAATAAACTTATCAATATAACATACTTTTGATAAACAAATTGGGAACAATATTTGATATAATTATTCTGAAAAAAAAAACAACATTATTATATAAATTTATAACATTACGGTGATGGAGTGGATCGACTTCTAACTGTGGTAGTCAAAAGACGACGGATCGTTCGGTTTGTTTTGTCATTGTTTCACGTGTTTATATTATACACATTGTTAGTATAATATTTGGTATGTTAAATACTAAGTATCATAGTTCAACTTACGTATGGAGAAGGATTACTCTGTTCACTATGCAGACGGCGTGAAGTTTGATACGAGTATGTTAATCCCTTTCAACGACATTACCGAGTAACATGTATAATATAAAGGAGTCCATAAAGTAATTTGGGTAAAGGGTTTCGTATTAAATAAGACGGTTTATAATCTTACCACACAGCAAAAGTCACGTCTTTATAAAGCAAGAGTTGTTTACAAAACGATTGAACTTAAACAAAGAAATGTATGTTTTAACTCACTTTGTATGCAATAGAGATGTTTTATAAAACGACAATATTGTTCCAAAAATATGAATGTCTTGTCAAATGTTGACAATGCGATAAATGCTAAGCGGCTCTTACTTAAGGGTTCGTTAACCCTTTCTTAGAGATTTCTAGATAAAACTGTCGAGAGGGATGTTAGTCAAGATAATCCTACGTACAACGTACACTTTCAAAATAAATAAGATTACTTTTAAGCTAAGAGTGAAGTGTAATCACAAAGTTGAGAAATATGATATGTCAGTTTTGATGTGTGTTAATATGATATCACGATTTATAATGCTGAAGTCACATTTAAAATACACCGTCGATATTATCTAACGTCAAAATGAAAAGTCTACGGGTTTATACGAGTTTGGCACTGCTGATAAAACATCAAATAAATATTATAATTTATTTTCATTTTAAAAAAATACAATTATATACTATTTGGGAAGTGTAGTTACTATTATGATAAGATGTCTGAAATGTTTTTTATTGCGTTGCATTAAGTACTATTTCATTGATTTATTATAAATTGCGTGTAGCTATATTTAGAATTTAGTCTAGTTTGTTTTCGTTGATCTGCCCGCCAAAAATTTAGCGTTAGTGAATTTATACATAATTAAAAAAAATACTGAAGTAATGTTCTCGCTAGTATTTAAACAAATATTTTTTTTAATGAATATATTTAAATTTATTTTATTAAATATATGGTTAGGTTATGCATATTAATTGACTAAAAAGTTTAAAAATAAATAACCATATTTCATAATACTCTAGTAAAGGGTTTATACTCTGTCAACGTAGCCTTAATTTATACCATAAAAACTTTGAAGATAAAATTATTTCAAAATTCCTGCAGAGTTTCATGAAGTCTAAATCCCTTAATACCCGTTGGTCTGACAGCGTCTCTAGTGGTCTACAGCCTGATCGGGTTACCCGGCGAGGGTTTTCTCGTAGGCTTACAGTAATAGGACGTGACACTCAGTGCGCATGATCACATTTTCACTTGTCCTTTCAAACTGAAACGCCGACGCGACATATAAAGATTATGAAATATTCCAAGGATTTAAAATATCCGACGGTAGACCGAGGTTGGTAATGGTTGAATAAAAAGTAAACGCTACTTAATAACGGGATCAGAGTTGAGTCACAAAAAAAGGCAAGAAAAAGTTATGTTAAAAAACCTAGGGCTTATAATTATTTCTTAAAAGTATGCGTAAATAAATGGGTTTTTAAAAAAGGTTCATTTGCCGTACGTATACAGTAAAGACAGCTTGCCAAGTTTCAATTTTCAATAATTTAGTTGATACCATGAAAGAAAACTTTTTACAATGTAGGGATGGGAGGCATCTGCCATAAATTTTGAAATTTATAAAAGTGACATTTTTATAAAATGTGGAAAATAATCAATTTATTTTAATGTTAATAATTAGACATCATTCATACCAGATGCAGTACTTTGAGCCGCTCTGGGGCGTATAATGAGTAGTTTTGCGTAAATATAGAGAATATATATACGGTGACCTTTCTGCTATCAAGTGAGTGTAAAAAGTTTGTTTCGTGAACTCAAGCTAATATATTACTGTGTGCGCGCGTGCTTGTGCTCATTTAAACGGAGGCGAAAAACAAGCAGCCATTGTATGGAGGAACAAAATGTTACGATAGATGTGGGAGATATGCCGTGATTAATGCAAATCAATGGAAAAGATCTCTGTGTTCTTGAAAAGTGATAAGAGTTTCAAAATTTATACAGCTACACCAAAATACTAGGAATCGTAAATCAATATGATAATATTATTTTAACAAATGTTAATTTTATTACACAATAGCATAGGTATTCAGAATCATGTATTATGTAATTTGGATATGCTTAGTAATAAATATACATCGGGATATATATAGTTGGAGTACAGGATATTAAGTTTGCAACCGGAAGAGATACAAAGTATCGGTTTATACTAAAACGGAATATTTATGGGTTAGAGGTTACCCCAAGTTCCTACCCCCTCTTTTTTACCTTCTATAAATCAAGTGAAAATGTCGATTCTATGTTGATTCCTGATATACCTGGAGATCTATTTACAAATCGAGACCAGACGTAGCTTGAATATCATACATGTATTATTTATAATCCATATATTTTTATTCAGAGATAGTCGATACGTTAAAGAGTATCATATATTTAGAATAATTTGAATCACATATAATTTGTTGTTGAATTTAGGTAAATTACTTCGACAATGGATATTTTCAATAAAAACTCACGAGGCATATCAAATGGCCGTGAAAATAATAAAAGTGTAGTTATTGAATATACTTTTAAGACTAAAAAAACTTATAAAACGGTTCCAAGGTTTTTGGTAAAGAAGCAGATGCAGAAACGTGACAATTTTTTGTATTATTTTTATTTGTTCAATCTGAGCAATTCGTTTTAGAGTTCACATAATAGAGCAGATAAGATTCAAAATCAAATACACGTTCATACTATTTGATGACAATAATGCTGCTATTTTATCAATATTTTTTGACGTCCAAATACTTCAGCATGGATTCGATATTATTAATAATATGGAGATCACTCAGTAGAGCTGGGTGGGTATCATTAATGCTCCTCCTGACTTACAAATAGCAATATCAAATAAAGTAGTGCAGAAAAGAAAAACGATTTGACCTAAAGCTAAGCGGCTAACACTTATAAATAATAAATTAGACACTGATATTATCATCGTCTAAATTTATCCTTTTCACGTTCAAAGTTTTGACGCGCTGCTAACTCAGTACATTTCTCGGTAACAGATGGATTGTTGTTTTTTGTCATATCATTTACTCTATAACATTTTTGTAGCTTAATTGACGAAGAATAGCCAACAGAACAACATGATATATTATAGTTATAACAAACAAGTGAATTTGCCGACAATGAAAGGTTTACGCGTTATTTCCGCTGTATTCAATAAAATGTAAACAGATAAAAAAATATAGAACATCGATATAATAAAAATTTACTGGATCATTCAGTCAATGGATTCGACAAGGCGAAGCAAAAACGTATCCAATATCAAAAGAGATCGCTGAAAAAGTATCACGAAGTGGGAATCGAATGTTAAATATAAAAAAGTTATCAAATAAATAAGCTTACTTAGAAATACGCCGAATTTTCAAATTGAATCGGTATCCTGTGAGACGGATCGCTTCCAATATTATTAAGTTCCACAACTCGTAAAAAGCCACAACTTTTCTTGGATATTTTGAAATGTCTGGGATTGAGTTTTCTAATATAAAAGACAGTTTGACATTTGAAGTAAAAGTACGAATTATATATTTAAAAAATGCTTTTGATTTCTAAAGGTCAAAAAACCTATTGACTGATTGATATTCCAGAAGTGTTTAAGAATCCATAGGCGATACATAGTAACGAAGTTATTTGAAACAAGAGTCACCCACAACAGCAGTACGACGAGTGGAAGAAATAAAACGAAAAGTAATTTTGATGGTGACAAACTGCATGAAATTACGCCAATTGATCGATACATTTAAAGAGCAATTTATTTTACGTTTATACTTCACGCACATTCATTTAAAAATCTAAACATCACGTGCTCGAAATGATTTATTACTATATACAGTGTTCTACTACTCATTTAAGTTTAAAACTTGTTAATATATAAGAAAGCTGTAGGAATAAGGGTATAGTGACTCGTTTTCAACTTTATTAACAGTCATTACTTTATAGATTACAATAATGTATTAATTTTAATTAAGCACTATCCCTATAATCCCTCTATTGAATCTCGGAGGAAACTTTTAGCAGTAACTAACCCGGACATTAGCTTACCAAGTCTCTGGAGGGTGTGAAGATAGTTTACTTCGTGGGTGTATTTCTAGTAGGCATTCTTGAACTATAAATCATTTGCCATTTTCCCGCTTAATAATGTGAACAAAGGCTTTCAGGATGCTGTACTGCACAAGAAACAAGAGGCGTTTCTCAATTTTTTAACTTATTAGCGATAGACTCGTTGTTCCTGTGCGCTGTCTGGGAGAGAAGGCATTCGCCACTATCAGCACATTTCCAGCATATCACTTCTTTTCCACTGTTCTAAGTTAAGTTTTTAGTGATTAATCTGTACAATACCATTAAAGTATTACAACAATAACCACAATTAAACTCAAAAGTAGTTTGGACGGCAAGGCATAGAAAAGTTTTCAACTTTTGAGTATCTTAGGAATAATTATTTATACTACTAATTTGACGTTTTTACATAGTTTATATTTACTCATTTATGTTGAGAATTGAAATAAATTTTATGGTATTCATAACGTGTTTTACAGCCACAGAAAACAATGGAGCAGTAAGCAGACTATACTTAAGTCTAACTGCAACAGAATAGTCAGTTACCTCAGTAAGTCTTCCGTAGCATTGTTTTGCACAGTAGTTTTGGCTCACCGTGAAGCCTTTTTAGTGTCTTTGGAAATGTTTAATTAAATCTATTTAATATGTAGACTATTCTAGAGTATTTTTATTAAAATATTTTGGTATTAAATCATTATACACGGGATGTTATAGGCCTCAACAGCTATTGTTTTAAGTTTTTCAATTTGTGAAAAAAAATTATACTTTCATTTCGTCGATAATGTGTGTACTCATTAACAGTTTCATAGATCGTTTTGTGTGTGTAAAGTGTTATGACTTTTTATTTTGGATATTGCGTTGTACACGTCCGGTTTTTTTTGCGAACGATTTAGGAAGTGATGCAATGTCAATCATCTCAAGATTGTGAGGTTAACATGCAATAGTGCTAACTCTAATGATCTTAATGTTTTAAACAAACATAAAGATTGTAATCGCTGGTATAAATGTTGATATTTGTGTAATCAAATTCTTTTTTCAATTCTTTTTAATAGTGGTATTTGTTAAATGTAGAGACTCACGTAAATGAAGATAAGTTTCAAAACATTTCCGAAACACGTTCTCGTTAGCTCTACGCAATAACACCGAAAAAATAAAAACACTCTTTAAAAAGCCATCTGTTCAGCTTTAATATTGCGTTACATCTAGAATAATACACACTCATTTTTGGAATTATATAGACTAAAGTTTATCGTGCGATATAAACTTTGACTTCCAAAAGTAGTTTGCATAATATAATACAAAACCTGTATGTGGTGGCAAGCATTCGTAAGAACTTATCTGGGAACTAAACAATGGCACAAAGTTTGCCTTCTTAACGCAAGGAGCTCTCTATGTACGCCGGCAGTTCCACACAAATCCTTAGGAAACTTCCGTTTATAGTGAAATAAACAGCCTGTCCTACAGTTATAACGATATAAGCTCCTAAGCATACACCACCTGGGAAGTTGAATACTGTTATCTTGGGGTATCACACACAGTACAGGCATCCAAGCTGAATGCTCTGGTGAAAATATTATTTATTTTTGTACGCCTTCTAGCAGTGAAAATGCTAAAGAGGCAACGGGTGCGACATATTGCTGCGACGCGCCAACTGATTAATTTTATACAATAGGAGGCTTGGATGCTACATGAGGCTCAAGGAGCAGAGAGGATTTTCCAGCGACGTGTTAGAAGGATGTTGTTGAGGCAGCTGGCGTACGAGAACTGTGGCAAGAATTAATTCAGAGTTTCTACAAGTAGCTAAAAAGAGACATACAAACTCCGAAAAATGTAATGTATAATTCAAGGACTATCATTTCCATTTATAAATACATTTTATTATTAAAGTATGTATCTAATAATATTCCTTTTTAACTTTTTATTGTTCAAATAGAAATAACATATTACTAAAAGCTCTAGATGTCTGATAATGCACGTTAAGTATTGTGAATAAAATTGGACGGCAAGAAAATTACAAGGAATTTTTGATTCCTTGCACTAAATAAAAAAGTTAAACTTGACAAAGATAATTTTTAGTGACTTTATTTTGATTGTTCTGAAATCATCTATCTTATATTAATTTATATTTTGATTCTAGAACTATACAAAGTAAAGTTACTGTAGTAAGTAAAAATAATATATACCATAGCTGACGTAACTTTACCTATTTCTTGTGGAAGTCAATCTTTAGTACGTAGGTAAACTGAGTAAATTCACTTTTTTCCCAAGTCACTGGTGTAAATCAACTCCATAAAAACCTGCATTGACTTAAGTTTTTAGTATCAACCAACGGGTATTTTTTGCGTGGCTCAAAACCCACAGCCTTCAGAGCGGCGCATAAAACGTACTCCGGGCTACTCTGCGTAGTACTTTGTTGTAAATTAGTTTTTTGATGTAGATTTTTAGAGCGCTGCAGAAACGTCAATACTGCAGAGACTATTTGCTTATATAATTTAATAGTAAATATATAAAATACCCTGTGTTTACATATTCATTATAAAACATTTGAGTATTTGAAATTTTTTATACTTTATACAATACTATCAATAATGATAATTATGAACCATACCGCGAAGTATTAGCTTATTTTTAAAAGAATTAGATTTTTATACAATGGTACATTGTCACAAAATATTATCCTTGTAACATTGATAATTTGCTTTAGTATAACGTTAGTATATTTAAATAGATCTTCAAGTTTAATATCATCAGAAGTTTCCAATAAATAAAATACTAAATTAGAGGTGCAGATACAATGCAATATTATAATCTCATGAAACGCATATTCCTAGGATGGGCGAACTCATATTTCACGGCAACCACTTGCTATGTATTATTTATGGGGAAAAGTAATAACTCGATAATAAATTATAGCCTTATGGGACCGTCATCCTGTGTATGCTACGATGGTTAAATGTTTTGAAACACGAGATTTATTTAACCTTATTTCAGGGTTTTTCGAAATAAAAAAATTTGAAAGCTGCCAATAAACATATTTCACTCGTATTGGTTTAAATGTGTTGTCGTGCATATCGTTGTGGATATTTGTTGTTTCACAATATTTCCTATTTGACCATTAAGTAATAAAAGTATTAAGTGTTCCAAGACGTGTTTTTTTTATTATTAACACTACTAAAGGTAGAGGTAATGACAATCGATTATTTTGGAGCAATTACTGGTTTTAGAAAAAAAATCCCCTTAACTAAATATCAGAATAGAATCATAAGGCAATATCACAAACAGGAGAGGTAACAGAGAACAAGGATTTTATTACATTGAAAAAAAAAAAGTAATTGTTTATCGTAATAGCGGAAGTATCCAATTGATTGTCGTTTATATTTGTAAATAATATTCATATTCTACTATAATATCTATATTCATAATAACACATTCTGTAACTTTTTATCAATAATTTTTTTAACTCCTTAAGTCGATAGCATAAATATCAGAAGTGTTAGTATGCGTTTTTACGTTAAAAAATCTAGTACATTTTAGAAACAGATAAATTGCATATATTTCTCAAGCGTTGAAATTTTAATATATTAAGAATTTAGTACAACATACGTTTATTATTTTGAATACAAATATGTTTGTGTAGATACTTCACAATCATTTACCAAAAAACCTAATTGTGTAACGAAACAAAATAATAGAGGTTATGTGATATAGATAGAGAGATCTTGTTCTCTCGTGGGCTTTTGCAGTGGGTTCCAATGAAAAAATATAGAGCTTATTATGATAGAAAACCACCCAACCAACGGCCATTACTCCATCATAAACAATAAACAGTAAGATCGCAGCTCGGCCTGCTCGGTTCTTATGATGAAGTGGGAAGATTGTTTGACACTCAAGCGCTAGGTTTGATATTTGAACAATCATTCATGAATTAACATGGATATTGTTCCATGCTGCATATCCAAAGGTGAACACCGGAATCACTTTGAGACAGAAGTTATTGAATGTAAAGACGTAGGATGATTTCATAGTATTTTTATGAGCTATATTTTGTACTAAAACCAGCAGAAGGTGTATGTTGATGTCGACATCTTCCTGTTGTTGTTATGTTGACTGAATGTAAAATCAAGTGTTATTGACTTGCCAGTATAATTATTAATTGATAACTTACAAATTCATGTTAAGGAAATAAAGTATTAAAATGATTTTGTTGAGGCGGTTTTTCATTACTTTATGTTGAATATAAGGTTGAGTTCACATTTATCGTATACATGCAATTACTCTTTAGCTGAGATTGTGGAGGCGGTAAAGAGCTTTCGGGATGCAGTGCATGGCGGCCCGGGGCTTTTCCCTTTTCTAGTATTGGCTGCATTATGTATGGGCCGAGCAAGTGAAGCACGTGCCAAGCTCTACGAGAGTACTTACACACACGCGTGGGATCAACCCTGCTCGTGCTAAAAGGGTTCACTTCAGTATTATAGAGTTTCGAGGGCTTAAAAGCGACATTCCGTATGAAATGTCTTCGCGAAACGCATGAACTGTCACATGAAAATGCATTTTATTTTATTTTTACATTGATAGTACTTTAAATTTGACTTATAATACAGCATTTTATATACAATTGATGATTTGCGTGTGTATTTTTATTGAATTGATAAAAGTAACAAAAACGCGATATATTTTATTGAAGAGTGTAAAAGTTCATGCTATGAAGGTTAAGTATAGCGATACGGTGATTATCGTGGGCAAGCACTTAGCGTGGGACGTCAAAGATTTGATACTTCAATAATGAGTGATGGGTTCGTCACTAAAGAATTCAGTACCGCATCTTTACAGCAAAATGAAAAATGAAAGGTGCAAGTCTTTGTGAGAATTAATTCAATATATATTTGAACAGTAGCTCTACACAGGTATTTCGTGGTTAATTAGTTACCAAGGCTATCCATAGGTATTATAAAATGATAATAAAAACTTGTGGTCAATCATACAGATGTACACATACATGTACACTTATCATTCGGCGTATTAGGTAGTTATCACTAATTCAAAATTAATAATGTAATTATTTCTACAGTACTGTGTACACATGTACATTGTTTTTGGTAGAGCGTTCAGCTTTGGGCTGATTAGTATAGAAGGTTCCGGATTTTTTTCCTATACAATGAGTGATTTTTTCATGCCGGTAACACTACATAATGCATGAAGGTCGAGCAGATCTGTGTTGTGAAATGCAGGCCGCGGGCGAATGATTGCCGAGCTCGTGCGACGAAAAGTAGATTGAACATTATTAATTATGCGGAGTCATAGCGTATCATTAATATCACCTTGCCGTTGAATAAAATATAAAAGTGACCACAACCTCCATTGCAATGTTTATTTATTACTAATATTGGGTAAGCTTCTAGTGTTTATTGATGAGGAGCATCTGGTTTCTGGTTTTTTTAGTCCAAGTAAATTCTGTTGGCGTCATCATTTTGCAATGTAAATGATTGATAATTAATTGTCAGAAGGAGAATTTATAAATCTTTCGTTACCTGTGTGTGTTTCTATCCGTTAGATATATCCGATGTTGCTTAGCTAATTGTACTAACCACTTCTATCAGTTTTGGATTGCTCAGAGAAATTCGCATTAATTCTTTACTTATAGATTTTACCTATTTGCAGAGTTTTCCATCTTGAATTCAGAAAAATATTTAAATTTCTTATAAATAATATTTATTTGTCTTATGTTTCTTTAATTAAACTATTTTATTACAGTACATTATATTTTTTTCTGGTTATCCATAGGAATTTAAATATTGATACAAAGGTTTTATGGATTTTTTGTTGGTTTACTATACCTTTAATTTATCTTGAAAATAAGCGCTGAACTTTGATCCATATTTATTTATTATTAATTTTGTAAATTATCATTGGATAATTTAAAAGATAAATAAATATATATTTTACATAGTATAATTTTAAATGCCTCAATGACTATCAAAAAAATAGATTAAAAATATCACTCTTATTTTATTTTGGTATTTTTTTAAATAGTAGGTATATTTATGAAAAATGATACGTGAGGTTACCCGAATAATATCACACGCAAATCAAAACATCGATTAGGAAATTTGATAGAATATAGATGCTTGTTACGCCCACGGCCAGCCCGTGTTAAATGAAGCTTTAATTTGTTGGCATTATGGAAATTTCCTCGTGGCATAAAGATGTCTATGTCATCCCCGACGCCATGTTCACGCATTTACGGCTATGTCAAATGGAGGAAATTTATTTGACAAGATAATACAGCATATTTATTGAAGGCTGCTAAAGTACCAAGAAATAGTTTTAACCGGTGGAAACTTAAACGTACCTGAAAACTGAGTTCAAAGGAATCTCACGACTTTTTTATATACGGCCGAAGGTGTTAATATTATATCTTTATTATTGTTATGACAACACCTTAAAATAAGCTCAAAATAGACATTTAAGTATGTTTATTCATATTTTTCCATGAACGTATCCAATTTTGGAATTGTTATGAAAATTCAGTGGAGTTTAATTGGCATAGAAAGTTAGCACGCTGAGTATAATCGACATTAAAAATGCTAATTTCAAATTTTTAAGTTTTGATTTTTTTGTAAGATTTAATGAAGTACGTAAAGTAATATACTGTTTCTGTTTAAGTATAGCTATTTGACACAAAGGTTGAGATTCGATTCAAATAAACATATATTTTAGGGTGTAGGAGGAATATGAATCAGTTCCTTAAAAATAAAATGAATTTTAGAAATTGCATAGTTGTAATCTAGAAATTAGAACCACCTCTAGAAATTCAATTTATGCATGAGTGAGCTGCAAGCATTGATGATTTAAAAATAAATATTTGTGTTAACAAAATAAATGATTAACAGTTTTTATCATCCAAATGAGTTGAGTTGGTTCCTTGGGTGTTGAGTTGCTATAAGTTTTCTGTACTTCAACGTTCCAGTCCCCGCGCTGAAAGATAATAATGATGAGCGTCATGATAATCCCTGAAGATGGTTTCAACACGTAGACCAAATACACTCTTAACAACGGCTGCCAAAACCTACGAACATAACTAATATTAAAATGTTATGCTTTCAACTGTCGCGTAACATACAAACGTCAGTCATTAGTCCGCCCAACCTAAAATAAAAAAAGTCATTCAGCTTTATATTTTGTTAGCTCGTATAATTTCGAAATAAAAACAGAACATATTACTGAGAAAATATTCAAATAGTATAAATTGCGTGAGAAACAGGAATAAATAGTACTTATTTCTATTCAGAGACATTTACAACAACGACTATAAACGAAATTGGAATATTAAGGCGGACTGTGTAAAGAATAATTCGCATAATTGCAACATTCAGAAACTTGTGTATTTTGAATAAAATGTACATGTTGTATGACAGTTGTTTTATACCTTGCACTTAAATATAAAAGTGTTAAAATCTTAATAGTATACAACGAGTTAATATTTTTTCTATATTTGGGCTATTTTTTCTAATATTCTACTAAATAGTTTTATTTATACATGCTTAAATATCAAATCAGTAATATTAATAAATTAAAAATATAACCTGTTGCGGTGATAAGTAAGTTTTTTGTAAAATATCAAGTATTTGTATAATTTAAATAGGCATGCAGAGGAAAAATACTTTCTTCTATAAGTTAATTGATCCTCATGTGGCTTTTGAGATAATGACTAGAATATAAAACATGTAAAATCAAAAACCACCTTGACCTGATTGGCGTGAAAGAACTTACACAAAACGAGGCAAAATGAAAAATTACAGACGACAATGGCTGTTGGACATTCCATCAAAAGAAAAATAACTCTGCCTGCCGCGGGAAACAAACAATTAATCATACAACAATACCTGCCCAAAAGCGTGCAAGTAGCTACAACATAACGATGCAATAGGGAACAAAGACAGGAATTTTACATTAGGGATTAAATATTCAATGCGATGACTATCGTTAAGCGGCGTTTGAAAATACTATAGAAACGGTTATAGAATGCCTTTATGAATTATAATTAATATATATTCTACATAAATGAGCTCCATTGAGTTAAGACTGGATCGGCCAACGAACCCCCCGCCCTTTTGTCCTTAATATTTTATAAGAGCGAAAACTTCAAAATAACATCGTTTTCATATCACTTTGAAAGACCAATACACTCAGGAAACAAAAAAAGGCCATTGAAATAATTCGCAGAAATTACTACGAACGTAAAAATATAACTTTGTTTTTGATTAACGTCTAGATTGCGACACCATATAAAAGACAGATGAGTGTTGCTATTAATATTTTCGTCTGAAGTTGTTTTCAAAGCAAAGCTCTCATGGGGATTTCCAATTTATCGCTGATTTCGATTGTGAACCTCCTTGCATGATTCTCGTCGACCCAAGGCAGACAAAATTATGAACAATATGTGATATGTATTATCTTTCATTTTTATAATAACAATGTTAATATGAGAGGTCATAAAAATAATATATACGAGTGTGATTAATAAAATAATGTTATTGCTCTGTTGTAATTATCACTATTATAAGATATCAAGATTACATTTAAAACACGATCACAATAAAAGTAAATTAATGTGGGAGTAATGTAGGAATGCCCGATGTTTTATGTGAAGTAATCATATATCAGCCCGAAGAGTCGATATTATCTACCTTAATAGTAAAGGTTAACTGGCGCAGTTACATAAGCTCGTACAAGATTATCAATCTGCCGCGATTTCGGAAAGGCGCTCTCGCGTTTTGTTCTTCAGATGCTTAATGGGACGTCTTCAGTGAAAGTGTCGGCATGTAAAAGAAACGCCGCGTCGGTCTCTTTCGATACCATTAAACACTCCAGGGATACGTTCAATACAAATATGCATCATGTTGCCCAACTCAACCGGTGGCCGAAAACCGCCCCGGGCAAATTTTTATAAGCCTGCTTGCGAAACACACGAGTGTGTGGGCGTTCGATCGGAATTAGAGCACATTGTTAAAGGTTGCATTACTTTAAAGATATAATCTCTTCATTACTTTTTATTTGTATGTAGTTTCAAATCCAGTCTGCCACAGCATATAGGCACGCGTTGGCATGACCCAAAGTTGTACAATAATGTATATTAATACGAGAAATGTATCTGCTTATTTACTGGAATGACTATTCAAGATTTAATGTATTACTTTTGTGTGGGACTGGCGTAAAAAATATCTTAGTAAATAGATTTATAGTTTCAAGAATATATACCACTTTCCTTGCGTTTAAATTTACGTATTGTATTTATCGAAAAGACCCATGGAATTCCTCTATAAATAATTGTTAAAATTGCCAAAAAAAGTTGATGGAATAGGCTTGTCGATACTTTCAAATGAACTCTTAGTTCGACGATCCTAACCACTGAGTCAACCAGATATATTGAAGAAGCGAGAATTACCGCAATCAGCAAAAATACACATTGGTATTTGTTCGTTACCGGTTTTCAGTGAGTTCATGATTTGACGCTATTTTGTTCTGTGAACGGAAATCCGTTAGTATCATTTGTATTTACAATACGTAGTATTTTGATATATCAATTATGCAATTGATCAAAAATGTATTTTAATATATTCCGATAAGTAGACGCTCACATGAGACCTTCCATTCTGCGGTTTGACCATGTGATGGCGAATTCTCCCAAGTCATTTTATTTGAATTGTATTAAATGCAATCAAAGAAAAATTTAAGTCGATATTATAAAAGTTTGATAGATCAACACGAAGGCGATTGGTTGCAAGATCAACGCGAAGTGTTTTGTGTATAATTTATAATGATTTTTCACTTGGAAGTGTAGTATTTGTATCCTTAGATTCTCTTATGTATTTTAATGAATATAATATTTTTTGTATTCATTCTAAATTTTTGTTAATTTTATACAAGTTTTTATGTTGATTTGGGTGTAAATACGTTTTAGCATTTCAATAAAAAGAAACAATTTATGCTCTCAAATATTCATGCGACTTGTTAGTTATGTCACTGACGTGTCGATAGAACACAGCATCGTATATTTCATATTATGCGAATAATTGGTTTTTCCCTGGCAACGAGGCGCCGAGTGCAAAGTCTTCGTGTCGAATCGCGAAAAATACCTTTTAAATTCTATCAGAATTCGCATTGAAAGTACAAGTGGTGGAACCAGCACCGACTGGTTCTCGGAGCCGTCGCACAAGTCAAGGCTCGGCGACTCCGCCGGTTCTTCGCGTTTCTTCCGCCGGGTTTTTATCCCCGAGTGATTCGATTCCACTGCCTTCGAGTGGATTCCTTATATGTACTCGTGTAAGTAGTGACTTAAGCGATATAGTAGCATGTACGCAGCATCGGAATGTACTGATTTACATGAGTCTGTACAAAGATGGTGAAGATTTCTACATTTCACTGTTTTAATGATCAATAAATAATTTTAAAAATACCGACAATGTTACTAACTAAAATAATTTTTTAATAGAATTTGGTTTTGGTATTACAAAAATAAAATAGAGCACATAAGCAGTAGTGAGGTTGGAATTCACATGCGTTAGTATAATCGTGCCACTGTGCTATCGAGACACTTTCTCTAATTGTGACACTTATTATAGCATTGCATTTCAAGATGAAACCTTTTATCATTTCCCTTATCCCCGTCTTAATAAAAATAGGCCTCGCTTGTTTCAATTTGATCAGAGTTGATTCGTATATTTTTTAGTTCTTTGTTTGTTACAGTGAGAAGGATGATGGCTGATATTAATCTTTATTTAAAAAAATATATGTATATAATATTAATATATTCCAGACTGTCCTTGACTCCTGTGACCCCGATGTCTTTCTTTCCAGTGGTATTATTAAAAACACACGCACATTATGAAGTTTACTCAGCGAGGAGTGACTGAAGAGCGCGCCGGGAGATTCTAGGGTCTTTTTTATATCAAAGCGATGGTATGTGGTCAAAAGATCGTGAGAAATGCTCGGACAGAAAAAGCAAGCGCTTTGAACACTGCCTAGATATTTATGTGAGATAATTTATAAATGTTTTTTTAAAACACGAAGGAATCCATTTCTTTAGAAAAGTCTTTTGATTATACATAAAAATTTAAGCCATTCGATCCCGGATGGAGAATATTTTATTTAAAAGACAAATTTAGATTGATTGACTTAAATTGTATATCCCAGTACCCAGTACAATACAAATTAAATAAAAATTAAATTTTAATAGTTCGAAGGGCTGTAAGAAAAGATAAGGTATATAATGTTGCTCGGTAGATATCAGTTGTAAATTTAAGTGATAGCATGCAGAGTTTATACATATCGAAGATTTGATAAATTCTAGGTACGCCAAGTCTGCCAACTTTATGAACCGAACAAAAAGGATCAATTTCTTCAACCAATAAGATAAGAATATAATTCACTGGCACAGTAAATTAGTGCATTTACGACGAAAGCCATTACATATTATATAAAGTACAAAACATTTGCTGCTAATTTCTGTCTTAATTTATAATATAGCATCAAACAAATTAAGGTGCATTTGATTTTATGCAAATATTTTATATTGTGTAAGGTTTGAAGTATTATATATACATTTATATGTAAATCTTCTAACTATAAATGTAGGAATAAGTGAATATTGGTATTTTTTAAGAAATATTATTTATATATAAGCATTGCGTATTCTTTAACTCTTCCCCGAGCATCATTTACTGATGTCAGCTGTCTTCACTCCACACAGTCCAGCTCCCCATATGGCCACAACCTATTACGCTTTCTGCTACCTGCAGGCAAGCATTGATGGTCAATTAATGATTGTAATTAAATAGTAATTTTACATTTAAAATATATACTTACCACCTTCGAACGACGCAATTTGCCATCTGATGTGAGAAATGCCGCTTAGAACTTGTAAAGGCTAAAGACACCGCATTATAATGATTCGATTAGCCTAATTTGATAAAGAGTCCGCGTTAGAAACATGATAGCGAATAAAATTAATTATCATAAATAACGAAACACTTAGAGAATTTCTTAAATAAATCTTAAGTCTCACATAGGGCGTGGGTGATCAACAAAGTATACGTATTATTTGCATATTTATATTTGCTTACCGGTGCGTCATGTAGGTGACATAAGTGATTGTTAAAAAAAACTTTATCTATGGGTCGAGTGATTTGCTAAGTCAGTCTTTTCCTAATGATAATTATTTAAAATGAAAAAAAAATTGTATAAAAGTCTCCAATTAAAAGTTTCAACACCTCAGAATATGCCTCTACAGAAGTCTCAACATAACTGATCGACAAGTCGTATCGTGTCGATAAATTTTGATGAATTACCATGTTGAGGGTAAACTCACTTTTCGTTTTCAAAGAGGTTTGTTGGGATATATGTGTAGGTCTTAATATCGTATTATCAGGATATAAAAACTTAGACCTAGTTAATAAAAAATCTTCCTTGTTAATAGAATTTCTTCCAACCAAGTTCTTTTGCTGCCACCGCTTAAGTTGAAACAGCAACTTCTCTTTTGGGTAAAGAGCTCTAAACGGGAGCAGTAGCTCGCTCACGTAATATATCACATGCATATTCATATACAACTAACTATGCGAGTACTCTTTGAACGTTTTCTTTGTTGATCAAAAATGATACAGGAAGAATGCCGTAACAAATAAAAGGGAGCGATATATAGCCACACAAAAAATATTTAAATACATTTCTAACCAACATAGTAAGATCAACGCCTAAGTATCAAGTACCGCAGTCGATATTTTCAGAAGAGAATAAAACGAATCTATTGTATATAATGTAAAAATGGAAAAGAAATTGGGTCTTTTCTATCCACTGTTAGACCTAACCTTACCACGCCACAGGCAAACAAGCATGCTTGACAACTTCTTGGGTGGTCGGTAAGAAGGGTTGAGTTGAATTTTTTCGAGATTGTGCTCAACATCTTTACGTTTCCGAGATACACTTTTGTCGTATACAAGGGAATTACAACAAACCTGTATTTCTTCAAAGGGTTTATCTTTCTCTTGAGAAGCATTTAAATTTATTATTTATAAAGCATGAAAAGTTGAGACGTTATTATCACTAGTACGTAATTACGTAGTACATTAAATAATATAAATATGTGACTTGTTTAAGGATGTTAGGTTTCCTAGTTATAACATGTTAAATACCCGAGGGATTCTGGTTTTGGAAAAAATCTGAAGCCTTCAAATACAATATTTGTTTATTATTTAAATGTGCAGACAATGATCTGGCGTTTATATCAAGTTGAATAAACAGTCGGTTGCTTTAATGGATGCAAAGCGATGGCTTATAATCCGACCTCAATGTCAGTGGATATCACGGGAGACGCCCACGGCCGTGCCACCCGAGGCGTTCCCGTCCGCGGCTGTTTACTTAGAAATTGTACACAGAAGTGTGAAGCACGTAATTATTTGCAGTGCCGTGTCAGTACTTGCGTAGGCTCGCGTCACTCCAGCTCCGAGCTGGCGAGAGACAAGGGGCACGCCGGGCGGGCGACATGCAACGGGAATTCACAGAACCGCATCGCAAAGAACAAAATAATATATTCTCTTTAGCAATCCTTATCGATATGAGGGTTTTGTTTTTTCTATACTAACGGGGCTTTGCAGGCAAAAAATATAAGTAGAGAGGACTCTAAACAATGTCTATTTTTAAATATTAATTTGGGGCCAAATAACACAATACTCGATTACCGAAAATATAAATTCATTTATACTGATACATAATGTATTGTGACGAATATTTAATCTATCCAAGAAAACGACTAATGTAATTTTGGTTTATTGATTTTTTCGAAATTTTTATCATCGATTATTTGAACAGACGTAGTAAGAATGGGAATGATGTCATAAGGTAGAAATAGATAAGTTTGATTTGATTTATATATAGCTATAGACATTCATAAGTAAGGATAAATGTCATAGTCATATTAGTAATAAACAAAAGATTATATTGAATTTTTAGATCTCACTTATTAAAGGGCTGCAGTCTAAGTAAGGTAATAGTTAATTTATAGTCATATGGGCTATCAAAAAGAAATTTAATTGAACTGAATGAACATTTATTTTACATTAATCTATGATTACTGTATTCACATAAGTAATTCTCGTATCCAGCAAATTTGTTGGAGTGTTTTTTTAAATTTGTTTTGTGTGCTTTCGCGTGTTTTGTATCGGTGTCAAATGAAAACTAAATATGAATCGTTTAAATTAAAATATATACATAATATAAAAAAGCAAAAAAATATAGATACACGTACTGAGTATATTTCACAAACGATTGCCCAGCGTTGGTCAACTCTGTGCAAATAATAGATTACATAATATAATACAAAAATGGTTTTCGCTTAAGGAGCTCGCATGACAGGCGCTGAATTGACGTGAAGATTACTTCCTGGAAAAGTAAATAATACGTTATAAGAATACAATTGTTGCGATACGGCTTGGCACGGGTCGGTGATCTGAAGACTGTGCGCGGAGCCGCGAAGACCTCGTCTTCCTGCCAAGCAAGGAAGTCTTTATTATTTATCTTGAATACATCATGTCATTGGGTTGGATTAACCGGCTGGCCTACACTGCATAGAAGCGCTTGAAGGTATTATAAAATGAGTCACTTTTTGTACAAAAACAAAATAATTTATATTTATTGTATGATCACCTAATTTTTTTAATGATATTTGATAAGTAATCGAAAAAGTATAAAAGTTGCATCAAAATTAATAAAAATCGTTTTGGTATTATTGAACAAACGTATTATTTAAATTGTCGTTGACGAAATTTGTGTTTGTAACTTTTTAATAGTTTTTATTTAAAATGACGTAATCGGGTATTCCGAACGAATCGTGAGGAGGAAATAAATGGCCGTGTATTACATCGTGTCGTCCTATTGCCATGGAAATGATAATAACGCAGCTACTCATATTAAAAAAGCGTGGTTAAGAAACATCTCTGCAGGTTTATTTATTATTCGATAATATCAGTTAAAAGCAATAAAATGCATAGTAAATATGTAAACTAACCAGTTGTATCCATGCACTGAGTGAATAAAAACGCTATTGCTTGCTCAAAGCAGACATGAGCTCACGATCGAGTAACTAACAGTATTACTGATTTGAGTTTTTCTTTGATCTTCTTGACGTTTCCTTAAAGGGAATATTAAATCATAAACTAACAACAAGTACACTGGAAGCGCATCTACGAGCAGTCGGACATCCTTGTATAGTCAGACAGGTACAGGGGACTCTCGGCCTACTCTGGCTAAGTCTCCCAGCGTCGTCGACACGCTGTTACGAGAGAATACCACGTTAGATACTGAATCATATGAAAAGGAAATGTTATCGGTAGAGTTATCATGGATTGTTATAAGACAGGGAATACGATATACCGTAATCACTGGAATACCGGCCGTATTACAATAAAATAATAATATTTTAAAATACAATTTACCCTTGCGTATGCAATGTCAATATTAATTTTACGATACCGAACATGCGTGAAGACTATCATATGAGTTTGGGATTGAATTGTCAGGGAAAGGGATTTATGTATTTAATTTATAAGATATATATATACATATACATATATGCTTCTTATGCAATATATTTCATAATTTCAAATACTCGTATAACACTGCGAATTCCTATTTTGGAAAAAAACATGTATGCAAATAAACGCACATAAATTACCTAACAGTGTTGTTAACATTATAGATTCTTAATTTTACGAGGGAAACACACATCAGTATAATTGCCTAGTCATTTTTTAAATTTAAATCTTCAAGGAAAGCAAGTATTCATAGCTATTTTAAGTTAATACTGAACAGTAAACAAATTTTCTAATAAGTTATTAGTGAGATGACTACATTAAATATTTGTACGCCTTATTTAACAACAATATTTTGAAAAAAAGGTTTGATTTTTGATCAAAAATTAAGAAAGCTTAGATTTATGGTAGGAATTATGATAATTAGTTATGCTCAGCAGAGTTAATACAGGGTTGTGTCAAATTCATGTCAGACAGGAATGAAATTGGGCTGTTATTAATGTTATTCCACTAATGTTTGATTTACTAACACTAAAATAAACATAGTATCAAAATTTTTAGCCTCTTGAAAAATATGTTAATTGTATTATTTTAAATAAAAATGTAAAAGCACTCATTATTATAATTATTTATTTTGTCAGTTTTAAAGCATATTTATGTTTTACAATGTTATTTAAAAATTTAACGTTATCATTGCATTTGAATATAAACAATCTAAGAATATTTAAATTCCAAAATCCACAGTGATCACTATGAGATTTACTCAAAATACTTTATAAGAATTTTTTTGATTAACACTGTTTGCATTATTAAACTAACCTAATTTTTTTTATCTCAAATGCATCGTTATAATTGAACAGCGATTTGGTAATGATTTTGGATATCCATATATAATATAATTTTTCTCTCAATTATATTATTCGAGTACAATAAGCGATAATTACAGCATAAAATACCTTGACCAATTGTACTATTTTATATATTCCAGCTTATGAAATAAAAAGCTGTGATAAATCTTTACATCAAAGCATGTCCATTATAAAGCAACGCGATGGAAAAATTATAAGATTTTTTGTACCTAAATGGTGTTTATGAGAAGGAATAAATTAGTGTAATTGGTTATAGAATTCATATATCAAAAGCACATCTCTTTGAGTTTATGCACGGCTTAAAAAAACTGGAGTTATATAAATTTTAAAACGTCAGGGAAGATTTATTAATTTCCAAATAACGCTTATATTAAGTGTTTGAAAGCAGCGATTAAAAAGAGGTTGATGCCTATTAAATTATATGCAATTTTTAAAAAATAAAATAAAAATGAAAATTTGATAAATATCTAATATATAATAAAAAGGAGAAATTCATAGAGATATTTTATTGCTTATCAGTTATGAAAACAAGGATCAAATATTTTTTTTTGTGTTTTACTCAATTTTTTTAAAGCATTTTTAAAAACATCAAAGATGTATTATTATATACACGTATCCGATTTAATACCGCTCATTTAGCTCTTAAACATTATAAAATGAATTAATCACATTATATAATAATACATTAGCTAGCCTTACAAATTAGATTTGGCACAGAAAATACGAAAATTAACGAATATTAAAAAAAAATACTCTTAAATTAGTTAGCATTTATAATTTATTATATATATACGTAAATTTGGGTGAGCTAATGACCAACTGGCATAGTTTATGTATATTCGAAGAAATACCGTGAAAAATGCCTTTTTTTCTAGTACATACTTTGTATTCAGTCGCGTGTAACATAAGTCTTTTGTGCGTTTGACCATAACTTAACATCATTTAAAACGTGACACTTATAATGAGAGATCAACAATGCTCTGAATAGATCAAAAGGCTCGAGAATCGAGTCTTCTTAGGGTTATTCAGGCGAGTAGAACCTTTTCTCGGTCGCGGTAACTTACCTCATTGTGTGGGGCGCCTGTTGGGCTGCGGAGTGCTGGTTGGGAGCTCCTGGTTCACCTGTAACACAATATGAACGTAAATACAAAGCCTTAAGTGGTGACTGTCACCGCGGACCGTAGACCGTGGGCAGGTGCATGCATTATGGGGAAATTATCATAACGATCATCAGCTGTTACCGGTCCGAGTGTTAACGTTTAATCGGATTTTTTATTTTATTTTTACGGTTGAAATTATATTCATAAATAATGAGTGAGATAACACTGCACAAGAGCTCTTGGATTATCATTAGATCATACAACGTCTTATAGAATACAGTTAGTATCAATGCGCTACCACAAAACAAATGAAAAAGCTTTTAATGGTTTTACAATTTAATCTACCATAAATATGTAATCAAATATAAATATATTACATATGAATAAGAAAAAAATAATACTTAAAAAAATTTCCTTCTCTAATTTTTTTTAAAAACGTCATCAAGATATCAAGCGTTTACTTTTTTTATAATAATATTTCCACAAAATTTGCGGAATGTGTCTATAATTAAATTCGAAACAATGAGCTTAAACATTGATCGTCTTAAAACAAATTAAATTCTATTAAAAATAAATGATTGGTAATATAAATTCAGTTTTTAGGAAGTTTGGAATGAAATTTATCCAGAAATTGTCAATTCGTGTATGTATGTATGTTTGATATTTACCATGTCGAGAATCGAGAATCCCCGAGAGAGCTCCGCCCGGTTAGCGGTACGCTTCTCCTGGCGAGTACTGTTAACCTGGTATGGCACATTTCCGTGCATCGATTTTAAAGTAATTATTTACGTAATTACACGAAGAAATCTTCACTCCAACCGTAAGTAAATTCAACAGGCCCGGTACATATTCGTTTTCACAAGAACCGACTACATCTGTGCAAACATCGATATTAAACCGCGCTTCTTTGCATAACAAATATGCGCTGCGATACGCTATCTTCACGGTATTGAAAAACTTTAAGAACAAAACCTTTGAAAAACCACAAAAGCATAATTTTGAAAGTTGCTACGATAGTTTATTGTATTTTTCTTAGAAGATCTGCATTGTTGTATTTTATCTGCACAAAGTTATGCTTTGCTTTTGAGTTTAAAATTTGATAGGATTTCATGTTAAATTTACAGAAAATTATTTTAATAAATGCACTTGCGTACGAAAAGGATGCTCATTGGAGTTTGATATAAATTTGTAAATGTTGACTATAATAATTATTAAAACTTGACCCTTAAGGTCACCTTACTGTTTTATATATTTATTAGTGCAATTAACGGTTTAAAAAATGGAATTTATTTTTTAAAAGTAAAAAAAATGTCTTGTTGAAATATAGTCAATTTAAATAGTTAACTTTAATACAAAATATTATTAAAATACAAGTTCAACTCAATTATTGTAGGTAAAATATATTCGATAAATAATGAATTGATGTTTTACCAGATGACATGCTAAATTGTACAAATCATTATCATCGGTTGAACTTGTGACTTTTTTAGCTATAGTTTTTTGCTGAATACCGACAATATAAAGTGTTTATTTTTTTGATAAAACATGATTGCATTGGAATAGAATATAAAATATATTATATAAATATTTCAAGTATTTCTTAATTGAGCACGCACTGAACCGATAAAGCTATATCATTCGCAATGTCACAAGTATACAAGTTGTATCGTGAAATTCCGGTACTGTAATCGGTAAATGTAGAAGTCCTTCAGCTATTCGCAGTGCTGAGACCCCGCCGGCGACTACGGAAGTAGAGTTGACAAATACCTATCACAAATCATTACCATTAGAAATATGGTGATTTTGTTTACTACAGATATAATGCTAATACACAAGATATAAAATCAGATCTTATATTCGAGGTAATGACCGAAAACGACACCAACGATCTGGCGAAGGACACAAATTGTAAATGGTGCGATTAAAGTATTGCAAGAGATTGCACCTTATTATTATTTATGCTTTTTAAGAGCATTAGAAAACCTGTTGTGAACTTCGTTTGCAACAAATATTTTTTTTACATGGGATTCAATAATAATACATCGGTTGTTTTTTGATGCAGATTTACTGCAAAAAGAATACTGCCTTTTAGCCATACGTTATTAATCATTGTGTCGAGAACTTTTTTACTAGAAAATTGCTAGAATTATTGTCTATTTATTATCAAGAGAACTATTTATTATGTAAAAAAAAACAGACTTCAGATTTATGGGATTTCTTTTTTTAATTTCTGCATAATGTAGCATTTGCTAAGCTGAATACTGATACAGTTTAAGAAGATTGCTTAATGGGATTGAGCAAAGAACTATTGAGTTACACAATGCTATCAGTAGTAGGAATGCAGTATTGTAGAAACGAAGGTCAGTAAGAAGTTTTGACTGCCTGAATGATAATGAAATGGCTGAGACTGGTCTTTTTATACGCTTGCTATTCTGCGTGCAACTTTACACAATTCTACTATTCAGCTGCAGAACTAGAACGCAAAAGGTTCACAACAAATTACAAAAACAAAGCAGAGATCACTAAGGTAATTGAAATCAAAACATTGTCAGTGGATGAAATTCTAAATTCCTTTTTAATAAAGCAAAATACGTAAAATAACAGCAAATCACACCGCAGCGGGATGTTATAATCTCAGGTTCTGAGAATCTGGCGTGATCAAATGTGATTGTTCGGTGCTATAATATAACAGTGGATGTTCTATATGGTACGTGAGAGAGGAAAGCCGCCGGCAGAATCTGGCGACAGTCTCTCTCTGCCGTGGAAGTGCACGCACCAAGCGGATCGTCGTATTAATAAGCGAAGAATGCATCATATTGTTGTATCATCTCTGCTTTTTGTTTTGTGAAACCGCCACTGCAGAGCGGATATTGACGATTCTTTTGTTGTGCGTGTTAATGACCTCTGTAGTAATAATTGTATAAAAAAAAAACGATAACAATGAGCCATGTAAATATTGTTAATTAAAGTTTCGTTTGTATCAATGATTAAACTTTAAACAATAACAAATAAAAAAAAAGTATGTAAAGAAAGTAAATATAAAATAAACTCACTCGTTGATTGTAATACTTCGTAAAAAGTAACTGTTATTGTATTGATACAATTGAATGGGTCTTATATAATGTTCTGAAGAAGATCATTTAATGATTATTTTAATTATAGAACTTTTACCATTATGTTCAGGCAATAAGTCGAACAAAGAAGAAACACTTTTTAAAGTAACATTTAATAACGCTAAAAGGGCCGAGCTAAACGATTATGAAGGAATTTTATAATACTTCCTACGGACCTGTGAGGGAAACCGCTTTTAGTTACAAAGACAATCACCGGAGCACGACAGAGCTTAGGAGATAAGGCAAAGGCATAAATCCAGATTAACTGCAGGCTTTTAGGATTGTAGGCGACATGATTGACAAAAACTCTATGAGAATTTTAGAAGCAAATGCCTACTTACACCAACCTATATTTACTCATTGAAAATGTAAATATATTTAAACCTTTACTTCTTTTCTAAGTTCACTGTAAGCAATAGTGAAAGATAAAAGTCTTAAATATCTCTTAAAAGCTGCGCATATTAGACAAACAACAAATCGCTCGTACAAAATTAAAATATTTTAGCAAATTTTACAAATATGAAGAGAAATTTTTATTTTGATGAATCTATTTTATAATAAATATCTAAGTGGTGTTGTCATAACGTTGTCGATTTATTTTTAAATGTGGACTAAACTAAAAATACATACAATTTTAAATTAAATCACAACATGTAACTATTGTGTGTTTTGTATTTACATGTATTATGATAGACTGAAAAATAATTCGTACATTAACGAATAGCGTTAGTATCTTGTGGTTAAGTACAAAAGCAGTGTTTTTAGATTATAATGGAACAGCATAGTGTATTGTAAGGGTTTCTAAGAGGGGAGAGGATAACAGAAAGAGTATTGTATAACTTAGCTATTTTTAGTTTTATTTAACACCACTATTAACTTCGTCGTTTCCGTGAGAGAAATTAAAATTACAAGCTGAATAAAATAATTGAAATGTATTTTTATTTATTCATCCCAAAAAAATCAGGAATATTTGGAATATAATTGGGACTGATCAATTGTATATTTATAAGATATTAATTATTTTTATTTTTAGCATTTTTGTGTAAATATTAGGCAGTTAACTCTATAAGTATTTTTGTATAGGTAAGAAGTATTATTATAAGGTTGGTAAGCAATCGTGATAAGCTATAAGCTAAAAAATATTATAAGCATTAAATTTTAATCTTAAGTTATTTATGTTATAATATCCATTAAGATGTTTGTTATCTATGGATGTCTGTGTTCTTGCACGGGATCATAAAACGCTGGCAGTGCAATGACATCCAAGGCATTTTTATATAAAATATGCAATAAAGTGCACGAATCCCACCGGCAGGTATGCAGGATTCGGTCCCCGCTGTCTATTAATACTTGAGTAGACTTTGCCTATAAAAAGAGTACTAAATCCAGTTTGCGGTGAAGAAAGGTTATCTGGCGAGGCTGCTGGTTGATGCTGTTGCTGCACATTGAGGTGGATTCGTACGAATGATGGACAAAATGTATAATCGAATGAATGATTATTCACAAATATTGATTCAATGTTAAATCTCATTTTTGGAAAGAATTGAAAATTAAATCATTATGATCTAAAATTTTACATAAAAATAAATAAGAATTTACTGCATTCAAAATTTGTTCAAAATAAAACAAAACGTATATGATTTTGGTTTCAGTAAAAATCAATTGAGCGATTATGCCTTTATTAATTAGTACTTTTGCGTGATGAAAGCTGGCGGAGAAAAAATCACTAGTTCTGGTTAAAAAGTTTGAATAATTGAAAATAAAACGTAGGTTGAAATTAAAACCAATCGATTATTCGCTTGGATTATTTTCATTGCTTCGATAGTATCCAACTCTAGTTTGTGCTCTTGTGGTGGATGGAGACAGCCACTTCCACTAGCTGTGATTAATTATTGGCATAGACTGGACTGGAGTGCGGTTCTGATGACTGCGCTACGTAAAACGACTAGTGTAAGTTACCACCACGATTGAAATAGTATTGGAAGGTTATTGAATTGTTATTGTAATTATTGGTTTTGTAAAATATGTGCAGGATAGACAGTAGTATTTGTTAAATACATTAGTACGCCGTTCAATAAAGCAGATCTTGGTTAAGTATGCTTTAATGACTTCACGGCCCGTATATTTTATGATTTTATAGCGCTTATACCAACGTGCTATGAAATCATAAAACGAGATACAATGTGGCTATGCAACTATACTTTATTAGAATCCACTTGCGTCTATGTTGTTTCAGTTGGTGTCAAGTTTCTATTTTTTTAAAATTAAATTTCAATTAAAATAAATTTAATTACTTTGAAAAAATTGCGATTCGTTATAGAGGTTTAAGCTTCATGAAACGGAAAGAAGAGCCTACAGCACGGGTCCCCAACCTTTTAGGACCCAAGAGCACAAATGGCGCCCGCCGGTCGGGCGGCGGGCGCCATTTATTTTTTCAAGGTATTTTTCTGCTCCCGAAAGTAGTTCCAGCTAAAAAAAAAAAAAAAAAGAAAACTAGATTTTCTAGAAGCGCTACTAAGTTTTTGGCTTTCACATATAGATGGCGCTAACTACATATTAAACGCAATAATTTTTTTTTATAATATATTATGGATTGGCCAAAAAGTGTAAAATTGGTGGGATGAATGGTTTCGGTCCGACGGTCATTTTATTGTCACGGTATTCGTGTACTGACAGAGACATGGCAAAAATGTGTAGCTAGCGAGGGACGATACTTTGAATAAACTATTTTTATTATTGAATTTTTTTTTAAATTATCCACTTTTCATTGATAAAAAAAAAACCAGAAACTTGTGGCACACCTAGTTGGACATTTAATTAATTTAATTGTCACTTTATTTTGCTATATCGAGAGTTGATTTTTTTTACAGAGAATTGAAAAAACTCTAAATTATATTTATCTATTTTTTATTATTTAATTAACGTCCATTTTAAGGGTAAAATAAAATCTTAAAGATGTTGAAAAATTGGATAAAATGACGACTTTTCAAAACCAAAGTTTGTTAAAGATATTTTTTTTTCTAATTTTTTTAATAATACTGCGCACATGTTTTATATTTAATTAATTTCAATTGAAAAAAAAACTTTTAAATGTTTAGGACTCTTGGAAAAGGGACATAACGAATCTCCAAATTCCTACACTTCAATCGGAAAAACACATATTTATCATATTAATAGTAAATTTATAAGAAATAAAAATATATTTTATTCGAAAGAAGGAATGTATCAAACTTTTTGCATTTAAATTTTTTCGATTGGTGCAGTGGATTTTTCGCAAAACGGACTAGAAAATGATCAAAAAAACTCGATTATGCAGACTAGGCCCTTAAGCTCCAAAAGGTAGGTCGGTGTGATTTTGTTTATTTCATAAACATGTTAAGATGCATAAATATAATGAATATTAAAAGTTTATTTCATAAACATTGGCCCGCTCAGGTAACTAGCCGCCCTAAACCAGACGCTGGTTTGTAAATCCAATTAAGATTATTGTCCCATCGACGCTCGGCAAAAATAATTTTATTGCCCGTCGGTACCTGTCCTAAACCGAAAATATTTTCAAAACCCACAAACTCCAATGGCGTTCTAATTTTTCGCCCACTGTTTAATAAATTTTTTTTTTTAATTACCAAATTTTTTTTTTTTATTAAATATTTTTTTCTTTTAACATAATTTTTTTTTTAATTGTGGTCGGAGAGCGGCGGGCGCACGTAAAATCGTCGGAGGGCGCCATGGCGCCCGCGGGCACAGGGTTGGGGACCACCGGCCTACAGGATAAAGGAATCAACCAAAGTAGTAACCATTAAGTCAGCAAAATACAATACAATAATTTGATGGTTTACCGTGGTATCTCGATATATTTCAAGTCTTTTTTAAGGAAGGAAAGCCTCGAGTGGCTGAATCAAAATGTTGAACCATCAATTTTATCGAAACTTGTTCTAACATGTTAACATTTTCAATGAATTGATGGATGGTGGCTAGGATGATGGCCTAGTTTGCTAGAAATTTATATATGGATAAGGAATTGGTTGCTCTGCGAAGTTTCTAGATTGCATTCTTTATATTTTCTTTCGATAACGGTCGGAAATAACAAAAAAAAGTTAATAATTACAATTTTTTAGGAAGACTAAGAGAAGAGTTTGGCAATAAGCCAGGTGCAAGAACTTAGTTTTGAATGGATCAAATAGCAGAAACTAATATAAGTATTATAACTAAAGATATTTTAACACACGTTGCGAAAGTGAAATTAAAAATACATTATAAAACGTATAAAAACATCCACGATGTTGCGAAATGCAATATATGATATATTTTTGTTTGTAGAAGATGAAAGTCGCCGCTACTTTTAAAGATTTCATGGTAAATTAAAGATCTTTGAACTGAATGACGACAAAAATTCGTTACAAAAAATAATTAAAAAATAAGTCGCTGTCAAAAAACAGCACTTTATAGCGTATTATCCGATTAGAAATGGTTTTAAAGTTAATTTTTATTTTTAAACATATAATAAATGTTTATACATTAATGATTTTCAAGTCTGTAACAAAGAATAGTTAAAATTGAAGTATGTACTTTCAATGTATATAATGTGAATATTTTTATGATCAAGGAGTTTCTGATAAACCAGTCTATTCATAGAGTTTAAGTCAAACAAGGAGAGATAAGCGACGTGAAACCGGTTACCTAAGCTTGTGGCGCCTAAAAACATAAAAAATACAAAGAATTCCAACAGAAGTCCAATTAAAATAGCATAAGAGATCTCGCGATACATCTATTTGAAACTTATAACCGCTCTTGTCCTGTTTTGATTGGAGATATTCACTATTTTTTTTTATAAGTAAGTAATTCATAACAATTAATTGAAACCGTTCCACGTCCTAAGCGAACATGAAATTTTTCTCATCTCTATCAATGTAACTTATTTTATTGCGTATTCTATTTTTTGTTTCTTGCCGTCTGATATTAGTGATTATTTACACAATTGTTACGAAAGAAGCATAATGGGTAATTTGAGATTCATTAAGTTATTTTGGAAATGTTCGAGAAAAATCCGACATTATGTGTTTATACTTTTATTCACACAGGTAAGTAGTCCCTGTATTGTTTTGACAGTCAATTTGTTAAAAGCTTCTTTTGTAATGTCTCTCGTTTCTCTTCCTGTCATGCAATATGCTTTGTAAAAAGTGGACTGGACACCTGGACGGCCTGGCTTATAGGTCATCTGACACTCTGTCAGCTGCAACATGGGGCAGGGATGAACTTTCCACCAAAAATGACGAAATAATCTTTATCAACATGAAACTATGCTACACTCTATAACAGACAGGCTATTTGGCCTTCTCGTTTTACCTTCGATTAATCTGAGCTAATATCCACGGTCAAAAAATATTAAAATTTTAAACTCAATCTATGCTAATTTAAACTTATAAAAAGGAGTAAAATTGGTAATAATAATGTTACAGCTTATGTTTTAGACCATTATGGATTATACATTTACATATAATTATTAAACTTGAATTGTAAACAAAGTAAATGAACATATGTGCATTGAATCCATCAACTAGATTTTAGATTAATTCTACGAAATGACAAAGCCTAAAGGAAAAAGAAAACTAATAATTCAAAAACGTTTTAATGGAAACGTTGATATTATAATATAGAGTGCAGACTCGTGGGTGGTACTATTAAATAAACTCCCGACCCTGATCAGAAGCGTCTTAGAGTCACGAACTGGGCTGCTCATTTCAAAATCAAAGATGAGATATCACACTGTAACAATGAGAATAATCGTTTATATGAAAAAGAAAAAAAACATGACAAGTCGCACGACACAACTGCTATTATGAAACGGTGAATATATATATCGGGTGATCCAACGGGCACGCGTGCCTTTGAAATGTGGTTAAGGTGTCTACTTTATCTTGGCTGATATCTCTTATATGTACGTTTAAATACTCGAATTGTAGGTCAATTGTTATGGAATTTAATTCCTTGAAGTGACCTGATACTAAGATTGCAGCACTCAATGGAGCTGTTGGCCGGTCATTCCAATAAAAAAACAATTTAATAAATATTTTACAACCAATTAGTAAAAGAATTTTTAATTAATTTTCAATAAAAAATTCTTTACCGAAAATGACAATTTATTGTTGAGATATTATCGTTGGCATTTTTTACCTGAAAACGAACGAGGAAAAAACTGGTCGCAAAAAGTGTAAAACAAAATTGAAAAAATATCACCGCGAAAACCAGGTGAGTTGGCAGGGAACGTTGTCATAAACGAGCTGGAATATTTCATGTTGTCTTGGCAGATCTCAGGGAAATAAATTATTACACGCTATGTGTCACTGCCAAGTGATTCTCGGCACCCGAAGACAAAGCGAAAACACTTCGTGCATTTTTTTCTAAGCCAAAACATCACCTTATGTTGAAAAAATACCTGCAGGGGATATCGCATGGCCGGTATTATTCTTCTCGTGTACATAATACTCGATGTTTAAAATGAGTAACGATAACAACGTGTAATCTCGTATTTAATATTTGACATCCCTTTTTTATAAAGCAGTGTCATTCAACTTCTTACATTGCTTTGATACAACAATCATTTTTTAAATATAATCTATGTACACATACTTCAGCATATGAATAAGAATCTTCGTTGTTAGTATCCACTCTAAAATGTTTGCTTGTCGTCAGCTTAATTGAAGTGTCTACTAGCACTCGATAAGTTCCGTGGACAACGACCACCTTTATTATTAGAAAGTTTCCTTTTTTAGCATTTAAAATTGATTTTATAGTAATTCTATAGGTAAATTGCAGCATTTATCAATAATTTAAGATAAAAATATTGAGAAATAAATAATGATATATACATTCAATATGCACTTAAAAGCATTTACGGTGTCAAGTTAATGAATAAATAAGCTGAACGTTGAGGTCACTTAAAACTCAAACGAGTGTCTAAGTTGTATAAATTTGGACAAAATAGAGTTACGTGAATGTGTTCGGATAATTGCCATATTTGCGGTTAAATTAAAAACAATTACATTTGAAGTGGAACGTAACTGCGGTCGCCTTGAGGAAAATACTTGCATTGATTGATTTGGAGTTTTCGGTGTCGGAAGGCAGTCGAGCCAGTCAAAAATTGGTTAAGTGATAAAAACTAAATCGTGCATTTGAATTATCAAAGCGTTATATAATATCACAAATAGACACCGCGAAAATATAGTTTCATTTATATATTTATCATTTACGATTGAAATCACAGCTCCGTTATTAGATTTTTACTTAAGATTACGCTTATTTATAACTGTTATATACGTAGTTATTTAATAAAGCCAAGTTAGCTTTGGTGTGAGGAACAGTTTGATTAAAATATGATATATAATTCAGCCGCATAGGTTTTCAAGCTCAAGTTTGCGGGCAAGCCTAGGCAATGACGAGGACTGGTATGCACTTACAAGCCGTTGATCGTGAAATAGTGTATTTATATTAACCACAGATATTGCGGATATAATTGTCTCCAGCTCCACTTCCTGGTGATCATGTAGAGTATATTTAATCTTTTCAAAAGATGTCCGCCGTGAAACACACACCGCTGCGGTTTTGTTCGCACGTTAGTGTTTCATCCGATATAAGCCGCTACGTTGATGGCTTATTGAATAATTTAAATTGTTACCGTGATAAAACTGTACGTGCAAAGTAAGTGCTCCGTGTGTCGCGGAGAGATCGAAGTAGCGGCAGTGTGGTAATGGACAGTTCGGAGTGAGTGTTCCTCTTACTTTAATAGTACTATAAATTTACATGACTCACCCGCGTACATATATAAAGTTGGCGATATAAAATTACAAGGTGAATGTAAAAAAAAAAAAATTTCCAGAGGTAAAAAAGCGTAATGCAACAGTTAATATATAACTTGCATTTAATAAGCATATAAAGTATAAAAGCTTTATCTTTTTGAGCAAACAAACTGCAATTAGTCTGTCTTTTCTTCTTGTCTGTTTTGAGTGACAACAAAAGTCATGCGGTCTTGTCTAAAAAAGCTTTTAGTTTAATTGGGGCACGCAAGTTCACCTATTCGGTATTCTTAAAATTTGTAGACGATAAGAGTGCAATGACCAAAAATTGTGAGGAATACTGCTAAAATGTTGATCACGATGACATCGGTCATAAAAAATGTTGTCAGCACTCTTGAAAAGTCAATTTTATTTTGAATATAGAGAAGAAAAAAAACGATAAAAACGCTTTTGAATAAAAAATGATTTTATTTGAGCCAGAGATAAAAAGTCTGTGCTACAGAACAATATAATTGACAAAATATAATGATTTCTATAAGCAACACGCATATCTCCAACTGACAGGGGTTATTAAAAAGAACTGGTTTGTCTCTACCGATGTAGTACTTGGCTGCATTGCGTAGTTACAGCCGCTGCAGTAATGACATGACATACAGGCTCTGCTTGCTATGATAATAATTTCATAAACATATCGAAGGGCCCGGTACTTATGTCCATTATTTTCCCGTTCTTCGCACGCACCGCGCCCACACGCGAGACGCGCCGTGATGAGTTTTGAAAGCAAATTCTAGGAACTCCGAATGCTTCTTCCGAACTTCGATACACTTTTTCTACTGAACATTCGGTAATCCACAGTGATGTTCGTTTGGTCACACGCGTTATTAGGCAGACGATACTTTGCGTAACGGCGTTGCAGATGAGAACATTTGTGATGAATCAATATTAAATTTCCTGTTATTAATACGTGATTGCTCACAACTTGAAGGCAATTATTGATTATGTTTAATGCTAATATTAGAAAATCGGATGCAGGGTTATTATTGTTATTATATAATCAAAAAAGTATATACGAACAATCATATCATTTACTAATGATTCTGTAACCTTACAAGTGGTAATTGCTAAAATTGCAGTATAAATTGGATTAGAAATTTATTTATTATGCCAAATTATCAATCTTCTCATATACCATTACAATTGTTGTTAGGTTTCTCTTATATCGATTGGCAGTTGTACGAAATGTAGAACCGGTAAAAGAACATAATAGAATTCAGGTATTCCAACAATGTAGCAAAGATCACAATTGGTGCATTTCGCCTGACCGCCTTCTAGGAATTGTGCTGGGTAGAGTTTTGCATGTGCATACTTAAACCAAACACGGACGTGTGATTTGTTTTTTAATTGATTCCGTTAAATAAATAGAACCATTGGTTTTTGATGTTAAAATTGAATAAAAGAACAATTGATTTAAGTATTAATATTTGTGATTGTTAACTGATTGGTTTAAAAGTAAAACTCTTTTATTATTAAATCTATTAAATGGAGTGAATGAATAAACAATGAATCTGAACAATGACCAAAGGGTTAAAGGAATAAAGCCATAAACAAAAAACAGGAAGCTGTCCGCTTTGCGTCTTGGGTCCAAACCCCTTATTAAAAACAAATTTGAAAAATGCTATTGGGGCGGGTCCTGCAGGCCGCGTTACGCAAGAGAAGGCTCGGACTAATTGGACCCCTGAGTCTTCAATACAGCCCATAACTTTATAAGAGTACGGGATATTAATATACATTATTAAAATTACTACGAAAGAGAAGTAGAAGCTGTCTAATTAAATAATAAAATTATTTAATGTCATCATTATCATTGGTATTTCCTTAGTTTTGAGCTAGTAGCAGAAATATAATATTAATACGTCACGCTGCCTGCTTGGGAATTTTTTTATCCATATTATTTAGAAAATTTAAAAATTATTGCTACGTTCCATGACCTTACAATCGAATTAACCTGCTCTTTTCTTCTTCTAAGTCATTTAATTTTTTTTTCAGTGAAATCGGTAACGAATCTCCGGTTAAAGATATAGTTTCACCGTTGAGTAATTCAAAACATGCAATGCCATAGTTTACCAAAAAGCTTCAACAACTTTCACTCACTATAAACGATTTAACTACTCTTTATTTATTACTTAAATATTCTGCATATATTTTATAAAATGGTTAGTAAAAAAATATTCAAATGCAATTCAGGGACTTCTACAAAGTCCGTATTTCGGAAAGTCCTAAAAAAATCTCTTTTGGTTTAAAACTGGTTTGATTCATCGTTCGGGGGGCATATTGGACTATACTATAGGATCTCGCTCAGACTGGGTAGTTATAAACAGATTTGTAAGGGCATTAAAAAAATCGTTATAACAACCCACAGTTCAGACGAATCACACAAACGAATCTTCTAAAGCAGTATCATATTTGTGGATGTATTTTTGTTTACATGGGTAATGTGTGTTTTGTTAAATTTATATATATATATAAATAAATATAAATATATGCACAAACATATTGTATGTTGAAGGTATATATATTTCACCCATTTATATTTAAATATTTACTAAGTGATAATATTGTAAATTAAACTAAAGTATTATTTATTGCTTATCATAAATCTATTTTAATATGATATGCAAGTGTCATTTACATTTTATGATAGAATCAGACGGCATTGTTAGATAAAAAATATAATATCAGAACTAGAATATTCTCTAGACACGAAAGGCGAGAAAAAACATACCCACACAACAGCCCAAATAAAGAGAATCGTAAATCAGGATAATATGGGTATGGGATTATAAAAAACGCATTCTTACTGCCATGCAAGATGATATCCCTTCAAGAAACAGCTTCTATGTCCACTTAATCTGGACCTAACGCACATGGGATCCCTGGGCAACTGTGATGGATGAAGAAATATACCGAGTATTTTTCTTCGTTATGGAAAAAACCGAGAGATATTTTTTTTCGCTTACACGAAGATGTATCGGGTTCAAAGGAAATCCGCATAGCATTTAGATTTAGAGGAATAAAAAATAACAAGTTTTATGTGAAAGTTATATCCGAATGCTTCTAAAATTCATGTTTTTGATAGCATTGTCGTAGTTATTTGAAAGAATATTTAAAAATATTATAATTCAATAAGGAAAAGAAAAGTTGACCACTAAAACAAGTATGCAAAGTCAATCCAGTAAACATTTGTATTGTAAACTGTGTCATCAGATAAATGCCAAAACCAAGCTAGACTTATTGTGGTACCCATTGTGGGCTCATGGTGGTAGGAATTCTTGTCAATTAAAAGAACAATGCTGATAATAAATTCAGCATGTATAAAGATAAACAATTTCATGTATACCGTTGTTTACAAGTGAGAAAATATATTAAAAAATGTAATTATTTTAAAAATGTACTATTCCCATAGGCTCGCTGCTAAATCCAGGCGAGCCGCCATGACGAGAACAAATTTGTAAGACGAAAAAAACTTTAATACTGCTCCCGGGTTCTGTACCTGCTTAGACGACGGTATTCTTTGTGCTTTTTATTGAAGGAAACATCTGCCCGTAAGTGATTGCGTCTGGGCTGGGTGGGAGACGGGAACGGACCGGGGAAGGTAAAAACCTCTTATAAAAACCTGCTAAGGTATATTATAATGGGAATATATTAAAGATTTGTTTTGGAGATATTTAATGGTGGATACAGGTGGATATTGAGAAATATTTTAAAATAGTCAAATGTGATGACTTGATTTACGATCTGCCGTAGATGGATTCTAAATGATGTATTTATTTTGTGATTTTATATTTTGGAAGTGATTTATCATTTTTTTGTGCTAAGTACACTATTCTTTTTCTGGGATTAACATATTAATAAATTACATGTCATGAATGTGCGTGATATAAGCATATTTATTGCAATAAGAAGTATTAACCCTTAAATGCATCTTGACGTAAAACTGCAACATACCACTAAGACGGCTCCCAAATCATCAATATGAGCGCAACGCCTACTGTTATAAAATTACTACTATCAGGATAATATTTTTTATCGAGAGGCATCACCTTTTTTTCTTTCGCGTCTGTCAAATGCCAGCTTGACATTCACAAAGCATTGACTGTCGGAAATTTGTAGCAGGTGAAAATTGGAATAGTGTTTTGTGGTGTAAATAGTTGATTTTCGAAGGTAAGTAAGTGCCAAAATTGTTATTTTATGTAATAATTCATCTTCTTTTCGGTACAGTAATTGGTTTGGACAATAGCATTTTGGATTTTGTACAAATTGCTTCTATTTTGATGTTGTAAATCTACAACACTATGCATTTAGTAGAGACAGTATGCCCATATCTGTGATCTGATATATTTTATTGTTTTGCAGATGCGACCCATGAATTCAAAGGATATGGAAGAATATTTAGCCCAAATTGACGACGGAGAAAGGTCTGAAGATGATCTTGAGGAGTCTAGTGCAGAAGACCATGAAGTTTTTTATGAAAATCGAGAAGATTCACTTCACGATCTTGAGAGTCTGGTAGAGGAGGAACACGATGAGTGTGGTGATGATCCGCTCATGGCAGAAGACCCACCATTGATAAATGAAACACCCGCAACATGATAGACTCCATAAGATAAGGCCCATAATTAGCCATCTCAATGAAAACTTTGCATCAGTTCCTATGGAGCAAAGGCTATCAATTGATGAGCAGATGTGTGCTACAAAGGTAGCACACTTTATGAGACAGTATCTACCAAATAAACCACACAAGTGGGGATTCAAATTCTATGTAATGTGCAATGTAAAAGGCTATGCTCACAAATTTGAGATATACACTGGTCAAGAGAATGAGCGGTTTCAAGATGAGCCAGATTTTGGGCCAGTAGGAAATGTTGTTATCCGGCTAGCCAGAGGTGTCCCAAGGCATATAAATCATATTATATATTTTGACAACTTTTATACCTCTGTGCCACTAGTTACCCATCTTGCCAAACAAGGAATCTACAGTCTAGGCACTGTACAGTACAACAGACTTGTAAATTGCAAACTACCTGACAAAAAAACACTGATGAAAAAATCTGTTCCCCGTGGAACTTATGAAGAGCAAATGACTAGCTTTGATGGTGTTGATTTGACAGCTGTAACTTGGAGGGATAATAAAACTGTCACTTTCCTATCAACATATGTTGGAGCAGAACCTGTCTCCCAAATAGAAAGGTTTGACAAAGCGAATAAGACTAGGGTCAAGATTTCTTGCCCACATATAATAAAGGAGTACAATGCCCATATGGGCGGAGTGGACCTCATGGACAGCTTCATTGGTAGGTATCGCATAGAAATGAGAAGTCGAAAGTGGTACCTACGTATCTTCTATCACTTATTAGACATGACAGTAATAAATTCTTGGCTTGTTTATAAAGATTTGAAAAGAGATGAAGATCCATCATCAATTCTGAATTTGTGTCACTATAGACTGGAACTAGCTGAGGTGTTAGCCAAAGTCAATGATGCAGCTGTACTCTGTAACAAACGAGGAAGGCCCAGTAACAGAGTTGAAATGGAAATTCAAGCCAAAAAAAGGCGAGGGCCTGTTCAGCATGTTCCACCTAAGGACATAAGGACAGATAATGTTGGTCATTGGCCCGATGACTGTGTTCGCAGCAGGTGCAAAATGCCTAGGTGGAAGGGATACAAACAAACAAAGTGTGAGAAGTGTGGAGTAGCCCTTTGCCTTACTAAATCCAAGCATTGTTTCAAAGATTTTCATATGTAATTATAATGTCTAGTAAATGCATGGTGTTGTATATCTGCAACATAAGGTTTTTTAATAAAATAGTATAAAAAAATTTTTTTTTTTTATTTCTATATATGTCTCCCTGCATTAGAATGTACATGTCTACAAGATATATTTTTTTCAAGAGGTCAGAACAAGTCATGCATTTAAGGGTTAAACACAATCTAAAGGTAAGTTCATTTTATCATGTGATTACGTATATCGACGCGGGAGTAGAAGACTCGCCCTATATGAGTACATAGTGAGAACTGCTACAGCTGCTTCCTCTGCTGACCTATAATCCTCCCGTTGCATATTTTCATACGTAAGGTATATGTGATATATGAACCCCACCATGTTCAGAATATACGTTATTCATAGTATATTTAAATTGTTATTAGGTATTTATAACAATTTTAAGATTTCAATACAATCTTTTTGTGCTGTTTTCTCTTGTTTGAACAAGCACTCTAATCATTTAATTACACGTGAAATGAAGCTTGAACTCTTCGGTAAAAACAGTGCTTCACGCTAACCAGTTAACGTGTTGTATTAATGAAAGTGCTTTTTATTTGTAAAATGAACGTTTCCCACGCGGTGAGTTCAGCTCGCCCATGAAACAAAGGTGTCGACTTAATTTGTATTCACGAAAATTGCGCGTCAGTAGGACAATCTCTTTGTGCCTGTTGAAATGTAGAGCAGGGTGTGTCAAAACACTGCCTGAATACTTTATTTAAAATTAAATAAAATAAGCTTTCTTTGGATATGCCACCAAACTGTAAACACAATTAATTTGAAAAGTATTAATATAATATTGCTCCGTTTCAAATAACGTCATATTGTATTGGTACTGTTTAGGTTCGAAGTACTTGGATCAAATATTGCATGGGTATGGACGTTGTATCGACCCTCCTCCTACGTGTACTTACAAACGTTTATATATTCCGAATTACTAAGAATGGCCCACCCATCGCTAAATTATACTTACCATTTGAGTGACACTAGAGCAGTCATGTCAAAGATACGGCCCGCGGGCCGCATCCGGCCCGCGGGCCGTATCAATCCGGCCCGCGATCGCAATGTGTCACAGAAAGAAGAATCATGTTTTTTAGAGCTTTTAGACTTCACTCAATTCCTCTACGAATATTTTAAAATGCGCACACTACATTTATAAGTAATTTCAAGGGCAGCGCGTGCCCAGACAGTATTTTGAAAAAAAAATTTAAAGAGGTTAACGCTCTTACATTTTATACACAATATTTCAAGAGTTTGGATAACTACCCGGAATTAAAAAAGCATGCAGCACGCATTCTGTGCATGTTTGGTAGTACCTTTTTATGTGAGCAGATGTTTTCCGTCATGAAAATTAATAAGAACAAACATCGCACAAGACTTACGAATGAACATCTCCAATCAATTCTTAAAATAATTACAACGAATACGATACCTGACATCAATGAGCTTGTCAAAAACAAGAGAAGTCAGGTATCTGGATCCTCGAGGTCAAAATAATTACCCTATTTTATAACTTTGATATGATTTTTAACAACCCTATATTATATATATACGATGTGGGCATTAATTTTTTCGGATCCGCATCAGGCTATACTTTAACACGGTGGTCCCAAACCCTGTGCCCGCAGGCGCCATGGCCCGCCGATCATTTTCCGTGCGCCCGCCGACCATTTTCCTGTCCGACCACAATAAAAAATTATTTATGAAAAAAAAAAATTTTTTTTTACTAATTAAAATGAGAAATGTAAACGAAAATAAGTTAATCGATATAATTTTCAAAATAATAATTCTTTCCAGAAAATCATAAAAAAGTCTGTTGAAATAGTATCTTATGGTGGCTGATCCCTTTGATGGATCAATTTGTGAGTTTTTTGACAATTTTTTGCGAAAAATTTACTGCATCAATAGAAAAAAAATTTATGTTAAAAGTTAGATGCGTTCTTTCTTCTAAAGACGTGATTTTTTATCTCTTGTATATTTACTTTTAATATGATTAATATGTATTTTCCAGATTAAAGTTTAGGAATTGGGAGATTATTATAACCGATGGATCTAGAACCCTAAGCATTTAGGTGTCTTTTTTTAAATTGGAAATAAAAGATTACCAATAAACCTATTGTAAAAGATTAGCTAAAAAATTATAACAATTTTTTTTAACAAAGTTTGGCATTGAAAAGTCGTAATTTTATCTAATTTTTCAACATTTTTAAGAATTAATTTAGAAGAAAACCTTAAAAAAGATCGGTAATTTAATAATAAAAAATATATAAACATAATTGAAAGCTTTTTTAATATTCTAAATCAACTATCAACAAAGAAAAATTAATCGATAGTTAAAAAAATATGATGACACGTTTCGCAAAAAAGTGACAAAAGCTTTCAGGGAAAGAAAATACACCCATTTCAGCCCCAGTCAGTACGGATCTCACTCGGAAATCGAAATCGTTTCATTATTTCATTTATTTAATTATCACTTTACTGGGCGGAAAGCTGGTTGATTTACAGAATATTATAAAAATTAAAATTTATATTTACCTATTTGTTTATTATTTAATTTCCGTCCTTTTACAAGGTCAAATAAAGTCTTGAAGATGATTTGATAAAATTATGATTTTTCAAAACAAAAGTTTGTTTGCCCCAATTCGACCCAATTACCAGAATTTTCATACTTTTATTTACTACTACTTATTATTTATTTAACATAAAAATATAAACAATAATTTTATAATTATATTTTTGGAATAGAGTATTTTTTCCATTTCCATTTAGTCCAACTAGGCGTGCCACTAGGTTTCCGGCTTTTTTTATCAATGAAAAGTGTATAATTTAAAAAAAAATAGTTTATTCAAAGTATCATCACATTTTTGCTATCTCTCTGGCAGTACACGAATACCGTGACGATAAAACGACGCGTCGGACCGAAACCGTTCAAGCATCCAATTTTCCACTTTTTCAAAATTGGCCAAGTGTAGCCCAGCCAATCCATGCGCCATCGACCGGAACAAATAAAAATCGGAAGGGGCCAGGTCTGGTAAATAAGGCGGGTGTGGTAGCAGATCCCATTTCAGCGTTTTGATGGTGTCCTGGACGATGGCACGAACCTTTGTCGTGCTTCAATATCATTCGTTCGTGTCTCGTGTCCCATTCCGGCGGTTTTTCGAGCACTGCAAGGGTCAAATTGATCAGTTGTTGTCGGTAGCGCTGCCCATTGACAGTTTCGCCTGGTTTCAGAAGCTCCTAGTACACGATTTCTTTCTGATCCCACCAACTACACAACATTACATTGGCGCCATGAATATTTGGCCTGGTCGTCGATGTTGTTGCATGTCCGGGCTTACCCCATGATTTTTTACGCTTCAGCTTATCGTAGCGAATCCATTTTTCATCACCAGAATTGATTTCATCACCCCATGATTTCTTTTTGTGGCGTTCAAGCAGCATTTCCGAAATGCAAAATCGCCTTTCGACGTCTCTCAGCTTCAATTCATGCGGCACCCAATTTCCTTGCTTTTGAATCTTCCACTATGATCTGCTGAAATCAGGCCAAACTATCACGGGCGAGATCTACAGACACAATTGATGCGTTTGAAGCGAGCATTGGCAGAAAAACGGCCAGAATATGCGACCAGGCACGAGTCTGTAATTTTCCGTCATGACAATGCTCGGCCACATGTTGATCGGTTAAAACCTATTTGGAAAACAGTGAATGGGAAGTTCTGCTTCACCCGCCTTATAGCCCAGACCTTGCCCCTTCCGACTACCACTTGTTTCAATCGATGCAGAATGCCCTTTCTGGAATACGCTTGGAATACGATGGACAGTACCCTGAATAGAATATATTGTACCAATTTTTTATAATAAAGCTCCAATTTCACGAAAAAATCCGAAAATTTTATGCACACGCCGTTTATTATATAATTAAATAAATAAAATGTTATAATAATTCAGTACATTTTTTTTATTTGAATCCGGCCCGCCAACACATTCTAAATTTCATATATGGCCCTCTGCAAAATTGAGTTTGACACCCCTGCACTAGAGACATGTGTTTTTAAAAAAACCCACGTAAGCCACAGTCATTTTTCATATGTATCTTATGAATAATATTGTTTATCTCTATTATCCTATGATTATATTAGGAAAGCGTTTACTAAGGCGGCAAATCCAGTGCTCTAAATTGCATTTATAAAAAAAATTGATATTTTTTCTTAAAATAGTTCCACATAAAAGTTAGTAAAAAATAGTATCATGTAAAAATGTAGTATTTATTCTATTTTATCGCTTTAAATATGTTTGGTAAGTATTGACAAGTTTAATTTACTTTGTATAGCAAAGAACTCTACTATTTGTATCAGAAGTTGCCAAGAGTTAAAGAGTGAGAAAAATTAGAATACTTAGTTTCGATTTCAATAGTTTGTTAATAAATATACACGACTTAATATTAAAACTTCTAGCCAAGACTGCATTCACAATAATAGTATAAAGTAAAATATAATTATATCAACCAATAAATAAATAGTGTTTTGAATAAGTCCATCTCGATAGTTAAATTATTATAAAAGCAGTACTAATAATTTCCCTAATTAGTTTATTTAACAATTTCAAGAGATGCAATAATCTTAAAGGTTGTGATCAGTTCAAATTAAACTGAAACGGTTACCAATTCACAAAGTTTCTTTTTTTTTTTTTAATCATTGCGCAAGCGATAATTAGAAACTACTACGATTGAACTTTCTATGAAATCCTATTTTTAATCGGAGCGAAAGCACAAACAAAGCCATGGCTATCAATCAGGGGAGCGACCTATTGGCACTCACCGCACATAATAATCACGTCAGGTTATGTTATCTACACCATGCCGAGTGACATGATGCTCGTACATTGTCATGCATTGTGCTATTAGCGTAGCCTGTGAAGGTGGGAGGACACGCTGAACCAATATTAAGTAAGCCATTTAAGTAACGAACATGTGGTGTGCCTCAACACCTACTGTTTGAATGACTGACATCTTAATTATTAATAAAACGAAATCAGACACTCGATACAAAAAGATCCAGAATAAACGCAAGGCTTTTTCATTACTAAAGATCTAATTTTCTTTATTGATGTTTATGGCAATACGTTGTGCTTGTTTTTTTTGGGTTAGTCGAGCGCAAATCGCTTTAACGATATTACAGGAAGAGAAGGCGTTTCATAAAAAAATATTACATTTAAAACTGAAAATACAATTGAAACTTAATTGAAATGAAATTTCCAAGACATTTATTATACCGGTGGGCATGAGGCTACCTTCAAAAATATAATACAAATATCTATTATTAAAATCATTTAATTACGTTTTTCCATTAAATAAAACTTTTACTTTTTAATTTATTATACGATTCGATTAGAGTTAAGAAAAACAATAAAAAGTTGTGGAATTTATACAGACAATAGGACAATACCCCTGGTAAACAATGTGATCACACATCGGCCGGGTGCCAGAATTGTTAACATTTGGGTTATAGTCAGAAGAGGTGTTCTAATAAAGTAAATATATTTCAATAAAGCAAATGTGGCGCAGACAAAATCTCCGGTTCGTGCACATGCTTATTGTAAATCAATTTGTATATAATCGGTTCCAAATGTCACGGACGATGTGTTGTAGGAAGGGACATTAATCGCCGGCGCTCTCTTAGTATATATATATATCCAGGGGGCTTCTTTACCATCGGAGAAAGATCAAGGTCGTACGAAATACCTGCATAACTATGAATTTATGGCACTTATTTTAGATCGTATAATTCTACAGGTTTTTCGCATACCTGGATTATTAACAAGGCTTTAAAAAGATATAAAAATAATCAAAATGAACTACGTGATTCCTATAAACCCATGAACTCGCGGCATTGAAAATTAATAAGCCTTCGTTGGTTTGTAAAAAAAAAACATGTTTTTAGCAGACGCTTCACGTATGTCACAATCGGTTGCTTTCTAAACTTTTTTTACTTTCTACAGTTAGGGGTCCAAGAGTCACGGTCGAGAGTCACGTCTACTTATGTTTTGTACACATGCAAATCACGACGGCGTTTTCTATGTAACTATCTTCACATGATAATCATGAATACCAATACAGCTGTTTAGCGTGAAATTCGGTGCGTTTAAGCTGAGAATTTCAGAACTGTCAATCGTATCAATTGTTTTCATGCAGTGTAATATGAAATTCACATTTTCGAGAAACCCAGCTATCATCTGACCTCATATTGGAATATATTTGACAATTTGAGACTAACACATGTTTCCTGTTAATATATCCTGCCAAAAATTTACTCAATAAACGCAATGTACAGGTTTTTTCTTTAAATTCCAGTCATTGTCTGTGGTCCCTACTCCGGATTTTGCAATATGAATAAATCACCCGTTACATAGATTTTTTTTAAATTTTGAAATTATTAATGTGCATAACAACCCATACAATGTTTGTAATCGTGATTGTATCGATTTGAAACACTTTGGATGTTTCTCATGTCCAGATCACGTTCTCTGCTTTGTGAGCTCACGATGTTTTTTCACCTTTGAACAATAAAGATATTTTAATAATTGCAGGGATGTATATATCGGAAGAAAAAAATACTAGAAGACATTATAAATCATATTCATACTTAAAGGAGAATGCATATCTAACAGGGTTGGTAGTTTTTAATGTTCTTAAAAATATAATCATTCCAATGTAAAAAATGTAAAATTTAATCATGACTTATATGAAACGGAGAACAGCTTTATCTTTTGACACTGTATTCAATTTCGTGATCTTTTTAAATGTACAAAATGTATACTAAGTTCAATAATTTTATATTAAAAAATTTGTATGTTATAATTTGTAAAACTTCAACGTATAAATATATTGTTAGGCACGTAGTCTGACCCATATTTTTAAATTTTTTAACTCCAGAAGTATATTTTATTTATGTAATAAACTTATGAATGGTCCAGGATAAATATTCAAAACAACACTCATATTATGAATAGGTAATTGAATGTTTTGATATTTGACGTAGCGTAGACGAGAAGGAATGTCTGTTTACAAAACTCACTGGGGGCTCTAGTAATGTTGGGAGTTATAATTCAAATTTTTAAATTGTTTCATTAATTTTCATGAATTTAAATTAATGTGAGAAAATACATAAAAATGTAATAATTTATTTGAGTTTATCTTAAGAAAGAATAGCTGAATCTAAATTTAATTATTTAAAAAAAAAAAATACTTTTTGGTTTATATTTTTGGTACAAATCAAGTTAGATTTGCCTCATTTTCTAAGATGCAGCAATAACCCTAAAAATACAGTCCCCACACCTGTCATCCCCATTTTTTTAACACCCCCGCCTCGAGGTTTTTTTTTATACACAAATCACCTCATCCGTGTCTACCCTATTGAAAATAATACCTCAATCTCACCAGTGTCATGTAAGTCTCAGACCATGGTAACCACTAAAGCCTCCAAAATTGACTAAGCACCAAAATTTGCTCCAGTAATTTGAATGTTTGGTAAAATATTGCAACAATTTATATCTAAAAATATTTTTGTATAAGGAATTTTATTTTGAAACACAAACAAATGAAATATTAAAACTGTAGTTTGAACATCTTTAGGAGTGTAGAAATTTAAATTTCGTTAAATTCCCATAAAATTACAACATTAACGTTATAAAATAAAAATTATGTGTTTATTTTCGGTTGCAATAATGTGAAAGGGAAAAATGTATTGACTAATATTTCAACACCGAAGAAAATTATTAATTATTCCTTATAATTTTACAATTCAATATTGAACTGTTACTAATTATAATATGTAAAAAGTTGTGTTACATCACATATTACAAGATTTGTTAAAATGTACATTAAAAAAGCTTCCGTATTATTCGTGATTACATTTCACAATTCAAATGATTTCACGTCTGTGGTGACAACAATAGTACACTTACAATGTAAAGTAAACGGTGTATTGGTACCATGAAGGGATAAATGTTTTGTATGCACATAATACATTTAATTTTTTAAGTTTTGTGCAGGTCAAATAAGACAATTCTACAAAAATTGAAATATCAAAACTAGAAAAAAGAATTTAACTTGTTTGTCTTGTATAATTTATCGCTACGCTCCAAGAAGTGACAGCTATTTGTTTATGTATTTTTATGCGAGTATATAAAAACCACAAACCATACAGTTGAAGCACAAAATGCGTGTCAATTTAATTAATTAGAAGACTACCACCCTCACCAGAGAGTCCTCTACCAACCTTTAATAATGTAGAACCTCCACTGTAATTTTAAAGTTATAGCAAAAACAGCAGAGTAGAGTTAAATAATTAAAACAGCGTAAAAATAGAGGAGAGCGTATACTCGCCCAATTGTCACCTTAAAATAAAATGGAGCAGATTCCTCATATATATGCTTTTAAACAGGTTTTGTGTCTATAAAGTAAAAGGCAAAATCTGTGTTAAAAAAAATTCAACGCATTTCAAAACGATCGATTAATATTTTTTCCTCATCAAATAAAGATTTTTATATTTTGATATTTTAAATAAAATACTTCAATGATTTTTTTTTTGACACTGCCAACGTGAAAGGTTGGCGAAACCGGTCACCAATAAAAAATTAACATGTCTAAAATCACGCAAGTAATTTATTTAATTTTTTTTTTTTAATATCGTTGTTTACGGTAGTTTGCTTGTCCTGTGACGCGTGGATGGCATTGCGAGCCTCTCGTGACGAGCGTTCCGTGTGGCCCGCCGCGGCCTATCAGCTAACAAGGGTGGCTGGCGCTGGAGGGCCCCGAGGGCGTAGCGCCCTGTAATCTGGAGTGAAGCCTGAACCGCGCCGCCTGCCCGGCAAGGCAATGGCGGCAGCTTTAATCGGAGGAATGTTACAGATTTACAATTCAGAAATCCGAAGACTTCGTCGCGGCGGGTCTGATTGAAACTACGGAATGGCTGCTTCATGCTTTTAAGAATTGAAATGTTTGATAGTGAAAATGGTTTATGTGAATTTTGTTTAGTCTGTATATTATTTGAAGATTCAAAATATATATATATATTATTTTAAATACAAATCTATTAAGTTTTTTTTACTAAAAAGTAACATTATTTATCTTCAGTGAAAAAAATATAAACTGACACAATATTTTTAAGAATATTTTTCTTATATCACTTTAGGAGTGATTTTTAAATCCATCATAAATTAAATTATATTTTTGATTTATTGTATGTTACCTAAATTGTATTTTAACAGTTGAAATATTTAAAGCAGAAATTATAAAAGATAATTTTCCTTTTCAAAACCTTTTTAAAATTCGCATTATTTATTAATCGATTAAGGGAGTCTGTCTACCTCCGTAATTCATAATTACCACGAAATACACATTATGACTTCAGTTTTAATAAATAACCGAATCATGATTTGCCATAAATCGCTTTTGCAAGCGGCAAGGTCTCGGTGGAAATAAAATACTCCTTTGTATTATTTGCAATGTCATAAAATCAATCATTTCACAAATAAATTGCTTTTCTCGGAGCGTATTTAGGAAGAATAATGAATGGAGAAGATGACAGGCATTTTTTTTGGGGTACGATATAATAAACTGAATATAAATTAACGTAATAGATGTAATAATATTTTCTGCGAAATAATTTATAATCGCTCAATATTGATTACAACGGAAAATGTTCATTGACGCTGAATCCGCTTCCAATGAGATATTCTAAAGAATAAACGAAACTTTTTTAAATCGATGAATCTACCAATACACAGGAGACTTTCTTTCTGTTCAACAAATTCCGAGTCATTTTAAAGCTATGGAGATAATAATTTATCAAATCAATGAACCAGAATCCGTACAATAAGTATAAATAAAACTTTGTTAGAAAAATATTATACTTAAAGTGACAACAATGTTGATAAAAATTCGAACACGGGCGAATATTAAATTATAAAGTAAGCAGGTTCTTACCTACTTGATGATATAAAGAAAGGCTGAAGTAAGGATAGGAATTATTGTCGTATATTTTGAAGACCTACTTAGTGGATACACAAGATGATGATGGTGATGCAACTACACTCATACCTCATACAAATAATTACAAGGGGTGTAATTACCGACATTAAATTAATCACACAAAGAACAATGGTTTATGTTTACACCCAAGTAAGCAATTTCTCATACGTGTATTAATGTACATGCATTTGGAGGCTTGAATGTGAAGTTCGTTGTGGGTGTTGTCAGGCCTCTAGGCATTCGTATAATAAGGGAATTTTAATTACTACTCCGTATTTTGAGGTATATCAGATTTAAACTTTCGGGTAGGGTTCAACCATAAAGGCGAACGAAAGTTTAATATGTTTCGTCTAGTTCTAATTGACCTTAATTTAATTTAAAAAAACCTATTTTACTAAGTACATTTTTCAATATTTATATGAAAAAATGAAAGTATTTTAAATTATTAAATTTCAATACATCGATACTGATATTGTCGCCAACTTACTTAAAATCTTTTAATAAATAAATAAATGTATTGATCTTAATTGTATCGTTTCAAATTATCTAACAGATATATTGTGAAAGTGTTTTTTAAAATTATTTTTCAGCCTAATGACAGTATTTATGTGTATATTGACACAATTTTTAATTAAATGTCTGAGTATTTGTATGGATTTGTGTATACTTGTACATATAATATAACAAAAAAAGTTCAATTCTGAGCAAATATACACAAGCTGCGCAAATAATAGCCAGCTTATTTATGACAGTTTATTATTAGCATACGTACCGTATTAGCCGTAAAAACACGCCGATATATAAAAATCCACGATGATGAGTTTTATACGCGGCCAAATTATTCACACGGTTTATTATCAGCCACTGTATTCAAAGTTTTAGGGAGTTCAATACTGAATAAAAACACGCCGATGAATAATAGAGAGTTTAATGCGCGGCCAAATATTAGCCAGATTATTCACGGCATTTTATTGTTAGCTACTGTGTTTGAACGTTTTAGGGAGCAAATCGTGTAGGTGTCCGATCTGGCAGGGTTCGGCTAAAGGGCCCACGCATGCGGGATCATGGCAGGCCGAGACGCCTTCAGCACCGCGGTAGACAAACGGCAATTTGGGTGAAAACATAAGATAATTCTCCATGAATAATTCATGAGAAAGCCTTAAGAAACATTTTATTGTGAGAAACAAAACGCGGGACCTGAGAATGCAATAATATAGTAAGTTTTTTTGATAGTTGAAAGTTAAATTTGAAAAAAACCACTCGCGTAGTTTGATGATGATTCACGATAATTGTTTCACGTGTTTTTCAGATACCGTATGTTTTATTGGTGTTATGATTGCAACAATGTTAGGAGTTTTTATTAAATTTTCAATTAGAATCAGTTCAATTAAAAATACATAACTATGCGAATGAGCTTGATTCTTCTTTTGAATGGGAATTTTTTATTACATTTATTATTGTTATGTTAGAGCAATTAATTTTACGCCTAGTAATTCAATAGATTAATTAATATCCGAAGTAAAAAAACAATAAGTGTGATTTTTGTAGATTTAATTTTATAAATCATATTGCATAAAGTTTAAATAAAGTATAAATGACAAAATGCTCAAAGAATAACAAATTGGATGTGAAATAATTAGTCCCAGAGGATGTCGGTACATTGTACTGTACGAATTACGGTGTTGGGAACAGTCCGTGCGTTGCAAACGATGTGAGGTGCCATGACGAAAAGCTTTCATGGTAATATAATAATGTCTTGTTTATCATTATTATAATTATATGGTTTGTCTATTGAGAGAACTGCAATCACTCCCGTATTATGTAAAAAGTAACGTTTCGTTATTTATATTATGCAAATTATCTTCTCGTGAATTTCTTATGGATTTCTGGAATTCTCATTCGACGATTGAGTAGATTAAAGAAGATTTTAATGATAAGTTTTTGAACAGGCTTTAAGTGATAAGTTATGAAGCTTTTATAAAGTTTATAAATTTAGAAAGCTTTCCTCGAATCTCAGTCGTAGATAGATTTGTTGGATTCACATTTTTGAACGAAAATGTTGCAAAAATTATGAAATTAAATTCGTGCTGTAAAACACAGATTACGGCTCTATTCTTGTCTCCCTGGCCAATTGTTGTCAATTCCTGTGTGCTTTGGCCCGAACTCGCCGACGACGCCTACGGGGCAAAGCGTGAATTAAAATTCTAACATGCCCGAGGTACAAATAGTTGGCATTCCTTGCATTCCGAGTACAGGAGCCACACGCGAGGCATGTTTTTTTAGTTCATCCAGATTTTTGGCTACACGATTCAAGGATACGATAGTCAAAATGGTTGTCCTAAATGCTTCTGCATTTTACTTCAGTCATTCCTGAAATTCTTACAACTCTTGGAAGGGTGATAATTTTCTTGAAATACAGTAGTATCTTCTAAAAATGTTGTTACAGATCCTTACGATTGCGCATAAAAACAGGAGTGTTTTTAATTGAATACGTAACAATAATAAACATTAAAGCTTAAGAATTACCTCTTTATTAGTAAATAACTTATAAATAAATGTTTTTAAAACAAAAATGTGTTTAAATAATAAATATAAGCTTTAATGTAAATCAAATAGTGATCGTTTTAGAAACATTTGTAAAGAGATTATACATTATTAAAATGTATTAAATACAAATGTAGCAACATTATGTATATAAATTTGTCATGATTCTAATAAATGTTAAACAGTAATTTAATTATACCTATATAGTATGTTACTTTGTGAATATTAAATATGGATTTCCAGGAATTTAATAGGAAATGTTGTCAAGGACAAAGGACTTTCTGCTAATAACGTGGGTTTACTAAAAACCTTAATGATTTCCGTCCCAGAAACACAAGTGTATAACGGCAAAACTTACACAAAAGACAGTTTTATTAAAAACCCAGGAATACCGGCTGAAAGTCTCCTATATTTAAAATACTTTCAATGTAAAAGTAAATAGAAGGTAGGGTATCTATTACGGTTTTCAAGGAAATCGATAAACTTTCTTTACTGCGTATTTGGTATAATTATGAAGTTTAAGCTACCTGATGTAATTTTACCTTTGGAAATAAATATTAACAAGGTATTGTAAATAAATGCTTACTTAGTATAGTTATATATATATATATAAAGAAATATTTTTTTAAATTTACATGTGTGTAAGTGTTTTCAGATTTCGTTATTTTATTGAGGTTGAATGAAAGCTAGTTTCATTGGAACTGATTCGATACAGATGCATTCCATATTGCATTTTTTGTAAACGCGTTTAATAATGCGATTTTAGCTTTACGAATCGGCAGAACAGATGATTCTATGGTCTCGTCGTCTTTTCGAAAGGATACCTTCACGGTCATACTAAATTGTATAAAAATTTGAAAATCAGTCGATCAATATAAACTTATAAAGTCAGTCATGCCTAAAATACAGATAAATTTCCTTCGACTTCGTGACTGCTTTTAAATCCCTAGATCCTCCGACTTAAAACAGGCATCTTTATGTTCACTTAAAAACCTCTCTACCCTTTCATTCCGAGCTCCTATCTTAAAAAACTTCATCTTATTTTTTTTGTCAGGTATATCTACACACTTCATCTATATTTACTATATAAGCACAACAAATCATCCTGAAATATATAACACAAGCACCTACATAATATAATGACAATATTATAAATTAGAAAACATGTCCAGAATTGTCATAACTTAAATGTAGATAACCAAAATATAAATTCTTCCATTTCTATATTTAGAAAGTTCAAACGTCAACCATCAAGTATTCAAGAGTTCATGTCTGGGTCGCCGCCCAGAATGGGTTATCGATCGATTAGAGAGAGATCAAATTATTCAATTTCCTCTCGCTCACAAATCACTCCGACTCGGACAACTCTGCCTACCTGGTTATGAGAGGCGAACATTAATTCGGTTAATCTGAGATACGTAAATAGACAGCCGACACGTATACATCGATAGCCTAGAAGTCAACTTTACTGTTCAGATAAAGCATCAGTATTATTACAGCGCGACTCCGTTAACATCAGTAAGTTGTTATATACAGTTTTATATTTCAATATCACACTGATTAGGTATTTAATAATATCTCAGAATAAAGCAACTACGAAGCGTACTAGTTTATCTATTTTCTAACCCAGATATTGCTGATGGAGAAAATTACTTTTATAAATAATATAATAATATTTAGTTTTGCGATTGTGCCTCATGTCTATCGGTTATTGATTCCGATATTTTAAATCCTTTGCAGTGTCCTCTTTTTATAAAATAGAAACGTGAAGGCGTAGAAGTTAGATTTTCGACAGTTAACATATTTATGTTAAAATGATTATAATATGACCGATTGTGCTGTAGGTATGGAGTCAGTGGGTCATATTGAACATTAGTAGGTGAGTCACAACAATACCCCCACACTAGACTAAATACATCTGTAATGGAGATTATTTACTACGATTTATCACAGGTAGTATTTCCAAATATACAAGTCGTTCGACGAACAAGTGCTCTGAACAGCCCACATTAAGTTATTGAGTTTTTTCTTTTTTATATTTGTGAGCTGAATGTAGATTTAATAAGCCATTGAACGCATTTAAGTAAAGTAGAGACATAAGATATAATGTAAATAAATAATATTACAAAAAAAGTTCGGTGTTCAGTGTTATCGTTTACTCACTTTTGATCCTTCCGTGTTCATTAGGAAAGCTGTAAGACTGCCGGGAGGGGACATAGAATCCCGACATCAAATAATGTCTGGTTATTCGGCGTTTCAAATGGAAGACAAAATCGTTTTTCGTTGGATTTCTCACGGTCCAACAGGTCGAGTCGTTGTACTCTGCGACCGAGGCTTTTCGTTACGATAGTAAAAAGGCTCTTCGATTAATTAAACGAGTTGATAAAGGTGGACAGAGTAAAGCAGTTAAGCGTTAACTTCCGAGATAGCGCTAGCGGCGGCCTCTAAATGGAAAAATTTAACATTATTAGTATTTATAAGGGGCATCCTTAGCTAGACTAAATGTATTTGTGAGTTTCTCTTTAGAAAACTTGATTTATTCCGACAGAAATTTCTCTGACGATAAAAATATACGACTAAAGACTGATTTCCAACTGACATTTTTTATATAAAGAAAGAGGACTATTAGGTAGTAATATTTAAATCACTTACACAATATGTAAAAACTCTGAATTGCAAATTACAATTTATAAAATATATTTATTTTGATGAATAAATATTTTATTCCTTTAAGAAAAACATTCTATCCAAAACTTTATCATAAACAAAATGTAACGGAAGAATTTTTTTACTATGTCTTTTTTGCCTCGGTTGACAAATAAATAGTCAGTTTATGTAAAATTTTCATAGTCGGAAAGGCACACGCTTGTTCGGCGGAAATAGTACGAGATTGCGTTCCGTCCTTTCGGCGCTCGGCGAGGAAATTGCCTTTCCCATTTTTGTATGTAGATTTATAGTCGTGTAGTCGAAGGGGAGATAATCAGAAACTGTTATTATATCTCGCCAACCCTTCGCGGGAGTCTTTGTTTCACCGCGCCGGAGCGATCGTCGTACTTTTGTTACAGGAATAGTACAGCCGTCTACCGGGCGGGTCGGGTGACAGCCGACGATGATTCATTCGGTAAACAATAGATAAATGTAGGTTAATTGGGTTTGAAGTGTTCAGTTATGATAAACCTAAAAACGTAATCTGGAGTTGATATTCGCAGAGCCTTCAGCGCTGCCTTATTGTTGTGTCATTAATATCATTCGTAACGTATAAAATGTGGTACGTGTAACGGAATCTTTTAATAAATATATAACAATGCAAATTAAATAATTTAAAATTAAACAGAAACACATTCAGCATTCACAAGTAATATTTTTATAGAACGAACTCTCAATTAAAAAAAAACAATATCAAGTATGATTCTCTTCAAATTTGCCACAGAAAATCATAAACTTACACCAGTCATTTGAAAATTAAAATTTACGTATATTGATATACAGTAATTATATTTTGAATTATTCTTATATAAAAATATTGTTTTGTTAACACCAATAATGGATGCATACTGTGTACAATACCTTATTAGATATAAAAAAAATCCATCGATAATAATTTCATCTCTATATCTAGGAATAAAAGACAATGATATTTTTTTTATTCAACCACCAGAACAAACGCTAATAAAAACAATCAAACAAAAAAGCAAACACCGAGTGCATGCGCTATCATAACACAAAAAGTTTTTAAGAGGGCTACTTTTTCAAAAATTCCGTTTTCATTCACCAACCCGGACACCAGAGGTCTCTAGCGTAGCTTTCAATTGGAAACTGAATGACAGTTCTAGTTGGACTAAGTTTTGTTATTTATGGTCAATTATCAAAGAAGAATTTTTTTTTTTTAATATTTAATAAATTTATATTGTTGATTTTTCTTTTCAAATATTCAAAAAGGAATAAATATTTATAAACATTTTAAAATAATTATTGTCATATTTAACTTATTGAAATTATGCTATAAAGCCACATTTCCATGGGATTTTTTTGTAAACTTTGCGTGAATTCAGTAAAATTGCAATAAATCGACCACTACTTTACCTTTTTACAAAAAAAATTCCAAACAAGAAATATAAATATTCACACTGAAGTCAAAATCCGTTGTTGGAGGTTCCATATTTGAGTTTTTTGATCATTTTCTCGTACCTTTTGCGAAAAATCGAATGCACCAACCAAAAAAATTTAAATGCAAAAAGTTAGATAAATCCCTTCTTCCAAACGGAAGCTTTTTTTTATTTCTAATAAATACTCAATACTCTAAAAAAATCAGTTTTCAACATACAAAAATAAAGTGACATAATACATATATAAATATATATATATATATATGTATATATACACGCATATATATATATACATATATATATATACTTATATGTATGTATGTATATATATATATATATATATATTTATTTAGACATATGTATGTAAATTATAATAAAAAGGCCCAAATATATATAATGAAAACACACATCTCACCAAAAACATTTATTTATTATTAATTGAACAAATATATGACACTGGACAGAAATCTGAACATTATACAGGTTATTTCTTTTCTTCTTCATCCAGTGCCTCTCTTCATTGGAGGCTTAGTAATGTGCAATTGTCCTTGTACTTGAAAATACCATTCGTGGTGGACGTTTATAGTAATATTCTGTTTTTTATCTATTTTCCAAAATTTTAATTTTTTGTTGAGAATTGCTTCTTCAACACTTGTTCCCGATATTGATAGTGGATATTTTACTTCCACAATTTTATCACCACTAATTCCATCAGGTGTTGACGATCTATCAAAGGGACACAATTCTAAAAAAAGAAGGAATTTACTAACTGACAAGATGATTATTCACGACAGTTTTCTTATTTTTCCTCCAATCGATTGATTTACAAGACACTAGTAATATATAAAATAAATTTACTCGTTTCGCTTTTGGATTCTTAGTATGTATATGAAAGCGAGTATTTTCTTGGCATTTTGAATTTTGTCACAAACTGTCCGTCGCCACTGTACATGCAATTATGAATTTTTAGGTTAGACTTCGTTATGATCTCACGACCAATGACTGTTAGACCAGGCATCCTCAACCTCCAGCCCGAAACACGTATTCCAAAGTGAAATATGCAAGAAATGTATATAGAAATCGACTTACTGATTCTCACCTTGATAACGTATTGAGAGTAGTGTGTAGCAATTATAAACCCGATTTTTCTAAAATAAAAAAGTTTTATCTCAATATCACACTAAATTTGAAATAGGCGTTTGGATATATTTAGGTTTTAAAGATTAAGATTTAATACATGGGAAATAAGTGTAAAACCAAGTCCCCACTAACTAATTGCCTGAAAAAAGCCATTACTCAAAAATATTGCATGTGTGACTTGTAAGAAAAAAAATGTTGAGTATCACTGGGTCGGGTATTACGGTCGCAAATGCTCCTGTGTCGAAATTGTCATTTGTACAAAGTAGCTATGTTGCCAAATTGACATCTTAGAGAGAGACATGCTTTCAATGCAATGTTGCCAATACTAACAACGACAAACGAGCACAGTAGCCTAAGCTGTCATCTGCTCCGTTCTCTATGGATCAAGCATGGCTGACACGTCACAAATATTCTAAGTAGATTTTTAAATAAAATACATTTTTGTATTTTACTCGCAAAATACGCACAAATTTAATACAATTAATGTTTAAAAAGTGACATGATGAGCTTAAATAGCTTTTTTAATAGATGTCAAGCCTTGTACAGCGATAAATCAACCAATAACGATTTTTAAATACCGAGAAACGAATTGGCGTCATGCTCGCTTGGAGGCTATCTCCGTTCTGACAGAAATAGAGGGCCGTTTTACCTGGAGAAATCGTGTCATTTGATTTATTTAATTCTTAGTTTATTATTCTATTGATAGAGTTGATTTTCTTACAGAGTATTAAAAAAATATTAAATTATATTTATCTATTTTTTATTATTTAATTAACGTCCATTTTCAGGGTAAAATAAAATCTTGAAGATGTTGAAAAATTGGATAAAATGACGACTTTTTAAAACCAAAGTTTGATAAAGATTTTTTTTTTTTAATTTTTAAATTAATAAGGCGCACATGGTTTATATTTAATCTTTTAATTCCAATTGAAAAAAAGACTTTTAAATGTTAAGGATTCTTGGAAAATGTACCGGACGAATCTCACAATTCCTACACTTCAATCGGAAAAACACACATTTATCATATTAATAGTAAATTTATAAGGAATAAAAATATATTGTGTTCGGAAGAAAGAATGTATCTAACTTTTTGCATTAAAATTTTTTTGATTAGTGCAGTCGATTTTTCGCAAAATCGACCTGAAAATGATCAAAAAAACTCGAGAAGTGGGACTTGGCCCTTAATTACAAAATAAAAGTAATACTGCAGAGGGAAAATAAGCAGTCGCAAACACTTGTACATGCAATAAACACGTCAACTGTCAGATGGCTGATATATTCATGTGATTTTAAAATTTTAAATATACAGGGTACGTTGAAGATTGCAGTCGGGAGATGTGTTCGTGTCTGCTGTTCATAGCACGCGTTGCCCCCCGGGACATTAATTATATTTAGCGCAAATCTTATATTCCCTCAATTTGGAGGAAGGCGCCCGCCTCGAAGTGCCGGGCCGTGAACGCAAGATAAATTTTAACGATTTTATTACGCGCATTTAAGAAGGAAGGGCTTGGTATCAAATTGTTTAGCGTTTACAGTGGAACTCACGGAAGAGTGTATTTGAGTACGGAACAACTTATTTACCTGCAGGACAAAAGCGCAACCATAAACATATTATTAAAGCAAAGAGAGCACGATCCGATAAAGATTGTGTGAAAAATGTTGGGCAATTCAAAGAGCGTGATCGGTCACGAGATTGTATGAAATACCAAACGTTATTAGCACTTCTCTTGAAATATAGCATATTGACTTAGTATGTCTTTAAAGTATGAAAAATATTTACTCATACAACATTAAGAGTTTTATTTTTAAAAGACTATTATAATATAAACGAAATCGAGCATTGGTGCCGTGGTGTTCGCCCCTATGAAGGTGATTTCGTATTCACAACTTATACAATAGTAAAAACATATACTATATAGAGAAATTGTTAATGAAAAAAACAATCGATTTGTGACTTAAGATTAAGGGTGCCATGCTCAGGTCGTGAGAGGCGAAGATAACAAAGTTGACAGAAACACAGAAAATTTACAGTCCTTTCAGTTTCACCACATGCTCGATATGCAACCGGTATGATGCAAATATTGTGAGCCCAAAATTAATATTATCCCAGGGAATCGTTGGTCAACATTAAAGATGTTTTCATAAAATTTTCTCCGTGTGAAAAATCGCTTTAGAAATACTCGAATGGGGGCTTTGCATCGCTCGCCTACTCTTTCACGCTGCCCATGGGAAATGTGGAAACGTGAGAATCCACGATAAAAAAGTTGATTTAGAAGACCTTTGCATGTGTACTGGGGCGCTGAAATTATCGAGTGCTTAAAATCTTAGTAAGTAGGCGCTAATTGAAAAGTAAAATAGCAAAAAACGAGGGAGCATTTATGATGCTCCGCGGGACGGTGCTAAAAAGTCAGGTAGTAATGAACCTTTAACAATAAAACAACAAAACATCTTGAATATGCGCGTCACTGGCAGGAATATTAAGTGTTGGAAAATAGGGGCATAGAATCATTTGACTTGATTTAGTAGCTAATTTTTTTGATAAGTGTAGGTAAACTTTTACGTTGGACATTAACATAATGAAAATAAATAGGTGAAAAAAAATTATTTAATTATTTTGAAAATAAAAAAAATATTTGTATCATATCACGATGTACATAGATGATACAGCTAAATCAATAAGGGACAATGGTGGGTGTATTGATATACAATATATGCATTATGCAGTATACGTATGCCATTTAATCAATAAGTCATCGTGTTTAAATTAATTGATACCGATTAATATTTTTTTGTTGTGAGAAATACGTAGGTTTGTAATCAACACATTTTACAATCACGAACTTGAGAAAGAAACTAAAAAAAATCTTTTTCTTTAAGGTACTTAATGTAAATTTGTATTGAGCGTTATCTACGAATTTCATCTATGCTTCTCGCGTCGTCGAAAGCCATTCTTCGTCTGAAAAGCTATAAATCTCAAGTAAAAGGTAGTGACAATCTAATTTTCCTTTCCTTATCTCCATAACCTTAACCCATTGGCACAAGTGAAGCGCAGGGGAGTCGTGGGAAGAGGGTTACCCTCCGTGAAGTTACCGAATAATAATACCTACAATTTATCCCATTGTTCTGGCGCAAAGACGAGTCCTGCGCGGGGCTCATGTGAGTAATGAGCAGACAATCAATCCGCCATTCAAACGAGAGTTTTGTGCTCTAATTTATGTATGTGGAACTGCGCCCTTGAAATATTAGCGAAAAACAAAGAGAAAAACAATGGGAAGCACACGCTGTTTAGTTTGAGCCGGATCGGTGATCACGGAGTTGCGTGGAATGTAGATAAAAATCAATGGTCTAGCACCAGGTATCAAAAACACGAATATAAGTCTCATTTAAAATTATGTGTGATTATTTGCACCATATTAATTTTTGATATAATTCTCAATATGCACATTGATCACAAATTCATATCTGCAACCAAATGATAAGAGTGACGCACAAAGATATTGTACTTATTCGAATTTTTATTTTTTATATTCAATTAATTAAATAAAAATTTCAACTAAGCTCTGCGCCGCACTGACCGGGTCAGTTTTATTCGCCCAGAGGTTTGCATATCGGAAGCCTAACTTTTCAAATCGTCCATATTCTTTTCGATTCCCGCGAGGCAGGTTTTGTATATATATTTCACTTCGTCAGGTCTCCCTGAATATATATCGTGTCAGAAGAGATGATACTCACCCATACTGATGTTCAGTGTAGTGAAGGCAGTCACAAAAACACTATCTCAAATAACAAATTTACAATATGCGATAACATTCACTTACATAGCAATGTTTTGTCGCATAATTGATAACACAGATATCTACATAATATTGCATCAAATTGAGTGATTGCGATTATTGAAATCGCATATAATTCAGGTCAAATAAATGGCACTGAAATACATTGGGTGCAAGTAAACATATACGATGAACTATTAATATTAAGCCTTGTGACATTTAAAAAATAGTTTTAATCTGCATTGTTTGAGTTTAGCTAGCCTGATTTTGATAATATTGCGATAGTGTTAATCTATTAGCTCGCGGGCCCACGGTTGGCGCTGGTCTAGCATGAGTCAGCTGCTGGATGAGTAATGCATGCACCGCGCAGATCGCCGGCGACGGGCTGCGCTGGGCCAGCGGTCGCCGCAGGAATGCTGGGCATTCCTCGGAGACGGAGGAGCCTGTAACTTTCTTGCATAACGAGCAGACGCGAGCCGCGCCAGCTGCCTCCGCACAATGTAAAAGTGTGCAATCAAACCGCCGTCGATAATCACGGAGAGATGCGATCGATCTGTGCTGGACGTATTCATTCCGCTGAGTGGTTTTCGCGCTTCGTGCCTCTCTCTGTTGTTTGATTTATTTTATACTTATCAAGATAATAAGACAACACCAATAGAAATAACTCAATTAACTAGAAACGCTTTGATTTCCTTGTGCCAGTAAAGATTATAAAGCAAAAATTTCTACGATAATCACCACATACACTTGAATTATCTATTTGATCTCCAAAGCAAAATTTATACTAAACATAAACCATTATTAGTTTCTGTAATATTTTGATTTGTGTGCATTCTCAAAATGGGCCTATCGAATAAAACTTATTTTTATTGTTGACGAACCATAAAAAAATCAATTTGCGTTGTCATAAACTCTTAGAATTAAAATTTATGAAACACAAAACTACTTCCAAATAAGGAATATAAGCATTCAATCGGACATCACTGCATGCGAGCTTCAGGTGACGCACGATTTCTAGGCGTAATTTGATAAATCACGCAAATCTACCTGCTAATGAATCGCGCGGACTTCAGAACCTACCTTCCCGGAACAATATAGCGAGAAACCGCTCGTTACTATCGCCGGCGCATCACACACGTGTCCGAAATCAATACCTACCTGAGATTCGTGCGAATAAAAAAACAATGGAAGGCCCATGGGTAGGATTGTTGATTTCTTGAGCGTCTCCGCCGCCACAGAGCTCGGAGAGAAAAGCCGCTCCTAATTCGAGGCAACAAAAACAATCGACACTTTCTCGGTTGTTTTGACATTTCGCCCGTGGAGTGTGGGAACTGACTTTGGAAATCGGCAATGTTCGTGCCCGACTTGCTGGAAGTGCAACGTGCAATACGAGGAGATCGCCGGCTGAAGATATTGCTTTAATTGGATGTTACTGTAATTATTGAATGCTTTATATCTTCGTGCATAATAATAGTTATGATGGCAAATCGAGATTCGCGCAGGAGAGTTATCGCTGATAGAAAATTGAATGTTATAATAAAAATTGCTATTATTAATCACTTAAAAATGATATGTTGTTTTAATTAATAAATGTTAACAGTATCTTTTAACGTGTGAATAAATAGGAATGTGCGCTTGTTTTAGTTGATTTGGTCTCTGAACCTTACAGACCTCAATAAACTACATAAATTATTTAATATTTTGTTTCCAAAAGTGTTCAATAACATACCCTGTCAAAGTAGAAATAATCGAGTAACTATCCTTAGAAGGTATGCCTTTATGTAATAAGAACTGGGCATGGTCAGCCGACGAATAAATTGATGAACCTGTGCGATAAGCAAGGAGGTATTTTAATTACTTCCTTTTGGTCTAGGAGGCCTACAAAACATAATCGGAATCTTCACTGCGGAAATTTTCTGATTCCCGTGCGCGATTGCTAGACACTTGAGGCTTAAAATAATCCAAAAAGTTAAGGATTATCTCACCGTTTCCTTTTAAAGTGGTCATTAATATTATAAAAACTCAGATGGTCCCACGACAGATTGACCATCTAATATTAAAAAGTGATAGCTTGTGGTTTTTATTTCGTACCCAAATCGATACTACCCATTATTTAACAATGTTTCAGTAAAGTGGTCAGAATATCGACTATCTGTTTGAGAAATTCGAGACTCTACTGTGAATGTCAGAACATTTGTACAAGAGGCGTGCTGGGCTTCTTGGATCAGAGGAGTGCAGATTGCAATTAAATGCAAGATAAAAATTAATAAATGCGGTCATAAAATAAAACTTAATTGACATTTATTATATATATATATATATATATATATATATATATATATAGTTAAATCTGCACGTTGAGAATAAACGATAAAATGAAATTTTTTTAAATTTATTAATATAGACGAGTAAGGCACTCATACCTGCTAGATAAATAAGTAGTTAGAAATAATAATAATTTACATTATTTGCACATAAAACTTTACTTTCAAAGCTCATTAGAGCAGCTAAGTAGCCTAAGCAAATATAAGTACTACCGTCGAAAATACGAATATCCAAAACTAGCACCAAGTAACAATAATTAACATGAAAACAAACACACTCCTAAAATCGAAGCGGATAAAATGTCAAAACAAGCCACCTGCGCTTGCATCATTTTTAATGGATTCATATTCCAACGAACGAATAAATAACCCGAAAGTATTGCCAAATACAACCGCAAGTCTTCAGTTAACCATTCCAAGAGAACTAAATAATAAATCAAATAATGCATACTTCAATATTCACTATCAAACGGCAACTTGTCACAAAGTCGAAACATCATAAATAAGACATCAGATATAACGCAGCGAAGCACTCGAGAGGCCTGTTAAAACTGTAAACTCACCACTCGCTTGCAGAACCAGACGCATAGAAGATATCAGCGGCAATAATAAATTCTTTGGCACATCCAAAAAAGTTAGTGATGTCTAGTCAGACAGTCGGTGACGTCACCGGCGGATCGGCCCGGACACGGTACTTCACAAATTCACAACTAAACGGAATCACACCGAAGTTCTCGGAAGCGTTGTGACAAGACACGGAAGTTACCAACACGCTCCGGGAAGCGCGCGACCACCTATATCGATCACCGGACACTCTTTTTACGCGCCACAAACTTTATTCAGTTTTCCAAGTCACCAAACGTTTCGCCTGCGGGCGCTGTTGTTTATTTGTCCTCGGTTGCTATGCAACGCGCGCCCGGCGGGTCTGCTGTCGGCTCGCTCGCCGCGCGTGTAGGACGGGCTCTCTGCACCGCGGCTGGTGGCGGACTGAGGTGAGCGAGCCCCGCCCGCCCCGCCCGCCCCGCCCCACCAAGCTTCAGGTGCTTCGAACCGACCCGGGGCAGACCGCGTTTCGCAACGATAATGCACTGCGAATTTTTTTTTCTTGATAATAATGATTGCTACTTAATTTTTTTTAAGTTCTACTCCTGCCCGAGCTGTGCCGGTGTTTGGTCTATGGGTAACAATAATGATGGTGAAATCGATGATTCATTATTCTCGTTGCCTTCAGTGTCGTTAGTCTGTGCAAAACGAGCGAGGTGATCGCCCGGTTTCGTAAATCAAATAAGATTAAGTGAGACATTTTGACGCTGGTAAGTAACGATCACTTAATTAGTAGTATGCGTGGCAATCTAGAACGTGCTATTATATATTATGATGAATTTTACTGGGAATATTTTTAAAGTAATCCAAATATTGCTTTTTTTACAAACTGTTATTGCAGAGTTACAAAATTCTTTCAAAACCTTACCTCACTCTCACAATTTTTTCATAGTTGAGAAAAACAATATTTTAAAAACTATCTTTGATAAATAGTGAAGAATGTTTTGAATAAGTTGTAATTAAAACCTACTTGTTATCGCCTCATTATTTAAAGCCATTATGCTTTTTTTTAGCAAGAACAATACAAATAAAAATTGTTGGTGTAATGAATTTTTATTTTCTCCTCTAGCCCCAGACCGCCGACTTGAGCAGCCCTGGTCGGGTGACAGGGCGTACCTGCCTAGACCCGATGTCGGCCAGACACTTCGAGCACTTGTGTTCACCGTTTCTGGTATTTATGTTTATTTTTTTTCCAAATGTTCCAAGGTGCACCACATCTGTACCGCACGACACTGCGTACCAGGCATTATGTTACGCATATACTTAGACTATATTATTATATCGAGTTTGGATCGTATCCTTATGATTTTGTATTGGAAGATGGCAGACTCGGCACTCTTCGACGTCACACATTATTGTCAACATGCAGTCAACAAACTATACAATGGGTATTGAGAATAAAGCGAGTACAGCACTATATCTCTTGTCTATTCTAATAATTCTTAGAAACGAAAACGATGCAATCCGTTTGTATACGTCGAATATATAGAAAAAAATATTCGAGCCCATCTGCTATTTTACTGTTTGGTAGTAAAATATATTATGACTATAGTATGATGCTCCCAGGTCTATAGCCTTACGTCACCCGGCTCCCAAGTTACGGGCGCAATCAATTATAATCTCAGACGCTTTGTAAATCACCAATGAAATAATGATAAGTCTTTAAAAATTCTGACAGGTTTTTCACACTACAGACCTGTTTTGACGTACCGGTAGAATTTAGTAGATACTTACTGTAAGTATCTTACTAGAAGTTAAATAAACAACGCTGCCCAGTGGCGATATGCTGGAATGTAATATTCAAATTTAATTTGATATGCAATATTATTTATTATCTCATTAATTAATTCAAAATGTGTCTTTCACTTGATAAAGCTTGTAATTTTACATGGCTAGACCGAGAGGGCTCGGGTTTCATAGTCGGATGTCGAGCGACGGTTATTAACCGCAGAATAATATTATTTTTTTTGCCCGCATCTCTATTTTTCACTGCGGAATCAAACTAAATTGTCAATATTATAATGCTGAACATTTAGAAAAGAAATTGTCCACATTTTAAGTATAATAAAAGATAAAAAAAAATCCAGCTCCACGATAATTTACAAATATAAATTCGCGATGCTAGCACTATCTTCAGATAAATATAATCATTCCAATTTAATATTGTATACGTAAATATATACCTACACAATAATATAATATATCACGTGAGAACGTAACGACGATTGGGTGCTTTGATGAAATCGATTGGTATTTCATATACCACTTAGTTTTACAATCAAATGCTCAGATGGTACAATATTCAATTTTTACATCCACAAAACACTGCTTTGATTTATACTCCATATGTATCAAATATGAATAGCAAAATGACCAGAAAATCACGCCCTATATTTTTTATGTTCAAATCATTAACCCTTAAAGCCAACGAGCTTTATTAAATTATAATTAACTTCTTTTTCAGGTGTCTTTCCCCAGAAGAGATCTACGACCATCTCACTGTACATAAAATATATTTATGCTCATAGCAGGTGTTCATAGTTTTTTTTAGAGAGGATAGTGTAGTGCATAGGTGGCCAACCCATGGCACGCGTGCCACGCGTGGCACGCGGGCGTTTATTTTTGGCCCACTGAGCATATGCAAACATTTTTATTTTATTTTACATAAAACCACCATTAGAATATTCCATTGAGCGTAGTTCGTATCATATCATATATATGGAAATATCTCAGTACATTGATTCAACTATCGTGGCAATTTCTTTGTGTTAACAATCACAAATTTAAGCTGATTTTAAAAAGCGAGCACGTCGATTTCGCGTAGATTCTCGTGAGCGTGAATGCGGGATACGGGGGGGAAGGGAGGGAGGGGTGCGGGGCGGGTTGCTGGGCAATCCCCGGCTATCGTGCAAAGTCCAGTCCGCAGGTAGCTTGCAAAGTGCGTGGTTGTTTATTAAGGCTTAGTTAGACAGAAATGGCGTCAAATAGTAAAAACCTTTACACACAGAAGTTTTCAAGACAGATGGAGTATAAACTATTTTTTCGTGGAATTTAAATCAAAGCCAATATGCTTGATATGCAATAGTTCTGTTTCTGCATTAAAAGAGTTTAGTATTAAACGTCATTACGAGGCTAAGCATGCAAATAGGTTTGATAAGTACGAAGGGCAATTTCGACAAGACCAAGTTAATTTATTAAAAAGAAAACTTTTTGCACAACATCAGACATTTACTAATATGACTGAAAACTCAAAATGCTATGTAAAAGCTAGTTATGCAATAGCCACGATACTTGCAAAAAAATCGAAGCCATATTCAGATGGTGAAATTGTTAAGGAATGTTTGGAGAGTGCCGTTAAATTTATGTGCCCAGAAAAGAAAACAGACTTCTCAAAAATAAGCCTGTCTCGTCAAACTATTACTAGGCGTGTGGACGACATTGGAAAATATATTGAAGATAATTTGAAAAATCGAGCATCCAAGTTCATATTTTATTCTCTAGCATTGGATGAAAGCACAGATCTAACAGATACCGCCCAAGTGGCAATATTTATTAGAGGTGTTGATGTCCATTTTAACAAAACAGAAGAATTAGCGGCACTGTATCCACTTAAAGACACCACTTGCTCACAAGATTTCTTAGGAGCTGTTACATCGACATTGAATCGTTTATCTTTACAACTTATCGGGCTTAGCAACAGATGGTGCTCCAGCAATGGTTGGTAAACACAATGGCTTAGTAAAATTGATTGAAGACGAGGCCAGGAAAGTTGGTAATACTTCGATGCTAAATTTTCATTGCATTATTCATCAGGAAAATTTATGTTCCAAGTCCCTTAAAATGGATCATGTCATGAATGTGGTCATCAAAACAGTAAACCTTATTAAGTCGAAGGGGTTGAATCACCGTCAGTTCCAAGAGTTTCTTAAGTCTTTGGATTCAGACTATAATGACGTTACATTTTATGCAGAAGTAAGGTGGCAGACCCGTGCCAAAATGTTGAAAAGAGTTTTTGCTTTGAAGCAAGAAATACAATCATTCTTCGCAACCAAGTCAAAACGTATCCCGGAATTTGAAGACAAGGAGTGGGTTAGAGACTTTGCATTTCTGGTCGATATAGTTAGCCATCTAGATATTGTTAATACTCGTCTACAAGGGAAAGATCAACTAATCAATAACATGTATGATCATATTTGCGCATTCCAAATGAAACTTGGGGTTTGGGAACAACAGTTAAGGGCAAAAATCTACACTAATTTTCCTACATTATTATTGGAGCCAGACGTCACACAAATAGCGACGGATAAATACGCTTCGTTGATATCAGACTTGAAGCTGGAATTTGAAAACCGATTTCAAGATTTTAAAAAGCATCGCATGCTTTTTGCTGCATTTGCAACGCCATTCTCCGTAGATGTGAATTCATTGCCAGGATTTTTACAAATGGAACATTGTGAAATGTATTGTGATACACAGTTAAAGGAGAAATTCAATCAAGTTGGTTTGGAAGAGTTTTACAAAACATATTTGGATAAGGAGAAATATCCTGTAATATATAAACATGCTCTTTTGATGATTTCGCTGTTTGGAAACACTTACACGTGTGAACAGCTTTTCACTAGAATGAAGCACATCAAATCTCATACAAGATCACGCATCACTGATGATCATTTGGAAAACTGTTTGCGTGTAGCGACAACATCAATCGATATTAACATTGATGCACTTGCTCTTGACAAACAAAATCAGACGTCTCATTAAAATGCAATATATTTTGTTTATTTTTATATACAAATAAAATTGTATCTTCTATAAAAACACTATATTTCTTGCTTGCTTTTTATATTAACACGTTGACTGCCGCTACGAATTATCTCATCCTTGTTTACTTGCCATTTTTGTGCAGCTACGATTAAACTCGGAATATATCAGTGCTAATATCGATAGATGGCTTCTGGGAAATGAAAAAAAAATCAATGCTGGCTTGCATGAACAGAAAATTTTGCTTTTTGATGATAACCATGCACTAAAATGAGAGTTTTTAATAATATAATGCCAATCAAATTGTCATTTTCAACCAGATTTTTGAAAATTACAATGACAGTCAACGTGTTACCAGGTGTACTTGTAATTAATTTCCGATTTTTTTGTAAATAAAACACAATATTGCAAGAGAAGTGTTAAAGATATTTTATTCAAAATATTTTCCATCGTTTTCTATAAATTTTTCCCACCTTTCCGGTAATTTGTGGATATCACGCCAATAGAATTGACTGTCTTTGGTGGTGAACCACTCGGTGAGCCAATTTCGCAAATTTTCATAAGAATCGAAGCGCTGCTCAGAAAGTGCGTGGCCCAGCGAAGCAAAGAGGTAGTAGTCCGATGGAGCCAAGTCTGGTGAGTAAGCCGCATGATCAAGCATTTCCCACTGGAGTTGTTCCAGCGTGTCGCGAACGCGTTTCGACTTATGCGATGGTGCATTGTCATGGAGCAAAATCACCTGCTTCTGTCTTTCTTTATATTCTGGTCGGTTTTCCGCAATTGCTCGGCTCAAATCTTTGATTTGTTGTTCGTAGCGAACGGCGTTCGCAGTTTCACCAGGTTTCAGCAGTTCAAAGTAGATAACACCGGTGTGGTCCCACCACACACACAGCATGGCCTTCCGACCGAAACGATTTGGCCGTGCCGTCGATGTCGATGCTTCACCTGGACTCACCCACGATTTTTTGCGGTTAGGGTTCTCTAAAAAAATCCATTTTTCATCGCCAGTAACAATACGATGCAGAAAAGACTTTCTTTTGTATCGTTGAAGCAGCATTTCACATGTCACTTTTCGATTTTCCATTTGTCTCTCGGTCAGTTCATGCGACACCCACTTTCCGCACTTCTGAATTTTCCCCATGGCTCGCAGACGTTTGGAGATTGCTTGCTGTTAAACTCCCAGCGCTTCTGCAAGCTGTCGTTGCGTTTGCGTATCGTCTTCATCCAATACGCTTGCAATTCGACGTCATCAAACGATTTTCGCTTGCCGGAGCGTGCGACGTCGTTCAGGTCGAAATCTCCATTTCTGAATTGTCGAAACCACGTTTCACATGTTCGAAGTGTTAAAGCATGATTGCCATAAACTTCCACAAGCGCACGGTGGCTCTCGGACACTTTTTTCCCTTGATTAAACATGAAAACCAATGCATGGCGCATATGTTCAAAATTCGGTACGAATGCAGACATCTTTGACACGCAATAAAAACATATAAGTGCTACCAACAGCAAAGCAAAATACAGAACGCTATCTATCGAAAAAAACCGGAAATTAATTAAGAGTACACCTGGTAAATGAAATTTTGTCGTCCGGCCCAGTAGGCAATCCCATTTCTTCAATTTGGCCCGGTAGCTGAAAAAGGTTGGCCACCTATGGTGTAGTGTGTCCTTCTGAACCGCAGTTTTACATTCGAAGGATAGGTCTGCGTATTGCTGCTGCCCGATAGCATTTTTTACAATCCTTTCGTTACAAAGCTCTGGAATTTAAGTCTGATACTTCTTCTGTAGCAGACTACAGAAACAATAGCAGAAGGTACTTCCAGAACACATCCCTGCACAATCATTCCAAGTCCACCTATCCTTTACACGCGCTTAGGATATAGAATAACAGCTATGTATAAGTAACAGAATGACGAGAGGGGGGAAGAGAAATCCATTTGTCACGTATTTGGTAAGGGAAACTTTGAAATAGTTTTTCTGGCATATACACATAATATTTAAATACTATTAAAAAAATCAAATACCCGCGGGTAGACAGTCTCTGGCTTAGGGCCGGAAAGCTTCAATTCCATGGATTCTCGCATGTGCAAGGTGGCATTATTGAGAAATCGCGGGGCTTGGATGCGATGTTCTCGAAGTCGGTGTTATTTTTGAGTGTCCGAGGAGTCGTTAAGTTTTAATAACTTCGCGTCACCGGCGGTCACGTGAGGCCATTCTGTCGCCTTGAGACTCGGGCCAAGAGCGAGCGCAACTAACTAAATCTGATTTGTTTACGATTGGAGTCAAAACACCGACACACATTATAAATACACCAAATACTCAAACGTACAATTTTAAATATGTCGCTGCTGTTTTGTTAATGAGTTTTTATTTTATCAATGATTCTACTATCTCAAAAGCCCCCGATTGAAAGTACTTGGTGGATCTCTGTTATATATTATCATTAAAATAAGTATTTATTAGTATTCTCATGTTTCAATTATTGACGTGTTTAGTTTCGCCAACAAGCTAGGTTGGCGAAACCGGTCAATAATTAAGAAACTATAAAAACTAGAACTATGCGGTATTGGATATATTGGTTATTCAACAAAACCATAGCAGGTATAAATGTACTTTTAAAGTAGTAAAAAGAAAAATTAGGGTATAAAGTGTACTATTGGTTGATTTTACTGCATGATGGTTTTAGAAATTCAGTGAATTTTTTTTGAAAAGAACTTATCCTGTCATTACAAATTGTACGATTTTAAGAATTTTAAATTGGGATCAGAGCTATTCTTACTACTGCTCGTATTATAAAAAATGTGTATTGCTGTATAAATTTGATAAATATTTTCAGAACTATATATGTCCTCAAATTATATATTATTTTACATTCTGGTTTAGTTTTTTTTATGCTTTAATTAAAGAACTTAAGTAAACTCTGTAATCTAAAGCCTTATGTCAATCAATCGACTGTGTAGTAAAATGCGTATCATTATTTACGTCATAAACGGGCAAGTGTACCAATCACAGAGCAAAGTGTAGGATTTATCACCCACTAATACTCGTAAGTTGAAACTAAAGTGTTTTAAATTAAATGGTTTTTTCAACTATTAATGAGTACGCAATTTAGTTAATTGTATATCAATCGATATAAACATCAATCATTTGTAGATAAACACTCAATCTAACAGCTTATTTCACAATAGATAATTGGCGGCACCTAAATATTATAAATGCTTTTAAAGTACGAGCAATTTGATTCTCAGTTAACTTCTCTTATAATTTTGAATCTTTGTGTTTGTTTACAAAATATTAATACAGACAATAATCAATCGTGCAATTTTAAAATTTATGTAAGTAGTCATACTGAAATATTTTATGCAAGTTCATTATTCCGCCTACTTACTTCCTAGGACCGAGCAACTTCTTGCAGTTAAATCAGGTTAGTGTCACGCTTAACTGTGACGACAATCAATCCAAAAAATAATCTATATATTTAAAACATTTCATTATAAAGATTTTATGATTTTTAACCAAATTCTAGGCAGTTGCGGTTATTTTAATTTCTTTCCTAACGGAATTTATTAATGTGAAGTCACACGAAACAACGTGATTCGTGATATTATAAAAAAAACGACAGTCAATTAATAATAATATTTCTATTGTTGGATTTTATTAACAAGGAAATCATAATATTATGCTAATCAGGATGACCCACACGGCTTCTATAAGTTGAAGGCTATTATGTTGTACGAGGCTACAAATGAATAAAATACAAGAACACTGTCAACATACACAATTTAATTCGGAAAAAAATTCATGTCTGACATGCAAGACTAAAGAAATTCATTAATGACCTCTAACTTTATTACAGGAGGAAAACTTTTTAGTGAAATTTATAGAAAATATTTTTTTCTTTCTGTTTTATTTATTATCCGAGTATTGTAGACGAGAAAAAAGCATATGTTTGCCATTGTTTGGCATTGAACTTATTCACTGCGGTTTACATATACGCCGTGTGAGCATGTAATTTCCGTGTGATTTCAGCATAATAATATGCAATAACAGGTGTGTAATGAAGACGCAGATCGACTCCTCCTTGCGTGGCGTCATCCGAGTTGTTTACCGGAACGGTGGCGCGGTCGGCCCGGCCCAGTCGAGACGACATAAATCACAGCTTTCGTGATATACGCCATACGCCACGAGCTTTCTGACTAATACACTGACTAATGTGTGTGGAGACCTTTTATTTGACTCTGAAAATCGCAAAGGTCACCTATTTAAAAACATGCCAATTTTTCTGAAAGTATGAACTCAGCTACTTGGCCATTCATAACGTGAACTTTCTAGAACGGGGTGGAATGAACAGAGCGTGAACTTGGTTCGGTTAAATATTATCATTGTATGTCATTAATGTCTAATGATTAAATATAATGTTAATAGCTTCGGTATTCAAGGAACTTGGATGCTGTCGAGAAAATTAATATTTGTTGTCCATCGCCGATGCCGATAAACATGGCAAGCTTCCAATAATACCGATATAAAGAAAAAAAAAATTCTGACCATGGTTACATTCTTGGAACATTGAGCGGGGATTCCCTTATTTATGATTAAGTATGCGGATCGAGTATCGAACTTTTCACTAAAGAATATACGCCAGCTTGACTGTCAAACGACATTTGAAAAAATAAGGTCGTGATGTAAGACGCACTAATTATTTATTATTTTACTAGGCTTTTTTTTCTCGGAGCTAGCTTTTTTGGAGTTTATTTTAAAATGGTCCTCAAACTTAATCAATCAAACCCATAGTCGATCATTTTTATATTGTCGGCGACTCATAATTTTTCATAATACAATTACCAGAAAAAGATATTGGCTATTTCCAAATTCATTTGGTCTGAAGAGAAAAATAGTTCGTCAAAATGTTTTATAATTTAGGTCTACTCTTCATTCACCAATATTTAAAAAAAAACATGAAATACATAAATAAATACTATTGTAACATATTTATTTACATCGATATCGGTTTTTAAATATTATATTTTTAGTTCTCGTTTTATTTATTTCAAGACTTTTGTCGAAAGGTCGCGTCTGATCAGGCTTGATTTAAATTTTTTCTGATAAATAAATTTGTGGTACCGATACAATAAAATGCCTATTTGATTTTCATAAAACCTACTTTTATACTTAGATATTTATTTGTAAAATGAAACGATATATTATATGTGTACTTTATTTTTTTTCAAAGCTGAGTGCCAATCGTATAACATTTTGTTTACAAATCACAGATAGATATTACTTGTCGAAAATATAATCAGTCAAAAAAATATAGATTCGACAGCATGGCGCCACGTATAGCAGACAAGATCTAGTTTATATAACTTATAAAGTGTACTATTAAAAATTATATTTTCGCACTTCCGTGTCTGGTAATGCGTATTTCTATGTTCGGTCTGATCTTTAGGCTAAATAAGTACATACCTGTTTTCATTATGTGTATAGTTCACCGTATTATTATGACAGATAGATCTACCAGTTAAGTGTTTGATAATGATGCCAACAGTTTAAACGTGGCTATGAGCCTCCGGTTAACATTATCAAAAATAGGGCTACGGCCTTTTTTTTTTCGACCGCCAAATTAAGATGGCAAGCAAATTGTTTTATGAAATTAAATTTAAAGAAGTCGATCGATGGCCACGATTTTATGGCGTTTCTTGAATTAAAAAGTTTCACGAGACTTTCTTGTGTGACACAAAAATACTTATTGAAGTTATTTTAAATGTTAAGTCGGAATGTCTTCGTCACATCTTGTGATGAAGAATTATTAATTATGTTTGAAAACACTTCATTATTGAACACAATACTGAACTTATTTGAATTTGATGCAGCATTTTGTTTTCCGGTCTGAGAATACGTATTTTTTAATTATGCATGCAATTTGTATGCTGCTTTAAAATATGATTATCCCTGTAATATATTTGTTTCCATTTGTATGCAAATGATGCATTGGGATTCTTATTTATGCATTCAAAATACCTAGCTATAATTTCATTAACTAGTTTATTTTCCAGTAACAGTTAAAATACATTATTTTCTAAATTTATATTTAAAGAATACATACAGGTAACGCTGAAGAGAATATAAAAAAGTCAAATTGAATTACACGAACGTGGCCAACGCCTCATTGTATTCACTTTATTATTCTATAGCTCTAATGGACGATATCTTTATGAACCTTAAAAGGAAGTTTTCCTTAGGAAACCGCGTTCAAGCGACGGGCATCCACCCACGCTCTGTTATAATATTTATGGGGAAAATTTCCAAGAAAGCTGTGGCGACTACGGACAGCGAGTGAAAGCCTTTTCTCATTAAGTTCGCCCACTGCCTGCGTCATCAGAAGCCAGCCCTCGAGTCAACAGGTCGCGGGGGCTGTTTGTACAGCTTGAAAAAATACCCGGCGATAACTTAGGGGTGTCGGGGGAGGCCAGTGGACAACAACCGGAGAGCTTATTATGCTCTATAATTGAAGTGTGGTTTTGTTGTCTACCTTTGTACCAGAAGCTTCGAGCAAAAAAATACTGTTCGTTAAATTGATTACTCGCCCCTTTGGAGCTCATTTTTAAGCTAATTGAATAAATTATGTTCCCGTGATCAAGTATATCGAATTAAATTGTATTTTTACTAAGTATTTTTGAAATGAAAAAGGATGCTTTAACCTTTTTGTATAAATAACTAGGCTTCTTGATAAGGAGACTTGTTTTTCTGACTTGTTAACTGGTTATAATTTTTTTACCGCACTTCATCAGTATCTTAATGTTTGTCTTTCTTTTTTATTAAAAGCGTACATGATTATATCGTGTCCTATGTTTATCACGGGAAATCTATCTTCTCCGTTAATTGGGGTTGTTGTCGTTAGTACTTGAAAAATAAACCTTATACACCAAATACCATTTGTTGTTTTATTCTTTTGAAAATGTAGGAAATTAAAGCATAACAGGAAAAACAAATAAAATATAATGAAGTTCACGAGTCACACATAGTAAAAAGGTTTATTTTATAAGGTCGATATGATTTGCGAACTAAATGTAATATTTTTGCACGTTACCAATCCATGCTCATGATTTTCGTGTATCTCGATAAAACATCTTTAGAGTGGAAAAATAACAAAAACACAGATTTTCAGAAATATACTTTTTATAATAATCTGCCATTAGTTCAGTAGCAGTAAATATTATATGATATCGTAATATTCTGTAGTTTTCGCTAAGAATTAATATATTTGTTAGCACTTACTCAGCATCAGCCACTTGAATAAATAAAATAAAATTCAGTCACATAAAGCTAAGGTTAAAATTTTAAATAAATGTTTTTTTATTATTGTTTTGTCTTTTTTATTATTGGAACTGGTCACATATGCCTGCTTTAACCTTTCAAACGGAAGGGTTGAAAGTCAAGCGGCCGTACATACATGATCGTATTTCATTATAAAATGACAAATAAAAAGGGTTATGAAAATGAATATAAAATAAATAATGTCCTTTTCAAATTTATTTTGTACCATCCAAACTTCAAAATATTTCTCTAAGGTATTCAGTAAATGCGCAAAAAAAAAATCATATTCAAAAAACTATTTTATTTCTGAATATTGCTATTGATGTGAGAGTTTTTCACTTTATTAATACTATATAATTTTTAGTTTTTATGTATGTAATAATTTCCGTGTTTTTAAAATGTTGATTCATCTAATTTTATTATTAATCTTTATTCAGATAGAGAAGTTTTCAACTCATATCTTCAGAAACTTTTGAAACATATGGTGTGGATAACTGTATTCAGATATATATTTATATATATACTCGTGCAGTTTTATGAAATATGTGTAAACTTGGACCTAAAGCATTAGTAATATTTTACATTTTATTGTTATGTCTGTCGATTTGCGGCATCGTGTGATCAAGAATTTATCGGCGGAGAACAAGAAAATCTAGAGAGGATACCTGTTTCATTCGCTTATATTTTGTTAATAATATATCTTAATAGAACAGCTTTTGTGCCAATGTGGTCACTTGTTTGCCATTTGTATATATTATCCTTCAACTGTATTGTGTATACCAATTGAAATTAATTCATAATAAATATAATAAAATTATCATCGTGGTAGCGTAACAAATTCCGATCTATGGTAATATTGGTTTTTATGTCGTCAGATGACCTCAGAAGTCAAAATTCGTCCTTCGATTCATACCCACCGGAAAAGGACACGTCTGTAGTTTGTTCGGTAATTATAGTCTGTTCACTCTCGGCGCTTCAATATGGAATCAATTTAATAAGCACTCATGTTCTAATGACAACCTTTTAGCGGTTTCTTTTTGAAGAATTCGCAAGTCATGCGCGAGTCATCTGACAAAATGTGTAAACTCAAAATGAAAAAGTATCTCTAATAAGATAATATTTCATGATCGATTTTTTTATATTCATTACACCCAAAGCCTAATGTGTGCGGGGTTTAATGACTTGGAGATTATGTGTACAACCTCAAAGCTAATTCGATTTAAAAATAATCATAATATTTTCATACTTGACTTTTTTATGCGATATCTTTCATCATTATTTTGTTTTCTTTAAATAGTTTGTTGAAAATATAATCAGATACGAAATATTTTATTGGATGAGTGGAATTATAGGTGAACGTCATTGAATATAAATTCAGTTTTAATTGCTAAGTACTTAGAGGCTTGTAACCAGCCGCGAAATGGCATTGTTTATTATTTTCTCTTTTCTTGTCAAGTGCCTCTCCTCAGAGGAGCTTGGCGACCATTTCACTAAACATATATATTCATGCTGAGCCAGTGTTCATGGTTTCTAAAGGAAAACAGTTTAGTGGGTCCCCGGGTCCTTCTACACCGCAGTTTCATATTGGAAGGATGAGTTTGCGTATTCAGGCTGCCCAATAGCAATATGATATAAGCATTTCCTTACCAAGCTCTGGCGTTTAGAATCTGTAGCAAGCTACAGAAACAATAGCAGGATCTCCCCTCCTCGACAAGGTACTATACTTCCAGAGCACATCTCTCCACAATCATTCCAAGTCCACGAATCCATTACCGATCCACGATACAGAATGGCAGTCATGCATAAGCAACAGAATGGGAAGAGCAGGGAAGATTATTTTTATTATATATTGCAGAACTCTACTCATGACATCAGAGCTGTATCATATATGGTATATATTATGCGATACTTGCTTTATCGGTGTCTATTACAGCGGGGTTTCGAGTCTTCCGTTAATTTAAAAATAAATCACCCGTCGGACCATCCGGGGCGGAACCTCCTGACCCCGGCCGACTGACACGGCCGTAACATTCCTGAGTTATGCAATGCATGAGGTGGAAAATAATGCCACATCTTATTACAATAACACTTGAAGGCGCTCGTCTACCGGTTAGGCAAGATCGTGCCCGAACACATTATCACCGATCTTCCCTGCCCGTTATTAATATTGCTTGACGGGGAGAAAAAAAAGGATGAAAATATTCTGGCTGCTATGTTATTGACTCCCCATTGTTTCCGCGTTGATAATTTATGAATATTTATAATAGCGTTAAGCCATGAAACAACACAGAAGCTTAAGGTAGATCAGAAAATACATAAAATAGGATTACTCAATGAATATATAATTAAATAAAACATGTATAATAAATATATTTTTTAACTCATTTTAGCACTCGTTTCCGAATGGATAGAATATTACGATAATTTTTATTTGTGAGCGTCTTTACGTGTTAAGATTGTTTTCTACAGCTTAACAAACCCATAAACTTGAAAAACCATTGAAAGGCAAAAACGATGTAAAACAAATAAAACATAGTACTCTTCTAGCCATATGCATATGTTTCATTTAACTTTCTTTATAATCGATCGAACTAGAATCCAAATACTAAGATCAATGATTCATTGGAAATATAATTTACGGGATTATTGGAATGCTGAGCCTCTTTTACCGAATTCTTATGGTTTCTTTTTTAAGCAACTATCACAAACACCACTGTGGCATATGAACACCCTACGGTCGAATAATAATGATGATGGTGAATCTGAATCTGAATCTGAATGATGAATCATCACAAATTCCTATTAAAAAAATCAACCTCTTATATATTTTGTATTATCTATTTTAATCATTGATTTATTTATATGATTTTTATTTAGTTTGGCGTATTCATTATACGCCAAACTAAATAACAAATATGACTTGAATAATGCAGATGTGATACTGTTTACATGCACCTCTCTTCTTGGTCTAACCAAAATCTTATTTTATATATATCACAATTAATATAACAGTTCATCAAAAAGAAAATTTCTATAAATCTTAAAATACTGCATTATATAGATAATCAATTTTATGAGATGTTAATTAACATTGGTAAATTGATATATCAAATTCTACAATGTCAGCACCTATATTTTTTTAAAATTAAAATAAAAGTTTAGAATAATAGTTTATATTTTTTTGAATAAAATACTTAAGTGATTTTCCACATGTTCGTTTTTATTTGTGACCGGTTTCGCCAACCGAACTGCTTATTATTATATAAAATCTCACTCTGTTTGATAATGCCAACGTGAAAGGTTGGCGAAACCGGTCACAAATAAAAACGAACATGTGGAAAATCACTCAGATATTTTATTCAAAAAAATATTAAAATGGAATTCCACCAAGTACTCTCTGTCAAAAATATTAAACTTCTTATTAGAAAAATGAATAAATAAATAATACCGAAATAGCATAATAATTTATTTTTTTAATAAATTTTAAGTTGAGGAATTGCATATACATAATTTACTATAACATGTGAAATTAAAATTTTTAACAAATGCAACATTCACATTTTATTGTGACAAATGAAAAAAATATATTTTACATATATTTATTTACAATCAAAAATGTGGGCAGCAACGGCAGGCAACTGTTAAGATGCGATGCGGGATGGTGGCACGGTCGGGCATCCTGAAGTTATTTTTTTTTTTACGTTCCGTTTCGTTATTATTTTTTTTCCGTTTTGCTATTTTTTTCCGTTCCGTTCCATATTGTTCCGTGATTTTTTCGTTAGAGTTGTGTCGCGTTTTAACTGCCATTTATGTTTCCAGCCCACCCTACTCCAGGACGCCTGCCCTTACTGGCCACCTGACGTCTCAACTTCAGGATGCCATGCCGCCATCCCACATCGCATCTTTACGGTTGCCTGCAATTGAGTAAAGATGCGATGTGGGATGGCGGCATGGCATCCTGAAGTTGAGACGTCAGGTGGCAGTAAGGGCAGGCATCCTGAAGTAGGATGGGCTGGAAGCAACAAAAACAAGAATTAAAATAGGCAGGAAACAGGAAAGACAGAAACCAGATAATACAGGAAGCAGCAAAGACAAAGTTTAACTGGAAAAATAAATATTAATCGATAAAAAAAGGTCATATATTGCATATATATGAGCTTAGATATTAAATATTTGAAACTGACCGCGATGTAGAATATTTTGAAGTCGAGACGGATAATTGAAACGTCTGGCCGCTGCGAGGACAGGCACCGATTTTTCAAGAAAACCAACATTCATTTGTTATATTCTTACAATACAAATATTCACCAAAGACCTACGAAACATAGTAATTATTTAAATTACTAGGTTTAAAAAAAATATTTTATTAAAATTTTAACATTGATATTTTATTAATATTTATTTATTTTATATTTATTAATAAATGAGAAATATGTTTAAAATGTTACAAATTCATTTGATTTTTTTAAAAACATATTTATATATTATAATAATTGATATATTTAATATTTTTTTAGTTTCGTTATTTTAGTTTTGTTCGTCTGGACCAGGGGGTCCAGACCTAACGCCCAAACAATGAACGAGCAGGGGCTAGTACATTGTTTGATCTCGGATGGTGAAGCAATTTTTGGCATGTATACTGATAACTCATTTCTCTTTGCCGGTTTGACATTCGGTTGTATTTATTGTTGAAACACAAAAGAAATTAGCGTCAGAGAATGTCTTACTGACCACCATTGACACAAGCGGTCCCGGGTTCAAATCCTTGTGAAGAATTATGCTCAAGTTATAAATTCTCCAGGTTCAATGAAAATAATTATGCTTCATATGTAATTTTCACGTATGAAATGGCAATTGATGGATAGGATATAAAATTAAAACGCACACAATGCGTGGTTACGAAACCTCATTAAACCAGCTAATCCTGAATCCCCCTGAAGTTAATTATTAAGTTAGTCGCAATCAGTCTTAATGAAGTTTCATCGAATGATTTCAGACTTTGTCCAACCACGTGAACTATACAGTCTGAGAGCAGAGAGCGTCAGTGGAGGAACCCCACGATGCCAACTCGAAGTCTCCCAGCTTCAGGCCGACGATGCGATTTCCGCCCATCTCCACCCGAGCGTTCGGCTAACACTCGGATGATGACACCGGAGTAGAATTTGTCACCATAGCGAAAAAAGCGTCCTCAAAACTACGCTTCTTCTAGACTTTTTCATGATCTCCATATCGCTGAAGTCCTTCTCCAGGTCGCACACGAAGCTCGACCTGCTGCTGCTTCGACTCAGGCTCTCGTCCATGACTGCTGGACGAGGGACTATGGCGCGGCCCGGAGTCGCTGCGAGCTGGTGGGGCGTTATTTTAGACTTCAAAATTAACGAACAATTGACGGTTATCATGTACCGAGCGGCGGCAAGCAAAGTATTCCCACTGTAAAAATTGCTTCAAAGGTCTATTATTTATTGCAATCAAAATAAAATTGTGGTAATAAATTAAACAAGCACTAGTTTTATTATAACATGTATGTATTTTCATAAATTTTCATATTATTTAATTTTTTGGAGATTTTAGTTGCTCGTGTAAAAGCAGCTTTATAAACATGGCTTGCAGTATTCATTTATGGAACAATATTGTGGATAAATTTATAGAATCTGACAGTTCGTTTTTTAGGTTATAATAGAGATAGTTGTTAAATGATGAATGCCATTTTGTTATGTTCAAGTTTTGTAAAACCGTACTATTCTCTTTACCTTTTTTCTTCCTACAAACTGCACCCATTGTTTGTAGGAAGAAAAGAACTTCGGGGCTGTAATTCTATTAGCTTTTTACCATCGTCAATTTTGTTTTTACTTATACAAGGTGTAGGCATTTGCTTTTTTTATCTGTAGATAGATCCGTTCAGTATTTTTTATATTGTGACTGCATAATATATTGTATTATATTTCACCTTTGTTTTATGCTGTGTGGGAGGACAGCAGTGTACTTAAGTAGTGTTATTGTAACAATTCAAAGAATTAATCTTGACATTGCTGAATGTCATCGGCTGTGTTAATATTTGTTCAAAGTTATTTTACTTTACTCTTCGTTCATGTATTCACGTTGTTCATACATTTATTTTTATAGAATTATAATAATAAATACAAAATTTATTTGAGTGAGTAATTGAAAAAAAACAAGAGTATAAAAAAATAAAATAACATTTTTATTATGATACCCAAAAGATTACATATTTACCAAAGTATTTTTGTGAATTGAAGACAAGCCTTAAAGAGCTGAGAATCTTGTCTGAAAATAGTAATTAGAAAAAAAAGCTTTGAAATGAAATAGCTCATATTTGACAATTATCAATTATATATTGTTTTATAAAACATAACAAGTAATAAATGGTTCATAAAATAATGGATATATAATATCAGCATATTCAAGATATCAGGATTTAAAATGTCTAATAAGGATATTTGTGTTTAATAAAAAATAAAGAGAATGCTTTAAAATAAAATGAGTTGATGTAACAAAAAGCTGCAAGAGAGATTTTCATACAGCAAGGGTTCATAAAATTTCATATTGTATGTTATTCAAAAAGGCAGGCATGTTACTTTTAAAATATTTGTACCTTATTCAGTATGGGTCCACACAAAATTATTTGATTTCTTATGTATCTGCTATATGAAGTGTGGTGGATAAGGAGTCATGCAGGCATTTGGCACACATGAAATATTTTTGTTAAGTTATGGAGAGAGAAAGGGATAGTTAGTATAAAAAAAAACATTACCAGGGGTTTTTAACTGTTATTGCATTTGGGAAGAATATTTTTACACAAAATGTAAATGCCACATTTACTTTTGGTTTTCTACTCAGTGCCGCCACAAATTCAATTTTCCAATAAAACAAAGGCAAGTAACATTAAAATATTGTTTTATTTACTATATTAAACTGAACAATATACAGTGTAAACCCTTACAATATTGCATACTTATCTATTATTATAGTTTATAATTTTTATTTTATATGTTCATTGGATATGCCACAATTTAAAATGATATGAACAGTAACATCCAAAGTATTTATAAAGTCCCATTTTTTATTACAATTGAATTTTTATGTATTTCATTCTATTTTTCTATAAATTTACATATTGTATCAAGCATAGAGTTGAAACAGAAAGCATTATTTTAATTAAGCTATTTTATTTACCTCGAATATGATATGCATATCAAATGAATTTCATAATTATTAAGTAAAGATATGCTTTAACCATTAATTTGACAGCTGCGTTAGATACTCACACATTTATATAATTACTGTGTGTTGTAATATATTTATTATTAATTAACTAGTAGAAATAGATACTGACAGTATTTATTATACAAGGTAGTACAAAATCAATCTTACTAATAAATCTATAACAAGGTTTTTATTTATTTACAATAGTAAATCAAATTTTTTTTTAAATGTTTTACACCCGTTTTAAGATGGAATGTATATATTGACTTTATAAAGAAACTTTATAAAGGCAAATATAATTGAAGTCCTGAAAAAAAAATGGACAGTGTGGTTTTCATAATATAATCATAAAGTAGTAATTATTCCATATAGCAATAAGCTATATGATCTTGAAAGTTTGTATAAAAGAGTAGATAATAAAACTTATGTTGAAAATACTGTCGACATATTATAAATTGAATTATTCTCAGATTTTATTATTATATAGTATACATATTTTTATTAATATTTATAAAATTATTGTAGTAAAACAATTATGCATTAACTAGGTACTTACTTAAACAATAGTATGTACTAATTCAATATAAATAATGAACCTAATGTTATTAACAAAGGGATGTTGCCAGAGAAATACAACATTGTATTTTCATTAATATAAAATCTTGTTGACTATGTAAGATATACCTAAGCAATTTTTATTTTATTTTATTCAAAGTATCAGTAAAAGCGTTTCAAAAAGTTTGATTAAAAAATTGTTAAAAATTTATTGTCGCAGTGAATATAAATATCATTATACAAAGAAGTAGGCAGTTCAGTCCATTAGTAGTTTTGTAAGAAAAATTATATATGCTTAATAATTTATGTCTTATCACAAGTATTTTTTTGATTACACAATTTAACTATTTATAAAGGGTTGCTTAATTTCAAAAGGCCAGTGATCAGTATAAAAAAAAAATATTTAGGCCAGTGCAAAACAGTAAAATTGAAATAATAATTTTATATATATATATTACATGAAAATACACTGTTGTACTCATTGATTTATTCCTATAAATATCAAATCAATTAAATGACATTAGGAGCTCAAATTATTTATTTATTATATTATTTTGAAAAATTTTAAACAGTGTAACATCAGTCTTTTAACAAACAAATAAAACAATAATATTGTACGACAGATTATTATAAAAAAAGTGTTAAACCAGCAAAAACATTTATACATTGTTATTTGCATTTAAATATTACTCATACTTAAAGCTATATTTTACCGGAGACAAATAATTTGCTCAAAGCAAATAATGCTATTTTGTAATATTTTTTGTTAGTATTTTAGTAAAATTTTTGTTTATTTGAAAAATTTATGTCTTTTTTAATTAAGAAGATTGACATTAACAAAAAGTAAAGATAACAAAAACTTAAGAATTTAAATATTCACAACTATTATGATGATAACAATTGAAAATGGGATAGATTCAACTGTGTAGGTTCGTTTGGTGTAGTTATCTATCTCAAGATTTCTAAATTCACCTTGCCCTTAGTAAGTGAACAAGTAGTATATTTTAAAAATTTCATGGCTTCAAATAAACAAAGGGTCATTGGGTTAGTAAACTTATAGAAACTTCTTTTATAATATGATAATAATATACATTCAAAATGGCAACATGATTGATAAATTTTACCTATAAAATTGATACCTTATTCTAACAGTATTTATTTATATACATTATTTACACACAGACTTCTTTGAAAACGAATACAATAGAAGCATCGGCAGTTCAAACGTGAATTTATATTACTACAAAACTTGACTTGGAATATTAAACATGTAAGATAAAATAAGATGACTTAGATGATATTATTCAAGGAAAATAGGTCGTTATTTTAAATTTGAAATATTTTTTTTAAAATGGCACGTAAAAGTAAATTCATTTGGGATATTTAGCATATTACTGGATAATACACTATTTAAAATAAAAACGAATAAAATCCGATAATATTTGTGTAAAACATAATTCTAACAGAAAATTAATCAGTTATTCATAAAATAAGTAATACATACAAAAACATTTATTGAACATATATTCTACTGAAATTATGTGATATCCATTATAGGGAACAAAGATAACAATAACAAAGCAATAGTTTTTGATAATGGCTCTCTTAATTACAGCACCAAATATATTTTAAATACACACTTCAGTATAAAAATGTACAGAAAATCTAGTTCTGATCAACAACAGGGACTAAAGGTAAAGTCCTTATAGAAAATGTACTAGTAGAGCTGCAAAATTAACACTAATAATAGTTATTACCTAAGATTTTATGTACAGTATTCATCTGTGAGTAACAATATTCACCCTGCAAGATCTTGACTGTCAGCATTTTTCAATGTCCTTTTGCTGACCTATTGGCTTGTTAAGGTCAAGGTGACGTCCATTAGACTTGATGCTCGAGACACAGCCCTTTAGGCCGAGGTACAGCTGTGAAGGGAGACCATGGGGTAATGATGGTGCTCCACCTACATCAAAAATATTTAAGTATAAAATTTATAAGTATATCAAGAATATCTTATAGTATTATTATCGATCTCAAACACTAAGTTTTTATTTTAGCAACGTAATGTTTATTTGAACATTGTGTTTACCTATAAGTAAAGAAAAACAAATTTCATTATGATAGTAGTGAGTATTATATGAAGACAATCATTATTAAAACTGTGCTGCACTGAAAAGGGTAAACGATTTAACCACTTCAGAATAAATTTCATTAAATTATATTAAGTCATTAACAAAAGCTCAATTATCTAATTAGCTAATCATATATATACACCCATACCTCGCTATACGGCCGCTCTATATACGGCCTTTCGCTATAATGGCTCTTTTCAATTAGAGCACGTTTTCGATATACGGCCTAAAATGTTTCGCTATAACGGCAAAAAAAACTTTTTTTCGATGTTATATTGTTTACGAGCGTTATTCATAGAGTTGATTGTGTGCTCATAGAGCGGCTGGTTTAGACTTGTCTGTGAGTGTTTTATGTACATATTTATTACTGATTGTTGCACATTAACTGGAAAAATTGGAAATTATTAGGAACATTTTTGGTACGTAAATACATATGTATGTATGCACAAATAATTTTTTTTAAATGTGTATTTTTTTATTAAACTTATTTTAACTATTAATTATATGGATTGAGGACAATAACAAACGGAGAATGCCAATGAGTCAAATGACTATCCAGGAAAAAGCTTTTAGTATTTTAAAAAATTTGAAGAATGGAGATACCGATGAATCTGCTGAAGATGTCACATTCCAAGCAAGCCGAGGATGGTTTGAAAAATTTAAAAATAGATTTAATTTGCATAATTTGAAAATGAAAGGTGAAGCAGCTTGTGCTAATGAATATCCCAACATTTTAAAGGGAATTATTGAAAGAGGCGGTTATAAACCTGAATAAGTGTTTAACGTAGACGAAACAGGGCTTTATTGGAAGCGAATGCCTGATCGCACGTACATTCAAAAACCGAAAAATCTGCGCCAGGTTATAAGTGTCTAAAGAACGATTAACTTTGCTACTTGGTGCAAATGCCGCGGGTGATTTTAAGCAAAAACCACTTTTAATATATTTGTCCGGAAATCCAAGGCCTCTTAAAGGACTAAATAAAAATCCATTACCCGTCATATGGAAATCCAACAAGAAAGCTTGGATGACTAAAGCTACTTTTGAGGATTGGTTCAAAAATCACTTTTGTACAGAAGTGAAAAAATATTTGCGAGACAATAACTTAACCAACAAGGCTTTGCTAATTTTGGACAATGCACCAGGGCATCCTACTAATTTGTCCGAGCTATCTAAAGATTTCATGATTGAGTACCTTCCGAAAAATACAACAGTTCTGATCCAAACAATGGATCAGGGTGCAATAGCCACTTTTAAGGCATATTACCTACGCCGATCTTTCCGAGAACTTATAAGAGAAACCGATGGTAAAGCTTCAATTAAAACATTTTGGAAAAACTATAACATCAAGGATGCTGTTGACAGCAACAATGAACCATGTTTGGAAAAAAATATGGCCAGAATGTGTAAAAAGTGTTCCATATTTATCAAATTTGGAATCGATCCCATTGAATTTGTATTAGAATAATTGATTCCTTATACGGCTTTTCACTTTGCGGCCAAGTTTCGTGGAACGTATCTAGGCCGTAAAGCGAGGTATGGGTGTATATATATATATCTAAAATTTTAGTAGTATTCTTACAAATTATTTTCAATTCAATTAAATGCAGATTAATAATTTTCATCAATATCATTAGTAAAGTATGTTTTTAACATGTAATAAAGTATCTATTCATATGTTAAAATGAAAAAAAATATTTACCTATCCATATCTTAGGATTGGCTTTCGAGGATACAAGTGGTAGTTGAGTATAACCTCTGATTGAAGGCTGGTCATCCGCTTGTATGAAAGACATTTTCTTCCGCCGTCTCACAACAATTGAATGCCAAAAGCCATCGTCCACTCTCTGTCGGGTCTTTAAGGTATTGTACCACCTGTCATTGTGATTTGATGCAGTATCGCGAGAGCTGTAATCGCTGTAGATTAGCTCAGCGTGACCATTTATGATTCCTAAAGCCAAGAAATCACCATGTCCAACTCCACCTTTTCTTCTCCACATAAGAAGTCCTGAACTCTCTGTCGTTCGGAATTTTATTTCTAAACGAAGCCCACGATCTGGATACTTTCTGCAATGTTGTAATGTTTTATATACATATAGATTGTAACTTTGTAACTAAGTGCAAATCAATAAGAATTTGTAATAACACTAGATTAATATTATTTGATTACAAGATGAATAAGAAAGTTTGATATGATATTTATAATAAAAATTAATAGTTAAATTAATTTGTATTAGTGGAATGAAAGATAAACTTACTGAAGAAAGTTAGAGAATTTATTGTTAAAATTATTCCTTATTATATATCAAATTATATTATTGTATGAAGACATAAGTGTTAATATTATTAAGCTATTTTCTTGTGGCTTGATGTTAGCTGTCAATTTTCACTTTGTTCTTCATGCTGTTAGTACTGAAAGTTTGCGGAAAAGTTAAATTGTTAAAATATGAGTACATTTACATAAATTAGTCAAGTATAATTGATTACATTAACAATTAATTATACCTTCTTACACCTCGGCTTCTGTATGCATAGAATGTATCTCCATTGAATTTGACCGGTGTATTATTGTCAACTTCTTCAATGAACGCATTAACTTCACAATTTCGCCCTTCATAGCCTTGCCTACATACACATTTGTATTCATTCAACATTGATACACAAGCTCCTTTATTTTGACATGGGTTAGCGGTCTGGGAACAAGGGAACCCTGTGTATCTAGTGATACCACTCGAGGCACACGGCAATACTTCCTCATTAGTAGTGAAAGAGCATTCAGGTGTATCTTCATTGTAAAGTATGAGTGGAACAGAATTAACAAATACTTGCTGAATTGCACCTACAAAACTACTGGTGATTCCGGATAGACGATGTGGCTTTGTATGCGTTCTGTAAAAAATAAATTGATATTTATATACACCTAATACATACTTTTGGTTTAAGGCTGAATTATAATTTTCTTACGGTATTGATCCTAAAAATAATGGAAGTCCAAGGTTTAACTCCGTAAGCGGTGGAGCTGAGAAGCCATGAATGGCTGGCCAGTCATCTAATCGCAATATCCCTTCTCGACCTGTGCGTGATGCTCTGACTCGATGCCATCTGTCCTTGGAAACTTTCTCCGGGCATCTGAAATGGTTTTGAATGAAAAGTTCAATTCTTTTACAAAAATTCTAGTGTTTTAATTAAACTTCAAATTACAATAACTTTGTTTACTCACGTAATATTTGCAATCCCACTCCCTAAGTTAAATCTAAAGTGCAAAAATCCATTCACCAAATTGATGGAAATAAAGTCTCCTTTAGATTTACTAGTTTGGCTGTTGTAAAACAATACTCCAGATAGTTTCCTCGTCAAAAACCAAATCTCTATTCTAAAAGCATTTCCAAGTCCATCTAGTTTTGGTAATTCTAGATAGCTGCTTCCGTTAAATTCTGGTACAAGAGTTTCTTGAAGATTTGACGTTTCTAAGGGGAAAAAATGAGATTTTGATTAATAATTTAGTTACATGTATATTTTTAAATTCAACCAGTTTAATATAAAAAAAAAAAATTTACCGTATGAACAAGACATGATTCCGTTTGATATAAACTTCCCTCCAAATAGACACTTGCAGGAATAGCCTTCATTGGCGGATGGATCACAAATGACTCCCTCTCCAGTTCCACATGGGTTTGCTTCACAAGGGTCTATCTTTTCTTGGCACTGAGGTCCTTTGAAGCCACTAGAGCAAACACAAGAGTATTGTTGCTCTTCATCATCATCGGAGGCATGACACGTGGCACCGTTGAAACAAGGCATACTAACACATGGGTTAGATGTACACTCTCGCACATTCTCCATTCCGAGAATGGCTGAATCGTCTCTTCCTAATTTCTTAGTAACTTGATGCCGAATAACTCTTAGATGTTTGACACATCCGGTGAATCCAAACTTTGTTCCAATATTATCAAATACCCTGAAAGAAAGAACAATGTAAATGAGTATATAAATTACCACAATAGATTATAAAATGAAAATAGCTTTTTTAAGTTTTCTAATGCTGCATACTTGGTGATGTTTGTAGGTACACTTCCTATGTACGTATCTTCTAACAAATCTAATGCTTTTAGACTCCCTGTTGATTGTCCAACAACATCTTCCAAATCATCTACACTTAGGATTCCATCCCTGTGATAGCGTTTTGCTGATACCTTGTGATATTCATTCAGCAATAACTTTTCTTGAGATGTTAAAATAACAACACCATCTCCCAAATTGTACCTGAAAGTCAAATATTAATATGTAGTGTTATTTTAAGTTATTAGAATTAATTTTCACTTAAAGCACTGATTTGTTTTCTTACCTAAATTCAACAAATCCATTTACTAAGCCTAAGGATACAAAATCGCCGGTGCCATCAGCCTTTTGTTGATTATATAGAAGAACTCCATTTTCAGAGAAGCTTTTAAATTCTACATCAATGTTAAGTTTATGGTATGCTTTTAATGGTTTTAGTTTTATGAATGCCCTTCCATCAAAAGAAGGTGTTTCAATATGGTGAATAATAGCATTCAGTGGAGTATTGTTTTGGCAAAGGTCTCCAGTAAATTGAGGATCACAGACACAGGTAAAGGTTGCTTCTGGAAGATCGATGCATGTACCAGAGTTCATGCATGGTTCTGAATTACATGCTCGTGGTTCTTCAGTTGTTGTTGTCAATTCATCGTTTGTAGCTGAAATCATATATTTTGTTATTCAAAACACAATATCATGTGATCGATTAAGAAATTTGACAGAATTAAATAGTTTGAAATTGTGGTAAATATTTTGTAAATACCTATGCATTCCCTTCTATCCGCAGCTGGCTTGTGTCCGTATTGACAAATACAGGCCCCTCCATCACAGCGACTGTTGGGAACTCCCAGACAATCTGAATGAAAACTGCAGAGATCCCCTACAAGAGCTGGAGGTGCTCTGACTGTGGCTGGTGTCGGTCTATAAGCTGCAGCAAAACTTGCTGAAATAAGAATGAAACATTGTTAATATTTCACTAGTAATATGGGTTCAGGTAATAAATTTACACAAACTATTGCTTTATTCTTACCTCGATGGGGTCCTTTTTCTCCATCAAGGCTGCTGGTAGAATCTTTGTCTCTTGACATGTCATATCCTCTTCCATAATTGTTGTAATAGTTTCGAGAATCTGGGACCAATAGATGTCTGGTAGACTTAGATGGGAAGTTTGTATCATCTTGCTGTGTGAATTGCAATGGAGAGTAATGCTTGGACGGCAGTGCAGTTCCAGTTGGGTCTTCAGTTCCTTTGCAAATGCCAAAAGCCTGTACCACTACATCTTCTTGAGTTCGACACGCTTGAAGCTTCAGGTGACACTCAGATGCATAAGTTTGACCATCACTGCCACATACCTGAAAAAATCATGATTCATATAAAGCAGTTTGTTTTTAAACAGTAGTATTTGGTCAATTGCTTGTATTGGTAAAGGTGGGAAGCTATTTTTTTATTAGTTACCAGCATAGTTGGATCAGTAGAGTCAGTTGGACAACTAGCCGCAGGACACTGGCAGGCTGCTCGACCTTCAGATTCAACGCAAATAGCACCAAAATAGCAAACCACGTCACTGCATGATTTTGGTGCTAGTGCACCAGTTTCAGCTAAAAAATAATATTTGTTACATTGTGAAATATGTAACTTTTATGTCTATTAAATTTAGTGTCATTATAATGTAAATCATATTGACAATAAAGGTGTATGGCAATAATAACTATGGGTAATATCTCTAGTGTTTAATATAAAACTTACAATTATAGCATCCATTTGGTCCCAAAACCTCTAGATGATTGGTGCAGAGTGTACACTTCTGTCCTTGTATCCCGGGCTTACAAACGCAGCGTCCAGTCATCTGTTCGCAGTCTTCTCGTACTGATCCAAACATCGAACAACCGCAAGCTAAAACAGATTTTGTGCATTTCAAAATTTCATAGTCATCAATTTACACTTGTGATGTCTAAAAATAGCATTTAATTTATTTGTGAAGAATGATCTGTGTCTAGTGATCAAAATTTATATTCTCTTATTTTGGATAGTAAGTAACTTGGAATCAAATACTATATTTTGTATTGTATTGCTGAGTTTTTTTTACTTTTACGTTTTGGACAATTTAGAAAATTCAACCGGTGATCATTAAATATTCTCATATATTTTTTTCGTGTCAAGATGGCCTACAAACACCGTCTCTGTCCGAGGAGCGTTCTTTTACACTGGACTTGTCTACAAAAAATCTCCCCTCGAGACTGTCCGTCGAGTAGAAATGTCAAGTGAAGTCGAGTCTACTTTCGGGTCAACTTGACGGTCGAGTGATTCTTGTCGCCTGTCACGCACTCGAAGCCGAAACACAGCTGAGCTGACAAATAATTTGAGTATTTGCCCTCACGTAAATGTTGTAAGCGCTGTTCGTTCATTCTAGTGTGGCGGATTTGAATAAGAATCGAAGACCTTTTAATGTATTAATAACATCACTGCTGCATATTTCTAGAAGGGCTCGTTTTCCGGTGTATCTCTGCATCTGGTCTTCGGTCTTGTTTATGTAAGTTTAAATTATCACATCCACGAAAGAACAAGTGGATGCAAGTGGATGCTAATTGAAGGGAGTGCAAATGATTTCTGCGGTAGTGGTCGGGGTGAGTGACTCACGGATGCAGCCCTTGTGGCCGGAGCCGATGCGCGGCAGCCCCCAGTAGCCGGGCTCGCAGCGGTCGCAGCTGAGGCCGCCCACGCCGGGGCGGCAGGCGCACTGGCCGCGGGGGTCGCAGGAGCCGCCCAGCGCGCCCAGGCGATGGCAGGCGCAGGCGGGGCCTCCCGCGCAGCCCGAGTGGGCGGGCCCCCGAGCCGCCTGCGCGCTGCCGGGACAGCACCCGAAGCGCGCCTCCTCGCACGAGCGCCGCGGCTCCTCCGGCACCGAGGCCGCAGCAGCCGTGCTGTCTGGAATCATCGAATCACATCAACCCCTCTCATTTTCCGTACAAACATTCAGCAACACTGTAGCGGTCGGTGCACATGCACCGATCTACAATTCTAAAACAAAATCTAACTTGTCAAAATCGAAACAAATGAAGATTTTTATTTGAATTAATTTAGAACTCCCAGCGCACGACGCTTTAGAGCAGAGGTTCCCAAAGTGGTCAATATCGACCCCCACGGGTCGATTTCGCCCTGCAAGGGGTCGATGACAGCAAAAAATAAAATTGGGGGTCCATGAACTGTAAATGGGGGTCTACGAGAGTGGATCCCATTTAAGCAGATCATCGCCAAAATTTAGACATTTCGTAAATGTCTATGTACTTTGTGACGAATCGAAGCCCTGAAGCGTAGAAGTTCGTGCCAAATGCTCGAGAAACGAGACTTTCGGCATTGTAAAACTATACCGACGTACCTTTTTGGAGCTCATGACATAAGAAGATGAACCATTACCATATGAACCTTTTTTTAAAAAATCATTTACAGGAGCTAATAAACTCGGATGGGCAGCGAGGTAATTGGTTGTACGGAGCGCCGATGGGCGTAATAAAACAAATCGATTTGACAAATATTCCGAGAAAGTAAGGACACCTGTACGGCTTAGGAACGTGGGAACTTTGGTGACCGAGGACAGACAGACCCTTCCAAGGGAGGCAGTTTTAAATCGTTTTAAAGTGAGTTGTTCTATATAAGATGTCAAAAATATGTTTGAAGTTGATGAATTTGTAAAAAAAATAATATTAGCAAGGCAGGGGGTCGACGAAAAACAGGAAAACTCAACAAGAAGTCGACGGGACAAAATAGTTTGGGAAACTATGCGTTAGAGAGACTCCTACACCCAACCAGTAACCACGCTTCATTTTTATTGTTATTCTAACTTGTTTGTTAATGAATTGAATACGCAAATATTTCGCCAGCCTTTTGATCAACACATCAACATATTATCCATCGGCGAAAACACCGAAGCGGAATCGCTATGCGATATCTTCAATCAAATACATCGTATGCACCGAAAAAATTCTTTCACAAAGCGTTTCAGCATTTCAGCCATTCGTAGGTATGATTGTATCGATTAGTACGGCAGGTCAATTTTCGCGGATAAAAAAATGTAAACGCGCCCCTCGACATTTCCCTAATGCTCCCCTTCTGCATCATAAATTATAATTAAACTATATTTTTTGCGCCGCGCTAACGAGGTACTCCCGTGAAAGACATATTTTAGATTTCGCGATTCGCTCGCGAGCGAGCTGTGCAAAAAAGGCTCACGACTCAATATTAAATTCTTAGCAATAAAGGAATTTTTGCCGTTCGAAGTAACCCAATATTCATGTCAAATTTATCGATAAAGAATTTGTACCTTTTCAGCAGTGATTTATGAGTTTCTATTTTCCAAGCGACTCGCACAAAGGGATCTTGATAAGAGAAAAATGAAGAAAAACCCCCTGCAATGCGAGGGAAGTGGGGAGACACTTTTTTATTCTGTCTTCCAACTTCTTGCGCTAGTAATTAAGCGTAATTCTTAAAAATACTCGACACTGACAGAATCATTAATTATGGCCGTGTAAAATGAAATACTACGCAGGGAAGTCTTACATTAATCGGCAGAGTAAAAAGTTACATTATGAACATTCATTTTCATGCCGGGGCTCAGAAAAAAACGGGCATACAAGGAAAAGAAATACATTTGCAGGATCTTTGCATCTCTACGCCAGGGCGGCTCGCACAGCACAGATATATCTTTTCCCAAATCAGTTATTAGTTATTATCGAAAAGTTGACAGAATGTGACAAATTATAATACGGAATGAGTGTAATAACGGCGCGAGGCTTGTTAGCTTTTGTTGAAAGTCGCCGCGTCGGCCGATAGAGATCAGGTTTATGTAGAAATGACTAATACGCAGGAAAAAATCGGTAATAATACAAAATGACAAAGTCACAATTCATGGCTTATGATTTCATGTTGTTTTAAAAATCTCACAAAACTGTTGAACCTAGATTTCTAGCTGACGGAAAAAATGGCCTCAATTGAGGATTGATCGGTGGGAGTTACCGCGCCAATCAGTCAAGTTAAAAGTGAGTGACCTAATAAATATTTGCAGTAAAAATGTTTCTTTATTGCCACTTGGTATATTAATTTTACATACGTCAGTCGCTTTACAATAAATGCAAGTAATAATTTCATTTGATTCTCTTTTTTTTTAAATATTTATCAAATTTATGAATGACACCAAGAATTCTGCTTCTACAGCAATATTTATAATTTTATAAATTGCATGTTTTAGATATCTTTTGTATTTCTGAAACAATAAATCTTTTTTGTGTTATCGACTAGTGAATTTGACATTTTTTGACAAAAGTTCAAAAAATACTTGAACTTAATGTCAAAATTAAAGACAGGAAATATTTTTAAAATTTATTTATTACGAGCTCTGATTTGAAAGTGCCTGGTAACCTAATTCTATTGTAAAAATAAATAAAATAATGAACTTGTATAGAAGCCTTATTCATTGCTTCAAAAAGCTTGTATATGTATTGTCCCCTCAATTTTATAAAATAAACATAATCTAGATTATAGTACATATCTATAGAAAACTTGAGTGCGGTTGTTACGATATATGATTTTGTATTATTAGAAAACTATCAACTACTTAACGTAGTAAGCATTTTGTGTACACGTGTTGTATTGATTTATTATATATCTGGCTTGCACTTCGTGTACACGTGTTGTATTGATTTATTGTATTCAATATCTGGCTTATCAGGGCGAGTGAGTTCTGTATTCATCTGTTGTATTTACGCCACTTGATGATAAGCTACTGGTGTTTATATAGCCTTAGCGATGCTTACTCTTAAGGCAGCAGCGCGCTGAAGAGGTGGTCTGGTGGCAGTAGCTGCCATGGGGACAGTCACGTCGAGAGGGTCCTCCGCCGCAGTCCAATTCGCGGCCAGTGGAGTCTCGAACAGGAGCGCCCCCGAAGCAGGGTCGAGCCTCCATGCCTGTAAGAGGTACACGTATTAGTTTAAAATTCACCTAAATTACCAAAAACCTCAATTATTTAAGGTCTAAAAATAAATATCATTCAACGACTAGTCATGAGTATGTATACAAAAACTTTCAAAAGAATATTATTGCAAATTGTATGGAAACTGAGATGCCAATAGTCTGCTTGTTGTCTGCCACCTGGAGACAGCTCGTCTTTCTCTCTGGTGGAAAACACTAGAGCATCCTATTGGTCGTTTATCGCTAAGTAACCTGTCAGCCGTTCGAAGGTGTATGTGCTGCTAATGCAGTTTTAAATTCTAACGGTTGTTATGACAAGACTTCACCGCGATCGATAGACGTATAGCGCATTGAGCATAAAAAAATAATTTAATGGGGTATATGTGCGGCACGCCCATCCGTAAACTACTGTATATTAAGCTGATTTTATAAATAATTAATGATTTTGTGTTTTCAGTATACATATTTAAATGATCACGTTTCGTGTAAGACAGATAACACAGTGAAAAGAGAAATGGGAATGTTTTAATGTTGAGTTTGAGATGCAAGATATTTTCAGTCTTCGTGTAAGTTTACTTGGAGGTTTTCCCAAATACAAGTACCTAATGCAATGCAAGCTCAAAGCTCCGAGATCAATCGCTGCGGACCGCCGAGACAGATAGCACTTCCGGCGAAGTCTCCTCAGTGCTACATGCAAAGGGATAACCCAATAAGAGCGAGCACGGAGCCAACGAAGGAATTACTCAATAAATCCTTTTTAAAGTCGAACCTTTGAATAAATAATAATAGGCAACGCGCCCCCGTCGCGGCCTGTATTTATTTACTTAGGTTTCCGTCGGTTTGCAATACAGGTAAACAGCAGGCATCTCTAACTGCTGAATAAACACGCCGATGGAAACCCCGGCTGAATCTCATCTGAGTATCGATTTATATGTTAATGAGTGGAATGATTGCATCAAAGGACCGACTCTACAGCACGAAGAGTGTCCGGGTCGTAATGTTCGCCTGCTTCAATAAGATGATTAAGGCGTAACTTTTTATCTTCACGAAAGTTTATTATTATTTTCATACTTCCGAGCGAGCAGAAGTAATTGGAAATAAAGAATTGTTTTTAAGTCCCTTTTCGTATATTTTTCAAATCACGGTATGGGTAGGGGAGGCGGTCGGCGGTGGAAACCATTTTGCGCCTCGAGGTTTTATAAAATTTTGATTTATTTTTTTGCGTATTTTGAAATGTTGACAATCTGGCGACAAAAACATGTTTTTTTATTCTTTGTTGTAAAATTCATGTAATTTTGAAATTTGATGCGAGTAAAAAAACCGCCAGCCTCGTCTCAACGGAAATGTCCCGTGATCTTTGTTATCCGTGACAGTTTCGTATTTATGAGAAAATTGTCGGTTTCAAACGTCAAAGTGAAATAGAGCGGCAACTGCCGAGCTGTATGTAAATAAAAGTATGATATTATTTTGCTTACAATACTCTAATATTTTATAGTGATAATCAAATAATATTCTTGTTTCAGTTTTACATCAATCAACTTCACCTAAAAAAATAAACTTGATATTCTCCATATCTAAAATTCTTCTGCGTTGTAATATTAGATTATGTGAAAAGGTTTCAGTTTTTAGAGAAAATTTGTATTTTTATAATACTTGCTACTGTTTAATTAAGAGTATTAATTAAATATTATTAATAATACAAAATTCATAACTCACGCTGAATTTAGAAACAAAGTAGTTGTAAATTAATATTAAATGAAAACGCAAGGAATTTACAAAGCAAGCTATTTTAGTAGGAATATATTAATACAACGCTACGGTAGAATTCTCAAATTAATATTTTAGTTTAATTTAAAGTTTATTTCGGTATTTTAGGTACAGTAAATATAAATTATTTTATAGTTCTCGGTATTATTTTTTTTGTTCTTGGTATTAATTTGAGATTCTGTTGGAATGTTAGTAGTCACCGCCACCTTTGCACAGCTCCAGGGGCCGCAGTCGCAGTTCTATCTGCTTCTGGCAGCCCTCCATGCGCATGGCGCACATGGACGTGTACAGGCGCATGTCTGAAGCGCAGACGGGGAAGTAGTCGTCGCTGGTCTCATCCAGCGGGCAGTCGAAGAGGCAGGAGCACCGAGGGAAGTCGTCAGTTCCAAGCTCGCAGGTCGCATCGTGATCGCAGCGGATGTCCTTGCACGCCAATTGCTCCAGGGTACTCAAGGACTCCTCGGGATACTCGGTCAGACCGGCCAAGGAAGTGGAATTCTCCATGTCCAGCTCCGAGTGAGTTCCGACGGGAGGAAACGGAAGCGGTAGGGCAGTAGCTGTTGATTAGATTAGTCCCCATCCACCAAGTTAGTCACAGCCAAATGGAATGCATAAGTCGTTAAGTTGAAGTAAAAGGTGGGTTTGCATAGTAAATGGAAAATTACAAATGAAAAGCGCAGTATTTAGATTACTGCTTGACTTTTGGACAAGTTTGTTTAATGTTGATAATTAGTTCGGGAGCGCGCGCGCCCGGATTGAGAAGTAGAGATGGGTTATTATTTAATGAAAGATAAAATGTGCTTCATTTCATGCAGTAATTCTTATTATTCTTTACAATTTACGTTTATAACTGTGGCTACATTTTTATTAAAGAATCTGAATTCTCTTTCTTCGTGAGTTTTTATTATCAGCATAAAGTACTGCAGTAAAAGAACGCAAAGGAATACGTAGCATATTCATGCATTACTAAACTAAATATATTTGAGAAAAATTCTTGAAAATATATTTTCATATCTATGCCGCGAAAAATAGCACCACGAACTGAAAATGAAAAAACTCTCACAGAAACTCAGAGATACATGAAAATTATTTTCAATCATATTTTTCATTTTCAGTTTTATCACGAGATTACAGTAAAATATTAAATAGTAGTATTCAATAAATAGAAAATGAAATTTAATGAGTTAAATAATTAAAGTAGTAGATAAAGATAATTTTAAAATTATTAATGATAAGATATAAAATAGATTATTTTTTATAATTTTTATTAAAAACTCACACATATAAAATAAACTAACATGTAAAAAAAATAGAAAAAACCAAAGTCATCCATATATTTTTTAAATATTTCATGAAAATAATCCACCGCCTTGATTTTTCATATTGAATTCTTACAAGTTAGTTTCCAATATATTGAAAAAATAAGCAAAAAATCGTACTGCTAGTTTTTTTTTAATTTGGAAACACTGAATTTGGGCTAACAGAAATTTTGATGTAACGCCTCAGGCAAACGATGTCTGAAATTTCCAGCAAATATAAAAAAAGAAACACGGCATAACATTGTAATAATTTTAGATCAAAGATTGCAGACTTCTAAATAAAAGAAGACCCGAAAGGAGTTGGCTTATGTATTATTCAATAAAGAAGAATGGGGGGAATGTCGGTTATGTATTCAAATATGTTAGATGGGGTTCATGAATCAAGTGGCAATAAAAAAAATTCAGCACTGCTGATTGTTCAAGAGATCTCAAATATAAAAAAAATATTCAGTCAAACCATTTGACACGAATTCTTAACTCCTTACTGACAATTCGATGCTTTGGGAGTCTTCTTAGAGCTTTACAATGAACAATATTCATCAAAGCCAATAACTATAATGGGAAAGTTCAGCGTGGTGAAATAATGTCAAATTCGGGATACAACAAAGCAATGACACTGACGAGCAAAATAAATTGTGTACCATACGTAAAAGACGACTAACTAATTTACCATAACCACAATATTATAATAATAATTTTTCCCACCCAATCAAAAAAAAATCACCATATTTGAATATTTTGATTTCGGACTCACTCAGAGCAATAGGAGGACCGGCAACGGCGAATCGATCCTTGCAGTCTCCGTAGAAGATGACGTGCAGCTGCTTGTGTCCTGCTGGTAGGTCGCAGGCAGCCATCTGCAGGGCGCACTCGCTGGGGAAGGTCTGCATGGTGTTGGCGCACACAGGCTCCGCGTCGCTGTCCCCGCACACCGTGGGGCAGATGCACTCCCCCGCAGAGCAACGCGCTCCGAACTTGCACTCCACATTCTGGCACAAAGCTGCAAGGAAAAATACACTCACAAATTAATATTTTAAAACACAGTAAGTTACAGTTGTGCTCCTGTACGAATATCTAACATTCTTCCTGAATATAATATATTAAGTATTAAAAAGCATACAGTTGATTTTAAAACTTTTTTCATAAAATATACTGCGAGCAGTGATTGGTTTTTAATCAGATACATTTTATCCTCAATTAGTAAACTTTCATTAATAAAAAATAAAATAATGTTAACATTTTGTTTTGAACACATAATCACAAACATTGATAACGTCGTATGTCACTACGGAGTAGTTGGAAGTCATGATAAAGGCATACATTAAAATTAAAATTTAATAAAAATCACACCAGGTATTTCAAGTTAGCAAAGGAATTGGTGAGCTGCTGAAATAACTTGGCATACACGGCGTTGTTTTCTCCTGAAAGTTAGCCAATAATAAGCCATAAAAAACAGTTATTAAAAACATTATAGGTTTGTAATGTTAATGATTAAAATTAATTTCAGTATTTATTTCTGAAATTTCAACACCGCGAGTTGAGAATGCTCGAATACCTCATAATAGGCTTTGGAAGTTATTCATTTGAAGTTTGAAGCAATGCTTGTTTTGGCTGCCAATGAGCAAGCATTTCCTCTGAATTTCATATAAGATGCTTCCGTTTCCGTGTTGGCCAACGACCAGTGCGACTATGCATGGTAGAGTTACTTACAAGAGGGCGGTTAGAAACCAAATGCAGTAGAAAAACATAGATTTACATTTAAAAAAATGCGAAAAGACTTGACACTTGGGACAAGAACTAACGACGAAAATTGTTTTTATTATTATGAAAAGAGCGCTCAACTCTATTTTTTTGGTTTATAACACGAGTTTGTATGGTATGAATATGAAAATAAAAATACATGTGATTATGGTAAGTAAATGTGACGCAATGACGAAGATGAGTTCAGTTAAAAATTAAACAAGAGAATAAAAAAGCTTGCAAATAAAAAAGTGACAATAAGTAAACGTTGCTCAAACTTATATTAAAAATATAAAAATACAACATAAATTTACTATGGTGGTAATGCCTTAGGCCCACCATTTTATCCCGTTTTCAGTAGGAATTTATAATAAGACAGATATTTGAACTTCTAAAATGTTCCTGTCAGCCGAAAAAATTCTTGTGAAATATGAGACGTACCAGACATCTACAGATACCGTATTATCTTGTTTTTTTTTTAACTAAAAAATATTCCAGCTTAACTACCTACATGTATACATAATACAAGACAGAAATTAGTATGGAATCAGCCGGAAAGAGCTTTTTTGATGTAGTCTACATCTCTGCTTCTCTACAAACGGATTAGTAATGAGAGCTTTTTAACGAAGCCTTAAACAGCATTTTTTGTTTATATAACGTAAATATTTAGTTGTTATAAAAGCAACCTAACATTAAGTCAAACATCTTAAATTACTTGGATACAAGAAAAAAATATGCCACTTAAAAAATTCACATTGGATAATTATATTATCATGTTCATTTAAAAAGCTAAAAAAAAAGTAATACCTGCTTACATTCGAAAAAACATTGAGTCATAAAATTGTAACTTATTTCATACTATCCAATGATTTTGATTTGACAATGAAATGTAAGTAAAACAAAAATTGTATATAAAACAAATACACATTCGTGTTTATTTTGAATTGTGTATTTATTTTTGGTGGTGTGTTGCGTTTCTTTTTCAATGTTCCAACGTTTTAGTCCTAAATGCTGAAACCATCTTCAGGGATTTGAAAACAAATTTCAAATACGTCAAGATGGCTCCCGTACTAGGACTGAAGAATCAGAACTTCAAAGAAACGCGGCGTAACACCCAATAACAAAATATATTTATAACATAACAACGGCCGTTAAAACCTACGAACATAATTTTTATTAGTCAAAAAAAATTATTTTGAATGTGTTAATGGAAAATAAATCGCGAATCAAGATCAGTTTTGAGATTAAGTTCCACAAATAAATGTATAAAGAAATCTACGTGGTTTTTGTTAATTCAGTAATAGTTGTTAGTTATACATACAGTAAAATCGTACGTGCGTGTGTATATATATATATATATATATATATATATATATATATATATATATATATATGTGTGTGTGTGTGTGTGTTGTGGAACTACGTGTCTGTGTTGTCGATGAAGGGAATATCCTCAACGAACTTTGTGGGGTATTGTACTTCTGGTCGGTATGCAAATCGCATGACAGGCATTGTGCCTATGACGAGTGACGCTGTCGATATGGATAATGCCTGTCTCGCATCGCCTGGGATCTTTTGTACTTAAATGATCGCAGCTTAAAAATGCAAAATTATCGAACATGTGTTCGTACAACGCACCTATGTGTACGACTAAGGAGATTATTTCAAATACTTAACTTGGTTTTCTCCACGAAGTCTATAAAGTGCACCATAAAAATATAGCTATCAAACTTTAGAGGTAAGTATATTAAAGAGTATAAAATGTAGCAATAATGCCAATGTATAGTTTTATGTATAAATTTAGAATGATTCATAAAATTATATAGAGGCGTAGATAAGTGTATTACATTTCACGTTCATGTTATTTTTACCTTCTTAAAACATGTTTATTTCTAAGTGTGATTTTTTGTACGGGTGAGTTTTTTTATAAATGCACTAAAACACAATATTTTAAATTTAAAGTATAAAAATTTAAACAAAACATATACATCACCATAGCATGTTGAATATGTTTACTATGAAAATCAAATGCACGTCTTGCAAAGTTAAACAGTTTGAAAGCTTTTTCAGTTTTCAAATAAACGGAGCTTATTTAATGTTTTAGCTTTAAATTAAACAAATATATTAAGTTTCAAACCATGAGGTAATTAAACGTCGGGTTGTTCAAAGATGTTAATTTCATGTCTGTTTTCCGGCAGAGAAAAGTATATCCCGTAATATGTTGAGCTGGTCATTTCTATTCCCGTAAAACGTTTTCAGACGACTAAATGTTAATCTGCATGTTCTTGTGAGTTGGTAATTAAAAATCTTTTCTAAATTCTTTTGAAGCCTTTTCAGAGAAAATTTAACATTTAATGTAAATATGTTATTTATTTGTAATTTTGTTCTCTCGTGTGTCTCAAACCATCATAAACATAAGCGATTCTCTTTTTACTGTTGGATCTCATATGGGATTTATTTTTACTTTATCCTGTTATCAATATAAATTATTTTTAAGTCGATCACGAATGCATTAGATTTTTTGATTGAAAAAATATATAACATTCAAATAAAAATAGCACCATAAGAAATGGATGGCAACAATGATATAATATGATTGTATGCATATATATATTTGACTTATCAGTTTAAACTTAAACCATCGCAAAGTCGTGAGCAATATATTGTTGTTTTTGGGGAGCAACAAATAGTTAATTTTAAAATATTTGTTTTTACTTTGTGAGAAAGAGACACTTATTCATGGAATACATTTGGAATATTGCCTCTACTCATGCTTACTACTGTAATTTTTAACAGGTTTTCCTCCACGTAAACCACTTTCGGCGGGTTGTCATAGAACTCTCAATTTCCATCGTTATATATTGCAGTAAGCTATGAAATAAGTTTTTAAGACTGTTCCTCTGAAATCTCAGCTGCCATAATTATATTAGCTGTACAAATAAGTTTTCAAGGATTTCAAGAGATCACGTTACTAGTGTTAAATTGAAACGGACATTGTTGCAACTAACTTCATTTTATAACCCCACCATTAGGCTTTCTTCTTCATTATGTGTCATTTCGCTGAAGTGGAAACAATTTAGATTTTGTGTGCTCCGAATATATCAACTTTTGTGCCAACAAAACACACTTTGCGGGAAAGCTTACTTTTCTGCTTCCATTTGAAGAAAAGTGAAGCTGAAGGCCATCAAATGCTGCAAGAAGCTTACGGGGAACATGCTTCATCGATTTCCATGTGTAAATTTTGGTATAAACGTTTTAGAGGTGGTGATTTAATATCAATGACAAAGAGCGCGAAGGGCGGCCAGAAAAGTTTGAGGATGCCGAATTGGAAGCTATATTGGATGAAAACTCGTGCCAAACGCAAGAAGAACTCGCAAAAACATTGGAAGTGACTCAACAAGTCATATCCGTTTGTTTAAAATCCATCGGAATGGTCCAAAAGGTAGGATATTGGATGCCGTATGAATTGAAGACGAGAGACGTCAAACGCCGTTTTTTTATTTGTGAACAGCTGCTCCAATGGCAAAAAGAAAGGGTTTTTGCATCGTATTGTGACTGGTGACGAACAATGGGTTCAATGCGATAACCACAAGCGCAAAAAATCATGGGGAATGCCTGGACATACGCCAAAATCGATGCCAAAGCCGAATATTCACGGTGGAAAGGTCATGCTCTGTATTTGGTGAGACGAATTGGGCGTGGTGTACTATGACCTGCTACCACCAAGTGAAACCATCACAGGGTAACTTTACCAAACTCAATTGATGCGTTTGAGCCGAGCAGTGCAGAAAAAACAACCACAATACGAAGAGAGGCACGACAAGGTAATTTTGCAACATGACAACGCTCGGCCACATGTTGCGCAGCCGGTCAAAACATACCTTGAAACGCTGAAACGGGAAGTCCTACCCCACCCGCTATATAGTTCAGATATTGCTTCTTCCGACTACCATTTGTTTTCGTCGATGACGCAGGCTCTTAAGGGTCAGTACTTCCACTTATTTGAAGAAGTCCAAAATTGGATCGATTCATGGATTGCATCCAAAGACACATCGGTTTTTCGAGATGGTATCCGAAAATTGCCATAAAGATGGTGAAAAATAGTGGCTAGCGATAGACAATACTTTGAAAAATGAACTTGTAACAATTTTTTCACAATAAATCGTCAAACTTGAAAAAAAATCCTTGAAAACATATTTGTACTTAAAACTTGAAAACATCTCACTATTTCAAAAAGCGAAAACAATATATGCACATTTGGGCTATTTTACAAAGAGCACAGTAAACTGGAGCAGTGCGAAAATTATTAAAATATTTATAGATGTATACATTCTGCAGTTCTAATTGTTAGCCTGCATAGTAATTCGGGACGGCCCAGCGTCCGAAACAGAAGTCCTGAGCGTGAGCGGCTCGCGGTCTCACGCAAATGATGCCCCTCCGTGCGGGCGGACCGCAGCTCAGGCGGTCAGGCCCGGCACCGCGCAGATTACGGATTCAGACCCACCGCGGGCAAATTTATTTACTGCATCCACCGGGTCGTCTGAGCAGAGCGAATGGAGATATATTGTGCTTAAGTAATGCGGTGAGATAATCCGGCTTCGTTTATAGTATTGTTACATAAATACGTAAGAGCGGTGATGGCAAATTCGAGTTTTTTGACCTTTTGCTTGTACCTATTGCGAAAAATTTACTGCACCAATCAAAATAAATTAAATGCAGAAAGTTAGATACATTTTTTCTTCTACTACATTTTTTTTTATTTCTTATAATTTACTATTAATATGATAAATATGTGTTTTTCCGATTGAAGTTTCGGGATTGGAGTTTCGCGATGTTCATGTTCCAAGAATTCTAAACATTTATGACTCTTTTTTTCAATTGGAATCAAAAGATTAATTATAAACCCTCCTGTTGGGATTATTTTAAAAATTAAAAAAAAAATCTTAAACATACTTATATTTATCTATTTTTTATTATTTAATTAACGTCCATTTTCAGGGTAAAATAAAATCTTGAAGATGTTGAAAAATTGGATAAAATGACGACTTTTCAAAACCAAAGTGTGTTAAAGATTTTTTTTTTTAATTTTTAAAATAATCCCAACAGGAGGGTTTATAATTAATCTTTTAATTCCAATTGAAAAAAAGAGTCATAAATGTTTAGAGTTCTTGGAATAGGAACATCGCAAAACTCCAATCCCGAAACTTCAATCGGAAAAACACATATTTATCATATTTAAAGTAAATTTACAAAAAATAAAAATATATTCTGTTCGGAAGATGTATCTTACTTTTTGCATTTAAATTTTTTTGATTGGTGCAGTCGGTTTTTTGCAAAACGGTCCAGAAAATGATAAAAAAAATTTGAGTATGGGACTTAGTCCCTTAAGAAGATACATCCGTATTCGGTAAAAAATAAAAAAATATATAATTATTATATATTAAGAATAATTTTACTATTTTAATATGCATGTTTTCAATGCATATTAAAACACATATTGATAAAACATTATTTGGCTTATCAACTCCGTGGAATCCAATTGATAAATTATCAATTTTACTCATTCATAATATATTGTATCATTTGTTTCAGAAAATAAACGTTTGTCAATCACGTGCTATACATTAACGAGTTTGTTGTTAATCATTTTCATGAATCAGTATTTCAGAACTATGACTTAAATTAATTAACTGAATTTGACTCTGGATTGTTAAATATCGGTAAATATCCACGGTACTTTGAATACCAAAAAAATGAACTATATTTTACTATCTTCATGTTAAAGTAGGTTGATTGTATTTTTTTAGATATTTATATATAGCATTAATATATGTTTCTATTAAGATACATTGATTGTGTGTAATAATTATTAACCACCGTTTGTTTGTACACTTGTGAAAAACACAATGACTTACCTAAAAAATAGCAAAAAATCAAAATAACCCAATGTATAAACCTATTTCATAGTTGAAATCTATAATTTGTTTAAAAATATTGTAAAATTTGAGCGAAAGAGGATCACGATAATCTAAGTATTGCTTATTGAAGTGGAAATTTTATTTTAATAATATTCACTATTCAGAAGTGTCCACTTGATATTGCTTGAGATAAATATAAAAGTAACATGGCTGTATAAAATACAGCAAAGTGAGCACTAATTGAGGGTGTACACTTTTTAATATATTTTGGTTTCTAAATGGCTATTTGTGTATCAAAGATATACAAAATGAGAAAATCAAGCCGATCGAACTTTTATTATTTTGATTCGTGAAATTCATCTCCTGTTACTAGTTGACTCATTCAAGGAAAAGCGATTTACATATCAATTTACATTTTTGAAAATTTGGGTGTATTGTTTGTGTGTCAAATATTGCCTGAAAAAAGATTTACCTTGAACAAAAAAGTGTTATATAAAGTTGAATATAATACCTTATTAATAAATCAATAAACGATTTCCTGGAATTTGATTGTATCGAAAAAGTTAAAACACCAATATACATAATTGGATATACAATGATTCATTATCAAAATTAAATCTGCTAATTCGGATAAATGTAAATTTTTATTCGTTTTATTGGAGTCTTCAGGGCAAACGTGTATACTTTCCTGAAAATCGATTCGTGATAGATAAGTTTAATAAACACGTGATAGCGCATTCCCGGCGCTTATGCATTCCGTAGTTGTCCGGGTGCTGATGCACGTGCTCAGGGCCGGGGCTATCAGTGGCGCTCCTCCTCACCCCTCCTCACTCCTCCTCACCCCTTCTCACCCCGGGGTCGGTCAGCCACCTTCGATCCGCCCCGAATTAAGTCCGCTCGGTTGACTCTGTCTCCTTGGCAGTTCGCCTTGAATGCAGCCCTTCCGGCCAATGGTGGCCGGGGGTGGCTAATGTCTGCGGCATCGAGGGATGTGCCACTTGCAAGGGACGCCTTGTAATGTACATTTGAATTTTTTTTAATAATAGAGAACCCTTTTCGAAATGACATTGCGGAAAAATTACTTAAAATGTTTTGTTCTTTATTAGGTATCTTTTAAGGTATGAATCTCAAAACTAAAAAAAGAAATAAAGAGTTTTGCATACAAAAAAAACATACCTATTTAAATAACAAATATGTTTGGCCAAACAACTAAAGCTTTTGATAATGTTTTTTTGAGAGCCAACAAAAAGCAAAAATGCTTATAAACAAAAAAATGTAATCTCCTAGTCATTTGATTATTGAATTTTGTGGTTTAAATATGAAGTACTTCAGTTAAAACCATTTTATCGCTTATTTATATTTTTTGTATAATGTACAGGGAATTATGAGACTAGAGAATTATTTTTACTTTTTACATTATTAAGATAGTTTTTGTACCTGAGAACGTCAATTTTGACAACAGGTAAGTGAAATGACGAATATGGAACATGTATATAAATTGCATGGATGGACGAATATTGTATCGCCACATTTGACCAAAGATTTCTTTGACGAACTAAAACATACTTTTAATATAAATAAATAGTTTTAAAAAATTTAAATTTTGCAATACATAGAGTTAGTAGTTAAAGTTATTTAAAAAAATAACGAATTTGAGCTGGTAAGATAAAAGCTCTAGCTAAAATTAAAATGTATTTGAAGTTGATAAAATATACCATGTACATCAGCTTACACTGATTTACCACATTAAAAAATTTCAAGTATAATTACAGATTTAAAATTCAATGTTTATATAGGAATATATTGTACGAAGATAGAATAACACAACCGATCTTTGTAAGTTGGAGTTGAGGCAGTCGATAAACTTTCGAAACACGATACTGTGTGAGCTTACTCTTCAAACGAAACAATCCAGCAAAAGTGTCACTCTTGGTCGCGGCAACTTAGAAGCCCCCGGCAAAATTTTTACTTTTTAAAGTTGCACCGGACGGACCGCACTCGTTCTTACTTACGAGTGGCCCCTTCAACTGCAAAGTGAATGCATTCATCCCTTATTCCGGTGGTTGCTGCACCGAGATTGGATTTCTGATAGCTTTTAAATCAAACTGATATTATAAAACGCTAGCTGTTTGGATAGGAAGCCTTCGGTCTACCGAATGAAAACATTATTTAATCATTTGGCAGCAAAAAAGATACCCTCTTACACACGGGGAAATAGTAGTTCAGTTTTTATATTTACATAATAACGAAGAGCTCTATTAAATATTAACTTAGCCAAATGAGGTACTCAAAGGTTCTATTTTGTATTTTATGATTTACTTGTATATGGTAAACCCTCTGTATTGGTAAGCGGGGGTGTTAATAGGACTAAGTAGATTTATTATTAGATGGGATTTTAGTCATAGACCGTCCATTGCGTGATTGATCAGTGCCGACCGCCATTAGTCAAACGATACTGGTTGAATGTTGAGCAATTTATAGAGGTATATACTGCGGTCGAGATAAGTGTCTTCCCTTCGTCACTTTATTACAAAAATAACCTTCATAAATTTAAATTTTAATATAATGGAAAAATTTACTCAAAGATACTTTGACAAAATATTGAATATCAAAGCATACTTTTCACTAAGCTTAGCAAAGAACTTTTTTCGAAGTATCATTTATAAGTCTTTACTGAGGACGCTGGGATTTTTTGTAGCGACTCGCCATTTTTTGTGAACATCGGAAGATTAATATTACCCGGAAAATAAAAGCGGCGTTGTGTACGAGATAAGAGATCAGAAAGATTAACGGGGATTAATTTCGCTGACCCCGTTCAAGAATTAATGCAATTTCCCCTCATCACGAATTTAGGGCGTAGGTATTTAGAAATTCATTAGACTCTCCTAAGTCAGACAACACCGAGAATAATAAAACTTATGTGCTTTGATAAATTTAATTAGGCTATTCGGTACGGGCAAATGGGATTCTCATGGAGTGACTTTTGACCGCAACTTCCACGTGAGACGAGAGTGGCGTACACGCGGAGCACTGCTCGAGCAGTATGGACGCCGGCACGAGCGGTACTTCGTTTTCAAAGCTAAACCTCACGCTTTCGGGGCGGCTTGTTAGAGACTAATTACGAATGTAAATTTTATGCTTTTTATGTAATCGAGGTTGTTTCAGAAATAAATGCAAAATTCCGAATGAATATTCTTCAAAAAGACTTAGGTAATTATTAATCAGAACCATTCCTATTTGCATAACTTTTTGACAGCAAATATTAAATGATGCAGGTTTTTTCAATTAATGCAAAACTGTTTTTTCACTCTCAAAATACTCGTAGAGCAGCTTATTCGTGAGGGGGCCGAGCCTGCGGTCTATTGTGTATTTTATGCCCAACTGGGACTCGTATTTTTAGAAACGCCTGGCAATTCAATTTATTCTCGGCTCGCCCATCAAAAAAGTTTACCAGTGTCCCTCGGCAGACTTTGCAAAGCTTAAGATCAACTCTATCGAAACTTATAGCTGAAATTTGAATTTATTTCACTATTTTCTTCTCCATGAGTAAGCTAACATCTGTTTCAGTTTACGCAAACAAAAAAAACTTGGGCCTTCGCGTAAAATAAAGCGAACTTCGAATCGAATAATAAATTTAGCTGCAAATCTCAGACAGTTGAATGAAGTTTCCATCGTTCGATATGCACAAACTTTAGGGGCTGTCACAAGGGGCAAGGAAGCTTCCAAGCAGGTTTTGTGGATTTCTATTGACAAGTATTTATCAGATTTGAATTAACCCTTGAAAGTTGTAACCTGACGTCACTTATTTGTGGTTTCCCAGCTTATTTCCAAAAAGCTAACTTTACTGGATTAATATCTCTGCGAGTTGACGTGAATACGTGAATATATGAAATCTATTTATTTCCATAGATTTATTCCTTTATTTTTATCGATAAATTTTATTGGTTATACTTATAAGAGTTTCCAAAAAATATATTTTACTACATATTCCTAGGATTTATTTGGACGTTCCATGAAAATCGTAAATTTTTCTCAGCTAACTTGTCAAAATATTAACGGTTCTATCAGATTGCCGCCATTTTGAAATCGAAAAATGACAAGGAAAATTTATGTCTCGCGCTCCGGCCACCGAAGGTTTACATTCCGATTGTGTATCCAATAAATAACGTTAAAAAAAGATAACACTAAAACGTAGAAAACGTTAAACGTATTTTTTTGTATTGTTCCTCGTTTTATTCAGGTAACGTGTCGAAACCCAAATCAAAACAATGTTACTGACGCAGTACCTTCGGGAATACAGCCAGATACATTTATTATATTTGTATCGCTGTGATTAATATCTTGGGCGGACGGACGCTATGTAGGCCATAGTAAACCAATATCCTTGCTTTGTTCGTTGAAGCTCACGAGCTCTCTGTGGTGCAGCACTGAGCCATGGCTCGAGCCGCCTTGTCAACCAGTAGGCTCCACAAGGTTGCAGGTGATTGAATTATACATAAATTGCTTGATTAGTATCAAGCATTAGCGATGAATTCTTAGCGAGTAAGGCCTTAAAAATAAAAATAATACTTTCACAGTCAAGAGATTATAATAGATTAAAACGTGATGATCAAATTTCTAGGTTTGTAATAAAAAATCCGCCAGCGAACGATGAATAAAAAAATATTAGGCTGTCTTCTACTGATATGAAAAATTAGATTAATTAACAAAAGTTATTAAACTAATAAACTGGCTTCAAAAATAACGCAAGTTTACGTAATTTTTCTGGAGAAAACCGATAAATATGTTGGAAGTTTTAGTTCAAAACAAAACTCAAAAATAAATTTCTGCTTAAGTGCTTAAAAAATAAAACGAATTTTCAATGAAGTTTTATGAAATATATATGTGAAGTTTGAATATAATAAAACATTTTGAATAATTTAAGATGAATATTATCAATCATTATCGTCATTTACAAATTTTGATTTATTCAATATTTGTATTATGTTAGTACCAAAATAAATAATTAATTTTAATTTAAAATTTAATAGAATCTTAGATTGAACGCCATTTCTCTATTCGTAATCCTTGTTACTGAAAATTCTCCTAACGTTCAATTATGGTATTATTATACTTCTTTTATTATTACAAAACCTACTTGTTTTCTTCAGGTGCCTCTCCTCTAAGAAGGAAGGTTGGTGACCATCTCATTGGACATAGCTTCATGTGCTATCATGGTTTTCTTAGTGAGAATCGTGCAGTGGATTCCCGGGTTTATCTACACCGCATTTTTATATTCGAAATAAAAGTCTGCGTATTGGTTCTGTCTAATAGCATTATTATACAATACTTTCCTTGCTCTGGTATTTAGATCTGATTTAATATTTAATTATATTATTTTGACAAAGTCAGTTTGGTCACTCCCTACGCAGCTATCGATTGCCTATCGCCTCTTCAAGCGCTGCTAATCACAGAACTAGATCTGCATTAATTCGTGATAATCCTCGGCCATGATAATTTATCGGCATTCGGATCGCCCTTTACGGCAGGCCTTTGTCAGCTGCCCGCTCGTCACGGCCTGACAGCCTAATCCAGACCAGCGCCACTACCCGCGGCTGGCCGGGGCTGTTCGGATGTCTGTCTCATCGACAATGGTAATTAGCTGTAGTTTCACGCCACAGTAGAAAGTTTTAGATTAACTAATTTTAATATCATCCAAGTATACAGATACTTCATTATATATGATCTTTTTAAGAGACAAACTACAAAAGACGTATTACGTTGACGTATGACGTTATACATAATCGAATGCGTATGAAAATATTTTCTTGTCAAACTTAGCACGTGAAAAGTGCTTTATATCGCCTCTTCCAAGCGAGCAGTAGATGAGATAAAGACATATTTCTGAAGTTTGTGAAAATTAATGACCCCTCAAAAGGTCATTTTTATCACATACACGTAAAAAAACAAAAGTCTAATCTCTGTATAAATATATTGTATATTTTTTCACATATACAGGATGTGAAATTTTATATCTGTCTATTTTTGGCTGATCTTGTTTTTGATTAGAATCTTCTCACATTACTCATTGTATTTATACTCAAATAAAACATAATCATTTATTTGCTTGAGATCTTATAAGATATCAAATTCCGTGCTTAGTATATTTTTCATCAAATTACCTGTTATAATTAAAATAGAAGTATAAAAAAACAAAATATATATGAAAAATATCAAGAAAAAACTATTTTTTTAAATTAAGTATAGCATTCATTTTTAATGGAGTTTGTACACATAAGGAAGTAATTTATAACAATGTGTAATTATATAATGGACTGCAAACATAAGGGTTACTCGTGGCTATCACCTTGGCTAGCATGTCACTACTGGTATTCAACGTACTGTACAAATATGGAAACTAATGGAGACACAATACTATCGATTTATGAAAATCACCAAGTGGATGTAGTTCAAATAGAGCCCAAATAATGTAATTTTAGTAAACCCATAAGTTAAGTATGTCATTTTACGTATATTTTATTTTGTAAATTTGAGTATAATTTTTATGTACGTATTATCACGGAAGAATTTAAGCTGAAGATTAAAAAACATTTTGTGAATACATACATACACAAGTGACAAGTTTAGACTTAAACGGTTTCCACATGAAACGACGAGAATTTTATTTTCCAATATTGGAACTGTGGTCAAAAAACTATAGGCTTAGTCGCGAAAAAAACACCGTGATCTTTTTGTCGTTTGATAGGTTAAGAATTTTATAAAAAGTATTATTACTGAACACTCATATTAAAATATTCATACTAAGAATATTGTGTTATCATATTTTTAATAAGCTTTTTAGTTTTTTTGGTTGCGATGTAATGGCAAATAAAAAAAAATATATTTGTAAGTTCATAAAATGTACAATTTCTGATATTTATATGACAATGAAAAAAATTGTACTTTATTTAGTAAATAAACTTAAGAATACAAATTGTAAGAATTAATATTTCAGAAGTCACATGGATAGCAATTGTCATTATATATATGTTTGAGTTTCGATCAATAATGTATAATTTATGATGTTATTACAACAATAAATCATAATGAATGTTAATATTTGATGATTCGCTTGTTTGCTTTTGTATCTGTCGAATTGTCAATAATTTAGTATTTTGGGTGACTTTGTGTACAGTAAATTTGTATTACTGATAAGTGTTTTAAAATCAGCAGTAAAAAAAATTAAGCATATTCTATAATAAAAGTATAATACTTTAACATTAAACAGAACTTAATATTAAAAATATGCTTATTTCTTGAAAATGTTCAAACAGCGTAGGTTTTAGCAAAACGTCTTCAAAGTTTCAAAGTTTAAGATCTTCTTATAATATTTAAAGTGTTATTAAACTTGAAAATTCTTGCGAAAAACCGCGATTTAAAATATAAGCAGCGAGAAAACAAAGAAGTTTCATTAATTCACGAAAATAAAGCAACATTGAAAATATTCACGCGTAAAAAAATAATGAATTATATTTTTAAAATTTAAAATACGATCTAAAAGAAGCAAAGTGGTGATTTAGCGTGGAGTGTTTTTCTCGATTATTATGCATAATATTCCATAATGCAGATAAGCCTAACATATTGCTCCCCACGTATCTACGCTCGTAACCTATCGTTGCGCCTCTCCCAAAATATTCCCCATAATAACTCGAGGCATTAAAAGCTATCGGGCGCATGTGCGGCTCCAGCCAGGCCTGCTCCTCATGATTTATACTCCTGGAGCTTACGGGACCCGCGGCAGCCTTGCTGCCCGGAGCTGCAGCAGCAGCAGCCAGGGAAACCGAGCAACTGTCACCGAGCTGCAATGCACCTAGTAATTTTCTATCACCTGCTTTTGAAAATTGCTTTTTCCAGAGAATAAACGTTCTAGAATTACGGTAAATAATAAAATATATATGCATATAAAAAAAAAATCTTTTAAATAAAAAATACTTTGTTTTCACATAAAATAATTATGTCTTTTATAAAATTGTAACATATAGAAGTTTACTGAAATTGACTTCCTGAAAGCGGATCAAACAAGAAAACTTCTGCAAAGGGTCAACAGCCAAACCAATCAACCAATGAGCCATACTTATCGATTTGTTGTATTTGCTACAATACTTGTATTTTTTTTAGATTGAAAATATAACAATTAAAACTATACTGTAGTATAATGACTTGTTTCTAGCAATTTGAAAATTTAACTGAATTTTCTTAAACTGTTGATTTATTCGATGACAAATATGATACCACATGAATGAATATATTGGTCACAAGTTACACGTGTGTTATATAATACAATAATAGATACTTAGTGAAGCTCGCTGCTTAACAATAATATTAAATTATATATTAAGTGGTTCGATAATACCAAGTAGTATTATTTCATATCTGAATCAGTTATCGGATACATGTACAAATAACATAAATCAGATGTCAGGAGCCTATCCAATCTTCTTTGATATTAATGCGGGTACACGAGAGTTACTGAGATTTAGGAGGATTAAAAATAATCTATTAGTTTCGGATCAAGAAATTCTATGTTAGGGTACTTATTATAAAATTACAAAGCCTCATTTGTATTATAAATACGTTGGTTTATTGGCTAAGTACTTAAATAGCCCCAAACATGGTTTCACTAAAGCTTAGTATAGTTTAGTTAAATACTTTTTTATGGAAAAGTACGTGGTATTTAAATAAAACTATGTTTGATGTATTGTAAGCTTGAATATAATCCTTTTTAACCATATTTAGTTGTAGTTTATTGCTTTGTTTATACACTATGAAAACAAAGAGAAAAAAAAAACATTAATACGATTGATATGATAAAGATATTATTAATTCGTTGTTGGCAATCAATAATCAAGCAAGCAATCTAAAGCCACAAACATAATTACCATTACGAAGACATTAATACAAAAACATGAACAATCGATAGACAAGAACACTGCAAGCCTACGTGCAGCAAAGATGCAATTTATTTATTTACGTTAACGTCGATTAATTGAGTAGTGATAACGATGTAGTATGTGTAGATATTGTAATTGCCTTAGAAAATGTTTGACTCGAGAAACGTTTGATAACCATTATTATTATTTGATAAACACAACAAGGGACCTAATTAACCGGCGGCATTACTCAACCATCTATCGGCTCGGCGTTACTGGCAAGATGCTGCGACTTCCTTACGGAAAAGCGATAATTAAAAATCGTTAACGAGAAATTGGTAACACTGAACGCGGAATTAGCGAGAAAATGAGACATTAGTAATAGAATAAACGCCTGTAATTGATTTAATAAATGGGTTTGTTATTAGCTTTGATGTAGGTAAGGCTTGATTGAAGTACACATTTTAAAATGTAAGTAAATTAATAACGTAATAATTATCAAATATTCATTGATATAACTAGGAAAATGAAATTATTTTTAAGTGCCATTTAGTTTTTTTTTTGTTGCCAAATATTTGTTAACAGTCACTCAAGTATTTTATTCAAAAATATTAAAATGGAATTGCACCAAGCACTCTGTGTCAAAAATATTTTGAATTTCTCATATTATGACACAATTAAAATATAATATAATAGACACCTACGTTAAAAAATCTTGTATTCAATACAATATCACCAGTCCTTCTTTCAGTAGTGTTTAAAAAGGCACACGCACTTCCGCAAAAACAAAAAATAGAACTTGTCTAATTTTGACTTTACCGAAATTGTAATGAGACAATTTTTAAAATTTTATTTTTTAGATCATAAAATAGTTTTTTCAGATAGGTTTTTGTGTCTATTTTCATTTGAATGTAATAAACTTAATATATGTATAAATAGATTGTTTGATTGCTATCCTACATATAATGAATTATATCATTGTTCATTCTAAAACGGAAATGTTGTAATTTGTTTCGAGAGACGTGTAGAACCCTGGCGGGTCGTACCTAGGCGAATCCGGACAGTCGCGTCCACCTCGTCCCTCGCAGCTCGTCCCTGCCACGTGGCACAGGTAAGCCGGCGCACGTAATGAAAATTAATTCTTGAAGGACCGCCCGTGTGCCACTTACCGTGACCAGATTAAAGTATGACGTGTTCAGAGAGACTAGGAGTGATGATATTTCATCACAGCATTTAACTAGCTGCCGTAAAATATAATTAGTATGTCATTAATTATTTAATTTTAACTAACTTTTTAAAAAATAACTGAGATCAAAAAAATAAATAAAAAAATTGAGCAGTTAATTAAAAAAATACAGATATAATTGTTGCACAAAAAAATACATCAATATATTTAACAGATTTGCTTAATACGTAAATATAATTAATTAACGATACACTAAATTCTTTATAAATAATAAAACGTTCAATCATGGTTTTTGAGTATTCATATTTGGTATGTACTATTTTATTTTAAAAGTTTGTAAAAATAAAAAAAATCAAAATTGAAACAAGTTTTAAAATGTTGTGCCATATTTAGCATAATATAAATACTAAAACTAACTATTAACTATATATTCAAAAATACTTAAATAATTTTGTAAATGTAGTTTTGGGAACATGACTTTAAAGAGATAACAAGTGTTAAAGTATTATATAATAGAAGATAATAAAACTTAATTACTTAGTAACGTCTGGAAAAATTATTTATTATATTCTTAACATTGAAGTGATAAATTATATAACAATATATGAACTATGTTTTCATTTGAAAATAAATTCAATTAATATGTGCTATTTTTCCGTTTTGATATTAATAATTGATTAAAAAATATCCGCTACTTATATATATTTAAAAATAAAAGGTAGGAAAACCTTATAATTCTGATCAATTAGTGGCAAGGCGCGTTGCCTGCATCGAAATGAAGTAGGCGTCGGAAAGCTTGCTTTATGGACATAATTAATTTTATTACCAGTCTTCATTATTTTTTTATAAAAGGCTTTACAATCGAAGGATATTTAATATTGATGAATCCAATTTCAAAATACCTTTCCCGAAAAAATCAATCAGAAAAAATAAATAATAAAACACGTATAATTTATAGTGTATGTATGACGCCAAAGAGCTCAGTTTATCTTAAAAGTTAAAACTTTGGTATCTTCACGAGGTACATTTTAAAAATATAGATGTTTATAAATTCTATGGTACAGGTTTTTTTTTATTATTATTATTATCATTTTTTTAATAAATGTTTTTGGCGATTCAGAGTCTTGTAATGTGTAATTTTATGTACCTTGAAGTAGTTATTTTATATTTATCTACTGTATAAGTAGAAAGCTGTGTTAATAACAATACAAAGTAATTGGTTACAGACAAAACTCTCATAAATTAACATAACGACCATGGGTACCGACAATACATGTGTATTATATTTTACCTCTACAGATTTCTGCGAATTTAAAGTACCATTGTGCGTGCTACCCACGCATCACACATAGCAAATGCACAAAGAGGTCTGTACTTACAGCAGTCGCCCACGTAGGCCACGGAAACGTTGAGTCTCTGCTGGCAGGCCTGCGCCCTCAGGTGACACTCGCTGGGGTAGGAAATTGAGTCGGAGCCGCACACCACCCCGTCCTGTATGGGAAACACTGTGCATGAGAAGGGTTCACTCGACATATGGAGAAATAAACGCAAATAAATCGTAACATCAAAACAATATTAACAGCATTGCGAAAGAGACAACGTTAATATTATTTTACTACTAAAATAAAACGATATTTAGTACAAGTTGAATAAATATAATATATATTTAAACTGCAACTTTATACTAAAATAAAATATATTTGATAATGATAATCGAAAAACAAATTTAAAATCAATTTTTTCTCGTTATAATATGGTATAAATTTAATTTGAAAATAGCTAATGTAGACGCATTGTTAAAAGCAAAGAATATTTTCAGACATCTATGCTGATACATTTCTCAGTAATAGGCGTCAATCGATATCACTCCCGCGCCGAAAGGAATAAAGTTTAATTTGTTTATCTTGTTAAACGTGAGTTCGCACTCTGCCAATAGCAGAATAAATTGAATCGATTTTGAGAAATGTGGCAGGAGAAATAATGTTTTCATTTTCGTGAATAATTTCTGAAATTTGTTAAAATACAAAAAAATCTTATATATGGTATTTAAAATTATATATGTAAAATTTAATAAAACAATTATTTGGTTGAAATAATTTTAAACCAAGCATTAACGGTTCTTAATTAATTCAAAATGAAAATATTTTTTGATATTTGTTAAAAGAAATCATAGAAATAGGTTTTTTGCTTAAATAAAGTATGATAAATATAACTTTCATTCCTTGTATAGCTACTGAATTTTTTTTCTAAGGTATTATAAGTATTTTTCTGTCAACAACTTTTTAATGTTACATTTTTCGTCATCTTCCGGGTTATGAGAAGGTACGTAAAGCTAAATATAAAATATTATGAGAATTCAAAAGTAAATCCAACAGCAACATCTTAGTATGGTACTTGTATGTAATAAAAAAAGGTTTCAGTGATTTATGAAGCAAAAAACCTTTTTTTATTAAAGAGAGTTATACGATTTTAGTTGTTAAAAATTTATTCAAAAGTTAATCGAAAAATATATTAAAATATTGAATTTGATTCTACTCAACATAAAGAAGAATTTTAGTACATAATTGATAACATAGATTAAATATAAAATAAACTAGTATTTGTGTTCAAAGGTATGATATATTGTTAGTACATAATAACAGGGAATATAAAAAACAAAAATGCTTACATTTTCATAATCTGAACAGTTTCCAGGACAGACGCATTTGATTTTTCCAACGCTTTCCATCTCACAAATCCCGTAGAAATCGCATTTGTTTTCTTCGCATGTTTCTGAAAACAAAGAAATAAAATGTAAGCCCAACTTAACCCTCAATTGGCAATTCGATTCTGGAAATCGACTCAATGCGATTATATTTCACGTAAACAACCTCACTTGTGACCGAGTATTGGGTAATATTGAATGTAGGCGGTATGATTACATACTATTTATTTGTATAGTTAGAGATTTGAACAAAAATTCATTTGTGCTCGCCAGTAGGTAAAAAGCAGCCAACAACGTATCGTGTACTGAAATACGAGTAAAACAACTTTGATTTATTTGAGTCGAGCATTAGGTATACAGTTTCGGTAATTTCTGTATTTTTTGTACACCGATTAAAAATATACAATAAATATGCCCCTTGCTTTGCTGAAACGAAATTACACGCAGTAATTCAGTTTACAATGTTCTTGATATTTTTAATGATTACTCGAAAGAAAAATGTCGCGTGCTATGTGATATCCAGACTCGTTTAATCTTTATTTGGGACACAAAACGACCTTAATTTATTCACTAACAGAAAGGTCGGAGAACACAATTTTGGGAATTCTTCTATTGTATTTAATTAATTAATTGGAAAATTGATATTCGTCTACAGTTTTTTGAATCCCATTTATGTAATTTACTTCACATTTTTTTGCTTCTTTTACTCATTTTAGAACAAGTGAGTCGAGACCAAAAAGCTTATTCACTTTACTATTTTCTCAATATTCGTTTTATTGTTTTAAATTTGATAAAAAAAGATTTATGGAAAAGAGTTTCACATGATATATGCTCTTAGAGAATTTAATTTTACGTTTACAATTGAAAAATTGAAAAAATAACATTGCTCCTTATCCAATGTGCCAAAAGGATTATTCATTTTATTTTATAGCTATTTTATATATTATTTCAAACATTATATTTTTATAAATGAATTATATTTATATGAATTTAATTTTAAATTTTAAGTTCAAATGCTGGAAACAGATATATGTACCCTTGTAATAAAATAACATGACATGTGAATTCCCATAAATTAGTAAAACAAAATAAATGTATTTTTATGAATATTGTTACACTTTCAATAACCTAGACAAACATTTTTTGTTTTTATTTGAAACTGAACAAAGCATATTCCCGATCAAATTAATTTCGATTGTATCCATTTTTTTTGAAAGTCACGTAGTATGTTTATTATATGTTTTTAATGGGCTTTGGTATTTATTCTTAGCTATCTTGATTTATAAATTCGTCTATTCGTATCTATATCCGTATTTATATCGCATTAAATTATAAAGATAAACAGAATAACTTTTATATTCATAGTATATAAAATCATTCCAACAAAGAAAATTTCATCTAGTTAGTGGTTTTTTTTACTTTCCTGGTTGAAAACGTATTTTCATTCTTATAAAAAATATTGAAGTTAGCACTTTTTTTAAAATACAAATAATGTTTTTCTGAAAGTGATTATTTTTTACCTATTACAAATATATACTTTTGATGTACGCACTATAGAAGTACAACCGAAAAGGTCGTTTTCAAAAGAGGGTTTTCAATAAAACTTTTAGTTAAATAAGCGGTTTTGAGACTTAACAAAGAATAATCTTATTTTAAGTTAAATTACATTTCCATAAATTTTATATATATCACCACTACGTTTCAAATACGTTCAAAAATTTAAATAATACACATGTATTTTGTAGTGTGTGCATCTTTTCGATTATTTGCGACGTGTGTAGATGCCTTAAAATCACATTCCAATACAATGAAACACTCGTTTTCACCATTACAAAAACCATTACAAGTCCCATTTTTGTGTGGTAGTTATCTCATTTACAATAACGTATTATTTTTATTTTTGATCATTTTCTAGTCCGTTTTGCAAAAAATTGACTGCACCAATCAAAAAAAATTAAATACAAAAAGTTTGATACATCCCTTCTTCCGAACAGAATATTTTTTTAATTTCTTATAAATTTACTATTTTTTAATTAATTTAATTTTTTCTAAATTAATTAAATGACACGATTGGACTGCCTCTGGTGTCTGGTTGGCACACCAGAAACAGTCCATTACCTGGCGAAATCGTGTCATTTAATTAATTCGAAAGTTGTCTATATCGAAAGTTGATTTTTTTACAGAGTATTGAAAAAACTATAAATTATATATATATATTTTTTTAAATTTAATTTACGTCCATTTTCAGGGTAAAATAAAATCTTGAAGATGTTGAAAAATTGGATAAAATGACGACTTTCAAAACCAAAGTTTGTAAAAGTTTTTTTTTTTTTAATTTTAAAACTAATCCCAACAGGAGTATAATTAATCAATTCCAATTGAAAAAAAGAGTCATAAATGTATGTATTACTCACGATTTTTGGTACTGTGGGCTCGATAAATTGTTTTTTGATATGTATCAATTGCAAATGATAATGAAATGAAATTTAATACTATATTTTGTAACACTAACTCCGTGCATTGTTTCTACTTAATATTTTATCGTAGTGCCAATTAAAAGGCTGGAAGCAACTGCCTTAAGTGATTATTTATTTTAGGTGTTTTTTTTTGTGGTTTTGTCTAAAATGTAGAACGCTCTTGGGTAGCTGCAAGTATTGGGTGTATAGTTGATGTTTGTGGGCAGTGGGGAGTGGGCAGGGTGGGCAGGGGGTGGGCGGGGTGGTACTGACCGCACGTGCCGTTGTAGAGCACGGCGAGCACGGCGAGCGCGTCGCCGCGGCCCTCCCCGGCGGCCTCGCAGGCTCGCGCGCGCAGCCTGCACGCGCTGGCGTAGGTTCGGCCGTCGCTGCCGCAGACCGGCTCCAGCTGGGCGCCGCAGCGCGGGCACGAGCACACGGGCCGGCCCTCGCGCGCCTCGCACTCGCCCCCGCCGCGGCACGTGTGGTTCGTGCAGGGCCCGGCCGTGCCTGAGGAATTCAAATATACAACAACTGTTACATATAGGAATGTTTTCAATATTTTTGACAGAGAGTACTCGGTGTTATTCAATTTTAATATTTTGAATAAAATACTTCTGTGATATCTTATTGATTTTCGTGAAGACCGTCTCACATGAAGTACAAGAAAATTGATTAAAGATTATAGGATATGATTGTTAAAAATTCTTGCTTAGTACCAGTATGATTGGTAATGCACCGGCCATGAAAGCTTGGGGATGTGGGTTCTCAATTCCCACACAAATCACGATGATATTTTTCTAAGAGTTTCTTTAATCAATTTTCAATTTTTGAAAAAATGTACTTAATCACTACTTCTGTGATTTTTCCACATTCTTCCTCAACCTTTTCAGTTGGCATTATCAAAAGAAGTGAGGATTTTTAAATAACATGCAAGCAAGTTAACAATTGCTTAAGTGCGATGTAATGATTATCGGGAATTCTATATGGAGTAATTGCAATTATTTATTGCTAATATATATTTTAAATGGTAGTTTGGTGTGTAGCAACATTTATTTTATGTTCCTTTATTTAAGGAATACGCATTTTTCACCCCTTGGGGTCCATTTTTTATACACAAGGCTCGAATTTTTTTTTTTTTAATATTTTCTATGTACTTATATAATAACAGGTAATATTTAAATAAATGCCTAGAACAACAAAAAATATAAATTTCAATGTAATTTTGAGGTTCAAAGTTACCTCATATTTGTTAAAATAAATATTTTATGTCCGCAAACATATTAGAATCAATATATTTTCTTGGATAAGTTGATTATACTCGTTTCGCATTGTAAAAATGAGAAGGACAAAAATTTAAAAATATCTCTGTAGTGCAAATATCATCTCACCATCTAATTTATTCTAACTTTATTATTATTAAGAAATAAGAAATTGTGAGTTATCTGTGTTGTATATTTTTTTTATAAAACCATCTTAGTTATTAATTTTCCCTTTAGATTAAGCTACACGCAACTTTTGCGTGGTCTGAGGGTAGGTTTGAAAATAAGCGCGCTTATATCTCTTAAAAAAGACGGAATACCATATTTTATCCGAAAAAAATTCAGGAAAGTGACTTTAAAATACATACATTTTTATTTATAATGTTTTTCCTGAAATTGTTAGCAATAAAACATTGTAATACATTTTTGATAAAAAAAAAACGCAAAGCCACCAAGTTCCTAAAAATTCCTAAGTTCCTAAATTCCAAGTTCCTAAAAACTAGCGTTATTCATTTTTTTCTGATAAAACTTAGTGAATAAACACAAATGATCATCTAATACCATCTTAAATTGGGATAAGAGAATACATATTTCATATATTTTTGTGTTTGGTGTGTTAAAATAATGTGTGTTTCATGCAGAAAATAAGTTTTCTTCAACAGTTGTTAATCATTTACCTCGGTACCTTAAATAATCAATTATTAGTACGTGATATAAATCAACATATTGTTATGAAGTTGGTCCTGATTAAAGCACCAGAAAGTGTTAACTTGTGTATATTACCCACAAAATAAACAAGCCAAATTTATTGCCTTGCTAGTTTTCTGACAGCGTATCGTTAATATTACGTTTGTACTTACGATATATCACGCACTTTCTCCACTCATTATAATCGATCTGTATTGCTGGGATACCTATTCTTCACATCATTGATAAGATTGGCTTTTGTGTGTATACTGAGACTTTTCTCTACACCGACTAGAAAAAAAACCCGTAAATAAATCCTCTTATGTTCACTTCATAGCATTCTCTTGAATTTATTAGACCGCAATGTAAGATCATACTTAATATTACAACTTTCCGAAAGAATGCGTTTTATTTTGTAAAATATATATATAAAAAAAGTAATTTACGTAAAAGAACTTCACAAACAAAAGGTTTTATAAATAATTTTTCTTTTTTACAACTACGTATACTACATAAAACACACAACTTTTCACTGCCTCAAATAACAAAAAAAGGTAATAGATACACTTCACATATATCTAGCGATTTTATTATTATTAAAGAGAGATAATACTGTATTTTTTCCGCCTGGCTATCGTGACCTTGTCTAGATTAATATAAAATTCAGTAAGATAAACTACTTTTTTAAATATAAGTATTAAAAAATACACATATAAAAGTACTCGGGTGGGGAAGTTTGAATATTTAATAATTTGCCGATATACTGTGAAACATTTTTTTAAAAAACCTCTTGTGGAACAAATACTTATATTTTCTAAACTGGGTATGAAAAACGCCTCAATTGTATAAATAAATACTATCGCAGACTGAGAAAAAAATTGGAAACTTTTTCATAAAAATAAGAATAAATATAAATCGCAAGAGAAAAAATGTATGAAATTTGTCTTTTCTCGTGAAGAGATTTGGAAAACACACATTAACTAGCGTGATAATGGATAAACCACTCAATCTGTTGATAGATATAAACCTTGTATCAGAGAAAAAGCATCTAAGAGTTGTTTCTAGAATTTATTTTTATGAATTGTGAATTGCGAGAGAAAACGGTTGAACCATAAAATGGCAGCCTTTGTGAACAGTTGGTTTCCCCAAAACATTAACAGTGACCATGAAGTCCAATATGAAAACTGCGAACTCGCCTCGCTTTTCACATCCCCTGTGATGGTTCGGTTACTTCCTTTGTCATCATCAGTGTTCATGTCACAGAGTGTACTGCGGCTCACAGCGTCAGCATCTGCCTAAATCAACGCCTATCACACATTGGGGCAATATCATTCTCGCACATTTATATAAACTAGATTGACAATCATTTCAAATATATTTAAATAGAAAGTATGATTAATTGGTGTATAAACAATGTTCTGTATTCTTTACAAGATAAATTTGGAAAGACCAATAATCGAAAATGACTTATGAATTATTGAAACCCTTTATTTGGAGCTTATAAGAATACCGTTACAGTATATTTTACTCAAATAGTTTATATTAATATAATTTTATGTTTATTATTTGAGTTGTATTGAACTGCACAACATACTTTAAATATTTAAAATTAATCAATAACAGTGCTGCTTTTTTGAGATATCCTGAAAAGTTGTCCCAAATTGTGAATAGTGAAAGACTTTGCTGGCGCCAGTAACTAGAATAACGCGTTTCCACAATTACATTTCAGCCGTTTTTAACATTCGATGAAATAAAGAGGCATTGTAAAAAAGCCTAAGTCATTACTTTTAAGACCATCCAAGTTTTATTATGTATGGAAGCAACAGTTCTTAATATGCCTGGGCATGCGCGACTCTAAATGTGTGATCTCTAGTATTTTAAAGGGAAATAGTTGAGAATGTCTAGCATTATAAAACAATGTAATTGATATTAGAAGGAAACCAATAAACAAAGTTTTACGAGATATTTATGATGAATTTAATAGTAGAAATAATCTATAATGTAATTTAATACACATTAACTTAATTTGATGTTTTCAGGGTATTTCCTTTAATAAACTCTGAATGAAAATCATTTGATATTACAAAATAGAGCGATATTTTGTAAATAACAGGAAACATCAAAAATAAATTTTAATCTATGGCGTTAATGTTCTTTCAAATATTGAAATATTTATCTTTAGGAAAAATAAATTATGTCAAGTTTTATAGCAGCAACGACCTCTTATCGCGGGAGTTATAAACCAGATTTGAAGTAAAATAAAGATTGCGTTGTTACATTGTATGGACGCACGATGATTTTATTGCAGTACATCAAGTCAACTATGTTTCTAAATTGAAATTCTTGCTACCGGAGTGGAATTTAAAGCCAAGACATAAATTATTAGATACAATAAAATGTAATTTAATGAAGAGTTAACCTTTAACTTAAAACAAATTTTGACCAAAAATAACAAGGTGTATTTATCTTAAATGAGTTTTTTTTTACGATAAATTGTTTTTGTGATTTCATACTTAAGTTTAAAAAAAATGAAGATTGTTTACTTTAAAATATTTCAATAAACACACTTTGTTTGATGTATTTATTGGTTGTTGTCGTAAATCAAGGCTTATAATAAAACATGTTAAATTAAATATTTTAACCATTACCTTATAAAAATAAATAAATAATAAAACGCGAGTTATCACAGATGAATCGTGCCTCATAAAGGGTTAAGGAAAATTAAATCAACGATAAAAAATATTTTTAATAATTGGATCGTGCTTCCCAACAAGAAAAATATATCAAATTGAAGATTTCTTTGCCATAAAATGCGTCATTAAATTCTAAATGTGCTGTAAAAATTTGCATATAAATTTGTTTTTATTTTTTATACTTCAGCTGCTCACACCGACTGCCGCGGAAACTTTTCAAACTGTTGAATCGCAATACAGAGGATACTTTAAACATTTCCCTTAATGTTTTTAAAAATAAATTTATTGAATGGACTACAAATATAACAAAGAAATATATATATAAATACATGTACGGAAAAACCCTTTAGTGCATATTCAGGCTTGATTTATATGCAAATATGCCCATTTCAATGTTAAAAGTGAAAGCGAAACGGCGGATACATTTTTGAAGCTTGGGTATTTTATTGGTTCGATAGTGCGGAATATATCACCAGCCAGCAAAGAACAACTGTTTTCAACGTGCGCGCTGAATAATTGAGAGCTCAAACGCCTCCCCACCTGGGCGCATTGGGACATTATTCGACAAAAAGCAGTTTGTTTTTATTTTATGACAATTTCAGAGGCCGCCCATTGTCGTCAGCCATTGTTTGGGAGTGTCGCACAAACGGATTCAATATTTATGACCATGGATGGAAAAGTATTCGACATCACTTATTTATAAAAAAAAATGAGAATTTCAATACCATACCGGATGAATACGTGACTATCAATTGCTTATTCGGAAATCGCGCAACCTTTGAATTAATTTCTTGTACAGAACCTGAAAGTTTTCAACTGATTTCTCATAACTTATAATTTAGATTATTCTAGGACGAGAACTGGGTGAGAACAAAAGTTATTTTCTTTGTTAATGAATTGAACTTTTCATTCTTGGTATAACAGCGTGTAAACAAATACTAACTAGGTGATAAGTATGTATCTTATTTTACTACGTACAATGTCTCAAACTTATTTGTAAAACAACGACTGTTTATACCGAAACAACTATTTGAAATACAGAAGTGAGGATTTAATAAGGAATTAAAATATTACTAATTATGATTTACAAACATTATGATAATGGTAATTGAACAATGGATTTAGAAACAAAAACGAATTGAAATACTATTACACAATATTTCATTTAGATTTTCATAGACCTTGTGTCATGCGAACACGATACGAAAACATTCACAGGAAAGCGGGTTGTCTTACGTTACACTTACATTCCCCGCTCTCACCCCAACCCTTAGTATCTTACAAATAATTGACGAATCTTCGAGATGTCAGGCTGACATCTTGTTACTTCCCTTTCGACGTAAATAGCTATCTCTCCGAGTTTAAGAGAATTTGTTGTTTGGAATTGCGTTAAAGTTTGCGTAATGTTGTTAATGTCACTGTTCACTTTGGAGGCACGATATTCTCAAGTGATAAAATTGTTAATTTTGTTGAATGACAACGAGTTCGGGTGTAAGTGAAAAGATATACGTGATTTAGGAAAATGTTGTCACAAACACTTTAGAAGTAAAAAAACAATCTAAACATTTAAAATTAATCGTATTTTTACGACTTAAGGTAAAAATAATTCAAGTGAATATTGTTTTTTACTTGATTTTGCTATAATCGTCCAAGAACTTGCTAATAGATTTATTTTTTAACTTTTCTAAAAATTTATTGATTTTATAACGTTTTTACAATATACCATGATTTTTAGATGATAATTTCACTTAAGGGATAATTAACAAATAAATACCAAATTTACCACAGTATTAAAGATATTTTAATAAAATCTGAAAATTTTTTTTTTTTTTTCAGATATCTTAATTTTTTATTACTTTAAATATGGAGAATTTTCATCATATTACATAAGCCAACAATGAAAATGAACGAAATATGATAATAACGTTAGATCCTATCAACCTTTGTATGTTATGTTTTCTCCAAATATTCAAAATAATTACGCCAACAAAGATATTACTGGTAACGTGCTATTCAATGTTAATCTGCTTCCACGATTAAATAATAAAGATGGTGTATAAAACGTTATAAATATACATTGCTATATTCAAATTAACATGTACGTTTTTTATATCATGATATGAAGTAAGGTACAGGTATTCTATTTGTGGACTTAACTTTTTATAGCGTGCAAATATTTTTTTAAGGATTAAATTCGAGTATTTCTGTTTGACAACAGAAATAAATTTGATGTATTGAATGTAAGCGGTCACCTTGTAGAAATAAAAATTGTACGATTTTATAAATAAAAGTACGTTTTGAGTCTAACGTTTTAAATATAGCATAAACATGATCACACTCAAATTGTACATATTTGATATGAAATAAAATTGAGATATATATGATTTTACCTGCGCTCGATAATAGTATCATTTATTTTCTGAAACTAAAAGCATTCAGACAAACTGACATCACAAAGTTACAAAATTATTTCATTTATAGCATCCACGAGTATAACATAAGTGTGTACTAGAAACACACCGTCGTTTGTGGTTGGAAAAGATTGCTTGCTTATTTAGCAGGTACGGGGAATGCATATTGTGCTTTAAGGGAGCTGAAGCTTCCAACTGAGCGGTCTCATTTACGTCCCACCTTGATACCCGATATGATCCCGTGTAGAGCTACATAAAGGCATTGGCTGAATGCTCTGTAATTCAATATAACCCGCGCCGGGTGCAGTACGAAGTAATTGTTCGGCCTGTTAATGTAAACAACAGTACGGTCGTTGCTTACAATTCGTTTCCAAATATTGAATGCAAAGTGTTTTCCTGCATTATCCCGCTGTTGTTATTGCGAATAATAACACCACTACAAGAGACTCGTTTTCCTGTTTCAACAACCGATGCTTGAAATACACACTTTTTATTTCCAACTAAAATGAAAAAGACAGCCGCGATTTTTGGAACGAACAGACTTTTGCACGTTAGGGGTATTTTTAAAACAGCCGAGTGTGCAAATGTCATTGCTTTTTTTTTCAGTGTTAGTTCATTGCTGATGTATCACGGGAAGGGTAGAAAAAAAATGTGAAAAGTTACTTTCTCAACAAACGAAAACTGGTTCACTAGCATAAACCCTATTAATCGATAAATATATTTTATTTTTAAAATCTTACTTGTTTTGTTCATCTTGTCGTGGGAAAAAAACAATGTTATTTATAATCGTAAAACTCATAAAATAATAAATTGAAAAATTTAATTTTACACGTTTAATTAGATTAACTGATCCTTATATCTCAAAGAACGGAGTATAATATACAAAGCCCCTTTAGATAATGAAAATAAAGTACGACTGTTTCTGATGGGTCTGAACATATCAGATCGGTAAACAACCTGAGCAGTGTCTATCAGGGTACTTAGAGAAAATCAGCACAATACAAATGCGGTCAGCACACTTAAGATACAGCGCGACTGACAGAACACTTGTTAAATTACAACTTTATATAATCGATCAATTCAATCCATTCAATGTAACATTTATATAATGCCGCAGAAAAGGTAAAATTATACTGAAATGCATGATTAAACCTAAAGTGTTGAATGTTGTTATATAGAATTTCTACCGTTATACATATGAAAAAAACATGTGTAGAATTTTTTGTGATTTTTCAAATTTTTGTTGGTTTATGCGATAATTTCGTCAACTTTCTAGGATGACATCTACAATCAGAATGTATGAGAATATGCAGGAAATTGGTGCAATTAGTCACATAAACAAATAAAAACTCAGAGGATCTGTTAAGTAAATGTGTATACACCGCAGGAGCACTGTACCATGGCCTAGGTGTTGCGTGTAGTGTAGTCAGGTAAGAAAGGGGGTCGAGTACTAACCGCAGGCGCCGTGGTGCGCGAGGCGCGGGGCCCTCCCGGCCAGGCAGGCGTGGCGGCGCAAGTGGCAGGCGCTGGGGTGAGTGCGACCGTCGGCGCCGCACACGGGCCGCAAGAGCGCCTCGCACTCGGGGCCGCAGCCGCACTGCGCCACGCCCGCGCGCCCGATCCAGCACTGCTCGCCCGCCGCGCACTGCACGTTGGAGCACGGGTTCATCCCTGGAACACAAGCCACGTGTTCAAATACAATAATTCATATGTTCAATTTTTATAATATTTAGTACACAAGTAGAAAACACAGGGATCGTAAGCAAGTAGTAAGAAGCATTCAGTACATTCAGACATGCCTTCAGTTGTCAACATTTAGCCCAGAAAACCTGCACTGGGGAGTGTTTTTACATATGAAAGATTGTCTTTTTTGGGCCTGGAGAAAATTTATAAGTTTAACAAAAAATGGGAATTCGACCGCAAGCATGCTTGCCAATGGACTGCTGAGTTTTTTGTTGTTGTTGGTAAATATTCTCGATAAAATGGCAAAAGAAAGACGCGTTATAGAAACTGGTCGATGATATGCCAGATTTATAACAAGATGACAAAGTATCAAAATATATACTGGCTGTATGGAACGTTCTAGTAATAGTTATATAATCACTATAGATATTATTTATTTATAATATAAGATTATATTTTTTTGATTGTATTTAAAACATGATAACTTTAATGAAAATAGTTAAAACCTGTAAGCTATTCAAAATTAACTTATTCATTGAATATTGCTATTGTATTTCCACACTGTAATCTAATTTTAAAATCAAACATTTATACCGCCGCGAAGCTTATACCGAAAAATACAAACTGCAGGGTAAACAGAATGCATACTAAATTTTTCAATTTGTCAGCGTATTTGGCGCGGAGGGTAATCTGTTTTCCCCTACAGATTAAAGGCAAAAGTTTTTTATCGCCCCTGCGGCGCTCGCGGGTGCACGCGCCCCGAGCCGAATAAAAAGAAACAAGACAAAGCGACCCCCAAACCTATACTAGATCGGAAACTTTCAAGTGTTGTCGTTTAATTCACGGCATGGCCTGTACATACCTTCGCTCCGTGGAGATAAGGTCGGTTGATTCAAAGCGTTGTCAGATAGAATCTTACTAACTTACATACAGGCAGTGCTCCCCCAGCTCAAGGATAGCGTCTAACTTCTTTGTAAAAAATGAAGTGGATTCTTACGTGGATTTTTTTTTGTATACTGTCAGCACCATCACGGTATCTCGGAGGTTGAACGTAAGATAGTTTGGATATTCTATGTAACCGAGAGTATGGCTGGGTATTAAAGCTTTGCAAATCCTCGAGTCATTTTTATATAAAACTTTGGATTAGATTTTCTTCGTACTATGTGTTGTGCTGCATTGTGTTTTGAGTCTCCCACGTTTCGATCTCGGTGCTGGAGTGCTCTTCAGGGATTTGGATTTCAGGAAGATGGAAGACTCAAAACACAATGCAGCACAACACCCAAAAACGAAATAAATGTGACATCAACTACATCCGAATTAAAATCTACGATCACAAACAACAGATTTTCTTAACAAAAATTTATCAATGTATAATAATTTAAAAATAATATGTAATTTGATTGAAAATAAAAGGGGTTTTTTATTTATTAATTTAAAAGCAATGGTGATTTAGCTGTAGTAGAATAACGAATAATAATTTATTATTCCGAATGACCCAGATAAGTTATAAATGGAGATGACAAATGCCTGATAAGCTGCAAATATTTAAATTTAAATTAATGTAACAATTCAATATATTGCATAGCAATAAAAACTACACATAACGTTATAAATCACGTAATATTATATTGTGTTCAAAACCAAATCTCTTTGTACCTTTTCACGAGTACCAGATCTCTGAGCAAAATTTTTTATATGAAATTATAAGGCATTGCAGCAAAAAAAACACAGTGTGCTACATATTCCACTCTTATATTATATATTTTTATATGTTTGAATTGAAGTGACAATTATTGTATCATCAATATTTTAAAACATCTTCGATTTCATTTAAATTTTACTAACGTTAAATTCAGTTAGTATTTAATTTTACTTATACTATTATGAATATTTAAGTTCCTGTTCTTTGACTATGTTTATTACATAAAGTACGACCGTACATAACCTCTATTCGCAAGAAATAGTTTGTACCTCTAATAGAACTGCAGATCTTTACCTTAAACATTAAATAAACAACTCGGTAATGATAAACCAACTAACACGCACCTTAATCTATCCACAGGTAAATCCTCTACGCTTGTGTGGTACCTTCAAAAGGTCAGTTTGGAGCTCCAAAGGGTAGTCGTTTAACCCTAAATGTTCCGCTGGAAGACGAGGCGGAAGTAGGCTAGTTTGGGCAACATATCGCCAGTCAAAGATCGCGGCTCCAGGGAGCAGTTTAGACCCCGATCGGGATAGGAGTTTAGGGTTGTGTGTTATGAAATTACCCACAAGACTATACATGTTTGTGTATTTTGTAGTTATTATGTATTATTTATGGGGAGGAAACAGTGTTCAGGTTATGTGGCTACCAAGTGTATAACAAAGTATCTTCTTCACGTATGGATCTTTGAAAACACCGCAGTATTAACCTAATATAAGTAACACCAACAAGTTGAAATTAGACATGTATAATTGAAAAACTTTATTATGTAGCTATCAGCAAATAATTTATTAAATGAATTTCGATTCAAGATAAAAAAAAATCAGATGAATTAAATTTTGATGCACTTTTTTTCAATTGTGGATCAGTAAATTATCATTATAAGATAAATAATGACGACGCAAACGTTTAAATAAATAAAAAATAAGCATAGAAATTACATGCTGTATCTATAGACTTTTTAAAGCAGTGCGAATGTGGTTTTTTATCTTTTTTTTAAAAGAAGATATTCAATACACAATGAGCAATGAGATTCCGGAGTGTGAACACATAAAACAAAACAAAAGTCACCCAAGTATCCGGGAAATCCCCAGAATGTCACAATTTTCTTTGAGACATCAATCATTGCGATGTTTTTATTTGGCAAGCGTAACAATATATCATAGGAAACGTGAGGAACATGCAAAATACCTCGGCAGAACACTCGCCGCCTAATTCCCGGGTCCCACTAAGCGCAGCCTTATGTTTACATTTATTAAGGACTGTTTTCGCAAGACAGGTGGGCTCTTTCATCTTGATAGATATTCTTTCTTCCAAATTTATGATAAGTGCTTGGGGAAAAAACGGTTCTTTGAAATGGCTTGTTTTTGCTTTTGCGCGGCAATAATGTATTTTGATAAGAAAAATTTAATGGCACAATTTATCTCTCTGATTGTTTTTAGTGATATTTTATACAAATTTTTCCGAAAATCTCAAAAGCGGAAGGCGCTCGCAACACCTTAAGCGCGCACGCCGCTGTTTTATCTATTGATGGATGAGAACTTAAGCGAGCAGTTTGCTCGTCGTTTGCGCACAGCTCGTATTGCTTTAGCAAACACGTATGAAAGTACCCAATAATAAATTTAATAACATACGAAAACAATATGTCCTATCGCTTTTTGAAAATTAAATCGTAATATTCACAACCATAAAAGTGCTCGATTCAATATACTATCTCTTTAATACCGCGGCGACATCTTGCAGAGCACTTAGGCAGACTTAAAAGCGTAAAATGCGGAAGAGCCCCTCCGTATCGAGATAAGCAAAGCTCCATATTAACAACGACATAAAATTAAAAACAATAAAACCCGGAAGCATAATTCCGAAGCTGACGAAAAACACCGCCTCTCCTTCTCTCCCATTAAGGCGCTCGGCGGAACACAGAGGAAACATAATGTTTTATAAATAACGCGATAGCAGCATTTTGAGGGTGCTTTAAAATGAATTTGTAGGTGGATATTACAGGTTGAGTCTGCTTGCTTTGAGTGCATCTGGCTTGAATTAGTCCATTTTCGCGGGTAATGGGCCTTGGTAGTGCGGGCGCCCCGGGACAAGTTGCTGTGGACTTAATTCCTTTCAACACTACATTAAGCTTTCAGCGCTGGCCGACGCGAGAGCTCCGGAGGTAAATTATTTCCTAAAATAACAGGTGGATTGGCGGTTTGAGATAATCAAAGATTAGATTGTTTGCTCTGTGTGCTACCGGTATCCGAAGAATCGTTAACTTACCTGCTTACACCACAAATTAACTTAGCAGAGAATATTAAAAAAAAATTGATTAACAAGTGTTTGCTTAATTAATTTTGCTGCAAAATGAAATTAAAGTTTTGCCTTTTAAAAATATTATTAAAATGGAAAATTTTAAAGCTGGTTTGAAACATTGGGTGTGTTAATTGATATTTATAATAGTATCCTTTTACCCGGATATCAAAAAAAAGCATTGTTAATAACAATTTTTTCCCAACATTTATTAAATGGGATGGGAGTAGAAAAGTTTTAATTTATATTCATCTGAACGAGATTATATGATGTAAAATATACTACAAAAAGAACTGTATTACTCTACTGAAAAAAAATTCAAACTAAGCGTTTTTTTATATTTTTACACTATGCAAAGCGTTTCGAATTATACATTACGAGAATGAGCAAATGGCATAAAGTAAAAAAAAAATATCTGAATGAAATCGATGATAGCGATCAAGTTGGCGTTGTTTACCAGAAAAGGTACATGTTTCTTACATATCTATCAAATAAGTGTATTACTCTATTTGATATAATATATAAATCAATGTCTATTTTGCTATCGACGCACGACAATGAATAATGAAGCCTTAATCCCATGCAAACTGCAGTTGTTAGGCTATCAACTTCGAGCGCTTTACAACAATACTCGAGTAGTTTGTGTTTTTAAACAAAAGCCAATCTCGACGTCTACCTTCACGATTCACTAGCACTTGTAACTTTTCTGATCAAAGTTGCGTAACACTTTTCTACACTTGTGCGTTCTGACTGGGACGCTAATATACAAGAAAATGGAAGTTTTCCTCCTTCGTTTTAACTTCAACGATTGCCGACGGTTGCTTTTATATAACCGCTTGTTGCGACAATACGACCCGAGAATTTTTTCTAAAGGCGGCGGCGTTCCTCTGCACGTAAACCAGAATGTGGGTACCGACAAGATGGAATAAAACATAAAGCTTATGTGTATGAATGTAACCCGCAAAGTTTTAAAACTCATCGGGTTGAAACCTCTACAGGACGATCCATCACCTCCTTCATAATGTTACAAATATATAACTTGTTAAAAAAACTTTATGAAAAACGTGTACAGAAAAAGTTAAAATTACATTGAGGTAGGTATCATATGATTTTTGAGTGTGAAGGCATGCCATATTTTGGAAACTTACAGAGAAATGATGGTGAATGTTAGCCCACTTCATTATCTTGTATTAAATTATTTTTTGTCATACACGAAATCGGCAATAAAAATTGTACCAATTGCTTGCTATTGATTGTTTGACGAATTTGATCGCATGAAATATATTACAGTCTATTTAATTTATCCATTTTAGTGTGCGATTTTATTTTTTCGAAGGTTTGTCTTAACACCCCACGATGTCATGTATGGGAATTAAGAATACCACTCAAAGCACATTTTACAGTGGAATTACTGAAAAAAAGTGTTATTTTTCTGGATGACGCCTCATTTACCAACAATAATGCAAAATTTGCCAAGACATTAGACAAATGTATTGCTTGACTTTCGCGTTTTGTAAATGTTTATCTTTGTACTTTTTTAGAGATCTTATATATTCATGATTCTTTTTCATTTCAATAGGTTTTTAAGTTTGAAAAATGGCTCCTAAATTAAAAAAAATTGGTGATTTTCAACTGTTATGATAAATATCTAAAAATTATTTTCATCATAAAAACTGGGTTGAAAATATTCCATGAATTTTCGTTTTTTTAAATATTATTTTCAAGGCTTTTTTTGGATTATGAGAATCGAAAAGTTAAATGAAATGCTCAAAAATAAAACGATATCTTGCAGAAAGTTGAAAGAATAATGTAACGTCTCGTGTTGGATTTGGTTGGATTAACATGCTTCAGATTTTGAGTTGAAGCTGAAAGTTCGGCTTCGTGAGCTCAGCGTGTAGTGAGACTTCATGAAAGGTTAAATATATGGACATACTTTGTATGAATAAAGTTAGCTAATGTACAAAAAGTTCCCTTTAGCTACCTGGAGGAATACATTGCTTTAAATTTTAAGCAGTTTCCTAAACTGATATCTACGAGAGACTGCACCAGCGTGGGGTCACTCACTTCAAACTTTTTTAAATCCCCAGAGAAACTTTCTCCGGGGATCTTCATTACTTAGGACTGCGAGGCTACAGAAATACCTTTTATAAATATTGACAGATATAATTTGAATGATCAAAACGTAACTAAATTTGTATAAGCACCCTAAATTTCAAATAAACATTTCCTTTTCGAATAATTATACCTGTAGCTAAACAAAGTTGTCTTTCAAATGATTATTTAAATGATTATTAATTCTGACCCTTTTCTAGAACATTTTTGAAATTATGTTTTTATTATTAGTTTATGCAAAAAGTATGATATATTATAAAATGAAATCGATCGCAATACACGCTTTTTTAAAAACATATATTAATTTATAATGATGTATTAAAACAAAACTTCCGTGTTCCAGAATAATAAATAATGACATTACAATTTTTAATTGAACATGTATGATAATATAGATTTAATATTTAATTTAAAGAATTCAACAAAATAATTATCGTGATAGAAAATTGAAAATGCGCAGACACATTCATAAATATTTCAAAAGATGGATCTCGGGCATTTGTTTTTTGAATAATATTCAGTTATCAATTTTAGAATAAACATTCATTAAAATTGTTAAATATCAAACTATATTACATCCTCTTCAAAATATTCCGGCTTGTATAAATCAACGTTCTATCACCCCGGGCCTCGCAGCCTCCGTCAGATTGAGGGGCATATTTGGTTAGGCTTGAGACCCCCAGCGGAAGTTATTTTAGTTATTTTAGTTTTATCGGGATCGGTTCAAATATATTTGCATGAAGGTTGAAGGATACGTAATTGCTTTAGAATATTTGCTGATAAACCCTGACATGAAAAGGCTGTATTGATTGTGAACCCTTTTATTTGAATTTTAAATAGTTTTTTCAATATTTTGTAAGAAGGATATATCCATAAAAAATATTTTTTCATCTATTTTTCATTGAAACATAATTGAATGTCTATCTGAAATTTGAATATTTTCTACGCATAAGTATGAATACAATCATAGCTCCAGGCTGACATCTATGTTTGTTATCGATGAATGTCGGAAAAATTGAATAAGAGAGCGAGGAAGTATATTGAATTTTTTTGTCTAGTATGTGATGTTAATAATTTTAAATTCATAATAACCCAATAAAATAAGAATTATCCAAATTTTCTTTATATAGTTGCGATGTGAATAATAATCTGATTAAGAATAAGAAATTATTGCTTTTATACAAAATAATTCTTTAAAATTTGTGATTAAATATATTTTTTAAAAACATCTTCAATATATTCCTAACTATCAGAAAAGAAAAAGTGCACTTCAAAACTATTAATTTTTATGTACATTTTTAAAATATCAAAAATACTTATAAAAGATACCCACTGACAAAGAAAATGATATGATATTACTTATGCCAATTGTGTTAAAGGTTTAATCAAGCTTATATTTAAATAGGGATATTTTTCAGCTGTTAATTTTAAAACATATCAAAATTACAGCATAAACTGTTGGTATTTTAAACCAAAAAGAATTAAAAGGCTCAAAGCTCACAGCAGCTCAAAAACATCTGAAAAAAAATATCCCAAACGACGAATAATGTTTTCAAATTTCCCCCGCAATTTTTTTATTCAAATAAGATGGATTATCATGGCTTACGCGAGTTGCGGGGACCACACAAGTAGGCGCAGCCATCGTTAAAGTGCCCGACCTAAGCCCCTGCATTGGTCTAATTTGGCCAGCCGCTTGATGTGGGATGACAGGGGCGTCAACATTTTTACTTTCTGCTCCTCTGGCTGCCATGCATTGGGCCGTTACACTAAATCCCTCTTTGGCCGGGCACCTTCACTCCGAGTCCTTCATACAGCCACCTCGCATTCGCTTTGTAGCCGGAAACGTGATACGGCAACCCTGGTCGTTGCGATTTTTTAATCCGTCAACTTTTTTAACCGGCTTGTATTTACTATGTAACGTTAAAGTTAGCGTTTTTATCTAACGAAGATTGCTATTTGTTATTGCATGAAATGGCACCAGCATGGGAACAGATTATTTAAACGTGGGAGTCAAAACCTCAAGCTACCCATAAACCAAATCGATTAATCATAAACCGTAATTTTTCTAATTGCAAAACACCACAAAAAACTTGTTACGAGTAAAAATAATATATAAAACCTTTTGATATACAAGCGTATACATTTACAAAAATACATCAGACTTAATACAGCAGTCGCTATGTTCTACATAAAATATGGATTTATACGGAATGTCTGTTCAAAGGATTTGCTAAGCAGTACAATCCTCGTAATTCTATAAAGCAAACTTTCCTGCTTCATATGTCTGGTATGTGGGGTCCTCGGTATGTTCTGTCTACTGGCGAGACAGGAGTCTCTTCACCAGCCTCCTTCTTGAGAGACTGGAGCCGGGAGACTAGTCGATCCGCACCCAAAGAACCTTTAAGCCATTCGAGTACTGGCGCGCAGCCAGTACATTTGTAGAAAATTTAAAAATAAAGCTTTTTAATTCCATTAAAATTAAGCATAAAAACTGCTAGGCTCTAATATTTTTCAATTTGATAAAAAAATTAAAAATACAAATTATCATTTCAAATATTATATTATAATCAAATACTGATGCTTTATTGAACGATGAGATAATACAAAGTAAAGAATGCTTCGCCCTTGTTTTTGTGTATTTTATATTATTCTCTCGCTGATTAATTTATAATATCTCCATATTTTAGTATATTTTCATTATATTGGATTGTAATTAGAAACCCAAAGCACATACACGTACTAGGGCTATGTTTTCTGAACAATAACCTAATTAAAAAGTACACACTGGAGTATTTTTTAAATTAACGCAAAAGCAGAATTTTTTTAGTGTTTTTTTTATTGATATTGTTTTACGCTTTTCGTTTTGCATTCGCAAAATGAGTACCTGGTAAGTGGTAATGTATTTTTAAACTAAACTAAATACTTTTACGCAAGAAGCAGCTGCTAATGTTTAATTTTTTGCTTAAAAAACAATAAATGAGTCCACATAGGCGAAGCCGGGCGCGGTCGGGCGGCTAGGCATACACTTCACAATGACTAGTGTTTTTTCATGTTCCCGCGGTAACGAGATATCCCCTACACTAGAGTTTTCCAACCTTAAACGGTGAAAAAAAATTTATTAAAAAAGTAATAGCAGACGTGTAAACATACAAGAAAAGAGATAAAATCCTTTGAATGTGAAACGGACAATGCAAGTAATTTTTTTTGATTGATGGCGTCAGTTATTTAATTAAATTAAATAAATATATATATTTTTTGTTTTATTATATTTAAACAATAAACAATTAAACGAAATATATATATGATTGATATTTAATTTTTTTAGAATGTTGAGTTATAATGTATATATGTTTTTATGTATGAATGAGTAAATATGGAACAAAATGAACAAAGAAAAAAGGCAGTTTTTACTAACCGTTATTATTATATGTTTTTTTTATGAGAAATAAAAGCTTTTTTTAAATCAAATAATATTTAAATAGAGAACATTATATTAAATTAATTTGAATAAAAAAGCGTTATTTGAGTGGCACTGAGTCACAGCACGGATTGCTACCCTTCCACTTGGAGTGCTGGAGCGAGAGAGCTGGCTGGCTGCCTCCCTCTCGCCTTTGTGAGGTTTATCGTAATGAATCGTGTAATATAACTACAGTGTCATATAATTCTCTGCAAGCGGTTGTCGTATGTATTAATGTCAAGTGCCGCATCTGCGCTGCGACGCGAGGGGACGGGACTACGTACAAGAGGACGGAAAAATTGAATCTCGTGTACTCTTTCAGTTTCAATCTAGCATTCGAAAATTTCAAAGCTTTTTTAAGGCATACACATTCGGCGTACAGTTTTAAATAATGATTTTATATTTGCAAGCAAAAGTGACCAAATATAAAAAGGTCGGGAGTAAATATTAATAAGAGAAGAATGTTTGTTAATATGGGGTATATTTATTACCAATTTAAATAAAATGAATTGTAATTGAATGGAAATTTTTATTTTTATTTTTTATCACAACGTTACAAAAATCAAATGCTTACTATGCCATTTTTAAAGTAGGGAATAGCGACTTTGTAATTAAAACATGTAAACACATAGTTAAAAATAATCAATACTGAATTTGAAAAATAATTTTTTCAAATATATTTTGAAAGAGCGTATTTAAAAATTTTGTATTTAGACGAGTATCTAACTTGTATTGAAGAAATTCAATTTGGTATTGAAGTATTTTCCAATTTTGGCTTACGAAATAGAAATGAATAATATTTTCAGTACGCAGACGTCCAACATATTCGCGTATGTCGAATTCAAATTTGAATATAAACGAAAAAACTTTTCTTTACAAGGGATTTGCAGTAATGGTTCCATTGTATTTGGAAAAAAATTATTTTTCTAATTTTGACATCGAATACATTGAAATAATAAATCGATAAAAAGGTACAATTATACTTTTTTATTAATTCTCGAAACACAAAAAAAGAAGAAGACCTTTATCTATAAAACAAGATATATTTTTTACAATAAAACTTATATATTAGATTATTAAAAATAATTAGAGAGTTAAAGAAAAAATCAATTTAGAAGATACGCACACACATACACACACACACATATATATATATATATATATATATATTGCGGTATTTATTATGAGTTTATAACTACTAAAAGTGTGTTATTGATTCAATAAGCTATAAAAACTTTTATTTGAATGTATAATATATAATTTGAATATAACTTTTTTAATTTGTTACTCGAATCAATTATACAAATGTTACACAGTGAAACTTTCTGATTTTCCAAACAACTAATAAATTCTAACAGCCATTTGGAAAAACAAAGCATACCGTGGTTATGAAGTATTAAGGGAACGCCTTGTCATTACTGTGTATAGAAATAGTATGAAATATAAAGGGTTTCCTTGGGGGTTTGTTATCTGGGCCGGCACCGAAGGTATTGTTGGGAACAGTTAGCATTCGAGTGAATTAGTTTCTTGGTGCATTGTTGCCACAGGTCCGCAATAGAATTTATTCTCCTGATAACGCCTATTCTGGCTTATACAGTCGGTTTGTTCACAAAATGGCGGGGCAATTGGGAAATTCATTGCCGTTTTAAATTTATGTTGTGGTAATACTTGAAATAGAAATAACTTTTTATCGCATTCCAAACATTTTTTCCAGCTATCAATTATCCATAATAAATGCAATCTTTTTTTAATATTATGCATATTCAATTCTCAAAGCTTTTTATTTGAAAACTGGATTATTGGTTAGTTGATTTTTTATTCTTAAGCTAATAACATGTTTAAACAAACACTGATGAAATTTTAAAGTATTGAAATGTTATAGGACAATTTTTTCATTAATGTTCATGAAACATGCAAAAATAGAAGTAACATGTTCAAGTATCATCCGTGACGTACACATTCACCCTCCATGACTGTTGTATCCACTTGAAAAATGTGCTAACGTATCATTTTTATGATACTTATGCATTTTCCGAGTCCACATATTTTTAAATTTCACACCTCCGACGAGATTTAACACTCAGGTGAGATGAATTTTTTTCGTTTGACACCTGACTTTTACGTTGACGGCTCCTATTATTATTTTAATCTCGTTGAGTGATGTATTTTTGTCATTAATTCAAATATAAATAAAAACTTGATATATTGTTTTTAATATGTAGTATGCATGAATAAAATTACTATTCAATTATTAAAGTGGATTGTAAAAAGTAAAATAGAATTGAAACTAAAAAAATGAGGACCTATTTTTAATATATAAGTTAACGTGATTTGACATATACTTTATAAAGATTGAATGAAATTGAGAAAAGGATTGAAAGAGAAAGGAAAACCTTTAAAATTTACAAATCCGAGGGTCAAAAGCATTAAATGACTCCTACCATGAATCATATTATAGCATAATTTGAATTGAAACGGAGATAACATTATCAGTTTTTTAGAACACAAATTTTTGATTAACCAATTAAATTGTATTTAACATCGAGTTTTCTACAATGATTATAAAATTGTAATTTTTTGTTGTATTATAAATTTGTTCAATAGAAGAAAATTGAATTGAAATGGAGATAATATTAACAGCCATTCAAAACACAGTTCCAGATTAACAAATATAATTGGATTTATGGGAAATAATATTAATAGAAGGAATCTCCGAGTCTTTTATGATTCCTGCCGGCATTGATTTTGAATCAATGAGCTCGAGCGCAGATGCAAAAAGCGCAGAGCGGCGCTGCCGGGCTGTTTGCGGAATAAAATTCAATGAAAGGGAAAAACTTCCATTTAACAAATAATTAAGGGTATTGGGATGCGTTTGCTTTTGGTCATTATTTTGTATGAAATCGGAACCATGTTGACGGACTCCCCGCGGTTCAATAGAAGCTAATGAACCGGAATAAAATATTATGCAGCCATTAAATTCGCCCAGTCATTGGACTGGTGCGATCGCACCGACTTCGTGGGAAACACTACGAGAAAAAATGAGAGGATTTGCATTACAAATACCAGTTTTTTTGTGCAAAATCCGTAATGTATTTGAGCTTTCGTTCCGCGTCAATGGCCGGAGCAGTTTGTTTAAATTATTTCTAGCGTTTTTTTTAGGTTTCAAGTCATGATAAATATTGCCAAAAAGTAAAAATATCCGTATATTTACTACGCTGAATGATGATGTTTACTGAGATATTACGTAGCTCTTATAAAAAAAAGTTAAAAAAAAAATCTTTATAATATACGTCTTATTTTATGGTTCCTAACATTTTTGTATCTGTTGGGCAAATAATACTATATATAAACAGAGGCTTGATTTTTTTCATTGATTTAAATATATTTATTAAAATATAGGCTTTACTGTTGTATTTTGACATAATAAAAATATATCTACGCCGCACATATTTGATGGTATCGCATAATCATTCTTATAATATTTCTCTGAAAAGCTGAAGCATTGAACGTCGATCTATCCATCAATAAGCTATTCACATAATATCATTATACCAAATTAAAAGTATAAATTTTGAAGAATTAATTCGTATGAAAATAATTTTTTTAAATCGTAATCTTTAAATACAATTTTGGGAGCTTAACTTATGTAAGATATTCGATATAGGAAATTCACTCATTATGAAGCAATACTTGTAAAAATGTTCAATCAACTATACGAATGGAGTACAATACCATCCAAACTTCAAAACACGGAAAAAAAAACATTTTATGTCTTGTATTTCAGTCGGCCGATTGTATTTTTCTGAAGCCTAGTAATAGAATTACACCTTCCCAATCATTGGATTATCTCGGCGACTATCACACTTTTCTTGTCAACTTAAATATACTCCAAGCAAAATTATTGACAGCTAAGAAAAATGAGTTAGGATAGTATAATGCCGCTGTTATCTTGCTAGTTAGTTAATGCCGAGGGGACCTCCAACTTCTCTAATAAGTGTCTCTCTTGAGTGACAAAATATTAAAGAAAATATGAAGCAGCGAGATTTTATTACGTCTCCCCCACGATCAATACTCCGTTAAGTGTTTTCTTTACAAATTTTAATGCTATTTTTTACGGAATACTTGTTAAATTTTAAATGAGAGTATTTAATGATATTTTTTTTAATAAAAATCGTTTTTTTAAAAACAGTTTTTATGGTTTTTTTAAAGGTTTTTTTATAGTTTTAAAAAAGAAAAGATTTTTTAGTACGATTAATGTTAATTATAATCAATTTTTGTTTCTCATTTTAGTAGCCATGTTATATAACAAGTTTTAGAAATGATGATACTTATCTGAGGGAGTGATTTTGTTTTAATCTCTTGAGAATATAAAACCTTCAAGAATATAAATCCAATATAGCCAAATATCTATCAGTTGTATACAAAGGAGATTAAATTTATTTTTTATAAGGTTTAAATTGCAGTTTTATATTTGTTTATAAACTTTATGTTAATTTATTGGAAATTGCACTCGCAAATTACTGTAATATAATAAAGTACGAAGCCAGTCGGTTGAATAATTAACAAAGGCACAAGTACCAATGAAGCTTTCTCTTAATCAAGTAATGGATTTTCACATTTACCTTTAAGTATTTATTAAATTTAATATTCCATAAATCTTAATTTTTTTAAAAGTTATTTATAATGAAGATAGTGTGAGGCTAACTAAGAGACTATAAGAAAATCATTATACACCTATGAGTTGATATCTATATATATAACGATATAGAATACAGAGCGTCAATCTTTTTACACGTGATATTTGTTAATTTTATGCTTTTATTTCAATAGTGTAACAAAGCATTACAACAGTTGAAGAAAGTACACTCGATTTCATCAAAAACATGTTACATAATCAGCGTACCCACACAGTTAACAATAATTTAGAGTGTGAATGGCAGATTGTGAAATGTGAATGGCTTTTATGGTATATAGAATACTCACTGAAGGGAGTTGAAATAAATTTGTAGAATATGACTTCTAATAAAATTACTATGTCAAGATGAGTTTATGAATTTTCCTCAATTGTCTTACCTGAGCTACATTTCCCCCTGTATATAATCCTCATCTGCCGACGGCTGCGGCAAGCCTCCTGCCTCAGCTCACATTCGTTGGCGTAGGTCAGACCGTCTGAACCGCAGACTGGGTCCAGGGCCAGAGGGCATGTCTCTCCACAGCGGCATACGGGAGTTCTGGTGCTGTCCAGCTGACACACCTCAGGGTCTGGACAAATATGGCCTGCGCAAGGATCTGAAAATAAACATATTTGTGGTTTAGGAACAAATCTTAAAAAAACATACACTTAAATCTAGTTTGAAAAAAAGTGCTTACAATTTCAAATAAATAATTAATTATTGCTTATAATAAATACAAACGCAAAAAAATATTCATAATTGTTAACATTACAGAATACCTAGTCATTATTGAATGTTTTAAAATATTCAGAGTTATTTCAACTAAGTATGTACGCATCTCCAAAACACACATGTACAAAAAATCACACAGTTTTGTTTTATTTTGCAATTGACTGCAAGTTTATTTAGAACAAAGAAACTTTGAGTCTTGATTAAATAATGACTGCTTTCCGAGACCAGTTTCATTAGAAGAATCCAAGTCGAGAGTGCACTTCGAATAACGGCGAATAGCTTTGTAACATTAAATGGAAGGAGCAATGATTACGCTACAGTATTTTAAACTAAAAACACCGTTCTGAAATCTCTTTACTCAGGGTATCTGCATACTACTTCTAGATGCTCGGTTCAAACACAATTAAAAACCTAGCGTTTACGCTGAAACTCTATTATTACATTCAAAATGAAGTTGTTTCATTTCAGTCTTTAAGTATGCATTAAACTTGGTAGAATATAAATTCCCCATATAATCATACAGGTACGCCGCCCTTAGCATGCACACACGGGCGGCTCACTGCGTCAGAATGGCACTAGCAAAGTTCGAAGTTTTCAGCACGCGAGTCAGAGACCGCCGCCAGGTCCTGGGCGCCGGAGGATCACTCCTTGAGCTTAGTCGCCAGCTCCAAAATTTAAGTTGTAGGAGTCGGTCGCTAATGGATGCAGCGCTTCAAAACGAGATAGAGGGATTTTCTTGAATTATTTTAGAATAGTCTCCCGTTCTTGAGAGTGAGAGCACCTATCCGATGGAAAGTTTTCAAAGAGAATCGTCTTATTTAATTAAGTTGTAATAAAGTCATATCGAATAAGAGGTATGATGCTACAAAATGCTGAACTTAAAAGAAATTGCTTTGAGAATTAAAATAATTATAAAATATTTAAAATATACAAGGAGTAAAAAATAGTAAACTTTGGTTTTATGTTTCAGAAGAAAATAATATTTTAAACAAAGCATACAATTTTCCAACAAGTAATAAACTTATGAGTACTTATTTATTCTGTTTTATAAACCTTTGAAGGATTTTTTAAAAATAATATTAACTTTTTAAAAATTAAAGATATTCAAAGCATTGAAAGAAGTAAGCGCCAATACATCATGTAAAATTCATCAACTTCTGGGCTTTTAAAAGTTCTCGGTAACCAGGTTTTTACTCTAAGCCGAAGAAAACATACAGTTATATTTAACGTACCAAGAGAAAGAGCCTTGGCATGATTTAATGCTATTTGATTTTTAAGATATTTTTCAGATTAAGCATGAACGTTGAAGTTATTGATTAACTCTACCAAATACATACAATTTCATAATAAACACACACCAATGGCTTCTTATTTTATTAAAAATTATATTACAGCTTTAATTCCTCATATATTTTAACTTAATTTGACAAATTCAGGATCTCCCGTGACTAATTAGCCTTGAACCACTCGATAAAGATTCTTCATCTAGATTGTTCCTCTAATGGCAACTCTCTGCCGACGGAAGAAAATAAAAAAAAGCTTGTTTATGAATATTTAATGGTAAAATGCATATAAATGTGCATTAATTATACGACATCCCCGGCCGGGGTGGCGAGGCAGGGTAGATAAAACTCATTTCGCCCCCGGGGCAATGAATATTGTACCTGCTTGCATGGCGGATGCGGCAAACAAGAATATCGCGACCGCACGCTGCAGCCGAAATCGGCTCTACTCTGAGGCGAAAATATCCACTCTTTACCGGCATTTTATAATTCGATTTTTTAAACCGGAAACATATTTTCCCTAAATGGATTACCCTACATACCGCAGCTCAGAGATAAAAATACAGCCTCACTAATAAGTATTACCTGCCGGGAAAACCGCTAATACCAACCGAACAAATGGCAAAATATATAATCTCTTTGAACAAAAATAAAAATCACGGTATTTCGGAATGTGGAACCCGTTTATTTTAATTAAAAAAATATTTAAAATAAAATAAAATCAGCTCTACTTTTTCGTAAATTAAACTAATGAAATTTTTATTTTAAAATATTTCGAAGTTGTTAAAGGAAACGGCCAAAGTTTTTCACGGGGTTCAATGGTTCAATAATCATATATCATTAAAACAGAATTTATAAAAAAAATCATGTCTCTTTTTCGACCAGGAAAAATAAAGCAATCTCTTTTTATTTCCATCGTCTATTTTTAAGCAAGTAATTCCGAGCTAAAAGTGTCACGCCACAAAGCATTCTCTAAAGTTATTTTTTTAAATAATTTGTTGGGTAATGAACCAATAATGTGATTGTATGCTAAGTACGAACGAATAGATTGAAATAGCTGCTTATGTGGAGACTGCATTTCCCCCTGTGTGAATGGAAAAGTCGGGCTTCCAATTAGCAGCCATCGACCGCCGCCGGTGTGAGCTCGCGAGCTCGTTCTCTCGAGGAGAATGCTTCAACAAAAGACGAACCGCAGTTCTCTGCACTCATTGATTCCGCCCAACTACTGTGAATCTTTTAGAAATGCTTTTGTCGGTGCTTTCATTATGTAGCTTCTACGGGCTTAGTTGACTGGAAGAGCCGCAATTGTGACGTCGCTCACATAATAGGATTACATTTTTTTTAAATTAATTTTTTAAGCGATTTTAAAGTTGAAATACCTCTACTATTCAATCATATGAATAATATATTAAACTTTTTGTCTTGTTAAAATAAAATAATAAAGTTTTTAATAAAATGTACGATATCTTAAGTAACTAATCTGAGTTGAAAAATCAAATAAAAAAAATGATTTTTTTTTGATATGGAAACTGCGTAAAAATGTTATTTAATTTTGTTTTATCAATAAAATAAACAACTTATTATTTTAATATATTTTAATACGTACGATTTCTTTAAATACTTATAATCTTCTTGGGTCAATGTGTTGTGTCAATTCTTTTACCTATTCAACCCGATTATCTTACCTTGCAAAATAAATAAATAAAACTGCAAATATATTTATAGGTAAATAAAACTTATTCATGAAAATAATGACATTGTTTTTTAGCATGATCACAAGAATTTTTTTTTTCGTCAACATTTTTTCCCCCGTCAACTCGAACAAGATGGATTGACTAAGCCAGAGAGATGACAGTAGTATAGTAAGGTTGTAGCGGCATGTAATGCTGTCAGAAATCAAGAATAAAAAAACATTAAATTTTCTTGCGACAACGGATAATGTGCAAAATTAAACAAAAAATACCTTGTAACTTGAATGTGTATTTTTTATTATATTACCTCAAATCAATGTTTTAAGTGATATTTCCCACACCATTAACTAAAGTGACCCCTTAGAGGTAAACCCACATCTTGAAAGCCTCAAGTCTCTATTTAGTGTAGATCGTCCTTTCCCTCAGCCACCACAGCGTCAAATTGATACAATTAATTACAGCACGTAACTAACTACATACGTTTATTCAATATTCACCTTCTGCGTATGAGGCTCTATCATATTCCGATTATCTAACAGGTTACTATTATATTCTCGGTAAAATACTTGCTATGTAGGGTATAAAACGTTTAATTATTGACGCTTTACTTTCGTGCTGTTATTTGTGGACTGAAACTACAATTGCAAAAAATTATACTTTTCGTTTTTAAATTTTCCAACCGATTTAGAGTGGAAATTTATGCGATGTTTTTTTGGTTTACATCACATAAACCAAGCTCACGTGCACACGCACACTAGGCGAGCATATGTACTTAAATTTAAACATAACCATTATCCATTAGTGGCTTAACTTGTACGTGTATACTACGAAATATTTTAAATATATAGGTATATTGATTTATGTACTTTTCTCATTATACTTGACTCATTTTAAATACACTTAGTGGTCACCATTGCTTGATATGACTGTAAAAAATCTACTTTTCATAAAATACAAAAAATATTGAAAGAAGATATGGTATGACAAAAAAACACAAGTGAGATCAATTGCATCGGTCGAGATAAACTTTCTAGGTTGAGAATGAAGTTTTGTCTAGAAGCATATCATATCCGTTGACCTTAACAATTAGGGAAACAAAATATGTAAATAATAACAAAAACAACTTCCTTGGGATGCTTAGCTCTTAACAAGTTCTTTTAGTACTAGTTATGCATGTGCGCTAGCCCTTACATGGAAATGGGATCTTGAAAATTAAAATATACTTTGCAAATAGAGCCTTATAAGTGTATGGCGATAGATATAGCTCGGGGAATGCATACATCATTGTACTAGGATAAAGATTTTGCTAGTTTGAAAATCAACTAGGTGGTATTATAAAATAGAAATGTAAAAATCCAGCGCAACCTAAAGGGAACAGGATATCCACATGGCTGGAAACTTTGCGAAGATAGCTGGAGGCTTGATGTGTGCAAAGCCTAGAAAAGAATTGTGAAAAGGTTTTGAGAACCTTACATCCAATACTTTGTGATACTTGCTGAAGATGATGTGAAAGAAAAATGATTGGAAATTATTAAAAATAGTGGTCTTTTATTTGGTGTATTAAAAACATTAACATAATATATTATTATATAAATAATATATTCTATTTATAAAATAATACTGCGATATTAAAAAAATTAAAACGGACCGCAAATCAAATAATTTAGTTAAAAATCAACTTATAAAAATATAGCAAGTAGATATTTTTATACAAACAGAATTTAACAAATTAATGTAAAAACATTATTTGATTTATAGGGATTATTTTAATATAAATATAAAATGTCAAATTTTTATTTCCAAGAAATTCTGAGAATATGTTTTATTGAATCGTTATTTTATAAACGACCATTATGGCATTGATTGATTAAATAAACCAAAAATTCTCCATACTTTTAATTATTAAATTTTTTATTCATGTATATGGTAGTATATTTGATGTCTATATTGGATAATCTTTGTGTATAAATATAGTCATGATCACTCAAAAGTCGAAGTCAATCAATCAATCACTTGTTTTTGAAAGTTGACTGACTACTGATACAGCGAGTACTAAAATAATGGATATTTTTGAAAAAAAAAACTTTAGCGTATTAGACTTGGGTAGCTGAACAAAAATAACAAATATAACACCATCAAAATATACGTTGAAATTCAAATTTAAAAATAGGCATTTATATTTAAATATTTACTTTATATTAAAGGTTTTTATATTATATTCAGCTTTGCTGGTGTAGCAGGGTGTCGCATAGCAGTGGCTGCGTTGCCAGTAGAAATAAATGTCTTGGTAAAAATAAAAGTACACATTTCTACAGAATAAAGGCAGAAATGATTCCAATAATGAATAAATAAACAAGTGGCCTTATATATTTGAACCCAAAATACAAAAAAGAAGAAGACTTAGAGGTTTAAAAATGGATGAAACCTTCTGTTCTGGTCCATTTTTGCGTAGTTCCGGTCACCCGGGATCATAGGGCGATCCATCAAATAAGAAAGGAAAGAAATATGTAGCTACGATGGATTTTCATCCCCGCGGGATTTTTGAATATTGATGAACCCTTAGTTGTTGCGTATAATATTTTCATGAAAATGGGAGCCAGGAAATGGCGCTCGCCAGCGACGGTTTGTGTTTTAATATTCAGATTGCTTTTGCTCTTTATTTAACATGGGAGGAATAAACACAATATTTCCAGAAAAAAAAGTCTACGCGCTCAGGGTACAGATGGAATTAATGTCAAGTTTGATTCGACCCGCTTTCTGCGAAATAAAAAAACTTGATATGTTTGTAAATTGACTTACTTTTAAGAACTACTATGTAAAAGAACACGGAATAAAAAAACATTTTTCTTTCACCATGCGATTAACTCTTAGTAAAAGCCTTAAATATAATGTTTCATCTTTGTTAAATTTATTTTATCATCCCACAGAAAGAAAAAAAAAGTAACGATATGTTAAGAGAAAACCCTTGTTAGAAAATGTTTCAACCCAGCAAAAAAGGCTTACTACTCTAGCTATTAAAGCCTGCTAACAGAAAACAGAATGGTACAACTAGGAAGCTACGTACCTCAATAATAAGAAAATTTAATAAAGAACTGCACTGCTGTCCGACGAGAACCAGTGGTGGCACGTTATACGAGGCTAAATTATGATAATAAATGTAAAATTATCAAGTTGTTTCATTTTACATACGGTGTATAAAAAATTACCATGAATATGAAGGAAAAATTACATAAGATGACCTGACACGTAAACTTGGTCTAATAAAATAACTGGGGGATTTGTTTACCTACGAAAACAATATAAACAAACCAAGTATTTTACAATTTAATATATTTTTGTGTAATTCTCAAAAAGTCTTAAAATAAATTGAAAAATGTTTATTCATATAATTAGAGCTAGGAAAAAACTGCGTAAAAATAAAATACAATATACATACAAAGTAAATATGGAAGCTAATGAAAAAATAGATTATTCGAAGAACAAAAATGTTTAAATACGCTTTATTGAAAAATATGTGTTTTATTGAAAGATTTAGGTCATTTGAAATAAAATAAGTCATAAACACAAAAAAAACAATAACGAATAATCAAAAAAACCATTGAAGAGTAGATATCAATATTTGATGTTCATTTTTAATTTGTTTTACTAAAAAGTGTAAAATACAGATTTTTTCAAAAAGTATCAATCGAGTGTTCGAGACATAATAATGTAGACTTGATATAATATCATGAGAGGAATACATAAAACGCGTTCTTTGGAAGCAATTAAATCTTACATAAGGATACTTAAAGCTGCAAAGTACTGCAAGGTTTCAACGTGCTCGTATTTGAAAATGTAAAATTTTGTTTCTGCAATATGAAATTTGTGTGAAAGTATGAATAATAAACGTTCTTTAAATTTTTGTGACTAAATTCCTTTATCAATTGAAGATAAATATTAAAACATTATTATTACTTTATTACTAGTTTTAAACTAAACATAAAACAAATACAGTTACGAAGCAATGTTTTGATATTGAAATGATGTCTCATGCAAATAGCAATTGATGCAATTTATTAATTTATTTTTGACTAACTGTAGTTGCGCTAAAATGCTTCATATAAAATGTAATAAATACTTCTAAATTCTTCATTTAAAAGTATAAAAAAAACAGAACATACATAATTCAGGAAGCACGTGCCGACCTGAACGAAATGGTTTACGCACCCTCCGAGGCCATTTTCCGTTCAGCACAAATATCCGCTTCCCCCCGTCCATGGCCAGCTCGCTCCAATCATAGCGCTAGATAAGGTCGCAGGACTAGGGGACTTAAATCCACTGCTACATTTTTAGTTTTCCGCTGCTCCGTGGCGATAAGAGCCCAGCCCGCCGTAGATAGACCCGACTAATTGCTTTTGTCTGGAAATTGTATCGTATCTGATCAAGTATGAACTCAACCGCCATCTTTATTTGTCGGAGACGTCCCCGTCTATCCTTTGATATCAAACTTAAAAAGTCACTCAAATTAGTTTTACGGCACTTAATTTCTTTATAAAGACGCCAGCTGGTTGATATAAGATTATCAATTAAATATTAATGTAATTAAAACTCATTTAAAAGGTTTTTATGTGTTTCTTGTAAATTATTAACCAGATGTTGTTTAATTGTTATTTTAAGGATTAGATTTCATTTAAAATTAAAAGTTAACAGCAATCGCATGTGCATGGCAATATATGGTACATATACTTATTTTGTTGCAAGGTTTACAATTAAACTAAAGTGATGACGCTAAACCACTTAGAAATCAATATATCCGGTTATGGAAATTTCTCTGAAGAGGTCCAACAGTAACTTAACAGCGACACAAGAATATCAGATACTCTCTGTAATATATAATATTCGAAGTTGAAACTAAAACAATCACGAAAAAATTTAAATTAATTACCCAAAAAAATGTTTATAAAAGAAATTATAAAAAATTACAAACAAGAAACGAAAAAATGATGTGTGAACATAAATATGATTAAATTAATTATTTGAAGAATGAGCACGTCTTTACAATACGCAACAATATAATAGCGAATATTGAAAGAAACTGTAAGCAACTACAAAAAATCATGTTTTAAGGTAAACAAGTAATTACAAATGTTATAATCACAAACTTGTCATAGAAACAAATAATCCAAATCATGCACATGTATCTATATTAAAGTTCACAATGTATTTTACCCTCGGCATTTTTATTTAAGCATGTAATATTACATAATATTCTGAGTAAGAGGCTTAAATTTAAGCATACACAAATAATCAATATGATAACATAGCAGTGATCCGGTAAGACGCTCGAGCTACCGGAATGCCTGGGAGGGTTTGGGCGAACCGCGTCTTCTCACTTGTCGATAGGCCGGCCAGAGCCAGTTAGAGCCCATAAATAGTTTCATAATGCTGAAATATCGGTATGTGAGGGGCGGCCCGAAACATTCCTCCCCGCCGGCGGGGGTTAACCTGCGCCGCCCGTAAACTCGACCCGGCTTACAATAATAAATAATCAATATATAGAATCTTGGGCCGGTAATGATTGCAAATGGGAGGATGATAGTTTTTAGTTGCGGGCTTGGATTCCACATTCGCCGAGAATATAGCTAACCTTAATTTTGCGCGTAAACCACTAATTATAATATCAATTAATTTAAATACATTAGTTTAATTTTGATATTACATTTATTAACGATAAAGAAGGGTATTTGTTCCCGAAAATATTCAGTTACTCAGAATTTGCATGACATTAAATTGCTTAAGTGTTAAACGTGATTATCGATTATAATAATAAATTAAAATTATAGACATACCAACGACATTTAATAAATATTTATAGAATTTAAGTCAGCGTATATTTTATTAAATATTAAACTGTTTAAGATCATAAAACTATTTGAAATTTGAACTAAAATTATATTTTTGTAAAATGAAAGTATATAATTTAAAAAAATGTATAAACTGTTTTACAAATGCTTTGATTTAACGTATGATTATCTTTAGCATGTACAGAAACAATTGGCGTACATGTAGCCTCTGATTGAAAGGCAATTGAAAAAAAATACAACTTTGTATGGCGCATCCGCTTTTGCGAGTCTTTTGCCTTTTAGCTGGTCGCGGACGAGCACTGAACACTGGCCTGTTCCGCTGCCCAGCAGAGCTGCTCGCCAGTCCAGTGCACCGAGTTATTAACCCGCCAACTGGAGTTCAACTATGCGGGGACTTGGTGTTATGCAAATGCCGAGAGCTCCATTGTATCGATGTTAATGAAATTCACTCCAGAATACTTTGGCGAGGAAGTTGTTAAAGGCCGTAAATTCTGACCTGGTGTGGTATTAACACTTTATAAAGTCGTTGCCGATGCTATCTATGAATATTGAGCCTTCATTTTTTTTGTTTTGCTTTCTATGGAGCTGAAATAATGCTATTGTTTTTCATTTTAGCAAACTCAATTTTTTAGCATCTCACGTAGCACAACATTTACAAAACACGATGAAAATATATTATAAAGTTTTTGGCCTGAATTTAAATTGTATTTTCAATTTTTAAATAAAAATATTGTTGTATAATAAAATGCATTGCGTTTATAATGTAAGGCAAAAGATAAGTATTATAAAATATTGCTCATTCATCTATATGATGCAATAGATTAAATTAAAATAGAGTTCGATGTCATAGTGATGGTGCAGGGAGTTCAAAAACTAAGGGCTCTCTTAAACATACACTGTGGGAAAATGCTTAAGAGGTCGCCAAGACCCACCCCGGGCTAAGTGCTAGATAGGAGAGTATATTGTTACGAGTGGATAAATTTTTCTCTGTATAAGTAAGAAAAGTGGAGACATAAAAAGATGCAACAAACAGTACCTATTGCAGAAAAAATATATAAAATATATTTACTATACTGTAAATATTAATATGGCCAAACGTTGAACTTCAAAACAGTGTTTTTTCACTATATTTATTTAATTGTACAATAATACAACTTTTGAAGCATAACAACAAAAATTGATGTGATAATGAAGGCGAAGCTTAGAAAATTGTCAGTAAAAGGAAGGCCGAACTCATCAATAATTTAAAAAATCTATTCAATGAAGAAACTGTAATGTGTGTAAAGCAGGCTGGATCTTCAACTGGATATAATATGTGAGTAAAATACAGCCTTAAGTAGATAATGATTGTCGACACGACTTACCAAACTAAGAAAAACGACTATGTTGGAAACAGTGTAATCCCCTTAATTGTATGACCTCGTTTATATAATTTTAAACAAGGTAAGTTAATTTAAATTAACTAGTTGAAGTATGAGAATTCACTGATAGTGGTTTTGAAACACATTTTTAATTTTGAAATGAAAAATGCTTAAGTTGTTGAAAACTTTGCTTGACTGATTGAGTGGCTGAATTCTGAGTTTTCATGAACCGATCCAGAAGTGAAATCTTGAAAGTTTATCCTATGGAAACATGAACTGATTATATTAAAACTCCTTAACGAGAAAAATATTTCTTCTTCAAATCAAACGGAATTTCTTTTATAAGATTATTGAACCATTTAATTTAGTCAACAAGAGAATAATAAATAATATACAAGAAATTTTTATCAATATTTCTTTTTACTTTATTGTATTTGACTATTTATAAATAGAAGAAAAAAATATTTATCTCTTAGAAATTCTTTTAAATAAATTGCAAAGAAGCACTTCGCTACAAAATTATACGCAAGTCGCTTTGAGATGTTCTATTACCTTGAAGTAAAATGCTAAGGAAACTACTTTTCATCGAAGTTATCAAACTATTCTCTACAAAGAAATAAAATTATTTTCTTTAAAAGTATACTAAACTACATTATGCGAGATTTTATGCGAATATTTTATTTAAAAAAAATCAAGAATAAAATATTAAGATCGTGTAATTTAATAAAAAGTGTTTTTGCTTAAAACGATGGAATAAAATAAAAATATTCGTACAAATAACTTACTAACAAGAAAGTCAAGAGCAAGAAGTAGCCACAGGGAGTTTGAATTTATTTACTGTAGAATATAACTCGAAAAATACGGAATTGTTCATTAAAGCATTTTTTAACGGCGGTGCTATTTTAAACGCGAAAAGAAAACAGACAATGTTTACTCAACTTCATCCAGCTTTAACAAAAAACTTATTTAAATTTCACCATCGGAGTTTCGCCGGACTTTAATGAAATTGTGTTTTAGGTACAAAGGCTTGCAGGAAGACGGTCCTTAATTGAAATGTCCCAATGCTTAATGATGTGCAATTAATTATTGATGATAAACAAGCTCAATCTAGCCAGACTAAAAAAGGTAATTTTTACTTTTGTTTGCGCCGTTAATTTTCCAAAGGCGACCGAAAGCACAGACTACATTTTTAGCTTAATGTTTTGATTTAAATTTTATTTAACCTTAACCTTTTTTGTATGAGATTTTGTTTAAATAGTAGTAGTAATTATAACTGAAAGGTTGGCGATTCTATCTCTGAAGATAAGGAAACGTTTTAAAAATTTAAAAATTTTCTTTCACTCCCAGGAAGAACTGAACCACTTTCCATAAAAACGCTCGCACATAAAGTGCGGCGGTCCAACCAGTGCGGCGACTGCTTTAAAAGACCATTAGCCGGAAGACCGAGACTTTTTTGCGGTCCCCATGAAAGTACCGCGGTTTGAGAAGCGCTGCCACCGCGAGCGGAAGATAATGCGCTTTTTTGTTTATTTAATTAAGAATAATTTCCTTGCCCGGTATTGGTTGAGTTGGGGGTGGGGGGAGGATTAGGTGGTTTTTTTTTTAATTGGAATACGCGGCCATTTTGTGTTGGTTTCTCCAGCGAGAAAACTTGCAGCCACGATTGGTTGCAGCCTTTTGGTAATCGCGGAAGCGGTGTAGTTGCATTTTTAATGTATAAAAATGCATTCCACTGCAGTAAGCACAAAATGAGCCACCTGCTTACGGTCTGTGGCAACTGAATTTTAGATATTACAAGAACACATTAGAGGAATAAAAAATTAAAACGGAATTTATTGCACCATTTCAGTATTCCCTACTTTAAAGCGACTGAAATAATAAGTCACACTATTTATTTCAATAAATAAATACATCACGACAAATTTGTTGAACTCACAACTAATGAATCTTATTTTAAATTTAATAATTTATACAAAAACACAAAAAATATTTACAAGTAACATAAGTACAAAAAATAATACGATATTGTATTTCACACAAAAAATGTTGTGATTAAATTGACAGACTGTGTCAAATTCTAAAGATATTTTTTATTCAACCGCACCCTCCAAATTGGAATTCTTTCATTTGCCTGACAATGAGTCGCCACCCTGACGAACATCTATATTTGGCAGTCAAGGAGGAAAAGTTGATAATAATTAAAATGTCAGGGAGCAGGTGTGGGCTGTGATAATAGCGGGTGGATAAAGGAAGCGGGGCTCGCTGAGAGCTGCCGAGGCGGCTGGGAGATACTGAAACCAATTATTGCTGGGACTCTTCACGAGTATTCAAGAAGAATGGTAATTATTAATTAGAAATAGACTGAGCAGATGGTACTTATATTTTAGTAGAAATAATAATGTTATTAGTAATATATACTCCCAGGTTTTCGAACATATCCCACGCAATAATTGAAAAATATTTACTCGTGTGATCTGTAATTTGTAATTATATACATACATATTTATTTTATTGAAACACAGAAATTCAGCCAAGTTAGCAAAAAATTTCAATTCATTGTCACGTCTGTGGTATATAAACATGAAAAATATTTTTACCCGTTTTTTAAAATAAAAATCAATTATTAAAACGGAGTTGAAACCGTCACACAGTGATTGAAATTAAATTTCAACGGTCCGCATGTTAACCACTCAACCACGATGCAAATTAAGAAAATTATTATATGTTATCATAAAAAGGTATGTATATAGAGTCACGTATAATAGAGATAAAAATAAACCGAGGAATTTATTACACTAGTCGATGTAAATGAATAAAATGCAATGCGCAAAAGAAACCTCGGTGGTCCGGAACTAAGATATCGCAGCCAGGGAGTCATTCTCTCTTCAAGATTTCTCTTTGGAAACTGATATTACGGAGCGAGGCATCATTTGCCAACACTTGTACACATCCGTGCGTGAAAATACGCCGGAAGTTATGCGACAAAATGTTTTCATATATCGACTGTATTGTAAACATTCTGAGTTCGCTCAGAAAAGGAATACTTTTTGTACGTGGAATACCAAGTAGACCCAGACTAACAAAACTGCATATATCTATACTGTCAAAGTGAAAAAAATCTTCTAAAAAAATTTTTTATATTACAGCTTATATGCTATACCATTTACACCTCTGGGGGTTTATTTCAGACAAAAGAAGTTATTTTAAAAAGCAGGCCGTGTATTATTTTAACAGACAGAGAAGTATTAAATAAATCTCGACTAGGTTTTCATCAGTCGAGGATAAAAATAATATTTGAAAAAAATATCCTTCATTTTCACCGCCTTCCAGCGCTTTAGGCGTCATGAATACCAATGATATTTCAAATGTACTGGTCAAAGCTGAGCGATTGTATAAAAGGGTAGTTTCTATTACGTTCCCAAAAATCTTTGAAAAAATCGTCACGCTTCATAGAAATAATTTTTTTTTCCAACTTTTTATATATATAATATTTTTTTGCAATAATTACGATAGGTTAAAGAACCTTTACAATTATACAAAAATAGCACTCAGTGTATTCTCTAGAGTTGATGACGAATACCATTTATTATATTGTCAAAAATTTAATATAAAATTACAACTCTTCGGTGCGGCGTAAATGGAAAAACCTTTCAAAATGTGCCACGTTATCATAATGTAAAAATGGCAAGGAAAAATGAAACAGGAAGCATTTAAATAACAAAAAGAATAAGTGAAATTCTGAGCTTGAAATATGTGAATTTCCAATATGACCCAGTCGGTAGCATGCCACAGAGCTTATTAAATAAAGTTGTTGCCGGGGGAGCGCGGTCCAACGGAAAAAATCTGAAAATATAATTTATGTAATCACGCCATCGATACAAAATCAAGTTAATGTTCTCGTGTACATGCACCCCTGAATAAATTACTACTGCATCGTAAACGCTGCAAATACTGAAAGATTTTTGAATTTCTAAAATATACCTGTAATGACTATAATTCAATGAAACTTCAACATCTAATTTTACTATTTTTTATGATAAAAAATATTAAAATAAAGAAATTTTTCAACATTTTATAATTTCTAATTATTTTTAAATAAAATAGAAAGCAGACTGAGGTATAAAACATCCTAAGAATTCACTTATAAAATTTTAATTTAAATTTTATAATAATCAATTTTTTTGATTTCAGATAAATTTTAATATATTTATTTAATAACAAAAGAAACTGTTTAAATTTTGATAATAACAAAAATTCTTTCAGAAGAGTTTTGTAAAAATATGATTTAAAATTTGCTTCAATCCGATCGATTTAATATTACATACACACTTTGTTAGTTTAAGAACAGTTTTCTTTCAATAAAAAGTTTCAAAAGCAAGACAACACGAAAACAAACGTATATACTTTGATGACCAATATGCTACAAGAAATAGAAAAGTCTAACCCTTTCTCGTGATTTCCCTGATGCCCTCTAAATTGCATTGATACCCGCGATCCACTGTTCATCCATTATTACGCGGCGACTTGAATATTCAATCGTCGGATTCCATTTATTGCGCTCTTCTGTAAAATACAATAAAACGAATGGTGGACCTTTCGGATTTAATTATTTTCAAATGAAACGCCTCACTAATGCATCCCCGTGCGAGCGCGCCAGACACACTTGCCGCGGAAAACTTTATTCGTTGAACGGAAAATTAAATTGTGAAATGTAATGAAAGAGAATGTGTATGGAGAGCTTATTTAATTCAATAACGTTCAAGCCGCTGCGCACAATGTATAATAAAAACCAGCGTCTGTCGCTCGTGAAATGTTCCGAACAAAAATTTACAAAAGCACTGGGCGAATACGAAATTACTCACCACAAAGTATGGAAGGATCTCACGGCTAAAATCAAAGTATTATTATAAGATTTATTTATGCACTTAATAAAGGAAATCGCAAATATTATTAGTGAGTGTTCTTTTTACTGTGATGTTTCTCTAGTAGTGCAGTAATTAATTATTTGTTAAATTATGAATTTAACTGAGTGCTGAGTTTAAAGTTAATAAATAAAACAATAAATGTGGTTCCTATTATGAACTCCGTAAACTAGATAGCATATTTTATAAATACATCAAATTGTACAAACTATTGAGGAAAAAAAACAGAAAACTATTCAAGTTTCAATATAAATTAACGCAATTAAATGTTTATCTTTTATTATAATTGTATGTACCATGCTCAATTTTGGTATATTAATTTTTACAGAACAAATAAAAACTTAATTCTAAAGATAGAAATCGATTAGGACTAATACAAAGTCATGACATTTAATCGTATTATGGTAAAATAATAAAATTGGCAATTACCTTTTGTTTGAGAAAACTTGGTTCTCAAGGAAAATAAACGACACATGTTCAGGAGATGGGAAGGGGTGAAAAATGATTGCTGCTTACGTAGGACCTTGGATTGTTGAGAAAGCCTATTTTTCTCAGGTCCTTCATTTTTACACCCTCAATAAATTTATACAAAAACCAATTATTTCTCGCCGGCTACCTCTTTAATGGTTTCAGCGTGGAGCGTGGATGTTGGATAAGGTAGTAACTCGTATGTGATGTAATTACGATTTCGGCCTATTGTGCGAAACATACGAGATTTTCTTTGATTTTCTCAGTAAGTTAATAAAACGTAGTAATTGAGATAAATAATACAGTAAGAATGTGTTTTATAAACGAGGGAATGTTATGATATTTCCGCAATACAAATAAGTAAATCATCTGAAAAATTAATTTAATGATAAATCTCAAGTACTTTTATTTATTTGATTATTTTAAATTCACGGATATTCGATACTTGTACATTAAAAATAAATGATATATTTGTGATGATTTATGGCTATTTTAATTAAACTTATACATGTTTAATGATGAATACTTATTTATATTATCAAATTTCTCAGTATTTCGATAAATTCTAAATATTATTATAATAATAACTAAATTAAAGTTAGAATTTAACAGTTTAATCCTATGAGAGTGGATATTTCAGGCCTACGCTGAATATAATAAATTAATCGAATAGATAAACAATATTAAATATTAAGTGCATTAGTATGAAGGGTCCGTGCTCGGGCCCTCCTCGTCTGGGACGGCGGACACCTGACAGGCGGAAGTAAGCTAATCTAATTTAAGGGAACCCTAATCAAGTCTCGCTTTTAAGTTACTTCAGGCCAACCAAACGCTCATAGTGGTCAAAGGGCAAGAAGCTCGAGTCCAAGAAAACGGCAATTAGTTGCCGGAATAATTATTGTTACATGAGATATCCTGTTCAAGTTTACAAGGCGAGTGCTGGAGGGGTACCCGGAAGACTACTGTGGCGAATGTGGATTTTGATTACCACAAAAGTCGCTAAGGCTTAGGGTAGATTTGCACAGACGGCAAAATTATAAGCCGGCTATTTTTCCAGTGGTGGTTATTGTGAAACAGAAATAATATGTTTTTTTAAGGTAAACATCATATAACAAATTACACCAATAAAAAGCTGTTGTAATCAAGAATTCGGTTAAAATTTATTATCAAATATTTAAAAAAAGCAGTAATAGTTTTACGAAAATATTATTCTATGCCAATGATCATATCAGGGCCAAAATATGTAGAAATGTAGACTACTTTAAAAAAAAGTGAGGATAGATTTCGTCCAATAACGTACATAAAGCGTGTTGGTGTGCATAAAACATTGCGCCTCTGAATAAAAGAGAAAGTTTATCCCTCGAGTATCAACACGAGTTATACAAGTATAACTTGCAATTTTATCAGAGTTTATCCAACAATCGTGTACGTACTGCCTACTGAGATTCAGAATGGTTTCAGATTTTATTCGATAAAGATCGAAAGCTTCCCATCAGAGGTCACGCACGGGAACAAAATGCGAATACATCTCAGTCATAAGTACATGCACACGATAAAAGATTACCAGACCATAAATACGGAGAGAGTCGGACCTGTTGTACGTGACGAAAAGGTCTATTATGCCTGTGGAAGGGATTTTACAAAAAATTATTATAATATGAAACACGTTTGCGAATATCTGATACTCAACTTGAAGAAAATACGCTTCAGTCATAATTTATGATATCTGAAGAAAACTGGATAGCCGAGGCAGAGAAAAAGAAAGGTTTTAAATAGAACGAAGGTTTGAATTGAACAAAGACGGTTAAAAAGGGTTTGGGTTGGGCCAAGGGGATGTGGAAAATTGGAATGTATTCTGATAGGGAGCTTTGTCGATGATTTGATAAAAATGAATTTAGATTTTTTATTTTAGTATATTAAAAATATTGAGTAACAAATCTTATTAAATTAAAAGCATAAAATGTTTCTAGTTATAGAATATTGTTGATACGCTCAATTAAAAGGAAATGAGTTTTTTAAATTTCAAATCTTGTTAAAAATTAATTTATGATACTATTTTATTTGCAACATTTGTTTGTTATGAATAGTTTGCTTTTTATAACCAATCAAACTATTTTCTAGACTTTTAATAAATTTTTATAATAATTTTAAAAAAAATGTATTTGTGTTATTATTATTTCATCACAAGATTTTTTTTCCCAATACGCCAGTTTTAGTAAGCTACCCGAATTCTTAAATTATTTTGTTGATATTAGGGACGAGTCATCGGTGTATAGTCTAGCAAAAGGGCAGGTTCGGTATTAAATCTCTGCAGCAGCTCATTGGAGGGGCGCGGGCGCTGGCAGGTCGGGGGCCGGGAAGGTTGTTGGATAGCCGAGGTGACAGAAAAGGCCTCTCTAAAAGGGATCTCTATCAATTTTATTGCCCCCCAGGGGAATGTTAGCCGATTGACTCCCTCTCCAGGAGGACAAGGGTGAGATTTCATTATTCGGGATATTTTTAAGTTTGCTGCCTGACCCTCGGGGCGGTTTTCGGACGGTGACCAGAGATATTTCTCATCCTGAATTTCAGCGCGTAATATTATGTCAAGTCATGTGGAATACAAATGGGTTGTTGGAATGCCTAATTGGGGTTTGTATTAACGTCTTGCGATTATGTTTCGTATTGTTTGTGAAACTCGTTATGATCCACATTATTTGACGATTGTATTTCTAATGGTGTGTTCTGTCATACATTATTTGTGTAAGTGCAAATAAATCTGGTTAAATTAAAATATATCATGTTTTAAGGCTTTATAATGAATGAATAAAAATATTTTTATCATAATTCTCCTTTTACTTTTTAATTTTAATTTCAAAAGCAGGTCACAGTATCATCTTTACGTCAAAAATAACCATAAAATATTCTAAAGCGATTAAAAGTTCACCTTTTGAATCTGAGAGAGTCGCTTTATTTACAATTAAAGCTGAATTTTTTAACAAAAAGAAACTAGGCCGGGAATAAAGACAATAGTGAAGTCATTTAAAAAAGGCAAAGAACAAGCTTCAGTAGAACTGAACAAAGAGTGAGACTTAAAAGGGGTTTATATGATTTTTTGCATATTTTAAAACAGTAGACGAAAAAGTGAATTAATAACTTTTGTTGCAATATTTTCAGACTTTGAAAAACATTTTTACTAAATTTTAAATACACTAGAGTACTTCATACTCACTATTATTATTTACAAAAAAACTTATTTGTAAACAAATATTAAAACTATTAAAGGTGTGAGTATTGAAAGAATATTTATTTATAAAAAGTAAACATATCCGTGCTTTGTGCACTAGGAAAAAAAAACTTTAAACAGACGATTAATAACATTTTTTTTTCTGTATTAATTAATGTTCAAAATAATTTTACCAAATTTAAAACAAAAAATACAACGCAAAAAATATACACATTTTTCAAATGTCAATCTGATGGAATATTGATGATTTAACAGCTTAAAATAAGCATTACCCTAAATGTATGTTTTCATGAACAAAATCGAGTTCACCATAACAAGCTTATGCCGAGTGTAATCTATTTGGTAAAAGCGGAATCTATTAGAGATGCATGTAGGGATGCTGAAAATTTCATGTAACACAATAATTGTAGCAAGTATATTAATTAATTATAATTTCAGCGGAGAGCATGAATCGCTTTTGTTAGTGTTGATCTATGAAACCCGGATTATATGCCGATTCGCATGCATTGTGAAATAAACAAATTTCGCAGACTCGATTCAACGATATAATCCGTCCTGTTTAAGGAACGAGAAAGCAGCTAATAGTGTTGTAGTGCATGAAACACATTATTTGTAATACTGTGTTTCCCAATAACCCATTTGTTTACATAACAAAATACAGTGTTTTTTTTTGATTAACAATGCTCAACATAAAAATAAAAATATTACAGTGTATGTATTGTCAAAGGAGTAAAAACACACGGAAAATATAAGGAAACTATTTCAAGCCTACAAAAATATGTAACTAGAAATGTAAAACTACACAAACAAATTTCAAAGATTTACGCCACAAGGCATCGAGATGTTTTGAGCAGATGATGTAGTTTATGATGAAAACATTGCCAAAAAGGCCGGCACCGGAAGAAATAGCAGCCAAATCAGTACATGTCTGACCAGCAATATGTAAAACATATTTATATAAACGAGTCTGGGTCTTCTGCGTCGTATTGCATAATCAAAGGAAACGCTGTGGTTTTTATCAAAACGATTCATCTCTTCTAGATGTTGGCGCAAAGAATGCAAAAAAAAATTAAATGTAAAAACAAATATTTGTGATTTCATTATAGGTTTTTATTTGTAAGGAATCGTTTTAAATCTTCACATAAATAAAGTTTGTTTTGAAAGGTAAATGTCGTATTGTAAAAAAAAACTAAGTATAAAAATATTGTTGCATTTTTAAGAATCATACTTTTACAAATACGTGGCATATTGCATAAAAGGGTGATGCATGTAAAAATAAAGCAGTGTTGGATCACTCAATCTAATTATGCACAAACGCGCAGTAGTACAGACGACTGCATCACATGTCCTACATGGATTAAATTTGCATATGTTCAAAAATGGATTTTACGACATTAGCTCCGGCACAGGACACGACGTGGTGAATAATATGTGACCCGCTGAAATATGCTAATCTCTAACGTTTTACGCGGAATTCAAATATTTTTTTCTCTGTTTCTCTACATGACACTGCAAATACTTTTTTTAATCATACATTTATTACTTTTAAAAAAATCTAAAAATATAATGTTTTTTAATCTTGAAATTACAATTCCTAAAACGAGTAGCCTCTGATATAATAATTGACGTGGGAAAGATTTTTAAATTTTAAATAGTTGATATAATAATTTGTTTTAAACATGACAAAAATAGAAATTTATAAAATTTAAGTTAATATTACGTTGTTAAATGGCCTGGCAAAATAAACATGTTATTTAGGAATAAAAATAGAGAGAACGATTAAATAATAAATAACGGAAGTTGTTTTGAAAAAAGTCTAATCTGTCTGTACACAGCATTAAAACAAATACAAAAATATAACCAGAAGTACAAAATTTAATGCAGGTGATTATTTTGCACATTTAAGGTATGCATAAGGTATATATTTACATCAAACTAAATTATTGGTATGATAACAATAAGTAAGTAAAGCTAGTTTTCAGGGTGAAATGGTATGCTATGATCATTAATAATAATAAAAATACGTGGATACTTTTTAATTTATTAATATGAATATCATAAAGTAACCCCCAACGAATAATATTTTTTCTAGGAAAAACGCTAGATAAATGTTCAAATTCCCTTGTCTGAAGTATATTAGTTTGTGAAAATGAAAACAATTACTTGTGTAAAATTTAGAGTATACCAAAAAATATCCCACTTAGACAATGAGTCATTATTTTTTATCAGAGATTTAAAAATATATGTATTCAGATTAGATTGAAGATAGAAGCAACAACTGGTAGTTTTAATATACCTGTATGAATTAAATACTTTCTTAAGATTTAATTCATTATAATTCGGCCTTAAAAACGAATACACGACTTGCTTATTATAATTTCACCAATTTCAATATACTATGAGTACTATTTAAATGCTCACATGTGAGCTGAAAGCCATAAAACGTACTCAATAAATACGAGCGGACTGAGGTGATGAAGTCACGGCACGAGGGGGAACAGATGGTGCAACTCACCGCATTTGCCGTGGTAGACGAGGGTGACGTTGAGCTGGTCCTCGCACGCGATGCGCGCCAACTCGCACGCGCCGCGGTACTCGCGCGCGTCGCTGCCGCAAGCCGTGCCCGCCGGGCGCGCCGGGCACTTGGGGCACCTGCACGCCGCGTGCCCGGCCTCCATCATGCACTGCGCGCCCCACGGGCAGTCCACGTCGCGGCACGGGTCCGACAGCTCTGAAAGACAACAAGGCAGTCAGACAAATGCTACTGTGCACACAAACCTATACCTCTATCCTCAATCGAACAGAGAACCCTTTGGATGACCTTTAAATAAAATACCATTGTTATAATAATAACTGTTGCTTGTGAATTCCTGCGTGTCTAAAGGAGTAGTGGACTTGAAATGATTGTGGATAATTGTGCTCTGGAAGTACCTTGTCGAGTTAAGGGGGGGGGGGGGGGACACGACTACTCTTGCTATTGTTTCTGCAGTCTGCTGCAGAAGGAGTATCATACCTTAACGCCACAGTTTTATAAGAAAAGGATTATATAATAATGCTATTGAACAGCAGTAATACGCAGACTTTTCCTTCTGATATAAAACTGTGGTGTGGAAGAATCCGGGGATCCACTACACTATTTTCCCACTGGCTCAGCATGACTATATTGTCAGTGAAATGGCCGCCACCCTCCTTTGAGGAGATACACTTGATGAAGATGTGAAAATTCCAATGTGAAAGGTTGGCAAAACCGATCTCCATTAAAATTAAACACGTGGAAAAATCACAAAAGCATTTTATAATTTTTTTTTAAATGGAATTCCACCGAGCTCTCACCCATATAATTTTACACTGTTTTAATTTTAATATTTGCTTTGTTGACACGTTTTATGCTAAGTTTTCTGTCAAAATTTGATAGTTTAAGGTATTTCATGTAATAGTTGTAAACGGTTTGAAGACAATACGTAACATTTAAGTTATTTAATAACACAAAATTAAGCACCGAGGCAGTGAGGCGTTTACTTTGAGACTCTTCTATCGCGTAGCAATCTGCTTCTAAATGTATAATATATAGTTTCGAAAACTAACCACAGTATCAAAAATTATCTACGTTACCTAGGAATAAGTTCTAGGTAACATTTAATATAAAGTGAATAATAGTAACTTACAATAATATAAATATTCTAATGGCACAAATATGAATCTTTGTAATATTGAAAGGTGAAATTGAAATTAGTTTGAGGTTGACAGTCAAAAAACAACTTGGTATTTGAGTATAAGTAGAAAAACGGAATAAGAGAAATATTTTTGTTGAATTTAACGGTTCGCAGAGAAGTATCATTTAAGAACTGTGGAACGTACTTGATAATAATGTCGGTATTTCAAAGGATAGCATGATAAAAATGGCGTACAAAATTCGTTTGTAGAAATAGTTGGAATAACTCGGGATCGGACCCAAGACGGTTTTACAAAATGGTGGGTAGGTATATGAGAACCTTTCTGTAAAAAAGAACTAAGGAAATTTCCTTAGATAAAATTAGAAATAAGAAAAAAAATCTCATTCAAAGGAAGTATTTATTATATAGTAAGAAGTTTTTTTTTTTAATATTATACTAAGATCGTAGGTTAGTAATATATGTTTTTAATATATATAACAACCTTCTGTTAGTTAAAGCTGGCTGTGGTGACTCAGATCATATATCCGGTTTATGCAATTCCAAGATTTCAACGGAAATTACAGTCACTATAGTATTCGGTTTATTCTACTTCTTGGGTTAACTCAACCAGAAACTAAAGAATTATAAAAAAAATATATCTGAGAAAATTATCAAACAGAAGTGTTTTCTGATGTCCTAAAAGAGAAATTTCGTGCACATAGAGTGTTCGAATAAAAATAATTATATTCAACGAAGGTTTATTTGTCAAGCCTTAGACTCATTATTTGTTGACTATCTAAATAACATTGAAAAAATCTAGAAATAAGTTATCAAATCGCATAATCAAAATAAACTGGAAAAACTTATTTTTATATTACACGGTAAGTAAACATTTATTATGTTTGTACTCGATATGCTTTAAAATCACACTTACACCAATGTACCCTAAATTATCCGTTTTAATTGAAAACGTGTTTTTGCCTGAACTGAAACATTTCCTAGTAATTTCGTTAGGAATTCGTTTGAAATTGAACATTCCATCAGGTATGCAAATGTGTGTTGGCGCGAGGTCTTTTATACCAACCAACACGTGCGCGGCCAGGGAGCTGTTCCCCGAGAGAAGGTTCTATTACCGAAGCGTTCATAGCGATTGTTAGAGACTGATGGCTTATTCTCGCTGTAGAGTTATACCGTAGTAACTGAAGCTTTCTTGTCATATAATATATTTCCATTTTATTTGCTCTAATTAAAAATATCTAGTTTCTGCGAAAATTAGCGCCTGTTTGTGTAAAGCGTATCATAATTGACGAGCCTTGAATATAATGTGTTGAAGTTTGCAAATATTTGTCTCGGCGTTCTGACGCTTCTGCCGCGCTGAACACAATCAGCGTAAACAAACCGCGCCGATGTGTGCCACGACCGGAGAAGCTCTCGTTACAAGCGCAGGCTTCCGGCCTTATTGTGTAAAAGACCTGCCCGTGAGGCCTAACAAAATTTAATATCGAGACTAACATATAAATAGTTTCAAGATGGCGGCTTCCTATTATTTCCCCGTTGAAGCTACGTACCACGTGCAGTCCCCTTTTCTTAATTATTATCTTCACTCTCCAGGAGCAATTACGGAGCGGAGTCGGCCTGGATATTTAAGTCGGCATTGTGAGTGTAAAATCCACGTCTTTGGCACTAAATCTCGCTGTGTAATGAGAGGGGACTGGATGAAGTTATTATATGGGACGACAATGACGCCTCGACTGTCGCAGAATGATAAGTGTAACTTACAAATCCAATTGCGAGGATTTTAATCCCGAGGTTTCGGGGAGATTAAGTTCTCCAGCGAATTTATTCGCGACGAGAAGTGGATCGATCGTATATTCCTGGAACTCGTAAGTTACATTTAATCTCGATCCGCAGACGGCTTTTGAGTAGTCGATAAAGAATGAATCCTCAAACGTGTCATTCGTTTCTGACAAATAACGACACAAATCGCAATTAGAATGAAATCCGATCGAAATGCGAAACAGATGAGCCGCGTAATAAATATGGCAGATAAAAGCCATTCAATGAATACCATTTATCAAATCGAACCTGGCAAATAAACAAAACTGTTTTCAATATAAAATTTCATCAAAAAGTCCAATTACGCGCGAAGAAGTGCTATACGATTAATTTTTAAAATTTAGCTTGTCCATTATTTTGGTTCGAGGACCAATTTATTGCAAAACCGTAACCGCAGTTCGCGCGGCGCGGCGCCATTCAACATATCGTAATTAATTCGGCCCGCTGAAATGCGCCGACGACGCGATTGCATTCGTTAGTGTCGACCGTTGGCTGACTCCATTGTTTGTGTTTATAAATTTGGAAAAATGATTCTCGTCCAAGGCTCCGGGCGCTTCATTTACTGCCATTATCCAGGCGACGCCCTCCAGCGCGCCGGCCGCAGAACAATGCCGACACGCCGGCAGACTCCTCTTCGTCAGCAACTGGAAATGTTCCGATGCCGCCGAGCTTCATTACGAGATCATAGAATTTAAAAAACTAATTTCTTGAAAAAAAAAAACCGTATGTGACCTTAATTCAAAAGCACAAAAACTTTGCACAAAAATAACATAAAAGGGATTGTTTCTGATAACATTTTTAATTACATTATTATCATTAAATCCGTTATCTGGATGCGGTACACATAATCTCAAGAAAAAAAGCATAAACACAGCTAGATTTCTTTTTTCGTTAAATAATTCTACCATTACCTCTATTGAAAAGGTAAGTCCATTATTTATAGTAACAGTTAAAGAGATTTATGGTTTATCAACATCTTGGAGCCGCCGCCCGTATTTCCCGGAGGTGGCTTTACTACATTGTCTAACTTTTATTAAGAAACATAACCGTCTGGCTTTTACGGGAGGAAGGATTAAAGTAAAAATATCTTAAATATAAACATGAACAATGAATGTAAAACACAGGTAGACAAGGAACTGGAGCGATGCTCGGATACGACAGGGAAGATTTTTTCCTCTGAGAATTTTTTTTTTTCAAGAAAAGGCATATTTTTTAAAGAGAAGATTTGATAAAATATATGGAAGAAATAATAAGAATTTATCATATAAAACGTAATATGTTTTCGTAGCGTCAGAGTTTTATTAAATTTATTTGAGATTTTTCTATTTACTTATGCCTCCATTTTAGGCTATAAATTTCTGTATTTTAGTACATTATATTTATAGTAATTACCCCAATACTCTTCAAGAAGTCGTTTCTCACCATTAATAGCAGAATTTAAGCTAATTGGTATTTTTTGCAATACCAACGTATTTATCATGTTTTATATTATTTATCGGCTTTTAGGAATGTAATACAGAGTATAAAATACTTAATAAGTCTATTAATAATAAATATAAAAAAAAATAACACCAATCACTATTATACAAATTTATGTGAAATGTGTATTTCTCGTGTCATAAATCACTTACTTCACAATAGTATCGAGAATCAATTATAATTTTGTTCAAGCGAGGCTTTTAGCGCAAATCGTTTAATCTGCGTGGCCGCTACCTGCCGGCGTCCGCTAAATGCCTTTGAACGATTATTCGATAAAATATCTGAAATGCCATTAAACAGATAAAAAACTCATCAATTACAAAATTGTCAGCACGCTCAGCGTAGATTTTTTAACACGCGGAGCCAGGACTCCGCATTCCTATAACAATGCGCCGATAGCAGGACGGCAGGAGGGTGAGACTCTGAACGGACAAAGCAAATTTAAACAGCGACGGGAGAGTCCAAGGAGGTAGCAGTGCGGGAGTGTGTCATTAAACCCTTCCGACGCGCGCGCTGATGATGGTATTAGAAAGGGTAGGTGGTTGTTCCGAGGCGCGCAGAACACTGCAGGGGGCTGGATATTGTTCAAGATGAAATGTTTACCTTCCATACGGGATTTTAGCAGGCCGCATTAGTGCTCGCAGGTAACATTATATTTGTAAGGGTAATCTTTAAATGCTCGAATTCCGAATATAATACCGATTCCGGAAACTAATTAGTCTTTGAAAAATAAACCAGCGCGGAAAGGTCGAATATATCTGAACAATGAAAAATAATGAACAGTGAATGGTTTGCTTCAGGCTTTATAATTTTGCCATTCTCGTAATGGACTTTTTTAGCACTTTGAAAATTGATGTTGTAAATTTTCAAATACGTTATCACTATCGTCTATCAAAGACGAACCGCAAAAAAAATATATCCAAAATCTATTATGTACATTCCTTAAAACTCAAATATAGTAACGTATTCAGTTTACTAACCGTAAAGTATTTAACAAAAAATAAATGAATACTTTCTTTATAAAATATTTCTATAAAGCATATAGTACATAAATTACATTGATTATTTTTTAGTAGTACAAATGAAACCATCCATCTTTTAGCAGAAAAGCCCTGGGTTAGTATAAAATGTTGTATCTTTATAAAAGGGAAAATGACAAAATAAAAATGAGCAGATACGTTGTGCAAAATATTTGGAACATAAATAGTTGAACGTAATCTTACTTTTTAAAACACGTCAAAAAAGTTGAGTTGAGTGTATTAAAAAATGCAATACGAAAAGAATGTTATGATAAACCAAAGCGCCCGAACATAAAATATAAAACCGCAACCTACTTAAAGCCTCGCTAGGCCGCGTTACTCGTAAAAAAAGTAAAAACAAAAAAGACTGCATGCAAATTGAGGCAAAAACACGGGGAAATGAGACCATAACCCATCAGCTTTAGCACAAGAATCTCATAGCCATTAGTGTCCGATGAGTTGAATAGGAAATGGCGAGGACGAATCTCTCACTGCTTTCTTTGCCAAAACCAGAAGAAAGCCAAGTTTTTTTTGCGACCAGGTGCCGTTTAGGCGTCTGCCCCCTCCCCACACCACTCGAGCTATTGCGTCTCCCTTTGGAGATTGGGGCAAAGCCGAATGTTGGCAATCTAAGCTAGCTGCAATATCAATTGAGTTGTTTCCATCGATATATTTTTATAACTTAAGTCTTTTCCCCTCAAATAAAAAAAAAACTTTAAAAATTATAATAACACACAAAAAGGGTAATCTATCTTCGTTTATCCTCGTACAAGAAAAGAAGACGTTCAGTAGGGCAGTTCAATTAAATTTCGCAAATTTTTTTAGCGCAGCCGACGCACGCGCAAAAATTTAAATGCCTTTAAATCTTTCGTCGCGCTCGTCGGGGAGAAAACCCGCCCGCGAAAGTATAATTTATCAGGCCGAAAAAGCCCGCCCACGTCACTGCCGCGACTGTCCCTTTCTTCGGGCACCTCTAAAGGCGGATAGTGTTCACGATAAGGAGGCGGTAGCAAACAGGAGAACGAGATGAAAGATAATGAAAACCATTAAGTTGGCAAGACAGAACGCTTAGAGCGGGGAAGAGTGGCGCGCGTCGCAGAAGGGTTCGCCGGCCGCGGGCATTACTTATTCATCCGGACTCCGGGCGCAACCGTATGCCGTGCTTTAGACCGCTACAATTTATGCTGCTTCCTTTGAATAAATTGTTGTTATGATGTTTTTCCTAATGTTTTTTGAGCCTTGATAACGTGTCCCTTGCGGAAACGTGAAAGTTTTATTCGCAAGCAGAACAATAAATAATCTAAAAAATAAAATATTTATCGAATGTTCCCTTATAATTTCTCAGCAATCTACCAACAAGAAAGATATCTGAGAAATTTATAAGATAAATAAAGTCATAACTTTTTTTTAAATTTTATAAAAATTTATTATTGTATATAAATTATATTTTAGAGAACCGCCTAAATTATGAAACCCATTTAGTGGATTGAAACGATAAGGAGTGAAGCGGAATGGTTTTAACCAAATGTCACAGGTCCGACTCAATAAAAGCTCACTACCAACCGCAAGCTCGACCGTCTTTTTTGCACATTAATGTCTAAAATTCGGCGTTATCGAGGCAGCGCCTTATCTAATCCTCGATCTCACGAATGTCTTACAAGATTACTTACTAAAAAGAAGACTTCAAAGATGATCTCTTCGAAAGTTTTCGCATTCTGGGTTATGAGACGACTGCTACGGTTTCCGATTAGGTTATCTTCATCAGAATGTTGCGCGATCGCCGAACAGTGATCGTCGAGTCAATCAACCCTCCGTAGACCATTAGGGGAGGCCCCCACCCCTACACTCTCACTGTCCTCGTCCTCCGATCACACAGGCGATAGAGGCGTTGCCATTGTCGATTATGAAACTTATTATCGACACCGTGAAGATGATTTGAAATTTCGCGGTACTTACCTACTATATTTGAAAAAACGATTTTCGTAATTTGTAAAACTAAAAATGAAGAAATTTACTCCCAACAATTTTGTTACTTCAAATCTTAAACGAAGAAAAGTTATTGTGAACCCAAAGAAATATATGTAATTTTTTTGGGAAAAATCAGAATAAGGCGAATATTTTCTTTTTAAATTCGAAGTTCTAACAAAAAGTTATTTACAAAAATACACTGAATTTCGATATGTTCTGTGAAAAAAAAAAATTGGTTTTACGCTCATTTAGACACTTTTCTTCTTAGAAAAAGGAGCGTTTACAAAAAGTCTTTCGAAGTATGTTTTCGAATTAGAAGTTGCAAAAGAACAAAGTCACCAACATTGTTTTAGGAAACTTTGGCGTCACCTTGTTTCAGCCATTTGTATTGTTTTCACGTAGATTTTCTTTCAACTTTTCTTTTTCTGAGAGAAGAAGATTTATATCCCTGAAAAAATAATACACCAGGTTCGTGAGTTTTGAAAGAGTCAATTACTTTTTAGAGCCATGTTAATTAAAATTCGTACGAGTAGTCTATTACAAATTAAACGTAGTAAATTGTATTGATAAATTTAAAAATCTAATATTGAGTAAACATAACTTAGAGTTTCCATTATGAAAGTAAGCTAAGATATTTGTGCAAAAGCAGTAAATTTAACGCTTTTTTTTATTAAATCAAGATACCAGGTTAATCTATAGGTCAAATACTTATCACGAATAAATGAAGCTCTTTGGTCACGCAAAAACCCACTGATTTACCACGGAGAAGATTGTGGGTAACATAGTATTTTTATTTTGTATATGCTGAAAAATACTGGGAGGCTAAAACTGATATCCGTTGTTCTTATTGTTTTTTTTAAATATTTTTTAGTTTTTTTTATATTGAAATATTTATAATTGAAAACCTATTTTCTGTCGAAATATCAATACTCTTTTAAAATTATGACTTGTAACAAAACGATTTAGCTAAAAAAAAATTTATACTAAATTATGATGGAGACATTATAAATACTTTTACCGTTGGTTTACAAATAAATTCTATTGATAATTTATCCAAAATTTAGCAGATTTGTTACCAGTCCCAAATTTTAAATTTCAAACGTCTGTAAATAAATACAATTAGACTAGGACGTTGTATGCGTTAATCCATATAAAAACATTATTTCAATAATAAGATTAGTCAGAAGTAAAAGACAAAGCACTGGATATAAACTAAATAAAGCGCATTTTTTAAAAGATTTTATCTATGAATTTATCTAAAAATTTAGAAAAATTCAGTATATTTAAATTGCTTTAATGTTCATTTAATTATGTTTCATCTTCAAAAGTCGTGCATCCAGCGGATAAGCTGCAGAAGCTTGTTATTAAAAGGAAGATGTTATGATAAGAACATTTTTTTTAAATCGAAGTTGAGATAGACAGATCGGGTGAATTCTTTTACTGTGCATTCAATGCACTCGGAATTGAGAGCAACACAAGTCTTCTCCAATTGGACAAATCTCGTCTTTTAGAGCAAAGTTCTGCTTCGGAGAGTCATGAAATATATGACGTAAACACAAAAATAACAAGCATAAAATAAAATAATATATAAAACGAAAGGTTGACTTGAAATATAAAGCCACTTAAATGGTTGACAGATTTTTTAATTTCTTTCAAATTTGTTTGTACTTTGTGACGAGGCTCAAAAAAATAAGGATTTTTTCAACGAGAGTTTCTCTAATTTATGTTTGTTAAAAATATCATATAAATTATTATTACTCCATGAACAGATTTGAATATTTTGGAGAAATGAGAAATAAAATGAAATGTGTACTAAGTAAAAGTGACAAAAGCTATGAAAATTTAAAAAATGATTACATAGGTTAATAGACTCGTAAAACTTTAGTAGACATAACACAGTTTAAGCCGAATGAAATCTCTAAAAAAAGTAAATAACGTCGCCATTAGCCAATTAACGGAAAGCAAACCGATAAAAAAAGATGGAATACTCGAAAAACACCGATCCAAACAAAAGAATATCTGTAGAAATCCGAAGGGGTTGAGTCTTACATCGACGGAATAAAGTTATTTATTTGAGCTAATAAGGAAGGGATGAAAAGGAAACGTAAATAAGAGCCGAAGTAAATCTTGAGCGGCCACCCACGTCCCGCCAGTGAATTACGAAAATCCACCGAATCCCGCGGGGTAATTCGGGGTTGAGATAATTTCCAAACACAATAGCGAGAAGACTTCGATTGAAATTTTCCGAACGATCGTGTTTTATAACGCGAGCGGGTCGCCGCGGAGATCGCTTTATCAAATAGACCCGCCGTAGTCAATAGAGCGGCCGGCCGATCGCATAAATTGCACGCCCTCATTGTTCCTATCGGCCAACCCCTCCGCGGCCCCGGCTTGTAAAATAATCGGCGAAAGTGATATATTCGCACTAAGTACTCTGTTACGATGGCGCGGCCCGCGAATATTAAGCACGTTTCAATTTTATTGCAGCGAGCAAGTCCTTTTTTAATTTTTTTTTTATTAAAAATTATAATAGCGTAAAATATAAATTTAAAGCCATAGAGTACTTTACCCGTAACATTAAAGAAAACCTATTGGAATTTTTCCCAACTTGACGCAGACCTCTCAACCTGTTATTTCTACACATATACTAAATACAAAACAAATTAAAAAAAAATTGTATTTGGTTCCACCCAAAATTCAATATACTTTCTCAAGTTCTCACATTCCAGTAAAATAAACATGGCTTCTGCGATGTACGCTGTCGTGGCTCAGAGTGTCAACACTGTGACGTCACGATTTTGCAATGTACTTGTCGGCGATTGCAGCAGTGACTGTTGAAACTATATACACGAGGAGCTTAATTTTCGTGTACTAGAGTAACCGCGAATTCAACGGGTTATGGGATTATGCTTGTTATATTTATGTTTAAAAATGTATTTGAATTCATTAAGAAACACGTTTGGAATCACCCTGTATGTCTTATTAATACCTCTAGTGTGTTAAATTATAGCAATGTGAAATTAAATAACAATTTATCAACAGGTAGCTAATTAGTCACCGTTTTGTCGTATTTGCTTGTATAATTCTAAATAAATAATTATTATCTCAGCGCTTACTATTTCAGTGTAAGAATGCTATCCGTTGCACCTGCGGTATTAATTAATATTATAATCCTGTAGCTAATCTGAAGTATATTTATATGACATATCTTAAGACAAAAGCTCTATCTTACCTTCCTACGTACATTGTTTCACAATGATAAATTGTCCTATTGTTTTTGTGAAGTACACCGAACACAAATCAAATTTATGCAAACAGTCCCGGGTTCTAGCTAAGTAATTCACTGCAAGAATGCACTTTACTAAATCATATTAGCGATGTTTTGTATTCAGATAAAATATATTGAACATTAAATTTGACGGGTAATTAAACAAAGTAATTTAGCTTGAACCCTAGAGTAAAAACAATGTTTTTAGAAATAAATTAAACCTTGATAGTTTGTCATAATAATAAAGAATAATAAGTAAATTTGGATCAATTCTGAAGAGCTAAAGAAAAAATATCGTCCAAAGCATAGTTTTTATCCAAGTATGAGTTTTTTTTTTTAGAGAAATCATTTCTTTTATTTTATGTACAATCAAAATAATCATTATTTACTGGATTTTTCTTATTATTTACACAGTAAATTTTATTATTCACAGCTTACTCAAGAGGTTTTCTAAAAAAATATTTCCAAGAGGCATTTTTAGGGGTCTTCATATTCCCTCACTCCCAAAAAAGTCATAGACCCGTCGGGTCCGCAGAGGCCACTATTCCTGGCAGGCCACACGTAAACTACGTACAAACTACTGTCCGGGCCGCATCATGTGCCAAAATGCGTCCCGCGATATTGATCCCTAGGGACACGGCTTGGCGCATTACTCAGCGGTTACGGCTATGTACGGGACTTTAGTTCATAATGCAAACCATTTAATACGACCCATTATACTATAATATGATATATGCAGAGTGGACTCGCTCGTATATCAACTTTTTATGTATTTTATTTGAGCTCCGGCTGCTGTAATGGTGGTTCTTTTTGGGAGTTGCGAACTGTTATGTGGAGAAATAAAAAAAAAAAATTTCTTAACTTCTGCTTGACTAAGTATTATTGTTTTCATAAATTAACATTTCTTTCTGACGCTTAATACTAAAATAAATTCAAAAAAATAAAAAGTTTAATATATTTATATACACACACATATATATATATACATAACATTTAATATTTTCGTGACAGAGACGTACAGCAGTGATAGTTTCGATTAGCTATTTTAAAATCTATAGTTTTAATATCATATATAGTTAATAAAAGCAATATTTTTACTTTTCACATAACTGTGCAAAGGTATGCTAAAATTTTGCGTTAATTTACTTCTGTAAATTTACATAGAACGTCTCAACTAAGGTAGCGAGCAGGTACCATGAATTTCGCCGGAGATTGTGTAAGAGATAAAGGGGCAGAATTCGATTAACCTGCGGAGCCAAAATGATTTACCCCGCCCCCCCGTTTTATGTCATTCAACCCAAGAATTTTCATCCCCGTCCCTGGGTTTATCGATGTCAAAACGGTTTTGCTTGTAAAGCTGTCGATGGTGGCCTTCGGGTCCGGAGTGTTTTGATATTTTTTTCCTTCATAGATGGACCTGCGAGTGAGGGTGTAAATGAACGACAGTCAAAAAATGACATGAAAAAAAACGTATTCAAATAGTTTTGGGCGAAAAAATTTATTTCATATATTTTTTAAATCTTTTCAAATAAGTTTTTAAAAATCTGAAAGTATTTTATTTAAAATATTATAATGGAATTCTACCAAGTATTCTCTGTCAAAAATATTGATTATTTTATCTCATGCAAATATGTTTACAAAAGTAAGATTCGTTTATTTAATTTCGTGACACGAAAAACCACAAATAAAACGTACAATATAAATTAAAATATTCTGTTGATTTTCTTTAAGTCTATTTATTCCCCCTCCGTGAATTGATAAATCCTGAACTTTGATCTATGTAATCACAAAGAGGTTCGTAGGAGAGTATAAAAGCTTCCATTCTTCATTTTCTTCAATGTAACTCCACCCCCGTGGAGGAGAATCTGAGCCACCGTTCCGATATAATCAAATAAAAACATTCTCATTCAGATTCCCAGTGCATAAAGCAAACAGCACGGGCCTCCCGACATTCGCAGTGCTGTATCACAATCCAAGTAGCCCGAGGCGCGGGTTGCGGCAAACCAGGCGCTGGAAAGCACGAGACGGACGATTGGACGAGAACCACTGTCCGAGGAAAACGAGGCTACTGATTTATCAAAACAAAAATATAATATTATAAACGAATTCCTACTTGTTATTTTGTGTCTACATAAAGCTGATATCCTGCCATAACAAACAATCAGAGGTAATCTTATTGAATACTGGCTACGTTATGTTTTGATTGGATCGGATTCAAAGCACCCCGCGGTGCTTCTATTTTAACGAAGTTAATAAAATATTTATATTATTATATTTTTAAAAAATCGCAAAAAACCAACAAAACAAAAAACCTACAAAAAATATTTTAAATTGTGATAAATTATGCTCATTACAAAAGTATTGTTACGTAATTTCTAGTTAAAAACTCAAACGGAAAAACTCCTTGTATTATATATTCATTCCTCAAATTTGTCTCATGCTATGATAAAGTACTCATTTAACACAAATTAGAGTGTGATGTTTCGTTCATTATATTAAAACATAAAATTTTGGGTCAACACCGCATTCAACTATATCATAATAAATCTGAAAAGTAATATGGGCTAATCCATTAGTACCGAACACCGCGTGGGAAGCTAAGTCCGGAATATTATGTTTTTGAAATGAAATTAAAAGTTGTTTGTGAAACAATACCGTTGGATTATTTTATGAAAAAAGTAAAGACCCTCTCTAAAAGAAATATATAACCGATTAAAAAAACTGTTTCCTTAGCATTTTTATGTCTTTTAATTTAAATTCAAATCCAACAGCTGCATTTCTTAAACAAATTGATCCCCAGAGTATTCTACAGGGTAATTTTTTTAAATTTATATTTCCACTTCTGTAAAATATTGTCTCCGATGAAATAAGAATACTGTATTAACTGGATTCAAGACCTTTTAAACATAAAAGTTATTTTTTTATTTAAAAAAATTAATACTTTCGCTGATTTAAGAAAGACATTAATTACAATGCATATTATTATTCGTTCGATATCGTTATGTGGAGTTCAATTATTTTAAAAAATATTCTGCATGGACTGTTTTTAATTACTGAATTAAAGTTTTTTTTTCATCTTTCAAATACCATTTCGTTTCTGAGAAAATACACAAAACCAATTCCATGTGTTAAAAAAGTTATATAACTCTATGAATAAATATACTTATATCCAGACTTTAAATCTCAGTTTAGAAGTATTTTGTTTATTTTATGTTAAAAATTTGTTTATACCACGTAAAGCGTTAAACAATAAAAGTTGAATATAGGTTAGACACATTTTTTCAAGCGTTATTATAAAATAACCAATTTATAAAAAAAGTCAACCATTTTAGGATCCACATATAAAGATAAATTAAATTATTTGCAGTTAAATAAATATTTAAATGACTTCTCTTTTTTTTGTAAATCAGATATGATATAATCACCACATTTTTTTAGTTTACCTCTCAAGATTTTATCTTTTAACTTAGTTTAAGGGTAAAGGAACGAAGCCGAGTGCACTGAGGGAAGGTTCTTGAAAGGTTTTTCAGTTTCTTTGTCGTCGTTTACAAGGTCGGAGCCTTATAGCCCTAAAAAAACGCAAGAAGCCGAAACTGATTGCTTCTGAAACGCAAGCGGAGGTTGTTTATCTCGTCCATAAATTAAAATATATTATGTTAGAAGTATTGATTTCACTTTTGATTTTGTATTCTTTTGTGTTGTGCCAAGTAAAGTAAAATAAACAAACAAATGTTAATGTTGATTTTTATATTGTTTTCATTGAATATAATATTACATTGAAAGGCTTACATCTTCTTGAAATACAGCGTAAAATATATTATATATTTTTCAAAGAATAAACATACAAAAAAGATATAAAAAAAAGCGGTTGAGTTATATAAACTACAATAATAAATCCACGTAATTGTGAATAAAACAATTTTGTCTCTGTCACAAGAATAATATTGGTGGGAGCTTTGTAAATAAATTATAGTAGAGACGACCGACAAAGACGTCAGAAAAGTAAGGAGGTACATTTTCTTTGACAAGAGGCGGTGAATGTCCGCCTGACCGCTTGCGCTACATGGCCGAATGTTTGCTGCGACAGTCCGCGGCGCACAGCTCAGACCGCTGAACTTATTGTTCGAGACAGCCTTTTATCCGGTGACGTCACATTCGTGCGGCGGAGCCTTATCTGCTGTTGGGTTTACCGCCGCAACTGCAGCGGGAATGAATAGCTTTATCCGGCGCGCTGTCCACGTCAAATTGCTACTGTGGCGGCCATTTTAGAAATATTTTCGTTTGAATGCTCACTTTTGAATATTGCTGTGGTCCTGGCCGCGATATTTTTTTATGGCAAAACTGCCGTGGTGGTGTGAAATTTGAATTTGGTTTATGGCGCCCTGGAGATATTAGTTTTGTGTAATAAACTTGTAAAATGGTGTTTGCTTCAAATGATATCCGGCGTTAAGCCTCGTAATTTATGATAAATTGTAAAATCTCTACGATTATAAAGCACATTTGAGTAAACTAAAGTTCACAATCTGTGTTTGTATGGAAAACTTTTGTGAGCTTCTATTATTTTAAACATGTTGAAAATAGTTTTATTGTATTATAATAAAAATTCAAAATTTATATAAACTTTTAATACGGGCGTGCATATAAAGTGCTTGAAGCCTACAGTTTGATTAATTGATTACAGAAACAATGTATTTAATTTAGTCGAATTTTCAATTTTCGTTGAACCATAAGCAAGAATGCGAGCACATCCGTCAGTGACAGGGTTCTGGTCTAGCCGGCTGGCTTTGTTTATGGAGAGGCAACAAACAAACTCAATGTAAATTGGAGTCAGTCGCAGTCAAACAAAGTCAGTGGAGTTAGCTACCGGTGTGGTGGAGCGGAAGATCCCTGACAATTTATCATCTCATCTCTGGCTCTAAGCCATTTATCATCCCCTAGCAAAGGGTGCGTCGTGCTTAGGATTTTACAAAAATATTTTAACAGAATCATGCAATCCTACGTTTGACAAAATGTGTAGTAATTTACAAACCGCTTCCATTGTTGTACCAATCAACAAGTAACAATTGTGCAGGTCATCTAAATTATTAAAAATCTTATAATTTTATGTTTTTGATAGATTGATGATTGATTACATGAAATATAATAAACCATCGAAATTAAGCCAATTAGCTTATTGATGCGAATTAATTTCATAAAGTAAGTAAATTACGGTACAAATAACTTCTTTGAAAATTACCACGGATAACATGAACATATAACAGGTTCTGAATGGTTTTTATTTACCTCATCTGCACTATAGACAAAATCATACGTTACTCTTCAAAATAATTACTTTGACATACTTGGGAAGACGAGAGAAACTCGTAAGTTCCTACAGCGTGTACCGCGTGCCGTGTGCCATGCATTGTATGTATAATAAAGCGCAGATGCTAAGGTGAGCTCGCATAAAGGAGAGTGTGGCATTTCAACTTTTCGACGGTATAATTACCGAAAACTTCAGAGAAGGATCTGGAATACTCGCCGTACTGTTTTAGAGGTTCTTTAATTTGCAAGTTTTAAGCACTTAAGCTGAAGTGATTATATCCTCTGAAGTTTGAGATTATGGACCCTTCTGCACTTCTATTGCTAATTTGTTTTTAATTTTATTATTTAATTGCGTTTAGTTTTATTAGTAATGGTTAACATTTATGTCATGATTATTTCATGAAGTTGAAATACTTTAATTAGGAGGTTTCCGTCAATAGCAAAATAATAAAAGTAATTCAATTATAAAAAAATACCAAATAGTTTACAAATGGTTTACAAATATAAACATCTATAAAAATGTTTTAACCAAAGCAAATAATGTATTATCATTCATAAAATATTAAATATGTTATTGTTAACATGTCATATATTTCAATGGGGCAAGTTACACAAATGTGTATATTCACTATCAACATAAAAGTGATTTTTTCGGATGGCTTTTTTCAAACAAACATCGCTCCATATTATTTTTTTTCACCTATGGCTCATTAAAATTTGGTACATGTTTCTAGGAGGTATCTAGATTTAAAAAAAAATATTTACTTTCATCTTTTCAATATTATTGCAAACAATGAGCATTGACAAGCGTCGTGTTATTTTACATTATTGTCGTTGGAGATGCTTGAATCGTCTAAAAATATCAGTATTTATACACTTTCGTAACAACAAGTTATTTATCTCACAGTCCAAAATTTTTGTTTTTTATTACATGTTTATGTGATATTACACGCTTTTACATTGGTATAAAAGTATATAACCATATAATCTAGCGATTGTTTGTAGAGTGATGTATTAAAGTAAATATTAAAAAAATAAAGCTCAAATATTATTTTATCCAAGTATATTAGATGTGAAAATTCAATTAAAAATCTACAAATAACATAATCACTTACGAAATTCGGTTAGGAGGCTCGATGATTTTTTCTGATAAAAAAGTGCAATATTAACATTTTGATTAAAAAATACCCCGAACTGACGAGAATCCAATTCCAATATTTGAATAAACAGAGAAAAGAGGGTATTTAATTAACACGCCTTTCCGCTTCTTAATGGCAATATCTATAGCCGGCTTGTTTAGGAAACCCCGATAATGAGAATTCATAATTTTTGGTATTGAAAAATACTGGGCGCTTCGTGAGAAATGAAAAATTTGCATCGTTCACATTTAGACTATGCAAAATTTAAATGAATTTTGCTTACAATTATTTAATAAAGCCATTTATTGTAATATTTTAATCTCTCTGCGTCAATAGAGAAAATAATGAAAATAATTTTATTAATGAACTTATATAATGTTGCAAGTATGTTTTGTCCCTCAAGCTGTTCCATAGGAAAGCTTAGAGAGCTTAAGGTGGGGTTTTGAAAACTCTACCTAAGCAGTCTAGACCCTCGCGATCTGCAAGCTGATTTTGCTACGGGCTTGGTCTGGATAAAAGTAATTAAAACTCGCTCTTACAAAAGTTTGATGTGTTTTTTATGTATAGATGAGCATTTTCAGTTTAAGTGGTAGAATTGTTTAGTTACGTTAAATCTAACCAACTACTAGTCCGCAACTCGTAAAAAAGTGTTTTTGGCGTCGAGTTTAAACTTTAAATTAACAGTTCATAAATTACCACAAGGTTTTTTTTGTCTTAAAAAACAGAATTTGAAATTTATTGAAAAACTACCGAGTTAAGAAAATCAAGTACGAATAAATTATTTAAAAAAGTTATATCAAAACGAAAATTCTCGTAATTTATGTCCACGTCTGGACTACGGTTCTAAGTTGTAAGGTAAATGATTATTTTTTGGCAAAGAAAGTGTCCAAAAGGGCGATAAATTCATTCGGCAAAAGTTTGTCCCGGCCATAGATTAAAAAAACCTCGGATTAGGAAACTAAAAGTTAGTTAATTTAAACGGATTTGTTATTTTCAGCTGTAACAATGGAGAACTGAATGTGTCCGGCGGTAGAAATGCAAATTTAACTTTTAGATTGGAACGAAACCACGACTAACTACATGCTGTAAACTTAATGTGTTACAATACAATATAAAATATTTTATAGTTGATTTGATAACTAGAAATAACGAAGAATTTTAATTTTTATTTAACTCTTATTTAAAAATTAACCACTTTTGTGTACTTGCTTGATCGTGAATTATAAATGAAGGCTGAACAAAATACTTGCATTCTCAAATGCAAAAATAAGTAGAAAATTTCACAAATACATTGTTATCGCATGTAATTTTTTACTTATTTTAGTTAAAATATACAATCAAATAAAACTGGTTTTATAAGTAATATTCAATTAAAATTTTAAAATTTAAACAAACTATTAATATAAACTTCACATGCTTCAAATGTTTTGTATACTGATTTTATTTGTATATTTACTTGGGAAATAAATTTATGCAGGACATACAAATAAATAAGATAAATGAAATCTTCAAAAATGTGTGAATACATGTTTTTGATATTTTACTTTCAGGGCCATCAAATTATATTAAATATAAATATATTCAAATATACTAAAATCACCATTGGCATGTATAAATCTAATTTTAGTCTCTATTTCTTTACATCGTTCAAATAAAGGCCTAAACACGACCATTTCAAACGAAAAAAAACTTGTTTTTTAAATCCGGTATAAAAGTTTAAGCACATTTAAGGCAAGAAATAGGGAATTGCTTTGTTTGACTCCGTAGGATTGGGCTTATGGAGCGAGCCCACAGCATGATAGCGCCAACAATAGTAGTTAGGCCTAACTTAGGCCGTGGGTCTAAGCTCTCAGTTCCAAACAAGTTATTTGGGTAAGCTTCGCGGCGATATGAATGGAAGTTCGTAACAGAAATTAATGCAACTCAGTAAGTCCGGCAACATTTCACAAAGACCAAATGTGTTTTGATTATTCAGTCACGTGTGAGAATCTTCCCTGAAGGCGAGCGCTATACAACTTGTTGTGGTGTTTTATATTCATCTCGCATAAAATGTGTATTGTACTTTTATACATGGCACAAATGAATAATTTCATGCCTTGTTTAATTTTATAAGAAATATTTTAGTGAAAATTTATAAAAACTATATAATACGGAGATTATAGCAGGAGAGCCGCTCGCTAAATATTTTAAATTTAGTTTGGTTTTTGAAAGGGTTACTCCGAAGAGCAGCTGGTGGGGAAGTTTATGGGGAGTTATTGCCTAATGGTCCGTTACTAAAGAAAAGATAGCTTTGAGTAAGTGGGTAATGGGTGAAAGCGGAGAATATAGTTACCAGAGATGTCGGAGATGATACATCAATACGGAAATACGATATCTTAAAAATAATGGGATAGTAATAAACTGCATCGAATAACATTCATATAAACAAAAGTCTATTACTTTTTTCAACATCAAAAAACTTTTTAATGTTGACCGAAAACTCTGTAATTATAGTAATTAGATACAAGTATAATGAATTCAGCTAATTTCAATTAGTATGTACTTTAATTTTGATGCCATTTATATAATAGATAAACACATAAGTGAATAAATGTACGCTCAATAAATTCAATTAAACATGCTTTCTATAAAAATTCTCAAAATATAACCATATTTTTTCTGAAAATAGTATGATGAGAAAATCAATACACATTTGATTTCTTGTCATTAATAATTTAAATACTTTTTTTAGATTTGATAGTAGCTAACACTAAAGTAAGATAATTAAAATCTAACATCTCACTCATACTATAATATAATCTTGTTGAAGAACAAGGCATTTGATTCGTGAAGATCCATTATTATAATGATAAAAGTACCTTTGTATTTTGTCTTCACTTGGAGTTTATTAAAATTATTTGCATTACTAGTTTCGACCCAAAACACTGGGTCATCATCAGATGCATAACTTAAACTCACTCATACTAACTAAATAAGATTTTTCTTAAAGATAAATGTGTAATTGGCGTGATTTAAAAATATAATTGTCATAATAAATCAATAAGTAAAGTATTTCATATTACAAAAATCTACACCGTAGAAATTGTTATCAAAAAAAACAGTGACTATTAAGCGAGTAGGTATTTTTAAATAAACTTATACTTATACCAATTTTTTTTAATAATTGTGTTACGGCCATTTAAGTAAAGGAAAATTTTATAAAACATAAAATACGTCAATTTTTATCGGCCTTGAAATCAATCAATCAAATTAATACAAGAAACCTATTAATTTGTTCAAATCTTATGAGTGATCAAAAAGTATCAAACAAATGATTTGTTACATGTTTTCAAGATAGTACAGTCCAGACAGTGTGAAGTTGACTCACCGCACTCCCCGGAGTGACGCACCCTGGTGTGCAGTCGCTTCTCGCAGGACTCCTTGCGCAGGTCGCAGGGGCTGGGGTAGGTGCGCCCGTCCGTGGAGCACACGGGGTCGCGCACGGGCGGGCAGCGCGCCGGGCACTGGCAGTGGGCGCGCCCGTCCGCCGTGGCCACGCACGTCGCGCCCCATCGGCAGAACGTCTTCTCGCAGGGCTCTGCAACAACACATCGTCCAAACATTACTTAAAGCTATAGAGGTAATCCAGCTGCACACACTGCGATTCAAACTTTTTATAAATTTCCAATACTGTCCCTTGTGCCCTTCCTTTTTGTCTTTTGCTTTTGTGGCGGGACAGGAAAATATGTAGTTTTTCTTCAACGCCTTAAATCTGGCTTGGTGGCGTGTGTCACCATGGGGTCATGTGTTAGGGTGGGTGGTTGTGGGCGGCTGGATTACGGGAAGGGGAGGGGGTGGGGGAGGTGGGGGGATTGGTTTTGGCCTTTTTTGGTAGAGGCAATCTTCCAGATTGTATTCTAGAAGGTGGCTAATCGAAGGGTTTGGGACAAGGGATGTTGATATTTGGAAGGAGTAGGCGAGGTCGATGATTACCTCGTGGATCGTCTTGGTGTTTGTATCCCTGTGGAGTTGGGCATTTTGGACGAACCACCATCGGAGGACTTTGTTCTGGATGACTTGAAGGTGTTTAAGCCTCTCAGGTGCGATGTAACCCCATATGGGGCAGGCGTAGGTAAGGATGGGACGGATCATTACTTTAAGGAGTAGGATTTTGTTGGAGGGAGAGAGTTTGCTCTTTTTACAGAGTAATGGGGATCGGCTCAGGTCGGCGTTTTAGTACGACTTCCGGATGCCGACAGCTGTTCTTAATTTTTTATAAATATATACTTAAAAAAACGTACACAATCGATTCATACATTCGTGAAGAGGAGTTTCCCAGGAAACGCACTTTTCGTTGTTCCTCAGTCTGCCTCCCCTCCCTTCTATTCATCTTGATATTCGTCCTTATCTATATATGGAAACAGCGTCTCCGCGATGCAATGAAAAGTATGAAAAATAATGTCTCGTCGCTCTTCAGGTTTCGGTTCTTCTCAGGTCCGAGCTCTGGGGCCTAGCTGGTCTTTTCAGCAAATGAGACTACCATGGTAACCGGCTAATGGCATCCTTTTTTTGTTATCTATTTAGGCGAAACCACAAAAAAACACCTAAAATAAAGGGATGCCATTGGTTGATACCAAGTCGGTCGCAAGTTGCGTCGCACCACGGGGACGTTTTTGGTTAATTGCGAATCGATTGTCAGTGGTGTGGCTTCCCGTATTTATGGTTTAATAGGTTCAGGCCAAAATATATAAATAAATTAATCACAATAAATTAATCAAAATAAATTATTCACAATTATGAGTACGGTAACACCAAAAGAATCGTATAAATAGATTACAATAATTTTAAGTATTTCATGCAAAAAAACAGTTTCATTGCAATATTAATGTTTTCATTTGGTTTATTCCGTTATTATTGACATTTGTTCATCAGAACCTACTAACAGTGTCGGTAAAACAAAAGAGTTTAAATAAATTTTTAAATAAATTTTTTTAAAAAATATTTTGATTAGTGGCATAAACTATTATTTTTAATGTACAAGCTACCTTGTTATAGTAGGAAGTAATGAAAATACTTTTTAAATCAATATTATGATAAAATAAGTTGGCTGTTTCATACAATATTTTAATTATTATTAATAAGTACCTAAACGTTTTTAAAAATTCACAAAAACTTATTATATTGTTTAAAAGTAAATAATATTCTTTTTATTTTTATGAAGAAAATTTGCCGATATAAAGTCACTTTCTTAAATAAAATGTAAATTTAATCAAAACTCTTAATACTAAAGAAAAAACTTCTAAGAATTTTCGACTCAAGCACGTATCGATTGTTTCTCGAGAAAGCATTAAAGCAAACGATTACCGTCCCAATCGAGAAAGTAAAATCGCAATAATGCGATTCTATCTTAGGGGATGGTTCCGGCATTGGGGTTTATTTTCTCGCCTTTGCGTATTCAGTCGGTGGATTCTACTTAGTCAAAATTGTCGCGCTAACTTATTGTGGGTCGAAACATATAAAATTACGTTACAGTTCCGCGCAGGCTACAAACTGCCTGCACAGGACGGCGAGTGCGCTGGCGGAGTTGGACTGTGAATGTGAGCTCATAAATGATAAAGTTAGCTGGAGTGAACAAGGATTACGTTGTTAAATAATTGCAAAGGCTTTCACGGCCTTGAGACACTGTACCGTTACCATGGCTGGATGTTCTTATACATTATAACTGTGGTTTGATGGTTTATATTCAAGTTATTTATTTTCGTCTTACTGTCGGTCAAATTTAACTCTCTAATAAAGCTTAGAGAAAAAAAATCTTTAAAAAATATTAATCGAATCCTTATTATACTTGTAAATATTTTTTATGCAAATCTTTTAATTAAAATAAGTTATGCACACACTTAATATGCTTAAGCATCTTGACTCAAATAAACAAGACGGAGTGAAAATTTGTCATCATTGACGATTTCATATCAAAGCTAAATATTTTATATATTAATAAATAAATAAAAAATATAAGTCAATATAAGCATAATTTAAAAAAATAATAATTAAAGCATTACATATTCACTGTTGCCACAATGAATATTAAAGTTGATATTTTAATTAAAAATGCAATCTCCACGGTTGGTAATACATTAAGTGCTGAATCATGTTGGGACCCCAACTTCTTAAAAATGTAATATTGAAAGAAAGGAAAAGTTTTTTGTTCATATTTTATTTGGACACTGCAGTCTCGGCGCCGGAAGTTCGGTTCGCACATGTGCGAGTTTCACGACTCCGCCACCCTAAAAGGTGTTCCCACCCAACAGGGACAAAGTGGAATAGATCGATGCTATGTGACTCCCGGCTAACGCAGGCAAGCGCCTCTTTATAAATATTTATACGGAGACTTACACTTACGGAGGCTACACAGATTACCGCAGCCCCTTGCGAGCCGGGCGCGGCAGTTAAATTCCCGCTCGTGTGGGACGCGCGAAAAAGGTGAACCCTCGGATATCGGCTAAATCAACGGACCGGCCAAACGAGAATGTATCTGCGGCCTGCGGGTCGAAGGGCCCGGCTCTAACGGGAACAAGTGGTAAAACAAAAACAAAAAAGAAAATACACCGCGAGAGAAAGATTTAGCGCGGGGGTGGAATTGTCTCGTGCCAAAAGTAACGCCGTGGAGGTGTGCAAAGTTAATTGGTTTCGCGTTTAGTTTTATTGCCTCGCGGTGAACTTCGGTCCAATTGGAAGTAAATACGATTATAAATACAATATATAGCGATGTTTGATAGCAGAAGCTCTAGTCGGGCCTGCACACACGCGAGTACGAGTTCGTAAACGAATAGCCGATTGTGGAGTTTTTATGTCGTATACATGTTTATGTGTATACAGATTTATTTCCTACGCAGCATTTTATTCAACAAAGGTAGCGATTTACATTTATTCGTCCTAACAATACGCGTCCTCAATCATTCACACCCACAATTTATTGATATCAGAGAAAGCTGGGTGGTTGGTGTGCATTTAAAAAATAATATTTAAAAATTTCATTTTATATATTATATATTAAGTGAAAGTTAAAATTTTAAAAACAATTTAAAAAAAATAAATAATACAGACTTTTATCAGTAATGATAATAAAAAAATAACACTTATTTATTATTTACCTTTGAAATATTTTAGTATCAGATACACGAGTATAAACGTGGAACATGTTTATTTCCGAAAAAAATGGAAAACGAAAAAAATATCAAGCGAAGAAAACAAAGCACGGGCAATTGGAAAGTGGGCACAATGTAAAAAAAATATAAATTTACAAATATGAAATCTCGAGCCGTCTCGCTCCGGTGTACCCCGTTTCCAATAAATCTTTCATACATCGCCCAATTACTTAGGGTTGACAATAAATTTGAAGCGCAACAAAAAAGGCCCCCCTCTTTGTAGGTTTCCACGGACTCCAATATCCGGCGTTCCGGAACCCGCCGGAGCACGAACGCGGGCCGACCATCTGTCAGCCTCGTTGTCAAATAATTTCCTGGCACGTCCCCGCGCATCCACAGCCCCTCATACATGGCTCCTGTACCTCGCATGATAAGGGTGACGACGCTTTGAACGGAGGGCGAAGAAAAATATGAATGTTTGGCGTCGGAGATGAGATCTGATTTGTTGTCGGATCATTCTTCTGCGGCTGCAGGTCGCTTGTTATTACCAAGGATTTGCTTTGCTTTGAACACTAGACATTTCTAGTTTACGTATACTACTCTATTGTAGTTTTCGTATTAATATCAATTTATTAAATTTGTTCCACTGCAATATTAAGTTTTATTGTATATTAAGTTTTATTGTAGCTCACGATAAAACAATTGGAAAAACTTTCAAAAAATTCAAAGCATGCTTCACTTCTGAAAAACGTTTGAATAAAATTTTTTATTTGAAAGATCTATTTATTAAAAAAAAACCTAAAATTCAATAGTGAAATAAAACATGAAGCCTTTTAGAAATGTTCAGTTCGAGCCTGCTGACCCCGGGCCGCACCGGGCTAGAGCCGGATATGGCCGGTGGCCGCGCCCCGAAAGCCCTAAAAATGTCGTGCACAAAATATATTCAAAATTGTACGGCGGGTGTAAATCAATCATGCTCGCTGGGCAATGGCCTTGTTAGATGTGAATGATTTTGGTGTTAACCACGGGGAATGTTTCTTTATTGATTAAAATTTTACAGCGATATTTGTTTTAAAAATTGTTATTTTTGCTTAAGGGTTATATTTTTCACACACGCAAAAAAGCAACTAAGTTGTTTTATATTAACGCCGAAGAAAGAAAACCTGTATAAATTTAAAATAATAAAAATATTTTGATATTCTATTACAGAGCTTTCTATGTTTGTTTTTGTTACGGAATAAGAAAAAATGTGTATGATTTATCACGAGGCTTGGTTGTGACTACTATTTCCTCCAAGAAATTAAATAAATAATACATCACTGAGCAGTTTATTTATGAAAAAAATATTGTACAAAAAAGCCACTGCCCAACCCAAAGAGAGAACTTACAAAGTCGCACATTGCGCTGAGGTGTCATGGAACCCTCGGGTGGGGCGCACATCTTGTCCTGTTATTATTTGACCTCACGCCCTAAATACATGGGTACCATACAAACAAACTAAATGTATTACGTGACATAAACATAATAAGCCACAAAGGTATATTATCTACTAGGGTCGTACCTTCCGAAGAATGTCCCGATGACATTTCCACTGACCTTTGGTGCTGGCTTGCTCGCGACAGGTGAACGCGGTTATAAACGAGGGCTTTTTAAAAATATAAGATGCTAGGATTGTTGCGGAGTTTTTCCAAGTAGTACAAAACAAAAATACACGCGTTTAAAACTTGGGAGAGTCCGTTAATTAATATTCGTAGAGCAATATAGGTACGTAATGCTGAAATAAACAACACGGGGCAATTATTTGAGGGAGAAGAATAATTAATTGCAAATGTTATAGGTATAATTATGAAAAATGAGAAGTAAAAGCACAAAAAAACAATTAATTAGGATAATACGAATTTCATCGGAAAAATAATCAACACATTTTTCGAGAGTAATACGTAGGTACATTAATATCCAATATAATTAAAATTTCGTTATGTATGCGTTGAAAATTGTGATGGATTCAAAATTAACAACAACAAAACACAAACAAAGTGCACCGGTCGAGGTCGGATCGAAAGAATGCCTATCCCGGAGAGCGGCTCATTGACAAAATGATAGGTCGTCGAGGAGCATAAAGATGATGCGTCATAAAACCGTCGTAATTGAAATCGGCCATCAACTGCAAAGTTCGGCAAGATGACCAGACATCCGCCGGGCATGGTCGGAGCGGAGCGCCTGAGATTGTGATCTCGACTTTATTCGTTTGGATTGGAAGGGTTCAATTAGTTTGAAACGTGACTTGAACAGAACGTACCTTGGCCAAAGTCAATTACTGAAATATGGTTCGACTGCTTGATTTGAGAGGAGACCCCATGTAGTGATTTCCAACATTTCTTGTTAAGAACTTAAGCATTCAAAAAACTATATTTACTAAGGTTTTTAATAATGCAACAGTCAACTGATCAACTTTTTTTCCAAAATACATGTTTTCAGAAGAGATTGGTGAGCATTTCTCTGAACATATGATTGTCCTGAGGCAGTCTAATTAATTCGAATGCATTGTCGACATTCAACCACTGATATGAGTTCGGCATCTATGACAGTTTCTTCATTTCAGTGCCTCTTTTACCATAGATTTTTCCCTAACATTATATTTGTTCACAATTTACAAAATTCATTTATCAATTGATGTATGATTTCTGAACATTAATATAGTATATGAAACATAATATAAAAAAAAAATTTTCAAGTAAATTATTTCTTGTTGTTGAAGATATCTCAAAGGTTATAAATCATTCGTAAAATAAATCATATCATTTGACATTTCCTAAGGTTCCAAGCAGCTTAGAGCCCCTTCAGGACACCTCTTTCTGGGTTACGGTTCGAGGTTGGGGACCGATGGCCTCCGGTTGAACTTTGTCCAAGACGTGAAAGCGAAGAAGTATTTTCAATCTTAATTTGGCAAACGTTAAGTGGACGCGGGAAAGGAGTCTCGGTGGAATTCCAATGAATAAAAAAGGCCGATTTAAAAGTTCTAGTTGGAAAGGAGTTTGTCAGAATTGGATAACGCGATGATTTATTGTAACGATCGACTTTTTGAAGAAAAAGAGCGTCAATTTGTAATAAAGCTAAAAAACGTTACGTGATCGAGAAAAACGGGATTCATTTCTTTTATTCTGAGTTCGAAATGTTAATAATGATTTCCAGAATGAAATTTCTCTTCGGACGAATCTATAGAATATAAATCAGTATATTTTTGATAAATCGTTTATTCTGGACGACATGAATACTGTTGATAGAGCTTATCTTTATATTGAATACTCCGAGAGGTTAAATGTGAATCCATTTTTTTACATTTTATTTTGATCACGTATTCTGTGTGAATAAAACCAAAACATGTTCAATTCACACACACACACACCCACACCCACACACGCAAACACACACTCACACACACATATATATATATAAATATATACACTTCTCTACACCAAAGCTTACAAAAAAAAAAGCCATGGTTTTTTAAACACACAATTTTTTCAGTTATTCAATTAGTTATTTAGAGCTGAGAGGAAACTGATATTTAAAGGATTATAAAGTGTCACAAAGTCTTATTGATTGGATGAAACCTTTGAATAATTATAGGTACTGCAATAACTAAAAATAGTTCACTTAATTTTCTAAACATATGTGCATTTGAGTTTGAAGTCAACTTTGGAAGATAAAATAAAAATAATCTTATTTACCGACTAACAAATTTTGTCAACAGCCCGGATCGAGCAAATATTTCTCAACGTTTATGTCTCGGGAGGCGGCAATGATTGCCAAATACCTCCCCCCGAAACTAAGCTGATATGTTTATTGACAATTTAAACAGGAAAGTTATGTCAATATGGAGAGCGCCGTGCTCTTTACTACTAAAAACGGTAAAAGCGACATTCCGTTTCACGAAACTGCTATGAAAAATATTTCTACACTCATCAATAAATTAAATTATAATAAAGAAGTAAATTTTCTAAAAGGTTTTGAAACCACGTTGAATGGTTATTTTGGTGTTTCTTTATATCGAGCTTAACTTGGGTTAAGTTCGGTCGTAAGAAAAGTGGGTTTCCCCCGAAGAAAAAAGAGCAGCCAAGGCACTGAGACCATCTGAGATAAAGCCGCGGCTAAAATGCAACTTTGCGTCAAGTAAAAAGATGCCATATGATTCTCAACAGAAATAACAAACGCAAAGCTTTTTTCAATGGTGCACAATACCAAAACTTTTCAAAGGAAAAACATTGTGCTTCTTAGAGAGGAAGCATTCTATTCAAAAAGATTTTGTGAATATTGAAGGAAACTTGAAGAAAATCTCGAAAGACCGCTGTGAAACTTTTGTATCCACACACCTTCTCAAGTTTGTTCAGACGTATAAGAACATTTACATTTGACTGGGGCCTTTAGGTCTGTGATCATTTGATAAAATAATTTAATATAAAATTGTAAATAAACATAAAAATTAAATAATTTTTTTGTTTATTACTAATACATAAATCACAAAAACATAAAAAATAATTATTTGTTTAAACTTACAATATATATATAATATTTATTAGATCGATTATATATATTCATTTACTCATGATTATTTAAAATACACTTCCTAAAAACCTTTGTAACCTTTTATATGAGTTAATTATTACGGTAGTAACCTGATCGTAGCTTTGATTGTTGGAAAACTTCACGGAACGAAAAAACCTACTGCTACATTTTTTTAGCGTTTGTTGGATATCAAAAACATTATTAATATCTAGAAATAGATACATTATCAGATGTATGAACTCCGGGAATGAAATTTATCTTGTAATAGATATTTGATTATACTTCACATAATTTTTATATTTATGAACAGGTGATCAAGAATCTATAAGAAATATATTTTTTAATTGAAACGTCGTTATTTTATTTCTTTTGATTGAACAGCGTACACAAGTCGCAACACAACTGTCAATCGATTTGTAGCCGATAAGCCAATAGCGTTCTCTTATTAAGGTTTTATTTATGTTTAGTGTAAGAAAATAAAAGAAAATATTTTGCATAATTTTCATAATTTAATACATAAATATGTAAAGGTTTTAAGTATATACTTTAAATAAAATTGGTTTATTTTTAAATTATGCTTTTGCACTAACGTTTACGTTTTTACAGTAACTTTTTAATAATAATATAATTTACATTTAAAAAAAATGGTTTACTGGATCTGATATTCTCTAATAATCTTAGTACATTATGTAAGAGAGTTGTCACCCACAGGCTCAGCACTGAGTTCTAGATAATCAGATTTATCCATCGTCCTCGGACCCGCGCTTCTCGGTGCTGAGTGAATTAGCTGTCCGGTCTGAAAACCGTCTACTTGATTCTATCATCTCATCGGTGTACATTCTCATGTACTATTTTTGACAACCAAATTTTTTTTTATGTTACCAAGTGGACATCTTGCAACACCTCCAAAATATTCTATAAGCGATTTTCATAAAAACAAATAATTATACAATAAAAATTGGCCTATATTTTCAATAGTAATAATAAAAACTACTATAATTGTTTTATGTTGTTTTCCTATAATACACTTTTTTTCAGCCAATCTTTGAGCTGCTTTGAGCTTTAATAAATAACCCGATAACGATATAAGCGAAAAATTCAATGCAAATAAAATAATTAAATTTGTATGTTTTATTATAATAAAATATTATTTTACATTGTTCAAAACTTTTCTATTTACTCATTTATTCTATAAATAAATTTGATGAAACATAATATTTTCATTGTAAGAATTACTAACAAAGAGTCAATTTAAAGACTATTGAATTTAAAAATAAATCAAGTTAATAACACAAAGCTACAAATTGAATGAATCCGTCAAACAATATCACGAATATACCCTATTACTTTGAAGAGACTCTCATTATTTAGCACCGCAATACCAAGATTGGAAATCTATAGAGCGTGATGGATTTGATAATTAAGCCGGTGGAGACAAGTGATATGAATTATTTCTACAGACAAGTGATGCGAGTTATTCCCCGACGCCATGGAAGCTTACTCACTTTGCCAAATTAGTCGTAAGCCTTTTGCGCCTAATTAACTCTCCAAGTTTATCGAATGTCAATAACCAACCGCCGAGTTTGTCTCTATATTGAATTAATAATCTCTAAACAGAACTAAGCGAGAGTAATTACATTTGATTGTAAACATTTTGCTGCGACAATGATTTCAAACAACAACCAAAGTTGATCGTTATTACAAAAAAAATGTAAAAATAAACGTTATAGATACTCAAAAAAAGAAACTCTTTATATTTAAATCTAGAAGATTAATATATAAAATGAATATGCATTTTTATTACTATTGGAGTGTCATACAGCTTCATTCGCATAGTTCAAAATTGATGTATGCATAAACAGAAAAAATTGAATTTGTAATATTGACGTCTAAATTAAATTAAACCCAATAGTCACATATTAACTACCATTTTAAGACAAGCAAAATCTTTTGGTTTTTGTTAGCAAGTAAACACATTGGAAGCAAGTACGTATGCGTAGCCAGCCAGTCTGGGCTGGAAGTCTGGCGCTGGTCTAATCCGAAGCCATATAAGGCCATTGTAGGCTCGAAGAACCGTTTCAAGCCGACGTCGCCCGGCTCACAGTCCCGCAACCCTAGAAGACGACTGCCATACTCTTTCTATGTAATGAACCATTAAACTCGGCGATAACGGCTGCCGTACCATTCCGCTCGCTTTCTGAACCTCCAGATCCGATAAGCCGCTAAATATATTTGAACGATCAGTTAATTCTATCCTAGCCCTTGATTTTTTCGTAGTAACGGATCGCTATGTTCGTGTGTTTATTGGATTGTTTGCAAGTAATGTTGGCTCATCTATGTAAAAAAAAACTTGTAAAAGAAAAATGTTTTTACACATAGCGTATATACACACTCTTCTTATAAAAGCATTACTTACATCTAATGCATAAGAAATGTGAACGAAATTATTCTGAAAAAAAAACCGTCTAGCTACTAAGTTAAAAAAGTTTATTTTAAGACAAATGCTGTATTGAAAAAGCAAGATTATTTTTTTAGTGGGTTACTTTACTTACTATGTATTTCTAACATGGAACGGATTATTGATTTTGATAACAACGACATACTTTTCAATATTAAATTGTTTGTCTTATTTTTCTCGCTTACTTTATTGTTTGTCTTGATTTCATTGACTGTGTATGTTTTTTAAAAATTCAATTTTTATTGAAATTATGAAAAATTGAATTGTGAACAAAACAAAATATAGCTGCTGTTATTTGAAATTTAACATCAAATATAAATATTTTTAATTAACAATTGAAATTTGTATTTTATTGAGAAAAAAAAATTGGAACAGTTTCCAGCACGAAAATTCACCATTCTTAGAGTAGAAAAGTAAATTTGTATGTGATGGTGTGAAAAGAGTGAAATGGGTATCATGGTATTCATAGAAAAAAGGGACAAATGATAGCATGAAAGCTTATGGCTTAAGCTCTGGTGTGCAATAAAATTTATAGAGCAGAGGACAGGAGAATACTTTTTATATTTCCGGAGTGTAAGTCCCTTTGTGTGCAGTACATTGGATTCATTAGACACAGCGCTCGCCATTAACGGTTTGCAAACAAAATGGCGGAAATTCAAACACATTATTCAAAATAATTACACCTCCGGCTATAATTTTATGGCAGATTATTTAATGAGCTTATTATTAATTATTGCTTATTTTTAATTTTTAATCGACGATTTGAATTTTAATTATTTCACCATTTTAAAATTAAACAAAATATTAAGTAAAAGTAAAAGTAAATAGTAAAAGTCTTTGTTATTAAATATGTTTAAACAATGTGTATTCAATGTCTAACGAGTAATATATATTTATAAGAACATTTTTTATGATTATTAAGTGTTTACTGATAAGCAGGTTGATTAATGACTTTTTTGTATAAAAAAATACAAAACATAAAAATAGTACGTTAAGTGATGGAATTAGCATTAAACAGTCGTAAAAAGCGTATTAGAATAAAACACGACCTTAATCCTGACGCAAGTGCGACGTTTGGGACCCAAAACTATTTGTAAGAGTTTTTACCGCGGATTACTTGAAAATTACGGGCGTTGAGTGCACACGCCGTGACAAATAGGTCGCGGGTTCGGTTCTCGGGGAGCTAATCCCCGCATTATAAACGGGCACCCCTAAGCCGATACTCTATCTTACAACCCCTCGTGCATCTCGCACACACCCCCGATACAGGGAGCGCCTGCTCACATGCCACTCTGCGCACCAATACCCAATGACAGATCCACGCAAGTTTTTTTATTTAATGAAAACCAAAAAGCTTTTTTGATTTCAAGATACGCATTAATTTAATTTGATTTTGAGTCGAATGTTTCCATCATTAGTTCATATTATTAAAACCTTGAAAATGGCTACAGCAAAGAAGTGGACACGTATGGGTTAAAATCTAAACAATCGATGTGGCTTTGCAAACACAGTACCAATGTTATTAATTACGAACGATAATAACTTCCAATATGTCTATTAGAGCTTATTTTTACAGAATAAGCCAAGTTGTAAGAAACTCAAGTGTTTTTCCTTAGCGGATATATTATTATGCTGTTTCAAACCTATGCGAATTTTCAGTGTGAGCAACACGTAAAAATATTTTGAATTTTAAACAGGATTGCTTAAATTTATTAAAGCAATCCAGTAATTTATAGCAATTAAGTAGAGATCATGGGCAATGTGGTGAGATTCAATTTTCAATCGAATATATCTATTATTTAAAAACGGATCTATTTATGTTTTAGTAATTAAAATGTATTTTTTAATTAAAATCTGTAAATTTATTACCGTGAATAGGTCATACGCAGGTCTCTAGTGGTAAATTTTTGTTCTGCTTTTAATATGAATACCAGACATTTTTCAGGAGAGAAGGTAAGCATATAAAATTGCTTTGAGCACGCTAACAATTTTGTACCAGTATAAAATCAATTAACAAAAATTTTTTAGACTCGTTGAAAAACGTTTTAGCTTTATTGTTATAGAATATACAGAATAAATTTAAATAGATATTAATTTTTTTTTTAACAACAGTAGATGAGTTATTTCTTAATCTATGTAAGTCAAATATACCAAAACAAAAACAACATTATTTCTTATAATCAGCAGCGGTTATGGCTAACTATCTAAACTATTTTTTTATTGGTTCGGAAATTTAAAAATCGATGTAGTTTAAGTTTGTTATATTCTATAGTTTATTTAATAAAAAAAAAAAGTATTTTAAGCTCAGTTTAAATTCTTGTGTGAAGTGTGTGCAATCCAATTATAAAAAAAAGAACTTAAAAAAGTTCGCGTTTTAATCACATACTGATCACGAGACTTCATTTTACATGTCGGACCTTTTTTGCTTCGGAATTGTATTTTATAGTACGTGTTAACATTTTTTTATGTAAAAGGGGCAATTTGTCACAATGTGCGTGCGTCGCGGGACATCCTGTACGGTTAGAAATTCCGTTAGTTAATCGGGGATCAAATAAAACGCCGGCCTAGTGAACTTTAGAGGCCCGCGCTAATCCGAGTTGCGATCGGCTGCTTAAGCCAGGCTTAAGTTCAACGCTAAACAGCTTGAGATCGAGAGGCCCATTTATTTTGATTGGTCCTTTGGAGTCATTAGTGTCCCCGAGGTGGAGTTCTCTAAGTGTGGCCGAAGTTACGCCCCTCGGATGCAGCAGCTTGCAATTATTAATCGTTAACTTAAGTTGTTTTGTGAAAAAAATGTGTATTAGCTAACCTGTACGGTAAACTTAATCAATTTTCAGCTAACGTTTCATGTTGTATTGCGTTCAACTCACAACTTTTATTTAAATTAATATTATTTAAAGTATTAAATATATTTCTGTATTAATCAACTTGTAAAATTAATAAAGCTAATCTCGGAATTTGAAAATTAACACAAACTTAACTTGAATAATTTTGTTTGTGGAAGTTATTAGAACTTTCATAATATTTAGGTTTTTATTTCCTGGTAATTAATCTTGAAGATTCAATATTTATTTAAGAAAATTCCAATTTTTGATTGTCTCATCTGATCATATTACGATTATTGACAAGCCAAATATATGTCTTAAATTAATAAATAACTCCAGCTTGTTCCTTATATATAATTAAAATAAGTAAACAAATAACATTTGCATTTCCAAAATTACAAGCTGCTTCTTACTTAAATTAGGTTGAAACTCGTGTGACATATTTGGCTAGCTAAATTTTGTTTCGTAAATTCGGGGAATATATCTTGTTTCCGTTTATTAGCATGGCACGATTTTCTTTGCATTTTTAAATGGCATGGCTATTTATCACAATATAAAGAAACTTTTGAAATAAGCAACTCGTAGAAACAATTATAACCTACATCTGTAAAAATTCTACGAAAGAAGACCGCGATGAATAGAAAAAGTTCTTACACGAATATACTTGAATGAAAGAAAAAAAAAACACACATAATTTTATTGTTTGTTTTATTTACTAATGGTTATTGTGGAAAAAAAAATATTTTAGCAAATTATAAAAACATTCCCCTTAGACTTCCAAAGGCTTATTATTTAAGACTGTTGTTATAAGTGCCACCAAGCCATGGTTGTCAAATAAATAAGATACTCATTAATAATAATAAGTATTTGAGACTAAGTCTCATATTAATAAGGATTGTTTACAGTATAACAAACTATGCGGTACCCATACCACATACAGCACAGTAATCCTACCGGTTGAATAATTCATTAAAGGTTTCATAACTGCCTAGAGAACAAATGTTTGCAGCCTAATTTGACAATTGCGGCCTGTACGCTGGTTTTTTTGAGAGACACGTGAACGTTGGAGGCCCGCAACGAGCTGGCATAAGTTTCCCGATAAATTATTAGGCGGTCCTGTGCACGCTCACCTAACCCTGCTACTTAAACTCAAAGCTCCAGTCTGCAACACAAAGCATGTGTTTGCGCAGGCGACATTCTTGTTCTAGGGAAGTATAATCATAAATATATGAGAGTCCGCGCCGCGGGGTGCGGCATTAGAGGAACCCCTCCCGCTACCTGCTATGTGTCCTGCGAACTTAATCCAAGCTCTTGAAATTTTATGGTGCTTTGTTCTAGGTTTTTGTTTTTCTAAATACACAAGCTCGAATGTGGAAGATAACAAGAGAAATTCAGTAAACCATCTAGTTTATAAAAAATAACCAAATTTATTTAGCATTTATTTATCTAAGATTCTACTGAAGCACTACAATTTTATTTAGATATCGCAAAAATTAAAACTATCATCGTTAAGTAATTATTTAATCAATTCAAATTATGAGAATGTTGAGTTTTGACATCTGCTTAATATTTTTGATTGATGATTGGACGGTTATGCGAGACATATTTGAATATCAAATGTGTTGGCCTAATTAAACATTAATTAAATTTGAATAAAGATATGAAATTGAACAAAAAAAAGAAAGTTTTTATGGGATATATTTGAACTACATGAAAAGCACTAAATTTTATATTTACATCTTGTATATAATGAAAACAGAGTCTTTATTAAATTTAAAAAAATATGTCTCACTGATTAAACGGCTCCTATCGATATTGTGAGCAGAAGTTTATGAAGAAGAGAATTCACGATTAAAAAATAGATGATGAAATCTATTAAAATATGATTTGATTTTTCTTTAATAATAAAACTTAAAAGCTAAATTATTAAAATATTAAAAAATCATTACGGATAAAAATTACGACGGGGAGAAGAAAAATTCATTTAATTTCTTACATATTTATATTTTATGATATAAATTTGAAAATATGACTTTATTGTTGAAAATTTAATCTGTAAGCTCATTTGCGAAAATATTTATACGACACATCAAAGTGAATATTAATAACAATATATAAAATAATATGACACATTTCAAATCATATTTGTGATAACGCGATCCCGCGAATATGCTTTTATGTTTTAAAAAAAGTTGTCGCCTGAATTAAATCATAATAATACATACAATATAGATACTTCACATTATACTCATTGTAACTTTTTATAAATAAAATTTGAAAATTAATAGCAGGCAGGCTGCACAAACAGGATGCACCAAAGTCACGTAATTTCCTGTGGTGCTTATGAACAACAAAGGAAGAGGAAAGCCGACTTCTGGGAAAATAAATCTGTTGAAAGTCAGGCGGATTAAAGGAGTCCCGCAAGCCCCTTACACGTTATAATTTTCCGAAAAATATAATAATTATACTGTATTAATTTTTAAATTTTATAAAAATAAAATTAATTTAAATGCTTGAATAATTTTTTGATGATTCTTAAAATAAGTTTGATATAAAGAATTTAAAAGAATAGTATGTTCTTTCATCAACCACAGCCTGGTTTGATTTTGAATCTATTATATTACAACAGCAAGTATTAAGTCAAGCAGCTAGAAGATACTAATCATAATTATTCTTGTCTATCTGTGATTGTTTTTGCCTTGTATGGACTTTCTGATGAAGCCTTTAAAACGTAAAAGCTCCCGCAAACAAAAATGGACGGAACCAAATAAACATTCAACCTCTCAAATTTCTTGTGAAAGTAAGTACATTTATTTTTAAGTTAAAAGAAGATTTTATGACGATGCTATCTTTGTTACTTATATGTAAAAAATCGATGGAAAAATCTTTTTTTTTTAAATATCCGCTGAAAATCCTTGATGCAAAAAATTAAGTACATAATTTGGAATATAACAAAACATTATCAGAAATAAAAAAGAAACATTTTTATTGTTTTAAGATAATTCACATTATTTTCGTGTTTTTATAAAAGAATTTATTATTCTTCTGTCAATTGCAATAAACCTAATTTGATCACGTCCTATAGAAATCTAGGCGTTCAGCTTTACTGAAAAAAGAGATCGTGCTGGACCGAGATCGTGAGCGGAATAAAACGGGAGCCAAAGAGAAATGCTGCGCTTTTGAAGAACTCGATAGAATTGTCAATTCAACTCTCAATAATCGAAAATAGCACAAAATAAGAAAATAAACATTGGACTTCTTTGAAGGACGGCGAAAACTCATTTAGTTTCTTTTTCACAGAATAATTAACATTATTTTGAATGTTAGCGATGTTTCTTCTTTTAGGAAATTATTGGGAATTTCAAATATTTTTGTTATTTTTATTCAACTCAGAGGCAATCTAAGTGGTTTTGATATTTTTTTTATTATCTTCTGTCTATTTTAGTAATATTTTTTTTAATATTGCTACATTAATTAAAAATATTTCTAAAAGGTTATTTTATTCATTACATATCTTTTACAAATTGAATTAAATGAAAATAATTAGGCTATTGCTTATCATTGCTCTATTATCAAATGTTTTTTAAAAATTAAGTGAACAAATTTACATGTAAAAATGAATGATGTTTTTTATGTCAGAATAAAACTTCATTAGGTGCATTGAATGAATAGCGTGCATGTTTCCATTTTGAGAAGCAAGCTTAGAATATAGCACCCTCCAGAGCATAAGGCCCGCTATTAACCATCACCCTCGGCTTTTTAGTATCACATCGCCGAAGAGGCACTCCCGTTTCATATTATAAATATAAATACTGTAAGGTCAAAGTTTCCTTATTTGGATACGATCTTCGCTAAAAGCATCCGTTAGTTATAAAACAGACCATTAAGACGGCTTAAACATTTAGCACCGCCTTCCTGGTCGCGGGCTACCCGAGGGGAGATAACTGTTTTACCACCCGAGTTATTGTTTCCCATATTTATTGTCTGTAAAAAATGATTTGTGTTTCGCTAAGTTGAAGAACTCATATCTCACAGAGCATTAAACTTATTACTAAGCAGAATTTCATTGTTATTTGATGTTTTTCAGCGGTTGTTCCCGCCGAGTCGTGAACGAGCGCCCCGGCGTGACGGCTTTTATTTATTGCGAACAAAGCGTTATTCAGGACACCCCGAGTTTAGCTTTTCGACGGATTTATTAACGGTAATTTGAAAATTTCCCCTAGTAATTTGAATATTGGTAAATATTTGTCTTTTAAAAAAAATCTTGATTAAAACCGTATTTTGAAATGTAGCTTTTAGCTGGAGGCAAAATTAATTAAAGTAGGACTTGACCTTCTCTAAAAAAATAGTTTTTTTTATAAATATATTGCTGCTATTTGTATAATTAAAAAGAATAAAATAAATAATTGCAAAAACTAACCTAACAAATAATTTTTTGAGTTAATCGAACTGATGTGCCATAATAAATTGGTCTACAAACCTAAAGTTAATTTGAATTTTGGTGTGAATATAATTTTAAAAAAATCTACATAAACTTTTAATTTTACATCACAACTAACGATAGTAGCTTATTTCTAGAAAAATCATTGTAGTAAAATAAGGGCTTAAGATAAGACATATTTTTTCCATCAGTAGTAAGGCGGTGGGGAAGATGAGCTAAGGATGCATATGTCGTATTCGGAGAGACCTGATATTTCCTCCGCCCTCGTTCAATCTACACAAGTTCTCATATCTCTGAATAGATAGTACATCAACCTATAAAATAACAATGCCAAAAGAAGAGATTTTTGTTAAAAGTTTTGAAATCATATTTCTTTAAATGTAAAAAAGCGATTGGTGTAAAATATAATGCGTTCAAAAAAATTCTTTTAGACTACGTACACAAAGTAGTTGAGTGCAAACAATAAATGTAGTAAAGCAAGTATTTCGACGTAATTGCAGATAATATAGATTCTACAGAATGTTTCTCTTGAAGGGATTTATTTTTCGATAAACTTTCAGAAAATAGTTTTTAAAAATAATTGTAAAAACATTCCGCTCCAGTGCATTTGAGTCTATGACTCCGTGATTTGTAAATAAGTTAAACAACTATCGGTATACAAAGCGATTAAAAATATGTTTATTTTTATAAAAATAAGTATAAATATCTAAAGTCACGAGTGTGTGTAAAAAAAAAGTTGATTTCTTAGGATAACTTTGAACATTAATCTTGCGGAAGTAGCGAGTATAGGAAATAACAGGGGTTCGGCATTATGAATACGAAGTATAGCCCCCGGTAAAGGGCTGCCCTTCCGCCCTCTCCCCCTGCCCTCCCCCTTGAACACCGGTCGGCCATTAACTCCTCGGTGGAAATAGATTGCGGCGACTTTCCGTAAAGCGCCTAATTTGAATGCGTAAATTGAAAAGTTTGAGCACTTCTCCGCCCTCGAGTGTCCCCGAAAAATCAAGGAGGCCAGGAAAAATGTCATTGTATTATAAACAGGTAAGCTGAAACTGCAGGTTTCACTCGGTACGGCGGCTTTTTAACGATATAAAATTCTCATAATAAAATATTTTGATTTAAATAAAATTAATTAAAAATAGTTTATTCAGTTAATGGGAAATTAATGATAAATATTAGTTTGATATTCATAAAATAAAAAAAAACAAGTCAAAAAGCTCCACCAATTAATCATTCACACTGTTTGGTAGTTTCTTTATTAATGCCTTCATACTCAAAGCTCTCCTTTCAAGTAAGGAAAAACTCTCAAAGGAAACCATAAAAAATATTCTAATGCCTCTTAGGGCCCCTTCTATCTAGCCTTCGCCACTGCCTGGAGTCGAATATGTACCTAAATATATTCAGGGCAAGCTTCTGGCTCTACAATATTAAATTAACATTTTCAAGCTCCTCGCGGTCTTGAGTGAGTTTTTCTTAATTACAGACAAAGCAGCAAAATTTTGAGTTATCAGTTAAGTTTTAACGGCCAAGTGTTGCTCAACACGCGCCATAATATTCAAGGGTTGTTGTTAACATAAAGGGTTTAAACTTTTGATACATCACCATCAATATATTTACACGAAATATTAAGAATTAGCTACATAAAACATCTTAAGAGTGTTTTTAGCAAATTACTGGCTTAAAGATTAATGACCGGATATAAAAAATAAGATGTATAAAGGTGATGCAGTTAGGAAAAGATATATTACTTTTCATACATTTGCCTTATCGTTTATAGAATAATATGAGAAATTTGAATCAATGAATCTATAAAAAAAAAAAATTTGATTGCCAATGATGTTTTTGGATCTAATACCACACGATTAATTTGAAATTATACTGGCAATCAAACCCCGAACTATTTTTCGTTGTATATATAATTTAAATGTTTTTATAGATGTGATATATCTCTGAAATAAAATTAAATGTTCAAGTATGTATCAGATTTCATTAAAAATATCCGGGTTCTGGTTTCAATTTAAATAATTTACATACGTATCTGAAATCTTCAATTAGACCTAAAAAGTAGATAACGAAAAAGGAAACACAGATTTCGCACCGCACAATTAAAGGCGATCGTCCTCTATTAGAGAACAAACCCTTCTTTAAAAAAACCACAAAAAGCTCCCTTCTAATGTGAAAGGAAGGGAGGCAGGGGAGCAGGAGTACCCGGGCAGGAGGGATGCGGGGGTCTCCATTTGTATTGTCAAGGGGTCGCCGGTTATAGGCCACCGACTTAATGTGCTCGGACGTAAAATATTGTTTTCTACTTATATAAGACACTTATACTTCTCTTTTCCGGGCTTACCCCTCCTCTGGGAAGCTATTATCTCGCAGAAGATCTGTGGTAATCATTACTGGTAACAGATTTGGGGGAGGCATCGTATGAGGATGGATTTGGCTTTACGGTAGTGCTTATTTGTCCACATCACTAGTCGAAGCATCCAACGCTCCCTTTTTATTACTAAAAAATATATAAAAAGATACCAAAACATGTGCGTGAAAAAATAACCTTTCAATTGAATTGGTTCCTATCGATAAAGGGAGTTTTTAAATCTTGTTAAACTTGTATTATGAAGTCATAATCGCGGAAAGTTTTCATTGTATTAAAAAGAAAACAATGTTATTCTATGGTAATATTTAAGATATATCTTTGATATAGCCAGGTATGGATTTGTTTGTTCCAACTAATTGTGTTTGCCGACATCAGAGAGTGCTGTTCTCTCTTCTAGCTCGCACGAACATTTTCAAGTTTTCTACTATTTGTAAAGCAGTCGTTTTGAATAACGTTTGTATTGACAGCAACAACAGTTTTAATACATTTGTAAGTATATAAATCACATAATAAGTAACTAGATCGTATTGCTAAACTATTAAATATATTTATTCAAATAAATAAATTGTCTTTTATTTTATAATATGTTAAATAAATAAGTGTAAAAAATAATAATCATAAGCTTCTTTATAAATATATAAGTTAGCTATTTTTGAAATATTCTTTTGCTTTTTGGTAGCACGTAAACAACATTTTTTGGTTGATTACTGCATACTAATTTATAACATTGCGTTATATTAAAGCGAAAAATACAGTTGTTAAACAATTAGTGATGACGTATTTTGTTCAAACTCTAACGTAATAAAATTATCTTTTTAAAAAATATATATTTTTACAAGTTAAAAGTAATAAAAAACCTCTCAAAGAAAAGTATTCTCTCTTGTGCAGGTTACCTTAAAAAAGATGTCCAAACCTGGAAGCAATTGCGTTTGCTTGTGATTACATAAAACTACTTGATTAAGTAAGATTAAAAAGATTTTGTTGCGATAGGTGATTAAAGTTAACATATAAGCAGATTTTGGATGTCTGCCACTTATGAAGTCATCATAAAAGGTTTATATAGTGTGTCCAAAAAGAGTATCGGTTTATTGCAATCGGGACCGTTATTGCGATATGCTGCGAAAATTTTTGGGTCCAGAGTTGCAGGAGTTTCAAGGTTTCAACTCAAGAACGTGGTTCCAACAAGACGAGGCCACTTGCCATATATCCAATTAATCAATTGAAACTGTTAACGAATTATTCCCTAATAAGGTCATTTCACGTAGAGGTAACATCAACTGGCCTCCCAGAAGCCCCGACCATAGCCCTCTTGACTATTTCGTATGGGGATACCTTAAAAGTAGGGTTTATGAGAATAATCCGACGAACCTATCGGAATTGAAACAAAACAACAGCAATATCGAAGGCTATATGTCAGCGTGTTATCAGCAATCTTCGTTCCAGATTAGAAGATTGTCAGCAGCGTAACGGTCCCCATTTTGATAACATCATCTTTCTGAAATAATTTTACATTTTGTATTTTTATAATCAACAATAAAAAAAATACTTGTTTACTAGTAGTTTTTGTTTTATTGAACTAAATACCCGATGCTCTGTTTGGACACCCTATATAAAAAAAAAAAAATTTACTGTCGATTTAAATTAAAAAGAATATATAAAATTCTAATTATTTCAGTAATTAACATAGCTTTTCAAAATGGCGGAATTACCATAGAGCGCATTCGAGAAGTGCAGGAACGAACACTCAGTCGGCGCTTGCATTTTTGCCTCGCCGCCGCTCGCTCCCCGGCAAAGGAGAACCGAAGGCAAATTGCATCGTATGTTTATGTGCGACGCAAATTACATTGTCGCTTCGCGTGGCGAGCCGCATTTACTTACTACAGCCCCGGCCTTTATTCTGGGAGGAAGCCCGTCGCACAATTTAAAAGTCGGAACTCTAAATGGCTGAAACATGTTACTTTGTTGTTGTATGGGTGCCTCTCGTTTTAGTATTTTAAAAATTCAGATTCAAACGCCCTTTCGCTTAAATATTTTTTTAATGTTGTGATATAATTACGCCTCCCATATTTTTCTACATATTTCACTTTGCAGGGAGGCTTTTTTTTTTTTTTAACAGAACGCGTTGATATTTAAGCGTCAAATAATGCTTTGCTTCTTAAAAATTTTAAAAAGTGCAAAATACTTTACGTTATTTTACTGAGACTGCTTTGTTTTGTGAATACACAAAAATGTTATATACACAGCCGGTCTTTACTCACAATTCTATCACTTTAACAAAAAGTATATTAAAATGCTGAGTTTTAAAAATACCTAACTTTTATATTATTTTACGAGATTTTTGATTTCGTGAGACTATCTAATTGTGCGTCAATATTTTTAAAATAAATAAAACAAAAAATAAATAGTTTGTTAAATATTACTGAGTTAAAACTAAGGCAATTCTTACACTCATGGCTATTTCGGCTTGCGCTCTATTGAATTCGCTTACCGTACGGTATATTTTGATTAGATATTTACCATGCTTAAGAGTTTATTCGTATTTCTAAGTAAATTTTAATACACCCAGACTTGTATTTTTTATATTTCACGTGATGATATAAACGGATGAATGATATTTAACTAAAAAAACGTACAACAAATAATTGTGGAGCCGATAATGGATAATTGATATAAAGCCCACGTGCCGTTTACGTAATGGATTCCACCAAACTTTCAGCAGCAGGACGAGACAGAACATGCTAACTCTTGATGGCACCGATGGAGCCGATACCCGGCGATAAATAACGGCTGCTCGGCGCCTAATACACCGGTGGCACGCCGGCATCTTTTCTTCCCCATACGGTTGCAATATCATCATTACTAACGGGGTTAGCGTCAGCGCTAATGCGCGGGTGGCGTGAGCCTACGAGGGATTGTCTCGCGAAGACGGCCGTCCCTCCAGTGATTACCCTGCTCAAACAATGCCGCCGCCCCACAATGGAGCCGTGCGGCCGATCGGCCCCGCCCGGAGGAGAGCGGTTTCGTTAAATGATTTGATTAATTAGCCGGCAGGCGAGGGCTTTTAATGTTTGTCAAATGAACTTTTTGAGCAGCGGGGCGGGAAGGGGGGAGGGAAGCGTGAAAGGCAGCGTATTAACATACGCCCAAAACGCCACCGCTTCCCGAAAAGGTTGCTCTTTGAAAAATTGGTTAAATTTTGTAAAGATAAAATTGGCTTTATTTCAAAATGAAAGCTTATGTTAAAAAAATATAATCTTGAGAACAGAATATTAATGAAGGGCAAAAGATTATTTTGATAAATTATTTGGTTGATAATAAAACTTTATTTAGGCTCTTAAATATATCCGTTCAAATTTTGTTTTGAGTTATTAAAGTAATAATATGAATTAATTTTTTTTAATGTTTTTAAACTTATGAATAATTTCATAAATAAACTCTTATAATCAGTAAATAATACTAAACAAAGAATTATTATTAGAGATGATAATATAAAAATTATTTTTGTTGTTATATTTGCAAATGTTTTTTGTAAGTAAAGTTAACATATATTTTTTTTAATAAACAGTATCCTTTTGCATCAGATTTTCAAAGAGTTCAAAAAAAATTGTATCAAAGTTTTTTAGAGATTTTTTGAAAATGATTGTGAAACTTTATTAATTTATATTAAATATACGGTTAGTTTTAATATGAGACAAACTCATTCATAAAAATAAATCATTAATGTTCTCGGCAATTTATTATGTTTTCAAAATGTCTGATTAACGTAAGTGAAAAGAAACTATAATAGTATGCAGCGCGGTTAGTTTTATTTGATAGTTTTGTTATTTTATGTTTCCGCTTCGCTGCTGCGATGAACGATATAAAATAGTTTTCCCGAGCTCTGCATTGTCAGCGGAATGTCGGCATCTTGACTTAAGCATCCATCTTAGGAGACTTTTCTATAATATAAGCGATGTTTAAGTAAAATGTATACTTTCCGTTAAAAATGTCGTATTCTACTCGAGAAAATAAAGTGAAACGTTTACTGAAGAGAGTAACAACGCTTTTCAAAAATTTTCTATGTCGCTGTCACCACTTTATACTGCACACTTTTTAGTAGAACAGAAATCTAAAAATATATAAAAATAGAAAGAAAAATCATCCTCGCTAAATCCTCATTCTTTGAAATCTAAATAACTGTGTTTTATGTTTTAGAATAATATACGACATTACAAAAATTTTGAAATTAATTAAATGCTTTCATTGAGCGTTGGCATCGTAAGAATATAGTAAGTATACTCGTAAGTATTAAGAAGTGAAAAGGTTTGTTTTAATTCCGTAGAAGATAAATAAAAACAAACTTTGTAGGCTTCAAAGGCCTTATTGAATCGTGACTGGGTTTTTAGTTCAAAAACATCAAGGAGCAAACAATACAATTAGAGTAAAGAAACTACGTTAACGTGTCCTATAAGTTAATTATGGTAGAAAAGAGAGCAAAAAAAAGACGAGGAAAGTATACAAAATACTTTTGTTATCGGGACAAGGTTTTTTTTATTTAGAGAGAAGTCACATATGTGATAAATCTTTTTTTCTTGCCAAACATTTATCTTGTTTACAAGAGCAGTAATCAAGTCTAGAATACAATTAGACGTGTAAAACGCTTCAGTTAATAGAGGTCGGGAGAACAAGCAAACAATGGAGGTTTTTTAACATATTAAGTTTATTTGAGAACTTATTTGACGAAATGAGAAATTTTTCTATTTCATCTCAATAAATTTGCTAAAAAATGATGACTTCAAAATATTGTCGAGCGCATAATGTGGAAAAAATAAAAAAATGTTTCGATATTTTACTTGTTTGGATTGTGAAAAAATATTTTCTCAAACCCCAAGTCAGCGGTTTTCAAAATGGTCAATAAGTCAACATTATTCTGCGACAACTAAGTTTGAAGTGATAAGAGAGCAAGGCACGGAGGGTGTGGCTCCCCTTAAGATATGCGATACAATTGCGAAGGTGCTGAAAGAGGAGTGGGCAGACCGCACTGCAAGATAAAGTATCTTACTCCTGGCAAATAGTGTCATCAAGTACTATCTTTTAGATAAGAGAAAACGAAAATGACGTCACATTCATATACCAAATAGTGTGTGCAATATCAAATATCAACACTCTATCGAAAATTACTTTTACCAATAGTATAAAGCGCGTTTAAGTGTTATTTTCATACAAAGATAAGTTTTCAATTGAAAATTAATTAATTTATATTCTATTTTAATTATTATATACAAACTAAAAATAGTCTTACTTTCTTTTAAATAAACAAACATTTTAAATGTATAAAAAACTTATATGAATTGAATTACCAAAATTACAAATATTACAAACAAATCAACCTTGAATATATTTAATAAAGTTACAATAGTAGTAGAAAATAAAAGTGTTATATTTAATTTGGTATGATTTTTACATTTACTATTTTGTCCGAATTTAGTTAAAATATTAACGATTTTATGATAAAAAATAAAACCAATTTTGTAAAAGTAATATATGGTTTTAGAATAAAAAAACTGAGTTTTATACAAACAGAGATACTTTGTGTACTTGAAATTATTCAATATCTGAACTGAAATCATTTTTAAATTAATCTTTTAAATATGAAAATTATTATCATTTTATATTAAGGTCTTTTAAAACAATGTCGAGGAAGAATTTTTTTTAAAAGGAATGCTGGCTTCATATTGTCTGCTGATTGACAGTATAAAATTTAAAACATTTAATAAACTGAACTATACAAGCATAATCTTGTTTCAATATTGTTGGGCTAGCTTTTATATAACACTAATGAAAAACCGTTGAGTCGTTTACAGCGTTATGTAAGAATGGAAAGATATTAAAAACTTTCAGCAGAGCTGAGCTTAAAAAAAAGTTTCCGTAATTAAACGGAGCCTACCAACACGAACTAAAAAGATATGGCCGGAGCAAAGAGCGCTTAATGTACGTGAAAGTTCAGTTTTTAAGGACAATGATGCATTTACACATGGAAAAAAGAAATTCGCGATAAAAAGCTTTTTTCAGATTTCGTCTCAAGAACCGTGGGTATTTATTTTTACATTTTCTTTTGTTTTTTTTCGCGTCGGTTCAATTTCTAATTTCTAAACGAGAGGATGTTTCTAACGTAATTTTGCAAAGTAAATGTGTGTTTTTAATTTGGGTTTCATAACATCATAACATTTTGAAACAGATTTCAAATTATGTATATACAACACAATAGTGTGATACAAAACTTTGCTTTTTTGTAAAACAAAACCAGAGGTGAAAGATAAAAACCAATTAAATATTTTTCAGTAAATTTTATAGTTTGAACATTTTTGTGTGTGGTCATGAGAAATTGTAAACGCAGTTATAACTTTAGTAATTAAAGTAAAACAAATTAAGTTGTTGATTCAAATATTATTTTACTCACAACAACAAACTTAATAAACTAAAGTTCTATTGTCAATATAAAAAGGTTAAGCAACATAATATTAATAAAACGACTGATTTAAGCCAAAGAGTAAGTTTAAAAAAAAGACCTTTATATATAATAGTAATAAGCTCTAACCGTACGTCGCTGAAAACTGCTCCCGTGGATATCCATATGTTTTCAATAAAATTACGGAATAACTACTGTTCCAAATTGTTAACATTATCCACAGACTCCCAGGACAAACAAACAATACTATAGAAATTTAACATATTATAGTACAAATTTATAGAAAAAATTCCATATCAAATCAATTACTGAATCACTTCTTGATCACACATATGCAGTGACAATATTAAAATACTATAGACTAACGATTAAAAAAATCGGATATAATAGCAATCAAGCATTTTATACACTTACTACATAAACGTAATGTTTTCATAAACAATTTAAATTTAAAAAAAAATAGTTCTATGAAATAGATGAACTTGCCTAAAATTTTTAGGGGTAGTCTGCAATATAAGTGCATTATTTTACATTCATTCTGCAGCCGGAAAATGCACTACCACTATCGCCAATCAGTTAGGATAAAACGTTCCACAAAACCAGCGAAGCAACCGCAGACAGCTCTGCAATGAAAATTGGCGCAACGAAGTGTTTCTCGGGAGTCCGCCCACAGTGGGTACAGGGCGCACACATGCGCCTCGAGCAGTTTATAAGATTTCCAAGGCACCTCCTCTGCGGGTATTCCGTGACGATATTTTAGGACACGGTACCCATGGGACCGAGCACGTCTCTCTCGCGACTCGATGTCTAGTCTCGCTCCATCATATCTGAGACGTGAAATAACTATCCTATTACGTATCAGTCTACAGTAGATATATTTGGTTGCGCTCTTCAAAGCACAGAGGTGAAATTTTATCTGTTATGATATAGGCATCGTTGTATCATTACCTTATATACGTATACTAAAACTGGCTTTTAGATTAAAGCCACGTTTTGAAGCCTGATTTATCAAAGCTTTAAATTGTGTATTTTAAGGCGGAAAAATCTTGGCGACAAAATTTTAGTAAAATTTAAAATACGACTTCATATATTATATTACTAATATTAATCACAATATTCATTTTATTAAAGTCTTAGTAATCAAAGTACTCCCTGAAAAACATCGTCAATTTAAACAGCATTGATCTCTCATTGTCTAATAAAATATTTAGCTAAACCATTTATTTTACAAATAGAATTCAATCTTTCAAAATTTGTTGTTTCAGGGAATGTACAAGTTTTTTTTTTCAATTATAAATAAGCACATGCAAACACCCAAAATACGAGCACTAAAATAGTTAATTGCTTGTTGCGTTGAGATAAACCAAAAAAAGTATTTACTAACGGAATAATATAAAATATTATTTAGAATATTAAATAAACTATTTTTTTATATACACATACATATTGTTGTTTGCAACAAGTTTATATGATCAAAAGAAATGAATGTTTCACTGGAAATTAAATAAATTTTCGGATAAATAAAAGACAATTTACCATATAAGACTTAAATATAAATTTCGTTTCATTAATTGTTTTTATTTGACAATTTTTTGTTGTTGTAGAGTTCAAAAAAAAAAAAAGACGTGCCTCGAGAAGTTTCTTCAATGGAGGTATTCTTAAATCAGATACAAAAGCACAGTGTATTACCAGTCGTCGTCTTGTCCGCTAGTTGGGAAAGTTTTCTCACAAAAGAAGGCAATACAAAACACCATTGTCCCGTCAGTAAGTTCAATTATCATTAATTTTCCGATCCAATGGCGAATAAAATATAAAATGGGGGGCGCGAAAAACTGTAATTCGCCTCGGATGCGGCACTCAACGCTGGATGGACCGGAGTTATTACTGGACGCTAATGAACGAAGAAACTCATATCCTTAGTAGACAAGGAGATAACTAGTATTACATTAAAACTACAGCAAAAACTTATATACATAAATTCTTCGTAAAAGTTTTACAAAAAACGGAAAAATAATTTATTGTTTACTAAAAGTGCATAATTTGTTAGTGAATGGTTCAACTAAACAGTGGTAACGAAGAAGACTCCTAAAAGTATGTAATAAAATAAAGTGTAAAATAAAAAAATATTGTTATTTTATGGCACACTACTGAGGGATAAAATATGTGTAAATTAAAGACACTTATATTTATTATTCAAACGTTAATTCATTAGAAAATTAAAAAATATATTTACAATTTAACCAATTTACAAATACTATTGTATTTGAGGTTCATTCACTTTTTACTCTTATAAAAATACGCGAAATTAATCGCTCTGCCATTGAATTATTTTTATTATTACAGCATTCTTGTTATTTTAAATTTGCCTTCTTTATTATCTATAAAATATATAAATTAAAAATTGATCATATGTACGTTATGCATTTTCAGAATTTTAAATTCTAACTGAGATATGCATGGAATTTTCAAATGCATCAAAAATAATCAAACAGCAATCGGATTATATATGTAGCCTGTGTGTTACCAGGGTAAACTATCAAGAACATATTCCTTTTACAAGCTTCGATCAATAAATACAGCCGGTCCCGTATGTGTATCATTAAGTTTCGCAATTACAAAATTCGGCCTCGCACACGGTCGCACATTCCAATAAAGTGTATAAGATTCCGCACATGGCGGCTCGAACCCGGACAGTCTGCTTCGGTAATCTGTGAGCCATATTGGGTCCATCGAACTTCATTATCTCACGCATTTGTAAGCGGAAAGGCAGTGGGAGCAATCGGGAAAGGCAACCACAAATTAACTACGACGAAAAACTTATTCATATATTTTGGTAGTGTCTTAATGTAAAAAGTAAACCCATAATAACAATAATGTATACACATGGTCCTAGTGTTTTTCAGACATGTGTATTTATAAAAATGTATGAAACATTTTATTGTTTATATGAGCAAATAGAGCAGAAGTATAATTGTGAAGAAAAATAAATGCAATTTTACTTGTTTGAAATTGTTTTATATGCAAAAGAGCTGAAGGTAATTAAAAGTATAGAATAAATATTAAAGAAAATTCTCGGCAACAAATAATATATTACAGGAAACGAGCATTTTAAAGTTTTAGTGAAAGCATCTATATCTATATCGATGCACCAAGGCTCAAGCAGTAAGAAGCAAACGTACCGATCCAAGTATTCGAGAAGACAACGCACGATTGCGCCTAATACCGCGAGCGACGCCGGGGGATGAAAGCTGCTGTTACATAAAGACAAATAGGAAAATCTCTATTGCAGGAGACAACGGCATTAACTAAACAGTATCTTCAAGTTTTACAAGGATATTTGAAGTTTCATTAAATTGTAAAATCGATTTTATATTTATATATCTTTTATTTTACATTACAAGTAATGTTAAAGAATAAATTAAAAATTACCACGGTGAACACAGAATTCGAATGCTTTTCTGGTCGTTTTGTTATTCGATCTCTGTGATGATAATAAACAGTATAAAAATCATTATAAATTTGCTGAAACCTTATTTCATTTATCATATTTAAACATGTGAAATCTTGTTATTGGATGTAAAGGAAAGAAAAGGGTTTGTAATGTCAGACTTGAACTTCTTCTATATCAAATTTTGTCTCTTTTTTGTTTGAGTAATAAAAAAATTGTTATAATTTCAGCATGTTCATAATGTTTGTTCTCAATGATTGAATTGAAATTCTTTCTTTTTCACACGTTAAAAAAATATTCGGATTCCGAGTGCCTAGAAATGCGAGTGGGTAAAGGTCAAGTTCTTCTCTTTTACTGAAATTCGATTCTAGAAAAAACAAGGCATTTTTTAGTATCTAGGAATAAATCGAATCAATTATTTACCATCGAATAGAATATCAAATCTTTTCAGATCCCTGGCTTGACCCTCTGGGAGCAGAGAGGTTAAAGAAATGACACCCCATTTTATATAGCTTTGTGCGATGTGCTACTATCTAGGTAACGACGGTTCTCAGCTCTGATAGATAGAATAACTTTAGATAGGGTTATAATTAACATTAAAAATGAATAAATTATCACAAATGTCCATCCTAATTACGTTCGTATATATTTAAATATACGACTTCATTTATTAAAAATAGCATTGACATTAAAAGAGCTCGGATTGACTTTTCTTAAGGACTTCGAGTAACAAAGGAATTTTTGTCCGATAAAGAAAGCCTATATACATTTTCAGGAGCCTCTTATTTTCTCAAGACCGTGTTTTGTGGGACATCTTGATTCCCGCTTCTCTTTCCCCGGTCTTCCCTGTTCCATTATCGAAATAACATTTTTCATCTCACCCGGAACGGCTGGCGCTGGGGCGACCAAGGTTCTGATAATACTAATCTAAGGGATGTGGAAGGACTTATTATATATTTTTTTATTAATAAATCTTATCATCGATTTCTTTTTGAAAAATTAAATATTCTTCCATGGATGAACGAACCTTTTTTTTTCTTTATTGCCACTTCATCGCTATTATTTTAAAATTATGCATTGTTACTATAATTAATTGAAGATTACTAAATAGGTCAATTAATAAATATTTAACTTAATTTATAATTATTAAAAACAAATATTTAGTTTGACGTTTGTAGATTGGTAGAGAAAAGTCAAATATTTAAAAAAATATATAACAAAATTATCAACACTAAAAAAGTTTTCATGAAAAACATGCAAATACTTAGGGATTCTGTAATATCAAGAAATTAGAAAAACTTTGAATGTAGATCATTATTCAAGAGAAATGTGATAACCCTCGATATTATTGAATAAATATTTTCGAATATCCGGCAGTCTCATCTGCTTGAGACGTTTCGGCGACGAGCTTTATGGTGAACTGTGGTTAATTAAATTAAAACGTGTTATCTGTGCTGGTTGAATCATGCTTCCTGTAAAGGCGGTCTGGAGTTGGCTTACACAGCGGTGCTACTTTAATGGTTTTTGATAATAGAAAGCCTAACGTTGTCAAAGCTCAATGTTGCTGTTATAAGGGTTGCAAAATGGTTGACGGCAAGTTACACCAACCCAATATCTGCCAAGGGAACCTAAGCCGTTTACTTTATTGAAAGATGTTTTAAAATTTTAAAAAGATACGAAAGTATAATAGATCAGTTTTCCTCGTTAAAATTTAACATTGATTTTATTTACATTATAAGCCTACGGCTGTTTTTTCTATTTGTTCAAAAATAAGTGTTAATAATATTGTTATACGTTTTATTAAAATGTATAGCAAATAACTGACCCGATAATAAGTGTTCATTAAATTTTCAATAATGACAATTTATATGATATAATTTTTTTCCTATATTAAAGTAGCATTTATGTCTTTAAATTATTTTTTTAAGTTGGATGACTATTTATTAAGAAAGTTTGGGTAGCAATATTAACTTTTTACCAACGGTTACAATTTTGTTGTGAATTTGAGCCATGGCCTACTCTCAGTGTTAGTATCGATATTTTTAAAGCGATTTGGCATCCAATTTTCAGTTAAAAAAGACTTATGCAATTAATTTCCCGACTTTTATTTTAAAGTTTCCCTGGTCACCCCCATACATGCGTACCTATACTAGCCGGATGCATGGGTTCCTCCCTCCATCCGGTGACTTATTGCTCGCCGGGGTCAGCGCCAGTGTTTGTAAATTAGTTTAACGTAGATGGTACGGTAAATGTTTTGTCATAATAGAAACTATAGATTAAAGAACCAATATTCTATATGGGTCAATATTCTATAAATACATCAAGTAAGACATCTATAAGACATTCTTTAAGAAATCACAAAAAAATGGATGAAAATTTGCTTAAATAGATTGAAACCTCTGTTTAGAAATGTCTATAAAAACCTTCAATATAAATAAGATGTATGCGATTCAAGTTTATTTTTTGGGTAAATTTAAATTTCGTTTACTCAAAAATTTCAGCGCGACTAATGCCGAGACTGTTCATAATCTATTAATTATGCAAAATATTGGATGACTTAATTTTATTCCATAGCCAATAGAATAAATTCAAAAAATTAGGTGGAAAATTTTATAAGATAATAATGAAGCGATAATTTTCCAAGCGTTTTTTTATAAAAGCGGAAAATTAAATGATAGAATTTTATGCACGATAAACAGTTTACGTTCCACATAATTCTCTGCACCGGTGGGATGCACGCGCTCACACAATGGCTACACCTCAAAATGCGTGCAAAATATTAGAGTTACCTAGATAAATATCATTTTTACATTAAATAAAGCTCGTATAATCCTAAAAGGTCGGCGTAGCAGGTCTCGGGTCGCTATAAAGATTTCGGAAGCTACTCTTTCCGCGTGTCCTTCCATTATTAACCCGAGGAATGGGCTCATCAAAAGAGATTATGAGCCGTGAAGGCTGTACCTCAGCGTGGACTGCCGGGCTTTGGCTGCCGTCCCTCGAGGCCTCCGCTCACCCCAGATACCGCTGTCGGATAATGATCTTCGATTTTCACTATGTTTGTGAATTCGTAAAAGGAAACTATCGGTCGGACGGAGGGACAGTGGGCACAACGACTATGAAGCCAAAAGGGTTCCGTTCACCATTGACTGCCCGTCTTTGCTCTGTGATTGATTACCGTGATAGCGGTTGATGTCAAAAAAAAACGTTTGCACCTTAATTTTGTTACTTATTTCTTTCATGTCATGAAAGTATTCAATAAAAAAATATTTTTATTTCCATTAGAAAACATTTTAATAGCTAAGTTGTGGAAGAATAGATAAAACATGGGGTACAAAATTTTGGCTCTAAACTAGATTTTTGTTATTTAATTTGCTCTCAAGATTTTAAGAAGCAACTCGGAATCTTAACTGAATGGAATTATTTCACACAATTCCCCGGGGCGAAGCATGAATTAAACATCGGCTGAACACTGAACGTGCATACGCAGCATTTTCTTACAAGCTCGGCTAAACTTTCTGACGTAAAATTTTATTCTTACCACTCGGCTACACAGAGATCCGCCTTTCAAAAATGCTTTATTTGAGGAAGAAAGTCACCCGGGGATTCGTTAAACGTCTCCTCAGGATTAAATGATATAAACCTTTTAGCCGGTAAAAGTATAATCTTAGAAAGAGTTTCAGCTTAAGCGGCTCATTGGAAAAGCTCGCAATCTAAAATATAATATAAACAGCTTATTTGATCACAATAAGGATATATATATATATATATATATATATATATATATATATATATATATATATATATCAATATCATTCAAGTAATATATAATTAATATGTTCCTTAAAACACAAATTTATAGTCGTATTAATAAAAGTTAATGTCGTGAAAAGCTAACCTTAACCGTACTAAAAGCAATAACAGTTAAATTGTAATTGTTTCAGTTGACATCTTTTATACAACGTTAGTATAGTCAAGCAAATTATACAGTGAAAACGTTCCAGACAAGACAATAAAATGTGTCATTACAGCAAAAAAAAAATGCAATTAACGAGTGTTTATTTAAATTATTATTTTGAAGTATGTTTTTTATGATAAATTAAAGTTGAGTTATTTAATGTCAGTGTGTTTAAATATTTACTTACAATAAACTGTTTACATTTTTTCCTCTGTCAATTTGAAAATGTACATTGTACCGTTTAATTCCATTATCCAAAGTACAAGCACGTTGTTAACTGTATGGATTTTCTTTTCATAAACCGATTGCTTGTTGTTATGTCACACGCCATGTCAGCAAGATAGCGGCGGACACGCAAGTTTATTTCAACACTGATTTGTTTTACAGGCCGCGGATACACCGGCAGCCTCGTTTGTTAGGCGACAGCTTGTTCCACGTCCCACTGAAATATCACCATGCAGTTATCAACTGTAACATGTAAGAAATACTGGACACACTCTTTATCCATTTTTTATTTGCATTCCAGAAGAATAGCAATGCTTTCAAGAAGGCAAGCCTGAAAGTGCATGCCGGTATGTTGGTTTTGAAGAGATTCGCGTACTATCGTACATTTTATCACGAAAAATTGAATCGCCTTGACGTTTAACGAATTTTTTTATTATCATTTTCTGTTTATTTTATCACAAAATATAAATAAATTTGTTTCACTATACAAGAAAGCATTGTGTACAGAGTTCAAATGCATTCGTGAGAGCAGAAAACAATTCTTTAAAAACTATAACTTTGAGATAACAATTCCCTACAATCTATTTGAATTATTGCTACGGAAAGACACTTCTCCTATTGAAAATGAAATAGAGTAGCTTCTATAAGGAACAAAGGAGAATAATGGAGTCCTCTCGTTATTTTATTTAACGGTCCCTTACTTTATACAAAAGGTTGTAAGGCATATGAATAAATTTAAGAATCGGAGATGGGATTTGCATACGATAAATTATTTATTCACATCTGAGCCGAAATGAGACTTATTCTTATTCTTTTGCACTTTCTACTTAATTGCTATAATAAAGTCGACGCCTTTAACTAATGCAAAGTTTCAACCGTAAAAGCTTATTAAAAACCATTTAAGAAACAAAGTTGGCAAAGGTTGAAGTTAAATTTGGGATCCGTAAAGAGCTGGGGTTTATGCAATTCCAGCTTTAGAGCTGACGGAGCTATTTTTATTTCACTCTTTAATACAAATTTGGAACATAAAAATACCATTAGTAAATGACTTTGAATGCGCAAAATGGATGAGGGTATTATTTCAGAGTTGAAAAAATACTTAGTTTTTTGGCGTATTTTTACGAAGATAGCTTGTCAAATAATAGGTCGTTAGGAGCAAAATCAGTTTGCACACTTCTCTTAAGTAGTGGAGATAAATTTTTCGAAAAATTTAATTAATTTCTTATTATTATAAATATATATATTTCAACATATTGAAATGTTTTTTCGTAAAATATCTAACACCCTTTAGTCAAATTAATTTATTTTATTTCATTTAAAAGTAATTATCTTTGGAGGCTTAACTAAAACTTTGAGTAAATTAAACCGGAAAAACAAAATTAATTTTATCATCAACCAAATTAAGAGTTGGTAAAGCACACTCGAGGTATTAAAGTACCTTTATAAAAGTAAATACAATTTGTATCAACGTTGTATCCTGCAGGCCGTCTCCCAGAAATGCCGTCGTATAATTGCGTTTTCATTTACTTAAGAATGTTTTTGAGTGACAATCCTGTTATGGTAAATTTGTTTATAAGAACCGAGAAAATTCCTTTTGGAATTGAAAATGGTAATCTTCTTTGGAGTGTCCACTTAAATAAACGCTGATAAATGGCGTATTGGTAAAGTAAAAAAACACACTTGAAAAGAGAAATAATTTATATATTGTAATGTATTCATTGTCTGACGAATATATATATATATATATATATATATATATATATATATATATATATATATATATATATATATATATATATATAAGGCATAAACAATATTTTATTACATGATAATTTTGAATAGCTACTTGGATAAAAATATTTTAATTATTTTATAAATTAACGATGATAAATAATATTTAATTTGATGATTGTTTTCAAATCCCGGTATTTAACTCGTCTTGCGGTGTTTACAGGCGGTTAAAGCGAGATAAATGCAAAAAACTGTGAGAAGCATGTGCGATAAGTCCACAGTGGAAATTTAATTAGATTTAGGGTTTTACGAGACACCGTAACAAAACAGCGCCCATACCCGCCAGTGTAATTGTTAAAAATGCTTTGTGGGATGTTTCCCTTAAAAGTCGATATACAAGGGTGACTGGAGGGTAAAAAACCACTCTGGCTTATTTGTTTAATTAAGACCAAGGTGTTTTTGTTATTTTATGGGTTTCGAGTACATTGAAACTAACAAATATCAAAACAATAATTTTAAAGCAAATGCTCCTTTTGGTGTATAATATTATCCCATTAAATTTTATTTTCAGATAACCAAATTGATTGTGAAAGAAGTATCTTTATCGGGCTGGAACCGTTCGCAAAGTAATTAAATAATCATCCGAGACTGAAAGTACGAGAACACATTAATTATTTTTAATTACAAAACTTTTCGATTAGGTCCTAACTCGTTAAAATTGAGTCAGATTATTAAGATTTTGTCAAAATGTAATTAAACACTGTCTAACACGTAACAAATCAACCCCTGAAACTCATTAAATTCGTTCATTAGCGTGATAGAAAGATTTCAAGGCAGCCAAAATCGCCTGGATAAATTTATACGCTGACGTATTCGCCTCTGAAAAGTTGTCAAGTTCTCGCAATACTTCTCGGGTGGCTTGTAGGGCGGAAAGGGTAAGATTCTCCATTTGCCCAAGTAGCCGTCTTCAAGATAGAATACAGTCGCCATTCGGTAGGTCAGTTGTAACCTTTCGCTTAAGTAAATTGATACCAAAGTTTGTGTTTCAACAAAGTACTAGACTTACAAAGTTTAAGCCAATATTTGATTTGAACGAAGTAAAACAATTTTATTAATCCAATTCCAAAAATTAAGTTCTGATGTTCATCGACCCTTACAAAATGAAATAGATATACTCAAATCGTTAATTAGATTTGGATCCCATGTATAAATATAGCTTGCGTATAAAAAATTCTCTAGTTCTGTTAGTAACAAGAAGCATTGAGGAAAATCTTCAGATTTCCCAAAAGACTAGTGCTTAGACATTCCATTTTTCTTTTTCCGAAGGGATAACGGATAATTTGTTGGTATTGGAAAACACTTCAGAAACAGGAACCAAATTTCAAATATGACTTTCACGTCATTTTGCCAGAGGAAGATAATCCTACTGAAGCATGCAAGGGCGGGGGAGCCTGATTGGGGAAGTGCATCCGCCCATAAAAGACAATATTCTGTGGACTCATAAAATCTACGTAGCGTCGTACTTTTGAATAAAATATATTTTATAAAGTGCTGCATTTTTATAAAAATACACCTGCGGGACTAATATTATAATAATAGCTGTAAAATTTGAAATATCGTTAAAAAACAACTTGCAATCATAAAAGTATATCTATATTAGCACATTCAAAACATTTAGATATGAAATAGTCAAAAATAAAAAGATTTTTTTATGAGTCAAGAAAAGATTCTTTTAGTGGCCATATGACCATTTTAGTGTATAAACGATGAATCCCATTAGATTTTTTAGAATATGAAGATGATTTTTTGAGTTAATAAATTGCATTAATACAGATTAATATATATATATATATATATATATATATAAATATATATATATATATATATATATATATATATATATATATATATATATATATATATATATATATATATATATATATACTCGTATATATGTTCAAGAGGCGTAATTTATTGTTTAAGCGAATAATTTGCGGTCAAAAAACCTTTCTATTCCTAATGGTTGTAAGTAAAAAGCATGAACAAAACACTTACTTAGCAAACACATACTTAGCAAAAACTAGTTGGAAATCATTTGGCTATCTCTAGGGAATCAAAACAAAAAAGGTGTTAAGTCAGTCTTTTGCTGTTAAATTCATCAAATTGCAATATGAATATTCGGTATTTGTATTTTGTATTAGCAAAAATTTACCAAGTTATATTGTTATTTAACAAAATTATGACTCGAAAAAAATAATTGAAAATGTACGAAAAAGTAAGAAAGTGTAAGAAATCAAATTTGATTTCTTTATTTCATATTAATATCCGTATTCGTTTTTTAATAAGATAAGAGTAGTTGGGGTGACTTCCAGAGCTTGGGCTTCGTCAAACCGATGTATTCATGTGGAGACATTTGACGATGTAAATTAAGATATATCGACAAACAATATGTACATTTGTTCTATTGCCCGTAAACTGCAAATAATTATTCCTATAATGAAATAAAATTTTGTTTATTTAAAAACAAAAATTAAAAATCTATTAAATTATAAGTAAACTTTTCAGGTGATTTGTTGTTTTGCATGAACACCCAAAACTGAAAAGCCTGATTTTCTTACATTTTATATGTTATTATTCTCCCATGTAATGTTTTAACTAAAAAAAAAAAACTACAAACATTAACTATATACTCTGTAGAACCCTTTCATCTATTCATAACACAATTTCCTTGTTTAACTTAAACTCCAACTAGAAGAGGCGCTCCGTTTCATCTGCTCATACATTACTCGGCCAGCCTTATCGAAGTACGTGCGCTTTGCTTCTGTCCCATCATTTCTTATCTCATCCTAGCCACTTATAAATATGAGAGAGATCTAACTAAACAAACACGTTTCTTCGGAGAAGAGATAAAAAGTAAACAAGGAAAAGGAGAAATCTTTAAAATAATCGCGGCACGAAGGCGTCGAGCGGTGACGTCGCGACGTCTTCCGCTAGGAAAGAGCGCTGTAGGAGCAAACTGGTTTGAGAAAAAAAAATATGTTTATGAATAAATTAAAATAAATATTATGAGAGATATGAAAAATGAAATTCCTTGCATTACAAGATGTAAATATGTTACACCAAGAATGTTTGCATTCTGCGTGTACATTTCTTATTATACATGAAAAAAATTTTGTACAAGGTTTTTTTGTTTATTATTTAATAAGGCAAAGCAATCTTAATTCAGATAATTTGAAATAAAATATTTAAAAGTGATTACGGTTATGTCCAGGTTGGTACGTCTCCAGAATTTACGTTGTACTTGTATATAATGAAACACAGATTATCTGTACTACAGAGGGTTATTTCTCATGGGAAAAAGGGACAATTTACGAGTTCCAAAATCGTTTTGCTTCACCCGAGTTCGAACCAAACGCTCACTACTATAACACCTAGAAAAATCACCGAAAAATTCCACTGATGACGCCGCTATTCTGTCTTCAAGCTTGCATTATCCGTTGGTTGTAAGAAGTTAATTCAGAATTCAAATGAATGAAGGTTCACAACATTGACTGCATTATATTGTATTTAACAATCAAGCTGAAGTTATCCCGCTGAATAAGGTCGTGAATAATTCAAATTTACATGATGAAAGAACTTTGTACAAAGAATATTACCTATTGAATTTTCCATGCTTAATTTACTTTTGATGTAAAAATATTTTAAGTTTGCGATAATATTATCACTTCTTTTGAAAAGGAAAATAACAATGCAATAAAGCCAACAGTTAAAAGAATTCACATTTTTTTCATTTATTTTAAGATTAAAGGAGCACAATTATAAATGTTTAACTTTATGAAACTCCTTACGGTAGATTCAATAACTTTTTTTTGAATATGTTTTCACAAGATTAACACATACTAGATATGCTTTTCTAAATAATTTATGAACAAAATGTCATGATACCTGATTGCAAATTGAAATACTTAGTTGTATTATGCGAATTTATATATGAGGAATATAATTATATATATATATATATATATATATATATATATATATATATATATATATATATATATATATATATATATATATAGGTAAGTCAGGAAAGAGCAAACAACTACAAGCTCAATAAACACGATCGTGCACTTGGTCCTCTGCAACTCCTTACGTCTTGATTCCAATTTCTCTCCAGTAGCTCCAGAATAAACTCGAGTCGACTGCAGACGGTAAAAAGCCAAGAGGTCCGTAAATGAAAACATCCGACCATACAAAAGACGAATTAAGTGACACCGGGTGTTTTATTAACTCCATTCACAGCCGCGCGGCTTACACAAGTTTAAATAAAACCGAGGAGATCTCACACACTCCGGGCTCCGCTCCCGCCCGCCGAGTCGGGAAGCGGCGCAGTCGGGATCGGGAACGTATCAAAAGTTATGTCGGACTCCCGGCATAAGATATTCCGAACAGTTCCAACGTGTAAATTTTATAGCGCTACCGCTACAAATTTTCCTGGCAGGATATTTTGTCTCCGGCTTAGTTATTTCTCGCCCGTACGTGATGTGGTGTTTGCGATCGAAGCGTGTGCATTCAATGCGGGTGCAGAGGTTTATGTGTGCGGATCCTTTGTAAAAGTAAAAGATGTTCTCTTCAGCTTTATAATGTAGATTATTTTTAAAATGAAATGAATTGAATACACAAATAATCTTAGAAAATCATTATAATTTCAGAAACGAGTCAATGCGTCTTTGTTACTGATGTAGTAACATCCTAGTAAGGATAAAAATATTTTTATTACATGAAATATTCTTGTTCTATCCTTTTATCCTAGTAAGGATAAAAATATTTTTATTTGATGAAATATTCTTGTTCTATTATTATTAAACAAAATTGATTTATTCAATTTTATAAATGATTGTGCGAGTAAGCCAGAGCTAACATAATATATTTATTATATGAAATTTTAAAATTTTGATACATTTGATACAAGTTTTTTTTTTTTTTTTTATCTTATTTGGCTTTATATAATAATAATCCGAAATATAAGAATGTTTCTCAGTTTCATCGTCAAGATATTTTAATGATACCGTACCCTTCATTATAATACAATCATTAAAAAAATATACAAAGTATTTTTAAATATTAAAAAAAAAACCAGAATGAAATGCGTGTACCAGTGTTAAAAATACCAAAAGCAAGGTTCAAGATATTTTTAAAGGGCAAGTTAAGTGAAAATATTACAATGAACAGAGTACCAGCGTGATATTTTTTACCGAGGATAATAGCAAATTACCAAAACATCATATATAATGATTAACGATCATGCACGGATATCATTTATATTTGCGCGATACAAGATATTACTTAATATAAGGGTCTTCGGGCGAGGAGGCGCATTGTATCCCTGAGTATTATTCATTTTAAAATCGCCGTGCGGTGTTAAAAGTAATGTAATATTCGGCCAAAATCGCAAGTCTTCAATCGAGATACCGTTAAGTGTAATCAATCTTCCTTTTAAAGGGCACGCAATAAAACCTCGCCTCTACAAACATCCTAATTGTGGCAGCTTCAACGCAAACATAAAAATATGTGGCATGTAACCACATTATTAGGGTCTCCTCAAAAAGCTCAAGGTAATTGCTCGAATTCATGTACTTTTTACAGGCAAGGTAAAGCCTGGCAAATAAAAATAAAAAGCTTTCCCCAGGAATGAAAGCACTCACATTCAACTTTCAGCGGGTGATTGATGGTGAGGCCACTTGTGGAACCACAAAAACTGCGTATTTAGGTTCGATTTTTTCAACCTGAACGTCCGACTTTGTTCCCCGGCCTTATAAACTTGTATCGGGTACAACTTTTGCTACTTCCTCAGAGAAACGGACGCCGCTGAAAAAATGCCGAAAGCCAATTGAAGTTTATTCAACCCCGACAATGGAAAAGCTAACTTTCTCATTTAATCTCGTATGAATAAATACAAAACGACGAGCACGAATTTTTAGATGGGTTTTTTTAAGTTACGATAGCTACAGAAATTTAGAAACGTTGGAAAATTTTCCAAAACAATTGTGTTACTTACTTGTGTCTCTTGGTATTATTTTTTTATGTAAGAACATCTGCAGTCATAAAAAGTATTTATTTTTATCTTTGGTTATTTTTTAAAAATAATAATGTAATGTAATAAATAAATAAAATATATTTATACTTTTAAAAAAATGGAACAAGTAAATTTTAATGATATACCAATTTTCATAAGTCGTAAGGTAAAGATTTACGTCAAAACCGAGGATGTTGTCACCTCAACTGATCATTAATAATAATTTAAACAAAATTTTTAAGGTGCACATGAAAATGAGCGCCTCTTCTAAATCCCACACAGATAAATACAATCTGCAAATAATTTTATTCAATGTCGTAATTCTAGCTTTGAGTCCAAATTCCAATGTTTTAACAAGAACGAATCCTCGGCGCTTTTCGCGGGGCAGGTGCGTGTTTATGAAAAAGGATAACAATCACACAGGCGGTTAAGCAAGAAAGAGAACGCGAGGTTTTTCTCTCTTTGTGTTCATATTTCTTTGAGGGGACCTTAAGCATCATCTCAAATAGACGGTCCAGATCTGGGTGCGCGGAGAGCGAGTACTGTCGATATCGATGGATTGCTTTTATCTACAATATCTGGGAATTAGGCTTCGGAAGTGTAATTCGATGATTCGGAATTCTAAAGCATCTCTATAGCCTTTTTATGGCTGTATTTGATCTCTCAATACTGGGTATTATTCTCTTACAAAACAAATCCAAACGAATAAAATGTATCAAAGTATTGTGTAAATATTGATAATTGATGTATAATAAAATACATAATTTATTTGTATTATTTACATAGTAAAATACTCTCATAAATATATAAAAACATATAACTATATTCGAGTGGAGTTGTACGGTATTTATTGATAACAATATTATATATACATACATAATTTTTCTTAAATCGCGTGTATGTACAAATCGACATTTAACTTATTGATTGATTTCAATAATTGTCACGTATTTAATTAGTATAAGCATAAAAAATACAACCTAAATATTATAGCAGTTTTATAAATAATACGTCTAAAGATTTTAATGCGTAACACACTTTGTATAATAATTTTCGACATAAATTTTTGACCTGTAATTCTTTTGTGATGTGGCGATATACATGGAAATTAAACCGCATGGTTGATGATATCAGGTTTATTCTAATAAAATTCGCGGGGTCTCTGCGCCACTCCAACAAGCGCGGGGTGCGCGGATAAGTGTCTGTGGTGTAAATGTGATTATCTTCAGCCTTAAATCACGTTTTATGTAAAATCGATATGGCAACAGCGAACTACGTTTTTACTGGTCTGTTAGTTAACCTGATGTATCGGATTCGAATTCATTACTTAATCATTTGCTTGCGTGGGGTTTGATTCTACTTCTAAAATAATTACAGTGGAATTGATTATTTATGAGTCAAACGTTCTTAGGATAATATGCATAAATAAGCAATTTACTGTTGCCCGTACAATTTCATGCGTTTGGTGTTTGGAAAGAAAAATTTTCCCGCATAATTTCGGCGCGTAGATTTAAGTATTTTGATATAACCCAAATTGATAATAATACACGAAAACCTTAGTTGAAGTTTAATTCCGGATTTTAAGTCTCCATAAAAGCAAATACCAGTTCGTAGCACATTTTATCTCCGCCGGAGTCATGTGAATGTCTCTTAATGTCACGGTATACGTTTTGTTTGGCTTCCTCCTCTGCGAGACAATTGTGAGAATACGCAAGGAAAAACGTTTATACGCTTTGTGTAGCAGGAATAAACTGAGGGGCGAGGGGCGGAGGGGAACGACCCCCGCTGAAACGTAACGGGGTGGGATGATGACAAAAACACATATATGAAGAGGGGCTGGCACCGGCTGGATGGATCTACATAATGTTGATCATACCAGAAATTTGTGAATAAAAAACGAAGGCCTTTTTGTTGTGATGCGGAACAGACAATATCAGCCAAATAATACAAACACACTGATGACTGAACAGAAAATACATTAATACTTTGTTTATTTTTCCCTCTATATATATTCTGGATTCAGATGTTATAAATAACACGTGAAAAAGATAACAAAAAAAGTATTTGTTTGATGTGAATCTTTCTATATTATGGCTATATATATTTCTTGATAATAATACATAAAATAAGTTTTTTGCGTAAATTTGAAACTTTTGTACAGTCATGGAAAAATGTAGGTGACATCAATGAAATTTGTATCTTTTTAAAGATTAAAAAAGGCTTTATGAAGGGAAATAAAATGGCAAACGACGGAGAAATAGAATTCTCCTTAGCAATTCTCGGCTGTCAGATTCACACTATGTGACCACCCAATCCCTAATCATGACAATAAATTTTGTCAGGCTCTGCGCGGGCACACTGTCTGGCGCTGGCATTTCTCTACATCCGTCTGTTCCTCGGATAATAAAAGTGTTTCGTATTCTTGCAAAGCGACAGGATAAAATCGCAATTCAAAAGAAAGTAAAACACAAAATAAATCACTCGGTCGGGAATTTAAGTGAAGCCGATGTGTTCGATAAATAAATCTTTATATACGTTTAATCGGCAGGGAAGTTATTCGAGCTTCAGCGAATCTTAAACTGGTGCAAAACTAAATAAAAAAGGCTTAAAAAGCAATTAAGATGGGAAATTGAAGATAATTGCATCCCTTTAAAAGTTTTTTGGGTAGTTTATTTATTTTTCTTTTAATTTAAAGTTACTGTTTCGATAAGAATCTTAAATAAATAGACAAACCTAAGAATACATTTAAAGAAATAAAAAGTTTACTTAAAAATAGTACCAACTTAATTATTCGTACTGTCAAAAATAATAATCTCCTTATATAAATAAATTAATAAAATACGCTTTTATAAACAACAAGATAAATTTATCTATAGAGAATTGTAGAAAAGATAAATTTATCCGATTTCTTTGAGGGATACTGGTAAAAACATTGAAAATAATTTTGGTTGTAAGAATTTAAGACAGAATTGACGTCAATTTTTTTTCAGTTGATAATGTTAAGAATTTACATTTATAAAAATATAAAACTTTAGTTGATTCAGATAGAGAACCTTATAACAATATAAAACGCATGAATCTAGGTTTGAAAAAAAGATTCAGGCGTGCTTCAAAGTATTCTTATCGGAAGCTTAAGTTAGTTGTATTATTTAAAGGTTATAAAAAACCAAAAATATTATATCCGGCACAGTCGTAGGTAATATCAAGATTAAACTTATCTCATTGCTCTAGCGGACGTTTTTGTGAAATGTCCTGAAAAAGCCCTTGAGCTGTAGTGGTGTGTATGTTGGTCGGTCAGTTCTCCTGATAACTTTCGTCTCCTCGAGGAAATGGCTCGCTGCCAATTCTTTTACCAACAATGCCTTGAAATACGAAACCGAGATTTTTTACTCTGCATTTGGAGACAAGCCTCGCTGGGGACTTGGTGCCTATGTACTCACGTCGATCAGGAAATTCGAGATAGTATACTCCGTTGTAAGGGGCAGTTAACATAAAACGAGAAAAACCTATTTTAAAGACAATTTATTTCGTCATATGAAACAAACATATGTCTTATTTTCCTAGAACCTTTTTAGATTTTATTAATACCTTTTCAAATAAAATTAATGTAAAATCCTAAATATTTTTTCAAGCCTTCAAAGTTCTTATTTATAAATTCTAATAAAAAAGGTAAGAAAAATAAAATATAAGTACGCAATGTAATAATAATAAGATTGCTTGATTTATACGAAAAATGAGCTGAAACCTCATTTTAAGAATGTTTAACGGGTCGGAAACCGGAATTAACAAAAACAAAAATCAAAATTCCGTCCGTAAAACATAATTTTATTACGAGAATAAAAATAAAATACTTCTTGATGTTTAATGAGGCACTCACGAATCAAATCACGTTTTATTTCTTTTCTTTTCTGATTCCTTATACAATGAAATACTTAACGCTTTGTGAAAGAGTCCAATTTTAATCTCGGTGAATTCACCAAAATAAGAAATTAGTCAACGGCGGAACACGTAGGAGACTGGGGGGGAGGAAAAGACCCAAGGGGTTGAAGTCAACATTCTCAGTAGCGTATTTACACGACAAGACATTGTTTCAGTTTTGCTATTAAACTAAATTAGTATGAAAACACATAAGTACACAATACTTTTAATAACACTAAAAACCAACAGGATAATAATACCAAACAACATATACGGATTACTTTAATTAAGACAGTTTTGAAATTGAATTTTGCGATAACACAGACAAGTTAGATTATTTGTGTTAACTACTTAATTACTCAGGAATTTATAATGGAACATGCTTCGTAAAACATTACACAATACATAAATAAAGCAATAGGGAAAAACTTGAAACAATGAAAGAAGTATTTTGGCGAATATTTGGAAGTAAAAATATAAAATTATGTTAAAACAATCACCACGATGCTCAAATAGAAAAAAAACTTTAAATTACTATGGAATGTGTATATGTTTTTTTTAATCATTTATAAGTTTATGGGTTAAAAAAATTTGGTCTTTTAAAATAAAATAATAATTATTAAAATAAAATACCTGCCCTTTTAAACGAGGTGCGATTTTGTGAGGCGTAAGGACGCTTACCCATATTGTGATTTCAGGGATTTAGAACTAAACAAAAACAACGTAAATTTAAACCACCTTTCAGTAGGTAGCTAAAGATACAAGTGTCTTTCTATTTTGTACGTTTAGGTTGTCGCAGGGGGAACTCGGATTCCCATGTCTTATTTTTCACAGTGATAAAATACAACAAACTCACACGGGGCATCTTGTTGAGATATGCTATCCGATTTTAGGTTGCTTGTTTTTCCAGGGATTTCCGCGCCTCTGTTTGTGCGTGCGAGCATCAATCTTATATGCAATATTTATTTCTATATCGTGCGGATTCTCTGGGGGAACCGAAAAATTTATATTATTATTTGATCATAGGTACTTTCAAATCAATATTGATAGCCTATATAAGCTGTAGAGTGAAACACAATAATTCATGATATATTCTCTAAGGCATGTGAATATTCGTTTAAGCTAAGGAATTTACGCAATTTGAATTAATCTATGAACACAATATATCTACGTCATCACAAAAATCAATTGTTGACATAAATTTTTTTAAATTGTTACTCTTAGTTTTGAATATAATACACTGTATTTATTAAATTTTTACGAAAAGAAAAATACATATCATTTTAAAAGTCTGATAAAAATGAGTAATAGTTTTATTTGGAAAAAAAATTTGCTCTAAAATTTAAAATTTTTGACTTAAAATATAAATAAAAAGTTATGAAAATGGCCTATCCTATTTTTCAGCACGGTGCATTATAAGTCTTAATTGCATCCCTTCACGCGGTACCCACTCCGAACAAGGCTTGGAGGCTGGCGGGCTCGCAAGGGAGACCAGGCAGACAAAATGTCGAGACAACACGTCACACTTCACAAAATAACACACTGTCGCAAGACACTTACAGATAGTAAAATAAACACATTGCACCATTTAAAATTAATTTTAATTAAAAATTCAGTCATAGCTTACAGTTGTACAAACTACTATATATGGTCATCCATTATCATAATCCACTACTACATTTTTGAAACCAAGCACTTTAACGTCTGTTTCAATTGATATAAACAGGAGTAGGTTTACTAGTAAATTTAATTCATAAAAAGGCTTAAAAACTTTCTCAAAACTATAAATTTTGAGATACCCTGAATTTGTTTTGAGGGTGCCAATGTTTGTAAAAATATAAAGTGTAAAAGTTCAACATCAACTAATAATCAAAATAAGAAAGGCAGCATATTTTGAACAAAAAGTTGAACCAAAATTTTATATCCCTCCGATAATGATGTAAGGAAAGGTCGAGGGTCAAAGAAGGGTAAGCAGAATTAAGATGTCATGGATGCGGATGTAAAAGACGTAGTTCAACATTATTAATACCGCTCCTCTTTGTCAGACGCACGTGATTAGAAGTAATAGAATATTAATGCTGGCCTTTACAGAATATGGAAAATTTTACAAGAAATATGATAAAACATTATTTTTCTTTATTGGTTCTTTATATTCTTTGAATATAAAGAACCAATAAATGGATGTTAAAGACGGAATGGAAAATGAAGACTGAGACATTACCTTTACCGTTTTCCTTTATTGTTTCTTATAAATGTTTTATAGTTACCGAAATGTAATGTTTACAGTCAATATACGAAATGTCAACACAGAGCAAACAAGTTTCAAAAAAAAGCAAATAATTTTGTTTATATATGATAAATTAATTGAATATTTATGAAACTCGTTAAATCCTCACGTCAACAAAGCAGCAGCCAGAAAGACGTGAGCCGCTTTTAGCAATGTCACTCCCTATTTAACAAAAACCGCAAACACTAAACGCCGGAAAATTTAAGAAACCACTAGGCTAAGTCGGAGAGGTGAGCATTACGTAGGGTGAGGAAGAGGGGGTTGATAAAGAGGCAGGGGGTCCAAAGCACCCCCTAGGGTGGCAAGAGAGACACTGACTTATGCGCAAGTCGAAGCCAATGTACTGGGGTACCTTACACCTCGCGACGTACTCTGGGAATCATGTTTGTGTATTGAATAAGTAAAGACATTTGCTTATCAGATAGTGATAGTATATGTAAAGCTGCTACAAAATAGTATTTTTTATTTACATTTTATTTTATTTTATTTATATTTCATAGAACATACTTGTAGATTATTTGTAATGGCTGTTTCTGAATAATTTGTTCTAAGCAATGGTATTAAGGGGTTTATTTCAATAGTATTTTTGCTTACAAAAAGATCACTAGGCTAGCGCTTCAAATGAAATATATATTTAACGAGCCTTGGAATGGTGAATAAAACTGAAGCCAACCATAACCATAAAATACTTGAATATCCAACGAAGCCATTTAACCTTGCGAAACCAAAGTTTACCAGACTCTTTATAGAACCGTGTCATTCCAGTTCAGAGAAGGCCATAACAAAACTATGCATGAAGTAGCATTAAGTTAAATGTTAATGTGTCGTGTGGGGGGGGGGGGGGGGTTACAGACTGCGGCTGGTCTCCCGGGGGCAGTAATTTTCCCGGACCCCTGCTTCGTACGGCGGGCCCCTGGGCGTCATACTCCGGCTCTGCTCAGACAGATATTCCGCGCTGTCTCATAAAAGGTTACCATGTAAAAAAATGCTTTAGTGTGCTGCGCTTTGTGACTACCTGGAGCTACTGGGGCACGTTTGGTGAGCGGTGAAAATATATTAGGTTCAACTTATAAAAAATACTTTGAAAATATCAATGCGACATCTCCATAGCCAAACAAAAGACACATATCTTAATTTTGGTTAAGCTGCCGACTGGTTTGCAAATGACAAAAATGTCGATATATAAGAAACCAAAGCACAATTGTAAAGGAAGTAGAATCACATTGTGTGTTATATTATTGATAGTAAAGAATCGATTACATATAGTTTTTTTAATCTATTTTTATTTACTATATGCAATAACCTATTTTACTTTAGTAATTCACATTTTAATTGTGGATCAATAGAAAATCGTAGTGTGAAAAAAAATTCTAAAAAACATGGTTTAATTTTAACTGTAAATGATTAAAAACGTTATAATGAGCTTCGATATATAAATTTTATCCTTACTAAATTCACCACCTGGCTTTGAAACCTTTTATATTTTTGAAAGTACTATTCATGAAACCTCCGAGTGTGCCCTCTTCAAAGTCCCCTTTCCCTAATCGAGCCCTCGTACATCCCAACTTGCCAGGACTGCCAATTAACCACTTCTTATCCCGGCAAGTCTACTTTAAATAGAGATACATCTAGACGAGGCAATTTGAGAAATACAGATGGAAATCACTGGTGACTGGGACGGATTAGTTTCTAAGGCATGGGCGAGCCGATGGTATTACGCTGCGCTATTGGAACGAAGCGGCTATAAATATCTACGAATGAAGTTGCTATTTGATTTGTTGGTGATAATGGGATAAGTTAATATTAATTAGGTTTGGAGTTATTGGAAATTGCTCGCCCCCGTATTTGATTAATTTGAGGGTTTAACCACAGCGCTGTGGTTTTTCATATCCATAAATAAACATTATATTCTACTCAACTTATTGCCCAAATAAGCTTTCAAAAGTTTCCAATGAATCGGTGTATTTAAATATACATTTATGTGGAATACCTTTATCAACTCTTAGTAAAATATTAGCAGCCGCGCTTTATAGAACAACGCCAAAGTCTCGCGGCTGGTGCGAAAAGCACTCGTTTTATTTATTTTTATTTATTGTAATCTAGCTGTATAACAATTTAGGAACGTTTTTATCGTATCCACAGTCACAGTTTATCAAAACAGCGCTGTTATCCGCATAATCAGTCACGAGATCTCGGTGCAAAGTAGGGCTTTACTCCACCCGGGGAGGCCGGTGGACTACAAACTTCAGAAGTAGTGCGCTATCATCACAAGTCCTCTAGATATCTGTCTGCGCGGTGGTAGCCCTATTGAGGCTTGGCGGGCACATAACTCCCGGTTAGCCGTACAAAGAGTATTGCCTATATCACCTCGCACGCTAGCGGGGCTTCCAACTTACAAGATTTAAGATAGAAGTGTTAGTACTAAATCACGCTTAACTTTAGAATACAGTCGGCGTATATTTGACAGGTGAAATATTTAGGGCCGCCCTTGCTTTCGCTCTGAATTTTGTCGCAACATGGAATTACAGGATGAAACTTATTCGTTTTAATTGTTTAATTTAAGTTTGTGTTTGTAAGCTTGTTGTGAGGGATTTATACGGCGATACTGACTAGATTTGTGAATCAAGTGATTATTGTAGGCTTTGTGGGACTGTTGGAAACGTGCTCAAAGTTTGAAAAGTACGTAAGCTCCTATTGTTTAGAAGCTTATCTAACATTACTTATATTGGAATTGATAGCGTTTTTTTAGCTTTGTTTATATAAAATTTATTTTCGATTACTTAAATTAAGAAATTGCTATTGGGTTCGTGGGTATGTCGTTATTAGCGTGTGACTTCAGGAAAGTAATTAAATACACATAAAAAAGCTTAATCACTCCCGAGTCTTTCGGAGTGCTCGGTCCGCTCTCGGCGAAATTAATGTATGCGCAAGCGGTCGATAATGGCCTGGCAGTCTTCGGGACTTACACCACACCTGGCCTTATCAACATTACTGTGCAAAAAGTGCAGTCGTTCTCCATTACTCTACTGCGACACGTAAAAACCTGAGCCCATTACAAGGGACTGTGAGATTAACTGCGCCAGTTTTTATCAGACGAACGAACTCGCATGCTAAGCTTCGAGTGTTAATGTAAAGAGTTAATTTAACAAAAGCGATATCCTTTGGCCTCCTGAACTTCACAGTATCTCAATCTAGACACACTCGCCTCGGTGGCTCTGGGCTGTTATGTTTGAATTATAAAGTTTATTATCAAGACGGATGAATGCGAAAATAACCACGCAGCGAGTATACCTAAGTTACTTAGTTTTCATAAAATACGGTACATGGAATTTAAATTAAACACGGCTTGCCACTTATCTTAGTATAATATAAGGAAGAGGATTTTATTATGGGTTAAAAAGCACCTGAAAAGATTCAAGCATGGTAACACACTCAAAACATGAATAATTTAAAACTGTTTTGATAAACTTATGTTTAAAATTTGTTAATGTTTATGTGATGATAGCTTACCGTCTGGAAGAGGTTGTCTCGGCTTGTAGGTCATATCTGAAAATAAATTAAATTTTATTATTTAAACTCTTAAATACAACAACACGCCCTGAGATATTTTTAAAAAGTTCAAAAGTCGTATTATCTTAAATTTATTTTCCACAACATAACTTTTAGTCCTAATTTTAAAATCGAGGGATAAAAAAAGTTAGAAATCTTTTTAGCCCATGATTAATATGAGAGCGATCGGCCGAGACTGAGTTATTGAGTTTCAAACGCCAATTTAAAGATGTTCCAAAAGCGATTTTTATAAAAAGACACAATGGCCAAGGAATTTTATCTGCAGATCGGAGCTCTGGGCCAGAGCCCGGCTGGGGCTGCTCGCGCCCCCTCAGCTCGCTGCCAGGGAATAGAATGCATCATCGCTGAAGCGGCAAAAAGTGGCATTTACACCAAAAAATGAATAATGATTCTGCTGTTTTTCCTTATCCATTGTCGGAGGGATAAGATTCGAAATCGTTACGGGCTTAATGCCTTTTTTATCAAGCTGGAGAGTTTTTATGCATTAAATGATCGTTTACACTCCGGCGACTTGGCTTTTTCCTACGTTTCGGCGACACTTACATCCCCACTGCGCCTGCGGTGATTTTTTTTCAAGCTTAAGTGAGTAATTAACCTACTAAATGAGCTAAGGAAGAATTTAGATCGTTAAAAACTCTTTCCGTAAATTATTACACCTAAAAAAATATTGCTTGTTTGGCTTGTATAAACATAATTAAAATTTTGTTCGTCGCTGAAGTTTAAAAAACATATTTTCCTTCTTCTTTAACGCGAAACTTTGCTTTTTGGAAAAGCTAATACAACATAATTTGTTTTGCCAAAATAATAAATATAAAAAGGCAATAGAAATCTAGGATTTCTATTGAGTGAATGAGATAATTATATCTAGATTATTTTGAATATATTTTTCAATTAATAAAACTTCGAGTTCTCATAATTTTGATTTATACTAAATTTTTTCATTAAATAATAATAAGAAACATTATTTTCAAGTACACAACACAGAGAAAGGCGTGTTTTAAATGACGAAGGTTAGAAAGCCTCTGGGAATATTTTACTGTAAGACTGAGGTACGAGTGGATAAAATCCTTTTTAAATTTTACCAGGTAAGAACGGGGATCGATTTGCTGATTGCGCGCATCATCCCCTACGTACTCCTTTTACACAGCGTGGGCTTCTTCCCCGCTCTTAAGAGAATGGGTTTTATATTGACACAGAGAATTCAATATTGAGTCTGATAAAAATATATTTTTTTATAATAATATTTTTTATATTTAAAGCACGCAGTTCTAACTGTAAATAATACAAGGACCTTTTATATTTTATTTTAATGTGGATTCAGCGAAAATATGAATTTATTTTAACACTGTGTTCCTATAAGTGTAATATTTTAATGGTAATAAAACATCAGTTGAACTGGTAATAATGAAATATTTATGATAATTAAATAATTGTTTCATTGAAAAATATCATTCAAACAAGTGACTAAAATATCTCTCAAATTACGTTATTGTTAGAGTCTACTTGACATTGTAAAATGTCACTTCTATTCACCGAGTTGATAATGGGTGACGTAAAGAGATAAAATTAATTTCATCAAGTTAATGTTAATGATATAATTATAAACCATTGTGTCATTGTAAATTATAATGTGAGTAATCTTTCTATTGTTTTAAAATGTAATTTATAACGAGAGAAATCTAGTAAATTTAACAAAAAAAGTATAAGAGAAAATAACCTCAAGCCTATGCTATACACGTACAAAAAACATTTCATTTAAATTAACAAAGTAAAAAAAATAAAACCACCAACAATAAAAATAATATAATGATTCATTCAGGCAACCTAAAAAAAGAAAACCAAGCCATATTTTTTCTACGAAAGTTATGAAATATTTTGAACATGAACACGGTGTCATACAAACTCACCCCTACGCCCCTGACTGGCATAAATCACACCGGTGGCCGCCCCCAGAATCACGGACGCCCCTGTGCATGCGAATAAAGCAACAGCCAACGAACCGACAGTGCAGTGCGCGGGAGGGGCCCAAGAAACTCCCCGGCTTATAGGGTTATGAGTCAAATTTTACCGTCGCCAACGTCAGTGTTATGTTTTAATCAATACACGTATTTGTCAAGAAGATTACTCGCGAGGCACGTGTTTTTCGACCGCAGCCAGTTTACTTATGTATAAATATTATAAAGAAAAACACGTCAAAATATATCCAGGGTAGAAAAATACGTACGGGTAGAAATAGTTTTTTCTTGGTAATAATTGACATTTAACCACACAAAAACAGTTTTTCAAAAAAATAAACAAGGCAATCACTATTTACGCTTTTGTACGAAAAATATCATTACATGAATGTACATTCTAAAAATGTCGTACTTTGTTGAGTATTTAGTAATGTTAGAAAAATACATTGTTTTACATAATAAATTTAGACTTGTGTCACTTGTTCGAGCATGAACGATATTTCAGACAGACATAGACATATTTAAAGTAACATTTTTTCGTGTCTGTCACAAGCAGTGAAAAGAACGATCTGTAACGAAAATTACGATTTCTTCAAGCATAAATTCCAATCTCTTTTAATAAAGTTAGGAAAGTATATAGCCTTACATATTTTATATCATCCAGTAATTAATTATTAAACTGATAAGATCGGGAGAGTTATGTCCTGTTTGCGATATTTAAAATTCTCGGTTACGGCAAAACGTAATGAATAATTTTATTTACGTGCAACTTTATTTACAACACCTGTCCGTGAGATTACCGCCCGGGGTATCGTTAAACGTGTCAAAAGTTAATCTGTCCTTGCGAATGGGCGTCGCGGCGCTTGCGAGGCATCGGAGCCGGTCTCGGATGCCTCACTCTCGGGGATCTGGCGTGAGAGTAAAATGTAATGGTTGTTAAGAGTTCGAAGATGTAAATCTCTGCTGGCTTAAAATGTCGAGAGTACCGAATCGTGTCTAATTCTCACGGGTTTTCTGTGATATAAGCCTTACCTTAGCGAGTAAAGCCTTGAACATTATTATAAGCTACTCCTAGATTTTCTATTTTCAAAGTTTTTTTAACGATTTATTCCTTATTGATACAATATCGCAAAAACTTGTTTTCAGCCTGATATCACGAGTTAAAGTTAACAGAACAACTATATTGGAAGTCGACAATAGTTTATTATTTTTACCATCAAACTTTAATGCCAAATAATCTAAATATCTAAAGAATTGAATTTATACAGATTAAAAAATCACAGCATCGATTAATCGATTAAGATGCGCAAATATTTCACAACTACTATCGTTTTTACATTATGAATATTGTGGCTTTAAATAAAATCAAGGATATATGGTTAAAATTTAAAAAGTACACGTAAAAATATAAATTTCTTAAATGCAACTTAATGGTGTACCTGAAATAAAATTTGAAATTCTTGATTTCATAAAAGTGGTTTTTGTTTGAACTTGCCACAATGAATGATAAAATCTCAGTCATTTAATTACTAAATAAAAAAAAATGTTTTAATATTTATACATCTAAAGTTATTTTATAATAACTTTTGATATCTACGTTTCCCGGAGAAAATTTAAATCACAAGACGTATACGCTGCGCCAACTGTCGCGATCCCGACGCGTATTCCGGGCGTTTTCCGTTTTCGCCGCGAGTCGACATTGACAAGTGCCGGAGAACGGTTTGTTACAACAAAAGCTTCCTTAACACATCAATCAAACAGAATTGCAAAAATGAATACACATGTAAAGTATAATGCTTTGGGCTTTACAAAAGATGAAAGCTTTATTCATCAAAGCCCATAATTTACGTATTTTGCAGTATTGATATCCCAAATAAAATTTCTTTTGAACCGTTTCCTTAGAAATGTAAACATAAAAGATTTTTAGGCGGCGTGTTACTTTCGTATTAAGTGTCATTATCATAAATGTGTTTAATATTTCAACGTGTGAATGATTGATGACGTTGATTTTGATGAAGTAAGTTCTCATAATCGCACTGAGTTTCTTTTAAGATATCGTTGTAAATATTTTTTTTGGTGTAGTAAGAATGCGGGTTTTCATTTAGATCTAAAATCAGAAACTCATTTTCAATTTTAAATGTAAGAAAAAGAATATTTGAAGAATGATTGAAAATAAGTAAGGAAATTTAATACGCCATTATTATCATTCTTAAAGTCTCAGCGTAATATATATTGACAAAGAATATTTTGATGAAAAACAGCGTTCGGAAAATTGTTGACTCAACCAAATACTTCAGAACGTGGCGGGTTTTCTCAAAGCATTCTGTCATCTCAATTAACAGACACCTTGTCATCAGTATCATCTTTACAGCTGTAGAAAATGGGACGAGAAAATTTCAAACAATGACGGAAAATGGTGAAGGCGCTGAAAGAAAGAAAATCAAGCGGAAGTCTCGTCTTATATAATGAATTGATTTCTGAAACTTTTTGTTTGTTCCAATTTTATTTGAGAATAAAAAGCAACATTCTATGAATACCTCAAATTTATACTCAAATTTCGGCGCTTTGAATATGGTATAACGAAAAAGCCAAAACATTTTTAAATACCTGTTTCTTGAGTTATTATTACTAAGCTCATTAGGCTTATTGAGTTAATAATTCTATGAAAAAAAAAAAACAATTTATCTGATTAAAAAAGCTAGTATCCATGTATTTTTTTCTCTATGCGATACATCTTTTGAGTTATTAGAATGAATTTGATAAATAGTTGAACAAAAATACTTTTGTTTTTTGAGAAAGCATGCGTCGTTTCATTGATTTATTCTTGTTTTCCCTATTTATGAAAAAAAAAATCAGTAACGAATTTCATATACATTGAACTCACATTTTTAATGATGTTTAATCTTGAATTAAACCATTTACATCATAATTAATTACTTGAAATAAACTAAACACATACAACTTATTCAGTAACAGTATATGTTATGTCGCAGCTCTTTTTTTTCGACTATCTGTACGTATCCTAGCAGGGTGCATAATCGTGCGTCGTAAAAATTCTATTTATTAGATACTGCAGTAAAATAGCAATAATTTTTATATTTTGGGTATCTATTTTAAAATTTAAATTAACGATTTTAAGGAACTTTTGACAACGAAGGTCTTGAGATATCAATATGGGTAAATTTTTTCAGGCTCAAAATAAATATTTCATGTTTTAAAATATCCTTTAAATAAAAAACAAGAAATATATAAATTCAGTATAAGGCGTGCAGTGCAATCAAATATGCAACGAGATTAACTGCACATATACTTGTAATAGAAATAACTCGTCAAGAATAGTCGAGAATTTGCTAGTTGCGTTAACTGAGTTCAATCACAATCACATTGGAAACTTTTGGGTCTCAAAAAGTTTAAATATATGGTTTTATAGCTTCATTCAACTGAAAGTTAAAACAATATCTATGTATTTTTGTACAAAAGTGCAACGATATTCGGATATGTGCATAGCTTTTCTACAATACGGCAACGCTCCCGAATATATTTCCAGCTCACGGCACCTCCATTCATTCCACTCGAAAATTATCACTCATTCTCCTTTTCCAGTTTTCATTACTTGGTGCGGCGATATGTGTCCCAGAGGATATCAACCGACGGGAGTCCGGCGCGGCACGGAAGGCCCTCATCGTTTTAGGTTAGAACCTTTTTGTTTTCCTTTGCGTTTGTTTTTAGCACATATTAGCACAGAAACCATTTCATTAGCACATTCATTTTAATAAGTTAATACGAATCTCTATACCAAAGTAATTAAAACATATTTTTGGAAAATTGACCATAGTTTTATGAATATGAATCCTGCAAAGCGATGAATACATTATTATTTTTTTTGATGCTTTATTATTCATATAAAACATAAATTAAAATGCATTACTGATAATTTAACTCTAGACACGTCACTCACATTTCTAGTTTTACCAATAACTCATGTTAGAGGCAGGTTTAATGGCAGAGTCACATTTTGGTTTTGGGATCGATATTTTTTATGAGTTTGTAAAGAATACAATTTATTTAGTACAATAGCATAGGTAAGAACATTAGCTCAGAAAAAAATATCAAAAAAACATTGTATGACGTAGAAAATAATAAGCTGCAATGACGAGACATTTTTTTTTGTCGAAAGCCGTACAAGACACTGAATCTTACACATATAAAAAAACTTTTCAATTAATTACATTTCAATTATTTAAAATTTATTACATAATAAATAATATGCGAAAACTCACTGAGAATGTAAAGTTTTTACTGTAGATTTTTTAATTTTCAATAAACTTATTATATATTGTTTTATTTTTTACATCCATGTAAAATAAAATTTAAAAGATTTTTATGAAATAAGAATTTAAGAACCACTGAACATTTCGTATTTCAGAAGCAGCTTTCGAATCGCTACATCTCTCTCCTTAATCTCCCATCCTCCCTCTCACACCTTACATCTATCCTGTATCAAAATATTTTATACATTTATACCGTTGGTTGCATATTTATTTATATTATTTACTGGATTTTACTAGTTTCTATATTCCTGGAATAGTTTAAATAGTTTATTTAAAAATATAATATGTTAATAGGTACATATGACAGTATTTGTGTTTCAAAATAATTTAGTTTGATAATACATATATATATATTTATATACTGACAAATGAGGTGACTGTTTTGAGATTTGATGTATACAGCAGACGTCATTATATAAGAAAGTCCTTTCAAGGTAAAAGAGCTTGGAAAAATGTTAGAAAGATAAAAGTAGAGAATGTATAATTTAAACTTGAAACATGGGTACTTTGGCGGTTAATGTGTTTCTATTTGAATAATGCTAAAGTTTAAAGTTTTTTCCGAAAACGGTCTACCCTTATATGTAAGCTAACGCAGATGTTTCCACATACATTACATTATTCATGTTTATTTTCTAAATTGTGTGCGGTAACCTTTATTTCAGATACGTTATATACTTTACCATAATAACATGGCAATAAATTAATACGTTCGTGGGGAAAATTATACTTAAGCATTGTAGTGAGCTTTCCCGCCTATGCTTACAGCGATCCTTCGAACCGTTAGCTTATATGATTAGGGAAATTTCAACTCTTGCTTTGGTTTGCGGTAAAATTAGAGAAATATAAGAGATAAATATTTAACTTAAATAATACGTATTCAACACGGAATTCAATATTTGAGTAAGACTTTAGTTATTAATGTTTGTAATCATTTTATCTTAAATTATTAATGTAAACAGAAAGCTCTTTAAAATTAATAATGTTGGATTATTTGCTTTTTGATTTACGAAACAATTTTAAAAATAATCATTTTTTTAAATGAAATTTGTAACAATAATATGTATTTTTTAATTATTGACCAATTAGTGTTATATAAGTGTTGGATTTCAAAAGAAGGAAAAAATTTGATCGGGAAATTATAAATACCCATTCTGTAAAAAAAACATTATATCATGTTAAAATAAAGAGGGGGGGATTGAGAAAATTCCACGTACCTAAATGATTTATAAAATCACGATTTCATAGCTAGAGTTTCAGTAGGCGGTTTATTTTATTTTCCTTCAATATGAAGGCTATCATCTCAATAACCCAAATTCTATGTATGGCTGGCAGATGACGCCGGTTCTATTGGAAAGGCTGATGCTCCAAATCAACCCTTTTCATGGTAATACGAAGCAATCATGGGTAGCAAACAACGCGAGACGTTTTCCGAGAAACGTGACCAACATGCTCTAGAAACTATATCAAACATCGAAAGCCGGCTATACTATAATGGATTGTTTCATACATGATATCAACAAAATAAGCCCTATATTCAAGATATATATATTTAATAAGCCCTATATTCAAGATATATATATTTAAATAGTGAAAGTTGAAAAGAATTCTGCTTCTATTAAAAATAAAAGTTTAATTAAAATTTCTGCTTAGAAGATTGTTTGTTACACAATTATAGATGTTAATTTAATAAAATATAAATTTGTCTGCAATAAAACCAGTAGCTATGAATATACAAAATAAAGATATTTCTGCTTACTACATGACAGTTCTTGAGAAGGATTGGACTATATCAGTTGAAGTTAACGTTCATTTCGATAATGGCATTCAATCTATTGTTATGACTTGATTTATACCTTAAGGCAAATATCTTTCCGCGTATTCAGAGCTGACAAAAGCTTACTATACAATCCACTCAAGATAAAATATGTAGAGACAGCTAGTACGAGAGCAACAGCCGTTGATTTTCTCTGAAGTACCTGCTGCTTTTATTCTGCTTGAATCCATAGATATTCTATAAATATAGCTTCAATATAGAACTCTGATATTAAAAAAAATCCGCATTTCAAGCCAGCCTGTGCGTTTATGCATTCCTCCATTACTTCCATTGTTGCCTCGACAATTGCGCCTCGCATGAATGCAATGCTTTTGAACATCACTGATTCGTAAACAGAAAAATCGAGAGAGACATTTTAACTAAAATTCTATCATTAGTTATTTTTAAGAAGACTATATAACTATAAAAACTGAGAGACACACATCATGGTGAATAGTGAAATTGATGGTCACTGTAAAAATTATTTGATTAAATATTAACAATGCAGATATAGTAAGTGACCAGTGGGTTTTTTCAACTTTTATAAATTTCAACTTTTTATAAAAGTAATAATTAGTTGAAAAGTCTTTAAGAAGCTGCACTTAACAGTTTAGTCGACTTCATCGTTCCTATCACAGAATACTTATTTCACACATCGAGTTATAGTTAAATCAAGGGTAGTTGTCCCATTGATAGTTATACCTTTGATTTAATTGTGAAATCGAAATCAATTAAATAAGAGCAATTTTTAAAAATTAGTTATTTTATCAAACAATGGGTTCTGCCAATAGTACTTGTTGGGATAGACGGATAAAGTTGTCAACTGAAACTGTTGGCAAAACCGGTTGTTTCAAAAAATAAAAAATACTGGAAAATCATTTTCTCTATTTTCAATATTAAACGGGAATTTCATATTCTACTTTTAAAAACGTTTATTATTATAAAGTCACATCATATTAGTAGGGTTATAAATATATAATATAATAATATGCGATTGTTAAGAGTAGGCGTAAGGTATGAAGTTAAATAAAGTATTAAATAATGATTCATATGGTGGATTTTTAGTATACCCACACCAGGTTCCGTTGAAAACAAAATCGGTCGCAATGAGAACACGTGGACATGTTTATTTCCATTTCGGATTGTCTATTACATTCTCGATCGGGCTTAATGACCATTCCGCCCCTGCCCCGACCTGCTTAGTACATCGCCAGAATTACCAGCTAACTGGACCAATTTACCGTTAATCCATATTTGATTATATAGTATCTACGACGATACGAATATATACTAATAGCTCGTATATGGCACACATCCACATATTGAGGATTTACCCTAAGCTACTATATGGTGTTTTATTATATTCGTAGGCTATAATGCAGAAATGATCAGCTATTCGAATACTTAATATTTATTGAGGATGAATATTGAACATTTACCAAATCAGTTATAATTTAATATTATCTCTTTCTGTATTTAAAATAAAATCTTATTTAAGCCTACAAAGTTTTATGTACATGACATAATGTGTATCTTTCCATCTATAGAACAGATATTTTCTGATGAAACATCAACGATGGTTGGCATCCCCCAACTATTCTTTGGGAGGGGTGATCAGATATCTAACCCAGTTTATCTGAGTAAGAGTATCTCCCATTTTTTTTTCAATTTAAAGAGAAGAGTTTTATAATATGCAATTAAAATTATAATTTGAAATTCAAAGTCATTAGATTTTGTCTTTTGTTTAAAATTTTGTTTTCACGTGAATATTTGTGTTGATATGACATACTTAAAATTCATTTATGATATATAGCGGTAATATATTATAATTAGTGTTAACTATTGTTTAATCAACCAGCTTAAAGAAGATATACCGACACCTATATTTGAACACCGACAAGATGGTAGTGAAATGAAGCACTCGTGTTTATTACTACCACGTCTTTACAGGAGCTGTACCGTAATTCGAATAGTACATTATATGCATACCGCTACTCTGATTACAGGCAAACCAAATCTATAATTTGATTCCTTCGTCGTTACTAAAGCCTGAAATCTAAACTAATTGTTTTTTGTAAAGTTTATTTAATTTACATTGAGCTTTTCAGATAATATTTTTTGTTATTCTGGTATCAAACATGAATTGTTAAAAGAGTATATAAGATACGCGAATACTTTATATCCAGTGACCCAAACCGCAGATGATTCAAATGTCCAGCGGGCATCCAATCATATGACCTGTCCAGCTAACCGCGGAGAAGCAACTTGTACTGACAGTGCAATATTGTTATCCGCGTAAGCAATATAACATCTCTATCCAATTTAACGATGCTGAGAGGCTATCCGTTACTCTCTTATAAATCTCCTTATGTATTTCTATACTTTCTTGAAATAATACTTATTTTTAACAAATATAAGTACATCAAAAATACCGTTCCAAGTGATTGGTTCTGAATTCATCGTCTTATCATGAAGTCTTTCATTACAGCTGTGCGGCTATTTACTTATCCAGGTACTAGATATCATCATTGGAAATCGATATCATTATATGGTAACTGCTTCCGTGTCTAGATCTGGTACCCTAGTTTTAATTCAGACATTTTTAGTTGATGTGTATGAGATTCATACGAGTATAAGGTGTAATAATCAAACATATCACCGTAAAACCAACTAAGCTGTGAATCATAAATAAAATAATAAAATCCATTATCTTAAGGATTTCATAAATACATCAAGGTGTAATTTTTATATTTCACATAAAATTCAAAGCTGCTTAGTTTTAAATTTGAAATGTCTGCGCATTTCTTCAGATATGGGAGTATCAGTTAGCAGATCATAATTTATAACATTTTAAGCCCCGGATAAATTAGCAGCTTACCACTTGTCAAACAAGAGCACTTTCGCTTACGTAGGCACCCCTCGGTAAGGTCAACACCTTGGCGAGGGGTAGGACAATGGAGGGTATTCGGCCACCAGAAATGACAGATGTAAGACCTTGTAAGATACGTATAAAGCCACGTGTTCCTGACACGGCAATTCAGTCGTTCCACCCGGGGCTTACTGGTAACGTGAATTACTGTTTAATAAACCGCAATTAGTATCCACAAGCTATACAGAAAACAGAAATAATAAATTATTTATTTCATACTTGGTGTGAAAGAACACGTTTTTTACAATACTTTAAGACACTATAAAATAAGTATTCTGTTCAATTATAATAGATTTAATATTTTTGGTGATAGTTTCACTATAAATAATACATGTTTGTGATGTGAGTATTTTATGAAAATGAGCCAAAGTTCAGCACAAAATGGAGAAATTCCGTTTCAATATACTTCAAAGATGTACAAATATGAATATTCCCATTTAATATAACCGCGGAGCTTCAGCCAGACGACCTGAAACATTCAACAAACACCGACGGATCAAAAGATAAGCACTCGTAAACTCGAAGGAAATCATATTATGAAACCGCTTTCTGCCTTTTTGCCCGCGTATAAATATTGACTACTACGCAGTACAAAGCATATTGAAATAAAACGTGCCCAAGTCTTAAGAAAAATGTCAAACAAGTTCCCGGCGGATCCTTTATGCGGCGCCCCGGCAGTGCACAGAGCCGCAGACGGAGCCGCCGCGTTTCCCTCCGCGAGATGATATTTTTATATAGATATCTTTATAGTTCCGCAGTTTAGATATGATTTCTTTTTGAAGTCGTACGGGTTGAATAAAACAAACAAAGTACACACTCTAAAAAGTGTCATTTAGCCAAAGTGGGCGCAGTTGACTAGCGCGGCCCTCGTGATGGAGGAAGCGGATCGCTCGCAGGCTGTCGTGCGAGGCACTGGGGGAATAAGGAACTCTCAGCGTTATTTCCAGTACGGAATATGCTGAGATTGCCTCCCTTGTGTTGTTATTTGAAACGATGTTCAGCGAGTACATCTACTCGCATATAGCATTACTTATAGTGCTTTTGTATACTCATATATTCATTGTACACGAGCATGCTTTATTTATCGTAAGAAATGGAAACAAAAACTTGCCACTGTTGTACCTTAATATTTCAACGTTAGTCCGTTTGTTTGTTTTATACTTCCGCTGGTGCACGCTTCCTCGTTGACGGAGTGCAAATGAGAAGTCGCAAATCTCGTTTGAGGCGTCCCGCGACAGGGTCGTCCCGATCGGATCAATATTTGATCGCAGACCAGAAGTCTTGCCGGAATTGGAGTGTCCTGCAGGGTAGCAGGATGCGAGCGGCGCCGGTACGAGCGGGGCGCGCAATCTTCTCGGAGGGTTTTTCAATTCGATACACGTACTCAAGTCTCCCAGCGAGGAAATGTTGTCCCTGTTACGGTTCAAGGACCTGAAAACTGATACGGATCTTCGCTCTGCGCGTGTTTTTTTTACACTTAACGTTTGTCTCCTCCGCAAAAAGGCATTCGTGTTTAGGGAACTCCCTTCTGGGTGTGTGTGCGGGAAACGTGGCTTTGTTTACGCTTGATGAATTCGTTTTTTTACAGGACAATAAATTCATGAATATTAATATTTTGCTTTAATAAAATGGTACAAATACCGGGCAACTGAGAATTTAAAAATTTAATAAACTTGCATAAAGATGGGAAGCAATTTAAAACGAAGAGCATAAATTATTAATATCCTGGGGATGTTGACATTATCATGCATTGCATTGTATATTTTTAAATTAATTTGCCCAGTCTTTTTTAAAAAATACTAAAAGAAATTTATAATGTTTGCGCAAAAGTATATTTTGAACTTAGAACTGGAGATAAAATTGAAATATTTATTATTTACTTACTATATAATATCTAAAAACAAGACAAAGTAGGAGAAAAGCCATTCGTTTTCGTTTGTTATTTTATGTCCGCATGCCTCCACTTTCACTGATCAACGCTGTAACATTTTGCTTATTTTATTCGGCTTCAACTTTTTTCAACAAAGAATGTATATATATATATATATATATATATACATTATATATATTTACAAATAAATATAAATATATTTAATCAATTGTATGCATAAAAATCGCTGTAATAATTTTGTATTGTATTACATTAAAACATAAACATATAATTTATTTTAACTAAAATATAAATAGGATTTTATTTCATTATTTAAAATGAACGGAAAAGCAAATTAATAAAGCTATTTCCGTATTAAACAAACATGCCTGCCGTAATTGTCCTTGTAAAATTTTATTGAATCATTTCCATAGCTTTATCAAACAAATTCTGTATAGAAGGGGAGCTTATAATGTTCACATTGGAGTAATGATATGTATCACCGTATCCCGGCGGATTTAGCCGCGTTATTGCCGACGCTTTAGGCGCGAGCGCTGCCTGCGAGACTGCATATAAAACTAACGATGTTATTATTGGAAGCTTTGGGAAAATGCACGTTTTCAATTTGCAATAAATACCCGAGCGATCCAATCCGGTGTGGGAATAACTTTGAATCCACGCAGCGGTGTCAAATTTCAGAGGGACGGAAAAAAAAGTGTTGGGGAAATATTCGACACTCTGTTATCACCCACTGAGTAATACGATTTCAATTTTGAAATTAAACACATTCAGCCAATTGGGCAAAAGCAGACACCCGAATAATCATCTCCTTTGAAGCAGCATTAATAATATGTAATTTAACAGCGGATAAATACATGACTTAAAATAAATTTGTTTTATTAGTTTTTTGTTTCAGTGAATTCAACTAATGACACGATTCTCTCGGTTGTATTGTAATCCGATTTGCAGAGTCTAAATGAGAAATTTCAAATTATAGTAGTATTAATACGGAAAATATCTCCTTTGATCTGCGACTAAATAAATTTCCAATTTTGCATATTCAAGGAGGTCGCGTCTCCTTCTCGCTCATTTAGCAATGAGCGGTATTGACTCGGCGGGGCCGGCGCGACGCCCGCCGGCCCCGACCGGCGTAAACAATTGAGTTTTCAATTACTTAGCGGCGTTATCTCATCTAACGGACACTCGATCGTTTTTATCGAAAGCGTTCGTCGGCGGTCGACGCAATATCGCTAATAGTGCGGCGTGTCGCACGGCCGCGGGCCTCGGGTGCCCTGCGCGGGTCGGTAGCGATTGATCGACTCGATAGAGCCAGCATTTTGGCAAAAACCGGCCGGAAAACCAAATCCTTTTAGTTGATAAAAAATATGGATTGAACAGCGATAGATTTTAATATAAAAAAACATATGAATTAAATATGCGCATGCAGAGATAATTTCGACATATAATGCTAATTAATCTGCAGAGTTCTTTGTGTTGAATGTTTTATTTCAAAAAGTGCCAATTTGCTTGTGAAAAGCTTAGAACCATCAATAATGTACTTCCTCTTCAGAGGAGGTTGGCGAATATCTCACTTAACATATACTTATGCTGAGCCGGTTTTCATGGTTTTCTTAGGGAGAATAGTGCAGTGGGTCCCCGGGCCTTTCTACACCGCAGTTTTATATTCGAAGGAAAAGTCTGCGAATCGCTGCTGCCCAATAGCATTATATATAATCTTTCTTTACAAAATTCTGACGTTTAGATTTGATTTTCCCAATCATGTACAATGTATATTAAATTATTTTAATGTTTGACAATTTTTCTTCAGTGTGAAAGCAACTTCAGTATTTCCTCGTTTTAATCCCAACTTTTTACGTCAAGATATAAACTAAAGCGGTAGCCTGCGAAAAGGGGCAGATACGATCTTCGGTGCAGTTTTTCTAGCTGGAATAAATTGAAAAATAAATAAGCAATACGTATGCCGATAAAGTAACGCCCGTTTCATTTTGAAAAATAAATGTGGCAATATTGCAGTGTAACAGCAGTAGGCCCGGGAAGTTCCTCCGGTAATCTCCGCGCGCGGCGATTGACCGTGCTGCGCCGCAGTTTTACAGCGGAGTAATATATTATGCACCGAGCCCCAAAGCGAGGCGCCGTGCCATCCGGAATAAATTTTAATATGCCATTTCGGAGAGATAGCGCGGCCGCCGACATCAGATATTACTTGACGGTGAATACCTGCCCGCCGCCAGGGAGGGTGTACTCTGTAGTCCTCTATTGAATACGCAGCCTTCCACGGCCTTCCGAGCTGCCACAATAATCATAAAAATAACGCTTATAATAAAAGGCAGACGGTTAATTCGAATTATGCTTTTTTATGCTCGGATTATGATGCTGCGTAAATGATTTATGAGTGTTTTAAGAATTATTGTTACTTAAGCCTTAAGTATACGTACTAATTTGAAAGTTAGTAATTAATCAAAAAAGCCTTTTTATTAAGTGTACTTATCTTGCTTGAGTGTTAGAATTTTCGGTAAACTGCTTGTTTTTTTTTTTTTAATAAAATTATCTGGCAAGGCATTGAAATGAAAATATTCATATTTTTATTAAACAAGATAAAGATAAAATAAATTATTAACGATGCTAAGAATTAGGACATACGTATATTATACTTGAATAAATGTTTAACATTAGGAGCAAGAAATAAAATATTATGACGTATAATTTGTATTTTGATTATAATTGTGCCAAATTAAAAGACAAAAGACACAATATATAAGCAATATGACTAATCAATTTTTATTAAATAAATGAATGAAGTTTACTCACAGTTATAGTAGACCAGTAATCCCGACACCAAAGCAAACACGACCAGCATCAACACAAGCAGGAACAAGAAGATGGCCGGCTTGCAGCAGGTGATCCAGCAGTCGGGGGACTGCGCGGAGGGAGCGTCCGTGGCGCTCTCCCCCCTCAGGGCCGCGCAGCAGCGGGCCACTCTCCCCCTGCGGGTCGCATTGTCCGCAACCTCCGCCCCGCGCGGCACCACTGAACTGTCTCCGGCTTCGTTCACAACGACTCCGTGCTGCTGATTCTGGTATGGATACCCGCGATTGGTTATCCTCACGAATCCGGACTGATCGTCGTCCTCGTGAGGGTTCTGATAGACCCCGTACGAGGCTACCATGTCGACGGCCGATTGATTAACTGACTTGTTGAGATCTTGCAGGTTTTCTGCGGCCGCGAGAGCCTCGGGACTTCCCGTCGGCCAGCACTCGCAGGAGCACCTGTCTTCCTTGCGACGCAATCGACCGTTTGCTCCAGTTCTGCGAGTGACACCGTTACTAGGTGATTCAGTCTCTTGTTTTTTATCATCTTCTTTGCGCTGATCCTTAGAAGTCCTGGGCAACGTCTCATGGTTTCCGATGTAGTGGTTGTGCGCGTTTCTTTGATTCTCAATGTACCAGTTTCTCTCTTCTGCTCTTAGAGTAGTGTCATTGTTGCCTTCGTATAGATCAGGCCTGAGAGTAACATGAGTAGGCGGACCGTTGTTGTACAGAGAGGGACTGTAAGTCCTGGGGTCAGCTCCGTACGGATCCTGCGGCATCTGCCCATAATTGCGATCGTACTCTGGTCCTCTGTTTGCATTATAGTAATTGTTTAAAGGAGAAGTATACTCGTAAGCACTCCTGTGCATCTTAAGAGATTTATTTTAAGCGATTTACCATTGTTTAACATTATTTATATTAGAGACCACGCACGCTGCATACGTTAAATGAAGAGTTGATTTTTTTAGCACACTCAAGGTTATAATAATAACACTTATTTTTTATAAAATAGCTTAAATGAGAAAATTCCATTCTATTATAAGTATAAACATAAAATAATTTTTAAAAAACGAAAGAAATATATTTAATTACATGAACTTATAAGGTAAGCCAAATATCTATAAAAAAAATAAAGAACACAAAAAATAAAAACATTTTAATATTTAAGTATATTTTTTTAAACGTCGATTTGTTTTATATTTATTAAATAAATATATTATACGGGCTAAAAAGTATCTTATTTACTTCTATTGACAGCATATATAAATAATTTGTTTGCTGGACGTGAAATTTAAAGGAGGCAACACGTGTGGAGCTTAGTCGATTAGGATTTTTTTATCTGCACCCAAAATCGAGTGTTAAAAACATACGTAAAAAGGACCAAAACGAGAATATTCATATCACGTAATGTGCGAGGTCATTGAGAACTTTCTGTATGGTCCTGAAAGCTTTTCCACGATTAAAAACGGGCCACACGCAACTCGAGAATACCAAAACACACAGGAAATAAAAAATGCAAGGTATTTTCTTGCGAATATTCCTGGGTTTTGTGTGTCCTGGAAAAGGGTTTACTTTGAGACCAGGTGAGAGTCGGCAGCTGAAGGTTTGATATTGATATCATTTGCCACCGCTAAGTGTACATGCTTCACTTTGATGCCTTAATACCGTGCAATATCATATTTAATGTACCTGACTCACAAATTCCTACAAAAAAAAAATGCGCGATTAATAAAGTCTATTAATGATTGTCTTAAACTAATTAAAATATTTTTTTGTAAATAAACATTTCAAAAATAAAACCACTTCCAGCTTTAATAAAAATGAAAACTATTGGGTTCGTATAAATTATCGAATTTACGGATTCAATAAAAATATCTATGATAAAGATTTTTTGTTTAAATTAAAGCAGTTTTAAAGTATGCTTATAAAATATCAGTTAAATTTTAAATTTCACGGATACTTATATGAGCGTTTGTTTGAACCCTCTTGAAAATGTCCACAGCAAGCAGGGCGAGCAGTGCTTTGCGTAATGAACCGAAAGTTTGACATGATCAAAACATTAAAATCGCATTATGATAATACTAGTCACTCAAGGTGAAAAATTCGGTACAATCCGTAACGAGCCTGGAGAAAGTTTTGACACGTGTCTATCATACCCTTCATTAACTGAAAAAAGAGCGAGTATTTATAAATTAGGTCATACACCAGGACATGAGGGCTCAGGAAGAGATTACAATTTACTATGAAACATCCGCCAAAAAATAAAATCCGATTGATTTACAGGAACAAGAAAAAATGACTATAAGCAGTTTTAAAGTATGAGTGCTATTAGTAAGAATAAAAGTAATTATAATAAATACCATAAGAAAGAATGAATTTTAAAATTGTCATTATGATTTTACACTAAACAAATAGTACTCACATTTTTAAATGTTATTCGCTATAAATGGTAGCAATTCATTTAATGTTTTAAATAAATTTTACGTCACTAACAAGCTTATGTAACACCAAACTCATTTAAATGCGTATTATGCATTCAGATTATCAATCAAATGTACTTTTGATGGATATATTTTTTGGGGCAATCCTCACACAGCAATAATTTTTATTGTTTTTTCTAGAAAATTATAAGGCAAACGACTGAAGATAAATATTACTTCTCTACATATTGAATTACTATAAGTAATTGATAGCCAACTGTAAATTCAGCATATTGCTTAAGACGAACGATCCGGTTAGTAAAAATAATATCATTTCTTCTACATTTAAGTTTAAATTTTGATTTAATTTATTTGTCAGCTGTAACAAAGCATATTTGTGCTTTACTTGTATTGTATTTACTCTGTATGTGAATTTGATTTTAAAACCATAGTGTATTCAGTATGAATTAATTTATTTGAGCGTTTTTATCATAAGATAATTTTTTTCATTCAGTATATAAAGAGCTCTCATTCAAATTAGATGTAGTCAGTTCTATCAGTCGTATTCATGAGAATTTAAAATTCATTTAAATTATGAATGCTACAAAACTTATTAAACGTTAGTAAAATATGCTGCTCTCTTTGAAAATATGAAGCAATATTATGTAATGCACCGTAGAGCGAGATTGTTCATCTCCGCCAGAGATCCTGGCGACAGGTGCTGAATCATAAGGGAGTAGTGGGGCGCCCGAGAAGCGAGGACCAGAGGACACGGGGGCTGTCGCTCCTCCCTGTCAATTACGAGCAACTTGTCTGAAAGTTTTACGGTGCCGAAGTGTCCGAGATCCGACACGTACCCTGCGCTGAACGGGCGCATTTGAAGAAGCGTGATCATTCACACTCAAAAAAGGTCCTCTCAATCAATAATCTAGAATCCTCAGAATATTTGATTAAATTCAATTGAAAAATTACACTACTGTACTATTTTATTTTAAACTTTAAATATTTAATAAAAAAAACTCACAAAGTGAGTATTTATTTAAAATTGATGTGCATAAACTATACATTAATATAAATTGAGTCTTATATATAAATGAACAGTAAAAAAAATCTGTTATTTTTATCGGCTTTTATTTAATTATTCAAAATAGAAAATTGAACTTTAAACCCACGGTTTGAAATTGTGTATGTTGAAAAGATATTTCGGATTAATAACGGATTAAAACTAATTGAAAATACTGTAGTGTTGTGATTAAGCGTGTACAATATAACCAAATTGACAAAGCACAGACGCGGACAAAATTATCAAGTTCCACAATGTGGATGAGTTAATATCTGGGAAATAAGAACGAGACACAGACTTATATATTTAATTAAATATTTAAGAACGCGAGCTTAATTTAATATACGTGAAAACATATTATATTTTCGTAACTTTGTGGTATTTGAATTAAAAGTTACTTTTATCATGATGGGAAGTATTTCTGAAAAATCAAATACCTTATAAGTATAGTTTCCATTACAGAATGTATTAAATTTCTAAAATTACTTTACGAAACAAAAATTCCGTTGAAAGTTTTTACAATTTTCCTAAAAGATTTTTAATATTTTCTGTAAGAAATTTAATCATACCAATATGGCGTAGACATCTCTACTTTTTTTCTTATGATGAATATCACCAATGCAAATGGCGACAGATGTCGTTGTTGTGTGCTAATTTAAAAAGTTTAAGGTAAGAAACAAGTTAGGTAAAGTTTCGGTATATTTTAAAAGTGCTTTTTATTTAAATATCCACAACCAAGTTGCGGGAAAAGGCCTTCTAGTACTTTCATGGTTTCAGGGAGGGGCTTCTTAAATTACACGATCCCCACTCCGTTCTTAATGAAACAGCTGTTTGCCAGGCAATAATAAAGTTCTTTAAATCTGCTCACCTCACCGCACAGTCGACCTGTGTATGCTATCATATAAAAAAACAATCGAGGTTTTATAAACTAATACAATAAATATCAAGAAAATTGAGATTAGAATATTTTTCTTTTATTTTATGATTTTATGCATTGTTTGACTTTTGATAACATTGAATATTAATTCAGTATATAATTTTTAAAAAAATTGTGAGTGTTAAACCGATATTTTTAAAGATTTATTTCAAAACGTGTCTGTATTTAGAAACATATAACGATGCAAACCCATATACCATTGAACGCAACTTTATTGATACTGAATGAAGAATGCTGCGTCTTTTTTAATTTCCCGATTTCCGCAAAATTCTTTTTTATCTTCCAAAAACTCTCAGTACGGGTATTTTTATGTACTATCTCTCAAAACGAAAAACTTTGTGCATCAGAATTGCGCCGAATAATAAAATTGATTCGTATACAAACTTTCGTTGAAAATTCTTATTTGAAATTTCTCCCAGCGGTGGCTGGAGTCCCGGCTTTGAACGCAATATGTAGGAATGCCGGTTGCAGTATGGAGAAGTGGAAAGAGGGGGTTGTAGCGTAAATAAAGTCTGACCAGAGCCCCTGGGACGACGGCGGGGGGTGGATGGTGACCCCCAGGTGGGACGTTTTGCATAGAAAAGGAAGATGTTTCCAACAGTGGAGTATTTGGAACGGTTATTTTCGTTTTGAATACTCGCACAAATTAATTTCAGCAAAACTGAATGTTTATGTTGGAAATTAAAAAAAACTATTAAATCCAACCACCATAAAGCTTTTAAGCGTAATTAAACGTATGGATTTTAAAAAACGTTTTTTTAGTCATAATTTAAACAAATAAAATCTTACTTTCATAAATATATATAAAATTAACGTGGCCTATGTCGATTTTATTCCAGCCACTAAAAGTATTTCTAGAATACTTTCATTTAGTGCTCAAATTCTAAATATAAATATATCCTACTTCAAGAATTACTTGTTATAATAATAAATAATATTATTGGTAAAAATTACATTTAACTCTTATGAAGGTACAAATTATATATTTAGATTAAATAAATATAAAAGTGACTATTATTTTTAATATGGTATGGTATTTTTTATCGATTTTTTAAAATCGATTGTCTATAAACTAAAATTTTCATAATTATTTACGAATTATCGAAATACCAGATCACTATCCCTTATAAGTATTCAATATCACATGCAACTCAATCTATGGAATGTATTGAATTTCACTGAATGTAAGCTCTTTAAAGCTACATGATAGGCAAAGCAAATAATATCGTGTCCATATATGTGCTATTAGTTAATAATGGTGAATCTAATCCTCTTATCTCATTTGCTTGACTTGCCATGAAACAATATGATGCTTCGGAGATAATTCAATGTTTATTAACAGAGCAAAACAACACGATTATTCCAGCACTATTAGTGACTAGAATTATTATAGTTCAACTGTATATGCAACCAAGTCTCTTTTTTTGTAATAACGTTACATTTTCATTTCTTATTAAATATAATATGGTCTACAATTGTAATACTAAAAGCCTACTCTGTTTAAATAAGCATGACTTTGAAAAGAGTTTTAATTTTGAATGTTAATTATTATGCCGCGTAGTCGTGTGTAAAACCGTTCCCGTTCCATCTCGGAGAGCAACTCTCCGAAGCCGGGTATAAACGTTGAAAGACATAAGAGCAGCTTGTTGCTAAGCGTTTCAAAAACTACCAACTAGAGACAACCTGACAAGACCAAGCATTTTTATTTTAGAATTTATCTATAAAGTACTTAAGGATTTTCATAGTTAAATTTTTCTGGACTTCAATTTACATAAATAATTTATTCACATGAAATTCATAAGACGTATAAAATAAATAAAATTGTATTTAAAATACTTCCAAACAGTAAAATAAAAGTTGTACAAAAATGAATGGGTTTAAATTGTATTTAAAAAAAAACAGTTTTTTATTAAAATATTTAAGGTTTTTTTCTGGTAATAATGATTTTTAAAAAATTAAAGTATTAATGTCATGTATATGCGTGTACAAAGAAAAAATATCAATAAAGTATTATATTGACCAAAAATGTATAATAATCTTTATTTATTATTATTTTACTGAAATTCAATTTGAGAAATTACTCACATTAATTATTTCAGTCATGATAATAAAATGTGTAATAATATCCTTTAATCCTCACTCTTATAAAATTGACGAGGCAATTTACTTTATTAAATACGTGTTCTGAACATTGATCGTGGCGTTTTAATTAAAAACATTAATAAAAAAATTCCCCTGAATAAAACAAACATCCGACCGAATGCAAAGCGAAGTGTTCACGGAGCATAAATTTCAATTTTCTTTTTCAATGCGCGATGATCTTTTTATTGTGAAATGTTTCAACCATCACCGGCCACGGACGGGTCGTAACTCCGGAGTCTTACTACTCCAGTAAATAGAAAAGTTAGGTTAGAAGACAAACAGAACCGACTTCTCTTATAAATAAATGATAACGCAAAGAAAGCCGAACTTTCTGTATAACTCTGGCGGCATAAAAGGATCGAACTGTCCCGGGAAGAAGTTTGAAATATAAAGAATGTCAAATGTTATATACTCTGACGAAAAAGCGTAGCATGCGAAAGGCACAAATAACTTATTTAAGAGTACAAATATTGATTCAAGTTTATGCTAAGTATATACGTTATTTAAATGTTAATTTTATTAAAAAAATAAAAAATTAGGTCAGTCTTTGAGTTTTTGAAAACACAACCATTAATTTAGTAAAGTACCTAATATAAAATTATACACACACATGCAAATAATTAATAAATATAAAATGCAAAAAAATAAATACCGCCTCACGGCAGTCTCAAAAATGCAATAAAAAAAAAAAAAAAAAACCAAAACAATAATCCATTTCTAAATATCCAGCGCACATACAAGGTTCCAATCCAATCACCGGGGCGGGCGAACGACCAATCCAAACAACACTGCACGCGCAATTATCCGAATCGGCGGAACGGGCAGAGTTCGGGGACCGGCGGCGCGGGCGCTCGGCGTCGTGGCGTCGCGGCGTCCTGCGACCAACTGGCGCCCCTCCTGGCCCCTCCTGGCGCCCCGTCTGCCCCTTCTGCCCCTTCTGCCCCTTCTGCCCCCGCGCGCCCGCCGTATTAACGCACGCGTTCCAGTAAGTGCCTCGGTGCAGATTCACAAAGAATGTCGCGGCCGCCTTGCCGTGAAATACGACGCGCGATAACGCCCGATTGTTTTGAATCGCCCTTTATTGCTGAAATTGGCTTTTTTTATGCCTCTATTGGGGCGCGCTTTATTGGTGGATTTCGGGCTGTAAATTATTTTTTTGACATTTAAGGATTGCTGCCTTTGAAAGTGCCCCCCCCCCCCGTTCTGTTGCTTGTGCATGCCTGCCATTCTGTGTGCCCGAAACGTATGCAAAGCGTCGGTAATGGAGTGGACGTGTTCTGAAAGCACATCGTAGCGGTAACGCCTCATTTCACTGAGCATATACTCATGCTGAGCTAGTGTTCATGGTTTTCAATACCTGCCCAACAGCATTATTATATAATCCTTTCGTTTATATCTGTTACTCCTTCTGCAGCAGGCTACAGGAACCCCCCCACCTCGACAAGGTACTTCCAGAGCACATCCCTTCACAATCATTCCTAGTCCACTACTCCACAACTGATCCTTTACACCCGCTCAGAGTACAGAATGGCAGCCATGCACAAGCAACAGGATGGGGAGAGCGGAGAACAACAGATCTTAATGCCAGAACTCTGTTATAAAACGTTTAACATACACGGACTCGGGGATTTAATAATCATATTTAAAAAAAAATCCTAATCAAACATTTGTCAGTATTACAAATGAGTTAAGAGGAATCTTTTGTGCTATTATTGAGTGAACCGTGCATTAATTTTGCATATTCCGTGTAATTCAGCACACAGGAGATGCAGGCTTCACGGCTGGGCGCTGCGGTCTGAAAAGGAAACAAACCGGAACTGCCAAAATTTAATTATTGTTACAACTCAAGTCTCTGTAGTACGGGAGCACGGGCGGGAAGGGTTTTGTTCGGCATTCCATCAGATAAATTGCTTCAAGAATGTGAAACAGTTCGACGTTCAAGTGAATCGTCTGAATACTATATTAAATTATTAAATTTACTTCACAATTGTTATTGAATATTATGTTCTATTCCTTCTTGGTTTTTTTTTTATTCCAAGCTCACATAAAAAAATACAGTTTTATTTGTTTATATGTAAAATAAATGTTCATAAGCTTTATTGCACAAAAGCTATGAAAAATTCTCACGTTCCATTGGGGAAAAAAGTCTTCATCCATATAAATTTACGCTGCAACTTTTCAAAGTCTTTAATTTTTCTCGGAAAGAAAAATTAAGTCTTATTATAAACTTTTGAGAAATAAACAAATATCACTTTTCAACGAAAACTTAATTTATTTATTAACTTCAAACGAATGTAACGGGCTTGTTTTAAGTATATAATAAAGTTTTTGAGCCCATTGCAAAGATAATTGAGAGACAAAAGTCTAACTTGTAACATTTGTATTCTAGTATATAAAGCTCATTGTTCATCTCACTCTTAAGCCAAGATTTTAAATAAACCTATCTTATAAATTTTAATTTATTTATGAACTTTTATGTATAAAACATTTATGTGTTGGTCATCAAATACTTTTATAATTTCTGATAAACTATTGCGTTAAATATTAAAGTTTTTATAAAGCATTTTGAAGTTTTTTAAAGCTTATCTAAAATTTTAAATAATCGTGACACATGTGAAACGTAAACAATAAATAAATACACAATTTCGGTGATATTGTTTTCATTTCTGAGTTGTCACTTAAAAGATTGATGAAACAAGTTTGGGAATAAAACAAACCTCAAATGTTTGCCAATTCTACGCTTTTGTACGCCGCGTGTAATATCGCGATCAAATCCACGCCTCTTTGAGGAGAGTTATTGTTTTGAAATGATCTTATCGACAGAAAATCCGAAATTCCATAAATTTTACAAGTACGAAGATAGCGAATCCGACTTGAAAGAAGCAACCTATGTTCATTTTATTTTCAATCGAAACTTTTCGAAAGCTTGAATTAATTTTTATGAAATTATTCTGAGGCATCACTTGATTTTGAATGTAATACAATAAAAAGTATCAAAAAGTATAACCTTTCAATGTAACAAATTAAGATAATATCAGTTTTCAATGTAATGCAAGAAATGTATACTTCGTTATTTTGATAAGACAGCTAATATTAATATTTTCTCAGTGCTTAAAAGTTAAATACAGGTTATAAACCAATTAGTACCAGGAGTTTCTGTACTTAATTTAAAAATGATTTTTCGTATAATATATTGCTAAAATAATATTTTTTAAATACATTTATTCTAGAATTTTTTTAAATAATTAAATATAATGAAAATATACCTAAGAAATTCAATATATTTGACAGAGAGTACTTGGTGGAATTCTATTTTAATATCTTTGAATAAAATACTTGAGTGAAACAGATGTGTTTGATAATGCCAACGTGAAAGTTTGGCGAAACCGGTCACTAAAAAAAACGAAAATGTGGAAAATCACTCAAGTATTTTATTAAAAGAAAATATACTTCGCAATAAAAAAATCCGAGGATGAAAAAATAGATTTAAATCATATCAAACAGGCGCACATCAAACCGCTACTAAAAAAAAATTCCCTAAAAATGCATTACTCATCGCAGTTCATTACAATTTTAATATCATAAAAATTTAAGCAACAGCAAGCCCGAGATTTATTTTTCATGAAATTACTATCTGATTTAAGTTACAATACATCTCGCAGCATTACTTTAATACTCAAAAATTTACGACCAGATCTATAAACCAGCAATCTTCTTCCTCTTCGTCGTGTGGATGCCGTATTAAATGCAGTTTATCACTCTCGCTCTCCTAGTGCCTTCTAGGCCACTAAGCTCAAATCTTAAGATTGAAAAATTTCATTAAAATATTGAGCAAGCAGGAAAAATAGTCATTTTATTTGTTTACATGGTGGTTAATTCATAAAAACAATTGTTTGATCTACGATGTTTCTAAACCAAGATGTTTTAGCGAAATCTCCGAAGACGGTAATGAGTTAGATTTTTTATCAACACAATGAAGAGAAATTCACTATGCATTCAATGTATATTGACTAGTCATGAAAATATTTTTTGATTGATTTAACTGTAGAGGAAAAATATAATGAATAGAAAAATGTTTTTTTTTTAGCTTTTGTGAATTTCTTATATAGATATTTTTTTGAAAGCGTAATCTTAAAGCATGCTTTATATATAATATGGTTTTTGCTTACAGTATTATCACTGAATTTTTTACATTGATTTATAAATAAAAAATCTCACAGTCGCAATATCATTTAAATATAAATGAGTTTTAAAAAAATGAATAAGAAAGTGAGAATAATATATTCTATATTTGCAAGAACGATGGTAATTCTTGGAATAAATATTATGAATATTTGAGAAATCAACAGTACAAAAACTTATGAAAAATTTACGTACAGTTAATTAAAAAAAAATGAAAATTTAATACTAAAATTTATAATTTTATCATACTGAATACAGTCGTTATTTAAAAAAAACATGATATATTCAGTTAAACTTAATCAAAAAGGTTTTATAAATGCCATCTTATAAGGACTTATATGCATGTGATGTTCACGTAAGACAGCCGGAGTCTTGGTTCAGTCGCTTCAAATACTCTGCTACGACCGGCGAACATTTATTCAGAAGTCAGTGGCTGGTTGAATGTTGATTGCCAGCTTACAGGCGCTGGCTCGGGTGGGAGAAAAACTAACACGTGTCTTATACAACCACTGAAAGCCTCGAGATGAATATGAATTCAAATTTCCATAGCAATACTTTACTGTTATATTTAAGTTATCTTTTATCTACAATAGACAACATAAAATCGTATTATCTTTGTATGGCACAAAACCAATTATGATTTTAACAATAGAAATAAAAGAGCTTGATTGTAACTTTATTGAAGAAATAATATTTGTTTACACAAAAAATCCACCAAAAAACAATTAAAATACTATTTTCCATGAAAGAAGTACGTGGTCATTTGCATTTTTTAATAATTTATTTAATGTACTTAAATTTTACTTAAGTATATCTAATCTTTAAAAGAAATCATAAATATTTATTGCTGTAAAATAAGGGGTATATAGTAATGAAAATCAATACAAAAGCAGTCAAGTTTTTTCCAAGCTTCAATTAAAATAAGCTCTGTTTGCTTTATTACGAAACAGTAAAACGTATGACAAATAAAAGTACCAAACTAAACCATATTAAATTTAACATAACTAATATGCCTTATTTAATTCAGCAACAGTATCACACAGAGACGTCTTCTATAACATTATCTTAATAAAGGCTTCAAAATATTTCAAAGAATGTATGTACTACAGCCTTTGACTATCAAAGAGTGGAGTGTGGCCAATCAATGTGGGCTATGTGTGATGGCTTAATTAAACGTTGCCTATGGTAGAGAAAAGGGGGTCACAGTACAAGGGATGGTTTTTCAGTAGCCGGAAGCGTTCATGTATTCAACTGCAAAAGTGAACTTTAATTTTTTTTTTTTGGTTTGCTTTTTTAATTTATACTTATTACTTAGTTGTATGTTTTATACTACCATTATTTTTTCCCATTATTTGAGTGTATTCTTTTATTAATACAATGACAGTGTAGAAACAAATATATATTTTGAGGTTATAAAATGATAAAAAAGTTTGTATTTTTTAAGAGTGTTGAAATTTTTTGAATAATTTTAAACGGACTGAAATCAAATATCTCAGTTTATGTAAAATGTACAATCGACAGCAAATTAATGTGGCAAGAATCCTAATGATCTGAATGATGCATCAAACCACGATCAAAGCACACCGCGTCGGAGGTTACGTACTCCCCTGCACACGCGGGGCGGGAGTGACGGGCAGGCTCATTACCAGTTCACCTGTGCGGCGTCAAAGGGGATGAATGTTGAATGCGGACACTCGTTAGGGGTAGGCGAAGGCTGTACTATCATGGGGTTTGTTTTATTCCGTTTTTTTAAGTTTTCTATGTTTGCGAATATGAGTATTCCGTGTTTTGTATAAGCATTCAAACATTATATACATTTTGAAAAAGTATAACCTAAAATATCTCGTACATCAATGCAAAGACTAGATTTAAAAATATTTTAAGTATATTGAGTTTTGTTTTCATTTACTTCTTACAAATATTATTCTGACAATATCTAGCGATTCACTCAAACGTACAATAAAGTTGTCTAATTCTATTATAAGAAGGTTTTTAGTTTGTTACATTGAAAAAAATCAGGTCTTTGTGGTTTTTAAAAAGATTTTGTATAAGAGTCTTACGTAAGATCCAGAGAATCAATATTTCAATAAAGAAAATAAATGTACTGTACAATGCTCTCAGAATGTTTTCAAGTAGGTTCTGTTGGTTTCTATACACAATGCCTTTGTTATAAATTCGTTCTAGAAAAGCGCCCAGGAATCGAAATTCCATTTAACACACGTAAAAATCAAGCCTGAGTTACAAACCAGAATCAATATCCGCCAAACTTTCCAGCGGTACAATCGCTCACACGAAGACTCCATTCCGCTCCCTCTCAATCTAAAATGGCGACCGGCGGGACAAAGCGCCGATGCCGTGCCGAATGTAAATAGAGAAAAAATGGCGAAACAGCGTAGCTTCATCACCGAGGAAAAAACTTATTTACCTGCTCACGCATCGGCGAGCTCGGGCGGTGATGAACGAATATCCGGCTGAATTTTTTCTACCATCTGCGATGGACGAGGGCGAAATAATACGAGACGATGTTTTATTTTCTGTTCTATTCTGGTTTTGCCCTACTATCGACGGAGTGTCTAAGTGAATATAGAAAATACTGACTCGGGCGATACGTATGTGTTGTTTGGGCTTTCATTACTATATGAAATAAACTAAATATATTAATATCCTTACATTTCTGGCGGAATGCAGATGTTTGATTTATTTTATTACTTCGATTATATATTTATTTCACAGTAAAGTAATAAAATGGAAATGAAAATACAGATAAAGGTTATCAAAAAACTTCGTAATAAGTTTTATCGTATAAAATCTAATACAATCGATAGTAAGTAAACACTGTTATTATAATTTCATTTTCCTTTATCTGAATCTAATTACAAATTAAGAGTCCAGTTATGCGTTGTCTTACTTGAGGTGTAAATCTTGTTGCATCAGTACTACGGACATGCCCAAGACAATAGGAAGGTCAAAGAGTTTCCTACAATCTGTTTGTAGCTGACAAGTAGCAAGATAATATGGGAATGAATATGGAAACTATATTTAAATAAAGTTCATTTATATAATACAAAATTATTTTAACTACACATGTAATTTATATGTACTCGTATTTAATTGAGTTCGACTTGATTTCAAAAGTTATGGTGAAATTAAAACGCGTACCTATGTTACATGATAATTCTCATAATTACTAAGTATAAATATGATTATGTGATTAAGCATATTTTTTCACACATTGAAAACGATTAAAGAAAACTTTCAGAAAATATCATCGTGACTTGTGAGGGATTCGAACCCACATCCCCAAGCTTTCATGGCCGGTGCATTTTATCCAACTATGCTAACGAGCCACTGCAATTTAGTGAGAATTTTTAATAATCATAATCTACATATGAACCAATATGCCCAGGCTAATCAATATTTGCAGGCTGGGCATATTGGTTCATATGTAGATTATGATTATTAAAAATTCTCACTAAATTGCAGTGGCTCGTTAGCATAGTTGGATAAAATGCACCGGCCATGAAAGCTTGGGGATGTGGGTTCGAATCCCTCACAAGTCACGATGATATTTTCTGAAAGTTTTCTTTAATCGTTTTCAATGTGTGAAAAAATATGCTTAATCACATAAACATACTAATACCTGCATGGGTAAATAAATACGCATCCTGATTAACATTAATCCAATTTAATATAAATAGAATGGTGCGCGTCTCGGCTAAATATCAATAGATTTTAAAAATAATAATAACCAGATTTGGATATAAAAATGCTTCACTTGTTACTTTAATTAAGTCCAGTGCTTGCAAATCATTAAATATTGATTAGCCTGGGCATATTGGTTCATATGTAGATTATGATTATTAAAAATTCTCACTAAATTGCAGTGGCTCGTTAGCATAGTTGGATAAAATGCACCGGCCATGAAAGCTTGGGGATGTGGGTTCGAATCCCTCACAAGTCACGATGATATTTTCTGAAAGTTTTCTTTAATCGTTTTCAATGTGTGAAAAAATATGCTTAATCACATAAACATACTAATACCTGCATGGGTAAATAAATACGCATCCTGATTAACATTAATCCAATTTAATATATATAAATATGATCCCTAGAAATATTAACGCATTAAACATTGTATCGTAATTATTTTGAAGCTTTTGCGGATATGAAAGCAAAGATGGAATTTCCTAATTTTACGAAAGGGTTGAATTTCAAAGCTACTGAGGAATCTTCAATCTTAAAATTACGTAAAGATTAATCAGAAAATTTGATTCAGATAAAGGGTTTTGAGGAAATTATTGATAAACAGATTCTAAATATTTTATAATACATCTAATCAAACTCATTACCGCAATGTTAATGATTATTTTGTGTTCCATCAGCATACACAACCATTATTTTAAAATGTTAATCACTACTGAGCCTTAAAATTGGAAAAAAAAAAACAATTGTCAATTACTATTTTTAATACTATAATTAAAAATAATATTTTACCAAAAATAGGGTAAGTTATGTTTTTTTTTTTTGTTTATTGTTGTTTTAATATACTATATTTATATTATTATGAATAAAGAAGTTAAAAAAATATTATTTTAAATACAGTTGCCGTATTATAATAACTTGTATGTATATACTTTGGGGTTTTTTTTTTAAATAAGGTTTAGTTGACTCACGTGAAAAATTAATTATTTTTACTTTCAATATAACAAAGTACTTTTCATAATGATAAATGAACTTAATGTGTAATGTTATTAAGTAATTTTAATATTAAAAATTAAATCACAATTCCTATATAGCACCTCAAACACGGTTATTATTTTTTATTATATTTTTGTAAAGATCTTTAAAAAGCCTATTTAAAATTGTCACTCTAAAAATACAAGCATTACCAGATCTAAATGTATATGAAAGATACAAGTCTCAATATCCACCCTTATCAGACGTGATAAAACACGAGTAGTTAATATACACGCCGTCAATCGAGGGTTAGAAGTTTGGTGCTGTCAGCGGGGGTGAAAGTAAAATCTTAATTTCGCTGCCTATATATCACCCGTGCGGAAACCACCCTCACACATTCCTACTGGGCCATAAGTTGTGGCGAAGATGATACTCTCAATATTTATCGTGGCGGGCTACTTCGCCGTATCTCGGAGCTTACGGAAAAGTTACTCCAAGCGATCTGGAGGTCGTATTGTGACTGGCTGGAGATCCCGTATGTTTCGGTGTAAGATGAAATTATTGGTCCGCATGGTTTAGGGCACTTTGGTTTATCTGCAGGACGTGCTGGTGTAATAAATATGGTCGTAATTTAAATGTAATGCGAGAAAAAATGGTTTCGTACGCTATGTACATTTATCAAGATTATGGAATGAAAAACATGCTCATTTAGTTTGTTGAAAGGCAATCTTAGTACAAAGTATATTGAAATGTCAATGAATAATAATGGACTATTTTTACAAAGAAAATATTTATCTTGTATGCTAAAAAATATTCTTATAAGATGAGTGTGTAGAATTTTTTCCATTTGGTTTAGGAATATTTAAATAGTTTCTTCATATATTATAATAACATAAATACGTATTAATTGTCTTTTCATTTTGTGAGATTTTATTAAATGTTTGCTTATTCCAGCGTCTCTGTGTAACGAATATATTTTATAAAAGCTCGGAAATTCGAGACAGCAAGTGACTATTGCGGAAACATTAGTCCAAAAAAAAATTAAAAACGATATATCAAATATTCGGATTTTTTCCTTTTTGAAATTGAATTTGTATTTTACAAGCCTTTCTAAAAGGATTTGTTGCTTACGCCTATATAATGCAATACAGCGAAAGTGGGGCGGCCACGAGGGCGGGGCAGAGAGGGTACAAGGGTAAATGTCTAGAAAAGGCTTTAAGTAACATTTTGTAATTACCTTAATATTCTTTTAATGATAATTAGCCGTTCGGTCCGTGTCAAGATAATCCTTTTCCTTTCTTTTTGCTCGGATTCCTCCTATGTAAAAGAGTTTCAGAAAGAGATGTCCGAGTATTTCGGTTGATTATATGATCAATGAACGCCTGACTGCTTTGTCCGGGACTCTCCAAGGAAAAGGCTTCGGATTATAATCATGCCTTATTTATGAAGGGTTCAAGATATTTGTCGAACAAATAACTTCTCTCGGTTTGTTCAAGATACTTAGTTCCGAGAAATGTTCCAGTTATATCAGCTTTCAAGTACTATGAACAACTTTGTAAAGTATTTATTAAGTGAGGTTTGAGTTTTTTTTTCCAAAAGCTTTTTGATTTGTTGGAAAAAACGTCAATTTGTTCATCTTTTTATATAACGTTATAGAAAATTTTGTAGATAATCAAATCCATCGTGGCTGCAGTATGTGTTACATACCTCATATTATTGTTTTTGTTGCGGAATGGTTCAGTTTTGTATTTTTTTTTATTTTAGTGTAGCATCTGTAACTGAGACCCTAAGAGGAATTCTATATCAAAACTGTTTGTTTACTTATTTTCATTAAGAATCTAGACAAGATTAACAGCTTAGCTGATAAAATGTCGTCATACTTATTTGCGTGTATTACATGATTATATTTTGTAAAAAAATTAGTTTATAAGAAAATACTGGTTCATTTGCTAAATAAATCTTGTCCAATTCATGCAATATTGGTTATTAAAGACGTTAAACATTAATCATCAGTAAAAAGTCTTGTTTTAAACTAAACCAATAGTAAAATATTGTCCAGAAATAGACCGAGGAATGAAAACAGAATCCCTGCAATACGAGAACGAAATAATTAAAAACCCATTAAAAGTCACGGCGATTCTGCGCCGCGCCCAGCAAAAGCGTCCATTAAACTGAATACGAAATTTCGCGGATGGAAATTCGTCCAACATGTGATGTCTGGCTGCAGGGTACTTTGCTTGATATTTGATTAATTACGGCAATTAAAATATCTCTCCATTGTTTCTGAAACACTCGACTGAAACTATTTTGATACGCATTAGGGCAGTAGATACGGAGCTCTCCGCACCGGCTTTTCAATGGCAGAAGATTTTATCGGAGAGAATGGGCTTTAACTGCTGGCTGGTATGGAATTAAATCGGCATTAACGGGCGCGAGCTGTGCGTAATTAGCAACCGGAAATTGCATTTTTATCACCTATTACTATGACCGACAATCGGTCACGACTGAACCTCCAATTAAGGAGTAAAATATTCATGATAAGAGCAAAGGCAATATCGTTTTTACAAAAAGATTCAATGATACGGATGTACATTACTAGAATACTATAATACGGTATTGATTTCAATCCAAGCTTTATTTTATACACAGCACCACCATGTTAACTTGTAGAAAAACAGGATATTAAATATTTAATTATTTTTGTAGTGAACCACAGTTTTCTATCATTCTTATTTTCTGAACGCGATATTTTTAGGACAAAAAAATAATTTTAATGGCAGTACGAGTAAAATGCCAATTATAAATAACTTTTTATTATACATTTTAATAAACATTTTTACTGAAAATATATTTTGAAAAAAATATACACGTTCCTGCAGTTTTTTTTAATGAATATATTATTGTTATTTTCAAAGCTATTCTGCTTCTTTTCTATCTATTTCGACTGTTACAATATAAATTTACTGTGCCTGTGTAAAGGCTATACTAAGTTAGATACTTAACTATGAATAAATAATTGACTAGAATAAGATGTTATTTTTAAAATCTCACATTTTACATTTAAATAAAGTATATTAAAACCATACAGCTACAATGAAAATCTAAGAGTGAAGTTACTTAATTTATGTAATAATTCCAGAATATGACGCCAAGTGTACTTATCGCTTCTTGATGAAAATTAGGGTTAGTTTGAAAGGTACACCATTACCAGAAAAGCACCCCAACCTTTGTTATGCAAATTTTCCATGCAAGGGAGCGCTCGTACGTTTCTGCTGGGTCTGGAAAACTGTATTTTCTAAGCTGTAAGCTGCTACTAGGAGAGGTTGGCTCATTAAATGAAATATATGAAAGTCACGGGAACTCTGCGAATAGTTCCCGGCGGTGGCGAGTGGAGGACTCTCGCACCTTCAGTACAATTCGTAGAATAGAATAACAAATAAAGTCCGCACATGACCAGTTTGCCCCGATTAAATTATTTCAACTACAGTTTGTGGCTCTTTTCTTCATTTCACGTAATATACATTTACATATTATAACTAGAAACTCCTGATAATTTTACAATATTTGTTATTGTGAAAAAGTAAAATAAATAAAATTCAAATTCAATGAAATAACAATTGTGTAAAATATCCATTTGTTTTCAAAAGCATTCAAACAATACTAAAAACAAACAATAATATAATTTAAAAAAAGGCTGTAACTCGTAACAAAGTTATAATATATGTTCACGTACAAACACACTACCACTGTTGATAACAAAGGTTTGGACTCAGTCTATCTGCATATTTTAGTATATTTAACAATGTATTCAGAAAATACAGCTATGGGTTTCTATGCAAGAAAGAATTCGTAACAACGAAAACCTTGCAGATATGGCCCCAGAGATAGATCATTTATAAAGCAATAGGTGCGCAAGCAAAAACAAGTCCACGTGGAACCGGAAAGATTTTAAGGTATACTTTTAGAATAAGAAAATGAAATAAAAACACAAACAAAAACCATAGAGCAAGACGCACTTAATATCTCAAAAAAAATTTAGTATAGAGAAGAAACATTTTTTTTAAGATAAATATTAAGTTGAAAATAAAATGATAATCTTCGGTAAAACTGAAAATTTAAGACGAGACACATTTCTGACTGTACCGATATCGGCGCTGATTTCCATTTATGAACATTCCAGCGTATCAAACCCAACATCCTGTGAAAGCAATATCTTAAACACAGTATAATCTCTCCGAATTAACGTATTCAATTTGATCAACAATGCATTGAACTCGTATAATGCTAACTAAACCTTACTGTTCCCACTCGCTGTCGAGAGGCTCTAGTGTGCACGCTCTGTCTCCAGCTGTGTGCCGGCGAGGAAGGGAGACATCTAGAGTGTGTGGGGATACGAACCAGAGAAGTGAGGTAATTATGAAGAGAAATTTCATAACGAGAACCACTCAAGTGGAATATTCAAATTTGATAATAGACGAGCTAGCGATAGTGTTAGAGCGGCTCCCATATTTTTGCACATCAACCATTTTTCGACGTGCGATCTCATTAATTCGATAAAAATTAGGGCATTATGTAAAATTACGCAAAGATACAATCTGTTGTTTGAAAATAAATTTTACGAAAAAGATCAATTTTATACAAAATATTATCATTACATTTAGACTGATGATTTTCGTCAAATAAAATAATTGTTAAAACTCTACGGAACCATAGTCATCCACAGGTGTTGTAGATATTTTGGAATCAATTAAATAATTTTCCTTTATTAATACTTCATGTAACAGCGCGCTGTGAGGATGGATTCGGATTTATAGGAATAATTATTTTTCGGCAATCACAAAAAAAACTTTCAGAATTTTTATATAAGTTTTTGGGAGTTATCTGTTTTATGGTAAAAAACCAAAATAAATAGATTCTCTCTAAGCTATATCTTAGTTAATATGGCAATAAACTAGATGAGCGCAGATTTTACCACAAGTATTTAATTTATTAAGTTTCATATTTATACAGTGACCATTTCGATGGCATTAAAAGTCTTGTAGCTCTCTCTTGGAGTTACCAACTACTGTGAAAGGTAAAAAGACCTAAACACATCCACCATACCATCAAACATACCTGTTTGACCAACTAAACAAACATGCTTATTTATTATATTATTTTATGTTATTTATTACAACTCAAATATCAGACATAAAACCACGGTAAAAATATATACCAAACAAACAGTGATTTATATAAAACCAACCATTCCTAAAAAAACCTAACACAAATAAAATCTAACGTTTTAAGAGTTAACGTTTGTCGATTAAGAGATCTTCTGACCTGTGAATTCCATACAATTATGAAAATCACAATTTATATTAAAGTATACACAAAAAAATGATTAACAGTCTAATTTTGGATCACTAAATAAATTAATCATCCACAAACATTTTGAAATATTATAACTCTCCAAAAAAAAATCTAAATAATTTTACGATCTTCCTGAAACCATCCCCAAAGGTAAGCACCGGAAATTGTGCTCAGCAGGAGCGAATGGCCGAGGAAGCCCCAGAATTATATGCGACTGCATATCCGGGCACATAATTACCGGAAGAAAGGATCCGGGCTAATGACGGCCTCCTGGGAGGGATGCTAAACATTTGCAGGGTTACGGATGCGGACCCAAATTTTTAATTATAATAATACTCTCGGTAAATTAATAAAAGAAAATTACTTAGCAGGTCAAAACATTCCAAAATTTTATCGCGCAAACGATTCTATGGATTCGATTGTACAACACATAATAACTATACCAGGAAATTCTAATCAAGTTATATTATGGTATACTATATATCCTGGGATTATGATAACAACCATTTCACTATTCCTCAAAATATGTTTATCTATTTAATACATTCTCTAAACTTCAAACAGGGGTTCTAAGTTTGTACAGTTCCATGAAAATTATATATTCATTTTGAAGCAGAAGTGTGAGGTTGATTCTGAAGGCATTTGCTTCTATTTCCGCCCCGAGGTAAAACTGACATGATTGCAAATGTACTAGTCAGCAAGGCTCACAAACTCAATTTCTTACTGAGGTTATAGATATACAGATACCCAACAGAAGCAATCAAAGACATCGATTCTTTTAAAATAAAAAAAACAATATTTTCAATGTGAAAATTTAAAAAATTGAATTGTATTCGATTAATTTTCCAAAAGTCAATATAGCATAATTATTTTATAATTTTTCGCTATATTGCATATATTAATAATTTTAAAATCTTTTAAAAGGTTTTAATGAAATAAAATATAATTCACAACATGCCTACGTCGTGTAAAATTATATAAATTGCACAAAATTACTTTTTTATATTAATTGTTTAGTTTAACATTTATCACTAAGAAAATCTAATTAATTGCGGCAAGTGTTTCGTAATAAAATTAATTCGGCCGGGCCCTGGGTCGGGGCGCTGGGTCTTGCGGCGCAGCCTCCGAATGAAAACCTTGTCTTACCCTGTTATGATTATTACTCTTGTTTTAGTTTGTTGTGCGTCGCTCCGAGAAAGATATGGACCCGATAAATAATTTCAACTGGGTTTATTATGTGAAGATTTGTCAGGGGTGTTTTAATACGAAAAGTTGAATTCGGAAGTGTAAGGGAGATTAAACTTTGTATATAGTTGTAAGAATATATCGATAGGTTAAGCATTTTCAAATTTATGAAACATTGGTTACTTTACCATTAAAAAATAAAGTTTAACTAGATATGTTATAAATCAAAAGAATAACTTATTAATTCTTTTTTTAATTAAAGAATTTAAAATTATACTTATACCGCATAAATCTGAGTTTTTTAAAACTCAAACAAGAGCTTAAACAAGTAAGACAAACTTCAAACTTTATTAGAAATTAAAATTATCATCAAATAAAGACCTCTTAATATTTTACATTTACTTGAGTCAAATATATTTTATAAATATTTTTTGTTTAAGTTTCACAATTATTTTGGCCTGTTATATTTTTTATTAAATTCTTTAAAAAGATTAGTATATTTTATAAAAATAACACTATTTTGTTTCATTTATAGCACATCCACAACAAAAACTAAGACCACTCACTAAGTTAAAGATAAGAAACGATAGAAAGATATTATTACTAATATGATTAGGCACATTAGTTTACACATAGAAGATGATTTAAAGAAACTCTCAAAAAAATATCATCGTGATTTGTGTGGGATTTGAACCCACATCCCCTGGCTAACATGGCCGGTGTACTAACCCTTGTACTAACGAATCACTTCCGTTTATCGAGAATTTTTAACTATCATACTCTACATATGAACCAATGTGGGTTCAAATCCCACACAAATCACGATGATATTTTTCTGAGAGTTTCTTTAAGTCATCTTCTATGTATGAACTAATGTGCCTAATCATATTAGTAATAATATAATAAACCCGTAATGGGTAATAAATATGCATCTGATTGACGTTTAATAAAAAAATCGACATATTACTGAGAAAATAAGTTGAACAAAATCAGCAATACTTTGTACAAAGTATAGGATTATTTTTTTGAACGCTTATTAAGTTGACCGTCTTAATAACAAACATTATAACTTTGAAACTATTTTATTCAATATAAACAATTTATATTGCGATGATTTTTTTGTGCTCCGTATAAACATTAACCGGAGTTTCATTATGAATTTAAAAACACTACCTCGAGTAGGAAAAATCACTTTCTTGAGTAGTTTTCTAATAACATGGAAAGTTTGTCGGTTAAATCTGGTTTAAAAAGTCACTCAATTTTCAACTGCGTATAACGTTTTATATCATATATTTATTGGTATTAATACAGTGTACTATACGGAGCTGTAGTAATAAGCATGTTACCCCGTAGAATGGTTACTAAACAGGCACAGCTCGGTCACGCGATATCGTTCAGCAAAATTACTCGGATGGTTAAAGCAAACTCCAGTGGTTAAAGTGGAGAGCTGAAACGTGGATGTGAAAGTATTCTCGTTTTCAGGTGAAGTCCCATGCCTATCAAAAATTTGTTGATAAATGCGATATCTGTATGCTTTAAATTACGAGATTTTATCATTAAAAACTTTTACTTTAAACTTTATTCATATTAATAAATTAGGTATAATATTCTTAAGTTTGAGTTTTAATAACACAGCATTGTTTTTTTAAAAGTATTTTTTTTATTTCTCATTGGGTAGTTAAACATTTAATTTTTAAATTGAAAGAAATAATACAATATAATAATAACTGGAAACGTAATTAGCTTTAAACATATAAAGGTCAATAAAATCTCATCAGATTCACAATATCACAGAGTTTATTATTCCAAATTGGCTTTCCAAAACTCTCTGAATGTAAATTAAGGTTTTCAATAAGGAAAGTCGTGTAGGGTATAAATAGTTACCCCATTAGGGTAAAGGTACAAACCGGGGGTCGGTTTCGTGTAGTGGTCCGCCTTGACAATCGAAAATCAACTCATTTAAAGAATTGTCATGTCTCTCAAGTAAACGTACGTAAATTCAAATAAATATTTTATAATGTAATTAAAGCTAATTGGTTTTATTTTATGTTGTGAGTATTTAAAAAAAAGTCTACCTAAAACATAAAACTATGGAAAATATGGTTTAAGAAGACAAATAAAGCCACCGCGTACCGATTAAAGTGTTTCAAGATCGAATCCAGGTGGAGCATTGCTTAAGTTTCTTCGATTATATTCAACAAATCAAACGCATGTATTTTTTTCCTTGTTGTTCATTTATACTAAGTGCTAAAGAGAAAATGCCAGGTATATACTAAAATAGAACCAGCTGCTAGAGCTTGCTTACTTGCCAAATTTATTTCTGCGTTTTCATGCAATAATATGAGTATATACTTCTTGTCCAAACTAACTAATCTTGGATTTCTTCCGCTCGTAGAAATAAATAATGCAATACAACTGTTAATGCAGAAGAACGTAATCTTATTTTTATTTTGAGGGCTTAATTGAAAACACCTAGTGAAAAATATCTTATAACTAAAAAGGATTTTCTTCTTAGATATGGAGGCGATTTCATTCGCGGAACCCATTAGTGTACTGAATACAGAGTATGATATCATCGCTAATCAGACAAACCAGGTTGATTCAATTCCCAGTCACCTGGCGGGGGCGGGAAGGGTGGAGAGCCAAGAGGGTTAGAAGCAGGGAGGAAGGAGCGCCTTCAGCCAAAAGGGCTCGTGCGGTCTCTTTTGTTCGGCTTTTCATTGTGCCAGGAGTATTGGTTTTACGGATGAACGATGCTAATATTTATGCCTTTCGCTTCGGCAACTATGGATATAACTTGTAATGGCTGTAGTCAGGAGACTGTGTTATAATCGAAATTAAATCAATGCTGTGATTAATGTGCGGTTGTTAGTTTGGATTTGCTAGTGACTTAGTTAAGCAACTTTTAAAAAAAATATTTTTAAATGAAATATACAAATATTTAAAACCTTGAATGGGTATTTTACTGATAAAACTAGATATTGTTTTTAAATACAAAATTATTTCAAGGATATTAAATATGGAGTATGATTATTAGCCAGTGCATGTTCTCAAAAATACATCATAACTATTTTTATCAACTTTCTTAACCGTTTGTTATATTATTACGTATTTTTCTGTTATTTAAGACCACAATCAGTAATCATAAGTCTTTTTTTCGTATTCGCTATTTAGTTATTTGGGATGCATGTATTATCATCAGGATCATAATCATTATGAGCACTTTTCGGAAATTTGTAATTTACTACTGATTGCATTATAACAGAAGTTTATTAAGATAAGTGTAGTTTTTAATGCACTATAATACAAGTATATTAAAAGTAAATTGATTTAAAATGAAACCAATTTTCATATATTTTTTAGTACTTTGAGGCTTTGAAAAAATAATGTATTAATTATCCGCCCCATTTTTTAAATATTTTTTCCGGTTAAAGCAGATTGAAGAAATCGTCTCTATTTTATAGAATCTCCGTTATTCAGCGCTAACAACGCCGCGTTATTCGTTCACCACAATGCCAATCACCACCATACGCCGATGCATTTTCTCGTTAAGCTGAAAATACCGTAAAATAAATTCGAAATTTCAGCTCTTCTCTTTGCATAACTAAGCAGCTGAACAAAGCTGTTGGCTTTCATTATTTTGGGTCCTTTTGTCTGGTCTTTGACGGCATTTCGATAGAAACAGCGGGGGACTCATTTTCGGCTTGCACTGACAGTCTCCAGCCCTCGACCCGGCCGCCCTTCCGCCCTCTCGGACCTCCGATCCGCCCCCGCTCGGCCGATCCTATCGCCACCCTCACGAGCTATCCAGATAGGGTGGATTCTGATACCGAGTCGTAGGACAACGACATCGTGTCTGTATGTAAATTGGGTTTTTATCTTATTCCAACGCGCGACCGACAAAACACCAAAGAGGACCGTAAACTATACAAAGAGAGGTCAACAGATTCTTTGTATTGCGGGTACTGCCATCACTGAAATATCAACGCTGATTATTTGCCGTGCCTTCTTCATCGCAGAATATATACACTGATACAACTGGGCGATACAAGGTAGCTGAACTCAATGATCAGCCATTTATTATATTATATTCTATATTTACATTAAACTTTTGTTATATATTATTGAAAAAGTCTTAAAATATATCAAATTTAAATTCAATATTAAGTATTTTCAATTTTAGTACAATATGTGTATTTTTGTTATTTGAAGCACTTCACAACAATAATTCAGTTTTTAGTATATAAAATAACAAAAAATAAAAATGTTTTTCAATCGTTTGTGTTCTATTATAACATGTAACCAAATAACAACTTAGAACAAAAGTTTATCAAATAGGCATAATTAACTTTAAGCAAAGCAGGTGAAGAAATAACCCCTTATTAATTTAAAAAAAATCATTTCAGATAACATAATCTTTATTAAATTACAGCATTAATGAGCTATCGTTAAAAATAGGTCAGAAATGTTAACACGATGTCTAGATATAAATCCTTTGAGGTAAATCACACCGACGGCTACCGGTGACGTGACTTATCTCATTCTGCCATTTAAATATCTCGGGGTGGCAGTGATTAAAGGCTTTAATATAGGCATGTTTCATGGCGCGGCTACAGGGAGTTGCGTATATTTTTAATTTTTAAACCACTCATTAAATGTTTATTTGATTATTTTATACTCTCTTTTTGTTCGTCGTAAAATACAAACATCACAAAAATAACAAAAATAAATAATTAGGGTCTCTCACTGCTGAAAGTTTAACATCAATTCCATTTATCTACATATAAGCCGTGGATAATAATATAAAAATTGTGTTTTCGTCTACAAATATAAGCGTTTATTTTGCTTGATTAATTTGCAATACAGCCGCGTGCGGGATTCGTTCAACATTATATTTCAACGCTACACAGTAGCGAAGGAACGAATATAGATAAATATCCATCGATTATTTTTTAAGCAGTCCATGACCCACAAACCCTTAAAGAAAATGACGAAAAGTAATGTAAAGGTCAAACACATATTTTAGTAAGATAAGGTATAAGTAGTTTATTAAAATAAAAATGATCATAGTTTCAGTCTCTCAGAAGTATACGTTTAAAAATAATAAGAACAAAAAATAACAATGAGGTGATATTTAGAGCTCTTTGTATTTTGTATGCAATCATATGGCCAAGCTCAGCAGTTTGCTAAGAAAAACTGCACATGAAGTCAGTTATTACCCCTCTAGTACGAAGGCTTCTGTATATTTATCAGGTAATTGTAAATTGAAATATGGTGTGCCAAGTATACATTTCAGGAATTGTTCAGGGCTTGGCGTTTTAGAATCGAGAATTCCATTTATATATTTTCTTCAAATGTAAGCTATGAATTTCAAAATACATTCAAATGTTACAGCAAAAAACTTAAGTTTTTATGGACTTTAAAAATTTCATTCAAAGTTTCTATTTTTAGATAAATGGTATTTAATACTGTGTGAAATCAGAAATTTTTATTTGTAAAAAACTAGGAATAAATATTTATTTATATATTAGGTAAATGAATTATTAAATATGCCTTGATTTGAGTAAAAAAATTACCATAGTAAAATAAATTTAAATATAAGGTTTATTTTATAATAATACATATGTCATCTTCACATTGTTTGGGTCTTTAACAATTACAATAGTCAGAATTTGAATATGATTGACAGTGACTTTGAGAAATTACATTAATGGAAATGTTATAATTATTTAAATCCCTTAAAAATAATTATTATTTATACGAACCCATGCTTATATTGCACACTAGTTTTAAAAAAATATCGACTTTTATTTAATTAATCTAAATTTTTACTTGATTTTCTAATATAATAACTCTTATTTGTTGAGAAACCAACACTCCCTCGGTTTTTAAAAATAATTTTTTTAACTAAACCTACACCTCACTTCAAATAATGAAGAGAATCAAATAAAGTGTCAAATGTTTATTGGACATATACAAGTATCCTAAAGCATCACGCTTAAAGACTTTCGTCTAAAATTTAACAATGAAATTATGTAATAAAACGTTATTTGAAAAATACAGTGAGTTGAAAGTTTTACCATTATACAAAGCAGTATAAGTTTAAGTGTTGCCAGGCTGTCCGGACTTGCATTATTATTTATTTGTTTATTATACCTCAGCACTTTCCTTCGGAGCCACCCCCATCCCGTAGTCCTCTAGCATTGTAACCCGGGGCACGCCAACTTCTGTTGTACCTTCCCTCTGTAGCCGAAGTGTTTTCTTCGCACGAATTACATTTTTCCATCAATAAATAACCCAGCACCCTAGGCCCGTGGCAGACATTCTGTTCCGTCCATCGGAAAATGTTGTTTTTAGTATGTGCGAAAAAGGTTATAATGCTATTTTGCTAGAGTTTTATAAAATAAAAAAGCAAATAACTTCATTATTTGCAAAATTGCTGACCTATTTAAAAGAACTACCCCTTTATTAGCATATTTCTACATACCCTCTTCTCTATAATAATAATGATCACCATTAAACAATCAATCCTATAAAACCTAGTAGATATTATAAATTATTTTTTAATGAGCGATGTATGTACATTAGATAAAAATTAAATACAAGTATCAATCTTTTGATTTTAAATATACCTTATTTTAAAAATTAGTGTTTGTGCTTAAATTTACTTAAAGTATTTTATGCATAGAAAAATTGTATAAAAAAATATTTTAGCTAAATTTTAAAATACCCTGCCACAACGAATAAAACAACATCTATTTTAAACAGACAAATTTATTTTTAGCGTCTGCACTGCTCTTAATACAAACCCCAATTCACTTGAAAACACAAAAAATAAACAAAGTCTGCTGAAACTGACGAGGACTCGCGAAGTCTCTAATTAGAAGACACGATACTCTCTGCACTTTGAATACTAAATGAATGAAGCAAAAACACCAAAAACCTTTCCACTAGGTTTTCTACCCGATGACATCGTTCTATCATTATACTGTCATACAATTTTGAAATGATTGTAGTAAAAATACTCAGAGTTAGAATATGTATATTAATAAAGTCAAATTTTAATTTTAAAGGTTAACATATTCCATTACTGTAAAAAGTTGAACTAATTAACGAATTAATTTTACAATAACCTATATATCTTTAAAACCTCTAAAAGCCAGAATTTGCGCAATTTATTGAAAATTGTACTACTTTAGGATTATTTGTTGAAAAGCTTGTAGAATGTCAACGTTTTAAAAGGAAAACATGTTATGTAAGAATTTTAAAACTGGTATTGAAAATGATAAGTACATTAGTGTTTTTAATTTACGTAATAAATTTAATATGATTTTAAATGAATCGCATGGTAGTATAATATATCAATGAGAAAATATTCAGATATTATGAAAAAAAAACTAGTTATTCCTATTTATATACAATATCAAGTATTTAAATTTTTTCTTAACAACTCTCATAATAATACTAAAAGAGTAAGACCAAGGGTTAAATTAATAATAGCTTTCTGTTCTTCAAATGCCTATTTAACTCTATTAAAAACCATAATTTTTCTATTTGCAAAATAGAACACCTTTCTGATAGAGCATAGTTTGATATTTTTACTAAGATATTGTTAATTATTCGCATATTCGTGCCACTCATACTCAAGGCATGCACACAAAGATTAAGCATCATTAATCATGATACAGGGTTGAGTGTGCCGTATTCTGCGCTATCGCTGCACTAAGGTGGAAAAATTGCGAATCCAGCTGCTCTAATATTGGAACTTTTCTTCGGAAGCGACATCTTTTCTTGAACAAGAAACATGGTGAAAATTTCCGCGCAAACTGCATATTCTGTAACACTTTACGTAAATGATGGCGTTATAAAACATAGGATAAAATATGATACTCTTGTAAATCAGAGCTTTGCGGGTACGGTTATTCTCGTTTTGGTTTACACGCCAGATAGAAATGTATACGCCGAGGATAAACGAGTTTTGTGTTTCCAATTATACGTGCATGGTGAATATAATGTATGTATTAATTTTGGGTATATTTTTACAAAACTTCGTGTATATTGCTTTTGATGCTATTGAAAATTCTCGAAAATGAAAATTTGCCTTTTGTCTTAAGTATTGATATGAAAAACGATTATATATCGTAGAAACATTAGGACCTCAAAGAAATCTTAGGAGAAAATTAAAAAACTAAAATTAATATCATACCACTATCTCAATGTTATTGAATAATCTTTGGCTCTGGACTTTCTGGTGCCTTAAAATTATCTATTATTTTATTCCTGCTTTATTATTTAAAAAAATAATTAATTGTTAAAATACATTTTTTTCGAAAAAGATTTGTATATTTAAATAAAATAATGCTAAGTCTAAGTTTTAGTAAATAGTCTAAAGAAAATATTTGTTTCTAGAATTCTTTTTGACTACTACATTTTTTTGCTGTTTGAATGATGCAAGTATTTATGTATATATGTATAAAAGTATATATGTTGTCACTTTTTTAATATGAAATAATTTTTCATAGTTTTTTAAAATATATTCATAAATAAAACTATACTTACCAATACCGGTTGCATATTATTGTTTGTACGATACCTGAAATAAAACAAATACAATATTATGTAAATAAATTAAGCATCGGGTAATTAAATCATACAATTTTAAATCAGTTGTTCAATACAATAATCAACCAAAACATTGAAATCCTCTTTAATACAAAACAAATAGCGTACATTAATGCTTGCGTATCGATTGATACACAAACAAGAACTCAAATCTCACAGGGATGCGATGGGAGAGAAATAGGCTCCTTCCACACATAATTAAATTTGATTGTCATTTGCTAGCTTGGGGCGGTTCTTAAATTCTCAATTTTGACTGCGGAAATAACTTCCTCATTGAATTCGTAAACACATAGAGAATATTTTCATCGTCAGCATTCGGGACATGAATAACTTAGCTTGTTTCATTAGAATTAATGTGAGGTAGAATCAAGACAATACGCGTTATAAATATAAAGAAACTATTTTAAAATTGTATTTGTCATTAGAACTGTCATGAATGCTTAATAGAGGACATAAAAAAATTATATCATTATAAATATAAAAATACGGTCTTATGATTGGGATCATAGACTTTTTAGTTTTAATTTGCTAGTTAATAGTTTAAATATTCTTCACCCCACAACTGAACAACAATTCTCTTATTTCTATTTGTTTTCAGGTGCCACAAATAAAAACAGCAGGATCCTTAGCAGCCATAGCTTTATTTTATAAAAAAAATATATTAAAAAACAAGTAATAATGGTTACATTATTGAATTTACACTAAATCGATTGAATAAATAATAAGATGAGATCAAATCCGGTATGCAGAGTTTCGCAGCAAAAATCCGGGTCGTAATACAATACGGCCGAGCATTCCGTCACGAATCATTCAATGTTGCTTATGAAATACACAAAAGTAGCGCAAACAATAATTTCCTCGTAAAACCGCGGCTCGTTTCCGGATTACCCGAGCGCTGCCCCCGCGCCGCGTTTTATTCCCGGTTTATGATTTATGCAAAATGTTTTAAACGAAGGGATTTTTCACCTCGTCGCAGTATTTATAGACTTGGACGGGGAACACCTGGAAATTCTCAATGCGAATTCGAATTCGGTTCCTTTTTGTTTGCCCGTAGAAATAAAATTCTAATAATATACATAGTGAAACGATGTTGGTATATTTTAAAGCAATAACTAAACAATGCAATGGGGTGCGATTTATTTGTATTTCGTATAAAAAACTACGCAAAAGCTGAAATTAATTTTAATATGACTTAAATATGGATGATATGCAATTCAAGGGCTACTGTTTAAAATATTAGACGTATATATGAATAAAAAAACAAAAAGTATTTTGACTTAGATTTAATACAAAAAAACTCGTCAATATATAAATATGTTACATTATTACGATAAATTAGTAAAATGGTACATCAAATCGCACTAAATAATTTTTTGTACAAAATTTATATTTTGACTAAAAAATATTAATAAATATTTGATTAAAGTCACCGAAATATTATAATCCTGTTAAGGTACAAATCTCTAAAAAGTACATCATTCTTGTTCGAAGGTTTATTCTGCAAAATTCAGTAGACCGACGAATTCTGCATTTTGATGTTATTTTTTCTGAATATTGTACCTTTTTTGTTTAAGTTTTATTGTGATATGCTCATATACAATTTATCTGTAAATTTTGCATTTATAATTTTGACAGTGATATTTCAAAATATTTTTTCAAACCAAATAAATATAAAATTAATACTTTAGGTATCATCTAATTGGAAACAGTTGAAAGATTCTCATTACTTTTTTTTACAATTTTAATTAATTTATACTTTTAAACAAAGGTTTCATTAAAATATTACTCCAATTCCCACTCTTAAATTGTATAAATAGACAAAGCCATGACATAAAATGCTCCCAATAAATATTTTAATTTGGTGCGATAATTGGAACTAATAAATATTTATAGCCCACAAACACGGGACTAAAGCAATGTTCAAGTCATAGTGTTTCGTCATAAATGTTTACAATTTCGCTATTTTTATCTGCTTTTATTGCTTTGATGTCAAATAAAATTATTTTCCTTCGCATTTTTTGTAGCTTTACCCGGATCTGGTCTACTTGTCTCATCTGTTTCTAAGAAAAGATGACCAACAATAGCTTTCATAATCCTCTCAAAGCATAGATAGGAAAACGAAAATAAACTAGATTATAATGTATCTTATTATATTCTCAGATAATCTCCTTTGTCCATATATGTTATATGCTGTAATTGGATTATCTTCATACCAAATAAAAAAGAAAGTTATTTTATACAGTAGTAACATAAACTATAGCTTATCAGAACTTTGGTAATAAAAACTTTATTTTGTTACATGAAAAGTGCCTACAGGTAAAACTTCTTCAGGCGATTTTGCAAAAACCCAACATTTCTTCAATTGGTATCAACGATTCTAGAGTATTTAAAAAAAAAATATTTTACACAGTTGATTTTTTTTTACACCAATTATAATACTGTATAGCAAGTTTGATAGCCTTTTATTAAAGATCATAGAGCGTTACGTAAAATATGTTTAAAAATTACTGTTTGAAAACTACTTATAATAGTAAAGTAATATTAGATACACATCTTGAAATCATTGAAATAACAAGTAAAAATATTTTATAAAACCATTTTTTTTTAAACATGTTTGTAATTTTAAGATTACAGGTATTTGACGCCTTCTATTGACAATGATATATAAGTGAAGGTATTTGTATCAAACACGAAAACTAAAGAATTTTTTGTAGGTAAAAAGTTAAGTATCAACATTCATTCCAGCCGTTCTTCGCCGCAGCGCATATGTTATTCCACGCTCACCTCGCACATGGTCGATACCTCAAGAGCGCTGCTTGCTAAGCGTTTCCCTTGCTTTATGGCAGGGTGTCGGCCCCATCCCTAGCGGCGAGGTACTGGTAGGCACCCCCCGGCCGCAGATAATCACGCGCCCCCGGCAATATCGTAAACTTTTTTATCTCCTCCTGAAAATCGGAGCAGGGTGGAGAGTGGGTGGAGCGTCAGCTAGGTGTGCAGAGTGACGCTTGCATGTTGATGTTCACGAGAATCGGTAATGGAACGACTGTTTAGTTGCTGAAGTGGCGTGAAGGTAACGCGTTAGCGGAGTCGTAAATAAACACAAGTCATTCAAGCAGGGATATCCACACAATCAAAGTATATTCACGCCGATAAGTTTTCTACTACAAACATTCAAAGATTAATACATATATAAATACTCATGTTACATACATGCTTGCGTGAAAATAAAAAAATTACGATATCGTGTTTTGATATATGAAATGTCTTCAAATAAACTGATATAAGAATACTTATACTTAAATCAAATAGGAATATACTTATCAAGATTGAGAATGAACCGGGGACCTATCGATCAAGAGTTAATGTCAAACTGAATAAAAAAATCAACCAATTTAATTGTAATTGTTTTGTGTCACAACGTGTCGAGAATTGGGACTCTTGTAATAATATTTTTACTATTTAAGCAATATAAGAGTAATTGATTCACATATGAAACGACAAGAAAAATTCTCGAAAACAAGTTTTTTACCTCAGTGGGATTATTTAATCCATTTTATTGAAAATTGTTTAGGACTTGTTTGAAATGTTTAATCCGAAATTATTATTACTCACGGACCATATTTCCAAAATGAATAAGACATCAAAAATATGTTTTGTAAAACTTTTAGTATATTTACTTAAGACCATACTAATTAAAGAGTTTTAATCTTTTTGTTTCAAAGTTAAGGTTTCCCTTGACTGCACATTGCTAGCTCTGAAACTTTTATATTGCTTTATAATGCGATTTTCAAAGTATTTTCCTGTAAAAGCAACCTAGCCATATGAATGAATCGTTATATCATATTCCACCCTCACTCAAAATGATTTTTTTAAATATATATAATGACAATTTTATGATAGAATAAAATTTTATGTTAAATGCCTTAAAATTCACAACAACCCACAGATTAACATCAGATTTTATATATTTTGTAAAAAATTCTATATGTACCAAGCTCTAATTAAAATTGACGATGTTATAACAAATTTATTATAAAATCCAACGCAGCACTCAGATTCCGCATTTGTGTTTTCAACGGTTAAATAGCTGATACATTATTTAACAAAATAATGATAGTAGATCGGCGTTGCCCATCATCATTAATTACTTATAAATTTTTTTGAAGAGTGGATTTTTATGTGACATTGATCCCACGATGAAAACTCAAATACAACAATAGAATAATATAAACATTCCAAGCAGAAAATACAGAAATGAGGGCATCCAATAATCTGACTTCACTTATCTACTAATATATTTCTAATCTAAAATTAAATCATGTACAATAAATCTAGTACTACGATAGAAATTCTAAAAAAGTAACACTAAATGACCACGAAAACAACGAGCCTATTTATGTTTCCTGCATTCCTTGTACCGATAAATAGAGGCTCATACTCCAGCAAGGGAACATTTTACTGGACAAAGTCACGGACCTAACACATCACAAATGTGTGACAGTCGCCGCCTTTATCTCGGAGATAGTGCTTTATGGTTATTCGTTCAACTGCATGGATGCCCGCGAAGGATGTGTGGAGCGAGCGGCCGCGACAATGTGGCCGACGTCTCCTTTCCTCCGACCCAGAATGCGTCTTGATGGCCCGCGGCGTCATCCCGACTCCACGGACCCCTCGTGATTTGTGTATCTGTAGATTAACATGGGCTTTATTTGTTATTTTATATTCCCGACAAACCGATAAATTTTTATGCTTAGTAGTACAACGCGTGTTCTGTCTTGACAATGACTTCCTCAATAAAAATAAATTTCTTATCTTGACTTAACCTAAAAAAATATATATTTTTTAACTCACTATTTAGACTCAAAAGCTAAATATATATTTATTTATATTTAATATTAAACTTTAGTAACGAATATATGCACTTAAAGAGTATGAGAATGGTCCGTTTTGAAACAGAATACGTGAAATAAACATTGAGTATTTCGGTCTGCTTAGCTAATAAAAAATAATATAATTTGTAAAATAACGAATCATAGCTTCCGATCAATACCAAATTCACTAATTGTAAAATTTTTTTGCTAGGCGCTTTTAAATTCGACAACTAAAAATACTGATGGCATTCAGAAGAAACGTGTAGTTTATATATTTGTACATACTTTAGTTCACAAAAGCACTTTTATCAAAAAAGTAAAAATACCTTTTTCTGTATTTAAAGAAATATTTTATAGGCCAATTTAATTTTTGGCTGGCATTTGTATGATATGCACCCGACGCTTTCGTAGACATTCACGGCTCCCTGGCGAGCAGGGAGCAGGGAGCAGGGAGCAGGGAGCAGGGAGCAGGGAGCAGGGAGCAGGGCGCATGGGCGCATGGGCGCAGCTCGAGTGCGTGGCGGCGTGGGCGCGCGTGCCGGGCGAGCCCCGGCAGAGGCAGGCCTAATTACAGCTTACAGGTTCGGGTCCTTTGTGGGGACCATAACTTTTTGGGTGGCCAATGGCGGCTCGCGTTACGGGAAACTTGTCCGATTCCGAAATAATAAAGCAATAAAATCCGAAACGCCCATATCTGGTGCGGCTTTAATTGAGGTTTGTAATAAACGTGATGCCGGATTAGTTATACGACGATATTGACGCATGAAATTTAATTTAATTATGATTATATATATTGCCGGGGCTTGAGTAATCAGTACCGCGAGTATTTTGCTTTAATATATTATTTATCTGAAAAAAAAGTTATTATCATGAAACACGAAAGTTTATAAATAGATATGCATAAACACTATGAACTTATATGATAATAATACAGCATAGTTTGTAGTATTCGGTACAACTAAATTAATAGCAAGACTAGTAAGTGAAACTTCCGCGTTAATAAAGCCAAATAGTTTACGTTTCCAATATTTATACTTAAAGCTTTTAATCGAAACATATAAATTCCTACTGTTTAAATTCAGACGGCGACTGTCGATTACGGCGTATTAATATTCAAGAAGTTGAGCGTAAGTACAAACGATAACGGTTACACTAATAGCACCGCAGGCAGCAGCTTCCGACACTAGTCAATAAATAATGAGCAGTTCCTGCGACGAGGGATGTTCATTAAACTTCCTTTTTTGCAGCAGGCGCTTATTAAGTCTGCCGCTCGCTGTGACGTCATAAAGAAGGTCCACATAAAATAAACGTACATAAATATAAAGATAGCGCACTCTGCAAATACCGGCAGGGACATATTTTATATTTTTCGTTACCTTTCTCCGTGTTTAAGATACGCACAAACGACTCCGAGGGCTTTATAACGCGCATCAAGGGTTGGTTTATGATGATAAGTGGCTCAAAAGGCTTTGTTATTTTATACGTATTCAATATTGCGACTCGCCGTGTGAATTATATCACAGGGGACAGTGTTCCGTGGACGATAAATCCCTCTCGGAGAGATGCGCTCTTTGTGGCGCCGGCCACTTTGTCATTCGACTGTAAAATAATAATTATTACACGTGGGAGTATAAATAATTTCGCTGAAACTTTATACGGATTTCTGATAAAGCAATTAGCATATATTATGCAGTTCCTTTCTTTTAATCTTTGGCTCATTAAAACGATGAACCCTCAACCCATTACGTATTCATAAAAGGTACCTATGCAATATTGTAATTTTCAGTATTTTGTTTGTTATTTTTTAATTTTAACGAAGCGTTGTGTTTATTATGAGAGTAGGTGGAAGGGAAAAGCATTTTAATCGAAATTTATTATTATGTAGATGTTCGTATATTGTATATAGGAAGCGTGAGAACGATAACCCCACCATTGTAAATTAATATTTTAGGTTAATATAGAAACAGGATGCGTATCACAAAGGTGGCCAATACGGTATCATATATTATATTAGACATCCATGAAATTAATACTCATGGTTCGAAGAAAACTCGCATATATCCATTATGAAAGTGGCTATGTATCTTCTAGGCCTGGATTCTGTCAGATTTTTGCTCAAACGAATATATTGAGTTTATAAACCAGGTCTTTGAATTGATAATATATTTCTATTTAAATATGTTACAAAAATCATTGCACTTTTTATTATGATTTCTACAAAACAGCAATATGTATGCAAGTTTATGGAATTGTTCAGCCTAAGTTTGATTTGGTAAATTTTTATTGGATTTATCAGGCATATAATTCAATCGAAAAAGTAGTTTTTAGGTACTTTTTGTAGTATTATGCCGATTTAATTTATTTTCTTCAATTTATTTTGGAATTAGATAAAGCCACACCTAGAATCTGTATTAAGCACCCAAATGTATATACATTCGTTTCATAGGGATATCCTGCTGGCGTCATCATCGCATTTCCTACCGGGGGGCTTTAAAAGCGATAAAGTCCTCAGTCTATTTAAATAAAATACAAAAATGGCTTTGTAATTGATCGTAAAGTTTGAAAGGCCCCTCGTTCGTTTCAATATTGTCATTTGGCCGGTTCCATTATCTCCGATAACTTTTAAAGTAGCGCTCGAAACGAGCATTTCAATGTGAATAAAGCACACAGCTGGAGAAGATAAGTCTCTCTTTACTTACTCCCGATATGAAATACGAGAATACATTGCGAGAGCTGTATTTTATAAACTCCATGTGACAGAGTAAATACGGCGTAGAAATCGGGAAACAAAAAGCTGTCTCGGATAAAATAAGTTCTGGCGTCTTCCCACGTGAAGCCAGCGGTGGCTCCGGCCTACAGATTTAATATTTTTAATTTTCTGTGATAAGTTCAGAAAATTTATGAATAACCTCATGTTTTCACCAAAAAGTAACGCCTGAGTAATTACTTAGTAAGCAAAATATAAACAACAACACTGAACAACCTAAATATACACGTTTTGAGTACATGGAAACCTAATATATTCATAAACAAATTTATAATATGTATACATTTTGAGTATTAAAAATATATATATAGCTTAAAACAAGATGTGCTCGCAGCTTTCAGTGTGAAGTCAATAGAAGTGAAATGTTATTCTTAGTTCAGCTGCGGTACTAGAGCTACTGTTAAAATATCCACGAAAACGTCTCCAGATCAGTCAGTCAAAAAATTACATCTATAATATATTTTTCAATTTGCATTCACAATGGGTTATGTGTATCCTATAGAAATATGTTTTTATAGTGGGATTTTATATAAAATATGGTAATGGTGTAAATAATGCATACAAACAATGAATTTCAGAGACGCAGCGCCCTTGCCTGCACTGTGCATCGTGCATGCGCATGGTGAGCACTCTGAAGTGAGGTATGAAGCATTAAGGAAACTGCAGTAAGTCTTACAGCGGATGTTCACGTTTTCCTGTGGTAATTTTATCAAGATGCTGCACTATTGCTGTGATAGTAGTTCGTAGGTAAGGCTGCTTTACTTTACGTAAGAGCTTAACAACACCTTGTCACTTTGTTAAAATTATTACATTGTATGAGTATTGTAATGATGCTTTATGCAAAAACTCGATATAAAACTTTGATCGATTAAGAAAGTCTAGCTTTTTTATATTCAACATAATTTGATAAATAATAAAACAATTTATATTAGATCTAACTAATTTATTTAAAAAAAAAATTCATTTTATATTAGCCGCCGCGTTATAACGCCGTTCAATGTTCATAAGCCGTGCTGCCTTCTTTGTTCCTACCAACTACTGACGTCTTAATATTATTATATTGTTACAAATGTACTTGTTTCAAAATCAATCCGTTATTTATGGTAAATTGTCAGGTATTGCAAGATCAAGTCTGTTTATGACACTAGAGCCACCATTTTTATGAGGATATTTATTATTCTATTATTATTTATTGAAAAAATATCCCTGATAGCTTCATGACTATCAAAAGTGAGTAAAATATGATCAATTTGTACATGTGTGTATAGAAAATCTAATAAACTGTCAAAATAGTATACCCTTAATGTCATAAATATATTGTAGAATTATTTATCTCAAATTTATATTTACACTAGGTTTGAAAAAAAAAACTGTTTAAAACGTTATATTTAAATGACCTATTTTATTTTATTACGGTAAATCTTGCGTTTTCGGGATTTGGTAAATAATCAATAAGATTTTGTATTTTTACTGGATGTTTATATCATAAATTGTGCGACAGTAACATCTTATATTTTATATTTTCGATAATAAATCGGTACAAACCTTTTTACAGGTGTGAGTTATGTATTTATGATGACATAAGGCAGGTAATTTTTTATAAAAGAAAATAAATTCAAAGTAGAATAATCACGCCCAAAAATAAATCCGAAGTTTTTATTTATTTACGTTATTCGCTATACATTTTTATAAGCCCTTATAGATTATTAACTGTCGCAAAATAAATGGAAATTTAGGTAACTTAAGGAAAAAATAAATTTATTTTTTTAAAATTTGAATCATTTTTATTTAACAATTAAATAAAACAAGACAATTGCAAGTTATAAATCATACGTAACTATAGGATATTATATTTTTACTGAGAAATATAATTATTTAAGTGCTGTGTCTAACATAGCAGCTCTACATACTTAAAATTTTATTTGAAAAAAAAAAAATTCCGATATTATTTATTTTGTATTGAAATCTATGGTTGCCCAAACAAAGATATTTATTTTCAATCACAGTTATTGTATATAAATGAGATTTTTAAATATTAACGAATAAAAATTATTATTTTACTTTATTTTACAAACTGTGGTTGCAGTAGTACAAGTTAGGCCTCCTCGTTTGTTTAACAATGATCTGAGAGCTCAGAAACTTACATGCTATTCAAAAACGGCAGAACAATAATTACTTCAGTTTACGTTTGACATTATCGGCGCAAAACGACCCTTGCGCCAGAAATAATAAGAAAAGTTTCGTATGAATTAACATGAAATCGGCGTAAAGCGAAAAATATGAGGCCCTCTGTCTCACTAACTGTTTGCAGGGGACGAGGCGACTAATAATTGTCCCAGAGCAGAGGCCTTCGGAGTCCCGGGACCAGATAATGCGAAACAAGCCAAGGGTTGATTTATGAGCCTCTTCACCTTGGAACCGGGACGTCCATACACCAAGAGAACCCCTAAATATTCTAAGACAATGGTATAATGTATTGTATGGGAAAATTGGAACAAAGTGCATTAGGGTGCCTGTAAAGGAAATAAATTATTAATTACATTATTTACGACTATATTTGGAATATATCTAAGATTTAATGCTAAGTTATGACAAGAAAATATGATTTATAAATAATATAAGCATTTCCAGAAAATAAATGCTAAACACAGCGTTTTATGTTAAGCCCGTGAATATTATCAGCTGTAACCTTCGAGAAATGGCACCATTATTTTAAACGAGCAATAAGAATCAATGATCCTGCAAGACACAAATTATATTGATGGTAATTTTATTTAAATTTTCAGTGTGAAATTAAGTAATGGTGGTATATTTCCTTTTGTCTTGTTCTCGAGACAAGCGAGGATATCGCAAAACAAGTTCGTCCTACAATTTATGAATTCACAGTGCCTGGGCTATTTATTATATTAGTTTCTCTCTCGTGCTCTCAAATAAATAAATAAACTGCAAAACTTTATAAAGGTAATTCTTTACCAGCATATCCATACGAAGATTGTTTTATACCAATTTTTTTGCGACAACATGGCTTAAATATATAGTAGCTAAGCCAACTACGTTTTAACGGGTAATTCTGATTTATAATAAATCAACTTCAATCAATAACCAAATGCAAATAAGATGATTATTTATAATGTAATTTATATGCTACTGAAAAATTCCACATTTCCACTGCATGTCAACTTTAATTTGAAGTTGTCGTTGTCTGATCTTACGTGTAAATTTACAATATAAACTTATGTTCAAACGAGCAACACTAATTTATATTTGCAGCGTACAATATATAAAACTAATTTTAATGCATGGCTTAAGCTTAGTTATTCATTTATCTATTTGTTTTGACCAATGTCATGCTTTAAATATTAACGTAATTTTAAAGATTAAAGTATACGAGGTTACAAATGAATCTATACCAAAATCTTATGTCAAAGAACGGAGCGCGTTTCGTGCTCCCGTCAAACGTTCGACAGATGCTGCGATTTGTCGTATGCGTAAATCCGCAGCAATTTTAAAGCGAGCCGAGAAAAAACACGAAAGGCCTGCGAGAAGAAAAGACACGATGAAGAGACAAAGTGTCATTGGCGATGGATGCGAATGATAAGCGCGTGATAGATGTAAAGCGATAGGGCAGGCATTTGCGGCGCGGGGGAGCGCTTCGGCGGAATTGTCCGGCCGACGGGTCTACAAAAAACCGATAAGCCCCCGGAACGGTTACCGTATTACAATATCGGGCCGTGAAACAGAGGGAAAACTTTGGTTATTTATTGCCAGGCCGATGTATAAAAAAAGATTAAATCTCCGTTGATATGTTAATCTTAATATGTCAGACGCCTGTTTCGTTACAAAGTTCACAGGAAAAAAAGTGTACGTTATGCTAAATGTGGGATTGTGTTTCAGTTGTTATTTAAGCATCAATATTTTATAAAAACAATTAATATGCTGTCTGAATCTTAATGTAATATTATAAGGTTATCATCAAGACCCATTTTTGTATTAAAAAGATAGGCAGTTTCTTTTCATGTCTCAAAAAGATCTGCATGCGTATAACTTAATCTAAAGCTTAGCTAAATTTTAATATTTTAAAAGATTAATTTAAGAATTAGGAATTAACTTTAACAGTTAATTAGTTTTGTAGCCTAATTTTAAAATTAATCGTGCTCCGTAATAACTTTTGATTCTACATAAAAATGTTTGCAAACTCGTTTAACTTGGATACTGTATATAATTGCCATTTTCTTGTTTCTGTAGCGATTATATAGTAGCGACGGTATAAATTGTAATCCTGTTATAAGAGTCATTCAATACAATATAATAAATTAAATTTACAAATGTTAGTTATCTGCATTCAGATTTATATAAATATGTTTTGATTGTTTTGATAAATAAGCTTTCTTTTCCATAATACGATAAGAAAAATAAAACATTAGTTCAATGTTTTTGTTCACGTACGTATTTGAACCAAAATACTTTTTTTTCTTGAAATATTATTTGTTCAAATCTATGGTCTTTTATAATAAATATATATATTGACTATTTTATTTAAGAATACATATGGAATTCTTTGATTGGCCATGACTTTAATGCGTTTATATGGTAAATGGTATGAAATTCATCATATACTATTTTTTTTTGGCTATCACTTTTTATTTTAAAATATATTCAGCTACACTAAAAGTATAAAAATATGTGTATTAGAAAAAAAAATCAAACGTTTTAAAATATATATTTGATTGAATCTAAAATACTATAGCTGAATTTAAAATATAAAAACTGATATGAAGCTGGGTTCTCCAAAAATGGTAATTGCAACAGTCGTTTGCGTAGTTTGACTAATCCCAAGTACCCGACATTTAAAACAGTCGCGCATTACGTTTTTTGAGTCGCTGAATTTCCGCCATCTTAATTTATGCGTCTCCCCAACCCTCCCCACCCCCGCGATCACCAGATGTGGCGGATAAGGGCTGATAGCAATATGAGGCAAAATTGAAAATGTGCCCCCTGCAGAGTATCGCGTGAGGGGATGACGCATGCAATGAGAATGAACGACGAGACTAATAAAAAAAATACAGGAGCAAGTAAACGACCTCAAAATTACAAATACCTAAAAAAATAATAACAACAAGAAGTCTCCTTACAATCCTTTATTTTTTTAGTATTAAATAATGTTTACCTAAACATTTATTTTCATATATAATGGATTGTTACATTTTTTATGGACGAATACTAAATTATTATTTATTGCTTACAAATTTTGCGATAAAAATAATATATACTATAATTAATTTTTAAAGAAAATATCTATTCTTTATGTAAGTATTTATGCAGCTGGCATCTGTTGAGTAAAACATAGATTTTAATTAAAACACGACCAAACAATTAAATAACAATCAGAGAGCGCTCTTGCTTGCTTTTGTTGAATCCAAGATATACCAAATAAAATATTGAAATTTTTAAGGTTAGCTATTATTTACTTGTATTTATTGCACTTTTAACTTCACGCCACTTCTGCTGATAATTATCAGCTTATCAAACTAACAATTTGATTTCTAGCCTTACCGATCGTCTTACGATAGTCTAACTTGACGCCCAGTTTGTTCTTTGTGTTGTATTTGACTGTACATAAAAAAATTCTTACAATCGATGTTGCTCTAATATAAAAATGTATTCATGTAGATGAAAAAATATACAAAGCACATTATAATAATGACAAAAAAATAATAATCCACGCAAGCACGAATCCAAGTTTCAATTCTGGTATAATTTCAATTTATATCATATACAGCCACACTAATCACTGCTAATATTCATAAATTTCTAAAATTATTTATTGTTGCATGACTAGAATAGCTATCAGTTAATATAATGACTATCGATACTGTTAATTCGCATACAGTCCGTGTACAAAAGACTGTGCCAATACTCGAGCACGCGGCATTATTTATTCCTACGCTATGGAGGCGCTTCGCATGTCTCCACAGCGCGCACAGAGTTTCCCCATAGTGCATTCATTTAAATGGTTCATAATATTATTCCCTTGCCAGTTGCATTGCTTGCAAAGATATCGTATGCCAGGTAATGTATGGTCCCACTTATTGGTAACTGTGTTCGTTGTATGATTTATCGTGTAAGCTGTGTTTATCACCAGGTACGCGGCCGCGCCGGTGCGCCACGAGGAAATATCATTGGAATTACATTAATGTTACATTTATATTCAATTCGATTGGTGCGGATTTGATTCTATGCTCTGTTTTGTTTGATGATGCTGACAGTCATGTCGAATCATGCGTTACAGCGTTTATCACACCAATGTTGAATTAAAAGCCAGTTTAATGCAATTTATCTGTAAAACTACATTATTAAAATTACTTACCTGATCTAAGGAATCCCCTTTAAATAAATATATAGGTATGTTAACAATTTAACAAAAATTTAATGCGAAAAATTTGAAGAACTTAAAAATATGTATGTGATGTTTTTTTCTTGTAAACCAATTGCCATTGTTGATGATCAAGCTGAATATTTAAGTTGATGTATTTGGAAAAGCTGATAATTTGTGCTTTATTTGATAGATAAAATTGGGTCAAACCGATGATAATTACATGAAAAAAATATAAGCACGTCAGTTCTGTATTTTAAGACTCTTACGATTCGTAATAAGTTTTTTTTTTTTTTAATTTCCTCGTTTTATAGTTGCATGATACTGCTCTTTTTGAATAGAGTTTGACAAAAAGAGATGAAATTTTTTTTTATATAAGTTTCATTATTAAATATTTTTTTACGAATAACGAAATATTAACGTCGATGGATACTGTATTTTTTGTTAAAATATTTTATATGATCATTTATGTCGACTTCTTCTAAGCAAACTCCAAATGTAAAGATAATTTAAAAAAATGCAATACCAAATAATAATATTATGTGAAATGATATAACCATTCAGATACATTCAATGATGGTGTACACGAAGTCTTGCCAAAGTTTAACTCGCTTTCTATGCGATTAGCACCTTACATAAATTGTGACTATTTATGTCTTTTGTAAGATACAAAGTTTCATCAGATGAGATTACAATTTAACTTCCCACTTCAAAACTTTTGACACTCAACATTATTCATTATATTATAATTTATTTCAAGAATAATAATTCCGTGTCTTCACAACAAACAACGGAACAATCCTGACGAAAGATCGCTATTGATGCCGAGGCTCTCGTGAATTTTAAATAATTACTGAAATGTCTGGCAACTACATGAAGCGCTGGGGTCGAGAAAAATGTTTTGAAGATCCGACTGTCTAGTTCTGTTTATTTTTCTTCGTTGATACAGTTTTTTTCTGGGTATCCAGTCTGTTTGGTAAATAAGCTCAATGACACTCAAAGTCGTTCCAGAGAGTTCTGTTGTCAACGGAATGTATTTATTTTTTATTCATTGCTTACACAGAAAAATATGCTTTTTACATATTTAGAAAAAATTCTGAAGCAAAGAGAGTAATAAATTAAAATTTATAATGAATTAAACATACTTGAAAAGGCACAAGTGTCAAACGATTGTACAAAAAAATTATGCGTCATTTGTTTTTTTTTTAAGTCAGGAGTGTTTTTTTTTTCTGTGACTATTTTCAATTATCATTCAAATCAATTTAAATGAGATTTTTAGTATTCAAAAACATACAAATTTTATTTAAATTTGAAATTTGAAGCTTGGCTTTTAGTTGTTGTGATGATATATATTTTTTAAATTCTAAATCATTCAAGTGCACTTAGTGCATTTAAGTTATTACTTAATAAAAAACTTTTTTTTTAAAATTTATAATTATAATGTGTTAAATAAATATGAATATACATGCAATATCAGCATAAATTAAAATAATGTGTCTTACCTTTACACATTATGTCAATTATTCCTGTTATGAAGCATGTTTTACTTTTAAAGAATCACGCTAAAGACTGTTCAGATTTTCTTAATGTTCAGTCATTATAATATACATAATGCAAACCCCGATAGAATATTTCCCCCAAGGTTTTCAGCCACCCCACACGCAACCCTGTCGGACTTGTCATCGGCCACTCCTCTCATGTTGATTTTACAATGAAAACTAGGAGGCAACAAGTACGGCTGTTTGCCCAAGTCAGTTGTAACTTTGTAGAGAGAATAGAAGTCGATTTGCTGGGAACATCTAGCAGTTTATCACTGACGGCTAGACGAAATTTATCTCCCTTTTCATCTAGTCTTTTACTGTTTAGAAAATAGTTTTTTTATAGCGATACATTTATTTGTGATTTATTAGGCTTTTCAAATAAATCACAACCATCAACTCGAAAGTGGAAAAGCTTTGTATGCAACCACAAATCTCAAATCATGAAATACTAGAACAACATAATCATAATTGCAAAAGACTGTCTGTTTTGATCGCTTTTGCTTCTCAGGGGTCAGCCATAATAATATAATATAATTAAGCATAGAACATCACCGGCAGAAGCGTAGCAAAATAAGAATTATACGAATACAGTATAAGGACACTGCACTACGGTTTATTAATATTTCATAGCCGTCGTTACGGTAGTCAGGCAGCAGTGTCCGCTGGAAGCAGCCACCGCCCCGAGGCGCCCACGCGCGTGCACAGGAATAATATAAATGAGTCGGACAAACGCCGGACAGGCTGAACGTGAAAATGAAACGATGAGAAATGGAAGTCAGCGCTGGAAGGTGCCTCCATGAATCTTGCGAGGAACGTGGCGTGTGGAAAAATAATTCGTGCTGTCGCGGCCGACGGGTGCGTGAGAATGTCCAATTGATTTGAGCAATTAATTAACATGGATTTTACAGGTGGGAGGTATTTTTTTTTCGTGTAATATTTTACATATTTACCCAAAGAGGCTTTGTATCACTACACAAAAGTGTTTGGAATGCCATTAACGAAATAAAACACGCCTTTTCGGTAGAAATCATATTCAAACTGAACGCATAGCTTAGATTCGTATCTCGATCCAATTTGAACCAGCTGTAATTTTTTATAATATTGTATATAAAGCAATGTTTTTTTGTTGCAAAAAGATTCTAATTATTTTTATGATAAATGCGTCGTTATAAGAGTTGGAAACAAATTTGCATTCTTTTAATTAAAACAACAAAATAAGTCTGATAACGCGGGGACCATCTTATCAGATAGAAGTGTTCCGCTCAAACTCTCAAAAGCGCAAGAAATCCAAAGACGAACAAAAACTTTTCTTTTTAATCTTCTTTAATTTAACTTCTTCTAGGCCACTTCTCCCACCGAGGATCGCGGCTGTGCGGATAAAATTCATTCTCTAATTTGTAATTTATCCAACAATTGTACAGTCGCCGCTCGGAGCTCGGTGTATAATATGTACGTCTTGCTAGGAATCACAAGCGGAATGGTAAATTAAAACAAGCAAACGAGAGTGACGCCCCCGGCGGAGATAAGCAGGGAGCTAATTGTTGCTGCGGGATTGACCGAGGCAAGAGGGTTCAAAGCGAAACGCGGGCTGATGTCGTTAAGTCTGGAGGTGTCTGGGTAAAGTGCGATTTATACTTCTCGCACTTACGTATCATATTTTTCTGATTGTTACCCTTAACATATTCACAGTAACGACCCTCTTAATTCACATTAAAAAATGTATGTTTTCAAGAAAAACCGATTTAGCTCTGAATTTCAATAATTTTTGTAATAAGCTATTTATAATACTCGAATGTTTGTCTCAGTTAGTTTGTAAACCATATAACTTCATACTATATAAAATAGCACTAAATATATATTAATTTAAATTATTATGTCTTGTTTACAGTGCTACAATAAAATTAAAGCTGTGAAATTCATTAAACGATTCAAATTAATCTTAATTTAGGTAAAGTAAAAAATATTTTTTTTATTAGCTTACATACAGTTTGATTAATACACAGCGTCTAGAGAATCACGCGTTAGTGTCTCAGCGGATGGTATAAATCGGCCTTAATTCGGTTAGGTTGGGTACTAGAGCTTATGTTGGGTTGGGTGAGGTTAGGATTGGTCGGAGTCCAGCCCTGCTCCGGGGCTAAGTGCCGACCCGCTGGGGTAAGTTGCCCAATTCCTAATGAAAAGTAATAGCGTCCTGATGAACTAGCGAAAAGACGCAACAGCTACTACTTCCCACCATCTTGTTAATTTTTTTGAATTTTTTAAAAAGTAAACGACTATTTTTACTCTCATCAGCTGTACTTTTACCAATATTACAAACGTGGTTAAAAAAGTAGGCAAAATTAATGAGTGTGTTTTTAATATTTAAATCACTATACTAAATGTTTATTTTCAGGTATATTCTTCAAACGTCAGTTACAGAACAAATTCTTGAAACGATACGAAAATAAATTATCTCTTAAAGGACTCTTTATTTACACAGCAATAATGAAGCTTCCAAGCCGACAGTCTAACAATTCTATTCATCTCGCGACTCGGTCCGTTTGCTTCAATTAAATATTCCGCATACAAAATCACAATGCATTCACGAGGGCTTGAATCAAACGCCTTCAAACATAATTTGCAATTTAGTCACTGCAAATTCGCTCCATCGACGCTGCTACACCGCAAAGCCATAAATATGACAATTTGCTGGGGTATATTTCCAAGGAGGCAGCTATTTTTTCACACGGTAGCCAAGAGACATTCACCGGACTCTGTGACCAATCTGTGTCGCGGGCGGGACGCGCAGGGGACGAGGGCCGACGAGATAGACTCATTGAAACCGTTAAGGTTAACGCCTGCTTCTTGGGCGTAGATAAGCCGGTGAATAGTCACGAACTTTGGCCATATTAAACTAGTTTCCATTTAATTGGACTTGCTCGGGAGGGGCGGCGCGAGACGAGACGACGTGAAGTGGGTGGCGTCAAGCAACTGTGTGCGGATTGAAAGGATCCCTGTCAAAACACTGCGGGATGGAGATTCGCACTGAAGTGTTGTTGAATGTGGCTTTCAAATATTTCAAATCATTACACGTATACGGTTTGATTGCAAATATTTTGATTAGTCACAAAACAGCTGTTTTAATTAAATTTGCTTCAATCAAAAAAAAAAAAATGTTTCGTTTAATAAAGCATAATGAACTTGTTATAATTCACTTTTTAATTTTCTAAATAACAACATGAAATAATAAACATTTTAAAAATTCACGTTATGTTTTGCCTTTGTATACATGCACTTTCATATATGAATATTTGATAAATTTCTTAGTGCTAGTAACCAGCTCTTAGTTACACGTAAATTTTAGTAATATGCTTGTGTATATTTAGTCTCACTTACGACCACACTACTTTACTACTTAAGTCAGCATTTTATGTTTATTAAATTTACTTGGATAAAACATGTATACATAACTAATTAATACAGATCCGATTTCTCAAAACTATGATACTATTTTTAAAATCACAGCGATTTTATTCTTTGATTTTGTTAAGGTAACAAAATCAATAAAAATAATAAAGTTTTTATTTACTTTGTTGTTGTATATGTTGTTTCATAAATCTGATAAATCAAAAAATCATCGATTATTGAAATTATCTCAATTTGATTATATATTTAAAAATGAAATAATTTTTTCAGGCCGCGACTGTACAGTCGCGGAGTCGGCAATTAATTCTTCCAGTCGGGACACAAACTGTGTACGAAACAGTGCAATTGTCATGAGCGTCGGTAACAAAAGACTCGGGCAGGGACGCCCCCCTCGGAGGCGCCCGACGCCTGCGCCACTGTCGACTTATGAGATTGTACGGCGTATGTTCGCCAATTGCGCGGGTTGAGATGATATGAGATTCGGGAGAAGCTTCCAAAAAGACACCTAAATTCTATAAGAACGCAGGGCGGCAGTCCCGCGGGATGTTCTAGAAACTTGTGGGCGGAATATTTGCCGGCAATTAGGGTGGCGGCGGAACAGCGGGAATTCATTAAGTAAAAACATGAATTTTGACGCTGGAATCTGAGCTACATGATGGAGTGTATATCTCCGCGATTGGAGTTTATGACAATTCACTGACTTTTATTTGTGTATGAGATCATGTCACGTAAATTCTAACTCACATTTTATAAATAGGTCTACGGTTGAAAAAACATTATTTGCGTTTTGAACACATCTTTAAGCCGTAATTATATTAAAATAGCACCATTAACGTCAAACAGAGAAAATATAAATTTGTAAATTTAAGAAACCTGTCCGAATTTGCAAAAAAATTTTTTTTAAGTTAGTAGCATTTATAAGAAAGGCAAGGACACTATACCGTCAATTATTTTTTCAAAGTATTTATTTCTTTGAACTTGAATCAAAAGGTATCTTTTGACAAACAAGAACTTTACGAGTTTTTAAAAGTAATTAATACAACCCAATATAAATTTCATTACAAAGAACAATATGAAAAGGAAAAAAAAGACTTGTTTAGTTTCGTTTATATACTCCAATCACAAACAAAGAAATTTATCGCGAAGATATAATTCGTAATTTTAAATAATATTTTTAAATAAATTAATGATTTTATGTAATAATTTGAACAATGTATTGTAAGTTATAAATGGCGTTTTGCAAAAGTATATTTTTTTATAAAAAACAAAGCCGAAAAGCTATCTTTCGTATAATAATTCAATCAGCAGCAGAATAATTAAAAAACACTAAGTTCTTTTGTTAAGGGCATTTTTATGAAATTACACGTCACAAGCAAATGGAATTAAAAAATTGTAGCATTACTTTAATGTTATGATATTATTCCTTTATGCTTTCAGCAGACCTCCCCGCGTGTAATCATTCATTTTTCACAACAACGTAATGAGCATCACGTGTTGTTCTAAAATGTCGCGGCTCCGGGATGGCGGAATTCCGCCGACATTGAACATCCTGATCAAATTTATTATTCTCTCTGGGGCCAAAGGGAATATTTCTATTTTTTACATACAAAAGGAGAGAGCGGCACGTACGCTCTGTGAAAATTGTCCTATGACACAAGTCAAAAGCCGTACACCTTCCTTGTTAATTCAATATTATGACTCACTTCGCGTACAGGGGTGGGCATGGTGTGTCATATAGCAATCGGAAAAGGAGAAATTTTGTCACTTAAAGTTTTCACAAATATTTGAAATGCACACATTAAAAAAAATTCAGTTAAAAATAAATGTCTGTTATAAAAATAAATTTAAATAAGAAAAAGTCAGAAAAAGTATATTCACACTCATATCTTTGATTTGAGCGAAAGAAGATATTAAAATACATATAAAAATAAAATATATATAAATAATTAAATAGATGTTTGGTCGTTTATAATTTTACATATATAAAATATAAACTGAATAATTTATACAAATAATTTATTAAGAGTTATTATCAAGGCTTGATAATGAATTCAGTTTTATATTGATTTGACATCACAAAAAATGCAAATATGAATTTATTCGTGAGAGATTAAATAAATATACAATTGTGTTTTTTTCATTGATTTACTATTTTAAGTAGAATAATTTAGCCCATTTGATGAGTCAGTTTTATCAAAGTAAAAAATAATATATTATAAATATTTATCATTTTTCATACAAAGTTAAGATGAATTTATTTTTTAAATCTGTTATACTGTAAATCTGTAAAGTGATATTGTTTTCTCTATAATTATATTATAAAAATTAAACACATTTATTAACCATATTCAATTATTCTCCGAGTGGCAATAACTTTTGAATTAACTATACTTTAGGGAGGGCGAGGCGGTACACAACTACGGGGGGACATGGTTGGTTGTAAGACTTCATTAATCAGCGCGCCGGAAGTCCAGCAGGTTAGGGGAGGCGCATTCATAGGAAGAGCATTACAATGTATGTGATAGTGTATATATTGACAGTACAAGGGTGACATTTATAATTAAAGTAAAAAAGAATTATGTTACATTTAAGAAATCTAACTAAACAAGGGAAATATTTATCAGTTTATTTAGTGTTCATTATAAAATCGTTTAACTAAATATCGCTATAGTGAAATTACGTGTATTTTTAAGATACATTTTTACTATGGTTGTGATATCACTATGTGAATATTTATTTATTCAGTGACTAGGGACACAATCAGAAAATATATGTAAATGCAAATCACAAAACCTACTCTAAAGCACGATAAGCCGATTGTCTGAAAAAGTACACTTATTTAAAATAGGTGGGGGCGCCTCATGGCGTGCGATCAATAAACGCAAAATATCTGTAAATTTCTTGTAAAATTCCCAGCGTGATTTAAAAAAAATTTAAAAGGAGGAATGTCTTAAATTTATATAGCATCCAAAAAATAAAATCATTACTAAAGCATTGTATACAGTATATACAGTTATTTCATAAATCAAATATATGTATATGTATATTAGCAAATGAAAACAATGACAAGTAAAAAATATAAAAATATAAAAGGACCGTCATATTTTCCAAGAAATTTAAAATGTAAGCCACTGAGTAAAAATTGCAAATGCATGGAATGAGGCAGCCTCCTCAAAAAAAAAAATCACGCTGAATAACCTTGCGCCTCGTAAAAGGCTTAGAGAAAGCAAATTGAGAAAAATAGGTAGAGTTAATAAGATTGCTAAAGTTATCAGTTAGCTAAGATCATGAAAAATGAAGGCTTCGTTTCTTTGCAAGCAACGACTAGTTTAGAATTATAGGCCAAGCAAGCATAATGACAACTGTTCAAATAAACAGCAGATATGTCTTAAATACCTTCAAATTTGTTAAAAAGAAATTGGAAGTTATTAAATCTGTAATGATTCATGTTAATATAAAATACAATTTATAAATTTTTACATTAGAACCGGTTTCCACTTCATTTATTTAATGAATAATATTGAAATTTTGGGTAAATTATTTACGGTAAAATAATTGAAGTTTTTCATTTTATTTATTTTTTCCTAACAAATGTAACTCCGCGAGTCACTGACTACGATTAATCTTTGGTTTTGTCGCTACATTTAGTTCATTGAAGTAAAGATAATGTGACAAACAAGTTCGTAATTAATACCCCTTGGAATGTACTATGTTGCTAAAACCACTTTTCAAGTGGTTTCATTTAATTAATAACATCAGTGAAATTATCTGTTTTAATTATAAACAAATCAACCTTTAAATTTTGAACAGGAAATAAATACAACAGAAGTGTAAATATTTGGTTTCTTGTCACAAAATAAAATGGAATAATTGCGTCATTCTTTGAAGTATTTATTAAATTTATAATTTTTGATGAATTTTACTTAATTTGATTTCGTATGGCATTAAATAGAATACGTTGTACTCAATATTTTCAAAAACATACCACATGCTTTAGAGTTCTGGAAACAAGATATAGACATAAATTATGCATTATAATGATTTCTGGGTAAATTTAATATTGCAGATTTTTAAAATTTTAGTTCTTTACCTGATAAATAAAAATAATATGATACTCAATTAACAAAAAGCTTGATAAATATAATTTTTTAAACTTTATATGCAATGTTTATGTAAGAATACGTGTGGTCGGTTTAATTAGCTTAATTATGTAGATGATGATTATAATAAATTTTCCAGTTTTAATTTTGATGAAAGAGATTTCAATATTAAAGAAAATTACATACTTTTTAATACTCTCAAGTGAAGTATGTTACCTTTTAAATAGATAAAAATTCAAATCGCAAAAATATAAATGTAGAAAGTTCAAACATCAATATAATATATTTTTTAAAGGTGGGGAAAGGTCATAATCAAATTTAATATTACAACATAGACATTTTAATGACGTTTTTATTACAATACATTATACTATGTAGGTACATAATAACTAACAATGGAATTTTGATTGAATTTCTATCTTCATATAGAATTTCATTAACTGGAAATATTTTACATTTGAAAAGGATTTGTTATTTTGTAATCAGAATGTTAAGCAAATCAAATAATGCGTTACAGTTTACAATAGTTTTTTGATTGAATTGTTACGACAAATGAAATTTGAATTAAAAGAATATTAGTCAAAGCTTTTGTAAACCTGGGTTAGACTGAAACGTTTTGTTACAATAAAGCATCTTTCTTTGCCTGTGAGCTTTCACTGTAAGAAAAAAAGGATTGCGTTTAATAGCACAATCTTTTTTTTTCCTTTTTAACCAAGAATAGTTAAATATATTTAATAAATCTTCTTGTCTCCTAATTATGCGTGCAGGTATACTTGTAGGTATAATTATTATGAGGTACGCGTTAATAACGCAGAATTATTGGATAAATTCACATACCTTTTGTAGTTTATTGCAAAGTTTGAATTTATGAACATGGCAAAGTTTATAATTGCGTTTAGCTTAATATTACCATTGCAAAGTTTGTAGCATATTTCATTGTATGGATAATCCCTTAGGTTACTTTGAGTTTAAGCAGTCATTGCAAATTCCATTAAATTACACAATTACTTTTACTAAAATATCATAGAATTTTCTACTAAGTCTTATAAATAACTAACTAATTAAAAAATAATTCCACATGAAGATTAGTAACTTAGAATAATTTCAGGTGTTTTGAAGAATGTATATATATTTTCATTTATTTTAAACTCTAAAAGACCAGTCAATATATATTTTTTAAAGATTTTCATAGTCATTGCAGTGTATTCAAATCTTAAACCTATTTGCAAGTGAGAAACTGTGCTCTTACATATACAGTCAAACAATTGAAGTGACTTTAATAAATGAGCTCTTATAGTGTAATAAGTCTGGATACTAATATTTTGTAAAATATTGAGTTTACAAGATCGATATTGTTCCGCCTATTCTTCATATGAATTATCTTTTTGTTGCCTGTCTTCAGCTTCTTTCGTAATTTACAAAGTTTTCTGAATTTTGTTGTAATCATTAAAGCTTATCTAATTAAGTTGGTCACAAATATTCGGAAATGTATTAAGATTAGACCAGTATACGCCTATGAGTGCTAGACTCTAGACTTATACTCTCGACATAAGACTCGTCTCTGTGCTTGCAACCTTCGGTGAGCTTACAGAAAGGATTAATGTTGAAACTTGATCGTCATCCTTTGTGAAAACAAGGTACAACTTACATCGTCCTTATATTATTTCAATATTATATATAAAATTATTAATTTCTTATGGGCAAAGCTCATTTTCTATTGATTTCGTCTAAATGTGGAAAAAGATAAATTCAGGGCTATTTTTTTTTTATCACAAAAAAATATCTCGATCAAACGATCAAAATTGATAACTATTATAATTAAATAAATTATGTATTATAAAATATTTTTTGCTAAAAAATACTGATTTTAGAAAAATAATCGTTCACATGCAACTTGTTTTGGCTTCATTCTGTTTTTGCATATCTATTTTTTATTGCTCCAAGTTGTTAATCTAGTTTTTTTGAAGTTGGTATTTATTTTGTTACTTATTATATCAACAATCATTACGCATTTTTATTGATTACCTCAAAACTGAGCTACAAGTACTCATTAAAAATATAAATTCGCACGAATGTTTTTTCCTGTAAATATGTCATTTCTAAAGTACTTTTGACATCAATAAACTACTGTTCTAACTTTCAACACCGAGACATGATAATTTTTTGTACGCGGCTTACCTCAGAGGTGAAATTGGTAAGCAAAATGATGTAGATTTTTTTATTTTTAGGAGAATCCCGTTTTTTTTCGTTTACGCTGTAGATCGAATCTAAATTTTTTTTAAAGAAAATGTTTTCATTTTTTCTCTATTGGCAAATAAAAACATGACAATAGCCTAATAATATATTTTTATAAACTAAACTAAAATTAAAATTGTATAATTTAACTATCAAACGAATAAAAAATAATAGTCTTTGTGTCAAAATTTGAATTAAAAAAATATACTTGGCAGTCTGTGTGAACTGGTTTTCTTACTTCATTTTATAGTTCCCCGAAGGCCTCTGACAGTGTGGCATGAATATACCCCTGCACTACAACAGTCCACAACTGAGAGTCCCTCTAGTGCTTGGAAAAAAGAAAAACGAAAATATTTTTAAATAAACCGCATATTTTATTAAAAATAATTAAAACCACTGTTAAAACGATGCTGAAATATATTTGAACATAGTACAAAGTACGAGTTAAAAATTTAAATATTACTACTACTTTCATGAATTTATACAAACTGAGTTATGGTGTCCTCGTGATTATTAAAAGTATGTCATTTTTATAAAAACAGAAAAAACGTAATTACACAATCACTTGTGATTTTACAAAAAAAACATTTCATTACTCAAAGACTCGACGTGTAAGCAGTAAGGCAGACTTAATTAAGATTCGTTTCAAACCTTGTCAATTTGCCCCGATGAGGCACGATTTGAGGGTGTGCCGGATCGGGGGCTGGAAGGTCTGTGGGACTCGGAAGGCTCGGCGGGGCTCGACACGGCCGCCGCTGTGAGGGAACTACACGCCCCTGGGCACACGGGCCACCGCGGGGGGCGCTGTTCATTAAACTCGGGGACCAAAAGTGTCGTGTCCCCGGGGCGGGGGTGAGACACTGTGCTGTGCACAAATGTAAAAATGAGACTGTGTAATTACATTTCAGATAGAAAATAATGTTTGTTATTTAAACAGAACGTTTAGTTTTGTTTTCGTGAAAAATAAATGCTTTGCAAGTGATATTATAAAAAACGAGAATCTTTAGTAAAAAATATTTTTCATTGTTTTGAGGGACAAGGCATTTGATTCGTGAAGATCCATTATTATAATGATAAAAGTACCTTTGTATTTTGTCTTCACTTTCGACCCAATACACTAGGTCATCATCAGATGCATAGCTAAAAACTAGTTATGCATCTGATGATATTGGGTTGAAACTAGTAATGCAAATAATTTTAATAAACTCAAAGTGAAGACAAAATACAAAGGTACTTTTATCATTATAATATTTTTCTGTTGTTCGTCATTCGTATAAATCGTATTAACTCATTTTAAGCGGGTAACCAAACAGACTAAACCGATGTGCGTAGAGGGCAAAATTCGCGTAAAATTGCGCGAGCGAAATCTTGTCTATACACTCTTTGATTTTTATTCCGTTTTGCAACTCCAAGTTCATTATGAGATTTTTGTTGATAAATTAAATGTTTTTGTTACTCAATAGTTAATAATCATAAAACAAATTAATAACATCTTTTTATGATATTGTTATGATTTTTTAGTGTTAATGGTAAAGTTTAAAATTTATTTTGGTGTGGTATTTTTTAAAACGTTCTATATATTTAAATTATGAGTGATAGGAATGTAAACAATAACAAGACGAAATTTAATGTTCCTTATCTTTATTACATAATCAAATGTTAAAGAAGTAACCTTGACGAGTCTAAACAAAAATTACGAGCTGTAAGCCTATAGAGTAAAATAACCTTTTGCCGCTTTAGAGTAAACACATTCAAAAAGGTACAAATACCTGCCCCGCTGATAGATAGTAGTTCGCGAAACGGGTACTAGTTACTCGCCCCGCCTTTAGTGTGATTTAACAGTATTTGTCAAAATGATTTAGTTTATGGTATGAATATTTATTAAATTTCACATGGCTGAAAATGCATTGCTTCTTTTCAGGTTTTAGATATTTACTGTATAATTGAAGGTCGTTGCAATTAAATTTATATTTTAATATTTGCAGATAATAAATATAAATTACTAAAATATGTTTAAGTAAACTCATTTTTTTTCTGTAGATGTGTGAAAATTACACAAATACATTTGGTCGTGAAGCGTTACACTCAGACGTAAGATTAATGAATAAAATATTAACAATGGCGTACAAAAGAAGTCTACTGCACCTCTTCGTAATGAAAGGACCGTCAGAGCATGCGCGGTGGTTGCACGCATGAGTACCTTCCCTGTTGGACTTCACCGCACCCCGCCGCCCTTATACCTCACCCTGTAGCCCTCCCGTGGTTCGAATATATTAGTACTGGACACGCGACTCTGTCCACTACTCCAGTGTAGAACACCTAATATGTTTGGCCTCAACGTGGTTAGATTATCAACACAAAAGGTCTGTATAAATTGATAGCTTACAGATTTACCATTAATATTAATTATTTAAATAGGTCTTAGTTGAAATATTTTCGAAAATGCTTTGTCTTAAGTAATTTCTAGTAAAATATTACTAAACATAATTTGTTTCTGAAAGTAATTCATAGTAAATATAAATACCACATTTTTTGAAAATACAACAAATAATGTTAAAAATTTAATAATAAACATAATAAGTAAAATTTATTAAACCGTAGTACAATTAAATAAAAATGATTCATTAATATATTAAATTAATTTCGTGCCGTATACTCCGATGAGACGAGGAAACACACCACAGCCTGTTATATAATATAAACTAGCCAAACTAATCACTAAATTAAATTTTATACGCGTATTTGAAATACATTTTACATTTGTGTTTTTGAGAGCGATCGTAGAAACCTTTTCAAAACCGCGTTGTTTCTTAGAATAAATAAAGCGAAAAAAATCTACACCGCAAAACCGCAAGGATAAACCTTAGATTTTTTTCAAAACAAAAACGAATTCCGCAAAAAGAGCGTTACATAAAAATGTGATATTTCAAATTTACTGTACGATAGACACTATTTCTCAGATGAAACTTTTGTAGCAATCCTCTTTTCTGGCCTAGAAACGACATTATTTTTGGGACAAATGTAACTTCGAAAGAATTATTTTTTTGACAATTCGCTCACCACTCTCTGATGCGTATATACGATTTTATATAATATTACTGGAGGATTTTTCGCTTGTGTAACACTGAGCCTAAGTGCGGTATTTGCAATCAATGGAAAACACGTAAAATCTATATATTATCTGATCTTGGTGGTCGGTACTTATACGGAAAGCAGAAATGATTGATTACGCCACTCTTTTGGGGCTGTTTTTTCAGAGATATTGCCGATGGGAGAATTATTTTTTCACTGAAATGAAAAGACTAATTTGACATTCACCTAAATTAAAATCGATGAAGAGTAAAGATTGCTGCGAAAAAAAAGTGATTTGGGGTGTTTTTAATATCCATGAAATATTGTGTAATTTGAGCTGCTGTCAACAAAGCCATAGGCTAAATATGGCTTCAATTTATTCTTAAAAACGGCAGCGTTTATTATGTGGGCATTTTTAATAATGGCAAATTTTTATTTTGTACTAGTGACAAAGTTGAGCGGATAATACCGGGTGATATATTATTGATGGACAAAATTGATGCGTGCATGTTTGCAAAACATCAGTAAATCAATCAATCACACCGTAACGTTTTTGGTTTATTTAAATTTTTATCTCTTTATTCACCGACTCATTTGAGTACAACTGAAAAATACTTAATGTTCACAAAATCCGGAACTATCTAAAAATCAGCACGTTTGGCTGTTTCTATTGGTTATTCATAAAAAAATATTAGTGGCATAATTATTTCTTGTCCACATCTGCTTAAAACTATATATCACATTTTTTCCATTAATACTCATTTGCATTATTGGATATCTTTTTGCTTACTTTCTTATTCGTATATATTGTGGCAACTCATGTATTTTTTATATGAAAATACGTACACAAACTATGATTTCGGTAATTTATTTGAAAAATATCTGATTCTAAATCTATCCTTTATAAAATCAACAAAAATAAATAAATATTTTACAAGTAATACAGTTAAATTTATATGTATAAATATAAATCGTTTGGTATATTTGAAGTTGTAAATTCCATTTTAATAATATTATTAATTTCTGTTTATTCTAGACCAAGGGTCCCCAACCTTTTTGCACCCAAGAGCACATTCTAGTATACCGGTCGGGTGGCGGGCACCATATATATTTATAAGTATATTTATAGTTGGACATAGTCAATAATACATACAATGCACAAAAAATATTTAATTCCAATAATATAAATATAAAATATAAAAACTATTGCTTACATTTTAATGTAAAATAAATAATAATAGCATAAAAATTCTGGCACTTGGGTCAAATTGGGGCAAAAATGCAACGAATTATTATTTTAAATAACAACTTTAAAATGTATATCTATAGCAAAAAATTGCGAACAGGTAAGAATTCGAAAAATATCAATTAGGGTCCAAGCTTAGTTAATTAAGATTTTAATGCACCAACAATATTTAATTTCATCAATATGTTCATCTATAAGTCAAGATCTGTACTTTGATTTTATATTCCTTGATAAAGCAATGATTCGCAAAACAGCAAAAATATCAGATAGACTTTCACATAGATTCTCCTCACTTTTATCGACGAAAAAATATCAAGGACATTTTCACATAGTTTTCTCCTCATTTTTTCTACCGCAAAAATATCAGATAGACTTTCACATAGCTTTCTCGTCACATTTTCTACCGCAAAAATATCAGATAGACATTCAAATAGCTTTCTCGTCACTTTTATCAACGCAAAAATATCAGATAGACTTTCACATAGCTTTTACCTTACTTGTTCTACCGCAAAAATATCAGATAGTCTTTCAAATAGCTTTCTCTTCACTTTTAGCAACGCAAAAATATCAGGGACACTTTCACATAGCTTTCTCCTCACTTGTACTACCGCAAAAATATCAGATAGACTTTCACATAGCTTTCTCCTCACTTGTTCTACCGCAATAATATCAGATAGACATTCAAATAGCTTTCTCGTCACTTTTACCAACGCAAAAATATCAGAGACATTTTCACAAAGCTTTCTACTCAGTTTTTCTACCGCAAAAATATCAGATTTATATTTATTCAGCAACTTTTCCATCAAGTATCTGAACAATATCGTGAAGGCATTATTAAAGGGCGTTATTATAGAGACGAAGACAAACCAAACTCTACCCATTAGATGCTATTTTAACAGGCTTATATATATTTTTTGGAAAGAATTCGAATTCACTACAAATTCAATACTAAAATTAAATATTAGAACTTTTATCTAATTTTTTTACCTAAAAATAAGTTTTATAGTGTTAACAATTCGAAGGAAATAATTATAATTTTTCGAAAATATTATAGTTTACCACATTAAACTATATTGGTTTGAAAATGGATAAAATTTTGTCAAACGAAAAATAAATTTATGACGGGTTGAATTTTGATAGGGAATTCAAAATCTATATAAATTATTGCAATAGTATCAAAGCGCTCTTCCTTTATCGTCCATGTCGTATTATAAGATGAAAGTCTTTATTATTAATACCATGTGTTCAATTATAAATTCTTGTATTATTTAGTGAAACAGGAGCAGGTACAACAGCAGAATTAAGAATTCATGTGACATTTGCATTCTAAATATCATACATGGGGCCGTGGGTGCTGGCTTGTGGGCAACTACTTGAGCCGGGGTAGTTAGGGGTTGGGCTAGGGTCAATCAGTCCATTTTCCTAGCACGCTTGCATAAATTAAAATTTGGACTTAATTCGATTCGTGAGTGAGGTGAAATTAAAACACGCTTTAGATAAAAAGAGTGATGAATTTTAAACAGTAATATAACACATGTATAATTAAACACACAAAAATAGCTTCAATCAAAATATTTAATTTCCTAGAATAAGATTTGTCATATATAAATAAATAACATATGGAATCGATTTGTTTAAACTCTTTTTTTCTATGCTGTGTGCATGTTTGGAAATAGTAAATAAAATGATCAATGATCATATTTGAACTACTTCTTGATGTATTATACTAACCAATTTTTAAATATGTGCAATACAAGATATTAATATTATTGGTTTTGACGAGGTACGTATGTTTAAGAGTAAATAATAAGTTTATTTAATCCATGACATAAGTAAAAAAGATCATTTTTAATATTAAAAAATTATATATATTGGGTTAGTTGTCACTTAACAAATGAATTCGAATATTATAATTCAATTCTGCTAGTCTTTGGATATGTTGTAAGTGCGTACTTCTTCACGTACAAAATCTCGCGTGAGATTTGGACGGATCCTCCTATAAGTCAGTGTCCAACAGCCATAACCGCGCCGTAAATAAAAAAATCAATCCGCCCCATAGACGAGAAGCTTTACGGCACCCCTTTCAGAAAGGGACGGCGCGAGGGCAGACACGGACAAACTAATTGAAAGGCTTATAAATTTGTGAACACAATACTTATGAATACCTAAATAGACCTGCCTCCTTTGGCCTCCGGGGGAAGGCTAGATCTGTCGCAGCAATAAAGTTGTACTTTTGTTACTTTTAGGTCCATTAAGTTCATATTTATACTGAAATACGTAGAATTTATCTCTGGTTTTTACTACGTAGAAGTTTATTTACATTTATAGAGGCATCATTAAGAATTATTTAAAAATAAAATATTTCAATATATATAAATAAATAAAAATATTATTTCATTTAAATTTAATATTATATATCAATTTATAAAGGTAAACACGTAACGCCCATAAAATTACTAACGATAATAATAGTCATTAAAATGCTAATCATACATTAAGCCTATAATAAATCACTTTTTCTCAAAGGCTAATAATTATCGATAAGATTCGAACCCAACCGTAAAGATAAATCAAGCGATCGGACCTTTCTTCCACGAAGATCACAAAAAAACTCTATAGGCTGAAATCAACCAATAAGTTACCTGACCTCCGAATCCTTGGCTTCTTTCTATTGTAGACTTGTGAGAAAACTAACAATAATAAAGTTTATTTCCGAGCAGTTGATATAGCCAGGCGTTTTCTAAAATAGGTATATAACTGGATATTTTATCGGTTTTATTATCAAAAATAGTATGAAAAATATACCCACAACTAGCAATATAAAAGCAATCCATAAATGTTTACAGCTTATTGTAAAAACCGGGCTTCGTGTAGTTTCAAACCATATTTTTATCGACATTTATTGCTTATTGAATTTTTGATATTTTATTTTATTTTTCAACTGGAAATATTTTTTAATTTTATGTATGTAAGTGCGCGTGTACTGAGCAAATATTTTTTTAAACCATTATTTGGGAGATGTCTCTTCACGTAAAGAGATACACTCGAAAAAATACTTAATTAATGCTGCAATCTAAAATATTCTGGATAGTTTTACATTTTCAATGTTGTTTATGTTTCAACTTCTTAATTTTTTTTAAATAAAATAAAAGCAAATTTCAGAATTCTAAAATATAAGGGCAATCATGACTCATTTACGTGTTTATGTGATACAAACAAAATTATAATCATAATCTGAGATTTCTTCGCCCTTGCTTTAGTACTGCCAACTACCCTTAATTTATTTATGAGAATTGTCACATACTACTGAGCAGTTATAGGGGTCGGAAGGGAGCGACTGAAAAATTACAACCCCTTTATTAACGTTTTCTGTGTGTACTCTTAGCTGAGTACCAAGTCGATGTTTAATTTCAGCGTATACATGTTCTAATGATAATATTAATTTAGTTGATTATTATAATGGTAGTCACCATGGTATTTTTATATTAGGAGGTGGTCAAAGAATAAATATACCCTTCATGTTTTAGCTAAGATTCTATTGGTTCAGAACGCATATATTTTTATGTCTCAATATTATGTTTTATGCAATAATTAAAAATAACAATGATTTAAATATTTGAAAACATGTATATTCTCATAGATTTATTTAATTTAAAAACTTGAATTTTTATTTTTTTGATAAAATATATTTTTTTTAATAACGGTATATTAATTTATCATTATTATTTTTTTATTTTTAAATAGTTTTAAAAAAAGTGTTATTTCGACAAAAAAACTAAATGTTGCCATTAAAATTATTAACACTCACATTTCAAATACTTTTAGCAATATTTTATTCTCTCTGGAAAAAAATAGAGGACTATAAATACACATAACTTTAAAATGTGTTTCTTTTCTATAAATATTTCTCGAAAACATTTTGAAATTTAATAATGGAGATTTAAAATTCACAAATATTTTAAAGTACACAATTATTAGGTAAAAGGAAATCAATTTAAAAATTTGCAACCGCTACTCTCCTACACGATGAATGTTGGCCATGGATAAACAAAAAGGGCAAACAAACATGAATCCCGAAAGATCCGAAATACCTCCACCTAATGAAAAATATTTCATTTCCTGTGTGTCCTACGTACTAGCGCCCAGGGGGCAAAATAAATTGAATAAATATAGTACTGTGTACATAAATTTAAGTCACTTTTGTTTATTTTCAGATACAGAAAAAATAAAACACGAAATCCGAACAATGTCCCTGGATTGCATTAATAAAAATTATTTATTTTAATTCGCTTTGTATTCCTTGACGGATGAGACAGAGCATTCCGAAATCATTTTCACTGAGTATATTTATTTTAATCCTACAATTGGAAAAAAATCATCTTCCCCCCCGCAGCAGACACTTAGATAAAAAAAAAATATCTTGCCAGATAAGCAAGCCAACTTTCTCCCCGCAGAATTGGGCTGTTGGAGTCGAAAAAGGTTGATGGGTAATACCTCCGTGGAATATTAAAAATCCATCAGACTCTGATCACGGGACTTCCCCGAACATTGCCTGCGACTAAAAGAGATACTTGGTAAACCTTGAATTTCATTATGGAGAGAACTAAAATGTAAGTATACCTACCGGTTACTCGAAGGGAAAATTGCATAGCCATTTTCCCTTAAAAGGTATGCAAAGTAACACTTTTACCGATCGCATTAAATTAAATGTCTAAATGATTTTTGGAAATAACAAAATAGGCTTAATGAAGAAAAGCGATATCGATACATAATATGTAATTTGTATCAACGGATAATTTTTGTGAAATGTACACTAATACTTTTTTAAGCTAACTCTTTTACTTATATTTCTATTAATGAACAAGGCATGGGTTTTGTTTTTATAATAAAAAAAGAATTATTTGTCTACAACAAACGGATGGAAAACACTAATTATTTAGATTTTATACAAAAATTAAGAAATCTTAAAATCGAATCAGTATCTTATTGAAGTCAGATTTACATCGAAGCAGTCTAATTTACACTTATTATAATATTAATGTAAGAAATGACAATTTTTTTCTCAAAATAAACATTAATAGACATAAGAAAAATAGACATTTTAAGGTCTACTATACTGTCTTATACTGTTTTTACAGTCGCATAGTAATATTGAAGTATAGTAATATTTCCGAGTATATTAAATTTATAGAATAATATATTTTTTACACCTATTACAAGACAATCGCTACACAATTAAAAATCAGTTATATCTTACAATAAAAAAAAATAAAGCTTTTAGTTACACTGTGATTAAATCCTGTAATCGGCATATATCGCCGACTTTTATAACCGCGCTGTAAAAAAACCGCATAATTTACAATCCGTTCATTAGGCTCGTCGCAATTTCTCTGGGTGAAACATTTTCGCGAGTGATAATCAGATTTTCCGCGGTGACATCCTCGCCGCCATTGTGCGCCGCGTAATGGCGGGCGGCGTCCATACATTGTGATAGAACAGATTATTCTCGCTGACAGAAATAACCACCCCATTACGTGGACCAGTGTTTTGTCTCTTTGTTGGATGCGATATAGCGCGATGACTCTAATGATGAGATATGACCGCCGTGCTTGTTCGAAAAGAAATAATCATCGGAAGTGTTGCCCGATGGAATGGTGAACGTTCACGTTTTATGTGCAGTGATGTGAAAAAAATATGAGAGAATAAATATTTTTTAAATATTATATAATATTTGAATGACTAACAGAAAAAAACGTGTATTGAGAGAGTCAGAGAGTTAAATTTAACGCGATGCCAAATACACATATTTTTATTTTATTGTTACAGAAAGCATAATATTCAATTAGTGTTCACTTCTGGGATTGTAGCCTCATGTGGCTTTAGTGAATAAGACAAGCTTAAGTATTCTTAGAATTATATAATCAATATAATCATTAAATATGATTCATATTCAGCCTTTTGGTGAACCATTGGATTGCTTTATTTATTATTTTTATTTGAACATAGAAAAATCTGTAGTATGTTATCCGTCCTAAATATCAGATGATGTGTACACATTAAAATTTATAAAATAATTAATACGTTTTAAATCGCATTGCCTTCATTGATGTTAAACGCTTATTTTTGCTATTAGAAGCGAATTTGTAAAGTCAATTATTCTTTCCAAAGGTCGCAATAGATTGTCTGAAATTTAATTCTCCCTGTCTAACTTGAGCTTTTTGAAACCTTTATATAATAATTGAAGGACTTATTTAACTACTAATACTCTTGAGCTACTTCAAAATAATTGAGCTCAACTCGGATGAGCCCTTCTAATTAATAGAGAATTGAGTAATATGGATTAGTCAAGTAAAGCCGAATACTAAGCCTACTGAAGTTTCTCGTCCCTAGGCGATGGTCTCTGCAGAACCTTCTGGACTTCTCTAGAAATAGACCTTCCGTGGTGTCGGAAAATTGGTTTTAGAACAATAATTACTCGTAACTCTCATTCGATATACATGTTGGAATCTCCAAAATTAATTACTCTTAAATAATTGCAGATGGTGTCATTATTTTCAATTCAAACGATAGCGTTTGAATTGAAAATCTCTTAAGAGTTACAAAAAGCAATAAAGCGATGTCTATGTCTCATTTTCAAACATTGTTTTCTTGTCGACAAGAGACGTTTGTGTTAAAACCAAACGAGCGCCCGTTGGTTGAATTCCTACTAAAGAACAGGGTTAATACGTCTATTCCATACAAAATGTTTACGAAACGCTAGTTTGAATGGAATAATAAAAGCAATGACTATTGAAAACGCTCGTTTTGCATACTTGCGCGAGTGAACTAAACGCAGGTTTGAGTAAAAAATATCGTTTGGGTGGAATTTTGAGTGTTCCATTGTGTTCTACTAAAACGACAAAGTATTTAACATTCTGCGATACCATCAAAGGCAAAGTAAGAATGCCTGTTGAGTATAATTTAAATTAAAATTGTATGACGCAATAACCGAGAGTATTACACTGGAGAATGCAGTCGAACAACGCTTTTACTGTCCTCAGCAAGTGACTTCGAATTCCGTCCAGACAGACTCTCAGCCGTCCGGGACTAACCGAGAATGGAGGCCGGTGTGGAATTTTTGCGTAGGAAATCGAAAGACGTAAAAAGAATACGTAAATGAAAACAAATTTTCCTCCGAAACGAGAACGATAACAATAAAGTGGAATGCGAACGCCTTTAGTCGGGCTACTCCGACTCGGGACCTTTTCCAAAAGAGGAGACTCATATATTTGAAATCGAATTCGAGAAAGGAATGTGAAAAAATGTCAAATGTAACTTTTTCGCTTCGTGTACGTGAGCTTAGGTTCGAAGGACCCCGTGAAATATGGCGACAGGGACGCTGTTGGCGTCGGGAAAATGATTATTTGCTTCACGTATTTTTGTTAAGTCTCCTGAAACGCTCTACAATCTCAAATGAAATAGTTTTTGCAGCACGTTTGATTTAAATTAACATTCAGAAGAAAATCATTTTCTGAAATAAGCTATCAATTTCGTTTGTCAGATATCGAATAAAATCTTTTTTGTAGTCTTTAAACAAAATCGAACCCGATATATTTATTTTTTTGATGATATCTTAACATTGAATATAATTTGAAAAACAAAGTAACATGTATTTGTAATATTTTGACGAAGTAGTTATATCGCTAATGATTGAAAAATAAATTAATTATATAATAAGCATAAAAAAATAAAGTCAAAATAATTATTTAATTTCAACACTTTCCCAGAATCCTATGTTGGGGGGCTCACCCTGCAAATACGTTATAATATCGAAGCAAAACACACATTGGCAATATCTTACTTTGTTTCTTTTGTGAACGTTCAGTTTTATGAATTCCTTTATAAATTAATTTTGTTGCTTAAAACCGACGGCAAGAGAATATATTTTTTTCAATAAACTAATTATTATGAAAGCAAATATAACATAATTTACTATTTCATACTACAATTCTGGTTTGTGTGAAGTTAATGTTATGTTTTTGCCGTTTTGATGTTTATTACCAAGAATATGTGTGTGGTTGAATATGTGTAAACTAACTTGAAGCAATCAAATATAACTGAATTGGTTGCAGTTTCCAATACATCTGTAATTTTATTATAAGAAAACTATTTTCCGCGCTGTAAGTTTGAGTACCCTGACGATATCTCTAGAATTCTCATACATAAAATAAACACTGAAATCGTTGCTTTGGTTAGATGTGTGAAATTCTATTTATTGGAGGTGATGAAGCAATAAAGAGTTCCGTTCTGAAACCCCACCAGGAGGCACGCCGCGGCATCTCACTTGCACAGTGCAGAGCCGGATATATATAGTTTATACGGATGCAGCATTTAGCTGCATATACTTAAATTTAGGTTATTTAAACAAAGTAGTCATTTTTAATTGCTTAAAATGTTGATCGAAGTAAAATAAATTTTTAATAATTTGCGTAAAAATATTTTCAGTCTCAATAATTCAATCCCAGTAAATGTATAAAAACTCCCAAATCATAATAATATATATAATAAAAAATAAACCTGATGTTTTTAACACTTCAGTAATTATTTAAGCTAATTATAATATTTTAAAACCGATGTCTGAATACACGTCTGAACACGTGGGTGAACTGGCCGGTACAGTCGGCGAAAGTACACTAGCTCTAATGGGCTCCGCGCTGGTCGGACTGGCTGCTGGCGCCGGGCTGGTGTTCTGGGAGGGCTCCTCGTAAACTTGTCACATTGCCGTCGAACGGCGCGAATGTAGGCTGCTTGGTGTGCGCGACCGCGCTGGCTCATGTCCACACTTTGTATGCTAATTCACTAATTAGAAGGATAAAATGAGATGATATCACACACGTTTATGCTAATAACATATTTAATTAAGTAATCTCAAAGGTGCTCACCAAATTTAAGGCCGCTGTGTAAAATTATTGTCGATTTGTGCTTAATGTGGAATGTTGAGGTATCATTAATGCAAAGGATTTCCAGGTAAGAAATTATATTTCCACGTGAAGGTCAAAAGTAAAATCGATAAAACGGTTAAGAAAGTTAATACGTGGAGTTTAAGAGATCAACCCGTGCACAGCCGAAGTAACTCTCGTTAAATGTTATGCAAAGGCTGTTTGCACGGTAACTCAAAAATCAAACGCTTGCGATACGCCGAACGCCCCGAATGCGGAATAATCAACATACTAAAACAAACAAAACATTTGGCTGTCGATAACGCTCCATCTCGCGCACCTGCGACGGCAACAGTAAAAAGCGCTAATTATTCGGAATAATTCAGCGTACACCTGGCGAAACTCCGAGTTATAAATTAATTAAAGTTCTCACCCCTGCGGCGCGCGACTGCGATTCAGTTAATATCTGCAATGACGAGAGGAACCGAACCGGGGAAAACGCTCGGAAAGTAATACAAACTTCGCTGCGCCGAGGCCGATTGCCGATTGTTTATTAAGGCGCAACGAAAAGACGAGTTCGTGCCCTTGATCTACTTTAATAATGTTCAAAGCATACGAGTGTGTTGATTTACTTCGACATGCAGCCTTACTGTTTTTACTTTTCAGGATTAATTAGGCTATTTCAGTTACCTGCCAGAGCTAATAATACGTTCCATAGGAAACGCGTAATACGTCTCAGTCTTCAGAAAGTATAAACTTTTCAACGTGAGATTGATTTGGCGCATTTTATTATGTAACTCGTTGTTCTGAGAAAATGTAGCAATTACAATATTTCAATCACATGCCACGAAATTAGTAACTAAGTAAGAGAAATAAAAGTTGTGGTTTTGGTAAGTCTTATCGTTTATTTTGTGCAATAAACTTTGGTACAAGCCCTTATATTAGGCTAGCGGCCAGCGATGAAATGTTCGTTCATGGCCTTCAGCAACGGAAGTTGATTTCGTGTGAGAGTCACATAGTAAAAAAAACAACAACTAATAAAATATCCAGAACTATTACTGATATTTTTAAAGATAAGCAATGGAACTTACAAATTTTAGCCAAAAAAATACTTACGATATATTTAAAGAAATAGTTCAATTGAACAACACAAATACTTAAATTTTACGATTTAAATTGTTTGAAGCTATAATACAATATTAATATTTCGTTAGTACTTTCCAAATATTCACAAAAATTACTATATATTATATTTAAACAAATAATTTAGTCGAACTAAATGGAAATTAAAGCATTCATATGTAGACCGTTATTAATCATTAAAAATAATTTATAATATAAATTAATAGTCAAAATAACATAATATACAAAATATATTACTTCATCATTTTCCTCGTTCAGTAACTCACTAACTCCCTAACAAAGTTTAACTAAAAGGCGCACATACGTCCATTGCCTTGTAAGCTTAGTGGTTAGACGAAGGATTCCCGATTCAATCCCATCCTGATAGATGAACCTCAAATAGTATTATTGGACTCACGCCTGTTTCAGTTTGGTCGAGGACAATTTATATTGACATAGCAAATAAAAAAATACGAATAGAGGTCAAGAATAAAGAATTATTTTTTAAATAATAATAGTTTTAAAAAAATACGTTGGCATTATAGTTTGATAATGCCAAAGTTTAAAAGGTTGATGAAACCGATAACTAATAAAAATTAACATATGGAAAAATCACTCAAGTATTTTATTTTAAATATTATAATGGATTTCCACCAAGTGCTCTTTGTCAAATTATTCAATGATTGGAATAAAGTTTTTTAAGATACATACTGTAATTTTTTATTATAGTTGATAAAATTTTAATTTTTAAAAAAATACATAATTTACTCTTTTAATATTACAACATTACTTTCAGTGAAAAATTTATATTAAATCTCAAAAACTTGAGAAAGATTTGCAATTCACCGGTTTGGGTTAACGTGAAGGCCTCCAGGTATAATTGTTTCGCCCAGTTTTCAGAAGTTTTAATGTTAGATCCAACTTTATTAAGTGGAATAAACTGCCTTGTTCAGGAACTGCCAACAATGACGCTAACTGTCATTTCCCATGCTATTGTTTTCGTGTCAATTGGAGGTAAAGAAAATTCTTTGTTTATTCTTAACTATTATTTAATTGATACTGTTTATAAGTGAGAAAGCATTCGCTGGTCCTTTACGAGTGTTTCATTCACACAAGTACGATACAAAATCGTTCTTTCTTTTTTCCTCTAATAACAAACGTAGTTTTGATCCGATCGGGGTGAGGCTTTCAAAAGGAGACCCGAATAGGTCCCGTCCGGGTTTTCAGTCCCACGGGTTTGTATGGGTCAGAATATAAAGTACCCTAAAGAGTATAGATAGTACAAATATGCAAAGCGAGAAATTTCACATTAGTAGAGTCGACAGTACGATAAAACTTTATCTAGTATTCTAGCCATAGCATAGGATAATTTTGATTCAAATATATTCTGAGGCTGAAAAGAAGAAATGACTGTTTTTTTTTTATCTAGAAATAAAATTAAAAGCTTACAGAGGTCAACAGATTTATGAAAATTCAAGACTTCAACACTTAACACAAAGTATTTTTTTGTTAATGTAACAATCATTATTCTGAATTCTTTATTTTACTAGTGGTAATTCCACTATAAATATTACTTAGATTTATATAATTTTTAAAAATTAAATCTGTGTGGGTATAATAAGTTCCGTAACCTTTCCGTGTAAATATATAGCAAACAATATGATTGAAATAACTGTTTAAATGTTCAATGTTTCAAAACATTCATATTTTACCCTTTGGCAATGTTATTTATCTCAAAACACATTTTCCGATAGTGTTTTCCTACGTTAGGGTTCAAGAATAAACTTATCAGTATGCTTAGACTCATAGATAACTTTACGCCCGATGGAAATATTATAGTTTACGGGGCTATGTGGGTTTTTCAACCATAACGAAGTGAATACAGATTGGCTTCGCATGCGAGCCTTCTAAGTTACAGTTTTCGGTTTTCTGTGTTACTAATAAATGGCTGTCACGAAATAATAATAAGTCAAGTCGAGCGCTTAAAACAGTTTTTAACCATCACCAAACCTAAAAACACATCAGAAAATTTGCAAACGCACTGAATTACGAAAAAATATGTGGCAAGATTAAAATTCGTGTGTTCTTCTGAAAATTTACACATCAACATCATCATAAAAAGTGTTCTGTTGATTTAACATTTAACTTATTACTTAATTAATGTTTAATGTAATACGATTGAAACACGTGAACAAAGCGGTTTTAAACGTGAACCTCATATAACAAATTTAAAATATTTGTTTCTCGTTTTACTCTGCCCCATAGCTCCAAATGCATCGTAATATTACTTATATTAAACAAAACAAAAACCCAACCCCGAGTTTAACATTATAATAGAAAATAAAATGAATAATTTGTAGCGCTAATGATCGGTTGCGGCTGTTGAGTGAATAGCGGCGTGGAAGGGGGCCGAGCTGCCTCGGTTGGGAATTATTTTTTTATATTCTCGACTGAGGGGCACTCTCAGCGTCGACGGGCAACACTTGACGTGCAAGAATAGATACTTAATATTGAGACATTATTGTAATTACAGTTATTAGGCGGGAAGATCACAGATTATTTTCCGCCCAGACCTTCACACCTATATTTTGGGCACATTAATAACGGATAAACTTTCCGGGAAGACTGCCCGCTGCCTCTCACAATATTAAATTTGGCGGCACAAAATGAAACTTGAATATTTAATATGAGAATAAACACAAATTAAGAATTTAAAGAGGGGAAGTAATTTTCCGCGCACTCGAATATATGATGAGAAAAGCTTTTATGAAAAATTTTAATTTCGCCAAAAATGCAATGCCTTTAAAAAATTACACTTTTAAAAGTAATTTTTAATATTAAATTATTATCTCGAAGGGCTTTTGCTATGCCCGTTTCTCTGTCATACAAATATTCAGGCTTGGAGGGCTAACTGAAACAGATTGCCCAGCAGTGGCGCTGTTTACATAATTGTGCAATGTTTCCGGCCACGTCACTTCCGGGACGAGCCTACTCTCTGTTTGTCTCGCAGATGATTGGATCTCAACGCCGAAGCTTGGTAAGTGAACCAACTTTACGATAATTATTTAAACCTACCAACTTATTGTTATATCAATACAATAAACTTTCCATTTATGTATTAGATAGCTTTTAAAATTCAGATAAATATTTAAATTAGCTTACCATCAGCAATGCTTATTATTATTTGAAACTCGTTTTACCTGAAATAAAAATTATAAAAAAATTAGTTTATAGTCAAGCCACATGAAAACATTGTACTTTTACCACAGTTATTTTCAATATCATCATTTAAATTTAAAGGTGTTAAAAATATATAAAAGCAACTTATCTAGAGAGATTTTCAAAAACATCGTTCAATCATTATCACGAAAATATGCTGCCCCGTTTGTAGATAACATTTTGTCTCCGTTTTGGAGCATTTTAAAGCCGAGCACTTTGATGCCGCCTACAGGATAATTTATTATCAATAGAAAGATATTTGTGATCGAGCACGTTAGCACATGGCGGTTGGTGGCAACGATGGGCTTACAAAAGTTACCAAAGTTAGTACGCATAAAGCCAAAAGTCTTGATAAGTTGTCAAATACGTCCCGCAGATTGTAACTGATTCAATGTTGGTCATATGTAAATTTTAATTATAATTTTTTTTTAGAAGCCACGTCGCTTAAGTACCGATTTACGTTTCAAAATTTCAGCTTTAAAGTATGAACATTTTTTTTAAGCTTTTCTGGGAATGGTTTTACCATCATATCCCAAACGTTGGATCATTGGTCAAATCTTGAAGCACCTTATCACCCAAGCAAATAAGTCTACTAAAAGTGGCTTCCGTGACTTTAGAATTCATGATAAAGTCAATTCATGTCAAGAATACATGATGTTCGTTGGATATTTTGACCTATCATATTATTTATATTGATGAGTAGACGTTGACAGTAGTTTTCCGTTCGGTAGGTTCCGGGCGGCGCCCTCGCGGCACGCCAGCCTCCCTGCGATGCAGGCGCGGTGCCCTCCACGTCTGATCTCGCACGTCACGCGGCAGATAGAATTTCAAAATACCCCCGTGTGAATTATTGATACGTGTGAGTTTCATAGCGACCGGCAACTGCAGTGGAAGGACGCAGGTGGGCCGCCCCGCCATTACCGACAGGCCTCTGTCTCATTATTCAGCGAGCACAGGTAACCCTGCCGGCGGGAGTAGTGACTCACATATTTATAACGCTCGGTGAGATAATGCTTTAGTCGCGATCTATATTGAAGAGTGAGCTACTTTTGAATGCATATCATTTCAGGGTACTAAGTGATATGTGAGATGACAGGTGACACTTCGATAACAAGAGGAAAAATGAAAATCAAAACTGAAAAATACTGCCCGTTTTTAGCTGTAATTAAAATATTACAAGATTGACAAAATCTAATGAAATTAAAAGTGCCCTTAACTGAGCATATTATAAGGACACATTTATATTTCATGAATATAAAATAAAAAAATATCATCATTTTATTTTATCAACACTCGTCATCGCAAAATATATAACTGATTTATATAAAAAATATATAAATTTATTTACAAGGAAAACAAATATTTACTTTTAACTTACTAGTTTCATTTGTCGCGTATTCTAGAAAAATTACTTTTAGAAAAAGTAGAAATATCATAAAAATAACAAAGACTTACCTTAATGATAATGATAATGTTATTTCTGACAATAAAACTAGAGTATTGTGATTGTGTCGGCAATTAATATACAACCTGACACTAAATATCGGACTGATGAAAAAACCTTGGTTAATAATATACATTCGACTAATTTTTATTAATACAGACATGTGAATGTCTCGTTAGACTTTCACCGCAATTAAGAAATCACTTGAACATTTATCGTTATTAGCTGGCAAACCCAGTCGACCCGCTTGCGTACGATTTTTTATTTGTCCCAATATACAACGTCCCACGCGCAACGGCTGCAGCTACAACCTTCCAAACGGCGAATCCAGATTATTTCCATAAACCTAACATACTATTGAAATTCATATTTTGTTTTCATTACGTTGCAGTATGAAAATGCCTCTTTCTGAGGATTCGTTCATTCAAAGCCTGCGATACAAGCACGTCCTTAAGCGAGAAGCTGTGTTGAACGCAGGCCGAGGCTCAAGTTTCCCGTTGAAAGGGTGACAAATGTAAAAAGTTGGCCCGACAATTATTTTTATGAAGATCTTTTTGTGATTCCGACAAAGCGCGCGGAAAAAATAAAAGGGAAGAGCAGAACAGAATTCTTCTCTGGCAGTGTGCAGACTTGTTGAAAAATGCATCTTCACTGTAGTGCTTTATCCGAGTTGCATTGTCTTTGGTTGTTTATGATATGCGTGAGATAAAAGAAGACGAATACTTTGAGCATTACTTTCAAGAGATACTTAAGAATTCTAAAGAGAATTTATTGATACCGTGTTGTTTCGGGCTATTATGAAATCGTTTTATAGAGAGTGCTTTAAATTGTTAGTAAAAAAAAAAGCGTTGTTATTAAAATAATAACATTTTCGCACATTAAGTATCGTAACTTATTCAACGGTCAAAATTTTGAGTAATTGGAAACTCTTTTAAAACGTATTTTCAAAAGAATAATTTATTTCAAATGTCCGTATTCATGAAATGTTATCAATATATATTTAAATATTATCTTTTAATTAAAAAAGATAACATTGTTGATTTTCTAAAGATCCTGTTTCACTGTTATTATTTAATAAAAAATCCTTTTTTGCCGCATTTGAAGGTCATATATTCAACCCAAAATTGAAAAAAAAAATAAACAATATATATTTATGAATTTGAGATACATAATATTAAAATAAATTGAAATATCTATGCCGTAAATATATTATTTTTTTAATATTTAAGAATAATTTTTTTATACATTGTTGCAATTTCATGATGAATCTTTAGGTCGTATTTTTCTTTATATTGAAACATGAATAAACGTATGTTCATTAATATTTAATTTATAATAAGAAACAAATTTTTTTAAAAGGTATTGATATAATTAATGTTCTGTGTGATGCAAGGTCAAATATCAGATTTAATAATAATAAAAATTCATTTTTTACTATTTTTCCGTTATTTCTTACGTACATTTCGTTCTAAAAAAACTATTTCTAGAATTCATCCTCTCTTTTTTATATTCTACATCCGTTCCAGACATTTAATATAAGAAGTGATACCTCATTTCGATTTATCTCAAGTTCAATGGATTCAAGCCCACACCAGCGTCGTAAATTCAAAAGTCAGGAGTGGTTCTAGCGTCCCGATTGTCTGTAACCATCAAGGCTTCACAAGGCGACCAGTTATTGCAGATAGTATCTTGTGATGTGAACAAATCAAAGATTTGAAAAAATATACTATGAGTGAATTATGAAAGTGAGGCTTGAAATAATATTTTAATACAAAGTGTTCTTTAATAAATTTATTTATGACTACAAGTACCAAGGAGCCTTTAACTGCAAGATAAATACTGTTTTTAAGGTAATCTAAGGTTTTAAAATACGACGTATTCACAAATCATCGAGCGTTTTGTCATTAATGTAACGTTGGTGCTTTGTAACATCAACAAAAAAATCTTTCCATATAGTTCACGCTATAATAACAGAGAATAAGAAGACATTCATTCTCAAACATTGATTTTTTTCAGAACAATTCACTTTGTTACATTTCGGTGCATTGTACCCGGTACATGAAAAATGCTGGGAATGTGTCTTGTTGGAGGTGGGAGAGTAAATCTCACCTGTCTACTGTCGGCAGAAGGTATATCAGCCCCGGGATAAACTTTTGTACCCACGTTATTAAAAACGTTCCAGAACATTTTTGGTGTGATTAAAGCAGATGACACGTTATTATTAAACGCTGTTATGATTGCTATTCCTTTCAAGATATTTAACACTGAATATTATACTTACTTTTTAAAAATATAATATCGTCTGTAAATTCAATTTATTCAACAATTAATTAAAATTATACAAAAAGCACACGTAAAAGTCTATAAAGTATAATTAACTTACTGGATTTGACTCGAAATGTTTTTTTTTAAATTTATATACGGGCCCAGTTGGTTATGTTTTGAATAGTATTGTAAATAAAGACTAGTTGTAAAACTAAAAATAAAATTATTCGTAGATTTTGCCAGTCACTAAGTTCTAAAAATGTTGTTAAAACACGCTAGACATTAAATTTGTAAAGCGTGGAGACATTATTTTAAATCCATTTAAGTTCTCTTCTATCACGGATCATTGTTTTTTGGAATAAGTCATTTGCTTTTTTAATTTTTCTTTTTTTGTCTTTCAATATTTTCATTTAATAAGAACTGAAAAAATCATTCGCTTATTATGTAGTAATGAATAAGTTCTGAAAAACCGCTTCCGACTATTAAAACTTCATTTCATAACATCTACCTTGTTGGAAAAGAATATTACAAATGTTTTCATTCAATTTATAATAAAGAGAGCAAACCGTTCGTATATGTCTGCATATATTCCGGGAATAAGTGGAGTTTTTTTTTGTTATTGGTATTTTCTTTAAAAATATGTCTAAAAATAAAATTGAAGACTGTATCTCATATTTCTGTTTACCGAATAAATTGGAAGATTTATTGCGAGCAGATTTCTCAAACGTTGCTGTATAAGAAGATAAAGATTCTTAGTATCTTTTTATTAAAAAGGCATTATGATTTTTTATCTTATCTTCGTTTTGATAAATCTCTCTGATTCTCATAATCCTGAGGTCTAACCGCGAGCATATGGCTCGTAAATCACCCAACAAGTGACCATATTGTTTCCGAGCGACCGCGTGAGACGCGTCCGTCCGCTTTCGAGACCCAAAGGAATCTGACGTGGGCGAGACCTGACGAGCTTTCGGAGAAGGTAGGCGAGGGGAGAGGGGCGGAGGGGGTGGAAGGGGGAGGGAGGAGGGGGGTGGAGGGGGTGGAAGGGGGGTGGAGGGGGCTCTCGTACGCAGGCGTAGTATAGTATTTTACATGTTTTACGCAGAACACCTGAGGCACTCGGAGGCGACGGTTGTGCCTGAAAGCAGTACTTAAATGCCAGCTTGTCATTATTATTGTTGCTATGCACTCCGGATCGGAGTGTTTAATTATACGTATTTACATATTGATTGTCAGGTCAATTTAATCGTAGGTAACGGTTGAAGCACGCTTTTACATAATAAAACGATTATTAATACGTTATAAATTGTCTTCAATAATACTTACAATTTTCTAAATTAAATAATTCCTAATAAAAATATGAGTCATAATTAATATCTTGTAGTAACATAAACATTGTTTTTTTTTTTTTTCTATGAAGAGTTATTTATGACATCACTGGCGCTTACATGTAACTATTCTACCGAAATAAATAACAATGACTAAGAAAACAATAAAATAAAATCTTAATAAAACGAAACAAATCAAATTACCAAGGAATTATGAAGCAAGCGAATAGTAGAGAATATGTTATTCAAAATTTATACGTGGATTGAATCATAAATATCTTCAATGGTGTATAAGTAGATACCTAAGGAATGAATAATGTCTTTATAAATTCTCGATTGGCGGCAACCATAACAGTAAGTTACGTGTGACACTATCTAGACCGGAAAATTACCAGATGATTTCCGGTCCTACGACTAGTAACATTTACATAAATACAGAGGAGAACTTAAAAGCAGACGGGCATATATATATTTCAACATACAACAACATATTCATTTTAAATTGAATTAATAGAATTATTTCTTCAGCATACAGTAGTAGTTTTTTGTTAAATAATTTTATTTAAATGAAAAAGTGCCATATTATAACTAAGTAGAACATCTTTCGTTAAAAAAGTGTGATAATATATAAAAACATATTTTTCGTTTTTTGTATCATTTTGTGCTACTTTATCCTCTGATTTTGATAAAATTCAAGTCATGTTAGTCTCTAGACATAACCGGGAAGCAAATTTACAAAAAAGTTGTCATATATTAAGTATAAAATCATCAACCTTTCTTTTCTGAGTTTATGATAATATTCCGATAAAAAGCCCATCCGCATAATTTTTTTACACTGTCATATTTTACGTCGAAAATTTTGCGAATTCAAACTGCCAAATAATATCTGTCGAGGCTGTCTGAAAGTCAAGGCTGTCGTGGCGCTGAAAAACATAAATACCTCCCTGTAATATCAGCATATTACGTTTGATTTATGAGAATTTTTACACATTCTGCTCAATTTCAACTTCGGAGCCTTCAAACCGAGTCAGCGCGAGGGCATAAAACAATCAATCCTGTCGGGCAATAATCACCCCTATGATAAATTGATATAATGGCTGGAATAATTTGCATGCGGGCCGACAAAGATGGCTATCGCCGGTGTAGGTTGGTTATTATTGGCCGAATGAAACCTCAATAATTAAAGTCTTCGTCCTCGTTACAGATTCCACCGACAGCCGCCCTGATAAATTGTCTTTTGCTTTGTAAATAATTTCCCATGAAATGACAAAATTATATATGGGCGGGGGGTAAGTTAAGACTGCTGGTGTTTCTGAACAATATATTTAAAATCTAATAGACGTTTAAAATTATTCAAAATATAAACGCAATAAAATATTTTACTCATAAATACACTTAATTATTGATTTATGACATAATTTAAATGATTAAGTTTATATATTACAGTGGTTAAATTTTATAAGGTTTTTTTTTTATTCTGTCTGCTTTTTAGAAGTTTAAGAAAATAAATTTAAACACAATATAGAAACTTCCAGAAGAGTTTTAAAACTATTTACATAAAACTGTTTAGAATTTATCAAGATTAATCCCCTATAAAACACTCAGCTTCGACTCCGCAAGCAATAGGTGGATCAAAAGTTTTCGTCTGTTCGGGTAATAAATGGCCGGGACCGCGAGCCGCGGGGTTACGTGATTATGTATCGAAAAACTTAAATTGATTTTAAGAATCCCGACTCTTTGCTGCCGATCCCTTTATTTCCACTGCGGAATAGCCGGGACGAAAGAAACGCCTCAGGGCCCGAACGAATTACTCTTTAGAATTTCGGATCGTGTTCTGATAAACGCTAAAAAATATGAAAAGATTTACGAATGCCATAAGAAAGGGAATTTATGAAATAAGAAGATTCATCGCGCAATAAAACTATCAGAGCGCGCATTTTTATCGAGATTTTAGATCTATTTCAGACAGTAAGTTTTTGGTCAAATTCATCCGCATAATAAGATGGGTGGAATTTTCCTCACGTTTTTGTAGCTCTTTTTAGAAGCCAGGTAGCTACGTGTGTTTTTTATTATTAATAAATTCCATCATCTTTTTATGCGTAGAAAAAATATATTAAATTTAAGAAACAAATTGGAAATTCTCAATGAATAAGAAGGCTGTTTAACTAGAGATTAAAATCAAATTGAGCAAAATGTGTCTATCGGTTACTTCTATATTTAAAAAAATATGTCATTAATTTTTATGAAGGCTTCTCATCTGCGTATTTATCATATTGATATGATAATTTATATAATAAACATTCCTATATTTTGCGCAATATGGAGAAATTTAATTGTCCCATAAATTCTACCGTTACACAATATTTCGTTGTTATTGTGATTTCATTATTGTAATCAATTGACGAAAAGCCAATGATTTGACAGGTCCTTGTAAAAGTATCATAAATTATCATATTGTAATAGATTTTTAAAGCCCAATAAATAGCCTATAATAATATTATTATAATGCTAAATGATTACATTTTCAAAAATATATGGTATTTTAAACCGTATTACTGTCATTTCCATGGTAATAAAAAACATATCAAATATTTTTAAATGTCGCGCTATCAAAATACTATTACCAAATTTATCGATGTCTATATTATGCATAAATACGACATTAAATCATCATCATGATTTTTTACAGCACAATGTTTGTCTGGTACTAAATGATGACGACCTTGCTAAAAATTGTCTGACTCGAATTCAAGCAAAATGTCAAAAAATAATAGTCATTTAAATGTATGCATCTTTGGTCCATTAAAACAAGTCAGCATGGATAACAGGGTGTGAATATTCCAATAGAAAACGTAGTTGATTTTATATTCCTTCTGTACCTTCTGAACAATTTGTCTAAAAATATTATTATGTACTTTATGATTCAAAAGATAAGCAGACTTTTGTGTAATTTCCTTAAATAGAACTAAACTACAGAGAGCAATAAAAAATCCTAACTTGAAAGCTACAGACGATTTAAAAAGAGCGAAAATGTATATAATGTTGGTGCTTTTCACAACACGCCAACTACCTGTCGGCGTCTCGATAGGTTGGAACTTGAAATCAAACGAAGCACACTACGTAAATACGTAAGAATATAAAAATTCTTCATAATTTATAGTAAAGACTTAAAAGATTTTAAAAGAGCAAAAATAATAGGCAGCCGATGCTTCTCGTGACGCGCCGAGTACCTGTCAGCGGTTCGATAGATTGAAACTTAATAAAACAAAGCATCGTACATAAATAAGTAAGAACACAAAAATCTCTACTATAACATAGTTTCGACAAAATCTCTTTAAAAGCTACATACAATTATAAAAGAGCGAAAATTGATTCGCAGACAATGCCTCTCGTTACGCGGCGGAGCCGACGTGCGTAAGTATTTGCCGCCGGCTCGATAAATTGGAATATGAAGTAAAACAAGGAACACTATACAAATAATAGTAACGTAGTTAAAACAAAAAATTTTCACAAGTGCATACAACACAAAAGAGAAAAAATTGATGAGAAATTGATGCTTCTCGTAACACTGCTGGGCCTGGCGCCAAGTACCCACCGGCGGTTCATTAAGTTGGAATTTGAATAAAATAGAGTACATTACGCAAATAATAATAATGTGGTTAAAACAAAATTTCTCAAAAGTAACATACAATTTCAAAAGGGCAAAAATTGATGCGCAGTCGATGCTTCTCGTTACGTGGCGGGTCTGGCGCAAGATTCCAGCCGGAGATTCAATAAGTTAGAATTTGAATTAAATAGAGTACGCTTCGTAAATAATAACATCATAGTTAAAACAAAATCTTCTCTTCAAAATGGCAAAAATTGATACGCAGACGATGCTTCTCGTTACGTGGCGGGCCTGGTGCCAAGTACCTGCCGCCGGCTCGATAAGTAGTGTATTTGAATAAAATAGAGTACACTACGCAAATAATAATAATACAGTTAAGACAAATTTATCTCAAAAACTACATACAATTTCAAAAAAGCAAAAATAGATGCGCAGTCGATGCTTCTCGTAACGCGGCGGGTCTAGCGCCAAATACCTGCCGGAGGCTCGATAAGTTAGAATTTAAATAAAATAGAGTATACTACGCAAATAGTAATAATATAGTAAAGTCAAAATTATCTCAAAAACAACATACTACAATATTTCAAAAGAGCAAAAATAGATGCGCAGTCGATGCTTCTCGTTACGCGGCCGGCCTGGCGCCAAGTACCTGCCGCCGGCTCGATAAGTAGTGTATTTGAATATAATAGAGTTCACTACGCAAATAATAATAATACAGTTGAGGCAAAACTATCTCAAAAACAACACACAATTTCAGAAGAGCAAAAATAGATGCGCAGTCGATGCCTCTCGTTACGCGGCGGGGCCGGCGCCGGGGCCGCCCACGCGCCGCCCGCGCTTCCCGGGCGCCTCGCCTCGCCTCCTCGCCTCCTCGCCGACATCTCCGCTCGCCTGCCTCGAGAGCTTGCTTTATCGCGCCCGTTACTTTTGAAATGCAGCAATAATAATATATTGCCGATTGTTGATGCATGCATATAATAATACATATTCAACGTTAATTATATATCGCTTTATTATTATATAAATCATTTCATAGAACACGAATGGAAGATCAAATAATGAATCCCAATATCAACTTAATTCATATAAAAAATATTGATTCATACATATAAGTAATTGTTTGTGTTTTAAAAAACGCAACATTTTTCAACGGTTTTATTTTTCACTGAATCACCGAATATTCTTATATCCACAATAAAAATAACACGTATAGATACAAGTACATGTGTAGCAAAACCAATTCCTAGAAGATTGGAATGGATTCCTCGGCTTTTTTAGACAAAATCTACAGATATAAAAGTTAAATATTCAACAAGATATTTTTGTTGTCTTTAATACTATTTATACGATTGGATAGATAATCAAATATATTAAAATTTAGGCACCGATTGGGTACGAAATTTATTTCAAATGCTTAGTGCAAAGAACTTTGATCTGGACAAACACTCGATTACATTAAAAATAAGTGAGCCCAACCTCGTCCACGTGGATATTTATATTTTATGAAAAATATTTGAATGAGTGCTATTTACACTTTCAGTTGTAGCAGTGAAGTTGATTTTAGGTTTCGTATGTCCCTATTAAAAAAAATATTTGTAAATTTTCAAGCGTATTGTTTAGCATTTTCTTAAATACGAGCCACGCAGCATTCGTTATCTTCTGATGCAACTTTGAATAATGCCTTTAAAGATGATCGTTTTGTAGCTCAGCCTCATGCCGCGGCGCCTACGCAGGCCGAGTTCCCACAAGGGACCCCGGGACGGCGAAATTGCCTGGAGATGATTCGCGCTAATGACGCCAACAAGGGATCCAGTTGTCGTTAGCGGGCAGACCTCGGCTTCAGCGGAAAGCTTCGTGAGCAATTTGGTCTTTATTGTTTGCCCATTAAAACAAAGTTTTAAATTATAATAAATAAATGGAAAACACAACAATCGCTCGCAGTATTTACAAGTATATTGTGAGGAACGCATCAATAATGTTTACGAGAGGTGTTGTTAGGATTTATTACGCATTTTTGGAGCTTGTTTGATTTTATTATACTCCCGGCTATTCCCAATGTTTAAACATACTTTAAATTCTAATTAAACAAACACAGAAATTTTTGTGTTGATGCAACTTGTTTTGTCACACATAATATGTTGATGTCCAAATTATTATAGGATTCCGATTCTTATTATTTTATGATATTGAATTTGATTAAAAATGAATGTGAGAAGAAACATAATTAAAAAATTTTGTTTTGCAAATTTTTAAAATTTCAATGCTTGTTTTATTTGCTTTTAAAAATTATAAACATGATATTTTTATTGGTAGAAGTACTTCAGCTAAGGTATTAAAATTCTTTCCAGAAGATTTCAGGGTATTATCGTTAGCGAAAACGATTTCATGCTGATCGCTTGACAATTCAAACAAGATGATTTTGCATTTTTAAATTTGAATATCTTAAAAAACTTAACATTGCTGGATTATATCTGATGCCGGACTGACATTTTTTTTTATCTTTAGCATAAAATTTCACTTCTTAAATAATATCGTAATATTTTGTTAATTTTAAATACAAAATCTTTGACTTATATTTAAATATTCTGCTTCGTGGAAGTTTTTAAGCTTTTCTGAAAACTTCAGTAGTGGGAAAACTTTTAAATTGAATTATTTCGAGAAAATAAGCCAGTATAATATTTAAGATCTCCTCTGTGAATTATGCTTGAAAAAGAGCAGGGTTCAAACAAACCGCAAACCGCCAAGCGGCTTCTTTTGAATATATTTTCATTATTATATTTGCTCTTTAACTTCCGTACCCTCGTCGTGATGTTTACAGTGTGACAGAATGCTTACGCTGTTGGCTTTTGGGATAAGTTATAAAAATATATGTTTGTAATTACTTAGTTGCCATAAGTCTTTTACAAAGAAAGTTAAACGTTTGTTTTATTTTGAATAATTGAAAAATAAAGCAAAGTAACACTAAACAATTTTAAACACATTTGTTTGCAGCCAGTGTTGATACGTACATACAAAAACCTACTGGAAGTCTGCTTTTATTGTTGGTATCATAATATGATTATTAAATGATTCGTTCAATTTCATTTGTTCCTTTTTTTAGTGATTTCTTTGTTATGTAAAAAAATTTAAATACTACGAAAAATGACTACATGTAAATATACGTTTCGTTTTTAATTTCATTAATAATCAATCAATATATTTGCAACATAACCCTTTGAAAAATTAACGTTTAATATTGAGGATTACTTGATAAAATAATATGTAATTTAACTGTATTCTCTTTCAACTTTTGTTCACAATAATTTAAACCATTTTGTCTATTACTGTGTAACACGGCGCTATTGGTTTTGAATTTACATAGTGAATTCGTTGTTCGATTCAAGCGTGTGTGTTTTTCTTTTGACTAAGAGCGTTAATTAATACAACAAAGCATAAATTACTTCTTTTGAATAAACAAAACCTGATTGCACTTTCACAAACTACAGCATGGCGGCGCGCGGCTCCGAACAAATATTATGGTTTCATCAAAAAATCTCCGCTCAGAGTTCACGCTGCAGACACCAACAGAAGCAAACGGGACATTTTAAATCATAACTCCAATTGGAAAAAAACTCTATAAGTAGAATAAGTACATATAAGTTAAGTGTTTTAATAAAGATAAATTTATTTTGTGTTAAAAAATATATGCATTTTTAAAAATTCAAGATAACGTGTTCTAGTCAAATCAACAATTTAACTAGTTGTAAAACGGCTCCTAAAAATCAATACTCCCATCAAAATAATCTACGGTCTCTATTGCAATTTACTTACATGTTCAGTTATTGGATTCGTACTGAGAAGGCAAGATAAAGCGAACCATCTGTTAGTAACGGTATCGGAGTTACGGGCTTTGAATAGAAATTAATATAAGATTTATTGTTTTAAATGGACCCGAACGTTCTGCCGGGAAACACAGGCGACTCGCTAGCGCTTCAGTCTAAGAATACAAGTCACCTATAGTATGAATTTAAACAGCCAAACATATTTATAATATAAAATTCCTAATATTTACTAACGTAAAAATATTTACTCTCAGACTGGGCAACTTCGAAAATTCATGTGACATTGCTTGTATTTGCAAACAACTTAAAAACACAGCCAAAGTTAAGTATACTTCTTATCTATTTTCCACTATTTTGACTCACACGTAAAATTTATGTTTAAGTAAGAACTGTTTTGAGCATATTATGTTGAAAATTTATGCATACAAATGTCTAATGGTATACTCATTCAATTCCGTTTCTCAATTTTAAAATCAGTATTTATTTTGCGTTCAAACTTCACAATACAGTCAATAAGGCAAGTATGTACCTACTTATATACCCTTCGAAAATAAAACACAAGTGCAATGAGCATAATATTTAAAATTTTAACTCACTCTAAAATGATTTCTATTTAAATTACAATTGACCCATTTGGGTTTACACATAGCTCTAGTTTCCCAAAATTTCAATATATCTTTTGGTATCTTATCTCCAAAACTCTATTTACTCGCATTCAATAAATATTCATTACTCGGGCAATGTTCCCTTGTCCATTAGCATACGAATTTCTAGCGAGAGCTGTGGTGGAGATATTCCAGTTTTTATCTTCTCGGGTCCACCATCTGCTGCACGAGCCGAAGGTCCAGCGTGGGCGGAGGACCGGCCCGAAAGAAAGCGGTGCACGCGCAGCCTCCGCCGAGCACCCCGCACCTACATCCTCTCGGATCCCCGAAACAACCGATCATGTTTCCAGAGACAAGTGAAATATGACGAATTAAATTAGGCCTTTCAGTGCCGTTTTCAAATTTCGACTACCATGTTTCTGAACATGGGCTGATTTTGAATTTACATCCATGGTTTTTATTTTAAAATAAACCAATACAATTTAAAATCAATTTATGTTAATTAAAACTACTTAAAAATATACGCGTACATTTAAAAAAATAATAGTAAAAATATGGATTTCTGGTACAATATTTAAAACACAAGATTCCTCTAAACTGCAACTCACAAAAATGTAACCATGACGTTGTTTTTTTATAAATAAATGATATCGAGACAAGGGTTGCATAACGTTTTTAAATGTATGAAAAACTTTTAAATCTTATATCATTATTTTATTTGTAATTTTTCAACATTAAAAATATAATGATTATGTGGTCAAGACGGTTCCTCTGACCACGGTTTGAGAATCTGTCTCTAAAGTTCATTTTGACCAGAGATAAAACCCGCAAGTGTTTGGTATTTCAGATGGCGATATGACACACTGTTAGTATTATTCGGGTCCAAATAAAGAGACAATATGCTCCATTATTTTTATTCAAGCCGTAGATTTAGAACTGATAAACATTGCAACAGCTTTACTTGCCGGCCACCCTGCTCACGTGCGTTAGTTTTTGACAAAGTTCACATCATTAATTTATTTTTGTAGATACTGCTTATTAGCATCTGATATATCATACAAAGAAAACATGTCCCTTGGATGCGTGAGCAATATTTCTTTTCATTTTGTAATTGATTGTTAATATCAATAAGTAAATAAGTGTGAGAAAATTTTAATAATATGATTCCTAAAATCTTTGCATGTGATTTGTATATTTTTCAGAGTCAATTAACAGTTTGAGAATGATATAAAAATTATTGTATATATGGTATTCTACTATTTGTGTCATATGTGAAGTACAACAAAATCAACCAGTCCGTCGTCAATAATATGAAGATGGTTTACAAAGCTATCCGTGGCGAGCGATCGATACAAGTAATATAATGTTCCTTGCTTAAGAATATCGGCTAAACAATAAATAAACTTTTTTTTTAACTATCACAATTTACTAATTTATACTATGAATTTGTTTTGATATGATTGTTTGTCTTATTTTTCTCTTAAAAAGATTAATGTATGTAAATTATTGGTTCATTTTATATTTAAAGAATATAAGTAATTGCTTTGATTTGAAACTCAGTGCACGCCACTGCTAGATACCCTCGTGATTTCATATAGAAGATTACGCTATTCGTGTCAAAGGTCATATCCATTATATACTGTGCTATTCTATGAAATGGTTTTATATCACTTCGATTGTAATTTCCAACCACTTAGCGAGGTGTGGTCGTTCAGATTAATCTCCGCTATTGGAATTAAACGAGCCTTTTCAATTGGCAACAAGTTCAAAAATACATTAGAGAAGTTACTACTGACATTAAGTCTTCATAAAAACCAGTGAGTCTCTAACATTTGTGCAGAAAATGACAGTTTAAGGCAAAGTGAGTACGTGTTTATGACAATTTGAAACTTAAATGATTCGTATTTGTAATTCATCATTATTTGAATTTAAAACTATAAATATGTAAAAGCGAGCTTATTTTCTATTCATATTTGATCTCGTCACCTTATCAAGATGGAATTAAAATATTATTCATCATGAATAATTCCTAGTTCATACCTTGGGACGTGGTTGTAGTAATAAAGCAGTTCTTAACATCTCAATAAATGAGAGAATGTAGGTAGAAACTCATTTCATACAGAATGTAAGGTGTGACATTATCAGATACTGCTGGATCTATGCGATGCTACAGAATTGAAGATCATAAATAGTTCTTTCAACTTTATTACAAAATATTTGATGAATGCATTTGAACATAGCTACATCTGTTGATATGCAAAAATACGTAATAATAAAAATATATTACATTCCAACACAGCGTGATTCGCGTGGGTTTACAGAAACTTAAATGCATTTAGAGATAAAAATGGGTTTTCTGATTTCATTAAAAAATATTTTTTACACCTATGTTTAAATAAAATACCAACCAATGTATTTTGTAAAAATAAAATATGTATACTGTTTTTGATCTGCATTTAAATATTCTCAATCATTTTTTAAAAATATTATATTTTATTATTTATAAATTTTTGAGACAATACTTTCAATTTTAATTTCTTTTTTTGCGGTAATTTTTGTAACCTTACTAATATTAATATTTTTGGATTTTTCTTAACAGGTTGAAAAAATATATAGGTTTATAGAAAGCAATTTCAAAAAGCCTGTTTCAACACTGAGAAAATGGAAGGGAAAAAATGGATGGATGAAAAAAGATTTTCTTGTCTCTGAAACATAAGCTGGATTTGTTTAGGAGTATACGGTGGTTGTTTCGCTTTTTAAAATACAGTATTTTTATATTTATATACACTAGTAAGTTAGCAAATATTTTCTCTCGGTGATCGACGATTGAAAATAAAATTGAATTAAAAGAAGAAAACAAAAATGTATGTTTATAAAATTCGTATATATTAGATTTAAGATACACCATCGATATTTTAAAGTTCCATAAATGACTAGTCATCAGAAAAAAAATTACATGCCTTGAATATAAATATGATTCAAGCAGGATTATCTGTTTCTTATGTGTATTATATTTTTGTGTTTTTAATATTTTAGACGTAGAATGAAGCTCTGTTATATTCAAAGAGCGGGAGTAGAACCTTTGACCCGCACCTGGTCTCGCGAGATGGGCGTCGGAGATCCGTCCATGCCAGAGCGTCATGTTTATTTCCGTGGCGTATGATGTACACCTTTATGATATCATCGCCGACCGCCACGGAGACCGAGCATTATTCTTGAACGTGACATAATTTGAAATAGCACACAAGGTTTTTTTGAAAAAAAAAATTGCTTGTGCGTAGGTCTTGTTAGAGACTTCATGTTTATACTTTAAAAATAAAAATGAAGTGCTTCCACTGTTTGTACCAACTTCATAGTATTAACTTATTTACATAAGCCAAAAAGGGTAGAAGTATTTTCAGGCACCAAAATACATTTCTTTTGACCTGAAAATTAAATTTCATATCTCTGTTTAAAGCACGCATTTTTAAATTAACGAGAAGCAAGGTATGTTTTCAGTTTTTTTGTTAATATACCGAAAGAGTTCCCTTTTTATAATCGATGTCTTCCAAAATCGATTACTTCTCATGTTTCATGTAAAGTTATTATGTGGTTGAAATGCTGATCTACCGGCAGGACTTTATTCTGATTGAAGGAAAATGTTGCATAGAATTTAATTAATTCGTGAAAATCATCACATTCAGAACTCGCATCTCTCATCGCTTATGTTTTTGAAATGATTACAAATACTATACCAAAAAACTAACTTCTTTATTTTAACCAATAAAAGTCTTAAAGAACTTCATGCTTTGAAACTGCAAAAAAACAAAAACTTCAGAAAGTTATAACTTTTAATAATATAATATACATTTCGTCAGCGGGTTTAGTTATAGATTTTTTATATTTTTCTAAATGAATTTTATTCATTCAGGGATGTGTGACTTAAAAATATTTTTAGAAAATAATTTGGTAATGGTGTTTTTATGCGTTTTATCACTACTCCATAAATCTATGAAATTATTAACAACCAGTGTCGATATATCACAACCTACCAATCTGAAAGTGTGATACCATTTAATCCAAGCAATATATCAAACAATAATTACGCTAATACTTGTTAGATGCTAATTTATTGCCAGTGATAATTTGTTATACGATTGCCTAATGTCTATAAACCAGATTACCGAAATATGAGCAACAGCCATCACAATCCGTACTCTGTTTTTCGGACGACCGATGCGAGTAAGAACGCGCTACTGAGGCTCTCTTAATCCGATAAGATAGCCTACCAAACTCAATTTAACTTTGATTGGTTATTTGCATAACCGCCTTACTAATATAAAGCTAGTTCGTGACTTATAACTACTGTATAAAGTAAATCTATTTGAAAATGTATGTTGAGCATTTCTAAGCAAATCCAGCATCAACGCCTTGTTTCAGGTTTGAAATAATTAATTGACGGCCATTCAAGATCCGGTAGTGAGTTTTTAATATTTGTACTTGTATAAATATTAAATAAACTCAGTACTAGAAGTGAAACAACAATAAACGAATTTTGACATGAAACGGATATTGGATTTTTAAACTATAAATGTGTATTAATCTGGAAATTATTGTAAATTTAACATTTTCGTTTTAAGCATGTATGAAGGTTTACAAGTTAATAATTGTTCCTAATTAGTAAATACAATAAGTTACATTACAAATTTAAGGAAACATTCGACGTATTGATCCTTTTGGATTATATTAATGGATAAAGTGATAAATATCAATTCAACGTGAAAATAATTCTAGTAATGTTAACATTGAATACCTGTCATTTAATTAAATGATTTATATTGCAGGTGCGTAAGTCCCAGGCCAGTTATTATTGCAACTTTAACAGAATTTCCAAGAGTCGTAAACACAAATCAAAGTGAAATGTATTTGGAAACTTTTCTTGGCGAGCTGCTCCTTCGTAGCGAAACCTGTTTTGTATACAATTTAATCGGATTAATTTGGCAGCACTGCTTCTGGACTGCCAATGGAATGAAAAATTAAATTTACGGCTATCGAGTATTAAGAAGAAACTAAGTCTATTGTTGGTACAATCTGTTCATTTTTGAGACAATGAGTAGGTACATATTTAAACTTTTCATTAATATTCAGACGGCTTGAAAACTGTACAACGAACTTTAAAAAGTTTAAAGCGAGGTTATAATTCAGCTTTTTAGAAATATAAACTTTAATATTGAAAAATGAATACATTAAAAATATTAACAGAGCTTTCAATACGATTTCAAACGTGCTTCTATAAATATTAATTTATTTTAATTAAAATATATGGGTTGGTACTCTATTCTTAAAAGAGATGTAAATTAATTGTTAGATCTTTTTTTTATTTCGAGAACAGATGTGTTATTTCAAAGTATTAAGATTATTATCAAATTAAGAAAAACGAAACGAGCGAAGAATGTTTATTTTTTCTTAAATAAATCGTTATATTTTTTGATAGGTTAGTGAAGGTAAGGTAGCTATTTTCTATGATTGCATATAATATAACTTGACTTATAGTTACTATTTGTAAAGAACATACAAACAGGCTTTCAAAGCTTCCATTTTAGTACGTATCTACAAGACTTCTAAATCGACGCAGCTTACGTGACAAAGGACTCGATTAGAGATTATTTGATGTAAGTCCCCACGGTTTACCGTTACAATAGACTACAATAGATCGAAATGTTTGCCCAAAGCTCAATATAATTATATTCTCGTACTGAAGGGGTCCCCATAACTCGTGAAAACAATATTTTATAATTATTTCTACGATTCCATGGGTGTATTTGTGAATGGTCAAATACTTGAAAAGCGTCAACTAATAATAATATAACATTTAAATGACAGGTAATTTGAAAAAATAATCGATTAAGATTGAATGCGTCGAAAACATGACAGGCAACTTATATTATAATTTAGGATACTACCAATATGAAAGGTTGGCGAAACCGGCCACTAATAAAATTAAACATCACAAAAGTATTTAATTTAAAATATTTAAACAGAGTTCCACCAAGTAGTCCCTGTCGAAAATTTTTAATACATAAATATTATTATTGTACACATATTTTTGGTACCAATGCATTATATTAATTTATAATAATGATTTTAATATTTTCCTGTCAAAGTTATATATATGTACGATTTAATGACTTTAAAATAACGTACATTTAGTTATTTATCTGTAACCGATATCAATGTTCTATCAATAATGAGTGATGAATTAGCTTTTAGTCAAAAATAAATGGGATTACTACTTAGACATAAATCTGATGGAATTTTTATTTGTCTTGCATTTCTACTTTTACAATACATGAAATATAATTAAACTTATGATATGAATCATCAACCAATTGTACTTTATTAGTAGGCGTAAGATATGAGAAATAACAAAGAGTCTCGGGGTTTCGAGAGTCACATTCGCGGGGAGGGAATAATTTTATCCAAGTTATTGCGGAGGGCCCAATGACACTTGGCAAATTTATGCCCGGCATGGGCATGGCCGCGTCGTATTGTCCTCGCCGAGCCGGGTGTGATGGTGTCGTGTGCTGTTTGCGCTTGTTTTATGGAGATATTCCTCGCACTTGTTCGGTTTAATGGTCCCGGGCCTGTCCGCTCCTCCTGAAGAACTGCAATAACACTCCGGCCCTACATCTTAAACGCTTGTTCTTGTAATGGAAGTCTTGATTTACTGCTCCGCCCAGCTCTAATGTGTGCTAACTTTGTTGTTTCGTTAAGTGGAAAACATAATTCATTTACCAACCGCGTACGTGGAAAAAAAGGTAATTTAATTTTTGAACTAGATCACATGTCAACTTATGTTACAGTCGGTAACCGCACCTTAGAACTGGTTTCGTTTTATAATGCAATAAATTTGATAAAAAATAATTTGTGTAAAAAGTCAAGTAAAAAGAAAGACAGCCGATTTTTATTTAGCTAGATTGGAAATTGTTTATTTAGTTGGCATTGGTCGTTTTCTTTGTAGCTAAGGAGTACTTTATACAATTCTAATACTATTTTCCTTTGAATACGGAATTATAAAAAAGGGAATGTGAAACGCACAAGCGAGATCATCCAATGAAAAAGTAAACGGTTAAAACTGTAAAAAACAAAATAAGAGAAAGCTTTTATTTATGTAAAAAATTTAAATTTAAAAACTTAAATGAATAATATAAAAATTGTTTTTTTTTATTGAATTTCACAATTTGTGTCGTGGCATTTGAGTGGTTCACTCAATACTTCTGCCAATTTAACCCGAATAAGGAACAGTGGTCCCAATTTATCGGTGGATCTGTCGCCGGGCGGGTGATTGCGGCGGGGGTGGGGGAGGGGGTGGAGCAGGAGGGGTGGGGAAGGGGTGGGGGGAGGGGCACGCCTCGGCAGGTCCGTCTGCTGCATTTCACATTAGCTCGCCCAACTGACGTCGCTTTTGACTCAATAGCTGCCTAACTAACTGCGATGAAGTAATGATGCTCATTTTTGGCAAGAAATCGCTTCAAATACAGATACATTTGAGAAAGAGAATAAAATAAAAGAATATATTAAATACCTGCGTCAAAACATAATTTTGAGTAGTATAATTACTGATTTAATACATGCAGTTTGAATTCGCTTTGAAGGTCGTCATGTTTTTTTTATGTAACACTCATGAACTCAAAGTATTTTTTCTCAAAAACTATCTTTCAAATCTATCTATCAAAAACTTATATTGGGACCTGCTGATAAACTTATATTTTTAACATTTTATTCTTTATACGTATTCTAGTTATCTATATTCCACTTGTCTTTTGTGATTATTTTTCGCTTCGACTTTTTTCAAATGTTGTTTTTTAAAGCAATTGAATGAATATATATACAATAAAACTTTTTTTCATACAAAAAACTATCATTGTGGTTCTTGAAAACAATGAAAATTTTCAAGACCCAGATGCGTCACATTATGAATGCTAGTTAGCGAGATAGCCGCTTCGGGCTGCAAAATAATAAGAATAAGATGACGAAGTAAGTTGTGAAAATAAGTTTTATTCTATTATTTAAAGCTTTGAAATTGGTTTTAAATATTAATTTAATTATTTGCCAAATACGGTTTCAATGCACGATTTTTTAAAAATGTTTAATAACATATTTTATTTATTTAATCAATTAACTATATTAGTCAAAATCAAAGATCTTTTTAGGCCAACTAAAGAGGTAACTTTCTGAAAATATTTTGCTGACAGTGCTACCATTTCCACGACTATCTTTTTCAGTAATATAAAATTTATGATTAAAATAATAAAACAATACTGTATAGTTTCTAAATGCGGGGTAGAATAGAGGGGAAAGAGAGCCTATCACTAAGAAGTCGACAAAACCACTCAGCGGCGGGTTGATATGCTACATATACCCGGCCAGGCGTCCTTCCAGCAACATCGACCGGTCCGAATCAAGTGTTTTTAATCGCGATTTTACTTTGCTTGCTTCCATAGTTATCTATTTTTTCCCTTTCGTATGAATTATATTTGCGGTATTTCTTGGATGACTTTTACAAATATATGATATCTATTTTCATTTGGGCGCTAACAAGGTCACAATGACAACCATAAGTAAGTGAACTATTTTTAATTTAAAAAAAACACTATGGTTGCATTTTTTTGTTCATACAACGATTAAAGGAAAATATAGCAAACCTTGTAGTTAGATGAAAAAGTGTCACAATATAAAAATTCATGTAGGTTTTTTTTTATTTTATATAGCCAAAAAAGCCACATATCATTTTTTGGTTCCATCAATTCTAATTTACTTGTAATGCGACAAAAATTGATACATTAATGTATTAAAAATCAAATTAAATTACTGAAATTTGTTCAAAGATTATTTTAAAGTATAAAAAAGTTCCCAAGTGCCTAAGATTATTTTTAAGCAGATGGGATTATCAGGCAATGAAGACTAATGGACCCTCCGAAAAAGCTTAAAAATATTATAGAGTAGCGAAAAATTTTAGCAAGCAATCTATTTCAAAGTGAATGATTTAAACCTTAAAAAATGTAATAACTTAAAGCGTAGCTTCTTGTATAATATTTTATGTTATATGTAAATATGAAACCATACATCATTTTTTACATTAAAAATGTTAATGAGTATTAATGTGTACTTTTGCTCCTTTGGTGCCATGATACGAACGTATTAACAATTTAATTTTCGTAACAAGTGAACAACTTGTTGCGTGCTTAATATTGGTGCTTTCTTTGTTAATCAAGCAATTAAGTGAGAATTTATGAGATGCTTATAAAGTGGAATCTTGTGCTGTAAATTAACAATGTATTTTATATGATTACCGTATATTCTTAATTCATCTCAAGAAATGAAGGCGAGGCGCCAGTACACAGCCGCTATCTGTAACTCGATCTCTTATAGTATACGCTAGAGAAAAAGCCATTATTTAAATGATATTATCATATTAACATCACTTATAGATAAGGTAATTATTTTATAAAAATCAAACGACCGTTTTTTCATATTTTAATGTATTCCTTTTCAATTGCCATATTATATTTTTAAAATGCGTAGTTTTTATTTTATCTTAGAAATTATAAATATTTCATTATAAAGTATCTTATTTAATACTCTCACAAATCAAATTTTTTGATAATTTACTGTGTTTTATTTAAAACTTCAAGTTTACGTGCAGTGCTGGGTAAATGCACCATGTGTAGTAGACAGCAGAGACAAGCAGCAAAACCTTTTTTTGTTGCTTAGTTAAGCTCTATGTCATTTTTTTCATCAATATCATGAGTATTTGTACTTTCTAACGACTTATTTATTTTAGTGAAATTAATTGAAAACGCGATCTTAAACGCATTAATGTTATTTACTTTATTTTAAGACTTCTAAATAACCTTTACATAAAACTTTAAGTAAATATTAGAGAATTTTGAATATTTTTATGCTTAACTAAAATAAATTAAATTTAAGTGTTGGTAATTATTTCTTCAAACTTGATTATGGATACACTTCACCTGCTAGAAGCTATATTGTTTATTTATTCATATATTTGTACATACTAAAATGGAAGTAACAAACTATAATTATCAGTAGGTTGTAGTTTTATGTGGCCAAGCCTATGTAGGTTTGCTTGTATAACCTATTTCCGATGTCAAGTTATACTCAAAACATTATCAATGATAGTGAGTACTAAGAGTTATATTATGTACGAACATGATAAAGCTCATGTAGGTTACTTATATGTATAACAATCTGTAAAACACTATCAATATTAGTTTTTGTCCTATTTTGGTGAATTTAGTTTCATTTATCATCGTAATAAAATTTAGTATGCAATTTTCATTACAAAATGAGGTTAAAATAAAGTTTAGAAAGAGAAACTTTCAAAATCCTTATAGTATTAGTCCAAAAAGTGATAAAAAAACTTTTGAAAAAGTAAAATCATTACTTATTCATTTCACTCACAAAATAAAGACATTATTTAAAATTATTATTTAATACTTTATTTTAAATTTCACCAATATAAAAGATTTGAAATATTAAGAATAAAAAAACTATTATATCGCTACGATTATTTTTTTTTCTTTTGTTAATGGTGTAATCCGTGAAATCACGCCACGACATATTTGTCATATTGTATTTTTAAAGTGATTTATAGAAGAAAAAAATACTAAAATCTCGTAAGTCATAAGAAAATACCTTGTTAGTATCCCATTTGATATTGTGGTGGTTATCATCACTGTGGGAATCATATAAATCCTGCCCTATCCTAACCCTGGGCTATACTTACAAATAAAGGGATAAAACCTTGACTATTCTAAATCGAAAAGGGAACCATTCACATTTCTTAATAGTAAAATATCACCTATTTTCTTACCGCCACGGTAAATCTTACCCTCTGACAGTGGTCCCATTAGTTTTCGCCTATAAGTCTTGGTTACACGCGCTATTCAATAGTTTGCCCTGTTTGGTCAAAGCAGCGCAGCCGAAGACCCTTTCCGAGTAGTTTTTTTCTTTTATTTCGTTGCGTTACAGTTTTTTTTTCAATGCAATGTATTGATGTGAGGTAATTATATAATTGTTCACAAATTATTATGTGGAAAGGCAAGATTGATTTTAATGATAAAATATCAATTATTAGTCGAAGGTAAATGAAACTTTTGATTAATGCGTTGAACCAATCAATCAATGCTATCGGGATAATAACATGGTTTAGGCTTCATTAAACATTGAACAAGGTAATAATTATACTAGAAAAAACGTAGGTAGATCTGTGATGAGAATATAAACCATTCTCAAGTTATTTTTGATATTTGTTTTGGAATCAAGTAATATTATATAACACACGTAGGAATTAACTTTTCAGGTATTGCTTTGTTTAAATGAAATTTTATTATTTCAACTTATAAAATAAATTCAATACACAATTAACAAAATCGGTAAGTTATATTATAAAAAATTGTTATATATTTTTTTATAAAAACTAAGTTTTTTATATTTGGTTACTAGCATCATAAATGTACCATATATTCAATATTTTTGGCAGAGAGTACTTAGCGGAATTCAATTTCAATATTTTGGCATTATCGAGCGAAATTTCGTTTGATAATGCCAATGTGAAAGGTTGGCAGTCACCAATAAAATTAAACATGTGGAAAAATCACAAAAGTATTATATTCAAAATATTATTAAAAATTTTTTGAATTTTAAAATACTAACAAAAAATCTTATTAAATTTTATATGAAATTTATTTCGGATTTAACGCAACCATACACTCCGATAACCGATTATTATTTAAATAATTTGTTATCTTGTTAACAAAACTAAATTTCAAGACAACACATTGTTGTAATAATATTGATTTACGTCTATTGGTACCGAATTTCAAAACTAGTTACCGGTTTCGAGATATTAAATATTGTGTAAGGTTCATTTAGATATATTTTGAACCTATTATGTTTAGTGTCCTGGGCAATTTATATATAAAGTTAGCAGTCTTTTCGCTCTTGGATATTTGAATGCTTTGTTTAAAGGAAGTATTATATAATATACTCGATTTCTTATTTAAGGTTCACGATTTGTATTACAAATTTCCTTGTTCGAAGACACGCCTGTAACTCCGAGCGTCTCGCCCGGTGACCGCGCCGTGCGTGGTATATTGTTCTGGTTATGTTACGCTTAGATAATTTACGGCAAGGCTCACATTGTGTTTTGGTTATTTTATGAGTAAATCACCCTTTGATGGCACCCCACGTAATTAAAGTTAACCCTCATAACTACGCTTGCATGATTTTAATACTTATTTGCGATCGGCCTACAATTTTGATTAGCCTTAATCCTTCATAATGGCGTCGTGTTGATATAATAAATTACTATCCAATTTGCATTTATCAAACACATCGTGCACCTACATAAATAAATCGTTAGCTAACCATTTTATTAGTTTTTATGCTATTGGTAAAATATAACTGTATAGAAGTATTCAAATATATTTGATAACTTCAACATATTAATTTCTACAAGAATAACGTAAACAAAAAAACTCATTATTTGAACATCTATTAATGTTATCGTGTTTATTATCTAATTAGAATTATTTATTTTCGTAAAATAGTTTCAATAGAACTAAATCTGACTAAGACGAATTATTGTGTTAATAAAAGTTTATGTAAGCGTACATAGATAAATTCTCAGAAAGTAAAAAAAATATTTTCATATAACATGTATATCATGTAACGTCTAATTAATTCATAATGTTTTATACGCTTATGTGAATAAATGTGTGGTTACAGCAGTCCTTAATCTTTTACAATATAAATAATAAAATTACTCAGTAGACTAACAAAAATCTTTTTTAAAAAATGGAAAAATATTATTAAAAATCAAAACAAAGCTAAGTAAAATATAATTATACGAATTAAGCTCCGTGAATAATAATACGTATAATGATTGTGTGGACATTGTAGAGGCCCGAGCTCAAATTTTTTTGAGTAGGAGTCTTAAAGCATTGTGTATTTAATAAACGTAAGGAATATTTTTTTATTAACGGTCCCAAAACAATGCTTTTACCTTGATATCACGAGACCGTCACAAGTCGTTTCGAGCCTACGATATAAAAGCCTTTGCCTAAAACAATGCACCCCAACTGACAGATTAATTGTGATGCACATCAAATTTGAAGATAAACAATGGAGGTGAACAATGTAGCTTGGTAGTGTCAGTCGGAAATTATGGAAAAAATGAGATAACATGTTATACCCTGTGTCTTACCTCTGATGTCGGATGCAGGCCCAGGGTTGGGTCTAACATGGACCATAAATAAATGCAATAAATCTGAGTAATGAATCGCTGTTACTTATACAGATATCTCAACAAAGAAAAACTTCAGAAAGTTTGCCTCATCAATTAATATTATTTCTTGGCTCAATTTTTTAAGTACGTTATCTACTCATGTGCATAATTGAAACGCGTACAGCTTCATTATTGTTTTAAGTATCTGCAACAAAGTTTGGTATGTTTCAATCAATGGATTGTAAGAAAAATAAATATGTATTAAATATTGAATACCATTGTCGATATTTTTTGAATTTTGATTTAATTGTTTTTTTTTTGTATTGTGAATCATTAAAAAGATTTTTAAAAATGTCGAATACTGATACAAATGTTTCAAAACCCTAACCATTTATTACAAAAATTAGCATTTTGCTTTAAAATAAAAAATACGACGAAGTAAAAAAAATTGAAGCAATAGCTTTTTGTATACTATTGCTATTAATTTATTTTAATGTTTATTTATTGGGTACGTGTGTAGATTTAATCAATATTTGTTTTCAAACCTAATAAAAACTTAATTAGTATAACTCAATTGTAATGCAAATCGATCAAAAGGTTCATATTTATCTCAACGTTCGCCGCAAGCTCCAGTCTCCGATTTCATTACCTATTTTATTGATAAAGGGCTTGCGGTCTATCTTAAAAATATATTGATTGGATTTATCTTGAGAAATCAAATATCCAATACATTAATTTATGATTGGTATAAGAATTTACTGTTATAATATATTATACTTACAAAAATAAACATGATACATGAAATTATTTTTTTATGAAATAATAATGGCTAAGGCTCGTTTGGTTTACATTATATACATTCTTAATTGTGCGCAATGAAAAAGTTACCAATATAATTCGTATTTCAAGATATAAGTTTTTTTTAGTATTCAAAAGTAGTGAGTCATAAGCCTAGTCCCCCGTGATTATGTTAACTTATGACCTAAGTTTGGGTGGGCCACGCGAGTGGTCGTCGCTGCACCCAGCCCAGTTCTTCAGCCCTCAGATTTGGGTTGCCATAATTGGAAAGTTCCTGAGTCTGGAATTAGTAATCCTTTTGTTATTGTATGGTAATCCTATGGGCAGGTCCCATTGTCGACAGGTTCAGGCAAGGACCCTGTGGGCCATGGGGGCGCTGTATGATAAATCGATCACCATTACGTAGGCACTTTTGAATTCCATCTAAATACAACAGCCCGCCTAGGTGTCAATGGAAGTCAAGTGTCAAACTCTTGATGAATTTCGGAACCCAAATTCATGAATGAGGCCTACAAAAATATATATTCTTAAAATATTTTTGGGACGTTTACGAAAGAATCAATTCACTAAATACAGTGAACCTTTGTTTAAATATATGTATAAACATTCAATAGTAATTTATAATCAATTATTCAAAACCTACAGCATCGAATTTTTTTTTGTTACTATTCGTCCAATATATATTCAAGACGGGTGTATAATTTTATTTTAAAAGTTCTGGAATTACTGGTAGTATATTTTATTTAGGACGTAATTTAATTTAAAAATATGTGTGCTACTTATACAAAATCAAAATCATTGTCATTATTATGATCTGAATTTGGGTGGAATTTTTTATTGAGTAGATAATAAACAAATTCAACTCCTCTAACTGTACAATACAGCAACATTAACATCTGTGGGTGTTCCTACAACAGTGCTACATTTTTCCATAGAATCAGGTCCATATTCTGTTACAAAGCTGAACAACCCGTCCAGTGAACACTTGACACCCACTCATTAGCTTGCACCGGGTCCAATCTCATAATTCATCTAGCGCTGCCTCACATTGGAATCAAATCATTTTATCAATATTGGACTATATGCTGAGCCCCTTTAAGTAATGATAACCAGTTTTTAAATTTATATAAGCGTTGAAAATGAACGCGCTCGACAAGCCAACCAGCTTCTACGTAAAGTTAGGCTTGGTACGTATGAAATAACACTACTCATTCAGTTCGAAACAACTTATTTACCATATGAAGTGTTGTTTGCTCCCAGTATAGAGAACGAATACGAAATTTATAACGGTGAATTTACAACAAATATATCTACCTTAAATTTAACATCAGAAAGTTTCCCTATATATAAACCATATCATTATATTATAGAAAGTTTCAAAAGCAATTTCGGAATTTGTAAAATAATGATACAAAAACGTCCGTATTTTAAACTACTCCCTATTTTATTAAATTTATGCTGCGGTGCCTTCGAAACAAATTGTTTTATAACTTACTGAAGAACACCTACTAAAGAGTTAATTAAAATTATATTCATGTAACTTTTAGTTGTCGAAGAAAATAAAAAACAGAAATTTCAGCTCCAGGATTAAACCTATTTTGGAGAGATTATATCTGCGAAAGTTTCTGAGGATGAAGTTCGTAATAGTTTCATATCTTCATTGTTTAATGGTTCATTCTTATCGTCGAAACTATATTTGAAACTTATAAAGTCGAGTTGATTCAGAGCTATAAACGCAGCGAATATACACCGGAAAAAAACTGGAGAAAGATACGCAAGAACGGCGCTTTATTATTAGTTATTTATCTGAGTTGGCAAAGAGACAATACGGTTGTACAAAAACACAAATCATCACAAAGGCCCTACAATAAGGCGGAGTGGTAAAATGTCTCTCGACTTCTTTATCATAACCCCAAAAAAGTTAGCTACAAACAAACGTCGTAAAAGAGTGACGTAATCGGCGCACACTCTTTTTAATTGACTCGGCCTCGTCCACGTTAAATATTTGATGAGCCCGAAGACAGCCTTGTATTTTTCTTTTAATACACTCCCATCTGTTACCTTACTTCCTTTTATGAAGTTAATGTGTCGCCATGGGGGAAGGGTGCAATATATTTTCCTCTGATATAGAGTTTTTTTTTTCTATCAAAATAATGAAGTTAGTATACGTTTAGAATTTCTCAAAGCTTATTTCAAAAATATCTTGATTCTAGAGTATATATTATTTTTATTTGGCTGTATTGGGAGTTAAAATTGAATAATTTTTATTATTTGGATACTGTGAATTAATTGTTATTCAAACATACATATTAACAAGTTAATCATACTGAAAATTTCCCAGTATCCATAAACGCTATGCTGGCGTAGGCAAACACACAAAAGGCATTTTTTAAACATTTTTACTCTTTTTATGTATGTCGCTTATTAATAAACATAAAATACATAAACAATACACAAAATCTATAATGTACACATCCAAATTTTATTAGTACTTTCAAAAATGTGAATATCTAATTCTTAATAAAAGACTTTATTAGTAAATATTGATTTTCATTGGAAATTAAGTATAAATTTGATTATTAATTAAAATATTCAGTTATTAATTGTTGACCTGTGTAGCTAATCCATAAATGGTATCAATTACCGGTAAGGTGCAATTTGCAGTCGCTATTCCAGATAAGATTCCCATAAAATGCAGATATACTTGCGTACATTTTATCATTTACAGCCCTATAACTTAAGTAGCACTTTACTTGTTAATGTCATAACAATTTGCTTCTGAGAACCGTCGTTTATTTCAGTCCAATAAATCTCCACCCTCCTGAAAACCCAATCTCGGTTGTCTGTATTCCATTTTAAATTGCAACATATTGGCGCAACATTTACAATGCAATGACTGAACTTTTTAAAACCATTGGTATTTTTTAATTAAAATATTTCATGTTATTTTTTTATGAAAAGAAGTCATTTTTTATTTAATGTTATAATGTTGGTTAAATATTTAGTATCAAATCAAGATAAAATATTTAATTGGTTGTCTTCGTAATCCATTTATTATGATGAATGTGGAAAAAAATGTAATTGGTTTTTATAGAAAGTAGTAGTAATAAAAAAACGAGTATCTTCATACTCCATGAAATATTGCACAGTGAGGCTTACATAACCTGGTACAACTGATAATTGTTGGAGAGGCAAATAAACCGAGAGATATAATAATATATTTTATAACATAGGTTGATTTAATTCAATAAAGTCGTGAAATAAATTTTAATTTTGTAGATTATTTGCATTTATTGACAATTTTGAAATACTCATTTTGCTTTTATTTATAAAAGCATTGAAAAAGAAACGTAGTGGTGAATTTGAGCATACATACTTGTAAACACACATCCGTGCAAACGATAAATTCATTAGAAGAAATCAGATAAAATGCATTAAAAAGAATCACAAAATAAGCCATTATGTACAATAAAAAGACAATTCTATTATTCTAATCGTTACACAAGAAATACATTTTCAATCTATCTTTACTGACGTCGGGTATGATCTTTGACCGCAGAGACGCAGTGCGAGCCAGCGACTCTCGCAGACATGGTCTCCAGCACCATCGGATCATAAAACACCACTTAATTTCGGTTAATGATACCCCAGCGCCACTTCTTATCAGGGCTCCGTGCAACTCTCTGGTCTAGAGTCTCTTGAGTGCTTATTACTCCTTCATATGGTGCATTAGAAACCGTTAACGCCCCTGAAGATCACCTATTCGTCATGAATGAATGACTGTTATAAAATATTGACATTTAAGGGTAAAAATAAAAATATATATTTTAGTTATACATATTGCAATTATAAATAATAAAAAAACGAATAATAATCATCGCTGTAACTTTGGTAGGGGCACGGTTGCATTCAATAAAACTCCCCTAGAGTCTTACTCAACCTAATTAATCACCCCTCAGTTCTTCCCGCGCCCAAGGCTTGACTCCCCTTAATGACGCCATCAAACTACAACACCATGGGCTCCTTCCATTTCTGTGTCCTTGTCGGTTACTCGATAAACTCTCCTTTACTACCCAGAGACGTTGTTCTACCGAAGACAAAAAAAATCTGTGAGCTATTTTTATGATATTTGCTATTCTGTTTGTAGGTTTTTTCAAATTTATATAAAAGTTATTGGATATCAATTTTAAAATCAAACTACTTTCTCTCGCATTGGTGATGTTTTTTTTAATATTTTTGAATATTTGAATATTATTATTGAAATTAATTGAATATTTTTTTACACATACAAAAATATTTCATTTTTTTGTTCAACAAACTCACTCTTTTTGGATATAAAAAAAATGTTCTAAAATTATAAATGCGATATTTCTGGTATTATGTGAAAATAAAACATTTAAATATATTGTTAACAAACAATGTCTCTGTTTTCATAATCCGTTTTAACTTATAAAACAAACTTGTTGCTTTTAACCTTTATTAACTCGAGCATGCGACTTTTTGGCTTACATTAGAGATTGTACCACGCCTTGATAAAGCAAGTAAGTATTTGGTTACTACATAAAATATCACAAACCTTTCTACTATGGGGGTGTTTTAACGCTTAGTGATTTACCCAACGTGATATCAAATGTAGTTGATAGTATGATTTACCGCCAAGTGATAAATATTCAGACAAGACCAGATTTATGAAGTAAAAGTTAATGTAAGCCACAGTTTAATGTGAAAAGCATTTCTTTTATGGAGAGACATTTTTCAGTTTGAATATATTGTATAATATTTATTGTATAATTTTACTTTTTGGATTTAATATACATATAGTGCTGATGTTTAAAAGGCTGTTGTTATTTTTTTTAAATACAAATTGTAACAAAGGAAACAATCAATGTACTGCCGCAGACAGCTCCGTCGCGCTCGGCTTTCGGAGGCAGCTAACTAACTTAAATAAGTCTCTGTGGTTATGACTTAAAATCTCAAACACGAAACTACACGTAATGTAAAGACGTACATACAATTCAGAAAATTAGGAAAATTATCCTCGTAACTCGTAACTACATATCTTTCAATATGTTATGTATTTTTTATATTTTTTAACGATTTAAATGTAAATTTTTATCAAGATATAAGCTGTTTAGCCATAAGCCACAATATTGTTTTTTCATTATTCTGTTATATCAGATATAAATAGAACCAAATAGTTTATTGTCAGATAATTATTGATAGTTTTTAGTAAAAATCACCTGATATTGTTTGTAAATAACAATATGGAGAGCTAATGAATTAATTGTAATACAATTTGATAATCAAAAGAATACAAGAGTAGACTATATTGGAAAAAAACAAACTAGTTTTAAAAACCTGTGATGTTTTACTGTACGTTCCGAAGTAATTAGAGTCAAACCTGCATTCCGCTCTAGTGATTTCTGTACCTGTATAAAGCCAGAGTGATCGCACAGTGAGGTGGTAAATCCTGTGAGCTTCCAGATACGTTGCGATAAGATTCCGATTCTTTCAAATTACTCCACTTTGTTTTATGTTTATCCCATAAAAAAATACAAAGCCAAGTTTTGTACTAAAAGAACAGCTGAGAAATATTTTTTTCTGAGATCTAATAATATCGTTCTCATTTATATTTAATGTGATGGCTGAAATTTTAAGGCCTCGCAATTTTCTTGAGTGTTGCAGAAGGAGCGAAACTCACAGATACAATATTGGAATGCTTTTTTGATTTTTCACTGAATGGTGTTGTCTTTGTGACGGGATAAATTATTCGTCTTGATGCTTGCGGTGGTGGCTTTCAGAGAATATAAATATTTTCAATGTATATTACAACAAAAAAAAAATAGCCGAGAGTTATTATGTCTAGACTGACAGACAAAATAAACATGGAACATATTTCTATCAAAAGAAACTTCACCTTTGACCTTGATCATCAACAAACTGTATTGACGTATAGTAAACAGGTGATTTTTTGAGCCAATATCGCATTATTCAAACCTAATCTATTTATAATATATTTATTTTATTGCAATTTAAAATAAAATTACTTTTATAATAGACACCTTTATTTGATTATTCATAGTTTTATGGTAAATATAGCAAGAGTTAAATATTATTATATTTTTATTATAATTAAAAAGATTAACTATTATTTTATTACTAATGCAAATTCACAAATTATGTAAATACTTGTTTTGCAAATGCCTATTATGCAATTGCTTTAATTCCAATTTGTGATTTTCAGTTATATTTTTGATATTATACGCAAGTTTCAAAATTTTTTTTTTTTCAACATTATCCTTAGTTCCACTTTCTTTATACATTTTACATACGCTTAGGGTTACAAAATGCTTAGTACATACATCTAAATAACGGTGTTTAAAACTATCAGATAAAGTATTTATTGTCCTGTAGCCACATTTCTAAACAGGCTGCATGTACCGGCGTGATATAGAGCGACACCCGAACATGCGACACTGATTTAACACCCAGAAACTATGTCTAGTACATCGCCGTGCAACATAAAGGTGCTCGCGTGTGGTACGTTATATTTATTGTGATCTCCCCCCGTACCTTTCTATCGACCCGCCTGCCTCCAGCCGATGGAATAATGCTTCAGACAGTAAAGTCTTGTTTATGGGGTCCCGTCAACTACGAATGAGATTACGTCGAATTATTTTTTGTGTGTTTTGTCCCTATTTGGACATGGAATTTATGGAGAATTAATTTTCTCGCTTAGGCTTTTGTTTGGGTGAAAGCGATTTCTCCATATCAATAGGATACCCTACATTAGTTGTTAATACATCATCATGATGTCTTGAAGATATTGTACATGGTGTCAGTGTCTTAGAGATTATCCTATTCTAGTAACAATGAAGAATGTGGAAGTCTTAGTTCGTAATACTTAGTACAAATACAGAAGCTGTTTTATCTGTTATCAAGCAATGTAGCGTTTTATACCCTAGTCATAATTTTATAAGCACTCTGCGCTTAAATTATATGTTAAGCATTGAATAAACATATAGTCATTTAAATTTTATTTTATTGACAAGTTTTATGTGCAATAAAATACAATAAAATTCATTTATTGTGATCATCGGAGTATAATCTGAAGAGAAACTTTGAAATTTATTTACTTTGACAGTATTAAAAAAAACACGCAAAAGGTCGAATATATGATTATTATTCCCAAAATTGGTCAAGTGGGAGTTATATTATTAGATAATAAACTCTGGGTAATCATTGATATCAAAGAAATAAAAATATATGTGCTTGGTTCTTCAAATACGACGCCTCTGCATTTTTATTCACCGAACAATGCAATTGGTTGCACGCGTAGATTTTTATGTACCCAGTTCGGGTCAGTCGAGGTGGTCTCAGAGAAAGCAGCCAAAATCATCAACTTTGAAGGTATCCCCTGGAATGAACTTCACTTCAGTCAGTCGGAGGAGTTGAACGATTAATTTACATACTGTCTGTTCACTCAGATTCAGGTGACCCATAAAACTTAATGAGTGCACACTAATGATAATTTTATGGTGAGATTTAATTTCAATCCACTCTTTGATTGCAAAACGTGTTTTCAAAATGTGTTTAAGTCAATATATACGCTGCTTTATGAGATTGCATCTTTTTATGAACGTACTATGGAAATACTTGACTTCAATTAAGAAATAAATTTTAATAAAAAAAATCTATTCAACAGTGATATTTAAGAAGTTGTGAATCTCAACGTAATTATTTTGTAGCACTCCGTTATATGAATACAAATAAAAACCAAACGGTTATAAAAATCCATTTAGATGCCGAGAGTTTTCTTGCTCAAAGAGCTTTCCCCATTTATCAAAGCACTTCAGTAGTCAAATTGTATTATTAAACCTAAAAAAATAAGTTTTTATATTTATAATATAATAGTTGTCAGCACGCAATTAATTCAAAACTCGAACGACGTTTAACCCTTAAATAAGTCATAATATTTTCGTTATTATATTTTAGACGCTATAAATTATCATAAATATAAATTAATAGAGCATCTCCGTGCTATTAGCATCCAATTAAATAAAACATAAATTGAAACTGCCCGCCGGTGCCTTGGCGCAATAATACGGCTGAATCGTCATAAATTAAAAGAAAACAAGTATTGGCGAGCCTCGGGGATGAGAGCGCCGTGCGTGCACGGGAGTAATCGATTCGCCGATGCACTGATCAAATTATTACGCTGCATTAGCATAACTTGCGTCGGCTCTCCTTGCGCGTCGCTTAAATCCCCGCCCGACAGCCGCGCGGCGCTAATGAACCCATCTCCAGGCGGCGGGCACCGCGTCATTACCGCCGGAGCCTCCCCGAGACGTGAGCTTAATTAAGGCGCCGATTGATTGATACATTTTAAACTTTACATAATTGCCAAACTGAAAGAGTCGCTTTTTGTGTTTGCAATGCGAGCTTTGGAAAACCAATTAATTTTAACACCTTCGGTTGTCGTTCGTACTGAAAATTTGATGCGTATGAATTACGCCCGCCCCGGCATAATACGGAGAGACTGATGAGTAACGCCGCAGGTTAATTGGATGTGTCAAACGATGATACGGTAACAATCTAGATAGCTGACTATCCGGAAACTTAATAGAATTTCAGAATAATAAAAATTTATCATTATTATTTGCAAGATTCAACATATTATTTATTTTTAATTGCATTAATGATATGCAATCATCTATAAAAGCTAAAATCGAAGGTTTCAGTTCCCAATACTGAATTTTTCTTTACCCCGGGCAAGTTATATATCTTCCTTATGTAGATCGATTGATGCATGCACTAACTGCCCCAATAATATATTAAAAGTGTTATCTTGTTATATTGAAAGCTGTCAAGTCTCCCAAGGAGACTTCTTGCGTGAAATAACAAATGCGTGTCTAGTAAAAACACATATCTGAACACCAGGACCACCGCGCGAGTCGGCCTCGGTATCTCCAGATAAGTCTTAAACTTGTTTCACCTGGGATACTCTACCGATGAAACTTGTCAGCCGTTTTGTGTTGTGATAAGATTTCGGAAGATCATCTCAATCATATAGGCACTATGGATCCATAAAATTTATCAGCGTCTAAAACAAAGCCAGCGGGAAACAACACGGAAAGTCTAGGTAAGAAATTTTGCATGCATGTTTGCTAGTTTTATTTACTTTTGACGTGTGCATTGACAAAATAAACTTATTTTTTCATATAAAAGTTGGATAGTAATTTTGATTGGTTTTTTTTTAATCCTTAACACATTACATCAAAATGCTCGTAAAATTATTTTTTCCAAATAATATAAAATTAAATAAAATATTAAACAAAAAAAATTGATAAAATATATACCCAGAAAAGTCAGTACATTCGACATCGACACCTCTTCCACCCGGCTAGCGAGATGTTTTTGCCTCCGGTTCGTCACATCATTAAAAGTTCAGAGAGCACGTTCCCCCAGGTACAGGTAAGTTCCACAGAAAAGTGCACTCACGCCGGATTACCAACTTGTGTCGCGTCTCAGCTCGCCGATGACAGCGCATCGAGATTAAGCTCAAAGAATTCCAAACAATTATCGACACACGGCCAAAGGTCTAGGACACTGCGTCTTGCCATGCAGGCTTACTAAGTTGCATTGACTTTAAATTGGGTATTAAATTAAATATTGTATTTAAATAGATTAAAGGTAAATTATAAAAATATATTTTTTATTCAATATATGCTTGATTTTTTGTGATTTGGTTTTACTAGTTTGAAACTTAGTTTTTTTAAGACTTCGTTTGATTGTTCTTTGTTTTAGTTTGTATTCAAACTATTAAGAAATTATAATCATCAAACAGACTTTTTCCACAAAAGAAATAAGACAGCAAATAATTAAATAATGAAATAGAGGACGAATGTTAAATTATAATTTTTTGATTGGAACTAAACAACACAGATCTAAGTTAATTACAATATTTTCTTAAAACGTTCATAACAATGGTTTTGCTTTCCACGATGAGAGCTAAATCATTATGTTAATGACTAATAAAATTATAGGTTTTTATTTTATGATCGCAGAAACGTTTGTTGGACATTAACATAACAAATAAAAAAAGCTTATGAATAAATTATTCTGTGAAAAAACGGTATTTTTTATAAATAAAATATATATTATCACTAATAAAAAGTATTGCATAACATTCATTTATTTGTTATATTTTTGGTATTTTTCCTATAGTGATATATCAAAGCCATGATTTACTCTTCCGAACCGGAGCCAGTGCCTGCTGGCTTGCGTGTGAGCAATCAGGAGCTATTGAAGGATCACGATCCGAGAATGAGAACAAGTCACTCCTACGCTAGCGCCGAGGTGACGCCACGATAAGCTTTTTTTCTCCATCAAAATTAATGGCTTTGAGTACAATAAATATTACTTATGATAATTGCATATAATTACAGTTTAAACAGTGAATTAAAAAATAAAAACTTTTTTTAAATTAATCGCGCTTATTATAATAAATATTAGACTGCACACAGAGATGTAGTTAGTACTCGTTAGTGTTACATTCGAATCTGCAACAGGTTGCAAATTCAAGTTCTGCACGGATACATTTATCAAAGCTTTATTTGATTGAAAATTACTTCCTTTCAGGGAAATTGCCATATAGAATATTTCTATTGTCGTCAAGGATTTATTTAATTGACATTTTCTTATAGGAAAGTTATATTATTTCATAAGACTTTTCTTGTATATTAAACGTTCAGAAAGTTGTATATATAAATAGTCTCAACGGCTACTACACGTTTATTGGATTACCGAAATAATTAATTTTGGTTTTTTACATTTACGTTGTCGTGAAAAGCCAAATTAATTTTTATATCTTTAAAAGGGCAAGAATTGAGATTTATATTTCAAATGTTTTTTGTTAGTGTTTTAATTACGGAATAGTTCAAATTGAAAAATTATCATGACATAATAAATATTCTTTTCAGATTTAACTAAATACGGCACATATTTAATTAAAAAATAAATATATTAGCCAATTCAAATTGAATTAATTTTTTAATTATGTTTACAGCTATTTGTATAATTGATATTATGTAGTTTTACAATTAGTTTAATTTTATTTAAATGTAAATATGATACCAGATTATTTTTAAATTTATTATATAGTTATTTTGGTCATAAATAAATCAACATTTTATTAAAGCTAAATTATGTTATAACTTTTTACATAAACTTACTTTGCAATTTGGCAGATTCAAAAAAAATCAATTAAACAAAAATCAATTAAACAAAAAACAATTTTTAAATTAAATGTATACTTTATCAAAAATATCTATGGTTTTGCTTATTTTTAATATACACATATGTGTTCAGTACTTTGAATTGTACATCTAGCTTATTACTACCGATGAGAGGTTCTATAGCTAAACAGGATCTTGTCAGTTACTGCAGCTGACATGGTTAACCAGGAATATTGAATAGAATTTAATCGTACATTTATATCGACGATTTGACCGATCAATATTTCTAGAGCGTAGCAAGAACGTGAAATGCAAATCGGTTAATGTATTTATCTTTGTATTTTGACACGAGAACGGACTGATTGTTAAATTGAAGATAAGTGAAAAAAAATATTAAGTGAATACTTCAAAATGTTTTTATTCTTTCGTTTCGTTATTTTATTTTAAATAAATAACATAACGATTTTTAATAAAAGACTTTATTTACCTTTTTTTTACAGATTACTTGTTAGGATTTAAATATTACAACTTCAGGCGTTGCGTTAAAGGTATTACAAATGCTATTAAGCATTTTGGTTTACTAATTTTAATGCCACATAGCTGAAAAAAACAATGCCAAACGAACTTAATCGATTATATTATTTTAATAATCATTCACAAAAAAAACAGATTTTTTGATCGGTACAAAAAATATGCAATTGTTTTCATGTGATTTTGTATTTATTCATTGATAGTATATAACCTTGATTGGCCATATTTCATAGAACTACAGACCATATAAATGTAATGAGCAGACTATTAAATTTTAAAATCATCTTAAACAACACTCCGTGTAATACTTAGCACGGACCCGCGCAGCCTGCACAGGCGGAGTGTGCAGTGAAGGTTGCAGATTGCCATTGCGTAGGCGCGCTCGCTAATGTGGGCTCGCTGCAGACCCGCATCGCCCGCGGCCGCTCCGACATTAAAATCTACTCAAAACAGAACCTGGATCAAGCGGACATCTGTCTCGACCGGGATGTTTCTTTGATCTCGGAGGCTTTAAGTGCCGCCGAGGTAATTTCTAGAAGACCGAGAAAACTGCCTTGATTTATTAGTCGGGCACAGATGTTGACAGCGCGGTTTGATGCAAATGAGAAACGAACCCCGAGGATATGTCGTTATTTCAGTCCAACGCTGACAGAAAAATCACGTCTACAATATTTAAATCAATAATTAGATGTGATGCAAGCAAAACTAATCAGCAACACGTAGATAAAATATAAAATGCGCAATAAACTGTTATATACTTTTTATTGCGTTCGTAAGCTCCAGCGACAAATGCTGAAAGCGATAAATTAAAAAAAAAAACAATAAGAAATACAACACGTGCTTAAATATATTCAGTGGATATCGATTAAATATTCACACCACACCTTCCAAATATTGTAAAAAAATATACATGGCCGATCACTGACGGAGCCGGTGTGGTGTTATTATGTTGTTTTGTTAACCAACGAGATTTGCAAAGTAACAATGAAGTAATTAACTCATTATGCTAATGGAAACAAGACATTCGAACCTGAACCTAATGAACATAAATATCAATTGAGAAATCGGCTAACTTGGTTGACTTTTGCATAATTTATTCGCCTAAGTAGGTAGGAGGATCGTTTCCGTAGCTGACGATTAAACGCTTAGCTAAGAAACCAATAAAACGCTAAGCTGTCGACTATTTATTCGGTGAAATTGAAATATAAATTTCAGGGAGTAAACATTTTTTTAAGTATATTTTTATAGATATCGCTCATATTTACACTTCAAAGTATCACAATAAAAGTGTCAATAAAAATAATCCATCTATCACACATTCACACATGAATCGGAAAATATTTAAATTATATTTTCATACGAAACGCGCCCGTGGCAAAAGAGAGCAGTAGCTCGGCGAGCTTCCGTTTATCGCATTATTCATAATGGAAAGATTTACTTGTATAAGGCATTAACACCGATCCTCACACAAACACACTTAATACATTACCGGGTGCCCTGAGCGCATTCCCAATTCAGAGATAAGTAACACTATGCCGAGCTCCCTAAGCGGGAGTTACACCGCGGGCTGATACGCCGTTGAAGGTATTTCTTCAGATTTTGATCGGATGAGTAGATTGTTTCAATGCACATACTTTATGTTAAAAGCTAGTTTGAATACGGTATTGGATATTAACAAGTGGTAAAACTAAATATTATGAGTGTTATTGAAAAAGTATAAATTATTCTTTTGCTTTTAAAGATTATGCGCTGCATAATTTATCAGTTTAGAAAATATTTCATCATTCCTATAATTTGATTTACAAATCGCTTAGATTTATTGAAAATGAATTATTAAAAAAAAAAAAAAAAACAATATTGTGGCAGATTCGAATTGGTATACACAGTTACATAACTCGTTCTGCAAATATATATAATAAAAATCAATTAGTAGAAGAAAACGAACACTTTCAAGAGTAATGATAATTTCAATAATTAGGTTTTTTTTATTACATACAAAGTTAAAACAAGATAATTTGAAAGTTTCATATACAAGAATTTAAATAGAATATATTTTTTTATTTAAAATGAGGAAGGTATCAGCAACCGGCAGCACGCGGCCACTCTTTCACGTGCCTTCGTAATTTATTGTTTTGATATTTACCGCGCCATAAACAGTTCATTATGTCGCGATAGGCGGCTCGGCGACTAGAACGCGAGTGCAACCGGAACTATTGGTCCGTTAATTGCTCGCGATGATAATGTTAGTCATGCTTGAAATACTCTAGATCTAGATCTTTCTCTATTAAAAATAACCTATTAATCATATTCTGTTATCGAATCTTCCCAATCTAAAATGAATATATGTCTTTGTAACTAGATTTCACAAGACGCATCAACCAGTAAAGAAGTAACATTTGTTTTAAGCTTAATCAAAATTCAGAGAGTAATTTTCTTGTGAATAATTCAAATTATTTATTAGTTATACGATTTTAGTGCTATTGAATTAACATACGATTTCCAGGAAACTTACTGAACCCAATACTGAACTAGCCGCCAATTCCTGAGGATACTCCACGTGTCCGTATTATTGAAATTCCCGACGAATCAATCAAACCGGCAATTAATACTGATCAGGGAGGGAGTCGTAAAAGCACTACTATGTCGGATGAAAAGGTAGGAGCTTAGTTTCAGGATATTAATTAATTTTACCGTTAGTTCCAAATGTCAAATAATAGTTTTAAAAATACTGCTTCATCCAAAACTCTGGGACAAGTAACTCAATTGATTCATTTATTTTTTGAATAATAATCTGAGATAAGACGTGATACAACTCAAACCTTTTTTAAAAAATTGAGATCAAGGGTGTTTTTAGCCACTGTGCAAACCAGAGTTAGTTTGCTATAAAAATCATTGTTATGTTGTCTTTAAAGCCTTTATAAATAACGCCGATATTTTTTTTGGATAACACCAAATATGTAAAACACCTGTAAAAGTTATCTTGTATTTAAAAAATCTATGAATAAGTTATTGAACCTATAAAGCTCTAAAAATAGTATCGTGAACAATGATTTAAACCCACAGCTTACGATACAGAGAGAAACGTACGGAAAGCTCCTAAGCTTTGTCTTGCGGTGTTATCGGTGCTCAACATGTCTCGGGTATTGTTCAGATTCCAGAGAACATATCTTTCTCATACTTATTGTGATATTAGTGGAGTCCACAACAACGTTTTCGAATATCTCTACACGATAATAATGAAAGGCGTAAATTAATATTTCTTTCCGCGGTGCTTATAAACTTACATGTTACTTAGTATATGTTGTACATTTACCTTGACAGGGACAGGCGTTATATGGAAAATTATATGCTTTGTGTCAGATTTAACTATCAGTTTTGTGTAGGATGCATTAACAAGCGACTAGTTAACAGGACTCCACCATGCACACGTTTTGTTTTGCTCCTATTATGAAATAAATCGTTGGTGTCTTTATGGTGTCTATTACTCTCTTTCGTAATGTATGATTTATAACTTTAGGTATGGATTCTATATTAGGCTTATGCTTATATATATATATATATATATATATATATATATAATCTATACATTAATGTTTATATTTGTGTGCAATTAACGATAAAATTGATTAAATTTTAAAACTTATAATATATTTTAAAAAGTATAATTATTTAGTATCGGCTGTATGTTTGATAAATTATAAATGAAGAATATTTGAGTATTTAAGAAAACAAGTGATCATTTTTAAATACGTTTTTGATGGCACTACAATATTTTCATTAATAAAATTATCCATAATAATATTTTGCATTGGTAGATACGAAAGTAAATGCGGCTAGCGTCTTAAAATAACCAGTTGATAGTAAACGTAATCCTATTTATTCAAATACGCATTAAAATTAAACAAACAGATTTAAATATATAATATACTTCCGGAGGTTGACCGATTTAATAGATCGCCTTAAAAACTATTCCAATTGTATGTTTCGGTGTATTATTATAATTTTTACACAATTCGGAAGCGCATCAGTGGGCCATGTAAATGTCAATGTGAGTTTAAAAGTTCTGAATACGTTTCGACACTCAATATGCTGATATGCAGAGATTCTTTCACACTACGCTTCAGCGCAGCTAAATCATCATTACCAAAACAAATCTGTCGTAAATCTTAAAACATCTGTTAAAAAATCATCCGCTTGCTTCATAACTCCCGAAAGGTCGTTCATAAAGGGCAGCAAGCAATAAACAAGAACTAAAACGACAAGTTATCAACTGATATTTTAATTAAAATTATTCAAACATAGTTTCGTTTCAAACAATATAAATGCATATTTTAGTATAGTTTTGAATAATATGATAACGGGATGGCTTCATATTTATGGAAGAAGCCACGGTCCTAGAAGTTTCATATCTCAATGATATTTTACTGAAACATTCCTCTGACATTTATATATCCCACACTGAAGTGTACATATTACATTTGATATCATTTAAATGCATTCGTTATAGGCTTTTTAAGCCAAGAGCATCGTATAAAGAGGGACCGCAATTGTATGAATACTCCCACAGTCGTGAAGTCTCGGATTCATCATACCGAGTATTACGTATCTATTCTCTGCCTACATAATATGAAAATGAAATAAAAATCCATATGGATTACCTATCATAAATGAATATGTGCATGTCATACATGAATCCTTTGAAACCATCTGCTGGCTTAACGTTATGGTTTGGATAATTATTTTTAAAGTAACGTTTCCTTGTGTTTTATATTTTATTTAAACTACAGATATCTTAGGTACCTAAAAATCAATATTAAAATAACAATGTAATAATACATAAATAAGATTTATTGCTTTAAACAACTCGAACGTTGGAAATTATTGTGATATAATTAGATTAAAGTTTAAATACAATAAAAACACATTTACTACACAGTAAAACAATATTGTAAGCTAGGCACGTAACTTAGTCAAAACATAATAAATCTATTTTTCTTTATACAGAAATTTGATCACATTATTTAAAACTTCAAATCGGAGCAAAACCTCAAAATCACATACAACACAGTTCTCATGACACTGAAAAGGTCTATCTGTCAGCAAATAAATAAATATTTACTAAATTATGGATATTTATCGTGTTTTCAAAGCATTATCTCGAGTGTGGTAATTTGTAAACATTACATCTAATGACTCAAGTAAATCTAAAAAACATACAGGTAAACATCGCTGGAGCACTGTGAGCAATATTACTACTACTATATGTCTGTATTAAGTTCTCCGTGAGGGACAATAACTTCCGCCCGTTGCCATTTAGGCTGCCTGGGATCTTAGAATGACATTGGTGACGGCGCTCGAGATCGAGCCCCCTCAGTATCTATGAATACATCATCAAATGTATAAATATTATATTAAGATACAGGCCCCTATGTAGGCATGCATCACGGCTGCAGGTGAGATGACTAACGCTTCCTCCCACGCCGCGGGATCAGCCTATGCGGCCTCTCACAGCGTCGAACATTAATCGGAATTAATAATCAACAAACTCTGAGAGAAGTGATCTCGGTCCGATCGTTCGACGGTTCCGTATAATTATTGCGATAAACCTGGGAATTACTGAAAGGAAATGTCTTTTACGGCGGTTAATTTACTACCCATTCGAAGGAATATGTTTCAAAAGACTTATGGCAGAGTGGGATATCTGCCGCTCTCCCTATAGGTGCCATTGTAATTGTATGTTATTTCGCAAAATGAATTAGCTGAACGTGATATGATTTTAAAATGACTACGTACGCCGATCAAGTTATTAATATCAATTATAATTTGTCTTTAAACGATTTCTCTTTTTTGTAGATCGAGAAAGACGTTCCAGCAAGCAGTCAATATGTCAGTTTACTATCCTTGAGCGCTGTTCGGTCCATGAACGGACCGAATGCAGCCGTCTGGCAAACAGATCTTCAATATCCTTTTTTAAATATATTTAATTGATTTTAGATTGTGCTTTCCTTGCATTAAAAAAATGACAGTTAAATTTTTATTTTAATTGGCAATTAAATTTACAAATTGTGTAGTTATTTAATACCATTATATTATGCGCAAAGTTGTTTACTTTTATATGAATGTACCGTGTCAACATAGCATCGTAACAATTACTCTTATTGTTTTATGAAACGTTATCTTATTTACGGAAACTAGGTTTTATTTCCCTAGTTTCTTAAGAAAAAAAAAATTATTTTAGACCACTAGTTCTGGTTCAAATATATTTTTTTTATACATGAAATATTATTCGTATATATTTTATATTATAATCAACCATTTTTTGTTTCACATAATATTTATATAAAGGCATGCATAAAAATATTCATGAAAAAGTTCTGACTGTTACCTAAAGCAATAAAATTCGTTACAGCCATACAGATTTAATATATTTTGAGTAGCAAAAACATTATTTTTTATTACAAAAGTCTTTTAGTGTTATATATATATATATAAGAAAATAATACAAGTGGGATGAGTTTGAATATAAAATCGATAAGAAAATATCAAATAAAATGTAAACAAAGCATAATAATCTAAAGATTTACAACAAAGTGTATACATAAAGACATAATTGGTAATAAAGTTAGCTAAGTACCATTATAAATGCATATTTTATCTAAGAAGTCTAGATGTTATAATTTTTATTAACCTTTTTATTTTAAACGTTTTATGTAATGCAGGTGATACACAACATTTAAATAAAAAACGTAAAACATAAATCATTGGTGATTGGCTACTTATTTTTTGCTTTGTTTTCGAAACTCTTAAAGGTAAACAGAACTGTATCAATCGATACGAAAGCCTCGAGTAAGATAAATCCTTGTAATAAACTACCCACGAAATGACCTCCAAGCTCCTTAGCGAGCAGATTGTCTGAGAAACGATTTTATTTCTTTATTGTCGATGAAGCTGTCGATTACAATAGTGTGTAATAACTTACAGGTTGATCGTAAATTACAACTCACATTGTTTACAAAAATATCAGTTTCAAACATCTGCTTGTTTATAAAATCCTGCGGAAAATAAAGAATATATACGTTTATATTCAAAATCACAATATTTCATGACTGCGTGAAAATTTTTAGGAATATAAATACAGCCCAAGTTACAACATATATATATTTAAATTTAACCCAGTATGCATATATTCATATATCGCAAAATATGCTCTACGTTTTGCCTCGTACTCTCTCGCTAAAAAAATCCTATATAATCCCAAAATTTAAAAAAAAATTACTTTATCGCAGCTTCTTCGTAGTTGGCAAACTCGGTACACTTGGCCGAACAAAGTCACGTCCAGTTATTTGCATGTAAAAGGGTATAATTATGAACTCGACACGTGTAATATAGGAACATAAAACTCTTGCTGGGATGAAGACTTGCAATTTCACAAGGACATTGCTTCGTGGCGTGACGACGTTAGAGGGGAGCGTGGAGACCGGAGGGACTTGAGACTCGCCTACTTAAGGACGCCAGCGACGGAATCCAGTCTCTACAGATTCAATTAAAATTTCTATCAATGCTCTATCAAATATTATCAAAAGCACATAAAATATATTTGACATTTCACTTAAAGAAATTCTGTGTATCATTGTGAGACTTCTTATTATAACTGTGCTATTTTTTAAGTTATTGTAAATTTACAATTTTCTGTGAAAATTTAATGTAGCTACTGCATTGATAATTCAAGAGCAAATACAGCCATAACGAATTTTTCTTCAAAAAGCTTATTGATAAAATGTAAGTATATTTTTAGTGTGAGTACGTGGCTAGGTTTGCAAGTTCTTATAAATTATTTGGCAAATATTAGGAAATAAATCAAGTTCTCCGTTCCCCGGCACCGTGATGAAGCTCCCGACGTTGCGGGCAAGTGCTTCACTTCACTTTACGATATGATCAGACGTCGAACGTCTCAAACGGGGACGTTAGGGCCGTCTGCTGAGCCAATCACGCGCGGAGGCAGGGAAAAGTATATGAGGATACAAATTGTGTTTATTGCGACATTACCATTAGCGTCAAGGCTTGAGAGGACCCTCCGTGGACGGCTCCATTGCCGTTGACACGTCAAACTGATTTACAGAATGACGGGAGTAATTTACGAAACGCTGCACGCGATAAAGCTGCACTTTGCTGGTGACAAGTCCACTGCAGCGCTTATTATAATATTAAATTAATCTTTCGATATGTTTTCACACTTATTTTACTTATCACTATTTTATTTTAAAAGAATATATTATCAAATTGTTTAATCTGTAAAAAAAAACTCAGTTATGTCTTTCATATAAAATAATTATTTAAAAAAATGTTATAACATATAATATATACTTGGGCTATATACCGCGTCAAAACTTCATTGATCTTTTGACCTTTTGACTTCCGTACTAAAGTTGTTATCGAAAAAAGTATAATGTGTAATAATTATATACTTTAAAAAATGTTTGCAAGTCCTTGTAGTAATTTTAAATGAAGCGTGATAGCATAAAAAAACTACATATTTTATAATCGATCGAGTTGTTAATATTTTGAATTGATAAGAAATTTAATGTATCAACTTTCACAAAGACCAATAGATCATGTGAAGCAAATTAAAAATTAAAGTATTAGAAAATGAATTGATCATCAACATTGCTAATATGGGGCTGGCAGGCATTACCCGAGGTGCGATTTACGAATATTTACAGTAGAGATGCGGCATGTACGTAAGTAGCTATTGTCAAATTAAATAGCCTGTAGTGAATTCCTCACCTGGTAGATAAATACGACTTAGGAAATTCAATACGACTTAACATAGCCAGTAGTTTACCTAACTGATTCTACTTTGATGCAAGTTCGAGAAACTCCCACACCACGGTACAGAACAAACGTAATAAACTTTGAACACACTTAGTTGTAAATTTAACTATCGTAATTTTGTTTTTAAAAAAGAGACCAGTAAAACATAAGACTCAACTACTAAGGGTTAATTTGATATATTCTATTTTTTTTACTAATGTAAGCAATTCCTTTTTATACATGTTTTATAATTTTTTACATGTTTGTAGGATCTTTTGATTCTGTCGATGCATATTGATTATTTTATAATGCTTCATTTTATAAATCTATAAACAGCAAAATGGTATAAAGAGATCTTTCTTCTATAATTGAAAAATAGCCAAAAATTGTATCAATGCTATACTTTAGTAGCCTCAATAACAATTTATATTTATAAATACTAGTTATAGCCAGAATATGTATAAGCATGCGTTTTATAATTAATTTCGTGCCAAATGCGTATAAAGTTTTAAAATTTGTTTTCATTTTATGTCCAATATATAATTTTAATGAATACATTCAATCTATTTATATACCTGGCTAAGTGTTTTAGCAATGCATATTTTTCTTTACTATTAAAATATAAAATAACGAATATTAAAATCACTTTAAAAACATTGCAAGTCTTTATGTTATTAATTTATCAAAAAACTATGTGGGTTTAAACATTTGTGTTTAAAAAGGTTTTTCTGAATTTTAATTTTAGCACCTGGTAATATTATTATTAATTACGCTTGCTTTTTATGTGTTATATTGTATATACGAACAATTTAATACTGAAGACTATTCTTCCTCCTACGATGTGACGGTAGCAATTAATTTCACAAGTCAGTTGGAAGTTTTAGTGTTGTTTTAGTAAACGGTGACTTATCATTTCATTATCTGACAGATATCATTAGTCAATCTATTAAGCTCTAAAGCACAAGGAGGGTTGATTGTGTAATCTATTTACCAAGCTGATGGGTGTGTAATGAGATAAATAAATTAACAACTTCACAGAATATCAAGGAAAACTACATTTCAAAACATGAAAAAAAATAATTTCTATAACTTAAACTAACAAAACTGAGATATCGATTCTAAATCTATTAGGTTTTTTAGTGTATATTTTAAAAAACTGTATTTTTTATTTTAATTAAAACTTTGATTGAATAAAAGTGCAAAGTAGACATATAAAAAATATTAAAATAAGATGCACTTCTTTCGTATATGGTTTTACTATAAAGCGTAAAAATGGAATGTCAGAGTTTTAATTTAAATTAAAAATTTTAAGTTGAATAAAATAATTCTATACTAATAAAAACATCAATTGATCAAAAACGAAATCAAAAGCTTACATACGACAACTCAATCAAAAAAGTCCCATACAAAAAAGAGTACATCAGATTCTACACCACCGCTTCGCCAGATATTTTACTTCATTTTTTTCGAATGCCACGATAACACGCGGAGACAAGGACACGACATGCGAGCATTGTTTTCCGAGCCGAGTCGGCGAGCCATCAATGTTTGCGAGCGAGTGATTTATGCTCCTGGGGTCAGTATTTCATACCTCGACCCGTGGGGTCCGGCGAGAGCCGACCCGCTTTCACACTCTCGTATTTTATGTAGAGGGCAATATTATATCGCCAAATTGAAAACAAGACGATTTCATAAAGTCGCATCGATCGCTTAGGGGAAATAGGTAGCTACAAGTATATCGTGACGTATCGTATATATTTTGTAAAAGGACGGGATTATAAAAATGAACAATGGGTATAATATTTTGTTTTGGATTTGACTATTTCAAATACAATACAGCTTGTTTTTATCATGCTTGCCATGAAAATAAATGAGTATTGATACAATAAACAGGAATACATGGATATGTGCTATATAAATTGAAGAAAAAAATCGTAATTGGAAGTCACAAAGCTGTTATAACACATTGATTGGTTTTTATTTTTGCTGAAAAAAATCTATCGAGTTTATATGATTTGATAAAATTTTTAATATAAAGCTTTCGAATAAAAAAAACATGAAATTTGATTAAGCTTTTTATTTTTTTCAGCGTAGTGTTTTATAAATTAACTATCTATGCTGATCAATTATATTTTTATTATCAATAAGACCATAAAGATAATACTTTTATTTGCCAGCACAACAGTATGATACATAAAAAAATATTATTTTGTTTTATCTCAGTTTGTTTGTAAAAAATCTACACATATTTGATGATATAAGCAAATTTGGTACACAAGGTAAATATTATGATATCGGTATCGTTTAATTTCGTTTTCATACATGTAGCGAGTTATTAAAATTATCAATTTATAAACTATTTTTTGTTCAATGAACACATTTTAAAAGTGACATTACTAACATGTACACCATAAAATTATAAATGTAAAACATTGTTTTAATTTATCATAAAATTCTCCGAACTTATACAAAATGGAATTCCAAAATCAGCATACGTCCCTCTGGGTTCATGAGAGTACCCAAGGAGGTGTTCCCGCCAGGTCGGGGGTCCTTCAGCGAACAATGCAACCACTTATTTGGCGTAACAGTTTCCATTGTGTCTCTAATAGCTTTTTTGGCTGAAGATGGAAAATTGGTTCTCCGTGAGCGATGGTCGATGCCAGCGAGAGTTCAAGTGCCCGCCATAAAGATGCTTTCTGCACCAGCCCGACCAGCCGCCATGCATTTCGTCCTTCCTCTTTTTGCCGGTTCGGTGGTCGTGAACGTCTCGTGAATAAACACTTTTTGAGTGATTGGAAATATTTTATAGTCCACGCGAGGTCGGTCTATTGATGGAATGGAAGCAATACTACTACCCAATCGAAATTCAACACGATCACGGTTACTAAGGCTCGTAAAATTTCAAAATATTACTGCCACTAAACATTTAAATATGTTTCATTCAGAATCAAATTGTTAGTTATCAAACTGAGACAGCGATATGTCATCAACAAAATTACGCAACACCATGACAAATAACATGAATCACCGAAGAATATCGTATAAAATATATATATTTTTTAATATTTGTTAAATGCTAATTAATAGTGCTAATGTTTGTTTTTAAAATAGAGAAAAGTTCATGCTCTTTGGTTGCAATCACAAAAGTTAATTTGTAACAATAAAAAATGCAATCATTGTGCGAATATTTTTTGCAAATATTTATTAATAACCAAAATAGTTATATTATAATAATGGAGAACGGAAAAAATATTAAACAAAGTATGACATTGAATATATTCTACCTTAAATAAAATAACACGAATTCATAATTGACAAAACGATATTACTCATTGTTCTCATTTAGCTTGTATTACTTTTTCAATATCATGTTCCGATATATAGAAGCTACAATATACACTAATTGTAGAAAGACAATTTACAGTCACACTTAAAATCCACAAAAACACGCATTTAATCAGTATTAGCAATTCATTGTAGTCGAATAAATTAATTTAAATAACATCGCATAAATTTGACGTGTGACTTTTAGCAATTCAATTAAACACAACAAACTATTAACTTTCCGTGTATATTAGCGCGGGCTTGTTCTACTCTCGAAGATTTTATGCAGATGAGTTGCTTTCAATCGGATCGTGTGCGGTGTTCGTGGCATTCATATTACCCGGATAATCCAGGCCCCGACGTACGGCCCGAGCAAATTAGCGGTCTGTGATCCCGCGGGTGGCGTTACATCAATAATATGAATGAGACGGGGCGCGTGATGGATGCGGAGTGCTTGTGTGTGGAACACTGCTGGGGTGACGCTTGCCACGGCACTGAATAATTTATTGTGTTTACTTGGCAGGCAACTAAATCTATCAGCGTGCGTGACATGTGACGTCACAATTGCTTCTTAAATCGATTCGAGTAGTTCAAGTGTCAGTGTTCTCGTTACTGAAAAGCTGCAAATGATGGCGTGTGTGCAGCGCTGTTGTACATCTCCATACCGCGCTGAGAGCTTTACGCCCATATTTAATATCACATAAAATGCAGCTGTCTCTGTGCGCTGCATTTATTCTATGTTGAGATTTTTTGCTTGTAAAAAAGTTTCAATTGCTGTTGCCTCTAATTTAAATAATACTTTTTGTTCATTGGTATTAAAAATTGATTTGAAATATTAAAACTTTAGAAAAAGTATTTCATGCATGATAAAGCTTGACTTTTAATAAATGAACCAAACATCGATATTACCCGCATGGGAGTGCTTCTTGTATCATATTGAGATATTCAAAAGCACTTAAATATTATTTTACATTTCAATTACTTTGTATGTAAGTATATGTAGTATGTACATATATGTGTACATGAAAAAAAATACGTTACTTTCTTTCTTTCTAGGAAAGGAAAAATTACATTTCCTAAAGAATTCTAGTTTTTTTATGTTTTTATTAAGATTGCACTTTAATGAATAAATAATCTGTCCAAAAGCCTTCGATTCACGGTGAGTTAACACTTCGAGGACGGCGCAGTGCAGCCTGACCAGTCGCATAACTCTGCAAGCGTATGCGCGAACGTTTTAATTATTCATTGCACAGAGATTGCTTGTGCGCAGGCCGCGGGACCTCAAATTACACGGATCAGATTTGCTATCTTAATTAATTACGAGATTCCACATGAATAGCGCCGAAAATGGAGTCTTAAACAACTACTTTATAAATCTCTCCGTGCACCTGAACTAACATGTTATTTTGTAAATTTCGTACATCGCACACGGCTGCAGCACACTACTAAAAAAATTCAAGGCATTTTATGAATATGCATTAATTATGAACAGATGCGGTTTTCAGATGCGAGTCTGGTAATTTTACAAGGGGCTTCAGTACGCTTCTTAGAGTCTGAACAATAAACATATAAACATAATAAACAGATAAAGACATAATTATTTGAATCGGTTTGGATACAGAACTAATTTTATAACTTCAATACTCAATGATGAACTCTTGGTGCATAGCGAATCCTTTTTGTAAGCCTTGAAATGTGAGGAATTCCGATCCGCATATAAGATTTTATAAATAATATATATGTATTCATATATATATATATATATGCACAAATTTTGGAGTTTAGGTAAACGTTTTTTTTCTTAAAGAGGTTTTCATGGCTATGATGCAAGTAAACACGCAATAGAAGCAAAAAGAAATTATGATTGGTAGACTAAAACGCGAGACAACATTTGAATAAGATATTTCAGTAATATTTATGTAAATAACCTCTTTAAATAAAAGTACGTGACACACGCTATGTTTTTTGAACAAACATTAAGCTGCACCGAGATATTATCCTTCCCTGTATTACCAGAAGTATTCTTGATTGTTAGGGTGTCCATGAAGCATAACTTTTTTATACAAATAAAAGGAAACAAAGCCTTCACTTTATAGTCAATACTGTATACTCAATTCACCGTGGAGAATAATTATTAGTTCGTTTGTGGATATCATTTTTTATTAAAAATTTAAAAAAAAATAATGCATAAACAACCACCACTAATAAATTTGTTTTTTTTTATCAAACAATAGTTGTCAGATATTTTTTATTGGTTGTACTTTGTAAATATAGCCAGAAAACATTCAACGTTATTACATATACTCTTTACACCAATTAAATATTATCTCTTAGGGTAGAAATATGCAACGGTTGATTACTCGGTCGATAACTTAGTTGTTAGTGATGAAATACTTTCTTCCTGGTCCTCTAAGATTGCAAGTTTCAAAAACGAATTTCTAAGCTTTATGGCAAAATGCACATAACACTGATAGTCTATCATTAGTATATTATTTCCAGAGAATAGAGACATTAACTCACCCTGCATCCATCTGCAATAAAATATCCAAACGCATCGATCATTGCGCTTTCCTCAACTCCGTACAAAGCCGTGGAGAATATTTACAATAAATGTTTCGAGATTCGACACTATGCTTAAACTAATTATTTTTTTACTTACAAAAAGAAATAAATTTGAATATTGTAACAAACATGTAATTTTTTTTAAATTTATACAATAATTTACACTGAAAGTTGTATTTTCAGTTGATTCAGTTTTTTTAATAAACCTTCTACGTTCGAACCCCGAGCTCTTTGATACGAATGGATGTTTTAATTACTATTTTTTTTTATACTTATATATTTGTGCACATGATAATAATCAGATAATACTGAGATAAATAAATATTTTGAAAATTCATGACAAATAAATTATTTTAAATAACCGAAAATCATTTTTTAACAATAAGTGGTATCGTTTAAAATAATTTATGATTTTGAATAAATGTTTGGTAACCTTAGCTCGATGTTTACTTGCCCTGGCTGTAACGACAGGTACTGGCACGGATTACTGTGCGTTGCCGCCGTTAAAATAACCATAACGATTTCGTTATTTACTCGCGACGTTGTCGACGTGAACAGATCAGGCGAGGGATTTAAAGCTCCCGTTAAACATACCGCCAGCTTTACTTTCAGATTAAAACGTTCCTGTAATAACTGACACTACATTTGCTCTCAATATTGCAAAAGCTGGCTGAGTGTTATCTGAAGTTTTACTACGGTGATGTTTCAATCTTGCATGTTCTCATAAATTATTAACAAATATGTAAATGCGGTATTATTGCTACTACCAAACGCAAACTTGAAGTAATTAAGGATAAATATAAATACCTGGTAATGAACTTTTCAAGCATAATGAGTCGCTATAATGATGCTGTTATTATCTTAATGGACGGTTTTACACTAACAACATTTCAAGTACCATAATATATATTCGTAATTTATTTTGAAAACTTACGCAAAATTTCGCTATTATTGTGTTTGATTATTAAGAAATTAAATTAATTAAAATACACACAAAAAAGACAATCGACACAGCAAACGTATTGCGAGAGACTTAATAGCTGGTCAAAAAAGTTGTCACGGAAGCAATGCGTGCTGTTGATTTTGACGAATAGTTAGTTGGTTTTGTTATAAACTAAAGGTTTTTTCTTGCATATGCGTTGTCGCATTAATTTCTAAAACGAATGAGGTTTTTGTATGATTAAGATCAACACCATTGTAAATGTTTATTGAGAACTCATCGCTGGATTAAGTTGTTGGCAGAGTATAATATTACATATATGTACTTAAAATATTAAGTAGACAAGCATCCACTTGATGAGATTGGATTTGATCATAACTAAATATCTGATTATACAGTTTATATTTTTTTCTGAATTTTATAGTACTTACTTTGTACATACATATTGTTCAATTTCTAAAACATAAAATTATTTCTTTCTTCAAGATCACTTCTAGGTTACAAGTCCATCTTTAACTCTATTTACTTTTATAAACGAATATACGGAAATCTATTTGTAGATTTCTATTTAGCTAGTTTTAGTAATATTTTCGATATATAGTCGTATATATATTCGTTTTTTTTTTTGATTTAAGCTTACCGTCGTAAACGAACATATTGTTTCATGTAAATATATATATATATATTAAGATTAATTAAATATAGCTAGTTATCGTCATCAATAAATAGCAAAACTGCAATTATTTTTATAAAACAGTGAGTGCTCAAAATCTATGTTTTTATTTTAGTGCTTAATTTTTTTTAAATATAATCAAACAAAACAATCGTTTGACAACAATGCCATTAAACTTTCAGATTGCATCAAGACAGCTGTCATCACTGCAAATCAAATGTGTATTAGTGGGGCTAGAATAATCAGTCGGGGGTTGGCGTGGGGGTGGGGATTACACAAGCGCCGGGCCCCGGGGATGACAATGCGCCGCTTCAGATCGTGAATCATTCAAAGTGAGTCAGCCCCGGCTCATAACGCATTTAATTATTCCCGTGTGCTCCTCTCTGCATGTGCACAGCGCCGTGCCAGGCGCGAGGGTGGGCATGCACTCTGGCTGGACTGGAATCCACACTAAACCGAAATTACTAGAATTCCCTATTAACAAGACAAAAGTTTTTTCTATGTTATCTCTTATGACATATTTCAACGTGTAAAAAAAATAAGATAGTAACGTAAAAATTGTGACAATTCGAGAAAATGTTTTTTTTACATCATAGCGAGTATAAAGTTAGTTATCAAATTAAGCTCATGGTAATAGGTCAATCGATAAAAAAATAGAATAATTGTTAATAAACTAATTGAACATAGATAAATGTTATCAATTCTCATTAAAAAAATATAGTACATATTTAGAAGTTTTACTAATTAGCTAATTGTGAGTATCATCAATATATTATATTTAACCCACATAACAAGGTGTTTAAATAGAAGTAGAATAAATAATTATACTATTGCTTAATGACATATTATTATTTGGTACTAAAGTGTTAATAAATACGAATACTCTTTAAAAATAATTTTATAAAACACCATTTCAAATCTAACTATCAATTTTTGGTGCATTTCTTGGAAACTCTTTAGCCACCCGAGCTCCTCTACGGAGAAAACCTTATTAAGGCAAAGTTTGCTGGTTTGAAAAAGTACTAATTCACCTGCAAAAATATAAAAAAAAAAATCAAAAGAAAAGTATACAATACCCAGTCTCCACTTATAGTGTGATGCAATGAATGCTGAAAGCTGAATTTCCGATACGCACGGCGTGTCGATAATCAACCCCTGCACTAAATCAAACCCCTTAATCACATCTAACTATAGGATAGAATTGTTTCGATAAAATGATTCCCGTGCTTCGTTACGAGATATCGGTCACACAGCATTTCACGGCGCATTCGGCGGCGCTTTGAGCCCGTCCGCCGGGGAGGGATTTGCATGGAGGCTCTGCCCGCATCTCAGACCTCGCCGTCATCTGTCAGGGACACGGCCACATCGGTTGCAAGGATCAGAGACTTTTTAATGAGACCAACAAATCTGCGAGCATACTAATGATGGGTGTAATTGGACATTTAAAATCCAAAACCCTCTTTCAAAACCAACTCGATCAGGTTGGTGACCATCTTACTTTAGTATGGCATGACTCTTGCAAATATCTGAAATCTTAAAAACAATCTCTTAAAACCTAGAGATTGATTTTTATTTTAAAACCTTCAATAAATTACCATAGTGTCCGCAAAAACTCTCACCTACACAAACAGCAAATCAAGCAGTGCAAATTCAATACGAAGCTTCTACGGGTATTATTCTATTAGACATGCCAATGTAGACAGGAAATTTGCACACTTAGTAGAGACAGCATACAACTATGTAAAGTAAATCAATCTATTGCATTATATTGATTTAACGACTGAGTCTATAGAAGCCAACTAGCGTTATTGCTTGTAAAGATGAGAAGGCAGCGTAAGCTCGCGAGCTTCCAGGAAAAGCACTATCCAGCATTTCTGTTGCCACGTCGATACTCGACAAAACCATGAACAGTATGGCACCTGGCAGATAAAATAGATGATAAATTGTGAAATATTTTCAGCTGTTCCGGTGAAATAATTTACATCTATGTGGCAAAGTGATAGCTGCAGAAACATTAAAACACTTTTACTGCAACAAGAAATCAACTCGAAATTGCTACAAAATTTGCAAGCCGGAAAATATGAAGGAGTTCTTAGTTATATTTGCAAGATAATTAAAATAATTTTCACTATGCGCACATTTAGAAGAATTTAGTTGATATATTACCAACTATTAAAAAAAAAGCTATTACTCAAAATATAACAACTTTTATACTACCGACATGAATTTGCATATCTGATGATAACTGTTTATAGATATTAAAATGTATAGTTGTATAAAATGAAATACTTTCAAAGCTTATTTTTACAATAATTTTATATCTTTTATTTTTTTATGGTTTTTATGCAGAAGTAGTGAAGTTACTGTTGTTGCAAGTTTCTGAAAATGCAAATAGTAAAAAACTATAAGGGAGATCCTAATATTGCATCTACAATTAAAGAAAAACCAAGGAGAGTTTAAACTAATATTCGCTTACTTACGTTTATTCTGTGTACATTACACTACCTTGTTGATTACTTAAAGTTTTTCGATAATGCAATTTAAAAAGTCGTTTGAAAAAATTAACAAGCACTTCATTCGGCAGTTGACGCTGTGAAGCTATAAATGCAGAAAAATGTATATCTTGTAATTATACATTAAAAACTAGCGTGAAGAATCTTAATGATATTATGGTGTTGAAAATTTATCTCATTAAATTGGTATCAATTAAAAATAATAATTTTTGAAGATTATTTAGTTATGTGTAATTTAAATAACACGATAAAGACAAGTTTATTTTTATAAGTAAAATAACTGAAAAGTTGTAAAAGTACGCGTATTATAATATTATAAATGTCATATTAATACCTCGCTCTTAAAAGCGCTCTGGCATATAATGGACCCTTTGTGAAGGAATAATTTAATATTTCTCACATGGTGGCTCGCCCAAGGAGTACAAGGCATTTTCTACAATATCCGCAGCAACCTTGCGAGTCGGTAAGTTAATTCTTGGAACATTAATATTTAGTTTTGAACTTTGAAGGGAGTTATTTTACTCAGTCATGCATATTAAAAATTAATGAGGAAGGGTGCCTTCTCAACATATTAAGTGCCTAAAACTTATTAAATCTGATACGATTAAATCTTTTTCAGGCATTCCTGAAGGTGCACTTTAGTAATAACAAAGCATGAACGTTTCAAGTTAAAAATATTGTTCCCTATTGTTGACATTATAATTTGATATACTTGCTTTTATAGTGTATTGGGATTTAATTTTCAATATTCAAATACTATATATCACCCACAAAAGTTAGGATATTTTCACACTATTATCACACACACTTGTATTAAATCGCTCATTCTCTAATATTATTTAGTTGAGTTGTTTGGAATTTGAGTTTTTTATTGCGATGGCGATAATAAGTCAATATTTGGGAAAGGTGACAATTACTTTACCAAAACCTTTAAAACGATTACTTATGATCTCGATTTCAAATTTATTTAAAGCAAATTATCTCTGTTCTTAAATTCATAATTTGGCTTATTTATCATAAATATTTTAAAACTATATTGAATACACTGAATTTTTAAAATAATATTAGAATTTCTAATCATTTCTGAAGAAATGAGTATTCATTGAAAAATTTTCAAGGTATCTTACCTTTGACAGCAGCATTAACTCTATCCAGATGGTATAGCGACAAGGGCACCGGGTCCACCACTAGCCTCAGATTCCCGGGTCGAGGTCGATGCTCCTCCATATGCGCCATTTCTTCATCATCAGATCTGTCATCTTCGTCGCGTTCAGCCAAAAATATCGCTGAGTACCGAACCCTCGGAGACGGCTCACAATTCTCTCCTTCGGGTCTATCTCTCGCGACATACACAGTGGCGCCATTAAAGTTCTTCTTGGTGTTTGCTTCAAAATGAACATCGTGATTCAATTCATTTATATCGCCTTTTAACACACGCCGAATGAATATCTTGTAAATGTGTCGATCTTTCTTGTTTCCCAGGTAGATACCGCGCGGGGAATGAGTCAAACTCAATACTTTTCCAGTAAAGATGAATTTAGATGCTTCGATTGTCGCTAATAGAATTTCTGTGTTGTCTATTATGGTTGTGTTGAATGGACACATCGGGAACGACAGGTTGTGGGGTCTAAACGAGAAGTTTCTGGAGTTTCTCTTGCGTACGCGGCCTTTGATATGCGTTCGCTCATTTTGGTGAAGATCCCCAAGAGACAGACATCCGAGGAACAGTATCAATATGCCCCACAAGTGAATTGTCTTCATTTTGAATTTAAATGTCACGCCAACACCATCTATAAATACAAATTGTCACATGTAAAATACACGAACGTATTATATTGTGCCAAATTATAATTTACGATGACTTTTATATTTCACGGTATTTTTTACTTTGTTAATGTCAATCACACGTTGTAAATGTCCGATACCACTCAATTACACTGATATTTTTGGTCTTGTTCACCGATATATAAAAAATACACATAGTGACATTAGAAAGCAACTGACTCAACGGTCGTGACGATCAAACTGAAAAGAAACTAAACATTTCGTCATCGGCGATAATTTTATTGTCACAATTAACACGAGTATCACTAGTGCGTCTGGGCTAATGAGTGCAAGAGATGCAAGTTCTCCCTACTCGCTCCCTCGATCCACAGGTGTCCCCGCGCACACAAAATGTAAACAACTATTTCGTTCTATCGAGGGTAACAATTCTATATCTTCAATTCGGGCATGTATAGTACATATTAGTCACTGGGGATGACGCATCGTATTTCACAACAGTATTTGATATTTCTTCCAATAACTGCACGTTACAGGATCGCGTTCGAGTTCGTTCGCACTTTACAAAGTCGTTTGCAGCGTATCCAACGCAAAAATTTGCACCATTCAAAGCAGTGGAATTTAAACGCGTCTAGGCCTCGTTTTCAATATACGCAGGCTTTAATATTTCCACAACATGCAAATGAGGTTGTCAACATCCACGCCTGGTGTGGAGCTCTCGCCGACACGGAGCGAGGCACGTTCCGTGGACACTAGACACTGCGCGACTCGGGGACTGTAAACACGCCCGGCTCGCTGAGGTCACCTGCCAGGGACGCATGCAGGCCACGCGGAGGCTGGAGCGGTACTGAAGCCGCGGTGAGTGCCGCCGAAGAGTGGCCGCGCCGGCCGATGAACACGCGCGGCCCTCGGCTATCCCGGACCCTACTCCGGCTGCGCTCCTAATCGTCCCCGATCTCATCGACAAGGACGCAGGTATTTATTATATATTTTGTAAACATTGAAGATAACAATAGAAAAGGAAACCACCCAGAGTAGATTAAACGTTCATCATTCATCTTAATTCCTGGATCATTAAATAAGTCTTTTGTATAACGATACTCATTTATATTACTTTACATTGAGATTGATTTTTTATAGCATTAAGAAAAAATATAAAGATATATTTAGTTTTATATTTTTTTAAAACACTAAATATTTACGATTAAATTAATTTATTTGTGACTCACCGAAAGATTTCGTGATATTTTTCGTAGAAATTATATCAAGTCACTTCGTATAGTATTTGTCTCAGCAACATCCCACACGCAGTGTGAATAACATATATTTTATGTCATAGATTATGAATAGTTATTAACTTATTAGACAGCCTGACATTATTTGCGTATAATTTGTATTTAATTGGCCAATTATTTTTAAGTTCACACTGTACAATGAAATACGGATAACTATGTCATTACAAAAACTTCCTTATTCGTAAACGAATAATTGGGATGCATAATACATTATACTAAAATATTATTAAACACCTCCAAAATAATGTAACGATGTGTCAAACATCTTGACAGACTAACACACCAAAACTAGTCATTCAGTCACAATACGCTACAATACCAAACAGATGTCCCTTCGTCACTTCTCCTCTTGCCTTCTTGGGTGTGAGCATCATCTCGCGCCGCGAGCAATGCGAGTACCCCGGGTTCAAGTGGAACTCTCCAGTCCAGGCTCTGGTCTCCTTAGCATTCATGGCTGAAGATCTCCGCGGCAGGAATCGTGACCGACCAATCGCCTACTGCAGACCGACCCTGATTAGTCCGGGGCCCAAGCGTTCCCTTTATCTACGCGTTTTACTAAATATATTTGCCTAATAGACAGAATCCCAGCCCGGTCTGATTTTATTAGATCATTATGTGGGCTCTGAGCAAATGGTTCAGTATTTATATGGCGTCGTATAATTGGCTGGTTATTGGTCGCTATCTCGAGAAACATAGCGGGTATTTGAATTGAATCGAAAAGCTATTTACAGTAAATTGGCTTAATGTCCACGCGTATTGCAGGTTTTATTTCCATTTACAAAAGGTAAAATAAACTAACTATTAGTGTTTTATTAAATAAATCACTATTTTTAATAAATAAAATTAATGTGAAATACTTGATTTTAAAAACATCCCAACGATATTTAAAAGCTTCAACTCCAGTCCTAAATAATAAATAATTGGTTGTAGACTGTTTATAGTGACAGTTTATGTGTCAATGCAAAACGTTTTATCTGAGCAACGAAAATTAAAAAATCGATTAATAATAGAAAACCGCCAGACCGCAGCCGATAAAATAAATGAATTAAGCAGTTTCGATGCGAGTCGCGGCCCCGCGGTTCAGCCGCCCTGGAGTCCACCCACGCAGAAGAGTCGCGCCAGCCGCCGCAGCTGGAGTGGCTGGCGGGGCTGGCGGGCTGGTGGGGCGCCCAACCCGCGGAGTGCGAGCCCAGTGGCCCGCGTGGTGCAGGGGACGTGCGTGGGCCGCGCCCGTCACGTGCCGCTGTCCCGGCGCTCGCGGAGCGTTGATTATTTCTACAATCAACAGCCAGCGAGCGACGCCAATGAGGTTATTTAAATAATAGAAAAGAGATTAGCCAGTTTCCTTATATGAACAATGAGCTTAACTCACAACACACGAGCGTTCTCTATTGTTGATTTGGTATAGGCTACGAGAATTGCGTCCGCTATTTAAACCCGTAAATATTTGAGTATTTATTTAAATATAAAAAAATAATGATATCGTATCACAAATCCACATTACATCAAAATTTGTAAAAAAAATCAAGTTGAAAATTAACTTTTCGTTTTATTTATTTGAATCATATTGATCTAATTAATAACCACAACAACTTTTACAGATGTGTACCTCATTCACATTTTTCCTCGTTAATATTATTTTTGTTTTATTTTTGCGTTCATTCTTCTACATTATTTATTCCGGCAGACGGCGCCATCGCCGGTTATGGGAGCTTTGTACATTTTAAATTTAATAGTGTTTGATGACGGCAAGCATAAATAATATTTATAAAGCATCAATTTTATTCACTTATTTATATTTCAAATAAAACATGTCGCTAGTGAGGTTATAGCTTTAAAAAGAGTAACTTGATTGGGCTGGAAGTTTAGTTATAAAACTATGATCTGCATGGGTTGATGCGCTGAACGACTAAATAGGTTCTATGGTGTGTAACCTTGATAAGATTATATCAAAACCAATCTTAAGATTGGTTGTTATGTGATGTTTTTTTTAATATACTTAAAAAATTCTCCAAGGTTTCTCGAATCGAGTATAAATATCAATCACTTCACTATCACTGTCACGATCATACAAAAAATTGTTTTTAATATACCCGCTATCCTTGTGATGAAACTCTTTTTACTTTATTAAAATGTAAATTGAACTACACTCGTCTATACGTAATGGATAAACATTTAGTGTTGTGTTCGTCACAATTATAATGAGCAATTTTTTTACATTCCTTAGAACTGTACAATAGACCAACACAAAATATTATAGAAAAAATATGTATCACATTTCGCAGAAATAAGTTAATTCGTAATAATGAAATAGTCATGTTATGGATATTTCTGCCCACATTATTTTTTGAGAAATTTAAGGATGTGGTTTCGGCGAATCTTTGCGATATCTCACATTCACAATAAGGTAATATTATTCTACCTACATATATAGCATTCACAATGGACTACCCAAGAAGATTTTTTTATGCACGTGGTTATTTTGCGGTTGCAAATCGAGAAAAATCAAATAATAATAAATTGATGTCAGATCCTCTCACGTCGGCAGATGTATCAAAAGACCCTGTAATTTTAAAATTCCAATAATTAGAGATTCATTCACACTTTTAGAAGTTATGTAAAGAGAAACGCAACATAAATTTATTTAAATCACAATACATAAACCGCTTTTTGAAAATTATTTGATAATAATAATTTTATTTGTAATTGGCATTTCACGACAAAGTCCTTGTTTTTTTTTTTTAAATTTCAATTTATATGAAATCAAACATTAACATGCGTGCTAAAACTTTATTAATATTATGAGTAAAATATGTTATGTATAATGTTAATTAACTTGTCAAATATATTCCGGTTTTTCTGACATTTAATTTTATCGTAATTACCTCCGCCATAGCAAATTATATCCTAATTGACAACAAATGTTCAGATTTCTATGTCTTTTAGATTACAAAATGATTATTGAACGGCTAATTCCCCCGTTTGAACTGCTTTATCCTGTGATAAGTATAAAACGTACCCACATTTATACAGAAATTATTAAATCACAATTATCGATTTTCTGTCATAGCTTGGGTGCTTTTGAAATCTAAATGGATTTGACCAAATCCTGTTCTGCGGCGTAACGTATGAGGTAAAGTGTTCTCCATCGACATGATTTATTTTGACAGAGAACCACTCAAATTTATCCTTAACAGCATTAACTAAATTAATACATAACCTAGAACTTTTGATGAAATATAATAATTTACTCTTCATAATTATAATTACTACTCGTAAAAAAGTTAATGTAGATATTTAAATTAGGGATATGACGCCTAGAGGCGAAGTTGCCATTTATCCGACCAAGATTTCTTTCGCATGGATAATAATATTTAAATATAATTTAAATCAAAATTTAATTTAATGTAAGCCTTTGGCAAGTTACATATATTAATAAACAGTTTATTGATAAGTGACAGTGTTTAAATAATTTAATTTAATTTACTTACATAATTAATTGATTTTATAAATGACATGATTAATTTAATATAAAATTCAATTTTGTGTGTAGGATGGAGACTTTACAATCTATGGCTTCTTGACTTATTTGTTGTTCGGCAAAAAGTAAAAGACACTATTTCAAACAGGTTAATATTAAAACCTCATGTATTTTCAGTCTATACGAAGAATCATTGAAATAACATCCTATGGGATGTTTCATTCTGATTGTAGACCTGTCATCGATTCTAACAACCTCATCCATTTAATATAATACAAATATTACTAATATAATTCAAACTTTATTTCAAACACTTTTACTGAAAATTTTCCTCGGCTTATTCTAGCTTGAATAAAACTATATTAATGTTATTAAATCGTGTTTGAAAACATATCACAAAAATCTTCTTCTTCTGATGCCTCTTTTCATATGAGGTTGGTGACCCTTTCATCGAACATATCTCTATCCTGGGCCAGTCTTATCAATTCAGCCGTACTTTCGATATCCAGCCACAGACGCAAATTCCGCATCCACGTAAACTTCCTCCCTATAATGCCCCTTTTTCCTTCGGTTTTTCCTTGGACAATCGGCTGAATTTACTATTACGAAAAATGTGACCAAAATAGGAGACCTTCCGCTTCTTTACCAACATCGTGAAAGACTCTCATTTGTGACGCGGACAGCCTATGATATTTTAAGGATTCTCACATTTTTTCCGCCTCTATTCTTCACATAGTAGCTGTCTTGAATGTCGAAGCTTCAACTATATAAAAGAGAACTGAGACGACATAACACTTGGTGAATCTCTAGCGAGATTTTAGTGTTATATCTCTTGAGCATAGTATTTTCTTCCAAAAAAAAGTATTATTTTATTTAAATACAGTTTTTTCAACTTACAGGAATCAACGGCCAACGTCATTCACGTTGCAAACAAAGTTGCTCCGAGGCGAAGCCCAACTCTTCAACTGTAATATTTAACGATAATAATATTAAAATACGCAGTCCATTACTTCTTTGCAATGCAAAAAAGTGTTGTGACACGCTGCGGAATATTAAAATCAATGTCACTCCTGTCAATTGAGAATCTCGTTTGCAGCGGCAGAAGCGCAGCCGGCGGAGTCGCCCGCGAGGAGTCCGAGATCTCTCGCTCGAGGCCCGAGACACGCGTGGGCTCCGAGAACTGCGCCGGGCGAGCCGCGACGCGAGTGGGACTCCCGGGCTGCAGGCCCGGGACCTTCGATTGATAATTCACGTGAAAAAACATCGCCATTACTCAATGTCCGTGATTTAGGCATTAAAACTAAAGGCTTTGCTCTTATCTTATCAATAAGTAATCAATATTTTTGACAGAGAGCACTTGTTGGAATTCAGTTTTAATATCTTAAATAAATTACTGGAGTGATTTTTCAACGTATTAATTTTTATTGGTGACCGGTTTCGCTAACCTTTCACGTTGGCATTATCAAACTGAGTGAGGATTTTTCAAATAACAAGGAGATGTATTGGTTGTAAGAAAGAGAGAGGTGCAATGATTGTCAGGTGGAAGGTAAAGTTAGCGTGTCTAGCGTGCAATCTTCGTTCCAGATTAGAAGAGCGCCAGCAGCGTAAATGTCACCATTTGGATAACATCATCTTTTTGATATAATTTTCCATTTTGTACTTTTATAATCAATAATAAAAAAATACTTGATTACGAGTAGTATTAGTTTTACTGAACTAACAAATACCCGATGATCTGTTTGGACACACTGTACTTTCGGTACAAAATGGCACAAAACTTTTGCTTATGCTACAAATCACATACACAAATATAAAAGAATTTGTTTTGTATAAAAGCGTTAATAAAAATAGGTATACTATAGTATATCTTCCATTTGTCAAGTATGCTAAACTAACACTACTCTCAAATAATACCTTACCACCTGAAAATCATTACATCTCTCTTTCTCGAACAAGAAATACAAGCCCTTTGACAATTGTTCACTAAATTGCATGTTATTTAAAAAATCCTCACTCAGTTTAATAATGCCAGTGTGAAAGGTTGGCGAAACCGGTCACCACTAAAAATTAACACGTGGAAGAATCACTCAAGTATTTTATTTAAAATATAACCTTATTACCTTAGACACTACTGAAATGTGAGCTAGTCAATAGTAGTTCAAAAAATCAACTGATTCGCTAATTTCAATTAGGTAGTCGGTTACGCTGAATATTAAAATAAAAAAATGTGGGTCGTGGGGCGTTATGTTGCCTGATGCCTCTCTGGCGGCGACGAGTTGCGAGCAAAAGATGAAATAAGAAGTGCGGCAGCAAGTGCCGCCTCGCCGCGGGCAGGTCGCCCTCGGGAACCGCGCGACATGTGGAGATATGGCCAGGTATTTGTAAGGTGATTTCTGCGTTTACATAATAATATCACTGGATATGCACGGGACGCCCACACGGATAATTTAATTATTATTTAAACATTTCGAGAGAGACAAATATATGTTGCGTATTAAATTTCTCGTGCTCGGGTACGCGAAGACACGATATTTATCTATAAACATTACACTATCAACAAAAATCAATGAAATTTATTATACGGACTTTTGATATCATTTGATACTAGTCTGGTGTTTTTATCTTTGTTTATTTGCTCAGCTTTTACAGTAACCACTGATAAAAGAGACATCGCTCGTAGTTCGATCCCGTTAACTTGTAAAATTTCTCTTACTTTTTTAAATATTAATTTGATATTATACATCTACAGATAAAACATCCCTTAGCCCATCTTGCAAAGTAATAATTTAATCAGTTAACCATTCGCCGCGGCTACCTGTATTTCTTTTCATGGAAGCATAGTAATTATATTGTAAAGTATTGCTAAGTCCTCAGTCCATATTGTTGAATTATCAATTTGTTCCCCTTATTCGTTTCAAATTTAAATTAATTAAATCCCGACATGCGCTATTTATGAAGATTGTATTTATTTCCCGTCCCTCCCGGCTGTGGGGAGCCTTTGTGCTAGACTGGCAAGATCCGCCACCGTCTTTGAATTAAACGAATCGTGCATCATCTACTCTGGTTATAAGATTCTCCCTTGCATTTGTCCGTTTACCGATATTTAAATTAAATGGAAATATTTTTGTACTATCTTCACCGCCAAGTGCAGCCGGGAAAAAAAAAAAAAAGTTTTCTTGTATAAATTTCATAATCGTCTTAATATAATGATTGCCTTGTACAGCTTCTAAGCATTTACTTTATCATTATTATACGGAAAAAAAAATTTAAAAATTGGTGAACGTCTGGATCAAAAACCTACAATGGTAAGATCATACTTTTGAAACTTTGCTATATAATAAAGTAATTGTCTTTTCGTAAGTAAATACCTTGATTTTAGCTGATTTTAAACTTCATAATCATTCATAACAAAACTTTTGTGAGCGATATAAACTTTAAATAAATTTCCATAATCATAGTGTTATTATTTTTAGATTATTCAATTATAAATACTGCATCTTATTTGTAGTTTCTCAAAAATCGATTACAATACAATTATTTGTGATGTTGAACAAATTAGCGTCTTGCATTATAAGCAAGCCCTTCATAATAATAACATGGAGCGAAACATAATGACTTAATTCAAAAATTATCTTTTGGAAACATGATACGATGTTTACTCGAAGTTATAATTTTTAATAAAAAGAAAATCTTATTACACAAAAAATACACAGAGATCATTGTAAATTCCAGCATGCATATATTTACATGCATAGAAAACACTAACCTCCATAAATTATATTTACATGTCACAAAAATCTTCTAAAACCAATAAAGACATTCTATCAAACGGTAACCGTAGGGCCTTTGTTGACCATATGGTACGAAAAGCAAACTAAATGTTTGGAGGGCCTTCAATATTTGGAATACTTTGAATAAATTACAATAATTATTTATTTTCGCGCTACATACGGTGCTAGCACCCAGAGAGAAATTTGAGACTCCATAAAAGGCAACCGCAATACATAAAAAGGGTAACTGGGAATGTGTTGAAGTTATTTATCTCACAGCCGTTTGGTTTTTCGTTACATATTGGGACAAAAAAAGCCATTATTTTTTGGGTAGCCGATCGTATACATACAATACTCACATATAATTTATTTGAATAATAATAAATGAAACGACTTTACAAACACATCAAGTATACATCAAGTAAACATAAATAATCAACTATATCCCCGTCTTTTGCATTACGGACTCTAATGCCCCCGAGTTACAAATTTTAGGTATCATATTTATAACATTGAACGGAGTAACTTTTTATTTGAGAGCATGTCATGGAAGTGGTGGCAATAAAAACTTTCAATCTGCAATTCTCGGTAATGCATTTATCAATGCACTGAAATGCCCGCTGCTTGACAAGGGTTCTATTGGAATAAGATTATCGTTAAGTCATTTAAAATTTATTCGATGGTATTATTTGGATCAACTTCTGTCTGGAGTATGCTTTAATAAATTTTACGTTTGATTGTTATATTCTCCCTAATACTTCGATCTGCAATAAAAGCAAAAAAAAATTGTAGCTTTAATTTTAAGTATGCAAATTTCTCTGGAATAATAAACACTGTCTAAATTGCTTTCCAGTCGCCATCTCTCTTACCTGTCTTCGAACTTGTAAGAGGTTTTTTTCTCGTGGCATCTCTATAAATTTGTTTTCTCAGCTGTATGTTTAGTGAAGTTTAAAAAGAAGACACCTTTCGACGACTGAAATATAACACCACGAACTTCTGTTATTTATATTGAACTAACTTTTGAAAAAAATTCGAGATAGGATTTACTAATATTAGATATAGTACAAATATAATTCAGACAAATATGATTTTATAGAAATATGAAAAATGCGAGAATATAGGGCTGTCACTTCCATTAAAACATTGAACGATTTTTCATTCCTGTGCTCATGTATTCACTATTAGAAAGCTTAGTCAAGTTCAAAATTAAGCCTTAAATAAACTTGTTTGCTTTGATAGTTGAAACTTTCGGACTATAATGATTTTTTTTTATGTGCCATAGATTAAGTTTAATCATTACCTTAAACAGATACTATTTTGGGAGGACAATAAGTATTATTATAAACCGACGAATTCAGCGTATATTATACACTTTAAAATTATGTTGATAAATTTCACACTTACAAAGTTTGTATTTACATTTATCAACTCATATAAATTTTAATAAAGCATTAACTGAAGTTAACTAGAACATTTGTCACCACTTAATGAACATAATTGAAAAATGTAGAATGTTCTTACACCGTCCAGTAAGAGTTTGTCCAAAATACTTTCATATCAATAAAAACTATTTTTTTAATGTTTCGTGCTATGAAATCTCAGAACCTTGCTTTAAAATCTATCCGTATCTTTACTACTCACATCTCACTTTTTCATTTCTATGATTCATATCAATCATCTCTCCATACAAGGTTTTTCCATCATAAGTCATTACAGTCGTAACCATAAAATGTCACAGTTAAGTGTTAATATCAAGATAATATAAACTCTCATTACTCAACCAAAGTCTACAATCTGCATTAACCAAAGCAATTTTCAACCATAAACGTATAAATTCCTTCATCAAGAAGTTTACTTGAACCCTTAGTCGGCGTGCGCATTTCCACCGGTTATTTTACTCTTATCAATTCCACTTGAAATTATACACGAACCGTATTTCTCTCTCTTTTAAACCCTCGAAGTTATGGATTTCCGGACTCCACACTATTGAAATCCCATTTAAGGGCTCGAATATACATATTATTTTAACATACAAGTTTTAGAAAAGCGAAATGCGTTTATTTGAGAAAGTTTATTTTAAACTGAATATATTTCATATCAAAGTTTTTCACAAACGCACACCTGGTGGCTTCGATAAAAAGTTTTATAAAACTTTTAAATAGATTCTGAAGTTTATCAGGAGCTTTATTTAAATTCTTAAAAGTGAATTTCATCACATGATTTTTGCTTATTGCTCCAATTTTTTTTAATTACAAACGAAGAAAAATTCAGCGAAACAGCAATAAGAAGTATATTTTCTAATTATTATTAATATGCACGTCCTTGCAATTAGTCGGGCACATTTGTGTAAAAGCTTTCCCGTAATAACTTTCTTTTTAATATCATGCTAAGAAAATGAGAAACCTAACAAAGAAAACGGTAAAAATATATGTATCTTGAAAAGTAAATAAACTAAATTTTATATTTTAACATTATTATTATTCTTTGAACATAAATAATTTTAAAAAATATGTATAGTATAATTTTCTTACAATATTCTATATTCATTTTAAAAAAATAGATTACGTTTTGGTAAAACTTATCAACTTATCAATAATCTTAGGTCTTTTTATAAAAATACTTGGTTAATAAAATAGGTATTTTCTTTTTTTACATATTGTAAGTATGTTTGCTCTCGCTGAAAGATGAGCTCTAAAAATAAGGACTTACAGACTAAGTAAGTCTCATAATGAATTTTACAAATACAAATCATTAAAAAAACTATTGCTTCCAAAAACATTTTTTTTTTAATGATTTTGATGTTTTTAAGATGCATATATATAAAATGAAATACAATTGGTTCTTTTAAAGATATAAAACTCTCGAAAAAAATTACAATACTTCCTTTCGTAGCCTATAAGTATAGTTTAAATGGTGTTAATATAACTCTCAGATAAACGGTCATTATTCATGGGCTAAAGAGAAGATTGCAGTCCGGCGGATAGGCGGGCGGCTTTGTTTTGAGACGCCTACGCCGCGGTCTTTCAGAAAAATATGGTTGTCATGAAAACGTGTTCTTCTTGAAGAGCAAAACTCCGAGTTGATAAATTAAGTTGACTCGTTCTGTACGTCGGGATGCAATAGCATAAAAGCAGCATAATTTAGGGAGATTAGAGGAATATCTAATATGAAAAGTACAGATTTCCAAGCAGAACCTCACGACAAAGGATTGACTGGTCGTATATTGTACTATTAATATTGTAAAGATACAATAGTAAATGAAATACAAAGATATATTTTATCTCTTTATCTATTGCGTATTGCTTGTGTGCAAACGGTTAAATCTTTTGGGAATTTAATAAATAACGGATTATTAATACAATTTATTTTAAAAATACTTTCTTTCTAGAGGGCTTATAAAAAAACACATTTAAGTATGTACTGTTTATAATACGCTTACAAAAAATAAATTTTATAATTTAAATAATTATTAATATATTAATAATACTAAAAAAATCAATGCCTGCCGTGTCGTTAGTAACCATTGATAGTTCGTGATAATATTACACCTATTATTGTCTAACTAGCACCCCAGTGACAATATCCACCAGCACACCACGTGCAGTCAAATACTCAACTCGCTTTACAATCATGCAAACCACGCCAGTAACTATTGTGCAACTCAAACACCAGTAGCAACCACCATCATCAGCACAACTAATGTATATATATATATATATATATATATATATATATATATATATATATATATATATATATATATATATATATATATATATATGTTAGTGGAATGAAAAAATCTGATGACTGTGCCATATCACAATTACAGGACATTTGATATAGAAGAATAGTGACATAAATTAAAACAAGGGAATACAAACAGAGGTGGTTTTATTAATGTTCCCTTTTGTTATCGCCGCTGAAGCCTTGCTCATACAACGTGTTGTTGAGGCGTCGAGGCCCTAGCCCGGAGTAAAGACGACGGTAATGCAGTGCGACTTGCTCGTGCGTTGCAGTTGAAATTGCTACGTGAAAATATGATAACTGCCAGTGATTAAGGGCTGTTAAAATACAACATTTTTAATTTAACTAATTTATAATTTAAATTTTTTGTTAAATTTATAAACTTTTCCAACCATTGAGCAACAACATTTATTACATTTAATGATAAACAAGCTATGATTTAATACTAAAAAATATAAAGATCGTATGATATAAGAAAATAAACAGCATTATTATTTTTAAAAAAAATAAACTTTCCTTTATGTCTTTTATATCGTTTCGTTTTGTAAAAATATATATTTTCAAAATTAAACTTTTTATCCTTATCTTTTAAATTTAAATAAATACATTTTTACACATTAGCTGGCAAGCAACGTACGCTAGATATTTATTCAAAATAATATATGTTTAATCGTTTTGTATGTGTTTGATCAAAAAATTGGCAAAACTTGATAATATTACAGTCATATGAAAGAGCATTTTTTTTATTTTAACTAATATACTTTCAAAACTAATGATTTCATATTTTCTTGAAAATTTCACTTCATTCTCATTTGAAAGGCATCTGTTCAAAATATTAATAAAAATATATAATCAGAACTGCCAATAATTTGCTCCAAAAAGTACACTAATCTTTGTTTTGCTTATGTTTATACATATTGCATACACGATAAATATTTAAAAAAATAAAAGTTTTAAGCGAATGTTGCGTATAAAAATAGTTGGCCAAATACAGACAATACCACACTTAAAACATCACATTTAACAAAATTTATCTTTTAGTTGCCTATAAACGACAGACTATTTATCAATAAATAGCTAATTAAAAAAAACTAGTAGGATGGTAAACATACATTTACATTATTATATATTTTAATTTTACAAGGTGGCTTGGTTCAATCAAGTGATGTAAATTAAATAAACGTTTTCCATACCCAAAAGAGTCATGGTCATGTTTGATCTTAGAATAAATTATTTTTTTTAATGCAATGTGTTAAAATATATATTTCTTTTATTCAACACCAAGCTCTGGAAATGGATATTTGAGTATTTTTAGGGTTAAAAAAACAATGTTTCAGATCTTTTTTCTAACCTGTTCACATTACACCACATCTGACAGTAAAACGTTAGCAAGGAATGAGTTATGGTTGCGGTTCTACCTGCTCCAGATTAATGGTTTTAATATGCCCCGGGATATTAAACTGTACTTAGTAAGCCCCTGTCAGAACGAATAAACAATAGTTCTCAGATTTCTAGATTGTATTTAATATGTCTTATACAAACACAAAAAAATGTATTTCTCGAAACTAATTAAACCCTTTTGCCTATAGCATTTTTTGTACGCGATTTAAAATAAAGCTTTACACAAACACAAAAAATCTTACCGCGCTTTGTTTGTTTTATTTCAAAAAGATAAAGGATCTTTAATTTTTATAAATGTTTTATTAGGGAATAGAGGTAATTTATGAAAGCAGAATTTATACATGCTTTCAAAATTACATATTAATCAAATAATATTAGTGGCTATGTACAAAAATTGATGAAATCGTTTTTTTTTTTTTTTAATTCTATGATTTAGTAGAAGTGCATTACTCAATTTGACTTCATAAAATAATTATTGGAAATATATATATATAAAAGTTGGTTATAAATAAGTAAATTTATCAAAAGATGAATTATATGTTCATTGGTTCAAAATAAACAGCGCATTAATCACGCAATGTCTATAAATCGTTTATCAAGTATTTAAATAACATTATTGAAAAAAATTAATTCATTAAATTATATTTAAGTAAATAAATTACAATAATTTCTTAAAATGCGGCATTGAAAAATGCTCAACACCGGAAATAGCAACATTTTTGCAAAATCATTGCTCACAAAAGATGTAGGTGCTATTTTTCATCATCAAGGGGCGCCACATATATAACACAGCAGACAATAAAAAAGTCATGTCAATAAAAAAAACGCGTGGGCTAGACAATATATTCATTCGTGGATATACATCATTTTGATCCTACCACTTATTGCTACATTCAATTATCTTTGTTTCGAAACACAATAGCCGCGACATTAAGCTCATGACATTTTTGACTCTAATAATGATATAACAGCGGCACTGTGCGTTGTCATTGTAGAATTGACAACCATTTGAATAATTTATAATTTACGGGCAATTATTCTGCCGAAAGAGTGTTTTTTTCTCATTGTGCTAGTTTATCAAATTACTTTTATATTTAAATTGGAAAAAAAACACGCATAAAAAATAAATCAGTTTCGGCAAAGTTAAAAAGACATAATGGTTCTTAAGTATTTCAAAAACATATTCAAACATTTGTATAAAAAAGAATGCGTTAGCAATAATCATACTAATAATATAAAATTGTTTGTTTTTTAACACTGATCTGTTAGATTTGAAAAAATTGTATGAATAATTAACAGGGCTTTGATATTCTCAAAATCAATCAATAAAATTACATTCCTGGATCAATTCAAGATAATGTTGTAATAAATTTGAAATGAATAAAAAAAAAAATAAGAACGTAATAGTTGAGGAATAATTTCCTTTCTGTGTCACTTGACAGAGGGATCTGTCAATTCGTAATTACGCTTTATTTTATTAGATGAATTAAATTTTTTTATCTTATTATATAAAATTTACTAAAAATGTTTTATACCATTCTCCTTTACTTTTAACTTTTCTTAAGTGCTGTAAGTCATTGAAGAAAATAATAAAATTGTAGGGAAAGACATCAACGCACGGTCAGGTTTCAAGTCAAATCCGACCAACATAAATAACGTTCTTACTTGTAGCAGCACCCCACAAAGGCAGCGATACCTTTCTCAAAACTCATGTTACAGTAATCTCTGAATTTATGTACCCCGACAAAACTATTCAATAAAATACCAGGCGTTCATTCAAGCATTCAGGTGCCGGATTATTTCGAATTGAAATAGTAAAACAACACTGCTTAAATCACGGCGAGGGAGACAATAGTGCCTACGCCTCGTATCCCCGAGTCGCAGTTACGCGCGCCGCTACGGGCGCTTTCATTATTCAGTTGATTTATTCGCCAGCCTTAGACTCCCTTTATCTGCTGTGGGGCAATAAAACTTCATTAAGAGAGCGTTCGAAAATGAAGCGTTGTAAATGTATTTTCATTTTTTTAATCAAATATTCACATTTTTTACGTATCAAGGTGTCAAAATTAATTCAAATTGATGTGCTGAAAAAACAAAATTTGCTGTTTGTAAAATGTTTGTTGTATATAAACCACTATCTGAGATTGTGAATTATTTTATAAATAAAATCGCATACAGTGTTTTGAATTTTGATGGCGATATCCCACGCATTTGAATTGTAAAATTGCCTTTATCTTGCAAATTTGATATCGAGAATGTATACCTACAATAAATATGTCACATCGATTTTATAACAATAATATATATGTATATTTTTAATTAAAAATTAAAATAACTAATTTTAAGGCGTATAAAATATTTTTTTATAAATAAGCTTTTATGTAACTACAAGTTTTTTTTAATTTAAAGAGTTTTAACTAAAACATTTTTTTTATTTCGATGCCTAGTGTTTGAATTATTTAGTCATAAAAACGTCATACTTAATAATGCTTAGTTTCAAAGCAATAGCATATCGCCGAAAATTTTAATTTATTTTAAAAATGTTAGTAAAAGTATGGTTTTTTTTTGGTTTTAACTAATAGAGCCTGTAATAAGGATTTAACGTTTAATCAATTTAGATTAAAATCTATCTCCCAGATTGTATAAAAATAAATTAAAATAAAATATATATTTTTTAATTTATCTGGTTCTATTTTGGTCAAGGTTTGAAGAATTTATAAACACAAAATGTTATTTAAAATTAAATGAATCTATCACAATTTTTGGAGTTAATAATAATAATTTAACCATTCGATCTTAAAGCTATCTTCGTATTTTTGAAAATGACTACATAACGAAGCTGCGAAATAAACTCAAAATAAAGCGACGCGACTTAATATGCAAGAAACAAGTAGTGTATTCTTAATTTCATTTTTTTTAAATACATAAGAGCCTTATTATATTAAACGGGAGATAAGAATAATTTCAATCAAAATTAATATGCAACATCCAGAGTTGGTTCTGCTGATTACTAGATGAACTGAAGCGTGTTGTAACGGTTGACCAGGTTCTATTAAATATTTTTAATAGCAGTAATCAAGAGAAGTTTAGTATTTTATGAGAGACCAGCGTACCTGTCGTCCCACGCGCCAGGAACTAGCGGACCTCGTGCCCAGGTATGATATGTTTAAGTACACGGTACGTGCAGTGTAGTGTAAATAATATTATAGGATTAATGCACTCAGAGTTTTACTGACAGCTAATAAAGAAGCCTTTATTTGACTGTTAAATATGTGTAATTAATACATGCTTGCTTTAAGTGCATTGCTGCATATTTTATCATACATTTCATCAATTTAATGATTGAAAACAGATAATAAACATTTTTTGTAATTCAAAAGAAACGTTTAACCATATAATGCAAGCATATGAACGTCATGTAAACTTTTATCTTTGTAGAAAAGTAGGATTTATTTGGTTATAAAAATTATTTTTAAAAAGACATTTAAAATACTTCAGGATGGCTATGTTATTAGAAATAAGGTTATAAATAGAATAAAACTCAGAATCATTTAAATCATTTACATCTCATAAGTTTGAAAAAAATACACTATATCCCAAGTAAGAGAGAAAAAGTCATGCCCTCGCATGTGCGAAACAGCGATCGACTTAAAAATAATATCCTATAATAATACCTTAAGGTCTTCTCACAAATTGAAGAGCTGTTTCCAATAATGAAATTATCTCTTTTCATGTAATCACACCACTCTTTAGCTAGTAATATATTTATGAAAGTTAATCACGCCGCGAGGGCTATATAATTATAGTGCCCGCTTGCGCTACCGGTGTTGTGTGTGGAAATGTTTGCGAACACTTCAACGGGCACTGATCTGATGGCAAGTGGTAATTCAGCCATCGTGACAATCAACCTGGATTATCAATTAACCCGCTCTCTCAACGGGAGGAGGGGTTATATCGTACGCCACGGGAAATGACGCTGGAGCACCGCCGTCGTGGGTGTCGGAGTTTTATTTGATCGGATAGTGTGGACTTACGTGATTATTGAGTATTGTGATAATGTACCTTCGATGATGAGAAAGCATTTTTGATATTAAGTAATAATGTTTCAATGATTAATCGATAGACTCATCTATGAGGTGGTTTATAAATCGTGCATCGCAATTAATGCAATCTACCAGCTTACTAAAGAATATTGTGAAAAGTTATATTCGTTTGATAACCAAAACTTCGATGACATCGGTCTAAAATTTTATTGCCTAATATTTTTCGTATGAGAAATGAATACTTAAATAATTACACACATAAATACTCTGTGTAATGACCAGTTTTTACTTAATTAATTATTCTGCTACCGAGAGGATAAATAGAATTACAAAATCTTCTCCTAGTTTTTTTTATGTCGAAATCATTTTTATACAAATTATCTTTTTACGAAGCACGACGTTCATGCAGAAATACACTCTATGATTTTAACTTAAGATTTGATAGATTTATAAAATAAAAGTTGATGACATGTGACCCAGACACCAGATTGTTGGAAAGAATTTTATTACAGCTGGCAAAAAAAAAATTCCCCGTTTTTACATAAAATCAAATTTCTACTCAAATTTTGTAGTAAAAACAATTCGCTAAAAATATTTTATTGGGTTACTATCTATCTTAATTGAATACTTCAAGAAGTATCTATATATTTGTATTTTTTAAATTCTTTTTGGCCCAGCATAATTTTTAGATTTTTTAATTTAAATTTTTAGATTTAAAAAACCTCTATTTTATTAGTCAGAAAACAGTATATTAAATTGTTGAAATTTTTTCACTATTATTAAATAATCTTTTTCTTCGAGTGTCTTTTCTCAAAGTAGGCTGGCGACCATTTCACTGAACGCATATGTATCCTGAGCCAGTCTTACTAATTCGCCCGTACTTCCGGCTACCAGCCACTGCCTTAAATTCCGCATTTACGTAAATTTTATTTTACCAATTCCCCTTTTTTCTTATTATTAAATAAGATCAGCCTATTGTCACGAGAAGTCGGAGCAAATTGGCAGTGTTTCAAAATAATTTATTGAGAAATATATTCGATTTTTTTATCAAAACCAATAAACCCACTGTCATTTTCAATTACCGCTTGTCACTTCATTTTTTCAATTTGAAATTCACATTTCATTTCAATTTGTATCCGAACAATGGCGTGTTTGGAATTCGCACCGAGTGCTTAGTCAATATGCCGGGATATCACTGTGGGCTACAATACTTAGCTTCCAATTAGCATGTTGGTAGTCAATGCATATTCTCGGTTGCACCTCTATTGGCCTAGCAATTAGCCTAGACATTGCAATGCGTAAACCCTCGCAGCAAACAATGGTATATAAAAATCACTTTATAATAATCACAATTTTTCACTTTAAATTAGAACGATATTCAATTCAGATCAATCATTATACTATAAAATTATTTTATTTGAAAAAAAAACCTTATCAGTGATATTGCAAGGTTTGTTGTTACTTTAAAACAAATTGTTAATGAAAAGCATTGTATTTTTAGCCATCTCTATTTAAAGAAATATATTGCCATTATTGGGTATAACAGCAAAAAACTGCCCGGCTTCAGGACAAAATCACAGGACCATTCATAGAATTATTAGTTAGAGATATTTGATATGGCTTAAGTCACCCACATCGGCAAAGGATTAGTTGTATCTTATGAAAAATAATTGACAAAGAAAATAGTTTGTCGACACTGTCATTCTATCTAAATGACGTTAGTTATTGTTGTCTGAAATGTATGACCTATCTACATTAAAAGTAACTCCACGCATAAATACACTTCACTAAGCGTGATTTAAATATTATTTTATTCAGGTAAATTTCTATGATATAAGAAACCAAATTAATTGAAAGCTTTAAGCATATGTCCAGTAGCAGCAAAAAAAATTGTTGTTGCATCACGTTTTAATAAAGTATCTAATGATTTAAAATATTTTTAATCGCGAGTATTATTGAATCTAAAAAATCAATAAGTTTATATCATAAACACATTAATAAGTTTGTATCAGTTTGTACAATAAGCGATTAAAACGACAGAGGTTGATTGTATGTTCAGAAAGTGGACGCTACATCAGACCCAGTCCCAACCCTCCCACGTGTGTTCTCTGATGTACCGAAATATATCAACATGTTTATGATGATGGTTAGTTTATTTAGCAAAACCGCAAAGCACCCATAAATAAGACGTCAAGTATTTGAAATATTTTCTTTCTGAGAATACTGCCTTTTTTGAATAGCTGTTTTAATAGACATGATTTATATTTTAAAGAGTTCCAGTTATAAAATGTTTATAATCCTGCATCTTTACAAACATTATGTTTATAGTTATATTTAGAATTAAGTATATCATATGAATTTAGTATATCATATGAAACTATACAATTTTTTTATTTAATAATAAATAAGCCCTTGCGAGGTTTTTTTTGGTGAAAATTTTATTTATATAACAATATAATTTATAAGTATTTTAAGTTTAAGTTGTCCCAAAAAAATTTATTTACACTTTAAATACAAAAATAATTGTTGATTTTATTTTAATTTCGCATATATTATTTTGTTAACTGTTTTTAAATGTTGGTTAAAATTTAAAAGATGTTAAAGGAGAATTTTTTTTTTTAATATGAAATTTTACAAAATCATACATTTATAAATGATAGTTTTTAAATTTTCGTGCTTATTGTATATATATGATAATAAATGTTAGGTTTTTTAAAATATTCAAGATTCTAGAATCTTGACTTAACCAGCTATCGGCCATTCCTGATGAATATAAACACTCAGCCACCCACCTTTTGTTGTAAATCATGTGTATAATAATATGATTTATCTATGATGCTTAAGTGCTCATTAATTTTGTTCTAGATTTGAGCTATCCTACCAATACGTTTATTGTCAGAGTTTGATTCCGTAAAACATAATTAATTATTTCCACAGCGTAACCTTAGTAAACGCTTACAATTTATTATACACATCCGCCTATATTCTTTAATACTCACATCTAAATGAGAAATCTAAAGACGCGCACCATAGCATGTTTGAATATTATTTCATTCATTATATGTTACTTTCCCACGACTTAAAATAATATTTAATATTCCATGAAAGGCTCGTAAAATAATCTTGCAATCTATAAATTCATAGAAACATTTTCTTTTTGACCTTTTAGCTATTTCGGAAGCAAACACCACTATATATCCATTTTGAATATTATGCTATATTTTATAATGCACCCTTATAATTTTTGAGATAAATATAGCACCTATCATGTATGTATATTTTTTAAACAAATAAATAGTATGAATTATTTTGTTTTACCTGGAAAGTATTAAAAATGAGAAAAAATTGTAAGCATTGGTTTTTTTTTTCATTCAACTTTTTCAAACCATCAATTTTTACTTTATTCGTGTCAAGATCTGTGGAACACTTCCTGTAACTGATGACCACAGCAACGTATATACTAAATAATGCTCTTTGACCTACCTGGGTACGGCAGCACTTCAGGCGTGCTTGATAGGAGGAAGGTGAATCGATTCTGAGATGATGAGATTACGCACTGAGTAACACATACATGAATGTGAAAAAAAGATGAGAGAAATTACATTAAGTTGAATTATATTGGTAGTTCAAAAAAATGTTCACATTTACTTTCTTCACGTTCATTGAAGCCGTACTAAGAAAAAACTTTGAAATATTTTCAACACCACAACTACTATTATATTTTTTAGTTTTTAATTGAACGTTGAATCGTTTTATAAAATAATTATTTGATTAATAAAAACTTTTATACGTTTGGTTTGTTATTTAAATAAGGCGTAAAAATTAAAAAAAAAATTAAAAATTAAGTTTTTTATATATTGAAAAGTCCAATGTTTTGTGCTTATTAGTACTAAGTGGTATTCAGCGCACGGTGAGCTTGCATTTTCTTGTATGCTCCGTGTAAAGCGATGTTTTTTCACACACTGCACGTAGTGGGGAGTTTATCACATACTTTATCTCGTGATATAAATCAGCTATCGGAGTGTTGGATCTCGGAACAAATTGGCCGTACAAGAGAGAAGCCGCCTCGGCTGCAAATTGTTTCGTGCGGCAGTATCTCCGGCGTGTTTATTTTAACACTATCGCCCGATGGAATCCTAGAATATATTAAAGTGATAATATTTCAAATTACTTGTGGAAAACTTGACAGACAGATATATGCGATGATTATTACTTGCATTTACCATTCTGTCGACTTTCTCAGAATAGATTCAATGTAGCCAGACTAGAAAACGCATTAAATTTTAAATAACGTTATTCCCATGGTGTTTATTGAATTCGTAAATTATATTTACTAAAGTAATCTATTACAGTAAAATTTTAAAAATCTTGTTTTTCTACAGTTTATTATTGTATTGTATTTATTATCTTTCTATAAATTTTTCTGACCTCACATGTGTGTTTATGTTGGCTTGTAGTTTAACGAAGTACGCAATTTATCTTTGCCGCTTTGTTTAGTTTTTCGTTTAAAATGCCACCAATTTTAAATGTCAAACATGATAGTTAAACTTCACAGTAAACCACAGCACGCATGTTAATATTATCTTGAAGTTTGAAAAAGTAATGTGTTTAGAAGATGTTCTTTTAAAACCATCAACACAACTTCTTTTCTTTTTATCACCTTATCAATGAGAGGAAATTTTCAACATATAATATGACGTGTTATGCAAACCTCTCTTTAACTCGATTTATGTTATTTAATGTCAAAATAAAATCAAGCAATATGACAAACCTTTTAAAAATAATTTATAAACAAATAAATTATTGCTATAACTTATTTTATATTCTTATCAACGAACGACACTTGAAATTGTTATATTATCGCATCCAATACGAATTTAAATTCAATTTAATATTCGTTGCTTCATAAATATTCATTTTAACAGCGTTCGGCTACCAAAAGACGCCACTTGCAATCTTATCTCGCTTTTATTGGTAACGGAAATTTTATTATATTTATTTCTGTCAGTGTATTTGCCTCATTATTCGAGACACTGTATTTCTGCTATTGTACCAGTATACAAAACAATAAATTTAACAGTTTATGGAATGTCATACAAAATACTTAAGCTCTTTGAATATTTTCCTCCAATCGGTGTAAAAATTAATTATTTCAAAATTTTCTCTAAGAAATTTAAATACAGGTATAATTTAAAATTGTCTCGCCTACAAATTAGCTGGCTGAACAGGCAGAAGATACCCTAGGTAAGGGCACATGACGGCTGACATGAGTGATGACGCGTTATTAATTTCAGTGGTCTACCTTTCCCGCAGAATGTAATATTATGAACCGCCGCCGTGTGGGGGGAAACTTTAAAATAAGCCTATTATTAGCAAAGTTACATTCGCTTACTTTACACGTGTCTTAGACCACATGACTGATGGTAATTTATTGCGTAATTATATTTATAATAACAGATGTATGTTAAAATAAACGTTCGTGAACAAACACTGCTAGATTTTCAAGAAAAATCCTTTAAAATTTATCTTGTATATTTTCTTATTTGAAAGTCATTAAGCTTATTTAATTTTATTACGTGTTTTGCGTTTTGGGTTTAGTACTATAGCTATTTTTAGGCAAACGTTGAAATATAAAACTAATCTGATCTATCAGTAGAAATATATATTTTTTACAGACTTAAGTGGACCATTTTATCAGATCGTTAATTTTTATTTTTGTCCATATCGGTGTTTATGCAACGATAATTTTTATTTTTGTTGTATAACTTTAATATTCTATTTCAAATCATAATAATAATTCACATATTATGTTTGAATTTTTTAAATTTTATCATGATACCCAAAATTGCAATCGAGTTTTTAATTTTCAGGAAAACGATCGTGGTCTTATACCTATCTCGGTTAATAAGCATATTTTATCGTTATGCCGAGCACTATTATTCGAATGATCACATCATAACGATATATTTTGATTTATTTCCGCAAAAATATGATGATCTAACACGGGTAATGACTTAATCCACGATCTTATGTTATTTACTGTTAAATATTTGACCTCAAGACGCCATATCAATAAATCTCAAAGACGTCTTTATATTTTGATCTTTGTTATAAAATTATATCTGATACTTATAATAATATCAAATTACAGGCAAGAAATATTACCATAAATTAAATGGCGAGCCTACACACAACACACAACAATAAGCTTCGCTTTATAATCCTTTTTACATTTTTATCTACGTTCTGATTTCTTAACGCACAGGTCGTTTTACCCTGAGATAATTATATACAGTTAAAAAATAATTTAATCGGAATTTTATGGTAGCAGCACACGTTGAAGCTGCGGCGTAAAAAGGCTCGTAGATTAGCCGGGCTTACTTATTGACAGCTGCAAATTACTCGCATTCGGGCCATATATAACGGCCATTACGAGCGCGAATTTCAAAATTACTTCAAAGTTCAAAACATGAATCATGCCGCCACTAGGGGTTGCTCATGGCGCGCGCCCTTAGCGGCTGGCCAGCGTCGCATTTACATAAATATATCATTTAGTGTTGATTGAAGTTTTCTCAGAGGATGATTTTCATACGTGTGACTAAGATGGCCCACTCTTTACTGAATCCAAGACATATACCATACTCTGCCAAATTAAAGACTCAAAATATAACATTTTAACATTAACTTTATCAAGCACCAAATTTCACCAGAGTTGAGAGAAAAAATTGAAATAAACTATATTTGTAGCAATGCATATAAAAACACGTTCAAATATTTAGTCTCGTTTTATATTTGGCATACAAGCTTAATTATGTAAGTGAATGAAAAAAAATATATTTATTTAAATGAAACACCCTATACAATTTTAATTTTGTAAATAAAATCTTTTAACTAATTAAATATGTACGAATTTTTTTTGTTCTTTTGTTTTGAATTTCTGTGATTACTAGATTTGTATAAAAAGTGAATCAGAGTTGTTCTGTTGTTTATTTCTTGAGAAGGCAAAATAATTTTACACAGCACAGCACAGCTTTCCGATCAAAGCAATTACATTAATATGACACAGTATTCAATCCGCTGTGTTTTCTTACGCTAGCCATATGGTGGTGGGTAAACATTATTAGTGTTTATCACGTAGCTGGTAGTCGCAATATTACAAGAGATACCAAAAAAATACTACATGTGCACAAAAATACGCTTATTTTTGGCCAGGCAATTCGTACAAACATTAATAATGTAAATAGTTCGTGATACCTAATTTAATGAAAAAATACAACACATTTTTCGCCCTTTTAATTAAAGATGTTGTAAATTGTTTCTTCTCTAAAACGTGTTGCAAAACTAGCCTACATGTGTTTTAGATGTTAGAGGCGTGATTTTTGTAGAAGCTATTACAAATATATGTAATTATTGATTATTAATACTTTGAACAATATACACCTATTGATTATTTATTTAGTACCGTAACCTTCGGGTGTGGGAATAATTTATGCAGATACTTTTCGAAGAGGCGTTTTTTTCTATAAATCAATTGCAATTATATTTTATAACACAACCTCTTCTCAATTTGACGATCATCTCTTTTTTATACAATAGAAGAAGACTTCCTGTTTAGATTCCATGGTCAATCAATCTATAACAGCATTCAAACTTACAAAGAGAAAATCCTTAAAAAAGTCTGGTACCATGTTAAAAGATATTAAATAATCTGTAACCTTTGATTATAATGATGAACTTTATAAGAATTTAAAATTATACTTATTTGTGACTATCCATATAACTTATTATGCGAAGGTCGGGTACAGCAAAAACTATACAAAGTGGCAGTAGCTTTACCCTGCGAGCGAGCATAGTTATTTAGGCATGTCGGAATTATGGTAAGACTTTACGTTCAATAACAAACTACTGGCAGATTGCATAAAAAAATAGACTGATCCTTTGAATACATAAAGGAAAGTATACCAGAAAGTTTACGAAACCAGAAAAATAGATAAATACTATACTTTTAATTTATTTTTAAAATAAATTTGAGTGGGAGCTACAAAAAACTTGCAAGTACCGATTTTATTTATTTTTACAAATATATGTTCAAACAACCTTTTATGTGTAAAATTAGACATATTCATTACATTACGCCCAAGGCAACCAACAAAAAAATCACTGCAATATTTTAGCGTATAATATTAACTACTCGGAGACAGCCGCTACAGTCACTGGAAATTATTGTAAACTGACTTTGTCGGGAAATAATAATCTAGATGAAACGTAGTTACAGAGACTTACAGAAGGTAATTATTTTATGACGAAATTCCACGCTGGAATCCCGCAAAATGTGTATTCAATTACTCGCAACGCCTTCCGGGGCGACCGTCCGCGGCTGACCCGCGCCGCCCCGCTCTGTATTCCGCACCTTCTGCCTCATTATTCTAGGTAAATTTACAAAAATACTCAGGTCTCTTTACTCTGTATAATATGTGCTATATCATGAATGTTTAATATTTGTATTTAATCCACCATCCCGTTAGAAATAATTTAAAATGTGATTAGGCTACAATTTTCTAGTCAAACTTTCGAGAAGCGTACGTTTTTTTTTGTCGCGAGAACGCTGACGGCGATTATTACGTTTATAAATCAGAATTAAGTACTTTATAAATAATATTATATAACTCAAAACACAAACAATTATAAAGAAAAAATATATGAACCTTTTTATGTTAATTTTTTTTATGAACGTTTCTTTTCGAGGCAAACGTTTGACACTTAATCGACAATCTAAGTCATTGATTGATTATTGATGGAAGCCTGAAGACGTTACATTATCTTTCGGTATATAATATAGTATAGTTTGTGAATTCAAAAGAAACGTGAAATTTCCAAAAACTTTAAAACAGGTAGTTTTGGTGTTTATTTAAACCGAAAGTCATAAAAAAATTATAATAGAAATTCACAAATTCGTTGAAAAAGATTTTTGAAGAATTTAAAAAAAAATGTCACGAACCAATTGTTTTTTTCCCTGTACAATTTAATAATTAAATAATTACTAGCAAAATTATGAGTTAAACTGTATAAATAAAATAGTCGTTTTCATTTAATTTTTGTAATAATGTTTCGGTCGTCTTTATTATTTGAGTCATAATTCTTTTTATAAGAACAAACATTTAACGTTTGATAGTATGATGCAACTGCGATCCTCCTACTTAAATAATGTATGATTAAATTTGATTTATCGAATCCATAAATCACAGGCAGCATGTGTTATTTCGACGCTAATATATCGAAGATTTCGTGCGAGTACTTCGTATAACAAATCATGGTATTTACTTGTTCAAATAATGCTAACCGTGTGGTGAATAATGTGGATTTTCTGGGACTACCCAAAGCTGTCAATTAGCATCTAGAGAGAACTGAGCTTACTGATTTATAAAGAAAACTTGTGTGGTCAAGTAAGTGATAGATGTGGGTAGAGAGGATGATTGCGGCCGATTAAAGCAACAAACCTCACGAGCCCGCAAAAAAAACAACTGTTGATGGTAGGCTTTTAGAATGAAAGAAAGTGATTGAAATCGGTGAAGGCCAAGGAGTGATGTAAAAAAAGGGTCTATTGGCTTAGAGGTGGAACAAATAAGCTTGTCATTTTGATTGTTTGATTAGATATTTAGATATGGGCCTTTTTTTAGCGTACAAATTCAAGAATAACCTTACAAAACCATGAATATTTTTAGTGGCTAGTTTTTTCTATTCTTTACTGTATCTTTTTTAGCAGCTAAAAAATGAGATTATGATAATTTAGTCAAAAATTCAGAATAAATAATAACTTTAATAGCACTTGCGAAAACTTTTGAAAAATGACGTGTGAATTGAGAACATAAAATAAATTGAACACAGATGAACTGAAAGCTTCAGACACAAGTAGGGACCTCCACGGCTGGACTCGATTTGCACGCCCGTGTTGGGGCGTGAGGGCCGCGTAATTGCAATAGCGCCCGCCCATCAGCAGAGTGTGAGGCACCGCGCAAAGCGAGGCATGCTAATTTCCTCGCGGAACCGATGACAGCGGTCTTAATTGATAATGTGGTAAGCTTCGTATAATTAACTGCAACTATATTTGTTTGTAAAGATTCATTAGCTTCGTGATTGAAGTAAATTATGGTCGTTGAATGAAAGAGAAATAAAAAAAACTATAGACATTGCAAAACATTGGGCACAGATACGGTACATTTCATTCAGAATAAATAACTTCGTAGAGAACACATATAAATATTTTTTTGTTGATTAGATGTAATAAATGTATGAAGCAATTTTCGCTGAATAAATATCCAACATTTGTTTCATATTTACATCTTCTCGTAACCAATTTTTTTAAATATTTGTACATATTTCTCCGTGAAACTAAAATAAATTTTGTATGGTGTACACTACGTACGTCTAAAAAATCTCAACCTGCTTCATAAAGGTAGCCTTTTATTGTAAATTATTATATTATCAGATTAATAAACTCGATGGACGGCTATTTATTTACCGAAAAAAAATTGAATACAATTGCTGCCAACTTACGTTTATTGCTGTAAATTTTCCGTAATACCCGATTTTAAATATGAATGGCTCCACTTTATTGCCGGGAATGCAATGAAATGGATATTTATTTGGATACAACAATCGGCCTGCGTGTCCCGGCGGCGGCGGCACGGGACTACACGGCGGGACACAGGTGGGCGCAATAAAACGTGCGGCTGGAAAAGCGTACCACCGTGCGGGCAGCCTGCTGGGATGTGCTCGTGTCGCACCCCGCACTACATTTGTGGATTGAGAATAGCACTTGTGTAATCTGCTCCAAACAATATACTCAATTAACGATTTTGCATAAATTATTTGCTTCAACATTCAGACGATACTTGACCAGCTAATATTTACTTATATATATATATTGATATGATTAAGTACATTTTTTCAAATAATTAAAGAAACACTCAGAAAAATATCGTCGTGACTTGTGTGGGATTCGAACCCAGATCCCCAAGCTTACATGGCCGATGCATTCCCAATTATCCCAACGAGTCACTGGTACTTTAACAATAACTAAACTCAGTTTAGTTATGCATCTGATGATGACCTAGTCTTTTTGGTCGAAACTAGTCATGCAAAAAATATAATAAACTCAAAGTGAGGAAATAATACAAAGTTACTTTATCATTATAATAATGGATCTTCACCAATCAAATGCCTTGTCCCTCAACAAGATATATATTTTAGTTAATTATATATGAAATAGTCAAAGCATATGACTAAAAATGTTTTATTCGTTAATAAATTATTATTTATCCATATTTGTTAGTTAAAATATTTACGTAATCATGAGACTTATGATTATTTGTGTTATGTTGTTCCAAAAAATATATATAAATAAAATAATATTTTTTGTGTTCTGATTTCTACAGTGGTGGGACCCGCGAGTCTCTGACCAATCGCGTTTATAGTCTACATGTACCGGCGCTCCCCGACCACCCCCGGCCGCTATCTTAACAGTTCTCTCAATAAAAGCAACCCGGCCTATCCGAACCGTCTATTAGTTTCTTTCTCAGGCAAGTCAGATAAAGGGGTGATTTGTCGATCAAAAAAATGGATACCGCAGGGTAGTAATAAAATCAGCTCTGTCTTGCCGGAAGGTGTAAATTTTGTACAAAAAACATGTTTTGAGAGAAACGACAGGTTAACGCCTCGGCTGAAAAGGATTCTAATATATCTACCTTAAAAAGGGAATGTTAACGATTTTTTTATTTTTTCAAAATCAAATATTTTGGTATGAAATTCTGTATTTAATCTGTAATTATTTTTCATGGGGCTTAAATAAATATTTAAGACATTGGTTTTGTTTTAGGTTCTATTGATATGGTTAATGTTGACCAAATATATGCAATACATAAATAAAACTGGAAAGGTATTTTATGTATGTAACGTGAATCTTCACATACTGTCTGTTTTGGTATAATATAATACAAACTTTGCGTAAATCTTACGCGTCCCAACTGTTTTTCTTAAACTTGTTTATAATATAATGGTTAATTATTAATGCTTAAATAAGGTTAATTGTTGAATTCACAAACAAATGAAATTTTTGTAAGGTTTAGAAAATGGTTTTAAATGTCAAATCAGTTTAAAAGACCGTGTATATTTTTATCCGAATCAGAATGTAGTTTTTCCTTTACATGATTTCATTATATAGAAAAATAACCGTCTTAGAACCTTACGAAAATGTTTTTAGAACAATAGAACAACGAAAATGTTTTTTGTCTTTGAAACATCGTGTATATTTAAATTCTGTATCAAACTGTTACTTAATATTTTTATCATGAAACTGACAAAAACAAAATCCATCCCGGGCTTAACGCTAGCAATAACGTGGAAGTTTTCGTCTTATAAACACCTAGTATATTTATATCGGTATCAAATTGTAGCTTAATATTTTTTTCATAAAACTTACCCTATCCATTATTGTATATTTATATGGCAAAATCCGTCTCCGAGTTTTACGTCAGCAATAACGTGGAAGTTATCTAGTGGCGTATGTTTTACTGCGCCGCGGCCGTGTATGAGACATCAGTGGTAAAGTAAATGTAATCTGAAAGGTGCTACGTGTAAAACTGTTTTCGTGTTTATAGAGAGAATAAAACCATCAGCCCCTTTGAATTTACTGCCTGTCCTTGGAATACCTATACGGACCTACCGCTATTAGGACGTACTACTGGAACGATCCCAGTAGTGCGCCACTCCAAACATCGCGATTTTCTTAATAGATATTTCAGAGATATCCACTGCGTAAAAGTTTCATATTTATGAGAAATTGTTTATAATCCTTGCAAAAGTATTTGAGCTCTATCTTTAACGTCTCACTATTTAATTACATTATAAAATAGGAAATATATGTAAAACAATTGAAACGTTGATATCTTTGAATAGGTGTTGTTGTTTATAATAACCTAGAATTTACAATGGTAATAAGGTATTAATTTATATTATTGTCATAATACTTAAAATATACAATTGTAATATGTTGTTTGATTATCAGTATTTTTAGAGTAATATGTATAATTTATTTCACAAAATATGGATGTAAATTAACCCACGAACGAGAATTGGTTAATATTGGAAATTTATTAACTCATTAAACTTGGATGTGGTAGTTAGAAAAATAGTTAGCTTAAAATTCCTATGTAGGTAAAAATGGCCAATTGATCCAATAATAATCATGTTTATTTTTAAAAAAATCTTATGTTTTAAATAATAATCGTTTACATTTTTTTCACATTATGAACGTTTTCATAAAGTATAAAATACACATTACATTACACAGCCCAAAAAATGTTTAACGTGTAGTTAAACATATAAAAATACTAACATACAATACTTTACGACAGGATAAAAATAAAAACATAAATATTGAAAATACACTACTAAACTTTATGTACAAACAAACATTCGTTTCGCAAGAATTCGTAATGTATAAATTATTATTATCGATAAATTGTCTTCGCATAAAATTCGAAACCCAACAATGTAGAATAAACTTAACGCCTGGCAACTCGTTTATATGCGCAGCTTATTTTTTCAAACGGAATATCTGATAATTTAAAATTAACACCCATAAATTTGGGATGGTGCATTTCTTTCGCGTTTTCTAATCATAAAGGCCCCATCACACCCACGCGATGCGGCTCGACGCGGCCGCAGTGCGACGCGAATCTCTCGGGTCGCGGCATAATCGCACGATGACCATATATTTTTTTCACGACTCCCCCACTGGGTAAAGATTCGCACTTAAACTTTATGGTGTAAACAAGCTCGTGTAACTGCGCCTTAATAAAATTTAAAATCCCAGTCTTTTTATAGGAAATTGTATTTCATAATAAAACAGTGTTATTGCGAGTGATACGGGTAAAAAATGAAGCGCATTGAAAAAATATATAAATTTATTTTATTACGGGATTTTGTAATAAAAGAAAGGTATCCATAAAATATTATAAAGGCATCAATAAATAAATTTCTATTTGATAAATACCATTTTTTTATTTTATCAAATACATAACTCAACTATATCTGCCGTGAGAATCTATGCATGGTTATAAAATTGACAAATAAAATGTAAAATAAATCTAGCAATCTTACAACGGCATAATTTTTATTTCAAATTGGAGGTTTCATTTTTTTAACTGTATTGTGATAATTATATGAGGCTACTAAAGTATTGTAATTAATTTTTCAATTATTGACTTGAGCTCCACGGGGACTGAACTCCACAGTCACGAATGTGCATCGAATTCAGTAGAACAAAAAAGCAAACAAATGTCACTCATGTCTCAAGGAGTGCATGCATTTTAGAATAAAGTGCAATTTATAGGATATAGTGGAGTCTATGCTTCATATTGAAAAGTCCAAACGTATATCCATCGAACGTATCCAAGTACGAATATAATGTGATGTCAGGTATGCTCAGTCTTTATCACCCCGCGTTTGAACACTTCAATACTTGCCACCTAACATATGAATGCTGTCGTATTTACTACAATATTTTATAAATTCTTCAAGAAAACATTCTCAAGTCTATATCGAGATATATTCAGTCCGAAAAATGTATCCTCGATGGTGAAATACACGCATTCTAGATAAGAGAATTCGCGGCGCCGATCGACACAATAAAATTCCAATTTAAGCCCACACGGCGCGCGCGTGCACCCTGCACGCAGGGACGGCTGACAATCAAACTCATTTAATGGCGACAATAAAATAAAATAAAACGCATCTTACCGGGGACGCCGGGCGAGTTACGACCCTGTGATGAGACCGGAGGGCCATATATAATCCGAGGAGATGCCGAGTCCCGATTCCTTAATAATTGCCATCGCTTTGATGTAAAATATCGGCGGAACGATATTAAAAACAGATACCTTTATATCGGTGACATTACGAACACATTTGTGTACTATTTAATTTATGAACACGCACTGTGTCTCGGTAAAACGATAAATTTCTCAAGATATTTTATTGAATTTAAGTATAAACTGACACAATAAATATGTGGCTGTGCGTAGCTTAAAACATAAGTAATAGATTCAAATCATATTTATTTGTTTTTGTTGTTATATCCTAAATCAAGTTGTTGACCATATATACACATCGATGTCTTACTATAGAAACATATATCCAATGTAAAATGTATTTACATCAATAACTACATACATATTTCTTAATGCATTATATAGGGAATAGTAATGTAGGTAGCATATTTATTTAAAACAAGTAACTTTAAAATATCAAAGTACTTAAAAAATATATTGAAGTATATTTTTCTTATTGGATTAGATAAAAAAAAACAATTTTTAACACAGTATCAGCCATAAAAATATTTATTTGGTTAACTTAATAAATTCTTCATTTGAAAGTTTTTTGGTTATAACTTCTTTCTCTTACATTGATGATAATTTCTGCTTGAAAAAAACACGTTGAAAGTACAAAGGAATCAATTAAGTAATCAAAACCGTATCTTATTAAAAAAAAAATCGCTCTTTCAGAGACTCGCGCGACCCCTCGAGATGGCGGATTCAACGCAAAAGTGTACTAACTGTAATGGTGGATATTTAATTCAGCTGACTTTATTAACCCGACGGTGTTTAATATTTCACTTCTGTTTTATGCCTTATATAATAACATCGGCTGCTCCTGGGCCGACAGCTCGAACTTGTAAACCAGGCCCGGGCTCGCGGAATCGCATAAATTATCCCTTTTTTGTCAGAGCCGCGTCGTAAAAAAAATCCGCAAATGTTGCTCATTAAAAGGGACATGTTTATATCCGCGCCACTACCGAGAGTCACGAGCGTTAGAAGTGTATCAACTCTCGAATGTAGCCATAAACAAAAATGTAGCCTTTGAATGTTCAAGCCGAGAAGTGAGAGCATTCCGGCAGTTTCTTAATCGGACTCGATGACTGTGGATCTCTTTTCAATCGATTTCAATTAAAATTCTTAGAGCTTAAGGTTGTAGTAGTCAGTTGCAATATTAATAATAATCGAGAAAACAAAATTGGATCGTATGAATACATTACTCATTGTTAAATAGCGCTTATCTATTTACAGATTTTCTACACTTATTAAAAGTGAATTGTGAGCATTCAATTAAAAAAAAACAGATATAAATTTCTGTAATATGACGAGACCTTATTAAAAAACAACCAAACTCAAAAAAATGCATCAATATCTGTATTTTCTATGTATGGTGACATATAAATTATAAAAGGTTAAGTGATGCTAGATTTAGATTACACTATATATTATAATAATAATGCATCTTGATAATTCTTTAATACAAATATCAATTCCATGTATCTATATTTACATATGACACTCGAAATATTTAGAATTCTTGAACAGCCTAGAAGCCACGGTGGTTGATGGTAGAGTTTGAATTTCACCAATCTTTAAAAAAAAATTAAATATTTTCCTCGTCTCGCCAGTCGATAATCTCATAAAAATATATTATTTCTCAGTGTCAATATTTTAATGAATATTCATTTGGCAAAAATGAATAATAAAATAAAACCCAACCGGGTTTTTATAAGTAGTAGATATACAAATATGTCGTTTTTTTTTTATCAAGTAAGGTTCGTAAAAATATTAGTTTAGAACCCGCGTTGTAAGTATTTAAAGAGAATTCAACATAAATGGGTGTTAAAATAATTTACTTGATTTTATAACAAGCTATATTTATGATTTTAAATTTCATTAGTAAAATATTATATTTTTAAATAGAAAAAATATGACTGCTGTGAATTATTTCATTTTAACTCCAAAATAATAGAAATTTTCGATTTATCGCCATCTTCCCAGAACTACCGAATTGTAAATTCTGAATTTTCTGGTAATAAAATCACACATTTTATCGTGTCTTTATCGAATCCAATCTAAATTTAAATCTTCATACACGAAACTCCGAGCAGACTTCGCGCAGGCCGAGAGCCCACCAACGCCTAAAATGTTATCAAAACAACGAAAAAATATCCTCCGAGGCTTATTAGGGGCTCCGCATATCCGAGCGGGCTGATTGCAGAATCAAGCCCGAATTGCATGTCACGCCATACATAATGTACACAGCCTTTATCTCCCACACCGAGGCGGGGTACGGTGATCCACGTATTATATACTGGAGAATCAGAAAACCTGATGTTCCCTCGTTTCGTCCCACAACATGCAAACAGCATAATTGACATTAAGCATCACTTGCCGTGGTCGCTAATTATGGTATACAGCAAAATGATCCTCCGAAGCACTATAACGATCATTGATGATTGATTAAGAATAATGTTATTTAACGTAGAAAATGACCGGGTATTGTAAAGATCAGGTTTGAGACTAATATTAATGTATCAAGTTAATATTGCAACGATTAAATTCCCTGATATTTTTATTCATTTTAAACAAGATAAGATATCTGTATTTAATTTCGGTTTAATGTGAATCAGCATGTGGCATTGTATGTACTTAATCACATTTAAAAAAGTGATTTATTTTTAAAAACTTTCAGAGCACTTAATAAAAATTCAAGATTTAGTGAATAACCTTATACAAATTAAAATGTACCATGATGAAACATAAAATTACAGAATTCACATATGTACTCTCATAAAAAATAGTATGACTAAGTAATTGCAAGCGTCACGTTATGTGCTGTAAAATAGTAATTATGCCTATTTGTGGATTGATTCCGACTTGGACTATTGAAACAAATAGGTGCGATTTGAAATGAATACACAATCGTTCAATTATTTTAAATAAATTTAAACCAGAAAAACAGAATTATAATATTTATAAATGTTGTTTCGGATAATGCAAACAAATCATTAAGAAATATCCACATAAATAGATATTTTTTTTAAAAAACTTTTAATTTCAATTTAAGTTTTAATTTAATCAATATTAAGAAGTAAATTACAAACTACTAAGATGTATTAACAATATATATCTTAACCTTCTCGTTCGGCTCTCCCCGCTGCGTGCAATCACCAGAAGTATCTTGATTGCTTAATTTACAGCCCTATAAATGTAAACCTGTCAATCACTTTCCATTAAGCTATTTGATTTAAGTCGAGTCGTAAAAGTTCATTTGAATTATTCTTTATGTCAACTCATCTCAGCAGACATGCATGCAATTTAATGGGCTTATTTAAGATAAATGACTCACCTAAACTCAATGGTTAAATTCGCGATAAAATATATTTGCAATAAAGCTTTGTTGCAAAGTACTCAAGACAAGGAGACGTGGACGCCTGGGCTAGGTCACCGGAAAAAAAAACTATTGTACTTTTAATCTACAAAATCATTATCATTGCTTAGCAGTGGCGTGGGTCTATATTAACATTAAACTAAATTAACCAAAAACTATTTGTAATGATGATTATATGTTTTAAGCGTCAAATTTCAAATCTACTACACTCTATTAACATCAAGTACCCCTTATAAATACGTTAAGTGAATTTAGATAAACTTTATCCTTTATTCTGTTATGTCATAAAACACAATTTAAAAAAATTAAATGTGCCGTGTGGACTGAAATAAACGAAAAAAATCGTACAGTTCGTCCGATGTATGTTTTGGTCCTATTAAGTCGGAGTTTTATTGGGTCGTTGTTATTTGGACGATAGATGCATATTTGCTTTTAAAACAACATCAATAATATTCTTAAAATTAAGTGTTTTCAGTCGAAAAATAATCAGTCTTTAAAAATCTTCGCTGTGAAGTCCTGACAGCAGAAAATTGATAATTTTCAACGTGAATAATTGCATAAATATATTACTTACTGCACCCTACAGAAAATCATACAGCCGAAAATGAGAAATTATTTGTATAAAAATAAACATTCAATTATAAAAGACTTTTTAATTTATTGCTTTGGACAAACACAATAAATATACATTTAAAATTTCATATTCCAGTGCCTGTTTAAAGAATAATAATAAATATAAAAATATGCGTTATTCATACGCGTTAACGCGTTTTTATATTATATGCCATATGATAATTTTATTATAAATGCACATTGACTCTTTGACTTGTATATGATTATGGCCTTACTTTAAATGTGTTTTTTTTTGCTTCTTAAATTTTCTTACTACAAAAAGTTGATGTTTTTTTTTTAAATTTTATTTATCTATTCGTAATAAATACTTGCACGTACAAATATCACCCCTTGGGCAACCACAATTGCAGGGCGTCCCTCACCCGGCGCTACTTTGTTCGCAAATTGATAATTGAGTGCCTACCAATACGAAATTGAAACCCGCCGTGACATTAGTAAAGGCGAGGCGACGCGTTCTCGAGTCACGCCGAACTTCCTGACAAGAAGTTGAACTCAATAAATTGAATAACTTACTACTGATCGAACGCAGTCATGTTTCACGCATATTCCGATTTAAAATCTCGGACGAGACGCTTATTTATAAAGCCAGCACTATCGACCGCTGTTACAATAAACATAAATAATACTGAATAAATTTACAGCCATTATTATTGAAAAAAAAATTATCTGTAATATATTGGCAACATTATTAATATATCTCTTGGGGGTTTTTAAATCTAGTCAGGTATGCTTTAAACGTCACAATGTTCATTATATTAATTTACCCATTCAGATCAGCAGACAAGTGCGGCGCATTTTAGGCGCCATGTAAAAAACAGGTTTGAAGAAAGTCGATTGACCATGTTTCAGTCATGTATTTGGTGACATTTCTTTTTATATTTAAATCAAAATGAAATTTTTATTAAATAACGCGTTGCGACTGTTTAAAATATCCATTTTAATTTATTATATATGCGGAAAATCTATGAAATCACATAAGTTTGAGTTTTGCTCAACTGAGTCAAATTATATCGTTAAAAAAATCATTTCATTAAAAACTGAATTTTCAAATTCTTCATTTTTATTACTAATCAAAAATTTCACCTGATCTTTTTTATTTCGTTCTTTGGATGATGAAAAACCGTTTATATTAAATAATTTCTCAAGATGTTAATAAGTATTAAAAAGAAATCGGATATTCTCAAACATTAGGTCCCCTAATTGCAAGGCAATGGGATAAATAAGTACGCCGTGAAAACAATAAACTCAGTCATATCACTCAGATCTCCGGCTCGAGAGGTTACACAAAATAAATTGTGAGAGCGTGTCAGCCCTGGATGCGCGAGGGAGACGCCAGCTTCTCGCCCGCTCGGACACCTCGGGTGCGAGGGAGACGGACGCGTCCAGGGCGCGTGGGCCGAACCCGTTTTTATAAGCGTAAGGAATGTCTGTTGCCACACGGCGAAATAATGTACCGAACTTATCTAAATGAATTTTTGATAAACCCCTGTTTGAATATCGTGAACAGGTATTTTGGTTAATTGGCACAATTGCACGCGGACATTTTTATGTTTCAATATCGTTATGCTTAAATTTAAACCACACTTAAGATTTTTAGTGATAAAATCAGAGTATTTATTGTACTCCCTAATAAAATTAAAAATATTTTTGATAATTTAAAGTCATTTTATTTGTATGCTTTTTAATATTAAATTCTGTAATTTAATAAAAAGCTTTATTCATAGATTGTGTTAAATTATAGAAAAAAACGCATACTTTGAATTTTTTTAAAATTGTTTTGAGTTAGAGAATAATCCACATAGTATGCAATTATAAAAGTTAAAAATCAAAGCTAATGAGGTGATTTAAAAATTGATATCCAGGTAAAAGTATCTTCATGAATATTAAGGTATCACAATTTATATAAACCATTTTTCAAAATCTATTCAATCGAGACATAAGAAACTATAATATATTTTTCAAATCGTTGACATCTGAACAATGAACTTGTCATATATAAATATCAAAACATAAGTATTATATTTTGATTGAATCGGACTTTTATAGATTGATCAAAAAATACCTAGAAAAAAACAACCAATAATTTGAAGTATTCATTTTGCTATTAAAAGATGAAAACTCAAATACAAATTATCTTCATTGATTTGGTGTAAAACTTTATCATTGCATTTAACTTTTATTTAAACCTGCTTGTGGTTGGTTACAAAACGTTTGTTTCTTTTTGAATAATTTGCAGTCAGAATTTTCAGTTGTGGGAGTTGCAAAAAAATAAAGTCGATATCAGCAACAAGAATATTGCAAATAAGTTATTCGAATCGAGTGTCTGGTTTGTACGAATATCTTCTACTTCAATGCAATTAATAAGTCTTCGTTATAATTATGACCGTGTATTTGTGTACTTAAAATATCATTGATAATCAATGAATGGTGTTTAACACTCGAGATAATTAATTATCCATCTCCGTTTTATGCATAATGACAAAAACATTGGTTATTTCTTCAAAATCACATAACCTGAAAAAATCAAATTATATCGTTTCATTTACAACTACTTGTTTCCCTAAAATTTAATTATTTATACAAAGTTTTTATATTATTTCATAAACAATCTTACTAGAATAGTTATTATACATGCTTTATTTACACGTGTAAATCAAGAAGCGCTCTGTTATTTTGATATTTTATTCTAATAGATTTTTATATCTCCAATTCCACGAAGAATATAATAAAAATTGCAATACTCGACAAAGAATACTAAAAATTAAACAATCAAGTAAAAAATTAAATAAAAATAAAAATGTGCAATAACGTTGCTTAAAAAAAACACAAAACTAGTAAGCAAATAATATAATTATAAAATACAATATATAAATATTAAATTTAAAAAAAAGAAACTGGTAGATATCTAAAACATTTTGAAATTTAAAGTAGACTTTATTCCATAAAAATTATCGAAAACTTTAATTTAAAATAAATCAGAACTTTAAATTACTACTTTTGTCTAGCACAAGCATACAGCTATTGGTGAGCTTGAGGCAGTGAGTTTTTCTATTCTCATATGATATAACGTAGTTTGTAGATATTTTTCGCAGATATTGGATTACAGAATCTATTTTATAATATTTTCAATGGTTCTCAATTCGATGGACTTTTAACTATAATTTAAAACTACACACTAATATGTATAAAGGTACACTCTTCTTGTGTTTCAAACACTGTCGTTCTTGATTTTAAATGAAATAAGCATTACAATCGTTTTCATCCACCACGTAGATGAAATAAATAATTATTTTTAATTGCTTTTGAAGGTAAAGAGCCTTTAAGCATTCATATTGCCTTGAATTAATTCAAAAAACTGAAAAAGGAATTTTTAAATAATTAATTTTCATTGTTGAAGCAACTCTCTGTTGATACACCAATCAGTTAAGAAATATTATTTTCATAACACGCCTCCTTGGAATAAGAAGATCTCATTGACTTAGTGACCTTTAGCTCAACAATTACTTGAGTTAATTAAATCTTTATATAAATATTGTTTAAATTGTATTTAAATTTATTTATTAGCTATGTTAACAATGACCTTAAAGTCGATCAAATATTACTGCCAAAAATCGATTGCGCTTATAAAAATGTTAAAAACAATGTGTCGAGAAAATTAAAAGTCTTGGGCAGAATCAAAAATTGATTAAATAATTTTTCATAAAAAATTAAGTATGCCATTTTATTTTTATATATACTCTTATATCATATTCTTATCTCATCATGTCTTATCAATCTCACATTCTTACGATAGTATTATATTGTGTGCGTAATTTTTTTTTTAACATAGTGTGTTATTATTTATTCTCGAAGTAATAATTTTTATCAGAAGAATACAATAAGTATAATATATATTATTTCGATGACAGAATATTGAATTGATGTGCATCCGTAAATTCTCCACGCACTTATTACTATGAACCACCTTTGGCAGAGCACTGCACCGCGGGGCGCCGAGGTATGGGTCGCGCTAATCATAACATTTGTAAATTACCAACCGTTGCACGTCTCCCTCGGATATTATTCAGTGGTGCACTAAAATAAACAAAGTAATATTTTTTTAAACCTTATAAAAACTAATCAACGCCTGAAAAATTATAAGCGCTCTTTTAGTATTGTTAACGTAACATCCGTTCCATTTCATTGATATGAAGTTAAAATAACATACGATAAAATGAAATTCTTTTTTATAAATAAGAAAAAAATGCACTAACAAATTTGTACTTTTAATCTAGGATACATTTACTAAAGTTGTAAGAAGCGAAAAAGTTTGGGATCTAAGACAAGCTCCATTGCGCTCCCTTAATCTTCTCTTCTTAAACCACCTTTTGCTCGCACGTCCGAGACAAACAGTGTTTTTTTAGACCGAATCTCGTTAAAGATAAACCCGAATGCAGTGGCGTTCGTGCCTTGGGCAATTTACCTGCACCACCTGGACCTAATCGGCTGCAGCCCAAGTGAAAAGTCCGCCAAGATACCATCGTGCTTTACTGAAACTCCCTTGGAGGCACTACAGCCAATTGAGAAGATTAAATGACTAACGTGGATATTTTAACTAAAAATAAAGTCACTTCACAAAAAACTAATCGAATATAAAACTATGCTTAAAAACATCACTCTCTCATTATTTAATGTCTTCAAGAATTTTCAAAATTGTATTCACCTAATTGTTATAAATAAAATAATAATAATATTTGTGCATATATCAGCAGCATACAGTGTTTATGTATTTATGCAAGCGGTCATAAATAAACTATGTATCTCTCAATATAAATCAAACTTGTGTCCTCACAAGTATATTATTTGACAAAAAAAAATGTAAATGGTCGAATTTCTTCTATTATGCACAAATAATATTTATATTTTATTTGAAAATGGGACATTTTGTGATAAACGTTGGGCATCTAGGCCATCTTAACCAGATGTAAATAAATCACTTTTACTAAGTACTAAGTAACTTTTTTATCCTTTTCTTTAGTTTCAGCGGTAAAAACACGGAATTATTATCTTTAACAATCTCTTATCTAATATGTTTTAAGATATTTCAGTGTATTATTTAGCTCGTTGAATACACAACTGCTAATAAATTGTAAGTTGAATATAAATTAATGATGCGGTAGTCTCTCTTAGTTCATATAATATTCATCAGCTTATCGTTCCTCCAAGGGTTTCTCCATTACGTGCTGCGGCCTGTACTGCAGAGACGTGGCGCCATGCACGAAGACTATTAATATTACCGAGCCGAGTCCCAATGCTTGTTGCTGGGATGCAAGATCAATCAATATAAAGCTAGTTAGTATGTGATTAATCAGTGCGCTTGGGTGCATTGTTAGAGCACGCTCGGCTCTGCTCAAAAAGCGGCTTATGCTGAAATGCGTACATAAATTAACACAAACTTAAATTGTCGATGAGAAATCCACATGGCTTTATGACGACCTCGTTTATTCATCCACGGTGGTATAAAATATATTTACATGCCAAATTGTATTATTTCTTTTAAGGTAACATTCTGAAGAACTTACAGCTTAAATATTTCTTTTTTTTTTACGTCCAACACTTTACTTTATAAAAGTATTAATTTTGAGCTAAAAGCAAAAAAACACTTTGATACAATTATATAAAGACCCATATGCTTAAACCTTTACATAGTAGGTTAATATCAGTTAATTCGACAAGTCCATTAAATCAATGATCATTTTGAATATTTTTGTGGGGTTATTGTATGATATTTTTAAGCTTGTTGTCATTCTCAATTCAAAGGAAATAAAAATGTAAAAATTTGTCCTTAAAAAGTAGACGCTATATTCTTCTGCAATTCCAAAACAAACAAAACCTAATCACGCAGCCATCTCATTGTTAAGACACATAACTCAATAATTGAGAGGCCGCAGACAAGGCCATCAATATTGCAGCTTCTCAGTTTGGGGCAACCAACGGATTGAGTTATCTGCAAACAGAAAGAAAATCTTTAGTATTCTATAGTAAAACTTTAAAAACCAAATAAAAAATAGTATTTTTGTCTTATTAGAAAGATGGTTATCATGTATGTATATAACACTTTTTTTATAATTATGTTGGTTTATGATTAATTAAAAACTGAATTTAAATTTATTTGAAAACGCATAATAACCATTTTTCAATATTTGAAAAAATGTACTTAATCATTATCAAAAATAACCACATATAAATACAATTCTTAATCATTCGTCATTTGTAAGTAAATAGTCATATCGTGTGATGAAAAACATTATATATTTAAATATATAATAACTCAAAACTAATGTAGTTCAGCAAATGCCGTAGTTAATTTAATGCGTTTGTAATGTTATCAATTATAGCGTATATCAAATGATTTATCAGCAATATTAAGTCTTAATGCAAAGCAAAGATAAATATCAGTTAAAATAATTAATCGCTGCCTTTTGAACTCGTGAATAAATAATCAGATCCTTAATGGCGAACAGCAGAGAGAACGTTTTCTTTTGTCGTATTAATTGTTGGTTCAATTTACTTAATAAATGAAGTACCCTCGTAAATAAATCGAGAAATCGACTTACAATTCTTGTAATTGCCGGCCGTGATGACTTCATGGGTCTTCTGTGAGGAAACACTGGAATATTTTATTCACGACTTAAATCTGTGGTCGCTTTTTAATTATTTATCGGGTCTTCTCTCGGAGTTTTATTATTCGGGTACTTTTGACTTACAGAGAATATCCTTATTAAAATATTTAGGAAAGAACTCGTTTCAATTAATTATAAATTTATTAACTCGTATAAGCGGCCTTCTCGAGAACACCAGTACAAAGTATTAAGGAATAATTAGAAAAGTTTAATCGGACGCGCTTGTTTACAAGTTAATTTTGTTTCAAATAAATTATTTATTCAGCATATTCATAATTACCTCCTAGAGGCTACTCGACTACTTGCTTTCTGCAATCAGATAAAATGATACATATTAAAGCACGCCATGAGTGTTCTCGCGAACATCACATATTAAAATCACTACAACCGATCATTACCTTATCCCAAATCGGTCGCCGGAGCGGTAAGCCAGTTAAAAGCAGAAACCGTGTAACAGAAAACGCGCATAAAATCGACCGCTCTGGGCCGCGGCGCAGATTAATCGGCAGTGCCCACGCGTCGCTCCATTGGACGGCCAATCTCGATTATAAATCGGCTCCGGCAGGGCCATTCGTCAGGGCGACTGTTGCCGGCCGATTGTTAAAATCGGCAGCCCCCTCGGCCCGGCCCGAGTGCTGACGAATAACCGATTGCCGGCTCGGCGGGATGGTTCCAGCTCCTACACTCGCAGGACAGCCACCGGTTTCATGAATTCAAAAAATAAATTTTGAATTCCTACCTTCATAAAAAAAACTTTGATCAAAGAGTCAAAGGAATTTCTGCATATTTACCTTTTATGCTAAGTATGCAGCAATTATAATCAACGCAATTCTTTTTCTTAAAATAGTGTGTATATATACTGTGTGTCCAAACAAAGTATCGGGTATTTGTTAGTTCAGCAAAAAAAAAATTACCGGTAGTCAAGTATTTTTTTATTGTTAATTATAAGAATACAAAATAGAAAATCATTTCGAAAAGATTATGTTATCCAAATGGTGACCGTTACGCTGCTGGGACTCTTCTTATCTGGAACGAAGATTGCTGATAACACGCTGACACATAGCCCTCGATATTGCTGCCATTTCTGACCTGATGTTTTGTTTCAATTCCGTTAGGTTCGTCGGATTATTTTCATATACCCTACTTTTAAGGTATCCCCATACGAAATAGTTAAGAAGCTTAAGGTCGGGGCTTCTGGGAGGCCAGTTGATGTTACCACTACGTGAAATGACCTTATTAGGAAATAATTCGTTAACAGCTTCGATTGATTGATTGGATGTATGGCAACTGGCCCTGTTTTGTTGGAACCACGTTCTTGAGTTGAAACCTTGAAATTCCTGCAACTCTGGGCCCAAAGTTTTTGCAGCATATCGCAGTAACGGTCCCGATTGCAATAGCCCGATACTCTTTTTGGACATCCTATATAATATATTTATGTAAACCACCAATAACGGTTCGAATCCTGATTCAAATTTCAGTAAATGGAAGCTCTCTATTATTCTACCCGATTTGTCAGTATCGAATTATAGATTCATAGACAGGATGGCCAAAATCTTATTGTGATTATACACAAAGTATACCTACCAATAATCTCTATTAATATCCATATAATTTACAATTACTGTAAGTAGAAGTAGACAAAATAGGTATCCTTACATAATGAATATACTTGTGTGATATTGGGCTTTAATATTTTTTGCAAAAAAATACCAAAAAAACAAGTTATCAATATTATGTGATAATTTCGTACCAATAAAGAATTCCACGCTCCGTGGATAAAAAAGATATGAATTAAAATGGAGCATGTGCGTTTCCTTGGAATCGTAAAAACGTATTCATCCCTGACGTGTTATCTTCGTTTCCATTTCTTCCTTCTCTCTTTTCCACAAGATAAACGCATCTCATATAGCAGTACTAAATTCTAATGAGGTTTCACGCATTTCCTTACCACATTTTACTTATCTTCCAAGCGAGTTGCTTTCAGCTAAGCGGGAAGAACTCTCCGCCCTGTTCTCTTTTTTTTGTCTTAAATCCGATCAAAAACAAATAAAACAAAAAATAATATAAATATAAATATTTAAAAAAATAATTTTAATTCAAATTACTTTTATTAGCCTTCGTTTCACTCACAAATAATATCTATATTCTCTTTATCCATTTTCACGCATTCAAATTATCAGATATAGTTATAGGTATCTGTAATATTTGAGTTGCGTTGATAATTTTAGGTTTTTGAGACACTGTTCATGACATACAAATCCGTGCCTAACTTAACATAAAACTAAAAATATGTTAAATATAATTGATAATCAAATACCTAGTTCAAAAGGGTGTTAAAAGATGTATCATAAGAGTAGCTTCAACTCTGGCTTTAATGTGTATAGAATCGATAGATGGGGAAATTTTCTGTCGAATATATACCAACTTACAAGTTTATGAGAAAGCAGATCTCATTTTATCATGAATTTACTAATGAAAATTCTATTTGTATTAACGTTATGACGATTAGACTTAATCATTTAAAAATCATCAAGATCGAAATATTTCAAACAGTACCTTTTCTAAGAAATAAATATCTTGTAAGTATTAAATTAAAATAAACTTATAAAATATAAAATCATGTATTGATTTTAGACACAATCGTATAATCTAGTTGTCTGTACAATTACTGGGTGTTATTGTTGATAGGAGGAAACTCTTTTTAAAATATGTTATTTTAGAGTATAAATATAGTAACATAGTTTTTGTTTTAATACTCGTGACTAGTTATTAGTTATATAAATTGATGTGACTTATACTAAAAAAAAAATGTATACTTTTTAAAATGCAATAAGCCTGCGATTCAAACAATGTGTTTGTGTGTAAATTCACAATTAATTAAAATTATTTTTATTGCATTTATTTTTAAGCATATTTACTTTTTTATATTCAATTAATTATGAAATTATTGTAGGTTACTAATTTAACAAAATGCATATATTAAAAATACAATGAATAGAAAAAAACAGTTAGGATTCGGCTTAGTTGTTTTGTAGTAACAAATTACATACTGAGGTCTATCATTATGATTTAATATAAGGCTTGTGCTGTGTTATTTTAGTTGAGTATAGTGTAGTGTAATTTTTTCCTTTAAAGAAGCATCTTAATGTGTTTGAATAAATTAAACTAAGAAAAGATTAAACATGACCGTGTAAACAGCTGTAGAAATTTTCATTAATAAATTATTTATTCAACAACAAAAATCGTAATTGTCGAATAAACATTTATAATTTCTTGTGTGAAAGTATTTTTTTTATAACTTATCCTGATTTTATATACTGTTTAAATGACAGGAAAATATTTTAAGCTCAGGTCCTAATTATTTTTGGTACATTTTTGACTGTTAGACAAAATTGTGATTTTACACAAAAAAAAGATAAGAATTTCATGAAAATATCCAATAGATAAGCAATACGTCATTCTTCACTCAAAAACAAACACAATTACAAAGTCATTTTCTTTCTAAAAAGCGTTTAAAATTATCAACAAAACATTTTTTCATATTATTTGCTCTTTATACTGAAAACGCTTTTTGATACTCCGGAATGTATACAATAATTTGCCGCCGAGATTCCTTTGAACCAACTCGCCTGCAGCAAATAATAAAAATAATAAATTCACACATTATCGGCACGTATTCGCCTTTTTGCCAATTTTTCTCATGAAAAATCTGTTTTATATAAAATAAGGGAATTCCCCGCGGCGTAGAATTCTCGTCTCTTGCGCCACTTTTAAAGTATTTATCGCATTTCTCTTTATTCCTTTATTTCGAAAGCTGTCGATGAGAGTGATAAACCGATTTCCTGTTTATAAATGTGTTGTATCAATCAACTATAAAAAATGGCGTATGAATCTAGCACAGAGAAGTCATAGCACCCTGCCGCTAGAAATCCTGCAGAAAAAATCCCCTTACTCTCGAGAAATATTGAAAAATTCCAAAACCATGAAGCATTTTTAAAGTCACATAATTTAGCATCTGATATTTTTTCCATGATAAAAACGCAATTAAAAATTCCAAAAAAGATTTTACGTAAAAAAAATGTCAGCGGTTAGGAAGAGTTATGGAAGGCTTATGATATTGAAATGAAAAAAGTGCCCACATCCGGCAGAACGCCATTGGCCTTCAGGTTTTAGCGCCGGGAACTTCGTTCAAAGGCTATATTTCAAACAAGTTGAGGTAGTGACATCACCAGTAGCCGGCCACCCTATAAATCGGCTCAAAACTCCCGCATGGCCTCCCGGATGTGTTTACGAAAAAGGAAATTAAAACTGAAAACGGATAAGCCGCCTTACTTGCCCCCCGGGAGGGTCGCCGTTTAACCCCAGCGGCTTGGGCGTGGCGCTGATCTATGATCATTGGGATTAAGGTTTTTTAATCCCGAATGCTTTAGAAGCGTGATGAGATTAAAAACAAGTTATGTGAGAGTGTTGGCCCTTGCCGCACTTAGCGTATTTAAAGTTTATACAACCGTGGAAAAATTAACACATGCTCTTAATAAGAGTTGTGTCATCATCGTTATCAATTAAAATAACCTTTTATTTCTTGATAAACCTTAAATATTTGTATTCAGTTGATTATCTGATATTTAATGAGAATCTATCAAAATAAATTTAATTTTCATTACATGAAATAAAATATATATTTAGGTCATTTTTATTTAAAAACTGATATTAATTACAATATTTGTTATTGATTTTTTTATTATAAGTGTACAAGAGTGTTTCTGAAATTCATATCTGATTTTTCCAGACTCTTGCTTAAAATTTCTAATATTTTAAAATAATGTTCAAAGTCACAGACGCCTCTCCAAACGGGTTACGCGGGCTCCCAGCTCCAAGGCGCCATCGTTAATATGGGAAAAACATATTTCAATATGCCAGGACAATATGTCGGCAGCGGCCGGCGAGCCCAGCGCACAGGGGTAGGAAGAAATGCACGGAGGGTGGCAAGCACCGAAGCTGAGAAATTTTAAATAAAAAGTGCAGTCTGTAGATTCACATTAGATACAAATGTTTTACATACTTTTAATTTTCTCTTATTAATTTTCTTTTTTTTTTGCGCACTTTGAATTAGTTAAAATTAGCTGAAAATTAGTTATCAGTCAAGTATGAATACAACAATATTGAGCCAGTTTTGATCGTAGTAAACAATCAATATATTAGGTGTTATATAATATAAATATGACAGCATATATTTATAAAATGGTACCAGGATTGGCTACCTTCTAGAAAAGTGTAGTACTGGACTTCTATATCGACTGAATGTTTGTTGTGCCATAATGTTGTCAGTGGTACTGAAAGTTTCTTTGCACTATTACACTCACTCAATAGATTTCTTAAAAAAATAATGAATTTTTCTTGTTTTAACAATCATGTCTTATTATGTGAGTGAATGGAGTATATGGGTTCCATACTCTTTTAAAATAAGTTCAATGAATAACAGTGCTGTGTATCACCACAAAAAATTACAACTAAAAAAAATCATATAATATATACATTAACACATCGTTGAAAGGTAGTCTTTCAAACATAATTTTTGTCGATAACTAGTAATATTAACGTATTGTAATAAAAGTGTTTTTATTGACCGAGATGCTTATTTATTAATACAATTCACTTTTTTTCATTAAAATTAAAATATCGCCTCAGGTTTTTGTGCTAATATTGAATTTGTAAATTTATGTATTTGTATTTAACTATGCAAGTGTGATTAAACAGTTATTTAAAACTATAGCAGGTCAATACTGAGTGTGATTATTATTTATCACCGTTATTTAACTATTGTTAAACTCCTTCGTTGCCAGGTACATAATTTAAAATTACTCTAGTAAAACTCGGCGTAGTAAATCCTACACTAAACAGCGAGTCCGTAAACTTGTTTCAAGTGTTATTTAAAATATCATCCATTTCTCCGACTGAACGCTAAAATTGAAAATTTCTAACGCTAACAGAAACTAGACGCAAGCATTATCGCGGTCAAAGGGCATAAAATTGACTAAGGATACCTATTCATTCCGAACATCCTCTCTTTCACGTCCGAGACTGGAATTGATGGGGGATTTAAATCTTCACCTGCATAATACGCTGGGACGAAGCGTCTTCTCAAGTGGCCGCCTCGTTTGCTTTCAAATCACTACAATTTATATCGCAGTTGTCGCGTCATCGCAGCATTAATCACACCTGCATTCATACCTGCGCAAATTTGCAAAGTGTTGGTTCGAAACGCATCGCCAACGCCAAGCAGAGGCTACGTGGAGTGATTTACAAGAATTTTAATTAACGCTAAGCGGGCTGCTAATGAAGACTTTGTAGTGGATACTAACTATAAACTAATTGTGGTGATGGATCACTCTCTATTCATCTTGTCTTCGTGAAGAAATCATAAACATTAGACGAGGTTCTTAAGTATTTCACTCCGATTTTAAATTGTAATTAGAATGTGGATTTAATATATCACGGCTTTATTTTAGTTTGTTAGTTATATCCAGGATATGAAAACGACCACAAAATCAATGTTTTGTTTTACGTATGTTCATGGAAGTGAAAATAAATAGCCGGGGTCAAGCAATGAGAACTTTTGAAGCGGAAACAGCAAGTCACTTTAACTGTAATAATTTTCGAACATGGTAACTCTTTTTATATTACTCCAAAAATATTTTTAAAAATTATCAATATTATAAAAATTTTAACATGAGGCTTGTTGAACTTTTGGGTGTACCTTAACTATTAATATATAGTGGATAAACATTGAAAAATAGATGCTAAGTGTTATAATAAAAAATTCAAATGAATAACTTTGATTTCAATGAATGAAAAGCAAAATTAGTAGATAGGCAATATAGGAAGAAGTTTGAACAATATAGTGTTTAAATATCAATATTTCAATGGTTTGTGAATTCTTATATATATTAATATATATGTTTCAACATAATACCATCGTTCAGGGGTTATGTCCATACAAGACATTGTCTTATATTCAAAACTGAAATACTGAGAACCCCCTCATACACTTATTTCATTTGGTATTAAATTCTCATGAAAGTTATTTTCGCACCTTGTGCATTTTTGGTAGATATATATACCCAACCTTCTTAAGATTTATATTCCCATTCTACTATATCTTCTTTATATTACCCTTTTTTTCAATATTATATGTTACGTTTATAAACATTATGAAAACGAACACATAAAAAAAATTGTAAGAATATCACTAGATATCCCGAAAATTCATATAAATAAAATAGTTTCAAATATATAATACATTCTTATTTGAAATAGTAAGGTATTTTAACGTTGGTGTTAACTTTACGATTGGCGAAGTATTTCACTTGATATACGGTCTGTTAAACTCTTATATAACCTTTCCAACATTTATTGTCACTTAAAGGAAACATTATTAATTTCAAATATCTCCCCATACACATAAAGTAGTCACAGTACCCGACTTTGATTAAGTAATAGAAGCCATATTAGCCGAGAGCTATAAAATTTAAAAAATATCTGATTCGTTTTAGTAAGATGGAAAAATAAAAAGACTAATCATCTCGTGCCAAAAAAATTGTAATCAAAATAATCTTAGGTATAATTAGTTCATTTAGTAATAGTATAACCTCGTTTCTAATATTGTTCTAAAAAAAAATATTTATTGATTTTGTGGACATTTTAGTTTGTTGGCATGTTTGTTAAAGGAAAAGTAATTCCTTCTTATTTAGAATTACTTTAACATTAACATGCCAAAAACACGACTGTTTTCAGATTTACCCATTATCAGGTTATTGTTTTATATATCAGTTAAATTTCAAAGAGTAAAATGAATGAAACAGTATTAACATGGCAGTTATTTGAATCAATATGACTTTTAAAGTGAATGCTGTTTGATTACTACTTTGTCTGTATATATCTTTATAACTTTACAATTGTAATTTCATCTACATCTCGAAGTGTATGACTTTAATAACAGTTGTCACAATCAATTATCTACATACGGGTCTTGTCTTTTCAATAAACAATCAAACTGAATAAACAATACGAAACGCTATATTTTACAGTGCATAGTATTCCAAACTGCATGTATGCAAAAGGATTATAACACTTACGTTTATATTAAAGGAATGATAATAAGAACATTAAGAGTTTATGCACTGAAAAAATATTAAACTATAAAGCCCATTGCATGATTCAATTGCGATATTAGAAAAAATATGTGAGTGAATCATTAAGTTAAGAAATGGGAATCGTGTATTTCACGTTAGTGGGATGAGGTAAAGTTGAATAGTGACTTGAACATAAAGCTTTATAGAAATCCAGCATTTTAATATGCCATCTTCTATCAAGATAATAAATAGTGTAAATTTTACATTTAAAGTACTTCAGAAACCTCTTTGAAGAACTAGAATGAAAATTATCGGAAATTCCCATTTCTGCTTTCATAAAATGTATGAAATTGTGCATCATTATTGAAGAATAATAAAAAAATATGAAGTTCTGAGAATTGTACTCGCACCTTCTAATGAGATTTTCCATTACATCATAATTTACGAGAAAGGGTAATTCTGAGAATATGAAGCTTTATAATTTTGTATGTAGCTTCTCTAGTTACGCGCTCCTTTGTTTGTTCGTTTTTATTTAGGTTTTAATTTCAAATGGAAATTAACTATAATACCGTGATTATGTTTTTTTATAAATTTGATTTTCTAGATATTTCTAAAACTCTATATCTAACTCGATCTTCCTGATATTTAAGTTAGGCATGGCAAATAATTAGAAAAAGTAATTTTAAATCCATGAATCAAACCTCACCGGCTTTTATATAATTACTAGAATACTATGACCATAACTGTTGAAGTCGTTAGACTTTAATTTTAAGTCGTACAACTTAAACTATTTGAGTTTGGCCTATTTTTTGGTAGCGATGCATTTTGTAAATAATGACTGCAAATAAATGACTACATTCAAGAAACTACATTTAATATTTAAAGTGAATGCACGATCGTAAAAACATGATAAACTGTTTCCATTATTATTAATTATTAGTATTCCCACTTCCGCGTGCGTGCAGTCAGCTCAGGCGAGAGTTTGGTTATTATTAGAATAAAACTCGACACGATTTCATATTCAAATCAAATTTGATTTGAATTCTTCAGAATGCTGGAGTTATAAACTACAATGAAAATTTAAAAATAGTTAAGCTTACGGCAAGTTTAAAATAATGTACACAAATAAATTTAATCAATTATTTCATTTCATATCATTACTTGAATAAAAATATTCAAAATAATAAAACTCCAATACTATACAAGACCATTATCTTAATTTTTATTGTTATCGTAATCATGATTATCATGTTTGAAAAATATGAGGTTTTGTTCAATTATTTACCAATATTTATGGTACACTTGATTGATATGGTACAATTAATAATAACAGTGGGTAATCTACTCAACTTTTTATAATTTTTTAAATATAATTTGAGGCCTAGCCATTTATTTTATAAAATAAATTTTATAAAACCTAAGATGTTATGTATATCGTTATGAACAAATGTTTCGTACTGAAAATGAAAATATCGTCTTTTTTCCCTTATGGGATATTTAAGATTAAAAAAATACATTGAAATAAATTTTTAGTATCGACCAAAGATTAAGTTTAATTTTGATTGCAGATTATTAAATTTTATATTTATATTTGAAAAGATAAAAAAAATTGTAAATATTACAATTTAGCATTTCTAAGAAAACAAATTTAACTTTATTCAATTTACTCTGACTCTCCTTATAAAATGAGTATTTTTATTATATCACTTGTTCTCGTCAAAACTCTCGACTTACGAAGAAGACAAATTTAAATTCAGGAAATGCAAATAATACTCGGGGAAATAAATATTTTAAATGAAAGAACACGGAAGCCTTTTTCACCACGAATTTAAAAAGGCTTAATTTGATATTAAGCGTACCTAGCTATAGAGAGTGCACTCGTTCTCCACAACAAATCCAGCATTAATGCTCCCTCAACCGAACAGGGGCGTAGCAGGAAGCCGTATGATTAAAACTGAGCGGCCGAGGGGGTGGGGGGCGCGGGGGTGCGGGGGGCGGGGGCGAGGGGGCTGATTTACGCGACTGCCCCTAAAGAGCGGGCTCTTTCAGTAATACAGATGTCCAGCCACGGCCGCGCGGCGGAATAATCGACCGAGGTGGGATTTTATCAAAAGATAGACGCGCTGTAATGTGGCGCCAGCACGCAGGCTTGCCGGAGACTTGCGCCGCGTCATAAAAAAAATATCGCTAGTTTTATTTTAACTAGTACATCAACAATCTTAAAAGCTTAGACCGAGACTAACTCAACTCAATAATATGTATACATCAAAGCTAGAATTCCAGCACCCCTAAAACACTAATTAAATTCCTGTAACCCTTGATTTCTGTAAATTTTAGTTGATAATAACTATCACCCCTTAACTTAAAAATCATTATATTTTAGACAATGATAGGTTGTTAGATCAAAGAGACTATCAATATTACATAAAATATTACTTTATATTAAATAAAAATAAATATTTTTGTTTTTGTTTTATAAACTGTAAATATGTATACGCATTTTCTTAAACAAGACACTTGCGTTACTTTTTTTTATTGAAACATTCAATTATGCGTATAAAATATTTTCAAAAACACGAGACGTGTGATATTTCTAAAAAAAAATAATCTTATCAATCTGTTATATGAGTTTTATTTTTAAAAAATATATATATAATCCAAGTAAGTAACATCCAATCTATGGCTGCTGACCGGCGCACATTCTTTGTTTACTCCTTTGGCGCGGCAAACAAGGAAATGCCCAGAAATATTTTTGTCAAGGAAAAACATTTGTTACGCAGATAAGTTCACGGCTGTGATGAATATAAATGAAAACCACCCTTAAGATGTCTGGAAACTTGATTAATAATCGCAGCGGGGGTGAACCCGAGCCACTAACTTATTAAAAGGGTTGCAATCGATTCATCTCAAAATAGGTCCGCCGTAATTAAGCCTTCTAATTTATTTATTAATCAATGTTATCGAATTGAGAATTAAGTAAGTATTTTTTGTAGTACTAGGTAGAACAAAACTAAAATAACTATTTTATATTATAAAAAATTGTAGACGAATTTGAAAATTGATAATAATATTTTGATTTTAAACAATAATTAATCAAGTAAATTTTTTAAATTTGAACTTGTTTAATTTTTTTGTTATTTTAATATATATCAATCTATAACGTAGAAATATTAAAATTATTTTTACTAATAATTATTATGAAAATCACTAAGCATTTAAAAAATAAGGTGAGTTTACTTTGACCTTTAAATTGATAACTTACTATTCGCAAAACCCTATCATATTTTATCATATATTTATTCAATTCAAAATACTCGTATATCCGAATGACTATAAAAGTTTTCTATAAACCTTTTCTAAAATCGAATATAGTGTTAAATTTACTATACCATATAAATACCATAATTTCTACAAAATCTTCTGTACGATTACACTTGTATTGTATTTTTTTTTAATCCTAGAAAGTATAAAGATAATCATACGAATTTACAGAAATAATTAAATTTATACCTTATTGTTGCTGCGTTAGCAAATAAAAGCGTTAGTAATGATGATATAGTTTCTTCACAGTTTTAGACCATTATAATATATCATATATATAACATTTTTAAAATTTATATAAATACACTATATCAACAAAGTACTAACCAAAAATTCTGATTTTTTTATAAATAAAACATTAAAAAACAGCAATAAAAATTTATGTATATTAACATACATTTTTAAACACTGTGTATTCATTTATATTTATATATATACGTTATCTTTGTAAATTTGTGGGTGAATTGATCTTCGTAATGTGTAGCTCTATATAAGGCCCAAGTGAATTGGTTTCAAATTGAAAATGTTACAAATAAATTTATAGCAACATTATTATCTATTGCCACGACACAGGATATGACAATGGCCTTAATATTCAGATATTTATTTTATATCTCGTTGGCATTAAATTATATTCAAATATAAAATTACCTTTTTCAGAGCACATTATGATGAAAGCAGACCACAAATCAATTGGAAACATTAAATTGCTTCATAAATACTATTACTAATGGAGTCTGTGCATTCAAAATATACCGGAGCCGTGTATTGTTGGTGAGACCACACCTACATTGAGAATATCCTGATTATTTAAATTTTATTCAGATAAACTATAACACACCGGGCAAGGCATGCAGGTCCTATTTTTCAAGCCCATTGTGATTCTTCGAGAAGGACTTTGATTATAAAAAATACAGCGGTATAAAAAATATCATGATCTAAAATTAGTTTATACCTTTAAAAAAATGGATTATTCTGTAGATTATTAGACTAGATTATTCACAGTTATTTAAAATTTATTAAATAAATTCACGGAAGCATCAATATAAAGTATTGTTGAATGATAATACATAAACAAAATAAATACTCTGACATGAGTGTAAATTTAGATTTTTTTTAAATATCATTTACAATTTTTTTGATAAGCCATACAAGATATGAAATAACTATACGGACATCAAAAAATTGGCGACAACGTTTGGACATTGTTATGAGCTGAAGGAAACGGTTAGTAAAATATGTAATAATTAATCATTCCTTGTGCTATGTTGGTATTTGCTACTTGACATCTTGTCGGAGCTAACGCGCTATACTTTTATTTATAACCATAATAAATTAAAAATAATTTGTCTAATTTATATTTAAAATCTTTACATCTTAAAACCAAAGAAGGGAAGATTACATTAAATTACCATAAAAGCTAAAACTTGACAGTGACAAATGAATATCACACCGGATACACACACGTGAGGCACCCACGGTACGAATACATAAAAGAAAATTACGGTGTTTTTAATATATTAAATTTCCTAGCCAGTTATTCCTAGCAACAAACCAATTTTTCACATTGTAACAATTACGTCAAAAATTCACGACATAAAAATAACTATTTTAGTAAGACTTTTCAGTAAAGTGAAAGATATTTATTCTTTTCTGTATCTAAATGTATTATAAAATATAAAATTTTTATCGTTCTGCCAAGTTGTCTTCAGTCCTCTTATTGTTGGTAAGCTCTTTAATTGATTCCATTGCATAAAAAGCATTATTTCTTGTTGATTGCAAATTGATCAAAATCTGCGATTATTATTTATATAACCAATTAATTATTTTTTTATTATTTTGAAATATCTAATAATTATCTGCATCTTAAGTATATTTTCTAATCTTTTTGATGTTGAAAAAGAAAGAAAGCGTATTATTAAATATTTTTAGCGTATTCTTATTTAATATTTTATTGTGAATGTATGGGATACAAATAATACATAAATTAAATAAATTTTATATGTTATTAAAATAGCTTGTTTTATAACAAAAATATATGCTTTCACTAAAAATAGTAAATATAAAATTACGCAATAGTTTGATATGTGATCTTGTTTTAAATATATGGTTGAAATTTTAAAATAAACCAGGGTAAAGCTATCCTTGTACGCCACTAGGCAGCGCGGGGAGAAGGAAGTGATTTATTAACTCTAATCAACCCTTAGTTAGAAGGCTTTGCGTGCCAAATAGCCTTGTATAAGTTTCAAGAAAAACAAAGCTAAACAAATGTCCCAAAAATATGGAATACCGAATTAATCACATGACAACACGGGTTGTACGCGTGTTTATGCAGCTCCATTATTTTGTATTACTTTGAATAAATTTCATTATAATTAAGCTTTAAACATAATGAGAAAGGCTGCTGAAGTTTTCGATTCCATGTAAACAAGCTTAGGGTGCTTATTAATCCAATTAAACTGATAAAGATGATTTAAAATAATTTATCTGCTTGTCGCATTCAATAGGCAAGTATTTTATCTGTTTTAGATTTTGCAACAGGTTATGATTTGAATTCTTTATGGAAGTAACTTATTATAGAAACGGGAAATCTGGACTGATAAGATGACAACATAATGGGTTTTCGTTTAAATTTTAAATAAATGAAAGTGCCTACTTATTTTTGTGTTTTCTCAATTTTTGCCACAAGAAATAATAAACACGAATAACAATACTATAAATCATGAATTTCTTTAATAATTATAAATATAGCATATAATAATATATTTATAATGAATTAAGAAAAAAATATATTAATGAGGCATTTTTTTAGATCATAGTGTCGTTTTGTTTGGTAAAATTTTCAAAAAAGTATATTTTGCCTAGACATTGACAATTATATTTTTAAAATTGAAATATAATAGAAGTTTGAAAAATTATTAAATCGATTTATTAACTAAACGCGGCCAACTTGTGAATTTTAATAATTGAAAGCAAATTTAATTTAGGTAAAAAAAAAAATCACGTGAAAACATATTTTAAAAAATCATAATAGCGTCGAAGTAAATTTAAAACATAACAAGTTTTAAATACTAAATAATGTAATATGGTTTTATCCATGCACGATTTTATGAGAAGCTTTTTTAATATAGATTTTTTTTTTGTTATAATAGATTCTTGGAAGCGTCGAACAATGAGGTAAAATTTTTATTGATTTTTGTTAAAGATATTAATACTTGGAAGCGTTGAACACTGAGTGAGCTTTTTATTATGATGTTCGCAAATGAACCGATTGTAAACTACAGCCATAGAAAGGCTAGCTTGCCGCGCCCTACACTTACAAGCTTTGAGGTCGCATTACATTACAATGATTTGTTACTAGCCATTTCCTATGTTAAGAAAGTGTTTCGTATTTGAAAATATTTCCGTATTAATTTAATAATATCATATTGATACATATAGGTGGTAATTTAGAATATTACAGGTAAAGTGCTTTCTCCAGACCACTGTAGAGTATGGCAGAAGGGTCCTATAGTGCTCTACAAGCCTCGGTCTGCAAAGGCGCCGGAGTTCAAAGCCTCCACCCTCCAGACTGAGCCCTTAAGTGTTTGCCTTTGACCTTTAGTTTCATGGCAACAGCAAAGTAAGACTTCCGGCAATGTGCCTGTATGTTTATGAAATTTTTATTAATAAATGAATTCTTTAAAAATAACTCATTTGATAAATTAATTAGTTCTAGTACTTGAATTGTAAATGGCATTCTTTTTCTTTTTTATCTTTTGTCTGGTGTTATCTAAATTTTCGTTTGAGATTCAATTTAATGTCTTGAATAATAGATTTTTTTTCTTTTATCTTAATGTTCTCATTGTGTTTAAAAAAATGTATGTGATTTGTTTAAGTGAATGTCAAGCTATGTATAAACCTAACTAAACTTTAAATTTGTTTTTTAATAAATAAATTTACTTAAGAAAAACATAATTACGGTTAAGAGAATATAAAATTGATCTTTAATTTTAATGAACTATTTTATTTATTTCAAAAATTGCCAAAGTATCGGTAAAGCTTTTTCAGCATAAACACATGTCAATCAAGAAACATACGCATAAAATCATGTGAATGCAAGCTTTACCTTTTGAAAACCGGTGCTACCTGCGGGCAACAACCTAAATAACTATCGATATTTTATTACTTTTCGTATTCGAAATCACTTTTTACAGTAATGTAGGTAAACGGTCAGTTAAGTTTTTATGGCAGTCGTTTTACTCCCTGACTCACAGTACGAGTTATCTGTTTGTATATTCACCCTGTGAGTCATCACACTTTTCATTACTCACCACGCCATCCCACGTTTCACTGCAGTTTATACTTTTCCGCACTTAATTTGATTTTCTACTGTCAGTGCGGGGGTGGTCTCGTGTAAGGGTGGTTGCTGCCCTAATATACTGCAGGGACTAAATACCCCAAGCATAATTATGTCGTTTAAGGGGGCTGGATTCATAAATTTTCTTCAATGTAGTGATTATCTTCAACATGTTTTGTAAATTACTCCTATAAAGTTGACAATTTTATTGAGAGTGGAAGTATAAAAGATTCTTATTTAAAGATACCTTGTTGTAATGTCCAAGGGTACAACTTAAACACCAAAACTAGGGTGGTACATGGTACTGAAAATGGGTTCAATTAATTTTACTACTTGTGCTTTAAAGTTATACAGAAATAGCAACTAGCTCTTTCTAAAATTCTACAAGTAATTAATTCTTCTTTGTCTTCTTGAGCAAAAGTCGGCTTGTTTTTATAGTATAAAGACTCGCTTCTACCTTAGGTAAATAGAGCGCATCAAGATCAGCCTCATTTTTTTGTATTTTTGGAGGAATATTCAGAAGAGGTGACTAGGTAGTTTTTTCAGGGTTCAGATATTGTTGTCAGAAGTTTACATAACATAACTTATCTACAGAGACAAAATTCATAAAATATATATTGAATTCTTTCATAAAAAAACATTCATAAATTGACATGCTAATTAGGTTAGTTTAGTACAATATTTTTCAAACTACAAAAAAATTGATGTTTTAATTTTAACTCCGTAGATTAATTTAAAGTAGTCTTTATCTTTACGAAATACTACCACCGTTGCTCGAGAATTTGAAACCTAAAACCACCCTAAAAATAAATATATGCAATACTCAACCCTTCTGCAGTATCGTACAAATAAATATCTACATACGTTCAAAGCTCTGTGTGAAGAAATATTTACAGAGATGAAAAGTATTTCTATGGAAAGATAAATGGTGTATCCTAAATAAATATGACAAAATTTCAAAAAGGTAACGATAAATTTATACGTACTGAAATAGTACTTGTTTCTGTGTATATGTATTTACAAACGTTTTATATACTATATTAACCTTACGCATTGAATGTATTTTTAGGATGAATATATTTTTATAATAACTATGCATAGTGCGCACATACAAATTTCTATGTGAAATCTTTTTATAAAATATCATAGCTCGACATTTCAATTTTCAAAGTGTTTTTTTTTTTAATTTGAGGTCTTTATTTTTCGTTACAAAATATATTTTATTATAAAATTCTCGTGAATCTTTTCATAAGCCCTTTTTTACAAAAAAAAAATTTTTTGGTTTAAATATGATAATATATATATGTAAGTAATAACTTTTTTTCAAACATAACATAGTGATTTTTTTTGCCTTTCTTTTATTATTTTTATAATTTCAATTTTGAAAATATATTTGTAAGATTTTTATGTAATATTGCTCAAAAATTCATGAATTTGATAATTTTCATCATTTTTCCAGGATGAACCATGTATGTACACATATCATACTATTGAATTGTGCAAATATTTACCAAGTAGACATTTTAATTGAACTGTTGTTTTCAAACTATAGACGTGATGAATTTTCAAATAAACAGATAGTTCAACACACATACCCCCACTATTTACCAATGACTCTCAAAATCCGAAAACCACTAAGCATATTTCACATTCAAGCCGTCACCATGTGACATCCTTAGATTTCCCCACACATCGAATGGTCTGGCAACGAAATGACCTGCCAAAGTGTTCCAGCCATGCAAAAACACCCGCGGGAGTCTTCTCATTCGAATCATCTGTGATTTATGCGCGAGCTCGGAATCGAACTCTCCTTCCTGAAGCCGGAAGTCGGAAGGTATTGACGCCTGGCATGGCGGTGAAAGCAAAGATATGTATTCAGATAGCTTTTGATGTGTTTATATTTCTTCACAGATTTGACAAGCGAATCAACAAATATGTTAAAGTAACATTTTTTCGTGAAATATCAATTTATCATTATTTATTCACATCTAATGTGTATACTTAATTGAAGAATATTATTTCAAACTTGATTGCGCTCCTAATTCATTATACTAAAAGTACGCTTAAAAATCACTTGATTTCCTAATTACAGGCAATATTAAAAATAACCTAATATCGTTTCTAAAATTTATAAACGTGCAAAACATTTATTATTTTGAATAAATTAAAATTATCAAAATTAATTAATGTTACGTTAATAGTAAAAAAACATAATTATGTCAATAAGTCTCCTGTTTGTGGATATATTGGGGATTCATAAGTTTTTGTGTCTTATGCATTAAAATCAAAATGACTTAAGATAACTTAATTTTAAAAATTGTTTTTTTTATTATGGTTAATATACTAATAAATTTAGGTATTAAAAGAATATTCATATTATATTAATTGAAGATATACCGATTTTATATAATCAAACGCAAACGCAGAAAAACGTTCAATTTCTAGCATAGAGCAGCTCGTGCACATCGAAATTAACAACTTAAGTGTTAATAGTTCTCCAAACACAAAGGAACCTGCATTTCCCCAGAGTAAACCTTAAGTAACACAATGGGTGCACCATTACATTCAGGCTTACTCCGAATCTAAAATGCCAAGCACGTCGAAGAGATTAATCTTATATTGCTCGCAGAAACCGTCCTCTTGGTCACCATTAGCCGGTACATAGCTAGACTATTTGATACCGAGCCAAAGTATAGGAACTCCAGACTCCAGAATACTTGGAAATAGCTGGATCTGACAAATACGTAGGTATAAGCCATATGTGATTATTTTTTTGGATTAAGGGCGCGTTTCAATTTAAGCACAGAATAAAGATGCATTGTTTTTATTTTATACTGCAAGAATCCAATTACTGATATCCCATACGATATGAGTTAAAGTGATTTTAAAATATCGCAATGCTCTTTGAAGTTCAGAATGGAAATTTTAGCTCTAAAGGCGGATATTGTTAGAGTGCAATAGAGTCGAAGGAGATGCAGGGACTTTATTTTTTTATTCGAGCGTTGACATTTCTATATACAAAGCAGTACTAAAACCTAATCGAAGACATTTCTTTTTGATCATTATTGGATAATATCGTATTCTACAAATAGCATCAAATCTACAATTTCTTTTTAAAAATATATTATATAGATGATTTTTGTGCTATCTGCGATATTTTTTATTAAATGAAAAAAATATTTACGAGGTTTTTAACAAAGAAATTTCCAAAAGCCAAGCAAAGTGAAAGAAAAAAACCTCAAAGGCATCTCTGGAAAGAGAATATCCATAAAAATTAAAATAAACATTGCCTTTTCACTTTTCTCGCCCTTAATAAATACGAGATCAATGATCACTCCTATTCAGGGTCCAAAAATAATAAGGGCGGTTGGATCATCCCCCTTCCCGACCCCGCGAAAGGGTGGCGGATGCGGCACGGAGGGTCCTTAATTAAAATTCCCCCCGTTCCTCTGTTTTGCCGCGGGCCAACTCATAAATCCCGGTCAGAATTTTGGGTTTAGAGGCGCGAAAGTGTCCTGTCGATGCTTTGAAAAGTAGATAACTGTTTTCACGCTACGCTGTATAATTTTTCGAAATAAATTATTCTGTGTTTTACGTTTGCCTTTATTTTACAGATTAAAATTGTAAAAATGATAAGCTTTTAGCATTTTTTTTCTTCTGTTAAAAATTGATAAAATGATTATTTTACAAAAATTAAATTCAAAAGACACATTTTTTTATGTGCCTATGGAGAATGTAATACTATACGATTCTACAAGTAAAATCTTTTTTTAAATTTGTTTAGTTTTCTTCCGTTAATTATTTATTGCTTAATAAATTTAATTATATAACCTGCTAAAACTTTAACAAGCTTGTAACTTATTGAGATAAAAAATTTAACTATAGTAGATTTTTAAATGAACCATTTTTCACCAAATTTCAGGATGGTGCTTTTTTGATTAAAATTGCATATCTTAAAAAAAAAATTTTTATCATTAATTTATTTCATAATTATAATGAAAAATGTTGATGTTCCAAAGTCTGTTCATTTCATTATATTTAAAAATGAATTTTTAGGAAAAAAAAATTCATTATTTAATTTTTTTAAATTATATTTTAAGTTAATTTACAAGAGTTCTTTATACTTTGCTTACAATACAGTATGTGGCTTTCCCCTGATCCTGCGCGCAGGTTGTCAGGCTTGCAAGGTGTGTCTTAGTTGGTAGCGTTCATGGATTTCTCTATTTCCGTTATTTGGTTTGTGTAGGGAAAAATATTTTTTAAAAACCCTTTTTTAGCATGAGCTTAGTGCATGTTAATTAGGGAGACAATCCTCACTAAAATTATAAAATATCGAAAATTGCCTTGGCTTGACAATTTGGAGAATGCCACTGCCATCTAGCGGCACTACGCCAAAGCTTTTTCAAAATGACTCTGAAACGAAAACTCGTCCATACTGTCAAGATATTTTTGTAACATTTAATCAATAATTAAAAATAGGAGAAACAACTTCCCGTTCATTTAAATTATATCATAAATATGTATATATATATATATTCTATATTTATTAATGTTGCAGTATAATGAGGAGTTAAGAAAAACATTGTGATTGTGGTAAATCGTTTCAAACTAAATTTTATTGTATCACGTTGATGCAATTGTTCTCCATGTACAGCCTTCAATTTGTTCATTTCATTTCATTATTACCTTTTATGATTTACAACAAACTAAAATAAATCAAAGAGCATATTGGTATTTTCAGAGCATATTGTACACATATAATATCTATCTTAAATATCAACAGGATCTTAAAATAAACGCATTTTATTAATGCTACAACAATTCATTTATAATTAACAGATTTTATTACAAGACACCAAAAAAGATGCCGTTATTCAAAGATTTTCTCTACTTTTCATTTATTTGTATTAAATAAATTATTACAAATTAAAACAGAACTATAATTTGCTAATTTTGACTAGCTTTCAAGTTAACTTGCTTCAGTCAACAAAATGTACATCAGTTAATAATAATATTCATATGTCTATGATATATGGTAATTCAGTAAATAAATCGATAGTATCTACAACTATACAAAAAAAAATAATTTGCAAAAAGTATAATATTTTTTTTAGTTAATAAATTTATTTTCATTACTGTTATTTTGATAAGTAGCATTCATTTCATATTTTTTTGACGGTATCACCCTGTGTTTTGCCTTAACAATTAAAATATATACTAATATCAATTCAAATAATCATCTACTTTTCTTTATACGCAAATGAAGTTGTTACTCTGAAATGCTTTTGATGTTCACATGCTCTGCCAATAATAAATAAAAAAGAAACAAATAATCAGATACCACATTAATCATATGTTTTTTGTTGTAAAGTTTACTCAAATTGCATTTGAACAAACGGCACGTCTGACGTGCAGTTTATTTATTCATCAAAACAATCATCACCAATTTATCCGTACAGTATTACTAAAAGTAACAATATGTTCAAATTCAATTACGAAACGTTACAAAGGATATGTAGTGGTGATAATATATTTTGAAATGTTTTTTCCCGATATGTGTTAGATTATCAGCTCACTTCTTCATATACCCCATCTTCATCATTTATATCCGATATAAGATGAGAACTGCTACCGGCCAGGTGATTCCTGTAAAAAAAAAATTAATTACAAACACTTCAAAATCAAAAGCTTCACTAGACAAATACTTAATAAAAATTTATATTATTGTATTTCCAAATTTTAAACTGAATTTAATAAAAATATTTTTATTGAATTCGGATGCTAATACGTGTATATGATTGGCTAACATGAGAATTTATTTTATTATCAGTGTCATTTTTTATACATATCAATGTTTTATTTTAATAAAGAAACTATAAAAATATTTGCAGTTGCAAGTATACATATATTAAAATGAAGATTTTTAATGATTCACTTTTGTTGCTTATAATATTATATTTGAAAAATTGCTGTAAAAATTAAGTAAATGACTGATTTTTTTTTAAATTCAAATTTCATTACACATAGTTACTTCCGTATATCGTAAACTTTAATTTCCTCTACCTCTCTTTATTCTTCTTCAACACCCGCTGGAACATTCTCCCGTCGACCTCGTTCTCCACGACCTCCTTCAGCTCGCAGCTCTCCCCGGAGAACCCCCGGTTGCAGAGGCAGTGGTAGTCTCCCAGGACGGGGACGCAGGCCCCGCGGCCCGAGCAGGCCCCCGCGGCGCAGGGAGGCCCGCGGTAGCGCCCGACCCCGCGGCTGGCGCAGGGGGCGTGCACCCCCGGGGGAGGCAGGCACGCGGGGTGCGGGCCCAGAGCTCCTATCGACTTCCCGTTTATAGTCACCCTCTGGATCGCTCCCAGCAGGCCAGTCGTAACCCCGGAAAGCCGGTGCAGTTTAACCCACGCCCTGAAATAACAAGAATCTTAATTAAATTAACCCTACAGTAAATATTATAATCTACCGACATCAAATGATATAGACAAAATATTATGATACGAACCATATATTATAAAGTATAATTGTTATTTTTTTAAGTCTCGCGATACATACGGCACGTATCCCACGTAGACGGGCTGCTCCAGGTTGAGCTCCAGCAGTGGCCCCGGAGCCGAGCCGCGAACCGCCGTAGTGTTGTCGAGCTGCACCAGACCCTCGCGGCCCGTGCGCCGCACCCGCACGCGGTGCCACGTGTCGATGCTGATGGCCTCGCTAGACCTGCAACATTCAAGATGGCCTTCAATACCGGGGTTTCTAAAAAAATTCTAAAAATCTATTGCAAGTTATCACCAAACTGACAAAAATATTTCAGTTAAAGAAAGTACTACTATCTAAATATGGTATAATAACAATAAAGATCTCTTGATTTGTGAATCTGTCGTACTCACGTCAAACTGGCGACACCGCTACCGAGGTTGTATCTAAACTGGACTCTGCCCTCCACCAGGTTAAGGCTGATAAAATCTCCTCGCGCTTTGGGGCTCTGGGCGCAATACATGAGTAGTCCGCTGGTCTTTTTGGCCAAGAACCATATTTCCATTTTGAATGACTTTCCTAGACCCGTGGGACGAGGCAGCAGAAGATAACTCGAACCGGAGAACTGCGGGATAGCGGCTGGTGTTCGTCTTCCGATTTCTAAAATAAAAATAATATATTAGAAATTTGAATGATTATAAAGAAAATACTGTTTTTATAATTGTCCTATTTGAATATATCGAGCACGATCGACTACGGTTCTTCAGCAGCTAGATTAAAACCTACGTCAGCCATGCATCTCAAAAATATTTGTAATTCGAAAAAAAACTGATTACAAGTTGGTATCACTTGCAACAGGTTACAAAGTCTTAAAAGTTAAAAACTTCTAAAGAAATACATATAATAAAATTACATTAACATATATAAGATACGATTGTCTCACCAATGCCACAGTCTTCCACAACGTTTCCGTTTCTGGTGCAAACACAGCGATAACTGGCTCCTTCTGCCACACACGTGGTCCCATTATAGCAAGGGTCTGAAGAGCATGGGTCCTGTGCTGCCTCACAGAAATCGCCAGAAAACCCATCCACGCATGCACATCTACAGTAGTAAAAATTACATTTTTTATACATATAAAAAATAGCCATGGTTACTCAAATTGCAATCATTCCGATTTCAACTGTATTATTTAATTTAGACTATTTCTTACCTATAAAGCTCCTTATCGAGAGCATGACAAGTACCGCCATTGTAGCACGGCATACTCCCGCACGGATTGTCCGAACACTCTTCAACATTTTTAGTGCTGTAAACAGCATCCGTTCTGCTGCCATCATTCATCTGCGGGTAAATCAGCGATCTTCCTATTTTTAGACGATGCACGCAACCGATGAATCCTTGGCGTATTCCAATATTTTCATAGATCCTATAAAATTAGAAATAATTGTATTATTCTATTCATAACAATGATGTAAATAAATTTAATTATAAAATTTTACCTTGAAAAATTTGTAGGCATGTACCCTAAATATGCATGATCAACAAGATCCAAAGCCTTGAGACTGCCCCTGGATTGTCCTACTGTATCCTCTCCATCATCAAGTTTAAGCATACCATCTCTATGATATCTCTTTGCAGATATTCTGTGCATTTTATTCATTTGAATAGTTTCAGGAGTAACAATCGATACCACTCCATCTCCTAAGTTATATCTCATCTCAATGTGTCCTCCGACTATAGCGAGCGATATAAAATCTCCAGTTCCATCCATCTTTTGCTGATTATACAAAAGAATACCGTTGTCTGCAAACGCGGTAAATTCCAAGTCAATGCTGAATTTGTGATAAGCCGATAGAGGTTTCATTGTTATGTATGCATGTCCATCAAAAGAAGGAACATTGAAGTGTTTGACGGGTACTCTGAATTCACAGAGCCTTCCCGTTGAATGCGGCTCGCAAATACAAGAAAATCCACTGTCTGAAAGATTCACACAAGTGCTAGAGTAGTGACATGGATTTCTATCGCACGCTTGCGGTTGATGTTTAGTAGGAGATCCTGACGGTCCAAGACATTCTTGACGATTTGATGATGCAACGTAGAGAGACGAGCAAATGCAAGCACCCCGAATACAGCGAGTATTGAGAATGATACAATCAATATTTGTAACGCACAAGTCTCCAATTAGAGCAGTTATAGTCCCGACTGTTGGCTTAACAGGAGGATATTTCCCTAAAAATTAAAACAAATTTAGATTTATGTTTTTCACCAATAAACTTGTATAATCAAATTATAAATGTGATTAATTTACCGATTTCTCCGCCAACAGTTTTACCCAAGTAATTGTTATTTAAATCTAAAGCCAAATCTACTCCAAGAGCTGTTTTATGATACGTCATTAAGTTTTCGTTATCCCTGTGTAGGTGTATATTATTATACTTTGATTCTGGTACCAATAAATGTCTTGTACTCTTAGAAAGATGAGCATTGCCGTCATCCGGCTGGGTATAGTGCATGGGAGTATATCTCCTGAGAGGCCAGTCTGTGCCGCTGATGGTTTCTTCCCTGCAGATGCCGAAGGCTTGCACCACGATGTCCGTTTGAGTTCTGCAAGCCTGAAGGCGGAGATGACACTCGGACGTGTATGTTTGACCGTCACTTCCACACACCATGAGAGTGTCCATGGACTCGGGCGGGCACTGCGTCGCGGCGCATTCGCAAACCGCCAACCCTCCGCGCTCGACACAAACCGCTCCGAAATAACAGTTAAGATCTTTGCAACTGTTTGGTGGTAAATGTACCACGTCAGCTGTAAAAATAAATTTAATTTAATAATTCAAACGCCATAATAGAGACATTACGAAAGATTTAAACAATTTCAGCTGCATGAAATGTTACCTGAAAAGCATCCGTTCGGGCCCAGTATTTTATCGTGGCTAGTACAAATGGTACATTTTTGTCCTTGTATTCCTGGTTTGCAGACGCACCTCCCAGTCATTTGTTCGCAGTCTTCTCGCACTGATCCAAACATTGAACATCCACAAGCTAAAATAAAAAACGAATTATGCAATTTCCACAAACTCATATGTGCAATATGAAAAAATCATCCCATCGCTAATAAGAGCTCAACCTATAAAAAAATATTCTTAGCATTAAAGCATGAAGTATCCCAAGTTTAATAATAATAACACGTAGAAATGGCTCTGGTTGAGGAGTCAATATTAGAGTTTGGTGACTTTTTAATCCTTCTTGAATAGTAAGTATGGTATTTCGCTTACGAATGCATCCCTGGTGCCCCGCCGATATCTTGGGGAGTCCCCAGTAGCCGGGCTCGCAGCGGTCGCAGCGCTGGCCGCCGACTCCAGGCCGACAGGCGCACTGGCGACTCTCCGGCTCGCAAGTCTCCGAGAAGGAGCCCAGCTTGTTGCAGTGGCACTGCGACGGACAACCGGCGGCGTCCGGGCCCTGCGCCGGGGTGGAGCTATCTGGACAGCAGCCGTACCAGTCGTCCTTGCAATCCTTCTTCTCTTCCTGGACTTTATCTGAAACGAATTTAAATTCTTGAAATTAGCCATTCAAAGTCATTGCAATATCGATATGTAATATATAAATGAGTTTCTTAAATAACAATTAGTTAATTGATAAATATATGGTGTTATCATATCTACCTTTCTTGCAGCACCGCGCAGCTCGTGTGGTTTGGTGACAATAACTTCCCGACGGACAATCCTTCCTATGCGGCCCGCTGCCGCAGTCCAATTCCAGGCCAGTCAGCAAGTCTACCAGAGGAGTTTCCCCGTTGCAAGGCTTCACTTCCAGCCCCTGACACAGCTCCAATGGCCTCAACCTCAGCTCCTCCTGACGCTGGCAAGCCTCAAGCTTCATGGCGCACATCGAAGGGTACAGTCGCAGGTCGGACGCGCACACGGGCTTGGAGTTCCCCTTGCTGGCGGCCGTGGCGCAGTCGAAGAGGCACGAGCACCTCGGGAAGTTGTCCGGCCCCAGTTCGCACGTAGCCTCGTAATCGCAGTGAATGTCCTTGCAAGCTTCCCTCTCGCCGTTGGTTGAACTCTTGTCCGGGTGCTCCGTCGGTCCGTGAGCTATTTCATTGCTGATGGCCGTGTTTAGTGCGCCTGGCACCATTGTAGCTACAAAAAAATTGATACGTCCGGTCATTCTTTTAATAAAATAAAAATAAAAACCAAAATAAAGTAAATGCATAATCTTTTAACAAAATTAGATGCAGTAAAAATCGTTGATCAGTTTATAAAAAAGTAAGTAAGTAATACCATTTGAGACTTCTTTCAAGACATATTATATGTATGCAAGTATGATACAGTATTTAATCATTCAAAATAAATAAAGTGTTCGATGAGTATAGAACGTTTACGTACCCCTAAATATATTATTTTTATTTGATGACATAGTACATGTCTTCACTGATATCATTGCTATAAAGTCTTCTATCACTATTCAAATGTTGATTTTGTATTATAATTGTACTATTAGTATTGAATGCTAGAGAGCTCACTCGGTCCGCCGACAACTGCAAAGCGCTCCCGGCAGTCTCCGTAGAAGATGACGGACAGCGGGGGTCTCCCAGCCGGCGCCTCGCAAGCGGCCCTCTGCAGGGCGCACTCGCTGGGGAAGGTCTGCATGGTGTTGGCGCACACGGGCTCCGCGTCGCTGTCCCCGCACGCCGTGGGGCACACGCACTCGCCGGCCGAGCAGCGGGCCCCGAACTTGCATTCCACGTTTTTACATAAGCCTGAAACCATTCACCCCCATCCTCAATTAATGAATGCTACTTTTAAAAAAATCTATGCTTTATTTCGGCTCCTTTAAAAAAAGTTATTTCAGCTTTTTATTCTGTACTTCAAAAGCTTATATTTCTTTTACTATTGATTTTTTGTGAAGACCGTCTCACAGGAAGTACGATTACCTATGCAGGTTGCCTATACAGGTTTTATTGATTGATAATGATTATGTACATTTTTAAAGAAACTCTTAGAAAAATATCATCGTGATTTGTTTGGGATTCGAACCCACATCCCCAAGCTTACGTGGCTGGTGCATTGCCAATTATACCTACGAATCACTTGTACCAAGCAAGAAATTTTTACAATCATATCCTATAAGTGAAACAACGTACTTATTATGCCAATTAAATTGGTAATGCACCGGCCATGTAAGCTTGGGGATTTGGGTTCAAATCTCACACAAATCACGATGATATCATTCTAAGAGTTTCTATTCAATTTTCAATATTTGAAAAAATGTACTTAATCATTGTATTTATTCTATTAAAAATAGACTGTAAACCACACTTCTCTCAAAGAATACCAAAAAGATGAGCAAAAGAGTGATTTAAGGCAGTTGGATGTAATGTAAAAAGGTGTTTGATCCGCTTTTATTCAATTGTAACAAATCTTAAATCCTACATTTTATTCAGCCGTATGTGTGTATTTCAAAAACGCGTTAGGGGTGCCCACACCCCCGACCGGCCTTTCCCGAAATTAAAGTCAATAAAAATCCGAGCATTCCATCCAGCAAATCAGCATCGGAAAGTTTCCCTACTCCAATAGACCGGAACTCGCCGCGCAGCGACAAAGCCAAAAAGTACAAAGCCGATTTATCACAAAAACTGAAATACATTCGGCAGACAGTAAAAAGCCCTCCGCCCCGCGTCGGGGTCCATTTGCAAATAAAAAAGGGGTGAAAATATCGGATGAGCGGACAGATAGGGCATTATTCACCGTGAAAAGTGCGAGACAATCCTGGTCCCGCTCGCACAATACATCCATTTGGAGCAGTGTCGCGGGCCGGACGTCCGGGAGTATCTGCCCGCGCCCGATAACGCACGCTGACTCGCCCCGGATATGAGCATACATTTTTCATACTGTATTCAACTCGCCGCACATAGCCGTTGTCCGCGAAATGAATTGGAGTTTTTCGTGCGTTTCCATCGGATTGTTTGAATGCATACCGTTTGTGATGAACAAAGAACGGGCGCCTCGTTCATTTAAAGTCAAATTCGTTTTTCGCATTTGCATATAAATTAAGCAAACACCATTAAATGAAATTCCATCGCTCTTTTTAGTACCTAGCGTTCTTTATCGCTTATTGTTGAATACTTTGGGTTTTAATAGAGCCTGTTAAAACCAAAAAAAGTTATTACGAGGTCTGAGTGTAATACTATGACTTACCGCAATCCCCCTTGTACTGCACAGAGATGTGGCTTTGGTCCTTACAAGCCCTGGCTCTCATGTGACATTCGCTGCTGTATGTTTGAGAGTCAGAACCGCATACGTCACCATTCTCCTAAAAAATATTCAACATTTTTGTAAGAACATCTATGTATATTTTTTTTAATTACAAAACCCCCATTTCCTTAAGAAGCACTCAAAAGAGTTGGAAAATGGAATGTATAATCAAAAGCTCTCCAGGGTCTAATAAATATAAATGAAGTTAGTTATTAATACGAATATATACTTAACTCAAATAAATTAAAATATTTTTTCGTACTCATTCGAAGGCGATAAATTACCATTAGGTCTAAAAATTTTCTTCGCTTTAATTAAAAATCTCAGTATAGGAGTTCAACCGAACTCTCTTATTTAATATTCATTAATGTAATTAAATAATTATGTTTACATTTATCCACAAAAGAAAGCAAAAGTAATACGTTTGCCTTTCATTTTGTTTAATTAACCTCATTTATAAGAAATATTTTCATTGCGGTAATGCTACTTTTGAAGATCTATTCGCAAAATCTAAAGAGTTAATCTCAATTCAGAGTATTCCCCAAACTCCACTGTATGAAGGATCAATGAAAACGTACTCTGAGAAACTTAATACTAGGCACTATTAGCTCGATTACTCTGTAGCTGGCTTTAGGTTAATTACCCGAGCTCACTGTTCAATTGAGCTCGGAATGCAGATATTAATTATTACGAGGAAGGCGGCTGAGCTGCGAAATCCTTGCGGGAACAGAAGCTTCCAGAGCTGTTTATATTGGATGATGGCGAAATCTAACAGGTGAGGCATTCAGTAGTCAAGTGCTCCATACTCTCGCACAGATAGTCCGGCATACAGTAATTACATTCTACCCTGCACTAGGGGTGGCGAACTTTTAATGAATGTGCGCAAAAATAATATTTTATATACCCGTGTAAATCAATTTTTCAAAAATTCAAGTTTCAGGTCATTTTGAAAAATGTTATGCTTACAAAATGTATTTACAAAATGACTACAAATAATCATTGAATTCCTCAAATATTACATTGGATTGATATGGTGTCAAAATAAATTACTTTGTCAATATACGCAGAATTATACTATATTAGGAAAAGTATCGAGTTTACATCAAGTAAATATATAAACTATTTCTATCTATTTCAGCTATTTAGTTATTTTATATCAAATATATTACATGAAATATTCTTATCCCAGTATTTCTAATTATCATAACAAGTTAATTACGCAAACGTCAAGATTATAAAAAAACGGAATCCTGTTGAGAACATACGAATAAAAACATAATATTTTCTTGAGGCGAGTACCGTAACTTCGCAACCCCTACACCCACCTCATATCATCCCTTATGGCCGAGCGTATTGAGGCATGTACTCCCTAGTGATTCGAGAAAGCTTTGGTTTCATTCCAGTTAAACTAAATAATAACTATATTTTTACATTGATATTTGTACTACGAGTTATTCTGTTTTGATTTGTGTATTTAAGCAGCCTGCAGGGAATGTATCCTCGTTTGTTGAATCTGCGACAGACATAATATTTGTATAAATATACAAAAATGAAATATACACAAACAACGTAGAATATTCAGTTTGGCAGTGTATTCTTTGTTAAGGTATTAAAAATGAACCCTGTTTTTAAATAACAATCCTGGAGACAAAATCTCTGAATACTGTTTTAAGAACCTGTTTTATTAAGTCTTAATGCCAACTTACTAAGTGAGTCCTAACAATATTTCATCTTAATATTTTGTTTCCTCAGAAAGTTACAGCCATAAAATTTAATCCTAAAACAGTTCATTTTAAAAAAAGTCTCAACTTATAATAACCTGTCATGTAACAAAAATAAAATAAGATACTTAGAGGTTTTAAATGAAAATGTATGTACATTCTTACGGAGCAAAAAAACTGTTTAATTTTCCAAGACACGTTCCTAGTAAATTTATAAGCCATTTTCTTCTCGAATTGGTTGACATACAAAATTGAAATATCTACAATATAGATCAATATTTAATGACGTTCATGAGGCACGTCATGTTTTCGGCAGTTTATTGTGGGTTAGATAACAGTTGGGATTTCAAACGAAAGAGTTAATTTGTACTACGGAAATATAAGTAATATTTGTACTACTTTAATATTGCTTAATTATTCTGTTATTTCTTTTAACTTGGACATTAAAAATATGTAACGAATTTACGTATTTAGTTATCCATTCTTAAAAATAATAAAATTTAAACACACATTTCTCAAGTAAGTACACTAAATTATCGATTTGAGCACATAGTACCGCCCGGCTCCGGGAATAGTTTTAGAAATCAGCCACTTCGTCGTTCATTGGCTCTATTCATATATTAAGTAGATTGGATCGTAATATGTCTTCATTAAGTATCAATTATATATTGCAATTAGCATAACCTCCTGTGTTTGAGGGTTGGGAATAACAATACGCCGATTACAATTATCATAGATTGCTGTTAGTTAATTTGGGCTGATTGAAAATGTAACATGAACTAGTTGACGATTGTTACTGCGAAACATAAAGCAAATATATATTTCATCATTATCATTTCACTACTGAAACATATTCAGAATAATTTGCCTCATTATACGATAAAGGGATATTATTTAAGGCATATTTAACTCACTAATAAATGCTGTAATCTCCCCAGAACAATTATTATTTTATTTATAACAATTATAAAATGTCTTTGTAGAATAATATAACGTATTTATGTAGTCCTGTTAATTATTAGGTATCCTCATTGACTAAATGGCCAAAGGGTTAATTTGCCTTGGATTGACCAGGATTAGCGGTGACATAATCGGCACGATATACTAGTCTACATGGAACTTGCACACTCACTATCAATACCGCAATCATGTTTCACTTCATGTAATAATAATTATATTCTATTTTCTAAAAACACATATAAATATATTTGTAATAAAAAAACCAATAATTGACCCATTGCTAACATTTTATAAACAAATACTGCAGTGAGTTTTGTAATGAATGAGTTTGTTACGCTTTCAAGTTACAAAGCAAGCTCGTTCATATTTTACAGGCAGCTGAAAATTCTAAGCACACAAACGATCCTTTTTAAAGCCCAGATTAAAGAAGTATTATTCATAATTCAACTCACCGTGCCTTCCTCGCAACGCTCCGGGCAGACGCACCTGGCCTCCGAGGCACCGTCACTCTCGCACACGGAATAGAAGTCGCACTTCTTATTCTCGCACCCATCTGAAGCAACCATATCAATGTCAGAATATACCGCAATAAATATTGATTTGTTCTGTTGTTCGACGAATAAAATCCAGAGGTCAATCCATGAAAGTTCTTCCACCGTGTAGGAGTAGTTATTATTGTTCGTGTAGCAATTATGAAGTCTTTGAATCTTTTTTTTTTACTTACTGCAAGGGCCGCGGTACAGGACGGCCACCTCGCGCTTGTACTTGCACGCCTCCAGCTTCAGGCGGCACTCGTTCCCGTAGGAGATGCCGTCCGAGCCGCACACGGGGTCGAACTCCGCCGGGCACTGCGGGCACTCGCAGCGCGCCTGGCCGCCACGCTCCACGCAGGCCGCGCCCCACTGACACGCGCGCCCCTGACACGGGCCGCGTTCTCCTGAACCAAGTGACGCCTCGTAAAACAGTTACACGAGGGCGCAAAACCATAATTCGAATAAGAAAGTCCTTTTTTTAATGTGACGCATTAAAAACCTTACATATATAAAAAATTCAAACGTTTGTCTTATTCCGCATATTTGAGTGCAAAATTATTTTTTTACAACAAACCAAATATTTACACGGTTTTTGAATCAATATGTAAACCAGAGGTGTCAAACTCAATTTTGCAGAGGACCGTATATTACATTAAGAATGTGTAGGCGGGCCAGATTCAAATAAAAAAAATGTACTGAATTATTATAACATTTTAATTATCTATATATATAAAACACAAAAGATGTTCGTGTGTCCGTCATAGGCTTTGAAACATCTTTCAAAAATTTTTCAACATCTGTAAAGTCGACATCGTTCCTCGCAAAATAATTTGAAAAAAGAACATTGTGAAGATCGCGCATAATGCGGACTTTCAAAACAAAATCACTGATCTGTCATTCAAAACAGAGAGTTTTATCATTTAAGGTTATCAAAAAAAAAAAATATATATATATATCAAAAAATGGCACCGAAAAGACCTGTAATTAGAAGAAATACAGTAGATGCTAAACGAAAAAGAGCCGAAAGAGCAGCCGAAACTGCCGGACAACATAAAGTGCGTTTGGAGTCAAAAAGGTTGAGAGAGTAGAAACACCACAAAAAAGCACGTCTAGAACAAGTTTGAACCAGAGCTACTACAGCGAGAGCTGCTGAAACTCCTCAACAGCGTAGTAGCACACGCCGGGTATCCGCTAGTATAGTATATAATATACGGTTGTTAAAAAATCATATCAAAGTTATAAAAGAGGGTAATTATTTTGAGCTCGAGGATCCAGGTACCTGACTTCTCTTGTTTTTGACAAGCTCATTGATGTCAGGTATCATATTTCTTGTAATTATTTTAAGAATTGATTGGAGATGTTCATTCGTAAGTCTTGTGCGATGTTTGTTCTTATTTATTTTCATGACGAAAAACATCTGCTCGCATATATATGGTAGATACTACCAAACATGCACAAAATGCGTGCTGCATGCTTTTTTAATTCCGGGTAGTTATCCAAACTTATCGAAATATTGTGTATAAAATGTAAGAGCGTTAACCTCTTTAAATTTTTCTTTCAAAATACTGTCCGATTTAAGATCTATCAACTCCATTTGCAAGTGAACTGGTGCCTGTGAAGCTTCAAAAATGAATGGATTGTTGAAAATTGGGAATTCCATTTCATTCATTTTGTGGAAGTCTTCAAAACTATTGTTGAATTCCGTGATCAGATTGTCTAGGCACGCGCTGCCCTTGAAATTACTTATAAATGTAACGTGCGCATTTTAAAATTTCCGTAGAGAAATCGAGTGAAGTCTAAAAGCTCTAAAAAATATAATTCTTCTTTCTGTGACACCTTGCGATCGCGGGCCGTATCTTTGACATGACTGATGTAAAAATTAAAATCAAGCAAATATATAGTTTTTAAATTATTCATTCTTATTTTATCAAAATGGCTTTAATCGTTTTAGGGTAAGACTGCACAATTAATTGCAATAAATAGTTCACGTTTACGAGTAACTTTAACGGCGCGTCTTGGGAAATGCACTTGTGCAACTGATAAAAGAAGGATAAAAAGTAAGTCTCGAACCTAACGCGAAACCCTAAACCTTTTATTTACCGCAGTGAAAAAAAACCCTTAAAAGAAACCCCACATAAACCCGACTTGTAAGCGTGGCTGGGTTATAGTATTTTTTTGTTTTCTGAGTATTTTACCTAGCCATAGTGCGGTGAAACTAAAGTTTATACTTCAGTGCCAGTCTGATTGCTAGAATTTTTATTGGAATATTCAAATTATTATATACCTGACACAGGTGATAGCTTCACCCAAGTTACAGAATTTGAGAAGTCTCTTACTAAATACGATGAAGTCGATAACTAGAGAACGGACACGTACGAATAAATAAATAATCGAATTGTTGGTTCTTGTATACGAGTATATATGACTCTGTTATTAACTTTTACACATACACTATTACTATACAAATATTTCTTAAGAGCTAATGGCTGGCAATTTTTATTTACAATTATATTTTTTTGTTTAAAGACTGTTACGTCTAATAAGTTTAAGGAACCAAACTATTTTATATTTTCAGAGTTTCAGAACTTTAATTCAATTTGTCACAATGTTGTTTACATAATACGAGAAATAGTCAATACGTGATATCATGAACATGATTAAAACCATGTTCGTGCTAATCTACCTGGTAATTAACCAGGTTAATCCTGTCATTAAATTCAAGTAACTTAATCATAAAGCATCGAGCCATATTTAGAGAAATACGTGTATATTATTTTGAGTACAACAGCACATTTTAGCACGCATAACTTTCATTCAATTTTAAATAATAAATTTTCAATGAAACAAATGTTGATTCATTGCTTGAGAGTAAATAAATATGAAGAAATATTCAAAATAATAACAACTTTAAGCTTTTGCTGGCAGTTGCTTAGATTCTGAAAGACTGATATAAATGACCTGGGTGTGATCAGAATCTACATTTTAGATTTTAGAGGCGAATATTAGAGGCGGTTTCTTCGGTCAGCATTTCTCAACGGACTGATAAAAGTTATGGACTGGCAGCACAGGGGCTTCGCCAGGCTGGATTTGATACTCACCACAGACGCCGGCGTGGGCCACCTCGATGGGCATCTTGGCCTGGCAGGCGGCGCGGCGCAGCTCGCAGGCGGATGGGAAGGTGCGCCCGTCCGCCGCGCACACGGGCCGCATGACCGGCTCGCACTCCGGCCCGCACTCGCAGCGGGCGATGCCGAACTTGTCGATGCTGCACTCCTCGGACGCCTGGCACTTGGTGCTCTCACACGGGTTCACCCCTGCAATGAGACTCACCGTGTCACAGCTGCCGTGGTAGACCACTCCCCCAGGTACTAGCCACGGGGTGCGAAGCCAGACTCAGACCTCCTCGCGGTGGGAGCAGTCGGGCGAGACGGTCGAATAGTCCCCGACAGAATCGCCCTGCTGCTGGTAACCTGAGATGCAACCGGGTTCTCCATCCAAAACGCCTCTATGGATGGAGACTCAGCCGCGTCAGGGAGCCCCCCAGCGATGCAAATCGTTGAGGCCTGATGCGCAACACGGAGAGATAGCCCCGACACGAGAAAGGCCCGACGTGCGCCGCCCGAGGAGGGCCCCACCCGGAGCGGACAGTGATTGGCGTCCGGGCAGTGGTTCGCCCGCACGCCCGCACGCCCTCCACCAGCACCCGGGCGAACGAGAGCTGCGTCCTCCGGACCCGCCGCGCTCCAGTGGCAGGAACCGAGGACCAGGAAGAAGGAGACATTGTCGCGACAGGGAGCCCACCAGCGACGCTAATCGCTGGGCCCTGGCGCGGAACAGGCAAGACCCGACAAGACCCGGAGAAAGGCACTACGCGAGCCGCCCAAGGAGGGCACCACGGAGCGGACAGCGCGAGACGTGCGGATTACTTCTCCCATCCGCACGTCTCCTGCGAGCACTCGGGGAACGAAGAGCAGCGTCTTCTTCTGAACCCGCCGCTACCCAGCGGCGGGAGCACAAGAAGACGAGGACAAGGAGCACGCCACGGAGGCGGAGCAGAAGAAAGTCCTTGAAGGACATGTGAAGCCGAGTTATATGAAGCCCCGAATAAAGGATACGCTCCCGCAACCCATTGAGTGTTCAAGCGCGATCCTGGGTGCGGGGTGCAAATGTCGCAAACAAAAAAAAAGGTACTAGCCACGGCTCAGACATTTAAAATGTAACTTTTGATATTCAGGTACTCTCGTTTTGCAACGTGAATTTGACCGCTGAATTGTGAAAATCACAAACGGAAAAAAACAAAGTGCACCCACTCTTAAAAACTTTTTTAAAGCATGGAGTGTTACCAACCCGATGGTAGAATAGATTATTTTAAGTTTGAATTTAATCTAGATGTTATTTGTTATTGTTAACGTAATAAACGGCCGCTAAGTCATTGCCCTTTTAGTAAAATATTATGTTTAAAATGGTGAATACCCGCGTTATGTCACCGCATTGAAATGCATCGGAAAATATTATTATTTTCATAGGTGCAGAGGATAAACATCCTAATCAATTGAAAGCCAATCTCATGGGACTCTAGAGAGTCGCCATATTATAATTCATTTTTAACGACTTACATATGCGAGTAAGTCGATCTGTTTAAACTAGAAAAATAATTAAGTATATTAAATATTTGTGTTATTGATATAGTCTACGAATTACTAATAGTATTTCTGATGATTAGAAAAGTACTTAAGATAACTAGGAATGTGAACAGGAAAACACATCTTTTCCTTTGTTCTGAAACCGTATAAAAGACCAGTGAGAGCCCCCAAAGGGCTAGTGTTCAACATGTCTTCACGGGGTTACGATGCCCGTAAGATGACACTCCGGTAAACGCGAATTCCGTTCCGCCGTTAGGTCCGGTGAGGTGACGAAATGTTCGTACCTGCCGTAATTAAAGTTGAGATCTTACAAATCTCAGTGAATATACCGCCGCGAGTTCGGAAGTATATTGTGACGTTCGTAGTCACCTAAAGAAGTTCGCGATCAAAGCGAAAGTGTTAAGTTACCGACCCCTGTTGTCGGTTCAAAGTGAAAGTCTTTTAAATAAGTGTCTTATAAAAGTGTTAAATGTAACATGTCTGGAAATCATATATTATAACTAAGTTTGTAATAAAGTTTAAAATAAAAGTTTATAAGAACGAAGTCTTTGAATTTACCTAATATACAGTCCACTGATAGCTTATGAACCTTGGCGAATTTGTAAGCTAAACACCGAAGAGGAAAGAAGGTGAGCTAGAGCCTCCTCCGAGGATATACCTAGCCCTCCGTCGCCAATATTGGTCCTTCGAACCGGATCTAACTAGAAACATATGGATCTTTGAAGCTAAATCTGAAACCAGATTTGAAGCCAGGAACTGGAGCCATAGTTGCAACATCCAAAGATGGTTGTTACACGCTCAGAAGCTGCCAGAAGTCAGGAAGGGGAAACCACGACCGCCGCCGTGACCGCCGCCGTGGCCGCCGTCTCGACCGCCGCCGCGACCGCCGCCGTGACCGCCGTCTCGACCGCCGCCGTGACCGCCGCCGTGACCGCCGTCTCGACCGCCGCCGTGACCGCCGCCGTGACCGCCGCCTCGACCGCCGCCGCGACCGCCGCCGTGACCGCCTTCCCGACCGAAAAACTCAGCTGTCGATCATCAATGAGCAATTACGCACACTATGTCAGAATGGCGAAGAAGCTTCAGATCATGTTTGAATTAGAAGAAGAAAGGGCAAAGGCTCAGGAAGAAAGGGCAAAAATTCAGGAAGAAATCTTGAATTCCCGACTAAAAATGATAGATCTTAAAGAACAAATGAAATTAGCCCGTTTTGACGTACAAATAGAAAAAATACGGCAACCAAAGTCAACACTTCTCGAAGCAGAGCTTGAAGAATTACAAACTGAAAGCGCTCTTCGAGAAAATGTAAACACAGACATCTCGACACCCGAGGAGCTGCACCCTCACGTAAATGGGTTGTCGAGTGAAATTGCGGAGAGCCAGTCTCCGCCCAAGCCGCTGCTAGATAAGCAAGCGGTCCGAAGCGACCCGGCGCCGTCCAAACCTGTGCGCCGCGACGTCGCCCCAAATGAAATCTCGACAGCCGAGGAGACGCCGCTGATGCTGCATCCTCGAGAAAATGGCTGGTCGAGTGAAGTAGCGGAATGGATAAAAACTCCGCCCAAGCCGCTGCATGAGGTGCAGACGGCCCGAAGCGTCCCGGCGCAGCACAAACCAGTGCGCCGCGACGACATAATGAATAAAATCTCGACAGCCGAGGAGTTGCCGCTGATGCCGCATCCTCGAGAAGGTGGCTGGTCGAGTGAAATTGGGGAAAGCTTGAAGATTCCGCCCATGCCTTTGCATGCCGTGCAAATGGTCCGAAGCGTCCTGACGCCGCACGAACTCGCGGGTCGGGGCGCCGCCACTGACGTCACGCCAGCCGGAGAGCCGCCGCCTGCGCCTCTTCAAGCTGTGCGGGCAACCCGAGGAGTCCTGACACCGCACAAACTAGCGGGTCAGGGCGCTCCTACTGATAACGTCACGCCAGCCGAAGTGTCACTGCCCAGGACACCGCTCAAAACAGCGCGACGCGGAATCACCATCGCAGAAATCCCGATGGCTGAAGAACCGCCCCCCATGTCGATGCAAACATCGCCCACGCCGCTGCATAAATTACAGCCGGCCCGAAGCGTCTCGCCGCCCAGACCCATGCGCCGAGACGCCCCAACGAACGACATCTCGACAGCCGAGGAGTTGCCGCTGATGCCGCACCTTCGAGAAGGTAGCTGGTCGAAAGATGTCACAGAATGCTTAAATATTACGCCCACGCCGCTGCATAAAGTACAGCCGGTTAAATGCATTCCGACGCCGCCTGAGATAGTGCGTCACGTGAATATAATAAATGAAATCTTGCCCGTGAAGAAGCCATCGCGAATGCCTCACGATCAAGAAACTGACGGGTCGAACTACCCCATGAAAGGTGTAGATGTTTTGCCCGTGAAAATGCAAAGATTGCATTTGCCCGTAAATGTTACGAGGCCGCGCGAGACCGCGTATGATAAAAACGCATTCAGTGAAGTCTCGTTTGGGAAATCGTTCGAAGAGTTAACAAAAAATAACTATCGAACAGCTGATGTCGGGTTCAATGCCCCCGACTGCGCTCATGTCGTGTCACAGCCGAAAGGGCTCGCGCTTGAGTACAACACAATGCCACCACCGCAAGACAAGCCACCACCAGAAACGAAAGGCGCCTGCTGCACTGGAATTGGCTCTGAAAATAAATTGCGAAAAATACGTAGACCGGGTACAGGATAATTGTACCACAACAAAGTGCACTGCACAGAAAAGGGAGATGTATAAATCTCGCCACTGATAAAATATAAACAGAACGCACAGCTGTGAGTTGAATAACCTTTCAAATATAAACAATAAGGCCAAAGCTGATGCGAGTCGCAGATGACAAACCTGCATCTGTCATCGGCGACCCCCCGCGCACCCCGCTCGCTCCCTCAGGTCGAGCGCCCGATAGCAAATATAAACAAATGAGTCGAAGCCACTTGAGACTCAGAGACGGGAACACGGAATCTGTAAACAAATGACCAGACCCCGCGCCCGCACCCTCAAGTCGCGTGCGCGACCGAGTTCAATAAAAAATAGGCCAGTCGAGCCAGAACCGCCAGCGAGATCACCAGATGTTCTCTAAACTGTCAAAGTGATTGACGTTTGCACACATATTCAATGTTGTGTTGCCACCAAGCATCCCGCTGACGCAAGCTACCTGCACTCTGCAGTGATGAGTGCACATCGCGAGCCCGGCGCCCGCTGAACGCGCCCGGCTCCTGCCACACCGAACGCGGTTCTGGGCCCCGCCCCGCCCAGACGCGCCGCCCTGAAACCCGCACCCCAGGCCTTACTGCCTGGTCGAGCCACGCCCTGAATGCGCCGCCGCCGCCCTTGTGGCGCCGCCGCCCTGGTGCCGCCGCCCTGCCGCCTAGGCTCCGCCTAGGCCCTGCAGACCCAGGCCTTACCGCCTGGGCCTCACCACTCCAGACCCGCTCATGCCTTGTCGCTTGAGCCCTGCCGCCCTGAGCCCTGCCGCCGCCGCCCTTGCGCCGCCGCCGCCCTGCTGCCTCGGGCTGTACTGCCCGAACTTGCCGCCCTAACAAAGGGACGCCACACCCGCCAGAACGAGACAACCGAGAGCGTTCGATTGAATCGAACGCCGCTCCACAACAGCGCGCCGTCCGATCGAGCTCAGAACTTCCCAAAGGAAGCTGAAGACATCTTGTGAAGTTTCGGACAGTTAGATGATCGTGTTAGAACGTGTGTTACATCGCACATCGTGTTGGCGATTATTATTTTGGTAAAAAAGCTATTTTTTTACGTGGTAGGGTATGTTACCAACCCGATGGTAGAATAGATTATTTTAAGTTTGAATTTAATCTAGATGTTATTTGTTATTGTTAACGTAATAAACGGCCGCTAAGTCATTGCCCTTTTAGTAAAATATTATGTTTAAAATGGTGAATACCCGCGTTATGTCACCGCATTGAAATGCATCGGAAAATATTATTATTTTCATAGGTGCAGAGGATAAACATCCTAATCAATTGAAAGCCAATCTCATGGGACTCTAGAGAGTCGCCATATTATAATTCATTTTTAACGACTTACATATGCGAGTAAGTCGATCTGTTTAAACTAGAAAAATAATTAAGTATATTAAATATTTGTGTTATTGATATAGTCTACGAATTACTAATAGTATTTCTGATGATTAGAAAAGTACTTAAGATAACTAGGAATGTGAACAGGAAAACACATCTTTTCCTTTGTTCTGAAACCGTATAAAAGACCAGTGAGAGCCCCCAAAGGGCTAGTGTTCAACATGTCTTCACGGGGTTACGATGCCCGTAAGATGACACTCCGGTAAACGCGAATTCCGTTCCGCCGTTAGGTCCGGTGAGGTGACGAAATGTTCGTACCTGCCGTAATTAAAGTTGAGATCTTACAAATCTCAGTGAATATACCGCCGCGAGTTCGGAAGTATATTGTGACGTTCGTAGTCACCTAAAGAAGTTCGCGATCAAAGCGAAAGTGTTAAGTTACCGACCCCTGTTGTCGGTTCAAAGTGAAAGTCTTTTAAATAAGTGTCTTATAAAAGTGTTAAATGTAACATGTCTGGAAATCATATATTATAACTAAGTTTGTAATAAAGTTTAAAATAAAAGTTTATAAGAACGAAGTCTTTGAATTTACCTAATATACAGTCCACTGATAGCTTATGAACCTTGGCGAATTTGTAAGCTAAACACCGAAGAGGAAAGAAGGTGAGCTAGAGCCTCCTCCGAGGATATACCTAGCCCTCCGTCGCCAATATGGAGAGTTTGAAACAATGTATGTGATACAATAAATTTAATTAGGTAATTATAAACTCTTAAACGACATATTTAGTCGGCATAAATGTCTAAACTTGTATTTTATTAATATCTTAGATATCTGTCAATAATAAACAGTCATAATACCAACACATATCACAACCCAATAATGTATTTTTTAACAATGAAGACGTCGAGTTCTGTCCCAAAAAAACAGCATTTGCGGGAAGCTTTGCTTTTCTGCTTTAACTTGATAAAAAAAATGCAACTGAAGCACGTCGTTTGCTTGAGGAGGCCTATGGCGAACATGCACCATTGAAAATTACCTGAGAAAATTGGTTTGAACGCTTCAGAAGTGGCGATTTCAACACTGATAACAAACAGCGCTGCGGAAGACCAACAACAATCGAGGACGCTGATCCCCAAGCATTATTGGACGAAGAAGAGTATAGAGAGTTATTATTATTAATTGGATCCATGTGAGTATTCAAATAGTTACATCAATAGATCAGTTTCATAGAGTCAGTAGCTTACCAGAGCTGCACTGCCCCCGGTAGATGATACGGAGCTGTCTCCGGCTTCGGCACGCCTCCCTTCTCGCCTGGCACTCGTTCGAATAGGTTTTCCCATCAGATCCGCAAACTGGCACAAACTCCAGCGGGCAGGGCTCCGCGCACCGACAGGCGGGGGTGCGGGCCGCGTCCAGCTGGCACACCTCGGGCTCGGGGCACGTCACACCGGCGCACGGGTCTGAAAGAAGACAAGCGATTGTCATCAAACTCATTGTTATAAAACATCAAATAAAATGACAAACACTCTTAAAATACGCAATTTACTGAATCTTGAAAATGTACTTTCAAATATTCTGCTAAAATATTAGTATAAAAATTTACTCAACAAATCAATCACAATAACAAATTTTACGAATAATCTCAGTATTCATTTAAAAATTTAAAAAAACACTTTCTAGAAAAAAATGTGAACGAAAAGTATGGTAAAATTTATTTTTGAAACGTGTATATTTTTTATAATATACGATTTTTACAATAAAAATATCTATCATATTTTTAATTGTAAAGATTTGCATAATCTAAAAAATGTTATCTCAATTGCAATTAAAAGATCTGAAGTTACCTCTGAAGGTTATAAATTTTGGCGTTCGGATTTATGATTAAACTCACATGAGACACATTATGACTTCGGTTTATGCAAAGGAAATGGCACTGAATATTCAGCTAGATTTCTTACTTATATTACCCACTTACGGCAGTCTTGAGAAACTTTTTTATGGCAAAATCTACGTATTATTATAAGATAAAACATAATAGATTCCTTTCAATACGATATCGGTTGGATAAATGTTATTATCGTCTATTTGAACATATTTTTACAGCGAAGAAATTTGTTCCAAAAGGGGCGGTCCAATTCGCGTTGGAGTATAAAGTCTCTGAAACACAAAAGACTACTTTTTTTCACAATGCCTCTGTGCTCTCTTGCCAAGGTTTATTTACTTTAGAGGGAGGTATATTTATGTTAGTGTACCTAATTCATTTTTATACTTTTACAGTAGTTCAGAGTTTGTTTCCAGCCATATGACTTGTCTTACAAATAGCCTGGGGGGGTTTTATTCAAGAGAAACCCAAGAGAATATTATATGACCTGACAAAGGAACCTTTCTTTGTACTTTGTAATTTGTAATTATCAATAGACTAAGTTTTTATATTAAAAAAAGGAATATTTTAGTTCAAATACCCTAACAATTATTTCTTAAAATATATTAAAAACCTATTATTAAAAACATATAATATTAAAATCGCATTAAAATATATGTGTGTGTTTCAAACAAATTCTTTATTTTTATTTGCCCAATGTAAATTTCTCTGTAATCCGTTGTGTTTTTTTTAATTTACTTACGAAATTCCGTTTAAGGAGGCAATTTGCAATTTCCGAGCTGTTAGAGCTTTATGGCAGCTTTTTTCTGCTGCGCGCTACCAATTCGGTCTGACTTCCGGCTGCACGGGCGATTCAAGCCGGCTGTTTTAATTATAATCAAGCCTACAAAGTTTCTGCAAATTTATGATTTGAAAATTAATCACGAAATCAACGGTAGACACAATCAAGTAAATTGTTTATATTATGTTGACTGATTGCTCAATATACTTGTGGAAACTCCTTGAACACTTTGTATAATGCCCAAAAAGGTCGGATTTGTGTTGCCAACTAAGCAGAAAACACATGTTCCGTCTGCGAATAATTGTGAAAACAAACTCAAAACTAGGCGTTACTAAAGATGATAAATCATATTACAGCGGTGAACTTCCGAACGTGAGCTTCAACAAAGGCTAATTCTGGTCCAAGCTAATGCCAAAAATTAATTGCGTAGGTCTAATCAAATATTTTTTGTTTTTTTATAAAAAAAACGACTCATCTATTTTTTATTATTTAAAATCGATATTGAAAGCTTTTTTTTTTTTTTAATAATTATTGTAGAATTTTTCAATCTTGTAATATTATAAATTGTCAAAAACCGATATGTATGTGCATGAGATTGCATAAATAAATGCATTTACAGCAATAAAAAATAGTCAGATTGTTTAGTTTTATTAGATAAGATTACTTATGTTGCCAGTAAGACTTTCCACATAAAAAAATGGGAAGTAAAATACAAGAATGAAACAAATATAAATGATTTTTCTTTTTGTAATAAAAGTACTTTTTGTGGCGTATCAAATGACGTCTTAAACATTTAATTTAATATGTTTTTTCTTGAAAGTTGTTTAGTCGGGTTGGAACAAAATACCGACTATAAAAAGAAATATACATTTAATAGGACTTGTATTATTGAGATGAATTGCTGCTTTTTCCGATATATATCATTTCTAAAGTGCCACTAGGGAGTAGTATACCAACTGAGAGTCTGTGAAGTAACTTATATGGCACTCCTTTTATCTCAACTATCACTAATGGTCCGTTCATTGAAATATACATACGACACAACCTATCGTAACATATATTTTTATGTATAAAAAAAAATTATTAACATGAGTTATTGATAATGACGATGCATAATCAATGGATATTTAAAAAATAAATGACATAAAGCTCGAACGGTAAAATGTTACTTGTTGAGTGATAATAAATCAATATTAATTTATTACCACTAGTCAACTGTATCGTAAAAAAAAGTATTTTTTTTTCTTTGGTTTTAATATAATTTAAATATTCATAATAACATAAATAAGTTATAAAAATATTTATACTGCATTGTTTTTCTCTTTTTATTAACCTCCAACCCTTTTATATATTTTTTTAATTTATCATTAAGAACTGATAAAACACCGCTTGTTTTTACTCTCAATATACACAAAATCAGGAAAATTTCACCGTATGTTGAACTGTTGTATAATTTTTATTATTTGTTATATAATCGCAAGGAATTGAAACATGTTTTTTAATGTGATGTTCATTCCACTTATACATACCTGCTTGGATGGGGGCGTCCAACAGACGGATATAAAAGACAAATAACACATGGATTATGTTCGATGAGAAATAAGCGTGCAGTAGCACGATTCGAATGCGTAATCAAAAATAAATCGCTTCTCCCTAGGAAGCACAAAGCAAACCAGCAGTAAATAAGATCCTTAATTTTCGCAGATATTCCCATTGGCTATCTCAAATTTCCTCGTTCCCGCCGAATTATCGGGCAGATAATTGCAAATAAACCCGACAACAGAAAACGGGACAATATATTAATACAGACCGTCCACTACACGGCCGCTCCGAGTCTCCGTGCGCATTTATTGGGAAATGCCGCCCGAAAACAGATTTAATGGAATGGAAGCGAACCACAAATCTTCCAGCCGGTAGCGGGACGTGAAGCCCCGTGGATTTATTCGACGTCATTGGCAATCGCGATAATTGCGTTTTCCTCCTTTTTTCCTATTATATTTCCGCCATAAGAAATTCAATAAGTGCGCCCGGGGACATTTAATATCCTCTTCAAAGCACACAGCGCCTCGGATGCCTAATATACTCCCATACATCCTGCCCGCAAATCATATTATCTACTTGCATTTACTTAACCATAAGCCCGCTTTGAATTGTAAGATGGCATCTGAATGAATATTAAAAATTACCTTTTATGAGTATTATAAAACGCTTTATTATTTTTATTTCTGTTTCTTTAATATTTCTATTTTTTTGTGTATTGAAAACGATATTTTGTCCTCTTGTAGTTTTCTTTAAAAAATACCTATTTGTTGAAGAATAATTTCGTATGTTGCTTATTAAAAAGACTGTCTATAGTGTTTTTCTGGGTCGGAACAATACGTAGTACGAATATATTTTTAAATTTCGTTTTTTGAATAAGAGTTGGGCAGGAGCTTTCGACGCGAAGTTTACGATGTTCTAAGAAAATCATTCTGTCGACTTCGCGTAGGAAGCCTCAGGTTTTCGGTTTATCGCCCTTTGGAACAACCCGCCAACAGGTGAATTGCGATATCATGGAGGTGTGTCGTAAATATCGGCGGCTCGTGTATCTGTAGCGGGATCAAATGGTTGTTAAGTAACACTCGTATTCGTAAATATATCGAAGCGCTCTGTCCGCCACCGCCGCGTTGTTTATGTGTCGACAATAAAACCGTTCGGCCTAGCGTGTATTTGCGAAATGCTTTTTTTGTTTTATATAACGTTATTTCGATCGTAAAGACAAGAACATTCAATTATGCATACGGAATGGAACATTTATTTATTTCGCTATTAAATCTTTCAATTTCAATTATAAAGTGTAAGAGCATTTTATTAAGCATGCTACACGCTGAGTTTTATTATCATAAAGTTTATAATATGTACCCAAAAGACGTGTAACGTTATCTATCTAAAACGAAGCTTTGCTTAAAGTTATTCCAATGTTCACGTAAAACATCTTTTTTCTTATATATATATATATATAATTATAATAATATAAAAGATATTTCGAGCCTCGAGGTTTTTTAAGAAAAATAAGTATTTAGTAACATTTTTTATACAACACCAATTCATCGGCTCCGCCTGAACAGCGATACTTATTTCAAATAAAACTTCCAATTTTTCTTGCCTAACGTATTCCAGTGCTGAAGTGTGCTTTTGAAATCGTGACCGGCCTAGTAAGGGGCGAGCACAATGGCTTCGAGCACGCTGAGCCCGATGTCGACAAAACGGAGTAAAAATCGATTTGCAAAGGCCGAAGCCGGCGTCGGTGCTGTTATCGGATGCAAAACACAATTAAGCGGGGAACATCCGTACCTGGCGCCCACCAGCGCGGCCACGGCTTGCGCTCCAGTTCGGAGCACATCAGATCTAGATGCCCGTCGTCAGAGTTAATTGAAACGGCTCGGACGGAGAGGAGGGCCCCTTAAGATAAATGAACTGAGATAAGACGAAAAACACCGAATTAAATTACAATGAAACGAAAGTTTTCCCGCCCTCGGTGCAGGCGATCGCCGAGGGCAGCTTGCCCCGGGAATCACGTCTTTAACAGGACCTTTTTTGTTAACAGCCCGATTAGCATGAAAGTTATGTCGGAATGGATATTAGACCTTCTGCGGGTTCGGCGGGGAATGTCCCTCGGGAACTTTATTTGTATTTTAGTACAGGACCATACATTTCACCACTAAGAGACGGCCGAATGATAATGACTCATTAAAGCAATCCTTAAACTTGATAGAGTCAAAGTTTAAGTATTAAAAGACGAACTTTCTCTCTTCAAACACGTGACGCATTTGGATATCAAATAGCATGTTTAATTTTAAAAAAATTACTTTCGAAAACGGGAACAAAATACATATTATTTGGCTTTATTTCTCTCGGTGGACTGTTGACTTTATTTTAAAGCATTCTCGCCACGTCTAGGAGGACACGCCGCGCGCCACAAAGCTTGTAGACAAATGAAGGGTCGCTCCCATCACGCGACATGCGCCTGTCAGGACAAGACAGACTCTATGACAGGGGTGCCGGGTCATTAGGGTTCGGTTCAGGACCTAACGACTTGCCAAAGGGATGGCAGCTTTTAGAAGGAAACTTACCCCTTTCGGAGAATAAGTACCTTTACGTAATTTGTAGCTCAGGAATGGCGCCCAATTAGTTACATTGTGTTAGAAATACTAATTTACAAGATGTAAATATACTATTTATAAAAATAAATTTTTAGTACCTCCGTGGTTAACAGAGACTTTAAACTTTTTATAAGTAACATTACAGCAAAATATAAACCAATCAGAGTCGATATATTTTTTATCAAAAAAGAAAAAGAACGGGAAAATTTATATTTTTGACATTAATAATGCCAAAATTATTTTCTCACATAAAGTCTCAGTAGAAATAATTTGCTCACTTTTGTTTGCCTTATTATATTTTATTTGTTTTCAAATAGTAAAGAAAAACTTTAAGTTATAATTCTTTAACATCCTTAGAGACCTTTATTCAGACAAAAATCTTACAATCTTTGAAAGCGAATCCCTCAAGTATTTATTTTTTCTAACAAGACTTCAAATATTTAAGGTAGGAAAACAGGTAGGAATGGGAAAAGTTCTGAGGCGACTTCTTCTTCTTTAAAAGCCCTAGTATGTTTTAAGAATAACAACAAGAAGGGTCTTTTTGCTAAAGATGTGTCTTTATCCGAGCTTTCGCTACATAAAATTGCTTTTAAGTTGATTGGATCGAAAGTTGAATGTTTCTTAGTTGGATGAAATCATTGAAAATAGAATTCTTAACCACGAGCTTTTTTTATTTCTCGTGAAAATAAAAACTCCCGGCTTATAGAGGAGATGAAGTAGGAGTAGCCGCGGAATGGCGCTCGCCGGGGAGTGCGGATGATTTCAATTCGGTTAGGGAGTCATTAGATTGATGAAACACTCCGGAATGAATTGCGCTTTGCTTAATTGGTTCATTTATAAATCTTACAGCCGAGTAGACTTTATCTTGCTGTGTAGCAGCAATAAATACATATTATCGGCGTAATAAATATTCAAAGAATAATTATCACTCCAATGTAACTTTTGCAGTATTTAAATGCCGGTTGCATTATTCATTGCGGCGCTAAGCCCGCTGACTTTGCGGAGAATTTATTAAATTCCCGGAGTCCCTGCGTAATATTTCCATTACTCGGAATTATAACGAACCGAACATTGGATATATTGTAGAATAAACACAATAGAAACATCCGAGTGGACTATACTGCGGTGAATAAATGGAAGGTTTAAACGTCTGCAGTGCTTTAGGAAAGGGGTTAGTCTGGGGGGAGCTGGAATACGTGGATAGAAATGAGGCCTGGGTGCAACTCGCTCCAGCAGTAAAATTTATATTACTCTTTCTTTTTTACACGAATTGGTATGTGTTTTGAACCAATAAAATAAATATTTTTTTTATCATTACTTGCACAGTTGAAATGATTTATTTATGTATAAATATAAATATTACTAATATATATGTATATAACAAATATTTATAATATTTTATATATATATATATATATATATATATATATATATATATATATATATATATATATATATATATATATACACTTACGTTTGAATAATTAAGCAATCAATCTGAGTTCGAGCTTTTTTAGTAAATCGTGCCCGTTTTTTTCATCGGCCACGAGGGTGGGTAAGCAGGGTCAAACTGTGTTTAATGGCGCACTCAGAAGCAGCTGATCCCCAAGTTCAGAGTCCAGCCCTGCCAGGAACACACCCCGGGGGAGAGGGGAGTCTGCAAGGCGGGATGACCTGAGAGAACTCAATTATTACTAAGCTGCTACTTTTTAACAAAGTGATTTTAAATCTCCCGTAGCTTTTTAATGAGAACCTTCCAACAAAACCGCCGCAACTTCAGGGGAAATAAATTATTCTTACATGCTAATTTGCATTGCTACCTGCGAACTTTCTTACACTAAGTAACAAAAGGATAGTGTTAAAACAGCATCTATATCGTTAATCTTTATTTTTTTTTTATTTACTCTAATAAAAATTTTAAAGTAAAATACATCTTGCCTACTGAAAAAATACTTCTAAATTTAAAAATTCATAAAAAAATTATTTTATCATGTTTTATTTTAAAAACAGGTATCCGTCATCCAGATATCCAATTGAAATTTCTGCCAATGCTATGCAGATTTGATGCGTGCTAAGTGACATTTTTGACAGGATCAATCAAACAAAAGGGTGAATTCCTTTATAGCTGTTATCTTTTTTTCCATCATTAAATTTGCAACACTCTTAAAGTTAAACTGAATAATCGAGATATTGACACCTTAATCAGATATATCCGTCAATTTACGTGTAATCATATTAAACGAAGAAAATAAATAAAATAAAATTTTTGAGGAAAAATATTAATACACATTTTTCTGTACCGACATAAAATACTATTAAAAGTTATTATGGAAGCTATTCGTCACTTTTTGCATAAGTGATAACAATTATTTATTATTTATTAAAAGTCGCACAACAAAATTATAAAAACGGTTTATTTTTCAATACGGCAACATTGTTTCAGAGAGGTTTAGGTAAAGACGACTGGTGCCAAAGCTGGACAAGCAAGTTTTTTAGTACAAAGATCAAAAACTCAAACGATAACAAGTAAAGGCAGAGTAAGAATAGCGTTTCAAGAGGGTCAACTTCTGCTTAGTCATACGTTAGGCTGAATACTATATTATATATATATATATATATATATATATATATATATATATATATATATACAAGTAAATAACTATGAATAAGGATAAGTACAGGAGACAATGGCAGTTACTTATTCCAGTGTTTATGAAATATTCAAATAACAAGAACTAGATGTCAAATTCATCATTATGATGATCTTATGGTTTGTTTTTTATATGCATGCTTATGAAATAAAAACTACTACAATAAAAACATCTGAATAATACAAATGTAAGTAATATAATAATAAAAAAATACTGTTATTCGTATATGTTTACCTAAATAACAAAACTTCACAATTAAGTTGTGTAATACCTATAACTATATTCATATCGCATATCGTCGACCAAATGAATAATTCAACATGAATGGTTTTCATAATAAAGAAATTGATATTTGAAAAAAAAAATTCTTGCCGTTTATCATTATAGTAGTTTAAACAAGCGTTAATACTCAAAATTGAAGTTTCTAATATACAAATAAGTCCAGCAACATTTCGTAAATTTCGGAATCACTGAGAATTCTTTTACGAAAACTGTAAAGGTCTGGAAAATAAAATAAAAACCTGCCATGGAAAATTTGTATTAATGGCATAAACTTTGACGTCTGTATGATTTATTGACATTGATATGCCTCCGACAATAATTCGTTTTTAGATTTGAACGACTGGAATTAAATATAAAATATTCAAAGCAAAGCACGTGTCGGTTTCATAAATCAATAAACTATTTTTAAATACACAAAATAGTAACGTATTTTTATAAATTATTTTTGAGTGGAACACGACAAAAAAAAAACTCAGATAAATTAAATAGACTTAATCGGGTTATTTTTAATTTAAATGAATTTAACTGGATTTTTCACTTTGTAAAATAAAAAATATATGGTGTTAGTTACTGGGAAAATATACAGGGTGTTTGACATATTAGGCATGATGGAATTAATAAAATATATATCAATAGATAAAAAATGTAATTATTAAAGTCGTAGATCATAAATAATTTATATTACAGTGTATTTTTTCAGAATGTATGAAATATATTCTAGAATATCAAAAGCATTCCTAATCAATCATAAACGGTCAAAGTATTTTTTAGTTTATTCGGATTATTTTCAATGTCTTTTTTATTTTTCACGTATTTGTGTAAAAAACATTTTCTAAGGGTGTTTTTGTATTTTAAAATTTTCACCTTCAGCAGATTTAAAATTCAGGTTGCTTTCAAATGAGAACAGTTTTCAAAGGTCAACCTGAATAAATAATGATATGCTCTTAACAAAATACTGAAGTCCCTTAGTCTCAACGTTCGTACGCAATCCAACGATAGCATCTGTCTCCCTCGCTGACGTTAATGTGTTTAGGAGACCAAAAGGTCTTTATCTGAGACAGTGAAAAAGGCTATCGAGATCCATAAATACTTAAACAGTATGTAAACAGGTAGAAACTTTCTATCAAGAACCTATTTTTTTAGATTAAATATAAACACCCAAAAGTAACACAGAATTTTTATAAATATGTTCAAAGTATTTTTTTAATGTATTTAAAAAAGCTTAAAACTCAGAAAGTCCATCATGATACTAAAAACGTTATTCTAGTACTTTGGCAATACGTGACAATGATGCGGCGTAAGCAATGACAGGTTTAGTAATTTTATTTTTTCGTTACCTAGCGGTTGGCATAGATACTTAGCAGCTCTAGGGTTTCTGATTTAAAACATGAGCTGGCTGTAAAAATATCTTCTATACAAGTATTCTTCAATTATATATTTTAAGATACACCAACCACGCATTAAATTAGAGTAAAACAGACTTTTTACTTAAATAGTTGATGACTCGCATAAAAAATATTTCATAGTTGCACGAAAAATATTATTTCATCCGATATCTTTATAACTACAATATAGCAATTAATTTCAGGAGGGACATATTATGAACAATAATTTGGTACCTTCCACCATTTCACCAAGTGCTTACGGTCAATTTTTTTTTTTTTGTATTTGTACAAACGAAATTTAAAAATTAAATTGTTTCGGAATTATACTTAAATGTTTATCAACCCTTAAAGCTAATAATCATGTAATAATTTCCAATACTAGAAAATCGGACAATAAACATAATTCCACTGTATAGTAGTACCCTTTTACAAAGATATCAAAAAATAATTACTAACGTTTTATATTTATTACCAGGTAGTCATCCAGTAAGAGGCTCGGGATGAGGTATAAAGGTCCTTTTGTCGTATAATTTTATGAAACTTTCACAATTTCCTTAATATGGTAACCGCGCACTTAACAAAAAGGTTTGAACCCAATTTCTATTGACTATAAATCTGATACCTTTGACGTATAGATAGACTTAATAAAATAGAACGTTTGTGGGACGGACATAAGAACCCTGAATCAACATCGATAAGGGAAATTTAATATGAAGATAATTTAAGAACATATTATAAGCCTATGAGTCAAAGGGTCGGACTTGGAAATGATCTAAAGCCAAGAGACATACATAGTTTTAAATCATTTCATATGTGGAAAATATTCACTTTAAACACATACACATATGTGTTTTTGAATCGTTATCATCAATTTTGGCACCATTTGCCAAAACCACATATTATATTCTGTCTTTTTGACAACCGCGGTTTTATAAATGATCTGTTGTGTGAATTCTTATATGCGGTGAAAGTCGATGTTCTTTGTTGCAATTATTTTAACACACTTTAGAATGGTACCAAATTGACTAAACTGATGTGCGTAGCGGGCAAAATTCGCGTAAAATTGCGCGTGTGAAATCTAGTCTATACACTCTTTGATTTGCACTTTTTGATTTTTTTTTCTTCCGTTTAGCTACTCCGAGTTAATTATGAAATTTTTGTTAGTAAATTAAATGTTATTGTTACACAATAGCTTATATTATATTTATATTTTAAGCGGGTAACCAAATTGACTAAACTGATGAGCGAAGCAGACGAAATTCGCGTAAAATTGCACGTGTGAAATCTAGTATGTATATACACTCTTTGATTTTCAAGTAGTCAAATAAATCGTTTCCTTTAAAAAGTTGAACCACTTCATACACACTTTGCGAATTACTTGGCATCACAACTTTGTCCTAAAAATTGTTCAATAATTGAAGGATTATCATTATCTGACCACTCCACTTCTTCATTGATACTCTGTTCAGAATCAGTGGACAGTATTGGTAGAAGTAAGGTTGACGAGTCCTAAACAAACATTTCGAGCTGTAAACCTAAAGAATAAAATGACCTTCTGCCGTTTTTAGAGTGTAAACACATTCAAAAATGTATTAATATGCGCCCCGCCTTCAGACAGTAGTCCGCGGAACGGGTACTAGTACCCGCCCCGCCTTTAGTGTGTTAATAGTGTATGGTCTTGTTCATGTTTGCATAATTACGATAAATTTTGTGGTCATTGATTTTCGGATGGAGCTTACCGCACTTCCCCATGAACTTGACGGTGATGTTGGCCCGCGCGTCGCAGGCTGCGCGGCGCATCTCGCAGTGGTCGGGATAGTCTAGCCCGTCGCTGGCGCACAAGGGCCGCGAGCCCGCGTGGTCGCCGTAGCGCGGACACGCCTCGGGGCAGCGGCACTCGGCGGTGCGCCCGTCGCTGGACGCCTGGCAGCGCGCCCCGAACTCGCACTGCATGTCCCGGCACGGGTCGCTGATCTCTGCAATGCAACATAACGACCGGATCAAACACGAGGAATTCAAAAATCACCTAATAACAAAAAAATATTAACTAATTCGCTTTCGTAGAACCATCCTTCATGAAGAAACCAAATTCTAAGCAGACATACGAGGGCGGTCCGATATGTACTTAACCGCATGAGAAAGCTGTCGGCGCGATGGGTGCCGCGTTTGCTCACTCCGGACAACAAACGCAACCGTGAGACCACTTAAAAGCAGTGTTTCCGGAGTTTCTGCGTCGTTTCGTGACATGGAAACATGTATCCACTGGTACACATCAGAGACCAAGGAACAGTCGAAACAGTGGACTTCACCCGGCAAACGTGCTCCGAAGAAGGCAAGGAGAAGGGCAAAATGGTCACAGGGCTCTACTATGTCGAATTATTGGGCCGATTCGACGCCGAATTGCAGAAAAAACGGCCCCATTTGGCGAAGAAAAAAGTGCTCTTCCACCATGACAACGCACCGGCTCACACCTCTGCTGTCACCACGGCCAAATTGCTCGAATTGCACTACGAACTGCTCCCCCATCCACTGTGTTCTCCAGATTTGACCCCGTGCGTTTTTTTTTTGTTTCCAAACTTGAAAAAGTCACTCGCCGGGGAGAAATTTAAGTCGAATGAGGAGGTCATCGCCGCCACGGAGGCCTACTTTGCAGACCTCGAGAAAACGTATTTTTCAGATGGGTTAAAGAAGTTGGAGCATTGCTGGGTCAAGTGTATCGAGCCAAAAGGAGACTATTTTGAGAAATAAATCGCCACTTTTCCAAAATTTTCGTTTTTATTTTGTAGGCTAAGTACTTATCGCACCGTCCTCGTACATACAGCAAATTATATATGTGAAAAAAATAATAATTTGCATAATACATTTATTATACTGAGTATTTGGTTGAGTTTATACAAATATCCACAATTCTTTTTACAATGTATAATGCAAAAACCTGGTTTTTAAAAACACAAAAGCTCGCCGTTTTATTATGTAAAAATAAAGTCGTTGAACTAAATTTGATCTACTGAATAATATTATCATGTTTCAAATGATTACGCTACAAAAACAATGCGCTCCCACCTCTTACATAATTAAGCGTACCTTTCAGGGAAGCCGGGGGCTATAATAAAAAAAACCACGAAGCGTGTATCTACATGAATAATGATTCTCCCTAATACCGCGTAAGCACTGTTCTCATTGCCTCGACAACACAGCCACCTTTGAGGGGGCTCGCTCATGCGCCCGTAAATTCCCCGGCAGCTTTTTAACATCTCAACACGCGCCGAGCTATCGGGACCGTTCATTTCGCTAATTAAATGAAAGCTTACTTAGCATCACAAAGGATGTATCATATAAAGCAGCCCTGTTTTGGAGCGGTAGACAATATCCACCGCAGGAATTGTTCGGCGCGGCCGCCCTCCCAAGAAACACTGCGCCCTTTGTGTCGCCCCGCGTGTGCTCTCTGCCGCTCGCGACGGTTTTCCACCCCAGTGGGAACGATTCCTCCTCTGGTTAGTTGTGTTTAATAAAATGACATGTGCGCTTTGTCAGGAGTAACAATTAAAGCCATTAAAGATTAACAGATTGAATGTTAATTAATGCAGAACAGAAATGACTTTGCCCATTTTATACGCAAATCGATAATAGTGATATTATTTGTGTGCAAAAAAATGGTTCGTTCTAATTAAGACAAATAATAAAAACGTACATCATATGATTATATGAGAAGAATGAGATGTTTTTATTTTTTTTAATGACCTATAATATTTCACTAAATTAAGAATTAGCATCGGAAACTTCATGACAAAAACAATAATTTTTGTATATTAATTTTATATTGATTAAGCCAATTTTTTAAAATTACTTTAGGATACTTCCGCAAGCAACAATAATAAATGTTATGGTGTAATAATAATATTTAGTTCAAATATGCACTATTTGTAACTAAATGTTTTTAAAATGTAAATTGTCTAAATATTGAGTATAAAAAATTGAAGTGGAATGACGTGTGATGGAATTGAAAAGTTTTAAAATATACACTTGTATTGATTAAAACGTAACGATAACATTTTAGTATGAATTCAGCATGAATTTATCAGAGTGGTTCGAATATTTGCCAGGGTCATTCAGTCCAATTGAACCTTTCAGTTCTCACAGTCATCCTCTCTTTAAATAATTTGAGTAGATAGTGAATACGTAATTCAAAATACCATTTTTTTCATTTCTCTTTTTTATTCGAGATAAAAAGCAATTTAAAAAAATTATCTAAAAGTGAAAAATCATAAAGCGTAATTTAAATGAAAAAATAATGTCTTCTGTCTCTTCATACTGCAATTGACAATTCAATTAAGATTTACTTAAGGAATTATCTCTGTGTTTTATCTATGATTCGTCATAATCTTTTGAGCTCCATTTAGTTAAAATAAAATATAATCTATAAAGAACACGGCCGTACGCTTTGGTATCACAAGTACGCCCATACAAATGATGTGACATTGACAAACAAATTTCGGGGAGCTATTTTTTTTAATGAGCTTATAAGTAATCAGGGTAATTCCACAGAGCCTTTTTTGCAAATAACATCCCAAGGGCGTTTTATTTAATGAGATTGGAAGAAAGTCTCTAGGGTATTCTTTAATGATTAATTATTCTTTATCTGTCTGACAATGTGGCCAATCTTTTCTAAGTCACCGACTTTCCTAAAAACAGTGTTTCTGCTCTGCAGGACATCAGTAGCCAGAAGCTGGCCCCACAGTTGACATGGAATCGTTTGTCAGAACCTGCCTTCAATGATCGTGGAAAAATATTATACGTTCAATAAACTTATAATGTGAAAAAAAATTGTTTCGACTGAATCTTTTATCCATGTAAATAATTTATGTGCTAGCTAAAATTATAATAAAATTATAATTACCATTTGGAAAGACGTAGCAGCTTTCTGTCACTCTTGTATGTAGATGAAATATAATACAGGCGAACACCTTGCAGAAATTAATTTTTACGCGACACATTTTCGGTTTATCTTGTATTTACATGTTTACAGTTTTTTTTTGTTTAGGTTGAATGCTTATTCACTTTAATAAAGACACTTTTAATCATAAAAATACAAAATCTATGTCAAATGTAATTTAAAAACGTTACTTCTATCAATCTAATGAATATCACATTGTAAATCAATTTGAGGGGATGTGAAGTGGAAAATGTATCTCGGGCAGTGGTGGATCCCGGAAGAGAGGGATAAGGGACGGTAGCCAACCGGCAAACTAGATTAGCCGCCAGGGTCAACTCCCCCAGCCGGGCCTTAAGGCTCTACACAAAGGAATTATGAACACCATCAAGTGTCTTATAGTTGGAAATGTAATTTCAGATACGATCTTTAGTAGCAAGCCCCAGCTTACGGCTAGATTTAAAAACGTATCTCAAAAGAAGATACTATCTTTTCTATTTATTATGTAGTTTGATGATAATTTGTACGATTGCGTTTTTTTAAATAAATATATTATAGGTTTATGTGAATAAACCAGTTTTACTGGTATTTTTAAGACGATACGATGCAATTAGTATGGCATGTGTGAGACAAACAAGACAAATACGAGCTCGAAGTGAAGCATCTTCCGCCAAGCCTAATCATAATCTACAAAGCCAGTATTCCCTTGATATATATTAAATTTTCTTTATTCCATTCTCCGCGATGAAATGGCAATTCCGGAGCAAATAGAGGATTTATTTATTCAAAAGAACAATATGGAGGGGAACGATCTCAAAGCATTTCTACAAACGTTCCACTATCTGGCTTCGTACCCGAATTGAACAAACAACAGCTTTTTTATATTTCTCCATCAAAACAAAAATATGATGAAATTTCATCTGGGATTTTCCGTTCCATTGTCAAAAGATTTTTTTTTATTTAATACAATTTCGTCAAATGCGCAGTTGGTTAAAAAATCCAATTGATATAATTATCTACTAATCCAAATAAAGAGGTTGGATAAAACAAATTGACTCATGTTTGTATCAAAAACTATGTTGTTTATGTTTATATTCAAAATAAAATTATATTAATTACATTACTTGAGCTTAGTAAAGATATGTATCAAACGTTAATTAAGATAAAACGGCAGCGGAGCCCGAGTCTTCTTTTAGTTAATATATCACATTATTCGGAACATAAATTTCAATTTGCGAGACACCGCCTCGTCTGTTCGAATAAAAGAAACGAAAAATAATGAACGTTGTCAATTTTCTATTATACGGTATAAGTAAAATTTGCCTATACCGAGAACGGTCCGGATATTTTTCCAGCGAACGGAGAGAATACATGAAATAAAAGAAAATTAAAATGGCAAAATTATTCGTTAAAAAGAATGCGAAAGACACATGAAACCATAAATTGTACTGAATAAATATACTTTATTGAAATTTATGAATGCAGAATAACTATGTAGTAACGTATTTTTTACAATGTTATGGTATTTTTGTAATAAAACTAACCAGGAAAAATTATTTCGAGGTTGACTTATATATATTTTTTAAAATTACTAACAAACGAAAGAAAATATTGTAAAACAATATTTTTTTATATTGTACATTTCAAAAAGGTATTTTTTAACTAAGGTTTTAAAACGTATATTCATGGTTTTAGATTTTAAAACAGAAATTTATATTAAAGTCAATTACGTAATCCGCTCCCTTGTGCTTGTAAAATTTAAATGAGTTAAAACGATCCGAACAAAATAAAACGAGTAAAAAAACATCAAGACACGGATAGGAAATTTAATTTGAGGGGTTTTAGAGGAGGCGTGACTCGTGGAATAAAGCATCCTGCTCACGCAAAGTTTCCTCACAATAACGAACCTCACCCTCGGTAAAATTCTGTAACATCAAAGGTCCCCAGAAAACCTCAAGTCCCTTTCAATATGGTCCTGAGACTTTAAATGGATACAAAAAGCAGAACAGGACCCCGCTGATCCCACCTAGCAGAGCCTCCTCGCGAGGATTAAATCGAAAACTTTTTGAAACCGTACCTCTTACTACGGGATACTCGTATCGCATTATTCTCTCATAATACTGTAATTTCTGTAGACTCGGAGATAGAGAGGTCTACAACGGTCCCGGATTGCTTCTGATTGTACACGACGTATACAATAGACTTATGAACTATTGTACTTCATAAACCTTACTTAGGATTTAGTCCAATATACTTAACGAATCTTATTAGGGTATGAGTGTATTAAATACAATTTACTTAAGTTTCCAATAAGCAGTATAAGAACACATTTTTCTATTTAATTTAAGATGCTATAACTTTAACTAAATAACTTTATTACTCAAAGCATTTAAACTATTCAGGAAATTCTATGAAGTTTTTTACAGCTGTTGGATGGTTCAAACATTCATCAAAACTCTTTTGTAGCAAAATACTAACAAGTTTTATGCATTCCATAAAAGCAGTACATTTTTACTATAGAATTTTAAGTCATTCTAAAAATATCACGAGAACCTCTGGTGACGGAGAACGAAACTTGTTCAAAACTGCTTTCAGCACAACAGACTCATATGTGGATACATATTTATGAATGTATTCATGTTAGACGCTAGTTTAGCGGGGGAGGATGGATGCCGGCTTTTACGACGCCAAAAGAGTATTCGAAACTAAAGACTGTATTGTGCTCCCGGTCCTGAGTGCACACTTTGTTATAAGAACAGATAAATCTAAAAATAATAAAATATTGAACGTTATTTATTCTGATATTCCGAAAATACACAGAGTATTATACCATATATATTAAGCAAAATTCATAACATACTTTTCATATAAGAATTGTGTGCGTAGTATATTTGAAGATAATTTGATAACATTTTTGTTTGTTTACTGGCATAAAGGATTCACATCATGCTCTGTCAGAAATCTTATCATACAATGCAGTACTGAATATTTTAAACCATCGCTTTTTCCTTGTATCATCCCTCGCCTCCTCCGCTGTTGTGCCTTCCAAAAACGAGTTAAAAGAAAGGCACATGCAGCGTTTCTGGTGTGAGTGTATATTTTATTACATTATGAGATCATAAAGAGAAAAACATAAAAATATTTTGTAGCGTGCATTTCCATTTCCCCGAACAATCTGCAGATTCGAATGAAAACATGGAACCGACCAAAATGAGAGTAAAATGTATTCACCCAATTCTGTATATTGTGTAATATCTTATTAAATATGAACAGATTCTTTCAAATTTAAAACTCTATTATTCATCCAACTGTGTTATATATATATATAAGAATTCATGCTAAAATCTAAAAACAAAATATTTTCAGATTTATAGAAATGTCGACAGTTTTGTAAATTACTGCCCATATAGAAAAGTAGGAGGTTTGGGCTGAATGAAAATCGATCCACGCATATCGCATTCTTGATTTCAGGGCGATTGGCCTCAAGGGTAAAAAAAAGTATGTACATAGAAAAGCTATATGCGTATTTCGGTAACAAAAAAACACCAAGAAATGAGTTTTGAGCCTTTCGTTTTGAGCCTTATAAACCTCACAAGACTTTTATAAAAAAATCATATTAACGATGCATGCTATTCTATTAATAAATGACGTTAATATTAAAACTTAAATGTGTTTAAAACACGTTAAATTGTATTTATTAGCCTGGGTATTGAATGATTTATGATGACCGAAGCTCTCGTTTAAATGTGTGTAAGTCCACGTGATGCCTATGGGGGACAGTTGTCATGCGGCCGTGTCCCCGGCGGCGTGACGGCATCAGCTCGGAGGTCGTGCCGCCGCCGCAGATTGCCAGCGATATTGTTGGAGCGCGAGCCGCGAGCCGCAAGCCGCAAGCGGCCAGCACCGCCGACCGCCGCGGGGGCGAGGCGCATGCCCGCCAACCACCGCACGAAAGTTAGGTTAGGCGATAATCTAACTCCGAGTCCCAAAGTTTTCCACTCGACAAAACTACGAATATTCACAGATCCATAGATCGATCCACACTCACTGCACAATCCCTAGCGCGCTTCGATTTGTTAATACTTTCGATTGGAGACGCGATCGAAACGAAGCCTGCCAGTACACCGCAAGTAAAACAATAATAGACATATAAATGGAAATGAAAACACAGCGGTCGAGAGAGCCTTGTTCGGCGGCGGCCGGAGTCGCCCGAGTGGCGGCGGAGACGTCCGAGGGCGGCCGATGTCGCTCGTGATTGTAGGGTGAGGAAGCAGGTGAGAGGCTCGGGGGAGGGGCGCCCGGTGAGTCCCAGAAGTGAAGTTAAATTGACCGGATGAAAATTATGCTATCAGCCTTTTTAGGTTGTTTTTCCTATTTGTTTGAATGAGGTTTTAGGGAAGCGAAATCCCTAGATAAATAAAGCAGGTTTCAGGGAGATTTTTGATAAAATTCATTTCATAAAAGGTATATATTTAACGACTCGGATTAAACCCTACATAAATCAGTTTAAGGTATGGTATTATTTACCTTCACTCATAATTTAAAGTAACATCATTGAGTTGGGGCATTTATTATAGAAAATGTATTATGAATAATACTGAGTAGTAAATTAAGTTTATATTTATTCATTACTAACTATTGAATATTTTATAACCAAAATTTAAAAATACCTATACCCGCAAGCTTACAGAATTTTATTGAATAGTTTGTTTTGAAAAAAGAAACAACTTTTAATTTTTTCTGGTTTGAACATTAACATTTGATTGGATGCAAACAATATATTTAAAACGTGTTAGTGTTGTTAACGTGAAACTATCAATATGATATATTTTAGTAAAAAAAATAATTAAAAAATCAGTAAACAATCATCACCAAACGTAATACGCTTGTGACTCAATAATATCTTGATATATTTAGAAATAAGACCACAACAAATGTGTATAAAAAATTATTAGATTGTGTAAGAATACTACGTATAGGTCACCTATTGGCAGACCTGCTTAAATATTCACTCAGTAAATATTTTATGATTTCATATCAGTGTTATCAGTTAGAAAATTGTTGTTTTTAAGCACTAGTAAAAAAAAACACTGTTTGTACTGCTTATTTTCCCGATTTTAAATGCTAAGCCATATCTTAATTAATTTAAATACTATTTTGAACGATTTTTTTTAATTATTTAGCCCAATGGTCAGTAATCTATGGTCAATAAATCAAAATTTCATAACTTAAGAATTGACAATAATATTATTATTGTTGCTTTTTAAGTGTATAGAAACACAGTAGGTGACTCTTCAGTTCAAAGACTGCTCTCGCGCGGAATGTGCATACTTTGTGTGTTTCTCTCGTCTAATATAAGATATATTTATATATTTTTGAATACCAATATACAATGTACTCTAGCATCAATAGTTTGTGTGTGACTAGTTTTAGTTTTGATATTGTGATCTAATCAATAACATTTGCTTGATCTTTGGTATAAACAATTTAATAAAAAATGTGAAGTGTTGCAATATCGTTCACACCAGCTACGCAGAAACTCTTAGACATATTTGAAATATGTGTAAGATTACTTTTAAGGTAATAAAAATTCTTTCATTTAAATTTTTTATATTTATTTAAAGGATCAGTGATCTTACTCCAATTTTCAGCTAGCGTATTATTTTTTAAATAGCCGTTCTCGTTAGCACTGATTTTTAGAATATTAATTGTAACAATTATGAAAGTGTGAAGTAAAAATACTTAATGTGTACAATGCTTCGTGAAGTATTTCATGCATAACACTTTGTGACAAAAAATACATTTGATTCACAAAAAAACAAGTCCCCTCATGCAAACATTCCGCGTAATCACTTTTATTCATATACTTTTTAAATAACTTATTTTATATCTGAATCGAAATATTTACTAAATATTCAGAGACGAAGACGCTACTAGTGTACTTGTGTTAATTAATAATAATAAATAATTTTGAGATTTAAGCCCAATAGCAGAATAGAATATTAAAAAAGAATGTTTATTTTGAAAAGAAATCACTATTTTAAATCTATTTTTTTCATTTTGCTTATTGGGTTATATAACTTTCATGCTTGCTATGTGGCCTTAAACATTTTATGTAACAGTATATAATACGTGTTTTAGTAACCAGCGCTAGAAACTTGTATGAATGTTGTTTTGAAAATACGACAAATTATTATAAAATACATTACCACAGGGACTTAATGAAATATTGTTTTTACAGTATTTTAAGCATTTTCTATTAAATAATAATTAATATTAGAATCTTTACGGATATTATTTCAATTTTAGAAAATTGTACTTTTTTAAATATTTTTAATTGAATAATAACATTAATACAAACATAATATTAACGTAGATACTTTCAACATTACAAAATTAATAATCAGGCGACGAGTTAAGCTGTTCAGAAAATTATTTTACAAAATTTGTATTTCCAAGAAGATTTTCTTTTGAATATCCTCAAGGTAGAAACTTTTTAATAAAATCTCCATTTATAAATCCGAATATTCTGTATCCTGAAAACATCACGTTCCTTAACAATGTATTGAAACATTCAAAAACGTAAGCGGCGAAAAAACAAGCCGTCGCAACCGGAAATTCAAAACTTCCCCAATTTTTCAAAGCCAACAAAAATATTATTGTTTCAAATTGCCTCTTAAAATTTATTCCAAGTTCGTCTCTCAACTGGAATTAATAAAACATCCCTCATCTGGTCTGAATCAAATACGTCACATACAAAAGTGGGCCGGCGTCGGTTTATGCATGCATGTGTGTTAACTGGCCTCCCCCTGAAGTTAGTGGTTCCTAAACATGAGGTTACGCTATCAAAGTAATACGGGTAGTTTCCCTAGGTAAATTTGAATAAAACGTTAGTACTCTAGTTAAACCGGCAGCTTAACGAATGATTAACTGAACTAAATGTGCTACAGCCAAAACGGTTGTGCTTAAAAACAATACCATCGAAAAAATATATATATTATGTATTAAAATAAGTACTCTTCTTTCAAGGTTCGGATATTGTTTTATTTGGAATTGAATAGATATACGAGTAGTTATAATGTTTTACAATTCAAAATGGTTTACACGTGAAGATAAATGTAAAATAAGAATATTTAAAATTTTATTATATCTCAGAAACAAACCATAAAACTGCTATTACTAAATAAGCATGTCGCTTTCACTAAATAATCATGTGATACTAAAAAATAGTGACAGTTTTGTTAGGTTTTATTTGAAAATTACAAATAATGAAAGTATTCGTGTGCTACGTTAGGAAGCATTGATTCAGAAATGGGGGTGAAACACGTGCAGGGGGACTTGAAGGGTCCTCGCGGGAAAATTGTGAAGATTTTTCACTGAAAATATTTTAAAACAGGCCGCCTGTCGCTCTATAGAGAGTCGCGGTGGAGTATTTCTTGGTTAGTACTTCGGGGGTGGAAATATTTTAAGAGCTTATGATTATTTATTTGTGACGTTGCATAAATTTATATATTTTCACTAACATTTGTCAGAAACAAATAGCATTCCTTGAACTTTTTATGTGGTAAATATTTTTAAAAGGTGAAATTCATTTATACGAGTATTCAAGCTCGAATAAAAAAGTTTAAGTTTTTTTATTATATAAGTATTGAAATTACTCATTAAAAAGTAACAGTCATGTTTAAATATATGTAGAGTGTACATTGCAATATTTCTTAGTATTTATTATAAATTAAATAGTTATATTATTATAAATTAACGGTACTGCCATGTCAAAACAAGAAAAAGCAAACTTTAAGGCGTGGTTGTATTAGTTCAGGTTCTAACAAACATCCTCCCTCTGTGTGACCACAATAACTACACAACTAATTTGTAATGTGGTGAAAATATAATATTTTACATTACTCCTAAATAGTACAAGCAATCCCAACAGCTTACCACAACATTTAGAGGGCTTGTGATATAAACTAGACAAAATCCAGTAGATCAAGTCTCGTTAAAAATTATATTTAAGTTCTACGTTTTGTTGTTTGAACACAATCCTTTACTTCGTTGCTACTTTGTAGATAAAAGAATATCAATGGCGTTCCATTTTATTTTTTTATGTAGATATTATGTACGCTACTTCTGAAATCTTTTGAAGTACTGTGGAGCATAGTGATTATAATTATAAAATAATACTCAATATGAATAAAAAAATTCTGCTATATCTAGACAATTCAGAGAAGTTTTCAAAATTCGCTGATATTTAAGTTAAAAAAAATGTACAATCTTTTCATTTTATTTATCATAATTTGACGATTTTATCATAGATGTAATGGTTTTATATGTAAACGGTAATCAGTTAAATCATTTACTAGATGAATAAATATATTTCTGAAGTATATAAAATAATATGTCAAATACTGAATAATTATTTACTCAAAATGTACCTTAAATTTTATTAGTGTGCTTAGAAGTATTGTAAATAATAAATAGCAAAAAAGTGAGCAGTGCTCTGGCGCATCCATTTCGAAGCAGTTCATGTCAGTTTTATTCAGGCAGTCCGTGTACTGACTTTCACCACTCCGTGCATAAAAATGCTTCTCGATAAATTCACGTTAAGCGCAAGCGTGCTTACTCTGCGCCAACGTACAGTTGCAAGAAAACGTTGTCATATCTGGAAAAAATTCCTATTGAAACTATTTATTCACGTTTTTATGATCCCTCATATATCAAAAAGTTTATACTTTTTTCCAAAATAATATTATGAAAAAACATACAATATTTGGTGATGGCATAAATAATATCGATAGGTTTATTATTCTTTGACCATTCATCATAAAAAAGCCTATCGTTTAGAAATATGTTTTTTTTATTGATTGTGACTAAACAATATTATTTTTGAGGTTATTAGATATTTAAAAGTAAATTTATTAATTATATTATTATTTATTACAGTATTAAAATAACCATTCTTGCATTTTAGAGGGCCAAATTTAAACTGTGCGTATATGTATGTACCCACTTTATTATATAGTATCTAGCGTATTATAATATACTCCCGTAGCTCGGGACACGTCACTGCTCATAAGTACCCCCACTAAAAATTCTGCACTCACCCACAAAGGTCTTACACCTGTTCCATGGCACTCAATCTCTCCCTGATACATTTGTTTCGGAGTACTTTATGGCATTTTGATGGCGTATGCTCGCAGTGTCGTGATGGGAATTTCCCTATAAATATACCACCGTGAAAACAGTTTTAATATGCGCGGACTGAAAATCCTCCAGACCATACTGTTATTAGGTCATAAATGGAATGTTCTAAAGCAGACGTCGCTGAATGGAAAATTTTCGTGCCATGAATTCAAGAATTTTGGTTTTTGTTCGAAATCGCGATATGCTTCCGTTTTCCTCGAATCATATAAAAGAATCTTGGTTCTCTTTTTGAGGTTCAGTTATAAAAAAACTCTTTTCAAAGCTTCTGTCATAATATATTTATTTATTTTTAGGCAGCTAAAAATACCATAAGTCCAAAAAAGCACATACTGGGCATATTTATCAAGAATTTTTCTTTTGATTCGCACAAAAGTCCTCTTTTCTCTTTTTAACGATATTCAGCAAAGAAGTGAATATATATTTTTTTTGTTAATGAAAAGATTTTTTAAGCGTTATCTTGAAATTGACTAATTGGTTTGATTTTACATTTCGGCGACAATGTAATTTATTAAATGACAATGCTATTTTTTTGAAGCCTTTTTACTACAGCACAATTATTTAAATCTTGTTATCGTAGTGATGATAACTTATATTTCATTGTTTCCAACTTTTCAGCCTTACTTGATATTTTTTTCTTTTTTTGTTACTTTATTAAAACAGTTCTTTTAGTTCACAAACTCATCCCGAAATTACTTGTGTTTTCTCCGCAATTTCTGCTTTGTAACAGTTGTACGTAATTAATCTCACTCTAAATACTAAAATTTGACGGTTATTCCTTTGAGTTCGTTGACGTTGGTAAACATTTGTATGCATATTTAAGCTCTCACCAAGTCATTGCCTATCAAAAATCACTAAGTCTGAATAAAAGTACCCATGTTTACTAGTTTTTGTAGCCAAACACTACTTCTAAACGGAATTAAATGCACAACAAACGTATGTATAACTTTCCGGCCAACAGAGCATGTTTTAAAAAACCGGCATAAGACACAAATATTACGTATGAATAACAAATAAAATAAACATAATATAGTTTACTAAGTTAATAACCATAATTAAATCATAATTCAAACAGCTTTTTTCGCGTAAATTTTAATTGCATAGCATAATGTAAGCAAAAATTCTACACGAGGTTCACAATCTGCTGCTACAGAGAGATGATACAAACTTCAATGTAAATTCTGAAGCTTTGGTATTAAAGCGGCAGGTGTAGGGGTAGATCTATTGGGACTACAAATAATTGTCAAGTGAACAAAATTACCATGCTTGTTTATGCAGTGGCTTCTAACATTGTGAGACAGATCTCATCTTTCGTACAAAATTATTCATGACTCGAAGTTGTCAACGCAGTAAAGTTATTTTTATTTATTCATAGCTATTCAAAAACAAAATTTAAGTATTCAAGAAGTAAAAAAGGGTTTTTTCATTAATATTTTATTCAACAGTATTTGTTTTATTCACAGATAAAAAAAAATTATTTCCCGTTTTGTTATTTTAAGTTTAGAAGAACTTGTATTTATTCTTCTTAAAAAAACTCATAACGTAATGTCATATATTATTTTAAAGGTTTTACAACTTATTTTTGATGTGCACTTTTTAACAAAAAAACAGAGTATTCCACCTTCTAGAATGAGATTATCGGCCAAAAAAACTACTAAATATCAAAAATCATAATATAATTCTCTCAACCATAAGTAGAAAACAATGTTTTTATTACCCAACGTATTTAGACTATTTTATGACGTCACAGATTGATAATATTTGTAATGTGATTATATTAATTAAGTTAACAATTTAAATAATTTCCAGCTTTTTACTTACAAATTAATTCTATTAAATCCGTTTAATCAATTCTCTAATCCGGAAAATAGATTGTACTCCACCGTCGGGATCCGCCATCAAGCTGTCATATCACATTCCTGATACCATTGATGTTTTTTGGATTGACGTCACGAAGCATAACTAATGTAAAGCCTCGAGAGCTACGCTGACAAATCACCCCCAATAATCCCCATAGTCGGCGAGAATAGACAAGATCAAATACACGCTTGGGACAAAGTTGATTTCTTCCCTCCCTTAATGGATGATAAGGGATTCCATTTTAAAAAAGACTTTGACAAAAATCTTCGATTTATTCTAACAATTATTTGAATTCGATAAACTTTTTTGTTACTAACTTAGGGTAAGAAATTTGATTTAAAATGTGTGTGTGTGCGTCTTTAGAATCCTTAAAATACCACGGGTTGATCGCGTCACAAATTAGAGTCTAACACAGAATATGCTAAGAAAGAGAGTTCTTCATAATGGTAAAAAAGCGGAAGATATTTTGGCTATATTCTTTGAAATAATGAATATAGCCTACTGCAGCTGATTTCCGGGAAAAAAAACTAAGGAAAAGAGGCACTGGGAGAAGAAAACTAACGTGGATGTGGAATTAACGCTCGTGGCTGAAAGCCGGTAGTACAGCCGACTAGCTCAGGAAAAACATATGTTAAGTGAAATGGCTACCAACCTTTTCTGAAGAGAGGCACTTGGAAAAGAAAATATAGCAACAAGCTATGTAATTACGTAAAAAAATTATCTTCTGAGGTAAAACGAACATTCGCAGGATCGTTTTATAGTAAATTTTTATGCATAACCTCCCACCGCTTACGTTCCACTTTCATAGAAAACAATTTCGTATCGTTTATATTCGAAATGATATCGTAAATCATATAAACAGGATATAAAAAATGTAGAAGAGAAATAATATGACCCGCAGGGCATGGAAAGTATATTGGCGAGGCTGCGAGAGTATGTATTGATTTAGTGGCATGAGGAAGCCTCTGGGAATAGAGTCGCAGTACAATGTACTACAATGGAACTAAAAACTCTATCATACTCGCATGATCCGCTGGGATGGGGAGCTTATTGTTTATTGTTTACATTCAAAGATAATGTATGGAAATCAAACTTTTTATATATTTTTTTAATCAGCGAATGAAGTGAACACCACGGAAACAAATGTAGGATTTTATCATTTCAATGAATGCGAAATGGTTGAAAATATTTTTTTAATCAAAATATCAGAGACACGTGCCAAGTTTCACGAGGTTTTGGCGTGATGCTTGTTTGTGTTTTGAAAATTGTGGCAAAGTATCGAAAAATATTTCATCTCATCGCGTTTTCATAATGTGTGGTTTTAATATTTATCCCCATTGTTTGCTGCTAACAAACTAGTATACGCGTAAAATATTGCAGGCCTAGTGCTTTTTGTTAATTGTAATTAAATATACAGCGCTTATTTTAAAATTTAATTTAATTAAAATTCCACCTAATTTATGCGCACTCAGTGTTGAAAAAAACCACGTGAATAAACGTAAACATTTATATATTTAAATATATAGATTTTTATATATATATATATATATATATATATATATATATATATATATATATATATATATATATATATATATATATATATATATGTTTTACAAACATACTGAATATGCACTACAGTAAACGTGGAAGTGCAGTAATAAATAACCGAATTATTTCAGTAACAAATAACCCTCCGTACAAGTTACGCCCTCAAGCGTCGCGGTGACTTGTGTATTCACCCGAAAGTAACTAATATAAAGAAAAATTGCTGTCAGCAAATTGCGTATAAATAAAAGACTCGTAATGTAGGGCGTATTAGTTCTTCGTACGCAAGAAGGCTTCAGGGGAACGAGCCTGATTTAGGCAAGTAAGCCGTGGGTTTTTCTTCTGTATACTGTAAAGATGTCGCGGTCTTGGACCAGCCTTCCACGGCATTTCCAATAACACGTACCCTCACACACACACACATATTGCAAAGGAGAATTGGGACAGCTACCAAAAATAGCATCTAAGAAACATTTCACCATACAAATATTTTGTGTTTTTATTAAAAAAAAGTATTTTGCATATGAGTTGTTTTTTTGTGATTTCATTTATAAAAGTACTCCCTGTAAATATTGTTAAGTATAAAATGTTTTTTTTTACTTTATCGTTCCTGTTTAAATTCGTAACGTTTTGTTTACGTTCTGGAATATTAAAATTTATCTTTTAAGGCTAAAAAAATATTACATGGAAATTGTATTAGCATTACTTTAAAAAAATATGTTTACATAGCATTCAGAATGAAAACAATAATTTTACAAACGCAGATTTTTTTTATTAATATTCCCGACGCGTTTTTATCTTATTTACAATCGGAAACGTTTCCACGTGATATTTTATTATTAAAAAATAAACGTAAAGTCCTCGGAAAATATTGTTGTATTCTGTAGAAGGAAATGTAATTAGTCAGTAATGTAAAGAAATGTTTATTTAAAAATTGAAAAATATGAGAATAATTTTTTAAAACAAAATGAATTGATTTCACGAAAGGTGAAAGGTCAGTAAACACATCTCAAGCATTTATCAATATCGTATTTCGCCTTCCCGTTTTACTTTATTTAATATCCAGCCGTTTATATTTACAGCCTCGACTGCCTTTGTCTCGCATTTTTTTATAATTTTAATTATATCTCTGGACTTCCAGCAGCGCTAAACGCTTTAAGAAGAATTCATTTCGGCAGTTTGTCGTCGCTTCCTTTCACAGACAGTACCGCAAACAAAAAATCCCGTATATTGTACATTGCTTCTCATTATATCCTCTTTTTTGGAGTCTCGGCCGACAGCGGAGTCTTTTGAGGCCGCGTGTGTCAGCTCCATTTTTGCTTTTTTGCTAATGTCAAAAGGTTTTAAAAAACCACCACCCGAGTGGTGTTTTCTTCTCGTTGGTAATATTTTATATTATAATAATGTGTGAATGCGGCAAGAGGGGGGGGACTCCTCAAGCAAACCGGATGGGGACAATAACAAACATGGCGTCAAAATCTCTTTATCATTTTTTCAGCAGGGTTCTTTTATTACCTATAAAATTTTAGGTGTAATGGATTTTTACTTTTTATAGGCTATTCAACTGGGTTACGAATCACATAAAATAGCGAAATTCGTTCGCATTAAAAGCATAAAACAAAAGTAAATTTTTAAGCATCTGCTGTATTTTCTATCTATTTCTGTCATTCAACGTTTTTAGAATGTCGTAAATAAAAAAAATAATTATTTGGAAATTTATTGTGAATTTTGACAATTCTTTTACATTTTTTTAAATAATTTATATTAAACTCAAAATTGAGAAATCATAAGTTATTTTCCATTTTTTAAAACAAGTAAATCGGCAAAGAAAAAATAATACAAACCACTCGAACTTTTCTCATATTGATAATTTTACATGTACAGTCTTATAGTGTTCAAACTAATTTAAAATTATCTTATCTACTCTCAAAATTTAACAAACGATTTAATTTGGTGTTATTATTTTATTAAAAATATTGACAACAGGAATCAAGGGATAAAAAGCTGTCCTGGTTTTGTACCTATTTCAATAAGCCGCATACAAGCGGCTCTGTGGTCACACCGAAAATTAAAGCTTACGCCCTGGCCTTGCCACTTTATGGTCTCCAATATACACATATTCTCGTTAAATTAAATCCTGTTGAACTTACCAAATAGACCCTCACGCCATAGTTCTACTTTCAGACCCTTCTAGCAGACATGACCACACAGTACACTCGTGGACAAAATATCTTCAGCAGCACTAATCTTTTCATTAGTATTTTTGGACAGTTATTTACCAATGCTTATTTATCAATTCAACAGTTTTTTTTTTCAAATTTGTGACTTATTTCATAATTTTTTAGATAATTAGTTTTTGTAAAGGAATCTCATGTTTAGATTCACTGACCCCCATGCCACGTTAAAGTGGCTTTCTTCTAGCCAGTAACGCTCGATCATTTCTTTGAAAATTATAAATATATACGGTAAGTATGCGATAAAACTATGGTAAACCTTGATAGTCTCTCTTGTTTGATTGTTATGGTGGTCGAAGGGCTAAAATATTTTACATTTAGTTCGTGATGTAAATTATTTAATACTTTTTGTAGCACTCCTCAGACCTCAGATGATAAAATTCCTTACTCATTACTTTAAAATAAAAGTTATTTTTGGCAAAGATAAAATATAATTCGCTCTCTCTTCGAGAGAACTCTTTTAATATTTATTTGATTTAAAGATTACTAGAAAAAGATATGTAATAAAGCGCTCTACACACATAACGACATAACTTGCGGCCGATATGCAATAAGACAATAGCGTCCTATTTTGCGTTGTTGACTTAAGCAAAACCATAAAAACACAAAATGTAGGGACGCTATTGACTGATTGCAAATCGTTCGCAAGTTGAGTCGCTTCGTGTGTAGAGAGGCCTTAATTTTCCTAGCCAATTATTATTTATATTCTATTGGGTGGCCTTGATTCAAGCGTGAAATTCATGTAGACGTTGCGTTTGTTGCGAATTTCTCGTCCTAAAAAAATATTAGGGAAAATATATTTCGTTTAAAATTAAAACAAATTAAACCGACTAGTATTAATGCTAAGTACTTTTCCAGATATTATACTTATAAAACTGCAGCTATTGGCTTAATGCAAATTGGTCACGAGTTTTGTCACAGCGTATGTATGTACTGGGTTTTTAAATGTCCACATAATTTATTATATTTTAACATATGTAAGTTGATAAGCCAATACTAATTATTTTTTAATTGGATGGCCTTGATTCAGATAGGAATTTTTTGAATACATTGCGTTTGTCGCCAATCCCTCGTCCTATAAAAAAAAATATTTTATTGATTAATGTCGCTTGTAGTATTCCAGATATTTTACAAATCGAACTGCAGGTCTCGGTTTATTGATTTCATTACGCCTGAAACGCTCCGGTATGTCACTGAACATGTAAAATCCGGATGGATCCAACGTACCAAAGCTGAGACTCTTCATTGTACAGGAAGAAACCGGATAGTTCCACTGAATGTAGTGGTCGAGGAACTTGCACCGAGCTATAATGCATCAGGCAACATCGGCACACGTCAGCGCCGGCCGAGCTGACTACTTGGCTTGTAACAATAACTAACATATAAAAAGAGCTCCCAGCGCGTCACGCGGGAAAGACTCACTACGACACACAACAGAACCAGTGACCCGTGTACGTCACTGTACAGAGAGAAATCTAGAGTTTCATAGCTGAAACTCTTGACTGTACAAAAACAGATCCACAGTATTCAAGCTGAGACTCATCACTGAGCAAGGAGGGATCAACAGTATTTAAGGTGAGACTCGTTACTGTAGATATAGAGATCCAGAGTTTTAAAGCTGAGACTTGTCGCTGCACAGGGACCGATCTACAGTATAGAAGCTGAGATTCGTCACTGTACAGAGAGAATCCAGATAGTTCCAAAATATGCAAGCTGAGTCTCATCACTGTACAGCGAGAGATCCAGAGGTTTAAACCTGAGACTCGTCGCTGCACAAGGAGAGACCTACAGTATAGAAGCTGAGATTCGTCACTGTACAATGAAAATCCAGATAGTTCTAAAATATTCAAGCTGAGGCTCATCACTGTGCAGAGAGAGACCAGATGTTTAAAGCTGAGACTCGTCGCTGCACAGGGACAGACCCACAGTATAGAAGCTGAGATTCGTCACTGTACAAGGAGAATCCAGATAGTTCCAAAATATTCATGCTGAGGCTCGTCGCTGTGCAGAGAGAGATCCAGAGGTTTAAAGCTGAGACTCGTCGCTGCCCAGGGACAGATGGGACTCACCACACGGCCCCTCGTGCTGCAGGCGCACGCTGAGGCGGCGCTCGCAGGCGTCGCGGCGCAGCTCGCAGGGGGAGCGGTGCGTGCGGCCGTCCGTGGCGCAGACGGGCGCGGCGGGGCCGGAGCACTCGCCCGGGCACTGGCAGCGCGCCTGGCCGTCCACGCCGCGCACGCACTCCGCGCCCCAGCGGCACACCGTCTTCTCGCACAGCTCTGCAACGCATCACCAAGTACATTTGTATTGATCTATCGACAGAATAGAAACTCTTCCGGCTCATAAAACCATTACCTATGAAGCTACGTTATATTACCGGGGCGTTTCTTTTTTACGGAAACGATTTGTGCACAATTACCTAATCCACAATTTCAAATATAGTTGTGAGTCTCTTTATTTTTTTTATCGAAAACAAGTATATCATTCATATTGGGTATTAATATTAGCAACACGTTTTTTTTTTAAGAAAGTTTTCGATTACGCACATTTGTTATTATCATTAATATACAGCTGAAAAAGTAAAATATCGTAAATCGTAGTACATTTTTTTTACTATAATTTACAAAATCCAATCATCACCTTTTTCAATAGACGGCGCCGGGGTGTAATCAGGGGGTCGGAATGAAGCCTCGCCGTATAAGTAGATTTGCAGATACGGCGAGTCCTCGGGCGCGTGGGCCGCGGCAGTGCAGGCGAGTCGGTACTAAATAAACATGTTGTTTGCATGCGGTATCTCAGGCGGCCAAACCCCGCAAAGCACACAGACCGGCCAGCCATGGCACTAAATTTTGGGCCTGAGTCAGCAAGGAATAACGCTGAAAAACCGTTTGGCACGGAGGTAATGGAACGTAAAGTGTCGACCAATGGGAAATCCTTAAGTTCATATCGTCCGTATTGCTTTAAACAAAAAGTATGCGTGGGTCGAAAATACCTCGCTCACCATAATGCTGGCATTAAAATTGCCTATCCTGTTGATACTTTGTACGTTACTTCTTAATGAAACCTATTCTACTAGCGTAACATTTTTAATTAGGTAATTTATACATTCGATTTACTTTTGTTTGTTCTACTTTAAGTAAATTACATTCAGTAATTCCAAATGACCATTTTCAAGCATGACTAAAAATAATAGTAGTTGATAACATTTTTAGTCGGTTTACTTAGTCTATTTTAAATATGTGGTATTTTACAAAAACTTTCTAACAAGGAGAATTCTATTCAAATTTAACAGTTAAATTAGTAATTCTCCATTCTGGTCTCGTAGCCTCTGAGCGCTTTCCTCTCCGACATGAACGATTTCTACTTGCAGTATTTCGTTCGTAAGAGAATTCATTTAATATAGATCGAGCGACAGAGTAAAAAAATCTAATTCTTCTAACTCTGACTTAAGCACTTATCCTTGAAATTTCGGTTTTTTATATATATAGTAATAAAGCAAACTTAGAACCTCAATCTTGTTATAAGTTTTAATTGGAAAAAAATTCGGACAGTTCTATAGTGTTAAATATGTTGACTCCTTTTTTTTTAAGTCCATAAATATGCAAACCGGCGGCAATAAAAGTCGTTTCCGCGAAGTGCAAATAAAAGAATCGTTCCAACTCTCGGCTTTAGCGGCTCTATTAATCACCGAGCACATTTTTTACAGCCGAGCCGAGTATGTTCAGCCACTTGAGCCACTTGAAAAGCCACAAATTCATAAAAAGCGCTCTAAATACCGCCAAATCCCGCGAGAACTTTTAATAATGCTACAAAAAATACTGGAGATCGGTAAGTGTACCGAAACTCAAAGCGAAACTCGTAAGTGGTTAAAAACTTAAGCGTCCAAGTTTGGCACGCGGAAAATTAAACTTCTCGCGGCGGAGTAGCACTTTTTTACTCACTTTGTTTTCGCCCGAATCGACACTAAAGTTGTACCAGCCCAGGAACATCGGCCGTCATTAATTTCGACCCCTATTCCTTATCGTTCTCCGTAAGGGCGCGCGCGGAACTTGGCGCGCGAACTCGCTTTTGCCTACCGCCGTAGATTCCGGCGCGGGGACGAGAAAAAGAGAAAAGTAGTTTGTCTGAATAAATTTACGTCTAACGCCGAATTCTCCCGTGTAATAGATCACCCCGGTTGACACTTTCTAGTTAATACTTTTTTTAAAGCGCCCTGCGTTTCTTCGGAGGCTCGGCGCTTGCGGAAACGCGGGGCTCCTCCTCCTGAACAATATCCCTCTAGCATTCCTCTCGCTTCAGGAAGGCAATAAAGACATTTTGCTTTATTTTATTACTTCCAGGTACGTGCCCCGCAGTTGCATATTTCAGTGTATTAATGAGTTTCTTTCCTTTTACTTTTGTGTTGATTGTAAGTGCGCCGCGATAATTAGGAAGACGTCGTAACGAAAGTGAGTAAAACATTCAGACTTGAAAGAGGACTTAATTTCCATTTCAATTAATTACTTTATTTATGAGATAGCTGTGAGACCAAAACTTATTGTGTATTTTAAATATTTTTAAATACTTTTTTTAATATTATAAGTTTATACATTCACAAAAATAAAAACATTGATACATGAAATTCGTATTGTTCTTCGGTCACTAGATAAATCAAATTTATTTTTATTTCAAATTCGTGATTCAATTTCAGGAAGCTCAGTTTTGTATTCTTAGACGCTTCCAATAATGCTCGATTGTACAGAAAAATCCTATTTGTTTGAAAATACCTTCAGCGAAAATTAGCGCAACTGTCAGAAGAAATAATCCGAAACAAGTCAGAAATGTACGCAAAAACGAAAAACAATCTGCGCTCAGAACTCTCCAGAACATTGTTCATCCTCGGCAGCGCCGCGCCGACGGGGGATCTAGACATAAGCGGCTTTTTCAAGGTTTTATTTTGTATTATCCTGAATAATACTTTCAATGTTTCTTAGTAGTAATCATTGTATATTGTTTTTTTTTTCTTCTTATAAAGAACCTTATTTAAGGTTTGGATGGGGCGTGCACTTTCCTTTCTCCCATTTTAAAAGCTGCCTTAAACAGGATTTAAAATAATATCTACTACATTGCATTTAATAAAACAAATTAAATGGTTTTTTGTTAAAAATAACCTTTATTTTTATGGTTTGTATTGAATTGATATTTCAAAAATGAATCAACAACAACATTGACTTGTGGTAAAAATACTTTTGTTAGATGTAAATTTTTACAAAGCGGCTAAAATTGCAACTGTCATTTGTCGAAAATTTGTTCACTTTCGTGAAACATATTATTAAATAAAATTATAGTAACGGCTTTACGTTATACGATAAGTCATTATAAAAGCTATCAATTTTGCGCAACCAATAACAAGAAAAGTTTATCATAATCATATAAACCGTTTTACAAACTGAAATGAATCCAAAATTCTCATATTTGCACTCAATCAGTAGATTGAATTTAAAGATTTCGGATTTATTAAAATATTTAATGCCAATATCGTGACCAAGCAAATATTCAACCATTTAATAAGCTGCACCCAAATTTACAAATATATTAAAATAAGTTGAGCCCGAGTCCTTCATAAATACACAAAAAATACGAAATTCCCGGCGTCTCCGGCTCGGCCTCCCCACACCCTTCCGGCTCTTGCATTTCCTTCCCCCTGCCGCGCACCCCTCTCATCCCTCCGGGCCCACCCTGCACCGTCCCCGCGTCTGATATCCCTCCCGCGATCACTGATATTATGCGCATTCCAAATTAGATATCTCCTCAAGTCTGCCACATTTGGGCTCCCGTCGGATGCAGATGTATACACTCGCTCCTATACTCCTGGCTTGTCAAGCACACATGTACGAATAGATAGCGCTTGTTTAGTATGAGTATTTCTGCTTATATTGCAGGTGGAAATTATGGAAGTGAATATTGTATTATATAATCATATTTATATATATCTAAAATAAAAATTATTTTGGAACAATCCTATCAGTGTTGCAATTTAACAACTTTTGTATATTTAAGAAAAATTAATTATTAGTATATCAGTTGCTATAAACATGAACGTGTTAACTTGGTTATATTCTTAATAAAAATTGTAATCTTGCTCTGACATATGAATTTTGAACAAATTTCAATAGTAAAAAAATCAATTCGAATTGAATGTTGAAAATCATTCGTAGACATTTTTTTTATTGCTATCAAAAACAGGACGCATATTCAAGTAAATCCGACATTTTTAGCGAGTTTAAAATTAAGTGAAAATCGATTAATAAAATGTTTTAAGAGTACATAGCATGTCATCGACTCACAACTAATATATTTCATTTCTTTAGGTAGAGCGCGAATAAATAAACAGAATATTTCCGGTTTAATATCAAATCGTTGAGAGCGGTATCTTACAATGTGCATGAAATTGAATAAGTGAGGGTGTGGTTGTGATTTTAGGGGTGCGCTAGTATATATTTGACGCAGGATAGCGTAAATATATTTTTTTGTTTGAAACACGAAAAATGAGAATTTTTATTGATGAATCCTGCACGGTATTCCATTTGACTTTAACACAATCTGCCTCCATTATAATAGTCGAGGGGTTATAATTTTATATTTATAAAAATATATACATTCATAAGTTCACTGCTTTGTTGCTCATATTTAAATTTTATTATTCACAAAAAATATATATAAGTTATTGATTTGATAGTCACTTAATTTTATACAAACACACTTACTAATTTATCACTAAGTAAAAATGAGCATATCCGATGAATATATATACGAAAATATACATGAATAAAAGAAGAGTTACATTGTTCATACTAAAATGTACGGGGTTCAGATTGGATAACAAATCCATCACGCTAGCACATTGCAACGAGTTATCTTTTCAATCATCGCAAGTGGGTCAGTCGCAGTGAGCGTTAAACCCATTTGTGGTTCCATTTCTTTCCGGTTTTGTTTTCTGGCGGCGGTTTCTCAGCAAAAGAGGCGCAGTACACATAGACGTTAAAAGTTGGAAATGGCCTCGGTATATTGAAAAACTTTTCGTTGGCTACACACAGAAAAGAACCACGACAAACTGAAAAAAACAAGCTTAATTTTGCAGTTTATTCATATATGCCATAAAGCATTTCGTTGAGTAAAAAATATATTTTTTAATAAGAAACGCCTTTTACTTGCAAAGTATTTACTAAGATACTCATTTCAAAGCAAACCGATTTTTCAAATAATCTTTTTTACTGCCAAAAACAACACATGAACGTATTAAAAGCTTTTTCCACTACACACCAATTATAACAAGTGTTCTATAGAGCATTACTTATTCTATGTGTTCAATTTATGATCAAAAATTACATATCGCTAATTCTCTTTCTTGAATATTTTTTTAAATTTTTTGATGATATATTTTAATGATTTTACAATCCAAAATTTTGCCTGTAAATTAAAAAAAAACAAAATATGAACCAGTACTTTGCTTTTGGAATTTCATCAAATACATGCGGAAAGTCGAGAGCGAAAACGTTACACCAGTAAAATTGCTATTAAAAATTCCTAACATATTGAAATGCTAACAGCCCATACGTTTAAAAATTCATCTCAAAATTATTTTAAAGGTAATTTTATGGTTCTCGTGTACTTTTTATACTACGTACATCAATCAAAATTTATATCAAATATTAAATTATATGGGATGATAAAAGTTGAATATGTTAAGACGATAAGTTAGTACTCGTTCAACGAAAAAAGTAACTTGAATAAGTTGTAATTTTGAAGATAGCTTTTTTGATGTTCGTTAATAATCCATTATAAGCTCTTTAGAAATGGCTGGTCTATCAAATTCGCTGCTAAGAGAAAATAGCCCAGAGGTATAAAGAAATCAATCAAAAATAAATATCCTTATAATAAATAGCAAACGAAAGTTATTTACCAACAATAAACTTTCATGTAAAAAAATGGTACTGTAATAATATTAATGCCAATCAATCAAATTAAAATTTAATTAATTCACGTGATTAAATTAATGAAAAAAATCTGATTATAATTTCAGGTAATTTAAATATATTTCAATATTGATTATTATAAAATCATTTGAAATTAGAGCCCATCTTTATATATTTTGGATTATATTTGTAAAATATTAATATGTGAAATAATTAACTCTTTTGAAGCATCATCCCTCTTTAATTTCTAATAAATTGAGGGCAACTTAAAGAATGTAGACCTCCACTTCAACCGTAGCTTGCAATAATATGACGGTTTGTTTTCAAAGCACTTCGTGTATTAAGTCATAGCTAATTTTATAATACCTACTGTTTTGTTGCCATACTTATTTCTCAAATATAGACTAAAATACATATGTTTCTCTATTGACTTTTTTAGAATTCCAAATATTCATATATTATAGTAATATCAAAAATACATTAAAAGTTGATGAATATAAATCAATTTTTTTAAGTATCTTTTTATTTATATTTTAAAATATACAGTAATAATAATATTTTAATAACAAGTCTAAAAATATAATTTTTTTTTATGCAGAAAACATATAAAATTTTAACTATGCATAAGTTCATATAAACCGCATCAAAAATAATAAGTAAACATATTAAAAAATATTGCATTTTTTTCGATGTTTATTAATTCAAATTAAATATGTTTCCCAAAAGGTACACATAAACCTACCTCAAGCGACAGTTTCACTGCGGAAATCTATCAGTGCAAAGGGATGGGAAGTTTCCCCTAAAGTTAAGGATTCGCCAGCTAACCAGAGACTGAGGTTGCGGTCAGATTGTACGTTAATAAGACCTTATCAAGGAAAATTCAATTTCATTGTTAAGTTTAAGAATTAACATTAATTTAGTTATATATTTTCAACCAAAAATTAAAACACGTATAAAACTATTTATGAAAATATTTACCTGTTATAAAATTTGGTGAAATCTCACGATTTATTTTATATTTTATACAAGTATGCTTTATCATTATATATTTTTTTTTTACATAAAATTCTTAGTCAAATCCTCAATCAATAGATTGCAAATTATAATCACTTTCATCACGCTTTAAAATTCGTAATTGAATATCAGGAGGGTTTTTATAGCATTGTTTAAAACATTATTTAGATGAACAAATATAATTTACATGAATATCACCGGTGAACACAACATCTAATCATTTTGAACGTATCCTGGTAGCAAAATATATTTTTCTTCATTATTTTTTAAAAAAATGTTCAATTTATCAATTAATTTGTAAAAGTATAATATAATTTTAAAGAAGAAAAACTCACAAATGAATACAAATGGTTATGTGCTTCTTGTTTAAGGGATGCCTTATTAATACAAAATGCTGCTCTTTAATAACGAAACTTTCGCCTTTTTGGCAGATATATACTCATGTGGAGTATAAAATATACATTTCATTCATCAAGATGTATACAATTTTAAAAACATATTGACAGTGAGTTACTGAGAATAGAAAAACGATCTTATGTATGTCAATAAAAACCATAGAAGTGTCAAAACGTTGAATTATAAAAATATTTTAACTGTCACCAATAATAATTACCTTTGTCAATGTGTATAAAAAGAACACATCGATTATTCAAGAAGCATCTATCAAAAAAGCCTCCAAAGATCCCAACAAGGGTCCAAAGAATTCTTTATGCTTCATATCCCAACTCATAAATCTTCAAACAATATAAATCAAACCGATCCGATTGCGTTACAGGCGCCTTTCAAATATATTTTCGTTCCGAAATCCGTTCGTATTAGAAGACATTTCTCATTCCCCACATTCGGACATATATCTTCCAATAATAAGCATGAATGCTCCGGGGAGAGCGTCTGCACATCAATACGTGACCGATAATTCATCCTCGGCACATAACTTTATTCCGTCGACGTTGCAAAAATGGCCGAGTATTTACTCAAACTGACTGAAGAGAACCCGCCCTGTTCAATATCGCAAAAAACGACGGAAGCCTCGAGACCTTATTATGACGTGGAAAAATTACATTTGAATAATCCCCGTGTAACCTCCGCATTACATCAGGATTATTCAAATAGCCATGTGCTTTTGGGACTTTAATCTCAGACGTTTACAATAAACGGTGAAATATACACAGTGGCCCCGCAGAGGTCTCCGCTTGGGGGCTCCGGACAAGATCCATCTAAATAAAGAGTGCCATCTGAAGTTTTTACCAACCAGCGGTCTATACTCAGTATTTCTCTAAGAATGTTGGAGTACTACTAACGTATGCAACTAAAAGTTCTAAAGTATAATTTTTTATTTTTTTATTTATCCACTTGCAAAGAAATATTTTGAACGATATCTATTTTATTGTTAGATGTATAAAAATAGAATGAAACAAAGCAATCACTCCGACTTAGCTCGGGCGTCGCTCGCCCGGCCCGCTGGCTAAAGAAACCGATTCATCTTCCACTCTCCGCGGGCTCTTTATGCGCGGCCACTGGCCCGTTAAGGTGTTGGGACCGCACCCGCCGCTGAAAGGAAGGCTTTCACGGTGAATACTAGGGTGTAATTCTGAATCCACTGTGCAACGCGGGGAAAACGTACTTCCTGAAAAGAAGTATTAAATATTTTTGGGTAATTAGAAGCTCTCAGAGGATTTGTAAGTAACTAGCTAGGCGAGGAGAGTGCTTAAATGAATTACGAAGAATGAATAAATAGAAAAGTTGGCAAGGAATAATTAAATACTTCTGAATAAAAAGAACCGGAAAAGATTATTACGTATTTTGAAAAACCCAGTAATAATGGCTTTGTGCGTTTATTCCAAAATAGGCTTGTGAGAGAAAAATGCTGATTTTTTATTACGAAAATCTTTTTTTAAATTTAATTTATTCACACGGAAAGAAGGCATCCTGTACATTATGAGAAATTGTGGGGAACGGATAACCTTTTTACAGGAGTTTTAGCACGGAGAGTATAAAGGAAACGTTTATGAGAAAATGGTCCCAATTTTAAACTAGCCACGTAACTTACAGTAAGCCATAAAATGGAAAAGTTGAGATATTTTTTGTAATTTTTTAAGCCCAACTGAATTTATAGTAGATAAAATAACCATTCAAACTCACGCAGAAATTTTAAACTATTTACATTAATTTGTGTGATTACTGCACCATGTGCAAATATTACTTTGTATAACAAAAAGTATATATGATTTTAATATTTTCAATGCTTATTTCAAGAGATCAGTCTAAAAACTTAGTGATTCTTTAGTTTTTTTACGTATGTTTAAAAATCTTGCTTGCTTGTAGCACTACGGTGTTGGAAATTCATATGCAAGGAGTGGAAAAAACTAATATCTGATTTAACGACCAATTAATGTGTTTTTGCTTTTAAAATTTGTTTTCTCTGTAATTTGTATTTATATTATGCTTTCTCTTACTGAATAACTTGCTTTAATGCTAATTAATTTGATTCTGTGATTAAAGAAAATTTATACATATTGAACCTTTTTTATATTTAACAAATATGATAATTTTAACTTTTCGTATCTTTACTTTTATAACAGAGCAAAATTATTTTTATTGCTATTGTACATATATTTTTTATTATTAAAAAGTTAATCTGATAGATATAATTTCGAAAATTCCAACGCTTATGTAAATAGTTATATTTTCTGGGCTGACTGTATTCTAAGGTACGCTCCCTTTACCTTATCGTTGTTGGCATCTGCTCTCTCACATTTGCTTGCATTTCCCTCCCCACTTGCAGCAACGCTGTGTGCCCTTTCACTCCATTGCTTTCATACATTCTACAAAGTGACAAAAAACCTAAAATTCTTAAAAACTGACAGACTGAAACGGTTAAGTCGAAGACGATAAAAGTTTAATACTTTAATTCCATAGAATACACACCCATTGCGTTTATTTTTATTTAAAAAAACAATACAGTTTTAGTACATTTTTATAAATGGTATAATTTTCAAACAGAGCATTCAGCTCTGTACACATTTATAGTGAATTGTTTCATTAAATATGAAATACTACATTTAACTATTATAAAAACAGTTTTGCATTCATCAGCACTTAAATTTTTGAAATAGTTTTAATTCGAGTAAACTTAAAAGTTTAATTAATGTTGCTAGCTTTACAAAATTATTATGAGTGGCTTTATTTCAATTAAAATTATGGGAAAACCATTCTTATCGATTCACTTGAAATAATCTTCAAATAGTTCTGAATTTTAAATACACACAATCGTTAACACAGTCCTGGGTAAGGTTTCTGCAATAAAAATAGTTGCTGTATACATTAACTTGATTTATTTGCGGCTTTATATACAGTCTATTACAAAGTTAACCTGGTCTTTGTTCCTAACCGATAGGAGCTAGAATAAACGCCTATTCTGTAATTCTAGGGATACCTTAACTCTCAACAGATTTAAACCCTTCTCAGGGACTCACTCCAAATCCCCAATCACTCCATTCCCTACCTACATTAGTGTTTAAGCAAACAGTACAGTTTTTAAACTAAACATTTACTTAATTTGTTTTCAATTAATCCTTCAAGGGTATTTTTGATTGATTTTTCGACCGTTAATTATTATCAAATTGAAAAATAAAAGGTAAAATCATTGATCTGTTGTCATTGATATAATAAAATTATTACAAAATTTACTATCTATTAAATTTTAGTTACTAATATTTAGACTTACTGTTATTAATATTTTATTTTTTTCTTATTAAGGACGACTGCCGTTTTACAATATTTACATAAATAACTGCTGGCATTCAATACGCTTGATTTTAATACCTTATAGCACACGTGAACTGATAATGCTTGATATTAACTATTTAGTCTTCAAAATCAGTTTAATTTAAAATTTGTTCTTGATTTTGAAAAAATATTTTTCTAATGATTATGTGTATTTGTTTAAAAAAAAGGTTACATAAAATATTTTTATAATTTAAACCAAATAAAATACAAGTCAATTTTTGAAAAATATTGAGAAGATCGTCTATTTGTTATATTCATAATTTTCCCAAAAGATCTTTAAAGTTTTTTTATCATTATAAATTTAAAGATTTAAGCCTTGTCCTACAAAAAATTTAATATTTCTTTTTCAAATATCAATGTGAAAATCCGGAATGAGAGCGTGTCCCCACGGCGCGGCGTGTCCTATTATACCGCTGCAGGGGAGCTGGCAGTAGATCTTTATCTCCCTCCTTCTCACGCCCTCTCCCTCCCTCTGCAGCCTCCTCATTACTCACACTGAACCACTCATTTGTTTTCCTCATTTCCGTGTCGTTTGGCATGCTCTACGAATGGCAGAACATCGTATACTATCGCAGAACATCGTGCTATATCGGAGTAGTTTGCTGTAAATGTTCTACAGTTTAGTCCCGGCGTAAGTCAACGGTTTTTTTGCCATTTTTTGTGCTCGGAATTCTCGATCTCTTAGAATGATTTTAAACGACGCTACACATAAAACTTCTTCAATCTGTTGAAATTGGTTTTCTTATCTAACTGTTGTATTCAGCACTAAGCAAAAGTCATGGACGATCTCGCAGCTACACTTAAAATACTTTCATGATATTGAACTACATTTCGGCTACAATATGGCTCCTACTTCTGGTGCGGATAATGTTACTATGTTTTGAAGCTGTGGACAGATGTACATTAAGTATCGTCAGCATGTTTTGTATGCACAAGTATATCTTCAAAATTAATAACATGAAATATTGTTTACAAACAATTCTAAATATAAACAAATTCGCTATAATTTATTTATTTTTTAAATTATTGTTTTTGATTGATCATTACATTGTAAACAGAGTGAAATTTTTCATTTTATTATTTTTCATTCCATATAATAATATAAATTAGATTACACAATCTTTCATTTTATTGAAAATTAAAATAAAGTTTATTTCTTACGAATAAATATATTTTTTATTTTTTTATAAACTCACACTAAGAGGTTTCTTTATTTAACGATCAATTGGAATTTTTTTTAACTTAATAGAATAAAAATAAACAAAATCTGAATTCACTGCTTACACAATTAATCATAATGAAATTTTAATTTACACATCAAGTCGGTATTTTCTAGTAGCTGACATTATGAAAGCCTTGCCGGGGAATGTAGTTCTGACAGTACCGGAGGCACCCCGGGCGCCTCGCTTAATGACCAAGGACATACTCCGCCACTTCACACGGAGCATGAGCTCCAGCCAATGCACCGGGAAGATAACTCTCCTGGACAATGCGACCGTTTAAAACGTTTTTCTTTCAGTGGGATTAAAATTGTTCACTATTTAGTTCACACTTCGAGCTTCAACTGTGAGCAAAACGAGAGAAGTAAAAATGACTCTCTCTAGCTAAAATGTTTTCATACTTTAACATAAAAGCTTCTTGACATTATTAATTAAAATCATTTAGACATAAAATTCAATTTCGTGCAAATATAACGCTGTTAGCTTTAACCTGTGAAATTTACGTGAAAATACTTTTTTAGTGATGTCAAATTAAAGTGGTTTGGTTTTCAGTGCTTAGTGTTAAATATCCAAATGAAATGTCTTAGATCCTTTTAAAAATGAATTTAATAAATTTTGAAATATAAAGTGGTCTTTTCAGTGAAGGGACTTAACATCAAATTTAAAAAGTAAAAAAAATAGTTCTTATAATCTTTATACCAGTTTATAAAAAAAAAATCTTTTCTTTATTCTAAAATAATCGCTTTACATACGTATAAACAATTCAAATAAAAAACTTTAATATAAAATAAAAATCATCAATGCTTAACTAGGTATTTCTCTATATTTGTGCATAGATTGGTGTACCAAAGTACCGGATGATCTTGAACTCTTCATACAGATATACTCTAGCAAGATCATCGGCGGGGGTGAGATATTCAATTCCCTGTTTACAAACAAATTCACTCGCAATGCAATTAGTCGCCAAATTAATAATTTATATCCAATTCAGGTGTAGGCTACAAACTAACCTGAAGACCTAATTTCGTTCAAAGGGGAATTAATTGTAAATTTATTCGCATTTAACGCACAAGTATCCGCCAAGAGTACCGCGAGGAAGCTTTATGGAAATTAATTATGCAGAAGCGAGTGTAAAGGGAAATTAACAATTAAATAAAGACACCATCAATCTCACTAGCAAATTGCAAGCTCAAGATTATTAAGAGACATTTCGTCTTTAGCGCCCAAACTTAACACATGAATAACCTTGATATGGTTTTAACTTCCCCGCACCCCGTGGGGAGATTTTCGTGACCCTAACGGCAGTTTCAATTAAGGGTGTGTGCTTACGGGGGTTCTCGTTCAAAAATATAAAAAGTTTTAGCTAGTATATTTTTGTTTTTTCTCTAAATAAATATAGTTTTATATCATCCACAGACATAAAAATAAATGAGAAGATATATTTTGTTGGTGGCTATAACGGATATTCGAAAAAAATGTAATAGAAGTAACTTTACGTCGCTGCCTAATATAAACATTTACAGCGTTTGACACGAGAAAGACAATTTTTATTTTCACTACAATTCAAAAAAAGGCATGCGAGATTCTTTCTTTTATTTTATACCGACAGGAAAAAATAAGTAAAAAGGCGACAACTTTCACTTCTTCCTCCTTTCGTTTAACATCAAGGCCACCTGAATCGCTTCCATCAGAAGTCCTATCATGTTTTTTAAAAAAGAACAAATGAGGCTTCAGCGACCCTTATTGGACGGGCCGTCCACCGGAGTATTTTTTAAAGATTCCCCCGAGATCAATAAAAGCCTTGTAAGACAATTTTCAACGTTGGGGACTTTTCTTGACATTCGGCTTAATATAAAATCATGTTTATGAGATTATTAAAGGTAAGAAAAACTGAAATACTTGTTTAAAAACTTGAGCTTAGATAGAAGAAAAATGTCGGTTACTATTTTTTTTACACGAATGACTATTCTTATTTAGTATCATTAATAAAAAAAAAGTATTTATATTTTTTCTGTAAAAAATTTAGTTCTTAAATTGGAAAATTTCAATTTTTATTATGATATTAAATATATCCTTCCAGGTTTCTGCAGAAAATGTATAAAAACATTCTTATTTGAAAATAATTAAGGCTTTCTGCGAAGGAAGATGCCACCCAACTGCCATAAAATACTTTAGTAATGAAAAAACTTATCCTCATATTTAGATATCATCCGAGCACTCATTCCGCAGGGCCATTCAACGTGTCAAAATCACCAGCCTCTTCATTTGGAGGATAAGAATATGTCAGAAGCTTCAAACTTTGCGAGTTAATATGCCTGAAAGGAATGGCCGCAAGTCAATCTGTGACAAGCGACATCGATTTTCTGAAAAGTTCTCGCCTTCTCTTCGATCTGAACTTTTGACTCAGCTTAAAAATTCCTCTCGGGATGGTTCATTTTCAACTGCTTTCCCAATTTAACTTTATAGGGAAATAGTCGTATTAAGAAAAATATTTTAATTGTAATACAAATAGAAACGAAATATCACAGGAAGGTTTTTATTTGTTTTAGAGCTTAGACTTAAAATACAATAATAAGTTAAATAACTTTCAACGCTTTAGTAATTTTCTGTCTACTTTAAAGATCTCATATTAAAGTTTACTTATTTTATTATTTGAATAAGACAAACTCTACTGTGCCTGCTCTAGATAAGTATTAAGAAACCTACTGAAGTACCTAAATGAGTTATGAATTAAATATTTCTACCAATAAGGGCTCCATCTCGAACATTCAAATACTGTTGACTTAATTGCTGGCAAGTGGACTGAATAACAGGTACAATTAGAAAAATAAAGTTAGCTCCAACAAATATACAGTGCATTGGAAATGAGTTATAAACGAGTCTTTTAAAAATAAAACAAAATTATTTTGATTCATTTTTTTTAATGAAATTTGTCTTTAAGGCTGAAAAGATATTATCTTTATTCAATTTAAATTTTGATATCAGTACCAAAATAAAATATTGATATCGATATCAAATTCCGCCAAAATATACTGTATCACGTTTTTAAAAAACATACCAAATATACTTTGAAAAGCGTTTTATTATTTAAATAAAGGAAACAATAACTACTGACGTAAAAAAGTAACGGAAATGTAATTTTGAATAATTCATATTTCAGTCATTAAAAAGCCTTTTTATAAATTCCACAATAACAACTTAACGATCGCTGGCATTTATAAGATGTCAAAAAGACTCGTTATCTCTTTGTGGTGTACAAAATGTGATGTATATATATTTTAGTTGCGATCGACGGTTAATTTAATTCCAATTTTCATCTGAATGGCTAGTATAAATGCCCTCAATGATACTCATTACCCTAACGTTCTATAATTTGTCATAATTACGCAATATTCTAGGCCTGTGATGTGGCTTCATTTTATCCTAACAGTAATGATTATGGTAACTATGTTTCTGTTTTAGCGACCGACGAATTTAATATGGGGCAGAACAATAAAACCAAACATTATTTTCGCAAATTTTACACAGCGTTATCTTCATTATTTACGTTGAGCATTAAAAACAGATGACCCTTTGTAAAACCGGACAATGGGCCATATTTCACGTTTGAATCGGGCTAATCCAGATTTGATGTAGCATGCTCCGGCGTTTAATGGAGGTACTGTGAATGCCACATAATAATTTCCGGTAGATTGGCTCCCAACGCATGACCTGTGAGGTTCCATCAATCATGTATCTATTGATGACCCCCGAAGTCCTGCCAGGAACTGAGAAGGGAGCTGGCTAAGCACTAAATATCGCTCTGCTGTTTCCGGGATCACGCAGGAATGCATTTCCTGGAACGACAAACTAGATATTGAATCACAATCAGCGCAATGAGCGAACAGTTCTCATTTGGCGTCTGGCGTTATCATTACATTTTATTTTACTAAGCTTTGCCTAACACTTTTTATTTAGCAAATTCGAGATATGCTATGCTCTTTGGGCAAGCCAACCAACAGAGATTAACATTTTACTTATATTCAACAATGGTTGACTTCAGCCTTGTAGTGTCTCATCCAGATGCTACCGTCTTTTATTTAGTCAAAGAAACGATAAGGAATTTTCCTTCCTCCTTTTTTAATATTTCTTGTACTGGGGGTAGATGCATACATGCATACTTGAGCTTTACTTTTGTGGTGGGTTAGAATAACATGTTTCTATATGTAATAGCGAGTGCATTACTTGAATTTAACGCTTTTAATAATATTTATAAAACTCTATTGTATAATTCACACTAATTTTGGTTGCAAAATTATTTCAGATATAATTACCTGTTAAAATGAAGTGCAAATATACCACACAGCATTATTATAATGGTCATTTTGTTTGCAAAACTTAATCCACAAATAATTTCAGCAATATGTGCTTAATTTCTGTACGTAATAATGACCCCTTGGCTCTTATCTTATTTGTAGATGCGAGTTTCTTTGTAATTCTCAACCCTCGCAGCCATTTTTCTTCCCTTTACAATGGCATTTTCTTTGTTTTCTATAACGATTTATTTTTCTCGTTTACCAATGTGCAATAGTCAAACAGTTTCCACGCACGCGATTGAATGAACCACTATTCCTCGACGACTACTTTGCCGTTCCTTTAGCTTTACCTGTGTGTTCCTTTTTGAATTTTGTATAAGATGATTTCATAGCTGTATCGTTCATTTACATAGGACTTTCAAAACTCTTTTTTTTCATATTGGAAACGAAAGAAAAGCTGTTAGTAATAAAATCGGAAAACTTTTTCTTTTTTTTACAAAAACTTACGAAAAACACATCGAGAGGTTAATAGATCTTGTCGAATAATCCTGAAGTTTTCTTATCTCACACTCGCACTTTCCTGCTTTCTTTCATTCTTATTAGTTCTTTTTTTTCTTTTCTTTTCAAATATAGGTTTCCACTTTCTTTTATATTATGGCACAAGTATAATATAACAATAAAACTTAAGTACAATACAGCATAATTATTTTTCCGTTATAATATTACTTGCTATTGAAAACACATCATCAATCATTCTGAGATGTAGACACCTCTTACACTTACTTCAAAGAATATTTAGCATTAGTTTGATGTATGCCTTCTTTGAAATCTTTTTATTCTTTAAATATATCATTGATTTGACAGTGAAAATACAAAGTATGATCTCTCTTCAGGACAATGACCATTTTTTATTTCGACTAACCTTGTATTGTTCCTCTAATTTAATAAGCAATAACGGTAATTATATTTCAATAAACATAAAATACCCTTTACTTGACCAATAACAAGGTGTAGTGATACATCAATGAATCTATTTTAGTCTAAATTGTATCTCTTTCATTGAATTTATTCATGCAGCAACAACTATTAAGCATTAAATTTAAAGCAACCGCACTGCCGTATTTAATAATTGTTGTGTAACACAACAATGTGAATGCATGTACCTTTTATTATTCATTATATCCTATTAACATATACAAATTCAATGTTACTGTAAATAATTCTTACTTTTATTTTAATGTGGATTATCATTTCACTTACATAAGAAATCTTACATCTATCATATGAGAAGTAAAATGTATTTAACACCAATAATTGCACGAATCTAAAACTATTAAATAAATCAATTTTAATGATACTGTTTTAGTCATAGCCAACACTATGATGACGTTTTCTTTAAGATATCAATATGAGATATAAATTCTTAATTTTTCCAGGAAATGAATTCAGTATAATTATTGCAATAAATAAAATTCGTGTTAATACTTTTCAATTTCAATTATTTTCAAGGATAATCCGCTATTGCCGCTTATTAATTTCAAATGTAAAAAAAAATTCTGGCATTTACGACTGCACATAATATAAAATTATATTTATAACATACATAGAATAACTGCGCCAGGCGTCCCTTTTCTAGCCGTGTGGATAAACCTGAATCCCTTTTATTCTTTTAATTTAAATTCAAACAAAGTTCAAATAGCGCGGGAGGCGCAGGGGATATTTTTATGTGTCATATCTAAAGCCGGAAGAGACATTACAATATACTAGGGACATACTTAAAAGGGGGGTGGCGCGGGGCTAAAAGGGAGTCGCCATCTGCTCGGGGTCGGCATTTTTTCTAGCGCCCTTCCGCGCCGGGTAATTCCTGATTCGCCCTTTTTGTTTTTCTTCCAGGGGTTGGGAAACCGCAAGCCATGTGTTTATTGAATGCAATGAGGCTAATACTTTTTTTCGCTCGCTGTGATTTATGAAACCATATAATATTTCCATATTGGGTTAAATTTGCATTTTTATATAATTTTTTTCTCTCTGCTTTTGTGAATCGTTGAAGTTTATGTGACAAATTTCGTAGAATTTATATAGTATATATTTATAATCACAAGTCCGTGTATAATTTTTTTTTAAATAAAATTTAAATTGAATAAAAGTGGTATTTTTTATACATCATTTCAAAGAACTTATTACACACTATTTCAAAAAAATTATTAAATTTTTTATTTGGTACATCCAGTCTTTTAATTTTTTTTCAAAATAACTAATTATTTGAGTTTTAAGTTGATAACTTTTGAATATAATATTTAATTATTTTTAATATCATAATTTAAGCTTCACAAAATAAAAAGAAACCAAATTATTTGTACAGGTTATTTCACACCACTTCTCCTTGAAAGCGTATATTTTGCCCAATGTAAAATTGATAAGTAAATCCGACTTTTTTTACAAGCTACTGATAAGCTTAAATGCATCTTACGAAATCTTTTAATCAAACAAGATATTATTTACAATCAATCAATAAAATATTGTGAAATTCCATTTTGAAATTTTTTACTCAAGTAAAAAATATATTTTTCTGATTTCCACATTTTTTTAATCAATTTCAGCGTAAAAGTTTATTATTTCATTGGAATGGTGAGCCACGATCGAGGCTCAGGGAAAAAAGTCATTCCCGACCACTGGCTTCGGTTCGGTTAGAAGAAAGAAACAATTACTCGGGCACAAACAGTAATGCGGCGGGCACAACTTTCAGTTTTATCGCTCCAGACCCTTTTTTCCCGGCCCGCCCGCTTTAAACCTCCCCGAAGCGCATATTGAAAGGGCGGCGGGACTTTTAAACAGTTTACCATGAAAATACGCCTCTGATGTGTTTTTGTTTAGCTTTGATTGGAATCGGCTTTTAAGCACTGGCCTAATAATATGTAAATATTGAAGTATTATACAGTTGCTAAGTTGTTTCTTGTACGGTAATACGCCACGAACCAGCTAATGTCTTCTCTACCCAAAACAAAATTAAAGCCCACATTCCTATTTGAAATGCATCGAATTTATTTAATTTCTATTAGATATGTGCATGCTTTATATGCCGTTTTTGATAATACAATAACACTAATTACTTCCAAAAAAAATTTTTTTCATCGAATTTAAATCTGTTTATTTGGTCACAAAGACCAAACAAACAAGCGACTCCAAAGACTATAAATCTTCAATACTTAACATAAAATCATATTATAATAGTTTTTTTCATTTATAAATATAAACTATAATTTATTAAATTTGCGGTCCAAACGCAGGTCGACATTATTTTTATTTGAAATTTCTTTTTAATATTGATGTTTTAAAATAATAATGTTGACCTTGAGAATATTTATTTGAAGCATATCCCTTACCAAGTTTTGTTAAATATTTGCTTTGACTTGCTATCAAAAAAACGAATATATATTATGTTTTATGGATAGGTTAATTACATCAATTTAATAAATATATAAACATAAACTAACCTAACTCAAGAACGAAGACTGAAATTCCACCATTCTAATACCTATTTTGTGAATGCCTCATAAATTCACAAGAATATATAAATAAGATATTTGTGTTTAGTATATTGAATAAAAAAATTTAATTTCGCGCGATCGAGATAGATTTTTAATTTCTTTTTAAAAGCAGTGTTAAAAAGAAATTGTTACTTTTGATAATTTTTATATTCGCACGGCCGGTTTCATATTTAATTTTAATATTTCTACCCAGAGAAAAATTATTCATGATTTTTGACAAAAAAATCTCCAAAACAAAAGAAAAAACTCCTCAAAAAATATTTATTTCCATTGACGGGAGATTTATTTCCAGGTATAAGGTGAAAATTTTTAGATGCTTTACATAAATATTATTAGGCTTGGTTATTTTACAATACTGTATCCCTAGCAAGTTTCTCACTACCCAGATTCCTTAGCTCATGCATGATCAAAGTTTTTTATTTTTTTTGTGATTTAGAATCCTGTATGGATGATTGGATTTCTTAAACATAATTTACTTCAGGTACTTACCTTCTGAGACCGAAATTCTTGGCTTGTAGTTCATATCTGCAAAAAAAAAAATTATTAGTATGAATGTATGCACATCCAGAATAAATTTTAGTAGAAAATACACATATTGCAGAAATTTTGTATGACATCCACTTTATTTGCTCTTAGTAATCAAAAACACTTAAGAATGAGTATTCTATGAATTCACTCTTGAAAATGTAGAAAAAATCATTTTTACTCATTTGTACAGAAAAAATATTTTTGCAATAAGGTAAATTATACACGTCCTTATTCTTTAGGACGTTAATAAATTAAGGACTGTACAATAAACTAGTCTATAAAAATTATTGTGTTCTGATTTGGAAATACATGCGTACAGCCAGTAGAATACACTTCTTCTGTTTGTGTATCCCTGACAGCAATGTTAAACTTCTGATGGGACGACTTTCTCCAAAAATGATCAAACTCCCAAAAGAACCTGCGATATTTCTTCACTTCGGTATACATATACAGGTAAGCACGAGTTTTTTTAGATTTCTTATAAGTTTTTTTAGGGTTAATATTGAAAATATTTTACTCAACTAACTTTGAAATTTATGACAGCATTCGTTATCTTATACACTAAAAAAAATTCAATTCTAATAAGTGATATATTTTATAAAATAAAATAAAATAAATATTTAGATAATCGATGGTAACCTAGACTCAAATAAAATAAGTATCAGTCATAAATATCAAATAATGCACCCTTGGATATCGTATAACAAAGAACTTGATTACAAATAACTATCACAAATAATGTGCCTGATAATTATTACCAAGGCTTGTTCGGTAGAATGAATATTAGTCTGCGATCAATATTTTTTTGCACCGCAGACGTCTGCCAATTATTATCAGCCTTTCACCTTCAAGATCAGTAAATTTTATTAAATATTGGGTCTCTCTGAAACTTAACTTTAAGATAAAGTACATCAGATGAGCCCATTGTTAGCCTGACCGCATAAGATGCGCATTTTTTTGGCATCTTGTCTAACGAATTAATTTAAATGACATTTTTGTCATAAAAAGGTTTTAATTCTGATTTTGCACATTTAAGCAACTTTAACTGTTTTACAGTTTTATAAAATATTGATTGTATAAAAACAGACATGTCTTATGTCTACAAATATTATATTCGAGATTTACCTAAAATAAATTAAATGATTTTAATTTTAACATTATATTGAATTCAGGGATTGGTTTATGGTTACTTGTTATTTTCATTAAAAAACAAAATAAAATATTTATAGTCTTTTTAGCAATAATCAAACAGTTTTTTTTTCGCCTGAATGCTATATAAAAACAAAACAAATAAAACACGTACATAATTTTTAATAACTTTTTATATCACTAAAAAAATATTCAAAGTGTTGCTATTTCCTCAAATATTTCCTTAGTAACTTAAAGAAGCTTTTATTTTTTTCAACAATCTGCGAGTATTTATTATTTCACCAAAGGTCTTAAATTACTCTGTCTGCCATTAATATTTCTCATGAGAAACATTATCATTATTGAAGATGCTGTTAAACGTATTTATTACTCAGAGAATCCAGAATAATGATTTACAAATTGCTCTTAAACATTATTCTTTTTAATGTCATACCTTATTTATGAAAAAGTTTGTTCTGTTTCCTTTGTTTTATTGAATTTATTCATATTTTTCATTTGTACTATTTTAAATTTCCTGCTATATATGGTAATATAATAAAAAACAATAACAAAATATTGTTATTTATATTTATTTGAGCTCCACTAATATTAATAACCCTTCTTATGATTCAGAACAAATATTGTAATATGATTTGAAAATCGGCTAAGACATTACCAACAATTTTATTTGTGAATACTTTCCCTTTTCAAGGGCTTCTTCATATTTCAGTTTGAATAAACCGCATGCTATTATTTTTTTGTTAAAATATAAATTATAACAAATAAAATCTGTATTTCAAGAATAACTATTATTATGATTATCTTTAAAAAATATGTGTTTTTTGGGGTTCATTTCAAAAAGTTCTCCTATTAATTATATGTTTTACTAGCACACCATAAAACCGCAAATAAGTGGATGAGAGCTCTTCCAGAAAGTTCCTTCACAGAGTCGACATGGAAATGTAAATAAGGGGAGTGTCCCCGGGGCCGTGCGAGTTTTGGAGCCTCCGGCCTTACCCTTTAGGCCAGTCAGGGGTGGACTGTGGCTTTTGACCGAATGCGCTTGATCCCCCAACTTCAATCAGAGACGAACTGCACAGGGAAATTCAAAGAATGGAACCGGAATTGCACACTTTACTTTAATGACGATGACATCGATGAAAAAAATGTGAAATTGTGTGAATAAACATATTTATACACATAAAGTAAAAATTCAACCTTTCCAACATAATATATATATATTAGATACCACGACTTAATGTATCGCCTCTTCGGTTACATGAACTACCCACGCGCACTTAAGTTCCACTCGATTTACTAATCTAGTACCGTTTCATAATTCATCGTTAGTGATATGGAAGCTAACTGCATAAAGTGCGAAACACTAGCAAAAGGTTGTCTTTATCTTCGTAATAGGACCTGGTTCTCAGTATTGACAAAATGTATCAATCAACTCAAACAAATCAAATGAATCGAGTCTTGATGCAATATTAATAGAGTTTAAATATTTTATACTGCAGTAGATACACAACAAACAACGAAAATTTTGTCGATTAAAAAATTTCGGAAAAAGAGGACCTGTGTATAAAAATATATATAATAAAATGTCCTCGTTAATCTAAAGAACTCTATTTGAATGACAGTTTAAATAGTTACGTATTATTGTTTAGGTTTATAAAAAGTACCGTGAAACCATTACTTTATATAATACAATTAATATGAATATATTGCAATATCCATTATTTAACGCCAACGAATCAACGTTGGTTCACAATTAAATTATGTAAAAGGCTATGAATTAATCTATCCTTCGAATTCTCTCTCCTTCATTAAACTTCTCAAGTGGTTCATTAATGGACAAAAACAACTTAAACAAAGAGAACTTCCAAGGTAGTTATATAATGTAGCAGATAAAAGAAAGACTGTTTTTTTAACTCAAGGTGAATTCATAATTTTGAAAAGCGGAAAAATAAATGAGGGTACTTCCTTCAACATTTATTATAAAATTAAATTACATTTTTTCATGATTAATCCGTGGAACAACAAAAATGTTTTTGTTACCAATTTCATGGAATATTTAAGTTACTATAAATACGTTTAGTAGTTTATAGTAGTAAATATTTGATCAATTAAATTTACAACTAAGATAAACAACGATTTCAAAATTGAATCCATCATTAATTATTCGACGGAAATTGATAGATAAACCGCTTCACAATTAACAAACATCACGGCAATAAATACGATAGCGTTAAACTCAGTCAAAGTAACATTCGTGCGTAAACTCAAAAACATATAAGCACACAAACTGACAAAGTTAACAAAGTTTCCGTTCTCATCACCGAATCACTATAACTCCTCCGGGAAGAATTTTTCAATTGCTTTACAAAAAAGTAACTCGCTATATTATTTTTATAGCCACTTCTTTTGCTGGTGTATCAAGAGAGCTTAACAATTCTCCCGATAGTTTTCTCGGCGAACTGCATAAATAATAATTTAGCTCCCGGCTCATCCGCCCCTAATCCGCCCTCCGCCGAGGAGCGAGCTGGACGCAAATAACAACAAAGAGAACTGAATGCTCGGTTGTCTCTTCTGGTGAACTTGTGTCTCCAGTAGCATCCCTTGAGCTGGACATAGGACCTTGTGTCTGCCTCAAAACTTCCTGTATTTGACTTACGGCTTTCTGTCTCCGGACATTGTCCACCCCGTGAAGGGTATCTCGGAATAACTGTACTGCAAGGGAATTCGAAGGGAAACAGGGTCGGGTTTTGGCTTATTCTAGTGAAATCGATCCCTTTTGTGGTTTTGTTGTATTGATAGGTAAAGGCCGTTCAACCCACTGCATTAATGATACACCTTTACTTGAAAATATTTACTTCAAATTTTGAATATCATTTTCTACTCTTCCGATATTTTTAGTACTTAATCTATTAAGATTAAGTAAAAATAAATTTAATGGTAAAGGAATATAAAAGACTGCACTGTCTAATCAATCATAAACTTACAAGTACCTGTCAAATACAACCTGAATGAATTAAAATTTCAGTAACGGGTTATATTTTAAAAATCTAATTTTTATGAAGTTTTGGCAAATATCCCAAGATACCTTTTTTATCAATTTATGAATTAAAAAAATTGCATGCTATTCGTAAGGTCAACATATTTCTCATGTATAAAAAATAGGTATTTTAATTCTTTTAATGACGAAAATTTTTGATTATATTTTTATTTAAAATTAAAAAAATAATGATACTACTATTGTGTCGGTATTTTGAAAATTTGTTGAATTTGACATAAATACAAGAAACATTTCATAGATATAATCAATATTTAGAAGTCAAACAACTTAAAAATTAAACATAGACAATTTCTTCATAACGTAAATATAATTGTGCAAAGTTTATATACTCGTACTTCTAATGTACATTATTAACATTTATAACGTATGTATATTTGAAATTTGAATGAGCGTGAAGTGAAATATCAAAATACATTCATAGTAAGAAACCAGAGTATGAACTCGGTGTAATATACATTATGTTTATCCAATTAGGGCCGCTTGTATCAGAAGGTAAAAATACATTGTATACGACAGCGTATAAGGTAACTTCTACATTATTATTGAAGCTAGAAATAATAAATGTACTTCATTTTACAAACTCAAACACTGACAAGAATATTTCAAGTATTTTAATATACATTTATTAATAGCAATATCAAGCTTATATTTCACGTCTAAAAACTTTAAATTCAATTGAGCAAAAATATCATGTTTTATTCCCACAAATTATAATCTTTTCACCGTATTTTAAATAATTTAATAAATGTAAATATTACAAATATATTTTTATAATAATTCTAATCTTTCTAAAATCAGATAGTAGAAACAATCTTATCTCCGACCGGAGCGCTTCGTTATTGAATAATTCATACAGGGATCCGCAACCTCGCCATGTTTATTGTAAATGTGTATGTAGTTATGCATTAAAATATTTAATGCTTTTGTTCTTTTGTGTGTACTTTTTGATTTACCTTTAGAAGCATGTCCTCCAAAATATATTTCAACAGCTTGTACTCAATTCTCTAAATGTAAATCCCTCTAAGGCGAGGATATTTTTACTTGTTTACTAATTATACTATTTCCTTGTTTTCTCGTTAAATATATTGTATAGGTACAAAGAGCTTCGCTTATAAATTACATAATAATACCTTATCCTTTCCTCCGGAAACAAGAATGATACATGGTCTTCCCGGTTCTCACAATATGGTGTTGACGGTTTAGTGTCCAGCAGTCACATGAGACTGACTAACAATCCGATAAGATATTTAATGTATTATATTATTTAAAATAAATTTCATTTCATTTTTATTAGCAAATTACTATTTTTATTGGGTTCAAAATATAAATAAATTTATTTAAGTGATAAATATTCTTAATAATATTATTTACATCTTCAAAGTGAGTATTAATTAAGGTCTGCTAGAGATGTTATACTAGATTTTCCCACAAACCAAAGGGTGAGAAGCCGCAGTGACTTAAAACAGTCCCATCTTTACTAAGATAATGTCCATTTCATTAAGTACTTGACTTTAAATTCTCAAAGTCATCAAATGCTACGACTGGAAAAAGTCTTCAATATTAAATTTGGGTATAATTAACTGTTTTACGTTTTTTTTTTTTTACGACCATATTATTTATGCGTAAGAAAATCTCGCAGTCTAAAATCAGCGATAAATCTTTTTTTCGTGAAAATTTATACTTTAAACTTGTGAAACGTCAGCGGAACATTCTAGGTGTAAGCTGCGTGATTGAAGATTTATTATTTTTAACTCACGGTAGAGTCGGTCCGCGCCTGCACTGTCAACTGCGCAAGGCGAGAGGAGCGACTACTCACAGTGGCGTGTCAAAAAGTAATAAAAATTTTCATGCATGCAGATATAAACTGGAGGCTTTCAACTACAGCAAATGCAATAAATTAATAATGCAAAAGCTTCATTTCGCTTTAGCGTTTATTACACCTACAAAAGTTTGCCAGGAGCACCTGTAGAGACGATAAAGACGTTTTACGGCATCCTTTGTTTGAAGGAAACAAAACTACCGGGTCAATATTTATGTGTATCCTTTTTAATCATTTAAGGGTGTATTTACTACTTCAGCCAATTTATGATGTCTCGTGCGGGCATTAAAATATTATCACCGCGACGTATGAATTAGGAACAGGTGTACCCAAAGTCAATTTCATACTAAATTGCATTAGCTATTATTATGGCCTTCTCCCCAGCTAGCAGTCCTTCACCAGTGAGGATGACTAATTACAGCTACATTGTTTTGACTTACAGATATTTTACTCATTCTAAGTACAGTTCAATAAAATTTTACATTTATTTTGAATATTTTTCAAATCATTTAAAAACCCCTTTTTAATTTTTATATAATACCAACTTTTTCTGGGAGATTTATTTTCTATTGGTAGATCCATTTTGTTTGGTTTATTTATCATGTCTAATACTGAACAATGATGTTGCTGATTACAGCAAAATATTGTTTTATTTATGAAACTATAAATTGTAATTAATGTTTTAAGTGCCACGCTAATAAAATCTATCCTAAATTTTTAAATATGTTTACATGAATTAGTATTATTTGTGCTAACATTCAAGTAAGTTTTGTTTTTATCGTTTATTATTTGATGTTTAAATGAGTATTTGATTCACACACATTCATTTTTTATTTTAATTTTTATTTGTAATAATTCTAAGCCGCCACTGTTTACGCAAAAGCTATTTGTTATAATTTGTGTTTTGTACGTTATCTTTTTCCTAATATTTCTTTGCGTATCTAATAAACGAAACAATGATAAATGATACATATAAGAGAATATCCAAATCGTTTATATTGTTAATTAATTTAACATATATATCACTCACCGCTGTAGCGTTAAGACATCTAAGAATAATTGAATGAACAAAGATTTGTCTTCTGACTCCCGTCTGCAGTGAGACAAAAGACAAATTAATACCAGCGAGCTCGTATTAGCGACACGATGACTTAAAACGCTGAATTACATAACTCCAGCTATCTAACCAGACGCCCGGATAATCTGTTCAAATAGTCGGCGCTGTATTTGCCTTCGCAAAGAAGGTATCCCGCTCGGTCGGCATGTCAGTCAATAAACCTGGGGACGCCCGGCTCTCCCACCGAAATCGCTGGACCATAAATTCCTCTATGAAAGCAGCTCCATCATTATGAACTCCGCCCATTGCTGGAGAGTAATTCAATAATTTCAACTCTTTGTGAACAATGGGCGCAGTCCAGCAGCGTGCAAGCAAATACGAACATACGCTGATCATAACTGAATATCAATGCTGGGATTTCCACTCGTTTGTTTGTGGAGACGTATAGTAAATCTTTGTTTTCTCATTGAGAAATTTTTATAACTTAAATTAAAAAAATATGTATTTATGCAGATCTTTCTTATTTAAAAGTTAAATTCAATCGCATAAATTTTTTTTTTGTATATTGTCGCACAGATAATCTAATAACCTTTGCAATATATTTTTATTTAAAGTAAATATTTTATAATTTTCGTCTACTAAGCAACTGAACTATGATTACAAGAGTCATTTATTACAATTACGTTTTATATTTTGTAATATTTAAAGCCACATTATATTATAGTAAAATTAAATTTTTAAAATTGTAATATTTTATTGTTACGACAAATTGCGCTGTTGCGATTTATTTGAAAATATTTTGATGTTTAAACTTAATACATTAACCAGGATTATGCGCGTTTCCTGAAGCCGTAAACTCTTTTCCGGTTTTTCGGTCCCGCCCCGCCGCTCGCTCTCCATCCGTCAGCTTTTATATCACGCAAAAACAATAAGCCGACTAGGTAAAAGTAAAAGATGATAAATTATCAAAAGTTACTTTGTCTCCGGCTCGCCGCGGCCGGATAATGCCCTTATTGGAATATCGGAATAAAAAATACCTCAAAAATGTCAAGTTAATATTTGAAAAATAACGGTATAAAAATAAGATAAATTCCGTAAATGCTCCGTTTTTACTTCTGAAAGGTTCCGCTCCAAGATTTTCGCGGCGCAAACTTAAGGGAATTATAATTTTCACTCGAGTAAGTACTGAGCTTTACTGCAGAGATTGCTTTTAGCATAACATTATAAAGCACTTCTTTTCATTTTCGAGAGTGGTGACGCTCTAGTGGCACGCGTGGCAAATAAAGATCACGTAGTTCTATTATTTAAGTATCATGTTTAACATCTTCTTAAAGAGAGAATCATACTACGTTCTCAATGACCTAATAAAATACGCTATTTCCATTCATATAAATCATACTTGTGATGCATAAAGTCAAGAGCAAGTTTTTTTGTATTGAAGTTTAAATTAATACTAATTTTAGTTATTAATATTTTTGACAGAGAGACTTGGTGGAATTCTATTTTAATATGTTAAATTAACTCAGTTTGATAATTTCAACGTGAATGATTGGCAAAACCGGTCACCAATAAAATTATACATGTGGAAAATCACGATCTTAATTTTAAAAATGTATGAATCATTCAATAATCTTACTTGAAATTTTATCGTCAAAATGTGTTGAATACATATTTATTTACTAATATGATTAGGCACATTAGTTCATATATAAAAGATGATTTAAAGAAACTCTCAGAAAAATATCATCGTGATTTGTGTGGATTTGAACCCACATCCCCTGGCTTACATGGCCGGTGTACGAACCTTTGTACTAACGAATCACTTCCACTTATCGAGAATTTTTAACAATCATACTCTACATATGAACCAATGTGCCCATATATATGAACTAATGTGCCTAATCATATTAGTAAATATAATAAGCCCGTAATGGGTAATAAATACGCATCTGATTGGCTTATCCGTAATTGACATACATATTTATTTATTACAAAACTTTACTATACGAAACGCTTTTTCCGATGAATCATAAATTTAATTTCATATATTATGAGCCATCATACTAAAAACTTTTCATTTTTATGAAAATTAACATGTGGAAAAATCACTCGAGTATTTTATTTAAAATATTAAAACAGAATTCCACCAAGTATATGTCTAAAATGTTGATTACTTAAATACTATTCAAGTACAAAATCCGTTGCCATACTGTCATAACACTTTTGTAATAAATGTTTAGCTAGTGTGAAATACTTACAGTTAAAGTATAGAAGTAGTCCTGCCACCAGTGCAAACAGTAGAAGCATGAGCAGCAGCAGAAGCGTCACCATGGCGGGACGGCAGCAGCCCCTCCAGCAGCTGGCCGGGGCGGGGGAGCGCGCCACTCCGACCACGACCCCTTTGCCAGGGCTCAGAACCCCGTAAGAAGCCAGAGCCGCAGGCGCCGCACCCTCCGGCCCCAGAAACCCGCAGCAGGAGTTGTCTTGCTTCTGAAGTCCTGACACCTGCATGCTCGGAGCTAAGTTAGCACCCAGCTGATCCTGACTCGATTCGTCTGATTTGTTATTGTACACTTCGTTGACTTTCTCACCGCTGTTCACACGGCTTCTACTCATAGAGTCTATTTTACCGCTGGACGGCTTTCTAGTGTTTTCAAAGTACCATTCCCGTTCTTCCGCCCTCAACGTTCTGTCGTTACTACCTTCGTACACTTCTTTACTAGAGTCACTATCGGTCCTGTATTGGTTGGAGTCTGTCGCGTAGCATCTGGGAGCGGCTTTCAGTGATTTTCCAGAGCTTCGTATGGTGTCCCCAGAATACCAGTTCTGGTCTTGGTCCAGCCGGGCGCTTCTGTTCGACCTCCCGCTGAATCGGTCTTCGGTTCTGTAAAGCCGGCTCCTGTCATCGTAATAGTCGTCCGGACGGATGGTTCTCGTTCTTTCTTCAAAAGGTTCTCTCCTCGCTCGAAGTTCTCTGGTAGTTGGGACATAGTCGGGAGAAGGCGACGGCCATTCCTCCGAAACTCCGTAGCGATCCACCGCGGCGCGCTGTGCAGGGTATTGCGTGTAGTAAGACTCGTCCAACTGCTCACTGCCACTCGCGTAGTACGAGTTCACCGGTGTAGAGTAGTCGAACATATTGTGATTTGTCTGGTTATACTAGCTTAAAAAAAATATTGCAACGGCGCAAATGAAACGATTCTAAAACTTGGACTACAAGGGAAGACAACGATTGACTTTGTTTTTACAGCACTTTATGCTTAGTTAAAAAATACGAAAATTCATCACTGTTATTCACTTCCATTTTTAGAGTTGCTTTGTTTACTTTGCAGATATGTGCGGAAACTGAAACAACAAAAAAATGGTTTTATTATAATCACAGAAGAAAGTAGATAATTTTATAGCTAGAAACATCTTATTTATTTCACAAAGCGTACCTTTTCAGTTAAACTGAAGATAACTCTGTTTGTATATGACAGTATAAACGCAGGAAACAAAGCTCATCTTATCTCTCCGAAAAAAAAACTCTTTAAGTCAGGTGGGTCAAATTCTGAGGAAGTACATAAGTAGTTTATTTTCCATTCCAATTTTCTTCAAGAGAATGGAGTATAGTTTTGCCCCCTCGAAATAAAACCTTAGATATAAGCCGAGCTTAAGGAGCCGACCTTTACTTATACGTGGGGCCCGTTTTTATATATCAGTTAAATACAAAGTACCTCCGTACAAAGAAGTCCCGAGGAGGAGCAGGAATAATAAAAAATATCTCCCCAAACCCATTTTATCACCGTGTTCTGCCTCAGACCTGCAGCCGACCCTGCCCCTCTCCTTTGTCATATTCGCAGGATTCTGTCGCACATAAAACGAACCTATCGAGGCGGTAATATGTAACCTTTCACACAATATACGAATCTCATATTAGAGCTTATATCAATTTCACGATATTGTACGGAGAAATTCGACAAGAAATTTCCGTGAAATTTTATCCCCGATATTGCAAATCAGGTACGGTGAACCCACGAGTCATAAAACCTAAAGGAGTATTCGCAAAAAATCTATAAAGGAACAGGCAATACTCGGCCCATATAACGAGCTCGGATTGAGGCACTTCAATTTAATAAATCTACCCACAACTGGCAAGGTTATCGCGTCGTATTATTTCAATATGATTTTTATAACTATGGATTTTTCATTGTTTAGCTTTCGGCCTCTCGGACATCGCGCATAAAGCCCAGGGCTAAGTATCAAAACGGGTCATAAATTTTCGCGTACACCTTCCATCGGGTTATTTTTTCAATTTGCCTTTTCCGCGCCAATTTAGCCCTGTAGCTATCTCCCTCGCACCCGGAAGCTGGCTCGGGACAGGGTGAAATCGAATGACAGTAGACGCGATTTCAATTTTCCAACAAAAAGAGGACAAATTTACGACCATCATTATGACGAAATTATCATTTTACGTACACTTAAACGTTCACACTGAGGATGGATGCGAAATCAATGCTCTCGTTTTTCAGTATATCTTCCTCCCTACTTTATCAACTTTATGATAAAACAAACATCATATTTACGACTGCTAGACCACCGCTATAAACGCCAAATTGTTTGTAATAGAATGTCTAAGAGACTTTATGGCAGAAAAGTTTAATAATTTTCTAACTTGCATCTGAAGTTTAGGAACCACTGCGACCACACAAGGTGCCTTTTTGCATAATTTAGCAATGCTCTAGCGGTTAGAATATGTTGCTGAGTTTTGCTTAATTACTTTTTGGATTAAAAATACTCAGAACAAAGCATACTAAAAAGTCAAATAAAACAAAGGTTTTTTTTTAATGTGTTCTCACGCGCAAAAGTTAATAAAAAGACATGAAGCCATCAAATGAGATCGTTTCCCTTGCAACGATTAAATTGAAGTCATTTTTTTCATTTATATAAAAGCTTCTCGCAATGTGTTCACACTTGGCACGAATGAGTTGCATCCTTTTCAGATGAATCGCTGGCAATTCCTCTAATGATTCAGTTTAGGTATCAAAAGATTTAAGGTAGCGAAATTGCTTTAAGGGATGTGCCGTTTTCTTTTTTATCCTCAGAAGTATTCTCCCGTTTCTTTGTCATTATTTCACTTCCCTTCTACCGACTGCTTCCGCTCATCAAGCAAAGTTTTTCTTTACTGTCGTAACGCGTTTTTATCTGAAATTCCGTGAGTTTTTACAGCGTTCTTCTAACAAAATAACAGGCCAAAGGTTTAAGGTTTCAGCAAACTAAAGTTGGCTGCCTTCTGATATAATAAACCTTTTAAATTTATTTTTTTACTTTGAAATTGTTCATACAATAATATTATTTTTTGCATATTTGTAAAAGACGACATTGGAATAAACAAAGTATATGGTATTTTTATTCGTAATATAATTTAATACATAAAAAAATTACTCAGTATTGTCTTTAAAAAAGAATATAAAATTGTTTAATAGCAAAATCAATGAACCGATAACCTTGTATTCATATTTTGGTTAGAACATAAACTGATTGTACCGTTACATTGAAAGTACATCGTCCATTTTATGGATGGATTTTATCAGCATGTCAATGTTACGTGTCAACGGGTGCCTCGCTATCACATCCGCTCTCTTCGCAAGCAACAGCAATAACTTGCGACTTCAATAAAGTTTGCATCAAGCTATTAATAACTTTCGTAAAACCTCATTCTCGCCTTCGTGCCATTATCTTTGAACATATTTCATAACGGTTCAATAGATTTGTCGAAAACGGTATTCCAGCTTATGCACAAGCTTCAAAATATAATAAGAAATCGGTTAACTGCTTTAAAATATTTTTTAGTTCAATTCGTATTCTGGTACATATCATGAATAAATATTATTAGACTTCCGCTTATTTCAATTTGGCCGGGGATATTTAATTACATTTTAAGTGAACTCAAATTATTTTAATGAAGTTTTTAAATAAACAATTTTTTGGGGAAAAATCAGCACTTTTTAAATGAGTATATCTTTTTTTCAATTTATATTACACCTGAGTATACTTTTTGACCTTTTTTTAGTTTCATTCTTAGAGGTAACAAAGGAGTTCTCACCTTTATACACTATGTTTTCCCACCAACAAGCCAACCCATATCACCTACCTGACTCAACAAGTTTTATATCCACTACATTTTCTTTATACAAAATGTGTGTAAAAATAACATAAGCAGGAGTACCTACTACGATATTTCTTTAATATTTTTTTGTATCTCTTAATAATTTCACTTTCCAATTAACTGCAAATATCATATTTATTGTAGGAATTATTTTAACGTTAGGTTTTTACTTAACATATATTACGATTTGATGCTTTATTAAGCTATATTTCATTCACAGCCCAATCTCTGATATCAATCAGCTGATATTTTAAGTCTTTCGTATCACTTAGTACTGTCATCACACCTCAGGTTGAAATACCAAAATACTTTCACAATAAACCAATAATGGTAAATTATTAATATTTAAAATACAAATATTTATTTCAAGTACTGTGTTTTTGTATGTAATATCCCTCTTGCGCTATTGAAATCACTTATGTTACGAGAGGTGAGTTCTGTATAATATTAGAAAATTGAAGGGTGGATGAGGAAGACATAACCTGTTATATATGGGATAACCTTTCGGGAACAACCCAATAAATCGGACTTTGTGGACGTTTAAATGATCGAAAGGTCGAATGCCAGGCGGTTCATTAGCTGGTCCTTCGTTTTCTTTGGGACAAGGTTTGGATACATTATGGAAAATAGCTCTTGTTAAAATTTATACCTTCTTTTAGATTAACAATGCATACGTCTAGTATATTAAATGAACATACATATATACAATAATATGCAATAAAAAAACATAATTTTATGGGATTATATCAGAAATTATGTTTACATTTTACAGACAGACAGACAGATTTTACAACAATACAGAAACGAGTTTAATTAAGTGATAGATTGTTTTTTATCAAAAATACAGAAATGTTACAAGATAAGCCATATCATCCAGATCATTTGCAGGACCCATGTAAGCACTATCGACCATGTAGGAAGGGTTAATAGGCCAAGTGAACAATAGATATTTTACTCTTCAAACTGAGATTCTCTCCTTTCCATTAAATGACCGCAATACGTTTTTTTTTTTTAACTATTTCAGCACAGATATTTATTAAATTCTTTATACTTTCAAAAACATTTTTTCAAATTATTCAGTAGTTAGGAAATGTATTCAATTTTTTTTTCAACTAGAAAAAAAATAAGTTTATTGCAAGCCATATACAAGCAAACTTCATTTTATTCAAGATTCATAAACTTGCCAGCTATAATATGAGAATTAATTTATATTGTAATTGTTAAAAATTTCAAAAGTTATAATTATAATACAAACAAAATGGAGGTTATCACTCCTCTAGCATAAATAGTCTAAAATGGAATCGTTCAGCTGATTACGATACCTGAAATTATATGAAATATATATCAAAGTCAGCGAGTCGAACTAAACGTGTTTAAATGAAATACACTTCATAGTAGATATCTAAAAATAAGTGTCTTTAACGCGATTAAATAATCAATACTAGTTGACAGCGGGCGTCGGTCATCATTGTGCCGCATGTGGGCTGCAAGTCAAGTATATCATTACAATTATATTTAAAAAAACAAAGAGCGTCTAACCATTATTTTTTTGTCACAATTTCAATAATCAAACGATATTTTAAAAACTGATTTTATATTTATAATGTATATTAAATAATAACATAAAGCTAAATATATTATCAACTCATTTTCTCGACCAAGAATGCACTAGCTTAGCTGATCTTGTATCATATAATATGATATCTTCAAAACGACAAATAGTACTTGGAGAAAATAAATTGCAATATTTTTTCATTATAATAAATCAGATAGAAAAACACTTCAACGTGTATTTTAGAACATATTGCACATATTCGTCCATTATAAGTAAATTTTTAAAATGTTAAAACAAAAAAAATATATATATAATTTTATTTATGTTTTCTACATTAATTTTAATATTTAAATAATCGCTTCATTAAAAATGAAAATACAAATTATTAGAAATGAAATAAAACTCAATATTTATTAATGCACAAAACACTATTAAAGTGATGCATATAGTGTAGTGAAATAACTAATTTTATGTATGAGTTTACTTTTTAACACAATTGTGAGACCATTTTATTTAAAAAATGTTTTATATTCGTTAAGGTTTATCAATTTTTTTATCATAATTTTTGTAAAAATTGAGTTAATTTAAAAAAATATATATTTAACCAAAGTAACAAATAAATTGCATGTCAAGAGGCCGTAGAACATACCTACTTATAAGCAAATCAGTTCTATTAACTCGCTTATAATTTTATTATTTATTACTGATAAAATTAATTTATTGTATATAATTACGTATTGTGAGAATTTTAATAAATCATTATTAGGTTGGTACTGTTTTAAAGTCGAAATACTCCTCATACCTACATCAACATTAATTACCAGCGTAGAAACCTTATAATCGATCATACGTGGAATATCAACCGTGGTTATGAAGCGTGTAATATATTAGTATTTTTAATTATCGTTTTTCAGCAATCGGAGATGTCGTTAAAGAATCTAGAAAAAAATGATGACTGAAATATCGTTGACAAACGCTTTCTAACAAATGAACGCAATCCTCATCCATGCATAATTTACTGTTGGAACAGAGCTAATTGCCACTATAGCCCGTTATGGCGGTAATAATAACTGTTAATGCGATACTTTTAACTATACAGTCGTGGATTGAATTACACCTAACAAAATAAATATGTAATGTCGTTCACACGGATCGGTTAAGCGGGTTGCTGTAAATAGGCGCAGGGAAGATTGGCACTTGCAATTTTGCTCAATCAGCACAAAAAAATGTCTGTTATATTAAATATTTTGTATTTTCGTAAATTCAGTTTTATACTCTATGTTTTACTTATAATATTTAACACTAAATATAGTTTTCAATACTGAAAATACAACGATCTCTGTTCACTCGAAAACATATAATATTTTTCGTTAATTCAATCATTTTGATTAAATTTTCCTGAAAGAGTTCTTATAGATCAGAAAAAAAATTCAGATACTTATCAAAACGAGGAAAAAATCTGAACGTATTTATTTATTTATAGTATTTAGCAAAAAGTTGTAGATTAAGTCAAAATGCCCAAAATTGAATAGTTTACTGTTCAATCTCGACATTGATAAGGTATCATATCATCTAACAATAAATAGACTGATAATGCCCAAATAACCGAGTTTCAGCAAGCACTCGGAAACTGCCAGGATTCGTGAATAACAAAAAGTGAAATTGTCTCAATTACGACTACGGTAATCGTTTAAATAAATAATATATATGTAATATGACTTTTTGTTTAAAAATAATTACTGAATTACAACAAAAAAAAATTTATGTCATTTTTCTCTTATATTTAAACAGATTTGACCTGATTAAGTTTATTTTTAAACAGTTTGAATTTCCCGTACAGGTTATTGAGTTTCAATATTTATTTAAGCTACGTTCAATCACCAAAATAAACATCTAATAGAATTTAAATTATAATTCAAATACAAATATTTATTAAAACAATAAATAACCTCCATGATTGATTGTAGTCTCCAATATTGATTTAATCAATTTCAGGGTGGCGAGTGCTTTTGATTGAATATATTTTTATTTGATAAATTTATGTTAGCAATACATTTTATTTAATAAGTTAAATTTAAAATCAGTATTTTTACAGAGAGTACCAAGTGGAATTCCTTTATTTATTAATTTTCAAAATGGAAATCTCAATATATATTTAATCAAATATATTATTTTTGAAGCAAAAACTATGAATACACTATACTGAATTAACATCTAAATGTACAAAACATGATAATATCTTTTGCTTGCTGTAGCTGTTTACTTGCTAAGTCATATATTATACTTTTAAAATAGTAGAATAATAATAAACCATTAAAATCTTATAATATTACCAAGTTATTTATGATTATATATTGATTGGTATCATTTTCTAGAATCTTTAGAAAAGTCTTTAAAAATATAAAAAATGAGCAAAATTACATTTAAAGTGATAAAATCATCAATTTAAATTAATTTGTAAACTAATACCCATATTACTAAAAAACCAATAATTACGTATACTTTGGTTTCTTGCTTTTAATTAAATTGATCAAAATGATGAAAGCATCGATTTAAATTAATTTGTAAAATAATACTCATATTACTAAAACTCCAATAATTATACTATTGGCTTCTTGTTATCAATTAAATTAACTTGTTTATTTTTATTTATTAATTTTTAGTTCTCAGTTCCCGGTTAACAAGAGATATTTATGAATGCAATTGATGAATTATTTTTTGAATATTTCATTAAAACAATAATATACATCAATCTTCAGTGGACGTTTAAATGAAAAAAAATATTTAAATGTAAATATTTAATATAGTCGCATGTACTTAAAAGTAAAACATGAAATATCTGAGCAAGATTGCAATTAACATTATTTAGATAAATTTAATATTATAATATACCTACCATTGAAATCCCTACTGAATACATCCCTTAGAAACATCTGCCTCGTGAACGATGCCAATGAAGGAAAACAAGGGTTGTAATTTTAGCTCCAAATCCGTCATCTCTCGTATTTTAGCAACCTTGGGAGTTTGATATAAACATAACTTTGAAAACGATCTGTTCACATGATATTAGATTATTATGTTTATTTTAGATATTGGTTCGTTCAAATTAATATTTTCATTGTTTTTCCCGGTAAATATTTTAGATTAAACTTTATTCATGACGATTTATTGTCGAAATAGCTTACATTTACGATTTTATCAAAAACATTTATTGCTTACATTTACAAACATATCGTAGGACTGTCAAAATACAATTTTCTAAAAGCAACAAGTTATCGTCTAAACGTAAAACGTATTCAAATGCCGTCACTCAGTATTAAAATAATTATTTTACTTCAATTTCATCGGGCGTTCCGTCGCTCGCGCGAACTTTCAAAAGTTTATTTTTGTCTCATTTCAGAATTGAATAATTCAGTGTACGCTCACTTCGACCGCGATCGGAACTGGCATAACTTTTTTTGTTGAACGGCAACTTTTTGCTACACTTCGAGGTTAGGTGTCGGGTGTGCCGGCGTGTCCACGTGCGCAGGGCGCGGTGTCGCTACCCCGCCGACGCGTGTTGCCTGCCCGGCGTGCCGCGCGCTACTGGAGTGCCGGCCCGAGCGCCCGGCCCCTCCGCCGCCCGACCTGGCCACGACCGACACCCCGGCTGACATCCACTAACAACTGCGCGATAGTTCTCCCTGAAATAAATAAAAGAACGACGGGTTTGATAGAGCTTTCCGTCCGAAATTGGAAAATAGACAGGCGTGCTGGGGGGGTCGCTTCGAGTCTTCATCGCTCGGCGCGAGAGAGTTTATTTTTACGCCAAAAAGCATGCAAAGAATATCCCTTCCGGATAAAACACAACATATAAATATATTTGAATTGATTTATATTAAACGAAATATTTCAAAAGAGTAAAAAAATTATTATTCCCTCCAATCCCCTGCCATGTCTCATATGTCCCTACCTTTTTGGATACTCTTGTATTTCTATGTAACCCCGGCACGTGTCCGCCATAAGCCTCTAAGCTCCTCCAGCATAAAACCACATTATGTGTGTAGGATCCTACTTACATTCAAATAATAATTCTAAGCGATTTTTAATGTTTTAACTTAACATGCGTTGCATTACGTCTTGTATATTGAAATAACACTTTCAAAGCGAAACAGAAACTAAAAATATAAGCTGCGATAAGGATTCCGCGTTCTCATAGAAATAAAGTTAAACAACAAATTTAATCAAAAAGCTCTCACACACGTAACTCGCATCGAAGGCACTCTGTCGATGTGGAAATTCCCAAATAGAGCAAACACAATTACCTACGCCATCAGCAAGTAAGATCACTACCCCCGCCCCTAACTCGATACGAGACTAATATTTATTCTCGCGGAGGCTCGCCTGGCCGGTGCAGGTTCCGTGCGTGTGCCCGGAGATTCAATTACTCCGCCATTAGCCGCCGCGAGGGCCGCTCCGCACAGGTCACTCTGCTAACTTTTGCATATCCGGTTATTGAGATATTATTAGGTGGCACTCCGGAGTTGCCCCAACATTAATGCAACCCCGGGGTTTACAAGTTGACCCGAAAGTTTTAATGTTTATTTCATGTGTCTCAGTTTGAAGACTTTATAACTCTGAATAAATGTTTCACATTAGATATTTAAATTCTATTCTATCTGCTTAAAAAACAAAAAAAATGTTTTAGAACATTGAAACATTCAAATTGTTAAATACGGAATAACTTTTTTTTTAAAAAGTAAAACAATAAAATTATAAATGTTGTTATTTGTTTTGGTAGCTTTTACTCCACAAAGTAAATTCGAAAATGAGTCCCTAAAACCCTGAAACCCTGATGTCCCTACAAAAAGTCCCTATAAATTAATGTGGAATTAAAAGAATATATTAGCTATGGTATATATATAAACTCTCCTACTAAAAAAGATTTACTCAAATTATAAATAAATAATATTTTAAGTAACATAAATCTTAGTTCCCTTAGAGAATTTATAATAAACGAATGTATTCATAGGCACCTTTACAACTTCTCGTATTATATTTTCCTGAATTCTCCATACAATAATCTTCCTTATTACAATGCGTATTAGGAAATGCTTAGCCGTTATAACTCATCCTTATTTCTGGAAGACTAATCCATCCATCTTTGTATCTGTTCTATTATGATATCTTAAGTGTTTGCCAGATTTGTGAAATATCTTTACCTTATGTAAGCCCTCGACTGCTATATCTCACTTAGGAACGTACCTACTTGCTCACTTGCTGGGCGTGAGATTTCGAATTCTTATCCTTCGCAAACAATTTTTTGTTCGGGCTTAAGAAAATATCGAAAATATCTTTCGAAATTAAACTAAGATAATAATACCTCATCCGTGAAAAAACATTAAAGAAAATTCCTCAGATTCCATTACGAACAAGCAAAATACTTATCCTTCTTAAATTTTTGCAGATTTTTATAAATTTACAAAGCCTTATTTTCCGTTGTATTAAAGAAGTATTTGATTAGTTATTAATTATAATATAATATTATTTAAGATAATGCCTTTTGGTAGGAATTTACTAATGAAAGTTTGATGAGGGTTCAAAAATCAATTAAAATTTAACAGACACAACACGGGCTTGAATAATTTAATGACCCTTGATTTATTGATATCATGCAAACCAATTAAATGTGAACTATTTATTTACAGCATTATTTTAATAAAAAATATAGATACGTGTTATTTAAACTAAATATTTATATTTTTTAATACATTAGAAAAAAAAACTATTTTAAGATTAACAAGACAAGTTTAAGGTTGTCTAAACTAAGAAAATTAAAAAAATACACCGAAATTATTTTGATAAGCTTAGTATAAATTACAATTAAGGAATTAAATAAGTCAGATTTTTATTATGTAAACAACTAGATAAATAAATACAACAAGACATGATTCCTATCCAAAACTAAATTTTTTTTAAATCATTTTATTAATATCAAGAAAACAAAAAATATTTTGATCAAAATAATAAATTATACCTATTTTAAAAAATCTATTTTAACGAGAATGTTTGGCTTTAGTTTTTGTAATAAAACGTAGCTTGCATTATTAAAGGTAAATTTTAAATTATTTATAATGAAACGTATGCAAAGGTTTAAAATATATTGTGATTAACAATTTATTAAAATCACGGGTAGTTTAAAAAATTAAATATCTCAAACTGCTCATGTTGTGAATATTTAATATATTCTGTTTTATTGTTTTTAAATTAAATGTAAATCTAAGGTCTGATTGGGTGAATAAAGGTATTTGTTTAAGACCGAATTGTATCTATTCATGTTAAAATTTATGCAAATGTCAAAAGGTATTTCTGAGGAGAGTAAGTGTAGCTTTACCTTTTCAAGTCGGACATTTTCAATATATCCAGTAAGGGTGTTAATAAAATATCAAATGAATAAATTATTTACTTGATATTCTACTAGTTCAAAAAATCTTTATTTAATGTAAAATTTACCTTGTTTACGTAACGAACTCTTGGTGGGTTAAAATGGCTAAAATTAATATATTCATCTTAATATGTATTTAAACAATGAAGATCAATAATTAAAATTATTAATTAACCATGAAACCATTTGAGCTTTGTTTCAATTAAAATTTACACTAACCTCAAGATATGTAAATTAATACTAAAAGACTTTAAACATAGTCTTTATAAATTATATTGTTAAATGATAATTTTTAGGGACAAATCATCAAAATAGCTCATTTATAACATATTAACTTTATTAATAAAACCTTTTTTACTATTTATAAAAAAATGATAAATACTTACTACTTAAAATAAACTGCTATCTGTGAAATTCTAGCTTTTCAAAATACGATTAGTTTGGATGATTTGCAGAAAGTTTCTCAGCCATATATTCTCCAGATATTTAATAGAATACTCTTTATCCTTTGTCAGGTGCCAGAATTCACATCCGCTAAAACGAGGATAACATGACGTGAACGTTAAAAAGGCAAGATTTTTATTATAGTGCTCATTATTGAGAAGTCGATGTAGAGATTTAACTAGTGTTCAATGGTTTTATTTTTTAATGATATACTTGTACAGACGTATTTAATTAAATACGAATACTCGAAAATAATACTGGAAATAATACCAATAATACTCGAAATAATAATAATAATAATACTTGTAATACTCGAAAACTTACAATTGTAAGTTTTGAGTATTATTTTAACGCGTCGAAAAATAAAAATAAATCCAATTGAGAAAATCTGAAATTCTTTGTTTGTGAAAAATTGATCTGTTTTAATATTATGATTCTATCGTATTCTTTGATCTAAACTCAGATATATTTTAGAGATCATATTATATTAGTTCTATCGATAAGATCACGAGACTCTAGCTTTAAGACATTTAACCTTTAACAAACTGCTCCTCCCCTCCGTGACGATGAAAGTGACGTAGATATAGGTTCCACTAAGACGAAGCCAAGTGACAATTGCCAATTTATCGACCTGAGGGTATCTGCCACCTTCGCAGACGGGGACTCAGCCTTCAGTTGTCACACCGCAACATTTAATGAGAAGCCTTAGTCTGAGACGCCTTCAATGAAACCATTTTTGAAGTTTGAAAAAAAATCCAATCTTCTTCTTAACTAATCGTGCGTAAGGTCGGGTCTTATTTTTGACACGTGCCTGAGAAAAAAAAATTAGATACGAAATTTTTTTAAAAATGATAATGATCTAACTCTAAGATTCATCAATGAAATGATAAATTAATAAAATAGTAATCTTTAGGAGCATATGTTATTTTTTAATAGCTCTCCGGGTTTTCAAGCTCTTGAAAATATCTCTCCAATGTAATGGCAAAATAAACACGTCATGACTTGTGGGAAATTAAACGTAACGCCTTCTCAATCCTTATATTCACGCGAATGAAAAACAAGCTCACACGCGGAGCATTTTTTTATAATAATACGAGAGCTGAATGTGAGATCTCGGAATTTCCACATACAACAAAAAAATGCACGAACTGATTATAAATTTAAAAAAGAATAAAATAAAGCTTCAATAATAAATTTACTGTGCTAACTTAAGTAAAATAAATATTATATTGAAGCTTGAAAACAATCATATTAATACACTCAACAAAACACTCACTATGTCACATTTTACTTGAAGTTATTTACACAAGAATAAAGAACCTTTGAAAAAAACACTACACGTTATTCATGTTTACAATGTTTACTTATGATGCGACCGGATCCATATTGAATGAGAAAGCATGTGTAAAAACGAGATGTTACCTGAAGATGACATTTGTTTTTGCACAAGTGGAACGCCGGTATGTAAAAGAGATTTCAGAATATATATTCTCAGCTTCCCTGCGCCGCAACTTTCGTACAAATTTTCTGGTGATATTTCATCCCAAGCTTTCAGAACGCAATAATAATTCGGTAAAGTTAACATGCCAACGTGTAAGTTACCACTGCAACTTTAGCGCATACATACTTGTTTATTATTAGAGATAATTGGCAAGTAAAGTACTTATATGTAGAATCCACGAAATTTCGTCTACTTCGTCCGCCGTTTGTAAGTTTGGAATTTCAATACAGAAATTCTATAGTGTTGAACCAACAAGTTCCTGAATTTAGTCCAGTCGCTATACGGCAGCAATTGAGCGAAATTTATACTGCAAATGTAAAGGTAAATAAATATACATGTATACATTTATATTAAAAACTTAATTGAATTTTGAACCAGCTTTTTTTATAAAAGCTATAAGCGTTCAATTGTCGTGTTACGCGGGCTAATTTAAACCAAGCCATTCACGTATATCCGTTGGTTAAATAAACGACAGAATTCATTTTTCAATTATAATACATAACATCACGAAAGCGATCCCGTACAATGTCTACTTAAACTCGTTCGTGTGTTATTTTTTCGCATCTCCCTTATTCACGCAACGACTTGGTATCACGTAGTCCAAACATCCCTCCCGCCTGAACATTGACAAAGTATAGGAACGCAAGGGTACTGCCAGCTAACCCTCCCCAACATCAGCGTGGACCGGGACACGTTATTATTGATTAATCCAATGTCCGGTACATTAATATACCTTTGTTGAGAGGAAATTCTGACCGTACATCAAGCGGGGCTTTGTTTTTTTATCATTTTTTTAAATGAACTCAGAAATAGCTTTGAAATTTTTGTATTAACATAGTAGATGAAGAGTACTTCGTGTAATTTATGTTTTACATATTTTTATATATAAATAAAGGAAATATGGTAACTTTTTACGAATTATTTTAGTACAACAAAACTGTGACTAAAAAAATTGTTTCAAATTTTTAAATTCATAAAAACAGTTTCAGACATCAGCGGCAGATTAATCAATATAATGGAGCTGATTGATAGAGTCATCTCCAATTATTGCGTACGGTAGTACAGCGATTACAAGACAACCGACCTATTACACCGGCCGATATCTATACTTACAGTATTATGTTCTACTTCCAATTACCAGCAAAATTTATCGCCCGATAGTCCGAGAATTTATGGTGAGAATGTAAAAGGTTAGAGTGGCGGTCACTTCGAAGTCGCCGCACTTCTTTGACCCGTACTTCTTATCTCGTGTTCTGAACATACCCTAAATAAACCATGAACATATCGACTACATTTTTTATTCCTGCGGTCATATAAGGCGAGAAGCATCAAGTATTAAAGAAATAAGATCAGAGAATATTTTTTCTTCGTTTATTCGGACACACTTTTATTATAATTTAATTATATAATTAAATTTGTAAATTTATTTAACCCGAATAATCGTTGTAACACAACGATTTGTCGCTTTTTTGTAAACTATCTTTGAGTATTTTTTATTTAATTTTGTTTAAAATATCATTGATGATCATCATGATTTTTTATTCGATGTCATTTTTAATTTTAAGAGATAGCATTATATAAAATCACTAATTCAGTTTTTACAAATCAGAATTTGGGCATACTTAACGATTACTATATATTCACTGGCTTGTGCGTGGGTGATTTCTTAGGACTTTTTGGTAGTTTTGTATTTCCAAAACTTAATTTCTATAATGTCAATCATTAACTATGGCCACATTTAAAAGTTTCTAATTTCAAGGCTTTTTAAATATGAAAGATTAATTATTTCATAAATTTATTATGGTTTTGCATTATATTTTTAATATAGTTTACAGAATTTGAAAAATATATATTTAATATAAACAATATCAATATTCGAAGTGTGAAAATAAGAACCTCATACCCTATCAAAGGCTCAAAAATTATTCATATTAATTGAGGAAGTATCGATGCCAGTATCGAATATTTGCATTTAACTTAGCGTATCAAAACTTGTGTATGACGGAAATTCAAAGTTTAGAATTCAATATGGCTGTTAATATAGCAAGCGCATGTCTGCGAGTAATTTCATTTACATCGAGATATGGTTTACGGAAAAGTTAATATCGTTTTGATATCGATTCGCTAAATTTACAAACATACTTGACGCGAATATTTAACTTCAAGACGATTCTCATATCAGTTATACATTTATTGAAAATATATAACCTGTTTTGTGAGTTTTAAATTATACACTGCCTGTGTTCAACAAATGAATCAATTGAATTAAAGTTAAAAAATCAATATTATGTAAACAAGCCAAATTACCATAATTGCCGTGTTCTTATATTACAAGAATAATTTTTTGTAATTACTAGTTTCACCAAGGAAAACTGTCCAAAACTTGGAGATTTTTTAACCAAAATTCACGTTATAGTTATTGATGTGCGTTTTTTACATTATTTTTAAAGCAAGACAATCAAAACACCATGATAATATTCATATATAATTGAAACTTCAAATTGGCAAATGTATTATGAAAATAAGCGCTTTTCTATCCAGATTTTTTTATTATACTTGGTTTGGGAATATGAAATTTTTTTTTTAGCTTAATTCATTATAGGTTTTTATTTTAGATTACAGAAATAACAACAAAAGTGCTCTTAGTTTTAATTTATAAGAAGTACAAATTTTTCAAACCTTTTACGCCTTGCCTGTATATTTTATTTTTGTGAAAAGTTAGAGAGGCTCTGTTTTTTTAGTCCTAAAGTCATGAAACAGTCAGCCAATTTGTCTCCAAAGAAATTAGAAACAATGCTGTATTTGAATTAAAACTTCCAAACGAATTCCCCCTCTTAGCTTGCTCGAATTCGATTAAATACCTCGGGCAAAAATATCACCGATATTTAAGGAATGTGAGAAATCGCAAAATCTCCGCTACGCAAATAAACACTTCTCCGGGCCGACCGACACAGCTTAAGCAAAAGTAATGGGGCGGCATTTGTCTCCCGCGTCCGCCGCCGAAGCTCGCCATCGAAAATTTATCCATCCTTCGATTCAGTTGTGCTTTATCCGGCCCTCGATTTATTCGTCCTTCGATTTCGGAGCAGTGTTAGGAATATTACGGGGAATATCCTGCCCCATACGTTACGGTCGGCCGGGCGTGACCCGCAATTTTTCACGAGTTTTTATTGGTCGAATAATGCCTTTTTGTCCGGCCGGACAAATGTTTTTTGCGGGGGGTGTCGTCGATGAGGCCGCGGAACCTTAAAACAGCCCCCGCACTCGTGTTTGCCCGCGCCGATAAATTGGACTTCTTTGTCTGCGGATACCTTTAAAATATTTTACATCTGTACGTGATGGCGCGACTGCGATTGCCCCGTTCAGCGTAGCTTTGTTAGGAAATAATTTATCGGCGCGTGTGCCATTGTCTAGCTGATATGTCGCTTTCTTTACTGATTTTGGGAGTCATTAATCAAGTGGGTTATTTGCCCGGACGTCTGAGCCGTCGTGTCCATTTTTTTGTCGAGACTTCGGAAATTCCGGCTGACAAACTTAAAAAGTGTAATTTGTTTTTTATTACTTCCGGTACCTACGCTTTTAAGATACATCCGATAAGCTTCTTGAGAAATTAAATTTAGGACTCTTTTATAATTATCGTTGAAAGCACGATTTAATAAATTAAAGTATTTCTTTTAATTATGAGATATTTGTTTCAAAATTCTTTAGAAATTAAATGTATAAATATTCATGAAGCTATCCCATAGTTTATATTCACATTAAGCAAGTCTTTGAAATTGAAACTGATAAAACGAGAAGAAAAATAAAAACAAAAAGGAAGCTCGACAAGTCTGGGAGTGTTAAACGCTCGACAAACATTTTTAAGCGCTCGGTTTAGATTTTTTTTTGAAAAGGTGCCTTCATATTTTCAATTTTAACTAGGAAGCTTCATTCCAAGCAACCCTCAGCACCAAACTGCGTTGTTTCAAAAACAAAAAGAAGCAAACAAAGTATTTGAGTTATAAACCGCCGCCTTATAATTATTCATGAGAAGATTGAATACTGTTATTTTTTTTTAAATTAAAATTTATATATTTATATAACAAAACTGATTATGCATTTTCGATTTCTCTCGATGATTGCATGTATTTGTTCATTATATTAAAATTTAAATATTAATTTAAATAAGGGTATGTCGCGGTTATAGCTTATACTGTAAATCATGCGGTTAGTTAGACATATGAAAATGTCTTACTGCAACCATAGCACTTTACTTCAGAAACAAATAAAACTCATTAGATATACAACCTTTAGTTATAGTATTAAAGTAACTTGTATCACCACAACAGTTGAATATAAAGCGCCAGTACCGAGCCAAACTAATCTGAAGCATGTCTATTTACACAAGCGGCAGTCCTTCAGTCACAATCCGCAACCATTGTGGCGGATTCTCGCAGCCATCTCCACAACAAGGTGACCTGAAAACAACTCAACATTTCAAAGACACAAACTCACAAACCTCACAATCCGGCGCCTAACTTATGCTAAGTAACAGAGCAGAAGTTCCCCGGGTCGCCGGTTACTTCCATCGGCTGGCCTCGCTGCACGGCGCGGCGCCTGCGTTTGTCGTCTACACTGCAACCACTCAAATTTCCCACCAAACATGCAGCGTATATGAAAAAGTTCCTCCATCTTAAGAGTTTTTTGGCGCCGCCTCTGGCGCTTGTAAGTTTGCGTTGCGATATTAAAATTGTTATGACGCCGTTTTCGTTTTTGTTTTTGCGTATATTTTTCGAGAAATTTTGTTTACAACCGCTCCAGTACTTGTTGACCTTCTTCAAATGTTTACCTTGGGTACAAGGTGTACAGGTATCTGTTTAAAATCTACTAAATATAAATCTATGAAAAACTCACTGAAAAAATGTTACAAATAAAAAACTCACAATTGAAATGACATTAGAGAATTCCGAATCAAATTATTGAACTTTTTGCGTTTTAACATGTAGTAGCAAAATTTAAAAAAAATTCAAAACTTTTGTGTCTTCAAACAAATATGTATTTTGGATTATTCTTTAGTTTCATTTATATAATTTTTTAAGGGCTCTATTGAGTTATTTTTTTAGCTATTAAACTAAAATACTGTTGAACTAAAAAAAAAATATCTAAATTGTGTATAATATTCACTTTTCATACTTTCCGCCCTTAAAATAAAATCTTTTGATACTATTTTAATTGGACTTTATTTATACCGAATGTTTATTCAAACTAAGTGTGTATTTAGCACAAACTTAATTAAGATGACGTTGATGCCAACAGTAATTATATCCATTAAACAAATAATAATTTTTAAATTAGCAACAGACTACAAATTTTATACAACTCGGTCACAAATTTTTCGAAGTTTTGCCTGAAGCAGGTCTTTATTCATTTTCTAAACCAAGCTTATACAAACCAATATGTATTCAACGTCACAACGTTGAATACATATTGGCGAATAAGCGTGCCAAGTTTTTTTTAAACATTACAAAACTTTATTCGCCGTTGCATTAGTATTCGTATAATTAAATCAGCGAAACAACAATTTCGAAACATTTCACAGTTAAAATTAAATCTCCAAGCAAAAAGAGAGTACCACTCAATGGCGCGGTTCTCCGTTGCTCGCGTGGAATCCTAAGTTTCGAGCACTTGTGCTTTTTTTGCAGTGTCTACTGCAAATCGCCCCGTCGCCGCACGCCCCGGCGGTGATCAGGGCTCGCCACGTACGGGCCGCGGCCGACTTTGTTAGGGAGCTGACACCGCTGCGAGGAAGTGAGCACGGAAACTTCTCGAGAAAAGCATTACTGTAGAATGACCAGTGAAATTATAAAAAAAACTTCAAAAAAGTATTTTAAAATGATTTTTTTTTTGTTTTGACAGTATTATTTCGTCTGACAAGTTTCATGTTGTTTTTCAAAATTATTAGCAAAGGTATATCGCACAAATAATTCTTGCATCGTAGAAAAAAATATGCGTAGGTTTTAGGTTATTTAGATAGAAACAATTCCTTAAAAATGATTTTTTTAATATTTTCAATCAATCATACATATTTTAAATATATTTTGTAAGTAAATATTATACAAATACAAAATAACAATATGAGTGACATACTTATATTACGCCAGCACCTTTGATTGTTTGTAATGAACAAAGGAAGCCAAACAATGACGAACCGGCAGAAGAGGTTCCTTGCCGTGATGGTTAGAAGCGTTTGTAATTACTCTCGAATTTCCTGAAACAGTTCTCGGGTTCTTTGAAAAACAAAATAATTTTAACAAACTTTCAGCGTTAAGCACAGAGGGCGCCTGGGTTTGACGAATGTAGGTTTTTGTGCTTAATTTAAAAGCTATTTCTTGAACTTTAATACGGTTCCGTTTCGGCAATGACAACAGTCCAATCGCGTGCAACTTGGCACTTCTAAAATTCGGATTAAGCCCTGCACGGGTCTCCGTCAGGGCTGTGGCAACTCGCATCGCGGGACATCCCCACACGGTTATCTCGCTGTGGACAGATGTAAGCGCAAATGCCTCGGACGGAAATTCCAGCAGATGTGACTGGAATATTTTTAAAGACCATTTTCTACACCGAAAGAAATACTGATCTAAAAAAAAAACTATTGCAATAGAAAGTATTCGCATAATACCCGTAATATAGAAGATCTCATATCAAAATCGTATAATGATACGAGAATATGATAAAGCTATAGTTATCAAGAAAAATTATTTGCATTCGTATTAACGAACCGCTTTTTTTCATACAATTAAATATTTCATATTTTAAATAACAGAGATTTTGCCCATAACTTACCGTGCTATTTGGAAAAGCGGCTTTATGGATAAATTATGAAAATCACGTACTTTGTTTAAATTCAAAAATAAAAGTACTGTTAATATTAATTGTTAGTTGTTTGAAAATAATTCGTTTAGCAAGTGGACAGTGGAAAATATTATTTCAGGAACAGTTTAATTAACTAGAATTCATGACGACCTCATTATTCAGCATCGGCTTGACACGAGGAGTTAGGGGGAGGAAACACACGTAAACAGAGGGAGATGGATATGAGGGAGGATTTTCAATAAGGCACTGTTAAGGGGTATTTTTATTTAAAAATTAATATTTTTTAATAAAATAAAAGCTTCCAGCTACTTAAAATAACTAATAAAAATATAATGTATAGATTTTTTTTAATTTATCTAGTTTATACGAAGAAACAAACATTAAATTTATTACCATTCTAAATGTTTCTAAATCACCAAATAAAATATAAATGTGAGTTGTATTAAGAAAACAATATTTTTCATAGAAATAAATTGATGATTCATAATTAAAGAAGCTGTAAAAAACCGTCGAATAAATAAAAATATTATATGTTAAATAACACAAATGTCTAGGTAATTAACTTCACTTAACATACTTGTTTTCTATCATGTGCATTAATGTTTTAATACAGTGTCTTGATTTGGTCAATTTAAGGCATTTTCTATTTTCAAAACCCCGTTTTCATACTAAAAATTCAATCAAAAATAGTTTATTTGTATTAGTTTCGTCAGCATGCACATATCTACAGATGTCAAAGTAGAGCCACAACCGGTGGTTGTCCATGTCACTAGAGGATGGGAAAACATCCCTCCATTTGTCAAGTGACTGGGGATTAAACGCCACCCCCATCCCTCCTGTCGACTGTGATTCTGTCGGTCAGAACGGCTCTTCTACCCCAAAACATTAAATGGTTTTTGTGCGAGAGAACCCCGAACTTTTGTTTACCGAAATCCGTTAGGCTTAGTAAAATATCAATAAAATTTAAGGGCTGTCGTTATATTTTTGTGGGTTTTGTGTTGATGGAGCCTTTGTTTCAGGATTGTTAAGAACTAATACACCTACGTATTATGTACTTTTTTATGTTCTGGTATAGTAATAATAAAAGCCATGCTGTTTCTGGTATCGATTGAATAGCGTACTTGTAATACAATATTTATAAAGGAAATGGACCAACTTATTGGAAGACAATATATTACTTTCAATAAAAACAACGTTCGCTCTTTTATTAGAAGAACTGAAATAAACATTGATTTAATAAATAATCTGTATTGTTTTATTAGAATGTTTTTGTTTCAGTATAAAAACATGAATAATTCTTTATTGCCATTAAGTTAGTTTACAATAGTTTTAGAAATATGCATACAATACGATATATGGCTATCCCCTGATCCTGTTGTGGGGCTTACAAGGAGTGGTTTAGGTGGTAGCCATCAGGGATTTGTCTATTTTCGTTAATGAGTAAATATATAAAAACATGAATAATCACAGTAAACAAAAATAACTGTTCACGCGTATGATAATTGAATACATGATCAGCAAATAATGGCGTTAATATTTTCACTTCCTTTACTCTAAACATTTGTAATATAGATGCACAATTTGAATTAGTTATTTTCATTCTGCAAGCGGGAGATATTTGACACCGAAAACTTCAATAACCACGTTTTTCTGTAAGGATTGCAGACTGCAAGTGAAAAGGAATAAAATTATATCACAATGTAACCATGAAACAAAATAAATATAAAAATCTTACTTGTTGCTATTATTTCGATATTACCAAACATTCTGCGGGACTGAACCTGTAAGCCCATTTATATTTACCTATGCAGACAAATTAAAAACTGAAATATTTATACAATTTAAAATTCAGTAATGAATCTCAACAGAATACATTTTAGACATTTTTTTCATTTATACGAGTGAAAACGTCGGTACTGTTGACATGGACGATTTGCCGAAACACAAGAACAGGCGCGACCGGCCGCCTCGCCTCAGTACAGCATGCACGCTCCCCCTCGCGAAGCACCCTCAAGCACCGCTCGAATATCCCGCAGCTGTTAAAAACAGATTTCCAACTGTCATTCTACCGGACACGGACATATCAAGTGCTCTGTGTGGGAACCAAGGTGGTTTAAATTATCCACTTTTTTTTTTTAATTTGACTAAAAAATCCTGCGTTTTTTCCAACATTAAACAATTTGTGCCTTAAAATTTTAAATCGTTGATACAGTCATTGCGGTTGGGTGTTTTTTTTTATTATATTCAATTATAATTTGATGAATTGTTTTTATATAAGGTTTATGCACGTATTGAAGATCAAATTTTCGAAAGATACCACAGTATACACATTCAAGGTTTTATCTTAAAAAAACAACAGGAAAAAAATTAACAAACGTGACGTTTATTATTTTTTGTAATGTTGTATTAAAAAAAGTAACCATGAAGGTAAATTAATTAGTTGCGGGTATTTTTTGTTTTGTTGTACAATTGCGTTCGCATAAGTTTATCTCTTTAGTGCCGGGTTCGATGCTAGACATAAATGCTTATTGCTTCTTCGGTTGGCCGAAAACAGACTTTCTTGTTGCTTGTAGGAGGATTAAGTGGATACCCAATAACACAATTTACAATATATCTTTTAAACTCAATTTGAATGTTATAACGTTATCATTTATTGCGATTGCTGATTTTTTGCTGCTCTTGCTGGTGTAACCTTTATTACAGTTATCAATTATTTATTTTTAAGTAATGTCAAAAGTTGAACGGTTAAACTACAATTACAAGCTGTTTTCTTTGATGTAGCAATGAGGTTCTGACGGTTAATTTTAATTAGGATTGTTAAAGGTAATCTAGTCAAAAGCTTAGTTTCAATTACCTGAAGTATGATTTCAACTAATTAAACAATTTATGCAGCGCTTATAAATTGAACATCTCATCACACCGTAGCCCCTCTCTATCCGCGCCCGTCACTCCGCCTGGCTGACAGCTTAATTAGCGTCCATTGTGGAGCCCCGGGTGCTCCGGGGCCCACTCGGACTGTCCTCTCGGCCGCGCCGTGGATGTAGTCATCACAAGTACTCCCGTGTAAAAGCTCTCCCAGACCGACACGACGATTCGTCTTCGCAGCTTTCAAAGAGTTCACGCCTGTTTAAATACATGAAGTCTACGTTAGATCCACAGATTCATTACTAAGTTTATAAAGCATGTTATTATTTTTTTTTTTTCAAACAAGTACCTGGTTCCGTCTTGTGCAAGGTTTCTGTTAATTATTCTTCGCGTATCGTGCAGACGCAATTCGCTGAATCAAATACGTCCACACTCGATAATAGCGGTTTCGTAGAAGCAGGCGGCGAAAATTCGGAGCAGTGGAGCTAAAAATTTGGCTGAGAATATTTGCGTTGCGTCAGTGTGTAATACGCTCGATGTCTTTGTTTGCGGAAGATGCGCCGCGGGGCGATATTCTGATATTGTGATATTTGACCCGAGCGTGACGTTGACGAATCGGCCTCGCCATCACGGCATCGCCATTCTCCGTCGATACCGTGCACCGCTGGGCTGTCCCGGTCGCTAAATATAGCCCTTATTGATTGATATGCCACGTGCAGACAATGTGATTTCTCTACGAACGGAAATAGATTAACAATCACATCGAGAATAATTGAACTGCATATTAACTTAGTTGCTTGTGTGCCTTTCCTTTTGTGGAAAAATAGCTTTCTATTATTTATTCACGACAGACTAGTTTAATCTGTAATCAGTGTAATTTAAATAATGGGTCTTCGAAAAGCAATGGCGCTCACAAGTGAGCTCCTAACTATTTTTTATAATATACAATTGTTGTTTTTTTGCATGATCAATTACAATAGTATTTAAAGGTTATGTATTTGTTGTAATAATCTGTAATTTTTTTTAACTGAGGTAATTATTAATATGCAATATTAAAAAAAAAACGTAAATGGCCGGTTATCAACTACTTGACCCTGTGAGCGGCTTCGCTGCACTTCATTCTCTGATTACCGATCATTATATTGTCTTCTACTTAAAAACAATTTATAGGGATTAAACGTTAAAAATTTAATTAAAATATAATTATTTTTTGATGGTTTCATTACAAGTAAATGAAACTTATGTGAAAATGGCATTGTACGGAAAAAATCTCATTCTAAGATTAATTAAGGAACCGTTGAGCTTTGTTGGAAATTCTTTGTGATAATAATTAGTTTTAAGCACCACCCATACAAACATTAAATAGACAACTTCTCTGTATTAAACCTAACGATATAAACTCACACAAATATTCTACGGTACACCTTCATTTATTTCTCATTCCGTGTGTTTGCATCCTTACTCGAGAACAATGCGGAAAAAAAACACACTTTCCACAGCATCCATTTCATGAATTCGTGCGTTGTCATGCCGCGCCTTTGTTTCGAATTTCACGCAATAACATATTAAAGAGGCATTTTTCCCTTCGGCCCGAGCGAGGCACGGCTTTTGACGCGTAAAAACTAATTAAAGCAGACTGCAGTGGCGGCTTAATGACGCCGACCCGCGCTAACAAGCCGCGCACGCCAGCCACGGAGAGGGACGCAAACAACAATCAACACCACCGGGATATTTAAATCTCCCCTAGCTTTGTAACTGATAGAAATCGATGGGCTTAGATCCAAACACATAATCCAGACTAGCAATTGGAAGCTGCCTCTACTCTACAACAGACATACAATAATTATCTTTACAGCTATCGACCTAATCGAATAAGTATGTTTGCTTACAAACAGGTATCTCAACACGAATGAAAGGCGTTCAAACTTATCTCGTAATAATAATACTTGTAACGAATATAAGATGTAAGCAAATAAAACTGCCATATTGTTCAAAACCATCAAATGCAGAATCAATACACCACACCTAAGTAGTCATAGAAATAGAAATAGAGAGAAAGTCATATTATCAATGTATTTTTGTTATACAATATGAAATTAATTAAAACACGTAAATCTCACATTAATTATGCCCAACGTGTTTTTCACATTTATCTATACGAACCGAACTTCCAGGAGATGTGATGTCGCGCCGCGTCAGTGCACCCGCCGCGAGAATAGGCATCATTTTACGTTTTTTGTTTTTCAAATGAAAAAAACAAGGCCATTTAGTTACGCTTAGGTAATAAATTACGGGAATAAATCACAAATTTAATGGAAGGGTAGCTTGAAGTAAATTCATCCCGGGAAGCGTCGCCTGAGCCAGATAATAAAACGGCATCCGTACAGCCAATCGCAATTATGAGCCATCGAATGTGTACAGAACGCGGTTGACAAAATCTAATATGCGCATAGAAGGCGCTCCGGTGTACCACGTGGGTCGATATTTTAATCGAAAATTGTGCGTTGGAGAATCTATACAAAGTGCGACTCTCTGGGAATAATTGCTTTTCAACGAGCCGCTGCGTAAACGTTATGGAGATCAGTTGCTTTCGATATTTTTCATCAATTGATTTCTGCGTGGAAGGATTCAATTTAAAAATAAATTTACGTACCCATCACAATGTCAATGCAGCTCGATATACTCGAACGCCTCAGTGTAAATTATACTTTACAAACAAAAATAAAAAAGTAGTAAGGAAGTCAATGCTGTTGAAAATTAACAACCAATTATATTTTTACCATCAATATATACATATTATAAGTAAAAATACGTATATAACATACTTCAATATATTATTTTATGGAAAAAAAATTATGTATATGTACCCTTAACTACCAGAAATGTGTATAAAACAAATAAAGGCGTTAATCATTACGTTCGTCTAATTATAAATAGAAACTGTAATGCTTCTCCAGGAACAAGAAACCAACAATTCATAACCAAAAACTTTCAGAACCGTAAGATCAGAATTTGTTACAATAACTATTATGAATACTCCGTAATCATTCACCTTCATCCCCTGGCTCTCGCAAGACTCATCTGTAAAACTTCCAGCTAATCTCATATATCTTATTAAGTTTCGACTGAGTACCAGTCTCAGGGTACTTCGGGGATCGAGAATGCCCAAGCGTCACAATAACGAGAATATTCCCCCTATAGAGGCATTAGCCTTCAGAGAAACCACCCCGAAGCTAGGGGAGGCTGACATTGTTACATTGATGGAGTATTGTGCATTTATTCTTTCATACCAAGCAATAATCTGATTATCTTCTTAGGCAACATCGTAAGAAGATTTTTTTAGATCCACGTTTAAGATATAATTATAAAAAAACAAAACATTTTTTTTTTACTCTCATTACTTTTTAGTTTTATTACTATTCTTTTAAGGCTTTTATTTTGTATTATCAAAAAAAACATAAAAATACACGTTTATATTTAAAAGTTATTATCAATAAAACTACATAAATATTTTTTGGTATTCATAAGAAGAAAAACCCGGGGACCTACTACACTATTTTCCCCTTAGAAAATCATGAACACTTGCTCAGCATGAATATATGCTCAGTGAAATGGTCGCCAACCTCCTCTGAGGAGAGGCACTTGATGAAGAAGATAAGCTTTAAATAAGTTACTCTATCATATTTTATATTTCATTAAAAATATTTTTCTATAGCAATATACAATATAAAAATTTCAGTGCATTGTACATTTTTTGAAATATTTAAAACTAAAAAAATACAAAAATCTATTCATACATCCCTCAACAGTTGCTCTTACATTTTAAATCAGGCCTTTCTCAAAGCAGCAGGATCATAAACCAATTACTGTAAATTACCAGCGCGGATTCCCTCTCCAGTACCTTCTCAGGAGGTCTTCTTACCCGGAGGCTCCTGTAGCCCCGTATTTCACACGGCGTGACGTATGAACGAGCCTGAGGGAGCCGTTCACTACCCGGCGACCCGCGGGGCTCGAGTGTCCGCACTCCTCGCGCGTCCCTCCGGTGTGCCGCCCTGGCCGGTCTGTTCTGTAAGAAGAGGTCGTTTTAGAGACAGAAAAAAACACGTTACCCGAGATGGTCGTATCGTTTAACATTTTATAATAATATGTATTGATATTCATGCTTGTTTTATTACACAAAATTTGTTTTAATAAATTTTAAATTAAAGTTATAAAATATTAAAAAAATACAATTTTAATTCATAAAACCCACTTCTTAAATCACTGAATTGCAAAAATTGATTGATACTCATCAAAACAATGATTTCGTTAGTACTAGAATATAAGTATTTTGTTTGATAGTATAGTTATGAAAATCAAATCAAATATCATCTGGGAGACCTGAGGGATGTAGAAGAATGAAGAGAGAAATGTAATTGAGAAGTATGGGCATATTTACTTAAAGTTATCCGGAATATGCTATGAATAATAAACATTGTGTTAAATGTAATTTTTTATTGCTATATTTTAAAACAAATTATTTACTCACAAAAATAACAGAATTCAATAAAATTATTATGTAACTCACCAAACATATCCATATCGGTAGTTTTAACATAGCATGTAGCAAGGGAGCCATGATAGTAAATTTAGACTCACTCATAAACTATAAGTTTTGTTTTATACATCATAATTCATAAGATCCAGCTTCTCATTTTCGCAGTAATTTATTTTGATTTCCTGAAACTTCCCGTCATAAAAAATAAAGCACCCCACCTCGGGCCGGGAACTTGGTACATTCGCGCGACTCTGCCCCGCCGAGGCCGCGCTTCGTGGTGGAGCCCCTCTGTGCCAAAAAATCCGCCCCTGGCGCTCCGTCCCGCAAAGAAAGTAAATTTGTTGTAACTTCGCAGTTACGCCCCTATGTTTCGGATGCAAAAGTTACGCCATTAATCATGTCTCGCACTTTAAAATGCCAGCGCTGCGGTAATAATTTGATAGCGTTGATTAATTATTGCGTTGCCCGTGTCTGAGAAGTAATTTCCTTCGGTTGTGTACTACACGCTATTCTGGACATAATTTTGTATAATTTTTCATTATGCCTCAAGGTCAATTATCAAAATATTACGAACTAGATTATTCATAAAAATGATTTATTATTTTAATTCGAAATGTCGCTTGTTAATTTTTTTTATTTTAAATCTATAATCTAATCAGAAATAAAAAAGTTTATGCACCATATTTAACAAACATCAGAATCCGCAAGCATAGAAAGCATATTTTTATTAATTTGTTTTTTTTTTAATCTCTACTGCAATAAGTATTTTTCAACGTTTAGTTGTTTATTTTAAAGATAGAATATTAATTGAAATTTAAACCAAATTACCAATAAAAATAACAAAAAACATCCAGCACTGCACCATCTGCGCAATGCTGGATGTCAAAGTGGTTAAAAACTTGCTATTAGTTCAGTTATTTTAGCGGTAAAGTTTAAAAATAAGCTATTAATAAACAAATAAATTTTTTTTTTGTGTTTTAGTAAAAAGATGCCTCAAATACTTGTTTTTAAATTGTTTATCATTGTATATGTATATGATTGATCCTTATAGTACACAAAATAAAATAACAACAAAAACTCTAAGTTAAGTGAGATTGATTGGTCCAGCGGGATGCACTTCCACAGGTTGGTCCAACATTAATCATCTGCCAAATTTGTTCCGCCGTGTATTCCTATCTCTAAAAATTCACATCCGAATCTCCCACTCGAGAATTATTTAAGCAAGGTTCTCCCGAAATCGTATCATGAATATAATATTTTACGCTGGCAAATAGAATAAAACCTCCGGAAAAAAATAAAAATAATCGGTCAACGTCACATCAAACGTAAAGCGAGCACCTCCAGGAACCTCTTATGCTAATAAGTTCTCGCAACTCCACATTTATTTCAAAACGGAATAGCAAATACTGAGAGCAAAGTTTCCCTCCGTCGACACAGTTTGCAGTGATAGGTGGGCTGCTACATTAGGAGCATAACTTTATATTTCCGATGTGAGTCTCCACTTCGGGAGTTTCTAGTATCAAACATTAAATTCTGCTAATATAAGTTAGAGGGCGACGGTGGACTCGCGTGATGGCCCACACAAAGCCTCTCGCGAGTTGTGTTCGTTGTCAGAGGTTCGAGGAACTTGTATTGCTCGGAAGTGATAACTTATTTTCGGTGTTGGCTTCGATATGTTTTATGAATATCTGCATTCTGTATCATTCAAAATACCTTTTAAACGTTCAACATATAAGAAACCAATTCCATTCAATGTTTGTACAATCGTAAATATAATAAATAATACAGTAAAGTAAAGAAGTTCTGTTTATTTCAATGATGAAATACTGATTTTATTGTTACAGGAACTTCAATAAAACAATAAATGAAATAATAAATTCAACCAAATTCTCTTGTTACACTGTGGAAACGTTTAGCTAATTTAGTATCTACGGAAGCAGGGGAGCCATCGGCGACCGGCTGCAGCGAGGCTCCGTTGTCAGAGCTTGCGGCTATTGAATACTCAGCCGAGAAGCCTGCCAGTCGGGAGTCCCGATCGCCGAGCAGGGGATCAAGGCGAGGGGAGGAAAAACAAGACGAATAGCTCGGCGCCGGCCGCCGGACTGCAAATGAAAAATGTGAGGAAAGCGAGAGCCTTGTTTTTTTTTCAATTACGGTTTTTCGCAGCTCACAAATGTTTCAATTAGTTATCTTCCTCGGCAAAAATCATCTCCTTGCGAGATTTATTCAAGGAAAACAATGAATCAGTGATTTTTTAGGATTTAAACTGAACGCGTTTTTTTATACATTTTTTATAACATTCGTGTTCCACAAATACGAAATTGTTTTGAATCTTAAAAAAAAGTATGATATTTCTCAACTGCTCAATTTTTAAACGGGCATAGCTTAAGATCATTATTGTAAATTGTTTAAATCATAAAACTAGATAATGAAAGTTTAATAGTGAATTAATTAAATAAATTTTGTTAGTTGATTAAAATAACATATTAAATTTTATCAAAAGAAATTCAACAAACTATAACATCAAAGGTAAATACCATGAATAATGTACATACACACATAATATTTTTTTATCAGGGCTTGTCTTTTAGTAAACAAAACAAATATACCGGACGTAAAATATGAGGTATATATGTAAGTACTGTATTCATTTACGAATCTTTTTGTCAATATTATCTTTACGTTTGATCTTTTTCAAATATAAAACGTGAACATTGCGAGCAATCTCAAATGCCAATAGCAAAAAAAATAGTCGTATCTTATTGCAGTGTTCGCTCAAACCTTTTGACTGCCGGCAAACAGGCAAGAGATGGAGGGGCCGATAAATCAGATCTCATCGAATTATTTCCTCTCGCCCCGAGCAGAATAAACTGCATTGCGATTTATCGAACAATATACGAGTCAAGTGGATCCAATGAAATAAGAACTTAGAGAGATCGAACAGTATAAGAATAAAGAGAGATCGTACCGTTAAAGAAATAGATCGGAATGGCCGGGCGGCCAAATGGAAAAGCCGTCCCTTGGATCTGATATCCTTTTTTTTTAGAAAATCGTGATTCGTTTTTTCGGTTTAGATAGTGTATTGGAAATAAATGAATATATGAATATTGATTAAGGATAAAATATATTTACAAGATTAGTTTTGCTATCGTGATAAGTGCCTGCTACAATATTTAATTCGGATATCTTGAGGAGATATTTTATTTTTGCTCTTTACTATTAATTTAGAAAACTTTCACAATAACAAGTGTGTGTACTTGGCAAGTTATTAACAAAAAAAACATATTGTCAAATATATTATGGATGTACGTAAAATATGTATCTCTTAAAAACATTTATATTGCATAATTTATTAATATTTACATAAACACATAAATAACAAGACAATAAGATTGATAAAAAAAAATTGTTTAACATACCCGCTTAGCTAAAAAATCACCGAAGACACAACTTTATATTTAAAATAAAAATTGTTTGTAAACCATGGACATCATCAGAGTAACCCTCGCCCAAATATAAACAGATCACCCATCTAACCAGTCTACGGAATCATGGATCAACCTAAGACTCCCACGTGAATCAGAATAGGACCCTCGGCCCTTGAAAAGCTTCTCACGTGCGGCAGTCATAACGCAAGAAATCTGAAAAATCAGGAATATCGAGAAACCCACAAAACCCTGGAAGTCAGGGAACACGCTGTGGCATAAATATCCTCCGAGGGCTCCTACAAATTAAACCCAGTTTACATTCACGGCAGGCGCTCCCGAAGCGCGCTAAATCGATATTCAAATAAACATTTCTGATCCTTTCTTCTGCCTCCAATATTTGAGGATCCATCGCATTGCTGCGGAACGTGGTAACACCACTGTGAGCCGCAGGGCAAACAGACCGCCTGCCGTGGGCCGAACCACCCATGCCGACGTGTCTGCACTACCTTTGCTAAATTCTTATACTGAACGCGTTAAACTTCAAATAATAAAATTGTATCCATAAAATAATATCAGAACTTATACTTTTTTAAATAAAAATATACAAACAGTTAGAAAGAATAGGGCATTCACCTTGAGGACGTGTACATGGCCGCTGGTCGTTGCATGCATTTAACTAACTATTATTCCATGTATATCGAGTTGACTTGAAAAGTGCAATGACAATATCATATAATTTAATTTTCTCAAAAGCAGCGGTGTAAATAATAATGACGCAAGTTTTCATAAAATCGTTCATCGTTGCGTGCAATTTGTAGTTATGCAACGATCCAAGAACATCTCTAAAATCACCCATTGATACAATTTAAGAACAATCCTTCAAAATGAGGCTTTCGAGTTTCTTCTACGTAGAAACTTTAATCTTCTATGCATTATATGGAGAATCAGCAATCGTTTTACAATTTTCAATTTTGCACAGAATTTCGATATTTTACTCGATCATCACAGCTGATATTTTCATATTGTTAGTGTTTTGAATATTATAGATTAGTTCTGTTTGGCACTTGATAAGCCTCCCCACAGGGATAAACTGACCCAACGTACTGTTCCTTCAATCACCACAGCACTCGAGGGAATGTAACACTAAATGGGGAATGCATAATAAATAATACTTTATCATAAGAGAAGGCTATATCATAGTGCTGCAATGCTAAGTCGCTGTGATATTTTGAATAAAAACTTCAAGTAGCCCATTCAAGGAAACCTTTTTATATTTTTTGTAAGAATTCTCGTTTCCTTTCTTAACATCCTTCAGCCATAGTATGCTTCAGATAATACAAAGTAGTATAGACTACAGTATTCTGAAGTAAACTGAAAAGATACAGTTGGCATTGTGATTTTATACCCTGTGAATATACGTAAGAAGAATAACAATTATTTTTATTTACATTAAGTAAAATGACTTAATTAATGAAAATATTGAAAATTTTCAAGAAATCTACATAATTCGTGTGTTGTTATTTATTTCCGCAAAGCTATATCATTAACTACACTCATTTACACATCAGCATTATTCAAAATTGTACAAAATATTAGCGGAATCAGTTTTAAGTTTGATAAATATATCTATTCTCAAAAATGCGTTTTCACTGTTGTATTTAAGCGAAATCAGCTAGGAAAATTATAAATATATGGTGGACCTTTTACTTTTACTATTTGCAACCTGGAAAAACTGAAGTTTTTTATAAATATTTACACGTAAAAACAATTTTTTTTTCCCTTGTTTCACGCGCGAGTGTAAGTGTAATTGAGAAAAATAAATCCATATTTTTAACGTATTTTCCTTACATCAACCGGAGTTCCGGGCCATTCGGAGTTTTCACACAGGGCGGGAGGAAGGTACCCGAAAGTAAAGGTCATGTACCAAAGTTCGGCCAAAAAAACACCAGCTGTTGCAACTGTTTTGCGGCGTGTCTCAGCAAACTTCAAAAAATCCAGGCAGGGCGGCCGGGAACTTGGCGGCGAGTTTCTTATTGCCGGGGCCGGCGCAAGTTATTCCGGCGCTCGTCCTCGCCAGGGCCGGCTCGGCGCCCGAACACGGCCCACAATATCGCCCGGCGTGTTACGTTCAGATTCTCCCTTATAAGCACACACGACACGACATAATATCCGCTGTAGCTGCGAACCGACGAGCGTACGCTGTGTAAGTATTACGTACTACATCACAGGAAAATGCTTAGGAATCTCAAGGAATTAATTAATATTTACCCGGAATATTAGATATTTTACAGTTTTATTTATTGTTCATTTTGCCGAAATTTATTAAGCACATCCATTAAAAATTGTATTTTAACCCTTATGATATTATAATTATATTAAAAAAATATTACTTTTTAAACCTATGTATCAGACGTAATCCCACTTTTCATTTACATACACTTACTGACAAATTCGTTAAAAAATTTAAGGTCAATATATTATATGCGTGATATTTTATTTTAATTATAATTTATCGCATATTACACAGCTGTAGCACGTATTTGGGCAATCTTATTAGTAAAAGTATTTTATTGAAAAATTATTCATTTTCATCAGTAAATCAGTAATATAAAAAACAATATACCGTTTTTTCAAATTTGTTTTTAAAAATGGTTGTAATAATTTTTTAAGAGTTACACATCATTGGGGGTCTCGGTGCGTAATATGTACAGGATTGTTATGTCTAGAAGCACAAGCAAATCTGTTCCGACGCACAGAGTCCGGCCATTAGGGGCGGGGGGCGGGGGCGGCGAGGTGTGAAGTCTTAAGGGACCCTCGTCAGCCCGACGTCTCATCTGCGCATTCTTATTCAATTTGGGAAAAATAACTCCCGAACTAGTCGAACCGGGCCCGGCTCCGCGGCCCGCAATCTTCCGTGACACATTGCTCCAGCATTATGCCCGTCGATACGGCCCTCAAAGCATGGCCGAATATCACATCCGACTGTTTGAATTCTCAGTATCCGAAAAAACTATTATTTATTTTGGCCCTGTGTAGTACGAGACATTCTCGTAATAACTCTTCTTCGTTTATGAATTTCGCTTTATATTGAACTACATCGCAGAAGAATAAATACGACGTAAGATGACGTTCATCATGCGATGGGTCGTTAGTAGCTGATGATGATGATTAAAACTCAGTTAGAAAATACTGATTTTCGAAGCAACAATAATAAAAAATGTATTAATTTAATTTATACTATTTGTCTTAATACCTCAATCTAGTCTATTGGTATATTGGGTATCTAAACAAAATAAGCACTTGTAGGTTTCAGTATTTATTTCAAATCTTCCATCTTATCGGAACGCCATGATATCGGCTTTATTATAGTATAGAATATAAATTTCAATCCTGTTTTCTTATCAATGTAAATTAATACCATGAAAAAAATTATAACACTATTAAAATATTTGTACTTGTATTTTCTTACATTTAAATTTTTAAATAATAAGACTATTAATATTTATTAATACTTAGCTTTGATATTTTCGTTTTATATAACAGTAAATTTTAAATTAATCCCTAAATTTAAAAAAATATATATATGAAAAAAGTCAAATGGAAAAAGCAAACATTTCAAAATGTCATATTTTATCTTATATCGTGTTTTTCAGTATCAAACTATAAATGATTAAATATCAACCCCGAAATAAATTTTATTATTTAAAAAAATAGACCTATTTATGCTTAGGCAGTAAAAATATAGTTTCACACATTAAGATTACGTACCTAATAATAATTTATCTTCGATAGCAATCGAACATTATCAGTTCATGGGTAGCATTGTTTAATGGAAGTTCGCTACCAGCGTCGGCTCGCGCTCTCCGCGGTAACGTGTAAGCTCTAAATTAACGCGCTGGAACAGGAAAAATAAGACTACAGACATTATGGCGAGACTCTCCCATAAATACGTCCCGCCACGTATTAATGAAAACTCCGAACTGACAGTAATTTCCACGCCCCCCCGGCTTGTCGATACTCTGTAGCACCGCCGTTTATTGCCGTGGGAAAATGTCACTAATGTATTTTTAAAAGTGCGATCAATCAGTCCTGACATTTTTTGTTACTAAATAATAAAGACGTCCAAAAAGGTTATACATTTTTATTTTGTATAATAAAAGTCTCGTAGAGAAGCGATAAGAAGAAATAACAAAACGGTTTCGAAGGGCAGGGAGAGACGAGCTTAATAAAAACAAAAAGAAAGTTTTTTTTGGATTATTAGAAGTGTTTCGGTGTCACCGTTGTCGTTCTATCAAAGGAAGCGCATTGAAGTTATAATACTTTCCGAGGAGTCTCTTTGTGCGCCGCTCGGCGTCATAATTCCCACCGCGACCACCATTCGGCCTATTAAAGAGCAGAAACCCCGCGACGATACCCTTTATTCATAATTTACGGTCGCCGCTTTGTTTGTCGAAAAGTCGGGTTTATTTTCAATCCCACGCGGAAGCAAAGCGGGCCACTCGACAATTTGCATAATTTTTGAAGCCTATCGCCATTCCGGATTCAGACCTCCGGAGCATACGCTATTTTTGCATAATAATCCACTTATACATTAGAGCGGGGTAATGATCAACCCTCACGGCTGTAACAGCCGCTAGCTGCCCGGGGGCTCGGAACTGACTCTGATGTTAATACTGATCATCATTTAAACAAACGCATAATTACTCCGCCTAATTTGACGCGGGACCCGGATGGAGATGTCGGGGGAGGAGCTCCGGGCGGGGATGTTCTGTCGAATGCTCCGTGTTTAAGGCCTGCTATTTGTCGCTTAGTTTAATTAAATACGCTACGATACGAGTATCAACGTTTGAACGCCGTCGGCCGACTTACATACGCATGTCTCGCCAAATTACACGCCCTGCCACGATTCCCTCGCGCCACGCGCCATCAGCGAAGCATCACGCCGAACTCTCGATTACCAGAATAAAAATTTAAATACCTCCCTAATTTGTTTATACGAACACGCTTGAAAAGATACGTAATAGTAAATTGAAAATCAAATGCATCCATCGCATGAGGCACTTGTTCAATATTATTAAGAAGATTATTAAATTTTGTATTTTATTTATGAAAATTAGCTAATCTTGTAAATGAATAAAATTTGGACTTTTATATCGTCCTCTTTAAAAGAATTAATGGAACCCTCCAGAAAGAAAGCAGCGCCCCATGTTTGATAGATCGTTGAGATCGAAAAACAGCAGGGGCGCTGGGGGCTAGCATTGACAGCTGAAAAAAATTGAACTGTAATGAAAGGTTTTTCTTAAAAAATTAAAATTGTGTTATCGTTTTTATTGATCTTTAAGAAAACATTCAATATTTTCTTTAAATAATTTTTTATGGCATATAGTGTTATATTACAAAAATTAACGCAAAAATATGTATATATATATATATATATATATATATATATATATATATATATATATATATGTGTGTGTGTGTGTGTGTGTATATGTATATATATCCATGGTATTACCTTCAATAATTTGTATATGTTGTCGTACAAATAACTTTTCGAGTTAAAGCTGTCGAATAAAATCAGTCATGCGGAAGAAAGGAAGTAAGTATGATAATTTGATTTCCGTACACCCTCACAATAAACTCACGTGGGCTAATCCAGTGTCAGGCGCGGCGTCTCCCCTGATCGCGGAGGAGTGGAGCCAAATAAGACGTCAGGCTTCCCGGCTTAGGGCGTCTGCACAGCCAAGAGTCGTTAGCTGGTCCCCGTAATCCTGGCCTTAGAAGCCTCCTGTGTGTGCTCCCTGCATCATTGAGGCTTAAAACTGCGTCGCTATGAAATGGCAACCTCCGATAAGGATACCTAAGCTTTTCAAAATTAATGTCATATCGTTACTCAATTGAACATAGGTAACTTTAAACATATTTACATTATTATTAAAACATATTTGATAAAAAAACGACAGTTGATAAAAAAATTAACCTTGTTAAATTTTAGTGTTTTTACACGGAAATCGTGAAGATCTGAGAGGATTTCCAAACTAAGTATTTAAGTATGATATTTTATTTTTGCTGTTAATGCATTTTATAAACACGTTGCACTTCCATAAATATGTGATATATTTATATATAAGTGGATTTTTGAATTCAGCTAAGAATGTTAAGATAATATATTACTCTTAAGTAAAATAATATGCAACGCTAACAAGGCAACGAGAAGCACTTTACTAAATACACTTTAGCCCATTGCAAAAGCTCCGAACTTAGACGGGCTCCCTTGAAATTTAATTTGATTCCGGCCATGATTGGCCCCGTGCAGGCGCCCGGTGCACGCCGCGGCCCTCTGCAACTTCGCTCCCAACCGATACGAGGCCCTGATTTCATTAACTATTTCCTGGACAGAAGGCTGATCCTTAACAACAATAATTTTGATAAAAAAAATATATACTAACTCTTCAATAGATTTGTTTCAGGTTATTCCAAGGTATTTATCAATTTATTATACTGTGGATATATCTGCGTTTAAAAAAATATTGTCCTGTTCAATTTATTTATTTACCAAATATTTTGTTTTATAGCATTTATTTCTTCGCATAAGCGATAACTTCATCGTAAAATACAAACGCATTCATAATAAATACCAAACGTTATTTCTCTTTAGTGGTAGTTCAGCATATTACTATCATATATATTAAATAAACATACAAAAATGCATATTTTAATGTACTTGGCCACAAATGAGTAGGCTTGCTTTTACGTCATTTTATTTTTGTATTGTATATGTATTGACAAATAATTTGTTCGTTGATGCTTTGTACACAATAATTCCTTTACGTATCTTTATATAAAATTATATTTTCAAAAGGTTTATTTCATTATAGGTCGTATTTTTTGAAGACTACTCGCATTAAATCCCCCCTTTCAATAAATCTGCGTTGTTTATGTGCCATAAAAATCCCTCAAGCTAATATGATCTCCCGTCGTGTGTACCTTCCTGTACACACCTTTCGATTCAACTCACTCAAATATCATACTACCGGCGCCGTATTCACAGTCGGATAACGAGCGACTCACCAAAAACGACCCTCCGAAACTATAACAAATCCCCGGCTCGGCCACTTACCCCCGGTTCCTGGATAGTGCTGGGGATCCAATTGCAAACAAGCACAAGGTTCCAAAATCGTGAGCGGAATATTGAAAGGTCATTATGCATCATATCAATGCGCGGTGCGGACCTCGGGACTCGCCTTATGGCCCATAGAATCAACATGTGAGGTCGCCTCCCCCGCTCTCGGCGGATCCGCTCTCGTCGGATACTTCCTGCCAAGACATAACACCGATATTGGCGTACTAAAAAGGAGACTGTAAACAGAGGACAGCCCTCTCCGTGCGCGTCGGCGCGGAGACCGCTCGACCCAATTATGCGTACCTGCTTTCGCCTGAATCATCGATAAGGCAAATGTGCTAGGTTAATGGGATGGAAAGATATATTTTATTGCGGAGTGTACAGATTTAAAACAAATTACGCAGACATTAAGAGTATTTTATTTTGAAAAAATATCTCTAATAGAATATTCATCTGTTATTCAGTAATTTAGTGTTTTCATTAAAACCGTTATATAATCTCAGAGATTTATATATTGATATTTATTTCGTGTGATTTAAACGATTTTTTTTTTTATTATTAAGGTTACAAAGCGGTAATTTTTTGTATATGTATTCCTTGTGTCAATGTGTATATAATTGCTGAGATTCGTGTACGGATAATGCACCGCCTCGGGGCAGATGATATGAATTACGCAAATGATGTATCTCCTGTAATAAACTTTCCCGGCCGAGCAGGCAGCGTTCCCACCGCGTCTCGAGTGGCCGGCAAAGAAGAATAAGTTTCCTCGTTACGTTGCCGCTGAATTGTTTAATCACTACACTTGAGACAATGGAGATTCGTTACGAACGGCGAGTTATTAAGCGCCTGTTATGAGAGATGCAGTTTTATCTTTATGAGAAAATTTCCTAATGAATTTTATAATTCCTGCGCTGTTTTTAGTTGGCATTGTTGCAAAAATGATTTGAATTTATTTAGTTGGGTAAAATAAGTCACACGCAAACGTTCATATTGCGCTATTAGGTAATGGTATGACTGATTTTTATCGCTGTCTACTTTACCTCACTTCTCAATAAAAACCAATTTTGATAATGATTAAACTAATAATTTTAAAAAATACAAAATCAATACCTACATATAAGCTCATTTTTAAGTAGTTTCAAACATTGCAACCGTGTTTGTTTTAAAAATTTCCTGTACTTTTACAATATTTTAAGAATAATATGAATATAGTGTTTATTTTATAAATAAATTTAAGTTTATATCTATCTAAAGAAATACTTTTAAATGCTATAATGTGCGAGTAAAATGAACCTATTAGCTCGGTTTTATTCTCGAGTCAGCGCCAAAGTAATGAATATTAATATTGTAAGCAGTATTCTGGTCTAACTTAAAGATCTAAATACAGCATAGCCTCTAAGCTGGGTAATTTCAATTAATAGGCTCTGTGTAATGTAGACTTTAGTTAACTTTTCGTATCAATGACACATTTAGGTCAGCCATAAGTGCCTTTAACTCAAACCATATCGGAAGATATATATAATCACCACTGTTATATAAAACAATATGTTTATAATTTCAATAAATAAACGTCTAATCCGTAAAAGTCTTATGGCACACTTTCTCCCAGATTCGGTTGTACCTGAGTTCACAATTGAGAAATATCCGGTAAAGTGACATTTTTTGTCCAGAAACTTGACCATAAGAACGACCACGAGACTGTTTTAATCGTTTCGGTACTGCGGTTTGGTGAATGTTACCAAAATAAAAAATACATAGATTATTTATTTATTACTATTTAAATAAAACCATGAGTACATGGGTAAATTTATACCACTACATATTAATTAAATTTACAATGAAAATCAGGAAACTAGAATCTATGCAACAATATGAATTAAATCTGTCCATATAATTTAACGTTTCCACAATACACGATATTTATTCAATTGCTTACAATTTGGTACAAACTCGAAACCAATTTTTTCTCCTAAACAAATGTCTATGTAATTTTTTTCTAGTTTTAATGAAAAAAAAAAACTCAATACTGTTAGAGGTAATTAACCTTGCAAATGCGTAAAACTATATGTATTACATTTATTTACTTATAAATATTTTTTTTTTAAATAAAAAACATAAAATTATATTGTTTGTTTTAGCTTGATTGCTTATATTATTTTACTATTCGTTTTGAAAATTAAAATAATTATATGTTTATTTTTCACTATGACTAATGTAATAAGCAAAAGGGGTTGTTATTTGCATGTGTCAAAATATCAGCTAACAAGTGTTATGAGATTGAAAATGAATTAATGATTTTTCATAGATAGATTTATTTTATTTTTTTTAGATTCATTTTCTAATGATGATTTAAATAATTTATGGTTTATGGAATACAAGAAGAATAAATTATGTTTCAAACTTAAAACAGGTATTTATACAATAACTCGTTCAAGTGAGACTGCAATATTTGCTATAGATTACAAATCAATATACTTGTTTAGCACAAAACACGTTTGTTTTAAAGGCACTTACGCTTACTTGTTTTAAACTTATACTCACGATTTTAGTAAGCATTTCATTGACACTACAGCCAACTTCACATCAGACCTCAATAGCAGCTTTATAAATAATGCAGAACTTGTCGTGTGTACCAGATACTTGAAATTATTTTATATTCTATCGCTTCCATAATAAATACACAACCTACATAATGCAACGCATAAGTCACCATTTTAATTTAATTAAATAAGGTAAAATAAGCACTATATATTTAAATATAATAATGCTTTATTCCAAAAATCTTTTTTTTCCAACACGAGATTGGTTTAAAAGTCCTGACGATTTTTCCACGTTGCATTTTCTGGTGAAGATGTGAGATTTTGCCGAGCATCAAAATGCATTGGACGACAGAATCCGGGTCAGCTAGATCTCTTACTTTGATCAACTTCGTGAATTAATAAACTTTTGGACAGTTTCGTAAACGCCACGTTTCGTAAGACTGTCAAGATATCAAATATGCTGATGTAAGGATCCTGTGCATTTATTGGAAAATTTACCAAGAATTAATGGATTGAACGTGATGAAAGACTTCCAAATTTACAAAAAACCACAACAATCGTTGATTTTCAACAATTTAGTCTTATTTGTACTCGTGAATACGAACCATTATTCCTGAAAAGTAATCAAATGACTTCTATGAGATCTTGGTTAATAATTACCTTCTGCAAGAATAAAAATTCTTTATACTAAATATATTTAAAATGTGAAATGTACACGTTTATTTTCGATACCTTTATAAATAATGACTCAAAGTGTCAATTGATTGTCTACAATTTTTATATTGATTATCTGCTTGATTTAATTTATTTATAAATATGAAAACACCGCCAAATAAACACCCCAATAAAGACACTCGTTTTTCCATATCGAGGGATATCATGAAACATAAAACACTTGTAAAACATTTATACTTACTATCATTTAACAGCGATCATGCCACGGCGCAATTTATGACACGATGCGATTGCGCACTCTATTTAATGTAATTGAAACGGACAAGTTAATGGGTATTGTTTTTCTGCGGCTTTATCGCGATTCGCTTTTATTCGTGGCGTTAAATTTATTTAACACAAAGTGCTTTTTTCGCATACGTGCAATTAATCGGGATACGAGCCCGCGGGGACGGCGCAAGGACGCGGTCACGGGATGCCCGCAATCATTTTAATTCGTCGCGATTATTTTTTAATACTCTCTCGTGTATGATAATTACAAGGGATAATATAATTTTGATAAGCGTTGCGCTGAATCTTTTTGAAATAAAATCTTTTTGATATTTTTAGGCTTTGAATAATTTTGTTTTAATATCCGAATAATCACAGAGGATTTTCATGAAATACGACTGATGAAAGCGTTTTGTTGACTAAGGAAAGCTGCGTTAAAATTTAATTAAACGTATCAATGTTTAATATTTCGGGTATAATTCTTCAGGATCTTTATTGATCAGAATTTAGACGTCGAGTAGCAAAAACCTTATCAATGATATTTATTGTTGTTAATTAAAGGAATTTGGGACTTATTTAATGTAATTTTACTTATTTACTTCATAGTATATTTTTCACAAAAAAATTGAAGTAATATGAGTCGATTGTGTTATCAATTGGTTTCAAAGTAAAAATGAATTATTTATTATTTTATTTTATTATTGATATAACTTAATCATAACCAATCTAGCCAAAATCGTCACACAATAATTGTTTGTTAGAATAGAAAAATGTTTATACTCTCATGTTCAAAAAAATCAACTAAGAAAAGCGTAATTGCTTAAGCATTAATATATTTTTTTAAATTGTACAGATAAAAAATCATATTTAGTAGTAACATGTATTTATAATAGCTTTATTCAAATATCAAGTCAATTTTTTTTTCTAGCGTTTCCTTAGAAATAATCATATTCTTGATAATTTATTTAAAAAAAACATTCATTCATAACATATACATGTTATGCTGTATAAAAAAACGGTGATAATGCTATCATAAAAATTAGTTACAAATTAAATCAGTTCAAATATAATTTTAACAACTCGACGGTTTTTTTCCGTGTCGATGACCTACTCAGAGTAGAAATTTTATAAAAAACATAACCTGTTTTGATAAATGGCAGGATAGCTTTTATTATCTAAAATTCAAAGCAAATAGTCCGATTTCTCGATTACAAAGGCAGCGCAGTACTCTCTCAGTTTTATAATATTTTTTTAAGATCTTGCATAGGAAAATATTTTAAAGAGAACAGAGTACATTCCAGAGTTGATTTATACTAAAACTTTTTATTATTAAATTTTAAAAACAGTTTGCCAGTCTTACTAAATCTATGACACGCAGCGTTGTATTAAAAGACGTGTTAATGTATTTCAGGTATACGACCTACAAGTGTTCCAACAACAATGTTATATTTTAAAGATGAGAATATAATCGTTTTGTCATTTAGTTGACGGTTATACTTCCGGAAGATATTCCATTGTTAAAATGACAATAAGCGTAAGGTTTCATCGTACAAAATATATACACAGAAGATACATAAGTGACATAACAACGAAGCAGTCCAAATAAAGAGAAATTCCTTTTCAATTTCTTCCATATAGTTATACAGTTTGCAAAATCTAAAAATCATCTATAATAATGACTTAAAATATGTTTTCTGCATTTTACAAGCACAAGAAATAATAACGAGTTCAGAACCTGAATTGCTGTAAACTAAACAGACAAGATATTAAAGTTACATAATATATGGAACACGTTAAAACAAATATTGCTAAAATTGCTGATTTTCTACTGTGACATAAATAAATACTATGAATATATACGCTACCTTTTATTAGAAAATGTAGACGTTACAAATTCACATGGCCTCATAGAAGATTAAAGGTCACAAAAAGAAGATACGTCTTGTATGTGGAAAAGTAATCAATAGCAGGTGTGTATGATAAAAGTAACAGCTCTTTACGAGAAATCCCAACAGCTCCAATATTAAAAAGAGCTATTGTCTTTTATCTCTACTTTATTGACAACATAAAAATATCATTATTTTATACTAGATCAACACAAAAAAACACGCGGTGAGAATCTAAAATAGAATGCGTAACGCGCGTCACAACGTGATCACTATACAATTAACCTCAGGTCCAACTTAAAAAAGTATTACAGGCAATTAAAAAAAAAGGTTCCCATCACGAGCAATCTAAAAACACTCAGCAAAAACAGCATAGAGCACTCGCCTCGGCTGTGCTCCCTCTCTCCGCCATTCCGTGCCGAGCGGCTCACTCAGCCACAGGCCATGGTTGCGCGCGCGCCGCCTCTCTACTGGCGTGCTCTGATTACCATCCTCGCAGCCACCTGCACGGGAGCACGAAGATCCTCCGAGACCACCAACCTGGCCGAGAACCTCTTCATCAGCTTCTCCAATGCATGTGAGTGACGATGCATCGCACCTGTGAACCTTTTATTACTTGTGCGGTTGTGTTATTCATGCAACTAGTTTTGCTGTATGTGTACGGGTGCATATACGTACTAATGTTTTTATTATATATTAGTCAAAAAAACACGATGCTCTTGATAACTATTTAAAAAATAAAAAATCTTTTTTTATTCGACTCAGTCGATAACTTGCCTTGAACAACTTTCATTGGTTTCGATTCGCGAACCTTAAAAGTACGCTGAGTAAGATTGTATCTGACAACACAAAGCCCAACTTGATTTTGCACACTTAAATATTAATAAAATATAATGTCATTTTTAAGGATTTTATGTTGATTAAGCGTACCGTCGAATATACAAAAATATTTGCGAAAACTGAGAAATAGTGTGAAGTAAAATAACATGCTCTGCGAGCGAAACGCCAATTGCATTACAGTTCGGTAAAAATAATTTCGATTTATAATAAGTGTGTCGAAGTTTAACCGACCATATCGCAGCAGTTCGCTGCTGCAGTAAAACGGCCATTTAAATAAATTTTAACAATAATTAAAAAAGTTGTTTTATATTTATTATTTGTAAAATAAAAATATAAATTCAAAAATGCTTTTGATGTTATGATGTATTGTTTGTATTCAATGTACGGTACATTTGAATTTGACATACTTATCCTTTGTAATATGATATATTTCAAAGTACCATATTTTTCGCATTGTATAATGGAAGTTCATGTACTTTATGTTTACTTAGTCGTTATCCATCAACATGGTAATATCCAAGTTTGAGGTCAGTTTATTGAGGTCAAATTGCTATAGGTATTACATAACTTAAAGCAAACGACATTTCAAAAGCCAATAAGTAGGTCTGAGATTTAACTGCACTTAAGAAGTGCGGCGTAAGTATCCAGGCAAATATCGTAGTTAATTGAATTTTTAGTGCTTTGTACGTCAATTACTAACAAATTGTAAACATTTTTTATCGCGTTTTGCCGATACATACAACTAGTTGTTGAAACAAGACTTGCAGTTTGAGCATTCTCTTTTGAAAAAACAAAACCATGGAGTAAAAAACACTATTCTCAATATCATTTAGTTTCCTTTATTTAATAAAACTCGGAGTTAAAATAAAGCTAATTTTAGCAAGTAAGCTATAATGCTACAAATATTTCTAACAGAAGAAACAGTCAATTTCCTGACACGGCTACCCGTTAGTAATAAATTCAACCGAGCCATTATTAATACCATATTATACCAGAGAAATATACCCGGAAACTCGGTCGGAACTTACTTCGGTTATTATTTCAAACAATATAAACACGTACCACAATATATTCTAGTTGTTCATTTAAGTAATATATATTTTCCGTGTTTTCTTTTCTTTCTTTGAACAGTGTTGATCGTTTGTATTCGTGTCAATCGGTAAATAAATTGAATTCAAATTCCTTTAAGGTCGAAGTCTCATGAAGACTTACAGTGTGGACGCCTTGCTCCAGAATGAAACCAAGCATCTGGGCGTCGTCTGGTTCGATGGCGCGGGAGGCAAGAGGACGTTTCCGATCGACAGCGCCGTCCAGGGCGCCAACCTCACGGGCATGTTCGACAGGCGGAACGACACCGTCATCACCATTCACGGCTTCAATGATCACGCGGAATCCGCCATCCCCACTGCCATCGCCGAAGCCTACATCAGCAAGGGAAAGCACAACGTCATGCTACTGGACTGTAGCGCCATCACTTCTCTCCAGTACGTGCGCGCCGCCTACATGACCAGATTGATAGGCGGAAGGCTGGCGGAATTCCTAAAAGAGCTCGTAACAACTTTCGGAGTGAGGGCGGACTCCATACATCTTATCGGCATCAGCTTGGGAGCGCAGAGCGCCGGCTGGGCTGGACGGATATATAAGAAATTAACTACAAATAAAATCAAGCGGATCACCGGCCTGGACCCGGCGGGGCCTTGCTTCACGTACGCAGACGATAGTGAAAGTTTAAGTGCTAAAGATGCGTTGTACGTTGACGTCATTCACGTGAACAGAGGAATACAAGGAATTCTAGAATATGTCGGGCATGCAGATTTCTTCGTTAACGGGGGAGGACCGAATCAACCCGGTTGTAAAGGTCCTAATTGCAGTCACCACCGCGCCGGTCTCCTTTACATAGAATCAATGAGAGATGATATTCCTTTTATGGCTAGGGAGTGCAGTTCTTGGGGTGACTTTAATGACTTCAGGTGTATGCATAATGACGTAAGTGAAATGGGGTGTAACTCTTCAATGAAGACAAGGGGGAAGTTTTATATGAGAACGAGAAGTGTCGAACCTTATAGCTTGGGAGATGCAGGCACTACACCTCATAGAAGAGGATTCCTCGCTAATTTATTAAATTTCGGTTAAGAACTTATTGAATAAATAGTAGTTATAATATGTTTCGTTAAACATAACATAAATTAAGAATAAAATAATTTAGTATTACTTTAAAATCATATCATTTTTTAATATCCATCCTATGGCCTGGATTTAAAAAAAAAATTATCAACATAAAAGACAGTTGATCTTTTGACTTTCAAATACCAGATAGTATATTTATAATGTAATTATAATTCATAAGAAAAACGAGTTTTATGTACAGTTATATTAAATATTTTATGATAAAAATCTACTGTAAAAAAACAAGTAGTTGATCTCTTGTGTTCAAATTGAAGGACTTTTTAGCTGACGAGCTACACATTTATAAATTACAATAAATAAATTTTAATAAGTTAAGAGTTGCTCGTTGTATTTCAATTCATTAAGGGCATAGGACAAAAGCTGCATAAATTATTAAAAAAGAAATTAATTACATAATAGAAATTATTTGAATTGTTTCTCTGAATTAAGTATGAATAATAAATTACAAACATTTAGCTAATTTTTTAATATTATTTATACTGGATATAATGTTTTTATTGTTCTCTTTTCAATACTTTAATGAAAATGTTTACAATATTTCTCTTATTATTTTATAAACGTGTTCATGAAATTAAAAAAATTGCTTTTACCTTACTATTACTATTATCAATTAAAAAATTATATTTACCTATACATAAGATATAAAGAGTGTATTTACAATATTCTTTATACAATTGACACCTTAAAGCAGGATATTTACAAACTTTTAATGATTACTTTCTTTTTGTTTCAATAACATGTGAATGAGTATTAAAGAAGAATATGAAATATCCTTTTTTGATTTATATGTACGATATGACGTTATCTCAAATCAGTTTTAATGCATTCAAAACAATAAACAACCATTTGAGAAATTTAATATTGAAACGATTTTAATATTCCACGCTCCGCACATTTCTCTAGAAAGGGCCACTGTTTGAATTTAACTTCGGTATAGGTACTTTAAAATTGATAACAAACAATGCTTAAGAGTTGAGGCCACATCAACCCCTTTGTGTGCAATATTGTTATTTTGAGAAAGAATGCTTTAGAGGAAGTTTAATATACGTCAGGTATCACATTACGTATGCTATACTGCAATTTAGTTTTCATGTAACATTGAATATGATGGCAGGTTTAATACTTTTCAAATTTTTTTTCTCATAAATTACCGTACTAAAAATTGCATCAGTTGCATAAATTTATTTTTTAGTAAATTTCAAAAATATTTTATTTGTTATATTTACAGTAGTTCTTAGAAATAATGTTGTGGTGAGGTGTGTGGCTATCCCCTTTCTACGCGCAGGTTTCAGGGCTTGCAATGTGTGACTTACGTGGTAGCATTCATGAATTACTTTAGGTACAATATTGTATTAGGCAGGGAAAATGAGTGGGAAAAACCCATTATTTGCATGAGTTTATGTGTAATAATTAACAACGAACTAGGTAACAAAGATAAAAATTTATAACAATAACAAAAGTTACTATTTGAATAATACTTATTTATAACAGTCTTAAATTGAATTATATGATTGAAAAAACAATTTTTTTGCGTATTTTTACGTTGTTTTCTTCATGAATATATTTATTAAAAATTTGTATGTTATACTTAAAAAAATTAGAAATCGTTTATTTTCTTGTTAACTCATACACATATTTTCCTGGCTTCAAGCTTGAGATTCTATGGAACCTACATACATATTAGTAGGTGTTTTGCCATCAATAATTTATTAAGACATTACTATGCGATAAATCAAAAGTTTTAATGAAACAATTTAAATCGCAAATAAATCCGTTTACAATGCAATCAGCGTCCCGCGGCTGCCGGCGTCTCGCCCTGCCCGGCGTCTGAAAAATCTTGGCCAGCTGTCGGCGCCGCGCTGAACGCAATCCGTTACCACCCCTCGGCGTTGCGGGCAACAGGGCTGTCCGTGCTAATTGCACGTGCAAGGCTCTGCCGCGCCCGTCCCTGTTTTATTGCGTTTGGCCTGCACCGGCGGCGCGCGAGCCCTGATTTGAATTTTATGAGGTAATTGAAAAACACACGTTTTCCTTTCCGTGACTGCCTTTTTATGTCTGAAGCATACGCACTGTGAATCACTTATATCCAGTGGATATATACGTTTTTTTTTTAAGAAAATTTAATAGCTTTAATGATAAATAATAAAAATCCTCAATATTGATATTATAACTGATTAAAATATTTTAATAAATTTATTAACTTCAAGCTTTTACAAACAATTTTTAATTAATTCAAATTCAATAAAATCTTTTTTGGGTTCGAAAATCGAAAGAGCTCTCATTTATAGTGATATTTTTGAAGACCCTTTCATTTTGGATATGATTGTAATAATTTATTTTCAATTATATCAACAACACAAAACATCCTTATTTCTTTTTACAACTTTTTATAATTTTTATAGTTACCCAAAAAAAACAATGCGAATATATTTAACATGAAAATAGTATGCTCTTATTTTACAATCCCTACACATAAAACCTTTACAAAAAATATATTTAAGGCCGGAATTAAAAAAAACGTGTTTTGTGATTCACTTAAAAATAATTCAGTAACTATATCATCATTAAACGAATTAAAAAGTTTCAATTATAATAAATTATGCCCCTCCACCCTATTCATTAAAAAAGTCAATGTCGCAGGCATCAAATTAAATGTAGCTGAGATGGTCTTAGGGGATGATCGCTAAATGGAAGATAAAAGAAAAAGAACTAAGTAATTTTACTTGGAATTTATTATCAGACTACCATTTAAAGCAAGACTTGAGCCTGTTCAATGCTTCGGTTTTTTACTAATAAATGTTTACTTTTTGTAATAAAAGATAATGAGTTGATAAGTTCTAATTGAGTTAAAAACTACATATAACACACGTATTTTTTTCTAAAAATATATAAAACACGTAATATTTAATGTTTTCTTATTTTTTTAGTATTTATATAAGTTTTAAGTAAATTAATAAGCAATACTTCTTTATTTTTCAGCCTTTATTTATAGTGACTTAAACCGCATAAAAAGTACTTCCCAAATTATTTTTATAGAATTAACTGTACTCAAACTTAAGCAATTCTTATTTTTGCAACGAATAAATTAATTTCTAATGGAGTCAACAGACCTCAATGAAATTCATGCTTCGATGGGATGCAAAATATGCACCAGAATTCGCGCCGTGTTGGACGGTTTTAGCGCATTTCCATCTCGTCCTGCAGGATCTCACGGGCAATTTAAATGAAAATTAAAGTGCTCTTGGAGCATCCCTTAGGAGGGAGGGGTAGGGGTGGGGAGGAACAAACGCCCGTGACGTCATCGCCGAGTCTATTTGCTATTTTCTTAATGGCGGTACGTCGCCTCCTTGATTGGATGACTTCTTTGAAGTCGGATTACACAATGTCAGGCGCGTCGGCTTATAAATAAGTAAGCGTGAGGTTAACATGGATAAATAAAATGACGCACATTGGAATGAAATGACTCCCGGGGGTTTTCGTTTTAATGAGTACTAATTTTAATATATTTTTTTATATTTGAAGTGCACACAAAAATTTATCATTTTCCTAGAAATTTTTTTATTTTTATCTATATTTCACAAAAATTACTTTCTCTGTTACATTTCTTATTCAATTATTACTTACCAACCGTAATAAAAACTATTATATATTTGTATGATGTTTGAATTGAGATATTGATATTTCTTTCTCAGCGGCTCAAAATAATTACTTGTTTCAAAAGTAACGTGTTGTTGTAGGTTTTTCTCGAGTTCTTGCTCGTGACCATTCTGGGTCTGAAATACCGGCGGTTGATTTCCAGTGCACTTGCACCGACGCCGCCAGCATGAGTTCGCGAGCGGTACTTAGTCGCACGTTGAACTTGTAGGCCACTTTACCTTTTTCAGTACATTGGAATTGCAAAAACTTGCCTCGAATACCTCCTACAAGGATCGAATAGCCAAAGCGATCAAGAGCAGACTTTATTTCAAATATTTTTTATTTGTTATACTTTATACTTAAATCACAAATATTTTACTACTTTCCATAAATAAATAACATAAATTCGGTTGAAATCTTGATGGTCTTTGTAAATCACTGCAATTTAAAATGTTTTCATTCATATACAAAATTAAAATCGCTCACCATAATGGTTTATTATTTTTGATTCAAAAAACTTATAATTACTGCTAACACAGATGTAAATTGATAATTATTTATTAATAAAACCAATCAGTGCTTCTATACAGCGCAATATGTGCTCAGACCTTATATCATATTACAATTAATGCCTTAGTATAATTGCAATGTATCAAGTTTTCTAATCAAATCACTCTCAACCCTTAAATAATTAATTCAATACCTGCGTATAATTTCAATTAAAACTCCATCCCCCAAAATCACCTTATATTTGTACACTCATCAGGTATATGATGATATTTTAAAATATTTATTTTTTTGTTATGTCATAACACATTGACTAAATAATAACGAAAATTAGATTTTTTCATAATAATTTAAGTATAGTTTTCGTTGAATATATTTGCGGGTGAATATATATAGGTAGAAGCCAAATATTAAATATTAAATAATTTTTTTTAACAAAAAAATGTGACTATTTCTTTGAAACCGAAATACATCTAATGTTTACTAAGATTTTGTTTTTTTTATAAAGAACTTACTTATTAAAGGGCGGTCTTAAGATAGCAATTAAGCTAATTTATTATGGTGGAGAAGGGGTTGGTTCATAGATTAAAGGGAACTAAAAACCTTGGATCTAGTCCTTCACACAAATAAGGGTTTATATTGTCTCGCGAAAGGAGTTTAGTACCTCGTTTTGTCCATCGCATGTACACACAGCAACAAATTATTCAACATACGTATCTTATGGTTTAACCACGTCAGTTTTTGAAATAAACTCTACCACAGGTAATAAAATAAAAATATTTTATACAACCCCTACAAGTACCTCATAAAATTTGTAATTGAAATGAACAGTGAGTATTTTTTGATGGCGAATTCTTAATGTACATGCGTCATTAATATTTATAGAGGAAACACCACCCACCAACGGCGTGTAAAAAGTATACTTCCAGAACTTTCTGGGAATTCAATTTGTACATATCATGGCGAATATAACTCTCAGTGGCAGGCTGCTAAGTTCTGTAATTGTCTAAGGAGAGTCGGAACAAAATTAACGCTTTGTGTGGCAGTAGGAATGATCACTCGCTGTACAACTTTGTATCAGATGGCTTTTTGTTGTTGTCACAGTGTCGGTCGTTTTGCTCTTTACGAGCTGAATAAAAAAAGTTCTCGCGAGGCGGCGCTTTCCGCCTGAAGCCGGAAATTATAGCTTTCAACTTGTATAACTAAGCAGGCTAGAAATTTAGCTGGAAAAGGAACATAAACAAAGCATCGACATCAGTATTAAGTTTGAAACTAGCCCTGCCATTTATCACCTTTCACCTCGTGAACTTATCTTTTATGTCCGTGTTCTAAAAATATTAGTAATTGGCATGAAACAAAATAATTTTTTTTATAAAACATTTATTTCACAAAGTTAGCAACTTAATATGTATAATAAGTAGACTGAGAAATATTAATAGTAGAAATTAATAGAAATATTATAATATATTATACATAAATTTCACAAATCTCTTTGATTATTGATTTATAATTATGTTAAATTATGCGAATGTGACAAATTAATTAATTAATGCAGTACCCTGAAGTCGTACATTGTCGTCAATACACAGTTTGTTTCTAATAGATATTTTTTGAAGGTTTTTAATCGGTATATTTATGAACCACGCAAAAATATTAATTAATTTTGTATATAATATACAAGTTTACTTGAAATAAAAAATAAAAAAACCTTTTTTTTGACATGTTTGATTAAATTTGTAAACCTAATAACCAAATATCTAGAAATAAGCCATTTTGTTTTAAGCATATTTTTAAATTCAAATTTTTTTATTTGTATAAATTTTAATATGCCCGCGCCCATCTCTCTTATTTGTAAACTGATAAGACTGAAATGTGATTTCTATGCCTTTTCCAGTCAGTTGTACAGCGATTCTTTTCCAGTTCTCTTCTTTCAAAGACGCTCAGCTTCAAAGAACAAACGAAAAAAGTTGCCTCTCTGCGGATAATCAGCAGAAGACAACCCTCTCGCAACTTCCCTCTGCACTTTCCTAGGAAGCTTTTTCTTTCAGCCGACAGTCTCTTCTTCGAAATACAACCGTCAAAATAAACACGTCTCTGTCAATAGTGAGAGTTGCGAAATCCTTCACGGCTGACTTGCTCCCCGAGCAAGAAGGAAAAAGTCATCCAAAGATAAAACGCCTGCACTGCATATTGCATTCTTCCTGGGAGTGCTCGTACGCCTTGTTTCACAAAGCTGTCTTTATTTTACAAGAAATTCACCTCAGTAAACTTCACATATTATACATTAAATTTTTCAAATATCTGTCTTATTATACATATAAAAAAATACTGTCTAAAATAAATGGTTTGTACCTGTAAAATAATAAAGTTTTGGTGTAGTATTTTATGGAATATGTGTGAGTTGTTTTTATCAAAAAGTGTTTTATTTGTATAATTTTTTAACTTGGGCTAAAGTGTGTATAAACAATATAGTTTTACTTTTTGATAAAAATGTGATAAAATTTATGCTTCAATAAATATTAAGTGCGGTCTATATTGAGTGGAGAATGCGAAGGATAATTCATTTTTTGATCGTCCTCTGCCCCTACTTTAACGTATTTTCACTTGGCTGACTTTCACAGAAGAATGACGTATTTTTGGAGTCCATTAAAAATTTACAACAAGCTATAGTTTTTTGAACAGATATAAAAGTTCTGTTTCCGTATGATATATTAAGTCATAACACACAAATAATGAGTTTAGTGGTTCTTTCTAAATTTATAGAATAGTTAAGATTACTTAAAAGCGACTTTCATTTTTAAAAAAAGTGTCACCAAACAAACCATATTACGATGATTTGATTTGATGATATTTTGATATGGCGAAAATTATCAGAAAAAAATACCGTCTCTGATCTCTGAAAAGAAAAATGCTAATTTATATTTTGAAAAGTGCTTTATTAATTTATTAAAAAATAAAATTTTATCTTATTTTATATTTCATTACGAGACCACAGTTAATTTATAATTATATTGTTATTCTTACCACCTTGCAATGGATTTTTAGTATTTTTTATACGTTTATATAATAAAACTTAGAAATATTCTTTACAAAATCTAGAATAAAACAGTACTGGCGAAACATGAAATTTTCGGATAATTTTCAAATGGATAACTCTATATAATATCCAGGTTCAATTTAAAAATCCCCGTTGAAAATGATATCTTTATTGATAAGTAATAAATTGGCGTGCCTTCAATATACACAGCCCATTTCTTCTATTTAACGAAGACAATTAACTATCCGTTTCATTAGGCGCTCAATTGTCTCGTCGCAGCCCTTCCGCAAACGTAAAGCATTCTTACTACCAAATAAACGAAATGCTTCCCGGGGACTGCATGAATAATAAGCAGATATGACTGGAGAAGTGGAGTGACAAGGCGCCCCCGAGCATCTGCGGCCCCGCGCCGTGAGGGAATATTGTCTTTTAACTGGAAAATCTATGGAAATGCGACGAAACTCGGGCGAAGACTCGTCAGTACTGCACGGAACATTAATTTTATCAATATGTCAAAGGTTGGGAGCGCGATTCGTTCTGATTTATAATTTACTTGTTTCTATTCGACGTTACTCATGCCGTAGATGAGCAAACTAATCGATTATATTGAATACTTAATTTGCTCACTAAAATAAAATTATGCGTCTAAATTTATCAAAAGATATTAAAACCTGATTTGTAAAATAGTTTTTTATTACATTTTCATGAAATGTATGATTTTATAAGTCTGCTGGGAGAGAGACAAGGAACGTTTCGACTCTCCGCATCGCCCGTCTCGGCAAGTTCTGCGTCCAGGCTATTTGCCGGACTTCAATCTATAATAGCAGGTCGCGGCCCGAGGCTCTGGAGGCCGAGCGACCCGCGGGGTCGTTACGTTCATACTTCATACTGCGCTACGTGGCCCAGCCCTTGTTCGCGAGACTCGATTATTCCGACACGTGGATTAATGACTGGAGCACATCGGGTGCAGCGGATATCAGCCGATCGATTTGGAATGTTATGTTTTTGCTTATTTTAGATCCAGTTTTTCGATCAAAATGTGACTGTCAATCATATTCGTTGTTGATGTTTTTTGATCGGTTGTCAGTTATGTCACGACGTCAGCAAGATATTTTACTTTTAAAACGCGAGATATGAATTTGTATAAAAAGTTAAATAAATAAACAAAGTACTTCTCATTTCCCATTATTACTCGATGAATCTTGTTTGAATCACACACTGTTTACTGTTTGTGTTTAATAGCTTGGTGGTTAGTGAAGCGAGGTCTTCATCTAAAAGTACAACAGCTCAAAAATCTCTTAAAGGATGCATTTTTCCATTTTTTTTTTTTTTTAAATAAAAATACGTTATGTAAATATCAAGCTAGCCTTTTCCCAGAAAGCTGTTTTCATTCAATGTGTCTTATGTCTGAGAGCTGCACCACTTACACACTGCATTGTGCTCTAGAGGACCAGGTCTCTCCGACTTCCGTAGCCCCACTCTGTTCTCGCTACTGAGTGAATTGATAGTCAAGTCAAAGATTCCACTTGATTCGTTCAGCATAATGGAATACGTCCTCCTGTTCTCTTTCCTGCGATATTTTCCATGATCTCTTTCCTATAAAGATAGCTAGATACACCCCTTGCAACATACTCGGAAAATCTCAAAATGTTCATTAATAAATGTTTTATTTTATATTCACTATTCTCTGCATATAAGATTGATAAAGTTTACTTCAAATAATTTTTTTTTTATTGTACTTCTAATAAATGGTGTGATTTAAATTTAAGTAAATAGGTCCAATACAGTGAGAAATACTATATTAAAAATGTTGAAAATATTAAATTATTTTTCTAAAGTCGTGAAGTGGTTTAAATTTTATTTATTTTTTGTACGTTATCACGTCAACTATTTAGATGCAAATAATATTTTTATTCATTTAAATACAACAGAACTTAAAGTTTACCATATATAGATAATTCCGGCAAATTTTTTTTTTCGTTTGTACGCTAACAATGGAGCAAGCATTTTAATGCGGAACATCTGGCACACAATATGAATATTCACAAAACATAAACAAAAATTGCTTGTAACAGAGAGTCGAAACAAAGTTGAAAATATCCGCAAAAACTAACAACAAACGAAAAATATTCTCGCTTGAATAACAGTCGCGAAGCGACCGAAACTTTCACTGGAAAGGATAAGCCTACCTCCATAGAAGCCACCGGGCAGCTCCGCTCTAGTGTTCTCGGTTGAGAGCATTGTTGTCGTATTTCGGAGACAAAGTAAGATACGTCATTATCAATGATAAATCGTTTGTTTATTATATCTTAAGTGCTTTGTTGCTACATTATTGTATTAGCGATAATCTTATACTAACAGGAAAGTTCCTTTTGAATTTGGTTTCTTGGGTTTTAAATTGTTCTTATTTAATCACTTGCTTACAGTATCTGTCTCCTTGAAAGATATATGACTTGGAGTATTTTTTATAGTTTTTTTTCATGTAGATTGTAAATTATATAATTAAATTTTATAACAACATAAATAGCCGTATTTGTATATATTAGTTTAATTACTTTCTATTTAATTATCCAAACGTTGTCTTTGAATACATGTAAAATAAATCTAGATCTTGAAGCGGAGCTGTAGTAGAGAGTGATAGATGTTTTAATAAAATTTTGACCTTCTTATATAAAATAGACCAATTGGAAACAAATATACATTAATAACATAATCAGATACAAAATACAAAAATCGATTAGGTACTAGGTATTGTTCAAATAATCTAATTCCGAATACATACTTACAAATTATTCTAATGCATATTGAATTATATACATGTGATTTTTAGGTACGATTTATATACTTACATACCTCTTAAAAATACAATTTTCTTAATAAATATAACATTCTAAATATACTCTCTATTTTATTGAAATCAAATACAAAAATTGAGTAAAAGCCAACCCCTAATACTTCGCAAACAACTCTTCAATCAAATCGTACCGCCCTTCGAATTTCCGTAATCTCTCTTGACCAATATTTCGACCCTTGTCTTGTGATGACCACCCTCTGACAGCCTCTACCCCCTTCCTAAGTGTCAGATTATGGATAACATGTTTACGTTTTCTTTATTTTGGTTCAATAATCTTTCGATAAAAAATGTACTTTGTGAGAATATAAGTAACTGTTTTATATTACATGCATTACGTAAAAAAATAAACAATACATCCTTATTTTAACGGTTCATTATAATGCTCTTGTGCTCGTTTGATTTATTCCTAGAATTAAAATTAAAATTAAAATGATGAATCACTAATTTAATAATTTTATTATTTCTAAGCAAACAATGGAAATATTTTTATTTTATTTATAAGCAGAAGCAACTTAAACTGTTGTTGGTCAATTTTTTTTTTTATTCGCAACGCTTTCAAGTTAAGTCATCAAATCTATCATTACTTGAAAAAATATATTAATCTCATATCAAATCCTGTCACACACGCTCAGATGTGTGCGTCGGCCGCACGCACACCCCTACGGCAGGCGCTGGCTCGGGGTAGCGAGGGCGGCTCAAGCAACTGTCACAGTGAGGGATGTCGGATCTGGGTCGCGACAGTTCTAAATAAACCCTCGACACCCTGACAGCTCCCGGCTGGCGGGGCGCAGATCCGGCGACGCTATCGGGGAGCCCTGGCCCACTGTCAACCGTAGTCAACCGGAGAAATTCACTTTTAAATATGATGCGACATCCTCACGCTGCGATTGTTAGCCGAAAAATTGGGTGTATTATAAACAGCTGGCGAGTGGATTGTTTTCTTTTACATCTATATTTACAACTCATATATTATTCGTAAAGAAATTAGTACGTAAAAAAAAATATTTGATTATTTATTACGCCGACGCTAACGCATTATAACCACGGCTTTTTGTGAGAAAATAATAACAAACACATATATATATTTATATTAATATTTTTTACTTCGACTCTTAATGTTGAAACTTAATATTAGTTTATATAAATAAGACTGCGACTTAGTCATGACTAGTTAGCAGCTCCGAGCGATAAGCAAGTTGCCCTCTCAAACTTCAATCAGTCAGACAGTTCTGTAGTTTGTATTAAGCCAAAGCTTCATTCACTTATGCAGCAACTATTCGTAATAACTAACCGGCGTTATGTACAAATAGAGTTAACTTTCACAGCCAAAGCGCGATTATTCGCTCCTCGATTTCCGAGTAAAATGGGGCACTTTGCAGGCAGCGCGTACCAAATTGTCTGTATTCGTATTATACTACGAATATCATCCGATATTGCACTGTATTTCAACAAGATGTACATTGTTTCTATCGGCAACTCGTGCTGTGTGCGCTGCTAGTCATACTGCTTGCATTGCATCGAGAGAAAGTTGATCACACAATTCACGTCGAGAAACAAATTAAATATTGGTTTAACATTCATGCTCGGAATTTATTATACTAGGTATCCAAAAAGAAGAATCTATAAATATATATTCCGAGGTGTGTAAAACCTCTGAGTTTGAAAAGATTTTAGTGTTATAAAAATATTGAAGTAGTGTTATCAAATGGATATCTTACAGCATCATTACTTTTTTTAATCTCGTTTTCTTATGTTATAAGTGTATTCTTAATTATATTAAATTATGCATTACAATATCTTGTTTCAACAAAAAAATCCTACGATTTTAAAAAGTATTTTAAATGCATTCACTCAAAACTAATTAAAATTACTGAAATGCAAAATTTTCTTATAAAAAAGCGTAAGCAAGCTTATTTTTTTATATTTTATAATTAAAATTCCAAAATATTTTAATAAAAATTATTTAAAGAGAATAATTGTATTTAAACAACTACCAAGTAGTGGAATTACATTACGAATTTATGTGAATTTAAATGGTATGAAATGCTAACGAGTAAAAGTATCCGTTATATTAATACTGATCCACTAAATCGTAGATAGTACTATGTGAGCTGGAACCAGCCACGCGTAAGAAGGCCCCTTTGTTATCAAAGGAGCAAAAAATAGACCCGACAAGATAACATCTTTATCCCTAGTTCTAGTTCAAGTTCAATGCTCATACAAGTTCAGCAAACGCGACCTTGATTTAATCAGATAGCCCAAATATTAGCTACCTATACCTTTACAAAGAGCTACAAATAATTTCCTGTTATTTGACACTCGGAATAATTTTCTTATTTTTCATTTTTGTACACTGCCCCGGTATTGCCGTATTGGAATTTATCTATTTTCTTTCTTCGCCAGTGCAGCATACTCTAAATTCAAAGTAGGCTCCTCCCCTTGAATTTATTCACTTGCTTCCTCGGGACTCAGTTGTAAATGGCAATAATAAATACTTCACAGAGGCGTCGGACGTATTGGACAATGCGGGTCGGACTCGCCCTGCTGACACCATTCCCGCGACGAGCGACTTCTCGCTGCGCTTAAAGTAGTTTCACAAATTCTATGTAGCCTACAAGTAAACAGCGCCCAGCTCTCCAATATCAGATGCTATTGTTCCTATTCAAATTCACTCGCGAATAAACAAACAAGGCGCCATCGAATGGAAGAAAACGACAGGCACTGCATACAATTATATTATTTGTCAAGCAGACGCGATTGTACAATCCAAGCAATTGTAGTCCAATGAAATGCTCATTTTTTTAAACATTACGGATTTATGAGGCTAGGTGGTAAATACTACCATTTATGATATTTTACACCAAGGCTGCGTTCTAAATTCATTTTAAAATGAAAATAAAGATTCTTTCTAACTGCTATAAAAACATATCACTTGATTAAAAATTTTGTCTCATTGATTGGTTGTTCTAAATAAATAAAACTTGCACAATTTGATACTTTTTAAAATTAACTAATAAAGATAATAGAAATTTATGTGAAAATCAATATTACGTTTTCTTGGTAGATTTTTTAAATAAAAAAACTTATGAAGTTTTACTACAGCCTGAGCTCAACCAGCCAACCTAGTTTATACTGGTTTTAGAAGGCATATTCCATTTACGTTTCCACAAAGCAGAACTAAGTTTTATATTAAAAAATTTAATTAATGAAATATTTTTTTCTACACAGAGGATTCAACTAACTACTCTTATAACCATAACAAAAAAAAGACTTTAAAATAACTAAAAAACAAATCAAAAAAATAACAGTCAAAGTTTAACAAATTAAATTGCCTTTGGTGGAAATTTTATACAACATTTGGTGGGGTCCCATATAGCACAGCGATACAATTTATTTTTTAATAATAAAATATTTACTGCGCCTGATATTAAAAATACAAAGGCGGTATCATACAACCATGCTGAAGTATTCATTTTTTCGCCGATTACGATTCGGTTTCGGCCGATCTGCGGAAGGCGATCACTTCTCGCATCATAACCTCATTCGCACACAATTCCCGAGCCCTCGTGTCATAAATACGAGCGAGCCCCTCGCGAGCCGCGCAGTTCATTGTAGCGCGGGCATATTGCCGAAACGCTTTTAACAGCTGGGGGCAATTAGCCATTAGGTCCGGCGGATATCCAATCAGCGAAACCCGCGCCACTGTGACCTGAAAAACTTGGAATTTTTATTCATTTATGCCGTTTTCTTTGGCGCATGATCGGCTCCCTGCGCGTACACCGCTGCCGCCATGTTACAGCACGCTAATTAATGCTCTATATATATTTATTCTACTACAGACTATCATTAAAATGTTCTCATGTGTACTCCTTTACATTATGCAACGAAAGCATACTGTATATGTATCCTTTGCGAATTACACATCTTTTGTAACTTTTCACGTCCATTATATATTTTTATACTATTTTTTTTAAATGTGGCTGATTAGACTAAAAATAGGTCATTTGTCATTATTATTTATAAAACTTACCGAAGTATTCCCTCTATTGTATATTTTTCTATACACCAACCAATTATTTAATAAAAATTAAAAACACTATTTTGATGCAAAGTGAATAGAATCTATTTTCTAGTTCAACGGTTGCATTGCTTAATATCATAACACTTTGATATATGACTTGATATTCAAAACTTTTCAATTTATTTTTTTTAAATCCCACAGTTCCTAATTTGGTAATAAATATGAGCTTGTTTCCCAACCAGAACAATGTTGTCATTGTTTTACAAATTTCAAATATTAAAATTAAATCCATTCCGATTAATTACGTCAACCTATGCCGGTTTTTCTCTGCGTATGTACATTATGGCTCGTTTCGATTTCAGATTGAAATAACGAGCGTCCGATGGCGGATTCGTCACGTTTGTCAATGTGTTTTGTGGAATCCGAAGTATAAATGGGAATTTCATGTTTGGACGGCGATTTGGTATTGCCAGTGTGTGCGGATCGGATATTCGAACATTTTTTGGTGTAATATTCATTTCTGCCAAGGATTGTTTTAATTCGGTTTAAATTTACCCACTCTCCGTGTCCATTACAAGCTATATTTGAAAATTCATTTAAAGCTTTGCGTATATTTTTAATTAAAAATTTAGACATTACGGAGAATATGTAGTTAAATTTATTTGCATAATTTAGGCTGTAAAAAACATCACGTCATTTAAAAAAAAATCTGAGCACAGATTTGAGAAATTGTTAATCGGATTGAATAGCTTGTCATATGACTAATTTACTATAACGTAAGACAATACTTAAATAATAAAAAAAAATTTAATTTAATTTAATTCAAGTACTAGGAAGATTAATTTCATTCATAATTTTGAAGCGGCGCCCTCAAAAGCGAAGCCAACCCCAGGTGTTTTTTTACCTGGGCGGCGTGCTCGGAGCCTCAAAGGAGCAACAAAAGGTAAACTCCTCGCTTTTGACGTGGCGTCGCTCGCTTAGCGTTGCGGCGTTGTGGACGCACTCGCATAATGAAGACGCGGCATTCGGGATATGCAGTTTCCGGCGCCGGCATTTTCGCCGGAATTCCAAAATGATTCCCGGGACGGATCGAGCCTGAGAGATAGACAGGCTCGTACTTTCCAAATCTCCTTATTTCGAGTGATAGATCACTCGGCTCGGCTCTCTACTGCAGTGTTCTGGATTCTAGTAAGCTTGCTGAATTCTTTATTTTCGTCTATATCTCTTCCTGAGTTGTTTTATCCTGACAAAAGGCCTTCATTTGAATATTTAAATACGTGTTTATTTAAAAAATATTTTATTTGATACGATAAAATATAAACATTTAAATTGACGTAAATATTTTTGAGAAATCTCCAACAGCTCTACATTAAAACTAACTACATAACAACAATTTTACGGATACGGCTTGTTCGTAATTTATATTCACATGAATGGCGTTTCTGCATAATAACAACATTACTTTATCAGTTTTTACAGTATCGATGCAGGCAGATTAATAATTCTAGAATGCCTTGGAGAGAAAATTCGGCAAATCGCTGTTGTTTTAACACAAACCTTTTCTAAGTATTGCCTACAAGCGATTTCCTGTTATTCGAAACCTAGAAATATTAACAGCATTTCTTTTATTAAAAGCAAAATTAATTATTGTAAGACTTTTTTTGACTGACTTCACTTATTCAACAGTCTAACAAACATTATGAGGCTAGCTATTTGCTAGCTATTGAACTTGTAGATGAATTTTCACTTCATAAAGTATTATAAAGTTTTATCATATAATATGTAATATATTTAAAAGTTTAATGAAATGTTTTTGTGTTAAAACCTGAACGTAAATACTCCCTAATTTATCGATTTAACTTTGACATACTTTTATTTAACGGAACCTGCTTCAGTGAACTAAATAAAATCACTTGTGGTTTTAAAGCGCCCCGGCCTTCTCATTCCGTTCGTCAGCCCCGGTTTTGTTTATAACCCTTAAGAGGGTTTCTCTGTTCTCAGGGGTGGCTGGCGCAGGGGGTAGAAGAAAGAATGCCTGAGTGGAGTGCTGCTTATTTACTGCAACCAGATGCCGGGTTGTCGGGGAATAAGATCAAAGAATGAGCTTGTTGTCGTGATTTTGCGAGAGAGGATGTTGTCTGTATTTGCTTAATACAATTTATTATAAAGAAAACCACGGCGAAAAGTATGCGACCCTAGCTGGTGGCTGTGAATATTTTAAGCGAGTCAATTTTTCGTAAGAGATTTAATGAGCGGCCTATAACAGTAACTTTATCATATTATTATAATAAACAAATAAATAAAACTAAGAAAACTTTATTTATTTTTATTTTACATCTGTATTTTTGCCAAACGTTGACCATTTTTTAATTATAAAAAAAATTAAAAAACCTTATTGTACCTTATTATTTGCATGATAAATAAATACAACTTAATAATAATTTGAAGACGACACAGGGTATATATATATATATTTATTTCAATAAATGATTTGTGTAATCAGTATTATAAAGCCTATAAACATATTTATTTCGTTTCACATATTTAATTAAAAGGCAATCGTTTTTTTCAACCTCTTAGTAATAGCACTCACCCATAGAAAATTAAAATAATCGAAAAATTAGCTGTGTTCATTTAATGCGATAAAATATTTAATATAACTAAAAGTTTTATATCTCATATTAAATTAAACTGAATTCAACTCATTAACATCAAAAGTTTTTGATAAATTTAATTTTCTCAATGTCTTTCAGTAAAGTTTATATTATATTTTTTGAGTATAATTTAAAAAAATATAATATAACAGCTTTAATTTAGATAGTGTTATTCCCTTCATTTGTGAAAATGATAGAGTCACACTTCTCTATTTATTTTATCCTAGCGCTTAAAGGTTATAACAATACAACGGTATTAATGGGAACGGTTGCTATTATTTTAATAGATACTTGGTTTTCACTGGAAACATAAACATTTACCACAAAAGAATTAATAATGCTGAGATAAAAAATGGCAGCCAGCTGAAATCACAATTGGGTATTTTGATGGGTAAAACCTCCCAAAAACTTTTAGTCGTTTCAAAAGAAGTGACTGCCAACCCGATGAGAAATTGTTTAAATTTTCAATTTTATATTTTTTTACCACAATCTGTGATAATTAACTGTAAAATAATCTTTAAATATAAACAAAAAAATTTAATGTTTAATTGTGCGTTTTTTCGTAAATTTGAGCTGTTCTTTGGCTTCGTTTTTTACAACACGATAAATGGTAATTTTCTCCCCAATCTTCAAATTATTCTGTCGCGTTGTCTGTGATCATTTTTTTCAATCTAACCTTTGTTGGAGTCATTATCTATTCTTGCTTTCTCTTTGATAATCACTTGGCTGAGGAACCTTCGTAATAACATCGTGAATATATAATTAAATTTAAAATAGTACTTGGTTGGAAAAGACAATCCAGAATAAAAATACAAGATGGTGTAAAAACTTTAGGCTTTTAATATAGCAGCAGCATTGAGGATTGGTTATCAAAAAATAATGTCTTATTTAAGAAAATGTAATCAAATTTTATATCATATTTCGTGTATCATAGAAATAAATTTAAATTCGAATAAAATAGTGGTATGTTAATTAAAGCTCCAATAAATAAGGTTCCGCTTATATGCTAACAACATACGAGTCAGAATTTTTTTTGGAAAATTTAAATATACTGTTTATTTAAAAATTGTGCAATATATTTTGTAACCCTTCTTTTTACAGGTTATAAAGCTTTCGAACTTGTATTTAATCAAACGATACTTGTTATCGAAGATAATACGAATCAAGCAATCCAAAGCATTAGCAACGGTATATAAATACAAATTATGACTTATCTAAAGACCGAGAACCACAATAATTACGAACAAGCGAATAAGCTCCTAATACTCGCTATAATCGAGATAAAATTTTACTCGAGTCCACTGAAAATGATCTGCGTCGTTGAAACTGTAGCTTCATTGTTTTACTGTACTCATTTCTATAGATAACATATGTTATCTTTTGCTACGTACATTTATCATCACTGAGTCATATATAATATTCAGAGTTATAGATACTCGTGAGAAAAAATGTTTTATAGCTAAGTTTTCTTGTTATTTTTTTTCATATAAATTTATTATTTTTTTATAAAATTTAACTTCGGACGTCGGATTTATTAAATAAAAGCCCCTCTTTTTCCGCATCATTCCTAAAAGATTAGACGTTTAATTTCTCGTCGTCATATTTAAATTGCGCCAGCGCATGACAAGCTATTAGAGAGTGACAGCCTACGTGTTAATGCCGTCTCGCTTGTAACAAAGAGTGCCCTTATCACCGGGGCTTAAAAATGAGAGTTTGTGAATTTATTATGACATATTTTTCTTTGTTTCTTTTGGGTTGATTTATTTATTCGGAGAGCCCTTTTAAAGCGATATACTCAATGTTACTGATTTTTTTTTAACTTCAAATATATATTTTTCTACTATTTAAATATAAAAAGATGAATTCGTCATATTTGGCAGATTTATTAACCTTTATTTACTTTTGACACATTCTTAATAAAAACTGAATAGAACAAAACAAATCGTTATTTTATTTATTTATATAAAATACCCATAGTAACTAACGGAAAATGTAATATTAATACTAAAAGTTTATCAAATGAAAATAATATAATATAACTATGTTTTAAATTTTTTTTAATGAAAAGCATCACATAACATTTGTTATAAAAATGACGTGAAAAATACGACATATTTTTGCATAACGCTTCTTTTTCTCTGTGCATCATTGCCTGATTTGAAAGAAATGTTCCGTAATAAATAGCAGAAGTATAATGAAATCTCGACCGGTGTTAAATAAATGTGTTGAACAATTGTTATTTCATCTTATAATAATTTATTTTTTCAGACTGTTTCAACGAAAAATATTATGGTTTACTCTTAAAGTTTGATAAAAAGTGATCTTGAAGTGAAGTGTCTTAAGAATATTGATACATTTATTGTTGTTGGTTCATTTTACCTTTTATTTATCTCATGTTACATTTTAATTTCAAAGTTCACAATTAAAGGGAGTAATTAATTAAGTTATTATGAATACGCCCAAAATTGAAAATTTACTAAAGCATATTAAATTAAATACCTCTACTTTATTTGTTCGTTATAACCTAATTCTTGGTTCGTCTTCATATTCACCTCTCATTCAGACATATTTACTTTACGAAGTTACAATACATCCAATCAATCCAATATTGTATCTTATTTACGGATTCTAATTCAAATGTACTCGAAAAGGACGCTTGCATACCAATAAGGAAGAAGTGTACATGGCGGAAATCCCATGACGTCATGACATTGCGTAGATTGAATCCGATAAATGTAATTCTGTTGTCCCATGTTTTACGATCTTACGTGGATAGGACTCTTGAGATGGTATATCCGATTAAGAAAAGAAACATACTCTGATTTTACAGCAAAACATGTTTTCTAAAAAAAATGTATTTTTTTAAACGAAAACATGAACAAACGTATTATATTAATATGTAGCCAAAGCAACTTAGACTTTAGATATAAACCACAACTTTGACAACTAACCATAAGTATGTTTTATTTAATAAGATTTAAAATTAATCTAAAATTTTAAATATTGAAATTGACTGTTCAAATACTACCGATGTTGTTTTTTTCAATGACCAATCATGGAAGTTCACTATGAGTGCTAACCTCTAAATGTTCAAAATGGTTTTCATCCGCACCCCGAGATCTCAATTTAAACTTGCGCCGCGGCCAACTGAACCCACGTTTGTTTGAAGAGGTTTAATCCACTGAAGCTTCTTACTCGCATATTATCATTAATATGAAATCTACATTTGCTTTTCGACTATCCTGTTGAGTTTTGTAGAGGGCCATCAAAATATATTGCTTTGACATTGCGATAGCATCTTCAACGGAATGTCTTGTAAAATATAGCGAGGGTGTGCTTAATAATAATATAAAGACTTTATATATATTTATTTCCAACAAAACTTTTACAATAAATGTAATGCAGAATTTATGTATTATCTATCTTCTTCTATCTATATATATAAAACACAAAAGATGTTTCTATGTCCGTCATAGGCTTTGAAACCATCCAACCGATGTGCCCCAAACCGGTTTCATTTGTAGGACAATAATACTAAGAATCTTTGAGACTATTAAAACAATGCATTAAATACATTCAGTCTATTAATTATGTCAATTTTCGACATTTTCCATACAAAAATTTTCAACATCTGTAAAGTCGAGATCGTTCCTCGCAAATTTTTTTAAAAAAGAACATTGTGATGATCGCGCATAAAACATAATCACTATGTCATTCACAACAGAGAGTTTTATCATTTGTGGTTATCAAAAAAATATATATATATCAAAAAATGCCACCGAATAGAGCTGCAAGTGAAAAACAAATTTAAAAAATGTATTTATTTTTTAGCGTAGTAGCACACGCCGGGTATCCGCTAGTAACATATATTGTTAATAGTAAAGACTCCTAACAACGGTTTTTGTTACAATTTAAATATAAAAAAGCTAATTCGATCTTAGGTATTTGGCAAAAAATCAAAAGGTTAGATTGTCTACTTGAACGTATCACTTTTTATTCGGACGCCATAAGTAGACTGGAGGGGAAAACTGTATGAGATTTTTATTAAAAAAATATATACACAACGCAATAAAGTTAGTCATTTATTTACAATTACAAAAACACAATCCAATGCAGTGAACATTTAAATGTATAAAAAATCAAATTTTAAACTCCAACGTTTCAATTATTTTTACCCTTAGGCTAATTTATTTCTTCTATAAAAAAATGTATATTGAAAAAAAATACACTGCCTGTATAAGCTATCCAAAATAATACTGAAAAAATAAGCGCCGTAATAAAATAGAAGAAGCAGACAAAATGGTACTTTCTGAAAGATATTGTCGTGGTTGAAAAGAGAAAGTAAGAACGTAAATTCGATAATTTAATTATCCTCTTCGGGGAGCTCTCGTTTCTTATTGATTTATCAACCTCCCGATATTTTTTGCTCGCCTGTTTTTTCCAATACGGATTGAGAGGATAATAGCTTTGAATTATATATCATTTGCTTACAACCTGTCACTCACAGTATGTAAGAATGTCTGATCATTTTTATTTTGCAGTGCCACTTCTAATATAAAAAATTCCATGTAAAAATTAAAGGACAGTTCAAAAATTTTAATTAAAAATTTTCTATCACAACAAAAGTTTATATTTTATTTCATCAACACACCTTTAGATCATAAAGTCCTTTATGTATTACGAATAATAATCTTAAACACGAGCACCCCGGATGCGGCAAAATTCTGCGCATTTTAGCACTTTAGATATAGGCTGAGCGCTGACAGGACAAGCAAGTGATAATATATTAGAAAATATCAAAAATTATTGCGTTTTTCTTTATCTAGGAAATTATTGCCTAAACATAAAAAATTGTTTGGCAAAAGTCTAAATGGTTTGCACTATATGTAGTTCTAACTGCTATGAAAAACTCATTTGACAATTTCATGTAGGTAATGCATATTTAATAAATAGTTTTATTTAACGTTGATTAATCAAAAAATAAATATTATAAAATATCATAAAGTATGAATATTAATTGCATATTAAATACTTAACTATTATAATAAAGAGGTTGTCTTCAGTCGTGATCATATTTTTTTTATTAATGACTACAATTAAAACCCAACTGATGAATTAAGTTGTACAAAATTTCTTCCTCAATTTTATACAACCTATACATACTTGTTATAAAAAATACGCATTTTATTTTCATTTAACCTAATATTCAAATCATATATGTAGATTAAACGAGTGTAATCAAAAAATAAGAAAATCATTTTCAATGATTTAAAAATGAACCTTCGCATTCACTTAAAAAAATCCTACATTTATCCATCAATAAAAAGGAAAATTATTATTTAAAATATTTAATGATTATTTTATCATACATAATCATTGAAATTCTAAAATTGTAGAAGGAAGCCGCAAAATATCCAATAATATTGGGGGTAAAAAAGCGTCGCCGCCCGCGGGATTATTCCGTCGCCCGGGACAATTTCCAATGTAAAAATATTTACATTCGTAGAGCTTACAGATTGGAAATTCCACAGAGACAAGCACCGGCACGATCACACACAGATTTCCACTTGCTTTTATTATGTGTAAAATAGCAGTTACGGCATTTGGTTTTTTCTGTCTTCCCGATTGGTTTATTCGAGGAAGAAAAATTCATTCCGCGCCTGCGGCTACTTGTGATGCGGTTAGCAAATTTCAATACAATATGTACATTTCTTATGTTATTTCATTATAGCAAATACTTAAAGAACCAATAAAATATCCGATATATACTTATCATGAACCTGATATAAACAGTCCGAGCTGTCTCATGGAACTAACACCGCTTTATTCATTCTTTCTAGCGCTTGCAGTGTAAATTATTCTATTTAGCCGTATTAAAGTCGGCACTTATTTATTTTAAACGATTTGCAAAGGATTTATGGACTTAAATATCAGACCCAACTTCAGATATTTAATGAAATTCGTTTATTTGGTTTGGTTTTGAAGTCATTTAGTTTAGATTCACTTGATCACGCTATGTTTTATTAGTCGAGGAAACGACACATTGTTGCGAATTTGGTATTTTATCATTTATTTTCAAATTTAAAATCAAACTCATTAAAACTTTTACTTTCTCCTTATTGTTTGCCCGGAATGTTATCAGCGTCTCCGATTTTATTGTAACATGCTTTGTCATATTATTTTCTTATCATTGTTCGTATTGTTGTAGACCACTTTTAAGTCAGAATTTTGTAATCGTTGGTACAAATACCCGTTTATTATTACTCTGAATACTATTTGAATTTTTTTCACTCCCAAAATCAAGAAATTCTAGTATCTTTGGATAAAATCAAAATCAATATATTATTTATGCAAATCGCTTATATCACAGTATAATATTCCTGTTCCACAGACCCGCCGAGCTGTGCGCGATCTCGCACAGGATCCGACGCAGAATGCATTCATATCTGAATTCAAATGAGCGCTCAAACGATGTTTCGGTTGTATAATTTTGCACATTCCCTGTGCAGAGAGTAGGAGGGTACAAAAGGAGGATGGAGCAAAAAACCTCTCCAAATGCGAGTGGCCGACTGCACCTCGCACAAAGCCAATTTTCAAATATATCCACTGGATTTTTTGGGAAGCTAAAAATTGATACAACCGAAATTGAGATTTTAATAGGATTTCGAAATGTACTTTTTACCTGCAATCTCTTTACTTTTGTACAATCATACATGGTTTTGATAAATATTCATATAATGTCTTACGCTCGTATTATATATTACTATAAAATACGCTTAAATAACAAATTGTTCAGTATTCATACGTAGTGAATATATAACACATACATCCCTTTCTTTTCAATCGTTAAACAAATAAAAGAGTTTTTTTTTTTATTAAATCATTAGTTTATTTATATTTTCTTAATGCTTAGTGTTTTTTTTTATTAAAAAAATTCGATACTTATATGAGAGTAAATAAACAACTTTCGCGAAAAAACTCAAGATTTCTGGTATTTTTATTTTAAAGTTTATGAAAACCGTTATAATTTAATCATCTCAAAAAGCATCGTTGGGCCGACATGACAGACGGCACCGAGCATATTTAAACCGAAGAGGTAAGAACAGTCATTAACCTGGCTCGGCACACCGTTTTGTTTGATGTATCTCATAAAAGGAGACATCTCCCGGCAGGGGCGCCGCGCCGGCTGGAGCGCCCGACAGCGCTTCTTAACATTCTGACGTATTACCATGTTTAATGAACAATTGTGGCTTGGTGTTTTTTTATTTTTTATTTTACATTTTAACCAAATGTACTTATAATGAGAATTTAAATATTTAAAAAACTGCATTACCGTTTTTTAACATTTGGAAAAAATGTATTCTTGTTGATTCGGTTATTTCATTGTTCATCTTTTCCTTTCCAAGTTATCTTATTTTTTCTCATTATTTTTTGGAAAAATTTATAATATTTATTTTGCAATTCATTAAACTAGCTAATACATCATTTAAAAATAATATTAGCATGCGTTTCTTTGCTATTTCAAAAAATATATAAACCACTCGCAATCCAATAGGTAACGAAACCCAGCGTTTTTCGTATATCTCGACTACTTTATTATCTAATTTTTATTATTCTGACAAAAATATCTTATATACTATAGTATAAAACGGAATAAATCAATATTTAAAAATATATATTGTTTTCTATTATGTATGAAATCAAGAAGTACATTTAACAGAACTTTTCTCGTTTTTGCTTAAAAAACTATTTAATCGTTACCAAAAATGTGTGATTGTGATATGTGATACCTTGTCACAATATGATGTTCAATAATTCAATGCTCAAAAAATAAACTATCAAGTTGCATGAGCTTAGAATTTTTTCATTTACAAAAATTATAATACTTAATTTGTCGTAAGGTTTGTGTATAGGTACAACAATTAAAATTTTGATATTTTTTGTAAATTTTAAATTTATCCAAAATGATCGCAAATAAATATTTGTAGCTTTATAAAGAGGATTAATATTGAAAAGATAAAAAAAAAATAATGAGGATTAATTGAAGCTTACATGAGTGGCTGCACGCACACCACCTGTTGAGAAGCATATCTATGGGACATATTATCGGGTACGTGTCACTTTTTCAATATTCTCCGGCAGGCTGTGAATACGGACCGACATGTCAGAAAATTTCACAGGTCCCATTTTCGGTGCTCTCTGTGATATCGTGTTTACTTCAGAGGAAAATACTTCGTATATTTGACATATTTCGATCTATAAACGCTAAACTATTGTTGACAAAGATTTTAGGAGATTACATATTTATAAAATATATGGAACTAGATAATATAAAATAATGTACAAATCGATTGTTTAGAAAACAACGTAAATCAAAATTTCAATTTTTAAATGTATTTGTAAATATACAATAAACCAATTAATACTATAACACAGACTACAACCACAAAAAGATTTACATTCATATTAAATATTTCAAATATTTATCCAATCGAGCAAGCGTTTTTTTAAGTCACTATTCTTTTATTTAACAAACTAAAAAAATTATTTTAAATTTATAATGGAGGAATGTTTCAAAATTAATTATTATAATTAAGTTATAATCCAATTAACGCTACCATCAACGCATCAGCCAATCAAAAAATCATCCCGTAACTTGCGTAACGCCCTTGGTAACGCATTTTGAAATAACCCACCCCGTTTCATCAATCACAGCACATTAGCATACGTCATGGTCCGACCACACGGCCACTGAGGCTTTGTTCACAAGCTACCCCGCACGCATGAATGTGTGTATGTAAATACTTACACTACCACCCCTAAGGTATTCAGACCGCAGCCTGAAAGAGTTGTTAGAAATTTTAAATTTTACATTTTGGTTAAATTTTAGGACTGTGGAATGCTCGTAACATTTTATTTGTTTGCTTTATTGAAATTGATTGCATTCTTACAAATTTATCCTTCATAACTTAAAACTGTTTAGTTATTTTGTTTGCATACAAAATCACAACGTTATAGTTCTAAAATAAAAAAAATATGTAAAGGATCCTTATACATATTTTTAGATTATAATTTTAAACGCTGTATTATTTATTATTGGATATTTTATATTTACATTAATAATATTCACTTTCCAAATTTACAGTTTTTAACTGTGTATTTGTTTAAAGTTTTTTCACGTTAAAAGAAACACGTTTGTTTATAATTTACACTTTATAGTTTTAATGTAAATTCTATATTTTATGAACCCAAATAAAAACAGATAAATTCACATAATTTTTAATAAAATAAAATAAATTAGTACTTGTAATTTTAATGATTGAATGATACAATTACACTTCAAATTTTGAAACACGTCTAGACTATGATAAATATAAACAATTAACGAACACTAAATAAAATCAATCTAAAATATTTAAAATCAAATGTTAATAATTTTTCTCAAATCAATTTTCAATCATAAATTTATAACCTAATATTATTCGTTTAGTCATATAATATGTATTATGCTTAGAGTTAAGAAGGCTGATAAATTTTCCTTTAAAAACTATTTTCACGTGTGATTGGTTGCTCAATGGTGGATGAAATAGCTGCGTACCATTTAATGTCTTACCAAACTTTTAAAAAGTTTTTTTTTGTATAAGTACCTTAAAGCTTATAAAATCAGAAAAACGTTCCTCATGTAAATATGTTCAGAATTTTGTAGAAAGTCGAAAGTCAAATTTCAAATACAAAATTGATGTTTTCTCTCATAAGAAAAATCACGACTGGAAAATATAATATGATACCACTCGTTTCACTTCACACGTTTATTTTCCAGCCAGTCATTGAAGTGTGAAAAATATACGTGAAATAAGGTATTAGATTCAAGGGGAAAGAAATTTTTCACATTATTTTTTTTATCAAATTTCACAGGTATCATTTTGTTGAAACTTTTTCAAATTATTTTGAAATAAAATATATATATTATTTATAAAAATTGAATTTGTTTTTTGTTAGATCTACAATAATTTAACGACTCGTTAATTTTAAATAATGATCCTTTTCCTCTCATCCATCTTAATTAATTAATGGCATTCATTGGCATGTAGCAATACATCACGGAGGCTACCTTTATATCATTTTTACGAGTCATTATACCGTGGATAAAACAATATTAAAAAATATATATATAAATACGAATAAATACAATCAAATTTGGGAATATCTTCCATTCCATTATTCTCCGCCCGCTTAATCGCAATCATTATTAAAAATCGCATCCCTCGTCAAATCATCAATCAGTATTCAAAAACGGGCGCTCAGGGTTCTAAAATATTAAAACTTTGAACAAGAGAATCTCGGAGGGTATTTATTATTTGGGGCCACTTCCCGCCCTTCGCCGGGGGCGCCTCCTATTATTTTTTCTTCCCTCCGCGGGAAAAAACTTTTTTCGACACTCGACTCCATTAAAACTTCAGCCGACAAACTTCCAGCCGCCCAGACATGCCCATAATTGGGCCAACATCCCTAACAGTACACCGAGATACAATAATAAGGTCGCAAGAAGCTTTATGACGTTTTTCAGGGAGAATTCTGCATTAACAATGGCAGATCTAATATCGCCCGGCGGCTGACGGTGACAAGGGTCGGGAAATAATAAATCGATCAGTTTTATGAGCTTATTATGAATCTGCTTGATATTTTATTGCAATCTTGACAGAAATAATAACCCATTGTCTAAAAACGTTTTCTTTGTATTCCATGAAAAAAAAAATACACGCAGAGAGTAGTTAAAATATATTTTATCAAAATATTAGGCAGTCTTTGCTATCACAGCTCTCTGCAAGCCATGTAACCCAAATGAAAATTAAAGCGTAATGAACTCTTTCACGTAAATTTCTCTATTCACGGATCATAAAACTTTGAAACTGATTTAAAATGGTACCGCTATAGAATCTGCAGCTTCTTGGCGGAAGACGCCACCTGAAATAATAATTAGCGTAGAGCTGCTCCTCATTGTCGCGGAACATTCTTCATCAATATATTATTACGAGCATGGTGCGGAGAACTGCAGATCTCTGCATACTGAACGACTCTCCGTGCTGATTTTAAAGCTCGAAGTTTGGGTCGGAATCAAAAATTAGATTTCTAATTTGCGATATTGATTCTCCGACTTATTTCAATTTAAGTTTCGGTATTTACAGGATTCAGTTTCCACGCAATTTGTTTTCAAGTTCGCCCCGAGTCTTATCTCCGAAGTTCGCAGCGCGGCGCCACTCGGAAGAGCGCGACACGGAATAATAAGAAAAAATAATCATACAGCAATGAGCCCGCAGCTTCTTCTTCTTCTTCCAGCCGAGACTTCGGGTGCTAGAGAAGTTGGAGCAATCAAAACTTTCTAAATACGATTTACTTCCGGATTTAAGATCCACTCAACCGCATTCGTAAATTATGCAAAATTAGCTCTAATTTGTTTTGAGCAGAGTACTCGAAATTTTACACTTATTTACTGAGTCACTTACACCTGTTTTTGTGAAGTTTCGTCCCCGCGAGTTGGCCTCGCCGACATGCCGACAAACTTGGAGTATAATTAAATTTGCTATCTTCTCCTATTCTTCGTTGCTCGTCGATGGCGATGGTGCTCCCCGAGGCGCCGGGACTGTCGCGAATGGGGCTCGCGTCTGAGCCGGAGCGCGCACAGCAATGGGGCGAAAAAGGTAATTGATATCGCATAAAAAAGTATTAGGGGAAGCTTCCGAGAAAATCACAGCTTATGATTCTTTTTTTCGGGCGTATATTATTGATGTTGGAATCAAGAGTTTTAAAATTAATAATTGGTGTGCTTTGTGGTGAATGCGGAGCTTTCGAAAGATTATAAAAAACTTGAACATAGCTCAACTTATTATACATTTTTAAAAAAGTAACTTTCTTGGATACTTTAGATACATTTATTTGTAATATTTAACAGTATTTTTATACTTAATAGAAGCAGCATATTTTTTCTTAGTACAAAGATTGTACTGATGAGGGCCGCAGCTTATCATGACTTCCCTTGCAGTATTAAAATCCGAACACGGAATGGGTGTGAAGCTCAGAGCCGCGACATTGTTCAGGCCGTGATTAATTATGGTCGATGTGTGATACGAAAGAGCTTTTTATGTATAGTTTCATACAGCTTGGGTTGCTTTTGTATAGTTTTTCAATAAAAGCTGTTTAATATCAAATTCGCTTAATGAAATATTATTTTTTGCCTCTAATAAAATCGCTGACAAGAGACTTTTATGTCTAACAAAATCCTTTTTTTAAATCCATCATAACCTTTCAAAATCTCTATTGATCATACTAATCACTGAATAACAGACATCAAATAATCTCTAATGATTACATCAATCTACTGCTTAATACAACAATCGTATTTAAAACATCAATATACAAACTGAAATACTTGTGAGTGTACTCAAAATAGCAGCAAGACAGCTTTGCACACTTTCTAAGGAAATCGATTTTAATTCAGCAAATTTTTGAGCAATGTCTATGAAAAATGGCACAAAATTTTATCCTAAATGTATTCGACTAATATAATGCTGTGGATTCCACCTGTCCTATCTGTTATAACTTGGAGGTTTAAAAATGAGCTTCGAGACATTTAATTGGTATGATAATAGGACCTCTTACCTTCTAGTTATAAGTATTGCTAGCATTAAAGTAGGTACTTGCTCATTGTGGTCATAGTTTCTAATACGAGTATCTACAGCGTACATTGGATATATATATATATATATATACTTATATATGGTATTACCCACGGGATAAATTTCACGGAGAAATTCATCAGAAGAGCCCCTCAAAATTGATATGATACACTTTTTACAACCTTTACTTCAAACAGTCGTCTGGGGTGAGCGCACCCCAGACGGCCGCCCCTTGCAGCGCGCAGCAGCCCTTACTTATGGCCTCCCCGGCATGCATTCGTTCTGCATTTGTCAGCGGCGGAGACTGCCGCTGGCTCTGAGTAATGCCCCAAAAGTGTAAATCCCGACTCCACGCACGCCCTGGTCACGTGCCGGGCCCCTCTCCTCACGTAGCCCGTCTCCCATTTGCATAATGACTGAGAAAAAATGAACGGTAATTCTGTGTCAGCGCCTAAGATTATGTCCTTTACACCGCTTTTCATGGCCCGGGTATTATAATATTATAACACCGACAATTTTGTGGCTCTCTTCGCACTTTGCAGACGTTTTGCCTTTTTGCGACAAGTTTACTTCCGCGTTTTTATTGTGAAGAATGTAACTTGTTATTACCTTCTTAAAATTATGATACTGTTTTGCATGGTGTAAAATTTTATAATTAAATATTTATAAGGTACTTCAGTATTGTGTAAAAGTTACTTTCTTTTATGCTGCTCCATAACTAGTTATTAACCATATTTCAATCGTTTTCTTTATATTACTAATTATAAAAAATATTTTTTTTTTTATCGGTTAATAAATCTTTTTTTAAATTTATTTCTTTATTATTTGTGTACTAGGTAAATAATTTAAACTCAAATATTTATTTTAAAACATATTTTTAAATCAATACATAATAATAACTTATCCAAACAACAGCAATAAAAATAAGTTTAAGTTATAATGTAATAGTAAAAATGTAATTGATATTACCAACCATGCAATACCCGCTATCTTATTATTTTAAATTGTTTTTATACATTTTTATAGTTCTATGAATAAAAACTGAGTACAGTTTTGCGTTTCATATCTACACTATTTCTTAGTAAAATTGTTGAGGTGTGTGACCAACTACGAGATAACATTTTATGTTTTTTTCTCCTTATCTTGCCGACAATAAATAACCATTCTTACTTACATCGCTCCTAATATTATGAATAATTAACGAAAGAGTCAACCCAAATAACAAACATCAGAATAAAAAATAAATAAAAGAAAAATATTGCTGAAGCTTTTCTTGTGTATTGTATCAGTGGGCTGAACTTTCTTAAGAATAATTTATAGTCTCAAGAGGGCGTACAAAAATGTCAGCAGCTCGAGGCAGTCATCAGTTTCATTCCAGAGCTTTTAGTGAGTCAACGAACGTAAAAACGTTCCTGAGGTTTTCAAGGGGCAATAGACGAGCAAGCGGCTGCGAGATACTCCAAGACATGAATGCCAACCACACAGCGTCAATACGTGCATTCTCCTCTGTGTACGCCCTTGTGTGTACTTTAAGCTGGCAGCCTGTATTCTTGTGTATGCTAGAACGCTGTAAGGATACCTACTATGTTTTCAGTTTGTTAACTATAGGCGTGTGTTCGTATGTTGGTTGCTCAAATAGAAATTCTCTATGAATACGTGATATCTGTAAAATAAATAGAAACATATGAATAATTCAGCGTATTTCAATATGTGTGACTTTCATTTATTTCGTTTCATCTGCAGAAAAATAAATCTTGAAATATAATATAAATACCACTGCACACATTGGCACTGATGTGGTCTGATGTTTCACAAATTTAAAATTATAATGCTCTTGTGGATGTATCTATATGTAGATAATTTATTTAGCATAGAAATATTTTTGCTAATTATAATTTGTAAAAATAGCGATAAGGTTCCATTAAACGTTTATATTTTATAACAATTTACTTTACTTCACAAAAAATATGTCCACACATTAATACTCAGAGTACTATCGGCACTTATCAATTACAACTTTTAATTCTATTTAATTTTCAACATTTATATCTAAATAAACTTTCCTTAAATGTTCTTCATTTCCTGATATAAATAACTTTATAAGATCGCTAGATAAATCAACCCCTACTTTACTCCCCCTAACTCAAATCATTAATCTCGTTCATTTAATGTATGAACCCACACGCTGCCGTATGCGTTTTAACATAAATTCAAGTAAATGTTTATTGATAATAAAAAATAAAATTAATGGTGTATATTTTTATAAAATCTTTTCTAATCCGAGTAATCCTATATTTGTATCTTTCACGAAAAAAACATACGGGTTAATGACACAATTCTACTATTAATATCACTAGTCGATACTACAAATCGTCTTTTGGTAGTTAACACTTTTGCTTGCTGACTGTGAGATCGTGTGCTTAAAAATTTTGGTGAAGCAACAATATTTTTTCTATGTAAGACGATAAATTCCGGAGACGTACTCAGCAAAAATTTTCATTTTCTGTGTGAATATAATGTATATTTTAATATATTTTTTATAAATAATTTATAAACTCATAATGTAATTCAGCGTATCTTATTCACCAGCATATTGAACAATTTAACATCGCTTCAGATAAATCGACCTCCACCCTGGCTTAAGCCATCAATCTAGTTCATTTAAAGTGTACGCTATAGAGGACTACGTGCTTTCATCCGCCGGCACTCCTCCGGCATGTGTCAAGTTCCTTTATAATGTATGCCGCGCCTGGGCGGTGGGAGCTCGCACCCTTAGCGGTGCCAGTTCAGGACAGACGTCTCGTATTGAGGACTGGCTTGTTTGCCTGGTGTGTTACACGATTCTTTGGTAAACTGTAATGGCCTCGTTAGTAGAGTCAAGACTTACGACTCTCCGTCCCTTGCTCCAAAGTAAGCCGCCATTAAAATGACGTGTTTTGTTGTGCTTCTAGTAGTTTTAGCCTGTTTAATGTTTCTGCGGGTATTTTTAGCAAAATCACCTAACTGAGCTTCTCTGAAATTTGAATACGCATCATTAATTCTCCGGGTGAAAAACGCTCTGTCTGCAACAACCACTTGATTATTGAGAATTACGGGAAATGAATAAATATGTCGTTTCTGATGACGTATATACATAAAATTTCCAAAAATAAAGACATCTATAAAATGAAATACTACTTCAATAAAATTTATTCACAGATGCAAGTTACAAAATAAGTATCAACTTCGAATTTTTTTCTATTTATTTAAGTTAAATTGACATAAAAATTGATTTCATGTTTTTTGAATGGTAGTTATACAAATAATTCCTATATGATTTGAACTTACGATAATATTTTTAACTGATTTCGTTTAACGTATCATTGCTTACTTACCGTCTATCAAACACTCTGAAACTTATCAGATGTTATTTAAACGTTCGGTTGTTTTATCCAATTCATGCAAACAAGATTTTCCTACAAGCGCTGCCGGCCTAGCGCATTGTGCAGCTTCTCATACAAACTCGTGGATAGTGAAGACAATCCTTTAATGCCGCGTCCCCGAGAACAATACACATGAGCTGCAATCGCAATAATGCACTTTTCTTTGACAACAAAAGTGAGGAGGAGCGCTGATCTTGCACGTCGCATTGTTCCGCGAGCAGAAAAGGGACGGGCGGCAGTCGCTCCTCGCTGATATTGCAGTTTTATGATTCAAATTTGGGACGCTGCTTTTAATTTCGGACCCTGCGGTTAACGGTATTCTCGGGATTCCATAGAGCCCGAGCGCCGGCATTCTTACGCTCGGCTAAGAAGTTTAAAAGCGGAGATAATGCTGCTTTTGTTACCTTTTGTAATGAAATATTACTTTTCCGGTGGGTTTACACTTATCACTGGCAACATCAAATTCACATATTTTTTTTACCATATAAAATTTATAATTTTTTTCGCGATACATTTTAACTATACTTGCAGACATGTACTTTTTATTTTCTTCCAAAAAAATTATTTAATGCTTGTTGCTTAGTTTCTATGAATTTAAACAATTTTACTTGCGTTTTCTTTTTTACTAAAACAAAAAAAACAATTAAACATGAGCTTAACTAAAAATAAATTTTAATGTGAGCTATTTTAAGTAAAGCTTAAAAAAAATATTTTTGTGAGACAATATTATCATTTTAGCCCTTTTTCTCGCGTGTGGCACGTGAAAAGATAAACGATATACACCTTGTTTGTTAAATATTTTTGCATTCCGCCTGAGTTTTATGAAAGTTATAATAATCTTCTTCAACCCTGAAGACCGGCAGCGAGGGACTCGCCGTTAAAGTTTATTGTAAGGGCGGACTCAGGTGTCGCGTGCCGGAGCAAAGGTGCGGGGCTTAGTGGGGTGTCTTGTTTAATTTTGACTTCAGTATTGCATGAAACTTTATTAATGAATTCAAGTTTTTTTTTTTTAAATAGAATATTAATTTTAGTTTAATTTAATTTGTAATTTTTTATTGTATAATACAGAGAACACCATCAAAGTTAAAGTAAACGAGGTAGAAGATATATTAGTTTAGTACATCACAGGTGATTTAAATATGTGGAGACTATTAAGAGAACTATCTTAAATTTTTGATATTAATTTCATACTGAAGTACTTTTGTTATTAAAAATATGCATTCTGGCCTATATTTTCACAAAACACACAAAATTTTATTTTTATTTATTTACACAAAATGGGACCAAAAACCCAGATTTGTTTAATATTTATGAAAAAACTTCGATATTTACATTTTTATTTTTTTTTAAATTTCCATTATTACAAATACATTCAGAAGCTATCCTTCGTATTGTTTTTTTTTTTCAACTCAAACTAATGTTTAATATTTTGTTAGAGTAAAACATAAAATTTTCACAGAATCCAATACTAACTGCAAATAAATATAGGCTGTAATACGTGATCCTATCAAGAAAAAGTAAGCATCTGGCCAACGCAATTGATATCTCCGCTCGGACTACGCAAGCAAGCCCAGATTGGTCCTATCCTGTTTTCTGACTGGCATAATTTGCAATATTATTCCAAGCAGATCATATTAGTCTTCAAATTATTGATAGAGAAAAATTATCCTCCACAAACACACACGTGGATAAACCTCCAAACTTAACACACCTTTAATTTCGTCCACATAATTAAGATAAATTTTCTTAAAATTTAGTAGCTGTATAAAACAGTAGGTTAATAATAAAATCAATGAAGGTCTACTGGAATTTCGATTCAATTAATCTCTCGACAAAATCGCACACCTTTTGGAGGGTGGAACATACGCGCCGTCACCCCGATCGACCACAGGGTTAGTTTTAATAAGAGCCCCGGGTGGGCGGCTGTGAAATAAAACCAATTCCATTCTGCGTCGGGTCCAGGGTAAGTCCACCCCCTTCCACGTCGGCAAAAGACAAAATATCGGCAACCTTCCCCCTAAACCTGACCATTGAATGATTTTAATTTTATATTTATAGAATGGTCTTCCAAAGGCGTAGATTGCCAATTATTTCATAAGTATAAAAAACTGCCTAGTTAACTTTTTGAGAAATCTGCGAGCATCAACATTTTTCTGCTGAATATTTATTTGATTTATTTATCATTCACTACCAAATAATTTTAATCTCAGGAGGTAAAATTTATTATTTTTAGGAGAAAAATATACCGTACAAAAAAGTCCAAACCTTTTTTTAAAGTATATTGATAACATCAAGATCAAAAGTAAAATCGATTATAGGACATTTAGTAACACTTATGTAGTAGAATAATGTTAGTCCGTTACTTCTTTACTTTTGCTTTACAAAGTTCTTGTTCTTGTGTGACTTCCTGTCAGAAAGCTTCAACAATTGTCTTAAAGCCTAAAATTTACAAATCAATTCGAATTGAACTATTTTCGGTCACTACTGTTAATTCTCTTCTTGTCAATGCAAAATTATTCATATATTATCATGAACTTAGTTTGACGAAAAGGCTTGTCAGTCATTCAGTAATCCATTAGGCTATTTGTAAAAGCTCTTTGTTAGTTGTTATTGTGTATAAAAATTTATTGACGAATTAAGTCATTAAAAAAATTCGGTGTTTCGCCGCTGAAGATTCGAAACGAATGTTATAACACAGGATTTACAAAATATTTCAGTATTTCAGTCCTCTTATCAGCTACGTGTCTCTAGAAAACTAAGAGATAATAAAATTTGCTTTACAGTAACAAAATTAAGGTTTTATGTTTATCTTTTTCTCACTACCTGGTAAATTTATATTATTTTATAATTATTTCTCGCGTGCTCTTAAAAAAATATACATTTTATTCAATTGTGAAATTAATGTACAAGAATGATAGTCCGTGATTTGAACAATTTAATTTATAAGCGATTACCGATTCTCTTTTGATATCTTATAATTATCATAATATAGCATTTACTTCAAAGGCCAGCCACTATAGAGTTCAATAATGTTCCGCAATTCGGATTATTCCCTGTAACGTACAACCTGAATGGTTTTCTTCATTTTATGGTCAACGCGATTAACTTCTTTGGAATTCCAATTTGGATTCGCTCCCTCTTTGAAGCACACATCTTGGTAGAATTCGATAAAGCGGTTTAGCATTTTCAATGAGCGATATTCTTTCCTTGTTAATATTCCACCATTGTGTATGTTTCTGCCTAGGGTAATTCTGTGCCTTGCAGGTACACGCTGATCCGCGTCCGTAGTAAAAAAGAGACTCCTACAAATCCGTTTATATCACGGGGATTGAGCTTAAGACCTTTTACTGAGATCCAAGCTGCGTCACCAGTATACAGAGATACAGTTTAACAACAAAACCCATTTCCTTGTTCTAGTTATTTTGTTTCTTTGTTTACTGAAATGCGGATGTGAAAAATATCTGCTGCTTTGTTCAAATATTTAATGGGTAACTTTTTAACAAAACAAATATATTTTCAATAAACTCCTTTATTTTTTTTCCTTCATTTTCTTTAAATTTAAGCTAAAATTGTTTTTGGAACAAACATTAAAATATCGGTGATGGTTTTTAAAAATATTTTTAATAACATGTAAATTTATAAAATATTAATATAGTTTTTAAAAAACCTTGTTTTATCGCTACGTGTATAAATCATATTATTATGATAGAAATGTGATATTAAAATTCCGATGAATACTCCCGTTTGGAGGATATCTTCATCTCCGCGCACATACCCGCGCGATCCACTACATTAAACCATCGCAAAATAATCATTTCCCTTCTGGAATATTGAAAAGTTTCGCCGGGGGCGCGAGCCAATTTTTTCAGGGCGATCGAGCGAGGGCGGGAATTTAGCCAATTGTGCGCATTTAAACTAATATACCCGCTCGGGGGTAGCGCCGCCCTCGCGAGAATCAATAGTGATTTAAATACAGCTTACGCACTGCTCTCGCCGCTCGCGATCTGTCTGGGGCGGTTTCCGTGGGCGGGGAACGGAACTGCCGATGGAGGCCGATCGTTTTTATCTGCTCTGCCTCGCTTGATCTGCCATTCATTTACCGATTTTAAAATATCTCTAGGTTTTTTTCCATTCAATATATTTACGATTTTTAAATTTAAATTTTGTATTTTTTTTTCTAATAAATACGAACTTCAATATTTTTGACAGAGAGTACTTGGTGTAATTCCATTTTAATATTTTTGAGTAAAATACTTGAGTGATTTTCCACATGTTCGTTTTTATTTGTGACCGGTTTCGCCAACCTTTCACGTTGGCATTATCAAACAGAGTGAGATTTTATATAATATTATTTTTAATAAGTCTCCACTATTATTCCCTATGGCTAAATCACATCTTAAAAATCAATTTACTGCGCAAAAACCTATTATTTACAGATAAACACACTACAGGACAAACCCCAACACAGGATAACTGCTGCTACACCCCGAAGCCACTACTTTAGATAATTACCCCATTAATATAAAAACATTTTTTCACGAAATTTGCAATTATATAGAATCCTCCACTTGTCAGGTACATTAAAATCACATTAGCCCTTACCACCTGACAATCACTCTCTCTCTCTCTTTCCAAAAACCTCTCCCTCTAACAATTGTTTACCTAATTGCTTACTCAAAAATATTTCAATACGAATTTTTTTTTTACTCTGTATTATTTATTCAAATATATCTCAAAACTTTTCACTGTTTAAAAAAATGAATCAGTCAAATTTAGAATGATTACATTATCTATTAAAAAAAATATTTATTGGGTGTTTATGTTCTTTGTTTTCATTGAAGATTATTTATCAAATGTTATTTTCCTGCATTTCCCTGTGAACCTTTCGACTGGATGGAGACATCTCAGGTGGATAACGCAGAAGGCTGCACATACATTGCGTCACTCCGACGAACTGAATAATTAAATGAATGTAACGTTTACTGAGTAATTTAATAAAATTGAAAAAATTGACCAAAAAAAACCAGACAGTGTTTTTGCAGGTTTAACAAAAGCGCTTTCAATTATAAATAATATCTATTATCGAAATACCTTTTATCTGGAGATATAACTGCGACATTAATTCCAGTAACAAATGATTTTGGATGCAAAATAATACCCCACGTAAATAAGTAACTTCTTAATTAATTTTCGTGAATGTCACAAAAGCGTCAACTGTTGTTATTTCCAAATTAATACTGGCAAGTCTCATATTATAAATTTAATTGGCTATATAAGCTCGGCTCGGATCCTGTCAACATTATTCATTTTCTTCATTTGCCAAGAAGTGGTGGATCACTCCACACCGCGATTGTGTAACATTAATTTCGAGACGTCAAATTAACCAAATTTAATAATCAACGCCATTTTAATAAAAATATTTCCTGATTTATTATGGAAATATAATGATAATGAAACAATTTATATTAATTATGCGTATAATTCTTATCTTGTTTCTCTAAATATATTAAATATGACAAGTATGATTTTTTGATAGCCATGAAATTACGCAGATAATCTCAAATGTTAGCGTTTTCGCCTTTAGGGGCTATTATCAGAGCTACAAAGTTTTCTTAAATCTTAAATTTTATCTTTCTGTATTATAAAATACAATATTTTCATCAACTCTTTTTAACGGAAAATAAATTTTACATCTCTTATTTTTATATGAAGTAAATTAAACCCGATTTAAAAAATATATAAAACATCAAGAGAAACTTTAGAAAAACTTAAATAGCTTTTATGGTCTGTGAATCAAGAAGTCTTTGTTTCCATTTCGTTACAGTTTATTTATTGTTTTATCGAATTTTAAGAGTGCGTTTTATTTATAAGATTTGTTCTTTTAAAAAAAGACTTGATATCAGCCAAAAATAATGAAAACCCATTCAATGAAACGTTTTAGCGCCGCCATGCGTATTTATTTGCGATCCGAATCCATTAAAAAGTTCTGCCGTCGAAGCGAGTCTCTTCCATTGGCACAAATCGCTTTTGGTTTTTTCAACAGTCGGCAAATCTTCAATCACTCTATTCTTCGGCTCGGTAGCGTGTCTTCCAAGTTTTGAATTTGTGCTGATAGCTAGGGGGCTTAAACATTTAACAGTACAAAAAACCTGCACTCGTCGCCAAGTAAAAACATGTCCTTTATAAATTCAGAGCATGTTATATTTTATTCGATATAAAGGTGCAGAACAGACAAACACTTCTTAAAAATATATATCAACAACGCAATAACTAACAATAGTTTATTATTTGTACCACTCAATTTTTATTAATTCAAATTTGATTGTATTATTAAAGATTCACTATGACCCAGCATAAAATAATGTGGATATTTTTTTCAAAACACAAAAAGCTTAAAATCTAAATGCCGACTTCTCATTTAAGTACAATTATAGCGTGAATTTCTGTTAATTTATGTTATTTTATTAATGAATGTTTTATTTTATAATTATTTTCAAGATATTGATAAAAGCATTTTATATAAATATTATTATTACAAATTTATAAAAATGCTCCAATTTATTGAGAGAAAGTACTTTTCATTTTCATTTTATTATGCTTTTTCCAATAATGAAGACTGAAAATCTAAAATAAATAGAAATCTACTTTTATTTGACATATAATAATTACAACCTTAACACCCTTAAGTTTAGGATAAAATCTAATCTCGAAGAATTTTTAAAAAATATATTTACTACCAAAAAAATTCTCAAGCGTTGGGGATAAGATATATTTTCACAAGACCTTGAAAAACTTTTACTTCTGCTTGTAACAATCTGGAGACCACAGCTTACAGAGAGCAAATCGCAAATAAACCTCCGATAAAAAGTCTATTTAAATAAATTACTCTCTCTTTCAACTCCCATATTCTCCGCTTCGGTTAAGATCCCGGAAACTTTTTTAATATGCGGAAAACAAATGCGCAAATCTTATCCTTAGATATTTTCATTTTTTAATCCTAAAGTTTCTCACATTTTTACTAACAATTGTCTGGATTTTTCCCAATTTATTATTTTTAAAATTTATTTATTTAACACCGGAAAACCCCATTGACAAATTGGTGTAAATTTAATTTACACAAGTTTGTAATAAAGTGGATGCGCATATATCCAAAATTGTGTATTGTATATAATTTTTTTTCTCTATATGTTTAATCTCCAACAAAATTATTATGCGTAAACCATACTGACATAATGACATAGCATAATAATTAGAATATTTTAACACGATGTTAAAAATTTAATCTCTAACTTCTCAAGCAATATAAAATTTGAAAGTCTCTAAGAAACTTTTCATATAAAAGAAGTCTATGGGTCTATTGAGCTGAGTGTAAACTAATTAAACTGCACCCTCCTCCGAAACTTGGTTAATGGAAAAGCGACCAATATTTTAGTGGAGAGCAAATCACGCCACACTGTGTCCTTTGAGAAACTTCAAAGATTTAATACTTGCACTTTTACAGGTGCTGTTATTGAATTTACATGCATAGTTTAAAAATAAAACAATTATTATTGTTGATGGTTATTTAGTTTTCTGGATCAAAAAAAAATAGACTTTTTACAGATTTCAATATATCACAAAGTAATTAATCACAATACGTAATTTTTATATTTAAATTAATGAAATCCGAAACCATCCTTTCCTTAATAAATATTCGTTTTTAAATATAATATTTATTCAACAAAACAAGCTGGAGAAACTCGTATTATAAAATACTACTGAAAATCCTGTAACATTTGTCGACCGAAATCCGTCACAGACTTATGTTAACAGGAAAAATCATCACATGGGTGTAGCCGCCCGCCTTCCCATAAATCTGAGCGATTCCCATGATCGCATCAGCGGGCAGCACTCCTGGGGCCTGAAGGGTAAAGGTCGCCCCTCCCGGCCGTCCACCCCACCAGACCTTACCGAATCATTGAATTTGGTGAATCCGTATAAACAGATACTGCATTTCTTTTTTTGTTGTTGTAAATCACCGCCTCTCAACGATTTAATAATTTTAATTATTTGAATCCAACTTTGCGTAACTGCAATAATTTTCGTCTGTTAGTGAAGTACAATCTTTTTACACTATTTTATTCTGCTGCTGGCGTATTTGCTGAAGAATTTTAACTAATTTTTACGTTGTTTTGTACTATCTACATTATGGAATTCATTACACGGCTAAAATCGTGTCGCCAATAGCTTTTGAAAACTAGATGATAAATTAAAAGTCATATATTAATGTGAATTTAACGGAACTATTTTAATTGCGGCACAACCCAATGTTGAATATTTAAAAAGCGTATGTAATATTTTAAGACAAATATGAATTCACGTAATAATTTTTTTTTATATTAACACCAATTTGATTTATTTATTGCTTTAAATACATATTAAACAGTAAAAACATGTCTACTTGTACATATTCAATACTATTTGAAAACAAATATGACAGCTTGGTTATAGAAAATATTTTAAAATTGCAAAACACACCTGGGGCTCCGCTGATGCAGAAATCAACCCTTTTATTTGTCGCATTGGAAGTGATTCTAGCCAGTGTTTGAGTTTCAAAAATTTCCAATTATTTTTCCAATATTGAATAATCTATTCATAAAAACCATAATTTTTATGACCTTCCTTAGCTTGTAAGCAGGATCTTCAAAACTCAAAATTAACTCAACAATAAATAACAGATAATATGGACAAGTATAAGCAATTGTATTATATTGAAACTCGCAGAACCATATATCGACAATTTCTGTTGCACTCACTCTTATTAAACTGACGGTGTAAATAATTTTACGTATATTCATTATAAAAATATTTTTATGCATTTCAAAGAAAATTTGCCCTGAAGTCTTCAAAGTAAATCGAACCGTTAACTTGTTGCATAATCGTATAATTATCGAGTTAACGCCAGGCTATTGTTCTATTGAGATGTCATTATTTCACCTCCATAACATCCCTTTGGGTAAAATAAGAAGCACGCTGAATGGTATGTCAATTAGCCAAATTCTGGGCAGGACTCGGCGTCGGGCCCGTCACGCACAGGCCCGGCACGCGAGGCGGCCATTATGCCCGCCTGGAAGATTAATATTTAGAGATACGGTCACAACACGCTTGAGAAAATTGTTCGCATTTAAATATTAAACATTCTCTTTATCATGCAGTGGCAGTTTTTAATAATAAGCAGCTAAATTATACAATTTATGCATCAAATAAATGAGGAATGCAATATTTCAAAGCGTCATATAAAAGTTTGTCTCTGAGAATTGGCAGGGCAAAAAATATGTAAATAAAACAAATGTATGCGGATAATTCATTTGCCGATTATATTTTACTGCCACAATATCAAGTAAAACATGATTTTACCGATATAACTAAAAAATAACATAACAATGGTAATTTAACTACTCAATACTCAACAGTCAATACATAAAAATCAAAAACAATTTAAAGAATTATCTTATTTTTGATAATTGTTTTGCTCTTTGTAAAATTGTAAAAGTAAATTGGTGCTAAATAACTTTTAATGTATTTAAAACTATCTGCATTGCAGAGCAATGCATTTTAATTTTCAGTGGCTGTAATCGACCGAAAAATATTAACCTAGCTCTGATTTTAGAGGTAACTTAAGTGTCAAATAGCTTGACACCTAAGCCACAATGAATCTCAAAACTTCATTATTTTGCTTTTTATTTAAACAGATACGACTTTCGTAGTTCAGATTGATTCTCAATGATTATTTGATAAATGGTTTAAAAAAACGTGCTTCATTGATTAATAATAAACAAAAATTTGTTACATATCCGATAAATATTACGATGTATTATAAGTAACCAGTGCTTATAGTAATACTCGTATAGTTATATACAGCGGGCTTATAAATAATGCTGGAATAACTTACCGAAGGCAAGGCCAGGTACATGGCACAGTGCAATCTAGACACTAGATCATAAACAAGGATAAAACGTAATGGCGGTATAGGACGGGAGATATCAGTGGGTGGGGGCGGAAGCGGAGCCAGTCTGTGGCTCAGGGCGGATGTGGCAGCGGAAGATTTGAACCCAAGCCGCCCTCGATTCGTCCTTGCCAGGAAAGATACTGGTAGTATGAAATCAATTAATCATTTTGAAATTGAAAATTCCTAGCATTTACGTAATATGTAATACTAGCATATTAATTGAAACAACCAATCTTTAACATATTTTTTCAAGATTTTTTAAAGTTAAAATTTGGTACGATAATCGTGATTATCTATGAGTAAGGGTTCTAGCTAGGATATTCTGAAAAACTTTTTGTTTGCTGTTGTTTATTATTCATAGGCAAGAAACCAAACTACCAAACCATTTTGTGAATCTTATTCGCGTTATCTAGACTGCTGGAAAATTTCCGTGATTATATGTGAAATATTATGCATTTATACTTGGTATCTTATTACTTACAATACTGGAAGCATCTTCGATAATATTCTTCTTTAATTAGGAATTTGTTTATAAATAAAAAAGTTAGTTCAAAACTTCATATATACTTAAAAAATATGCCATCTGATGTATTTAAATATTTAATCTCAGTTTTCATGTAAGTTTCTATATATTCAATTTTGAATTATTATTATATATGTTAATTTTTGTGTGAAATTATGATATAGCAGGCGTATTTTGTTTTTTGAATGGAAAATAAATTAATTAATATGCCTCACTTATCTCTATTCAATCGAAAATAATCCTGTAAAATACAAGTACTCTGGTGATTAAAATTATCATTAAAACAAATTTAACATTTCCTTAATATATTTATACATCCTCTTAATTATATCAAAATTTTACAAGCTTTGATATTAAATACCAAAATAATTGCAATACTCCATTCACTCGTTTCACAAAGTATGCGAAATAATTAGTCGTTTTCCAATTTTCCAGCTTTTCAATTCGCTATAAAGTGCGATCGAAATAAATCTATTGAATTGAAAGATATTCTATTCATAACAGTAGCCGATAGCATTGGCTGCGATGTAGACTTCAATTAATATGGTGGAACTCAAGAAGCCGGTTGAATCTGATTGGCCAATTATTCGCAATTAGGTTTCCGTGTTTTTTTTTTCTGATGGGTTTCTATGGATCTCACGAGATAACTGTCTCTGAAGGGGTCTCTTTAACAGATTGAGGCAATTTTCTATCTCCAGCGGTATTTATTGATGAGAATTGTATATCTCTTTATACTTGATACACTGCTGTTAATAAGTAATATATATCCAATTCATTTACGATATATTGCACAGATCGAACGTATTTCTATTCAGCTCTGTTTTTCCTTTGGATTTTTGTATTCTTTGTTGCTTTTAATCTAGCACTGATAAAAGATTTGATCGAACACCCTTAGAGAGTAGCATTATCCGAAATTCGCAAAACTTAGGAAAGTTTTCTATTTTTATATTAGATAAATGAAAGTCACTTCAAAATAACTCTAGACTCACACCACTCTAGACCACGTTCTGAAAGATCTAGAGGAGTGGTACTGGCCTAAGTTACAAGGAGAAGTTCAAGGATTTCGAGGATACAGAAACAAGGATCTAGGGACTCATTTAGATTCAATGTTGTTTAATGAAAACTTGCCGACTACTTGATTTTTAATAGTATAATAAACAATTTGCTATATTTCAAAAAAATATATTCTTAGCACAAAGTATGAATGAATTAAAACTATTGATATGAACATATCTTTACAATAATTGTCATTTAATATTCCGCTTCCCAATCTCTATAATATCATTATAACTCTACTGTGAATTAGTCACTAGGCAACCGGGATTTTAAATTGAAGTGCTCACACAATTTTTGTTGTCAATAAATAAATAGAAACATAATTTGGAAAGTATATTCGAATATGTAATTTCAATTTATTTTAGTGAACTACCGAACTTGGTTTAATTAAATGAGTTTAATTGCTAAAAACCCACGAGCTTAGAATATTTAATCAATCGGTAAATTTTTATCCAGTAAATTTAGATAGCAAATCGCACCACTTTAGCAATCAAAGTTTTACTAAGAAGACTGTGGGGTGAAACAGCACTTCTGGGAGCCTGGCCAGGGGCGCCGCCTTATCACCGTGCATTAATTAAAGTTTACTGGGAGAGGCAGGAGAGAATCCTCCGATAGAAAGGTTAAAGATCGTAAAGTACAGCGAATCTGGAGTAAACCATCGTTTATTTTACCGGGTAGAAATACAGGATACTGTGTGTACAGGCAACGCTTTGAAAAATCAATCAACAAAACATACCCTATCTCTATTTCGATTTGCTTTAATTAAATTCAAAAGACTATCTTAAAATATATTTGCGATTTGTAAATCTAATTCATCAACGTGTATATTTACTATATATTCATAAGTTTAGAATATTACATAGGTAGGTAAATAAATTATGTTAAACTGTTCTACTTAGTGACGAAAGGGATACAATATACACTATGTTATAATATTCAGAATTCTGATAATATGTAAGAAGCAGGAGCAAAATGTAAATTATTAGATTTATGCTACAAGCGTACACAGTCTAAAGTACAATTAAAACTGCTTCAGAGTGAACTTGATTTTGAATGTAAGCTTGCAATGGCTGTATTAATTTTCTAGCTAAATTTATAACAGATGTAGCTCTATTGTATTCGATTGCGACGGATATTTAGAGCTTACAATATAATGAAATATATTTTAACGTTTTGATTTGATCTGATATAAATTATCCAATAATTTATTTACAAACAGCATTCATGTAAACGTAAACACAATAATTCATATTTTTCTAAGGTTTTTTTAAATTAAATATTACTTCAAAATCAATCACAGTCCATTTTTCGAAAAATATTTTAGCAAAAAATTTACTACTTTTAAACATATTTATTCACAAAATAATTATTAAAACTTAAAAGTGTTAAAAACTCTTTCCGTTTTGAGAGAACTTTAATATCACATCATTTTATTGTTAGTAATTAATATTTTCATTCAATTGAGTTTGCATATATATATATATATATATATATATATATATCAATTTAATAAAAATTATAAGAATCACATAAATATTTTCATTGGTTTGGTCATTTAAAAATCAACTAGTAAAAGTGGGCTGATACTACTGAGTACGACGCACATCTTCTTAAAAAAATTGAATGCACTATAAATATAAGAAAAAATAAACTATCAAAAAAATAACAAAAACTATGCATATGACTTATTTTTTTAATATGATTTGAATATAAACTACCTGTTGTCTCTCACATTCCTCAAATCCTCGGGCAAGGGCAATCTCCAGTGCCCGATAAAATTAAGTCTTTTGATGTAATTTATACAGAATTCTTAATTATTCAAATGCAAATTAAACAGGCGGAAGCACAAAGCCTCAATTAGCAGCGAGGTGGCCGGACGCAAACCACAAAATACAGAAACTTTTTGCATAACCAAATAACGCCCAAGTTAAATTGAATATTAGAATCGGTATTTATTGAGTACGAAGCACCGCCCGCACGCTGGGAGAATTTCAAGAGGCGTACTAGAACCTACTTTAATTTATGCAAGCTTACTTTCCGTGCAATAATTTGATATTGTTGCTTCAGTAGTGGGTTTCACGGAGAGCTATCGAGAATTCCGAGCGTTGCTTGTACAGAGGGATTCAAAACAAAACACAGATGTTTCAACCTGTCACTTTTATTACTTTTTTTAGTAAAAAATATTTAAAAATTAAAACTCTTTTAATTTAATAAAATAATAAATAATATTTGCCACATCCTAAAATCTAAAAATATTGTTGTCAATCGAGCAAATTAAACATTACTTCGCGCTGTCATGCACTGATATTACATGTCGAAACTATGACAAAATACGAGTTTGTACATTTTTAGAAAAAATGCACTTGACGAAAAAAAAAATAGTTTTTCAGTATTTTTGTGGAGTAATAAAAATACCAGATCGCAAGGATTGCACCACATTTGAAATCACCCTGTGCTGTTTGTGTGCTTGCGTAACATTTCTGGGAACGAATGGAATAAAGAAAATTTGCATCTGATTGTCAGTCTACTGCAATTATTGAATCGAATTACTTGTATAACTCACTGAATAAAGACATTCTATAAAGTTCATTTTAAAAAGACCAAGTGTGTTAAGTTTTTTAATTTTTTTTTTAAATAATAATTACTAATAGTAGTACTTAAATCACCACATAGTATTTTGAAATCTATTAACCACCATATACTTCAGAGTTCGTAATTATTTCAACTGTGATTAAAAAACTTGATTTTTACTTTATGTTAAATAATTAATAGTTTTATTTAGGATCTGTTTTACCTTACAAAAATTCAACTGTCTTTTCACTGGCAATATATGCGTTATTGTATAGAAATATAAAAATATAGCACAATAACATATTTTGTAGCAGAACTTCCATTCAATTCTGAAGTGTGTGAATACTCAAAGCAGCTTGTTGTAGTCAAATGCGACCTAACGGCCTTCGTTTATTCTCCTTGATTCTTATTTGATATTCTATTGTGCTTTTGAAGTGTACTAAACTTAGTATGTATACATATATATATATATATTAGGGTGTCCCTTAATTTTCAAGTTCGATATTTTTTTACGCATACCTTCTTAAAAGTTTAGTAATAACCCTATATTGTCTAGAAAAAAAATATTAGTTCGATTTATAAACGATAACCCGTGCCGACTTGCGATTTTAACTTTTCCATACAAGTTGCGTAAGTACTGCGCTGTGACTTTTACAAATAAAACATGTAGTTACCTACATGTTTTATTTGTCATTTCATATGTGATTTTTGAGATTAGTAGTGCTTCATTGTTTAGTGCGTTGACATGTCGGTGGAATTACGGAGTGATAAACAAAATAATTTCCTTATCGGTTTGCCTAGATATCAAATAAATGGTGCAAAATTACCATCTAATCGACAATTTCTTTCGGTCCTATTTCACAATATTCTTGAGGTTAAACTGACTGTTAGTGAAAGTGCAAATCTTGTGATTAGGGAGTGCATCATATATTGGGAAAAAGCAAGAATTCCAACAGGGACATTTCCTAACTGCGTGAAGAAAATTGTTGATTTATATCATGTTTGGAGAGAGTTGCAAAAAAATTGTAAGAAAACTCAGGTTACGTTCAAGAGCTGTGAGAACAATTTCAAAATTGATCTTGATAATTTGTTTGATATTGCACATGCTGATGCATTTATGAGAATGAAAATAGAGGAAGATAAATTATTTTTAATGAAACAGAGAGAGCCAGGTCGACCGGGATGCTTGGGTGGTGTTGATAAAAAATTGGCGGAAAAAGAAGATAGATCTAAACAACGACGAATGGAAGAAGAGGAAAGGGTTGTAAGACAAAGAGAATCACTAGCTGCTAAAACTAGAAAATCAAGGACAGAAGCATTAAAATCTGACTTCCAAAACAAGTCCACAGTCCATTGGGATGGAAAACTATTACCCAGGTTGGATGTACGAAGTTCTAAAGAAGAACGCTTGCCAGTTATTGCTTCGTTTGACGATAAGGAACAGCTTGTTGCAGTGCCGAAACTAGAACATTCTTCTGGAAAACATCAAGGTAAGGCTGTCTCAACAGCTCTTTTTGACTGGAACCTTCACGGTAAAGTACAAATAATGTGCTGCGACACAACAGCTTCCAATACTGGCCATTTTAATGGAGCTTGTGCTATTTTGGAGCAAACTTTAGGAAGAGAATTTCTGCTTTTCACCTGTCGTCATCATGTTTATGAATTGGTCCTAAAAGCTGTCTTTGAAATCAAAATTAAGCAAATTACTAGTAGCCCAGATATTCCAATGTTTAAAAAGTTCAGAGAAAATTGGAAAAACATCGACGCTAGTATCATTGAACCATCTCTTCATTTCGTAAAACAACGTGTTGCCGAGACAGACATTCAAGCTTTGTTAATATTTTATAAGGCAGAATTAGACAAAGGTTATGTAAGAGATGACTACCACAAATTGGTCGAACTGTGCGTAATAATTTTGGGAGGAGACACAGAGGTAAAATTAAAACTAAGCCCCCCCGGAGCCATGCATCAGGCACGCTGGATGGCGAGAACGATCTATTCTTTAAAACAATTTGTTTACTTCAGTCACAATGCAGAATAACTGCGAAGGACAAAAAGGCTCTACAAGATGTTTGCTTATTTGTCGTGATGTTGTATGTTAAACCTTGGCTCGAATGTAGAGTGGCGATCAAAGCACCTAACCAAGATTTGCGCTTCTTGAAGATGTTAAAAGAGTACGAAAAAGTTGACGCAACAATTTCTAATGCTTCTATAAGCAAGTTTAGCCATCACTTGTGGTATTTATGTGAAGAGACAGTTATTCTATCACTGTTTGATGATGAAGTTGATAACCAAACTAAGAAGAAAATGATTGCCAACTTCAAACGGGACAAAACCTCAGATTTTAGCAAACGCGATGACCCGTCAAAGGAAGAACTTCCTCAAAGGTTGTTTGGTAAGTTAAATTGACTTTTTGTATATTTTATTTAAATATATTTAAATTGTTGTAGATTTTTTTTGTTATTTGTCTTATTTTTCTTTTTTTTCCAGACAAAACACTGCATGATTTCGTATCGGAAAAGAGCAAACAATTTTTATCACGACTGCAGATCGACGACAGTTTTCTAAAGGAAGATGTATCTTCTTGGAATAATAATGCTGCTTTTCTGGAAGCTAAATGAAAAATTAATTATTTGAGAGTTGTGAATGATACTGCTGAAAGGGCTGTTAAAATGATGCAAGATTTTAACGGACTTATCACGGCTGAAGAGGAACAAAAACAGTTCTTGCTGCGCTGTGTCCAGGAACATAGAAAATTGTATCCGGACTGTAAAAAAACAACTCTAAAAAAAAGTTACCCTGACTGATTGTTATTACTTTATGTTTTTGATTAAAAATTAATGTTCATCTAATTGAATTTTTACTTTTATTCACTTAATTTATTGCATTTATAATGATTTTATACCAGACCGAAATATCAAGACAAAACACGTTTTTTACTAAACTTTGAAGCTCGGTCGGCACTGGTTGCAATTATGCTAGAAAGATGAAATTTTATATTTAAGTATCTTATAGCATTAGTAAAAAAAGTAGAGGGTATGCATTTCGAAATTTGAAAAAAAAATTTTTTTGGTCATATAAGGGACACCCTAATATATATATATATATATATATATATATATATATATATATATATATATATATATATATATATATATATATATATATATATATATATATACTATAATCTACTTGATAAATTTCATTACAAAATAGCTTTTTCACAAATATTAATAGAATAAAACTATCTAACTATTAAATTAATAATGAAAATAGGCCTCAGAGGCGCCGCAAATATTAATACATAAAATCGCACATAATGCCAAAAAAACTTATTTTAATGATGCCATAAACTTTAGTCCTAAGTTTAATGGCTAAATATGTCATAAATTACTGGAAGTAGATGCGATGCTCTAATGGCACTTCCATTACTGGAGAAGGTTCCGGGGGTAGCGGCGGGGGTGCCACCCACCCCCTCTTTCGCATCTCAGGTTGACTGCTGTGACGGCTCTAAGACATCCCCGTCTGATTTAAACTTATATGGTGACACACGAAGCTTCCTACCTGTGATATTACTAAAAATTCTTGCCTAGAGTGAATACTAATAAGCGCTCCAAGCAGCTTGTTTGGGGTGACAGGAAAAGTAAAATGGCGCAAAATTGTGTTAGGTAATTCAAAAATTATGATAAAGAAATTTATTAATCTTATACTTTCATGTCCATTATGAATATAATTAAATACTTAAAATATGAATTTTTAAATAAGAGAAATTGAACCTCATGAATAAAAATAAAGTCTTGGAAGCTTTAAAGAAACAGTAAAAAGACTAAAGGGAAAAACCTTCAACCTTGATTATCATGTTCAAGAGTTGGTCTCAATATCATTTATAATTTGTTTAGTTGAATTTTGATATATTTAACTCTTAATTTTTGGTGTTTAATTAAAATCAATTCATAATGAACACCTTTGTCATCATAGCAACCGTTGGGAAAATATCGTTTAAAAATTACTCTTTAAAATATAACAAGCTATACTATCGAGCTGTCGGTATTTAGATATTCATAAATATTATGTTAACACAAATTTTATGTTGTCTAGGTGTCTTTAAAAACTAATTTACCCAAAATATATATGTATACAAATATACATATTTTCTGAATTATTCATTTCTGTGATAATATATTTGATTTACATTACTGTATACGTTTTCCTTGTTAATCTATTCATTTCTTAAAATCAATCTAAAAATTATCTAGATAATCAAGAACGATAGTCTCTAATTGGATATTCAATATTACGTATGAAGGTATCAATGAAGAGAATTGGGTTGATGAAATGCAAAAAATCAAACGAAAAAGTCACTAAGCATTTCTTGCGTCGTTCACTTCTTGCCTTCTTATAAATTAGGGAAGACTGGAAAAATGTCTTTTAAAACTCATTTACCATCGGCGATACGCGACGAGAGCTTAAGTGATTTATCCGAAGCTGAAATAGCATAATGCGATTTACCGGAACATAAAAGAAATGAATCATTAGCTTAGAGAATGGAATCTCTCCTGAAAATTCTCGACTCATTTAACATGCCTGAGCGCTCGATGCATATTTATCAATACCTGAAAAAATTAATGCGATTTTGCTATTAATTTAAATATTATTTTGTGTTTGAATTTTAAATCATACAAAACTGCATTTATTCAAAACTTGGAGTTAGAGAATATAATAATTAAAATCAAATAAATGAAACTATGAATATTTAATTTAAACAATAAGTTCATACTTTTCATCAACAGTACATTTTAACACTTATTGAATGATATCAACAAACTATTTTTAGTATTTCCAAAGCAGTTCATTGCTTTTTATTTTTTTATATTTTTAGTAAAGCATTGAAATAGGAAAAATCAATTGACTGCAATTATTTTTTATCAAAGTTGTATTTCATAACAAATACATACTATAAATATTTGAAATATTAATTTAGTTTTGTGAAATATTAGTTTTATTGCTCAATTGGCAGAAGAGCAACGTTTTCAACAACTTTATACTGCAAATCAATTGACATATATTTCCTCTATTTTTAACCTCAATCTAGTCCACCAACTCGTTCAGAACATTTAATTCAGCATGTACTTGTGTCGCTGACTCGTGTTGCTTTCATTTGCACATACAATAACTACTCGTACGAACAGCGTTAGGGTACACAGTACGGCTGGAACAAGTAAACTTTCGGCAAAGTATTGAACGAGTGAATCGAAGTAGAACAAAGTGCTTCAGTAGCAGGCAGAGACAGGCAAAATAAATGTTCACGGAAACCCTCCCGAATACCAACTGATTTTCCTTTGTTTATCTGGATTTTATTTACTTATGTGAGCTAATAAACTTTACACGGCTGGATTGTATTGTAAAACCGATTTAGTGTAATAGAAATTAAAACAATTAAGCAAACCAAGTGTTAATTATATTATTAATCACACAGAAGTATATCTGTAACATTAATCAAATCGAGGATTGTACTACAAAATAAATCACAGTAAAAAAAATCAGTGACTTTCGCTAACATATTTAAGTTGTATTCTACTAAAAAATGTGAGAAAATAAATATACTTGTATAATATAGATAAAAACTTTAAAACAAAGTTAAAAAGTTTGAGATTATTGTTATTAATTTTTTTTTTTTAAATTTATGTGTATGTATTTATATTCCTAATGCAGTTTGTTGCTTTTTATCGTTTTTAATATTTATGTTTGAGCTTTTGAGTTTAATGTTTGTAAATGTCTTTACCAAATATTGGTCAGATTCATTTTAATTTAAGTGCTTTGGGATTTCTTTAAAATGTCAAAAAGCAAAATACTGATCGATATCGCGTTGTTTTTGTTATACAACAGGGTATTGCTGTTGTTTATTCTGCCTAATTGATTCTTAACTTATGTACATTTCCTCAAACCTTACTCCGAAACAGAAAATAATTATTCCAAGTAACGAAACTCAACGCAAATTAATCTCAAACGCCAGGATAAATTGTTCTCTGGTTCTCATTAATGCTCGGCGGCGTACCCCGACAAATTAAGCTTGCACTCTTCCCAAGCAAACTCCTACATGGTCTTTGATAATCACAAAATCGCAGGTAGAGCCAAACAATTTAAACAATCAGCCGATTAATGAGAGGACCCGTATCGGGCACTCTGCTGAGAGGGAGCAGGAAGCCTCTCGACGTGTCTAGCCTTCAAATTAAGCTTCATTCTTTTGGAGGCACTATACGATACTGAGATAGTGTTCCTAAACTATTACAAAAAAACCCCTTGTTTATTTATTGTAATGTATATAGATAGGTATTTAAGAGTAGTGGTTACTTATTCAAAAAAGTAAATAATTATATCGGTGAAATATATAACTGTTTGAGGTTTTTAAAATAATGTTATTAATTCAATCAATTGTGGTGTCGTCAGACTGTAGTACCTCCAGTTTGGTGCCACTTCTCTAAAGCCCTGAAGAATCGTCGCTAATTCAGCATACAACCTCTGCGTCTGCGAGCGAGAGGCCCACTATAGTCCCTCGCTCCCGCCTGAGAGTACTCCACTGTACTACAGAAGCAACAAGGATTTACGTGACTTGCTGAAATTAAAATTGTGTGAATGGTCGGGCGGCCCTTCAGTCGCCCGGCGCTACCCCTACAATTCTCGAGTTTTCGGAAACAAAACAAACTCCGCGACGCTCCCGGAGCATTTCGCATCGGTACATTTTACTGTGGGGCTATCGCTTTCCAGTTCTTTAAATTCAATTGCATTTCGATGTAAGTTTTTATTGCTCCCGAGTAAAGGAAAACAGTTAATCTTTGTTAGGAAGTTTTCTCCAGGTATTGTATTTTCAATGAAAGCCGTATTTTTATCTGAATAACACAGCGCTTACTGTACCTGATTGAATTACGAATCAAAGTTTCTACTGTATCGGATCCTGGACTGTTGTGTTCTCTCTGGCTGTTTTTTGTTGTTTGAGATTGGAAATCTTTTTTAAAAGACAATTTATTGGGAGTTTATTTTTATGTTTATTTTTTTACATTTTATGGTTTTAAAACCTATTTTCCGATCGATTTTTATTACTAAATATTTTGAATTTAGAATCCGTATTGTGTTTTATAAACATAAACTTGTTTTGACATTTAAACTGTTATTATCATCATCAAAAATAAGTCGAATCGTTAAACTATTTATTTAATTTTTTTTAATAAAGCAAAACGTATAGTTTTTAATATCTTAAAAATTAATTATCAAAGCTCAAAAGACTATCAATCCTGAGACATAAATTTCTAAAAAGGATATATTGTATAGTAGTTTTTTAATAGCATATTATATTTGTGTTAAGGATTATTTGTGGCAACGAGTTTCGGGAAGTTCTGATCTAGGGGTGATTTTCATGAAAATATTCTAAATTTTATATCCAAGTAGACAAAAATATACATGAATATTTTTTTAATCCAGCATAAGGTTGACAATATATAATGATGATAATAAGATAGTAAATTGTGATTTTATGCTTAAATATCCTTTATATACATTGTTACTATCTCGACCAGCATTCACATACAACTACTAATTCTTTGTGAACTTCAGCTTATCATTTAGATATTTTTGAGTAAAATACTTGAGTGATTTTCCACATGTTCGTTTTTATTTGTTTCGCCAACCTTTCACGTTTGCATTATCAAACACAGTGAGATTTTATATAAAAAATAAAAATAAAAACGAACATGTGGAAAATCACTCAAGTATTTTACTCAAAAATATTAAAATGGAATTCCACCAAGTACTCTCTGTCAAAAATATTGAATTTCTTATCATTTAATTTAATGCTTATTTTCGTTTATTGCTCTTACACGAAATTTTTATCAAGTTCACAATAAAAAAATAGTTGAGATAATAATGAAAATAATATTATTTTTAATATGTACGTTATTGATCCCCTTGACCCTGAGAAAGAAAATTTCAATACATATCACATTCTTTAAAATAAACAGCGTATTAGTAATAAAACATCGCATAAATACAGTTTGACATCCGCCGTTATAATATTTCACCACGTTTTTATCGTCCGCCCCACAATGCACAGTACAATTTCGGTATTTCGACGCATAAAATATTGTTTCCGCGTGTTTTGGGGTTCAAGTCGCGATTTTATTTTTTAAGGAAATAGCCCTCGCGATCCTTTACATTTGGTCATAAATAATGTTTGGCTTTCAAAAAGCCCGCGCCGTCGGATGCTCTTCAGCCTATAACGTAATTTCCGGCTCCGGTCCGACCGACGCGGCCTGCGTAATAAATAAACCATTTTTTCATTGAATTGGTAAAAAATCCATCTGAGACCTTGCGAAATTCTAAAAATTCGCTAACAGCTTTATTGGGAAATGATATGACAATTATTGAGCTAGGCGTTTATAAAAGAAACTGCTGAGTTTTTTTATTCAATTTGTTTCACCTCTTGAATTTCAGGTACGAATAATAATTTCTCTGTTCTCAGAAAACCTGTTTGGATTAATCTCCTTATATTCTTTTTTAACAAATTCATATTTATTATATTACTTTTCAAGTTTCCTTGAAAATAATTATGAAATTTAAAACCAGGAAATGTTGTAGTACGTTGCTCTCAATGACGACCAAGTATATATTTATATTTTATAATATGAAAGTTAAATATAATGTACTGAAAGAACTAATCATTCAAGAATTTTTAAAATTTAATACGATTGATGACTCGCTCGAATGCCAGGTACTAAAAATCAAAGTCTCATCGTTTTTTTTTTATCTAAATCGATTATATAGATCATCAGTATCAGACTTTATAGTCTTGATTTCCGATATCATGAAAAAATATTATTTTTGTCGTATTATGTTTGTTTTGCTTTTCTGCCCTTCATTTTACGACCACTGAAATATTTATAAAAATCTCAAACAAAATATATCGTTGTCGTCCTCAAAATTTTAACCCTCATGAATCTCTCATACAGAAACGATCAGCTTGAACCTTCATCACGTCCTCTCACTCCACTTCACAGGCCGAGTATATATTTGTCTGTTTTCCATATTTTTCTCAAACAACTCCCTTTTAATATTCACCCTCTATTAAATATTCCTTTAGGGGTTGTATAAAAAATTCACCTCTCTATTACGTTAATTATGATGTTATTTATAGTCGATTAAATCTTGATAAGAAGGACGCTACAGGCAAAGCAGATACAGAATAATAAGTCATTATTTTTAATATTATGTAAAATAAACGCTCGATACACTGTGTTTCAAAACTCAAGTAATTCCCCAGAGAGGAGTGATTACGAATGTTTTTGATTTTTCTTTTATATTGTTTTTGAATATTAAGTACAGGTTGCGTACAAGCACATAATAAATATTTTGATAATTTTTTTTAAGAATACTAAAAAGATTATAAAAATTCAAGTGATAGTTAAAATTAAATTTTACACAAATGATTGTCTTTAGAAACTTCGTATCGTAATATTTTTTTAAACTAAGCTATCCAAAAATAATGCATGTGGAAATAATAATATTTCATTAGTAATTTTATCAACGAATTCCTTAATTTTTATTTTTTCAGTATTTAGAAATTAGCATACAAGCATAATTTTACATGAAATTAATTTATTTCACTGCCAGACGAAACCGACCACTAATTAGCACATAACAACTCTCATCGCGGCTTAAAAATCTCTAACAACGCCTTCACACTAAGGGTTCTCATTCGAATAGATTTCACCTTCAAACCTTATGTCCCCCTCCACTCGGCTCCCAACCCTTGACCACTTGGCGCGACAAAGCTGGTCTCCGCTCAGGACCCGGACCCTCGTCTGCCTGACAGTCCTGACTGAGGATTGCGAGTAATTCGTTCAGTCAATAGTGACAGCCGAGGGCAGCACTGACTTGAGCCTCTTTGGTCCATTTGGTTAGAATTAATTGCCATTTTATGAGGAATTGATGCTGCTCGTAAAAAGGGTTGATAAAACTCTAGTAACTCTATATATATAATATATTTGAGTTAATTGCAAGAAATATATATTTAATTTTTAGCAAAAATTATTGTTGACTGAGTTGCAAAAATCAATATTGTTAATACAATTAACAAATCAACATATCCTACAATATATAAATACTAAGTCAAGAAAACGTTTGTTAAAAATAAATTTCAAATTTGTCGCGATTGACGTGAATAAGCATAGATTTAAAAAGGTCACAGATGTAAATGTGAATATTGTGGTATCAGAATTGTTAAATCAAACTATTTTATTATATTCAAAATGCACCCTCACGGGCCGAGCTCTTCGCAAAACACATAAACTCAATCCCCATCAAACTCTTAACACAAACTAACACCGCAAACTAAACACAACAACCCCAACTTTTCCATTGGCGATCATGTCGGCACGGCAGACCCCAAAGCTTAGAACCTAATCAATAATCTTCACGGTCAAAGTAGTCACCTGCACTGTTGGGCCACAGATTATAGAAACTTTAGGGCTACTTACTACCCCACGCCCGGGGTAAACAGCAAGGGTTGCGATATAAATAGGCTTATCTACATTCATTTATTATATTAAATGTAATAATTTATTCCCTGTACCTGCTAAGGTATTGATAATATGACGATTACAGGATAATGACTAAAAGAGGTGGAGTTTTAAATGCTTACATTTATTTTCCAAGTACTTAATATTATTTACAATAAAACCGCATTTCACAACTCACTGATATTGAATATAAAATAACTCTTTTTTTTCATTACAAGATCGTATATACGTTACAACGTGTATATTATTGCAAACATACGTATACCTGAAAGATGTTTATAGCGATTGTAAAAATAAGGTCAATGAAAAGCAATACTATTATTTCTCTTATAGAAATATTATCTCTCTAGCAACTTCACAATATAAAATCCAATACAATGAAACGTATACGAAATGCTTTATAGATCCCTTATTTATCTGTATGCATTAACGTCTGGATAGCCATCCGGTGGATACAGCCTTCAAGGCTTTCACGAAACGGCTTGACGGAAGTAGCAGCTGCACGACCCTCGGGTAACTAACAGTTTATTGGAAATCCATCGACTAACGATAAGTTCATAAAATGTAAATTGCGTCTTCTTCAAACGGCGCCGACTGCCGCCTGGCTCACACCTCACCCTCGCCCTCCGGGAATGATAACATTAGGCCCAATCACAAAACATGAATAATGGATTACGATATTCGGTATTTTGCTGATGCTCCTGCTGGGTACTTCGGCTGTATCTAAGGACGAGTGTCGGGATTCCAGACTTTAGCCGCTTTTTGAGTAACTTCTGTCATACTTGAGCTAATCGAGTTGGAAGGATATGCGATATTTCAATTTTGAGTCGGTGCGCCCTCACGCACTGCTTCGCATATACAGCTACAGATTTATTATAAGTTTGCTACAATATTTCAGTCAAAACGTGATGAGCCTCTTTAAAGCATTAAAATTGAATTTTTCGGACACATTTAAAAAAAAAAAAAAAAATGTGAATAACATATTTATCTAGTCTCATTGTGCAGATATATGATAAATTAATATATTGTTAATTTTTTCTTAAAATATATAACGGTAGAATAAACAACAACAGGGCGTAGAAAAATTGTTTAATATCCCTCTCGAGTAACTTCTTAATACAATTGAGCAATTCAAATGTTCCAGCGCAAAAAACCAAAATGGCTTCTTCTAGCGCTTTCCTGGCCCGGCGCTTCCGTCCTATTTCCATTTTTATATTAATGTAGAATTAATATCTCCAGCGCAAAATTAATTTCAGGGTTCTTATCTTTTTTGCGAAATTTTAACAAAGGACGGTGATTTTCATGCATAAGGTTATAATCTGTTTTGTGATTTAATGAAATTTCCTAAGGGAATAAATGCGGTAAGCAGGTGAACTTCTGATACTTGTATACCTGCCGGTATTATTTATACGATTCAATATAAAATATGTATTTACGAATTTTAGAGAAGATTGATTTTTTTTTAAATCTTGCAAATAGCTATAAATACGTTTGCTATAATTCTTTAAGAAAATTTCCGTAGTTAGAAATAAAATTAAACAACAGTTCTGGGTAAAAGTTCTGCTTATTCCTTTTAAAATGTACGTATTCTATTATTAGATCAAATATTTGATATTACAGCCAAAAAAGTATTCAAATAAACAGTATTATTTTAATTCCTTTCTCAATAAAATTACAAAGTATAAAATAATATAAAAAACAAATATCTGAACAAATCTGTTGACAAATATCTTTTTCCATAAAATATATCATTTAAATTAATTTAGTAAAAAATACTCATTTAAAATGTGTTGACGTGTTAAATACTTTATTATGTTTTTTTTTTGTTATTAACAAAACTGTTCAGTGATTTTATAGATATTTATTAAAATATCAATTTATTATAAAAAATATCTTTATTTTTTTTGGGAGGATGTTAGATTTTTCTCCTTAAAATAATTGTGGATAAATGTTTTAAATAGCCATGAGTTGTTGAAAGCGTGCTTACTGTGGTAATTATTGTCAGGCGACCGAAAATGCCACAAAATTTTCAAGTTTCCGTTAATATCTTTCTGCAGCATACTTTAAAACAAGTTTTGTGACTACCACCCTAGAGTTTATGAGATCTTGGCAAATAAAAACAAAATAGGAAATAAATATTGCTAAAATACACACATAATATCAAAATAGTCAAAATCAATGCACGGGTGTATAATTTTATGTTTTAAAAAAAGTTGAATTCATTTACTTTAGTTCTTGTTTAACATGTCGAATTGAAATTTGAACCATTTAATTTACGATAAAAATTAATACATGTATATAAAACAAAATAATATTTCTTTTTAAATAACTTTATAAATCAATATTATATAATACATCCGCTGCTACATGAAGACATATCTATATACATCCGATATGTTTTCCTCTCACGCTTACCCTTGCTACAGGATGTAATCTACCGTACGTAACCTCTTATCCCTCAATCGTGTAGTCAAGACTGTAATTATTCTAGTCAATTTGACTCACAATATAAACTATCTAGTGCCAGTCAAGTCATTTTTAATGACTTCACCGGTTAAGCTTGTTTTTAGCACATTTTTTAAAACATTATTTTTGTTTGCATATTTATATCTTAATTTAAACAATAAATAAAGATTGCTTAACGAGTTTTACTCTATATTTATATGAGTAATCGTGATATGAACAGAATCAATGTGAGGCAAATAAACTTATACGTTTAATAATCAATTAGTAATGAATGACACGTATTAAAATTTTTAATATTCAACGTAAAACTGTGTTTATCTATAACATGACATTTACCTGAACTACATTATCTAATAACCATAACATTATTCTAAAGTCATAAATCGTCTTTGGATCTATCTCCATAGGATCTAGAGCACAAATTCCACCGTGACGTCACATCAAATCTTTCCCACTAAGCTTCCAATCTGTGGACGACGCTGCATTATAAGTTGCGAGGCTTTGAGAGGCTGCTGGTAAACTTTTATGAAGAAGACGACGAGTTCCGAGGGGCAAACTCTCCCGCGCCGCGACACTCTGTCTTAATCCATTGCCGGGCGGGGTTTTATCCGGTTAAATGGATTTTTTTAGGTCAGAGCCTTTTTTTTTCTCGGGGTCGTTCGCCTAATTAACACCAATAATGAATTAAGTCGACTAGACTCATCGCCGTGGTGGCATTGTTCTTCGCCATAAAACTTGTAAATTTTCAAGTTTCATTCCTATTCTTCAGACTTTAATTCTCTTTATAAAACACTCTCTAGTCTCATGACTTACTTTATGTACTTCAGGATGTTAAATTTTCTGTTGACCTTTTTAAAGACAAATTCAAACTTAATATTTCAATGCGGTTTTAAATTAATGCATATTAACTACCCTAAATACACTTATACCGAAGAATCTTCGTTATTAGAACTGTACATTATTATTGAAGAATATTTAATAAATAATTACACTTCAAATATAAATTTAATGTAAAAAATAATACAGTTGATTTCAAATAAGTTTTTTCTTAGAAGTTATCAAATATTAAATTCTTTGTCTATTTTTTTTTAATAAATAAGCTTGAAGCTCGCTGCTTGTTTTTTTTTTTTTCATCACAAGTATTAAATATGCAAAAAGGATTTATTTAAAAGTCTTTTTTTACAATGCTTCGTGATTTTTTTTATCATTAGCGTTTTATTATTTTATAAAGTATAAATTTTTATTTTTTATTAGTACACGTATGGTGTACAAAGCGTTCCAATTGATAATCAATGTGAGATTTACCAATTTTCATTTCCCAGCGGGTGGGCGTCCGGGGGGGGGCAATAAAAACAGCATTAATGGAATTATTGAATTATTCGTAACTTATTTATCATTCAATTATAATCTCCGCTACAGTGGCGGGGCCGCGCGACATAAACGAGCGCCGCTAGTCCGCGTGTCCACTGCACGCGGCCATAACTCAGGCCCGATTACTCGCGAAACATTTATAACTTATGGAGGATATTAGCAACCCAAAATAAATTACCTTTTTAAATACAAATTAATCAAGCGACAGAAATAAATTAATTTCTAAATCGTAGCAATATATCAGAATTTTTGAAGCTTTACATATCATCTCGCAGTATGTTTTGGTATTAGAATTGCTTTGTTCTTGGATGTTATGCTGCATTTTTAGTTGAAGTTCTAAATATTTTGGTATTGGAACCGCCTTCAGGGACTAAACTAAACTTAAAACGCAGCATAACACCAAAGAACAAAGCAATTTTAATTATCTAAAAACTCTAATAGCACTTTATTCAGCATATATTTTTTTTCAATTTCACAATATGTATCAACACGTGTAATATAAATATAAATCGCCTTAGACCAAACTATGATAAATAAATAAAATTATTTATCACAAATATTGTTAAGTTTTTGAACATGCCGTGTTCGGCGAAAGAGCTCTCGTTACAAGTGAAATTAAAGTAGTCTCCAAAAGCATTTGGTTTTATTTTATTATAACAAATATTGTTTATTATATATTGATTATTATCATCAAATATTTTATATAACCCCACCACCACTCAAACACATTAATTGTATTGTGTTTATGATATTTTTTGGTAAGTCGACTCACAAAATGGTGAGAGTGAAAAAATATCTAGCAAAGATACTTCGATTACATAAGCATATGATGATGTAAATTATTAAAAATAATTTGTTCAAGGCCTTTATTTAATTTATTAAAAAATCCTCCAGTGCAAGATTTAAAGAATTGATATAAATCAAATATAGCCTAACACAATAACCGCATAAACCTTTAATACTAACAATTCGATATTTTCTCATTTAAATCAATGCGCTTATTTTGAAGAAATCAATATTGGTTGCATACACAAAACAATTTTAGTGCTAGACAAAAATTAATTATTTAGTTTAGTATCAATGTAGTTAAAAATATGAATTAAGAAAAAAAATCATGTATTAAGGATTACATCGAGTAACAAAAAGAATCTTGAAATTTCTTACAAAATGGCGGATCTAGCGAAGTAATATGTCTCCCGGTAAGATGTCGCAGCGGCTGTGCGGCGCCAGTTCAAGTCTGAAGTTACTTGCGTCCTCTTGTCAGCAAATTCTGCAGATAACGTGCGGAGGTATGTCATAGCAAACCTTATGAAACTCAATGCATTAGAGTGCAGATATGTCATAGTTGGCAACAGTATTATTAAATGTTAGCTTTAAAGATGCAAATATATCTTCAAGTCATTATTTTTTATACTTTCTTTATTCTGTTATTAATATTCGTTATAATTTAACTAAAATGTATTTTTTGTACAATTTTGACAGAAATACATCTTAATGACAGCTTGAACACCGATAAATGCAAATTATTAAAATTTGAAACAATCGAGCATTCATCATTTGTGATATATCAAACATATTTTGCTTTTTTGACAAATAATATTCAAAACATTACAAAAATCAAGGCAATAAATAATTCCTGGCTTTGTATAGTACGTTTTTCGTAGTAGAAAACTAAAAATTGCTCTTAATTTGTTTGTTCTTTTAAAAAATTGTAGCATTGTAAGTTTGCCATAATGAAGCTCTCCGGTCTTTCGAACACAAAGGCACTTTTACAAAAGAGATTGGCCGTTACTTGAGCTGATAAATTTCTATTTTAAAATTCATCAGCCATCGTAAAAACTCTATCTCGCCTGCAAGATTGAAACTTAATTCCGAGATAGACCATTAAAGACAAGGTGTTGATTAAAAACTACGTAGACCCGCCTTCTTCCTAGAATAATAAGGCATTTATAATATAGTACAGAAGCCATTTAGTATTTCCGTTTAGCAGGCTAATAGAATATTTTTTTATTTCACTGCCAATAGAAATATCCAATCTTCTTTTTTACTATAAAATTTCCCATTTAGACTCTCGGCTTCTTTACCTTGAGTACATTCTACTGAAGCTAATTATTTCTAAAAGCTTTTACAATTATTGTATGATGAAGAGATTGCCGTTCCAGTATTTTTATTTATTTTCAAGATCTGAAGATTAGATTTATTTCTTATTAAAAATTCTCTGTCAAAAATAAAATTAATTCTTTTATCACCATATTTTGTATTAAAATCCTATTAAAATGAACGTTACAATATTTTTTTTATTAATGGACGAGTTATTATACTATTGAATATTTCGTCACATTATCAAATAATATTTAGCAATACGTTTAATTTCATTTCAATTCGCTCTTCGCTTTAGTATCAATTACTTTTTTAATAACGACAAATCCATATTAATTTATACACAAAGCTTTTTACACTGGGGATAACTGAAACCATAAATCTGTTACAAGTGCTTCAAAATCAATGAAATATTACCCTTTATCCGAAGTTTTATCAGAACAACCTATTTGAAAACCGTTAAATGTGGCAATTCATTCAAAATATTGAGAGCTTCAAGCATTTTCTACCGCTACAAAAATATATACTTCGTCGTTTTTGACCGTACGTTCATATAATTAATTCATTTGTCTTAAAAAAACCATTTTTGCATTACGTATCTATAATGTATTTTTTCTATAAAGTAGAAACATAAAATCACAAAAATAAAAAGATTCTTTAAATAAGAACCATTTATTCAACAAAACTGAAAAGGTAACTTTTTTAAACAATTATATGCCACATATTTAAATAAAAGATCAGATTTCGAGGATCTCAATATAAATATAGATATTTGAGAAAGACTTCAGAGCCAAACATTTTAACTGGCACCAGTACTGTTTCTTACCAAATACTTCAAGACTATTATTTCTCAACTATTATTGGATATCATAATAATAAAAAATACTTCAATTTAATGATTAAATAAAAAAATTAATAAAAGCTTTCAACTTATGACTGAATTTTCAACAATATTGTATTTTTTTCTTAAACTTAGAGCAGTTTTTCACAATACCGTACTGAAAAATTATAAATTTTCCTTTTTTTGAATTTTAGAGACATCAATGTCTCCAATGTAAGGCTCTCCAAAGTCTAACATTACTGGACATTCAAAAAAATAATTTTACGTATCCAAAAATAATGCAAGCATTCTTTTGCATTATATAGTAAACTATTTTTTACAAAGCTAATGATATCTAATTCCCAGATTTGTCCATTAATTTTTTTTATATTCTTTGTATTTGTTTGATTTTTCGGATGTTCTGCGTCCGCTGAGTCATGTTATGACTTTTCAACGTTTTGGTGTTGGCATTATCTAAAACTATCCCAGGTGACATTAATGGCGGTAGAAACAACAATTTCAAGTAATATAATTTGCGGCCTTGCGCAATTATTAATTTAATAAGTTGTCTTCGATACATAATTCAAATTAACGGAAAGTTAATGATAATAACGTACAATGCCGTAAACTTGCTCAAAGTTTACGGGAAACCTTCGAGTGGATTTCAATAGTACTTAAGATTAGAATATTACAATTTATTACTTTAAATAAAATATAACAAACTAACGCGTCAACTTTGTCACTTAATTAAAGCAAATTGCTTTGGTTCATTGTAACCGAATAAAAATAACTCTTAACTTTCAGCATTTAAAGTAAATCACTGTGGGACAAAACAAATTATTTAGTATAGTTTTATTTTGGTAAAAAGCTTACAAGAAAAAAAAAATATATATATATATATGATGTCTTTTTTTGATCTATTTATGATAAAGGTGAAAGTAAAAAATAATAATAATAATTTGAAATTGACCTGAACTAAAATGAAAAAAAATACATGTCAATTAGACATTTAATATTCAGTTATCTTTTTTTTTTTTAAATAATATTAAGTTATTTAAACTAACAGCAGCAACATGGCGATCAATACAGCTCCCGGGACAAAAAGAGCTGTTAGTTTCCGCAGCGCCACTTCACAATTTACATCTGCGTCATTGCAAGCTCCGGCAGCGGCGTCGCATTTACTACTCTGAACTGCGGGAGGACGGAGGCAGGAGGGGCGCGCAAAAAACCCTCGCCGAAGACCGGAGCCATTCATCGTCGTCCCGCGCTGGAGACGAATGCACCCGCTCCCCGTGACTGGGCGCCGAGTGTGACGCCAGGAATTAGGAAAGGACGAGTCAGACGTCTTACCAGGGAGCTACTCAGAACAGGGCGTTATTGAACAATCTCCCCAATTAGCTACATAACTGTGATAAAATTCATATCTAATATATATAATATCCATTGTGTGTATGTTTCATTTTTTGGTTCTCGCTACAACGCTGATTTTTGCATGTAAGTTCAGTAAGTTTTTCGCAGTTATGTGCCGAATTTTATGACGATAGGATAATATTTTAATTCATGAACTAATTGAATAAAACTATATATGCTTTAGCGAGTTACAATATGTACAAATTATAGGATTCTGTTGTTCACAGCGAGAATGTGACACGAAATGTGACACAAATGTCAAGCAATGAATTGGAAGGAAAACGTGAGCAGCGTCTTCTTCAAATTCGAGTACCCAGCTATTCGAGTATTCAACCAAACGTATGTTCAAACACTATTGCATCGTTCATCGAAAACGTCATTCTGTGGCGGGAAACATTTCTAGTAATATAATAAATCTAGTACACGATATTATATTTCGTTGTCTAATACTCGTAATACAAATTGAAACAGTAAATAAATAAGTAATATTTTAATGTAGTTCTAAATAAATTTGTTGTTTGAATACTTTCATACAAAATTAATTAAAACTTTTCTCAGATGACGCAACTGGGATAGGAAGAGGCACTATGAATACAGCCAGCTTTCTCAGAAAACGAATTCGCGACGTCAGCGTTGGCCATTGTTCCGCCGGCGAGGGAGGGTCGCGGCGTCGCTGAACCTGACAGTCATATTTTACCGACGGCCTGGCGAACCGTCAAGCGGTTTGACGTTTTATAATAACCAAAGCACATTTTTCAAGCTGAAAATCGAGGCATCCCCTCGAGCCCGCCTCCCCCGGAGTCCCGCCCCGTCTGGCGGAGTTGCCGGGACGGTACACACTCGTTCGGTCGCCACCGGCTGTGCTAATTGCGAAGTACTGTTTTTAAAGCTGGCAACAAATTCACCCCCCGGCTCGCAGCGGCTCACTTCCCGGCGTTGTAGCGCATAAATTGCACTCATTGTTTAATGCACTTGCGCTGTCGATCCCTTGGGCGGAATTGGAACAATCAACGGACGGGCGTTACTGTTTTTAGAATGCACCGACCTACATTTCGAAAAACTCGTTTCTATTATTTGAATTAAAACATTGCTATACCGACCGAGCTGTAGCATTGATACCAACCAAAACTTCTTTCTAGTAATTTCAATACAATTATTGAATAAATTGGCCAGTAACGTAGCAATGGCATTAGGCCCACTTTGACACGTGAGCTCAATTCACTTTGTTTGTATATCTCATTCGTTTATTTACCTTCTATATGTGTTTTATCGGCTACAAAAAATACGAACTGATATTGTGTTTATTAGAATCACTGAATCACCAATATACAATACATAAAACGTATGTTTGTGATACCTACAATAAATTATGACACATTTGTATACATTTACACGCCAATTCAAGTTTTTACTAATTTCTTCTTCACTTCTACAATACAATTATGTCATTGGATTCAGTTTTATGTAATGTTCATTATTTTGATTTAATATGATTCCTTAGAATTTTCAACTACTTGGCTAAATATTGATAAAAAATATAGATGCATTTGCTTAAAAAATACTGTTATCTATTTCAGTTTCCTTGAATTAAACTTTTGTACACCCTAACGAGTTTTTTTTAACAATAGAATTCATAATACATATTCATCATGACACAGTCTTTCTAAAAAGACGATTAGGCCCATTTTATACTGCAGTCAAAACTCTTTTCCCGCTCTCGGTTCATTGTTCGTTGCCATTCAGGCACAAGTTTTTCCTTTATATTCTAAATGTCCCCACAGCACGCACTTCTTACACGCTTAATTCACGTACAACAAAGCAAGACTTTTTTCTCCGTATTACACAATGGTCTCACTACTTTTACTCTCTCTCATAACTTCTTCCACTTATAAACTTGGGCTCCTTGGCATTCAGAATCTAATTTTATTGTATTCGTATTGAAAAAAAAAACTTTTTTTGTGTTTAAAAATAACAGACTGATTAAAATAATTTTTTAAACATAAAGAACCTGAACCTATATATTTTTAAATATATACAATGAAATCGATCATTTGATACAACGTTTTTGAGAAATAATACGTATCAAATAAAAATACGTTCGTATGAATATGTAAAAGTGATTTGGAAGCGCTGCGCTAGATTGCAAAGCATTACGCCGTCAATTAATTGTGTATTAAATAGTAATAATAATATTACTAGAGAGAGATAGTTTTGTTGCTTATATTACTGACTGTTTTTTTCTCTTACACATAATATTATAAGTACATAACTATCCAACCGACTGATCAATTAATAATACACGTAATTTTTTTCTACATTTACTTACTAACAAAGACATGGTATATAGTGAAGATAAAATTAATGCGTCAGTCTTTTAAAAATAATATTACTCTAAAAATATATGTATATAATTATTTTCACATAATAAATAAAACCTACTGAACTAAAAATAATTTTACTAGAATAGTATAATCTGTATTTCAGACAGCTTCCTGCCGCGCTTTGTACGCGAGAGTCGAGTCTCGTACGCAGCATTTCCCGCAGACTCCGCGTCTGGGCTGCCAGAGATGAAATATAAAAAGACAATATGGAATTCGCAAACAGCCGAGGACCGATACGTCTTTCCGTCGCCCACAGCGGCCGCTGCACTCCTGCCCTGCAAAAAATTATCCACATAAATTTCCCTTCAGCAGGAGCGAATTAGCCTCGAGCAAGTTGGCGAAATTTACGGTTCAACTTTGTTATTGAGTGTTTCTGGTATTGGATTAGATACGCAGATTTACAACGCTCGGAATGGATCAGTCTTGGCATTTTCGGATTGTTTCGGTCTTTAGAATCATTCGGAACTATTCTGAAGTGTTATGTTTATCAATTTCAGATTTTTTTTTTAAATGCTTTTGAGATATACTTTCAATACATATATAGATATTTGGTTTATTACTTTTCATTGACATTGCTGAATGTTATAAAATAAATTTTACATTCGCTCTACCGATGGGAGAGTAAGTTTATACCATTTATACTAAAATAGAACATTTTTATATCCCATCAAATCATTTTGGAAGACGTAATCCGTAAGATTTATATTTTAGGCAATGCTAAAATATCGTCAGTTATCTGCTGTACTTTGCTCAACAATATATTTTTTTAAATAATCGTTTTATATTTATTATGGTTACTGTAACTTTTTGTTGGGTTTCAATTTGAACTTCAACTACCATATATTGATATATTTTAATTCTATTTTAATAAAACTGGAATTTTATCTTTATTATATTTTGAATTAAATGAAAAACGGCTACTGAGGTGATAGGCAGATTCTTCTCAGTCGAGTGCCTCGTCGAGGATTGAGGAGCCGTTCAAAAGATAAAAAAAAAGATTTCATAAGTCTCCGATTCGCCCACTTTCACCAGCACGGGCGGAGATACGAGCGGCGGGACGCTTCGTATTTCGCATTTTTATTTCCGTCCTATTTCGAAGGTATTTGTTATGGACATATTTGAAGGTAATCGAATGGATTGTATACGAGACTATTGTACGGTGCGCCCCCGCCGGGACAATGCGGGAGGGTGCACCGCACCCCGGGGATGCGTCGGAATTTATCGGTTTAGTTTCATAAAAAAATGTGAGATATTTATAAGTTATGCTGCGCTGTTCGGTAATCCCTTTGTTCTTATTCGCATTCGTACTGTGCAGGATTTGTGGATTTTTCAAAGGGCGTTCACGAAACATGTGCATATAAGTTTATATTTATACGTGTACCTGGTGCTGCACAAAAAATATAATAAAATAAATATCCACAATGCCATAATTCACTTTGTTTCTGTCTCCGATGTATTTTTACTATTTTTAAATTTATATTATTGTGTATGCAGATTCAATCGTAAAGACCCAGATATAGATACATGCATTCAAAAAGTTTTATTTCCGAATTTCGCATAGTAACAAAATACAAAACTAGCGTTAGTCATGCGTTCATTCTCCACTTCATTAAAAAATATATGAATAAAATATCGCGTTAATGAGACTATCCAGCATTCTCTGGGGCTTGCTAAATCGGGGCCAACTTTTTTTATCATTTATCAGATGAAACTCGCAAAATAAAACACTTAAAACTTTTAATTTGTCGTGACTAAGAAAAGCGTGGAATAATGAGGCGACAATGACTGGCGTTTCTACTGAAGCCCGTCGAACTCCGGCTGGCCGTAAATCTACCGGCTTAGCGTCATAAGCTCCATATAAAAACTAGCTTCGATTCAGTACACACGTGTCACTCGATATCCCCAGCCCGCACCCCGTGTGCGCCCTCACAAAAACAGCCTTATCCGGCGTCTCTTCGTGGCACAAGCTAACAGGGTACAATTTTTTTAACATTGATAATGTTTAATATTACGAGCAGTCATCTTACAGCATTTGGAATTTATTTGTTTATTTCAATATGGTGACCACCTTGCGGTCTGTTGGTTAGTAACAGTGCTTACATGCCGTAGAGTAGTAGTCTCAAATCTGAATTAGAAATTACAAACTGATTCGAAATTCAGAAGGAAGGAGTATTTTGTATATCATAATATTTCCAGCTTGCGCTTTAGCAATTTCGCTGCAAACTTTCACGAGTAACACGGAAATGTTAACTTTTATATTTTAAATCGTGGTTGCGTCTTTTCAATAAATATGTAATCATCACAATACTTCCAATCTCTACTGCAAATATTTAATCCATAACTCACCATGTACAGTAATTTTTTTTTATATATATATCATTCTTGAAGCTATAAAATTATATACGACTTTTACTTCTAGATCATGTTATAATATTTTAATTCACAAAATCTTTTATGGCACATGCTATATTCTATAGATTTTAACATTATAAATTTTGTGTCTTTTAATTTTATCACCAAAGATAGCAAATATAAAAATTTAAATAACATCTTTATTTAATATCATCTTCATATATTTTCTCGACATTATCATACTATTTTTAGTGCGGATTATTAGAATTTCAACAATTCATACTCCCTTATCGTTTAATGAGCGGCTTGGCAAATTTAGCACGTATATGTAAAAAAAAGACAATTTTAATTTTAAAACCACTTATAATAAATAGCATACAAATAAACAAACTCACGGTTAAGTTTTAGTCATAAGTTTGAAATATTATATTTTTTTAGTTACCAATATGAAGAAAAATAAAGATATACGTGGATACATATAATACAAGAAAGTCTTCAAATTCAAGTACCCAACATACTTTCAGTAGAGACCAGATACACGATACGATTCCACTGGTAACACTCAAAGAACCTTCGGAGGCCGCAATTGCCCCCGGGAGCCCCGTGATGGCCCCCACCCCCGTTGTCCGGCTCGCCGCCCCCTCAGATAACGACGCACCATTAAAAATAATAAACACCTCCCAACGCGGCGCAATACGTAAACATTATTACCGGCTCCGGCAGAAATGTCAAAACGGCCATTTTTGATAGAATTTATGCCGCGCGGATTTCTCATTTTCACCAAATATATTTTTCGGTTATCACTCCCGGCGTTATTGCAGCACTCGAAACTTTCATGGGTTGGTATTGTTTTTTAGTTTTTTGGTGTGTGGACAAATTACCCCGGCAAAATAATCCAAGGGAAACAAAACAGAGGTTTTTTTATATTGAACAATTTATGTGCGAATATTTATTGAAAAGTATATACGTTAGTATGTATGTACCTTACATGTATTTTTTCAGTAAAATTAGTTTAATAAAATAACTCCTTTACCTTTTATTTAAAAACTCAATATTTTTTCAACATTTTTTTTTTGTTATCTATATCAATTTTATAACATGTACTGGTGTTAATAACATATAAAAAAAACTATACCAGAATATAAGCTCATAGTTTCTAGATATATACCATAATGTTTCTAACAGGTATATACAAATAACGTCGTCTAGTCGAAATAAAAAAAATATTAAATTCCATAGAACACTTAATACTTAAAACGTTATCATTTATAAAGATCTAGTTCAAAACCACCTGCACCTCACCAGCCGACTAGCAGAATTATCAACTAGACATCATTAGCTTGCAGACTATCACCACTTAGTATTGAGTTATAACCTTTTAGCCATATCACAAACATAACTACACCAAGTAGCTATCTACTCCGCATTATCTTAATTACTGAAATCTCAAAACATGCTTAAAAGCATTATTACATTTTTTTTTCAAATTTACAACTCCCTGTCACGAAGGAGCTGAGAATCATAAATAAAACGTAAGCCACGTACCCACTTAAATATATTTAATACACAATAAGTCACCTTTAAGAGTTTTAATACTTAAACTAAGACGTTTTTTGTGTAACTGCTTTGAAATAATAATTTATCATGGTAGAGCTTTTTTTGTTCAGGTGGGTTGAAATTTCTGTCACTCTTTGAAAAAACCAGCTCGGGGCGGTGCGGCATTCCTCCCCGGAGCATTTTTAACATTATCGTTTCATGTTGAACATTAAAGACATGCCCCAGTAGAGACTTTATAGCCAAACATCTCTGTCAAAATAACTCAGATTTTCCAAATGTATTGGGCCAGGTATTTCAGAATACGTCCCAAAAAGTAACAACCAACTTTTGTGTCATGTTATAAAATAATGGAGATAAAACAAAGAGCGATACATAACATTATAGCATGATGCTTTTTTAAAATGTCTGGACAAAAACTTTTTCTTTGTGCTACTTTTTTGTGATGAAACCACCTTTTTGTTTACAAGAAGAAAGTATATTTACTTAATAAACGTAATAGCATACGTTATAGAAGGGATCGATCAACATAGTAATATTATTACAAAAAATTAACAGAAGCATTTAAACGAGGTCACATATTAACAAACAATGAATTATTATTAAATCGTTTTATCTGCAATAATAATAATACGAATATACCTAACGTCAATAAAAATGGTATCTACATTTTATTGATATATTCGCTTTTTTAGTGTAAAGTAGATACTGAAATTATTGCCAACACTTTTATCATTCGAATTTTCTTTCTTACAGATAAATAGGAAGATATATTATTGATTTTTGTGAAGACCGTCTCACAGGAAGTACGATTTTACCTATACAGGTTTAATGATTGATAATGATTAAGTACATTTTTTCAAATATTGAAAATTGGCAAGAATTTTTAACAATCATATCCTATAAATGAAACAACGTTCTTTTCTTGCCTAGTACTAGTGATTCGTTAGCATAGTTGGTAATGCACCTGCCATGTGCATTTTTTCAATATTTGAAAAAATGTACTTAATCATTATAAATAGGAAGAATTTGAACTCACACAAGGTTATCAAACTAGCAAAGGTTACTCAACTAGATTTGCATAATTGATAATAAAATGCAAACTTCATAAATCTAACAGTGAAAATCAGAAGAGTCAACAATGATTACGGATATAAAACTTAAATCAAATAAACATAGTTAGCACCTATAAATAAATTCAGCATGCATCTCGGTTTGTTTACTAGAACCCGCCTTGCACGGAGTGTCCTCTCAAAACCGCCGCTAGTCTAATGCTTGAATAAACACTTTGATAATCCTGAAGCATAAGCCGAGCACACAAAGCCTTGCGACATTCGTGGGCGGTAGAAAACAGTCGATAATGTTCAGGGGGTAACGCAACCCGACACGACCGCGTGCATGACACGGTGCACGGGGGCGGGGGCGGGGCACCGGGGCGGGGGCGGAGGGCGGAATGTGTGTATGTGGCAAGCGAGCACTTCACGTTATATTAAAATAATGATTAATCGCGAGCATGGCGAGGAAAGTCCGCCATGTTTTAATCAAAGTACTTTTTTCCTGCAAGCAAGGTTTAACGATGCATTTTCATGTGATTATGGTTTATTAACTGATCTCTTATCATTGTATTGAATGATATAAATAACTCAAGTTTAAAAATAAGCACGCTACAATTACAACTTCAATGTTATTCATACAGTCGCGTGGTAACGGAAGATACTCCGCTACACAAATTCGAAACTTCACATTCACAGATTCCAATTAACGATTAAGTTTTTTTTCTCCTCAAAAAAACAATGATATTGTATGAATGTATTCATCGTGAAAATCGTTTCCATTTATACTTTTGGCATTTTGAAGTCCGAAGTACCACGCTTCGATCGGGTTTTCTTTACCTCGGGACTTTGCAAAATAACAACGCCAAATAAATATCTTCTGTCCTGTCAATTAGTCAGAATGGGCTTACTTCCCCTCGCTAAGGCCCTCAAGACAAGATTAGTATCATTTTCAGGGAAGAAAATGTAGGGAGTGGAGTAAATATAAAGACAAGTGTTTATTTTGGCAACGCACTGACGAGAAAGATGTGAAGATATGCCGGGCAAATAAAACGTAGGCCACTTGATGCACGGCTTCAATAATACTAAATAAACAATAATCATACGTAGGAATCACATATTTCTACTTATTTATTTATATTCATTCATTATATATTATTTACTCTACATATAAATACTATAATTTTTTTTATTATATAAATATAAAACCATTAGTTAAAAATGTATAATTTTTTCTGTAAACCGATGTTTTTTTACAACAAAATTAACAAGTATACAAATTAACCATTTTAGGTTTTGAAAACAAATATTGACGAATCGTCTTTGTTTCTGTTCTTTTCTCCACCTATACTAAATACGCTAAATCATCTTCTTTAGCACTACAACACGCGGTAAGTCCTACTCCCTCCGGAAAAATGCACTAGCAACCTCTTATCAACGCCGCTATCGTCCAGTTCTCATCACCCAAAGTACATCTGTCCTCCCTTACATCATCCAGGCATCTTACTTTTGGTCTACCCACCCTTCGGGGCCCTTCCGGGTCGCTGTAAAACACCCTCTTTTCCGTCTCTAGATCGTTCTGTGGTGCAAATGCTCAGCCAGCGTATTCTGCCATTTTTTACTGAAAGTACTCCAACACCCTGGTACAAAGCATATAGCTCAGCATTAGAGCGTGACTGTACGTACCTATACTGAATAGGTTTATATTGATTAAATTTATGTGCAAAAATATTCCGACTAAAATTTTAGCCTTAGTCTGAATAAAGATTTAATTTCTACCAAATCTCCAAATAAAAAAAACCCGTTGAATTCATTAAAAACTGCCCTCGGACATGCGAGAACGTAGACTACTGTGTCGCGGCAAACAAAACATTCGTAATCCGAGCCCAGGCGGAGTTTTTATCTCATTATGATTCTGGTCATATTTAAGTAAGCCCGTTACAATCCCGTACATAAAAACTATTCAAAGGGAAACTTGGCTACAGAGCGACTCTGCCCGCAAGCAAGAAGGTGCCAGTCACGCTGTTCGGAAAAACTGTTGGAAAATTCTGTCGTTATTCAAGACATCACTAATTATCACTGGGTTTTTTTTTATTTAGGTGCCCAAGTCAACCCAGAAAATATAGAATTAATAATTTTTTAAATAATATCTCATTACAATAGTACTCCAAATATTACATTATAATTTTATTCTTGTTTTTTAAAAAAGGTTTGACTTCAATAAACTTTTGCAATAGTAACAAATGCAACATTTTAACAAACTGTATCTTTGCAACACGATCAAGCAAAATTTCTTAAATTTATAGAGTTTTTTATAATTTATTTAATTATTGATTATATTGTTTTTGACAAGCATTCATTTGTAATAGTGTGAAAAAATTATAGTTTTGTGACTACAGATATTATATTTGTTCAAATTTAAATATTTGATCGACGTTTACAATAAAAAGGTTCAAATATTAAGCTAAAAAACCGTATAGATAGAAATATAAATATCAATTATTAATCGTGCTTGTTTAATAACCACGAGAAAATAAAGCATGAACTTAGGTTGTATCGTGAATTATCCATAATGTTATATTTTGTTTTTGTTTTAAACGGATTTGTAATATTTAATACAAATTTTGAAAATGTTTTTCGTGGCTTCATTTGTATTTATTTAAAGTCAGTTAAATAATTTTCCAATGTCAAACCTTGTTTAGTTTTGGCGGTACTGTGTGGTTCTTAGCCTTGTCAGTTTATCTGACAATTTTAGATATAATCAAATGATAATTTTAAATACAAAATTAGATTTACACGTCCTGGACTTCTTAACCGTTTGGGGCACGCTAGCCATTTATTTTTGAAGGACCACTCGAAGCGACGCGACTTCGCGATCTTCCGGTGTTAGTTATAAGCCATGGAAAAGAATTTATTTTTCTGACATGGAGGGGAGAATGGGATGTATTCATCCAATAAAAGCGCCACCGATGACTTAATATCATAACAATCATGTTTTTTTTAGTAATATTATACTTTTGTAAATATTACAGTAGATGCGAATAAAGTGGCGTTATGATATCACAACCACCCTTTCGTTCATTTCGTGATGTTCTCACTTTTTGGAGACGCACGCAAGGCTTGTCGTATTTTTAATTGAACTAGGTTTAATACTAAGTTCTAGTTTTATAAACCTCAGGCAGATAAATGATTGGAATCGATTAAAGTTAATAGCAGCTTGTTATTCTACTTATACTTGACTTGTTAAAAACCTCAGATCTGTCTTTGTGTGAATTTTTCTTATAAGATGTTATTTTTTATTTAAATCTTGAGACAAATTAAAGTGTTTTCAAAATATTAAAAATATATTTATAACCAAAAGCTAAACCTAAAACTTCATAGTTGATAGGCAATTGTGCTGACTACTTTACGAATGTCAAACTTCTGGAAGTTTTTTTTTTTCAAATAATTTAATTTAAATAAAAATAAAACCATATTTGATCCATAGCATTTTTTTTTTCGACTTTGACATGACTTTGGTCTATACACATATATTTTTTTATTTAACGAATTGTTTCACGTAAATATTAATAGAGATAATAAGTATACCATAAATTCTAATCTTCACAAAAAACGTAATAATTCAAAATCAAATTAAAAAAGTTATCCACAGCCGATGATAGTACGATTTAATGTTATAAGAATGATCGAAGGTTGGAGTGTTTGACAAGAAAGATCGATGTGCTCCAAAAATGACCGCAGCCGAGCCAAGAATGACTTCCTGGACGTATCAATCACAAAGGAGTCGTCGTCCTTCGGTGGACTGACTGTGGCCGATAGTGAAATTATGTTGACACACTGTTATCAGTGTTCTTACATCATTCCCATTCTATATTTTCTTTACTTTCAATTTCATCACAATTTTTCGGATCACGGAAAAACCCAAAAATATGATATTTAGGATATTTTTTCTTTTGTGGGAAAACATTTGAGATCTTAAGGATAATTTTAAAAAAGCTAGGGTTATCAATGAGTTTTTTGTATTTCTTTTAACCTTACATTACAAAAGAGTGCATGTATGTTTTAGTTTGTAAATATTATTAATTATTTTTTTAATCTAATATGTACATCAAAAAAATATTGCATTAAATGTTTTTTTTTCTGAAACTATCAAAAGGTGGTAACTAGTTTGCTCTTCTTGATAATATTATGGCTTTGCAGAAGAGCTAAATTCATACATGAATGCTAAATTTAAATGAATTTAATTATAACCAAATTATATTGCTTCATATTTTCTGCTCGGTTCTTTTGTAGCCAGGATACATTAAATTTCCTGCTGCTTTATAATATCGCATAAAACCGCAGTAAAAATAAGCATAACGGCACTGAAAAAATATAATTGTTTGTAGGACTTATTAAGAACGATTCATTCAAAACACTTTTTTGTTTTTTAATTCTAAATAAAAACAAGAATTCAATGATGTTCCTTTAAAAAAAGCAGTCGAGTTTTTAAAAAGGTTTTTTTGAATACACACATTTAATGTAATGCTATTCACGAAATCAAACGACTTCGCCTTCAAAAGAAACCCCAAAACGGTTCCCCTTTTGGCGTTCGACCCGGTCGGTATCAGTGCAGTTGCCACCCCGGGAGCATTTTTAATCCATCACTTCCCAGGAGCGACTGGCCGAGATCAGCCCGTCTCCCGACTGGGGGTAGGGACTCCAGCCAAAGCTTTCAGGATCTGATAGAGTTAAGAGGGACACACTCCGTCGCGTATATACGTACAGCCATCTGCATACGGTGGGGAAGTGGAGATGTATGGGGATCGCGAAGGGGTGTGCTTTGTTCAAAGCCGCGCACCTTAATTTCTAACATTGTATACTAGCTTACTACAGCTTTAGCATGCTTTATTTTGTAAGTAGTTTAATTATTTTATTTTTTAATACTATTTTAAAAATAAAAAATTTGTAGTTTATCTATGTATATTCAGTGTAATTTGATCCACATATTACAATTTTAGAAGTTAATCTCGAGAATATGTATGGGATTGATTCATGCTTTTAGAATTTTATAATACATCTGTGCAATTATATTTAAAGCCATTGTTTCAAAAATAAAATATTTTTGCTTCAATATTTCAGATGATTTGATCCGACTTGAATGTAGTAAATCTAGAAATCGAAAACAGTATATCAAAAATGACTCTGCATACCACCCAGGGACCATCTTCATACGCCATGCGTAAGTTTAGAGCCCATAAAATTTGAATTGTCATTTTTTTTACCGATAGACTGTAACATTTTTGCAGTCTTTTACTATAAGATAAACACCATTTTTATTTATTTTGGAATCTTAGAATTCGTGCAAATAAACATTTTTTCTAAAAATAAAATGTTGCTTATAAGTTCAGCGACAACTTTATTTGTAAGTTTTATAATTTATCACACTTTTATCCAATATTTTTTCTTATTGTTACTAAACAATCATTACTAAATATCATATTTACACATACTTTTTTAAGTATACATGTATTAATTTTGTATTTTTTTTTAGTTGATAAAATGTAGCAATAATTATTATATGAGATATACTCTGTTGTATGCACGGGGCGCCACGCGAGGTGGGGACAACCTTGGTGGATAAATAGTGGGGGTATCTGCTCGTCAGGAGATTTTTGTAATGGCAGCATCCAAATTACACATTGAAAAAACAAAATTTAAGTTTCGTTGAAAAATGAGTGTGTAACTGTTATTTTATATCATCCATACTTCCCTGCTTACCTAATACCTCCCTGCCTAACCCTGTAGTACTAAAACATGCACACAATATTGCAGCCTTTTTTTGTAATTTTCAGCTAATGTAACCAAACTTTTCCCATCCCTAGCAGGAGTTGAACTAGAATTCAATAGATGGAGTAAGTTCGGAAAGTAAATACATCATGTGTCACAGGCGAATCTCATATAAGGCCCGCCGGTCGGCACCGCAAGTCTCTCCCCTCCCGGGGCCGCGGCGCAGGTGATCGCGGGCGAAACGCCGGCGCAGAAGCCTCCGCGCTTCCCGGGTGTCTCGGTCGTTTGTTACGAGAGGTTTAAGGCTCATTATGTGACTATGTTATTAGTTTGGGGTTGATAAATAGTTTAATGATTTCCTGCCCTCTGGCGAGGCTCTGCGTTCTTAATATTAAAATGCTTTATTAATTGCTTGGGAAATAAACAAAGGCTGAACTGGAGAGAAATTGATATTTAGTAATTCAGGCAATCTGAAATTCTGGTATTGTACTAATGATTTATTCAAATCTACCCTTGTTTATATTTACAATTGTGTGTTATTACTGAGCATATGTTATTTAACTATAATAACAAGAGTTACTATGAAAATATTAACTACTCGTGACGATATTAATTTTTCTTTTCTCTCAAACAAAATTCATAGAAATATCTATAACGCTTGTAGCTGTGATCACAACTTAAATAATATATTAAATTAAAAAATTACTGAATAAATTATTTTAATAGACGACAGCAAATACTCTTCAAATACAACACTATAAACTTTTTATGTAATTTAAAGTATTACTCAACCAATCAGAATCTGAGCTCTCTGAAACTTAAAATCAACTATTTTGTTTTATATATGAGCATATGTTTATTACAAATTGAGCTTTAAAAAAATTCTTTCGGGAACGAAAATTTTGAAAACTTTGTGGGAGATATTTCCGAGCTAGAGAAGCTCCGATAAATATAAATTTATTCACAATAATAATTCAAGAGCCCCAAAGAGCGCACAAGCTTGAGTAGTTCCGCGGCCCTCATCGCGGAGTCGCGGATACTCCGCCACCATCTCTGAATCGACAGAGAAAAGTACTCTCTGCAAATGCAATACTCGCCATTCGTGGACGAAGTTTCAAAAGTTTCCTTCAGTGGGTCGATTTGTGGAACAAATAGAATAATTTATTATTATTAAACTCTCGCCTGCTTTACGGTTATTCTGTATTTGAATTTTCTCGAGTTTCTAGGGAATACTTTTATTGGTTAGTTAATATTTATCAGAATAAAAAGTAACTATTTTCATTAATAAATATACATTTAATGCTATACAAATGAGTATTCACCAGTACTTAAAGATTCTAAAAATCATAAAACTTAAGAGCTTACATTGGTATTTATAACTATAACGAAATTAATAGTAATTTATTTTTTTTATAATCGTCTTCATAGTAGCACTTATTATAGCTTCACTGAGAAATAAGAAAGCATTATCTAAAAATGATTTAATCTTTTAATTACAAGTTTTAAGTCATTTTTAAGTCCCTGCGTACTTTTCTTTTTTTTTTGTTATTTTACAAAAAAATATAAGTTTAACTGCGTCTGGCTTTCCCTTAAACACTTAGAATTTTTAAAGCATTTTTATGCTTAAAAAATAGTCTCATCTTTTATATAAGATTACTCGCATTTAAATAGTATTCATTGCCATTACAACACAGTACTTTATTATTTAATACAACATTCAATAATGCAAAATCCATACAAGCCAGCCGAGCAAGCTCCAGATCAGAGCCAAAGCCGCAACACTAATCCCCCATTAACTTCGCTGGCCGCAGGTAATCATATCCAGCATTAGCGATGGGACCTCCGCAATCTGAGGGGATCAACCATCAACCCTCGGCCCCTCCCCGCGGGCTTCCTACCCCGGCCTGATGGCAGACTTAAAGGATGAAGATGAAGCCGATGAGAGAACTAACCTTCAATTCTGGGTCACACTACCATTAATTTTTATTGAAATATTTTACTTTAATTTTGTTCTTATCAAATATAATATTTCATTATGGAGAGATATATCAAAGAAACCTGCGAAAAAAACAATAGTGTATTATTGTACAATACTCTCCAAGAGGTTTACATTTATAATATATTATTTTTTATTCTTGAAAAGTAGTTTATCTGAGTTCCTGTTGAACAAATCAAAAAACTGTCTTAAGTATTTTTGACATTTATGATTAATACAAAGTTTAAAATAATATTTTATAAATAGCTTTTATGTATTTTATTAGTTTCAGTCAATGTTTATTTTTTGTACAAATGCTTATACAACAATATATTTTTCAGATTTGAAAAAGTGCTACAATTTATTTTTAAAGATTTTTAGTAATACAAATAATTTTAAATATTATCGTCACCAATTGAAACTGATATAACTAATATTTTATTCACTAGGTAATGTTATTTTTAAAAATATATAACATATTTATTATTATAAGTTTTTATTTCTAGGTTTCTGCGCACACCAGAGAATTAACGCTAGAGTCCACCGTGGTGAGAGCTCCAATCCAAAATGCTAAACACAGCCATTACCCTGAGCACATTGTCTGCATGGAAATGCAGCGGGTAATGATCTCGGAACTTCATCATTCGCAAGTATTTGTAGGAGACCACCGCCAATTAGGGAGCTGCTTGGGCGGAGCTGCACTTAAGCCGAGTGAGATTCCAAGGTTTAATTTCCTCGGAGCGTCGGCTTATATTACGATATCTTCCAAAGTTTCCACATAACATCGGCCGACCCCGCGGTCGTCTCTCCTCTGCTCGGCAAGGAGCTGTCGATGGAGTAGGATTAGCACGTACTAAGATCGAGTGATCTTTCAATTGCACTTACAACAGAGAACTTGTGAATTTCATTGAATAATCTTTAAGTACCAATAACTAACTGTTTTCAATCAAAACGGTACAGATAATGCTTATTATTGACAAAAAATTGTTAAGGCCCATATTAATATATTATGAAAATTCTCTTTCTGACCACATCACGAAAATCTATTTTTTTGCTGTTGAAAACTACTAAATTTAAGCTTTGAAAAATGTTTTACTTAGATATGAGCTCCAAGCATGTAGTTAAATACTCTCAATAAAATTTAAAAAAAAAACAATGAACAGTTGTGAAAACTTAACTATAATATAATAAATCAATTTTAAAGAATTTAAGTTACAATAAATATTTTTTGATCTAGATTTTTATGATATAATATTTATATAGATAAAAAAAGTCAAGTTGATTTAAAAATACTTTGACACAGTTTTTAAATCAATCTTCAAATACAAAAGTATGATATTTAACTGAAGGTTTTGTGTTTTAAAATAATACATCACAAAAGAATTGCCAATTATCTGTTTAATAGAAACACATGACATAGATGAATAAAATGTATACATCAAGATCATATTATTTCAAAAGTCGATTGAAAATCTATTTTATATATTTGTAAAATAAATTTAAGAAACTACGCTAAAAAACAAATAAAAATTTATTTTCAATTGAAAGCACTATTATGATAATTTCTAAATAAGTTATTGATCAGTTTTTAGTACATTATAAACAATAGTTATATTTATGTTGATTAGTTGCATGCATGCACAAGGCTTGCAATAATATTCGTTTAACTGAGCTTATAATACACAAGAATCTGATTGAATTTTAAATTTATTTTAATAGAATATAACAGGAATGATTTATTTGTTTATTAATCTCGCATAATTAGCAAAAGTGGGTGCGTGTATGAAGAATAATTCAATGTAGCATGAACAGCAGAATGAAAAAAAACGTTTTTATTTTATGCAAAATATTAAATTCTGCCTTAAAAATAGTGAAATAAATATTTTTTTTTTATACCATCCACTGAATACCAAAACTAAATATTAATTTCCGCTGTTAATATCTCAATATTAACAGTGCGAAAATTACAATAATTAACAATTATATAAAATAAAAATACGCAAAAGCTTCGAACATACTTCATTTGTTTTTATATTGAAAAGAAATAAGATTTAATAAATTCCGTCTCTTTAAATTAATTCAGTTAACGACGTGACATAAACTATTAAAATAAATTACAAAGCATCCTATTTTCAAAATAAAAAGTTAAATAATCTGTGTAAGTAATGATGGCTTCGTTTGCATAATGTGATCAAATTTTTTCTGTGGATATTTTAGTTCCATCAGTGCCACTTTTTCTTATCCCACACTCCTCAGAAATAATTTTCTTTTGTCTTAAAAGCTTTTATGCTGTCGTCTGGCTGAGTGCCATATTTTCTCAACACCACAAGTGCAACCATGTTTTTGGCAACATTTCGGTTATTTTTATTTCAACTTTTATATTTTAAAGCAACTTACGAGCTCTAAGTACCATTCTGTGTGTATATATTAGGATATCTGAGTTTCAGCTCAAGAAACTTCCAAAAGAAAAAATACTTTTATATTATATCTATAAATTAATAATACTAACAAATCCTTAATCCTATTTTAAACCTAGTAGAGTTTAAAAAAACTAAATTTATCGATAATCTGTAATTAATGCATATTAATCGACATTTAATAAAAAAATACGAATTTACATTAACAACGTGAAAACTGCTCTTCCATGAAGACCCCCGTCACCCTGAAAATGAAAAGCTTATTGTTTTCTGTCATATTTCCACCGAATCTCTTATATTTTAACTTACATTAGTTGTATTATTCAATGATCTGATAAAAGTATATTTCATTACGTTATAAATTATTAAAAGATTTTCCATATCTATATATTATCCGGACTTTTTTGAGTTATTACACAGTGGCGAGCTGTTATTTTTATCCTCACACTTTAGGCCACGTTCAATATGAGCCACACGCATCGGTGGCCATACGTTTAGAAAGAAAAAAACAATAGATTTTCACGATACAATAACCTATCAAACTCACAAATAACAAAATAGAGATATCAATATCAAGAGCACTCATAAAAATTGCTAGGCTATTTTGGTATGATTTTTTCCTTCTACCAAAAAAAAAAGTTGTGCCCATTTCATTTCTTGAAAACTACTACATACTACATAAAAAAGACTCATTTCATTTCACGATAAATATTTTTTCTTAATCCTACAAAATATTATGCTTTGTTTAATAATCGGCAGTGAATTTCCTTTTTATAATTTCATTTCTTTGGGTTTGATCAAAATGCATTAAATATTACTTTCACAATTTGCTGGGCAATTTCATAGAAACCGCCGCGCCCCAGACTTTTCCACCGACGAGTCGTTCATCTCAGGCAGCCGCGAGCCATTCATGACACGCCACCGTCAAAGGAAAGCACTTTCCAATAATGAAAAAAATGAAAAACCAATGACTGACAGCGAGCAAACAACGCTGCATTTCCCGAGCCACGGATCCGGCCGATTGTTCCCCGGAGCTCCCGTATGAAGCCTCTAATGGAAGATCAGATCGGCTGACACTTTTCCATTAGCGCGGCTCCCGGCTGATCCATCATCAGGACGGAGCGGATACATTGTTTGTTGACAGCATTGAACACCGGGAAAATGTGGCTTCGATTAGAAAACGCTACGCTTTTAATGGGTTGAGTGATTAAAAAAGACTTTTGATATTTCTTGCAGTGACGTGTTATCTGTGTATAATGTTACACGCCGCGCCGCAAACACCTGGTAGAAGAATAAAAATTCTGATAAAAAAATGTGTGGTTTATCAATAAGAGAAAACAAATTTTAATGTCATTTTATAAAACAGAGATAGAATATTTATAAAATAATAAATAAGAACTCTGTATACTGCGTATTGGTAGTGTAATTTTAAGCACGCTTGGATTCTAAAATAAATACTTCAACTTCAAACTAATGTCAAACTTTGTTATGTGAATGTGGTTAATTTTAACCATAACCAGAGGTAAAAGCTAGCACGCTTAGAAAAGGTACACTCTTTGGGTCCAAATAAACATGTTAATAATATTAAATCAACAATATTGAATGTTCACGTTTGCTCGAAAAGAAAATTGTTAATATAAAAACAGTACTCCTTTTATCATCATAGTAAATTTGTAATAAATACCAATAACACTGGTTTACCCCCGATTATTTCACCGCACTCTGTCTCAATTTTTGTCATAATCTTCTGCCGATTTCTGCTAATAAACAACCTCCTGGTCTGTCTCTAAATTATGGGTTACTATTACAGTATTATTTGGTACTATTTATTTTTATCTTGTGTGAAAGTTTAATCTTCATCCGGTCTATTTAATATTATATACAATGAATATTCATCTACTCGTGCTGCTTGTATATACGTATATCTACAACGTCTATATTAGTATGCATATGAAACAAAATATTGTTTTAAAAATTGAAATTAAACAAATAAGTATCGTATTATCTACTGAATTCTCACTGTCATTTTATGAATAACGTGGTAGGTTAAGATGACTTTCAGGTACCTCCTCCTATCAGCTGGCAGCTTACACGTGGATGTCATGAGCACACCGCACATGCGACACGTTTGCGGCACCACCCGGGTGTATTCTGTCATCGTACATCACCACCTTACTTACTTCTTAGTATAATGACTTTTACTCACCCCCACATTACGTACATACATTTTCCTTCATTTCTCGGCCAAGTCTTTCAGGGAAAATAAAAAAAAACATTTGCATAATTCAACGCTACAAAATGTTTGTATTTACGTTCTGCTCTCGTCGAGTTTTATTCAGAAACATCAATTAGATCAAAAATGTCAAACGCCAAAATACTCAAATATTTACACTTCGTGAAAATCAAACAGTAAACGGGCGAACAATATTTTGTGTTCCTACGGCTATTAAGATTGCGTTTCTCGGGTATCCGAGTTCTTCTTGTTCTCTAATTTCGCTTTCCGCGTTGCCTATTATATAATCTACTCGGTGAAAATCTTAATCAATTAAATATTCAGCTCGGAAGGTTCACAGGGAGGAGTTTCCGGAAATTCAAATCCTCAATTATTAAGAACATCCTTTATTAAGTAATACATCACCGTAGGAGCATTTTATATGAAATACCCTCCCATAAATCAGCGTTCTCTCGTCTCGTTTTTCATTTATGTATATATTACACCCCTAAATCTCCAAGGGTATCTAATATTACTTTTATTCATAACTACTGAAGGTCTCGAGCCTCAGCCCAGGTAGGTTTTGTGACTCGTAGTTTCTTTCGGTTGCAGTTGCTATCTTTAACAGCAGTGTTATGACGACCAGCTTAGGTTAAATTTCTCTCAAGTTTTCGCAGTTTTCTTCTTATCTGTGCTCTTTAGGCAGCAGTTTGTATTTAGTAGTATCTTAAAAACTTTTTGAACATATATGAGCGCTTACTGAGTTAGGTTTCTAGCCATATGTTGATAAGCCTGGTTGTTAGTTTAAAACCTGACCGAGATCGAGATAGATTATTTTGGAGAGGTTCCCGTGCGATCAAATCAGAACTAACCTAACTATTTTACAATATATTACGGTGAGGTTTATATAAATAACCTAAGCATTAAAATCATAAAAATTATATAATTTTTTTTGTTTAATTATTTTAATTTAATTAAAAAGAATTAAGCTAATGGCATTTCAATCTTTTAAAATTCATTCATTGACAAATACAGCCATTTGTTTTAACAAGAAAATTATGCAAAGCGTTTTGTGTGTCCCAATTTTTTTAATGAGTTTTTCTCTTCTCTTTCCGAAGTCATTTAAGACCGTTCAAGTCGACATCCAAAACGTGACTTGCCAGAATAATTTGGTGGAGCCTAGGAAAAGAGAGGCACAGCTCAAATATATTTTAAAATGCTAGTTTCCCATTAAAACATTCACCATTAGATGCAGGTTCCTCTCCATACGTTTTCTATTCATATGTTTATTTGTTACTTTACGCCATGTCACACCAACAACGGAATTCATACTGTAATCCGTAAAACGTTTTATTTGTCTTCTCGGTTTTCCAACCACCACCTGAGGATTTCTACTTAATTTTTAAAAATTATTTACATTTATGAATGGTTAGTCTATTTCAAACAACTTTATTATTTGTTAATCTTTTGTACCGACCTGAAATTCTTATTTTTTTTATCTTCAAAATACACATGAACTTAACACACATGACATTGTATGCGACTAACATGTGTGTTAAAGTGAATTAACTTAATTTGCCACATCCTATAATTTTATAAAAATAAATACATAAAGACATTTGTTTACAGCTATTCTTCGGTGTTTATCATTGTGAGTTCCCGGCTTGCACGTCGTACTCCGGAGATTCCAAAATTATTGACGCTTAGTATTCATTCTTCTTCGTTAAGTATTACCGCCAACTTACGGCACTTGAAATTCTCGACGCTTCTTTAAATATGTATTGGCTCCGGTAATTAAATTAGGGGTTATAATTTAACTCGCCCGAAGTCGGGTGAGCACACAGCCTGCGAGGCCCCGTCCGACTGCGGGGGTGGAGATAGCAGCCGGCCGGAGCAACCCCCGCCTGGCTCTAAATAATGCACCACGCACCCGCCATCGGCCCCGCCCGGATCCACTACGTTACGACTCTGCCGACACCCTTGCGAGAGGTGAGACTATCTTTGGAACTAGAGATGCTACAGAAATATACTTTTAAATAATTTTATTATTACATAAAATCAATATTTACGCGGATGTTATTAATTTTTTTATAATTTCTCTTATATGGTTTTTGTATCTTGAGTACATACTGTATTCTCTAAAACTATATTACATAACCAGGGATCATACTAAAGTTGATAGTTAAATAATCGACAGTTATGTAAGCGATAAAAGCTTATTTTCCATAGTTAATATCAACACTATATTTTATTTATATCATAATTTGCAAAGCGTATTTTTCGGATCGAATATGCAATGAAAAATATGATAATTTTTTACAAAAGATAAATTTGTTTTATTTTATGATCCATACATTATCCATACATATTCAGTCGATTTTTTCCTTTTATTTTCAATAAAAATTGTTGACTATTTATTTGAATGTTCAAAATCGAGAGTTTTATCATAAGATTATCTCGAGTCAATAATACTTTCAATTAACAACTTATTCTGCTTGGTACGTTTAATTATTATCAAAGAATCAATGTGGCTCACTATAGATTTTTACTGCATGCCGACGTGCACGAATGAAGTAAGTAAAAGCTTTGTTCGTGGTTTACAAAATTAACCTTATAGTTTATTTTATTTTAATTAATTTTATTTTAATTAGTTTTTCTAACATTGATTAATGTAACTTATTTTAGATTGTGCTAAAATAGGCTTTTGTGTAGCTTATCTTCTCTAAACGAGGTTGAAAGTTTTTCTCCTAAAACGGAACAAGCAACTTGCTATCATAAGTAATTTCACTAATTTCCACTCAACGTGAGGCACCTACAGAGCTGCTGCTAAAAAAAACTTAAGAGCTTTTTTGGCCCTCTTAAAGTTTACACTTCTCACTTTTTTTAATTAACAAAATAACACTTTGCGGCCGTGTAGGTCATTAGTGCCGCTCTGCGAGCCCAGTTTTTAAATATTCCCTCGGACCCTCCGAGTTTGCGCTGAAATTTCAATGAAAAGTCTCATTTTAAAAAAGCTGACAGTCGAACGTTAACACACTTTCGAAGAGTTACACAAATTAGACACAATCGGCCACTCCGTACCGATAATCGTGCGTTTAATCGCTCCGGAGAGCGGCCCAGACACCCTTATCTTTACTGCGAGGTTTCTTTTTAATCTACTTTACCCGTACGCTTTACGAGCCATTAAACTCGGGATTATAAAAAGATAAACTTTCGATAAAACCCTGGCGTTTCAAGGTTCTATGTACATATTTCTTTCTCGGTGGCAACGGCACCTCCGAAAGTTCTCGGTACTTGCGAGCGCCACGAGCAGAAATACTCAATCCTCAGCGCTCAACTGCACTTCATCAAACAAACCTGGCTGAAAAGTTTTCGCTCGCGAGATTATAAAGAAGTCAAGAAATCAAGCGATGTTGCTGCTTTGGAGACTTTTCGCTGCGCGAGTTTTCCTGCAGGCATTTAGTCGAACGACTGAATTCAATTTATAGAATGTACTGAGTCGTTCGATGCAAAGGACCGACGAGTGGAACTTCGCAACTCCTCGCAACAGCCCTCTCAAGTATCCAACTGGACTGGAAAGAATCACAATAAATACCAAGCTAGAACTGATATCTTATACGAACTAATATTAAATAATATAACGGTGCAGATTTGGCGCTTAAAATAAATATTTAATGTAAATCTACAATTATTACACTTTTAACAACTCAAACGGACAACTACTGTCCGTGCCTCATTAATTAGAGCGATAAAACGGCTCTGAAATATTCATTCTGGCCGGCAATCATTTCAAACTCATTTAGATGAGTTAATTACTTTTAATGGCGGGTCGCCTTGCCCGCCAAACTTTGTGTTTTCACAAATTGGGTAAGTTGGACCGCGGGGGCGGGGGTGGCGGGGCTTCCTCCGCCCGCCCCCGCCCCGCCCCGCCCCGCCGATAGCATCTGAGGGTGGAGGGTGGAGGGTGGAGGGTGGAGGGCCGAGGATCGAGGGTGACCCTCCCGTCTTGCCCTGCCTCTGGAAACTTACCGCGGCCGACCGTCCTCCCGGCCTCACACATTTCCGATACAGTATCAAGGTGCGCTAAGTACCTAATATCCTGTTTCACTGATACTCTGTACTGCTCAAAATAGCGAAAACTTTTTGGTACATACTATACTTAATATTAGTGTTATTATATTTTGGACCTAGACTTTAATATTAAAGTTACAATAAAACGTATATTTAAAAGAAAATAAATGAAGAAGTATTAGTAATAATAAAATAAAACCAAATGGTTTTGGAGACCACGTTAATTTATCTCAAGACTACTCTTAAAGACTACTCAAATTAACGTAGTCTCCAAAACCATTTGGTTTTATTTTATTATAATAAAGTAGAGTATTACAAAATAAATACCAGTTCTATTAAGTATTAGTATGATTAATAAAACTTCATCTAGTATCCCAAAACAATTATTTACGATATTACTTAATGTTTTGTGTCAAACACAAATAAATAAATATAATACAACTAACAGCTTTGGAAGGGATCTGAAAATGAATTTATTAATAATAATAACTAACATAAAAATAGTATCTGCTGCATACAATTTTGAGTCATCGTATTCAAGAACCACTTTGAATTTTGTTAGTAATGTTATTATTTTTTCAATTTTTTGAAAAATCGAAGTGTAAACCTGAATAAAAACGTTTAGAACATGCTAAAAATATTTCTTAAACTTTTATACTGCCTTTATAATATTTAATACTTCTCAAACAATATCACACTAGAGCGTAATATTGTTTTAAATGTTTGCTTGTAAGATTACTCCCGATTAAATATTTAAATATTCTCTTACCGTTTGCTCCCAAGTGGGTTCAAAACGATTGTTACTAATAATGATTAAAAATCTCATTAAGCGACATCCTTAACAGTACCCACGGCATTACTCGAGAATCTTGTTTCGGCGTTTGCTTGTAAGATTACATCCCGCTAAATATTTAAATGTCTCATTGCCGCTCGCTCCCAAGTGGGCTCGAAATGATTGTTACTACTCGCGTCCAATCTCGCAGTAAAACTCTTCATTTTACCTCGCTATCAACTTCCCTGCTTACTTTCCCCCACAGGACATTATTCAGGAGCGTCCTCATCCGCGAGTCAACTTCACCCCGAAGATTCTGAAACGGAATATCGTCACGGGCTAATCATATTTGCAAACCAAAATATTGCCCCGGATATCGTTAGCATGTTGATAATGTTATTTCGAGAACTGTAAGGCGAGAATTATTATTATGTATATATTGAAGATATTCTTTTGTATTTTAAAAAATAGCACCTAAGATAAATGAGATAAATTATAGATAGACTGATGGCATGCTAGCCAACTTGTTATTTAATTAAAGCACATGTTATTTGATTTGTTGAACAATTTAAGCACGAATTCTTATTTTTTTTACACTTCGAAATTTCAAAAAGGACAAATATTAATATTCATTTCAATAATAAAAATTACATTTATTTAAAATCAGTTTATTGTTAAGTTACGAAAGATGATAAATAAAATTTATTCAATAAATTTCATCAAATCGTAAAAATTTGAGAGCTGTGGAAAAATTTCAGATTCCACATGTCTCTAATACCATTTATAAAATTTTAAATCCTGAAACTCATCTGTCGGTTGAAATCCATGCATGTATTTTCAGTAAATAAATGTGACAAGTTCGTAATTTTAAAATGAAACATTCCATTACTGAAACATATCTCGTTAACTTCAAAATCCCAGCTCTCCATATTCCCAAGTATTATTTGATAAAGCAAAGCTTAACTGAGTTATAAATGTTTGTTTTTTTACTTTTAATTCCTTTGAAAAATATTTTGGACCATTTGAATAAACAACTTTTATCGCTAGCAGATGAAAAATGAGCATATTAATATGTCCTGCTATGTATAAACTGGAGATCGCCTCTTTTAATAAATGGAAAATAATTTTTAAAACATTTATAAGCGAAACTTCTGATTTTATATTTTTTGTGTTTTACGTGTGTTTTTATTTACACGGTTTATTTATACAAAACAACGCAAAAAAATGTGATGAACATTATGATTGTCAGATAAATTTTAAAACGTATTATATAATACACACATGATGCTTTTATGTTCATAAAGTGTTCAAAAAAAATTTGTTGATACAGTACAAATGCAAATTAATATTTTATTTTTGGTATGGGTTTTAGGATTTGAACGTTTGTGCGATAATTATAATTTGTTGATTTTTATTAGTAATAGACGGCATCCTGTCAGACAATGAAGCGCACCAGTACAAGTACCTCGTCCAGTCAAATCTCAATTAGAAGACGTGCGGCTGGTGTCACATCCTCACCGCATCACAGCGACCACTGCTGTTAATGAGAACCGAGTGTGCGAATCGAGGATCAGCAGACCACATGCACGGCGCACAGGACAAAGCGGACTTTAACTTTGACCATCAGTGCGGTGCGATTACCAACATTATGCCGACCGCCTATTCATCCAAACAGAACACGCGATAAACGAGTTCATATCGCCTTCGGACCTAAAACACATTCCGCATCAATCAGCACAAGACGACAACATTAGACGATAAGGTCACAACATTAACAAAACCCTGCAGCCAAAACGATGCAACAATTGCTGAGTGACGATAACCGCAGCGAACCCCCAGGCTACAAAACCTATTATATAAGGACCGCATATTTAGTTAAGAATTCAATGTTAGTTTGACTTTTGTGTTGTTAAGAACTTGTATTAAAATTATTCTTAAATAAAAACCATTTTTTTTTTTAGTTTTTCCGGAAACGATATTTAATTCGCGTTTTCCAAGTATATTTGCCAACAATGAGTTTTGATTTCTACACTAATTTAAACGAGTCCATAAGTCATTCTGTACCCTGAGCGTGTGTAAAGGATTGGTAATGGAGGAGTAGACTTGGAATGATTGTGAAGGGTTATGCTCAGGAAGTACCTTGTCGGGGTGGGGGGAGCTTCTGTTTTTGTTTCTGTAGCCTGCTGCAGAAGGAGTAACAGATCTAAACGGCAGAGCTTTGTAAGGAAAGAATATATAATAATGTTATTGGGCAGCAGCAATACAAAGATTTTTCTTTCCTATATAAAACTGCAGTGAAGAAGGACCCGGGAATCCACTACACCAGTGGTCCCCAACCCTATGCCCGCGGACACCATGGCGCTCGCCAACCGTTTCACGTGTGCCCGCCACTGTACGACCACGATAAAAAAATTATTTAAGTTAACAATAAAACGTTATGAAAAAAATATATATTTAGTAATTAAACAGAGAAATATAAGCAAAAATAGTTATATCATTATAATTTTCAAAATAATTATTCTTTCCAGAAAATCATGTATAAACTTATTGAAATAGCATCTGGTATCTAGCATCTAGCAGATGTAGTTTGGTTTGTCTTCGTCTCTGTAAAAACGCCCTCTAATAATGCGTTCACGATATTGTTCAGAATAAATATAAATCTGCTATTAATGCTATTATTTACTACTTATTATTTTTTTACATAAAAATATAAACAATTTTTTTTATATTTTTGTAATGAATTATTTTTTATCCAACTATATATATATATATATATATATATATATATATATATATATTTAAAAAAAAATAAATGGTGCCCGCCGCCCGACCGTCATTTTAGAATGTGCTCTTAGGTGCAAAAAGCTTGGGGACCCCTGCATTACACAATATTCCCCTTAGAAAACCATGAACATGAGTATAAGCTCAGTGAAATGGTCGCCAACCTCTTCTGAGGAAAGACACTTGATGAAGATTAGAAAATCAAATACTTCAATGGCTTCTTAAATGAAACGTCAGCAATAGGTTATCTTTGTTACATACTGGGATTCTTGCTTCAAAGTATACTATCGCAAGTACAATACAGCATTGCAACATATGTACATACGTAAAGTTCCGGCGTGTTTTAGTAGATAATTAGGTAACTATTCACCAAACAAGGACGTAATAAAATAAAAGTTTAGCTTAACGAGATAGAGCAATCCCTAATTACACAGCAGCCCAAACTACGCGACGGAAAAACGGGGGTTTACTCCCTCGAGTCGTGGCGAGCGCCAGGACGCCGCGGGCATTCCGGCTCGGTGCGGCGCCGTGTTTGCGGCCGGCCCTGCCCCGCGCCGGCAAACATTTACTTTCGACACCTGTCTAATTAAGTTACCTGCGCACCTCGCAGGTAGGGGGAGGGGGGGAGACGCGGAGACTCGCCCGCCGCCGTGCCCCGCGCGGCCCGGCAAGGCGCGCAGCCACGCGACCAAATCACGAAGGGACGCGCCGCAGTCGGGACGAATCGATTTCTCTCCCTAATGTATTTTTTGTGGAAAAACTTGCCTGCTAAATAAATAAACATCCGTGGCGTGCGGCAACATCGGAGAAATAATCGTTAATAAATATTGTTATTATGTTTCAGGGATTCAAAATATTTACTCTGCTATGGTAGAACTTTTAATAAATACATTCACGTATCTACACGAACAGTATACTTATATAAGTTCGTAGAAAAAAATAAAACAATGTACGAAAAATAATTTTTTTGCCTTTATGTATATTTTCTATTTTAAGAAAATACACAATCATTGTAAAATAATTTTGTACGTTTTTTTGTATTTCAATATAAGATTCAGCAAAGTAATAAAGCATTATTAGATTTGTCTATTTATATTACGAGGAAACCTTTTCTAATTCAAAAAATTATCGTTTTGAAAGTTGTGATGAAAAATAAAATCGTACAAAATAATTTATTACGTACGTCTGAAAGTATCGACTTACCATATTTAACACGGTGAGTTAACACCTGTAAGAAAGTGATGCATCATTATTTACGAAGACTGTCAATCACAATATTTTCCTTTGTGCGGTTTTTCAGATGCATCAATCAAACTCGTCCTGGCGCTGGAAAGGCTCAACTTCGGCAAAGAAGTTCCTGACAGCAATCCAAAGAGTGCCGACAGGAGTTGAGTGAAAACTACAAAAGAAATTCGACCCGGCAAAGAGTTTGATAAAAGGATACTATTTTTGTACGTATGCCGACAATGCAAACGGAGCGTCGGCGCGCGGTAGGAGTGTGCCTACCCGCGCTGCCTGCCGTCCGCGTCTGCTTCAGACCACTCTGCAATATCTCATCAAGTCAGGCGCTCTCGTCTCCGGGGGCCCTACAGCAGCAGCTCGGCTGGAGTCTCTTCTTAATTACATCTTCCTCGGCCTGTGGGGCCCAGATACCCCCTCCCCGGCCCTCCCCGCGCGCCGCAGTAACTCGGCTCTAAGATGACACCCGCGCACAAACTTGCGATAAAATGTCGCTCCATAAATCACCCGGAATGGCAGCGAAAACTGCAGCAACACAAAAAAACGACGCCCATAATCCTACAAACATATTTTCATGTAATCATCTCTCGAAGTGACTAGCTTCGTTGAGGTTAATTTTTAATTAAGCGGCCACTTTTTTTTGTGGAATAAAAGCTTTTCTCTGTTAAAAAAGTATTAGTGTCTGACGAGACGATATTCGTTAACAATAATTACTAAAATTACGATTGGGGTTTAATGAAGGGGTCTAAAGAAGTCAAAACTCAAAACATGCAAATCTATTAATTTATTATTAACATTTACATGATAATTAATTGCTATCGAGTATTTGTGCGTCTTCTCTTTTCCGTCAGAGCTTTTTGACTTCCAAGACTCCAGACCGTCTTAGGGGGTCGGGTCATAATTTTGATAAAAAATCATCGAAACTCTAATGTTGTTTTATTTTATAATTTTTTACCATGGTGACTGTATGTAATGGGACGAGAATGCAGCAGTGGCGTGCGGTGAGTTCAAAACCGAGGCAAGCAGTTTTATTCGCCGAATATATTATAAATGAATCCAATAGATTACGCAAATCACTAATTATTCAATATTCATCACGTAAAATATCTCCACGGGTGTAATGTATTTAGTTTTATAGCACAAAAACGCTGAATTTAGGTGCGAGTGCTTCTGGTCCCCTGAGGCGTGGGTTCAAATCCCGCTACTGACAATTTATTATCATTAATGAGAAAAACTCCATATACTATCAAATACATTTTTTCTAACGATTACTTTTTTATAAAATTATGCGCTTATGGGTAACTTCTGCTTTCGCAACGTTTTTACCGCAACATCTTAATAATAGGCGTGTAACATTTTTTTGTAAAATCGTTGACTTAAATAGCTCCGGCGAACTGCGTTGTGTTTCTTCTTCAGATAAGAAATTTTTACAAATATGAATAAAAAATTGCCTTCGACAGCCATTTGTGCGCCATTTGACGGCAGCGACATCTAGTGTCACAATTATGAAGCTACGTGCAGAAAAGCAAGCAACTCGACATCAAGCACTGCTGAACAAGCGAGCTGAGCAGGCAGACCCGGTGCGCTGTCCACTGCATGTGGCCAGACGAGCACGCACCCACCCCATTAACACCTGTGATAATTTCCAAGCGTAATTTAATACCACTCAGCTATATCATGAATTCAATAAATTAATAAATTAAAAAAGCCATGTAAATTTTTGATTTCACTTATATATTTTTACTGTATAGGGCATACAGACATGATTCAGATAAAAAGTATATTACAGCTCTACACATTATTGTATCTTTTAATTTACATTCAATTAATTCCGATAAGCTATTTTACAGTTTAAATGGACAAGATTTTAAAAATGTGGTTCAGTGCTGTACACTAATCACTAGCTCAGCGTCGTCTACATGCACCATCCGTCTCGCTCACGCTTATGTACAGTCAACAGATGGATTCCTAGTCACAAGAATAAAAAAAATAAATGCTGTGATTGTAGTCTCCAGTAAAAAAATATAACTGATATTTAACTTACATACACAAAAGAGAATGTCTCATGATTACCACAACACTCCGATGATTTTTACACAAATTCGTTAAAAAACAAAATCTGGAAAACATTATAAAATCACACACAGTTCTTAAAATTTTAAAAATAATTTAAAAAAGAATAAAAACCTCTGGTCAGTACTAAAAAAATATCTCAATATAGCTTTCGGAGAAGCGCACTCGCCAGGGGATGCTAGACAGTGATAAATTGTTTATAATTTAATTTATAAATAAGAGTATGTAAATGTTCTATGTAGCACCTTACTTTATAAGCGAATAACGTTTTTGGTGTCAAGTTATAAAGGTATTCTTAATTAATAAAAAAAATACACACGAATCTGTTCAATCGTCGCATCCAGTCAGTTTGTGTAGGTAATGGTTTCGGTCACTACACAGATTAATTTATGCAACTGCACCCTAAGCGGTAGGTAATCGCCATTAAGAAATAAAACTTACACAGAAATTCTACTTATTAAAATAACTTCGCTTCACAATATTTACACGTGGCCCACATAAAGTCATGTGAAGAAGTACACCCAGCAGTCGCTTCCCATTGTTTAAAAAAATACACTCATCTAAATACACCACTGGTCAAAGCCGTAGTTTATTTTTGACAATATCACAGAATCTCCCAACTGAATAGGGCAGCACAGAGAATGGAGGGCACTACGAGGGCGGCGGCCGACGGTCATAGTCTCGCCGGTACTCGCGCTCCCGCTCCAAGTACTCACGCTCCGAGTACTCAGGATGGTGGTAGTCTGGCGGGTACTCTCGCCAGTCAGGCGGGTAAGCTCGCGCAGGAGGGAAAATGGGAGATGCTGCTGCGTCTCCACTGCCGTAGTAGCTACCTGCCGCTCCTCCGTAGTGGCCCATGTAGCCAGGGTGGAACCTTCAACCCAAAATACAAACACAATGAATTATTTTTGGTTAGTAAGGTGAGTTTCAAACATGCAGTGCATACACTAGTGGATAGTTCATATTTTACATAGACCCAAGGATAAGGATATACCTTCTCTTATCGTTGATTCGCGGCCCCCTCTCAGATCTATAAGCTCGACTGCTATCAAAGTTCCTTTGATCTGCAGTGCTTCTCTTCTCAGGAAACCGATTGGCCCAGGCAGCTCCACCATGGTGTGATGCTCCATCTGGATAATTTCGTCCCCCGGCACGAGCTCCTCCAGAATCTCGGCGCTCGCGCTCCCTGTCTCGATCGCGATCTCGATCTCTATTGTCAGAGCGGTCTCTATCGCGGCCACGGTCTCTGTCACGATCATTACTATTGTTTTCTGCACTCTTCTTCATTGAACTTCGGTCTTTATCATCAGTTATATCTTTTGATCTAAAAAATATACTAATTAATTAATAATTTGTAATTTGGTTTGTATATATTTTGCTAATATAAACATTAATAAACACCATATTGCCAACACGTTTTTTTTTTTACTCTGTTAGAATTTGCTACTGCTAAATATATTTCTATCAGCATAATAATCAAGAGGGTAGTCTTTTCTCCCTCAAAGTACCTTTTTGTATCATTAGCTTCAGGTTCGCACTCCCCATCTTCTAATTTTCTCTTGACCCCAGGTGCTGAAGAGTTAGAGTTAGCAGACGCCGGTGGTCCTTCCCTGTCTCTGTCCCTCTTGCTATCTCGCCTTTCATCTCTCCTGTCACCGTCCCTTCTGTCACTTTCTCTTCTCTCCCTATCTCTTTCGCGGTCTCTGTCCCTCCTCTCTCGTCTGCGGTTGTCGGCCTCGTCTCTTGAGCTTCTGTTGTTGGCATTATTGTTATGATGATGTTGACCCGGTGGTTGTTTCTGATTACTACTTTTACTTGATTTATTATTAGTTTTTTCCTATAAAATAATAATACTTTTTATTTTATTTAAAATTTTGATATTTTCGTAAAAAGAAATTAATAAGCGATTCACAATTAATTGATTTTAAATAAAATAGCTTAAGAAGTTCTAATATATCAAAATGTTTCAAGTAAAAAAATATATCAATTAATTCTAATTAAGTCAATCTTAAAAATAATAAAATGTTTCAGAAATATTTTCTGGAAGAAAATATTTTCAATAAAAAAGATGAAATGTTTTGTGAATGAATTTTTTTTTAATGACTAAATAATTTGTTTTATTTTTTATTCCTTTTACACCTATTTTTTCAAACGTATATTTTCTGTTTTTCTTGCATTATAATCAACAATATTTAATTTCTGTGGTTGCAATAATTTGTTGTATATTTATAAAATCCAAACTCATGAAAGGTAACAAATGTTCAACTTACGGTTGATTCTTTGGATGACTTTAATTCATTGGCATTTTCGTTTTTATTGTCAGGATTATCTCCCTTCTTTAGACCGTACTTGTACAACCTGTACAACTTCTTGGCATCAAAATTTGTGAACTTGGAGACAAAATACCACAGATTACTCCTCCATTCGACTTTCTTTTCAGCATCCCAGTAGGTTTTCAAACACATATCAATCTGGTTACCTATCTGTCTCAGACAAGCTCTAGTCCGATTCATTTGCTCTTCCTGAGCGAGAGTTTGATCTGGATTATCTAATGCTCTCAGAGCTTTTTTGACAGGTCTCATTTTTTCTTTGCACTAAAACAACATTTTATATAGTCAATTGTTTACGCATTAACTATATAAAAATTTTAATATTAAGGTAGTTAATTTTACAATGTGGACAAAATATAAACATTATTACCTCTTCAAAGACAGAAGGATCCAAGTCCCCGAGCACCTCAAGCGCTCTCGGCTCATTGTTTGCCGTGAAGTGCATCGGGCCGGCAGGTTTCTTTTTGTTATTTTTATTTTTTGGTTCTTTTTTCTCTTTTTTAACTTTCTTTTTTTCTCTTTTATCATTAGCTACTTCTTCGGTGGGGTTATTTGATTCATCAGCAACCTGTAATGTAAAAAAATATTGTAAGAAACAATTCATAATTTCTCTTAGTTGATACACTCCAAAATCACTTGAGCTATTTGTAAATCTTATTCAATGAAATAAAATTATTATTAATGAATAATTTACCTTTTCAGTCTTTATTTTAGCAGATTTTTTAGTTTCATCTACTGTCCCGGCATCCTCATTTTCAATGATTTCTTTGGAAATTGCCTTGGGTTTTCTGGCAGTTTTTTTTCTTACTTTACCAGCTTTCTGGTCTTGTAATTTTTTCAAAAGTTTTAACAAGTATTCTGCTCTAGATTGCAAATGTTTAGTTTGTGGTTTACGCTCATCATTTAAAAGAATTTTATCTCCGATTCCATAAATTTGGTCCATTTTGATAGCTTCCCAAGCACCCATTCCATACTGATAAATGCCAGATAATAACTTGGAATCTTCATGAACACCCCAGTCTACGTCGAAATTTGCAGATTTTGTACTATAATAAAAATTGGATAAATAAATTTAGGTTTAACAGTACAAAATATAAATTCATTTTATGTCACATTTATGGAATAGATACCTAAAATCTAATGTCCATTTGAGTCTTTCCTCACGATTCTCTGGTAGCATTTCATCTAGAGGAGCCATTTCTGCCACACACTGGCCAAGAGTCTTGGCGTTGACTGTGACACCACCGAGCATAAAGGTTATGCGAGCCTTTCTCTTGCCCGCATTCTGACTAGGATCTTGGCAATTCTTAGCGGCACCACTAGCAATGGAGGCAAGTTGCTCCTTACATCTGTCTCGTAAAGTTTCACCGAGTTTACGCAAGTCTGCAAGTGGTTTTTCTTGGAGCTCAGCGTCACAGGCAATATCATCCAATCTCTTCAGAGGAGCAGAAAACTTCTTGTAGCTTTTAACAAAACGGCGAATCTGAAAAGGAACATTTTATTAATTTTCCGTAAAAAAAAAACTAGAAATACAAAAGACATTCAGTTGATGCAATATACCTCAATGTCAGTAAAGCCCTTGATTCTTTCTCTATTAGAGGCAGGCGGACGACCTCGCTTCCTGGGTCTATCGTCATCAGTGTGTTCCGATCCTTCTGCTTCAGAATCATCACTTTCATCATCACCATTACCTGTTTTATGGCGTTTCTTTCCATTTCCTGAAAAATTATTATATTAATTATACTATCTTAGTTGAGATTACAATTTTATGAACTGACATATTCAGGCATAGCATATTACCGTCTAACTGCTCGTGACTCTTCTGAATCTGCTGCAAGGTTTTTCTCGATCTCGGTGGTAAATAAATTTCTTCCATTTCTTTGTTCTTTTCTTCCTCTTTAATAGCTTTTCTAAAATCTTCAGGAATTATATCATCCTAAAAAAGAACATTAATGTAGAAACAACATTGTAATCAACTTTAAGGAAGTGATTAACAGTTTGAAAATTAATATATCTTCTTTAATATTGTGTATAAAATTTCTAAATAAAAACATTACATACCCAATCTTTGCTCTCCTCATCATTTTCATTTTTAATTGCAACAGCTTTTTCTTCATCAAAAGCAAAACTGGCAATTTTGAATGCCGACAAGAGCTCATCTCCAGCCATCGTTGGGGCTTCATCACGTGTTTCAGCTCTTCTCAAAATTTCATCAATATCACACTAGAAGTAAAATGCTATATTAATGCTTTTATATATTGCATGGTTACTATCTTACTTATCAAAAAATACAAACATTAATTTTGCAATTAACAATTGAAGTCTTACAATTGGATCTTCTTCGCCGTCTTCGTCATCTTTGAATAATTCTTCGGCACCAAATTTCAGAATGGCACTCAAGTCATCCTTATTAAAAGGAGTGCTGTTAGACCCGCTTCCTGCCCCTTTCTTATCCAACACTGTTCGACCCGTGGTGTCCATCCGTTGAATAACCAAGTGATCCAGAACCATCTTTTGCTTGGCGCGTTCTACAATCTCTTCCTCTACTGATCGAGCAGTAACAAGCCTATAAATATTAACCTAAAAATAAAGTAAGTATTTAAATTATTGTATATTTACAATTTAAACAAATAAATAGAAATTGAGAACAAATTATTATTTACCTGATTTTTTTGCCCAATTCTGTGAGCTCTAGCCTGAGCTTGCAAATCATTCTGAGGATTCCAATCAGAGTCAAAGATGATAACAGTATCAGCAGTAGCCAAATTAATTCCTAAACCGCCCGCTCTTGTTGATAGTAGAAAACAGAAATCCTATAAGAAAAACAATATGCATAAACCAACTTCTCTATGATTTGAATAGTATCAATTAAGTAAATATGTAAATACGTACCGTTGATCCTTCAGCATTAAAATGATCTAAGGCTTGTCTTCTCAGTTCACCTTTGATGCTTCCATCTAATCTTTGAAATTGGAAATGTTTCTTTTGGAGGTACTCAGCCAATATATCAAGCATGCGTACCATTTGTGAAAATATAAGCACACGGTGACCAGTTTCACGCAGTCTGCATAATAGTTTGTCTAAAAGTACGAGCTTACCAGATCCTCTTAAGAATTGCTGAAATAATATAAATTACACAGTAAGAAAAATACTTACAATAATTCACAAAGCATAGTTTTCACTGCATAGTAAAATAAATTTGTAAATTTACCTGGATAGCATCTACATGCGATATCCTGGCCTCGTATTCAGCAGGTCTTATTAAGAGTGCATGATTGCAACATTTTTTTAATTCTACTACAATATTTAAGAATGTTGATGATGATCCTTTGACACCTTTTCTGAGAGCACTATAGTTTTTCGTCAATATCCATTTGTAATATTGCTTTTGAATTGCTGTCATTTCTACTCTCAAGATTTGCTCTACTTTGGAAGGCAATGACTTTTCAACATCTTTCTTTTGTCTTCTTAAAATAAATGGTTCTAATTGTTTATGTAATTTATCATATCCTTTAGATGCTGAATTTTCATGATCTTTCTCAAACTCTTCCCAAGTTGTAAATCTAAAATTAAATAGAAATAAACATAATAAAGATAAAAATTAATGTAGCTTATATATAATTTTAATACAAGAAGCTAATCTCACCGCCCAGGCATAATAAAATGCAACAATGCCCAAAGCTCTTTCAATGAATTTTGCAGAGGAGTTCCAGTAATAAGTAATCTATGATTCGTATCAAACTCCTTTAATGCTTTATACAATAACGAATCATCATTCTTCAATCTATAAATAAAGAAAAATTATTAGCACATTACTATTATAATTTCACATTATTTGATGGATTTTCTTTAATAGATTACCTGTGAGCCTCGTCCACCAGCAGAGCAGCCCAACTAAAAGACCCTAGGAATATTCTATCCTTAAGGACAATTTCATATGTTGTGAGAATTGTGTTGAATTTGAGTCTTTTTGAACTTGCAAAACTCCATTCATACTGTCTGATCTAAAAGTAAATGATTTCTTAAAAAATAATACATCAACTATAAATTTATTTTTAGTTGAAATACAAACTAACAACAGTATATCCTAATATCAAAATCTTAATCAATATGTACTTACAATATCCCTGGACATAACATCACCAAGATAAGTGACAACATTTATTTCAGGAGCCCAGAGTTGAAATTCTCTTTGCCATGCAGTCATAGTACTCAAAGGAACAACACACAAGTACGGACCGTATAGTGATTGCGTGTGGAAGAGATAATTTAAGAAACAGATTGTCTGCAAAAATGTAAAAACCAAAAGTAACTTTCTATTGCACACAAAAATAATACAAATAATTTATGATGTGTAAGGACCATTATAATTACCTGAATTGTTTTACCTAAGCCCATTTCATCTGCTAAGATAACAGAATTTTCTTTGCACCATGCATGAACCATCCAATTCAAGCCATCCATTTGATAATCCCTCAAAACTAACATCTGAAATCAATTGAAAAATCTTTAGTAAATTAGCAACAATTTTTTTTTCTTTTTTTATTTACACATTTTTTACACACACAACATACCTTATCACCTCCCATGTACTCTGGTTGTTCTCTTATTTGGTGAAATTTGGGTCTATATTTGAGAGCTTTGCAGTGCCGAGAAGGAGTAGTCCGCGAGTCTTCCCGAGACCTAAACTGTTCTATTCTTATAGGCCACTTACGTTGAATGAGACCAGAGTCCTCCCATGTTGCTTCCGAATATGGTAGTGATTCCCATTTGCAATAATAATCAGTCCCATTACCATCATCACGAATATGCTGAGCTGTGGAACATACCAATATTGTTATCTTGCAATGTTTTACAATAAATAAATAATCTGTCATGACACCATTCAAAAATACTAAATCTGCAAAATGGTATTCACCTATTATTCTTTCAACATTGTAGTAACTTTTTAAAAGTTCTTGTTGCAGCTCTAATTGACATTCGAAATAGTCAATATCTTCAGGTCCCGCTGACTGCCGCCACCAAGCAAGCTCAGCTTCTTTTTTTACAAAATTGTCAAGTTTCTTGAGACCCTTTACTTTTTGATCTTTTAGAGTCTGTTCAGACTCCCAGGTGTTATGTATGTGCGACCAGTCTTTCCATTTAATCAGGTACTGAGGTTCCGTTGAGTCTGCATCATTTGAGTCAACATCTGCGTTAGGATCACCGTTCTCTTCTATGTAGTAGCAAGTGGTGACATTTCCAGTAACTAAAATAAAAAAAAAAACATTTTTAAACAAATTGTCTATTTAAATATTTATTCAACGTAAATACATTTAATTCAAAAAAACTATGGTAAAATTTAATACTAACTTCCTTTTTTTCCCCGTCTTTGATTGAGAACCCTTTCGATGGTCTCACTTTTGTCTTCCTCTTCGGGTACTGTCTCCACTTCGACTGTCTCCATGAGATCTGAGGAGTCTGTTTTTTCATTATCACTAGCTTCTTTATAACTAACCGCAGCAGTAGTGACTGTACGTCGCCCCACAAGTCTGGAAATATGTAATTTAAATCTTTTAATTTTTTGGGTCCTTTACTGATGAATCTATGCTATAGATTTAAGAAATAGGACTCGGTATGCAGTAACAATGATTGCATTAATATTCTACACATACTAAAGCTTCTTCACAAGTCCTGGACCTTGTTAGTTCAAGATAACTCAGATGGTGAAACGTGAAGTAGATCTTCTTGCAAAAAACCAATTCAGAATTACCAATTCATAATACAGAATTAAAAAACCAATACATAATTCAGAATTAATTTAAAAAAAATTAAGTAATGTTAGAACTAAAATGGATGATTTTGGTTGATTAAAATCAATCACAAAATATTTCTAACCTTCTATTCTCATCATCACTTGCATCAGAAGATTCATCATCACTGGAATATCTGTTTCTTCTCCTGGGAGGTTTCTTCTTGATGGGAATTTTTTTCTGTCCTGGTCTCTTGCTTGGGGGGGGAGGTGGACGTCTATCATCAGCATCGCTTCCAGAGCTTTCAGAATTCCATACATCGGCACGTTCACTAAACATATAAATATTTACTATGAATTATTGTTATTTTATAATAATAATAATAATATAGACTAATTGAGATATGGTGAATTTTAAATTGATTACTACTTACATTTTCTTTTTCTGCTGTCTATTGGTTCTGCCTTTATCACTAGAATCACTATCTATTAATTTTAATCGTTCAGGTTCTCTTCTTGATCTTGCAGATCTTCTTATTCCATATATGTCAGGGTTTTCATCCCAGGGCTCAGATCCAGCTTTGGATTGACTGCTCCCTGAAGACTTATTTGGTGATCTCTTATCTGGGGAAGATTGGCTTTCAGACAAATCATCAGCGTGGGGAGATCTCAGTCTTTCGTCTTTCGGTGATGAATCTCTCAGCGGTGATGATAGTCTTTCTGATCCATTCTCGCCATCAGAGCCAGATTTGGATCCTGAATGAGAGCGAGACCTCGACCGCGATTTTGATCTGGACCTTGAACTCGATGAACTTGATCCAGATTCACTAAAAAAATTATTACATAACTATTATATTTTTAAAAATAACCAAGATAAGAGGATAAAAATGTACTATTTATTTTAATCAAACATACAAAAAATGTACACATTCTATAAATGTTTATTTCAAAAAATTTACTAATTCAAAAAAAAAAAATTATCTGATGTTGCTATTGAGAAATTTGACACGTAATTGTGGCAAACATACTGTATGTCACTTGACAACAGTGCTTACCTATCTGACCCTGACCCCGATGCAGAAGAATTGCTTCTACTTTCATTGTCACTGCCGGATTCACTCCCAGACTCCGACATGCATCCTTTCTAAAATTCAAAAAACAATTTTAGTTGCATTTGATGAATTAAGATAGGTTTTAAAATGTTAATATGATAACTTTGGCAAGTTGGTGCGTAATAATTATTCCATGAAATATTGAATGCCCCTAATTACTGATTTTGTATATATTTTTAAAATAAGAAAAACCTAAAATAATAGCAAAAGTCTTTTAAGTTTTAATCTTAAGCAGTAAAAAATAATTTTAGCAAAAACTTGCATTAAGAAATGTTATTTAGCCTACTTAAATAATGCTTGACTAATGTTTGAAGACAAAAACTAAGTTTAAAAAAAATTTAAATAGACGTAAAACTCAGTGCTGGTGTTTACTAATATTAGTGCTATAATACGGTTATCCGTATCAATCACTTTTAAATTTATTGTAGGTAAATACACAAATAATAATCAATGATATTGAAAAACACCCAGGATCTTTGACAAATAATTTATTTAAAAAAATATGTACAACATAGTCATAAAGGTTAAGTATATTAATTACTATTCCTTACGATCACTTAACTATTAAAAAAAGGTTAAATGTAGTGGTTTGAAACGATCAAAAAGTTGTGCAGAGCTTCCAAGAAAACTTTATTTTCACTTTTTAAAATGTTGAGATATTTTAATTAAATATAGATATGATGAAATAATTATATTTTATATCCTTATCAATACTAAAGAGCCAACGGTATACAGTCAGCTTCGTGATGAACGGGTGAGTTTCATTATATATCACTATATTTTTTAAATATTCACAAAAACACCACTATCATTTAAGGTGTTTAAAAACCTTGTTTAAAAAAATATTCACATAACTTTGATAGATGATCAATGGACAATTGGAAGGTTCTGCAAAACAGTGCTAAAAATTGACAATTACAAAGGGGGCAAATTGTTTTTAAAAAAAATCTGTAAAAAGTAGAGAAAAAAAGGTTATAAATCAAGGTTTTATTTCAAGGCACTTATAACAAAAGCACACCAGTTATACGCTATTTTTAACAAAAGGAAAGACTTGAACTCACTCAAAATACTGTAAATATCAACAAATAGAGAGAAAATTGAGGTTATAACACTGGTAAGACTTATTTCAAGTCAAAATTGCGAAAAAGGGTCCCCATCAGATTTTGGCGATTTTGGTAGCATATGAAAGCCAAAAGTCCAAATTACATTTTTTAAATAATAAACCAGTGGAACACGAATATTTTCAGTGAAAAATTAACTAAAAATTACAACGTAAACAAGACTAACACAAGAGAAAAGCTAAAATAGTTTGAACATATGCAGAGGGAACCACACCCCAGTCTGGCTAAGAAAGAACAAACTTAATACTACTAAATGGTAAAATATAGACTGCAGAAGCTTCACATATGTATAAATTATTGATATTTTACTATAAAACCTACCTGATGCATTTTGATTCAGAGTTATGAAGAATCTAAATTATTATGTAACCGGGACGATAAAATTATATATTTTTAGATTAGAATTGTAAACCAAAGAACTGGGATTCAGAAAATAATATTTACAAGTAGCATTAGCTATTATCGTCGGGGAAATATGGTTTACAAATATTTTTCACTTCGCGAACGAGGAGTGACGCCATTTTGTAGTCTGTAAATTTGGATTGATGACGACTATTTTAAATCGAGGCATGCGTGCCAAAAAATACAAAAAATATTCACATGATCCTAAATTTCATTAGAAAATAACAGTATGCATCTAGTATAAACACACTTTTGACAGGTTATTGCACTCTATTACAGCTCTAAAGTCAGTACAAGCGGACCGATCGACTTGCAGTGTCCGCCATATTGACTTTGTCCGCTGGGTTTTGCGTAGTGGGCTTCCGTTTCCTGCGCAGATGTGGATAATCTGTAGAAAAAAATTATACAAGATGGCTGTAAGATGCATTGTAATGTAGATTTTTTTTCTCAGCATGACTAGAGCAACAGCTCTATAAATGATAATAACAAAGCAGTAAAAAAGTCATTCATTTTTTTTTGTTTTAGGGATATATTTTACTCCAAAAATTATTTCAAGTGCTTTAATTATACTTTAATAATTTATATCGGTTATTAAATAATAGCTTTTAAGATAAAATATCAAAAGTCCTCTAATTGAACATAAAATATAAAATAATTCTCCATGCCAATTTATATTTCAGGTAGCAATACAGCTTTTTATTGATGAACGGCGTCAACCATAGACAAGCCCAAGAAAAGATCGCAAGCAGACTTGTTGACAGAGACGTTATTGTGTTATTGTAAAGCCGCCTTTAGGTAGTTCTGATTGTAGTCAATTACATTGGGACTTTCTAATAAACATTTAAAACGTTGCTAATATTATAAAAAAGTTTTGTAAAGAAAAAAATATTTTAAATCAATAAGAAAATTTATATTTTTCTTCATTGTGTTTAAATAATAAATTATTTTTGTTGAATTTAACTCAAACTCATTTATACGATCAAACAATAAAGCTTTTTCGTGTTTTTATTTAATTAAACAGTTTTTGGACACCAAAAAATCTGACCTTTCTAACAATATAATTTTAAGGTTAATAGACACAAAGCAATTACTACGGAGTTATCATTTAAATGTTTTTCGTTCATCGTATCGTAATTATTATATTAATATTTTCATACAATTTTTTTAATATTTCATCACATTTTTGTTTGTGAGACAATGAAAAAAAATTTCTGAATTCGTTTAGAGACTTAGGAATTGTTATAAAATTAAGTTGAAATTCTTGATTTATTGAATATTAACTTTATACTTTGTTTTACTTCATTGGTCTTACTGTCAAATCATTTCTTAAAACTTAATTCATTACATTACTTCTGTAAAAAAAATTGTTTTTCAAGATCACGGCACCCTAAAAAAAATTAAAACTTCATTTGATCAATTTATTCCCTTCCTGAAGAATTACAACTGTGGTTTTATTAAATTAAGAATTCATTTGTATTGACATTTTATGGGTTATTACACATTTTTATCAATCAAATGATTATGTTTAACAAAACAGAAATATTGCAAACACAATCACTGACAAATACAAACACTGTGAAAATGTAATTATAAAAGTTATAAAATGCTGTGAAGTCATACATATATGTACGTAATCTATATTAAAAGATATAAATAAAAAGATCAAAATATAAATATTAGTTTTATTGGTATGACAAGAATATAAAATACTTCTGATTCAAAATCTCATATTGATAAATCATTATGAAGAAATACAACACAATTTTCTAATTTCGATATTTCATTTTCTTCGACAGCACCATTTAATGTAGTAAAATTGCCCACCAATTATTGTTATAAGCCCCATTAATGCACTTCCACCGCATACATAGGCTAATATATTTCTGTAGTATTGTGGACAATTCTCTAGGCTTGAACATTTACTAAAAATAAAATAAAATAGCTCTTGTTACCCATTTTACTATCTTCATTAAAAACAGTTATTCTAATACAATAACTTTGGAATTAGAATGTAATTTTATAATAAGTCTGAGTTATAGATAAGTTCACGTTTTCAACCGATTAGATAAAAACTTTTGAAGTCTTTAACATAATTGAATGGATGTAAGTCTTTTTTAATCTGCTAAAGTATTATTTTTTCTATTACCTACAATTTTTAATGTAAAACTTACTAGTTTTCAATTATTACAACTGCTAAGCCTGTAATAAGTTTATCAGCAAATGTAACTACAGAATAAACCACAGCTCCTTGATCAGAGTGCGGACCTATTAGATCTGCAGTAATACATAAACTTGATACCATGGTTATTGAACTACCAGCTCCTGAAAATAAAATTACGATTATTGTGTGATTAAAAATATAATATGGATATATTACAAATACCATGAGTAGAACTTTTTTTAATTCATACCCATTAGCGCTGTAGCAGAATATAATTGAAATGCCCCAGATAATGGATGAAGGGCTATAGCAACCCACATGCAACTAATCAAGCTCACCGCTGATCCAATTGCATATAATACCTAGAAAAAGAAATGTAAGTATTGTGGCGCTTTAAAAATATAAATAATTTTTTAATATCGGATAATGAAATAAGAAAAATTCACAGTAACACTATTTGTGTAAAATTTATTTTATTTATTTCCAAATTTTGATAACTGCCTTTAGTATCCTTGCAGTTATTTCAGTGCATTATAGTAATTTTATTATTATATGTCTATTTTGTGGATTGAACGTCAATCAAGGTGGGTATTTATTTACCTTTACAGGTTTATTAATATTAATATGACTAGGTAAATTCTTTTTTTCACGTTGAGTTTATTATAGTTTTAGCAAGACTAGTTTCGACCAACAGACTTGTTCATCATCAGGTGCAGAACAAAACGCTTTGTTCTGCACCTGATGATGACCAAGTCTGTTGGTCGAAACTAGTCATGCTAAAACTATAATAAACTCAACGTGAAGAAAGTATAAAAAGTTACCCATATCATTAGTAAAAAAATGGATCTTCACCAATCAAATGTCTTGTCCCTCAACAAGATAGATACATTCTTTTCACATATTAAAATGATTAAAGAAACTCTCAGGAAAATATATCTATGCAAGTCAAGATGATATACTTTTCTGAGAGTTTCTTTAATCATTTCAATGTGTGAAAAAAATGTACCTAATCATATTAATTTTAATTATATTATTATTTTATGAATTCATTACATCTAGAGTATTATTTATCATTACCTTATTATTAACACAGTTGTTTCTATATTTTAATAAAATAGATGCAAAAAATGATGCAACGTAAGACACTAGTGGAACGCTTGCTATAGATTCTACTGTCTCAGTGGTTTCTTTAGATTTGAGTCTTTCATCTAAAAATAAAGGCATGTACACAAGGCCAAGTGCACTGAATAGACGAGATGCAACATATCTGAAATAAAAATGTTAATGCTGATGCATACTTTTTGATATTAATTCTATTTATGTATTATATAAATACAATACTTACAGGAGTGCAACTTGGTACAATATTGGAGATGTGAAAAAATTCTTCTTTTCATAATATTGCCTTATAATAATTCCATTATGATTATTTGTATTATTTTCGGTATGCCTATTACTAGAACTCAAAGAAAAATTATTGTCTGTGCAACCATTTTCTTTGAGTGCCGGCGTCTCAGAGCTTTCCACTTCATTTGCTGGATGATATTTTTTTCTATTTTTATGAATAGCAGCATTGCGTTTATCCATTTTATTTTGGTATCTTAGACCAATATGAAATATTATTGAAAAAATACACCCAATAACTGTTAATAGAAGAGCTACATCCTAAAAATTAATTATGTTAAATTATGAAAAAATATTTATGATAAATATACTAAGTCTATAAATTTACTAATTTAAGAGGTTTCTAAATATTTTTTGAAGTGATTTGATGCTTTTACCTTTCAAAGGCTTCGTCAGACTTGAAAGAATTTTTTTAAATAAAGAGTATTTCAAATCAACCCTGTATTTCTAGAATACGCTACATGAAATCAGTTCTTTTATAATTATATATTTCATCAAGACTTACTCTAAATTTATAATCATCAGTGGGACCAATAGTTAATCCGTTGTCATTTTCCAATCTTAAAACTACCCACGTGATGATATATACAGTGACCCCGGCACAAACAGATGCGGTATATCTGAAATAAAATTGTAATATATTAAATAGTTCATTATTAAAATATTTAAGTATTTTTATTCGTGTGAAATTCATATTTCTAATAAATTTATACACATAAATAGCAACCATATCCTACATGGATAAATTTACCTTATTGCTGTGAGTTCAGATCTTTCATTTAAGTTTTCTGTTAAAGCCGGTATCATGGCAAGATGAGAAATTTGCACAATTGCCCATCCACATTGAAAGATTACTATGATTATTGCATAGTAAAATGGTTGCCACCACATGAGGTATGTACCGGTGGAACTCATCCAGCAGCCAATGCACCGGGAAAATATTAAAGGGAAACTGAAAAGCACTAGAATGGTTCCTGAAATAAAAATATTTTTAATTCAGTTAATGATCAAGTTTCAATCTTTAAGTTTTTATTATGAATTCACACCTCCTAAATGCCACAATCGCTTGCTCCCCCATCGATCTGCTAATACTCCAACCACTGGAGTTGCCAGGGCATCCATTACTTGTCCTGAAAAATAAAAAAATCCGTGTCGAGTTTTAAAGTAACTAGTTATATTTTGATATTGATAACGGATATAATTAAATAAGGATCTTCATTTTATGTATATTTTTTTTTACTGCAATGGATTAGTGGTTTTGTAAACAATTATTTATAAGTATAAAATACCATTAAATTTCATAAATTATTTTTGTGAAATTAAAAAAATATATTCCTTAAACAAACAAATGATCCAATTTCATTGTTATTTCGAACTATCTAAAATAATACATTGTATAGTTCTATATTGTGTGTACAACTGTAAACCTTGTTTTCTATAAATTAGAAGAAGAAAAACGTGTTGATATACACAACTACCGTGAAATTTGATTTTGACAATTTATTAACAATAAAAAATGATAGGAGGTTATAAAAATAGTCAGTTACATAAATTAATATTCAACACATATAAAAAAATAGTACTCATTTAAAATCTTCAATTATAAATGTAATTTTTATTAAATTGTACTATATATTGCCTCCTTGCTACCTTGGATCAAGTAAATAACAATTATTTTAGTATACTGATGATCTTAAATCGATTTTGTAAATTATTTCAACATCTTATGTAAATTATTTCTACAAAATTTTGATTACTTATCTTTAAAAAAGGTAGATAACGTATTATTTTTTTATTCGACTATGAAGAAAACACAATTCAAAAGAATATCAAATACAATGTGATCGAAATATCCCTAGGTATTTCTTTGAATTTAATATTAAATAAATTTAAAAAACCAGCACACAGCTAAAATAGTGCAAATATTTCACAGTTTTATTATCGATGGATACATCAATTTAAAATATTTTATAAATATTTTTTTCCATGTTCGCTGCTTGAATACCAACGTACCGACTTATTAACGTTAAATTATATTATCGTTAGGGATACGTCGTAGATTGTCTTAAATGTACCGATTGCTCAGAAAATATACAATTGCTTGGAACTCAATAAACAAGCTTCGAATTTCATTTTATAAACAGTGTATGTTTTAATTTATTTTATTTTATTTATTTACAAATATACAATGCATATATAATGTTAATTATATGTGCATATTTAGATATAATAATATGATTCATTGGTATATATGATGTTCATAAAAATCCGGTTTTTCTGCCGTGATTTTTATCAAGTGTATCTTTTTATAATGATTTTTATCAGAAGCACGTTTTCCAGGCACGTAAAGCAGCAGCAATCAGAAATCTTAAAATACTTGGTAGATGAGAATACAATCAGCACCACTACACGCAGGCCAACTTGAAAACATATATCTACTTACTAAACAAATTATTTGAGATTATTAATATAAATTATAACAAGAAGAATATTATAATAATAGTATTGAGATTATCTGTTTTCCTGCATCCGTGGTATTGTGGTATGATAGTTGTTTTTGCTCAGGTGGAATCTGAAGTTTCCTCGATTGTTACTTTCAGAAAATGGGAATTTATGTTTCATATGAACATTTTTTTTTCTACTTCGTATAAATATTACAATAAAATATTCTCTTATCACTCATTCTTAATATTTTTAAGCGTTTGGTAGAGTAATCGTGATCGCGATAAATATTTTTGAAGATATTAAATATAAACATTACCTAGCAGCAACATGGAGCCGGCGGCCGTGGACTTCATATCCAGGACGGCCTGGAGGAAGAGCAGAGTGTACGAGAACCACATGGCTGCACACAGGTCATTGTATATATGGCCCAGGCCGAAGGAAGCCTTCTGGATGAATGTCAAGGGGGCTGGCTGGACACTGAGGAATTCAATATTATTGAATACTCGAATACACCCAAAAAGTATCGGATCAAATCTGAGAGGAGTAATAAGATTTTTTTTACTTTTCAAAGTCTGAGATATTATTTTAAAATTAGGTAACACAAAGAAAAAAAGTGAGAAAAAAACTTTCTCTGGTGCAAGTTTTTGTGTTATGTTTTTCCGCCAAAATGAAGAATGTATTACTAAAATAAAATTCATTGTAAACAATAAATAAAAACATTTTGCCTATTCACATATGGGTAAACAAAATGCAGGTAAAAAAATCTCAATTAATTTAACCTCTGAATATGAAATGACATGGTGTTGTTATTGGTTATTTTTACAATATTTTAAAATTCTTCGACCGAAGAATTGATATTTACGAGTATTATGATTTTTAATGTATAATTTTATTTTTTTATGTTGAAACAGGTAAAATTATTTAAAAATGTTATTTGTGTGGACTCGGTCGATTATTTCACGAGTTCGTTCAGATGTCAGAACTAAACGTGGACTCGATGCTTTCCTTTAATTATTTCAGGAAAATAAAAAAATACAGATATCTAAAGCATATTAAAAGTAGTACATTTCTTTCAATTCATAGATTTCGGCATATAAAATATTTGTTTTTACTTTTGATTTGCGGCATACACGTCGTGCGGCTCGGTGTACTGCTGGTAGGTTGCGAGAGATACTGCATTTTCGAATCTTTCGTCAATGTCATCATCGTTGGAGAGAAGAGGCTGGCTCTCATTTTCATTCATTATCGAGGAAAAAAATGAAAGGTCTGTCTGTTTTAGAAAACTCAACAGCCTGCATCTAAGAAAATCAGAAGGTCAAGTTCAAAAACAAGTGTTTCATTATTGAGATTTTTAAATATAGCTATTGTTTAATACGATGGTAAAGTATATAATTTAGAACTTCAAAAAACTGAAGATTCGTGAAACTATTTCATGAATTTTTTTTAACAATATTCGTGCATATAAAGTAATTATTATATTATGATAAACTATTGTGTAGTTCAACTTTAATGCATCATATTTTTATATATATTAAAATACTAATTAGATTGGAATCTAAGGTAGGCACTCACCCAATCGCGCACGAATTTTAGCACTCCTATTTCACATATTGATTAACTTTCACGTATTAAAACACTTAAGAGTCTTACATATTTAACAACTGAATTATGAGTGGAGCACTTTTGAATCACCAGCTCTCGAGCGCATCGCTCTGACCGTCCTCAGCCGCGAGCGGGGAGAAAAGCACACTCCCTGGGCCTCTCGACCATCACTTCCAGTAACATTATATAAGGCGACGTTTCCAAAGTATCAAGTATCCCGTGCTCAGAAAAGCGTAATGTAATTCTCGACAGCCAAGTCGATAGATGCTCTACAAGTTGCGCCGTCTCTTCCCACTGCCACCCCCAGCGAGGGCGGTCCAAACTTGTACACCCGACTCGTAGTTTTACCCGGCGCAGGAAGTCTACGGGCTTCTCGGCCGACGATCGAATGACATTGGTCGATTATTTCCGCTTGAATATTATTATGTATCGGTTCGGAAAATTCTAAAACACAGCGCAATTAACATGTTTGTTTGATAATAAGTCAATGGGTAATATAGAGAGAATGTGTTTATGATTAGTTTTTGTTATGTTTTTTGTGCACGTACCCGGTAGCTGGCGTGCAGTTTATTCACTCGGGACGTGATATTATTGTAACAAATCGCACTACTTGAACATGCACATCAAAGTTAGACCTGTGTTCGCTGAAACGTTACTCCACTCTAAATATATGAAGAAGAAAATATATATTATACATAAAAAATATATCCCATGTTCAGAGTAAAACTACGGTTCACTTTAATATTATTCAACTGAATGATTTAACATTAAAATTAGTCTGTGCCATGTAAAGATAGCTTAATGCTAACATTCATTTCAGTGCGACTGATAGCCTTAATTTTATATTATCACGAATACATTTGAAATATTTTTGATGTGTAAGCGTAGTAGTGTAACCGATTACTATATTATACGAGAATTCACGGCATACTTGCATTCTGACAATTGATCAAAAAAATTAGGAATATAAAATAAATCAAAACCGTATGCACCTACCTGCAGAAGTTAACATGAACCGTTGGTGACTATACAAGTGGAATTCATGTCAAGCGTTTTATAGACTTAGGAGAATTTTATTTACATTTAAAGAACTAATAATAGCAATAAACGGGTTTCGATTCTTATGTGTTGATGCAAATGTCTACAAAACACATATCTGAACCCAATACATACAAAGTTGGTGTTTATTGTTTAAAAATAAAACACATATAGGTAATAGGTAATACACTAATACAGTGGTCCCAAACCCTGTGCCCGCAGGCACCACGGCGCCTGGGTTTTACGAGTGCCCGCCACGGTGCGACCACGATAAAAAAAATATTTGTGTTTGCAATAAAAATATTATGAAAAAAAAAAATATTTAGTAATTAAACAGAGAAATATAAGCGAAAATAATTAGATCTTTATAATTTTCAAAATAATAATTCTTCCCAGAAAATCATATGCAAGCCTGTTGAAATGGCATCTTGTGGGTGTAGTTTGGTTTGTTTTCATCCCTGCAAAAACGCCCTCTAATGGTGCGTTCACGATATTGTTCAAATACTTGGTGGAAAAGTTGTTGAATAAATATAAATCTGATATTTATGTGGTAGTACAAGTGAGGTGAAAGCCATGTGAAAGTGTCTCTGATATTTTTGCGTTGATAAAAGTAAGGTGAAAGCTATGTGAAAATCTATCTGATATTTTTGATCTGATCTGATATATGTGAAAGTGTATTTGATATTTTTGCGTGGATAAAAGTGAGATGAAAGCCATGTGAAAGTGTCTCTGATATTTTTGCGTGGATAAAAGTGAGGTGAAAGCCATGTGAAAGTGTCTTTGATATTTTTGCGTGGATAAAAGTGAGGTGAAAGCCATGTGAAAGTATCTCTGATATTTTTGCGTTGATAAAAGTGAGGTGAAACCTATGTGAAAGTCTATCTGATATTTTGCGTTGATAAAAGTAAGGTGAAACCTATTTGAAAGTCTATCTGATATTTTGCGTGGATAAAAGCAAAGTGAAAGTCATGTGAAAGTGTCTCTGATATTTTTGCGTGAATAAAAGTGAGGTGAAATCCATGTGAAAGTGTCTCTTGATATTTTTGCGTTGATAAAAGTAGTAGTAAAATAGTTGACATAAACAAATTTCCATTCTTGAAAAGAGAACAACACAAAATTAAACCGTTTTTCAGTTTCACATACTTGTGTGAAATTGTTTTCAACAATGAATATCATAAAATTATACTACAGATCTCGACTTACAGATCTTGATGATTGTTTACAACCAGGAATATCATCATACTTTCCTAATAACGAAGCAATGGTCAATGAAATGCAATGCCAACGATCACGATTTATGAAGAAATTTGGTAATAGGGTCGAATTTGGGCAATTCTGATTGCTCAATTTTTTTTTAAAAATCAGCCAATAAAAACATTGAAATTTAAATTAAATATTGTTGGCTTATTAAAATCTTAATAAACTTAGTCCGAACCCTAACTGATATTTTTCGTATTCTAACCTGTTGTTTGCAATGTTTTACTATTGATGTACATTTTAAAGTTGCTATTAAAAATAATTATTCCTTGCGTATTTGCCCCAACTCGACCCAATTACCAGAGTTTTTATGCTATTATTTACTTACTACATAAAAACATAAACAATAATTTTTATAATTATACTTTTGGAATTAAATATATTTGTGTATTATATGTATTATTGACTATATCCTACTATAAATATACTCTTAAAAAATAAATGGTGCCCGCCGCCCAACCGGCATTCTAAAATGTGCTCTTGGGTGCAAATAGGTTGGAAGCCCCTGCACTAATAGGTCAGCTATTCACACATTGTGATCGGGAGACGCATAAATGCGTTTCTCGCTGCTTGGCGCTAGAGGCCGGGAGACGCATTTATGCGTTTTGCATAGACTGGCGGTGGTATACGGGAAACGGATGAACGCTCGCTTTACCCGGGCAGGTACCAGTGCCGTATCTTTTGCCAGCTGTTTACAACATTAGACCACCTGACGACACAAACAAATATCGAAGTATTTGAAACCATGGTCATAAAAAATAACGGTAAACTATACACAACAAAACACAATAGTTATTACTGAAAACTAAATATACAGAGACTATGTTTTGTACGCTATCATACGTTGACGCATTATTAGGTTGTTTTGTTTCTGATTAGATCAAATAAAATTTTTCAAAAAGTATTGTGATTTTTTATAACAATGTAATTTTGATCGTAAAAGTGTGTTTTTCGCTTTCCATTTCATTTATTGTATAGTAATTTTGTGTACAAAACATGTATGTATAATAAATAATTAAAGCAATTATTTAGATTAAGACATTAAAATTTTTTTTGAAAAATACCCAATAGTTCGAAAGATATGGCTATTTTACAGAAACTGTAATTTGAGACGTATATATCAAAAAAAACCCCGATCTCAGCCCCTAGGTGACAAAAAAATCACCCGATCACAATGTGTATTGTAATCGTCATTCGCGTATTTATAATATTATGAAAATTTTCTAGTACGGAAAGCAACCTTTGGTTAGATACGTGTGTTTATTTAGTTAGCTTATTCAATACCCAGCTATAAAGTATAAAAGAAATAGTATAGATGGCGTAATAAATTATTATTTTTTAAAATAATTTAAAGACACCAATAAAAATGAAATTATAAATACTAGTATTATTGACTATCTATACGTATCTAGAATAAATTTATTTATTTGCTAAGTTTTGTTATTATTTATTATCATGAAAACGAATGATGATTTAAAAATACCTACCTGCCTCCTTTAAATTGATTACTCCATTAATATTATTTTTGAATATTTAAAATACTGTTTAAAAATTATCAATTAAAAAAATATTAATATGACTTCTGAAAATTATTTGTTTATTAGCGACAATGCAAATCAATAGGTTAAGAGGTTAGAGCTACATAAAATATTTACCGAAAATAAGTAAAATAAAGAAATGCCAATTTTAAATAAATGTTCATGAAAAAATAAAAACGAACATAAGAAATTTATATCTCGGTTTAAAATTAATGAAAACTGAGAAAAACTCGTTACACGGTTGGTGCGCATTTTATTGCAATGATACATATAGTTTATTATATTTCTGCATGGAATTAAATTTTCAAAGTCACAGCACGAAACCACTCCTTGAATTTTTTTACATGCCATTGCCTGTTTTAAATTAAATTCTCAGACTTAGAAAAGCATATTAAAGTGATTGTTAATTTAGTTGTATTCGCAGTTGGGCTACACAATGAAGCAGTTAGAAGCAATGATTGCGCACATCCAAGCAAATAAGTTTGACAGACACGTGGATGTGCATGTTCCTTCACTCTTTATGGGTCCGTTGTCGGTTCGTTATAATGCGCGATTGTTAAGTAAAAGCTTTTTGCTGATTTCGGAATCGGCCAATAAGGGCTGACAGCTGAGTGATTGAGTTACTCGGATATCGTTTCCCTTCTTTTTGTGTTGGATTCCAGCTCGAAAGATCACGAAAAAATACCCACATTTTTCTCTTTGAGTAAAGCCTCGACAGTAATCAATAAATGGTATTGAGTTTTGTTGGAGTGATTCATCTGTTTGGTCGTTCGTCATAATTGATTTGCAGTGCGATTGCCGAAGTTGGAGAGAATGATAATGTAACGAGCCAGAAAATCAAGTAATTAACTTGGAATCGGGTAAATTGACCGTAAAAATGTGTATTACAAGAGAGAAAATATTTTTCATTGGGAAACTTTCCTACAAATATATTTGTATCCTTTCAAATAGAAGTTTTCCGTTGTTTCACATTCTTTCAAATAAAATACAAAGCCGCAGATTTGCCGCAGTTTAAAATAATATGGAAAATACTACCGTGCCGCACTGAGCAATACTGCTTATGTGATTTAACGATTATCTTTTCCATATGGACCATCTAGAGCCGGTCAAGTGAGTGTGATTTAGCAACTCTCAGCTCTAAATAAGTTAAAGAAAGCTCGGTGGCGCAATGCTGGATTGCTGTTCGCAGAGCAAGTTGATTTAATGCCAAACATGGTATTCTTTCCCGGAGTAGGCCAAGAAACCGCCCAGATGATATCGATAAATTAAGAAGTATTGCTATAACAGCAGTAATAATAATAAAAAAATACTGAATGGAGTTAAATCGCTAATGAAAAATTTGGGGAAAATTTTGATGAATGCTTCATAAGCACTTTTTCGAAGTAGATACATATGATCGTGCTATTGAATTTAAAATATGTGATGTTAATGCGAGTAGTATCATTAATCATTGTGTATTTCTTCTCCAAAGAGTTGCTTTATAAAGAAGAAGATTATTTTATTTATATTAATTTGCTGTTCCGTATTAGTCAACTTTTTCCACAAAGGATTATGCATATGTAAATAAATTAGAGAGCAGCTTGTAATCAGCTACTTATATTCATATATCTCAGTAAATGTTTAATAATATATGGAATTATTCAGTAATACCAAAAGCTGCTCTCGCTGAGAATCGTCCCGTCCTTATACAACAAATTAATGTGCCAACTTTCCAGATCCAGTCGGGGTTTCGAAGCATCAGGTCGGGAGTGCTCAAAGACTTCTTGGCAACAGTGTTGCTAAGTGCGACAGGTCCGATTCCTCGGACAACTTCTGAAGAGCCTATAGACCCTATAGACTCCAAACGTACGAGGGCTTGACCAATAAACGAGATGGTTAAATAAACGAATTGGTCCATACGTTCATGCTGCCCTCCGTATACTAAAAAAGCACTAATACATTTATAGATATGCAAATCAGCGAAAATATTTTCAGATACAAAGTAACATATTTTTTAAATTGAAAATAAATAAATAATATGTGGTAATTTTATATAAATATAATATTCACTCAAACTTGAAATGTAAAATTATATACTCACATAACAAACCAAATTAGGGGTAAGTTCAATTAAATCAGTTTATTATTCCCTTTAGGGATAGATTAGACAGGAACTTAACCAGAAAACTTTCAGTGGCGGATCGACATTTCTAGCTACCAACAACCCGAGAATGTTTATTTTGGTATGTTTATATAAAAATTAATAGTATATACATATAAAAGTAAATATTTATATACTACTTTTATTGTAGTGCATTCTTGTAAATTTAGACTTTAATATATTTTGAAGTGCCGTTTGCCCGACATAAAATCGCTTCAATTCAATTATTTTGATTGTTTTTACGCAGTTTCACTTTATTTACGATAAAAATAATACCGAAAAAGCACATTAACTTAATTAAAAGTGAAACGAATCAGTTAACAATAGTAACTCAAAGAAAAAAGAATTCTTTTCCGAACCTAATTTACTTATTTCCGCCTTGAAACATGCATAACGGCAAACGTTCTGACATGTTCACGGATTAACAGTTACCGGAATAAAAACCTCAGAGTTTTCTTTTATAATAATTTATTATCGCAGCAAAAAAATTTTCTTGTTTTTAATCTGACTTTCGTTATTTTCAAGAAGCCAATGAAGCCTAACCTAAAATAAAATTTTGTTTAGTTAAATAAAATTTATGTTTTTCCTCTTACTACTTTGTAGCTACCATTTTACCGCATATTTGAAATTTTCCCAAATTAATAGAAAAACTGATTCCGTACTATGAAACTAAAATAACTTAAAAAAATAAAGAATGCGAACATTAATTAAATATCATTCCTTTTTAAACAAATAGATGTATGCCTCAATGAAAGTTATATAAAACGTTATAAAGTTTACTCCAGACACTAACGGTTACGTTAACAAAGTCTCAAAAAAGCAAAACTGAATTATATATGCCATAGACATTCACATTATTTTTTTTAAAGAATTTACAACGTACTCAATGTATTAACTATAGGTATAAATGCGAAATAAAGGTGGGATTCAATATGAAACAAAACCTTACAAGGCAAAAAAACAATTTCATATGATTGGATTACATTATGGCCAAATGGAAATTTTCTGGCATAAACCAATGTAGTTCGGGAAATTTATTAAATGATATTTTAATTATATGTGTTTAGCTACGTTTATTTATTTGTGGACATTTATCAATATCATATAAAATGTAATAAAAGAAGTTTTAATTAATCATCCTGACCAACAGTTTTATTGACGCTACTTTATTTGAGTCTTATCATAAAGCATTTTGCAATGAGATGCCAACATTCACTTATTTCTAATTTTACTTTATTCAATCATTCACATTTTACATATTAGAATGAATATTATACTACCAAAAAACAAAAAAAACACAACTAAAAATACATAAACCAATGATTTTTTTATTACATTGCAAAGTTAATTCTAAAAGTTTTTATTATTTATATTTAATCATTGATGTTAAAATATTGAAAGAAAATCACTTATATGAAAAATAATTTGACGATCTAGAATGTGACCGAAGATTGTATTTTTTTCTTCTGCCTAAATATTTCATTGAATATATAAAATTTTGCCAAAAATAAATATGAGGTCATCAAATCGATCGAACTTTCGAGGTGTAACGAAAGTAAAGTAAAGAAAGATCCTTCGTATTTGCTATCGAAGTGGATATCACCTTCAGAAGCGGTCCACGGCTTCCTTCAAACTAGTAGTAAGGCGATATGGAAACACAATCCCCATATAAAATCATACGACATCTTGTGGATAGATGTTTCAGCTTAATCAGGTAGTGTTTTTGCATAACGCGGTTAGATGTAACTCGATACACGCACATTCGGACCACGTTTTTTGGAACTATTCATATGGAAGGTTTCAAGTATTTTTTATTGATAAAAATCACATGGCATATATCAAAAACAAATTATTATTAATGCAATCACATAAGTATAAGCATAAATATGAATATATCGATTTTATTTCCGCAATTTATAGTGTGTAATTTTAACTTTGAAAACACTTTGAAATGTATGTTGATTCAGATTTTGATTTATTTATTTCATTATAAGAACAAACTTTACTAAAAATTTTAATTAATAAAAAATAACTGAGAAGCTGTTATTTCTTTTCTACCAACCTTAAAAAACAATTTTATTTTTAAATAGCATATTCTATGTTTCTACATGCCCAATTTTTTTTTTTGGATAAACCTTTTTACATATTAATTAAAACAACGACGTACTAAAAACAAATATATATATATTTTAATAATTGATAAATTTTAGTTTAAAATTGCAACGTTAAAATTAACGTATTCGGTTGCATTCATTTCAAATTACAGTTTTGCACCAAAATCTTCAATAGAATTTTAATCCCAAAGATATCACGACATAGATTAAACTAGTTTTTGTAATGCGCAAAAACTAACAAGGACTTTTAAAATCCAATATCCCTCCGGAGCGAGATCTTGTAAATTCTGAATTTCAGTAGTTGCTTTTTAATTTTCGCCTGAAAAGTAAAAAATTTCATCTAACTGTAAAAGCATTTAAAAATTCATGAATAAATCCCGGGCTTCCTGGTAGCTTCCTGTAGCCTAGATGAAACCGGAAATATATAAATATGCGAATTTATAATTAATTTATTTGATCAAAATATTTCCATGAAAATATAAACAAGCCTGTGCTTATTCAAAGCCTAATTAATCGTTGGCCAATTTAAATAATGTAAAAATAATTTGACAATAGATTTAACAGCTGCGATAAATGGTAAATAAGTAAAAACAGTAAAAATATCGTTGCGTATGAGAACAATTGTATCAAATTAATGACAAAAATAAAACCTATTCAGAATATAATTTAGGACTTACCATATTCAAACAATAGAAATAGTATAACAAAGAAATATTAATACAGTCAATTATATTTTATGAAATAGGCCGCATAGTTTTTTTTACGAGGACGGTAATTTTATTGAATCGAAAATATTTTAGAGCTTCCCTCTGTTGAGAATTTTAAAATTATAAATTAAATGTATTTTTTGTAAAATAAAAAAAACATGTTCAAGGCATGGTTACTAGTATACCCGCTGTGAATTAAATATTGTATCCAATGTAAAATTTAACATTGGTATATCAAAATACATATCGCAGTGGTCATGTTATCAATTTACTTGTAATAATAGAATAATTGTAGTACATAAACGATTGATTATCATCATTCTTGTGAGGAATGAGATTTAAATGTGTCGGCAAGGTTAAATATATAAAACTGAATACTTAAAGAGTAAGTTTTTCCACTAATTAAAGCAGCTGAATGGCATAGTAGAGGGTCATGAAATGAAAAATTTGGGTTTGAGATCTTTATTTTTTCAAACCGTTAGTTGGTGCTGTTGAAATAACAACTGTGGCGTGTTGCCACATCACCACCAGGGAAAGACTTTTTTAATTTTAAGCCAGTGAATTAATAAATCAAAGAGAGCATTCAAACAAGGCAAATTTGCATTTTCAAAATATATCGGTTATTATAAAATAAAAGATGTGACAATTCAATCTACCAAAGTTTTTTTTTTTTTCATAAATCCAATCTCAATAATCTAAAATATGATTTTGTAAAAATAAAATATTTAAAATATTATTTTTAAAACATTATAATTATTTTTCCTGAAACCTTTAGCTGGAATCTAGACGAAGAAAGTGTCGTGTTATAAAACGGTTTGAATAGTAATTAGACAAGTCCATCTAAATAGGAAGGACTGCCGAGCCGCGGAAGTGCCGGGACTCTAGACGGTCGTTTTGTGAAACTTAGTTGAAGGATGTTTTTAATTAAAACGTGTTCCTGCTGAAATGCATTGTTACACGAGTTCCACGAATTCATGCATGGGTAAATATTTCATGTATATACATATACTTATATATATATATATATATATATATATATATATAATTCAAATATTTTTTAATTATTTATATATTTTGGATTGCTTGCAAATCAATATTCATTAATTCATAGTTTTTTATTAAAATTACTACAGCAGTCATCGATTTGATCTTATATCAGTATTCCCAATGGCTTGCAGGCAAAACACTCCTTTGAATTTAATTTATGAATCACTGAAACAAATGTGTCATCTTAATACCCGTAAAGAACTATTACTTTAGTGTTATACAATAAGTGCAGTAAAGGTGCACTAAAATAATGCTTTAATTCTAGATATTATATTTAGAACGACTGCAGTAGGTCATAAAGTGACATAACTGCATGATATTTACTGAAGGTTTTGTGTGAATGAATAGTCCAGGCATCGAGGCGTACCTAAAGCTCTAATTAACTTGCGACTAATGGCAGACTTGCACAAGCTAGCTCGTGCAAGTGAAGTCGTGTCTATTAGCTTAATAATGCTATTCTTGTTTGCGACATTTAGATCTGCCACTTCAAATGATTTGCAATTCCTTTCAAATACACTGAAACGCATAAATTCTCATTATGTAAATTAATATACCTTTCATGGTATGAATACTTACTTTACGAGGGAGAACGCCATAAAATTCTCATAAAATATTCTTATCTTATTGGCCAAGAAGTATTGTTATATTTTTCTTTGTACCGAGGCACGTGTAGCGATAACGCATTACTCGTGTATGAGTACGAGAGTGCGTAATACAATTTATAATAAATATTATAATACCGACCTTGCGATTCACACATGAAAAATAAGTTTTCTATTTAATATCTGCCCCACATAACGTACAAACACTGGGGCAAATAAATCTGGAAAAATAGTCCGAATAACGAAAACATGAGATCTAATATTTGTAGCAATGTCCCGCCACACTAAGCGGAGATTTAATGCGTTGCTGCGCCGCCGACTCTTGATAAAGGGTGCCGCTACAATGGATTCGCTGTAAGCGTGAAATTTTTCGAAATCGACGCCGCCAGGGGAAGATTGTCCACTCGTGCGTGGCTCTCGGCCAGACAGGGACGACAACCCTAGAGATGCCAGACTACTGACTCCTCTCGGCCGAATCTCAAAAAACACCACGAGCAAATAACAAAAATTCTACAGAGATCTTCCAGAATAAATAATATCAAAATATATTTTATTTGCTGCGAAGTTTTTTTGAGAGCCTTGAGAAACTGATGAATTCAATAATATAAAAAAAATAAATAAGGCCAGTGAGATAAATAATGTGATGGAGATCTATATTATATAAATGAAGTCTTTATTTTTATTTCGTATTTACAAAGATATAACAAATATATTGTTGGTATCTATATTTAAAAGAATGCTGATTCATTAATCGACACGGTTAAAAATTGCACGGTGCTACCAATTGTAGTTTGTAAGAATTCTAGCAATGATTTCTCAATAAGCTAGAATGCTTCAATATATTAGTAATATAATAGCGGTTTAAACCACACTGAATACACGGGATAGAGTAGATTGTCATTTGAAAATATTTAACAGTCACTTACGATGAGAATATGAAGAGGCATTTGTCCAAGCAGAACGGGCTGACTTCGGAGTCAGCCAATATTGATAAACCATCACTGCTGATTACACACTCGTATGTGGACTCGAAACTCAACAAGAAATCTTAAAGATTACTATCGTCGGTATCAAATAGTCCATTGAGACACTTTCACTGTGATTTATTATTTTCTAAATATTTTATATCATGTTTGCCAAAAAATCTGACTCACAGTCAGACGAAAATGTTCTGGTGGGTGACTTATATGAAATTATACTGTAACTTGATAGAGAGTCAAAATGCTTTTTTTAAATATTACATATTAAAACAAAAAATATATTATTTCAACAAAAATTTATTGATTAAATGCAATGTAGTGTTTTTAGTAATGAACGGGGACGCAAAATTATACACACCTAACAAAAATGCGAAATCTATTTGTAATTAATACAATCATTAGAGTCAATTCTTCAAAATAATTGAGTATGAATACAACGATAAAACGAGTTGAACAATATGACGATAGAACATACTAGATGTCGCCATTTTAAAGTAAAACGGTAGTATATAGTATTTGATACTAAAATCTTTTTTTGATTATTTTTAATAAAAACATGCCAATAATAAAATGTTCATAATTGCAAATATCAATAATAACTTCACAGCTAAAAAAAATAGTCTTACTCAAACTAATGCAAATATTTGAAAATAAACATAGTTGAACGCTCGCTGTTCATATTAGAAACGGTGCCCGTGTGTCAATATGATTTGTCTTGCTTTATTTTTCGCGTCCATTTCAGTGACAGTTTTTCATGACTTTATCTCAAATTTTATTTAATTTTTATTTTAACGTCCCTGCTCTCAGCAATGCAAATCGCAAGTAAATGCGTAACAGCGGTGGCAATCGTGAAGTATGTTTCTGTAACAATAAAACAAACTGACATTATTTGATAGCCTATTTTTGTTCCGTGAGAAAGACGGAGAAAATACTGCCTTCTCAGGCGTGTCTGGCACGCCTTTCTCTGCTGCAATATGACTACTTCAAAATACGGTGTATTACAATTATTTGCTTCATAATATTATCAATATGACACAATGTTCAAGATAATCACAGGCTACGATTTTTAATCTTGTACTGTTTACAACAGAAAAATAGCGATTGTCTGATAGGAGTATTAATAACAAGAAAATATCACATAAAAATTACCGCTATGTTTGTAATTAAATTCAAGATTAAAAATACAACATTATATAAATACACCATTTCATTACGATTTATACTGACAAAAGCAAAATATGGATAATTCGAGTAACGATATACACGCACTGATTTCCTACATATTTTCTATAAACTTACTTCATCATTGTATTAACGAATATCTTTAATTTTCTCTACTTTTTATTGGTACAATTCTTGTAAAAGAAACAATAATATATTGAAAAAAGCTCGTAACTTTAGTAAAAACATTGAACTCCAATACAAAGCCTCATAATTCTGTTTATTTATCAATATCAACATTGTTTTTAGGGTTTTACTAATAGTGAAATCGCTTCCCTAGGGATTCTTACATGATACACTATGCAATTAAAAAGATAATACGATCGAAACTAAAACTACCCCTTACCTTTTAAATATTTTTGAATGCCTGTTTTATAAGAAGACGGTATTAAAACAGTGTATAAAAAAATCAGCAGAATTTTTTTATTTATCCCATATTATAACATATACCTAGGCATCGCAATACAACCATCAAGCTGATGTTGGCAAAACAAACACAAGACATATGAAGTCGTCCACTGATTATGCCGCGATATGGATGCAGCGCGCTCTCGGCTCCCGCACGCCATCAGCCGCATACACATAAACCACCCGGCACTGGATTTATTATCTCGGCTCCCGTCGGGCCCGGGGCCTCAGCCAGCCGAGCCGGCCCTGTCCCTCAATTAGAGCAGCCGGGGAGGCTCTTGCGGCCCTGGCGCCCGGCAAAGGCTGCCCCGGGCGAGATGGCGGCCATCGCGAGGAACGCAGCCCTGCGATCGCTCTGATTTGATACGCAACACTATCAGTTTGTAGAATTGTAGTTTCAATAATGTGCAGTCTGAAGTTTATGTGTTTTTTTACTGCCGTTAGCAAAGTGCAAGCGCATTTTCATATTCCCTGTGGAATTGCATATCTGAAAGTCTGTCTACGGGACGCGTTTTATGTTACGAGGGTCATTTGACATGCTTGAATTTCATTTCGTTTAATGTATTGGATGTTTTAACTTTCAAGTGTCTCTTTTTAAGCTTTTTGAAATGGCTTCTAATAACTTTGATTAAAATTTCACTGAGCTCTTTAAAACCATTATTTAAATCATCTGCCACAAAACTTATTGTTCTGTTTATCGCGTTTTTCTTTTGAAGGGTCCAGATAAAACAGTAAATAAATGAATGAACATAGAAGATAATTATTGTATTTTAATGTTAAAGTTCATTTTGAATTTTTTTTATTAATTTAATAATGTTATCAGTTAGACGGTAAACTAAATATTAAAATTTATTCGCGGTTTTTAACCACGGTATTCAATGCAATCGATTGCAAATTACTTAAAATTGTGATTATATTATTAACTTTCAAATAATTTATTATGCCTTGTCAAATTTTTCTCGGTTCTACTGACGTATTGGAGCTAGCTTGACCGAGATCTTGGCCTTGTTCTGTGGTCATGCCCTATCACGGTCTATAAAAACTGTTACCACATCTAAAAAGTCACTATGCAAATGAATTCTGCTTGTCGAAAGTAAAATGTTTTACGGGTACAACCGTAACTAATGGAAGCTCTAATAATAAAAATGTACATAAGAAACTATTTTCATAGTTTATTTATCAAAAATTTATATGATAATCATAAAAATATTGTAATAACAAATTTTTGTTAAAAAAATGTATTTGACAACAAATACGACGACATACTGGTAGAGCCGGGGGCGAGTAAAAGGGTGGTCTAAGTTTTCCTTACCAGTAAATTCCACCGGTGTCAATTTGCTGATCAAAATGATCATGGGTTGACAAACAGGTGGACCATTGATAGAAAGCAAGTGTGAAGTGTCGTTTATATCGTATTTACCTGATTGATTATTTAAAAAAATCTTTATCAATTAAAACCTTTTTGAGTGTGGTATTAACATTTTTTGTCAGTAATATTTTCAAATAACGGAATGTCGAACAAATTATACAATAATAAAAAATATCAATACTTAAAATGTAAAGAATTGTATTATTTTGAGTAAATTTATTTTGTGAAAATCACACTTAAGTTACCTTTAAATTATTATATACGCGTAATAGCACTATGACGTAGAAGTATTTGTGGTCTAAATAAATTTAATATGTAAAAATAAAGTGAAGCTTTTTTTACCATAAAAATATTAAATTAAAATATTATATTCAATGGCATATTGAATATTATGTTAATTGAAATTTATTTAAATTTTATTGTGTATTTACTTATGAGTAGCCTCTCTAAAATAAATGCATTATCAAATTATAATAAATAATTGGAAACATGAAACTAAGTGATAATATTAAATAAATTATTTTTTAAGAAAAGATCAACGTTCCCGGTTTAGGCAATCAACATTTTCAAAGTGCATTATTATACATTAATATTCGTTATAAAAAATGAGTGGCATTCACAGAATCCGTGATTCGTTCTTAGGTTTCTTTGTCGACTTAATTACAATAATCATAGATTATAATTAGCATTATTACACATGTTTTAAATACAAACCTGCAGCTGCAATACGCAGTATTAATATTAATTTATTTTAATCTAAAGCTCAATGATTTCTGTCATATCTTCTTGAATAAAAAATATGATAGCGAAAAATCACGATTTTAGCGGTTTGATTATTGATGATTAGCGGTTTAGGAGTTTAATAAAACTTGCCAAATATACCAACTGAAACTTAAATACGGAGCAAATTTTAAATGAACATAAATAACAAGAAAAAAAGACAAGTGCAGTTATTGAGTGAAGCAAAATCGAAGTGAGTTGATTTTATGTCTATATCTTTGAAAAAATTCACACAGAATCCTCCATGAACACTTAGAAATATAATTCGAGCTAAAAATAGTGTACGAAATCACGATTTTGGTTCACCTCGTCACGAGTTTGTTTTAAGAGTACCAACACACATTATTGTGAATTACGGTACCGACAGATTTATGGTTTCATATATAAAATATTACATATTGATTTATAATATTATCCTCATAATAAAGAAATAAAAACACGCAGTGAATTTTTATTACGTGCTGTTTTTCTTCTTTGCAAACTCGTTCGTCGATTAGATTATTATTAATAAATATATATATGTTTTTTGCGATGCCAAGAGACTGGCCGAAATCAAAGCGAATAACGAGCACTCCTCCGCACCGCTGGAGTCCAATCTGTACGACCGATATATGTATTATACTTGCGCTAGTTCTGATTTTCCGATAATAATTATAGATTCACAATAAATCATACGTAGTTGGTCGTGTGCTGGGATCACGATCTACCCAAAGCCTAACAATGCCATTTTTAATTTCCCGGCTTGTTTCGCGGGGCAAGTGCCGTTAGCTCCCCCGCCGCGCCGATTGTCTCCTCTTCCTGCTGGTGCGGGTCCATTCTACATTTATCTTCGACGATATCCTCCCGGGTCAGCCGCACATGATGTGAACTTCACTATCCCGCTGCCGGGCTAAGCGGGGGCTACATTCCTTAAGCTAGGTTCAGAAAAGACACTTAAGGCGATGTTCATTGCTTCTAAACAAATTAACGTCACATATTGATTAAAATAAAAAAAGTAAAACGTATTATTACTATAAATCAAAATAGTTCATGCTCAGTCAAGTTTAAAAATATAAGTTTTAATACAACTTATTTTCTAATTAAGTTTGATAATGCCAACGTGAAAAGTTGGTGAAACCGGTCACCAATAAAATTAACATGAGGAAAAATCACCAAAGTACTTTATTTAAAATATTAAAATGTAATTCCACCAAATACTCTTTGTCAAAAATATTGATTACAAGTATTATTAATATGTGTTAAATTTATAAAGTTATATTATTTTCTTGTTAAATACCATCAAGTAGAATTTATTATTGTTATTAAATTTAATTAATACGGCATCTATGTGACAATATTTAAAGCTAAAAAAATCATTAGATATATTAAAAATATGCACCTTATATTTTATACAACCGTTTTTTTCCTTAGTAGTTAGTTGTCTGAATTAAACTAGCTTATACACACTCGCCTACATTCTAAGACAAAGAAATACATAATGATACATATTAATATATGGACTAAGATTAAAGCCTTATAAAATTATTCCCAGCATAGCCGACCGATATATAATAAGTAAGTTATATGAAGTTTACTTATATTATACATTATTGACCAGGCTTTAATAAAATAAATCTGCTACCAAGAAATAATCATTTTAATTTGTATTTCAGTATGGGATATATGGGAGTATAAGGTCAACTACTGGTGCATAATCCTACTTGTATCACGTCCTGTTTTTTTAATAACGTAAGATTACAAATAATTTTAAAAGTATGTAGGTTCATGTAATTATTGTTTTCGAAAGTAGTAATCATTTTTTTATGGACTGATTTTTGATCAAAGTCCGTAATGTTAGTAGTCAAGCAAGATCATTAGAATTATACATTTCACGGATTATACTGGTGATCTTATACAAACAAGAACCAATTTGTATTTTTATCAATGAAAGAAATATGGAAGGTAGAAAAAACGTGTCTTGTATCACAACTGGTGTATCCAGAAAACGTGAGGTTACATCATATTTTTTTATTGTGAGTAGACATGTTAAGTGTGTTTGTTCAGGTTTGAAGCGACTAAAAACTGTATGAAATTATATAAAGTTTCTGAACGAAGTATAAGTATTAAATTTATCAAACAAGATAATGAGTTATTTTTTTGTAACACATAAAATACTCCTGTTCTTTTAGATGGGAATAAAGTTTGTATAGGTATAATCTTAGAGAGGTCAACTAAACTGTGAAGGTAAAGAATTTTAGTTTTTGCTATAAAATATAAATAGCATGAGATATAAAAGCTTGACTGGTCTTGAAATCGCGATTGTAAAAAGTGCACAATTCTGCATTTAGATGGATTATCCGGTAAACGGAAAATATAGCTTTTTATTATAAATGCGCGAAGATAATTGGCAGATTATTTATGTGGAGTCTGGGGGGACTTTCTGTTACGAAGCGTCATGCACGAGCAACTCTCTCCGAGATTATCGAATCTGATAATAACCCAAGAAAAATAAACCATCGAAAACCATATTTTAAGACGATTTGAATTTTCTCGAAAACTCTTCATTATTGGAAATCATAGATTTTCTCTTTGTTCACCAATTGACTTAAGCGTTTAATAATATTTATAATTTGATTATCATTTCTACAAACTCAAAAAAATTTACAGACATTTCAAGAGACTTATATTTTTAAGTGTTTTATTCTATTTTCATTATTTGTGTTAAATATAATTTTACAGGTATAATTGTGAAGGTATAAAATATAAAAAATCCAAGATTAAATATTATAATTTTTTTTTTTAAATTTTATTACGATACGGAAATAATTAAATTCTTAGAAATAAAAAGGAGATTGGGTGAGTTCTGTAAAATTCTGTACCGTGTAGCGATAAGTGAGTTTTTTTACTTAGTTTTCTTTCAATTTACTTGAATCGGAATAAGCAAGAATAGTACCTTTGCTTCCTTCAGCTGCACCGCCGCGTGACTGATGTTAACGAAATCGGCCGATAAAAACTATTGTAGGCCAGTTGCCGGGCTGGTGTAACATGCCCATGTGGGAATCGAACCCGTTGTTGTGGTGCTCCTTATTGGGATTCGGCTCTCGGCTCGTTTGCCCTCCCTCCATTGAAATTTCTTTCACCGGTAATTTAAATACCTGATAGCTAGTTAGACGTAGAAATGTTTCCTGTTAAAGTAATCAGGTGACAACAAATCCATTTTCTATAATATCTCACGCATGTTTTAGAAATTAATTATTATTTTATAATATATATAAATTATAGTTTCCAAATATATTAAATTAATATAAGTATTATGACAGATTAATCTTAACTTCTTACAAAACATATCACTTTAAGATTAATATCGATAAAAATATACTTCGATACTTCAAAATAAAAATATGACATCGAAAATAATATTAAGCCTGTTAGGTGTATATTAATTTTTATAAATAATTATGTGCAAAGTTACGTTATCACTACAATTATTAAAATAAATGCCCTTATTAGTATTGGTTTTTTTTTTCAAATAAACCAATTATTTATTAATTGGTTTTTAATGAATTTTTATAATTGGGAGCTTAAAATGATATTCGAATATTTGTCAACGCCGCGAGTATCATTTCACATGAAAAATAATTTGATTTATAACGCTAATTTAAATCACAATGATGGTTTTTTTAATATTTTCGAAAATCCAGCGGTTTTGCAGGCGCTAACAAATTCACATTTGCATGTCAATGCAGGCTTTGGGTTCTGGTGTAATATGTTAATGATAAATGGTCATTTAAATAATTTGTTAAAAATTAAAATATTTATGAGGCCATAAAACAAACTTAATTTATTAATAAAACTATCTCAGCGAGTTATTGAAATATTATTAGTAAATTTGCAAAAAAAACATGGAGAAGTCTGAATATTTAAAGTTAAAAGACTTGCCAAAAATTTAAATGCACGATATTAATAAAGATTTTATTAGAATAATAAAACAGCCAAGTCCATAGAAAGCGTCTTTAAATCAATATTGAGTATATAGTAGAAAACTAAATGAAGCTAATTTAAAAAAATAGAACAAAACAACAAAAAATATATATTAATATACCATTACATTTACCAAACGTATCATTGCATAGTTCTTAGAATTTTCTAAGCTTATACAATTTCTATAAAAAATTGCATAACCATATCACAAATGTATTATAAATTATTTTTTAAGTAAATTTTATCAACGTTATATTATATTTTATTCGATTAATATAACTGTTGTTTGTTTTATATTTCATCAATGAAAACTGCTTTATTATTTAATAAGAATCTTCAGTAATTAGGTTCACTTGATTATATACGAATTGTTCACTTGCAGTGTCGAAGCACAGTAATCCGAGAATGCATGCACCGAGACGCTGCACAATCGATTCAGGTTTGATTCCCAGCCGAGCCTATCTTCGAGTGGATCTTCTCTTCCCTGACCTTTTATAGCGTTTCCTCTAATGCAATAGAGACAGCGCTTTTGTATCTAATCTCGCAGGTAAATATGCACTTATGCACCTGTGCCTCCTGTGCGTGGCGCGCCGCGGACTCACAGAGCGACTTTACCGTTGCACGCAGTATTTGAATATCCCGTTTTCAGTGGCCACAATTTATTAAAGCTAAATGCTGAACAATCTATCTTTTGCGGTGAGGCCTGCTCGCGCTGCAACAAACCAGCCGGGGTCGGAGACGGTGTGTTAAATCGTCGAGACATTGTATGATTCTTAGATATTATTTATAAGTATTGACCATTGTATTGCTTCAACCTCTCATCGTATAATATTTTTTTTACATAGAAATCGATAAGGTGGTTGTTTGTGTGATGTTTTCAAATATTAGAAAACTAAAATTAGAAAACTTTAAATTATAATTGGTTTGATTCGTTAATATTTAATTTACCTCCAAAAAATTGTTTTGCAATTTTAAAAAGACCACGAAAATTACTAAAAATAAAAAACCTTCCTTAAAATTTTTCTTAACACGGTTTGAATCATATTTTTCGTGCTATAAATTAGTTTTTGTTATTGGTTAGATTTTATATTATGTAAAAGGGAATTTATTTTAATACATACATAAAACATTTTTTTAAAATAAATTGATGGGAAGCATATTTTCAAATAATTAATAAAAATAATATTTTATTACTTTCAGACAATGTGAAATAATATAAATTACCATATATTGAATCATTCTTGTGTATGGAGCCGTCATATCTTTATTTAATAAAAAATGAATGCTTAAGCCTTCGAAGCAATGTGAAGCATTTTAAACTCTCATTATGTATTTCGAGTGCCTACCGATATTTTGAAGCCTTATTGACTTTATTAGCTTTCATCATTATTTGCTCTCAGACAGAAGTGCCTACTTATTCAAACAATCCGCCAACTTATTATCCCAAGTTTAGTCTCAAACGTTACGTAATTCTGAATAATATTGACCCCCTGAGCATAAGGTACATTCGCCATTAATTACCGTGAGATTTTACAGATGTGGGAAACTTTTACAATAACCAGTGAACACTCAAGAAGGGAGGGGAACTAATTAACACTCCTCTTCCTGTCTATTTTGCCAACTAACTGGCACCAGCATTTTATTTTTAAAAATACACAGATTTAAGATAGCATGCAGTTTCTGTCACGATCTATGATATTTCATAAAGTGTATACTAAAAGATGGTGCTGTAAAAATTATCAACTTTCAACATCCAAAAGTTACAAAAATTGAGAAGTTTTTCAATTATATTATTTATTTTATGTAGTATGTGAATTCTTTATTTTAATAATTGAATCACAATTTACAGCATGCTATATAAACACATTTTTCTATGTGTATTTATAAAAAAAACCGGAAATTTATGACCTATATTCACAAAAAAGCGATCGAAGTTTTAAAGTCACTTACCATTTTTGATTATTTGGGATGAATGTATAATTAAATTATATTATGAAAAAATACTATTTATTTTTGGTCTTATGTTTTCATAAAATAATATACGAGTTGAGTGAAGAAAACATTTTTTTTAAATTAAGGCTTGCTTTTGAGTTAAATGTATATTTGGCTCCAATAAATTCAATGCTTGAATCTAGTTCGAACTTATCTTTTGAAGTCATAATGTCCTGAATGATATTTTAATCGTGAGCTTACTCAACGCAATTATATTTTTGAATGCTTACAATTGTTAATTAATGTTCATTTTAAAATGAAAAAAGTTTATAATTGAGTGTTTTCATGTTCAGTGATAACAAAGATAATTTATATTCATGATTTATGTGTACATAATGACATTACCAGCGTATCCATGTAAACATAATCAGGTATGTGCTTACCTAGCTCTGGTACACGCACACCTGTTGCTTCGTACGCAACTCTTAATTCATGAATGCATAGTGCAGGAGTGAGATAATGTAACTTCTCGTGTAATCGACTACAATCTAAAAACCAAAGCAACACCTGGGCTGTTTACTTAACGCATAATTAATTTGAAACGTAGCAGTTACAAGGCCTCGCCTGTTGTTCACGCCAGCAACCAAAATTGCATTCACACAATAATGAAGTAATCATCTGATTTACAAATAATGACAAACAATAGACTTTTTTTAATTAATTACGTAATAATAGGTAAATTTTGAGTGTGCTCTTGCGAAACTTACGAGTAAAATATTTTTGAAAAATCTTTTAAAAAAATAAAGATAAACATAAAGTGAAAACTATTTTAATACAAAGTAATATTGTTTATGAAAAGTGGGCAGAGGGCAACAACAAAAAAACGTTAATATGTATCAAAATATATTATAGAAATGTTTGTTAATCTGTGTTGGAAAAAGTAAATTTAATTTTTAAGGCATAAAATATAATATTTAGAGTGTTGTAATTCAACTAGTGCAAACTTGTTTAAAGAGAATAGAAAAATATGCAATCGCATCCACATTCATATAAATATATTACAATCATATTGTTGTATATTTATCGTCTTCTTCTTGTTTGGCAAATTAGCAAATTGATTTATGTTTTAGGACTGCTGTCCTGTTTTAATTGTTAAATTAAAGTGAACATAAAATTCATTGATTTATTTATACCAATAGAATCAAAAGGCATAACACTTAGGACTTGTCCGGTCGTAGTGGCACACAGACAGGCTTTAACCATACAAGATATATTTATGGTCATTGTCAGTGGCCATAGTGTTAGGGCTTGCTCGTTGTCATAAACTATTTTTTTACTAATTCCTCGCATGTAATAACTGTAAAATCAAGTCTAATGGAATAGATTGGCAATAATTCATAAAACGAAATGTATTCCTTAGTAAAATTTATGTTTTTAAAGATACCATAATTTTATTAAAACTAGATACAGGTACACGGAGTTCCAGTGTTATTTTTATGCTGCATTAACTTCCGATATTATACTTTCAAGATTTTTTCGATTCTCTGACTCATTCACATGACACTTCAAGTGAGGATCACATCGCCAGTCAGCCGAGTAGCTTGTAATTTTAGAAGTACTATGAACTGTCGAGGTTCGATGGACTTTCCATTGGCCAATATTTAATAAAAAACGTGTTTTGTTTTGTTACGATTTCGAATTATACTTAGCGATATTAAGGTGTGTATTGGTTAAAAATTATTAACTAAAATATGTAACGGAATCGGTACGAAACGGACAAAATTATTTTTATTTCCGTAAATTGAATATTTTTTTTAAGACAAATACGTTAAATTTTAGGTATACATACTCCCTTCATTTTTAAATACCGTAAATTTAAAAACACCGTGTTTAAGAGAGTAACGGCACAACTACTTTAAAAGGGCACAATAAATTTTACATATTGTTAACACCCGAGACCAATGCACCGATTTATGTAAACTTTAACTAATACATTACATAATAAATGCATACATTTTTTATTACGAATTTTTATTTATCAAAACGTATTATCCATTTTAGTCAAAAATAATATACGTAACGCTCAAATTTGTTTTTACATTAATATCAATGCATATATATACTGTCTTAAGAAAAGTTTCTTTCGTACGCTAGAATTTTATTTACCGTAGATTAATCAAATTAACTAGCAATATAATTAAATAAAAATAAAACCCGATAGCTTCTGTGGTCCGATAAGAAGTATTTCTACCAAAAACAAAGAGTCCTTAATAATTTAAAGCCGTAATAGTAATAGTTACTATATTATTTGAAAGCACCAAAATTACAACCAACATATCACATTGTTCAATTGGTAAGATCAATAGTTCCTTTCACTTATACAATAAACTTAATAATAATAGTGGTTTAATATAACATTTAATTGGGTGCATACCTGCGTGTCCGATATATACAGAAATAAAACACACAGATCAATTAAACGGTACATACAAGGCAGAGATCACGACGTAACGAAGTCCAAGAAGTTTGAAGAGCTGTAGTCCCATTTAAAATGATTACCGTATAATCAGTAATGCGAACGGGTCCCCGCGGGTAGCAGTATCAGAGATTCTTATTTAAGACGGCATTTATATGTAAAAAAATAAAGTGTTTCGTTCAAACGGTTCTAAACTGTTGGCAGTTGAATTGATAGAGCTTTTAAACTTTACGGCTCTGTAAAGTTCTCTCTGAGAAAAATAGCTTGAAATAAAATTATTTGTTTGAGTACGTACTTTCCGCATACTTCAGAAAAAAGTGATGAAATCAAAACCATGAAAATTATATTTCTTTTCTAGCAGGCTTTTTTCATTGTTGAAATTTAAGTATTGTTTGTGGTTTTGGGTATTAGTTATTGGATGCAAGTATGGTGGTGTATAATGTCTTTATTTATTTATAATTTATCGATAGTACGGACGGCTAAAAAATACAACTGCCTGCACTCATAATAACACATACATTTTCATCTCTCATGTTGTAAGAAAAATCAACGGATTTCATGAATTATTTTGTAGTAAGTCGAATATTTGACTCAAGTGTTATGTATTCATTTTCCGCAGTAGTTTTCTAACCAAACCAAACAATAATGATGCCATTGCTATTTTTTTCTTTAAAAAATTACGACTTCGTAATGTCAAATGGATAAAATGTAATGGATTCTTTGATATCTTCAACCTAAATTCGTTTTTGAACTGCATATTGGTAAAAATCATGTTGCGTATTATTATGCTATTTATAATTATTTGCATATTCAATTTTAGTGTTTATTTGTGCCCTCTTAGTATGAAAAAAATAATGATGTTAGTTTGAAAAAATTGCTTCAGTAACGAAAATGTATAAAATATATATTTTTGATTTAAATGCTATTGGGAAAATAAATACGATAATTCAAAAGCATCATAGCTTAAGATAAGCTTCGATTGCTTTAATATTTCAAGGTACCGAATTTTTATGATAAAATCCAACACCATTCAGTTATTTGATTTCAAAACACTTTTATTGTGATTAATATATAAAAATATCTATTGCTTTATTTTAAAAATTTGATTCTCACGATAAAACAATGGCACACAATGATAAAAGGTTTGCCCCCGCGCGGCACACCTGTAGCCCGTAGTGACACTGTGAGTGATCGCGGCCAGGTGCCTTGTCCAAACACGACCAAACTTGATTTACCTCCAGACCCTCCATTACCGACCGTAAAAATAAACACTCAATAATCCTGCGGAACAAAAAACCCGCGCGCGAGTTCACAGAGTCAACTGCCTGTAAATAAATATTACAATTCGTTATTCAATACCTGAAATTATGTTATTGAACGGAGCGAGAAGCGCTCTCGTCGTGAAGCCTTCGCTGTGTTTTTTTATTTATTCTATTGTGCTTTTCGTATCTCTCATCTCTTGGTTTTTTTTATGTAGTGTTTCAATTTAAATGAGTGCGCAAAAGAAACCAGAAATCGCTTTACGCACGTGTTTCCTTTGTCTGAGATTTGATTTGGGATTATCGGAGCATCTTCTTCGTAGCCGATTTGAATAATTGACTGAATTTAATAAAATTATAATGACGTATACAAATTTAGTACAATATAACATAGTTATATCCTTAAATTTAAGAATTATAATTTAATTTTTATAACTTGTCATACTTTCGTACGAATTTTTTTTTTCATTATTTTATGAACTGTAACTATCTCATGCAGATGCAATTTAAATTCTTTAAGATTACTATAGAATTCTTAAATCATCTTATTTTAGGTGAGGAAACACCGTATAAAATAGTTTGGTCAAAGGTATATAATTTATTGAACCCATCTGGAACTTCGGCCGATTGTTCACAGATTCGAAAACACATTTACTTAATTTGTAACTTCCTAAATTTATTTTCCTAATTCGTTTCATAAACTTTTTGAACTTGACTCCGAGCTGAACCAAATCGAAGTTGAGCCGATTCTCTCGAGAGCGGGAAATTTAATGTGGAACGGAACTCATTCATATTTTTTGTTATTACTTAAGTTATAATTAATATGAAGGAAATTTTTAGTGAATTATCAAATTATCTGCTGTCCATACCAAACCATATATTTTTATTAAATTTAAATAATTTATTATATATATATATGCATGAAAATAAAAAAGATATATATATGTATATATATATATATCTTTTTCTAATTTTTTTATAGTATTAATTATATATTTTACAGAACCTATTATATTTTTCAATTTGCAACTACATTACTTTTTTATCACAGTTAGTGTTTATTTTTGCGTTTTATCATTCATGTTTTTAATTTTTTTAAATAACATAGAGCAATAATTACATTTTTAAACTTTGTGAATTGCTAGATACTTTTCATTTTTACGTATTTTACTTTATTATTAGAGCCATAAATCTTTATATGAACCATAAAAATAAATATTAAAATCTAAAAATACTATTGTGAGGCCCACTGGGTCAATCGATCATATAGAAAATAAGCGCTTTGCGTTCAACGACAAAAAACAGTTACCCATAATTAATCAATTCCTCTAAATTATTAATAATTGCTTATATTACCAAACAGCTTTTATAATTGATTAATTTCTAAAATTTACTCAATTAACGGTTGCTTCAATATGAGTATTGACCTGCGCTAATCATAATGCAAATATTTATATTTTTGATTAACCGCTTTGTATTGCGGGGGAGGCCAGAACGGAAATATGCCGTTAATGATCACACGCGTGCTCATTCATACCTCACTCTGCAGAGTTCCAGGAGTCTGTTTCGAGGGTAAATACATAAACTTCCGTAATGAATTCCAATAGATTCTGTCGGTTTCCGTAACGTTTGATTCGTAATGTTTATAAAAAAAAGAAACTCTCACGGGAGCTTTGGGAACACAGAGTGACGATAAACTTAATTTGAAAAAAAAACCTCACTTTTTTACAGTCACTATCGCATAACACACTACTTGTAAAATATTAGAGTAATCCTTCTCTCCAATAATGAAAGTTTCTTTCGTATTTTATGTTTCTTTGAGTGAATACTTTCTAAGTGAAAATAGAACCAAACGGCTAACGAAACTACTGACGTTTTCACTGAGACGGTGAGAGCTTTTTTGCTTTATAATATTTTTCAAACTTTTTTCTCTTTCGGAGTTTGACGACACATTTTAACTTATATTTTCATAATAAATTTGTAAAATACAAATACATTGGCAATCACAGGATACTTTTTAATAGAGTCTTAAATATATTTGCAACTTTGACGCGACCGCGGTAAATAGTAGAATACGATTCTTGGTTGTAAAATAACATTTATTTGTGACCTCTTTTATTCAGCGCTATCCTTGAATTTTACTGTCAAAGTTTAAACGTCGTTACAAAAATCTCATATATGTCAAATATAGATTCTACGTTATAGGTACTTTTTTCCAAACAATAAACTTTTTGACATACGAACAATAAACTATCAGATCATAAAACGAATACAGGATAAAACCAAAATTGGTGCCACCAAAAAAATACAATACTCAGTAGCCAATGCACAACAATTCAATGGTGCTATTACAATGATATAATTGTATAAAACAACTTTGAAAAAAAAACACACTAATGCTAATTTGTGTATAGAATGTTACAAAAACAGCCAAATGATTCGATTAGTTAATCATCGGTTAAAATACAGCATTACCTTATAAATAATATTGACCGCCAGCGATACCAATGACGAATGTTTTGAGAATTTAAAGTAGGTATTACGAATATAACTAAGAGTTGACACTTTGATTAACCGCGTTATTTGGACTTGAAGTAAGTAATATTTAAATGTACAGCGAGAAACAATGGACCATTCCTCAAACCGATAATACAAGTCTCGCTTATCTTTCCATTATGAACTTATTTATTTCCTGAGATTTTAAGTGAGGATAAAAAATGTTACAATTTACTCCATAAGCCTTTTTTAACTCTTTTTAAGGGCTTAATAAATATTGATTAATATTTTTATTAATAATGATATATAATTTTTCTAATAAAATCGTGAGTTGATATTAAAAATTAAACCTACTTATCATTTATACAAACGATCTTATCTAATAGGCAACATTATTATAAGTTATTCTACACCTACGCAGACTTTTTAAGGTCAAAATATTAAAGGTTAACCGATAAATAATGCCATGTAACTAAGTAATTAAGTCATTGAAACGACTAAATTATATAACTACCCGAGGTGTCGGTATCGTATTGTTACAATCTTACAGTAATAACGTGCCAAGTGAAATGTTTTCCCTCCAGAGTCGATGTGCAGATATCCAGCGTTGATTGTATATAATTTATGTGGATTTCCATGAAACGAAATAACCGGTACGGCATTAGAGACACGGCTTGTACAGACTTGAAGTGGATCATGCCGGCCGAGTGGCTCGAATTTCTGTAAATGCGGAAATGGGAGTCAACCGCTGCATCAAATAAAATGCATACCATATAAACGCTAGGCGTCTAAACGGACAAAGCCAAAAATGTATATTGATTAAATTAAAAGAGTTGATTTGAGTGATATGTGAGTGAGTATTTGAGTTTAAAAGCATGCGTGGTTTTTACCATCATACTTCTTCGAGACACGGTGGTGTTTTAAAAGCCATTCTGCATTTCACAGTAGAAAATACGTTGGAGATATTAAACGTCAGAGTTTTGTCTAATACAGTCAAATATCTTTAAACCATACAAATACTACATATATAAGCTTTCGTTATTACGAACACAGCAATAAATAAAAATAAATCAAACAAAAATCTTTGCTATTCTGAAAAATTCAGCTCTATGGAATTATATACATTTTTTAATTTTGAGATGTCGCTATGTTTATTTGTAGTCCTTAAAACAATGGCAGTGAGTCAAATGTTTTATTAATAATAAATAAACAACTTTTAAATTACTGCAAAAATATTGATGACGTGATGAATTTGTACCATATAAATTTTATTTACATTCTAATATTTGGAATAACCTTAAATCTATGAATACTATTGCTAAAAAAAATAGTTTGATTTATTTTCATTTTTTGATATTATTTCCGGTTCTGTGTCAAATCTATCGCTGTTTTTAACTGATATATTTGGCCACTAAAAAATGTTATCCTTGCACTGTAACAGCAATTCGATAGAGAACATTTTGATCACCGATGCGGATGTATTGAAATAGATATTATTTTAGGAACACATGGCACATATGAAACTGGGAGAAAAAACTTTTAAAAATTCACCGCGCTGCCGGCGAGATGGGCGACCCACAGCCCCGGGCTGGCGTGACCTGGCGACTCAATCAGCTTTCCTATTGCGTAGAACACCTGTACATTAATCTCTACCACTACTATATTATAACCCACCTATAACCAACCTTAGTACTACAATCTAACATAAAATTCTTAATTAATTTGCTAATTACTTTTTTCAGTAAATACTCATATTATTTGTTTTATTTTTATAGATTTCTTGTTATGGTTTATTTGAATACCATTTTTATATATATACACACACACACACAAATAAATATATGTATTTCTTTGTATTTAATAATTTTATTTTCTTAAATATTTGTACTTTTTTTTTGGACTTGCTGTTGTAATAATTTGTAAAATGATTATAGATATTTTATTACAATTGAATTTATAAAATGTAAACCAAGTGTCATAAATGCAAAGTATATATTTTTGCAATTTGCAAATAGCGTTAAGTCCGTGCTAAGTAAACTTTCGGCATAATTACTCTGTTAAGCCCACGCATGTCCACAGGTGAGACACGGCACTGACCCCAGGTGAGATTCGCACCTCCCGAGGTGTCAATCAGTTCTTCATACACCGTCTCCGCTCAGGTGGGCCGTGAAGGCTGAAATGTACACACCTCGTCTAACAATCACGATTGTTTCTTTTGGATTTTAATGTACTAGAGTTATCATTTGATTTAGCTTTCGAAATTTAAGGGACAGTATATAAGTCATTTCCCGATAAAATGAAAACATTTTTAATAAAAAAAGGTTTAAAACTTTTACGGCTGAAAAATTGCCTAGTCTACAAAAGAAAATTGAATGCTTTATTCTGATATTTAATATTTTTGTTGTTGTTTTTAAAATCTTGCTTATTAGAGAAAAACAGGATGTCACAACTTTTTATGTTTAGGGTTCACGAGGAAATAACTTTTAGGCGTGTACTGAGAAAAAGTAAATGTAGTAAAATAATGAGCAGGATAGATCATCGGAATGTTTAATTGAAAAGAACGTACTCTCAAAGCGCATAAGACTGCGATATAATCTTTTCATCGCTTTGATTGCAAGTATACTCTGACTAATCATACATTACGTATCAAATTGGTTACTATAGCGTAAATTATTGTCGCCCAACGGTTGGTTAGTACGAAGCCATTGATAGGCAATGCATCTTTGTAAGTTATCTTCGCAACGAATTTCAAAGACGCCGCATTGAATATTTTATTTCATCTCAATCATCCCTCGATTACGTTTTCAACAGGAGATATATCACAACAATCGATTGATAGCTGAAAAAAATTTAATTTGGTTGACTAATTGCAAGTTGTGTCGCGACGTGTGTAGAGGGCTCAACCTGCAGCCGTATTTTTACGAAACCTTTATCAAACATCGCAAAGGTCTATATATGTAATCTTGATCCACTATGGTTGATACAAAAAGGCATCCCCTTGCTCTTTAGCGATGTTCCCAGAAACGTTAAAACGAGTAACAAAGGGCTCTTGAGATTAGCATGGCGCGGCTGATCTGCTCCTCCGATGTGATCGGGAGCTCTGGCTGCTTCCAGCGCGGCCCGCGGCGGTTGTTCACCTGAAGACGTATCGCCCTCGGAATACGCAATAGGCGACGCCCGCACCTCGCGTGAATATATATGAAAGATTAGAATTATTATTCGCACAGTGCAGGACGATAAATATGTAAAGTATACGAGACTTGCAAAAAAGATATTCAGAAGCTCGATATGTGGAGATATCAATGCAGTAGTAGAAAATAAATACACAATGTTTGACGGTGTCGTTAGCCTTGGAGTCTTGCTGGTTAGTACAGGATATTATCATCTCGGGAGCATTGCCAAGTTAGTAGTTTATGCAAGGATATCATGCATCATAGTAACAGTCTACGGAAAATCACGAGGATGAACTACCACCGACCGAGCGCTATTTATAATGTAAATTATAACAATGCACTAAATAATATGAATTACGTTCCGAATAACGTGACAATCTGATGCCATCGCTTGTTTGACATACATTGTCTGGAAGCATTTTTTATTCTGAATATTGCATAAATTAAAACATGCAAAAATAAAACATCACTTTTTTGAGCGAGAATCAAACACGCCCATGAATTGCAAGAATTACACTTGTGTTCTATAGCAAGTTCTGATATAACAGTACATATTGATTCAGAATTTATTGTTAAATTTAATACAATATTCATACTTGGCATGTTTTGTATAGCGAAATATTTATCATACGGAATGTGGGTTTCCTTGAAAGTGTTTTCAATCAATCGAAAGCTCTAATGGCCGCGACGGCCGCGTTCGAATATTAACAGTCAGCAACAAAGCGATTGCCATGTCTTATTTGCCTAATCTTCACACACTGGCTCAGCCAAATTTTGCATGACATTTTACGTGTAATCCTATTATAAACACTAGTCCTCGGTTATGCAGACTTTGCATAAATTAATGCTCGAGACGGTGTTATACAGTACCACACCACCGAGAGCTGCCATTCAACTTTAAAATACTTTATAATCGCGATTTACATATCAAAACAATGTAACGTAGATACAAAATATTTAAAAATATTTATTTTCCAAAAAAAAAACACGTTTTTGTACACGGTGTCGATACAAATAATTTAAACAACTCATTTATGTAAAAAATAAATTTCAAAGTCTTAAATTTTCTTTCGTTTAATCAAAACTTTTTTTACAGCTAATTACAATTTCCTCGTTATTGAATTCTGGAGATCGAATAAAAACATATTATCAATTAATTCGTCCTAGTCGGCATCGATACAAAGATACTCGATGCGATTGTATGAATAATATTAACGATAAAACTTTCTGGTTCGTTAAGTCTTCGTGAACTCGGAGATTTTATTTTCCTTGCCGAGAATTGCCAGAGAGGTTCTCAAAATATACTTTATCGAGTTAAATAAGATTGTTTGCATAAGGCTGTTCGGAGATTTTTCCCATCGGTCTAAAAAAAGAATGAAATTGAAGTCATCCAGTCAATGGCGGGTCTTTAAACTTGCAATTTGCATATTTTTCACGGTCTCGCCAAATAATTAGGCACGTTGTACGGCGCTTGCGTTCAAGATTAATTTTTATCTGAATCGCCTGCTTTACTACCTACAGATATAATCTGTAATCGGAACTTGTAGCGTTACTCAAAAGCTGTTCGTTTCTCTTGATATAACTGATTTATCACATTTTGCATACCTTATCGGCATTGCAATAAAATTAAGCAAAACATTTATTTTTGGCTAAAATGATTAATTTAATCTTCAAAATTTTATTCTTTAAATTTTATTTTTTTTTAATATTTAATTTTTATAGATTTATGCGTGTATTTTCATGAATGAATACAAGACAGTTAAATAGTAATATAAAATGCAAAATAGTAAGTTTACATGTCTTATTCTTAAAGAAAATTAGTACTTTCCCAATTTTTTTTTAAAAGGTATGGTTGTGTAATTAGGGATATTTTTGAGACCGTACACTTTAGAAAAAAATGTGAGCTTTTATCAAAATTGATATTTACATAAATATTTTTTTAAAATCGTAGTAGTATATAATATAAATTATTGATTGTAATAATCCATATGGTGTCAATTTTGAGCGGCGCAAAAATCGTTGCAACAAAATAATATAATAAACGTTAAGACCAAAACGTAACTTAAGACCAAACATAATATTTTATCGGCGCTCTACAACCAGCGATTTGTATTTAAAAACACGTCAAAGTAAAATTTTATTTTTCTGAAAGCGATATTCAATACAAAATGTCAACCAAATAATTTGAAAGGGAAGGAACAAAACAATGAAGGGTGTAAAATAAAAGTAAATCAACTTTTATATAAGAAACGCGTCCCTTCTTTCTATTCATTATATTCAGTTCGGCACAAAAGAGACAACAGGAATCGTTCATTGTGTCTCGATTAATACACTTTTATGGCCTCACCTTTATTGTGATGCAATGTTTGGGAACAAAAGTTATCTGTTTATTTTTTGTATATTTTCTGGGTGTTTAAAGGGTCCGCCGTCGTCTTGTTCGCCGAAGACTCCTCCATTGTCTGAAATTCAAATCTCTGTATTGTTTCTGCAGCACTCTCTAACTATACGAGAGGGGAGCATCGGCCATATGTATTTTCATTCCATCATTATATTTTTATATCACTTCTCTCGCGCTGCTTCTTCTCCGCAACGCTTCTAGATATTTTATTTTTTATTTCAAACTTACAAATTATTTTACAACAGAACAAACCTCGCTCATTTTGGGGTGAACATATTATCCATAAAAAGAAAAACTTATTTCATATGACGAGCTTCATCTATACGAAATCTAGTTTAAACACTAAATTTACTTCAATAAAATAAAAAAAACTCGATCATTTTTATTTATAAAATTCACACAATAAATTGAAAGAGCCGTGAAAAATAAACAGGATGAAAAATTCAATTGTCATGCCGGAGTTCAACGATTCACGTATCAAACTTCGTGTTTACAGGCGGATGTGATGTAATGCAAATTAAACACAGCACAATAAAATATCTCTTTTATATTTATGCATAATAGCATGTCAGAAAATATTTAGATTTTTTGTGATTTGTTAGTAACGTCCTAATTGTGTTTTTACAAGTATTTAATACAAATCAATTTGTTTGATTTATTATTTTTTTATTCACGTATTTTATACCAAGCTATCGTATCGATAACGGATTATGAAATAAATACAAAGAAAAAAAGATGTACTTAATATTTTTTTGTATGTATTTAGAACTGAGTTCATGAATACTTTTTATTTATAGTACTTCTGAATATATATTTTAAGAATATAAATATTTTTGTGTAAACAATAAAATGCCTAATTTTATTATGGAATTTTTGGTATGTAGTTCGAAAGTATAAAGATAAATCGGTTGTCTTAGTGTGTCTGAAAGATGAAGAATAATTTTTAAATAATAAATAGTTTTATGCTATGTAACATATCTTGATAATGATTAAGTACATTTTTTCAAATATTGAAAATTGATTAAAGAAACTCTCAGAAAAATATCATCGTGATTTGTGTGAGACTCGAACCCACATCCCCATGCTTACATGGCCGGTGCAACACCAATCATACCAACGAATCACTGGTACTTGGCAAGAATTTTTAACAATCATATTTTATAAGTGAAACAACGTACTTATTATATCTTGATCATGATAAACAAGTGTCTGTATTTTAAAGCTCACTGTTAAATTATTTATAAAAATATATTTGAGCTACGTTTGAGGAATTCAATTCATTTTCGCAACGTTTAATATTCCTGCAGCTATATTTTTGGTAAATTTAAATTCACTCTGGTCACTGGGCGAGGACCGCTGGCCGCACAGTGCGGAGGTGCAGAGTCATACAAATCATCGGGCCTTTGTCTCGGGGCCGCGCGGGTGGGGCTGACAATAGCGGCTGTCGCCAGCGGTGTTTCCTGCTCGTGTGGCCGACGCGCTTTCGGGACTCGACACAACGAGGTTCCGGGTTCAAGCTCGGAGAACGCCACTTATCGCTATTTAATATTATGCTCAGAGAAAATGTCACTGCTTAAAATTACCCCGAAAAATATGCAACACATTTGGTCAAAAAAGATTATAAATGTACAGTAATACCCCGCTTTACGCGAGGGATACGTTCCGGAAAAAAATCGCTTACGATCAAACTTATACATGGTCAAAACTTAATACAAAAAAATACGAATCATTTGAATCAATCACTTTAATTTTAAGAACACTTTATGCAGTATTACATGTTATTTTTACTGAAAAATTGTCTTTTGGGTAGCGTTTCTTTTAAGTTCTTGTAAAATACGTTCATAGCACCCAACGCTGTTTTTAATTGTTAAGAGTAGTCAATGACTACATTATGTTCATACATATTCTTAAAATAAGAAATTCGAGTAATGCGAGGCGTTTTAACGCGAAATTTGAAATTCGCGTTATAGTGAAACCGCGCATAACGGGGTCGCGTAAAGCGGGGTATTATTGTTTATTATATTTATAGAATTTTTCAAGAATAAATTTAGTGTGGTAAAAAATATGTTTGCTAGCTTATAAAGCTCTTCGCCACGCATGTGTATGGTTTTATAAACATGTTTCGATAAAAGTAGCAATATTGTTTTTTTTATTTTAATAAATACCTTGCATGCTATTTATTGTATGTAAAAAAAATGCATCATTCCACTTGTAAAACGAATTTAAATAAATATACAACATAAAAGCTTTCATTTTTAAGATGATCTTACAATGTTTCAATTTCATATTGTTATAATGCATTAGATAGAAAAATGAATAGCTTATTTTTCTATGTTGTACTTATGTTCAATATCGTTTATCTAACTTTTTAACGTTCAGAGAAGTTCAGTTTTCATCTTTGGTGCCTTGGAAAATTTTATTTAATTGGAAAATAAAAGTTTATTTTTAAAATTCAGATATTAACGAAATCGCACGGAAGTCTGTTGCTGGTGTGGATGGTTTAGTGTCTCGACCGGTCACGATTTACGCGCGACAACCGTTATTCAAAGACTCTACTGTGCACTCAGTGTGGTATGCTCAATTGCTTGAAGGTGCCATTTGCTAATTTGCTTTTTCTTTTTTCGATTGAGAGGCATTCAGGCACAGATAATTGGAGAACCCAAAGCTCAGAATCATATATACCTATATAAGAGAAGGCACGGAATAGACAGGAAGGCTTTCAGAGGTAGTAGCGGTTGCGTACAGAACATTGTCAAATATGATTAACTGATTTTCCTTCCCGTTTGATGTAAAAACAAATAGAGTTGAAAATTCAGATTCGAGACCAAGGCAACATGGTTGGCGAGTAAGTGTATTTGGCACTGAACCACGAAACAGTTAAGCTAACTGCGCGTGACACTACATAAATTTATCACCTTTCAAATGTCATGGGTACATCATAATTCTTTTACATTAAGTTTATAGTATTTTGGCAGTCAGATTCATACATAATTTTAAATGAAAAACTAATTACAGTGTTAAATTTTAGAATATATTTAATTTTTCCATACTGTAAAAAATTGTTTGAAAAAGAAAAGATTTAAAAGGTTGAAACAAAATTATGACTTAGCCACTTTCGAATCAGTTTATAAAGGTCTGTTTCTGGGCAGAACTTTAAAGCCCAAATGATAATTATAATCCTAGAATGAGATTGAAGAACTTTCTATATTTTAAAATACACTTAAAACCATTCTAGAGCTGAAAATGATAACAATCAGACAATTTAAAGTACAAAGCTAAGTTAGGTTAGCACGTCTTTAATAAAGTGAAATCTTTCAAGGTTTAAGTACCCTTTTGTAGATTTATCAACTCAAAACGAGTTGATTATTATAAATTACTGCGATTTGTTTTCCTTACAAAATTCTTAATTTTCTTTTTGGTGGTGGATTTTTGCATGTTAAATTACAATCATGATATACTTAAATGTAAGATAGAATTAACTACATATGTGTTTGTGGTCGAGACCTCCAGCTCACTGTCCAGTAACCTTTGTCTACCTACAGGTCATCTCATAATTTTCTCACCGCAACGTCTGAAAGTTTCTCGAAAAGTAGTTTCATTAGTAAGAAGGGGGTTATTTTACCCCTCAGAAGATTGCTACAGAAGTAATCTGCTTTTCCCCAAGGACGGTTCGTTTGACCCTGAGACCTAATTTTATTTTAAAACTGTCCTTGCTTTAGTTTCTCTTTGGGAAAATAGGGGACCTACATTAATATATTTTTCAATCGTTGATTACAAACATGTGTTAATTATTTTTAGAACCATTGTGAGTACTTAAATCAACTTAATTTGAATAACAGTATTAAAAATACCTGTAAAGAATACAAGACAAAAGTCTTAATACTATGCTTTTTTGTAGTTTACGTACAATTTCCATGAATATAAAATATGAAACATGATTAAATACAAATTTTTATATCTCTGATCATTACTATTCGGCTTAATTGGTAAATCATTATTCTCTTCAAAAAAAAATGTAATGTCGACATTTTTTTATCTTGGTATAAATATTTACTTCGAATATTTTTCATAAAAATGTAGACTACTTAATTCAAAACTGTTCATTGTATTGCTTTACATAAGTTGAAAAGTCATAAAGTATAATCAAAATGATTGTATAATAACATATTACATGTAAAATTTAAGGCAAGAATAATCATGCGTCGTTTTAAAAATAATCTATTTATTTAAAAAGGCAATAAAAGTTTTTAAACACAGTGTATTTTAAAATATCGAGAATAATACAGCGAAGTTACATTTTGACCATATAAAGTATAATCAAGTCCGGCGATGTTATTTGTGTGTATGTAATTCGATCAGTATGCGATTTCCAAATTTATTTCAGCGCTTTCGAAATGCCTGTTAATCACGACTTTATTATCCACGCGATTGTGGAATGAATGGACAATTTTGGCCATTAAATTCAACACCGTTACATAACAGTCTGAAACACTTCTTGAATCGTTTTCTATATAAGAATTTTACTTTTTCTTGTAACTCTTTTACAGAAATCGTGCAAGTACAATGAGAATTCATATACGTGCAATGTAAGAAAAAGTGGAGTAGCTGCTCGACTCGCAATGAATTATTTCTTATCACAAAATGGGTTCTCTGGTATTCGTGTATAAATGAAAAATACAAAGTATAGTGCTTACTATGCAGAACGTGAATATATTATAAATGCTTCCAATTAAAATTGTTTAATAACACTGCGCTTCTTCAAACTGGTACCCTGACATTGCGCTTCTTGTATACAAAATCGATCAAAGACTAGTCATTTTACTCATGCACCACATCTCAAAGATATGTATTATTAATTCAATATTTTATATCCTCATTCGTTGCACGTATACAGATTTTTGCGGTTACTAGCGGTAGAAAATGGCTAATACTTTTTTATTTCAACTTATACGTGTTATTGATTTTCGTATGAAACAAATTAACAAATAATGAAGCTTTTTAATATTTTAGTCGTAAATGTTTAGATTGATTCGTATTCAATTTTAAAAGTAATTGTAATAAATTTCTCCTAGTACCAATTCATGTAAATTACCGTGAAACAAATTTCAGAGGTCGTAAATCTTTAGACAGACCTTGAACTCTGCCTGGCATAAAAAACACATACAGTTGTGTTTCAAGTGCTTCTCGCACAGCAGCCCGACGGCTCGAGTACTCCCACAAAATGTAAATACAGCCAATAAACAATCATAAAAAATAACATTACACATTATACGACCGATACTCGTGTCTGTTTATCGGGCCGATTTCATTTATCCGAGAGATTCGCTTGTATAGTAATATCAGTAACGTAAACTTCGTATGGCTGTAGGCACGTGAAGCGTAAACAATTTGATTTAATACTGTAATCTAATGTCGTACGGTGATTTTGGGCGAGAGGAATCGACTGAAATAAACAATTCACGTGTTCTTAAATCTAAGCGTGACCGGAAACAGTTATTGTTATGTTTTAATTTGTACATGTATAAACTTGAGATCATGAAAGTTGATTGCAAGCTAAACTCTCTATTATTATTACTCATTGACTGTTTAATCAATGATAATAATAATAATATGCATACAATAATACCAGCAGATATTAAACTACTGCCGGCCAAACTAATCCTGGCCATTTCTTACTTTACTATTTACGTTACTTTGAGAGTGTCTGTTAATATAAAATATAGAAAATTTCACACACATACGTACAATATATTCGATGAGCATCTGAAATCAATTTTAATTATCGGAACTATTCAATTTAAGCCTTGATTGCTCGCCGTTGTTGGTTAAAAGGCAAAGCCAAACAAATCCCACCAAGTTGAGTTAGATTGTTTGCAAAGCTTTATCTAGTTTTATTATTCTCATTTGTTTTTGTCGTTAGAAAAGCAGATGAATTTGCTACCCACGTTATCTAGCAAAATTTCAGTAAGCATTTATTTAATTGTGAAGACTGGGGATGATAAATAACATTACAAAACTATTTCAAATTCACTAGTATCTTTATACTACGCACAGATACATTTACTACTTAAATATGTGAATATGGTTTATATGCTAATACATCATTTATCACATACATTACTGTAATTTATTATAAATGTTTTAAAAAAAAGATTATTTATTTCTTTTATGCTATTTACAATAGTTCTTAAGGTTATGCTTCCCATATGATAAGTGGCCATTCCCTGGTCCTGCGCGCATGTTGTGAGACTTACAAAATATGGCTTAGGTAGTAGCGTATATGAACTTTCTATTTTAGTTATTGAGTTTGTATAGGAAAAAATATGTGTAAAAAAAACCCTTGTGTATATATATATATATATATACTATATATAAATAGCTATGGCAAACAGGTTAATATTAAGCTTTGGTTCAAAGTTTTTGAATATTATGTTATTGTCGATTTATTTAAAAACAGTGAATTCCACATTAATGGAGTGTGCTTTGCTTGCTGTAGTAACATTTTTAAAATGCTAGAATTGGTATTTTAATATAAATTATTTGAATTATATCCCGTTGTAAATATGTAAAGGTAAAGGTTTCGTGGTTGCCTGGTGAGCCGCGGCGTCAGTCATCTCGGGTATTCCCGCTAAGGCTCCGGCGGACACTGTTTCAGGCACTTTTCTTGTCAATCTGCACTCGTCAGAAAGTGGCCAATGGGAGCGAGCGGCGTTCCTTGTACACAGTCACATCAATCACGCCTGTGAAATCCGCTGCTAATTGAAGTCTCTAAATAATTCTACCACTTTGTGGGTTTAGTAATCTTCTTTCACGGTTGTTTTAATCTGTAATCGCTGGATATGTCACACGCCAATGATTTATGGTCCCCAAATAGCCGTGTTCATAACAAACAGTAATTTTATTGTTACCCTGGAGTAATGTATCGGTCTGCGGATACCTATTTATTAGATAGCAAAAAATAAATCTTAATAAAACCACACAAATCATCTTCTTTCTTTGAATGTCAAGTGTCATTACACCTTGAGCCTATGTATTTATTTTTTCTTACTGTGGTTTCCTTTTCGTTGATTAAACCAAACAATATCATTATTTTTTATGTAAATTTTATGAATAAAATATTAATAAATTTTAACTTATAAGCATTTAAAACAAGCTCGGCAAATCATTTAGTTTTTAGAAAAAAAATGTTTTTCGTCTCTCTATTTAATTTTATGTATCTCACAATGAGGAATAAAATTTTATTATTGAAAACGTTTGTTGGATTCACCAGGCCAGAAAAATGTACTCTTTATACTCGAGAAATATATATTTAAAAATTAAAAATATAAATATTATTAATAAAATATTACTCTGAAACTTGTCAATTAAAAAATCCATATTCGCGCAAACGTTTAAATTAAATTACCTTTACTCTTCAACCTGTGATGGTTCCTGGCCTTCTCCAATAAAATGCGCCATGGGGCCTTTCTTAATGCTTACACTCTCAAGTTCATCTTCGCCAAACCAGGGCAGTTCTCTCTTACATAACTCATATTTTGCATAAAATTTAATTCATTCCTTTCAATAGGCAGCTTCTCGGGCTGTGAGTATCCGGTTTTGTGCACCTAGTAATACACCGTGCAAATTGTTTAATATGTAATATTGAATCACGGCCATACACCTTTCCGTTGCTGGGCGTTATTGCCTACTTGTAATACAAGTTTCAAAATAAACTAAGCATGTATACGAAGAATCCAATAATAATACGGATGCATGACCAGTGTCCGTAGATATTAGGAAGATAAGCTAACATAGGACAACCTTTTATCTTGATTAAACTATTTTATGTCATCTCACGGAAATAATCCGTGGAAAATGATTCTCGTTACTATCGATAACGGAGACTTATTACCGAGTCATTTGTTGCGGAAGAACACGTAAGGTAGTTATAATTGTAAATCCCACGAAGCGTAGTTTAAAGAATTCCCATCGACAGATCTTTGTAACTTTCCGGCTGATAGGACTCCGATTGTAAGTCTCTAAGCAAACGTGCATAAATAAATAAATTCGATTCCCCGCTTATCCGTAAACCAGTGTTACACGTTTAACTCTTTAAAAGACAATATCGTTTTTTCGATACTTTGGTTAAATATTTTATAATATATAGACAAAAAACGAAAAGTCTTTTTCTATAGTATATAATTACAATATAGTAATGTCTTGAAAATATCAAAGTTTTTTATTTTATTTTCTTTGCTATTCGTTGAATAAAATAACAAGAACATGAAGAATGAAAGAATTAGCTTGGGCGATTGGAACTAGAAAATCTGGTCATTCGAAGAGTTGGGAAAATCTAGAAAGAAATTTACAGTGAAAATAAGAAAAACAATAAACCATTGTGCACTAACATTTTATCTTTACTTTTGCTAATAATATATCTTCGGTTAAATTATTTTTTTTACCTAGAAGAGATTTGTACTAAGCTGCAAGATGTAATCATTTCTTGGAAGCTTTTATGGGAGGTAATTTTAATAAGTGTTTACTTCTTCCCTCTTTATGTTTTGAGAGAGACGTGACAGAGACGGCGAACACTTGTCATTTTATTCATGCTCGGAGCTTCCCTTGATTCGTGTACTTGTGGGATAACGACATTAAACTTGAAGTTCTAGCTGACTGACTAACTGACTGACAATCATCTTCTACAAAACATGTCTCTAGCTTGTACGAAAATATGTATGCATTATGTTAAATCTTGTTACTAAATTTACGTCGAGAATTAAATGAGAACATGCATACTCACTTATAAATATTTTATACAAATATTAAACGAATAATACTTGATTATTTTTTAACCACTTTTAAAGTTTCCAAACAATAATAAATAACGTTTGCATACACACATTTCTACATTTATATAAAATTAATTTAATCAACGGTGCATTGATATTAAATTTTACCTTACAAATATTATTATTATAAATAGTATTTACATGGTTTCAGTCTGACTATTAATTCAAGAAACAGTGCACTAAAATTAAGTTAATTGGTATAAAATAGAGGTATATGAATAGCCACAGCATATGAGAAATAAAAATAAAACGTTTTTCAATTACTTATATTTAAAAACAGTAAATAAAATTCAAATATGTATAAAATATTCAGTTACATAAAATCAAGCGTAGTATAAGAACAGTTTAAACGTAGAATTAAGTCAATAGCATAGTTGCAGCGCATAGGCCGAGTAAGAGGCATGGCGAATGCGTTCCGCTCGGCGAGTGCGATCTTCCGTTGCCACGGAGACGGCTGCAGGGACCGTCGCCATGGCAACCTCTAATGTCGTAATGATACAAATTATACATGAAATTCAGATTGTCGTCACAGGCGGGCCGGGCCTCCGCGGAGACGCGGTTACCTCCCAAGACGAAGGCAGGGGTGCTCGGGACGGCTCCTCTTTCAGTCGCACCGATCGTGACCGTAAGCCAGATCTGATACCATTGTTAATGTCCCTACACAGCCTCATGCTTTACATTATTAGCTAATTTACATACGTGATTATATCACAATTGAATATTTACAAGGAGGATTAAATTTTCATAAATATGTAAAACGGGATAATTTATTTCGATGCTTTGAAAATATAATATGTCCAGTTTATGATTATATAAATATGATGATGCAGTAATATTTAATTGATTAATTTTAATAAATTATGTATAATTTAAACACCAAGCCGCTAAAACCTTAATATTTACATTTTTTCTTATTTACCCATAGTATATTCATCGTCTTAGTCAATTAAATTAATAAACTTTACAAAAAAACCATTTCAGACTATGAAGTAAGACGTCAAGAACGCAAATAAATGGGTAATTTGTTGGTACAGACAGTAACAATTCACAATAACTGTAATGTGTACATTTTTTAAATGATATATAAATAATATTAACGATTTACTATTAACAAATGGTTTAGTATATATATATTGAGTGTGAATATTTTATAAAATCAACATTAGTATTTCTAGAAGCATCTCAATTATTAAAATCAAGATCGTGCATTCTCTCAAAAGCTTTTAAAAGCTAAAAGGCAAAATCTTATATTTCCACGCAATAAATGGAAAGTTTTTCAAAACAGCAATAAATTATTAGATGTTTGCATAATGCATGCAATCTTTAAAGAAGGTACCCATTACTCTATAAATTTGTGAGCCCGCGAAGGGAGGATGTAAATAGTTGGCGTCGGCCCAATCGTTCAGCATTAAGCCGAGATAGTGCGGCCCTATAAACTGCGGGTCGCGGCGCTCAGAATGAAAATGGGGGTCGCCAAGTGACCGCGGGCCAGGAGTTGAGGTCCTGGCGAGTCGGGGACTACCCCTGGTAATGTACTGGAATTGCTGGCGCGAGCAATTAATGCAACACCAGCTCGGCGTCATAGTGATACTTTCATAACTTGAATATCTTGTATGAGCTTCAACTCGTTATTTCTTTAAACACGTACACACTAAATAAAGAAAATACTTTTAGGACTGATGTCCCATGTATCAGCTCATTGATTATATTCCCTTTTAATAAAGCTTTATTGCTTTAGTATTTGAAAATTGATGAGTACAAAAAAAAAATGTAACAATCATTCCTTCTATTTTACAAAGTTGTAATTTCATGTTGAGTTACAGTTTGAAATACTTAACTCTCACATTTCCATATTATGTATTCGTGTGACGTATGCAATATATTTTTAAATGTGTTTGAAGACACGAAATAAAATTTATAATTTTTCATAGATTGAGCTGTTTAAAAATTCAAGACTATTTGAAATATATATTTAATATCTACTTACTGAAGTGTCTATACCGCTTATAAACCAAACCTGATTCTCACAATCTCCTTCACTCATATCTCCGGTATGAGTCTTCCGCCGCCACGAGCCGCTCTCCCGGGGATAAATAGCTTTCCAAGAGTCCCTCGCAGATAACTTCATTCCGCAGCGCCCATATGCAATTTGCAGTATTTCACTAAGGAAGAAGTATTAAAGTCGGGGTGTTTTATTTTGCACACTGATTGAGTGGCGAGACTCCGGGCCAGCAGATCGCTGGTGCTGGGTAGGCTCCTTACCTCTTCGGCGGAGACCGAAAATGGAAACGATTTATTTACACGCACCGCTACAGCAGAGCTTATTAAGATTGTTGATAATTCAAGAGAAGAGAAGAGTTATTATCTGGACTTATTCCTCCGGGATTGTGTATATTTGGTACAGTGCCCATAAGTTTACGATTTAAATTGAAAACGATAATTGCAAAAGTTTAAATATAATTTGATGGCTCAGCGTAACTTACTTTATTCTGTGAATTTGCGTATAAATAGGTGTGGGAACAATAGGTGGGAAAAGCATGAAACAAATGGACGTCACCTCAATGGTTTAATTTGGAAAATAAACTGGAGAGCAAGAGGATGAGAGATGGATAAGGTATTCAGAGATCGTGACTCAGGACTGTTACTAAAGAGATGTGGAAATCCGACACTTGACAGTCTCGAGTCGCTGTCATCTAGGTTAATATCCTGGTCGAACAAAAAAAAACTTTGAAAGCTCACAATTTCTAAACGATAAAAAATAAAAACAATATTGCTCATTGTTTTGTAAATTTTTATAGCTTGTGAAGTTTTGAAGTTTGTATCTTAGATATAATTTGCCTTGATTCCTATCTGACGAAATAAACTTGTGAAAAATATTATTTAAACAAAGAGGTTGAACCTGGTGTTAGTAAATTGGGTTCGATATAAAACATAATTCGCTATAATTGAAATTTTTTTTTTATTTCCATATTAAATTTTTACCAATATGATTCTTGAAAGCTACTTATGTCTTGATCTTACTTAATTTATGCTTTAAATTCATAATAACAAGGACACCGGATAATGTCGTTTAATGTCCAATCTTCATTACTGTATCATAAAATACTTTTAATGTCTGCATCAAATTGCCGATATATTTTCGCCGTGTTCATTTTCACAATGCCTGTCACGGTATATTTTACAATTTAGCAATTACTGTTAAACGAACATTGCACCAACGCCGTGCATGCTATAAGGGTGCATCGCAACTTATTCTATTTTATGTTACGGCCAATTCACATAAATAAATCAATATTTCCTTTTTATATAACTAGTACTTGTAACTTTTTGAGTACTTATTATTTTACTATATATAAGATTACATTAATCTAGAATTTATTCATAATTTTTATTGTATTTTTTTAAGACTTTATTCTATTGTATCATTTGTTAATATTGAAAAATGTCAATACATGTTAGCTCTATGAAATCTACAACCATAAAATAGCAACAAAATAGAAGTATTATTGTTTTTTTTTTCGGTTTTAGTTTAATTAAACAAACTAGTTTATACTTTATTTTTCTAATCATAAAAATATCACAAACCCTGTCATGTTTAAAAATAAACAAAATTTGACATTGACAGCCAAAAATTGTCGAATTTTCGACTTAATTATAAATCTCACATCTACATTAAAATTTAATTATTTAAAGTACTTTTATTTCTTTCGATTACAGTTTCAAACGTTTCTATTGAACTTGTCTGATTCTCACAGTGGGCTCGTACGAGGGTACAAATATGGCGTTTCCTCACATAATGCGCGTAGTTCGCAAGTATTCACTTCCTTGTGCGCTCGCATTATAAAAATGGATATACTTTTTCTGCAAGAACAAGGTGCACTGATTTTAATCCGAATAAAAAGGTTAGGTTAGGTCACGTGAGCGGCTTGCATGCACAATTTGCATTGTTTACAGACTCGGCAATTCAGATCAGACAAAGACTTTATTGCTGCAACCTATGAGAGAAACAAGACCCGAGCTCTAAAAGAAGCGGAGACCGGGCGACGCACTTCGTCTCGGATTAACATATTAACCCTTTGCGAGATACTCTTTTTTATTTGGAAATTCATCACAGAAATTGATATTTTACTAGCGTTTAAAACAAGTAAAATCAAAATTGGTTTAATAAAAGTTCTTTCATTTATAACTGCATGTATTGAAACCAAAAATCATTCTGAAGTATTTTTGTTGATTGAAAATTAAAACAAGTAATGTTTGTTTTAGAGCTCCGTACAGCATAAAATCAAGTATTATAAGGAATATTGAGAACGAATTTATCAGATCACATATGCTTGGATTATTTTAAATATTAGGTGATTTTCCAAAAACGTGCATTTAATTTTGGAAATATTATTTTGGACACAAAGGTTTTGTTCTGCGAAAGGTTGAATCTGCGCTTTTCTTGGCTATAAATAACGTAATCTCCGAGACGCTAGACTGCAGGAGTGCCGGCTAAGTGCGACTACCGGCCCCCAGATGGCAGTACGTGTGGAGATCTGTAAGGAAGTCGGAGCCAGGCGACTACTCTTTTTGCTGCTGCTGCTGCAGCAGGATTAGGCCGCATGCTAATTGGGGCGGCTCGCGATGTGCCGGAGCCTCCGCCTCCTTGCCAGAGCGCCTGAACCCGTTTTGTCTTCTCATCTCGTGACAAGTTTCGCGCAGAGATAAAGGGGCTGACAAAAAAGCAATAAGAATTAAGTGCTTCCCAGAAGCAGTTGCAACTGCTGGCTTTTGTGAGACAAGATTCTCGCAAAAATATGTTATATGGAGTAATTTAAATTTATCTATGATCTCTTTTGTTTTTAACAAAAAATGTTAAAGTGTATACGTCGTGACCCAACATAACCCATATTAAAAAAAACTGAGAATATAACATGAGTAGATTTATGATAATATCAATAAAGGTAATCACCGTTTTATCCTTTGAAATATTATAATATTAATCAAAAAAACAACATGGCTCGGTTGTAATACCTAGTCTTAATTACCGGAAATACATTTTATCAGCGAATTAAATAAAAATTCTTCTGATAAGAAGCAATTCATGTTTACATCAGTAAATTATATACATTGATTTTAAATTTGCATGCACTTGCCTGAAGCCTTACCACTTATAAAAAATACAAGAGTATATTTCACCTCCTCGGTCGTGTTCGTTAAAGTTTATAACAACGCTGCATTCTGATCTTTACCCTTGCCAGACACGAAACACAGTTTTATAATGACGCAGTGTATTAGTTCGATTAACTTGTATAAGGAACCTAAGATCCTCCACGCTTCATAATTGAGTGCATGAACATCACGGCCGGTCATAAGTCATCCCTCGGGAACTCTCCGGTCCACTGCGCATGACCTGCGCGCACTCTAATAACTTATTTCCACCAAATTTACCGTTCGTTGTGGTAATTCAGCTTATTAAAAACGTATAAACGGCTTTTAACAACCTCTAATCATAGCTTTTATTTAATTAAACGATCATTGGATAATAAGCGAGATATGGAAAATTGCGTAATACATAAGTAGATACTGAGAGATTTATGGAGGAAGAAGCTGAGCTTAATATCTCTATTCGATAGCACTTTTAATTAAATTCTTTTTACTCGAGGAAGTCTAAAATTTGGATAAATATATAAGTGAAAAAAATTAATACACAAATTTATAGTCTTGTGAAAAATATACGTGCATTTTTGTTATCATGCTTATGCTTTTTAATTAAAAATCATTCTAAAAAAAATAATTTTACTTTACTTTGAACAATCCACAACTACATAATTCAAACTATCATAAATAAAGCTCATCTGGCTATTGTTATATTTAAAATAGAACATAGAATTGGTCAACTTTATAGTTCAACCATTGAATTATCAAATTAATTTAGATTTTTTGTGAATAGCGTACAATGCAAATATAATTTATAAAAGCCTTTTAATATTGTTTGAGTTCGTAAGATGACATTTCAACTTCTGCTCCCCGACGAGATAACTTTGCGCGAGCTTTTAGGTATATGCTGTTCCCTAAATTACCCAGTTCAGCGATCTCCAACATTATTTGGTCTCCACTCATATACATACATCTAAGTACAAATCATACCTCAAAAATGTTTTGTTTTTTACGAATATCATTATATATAATAAATCTATCTATAATTATTTTATGTATCTTGATGCAGTAGTTCATCGAATCTTAATAGATTAAACTATGAGTACGAACTTATTTAGCGTAAAAATACTCGAGTGGTTCCATTAAAGTTGTGCAAACATCTAAAAAAATGGTATGAAAATCTGCTGCACCTATTGCTGAAGGTCATTGAGAATAAAAAATGTTTATCAATAAAGCTCTAAAAGTGTTGGTATTTATATATTTATGTATCTAAATTTACAAGTAAACATTGCTTATGACTGAACGAATGCATGAATCCTTCTTGTAACACTCGAAACTCAGTCTTGTAGATAGAAACGTCTCAGACTTAAAGTGGATTTCTCTTTTCACAGCTCACAGTTTTAGAGCTCTTTGCTCAGGTAAGGCTCATTCGATTTGCACCATGAAATTGTCAGATTAAATGATGTGGATGCGCACGACGCGACTGGTAATGTAAACTTGTTTAAAACACGTTAAGGTGCGTTTTGAGCTAAGCGAGAACATTATATATATATTCCCTTAACACTGTGACGAATATATCTGCGAATATACATATCAAATGATAAATCATTATTGCGTATAACGGTTGATAAATGCATATTTAATTATTTGTACTCCGCTCAGAGCTGCATGATGAAAATATATTTTTAAAAATTGCTAATGGGATCCATGTGAGATGATGATAATTTTACACAAAATAATAATTGTATATTTTTATCAAAGTCTAAATTATACATAATAACAATACATATAAACTCATTACCTAATTAAACTAGTCTGTTTTTTGATTAATTTAAGTCAATGAGTAGATTTGTAAGGCTGCTTTTTAGAATAAATCTTACAAACTTGTAAATTTGTAAGACTGAAGACACAAACAATTTTCAATAAAATGGCACATAATATTTTATGCTTTTCTTTTCAGGGTAAACTTTCTTTGTAAAAACAGATTAATTTATGTAGATATTGATATGTGTGTAGAAATTATAATACATCTAGAAAAAGTGTATCAGTATAGTTATAACAAAAAACTCTCATACAAGGTAATCACCATTGCGACATAAATATATGTATTAAATATATAATAGTTATAATTTACGTAATTTTAATTATCTTACATCCATTTCACTAGTACTATTTTAGAATATTAATGGAAGCATTTGACAAAACAGCTTTTTAATCAGACAAATAGTGGAATTAGATAGCATGGCAATTTATTAAATTATGCGATTGTATTATTCAGCGTAACGTAGAATGCTACAATACACTGAATATGTAACCAATAAAGCAAACAAACTATCGTTACAAACAAAATACCACAGTAGCCATGCAAAGACTGTTTTCGTACCACCGTTTAGTTTACTAAATGCCAAATAAAAATAGCAACTAGGAGAGCCCAAATTTCACAAAGCTTTTTGAATTGAAAAAAAAAAACACATCTTCAATCTTTTATGAAATAAGTACTAATATGATAATTAAAAAAAAAATTAATTATTATAATTAATATGAATAATTTCCAAAACGTTCTTGTATGATTAAAGTAATATTTCAGCATAAAATATTTCTAAAATAATATAGAAAACTTAGATATAGTCTTTTTCAACAGACTAGTGAATATTTAAAATCTAATGAATAATAAATCAAAGAATAAATTTTCTTACCTTTGAACGAATATTATATTTTGTCATGCCTACATGAAATTCAAATAAAACAAATTGACATTATAAATTTAGACCATATTCAAATCCTAAAATGATTTATGTAACTTATTTTTTATTTTTATATATTTATATAAGAATACATTACCTAACTTATAAATGTTTAGAAAATTCGCTATTCGCTTACGAGTCGCTGACGTCAGAACATTCTGGTTTATAATTAACAGTGTTGACCATTTCGGGTACCTTGTATATTTATTATCCAGGCCGTCATTTAATATAATAAATATTATGCAATAATATCGATAAATCCTTGTTACACAACTCCCAGCATGGAGTGGGTCGCTTCCTGCTTCCTAAGGCTAGTAATTATGAATCTTGAAAATCAATTTTGTTATATTATGTGAGCAGCCTTTATGGCCTCCCATCTGAGCGCGACTCTCCCATTAGATGGCGGCAGATTCCCGCTGAGGACCGGTCCAGTTAAAAGACGCTCGGCTCGCTGGAGTGGCGGAACTGCAGCACCAACGCAGCAGACATAATAAAAGCACTAGGCAAATAGTCGAGAGAATTTCATTACCCATAGTCTCAGTTGCAAAGAAACAACTGCTTTGCCAATGCTACTATTAATTTTAATTTTCAATGTATGTATCCTATTGACAGTGTTTGAGACATGAAAATTCAAATGATATCAGATACTATCAGAAAATATATGCTTCCAATCAATTTTTAAAAAAAAATTTCACACTGAACGTATCGTCTATGTTTGTGACAGTGATTGGAAAATATTTTTAAATTGGATAAAAATGGATGTTTATAGATATTTTATATTTATTCATAAATATATAGCCTTATGAATAATCTCCGCCCCACACTTTTTGAGATTGGGGTGCTTTACTTTTATGGCACGTCTCTTACTGAAGATTTCGGCTTACTGTAACTCGGCCTGAATAATAAATGGTCCTAAAATATGGACATGGTCAGGGCTAGCAATAGATTTTATAACAATCAAAGTAGTGATTAAAAAAAATTATAAATGAAACTACAAGTAAACAAATAATTTTAGCCAAAGGTGGCGTCATTGAAAATAGAAAAGCTAAATATAATATGATAATGCATTCTTATGAAATATAAATATATGCAAATGGTAAAGTTTCTTCGAAATAAAGTCATAGCAAGCATCCACGTCACAAATAAATCACGGAAATTCATTTTAATAAAAATACTTGACAAGCAAATATATATGAGTAGTTAACGGGTTAAATCTTTTAACTGACAAATGTCCGATTATTCTAAAACCGAAAAACCGCCCAACATATTAATATTTTTGCACCGCGAAGCGTAGACTATTACTTAAATTTACATTACATTAAATTACATTGTAAATCGTTGCACAAATTGGTTTTTTTACGAATTTCTTTTTTTTATAAGGTTTTTCTAATAATATGAAATTTATTTCGAAAAGTATATCTATTATTAATACTAAAATTAACATAGTTCAGTAGTAACCCGAATTCCGGCTTATGCTTTTATATATTTAGATTCGCGCATTTCTATTGAGTACTGTGAAATCGTTGCTGACATAATATAAAAGCCAAATGCAAATTAAATGTCAAATTTCATTTTCACAAACTGTGAAGCAATTGATATTTATATGCAATGTCTCTGATATTACAACCTGATTACAATTTGGCGTGGGCGATTCGTGAGTCGTTGTTCTAGCTAACAAGTAGGTTGGGTATTAAACGTAGACCCGTGATACCTTACTCGGCCCTGTTCGGAAGACATATTATGTCCAGACATGTGGATCGGCTGCCGTCGTAAACATCGGGCCCGTTTGATCCATATCATTACTGCGCATTCTTGTTATTTCGATGCTCACATGTGTCGTTTATATTCATGAGAGATCAGAGAAACTTTCTAGGAAGATAGCTATTCTAATTGAAGATATGACATAAATGGTCTCAGGAATTTTAAATGTTATTTTATAAGTTTTCATCACTCCGGAATTCGGCTTCAATATTTAAGATATATAGATCAGCCCTAAAGAAAACGGGTTAAAAATAGTGTGGGAGTCGAATCGATTTTTGTAACGCTATAAGCAATGCTTTAGGTGTCAACAAAGTCTTCTGATGATGCGAAGCGGTGGTGACGACTATTTTTCTTGGAAAACAAGATCTACATTAAGTTGTAGAACATTTATTGTAGTTAAAAATTATTTTTTGCGTAATATTTTGATTGAACATCTTTATCAATTTTCTCAGTTGTATTATTTACACCATTAAATGTTGAAATTGCTAGACTTAGAATTTAGCAAAACACTTGACTCTCTTAGTCTGTTTTTTCCCATTGTTATGGATTCTGATAACGTGTGGTAATTTTAAGTATCTCTTCGTTTAGAAAAAATATTTATTTCACTGTATCATTAAATACTATTTTAGAAATTCTTATTTTATTGAAGTAAATGGCATCGTTTTATTTATTATTTCATTGTTGAAATCAATATCTTCTCATTTAATCATGGTCGTATAAAACAGTGCAAACAAAAGGAAACTAAATAAGCTGGTTTAATACTATCTATCTAAGGAATCATATAATAATACTAAGGGATATCAGTACACGATACATCCTTACAAGTCTTAAATGCAAACGGATTGAAGTCTATAGAAATATTCTAACTGTGCATAATTAATTACCCAGTGTTTAAGTCTCATCTTTAGAGATAATCCTCATAGAAGTCATGCCGATCGATTGCCGGGTTATCTGTGTTATACTAACTGGACTCACTATCGATCATCTATGGATGGGTGTCCTTTATTTTACATCACAAACTGCGTCCATTGAAACTAACGTTCATTTCTTATCTATTGCGCATCTCCTACAAAAGGCAGTTGTATATTGTAGAAGACTTATGATTTACAATGTGGATTCCTTGCTCGCAAGGAGCTTTAACCTCGTATCGAATGAATACTAATGGAAGGCATTAAATGGACTTACGCACAAAGCAAGGGCGACCGTACAACGTATGCTGAAGTATAAACAAATGTTTCTTATTATATTTATAACAGTTTATTACGAAACAAACCATGTTTATAGAGAGACATCTTTGAAAAGAATATAGGTTTGCGGCATACAATGAATTCAATTACACAACTATTATTTTTTGAATATTAAAAAAACAGTCATAAATTTAAAAAATATGATAAAATGATCGGTACATTAATTTTTTCTGTTTTATAATCTTGAATCTGTAAAGTCCAGTGCAGTATTGGACCTAAAAGAGATAGCTGCATTTAAAACAGGACTCGAGGGACATGTTGAAAAAGTCATGGTTACATTATATTTATTAAAAAAGTTACAAAGTACTCCACAAATAGAACAGGTTGAAGGTGTCTAGACTAACAAATAATAATACAATTTCAAACCATAGATAATGTAGATCAAATGTCATAAAGTTTAAATAATTTATTAATATTGGATAAAATTATTGGTTAAAATGAGATATTAAAGAAAAAATGACAATCGTTTGTGTTATTACTTATTTCGTTACTTGTTTTTATCCGACCACCAAAATTATTTAATGTACATGTACTCGCAGAGATAAGAATCTATCATATGACGATGAGTCCCGTTGTGGCGTTTATTTCGTTCATTGCAGATTTCCATGACCGCTCGATTCGTTGGGTTAGGTTAAATTAGGTTAAAAAAAAAAGGTTAGGTACAAGTTTTTTGGTGGTCGGATAAAAAACCTTATTTCTGTAATGCAAAGTTACAAGGACGTAATAATTATTGTTATAAAATCATCGTGTGTGGCAACCTATTCCAACTAAGGTCGAGTATCGAATTTATCACGAGACTTCAAAATTACTAAGGGATTATTTTATGGATAAAGTTAACAAATTGTAAATTGCAGATATAACTCAGTAATTGTAAAGAACCCTTTGAGCAAAGTGAATAATTTTATTCACATAACATTTTGCTTATAGCATTACAAATAATTTTACGCTGACTTTATTTATATTAATTGCATAGATTTACCATGTATTTTATCATCGATAGAATTTAAATAATGCTTTCTCTATTTGTATGGCTAAATACAATGAAGTAAACTCAAACCACTTACTTGCAAACTAACAATTGAAATCATTAAAATATTCAAATTTATCATATTTAGATATTTATTATTATTTGCAATACAAACATGCATTATTGATATAGTTTTTATTTTCTTAAAAAGATTACTGTTTCATTTCTTACCTTGTAAGGTAAATAAATTCCATACAAATATGATTAGTTTTTATTTAAATATTAAGTGCATCTCAATTTCATTCATTCGTATAAACTATTTGATCATTGAGGCTTTTATCGAATATATTATTTACAAAACAATAAATCGCCCGAAGTCATGTTATTTTTTTCAATCTTAACAACCAAACAACAATGGAACTATGATCCAGGATATTTGTTCCTGTTCGTTGAATATATCTTTTGCTTGTAAGGCGATTATTTTTAAGTTGTATAATATTTATAATTCGATTGTACGTGTCTCTTATAATTAGACAGCAGTGCTTCTTGTAGGTCCGACAAATCTCACTTCACATATTGCATTATTTATAAATATTTGATTATTGAATAGCTGTAGGCTTGGTATTCCTATTGAGTATTCTATATCTACACCGCTGTGGATGCCGACTCTATAATTTTGATATGTATCGGAAATCCTTTCAGTTGTCAAACGATGATTGATTTATTTTTTCAAGATGAGTGTAGTATAGTACCGCCAGTACGTGCTCTAAAGAATACTGTATGTAAGTATTGAAAAATTTCTAGGAATTTTTTCTTGTAGAGCTTCTTAGGTTAGGTTATTATTTAATAAAATAGCCACTACCACAATAGCATAAATGGACAACACCCTATATGGTAGTACAGAAATTTTGTTAAGCATTTATAAAATATTATCATTGAAACGATTTATACTCTAAAAAAACATCTACATTTTATCAATACATAAAATATATTTTTTTTAAATATTGAGAAGTTGTGGGCAACCAATTACGAATGTAAACGAATAAATCAAACTTACGATTCGTTATTGCTCAATCAACAGGTTTAAAGTTTATTTTTTTAAGTTTAAAATGATAGTTCACCTAATTTCACGACAGGTTATTATCCGATATAACATAATTCAGTTTACATTTAATTAAATAATAATTCATCTTTATGACGTTGCAGTAAGTTATTTAAAGAGATTAATTTATTGATCAGCTGTTAGGGCAAGATACATGTGGGTCAGGGGCTGAGGTTATATGGAAACAAGGATTTTTTTTTATGATGCATTATGACAATGTAAGTATATCAAATTTTTTATAAATTTCACAATGGATATTATACACAGTGTTTCAAAATTCATTTCGACGTCCAAAACGAGAATTATAAAAATTAGAATAAGTCCTTTTGTCATTTCATCGTCGTGTTTGTGAAGATACAATTTTCAATAAATATATTTTGTATAATATAATTGCCATATTATAATAATGTAATTCTTTTAAGCTTTAATTTTTCTGAGTATGTGCTTATATTAACAATTTTATTTTCAAGTTGAGAAAATAAAATGAGAACTTTAAATGACAGAGCAGTTCGTAATACGACATGCAATAATTATGAACTTTAGATCTGAAGATAATAAAAGGCTTGTTCGGAACGTGACCGTTGTGCTAGGACGTTTACCGGTACCGAGGGAGTGTTGCTCAGTGATGTTGCTACGTTCTCAGGATACTACGTGATAATGCATGTGCTGGATAATTGCTTTTTATTAATCGTTAAAAACTACTGCATGTTTACAATTGTATAAGCCATTATTTATAATTAGAAAATTACAAGAACAACAGATAAGGAGCATAAAATCAAATTTGATTTATCCTAAAAGTGTATCAGATTTTCATAGCTTGTTTTATATAATTTAGTTATTAAATTTTTATTTTTGTATTTCATTTTTTAAAAAATAAAAACGGATTCCTTAATAGTAAAAAGTGTTGCCATACGGAAAATCTTGCTTTTATCTAATATGCTATATTTTTAATATTTAATTTTTACTTTATTTAGATTTTGCTTTTTAATAAAACTTTTTATTCTTATATGTTAAAGAAAACTAAAACAATTTGAAGTTAAATTGCGCAAAATAGTTTAATTCAAATATCAAATCTTTTATTAGATTTTCTATTGTCTGGTAATAAGAAAACAGAATGTTATTATTTTATGGTACACATATATTATTATTTTATGGTATGGTATGGATATATAAAGTACAATAAATTTAGTTTTTTTTTTTTTTGCTTGTATAAGCTAATGCTGCGAGTCGCGTGGCAAGCACGTATGTGTCACGTATGCAAGGCCGCGAGTGGTACAATTAAGCTCGCGTCTCCGCACAATGGGATGGGTTCATTAGAAGGCTGCAGATAGCTCCTGCCGGACCGCTTCCCTAGAAAACTATGTGAAAGTTGATGACTGATAAATTCCCAGCCTCGGTCTGCTCGGAATTGTCTTGTAATAAAGAGCTTTTACAGCTTGCTATGCGCTACCTTTGAATTTAATAAATAATGAGATCTTGCCTTTGAAAGTATTGTTGTTGATTTATAACAAAAAAAAATTACATTAAAAAAGTTTTCTTAAACAATTTTAACCTAAAATAGTTTTAAGTATTTCATATTTTATTTTTAGACTATTTTGGATTGAAAAATTATCTGTACGTCTTTAAAAATATATATATACTGTAAAGATAATTTCAACTGATTTTCAAGCTACACACATTTATTTATATTAAGGTGTGCAATGAAAATGAATGTTATTCAATATAAAAATAATTTAAATTAATAATATCATCTTAATAATTGCTTAAATAAATACCCAGTACTACAAACTAATAACTAACCCAGTACAGTACTTGTATATTTATTGAAGTTTTTTTGTCTTTCTTTGAAACATCATATAAATATATCATGGTAATGTTAAATTCTTAAAAAAAAAATTTTTAGAACAATACCTATGCTAAGTATTCGTATTTATATATTTTTATCTTAACTTTGCCATTGCAATACGATTATTGCAAGGTTACGAATGTTTAACATTTGTATGAAAAACGCAAGAGTTCCGCCTTTTTATCGAAAAATAATTAATTTCTTTTAAAATTAAAAAAATAACGCTAATGATCACGTTATGTGTCAAAAGTCTTCCTATGATAATCAAAATACTATCCTTGATTTAATATGTGTGAGTTTATCTGCAAATCGCGTGCAGAACAACGTAATCAGAATTTAATTATTAAAATTGTCAGTTACTAGAAATTAACTTTTTTTGTGAGTTAACAATTCGAGCACCTGCCCTTGAGATTCAGATCCCGGAAATCAAAAGACTTAATACTGAAGTAAGTTTACACTTTAACCGTGCGTTTTGGTCTACATACAAAAATAATCAACCTTCAGGGTCTTGGTACCGTTCTGTAAACAAAACAAAAATAAAAAAACGTTAACACAATAATTTCGGCTTATGTAGAATTTTTTCATTACACTCTCAGTATCATTTTTTAAGGTCCATTAAAAGCAATGCTACGAATATCCATCTTCAATCGATTATTAATAAAATAAAAACCCTTTTAATACCTACTAATTTTTTGAACCCAAACCCATTTTATTAATTATAGATACCCTAGCAGGAAATATGCCCACTTTATCATGGGTTCAAACGAGAGCACTGAACCTAAAAATCTACTGGAAGGCTCCAACCTTTTTATGAATCCTGAGTCTGTTTCGAGATGTTTTTTTTTTATGTATGTAGTAAATCAAGTAAGTATTTATGTTTTTTTTATTAAGAACTTACACACGATTACATTATCTGCATTATTAGCTATTAAGTAGCTTTAACAAAATATATACTAAGAATTATTTTAAAACCAATAAAATACCATAATTTTCAAAAAGCACATAAAATTTTAAAAAAAAATTACATCGATTTTAAATGAGTTTAGAATAAATTACCTCATAGTTGGTGTAAAACAATCGAAGCCAAATTAATTCCACGGTAATACCAAAGTTACTCTTACTTTTTTAGAATGGTTCTGAAGCTTGTCAATGGTCATTTGTAAACTTTTTTTGCAAACTGAAAGGCGTGACTGCGGCCCGCGATCTCAGTAATAACTCATGTAAGTGCAGGCGTTATTATTCCAACAAAACTGCGGGGCAAAACAAGCTCATTAATATCACCAGTGCACAAACTGCAAATGCATCCTGCGTCAGTCCATAAATTGGGTGCATTTATTTGCACGGCGGATGTACCCCCTTCGGGCAGCGGAGATGAAAGATAAGGGAGGTCATCCGCCGGACAGGAAGTGCCGGCTTTGGTCAACCTGCCATGCGTTAAGCGGCGGCCGAGGCGGCCTATTGTTCTGTTCGGGTGCCGGGCCTAGTGCGGGTTTGATTTATGCGCCCGAGCCTCCGATAGCGGTGGATTTCTAAGACTCCTGACATGGAAATAAGAATGTACAAAACTAAATCCTGCCTCGTTTCTATCTGCGTCATTTTGCTTTATTAACACGGCGATAAATCTTCAAAATGTATCTGACTCAATTACAACCTTCAAAAATACTAAGCGACTACTTCATTTTGTAATACTGAAGTTATATATACGCACATACACAAAACCTGAATGTTGTTTTATGTAATAAATCACTTATATTAAATTCAATGTTATTGGAAGGGATCTTACTTACTATGACCTAGAAAAAATCCAGGTAGGTGTGCATTATTATAATAATATTTAAAACCGCGTGGTTTATAATGATTGCAGCTCCGCTTTATCTGTGAGATCACATCGCCAGCGCAGAGTATTGGCTCACATAATCGAAGCCTTACCGAATAGCCCGGCACAATCGGTGTAATTACAGACACGGTCGCTTTTTGTAACTTATTGTTTTGAAGTGTAAGTGAAAATGATTACAATACATTTTGAGAACCGCATCGACCGCAAAATTAAAAGTATTGTGTAAACTGAAAAAAAGGCTTATTCAATAATAGCTGCGGTTGGAGAGTAATGGATGTTTATTATTAAAAATGAACGCCTCTGGAGCGCATATTCTGTGATTACATTTTAATGCTGTATTAATGTTTTTTTCTGTATCTTAATGAGAAAATGTCGATCTTTTACGCAACTTAACAATATCTCTCTTTGTACTAAAGATTGCGTCGCATTCTTGGATTAGTTCTCGTTGCCTTTGGAAATGTATTTTTAATTTGTTTGAAATTAATATTAGCAATAGCAATGAAATTATACAATAATAATCTAGATTTGATGGGTATTTTGATTGCAAATAATGTAAAGTAATACAGAATTATTAATTAATGTTTAATCTGTTTCGTATTTTTGTACCAATGTATTCCTGGTCTACTTTCCCTCAACCAGTTTTTGGTCAAAATGAGTTACTAGTGTGGAAATATTAAACATATCTAAATTAAAATAATTTTCACAGTGTTATTGGTATTTATTATCGTCAAGGTATTTCATCACCTTAATTTTATTTATTATGAAGTCTTATTTGAATGTACGATGCCATAAAATATTTATTTACATATCCTTGTAAATTATATCTGATCCACTATCTAAATCTCATGTTGATGGTTTGCAAAGATCTCATAAATAATTTAAATCGCTTTTATAATCATAACGAATGTCACAAGCATCGAATCTGACCATTAACATATTCAACGGTAATCAAATAACGAAATCAAACGCTATCTAATCGTGCTCCACAGAGAGCAAGTAAGGCAGGAAGTTCACATAAATATTTTCGAGTAAAGACTCATCGTCTGGGACAGTCCGTCCGTTCCCACAGTAGGTGTTGTGTTCCTGCATTGACATTCACAAACCGGTATTAGCGCAAACTTGCTACTTGAAACCGGTTTCGGGCAATTTTTTTTTTAATACCGCTTAATGCACTGGGAACAACACAGTCGTCCCAAATAAAAGAAAACCCTACCTGAGACACGACGCAATAACTCCGCTCTGATGCATTTCCCGAAATAAGTTAATGTGATTCTCTACCTTTTATTTACACGTTATTTATACCTTATATCTACTTCTGATGTTTTTTTTTTATTTAAGTACACTTAAGGGTGACATTCAGGCTCGAGCCAACCAAATTACTATTGTTTATATATACATACATCGTTCGAGTTCTTCTGTCCTTCAGGACTTACCCAGCCATCAGTACCAGTACGGTTTAAGGGCCCCAAAAAGCATTTCGGGATAGAAAAGATGAGATACGATTAAAAGTATTAAGCAGTGCATAAATCTCCTTTATTATCAAAATCATGGTATTTCTTTACCGTTTTTTACTGATTTATTAAGATTTGAGATATTAATCCAGTTTCATAAAATTTTCCATTATCAAATGATCAATTAATTTAATATCGTCATTTAAACATCGGCATAGAGGCATAGTAATTATTTCAGAATAGTAAAAATTAAATAGATTTTAAATTTAGATATGATTCCGTTTTTACTGTTAAATTATAGAGATTTCGAAAAATCAAAATGTACTCGAATTATTTGATTTAATGAATTTCTTTGGCTTCTTTCTATATGAGTTTATCTTTAAAATAAGTTATTTAATCTATGAATTCATACACATATATTTTTAAATACTTAAGCAATCTGCAGACACACACTTTACATCTACTCGCAGAAATTGAAAGTGAGTCATTTGAACATTTGAATCTTCGTTTTTTTTTTCATTTATATGAAAAAGTTTTTTAAATTATTTCTTTTATCGATATTTATTTTTTTTAATTTTCCCACAGTCACAATAATGACATTGACGGATACAGCCTGTCACAAAATTGAATGAGCGTCAAATTTTTAAACAGCAAACATTGTAACTTTTAATTTCACTGAACAATGCGTCGAGCGGAACTTGGTAGTGCTTAACTTAAGAAGCGTTCAGCTGAAGCGAATCCTTGCCGGTCATGGCCCCACCCAAACTACACCACTGAGTTGAAATACATGTACAGATTATTATCTTGTTCCGAAAATCACATAATTAATGCCACGAAAGAAAGATCGTTTTCGTTTGAATACTTTCTAAGAAGCACCTCAAATACTTAGGTGTAATTGTAAACCACTTGTGGTTTCGCTTAAAAAAGTAGAAGACTTGTTGCATTATTTTTAAGTTCGCGTATTTTCGTGAAATTTGATATGTTTTTGCATAAGCCAACTACCGATCCGTGGTTACCCAGACCGAATATTACTCATAAAATTTCACTTCGTTTATTGCGGGCTACAATATATCGTTCAAAATTGCTGAACTATGTATAGATTCAAATATATCAATGTAATCCTTTTTTCCTTTAACAGCACTCTTCATGCCAACTTAACTAAAAAATATTGTATAAACCTTCTTAAATAATAATATTTATGTTAATATTACTCAATTTTGCCTATTTTATATTTGTTAAGATATAAAAAACGTTTTTCTTGTAAATATAAAAAATATATAAAAAGCAAAAAAAAAGACTACAATACACTAGCAAATGATCTATATAAAATAAATTCTGGTTTGAATGTAAATTTGTAAATAGTCTCTCTCATTACAGCATTACTTTTCTCAATTTAAAGTCATCCATGGTTATTTTATTTTTCTCTTATACAGGTCAGGTTACCATAAACATTGTTTATTACATATTAGTACAAGATACAATAGCCGCGTGAGGTATATCTATTATTACCCAGTTCTCTCCCCGCACTACTCGTACAGTCGCGCGCTGGGCGGCTCGGTTTTGCATACAGATGTAGAGCCACCGCGGCCCAAGAGGTCCTTTATCCTTAGTTATCGCTGAGACTGCGGTGGAATTGCGACTGCCAACAACAATGCACCCACTGTTGGAGGAGAGCTCAGCAGGAAATAACTGGTGCTGCCATTGAACATTAAATAAACTTAATGTAAATAAAATTGAAATAGCTGAATTAAATCGTACATTGTAGATTAGATTTTGTATCTTCGTTCTTAACGTAATGAAAAAAATGCGGTGACACTTTAAGGGTATGAATTTAATATGCTTCGTAATGACTTATGAACGGAGATAAAGCAGCTGTAAAGTACATTAAATATGATAGTCATAAACTACAGCGCACGTACTGACATACACTTTGTACCGACACTTGTAAATATCATTACAAACCGTCTTCGACCGATCCGAAGCGGGCGTGAGTCTAATAACGTAGTTTTTGGGTGTGCTTGTATCAGAAATCAACGATTTAACCACCGATCTAATATGTTGCTGAATACTACAATGTTGTAATAAAATCTCATCATCAATATCAGGATCAAAAGACTGAGAATAAAATGTAAAACTGCAATGAATCATGCCTACGTTAAACAATAATCAAATAGTTTATATCATTGCGTGTAGTGAGTGAAGAAGTACTAAAATCGCACATCTTTTTATTTGTACTCACATTTAACTTATTTCTCTAAATTGAAGGTAAGAACCTAAAAAAACAACTAAAGATTGTCCATAGTAGTATTTTTAAATTCACGGTTTCACGGTATTTAGAATAATGTCTTGATGTCTTTACTTTGGTGATGATTATGCATATTATTTTTTGGACAATTTCATATAACACATTTGCCGCCAACTTTTTTAAAATAAGTTTCGGAGTTTTGTTCACAATTCACTGTTATTAATATCAACTTTCAAATTAATTATTAAGTACAACATGTTAATTTTAGTGAAATGTTATTTGTTTTGCGCTACTCGGAGTGTGAGATGTAGATAGTCCCTGCAGATAGCAGCTCCTGTATGGCGGGCCGCTCCAGTGTTGCAGTGTGAATGCAGCGATGAGAAGAAGATTATGTATAATAGAGTAATACGGGGGAGCTTGTTAATAAATTTATTGCAAGCGGCGTGGGGTGTCGCGTCGCTAAATGTATGACCCGAGCCACAATAGGATGTTTTCAATTTTACGGTGATATAATAAATCGCAAACAAAAACACAAATTAAGTTCTTGTAGCCAAACTTCGATAAACACAGAAATGTAATTTAATAATTTATAACTTTAATAAAATCGACTCAGTTAATTAAATAATTATATTTCTATCTGAAAAGTCGTAAGAAAAGAGCCTGAGGAATAAATATTTTCAGTCATTAATTTTGAGATAGGCGTAAGTTGCGAAAAAACTATAATCTTCGGTAACGTCGCAATTAGGAGCTTAAATTTATTAAATGGGGTGTTATTTATTAGCATTTAAATAGAATAATAATTTAATGTACAGTAAAAAGTGTTGATATTAATCTTTGTGTAATTATTATGGACATTAAGTACATCCGCTGAAAAAATCAGATTGTGAGATGAATCGATACTCTAAATATGGCGAAGGAATTTATATAATACACGCTGTACATAATTTGTTATGGAATTATTGGGACAGGCATTTCCGGATCCTAACATACAAACTGTACCGCCACAAAGAATGACGCATTCATTCACGATTACTCGTGTAATCATTGTGAAGTATGCTTTATAATATGTACCTATTTGTAAAATAAAAAATCAATAAATTATACTTACTAATGATTACGAATAATTTATTATAGGCATATATCTTACTTCCCACAAAGACATCGAAGCGGTGCCAAATTATGGACGAAATCGATCCAAAAAAATTGTCTTGCACAATCTCTGAAAGAGCAAATAATGCCGTAAATAAAAATATATATATAAATGATAACATATTGCTTGGAATGTTCATTGTAAATTGACAAGAAATATAAGTTTTCGTAATAAACACGATTGTAAAATCTCTTCCGAAAATGTTGTATTAAATTTTCCGGTGATATGATTTAAAAAAAAAAAAAATTAAAAAAATATATATATTAACCGTTGATTAACATGAAATAAAAACATAATAGCGAGTATTATAAATAGTAAGTAAATACGGCTATAATATGATTAAGCGCCACCGAAGCCCTGAAATAAAATTTTTCATTTAAATTAATTTAAGTAAATACCCAAAGATTGAGATCTGAGATCTTCCAAACAACTTTGCGAAAAACTTTCATCTTTATTTCCCTGGAAACCAGTGAGCCATTACTCGGGCAGCGGACTTCTAAAAATACCCTTCTAATGTCAGGCTCAAGGTTAGGTTAGGCGGGCCCGGGAAGTACTCACTAAGCGCGAGAGCACCCAAGCGTTTCATATCTCTACGAAAATTTAAAGCCATGAGAGATATTTGTTTATCGTATCATCAATTTTGTTAAATGTGTGTGCATTATTTTTTTGGATTTGAAAAATTGGTACAATATATTCTATTCAAAGTATTGTCCATCGCTAGCCACTACATTTTCCCATCTTTCGGGCAAATATATGGATTCCATCCCAAAAGAACTGTTCGTCTTTTGAAGCCAAGAAAGAATCAAGCCAATTTTTGAAACCCTGTCCAGAAGTGAAGCGTATTCTGCACACACCGTATATTTACACGCACTTAAAAACAGCATTACTATATCTACTTCTTTCGTCGCCTCTCCTCGTAGGAGGTTGGTGACCACTTCCTTCTTCCAATGCCCCCTTTTCCTTCGATTTTTTTCTTGGACAATCAGCTGGAGTATGAAAAAACGAAAACAATGGTTGTCAACTTCAACACCTATATAGACAACAAAGTAGTGGAGAGAGTAAAAAGATTCAAGTACTTGGGCAGCTGGTTAAATGAGAACTGGGATCCTGACCAGAAAATCAAAGTGAGGATTAAGACAGCACGCAGTACTTTCATTATTATATACAAGCTATTTATTTTAAAATATTTGTAGGGCATCTTTTACATCAAGTGTACTGGTATCTCCTCAGAGGAGGGTGGCGACCATTGCACTGAGCATATACTGCTCAGTGTTCATGGTTCATGGTTTTCTAAGGGGAAAATAGTGCAGTGGATTCCTTGGCCCTTCTACACCGCAGTTTTATATTGGAAGGAAAAGTCTACGTATTGCTGCTGCCCAATAGAATTATTATATATTTATTTCCTTATAAAGCTCTGGCGTTTAGATCTGATACTCCTTATGCAGCAGGCTACAGAAACAATAGCATGAGCCCACCCACCTCGACAAGGTATTTCCAGAGCACATCGCTCCACAATTATTCCATATCCACTACTCCATTACCGATACTTTACACATGATCAGGGCACAGAATGGCAGCCATGCAAAAGCAACAGAGTGAAGAGAACGAGGAGGTAGTCGTGTGTTAGAATAATTACATCACTTATGATATAAGCTGCACAAACGCCAAATTAAATATGTTAGTTAAAACTCTGTAAGATTCAGTTTATCGAAGCTTTGTCTCAGAAGGCGTTAAAATTAAAATAAATTTTGGTTTTAATTCTAGTGATTTCAAAATTAAACTCATTTCAAAGTTTTTGATGAAAATTGATACTTTTACATAATATTTTAAATTGCTTTTTGTTAAAAAAAAAAATGCGTGGAAAGTTATTACTTCTACAGACTTGCGATAGAACCAATCAAGGGGTGGCTCACAAATTGAAAAACAACGCAATCTCCGGTGTATCGATTTAAAATTCATGTTCCTTTGATAATCCTACGAAGCCTTATAAAACGATAAAATCACAATGAGGGCTTACATATCTTGACTGAACTAAATTGTAAGTCTTTAATGTATTATTTTGTTCAATCATATAACACTTAAGAGAATATTTAATTTCTTGTCACTCAAATATTTTTAATAATGTTCATATCTGTCTGTATCTGTATATAACAAAAAAACCTATAAATAATCCATTATATTTGGGCGTAAAGTGTTATTCTTTGTAAACAAAATAAACTCAATTGCATCGCATGCTGGAGCGGATTTGAAATTTATGACCTCATTAAGTCGTGATTTATAGCAAACAAAATACTTTCTATGGGAATGTGCATATCCCAAAATACTTGCGATGCGATTGCCAACTCTTTGACGTCATCCTTCGAGAACAAAGGATAGTAATTTCAAGTAGCCTATGAAGTTATTGACATAGTAATATGGACTACAATGTTGTAACGGTTCTTGGAACTAAAATATAACTCAAAAATCACTATGAAACACAAGTGCTCAGCGTGTACCGAAATAATAATAATATAAAAATCATTCAGCACGTGGCGTTTAAAATATATGCGTGAATACTAAAGAATTTTAACTCAACATATTAAAATTGGACTTGTTTAAATAAAGCAGAAAACAGTTTTTTTATTAGGTAGCTCAAGGTTATGTAAATAAATTAAATAATTTACATTCTTATGTCTATATAGTTTGCAAAATTATATAAATCCTTTTTCTGGGAAGACTTTATATTTAATTCTGGGACCAGCTAAAAGATACAAAATACTTTTACGTTTAATATTTTTGATGAAAGGAATCTAATTTATTTTTATATTTACTCTTACTAGATTAGTGGTTATTCCGATTCCATAGTTATTATTTTATCGTAGTGTATTATTGTTGGCTAATGCAATTGGTCATGAATTCTGTAGAAGGTACGTTTCCTCCACTAACCACAGCCTATACCGAGTACATTAAACTGAACTACAGCTTGTGTCTCCGTGCATTCTAAAACTAAACAATGCTTTTGGCCGACTGCCATAATAACAATACATTTTATATGACTCTGCCAGTTCCCTACAATTCTTTTTAATTTATATTGTTACGTGAATATTTATCATAAAAGAATACGAAAACTGATTTTATATTGAAAAAATTATAATATTTGTTTTACATTAAGAAATATTCATACTAAAAATTATAAATTCTCTTGAAAGCATACATATAAGTGGGCGAGTAACATGCGGAAAAAGTAGAATTACTAGGATGAATACATTGGCATTCTCAAATTATAATATTATATAAACGTCTGTAATTCTCCATCTCTAGTTTTCAATACTTAAATTTAATAGCATTAGTAAAAAGTTTTGTTTTGAAGAGACAGAAAAGAGACGAATATTTGTACTAATTCCGTTTGGTGCTTTATGTACATTCTGCCATTTTCAAGTATTTAATTTTTTAAATGTTAGTATAAAATATTTTTTACTTTGTGTAAACTTTAACAATCTCTTGTTGGCTCGCGACAGTATGAAAGATTTTAGAGCACAGAGGTTTCGTCAACTTAACCACAGCTGGTGCAGTCCTTCCAGCTTTGGAGAGCCTATCAAAAGAGCCATTCAGAGGATGATACAAGGGTTGTTTATTAACTAACACTTCATATGGGCGTTCTAATTCCGACACCGCAGGAAGTAATTGTTATGGAAAAGCGAGAGAATCTGGCGTCGAGCCAAACCGTTGTAGAGGAAAAGCACAAATAGTGTTCATATTGGCAATTACTCAATAAACATAAATTTGTATCACAAGTACGTGCTTGTAATTTTTTTCTTACTAAAATATTCTGTTATTTTTTCTCATTTATTACATGAGTGGGAGCCATCCAATATTAAATAATTTAATAACTTCGAGCCTATTAATACACTGGTAAACAATCAGTAAGAAGCATTACAAATCAAAATGCTAATGTGTCTGTAAAGGCATATGCTTTTTTTTCAGTTAGGTTCTTTGAATCTTAGGACAATTTATAATGTTAATAGAATTAAAAAAAAAACAATATTGCTTAAGCTAGATTCAAATTCATAAGATTCAAAACCGGGATCTTATAATCGGCAAACAAACATGTTTTGACTACAAGATGACCAGCTAGTCAAATTATGGCAGCTTTTTTGGCAATAACCTAATATATGTATTACATTTCTTTAAGTGATTGAGTGATAAACTTTGAATATTTGAGCACTGCCACATATTCGTATTTTTTTTATTTTTATAAATAAATTCTGATGAGCGTATACGCTAATAACCACATAAACTGGATTTTTTATTTGAAAGATTACTTGAGTGGCATTTACATTTTATAGAGCATTTAAATTTGGCATTTTATGAACATGTTTAGAAAGTAAATGTTTTATTTTTATTTTCATTTCAATTGAGCAACAATTTGTTATCAATAAACTATTTTTTTAATTTAGGAAGATAAAAAAAAAAAGTTTAATTTAAAAATCTCTGATAAACCAATCGTGGCATTCTAGTTTCAGATAACTTTTTCGATCTTTTAATTTTTATTATTATTATTTCATAGAAAATATTCAATAAAATTGTTCACACCACGACAATTAAATGCAAGGCACAAAAAAAAACATATACAACCACAATACCTTTTAAGCGTTTGCTCATCTTATTAAGGTCCATGGACAAAAAATATCTAAAAATAAAAAGCATTTTTATACTCACAGTAAACATGTCAAATATGAATACTCAATTTTTAAAATATAACGCCAAAAATATCTAATTATTATGGTAGTGTCATGGAAATAGAATAAAAAATTCTTCAAACAAGAGACTTCGGTTATATCCAAAATAATCGTAGGATTCATTGTATCACAAAAATTGAAGTTTGCCACTTTTTAAAATTAATAATTTATAAAAATAAAATTTATATATATTATTGCTATTAACGAGTTTAGTTGATTTAGACGGTTCAATTTTTTTTCTAAGGCATATCGTGTATTTAAAACTTGGTAAATATAGGTCGGCTTTTATTAGGTTGAGAATTTTTTTTAAATTTTTTTAGTATCCTGATGCGTCTATTCTCATTACACAATTCTTCCTCGGGGGGTGTCAGATGCAGCCATCCTCCCTCAGGGCATCCTCCCCCGCTCTGTCGGCTGCACTCCGGGAGCGGCCCGCGCGCTTGGCTGGCTTGACAGAAAGGCCTCCAAGAATGCTAATGCATGGATTACCAGGCAACGGAACCGAAAGAGACCCGCCGCAGATACCTCGTCTATGTACTCCCATTATTTCTTATCGGACATTAGACGCAACATCAGAATCTTCTTCTCGCGTCTAAAACACTAACGACTGAATCGTGGTATTCTCATTTTCAATGTACAATAAAGTATTTGAAAATTCAGGAACAAAAATGTAAAAAATAACATTGGTCAACATTATGCTTTGATTTAACTGGGATAAACATTTATAAAATAATGAATATATATATATATATATTATCAACTGTTTGTTCATAAAACATTAAAAAAATATATTATTAACTAAAAGCAGCACTCAGCACACTGAATCAAACGTAATATTCTTTCAATTGTTCCGACTTGATCGACTAGATTCGAGGATAATGCGTATTGATTTATTTTTTAAATTTGACTTTTAATAATTTATTTTGGATATTTGTACTTAGTATAATATACTTAGAATTCTCTAAAAATGTTCAAGTGATTATTTATAAAAGTTTTAATGTTCCGAGAGTATATGTTTTTTACATTTATTTTTTTAGTATTTTGGATATTTACCTATAAAAATATATATCTAATATTTAAAACATTAATTATATTTAATATAAATTCGAGGCAAATCACTTCACACAAAAGTATATTTTATATGTATTAAAAATTTGTCAAAATAGTTTCAGCAACAATAAGAACACAATGAATTTGATTAGCATAAATTTTTACTATGATGAAGTTCCCATAACTAAATATACTGGAAATTGAATTCTATTTACCTGTTTCGTTAATAACCTTAATATCTTGATGTACTTAACTATTTTACTAACAATAACACTACAATATCTGTGATTCTGCTTTTGGTAGTTAAGACTATCTAATTGCGAGCCATTAGAGGGGTCAATGATTTAACGTAAAACGACCCACCGATCTGCTATCAAACAGTTCCGATCCTTAAGCACCTTGTATGCAAATCGCTGGAATATGAACCTGCGACGTCGTTGACCATGCTATCTCTCTCGCTCCGATCGTCGTTTCATGCGGGTGAAGTGGGACAGCTATAGTATACCGCTGATGATTCATTGTATCGTGATAGTAAAAGCTTCCTCCTATATACGCTGGTTAGCAGGGGATTTGAATTTAGATGAAGCGGAGCAATAAGTCGGTACGTTAATCAATTTATAATCGTTTACAAGTACTATTTCCTCTGATGCCTCGTGAAGTGAGCGCTAATACGAAAAGTTGCAACTACAGGAAGATATAGTTACCCCGTTAAAACAAGTTTTTGAAGTTCTATAGACATTTCATCCCATTAATAGAATAAAATGTCTGTTGAGTGTATTAATACCCTGAACACAATCATTGTATCATAAATGTATTAGACAAAATATTGATATTATATTTTACGCAACAAAATAAAGCTTAATTCATAAACATTTACGATGGACTAATCTTTAAAATAATATTTTTTTGGCTCGGTGATAAGACCATTCCATGTCAGCCAAAAGTTCCTCAGATCGATCTCCTTCCTAAAATGTTAAACCCATACTAATTAAACGTCAATCGATTCCTCGCTAGTATAAATTGATTTAAAAATCCGCTCGACCCAGTAAAATGGTGATTTTATGAAAATTACACACGAAATCGAACCGGTGAACCGATTAATTTTGTAAAAATGTAGTTATTGTTTCTTTTAGAATTACGTATTTATGTGCAATCTACAACAAAGCGTTTCAATAAGAACTCAAATTTACTTTGTGCATATTTTATCTACTGTGGTTTTAAAGAAAACAGTGCCCATCAGAAAAATGTTAATTTTAGAGTCTGATACCCTGGCACGTTCATTATTTTTCCTATTTAAAACGTCTATTAAATAAAATGACTATAATAACATTTTTCAGGAAAACTTATCAAGCGAGTCTTGACAAATTACGATGATATCCGCCCCTCTAGCGGCTAATTGTAAATTGAATCGAAAACGATCTTAGCTCCGAGAACCTTCTGCTACGAATAATGAATACACGTCAATACATAGTCCGGGTACTTTACAAGATCGGCTCAGTAAGTTATTCTACTGACAGGTAGTGGTTAGGTTTAGATACACAAAGCTGACTGAACAATAAACCTATTTTTCATAAAAATTAAGTGGCTGTTAGCACCCTTACAATTTAAGATGATCTTATTATCATGCAGGTGGTTGGTATTCCAATAGTTTAGTAGCTTTGAGTTAAGACCAAATCATGCACACGGTTTTTATATTGACATGAGTTTTATATAGCAGATGATTTTTATCAAAAATCAAAGTGATTTACAACCTTAATAAAATTCATTGTAAATAAATCTCATCACAATAACTTTTGAGCGTGTTAAAATAAACGTCTCAAAGTTTGCAAGTTCGCAATTATAAAAACAGTGTTGCTTATTATTTATATTTCTTAGATGTTTTTTTATGTTATGTACATATTTTAATAATTCATTTAAGCAAGCAAAACAACATGAGCAACAAAATATATGATTTAAAATATGTTGAAAGAAACCGAAGAATGTAAACAAGACCGTATCTCAAACTATTATACATGATCTCTTCTCCGTGTTAATTCCTTCACTCGGGGTCAGTGGCTCTATGCTAGAATCATTCCCATTTGATAACAAACGACTATTTAATAAGACATCGGCGTGAGAGCCAGCCAGCGCGCGAGGCGTAAAGTTATTCCTGTTTAAGTACAAATAAAAACCTGATAAAGTAGCCTGCGTGTAAGAAAACAACTCCAGGTGTTGTAGTAATCCGATGATTGGAGGATCAATGTGAGAAAGTTGATATTATGCCTGTAATAAATCTTCATCTAACACGTCATTCACTGACAATCCACGTTGTGTGGTGTTACTTCTCAGCTATTATGTGCTAGATCATAACAGTACTTATATAATTAAATTTCAAATAAATGTATTAATACAGTTCAAAAAAATTTACATCGATCGAGAGATTTAATGGATACTATTACCTGTATTATAACTGCAACACATCGTGAATTCATCTAATATTAATGACTGAATATTAATAAACCATATCAGTAATTACACCTGTAACATTAAAACGCATTAATTACACAGTGCCTGTGTTCAATGGTGAAACTGCACGCGGCTGGTTCGCCATGAACCTCCGACGCCGTGCTGAAGGATGACGTGGCCGCGTCTTTCAGCTTCACTTTGCATCGCAGAGAGCTTTGCAAGAGGTACGCGAGCTTATAAATCTCCGGCTAAACTAGTTACGGCACTAACGAATCCTGCACTTGTACCGAGACCGACGTTCTTTGCAGGGACGCTGCGGAACAACCTGCATGCAAATTGATTCAGTTTAAATGTCAACTTCTCTACTTAACTGACTTCTTAATGTAATATTTAATCTTCAAAGAACATATATAAACCGCATGTTTATTATATTAAATACTTTTAATGTGCTATCCCGGTTCCTTAATAAATAGACCATGTCTATAGAGAGAAATTCACTTCAGCGCCATTTTGATACAATATTTTTTTATGTTAAATTTATTTAATTCTAAATAAAATAGCGTTTTTAATAGTATGGATTTGAAAATATGTATTTTCAAAATTATCATGCAGGTACTTATTTTCAGGTTATTATTAGTTACTTATTTTTTCCAATGCCAAGATGAATTTAACTATAAATTTCTGTTAAAAGTATGAAGTAAATTCTATAAATCAATTTTATTAGCCTTTCCTAAGCAGATAGATTATTTTTATCCTTTCACATTCATTCCAGATATTATTTACTTTTGAACTTTTATTTAATATTTTGTTATTTTTTGTAACTAAAAACCACTTAGAAAAAAAATTGCTTGTAGTGTTCATGTATCACATTCAATAATATTTATAATGTTAAAAGTAAAATAATAATACATTTTTACAAAATACTATTCAAGTAGCAATATCAATTCCATAAAATGAACGTTTCTTTTATCCAAAAGATTAGTGTATAAATTTCACGACTTGTCGTAAGATATATAGTTTAAATTAAGTTGAACTACTTGTGATATTATATCACAGGGTATATAGCTCTCAAATTCAATTTTTATAAAATTATCTGAAAGTTTTCGTAAAAACTTGTAGCAGAAGACAGTTTCATAAGATAAGCTCCTAAATTGAAAAATGTTATCTTGGATGATAGAGTAAATTTATTTAGGAGACTTTTAAGAGCTAATAACTCATAACAGAAAAAAATAACTCTCTTAAAATAGACAAAAATACTGCAGTCAAAAGTTTTGTGGATAATTTTTTTTTTTAATTTAGAAATTTTTGTTAAGAATACATTGTATTTTGTTTATTTTTTTTCTGCAAAATATACATATAAGGGAATTATTACAGTATCTACGTGCGTTTTAATTGAGTTGCATCCAAAAGTCAACGGCCTCTTCTCCCTCGTGAAGATACAAAGTTGGAAATCAGCGGAGCGGCTAATTACTAGGTCCGGCGACACTGCAGTTTATAGAGGGGCCAGAACTGCTAGCATGCACGCCGGAAGTGCACTTCACTGGGATGTGTTGATTGGATTTTGTGGTGAAATGATCCATATTATTAATTCATTTGGGCATAAGCTTTGAAAAATCGTTTACGGTAACTTTTCTGTTAAATGGCAACAATATAAACATTTTACAATTATTGACATGTAATTTGGAATCTTAATAGATTATTACACATTTAATTGCGTTGTACTATGATATTATCTGAACATGTGGTATAATTTTTTTTTAAAAAGATTTAATATGCTAAAATAAAAACTTAAGATACCACAGATAAAAAAGTATAAACACGTAAAAAGCATAATTATTATTCTCATTCTCCGATCATGTATTCAGGTACGTGAGTGCCTATAAAAATAATAATAAATATTTAAACATAAAATCAATTCGATAGCGAGTATACTCTGTATTTTAAAGCTGCTTTTAAATGTATATCGGTATTAGATAGAGTTCGTGAGTATTGCCTCGATTATGTCGAGTGCGCTTTACGGACATCCTTCGGCCGCGGTCGCCGGGGCGTTACCGCCGATTAAAACCGCACAACGCCAAATTACTTGCTGTTCACGTAATGTTTAGTTAACTCACCCACCGGCATATTAATACTGTGTAGCCTGCATGCGGCCTGCATACTATAGTAAGTGCATGGGATAATCACAATTAATAATAAACCTACATTTGTCCGGTCGTAATTCACACGGGAAACGACGATAAGTTAGTGATGTGAAATATTGACGCTGCAGCTTAGTAAAAATATAATTGATTCAATTATAATTAATACTAATATGATTAGGCACATTTGTTCATACATAGAAGATGATTTAAATAAACTCTCAGAAAAATATCATCGTGATTTGTGTGGGATTTGAACCCACATCCCCTAGCTTACATGGCCGGTGTACTAAATTATAATTAGTTTCAATATAAGTTCTGTTTAAAATTTCCATGGATTCTACTTTTAAGAATAAATGTAAAAAGTTTAATTGTATAAGTTTAAAATAATTCAATATGTTCTCGTGTATTTTTAATAATATTTATGGCCATCAAAATACAGCCATTCGTCTGTTTTGATTAAATCAAATATATTAAGCGCCATTGTGAAAATTCTTAGTGCTTTTAAGATAGGAAAATATTTATATATCGAGAATTTTTATTAATAATTCATTTTCGATATATTCATTCATCATGTTAATTTAGCTAAAAACATATTTAAAATATTCATAAATCAATAGGCGAGTACTCCTATAAAAATATTGTTTTTATTATTAAAATCTTTGGAATGATCTTTCACGAAAATATTGTTAAATTGAAATATGGTGAAATTGAAATATAAGATATCTTGCTTTATAGTCCGTCAAATGGACAAATTGCCAGAATAACAGTTAGTCTACTCAGAATAAGACGATTTTTTTCACATCATATTCTTATTATCGTTGATGGTTCAGCTATTTACTCCATGTATATATTTTTAATAATATTTTGAACTACTCGGATACTCTATTATACATAACTAAATTATACTATGAAAAAAGTGCGTTAAGACCAAAGCAACCAAAATAGCATTGTTCAACTTAAATTTTACTTCAGACCCCTTTTAAATTTAATTGATTTAAAAAAGTTAAATTTTTATGCCATTTTGGACTGTAAAAAATGTTATCAAGTTTGAAATTGATGCTTTAATTTAAACTTGACATTTGAATACGAGAGTTTCCTTGACTTTACAATTGGCCCATAAGAAAATGATTAACATAAATTTTTGCATTTAAAATTAATGCTCTAAAATGACGAGATATTTTTATAGTTTTGTGCAAAATAAAGAAAGCCACGATTAGGTTTGATTTAATAACACCAAATAAAAGATCTAGTTTACTAAAATAACATGAAATAAATACCAGTTATAATTTATTTTAATAAATTGTTTTAACACAAGAAAATAAACTATATAATAAAACTCTGAATAAAGAAAATATATTCATAAATAATAAATTATATCAATGATCTATTGAGCTATTGTTTATTTTACTTTCGTGTCTCAAACTTTCAATGTGAATTTAATATTCTATTTAAATCCAATAAATCTACCGAATACTATGATTGCGAATTTCAAGCTTTGTTTAAGTTCAATCGAAAGAATACTTACTTACTATAATTTAAGTTTGAACATAAAATTTTGATGTCGAAGTAACTGAGCTTAACTCCGAAGCTATGAATGCAATTTGAATGAAATTACTGTCTTTATACAGTCAAGTATAAAAACAGTTAAATTTATATTCTAGTTTTATATTTTACTGTGAGATAAGAAAAATTTCTTGGGCAAAATATTTATTCAAGAAGATTTTAATGTTATTACATTAGTTTAAGTTTGATTTTTTTTAAATATTCACATTCCTGTAAATATATTTTTTTACCAAAATCTGCCTTCGTATTTAGAAGATTTTATCGTAACCTAATCAATAAGAAAATAATTTTATCAAGTTATTGATAGATTAAGTCGCCGAATATTCTTGGTTAATCTATATTAATACCTGTGGCACTTAATCAAGATGCAATGATAAAAAAATATATACTGCAGAGCAATAAAATATATTGGCTAGTAATTTTCAATTAATATTCATAAATGCTAAACTTTATAGAACACGTAAAAAGACATGTTCCTGTAATATCCTGAATAAACCGATAAAGTAACTGATGGCAAAGGAAAACAGCAAAGTATTCTTAAATCCAACGATATTACTAGTTTTTTCTTCAATTTAAAAATTAATTCATAAGTGATATCTTAGCAAGTATTGCCTCTTGAAATCTGAATTTCAACGCATTTTGAAACCGTGAGATGTCAACTTGAAAGTTAAATAACGATCTAAAGTATAACATAATTTAAAATTCAAAAGCAGTGAATTTGAAATGACTACCATAATATTTATAAAGATATTATTTTTTAATTTTTATTTTGTAATGTAGTTATAATAAAAATATGGTAATATTAAGTCTTTTGTTGTGAACCCATCTATTTGACTTCCGCGTTGTACTATATAGGTTGCAGACACCTGAAAACTGTAAACAGTGTTGAATATGACCCATTAATATTATGGGACATAATAATTTTATTATCGCACCGAGAGAGCGTTCAAGAATTACATCGCAAAGATCAGACTCGGAGTCGGAGGCACACTGAACCTGGCTGCGTCTCCCCTCAAGAGTTTTCAGTCATTAACGGCACCCGCCCCGCCCGCCCCGCCTGCGAGGGACGTTTCAATTAAAAGTTTTATCGGTTCCCTGCCAGAGGACGAGGCCAGAAAGGCTTCTTTCTTTCAGATTTAGCACAGAAAGTGTAATTATTATATGACAGTGTAAAACATTGAATGGATTATGTAATGGTGTCACAGATTTGCGTTTTGTAGATTGTCAGGAGTTCGTTACAGCAGTTTACCAAGTGCTTCAATAACTTTTAATTCTCTCGAAGATCATAAAGTAAAATGAAGAAATTTGATACTGTTCAAATAAATCTGGTATTTGATCTATAAAGAAAAACAAATTAATACACCACCATTTTATTGTCAGATATCATTAGCGTACATTTTTATTTGTTTCGAGTATTTTTAAGTGTATTATTAATGTCGTTTTCTGATTCCCAAATTTCATTGCATGAGGTATTTCATTTTATTATGTTGTTGACGTTAACTTTTTTTGAATATTTTTTTTAATTAAATTTTTAGCACATCAAGTACAACCACCAAGCATTGATTTATATACATTTTTATCACTTCAGTTACAGCGATAGTCTATGGCTTAACTGGTTAGAATACCTGGCACTTGGTGAACTTTTTGAGGATTTTATTCGTCGTTTTTTAGTATTGCATACAAACATCAACTTTCATCTAATTTAGAATCTTTGCAATTGTTTATTTTTGGATATAAACCTCTCTGTATAGTTTCATGACTTGAAGAAGCATCTAGAATGTTTTGAAGTTTAATTCGTTTATTATGTTACTACAAAATATAACATTCGTATTTTTCTTCGATGTCTTCATTTTACATCTGCTTATATACAATAAAAAAATCCGATTAACTTGTTATTTTGGACTGGAATCAGATAATGTTTTAAATATGTAATTAAAAATACGACATTGATCTATAATAAATAATTTATTATTTTATATTTTGCGGAGGCTGTAATCTTACAGATATAATCTCTTATGGAACATTTTAATGATAATTTTTATTACTCTCGGAGAATTTGATTCATAAATATACAAACAACTATTTAGATGCCACGAAACAATTAATATGAAATAAATAAAACATGACTTATTTATTATCAAAATAATGGCTGCCGCGTAATTATTTTCCAAAGTTGAACGATAAGAATTAAGTTTGTTATTTTCATCCCACTTTAAAAAAATAATATCTCAATTCTTCCCCAGCCGTGAACCTGAAACCCTGTCATATATACCCACCTGTGCTCACCACCTCGCCAGAGTCAGAGTGAGACACTGAGGCTGTCGGCTAAAATAAATATTAGTGCCTCTTATGAAACCACACTTCATACGTGCCTATTGAAACCATACATAGAGATCGAACTCCACGCTGCCTGCGAGCTTTTTATGAATGGAATGTTGAAATAGGTGAAACCGTAGAAATAATCTAATTTTAAAAATAAAACTCACTCACTAAGACATGAATCAATATATGGTAACTGATTTATACAAATGATTTCAATGGGTACAATAATAGAATGAAGTGGGAAATAAAAACTGAAGATCTTTTCCCACAAAAACTAATCACCACTACGAGTAATTTTTGTAATACAAAATTTAAAATCTACGCATCATAAAAATCGATCGAAATAATAATTTCATATACAAATTTGACAATCAACGATAATGATACAATAATTGTAAATTCAGACGCAAATCGTATTTTAAATAACCTGGGGGCCCATATGTCTGGGGCAGCAAAAAAATGTTATGTTTTTACACATATTTTTCCCAACATAAACTTAACAACGAACATAGAGAAATCCGTGTACGCTACCACATAAGCCACACCGTGTAAGCCCCACAACCTGCGCGCAGGATTAGGGGGTAGCCAGATACCGTTTTGTAAGCAAAATAAACTATTATAAATTTACTAATTTATTTTTGTCATATGTTTGGGGCTCCCAGGGACATCCCGGTCACTAGTTCGGCCCTTTACCCAGCTTTGCCGAGTTGAGTGGTGATGTAGGCCGGACTGCTCGCCGTCCCCTGCAGCCGCTTGGCCACTCACTCAGGTGTCTCCGCGGGAAGCATTAAATCAGGGAGCCCCACCAGGGCGGACAAGTACCTGTCGAAACGTAAACGCACTATTAAACTGATTGTTTATATACGTGTGCTTTGTATGCTAGTTATATTTTCTATACATACATTTGCATACGTTGATTTGTACTATCATTACCTGTGTGTGGATTGAAATATATTAAGTTCTAATAAACTGAATATTTAAGTTTTTACGCTAGCGTAGTATTTCTTTTTTTTTTTTTTTAATTCATAGCTTGGGGTATTTAATTGAATTTATTATATTTATTTTTAAGATCTCTTTGTTTATGGACAAATAACAATATGGTTAGTTAGTTAGTCATTCCAACACCACCATCGGTCTAAAAGTCAAGTCTCCGTGCAAAAACGTTCACACCGAGCACTGTCGAGCGTCACCGCAAAATCTCCAATTTATTGGCTGCGAAAACCTACACGTTCGAATATATTGAAATGAATGTGACTTGTGTAAATAATATAAGTTATTTCCGAATATAAACACGATTCCATTTAAACCGATGATGCTCTCTCGCCAATAAATAATATTTGAATGAGAAAATGCACTTTATTATAATGAATTCCTAGCACGTTATATTTAAGGCACTTCACACCGCCCATGGGTAGCTCTTCCATAGCTTTTTTTGTACATTCCTCTTTTCATCGCGTTAATACTTTTAAAAAGTATATATTTAGTCAAATTCTTTTGTACGGCTTTCATATCCCTAACCACACATGATTTTTTTGCCATTTTACAAGAATGGTTATTTTGAAATATTGAATATAAACTTATAATGTTTGATTCGCTTATATAATAATTTAAAAAAAAATGATTGATAGAAATCTCTCCATCAATATATAGTATGAAATAAATAATTTAAAATGTTTATTATAATCTATCTACAAAAGCGCAGTAGAGGTATTCACCCATCGTGTTTAAGTACTCGTTATTAACTGACTAATCACAGATAAGATACAGTACATTAATATCAGCCAGACCCCACATACTCTTCCTATATTTATGCCTGCGTGCACCTTCTTAGTCTAGAAGCAGTCCATGAGCGTCAGGACTCTCCCTGCTAACCTGTCAGTATCTTCAGCATCTCCGATGCGGTTTGAAGAGTTGCTCTCCGGGCCGTCCCTCTCCTGCACCTGCCTAGTCCTGTTCTGCTGATGTCCAGTTCAGGTTGTACCAGGAAGTTGCGTGTTTAGTAAGCTTGTGTCTAAAGGGCGTACTAACTTACAAACTCATCTGCCTGGTTATAAACGTGTTCCACATTCTTCTATGCTAATGCATTGAGGAATTTCAAACATATGTAACAGGTAATATGGAAATTATGCCTTGTTTATGTGAATATTATTTTAATATGACATGAAATAATTATCATATAATTTTGTTTGCTTATTTACCGTTGTAAGCAACTAAAAATTGACTAACTCTGTTTATGCTCGAACTCATTCGAATATTTTAAGACAAAATGTTTATTGATTATATCATTCAAATTAAAAAGAGCGTATATAATAAAACCTTATTCGTGGGGCCATGCATTTAAAAAAAAGAGTATGCTTTGGATATATTAAAATCAAAAAGGTTTGAACATTCAGAAAATATAAGAAACAAAAAAATTAAATCATTTACATATTAATGTTGTTTAAACGTATAGCATCACACATAAATATCCATTCTTACAGTGTGTTCGAAAATTTGTGCATTATATATTTTTAATCCCTCGTATTCTCGTTCGGTAAGCTTAAAATTTGAAGCTTGAATCAAAACAGTATGTGACCTTTAGACGCATTGTTGATTTTTTCATTGAAATTTTTAAATGCCAATGTATATTCTTACGGATCAATATTTTACATTATACGGCTTACATACATTTACTTCCATCGCCGTCTTTCCAGCTACACGTTATTATTTAATGTATCACGTGACCTCACTTACTTCTGTACAAAAAACCAAATTAATTATTACATCAAAAATGTCTAATCTTGTTTAAATTATTCCAGCCTTAATAGATTTTCCATGTACTCAGTAATGACCACGCCCGCTTGAATACAAATAAGATAACATCCTATTTATTTTGTTTTCTTTGTATATTCAAACAAAAAATATAAAGAGATAACACGATTTTTTTTCCGTATACGAACGTTTCACCAATATGAGCTCTTAAGGCTTCACTCAGTGATATTTTACATTAAATGCATACTTTACATATAAATCTACAATTAACCCTTTTACAACAAATATATTTTGAATTTCCGTGCCCAAATACAATTATTTTTAGAGAAATCTTATCAAAAATCATAACAGCTCTTGGATGCTGCAAAACAGGTCCGGCCTTCAATTTCTATATTAAAAAACAAAAATCTATTCCTATTCAGTTCGTTAAAACTTTGTAGAACTATTTATTTAAATTTTTCTAGCAATTCAACCTTACAGCTACACCGCTATGAAAGCCCTTTCCTCGATCAAAGCATCAGTCGATACACTTCCTTTTACTTGTTTATACGTTGTAAAGCTATCCACAACCAATATTAAAAATCAAGTGTCTGTCTATTCCAATTATCTAGAAAAAAGCGGTCGTCATTCTTACGACAACCACGGTGCCGCAACTTAGTGAGAATTTGAGACGTTGTTTGCAATTACTTTTTACTATGTATATTTTAGAAATTATTAATTTAAAAAAATTAATAATTAATAATTATATTAATTGAATATTGCAGGTAAAAATGTGTCGTTGCAGGTGCCAGATAGTGGTGAGTGGAGGGTTAGCGATTGCGAGGGCGGTCGTGAGGGTGGTCCCGCGAGTGCGCCGCGCTTTACTGTACAAATAATATCCTCAGCCTTCGATTACCCGAGCTGGGTCAGTACTAAAGTCCACTTTTTACGCCGAGGCGCTTTTCGGGTTTTACGACAAAGATGGCACGGGGAGCTCAAGTCCCGATGTTTTATTTTTGTCCCCGTGTTGTTATGATGCCTGGCTAAATGTTTTTTTTTTTATTTTTGGCAAACATCGTTTAAAGCGCTGCCTTCCGTGGAAGTGTCGGTTATATACTGACTTTGTGTACTGTAATTTTTTTCCGTGTGTATATATAATATAATTTAACCTCTGTATAAAATATCTGGAAAAAGCAGATTTTATAGTAAAAAAAGTACTTACCATGTTCAATTCTTAGAACCTATTTATTTATTGTTGCTTGATTAAATAAAAATTCAAAACGATTCTCGGCCATAGCTTTGAACTTCGCAAATATTGTTTACAGTAGGTAACATTCCAACGAACTTCTGAAAATTAATTACAAATAATTTTCATTAACATTTAAACATCCTTCAGTTCTGATTTCTGAATTTTCCAAGTGAGAACGCATTCTGATATCGATCCGGACTAAAACAAAAAATAAAAATATCGCTAAAAAAAATGACAACATTGATTTCTTTAATTTAAAAGATAAAATTAATCAAAAACATCTTGATGAATCCACTTATCCGCTATTTCATAGAACTACTTCTTATCAGCCAAAGCAAGCAGTTTCTTTATGAGTATTTTTTTACGCTGTCTTTACAACAAATTTAATTAAATAGTTTACTCTCGGATATTGGCTATTTTAATTTGTGTATTTATTTAGTTTTTACCACAAAAATATCGAGAGCATCACTTGTTTACAAATAGTCGATAGTTAAACCATTGTTTTATGGATAATATATGTAGAATGTAAAATAAGCAGACTGACCAAAAAATAGCATTTTTTGAGAATCAACTAAAGTAGATACAAACGCATAATATATAAAAATTCCTTTTTTTTATAACCATGCTTCACCAGAGGTCGATTACATCTTGGGCTTAAGTTGTGATTTCATTATTCTTATATATTAACATGAATGTTGTTTGCAAATAATGCTTTCTTGTTTGTCAAGGAATGCAGTTAATTCGATACCTCTAATAAACACAATAAGCAGTTAAGTAAATCGCATAATACATAATTTTGTTTAATAAATTACAATAGCCTTCGGAAGCCCGGCTTCCCTGCATTCTTTGCTTGCACAGTGGGTCCGGAGTTGTTGCATAAAATCGATAATTTAATTCGGCGCAAATAACGAGCAGCTTGCAATAGTGTTGTTATTGAAACGAATGGACTTCTGACGCAAGCACTTTATTCTCAAACTGCTTTGCTCACAATTTACCATTGCAATCACGCGCCACGGTGCTCTATTAAACGGGCGTAATGTGGAATTATTATTTGTAATAACAATTTACTCCCGCGTTTAGGTTAGCAGAGTAGCCGAAGCACTTTCAGCAAGATAAACCGTTTATCATTTTATTTTTGTGCTTCCTTTTATCCGAGGTATAAATTATTAAATAATTAAATACCGCCTGAAGGTTAATGGCGAGTGCGTATAATTATAAATTTTCCTACCCGACTCATGTTCCACGCTCTCTCTGGCTTGCTGATAATACTAATTTGGTTTATGGTGATGGCTTAGAATTATTTTTGTTCGAGATGAGAACATCCCTTGAGAATAATGTTATTTATACTTTGCTTAAAATTTAAACAAATTCTGATATATACAAAAATCAACCAATGAAACATAATACGGATGCTCTTATTTAATTACATCTGAAAATTTCATGAAGAGATAAATAAATTTAGAACCAAGTAAATTTCTAGTAATGTTAATCCGTTTCGAATAAAATATTGCTGTTATAATGAATAAAATATTTTTCAAATAAAATCTATCGTGACCTAGTGACTTAATTAATGCCCGTCGTGATCTGTGATTTGCTTATTAAGTTTTAATTATCAATCGAACTTTTTTTCGGTGTTTTTGCTTTGATTCTATCAAAAGTGAATAATGTTGTGATCAAAAGAAATAACTTTAACGTTAACGGTCGCGATATAAAATTTCCTAAAAAACAGTCTTTAAGGTCAAATTCTACGTCGATAAATCTAAATACCTGGAAATATTTACATATGTCTCTTCTAAATAAAAATAAGCATTTCCAACGTAATACAACCCTCATACATTAAGTATTATTTTATGTTTCTTTAAGAATACATAATTTATCGACTCCTTTTATAAGCTCCGAAGCCTGGACGCAACCAGCGGCGATACCTGGATTATTCAATACATAAATATTATATTTATCTTGTTCTGTAGTATGTGTAAAGGTTGACATTTACTACAAAATACAACAATTTGGTATGGAAAAAATACCATGGATATATTTCAAAATTCAAATAGCCGCCTTCACTTTATTTTTATTGATATCGTAAAGTACTTATTATAATGAAAGTATGATACTATACACGAGAAGCTTAAAATGAGAGCAAATATTTATGTTTTTAAGGTGAGGTGTTTATTTGAGCTCCTGTGGATACAAAAAAACCTACGCTTCAATAAAATTGTGAATGGAAATTCGTTACGGTTAACACCGCAAACAACGAAATCTGTTTAAGGTTTCGTAATGTAGTCTACTTTTTGAGAATATATTATGATACTATCAAAAAGTAGATACTTACTTTAGAATACATAAAAAATCTGTTTCTATGATTAAAATTATGATAATTTAACCTACCTCGTTACTATTGGTGAACGAGATGAAGTTGACATTTTACATATTCTTGACTCACTATCACTCCTCAGAGACGCAGGATTTTTTTTCTCCGAGCGTAAACCCACCAAAATTAAGCTTATGGGTTGACCATTAGATAACCCTAATTTTTATAAATAAATTTGTATGTCGAAATGTAAATATACAGGTAGTTATTCCTTGCATCAATATTCCGTAAGCAAATTTAAATTTAAGACTTTATTTCTTTTTATTTTCTAGAATATTGCTCGTCATTTTATTAACCTTCTTAGTGTCATTCTTATGTTAGCGGAATGGCGGTTAAATTATTGTTAAAGTCAAAATTCCGATATGTAGGTAGATTTCAACATCTCGACTTGGATGTTCGGTGGAGGAACTTGCTTTGAAGAATACATGCATAGAATAACTAATACCATATTCAATCATAAAGAAAAATATCATCCTGGCAGATACAGAGCCTTACTAACAATATATACCATAAATAGATTAAGCCGTCACAATACATCATTTGTTTATTAAAATTATCTTCCATAGATATGTAGTAAACTATCAATTTTAGTAAATAAAGTTTTATCTGCTTCTTTATAGATTTGGTTCGTGTAGTGTGAACCCTTTCGATTAAGTAGAGTAAAAGTGCATGTCGGGCATCGTGAGAGGAGATAAAAAGAGAAAATGACGTGGGCTTAGTCTCCAAATAGGGTCATTGATATAATCCAAATATCAGAGCGACTAAAATGACTGTGGGCGAGGAACCGAGTGAGAAATGAAATGAGAATATTATTTATAAATATATTATAAATATATATATATATATATATATATATATATATATATATATATATATTCTGCGGCATTAACAGCAAATAAATAAAGCGAAAATGCGAAGTGATAACGTTCAACAAAAATGAAAAGCTATCTTTCAATTTAACGAGGTCCGAAATTGAATCTGTACATTTGCCGATAATTTTTCTTATTTAATTAATTACAACACAGTTTCTTTAATCAATGATCAGGAATCGCCAACCATGGGCCGCCGCTCCTTTAATCTGGTAAAACAAGTTTCTTGATGTTCCTTGATTTCTCAGAAACGTCGAACGCAAACAAGTCTCTTGTGGCCACTAAAAATCCATAAATAAATCTTGAGCATATAAATTACACTTTCTTTATGTGCACATACATTCGATTATGCTTTCTTAATCTGATCTGGAATAAAACGTGTGTGAGGAAATTTTTATTTTTATTCAGAATGATTAATCATTTTTAAATAATATTATTATGCATGTTAACTTTATATTAATTTAGATTAATGTCAATCAGAATGCGTTTTTATTTACCCATGCAGGTATTAGTATGTTTATGTGATTAAGCACATTTTTTCATACATTGAAAACGATTAAAGAAAACTCTCAAAAAATATCATCGTGACTTGTGAGGGATTCGAACCCACATCCCCAAGCTTTCATGGCCGGTGCATTTATTTACAAGTCACGATGATATTTTCTGAGAGTTTTCTTTAATCGTTTTCAATGTATGAAAAAATGTGCTTAATCACATAAACATGTTAACTTTATTTTTTTATAAATAAAACGACACAACATAAAGCTTTATTCTTTGTTTGAGGAACTTAAACTTTCACTTAATTTAATATTCAATTTATACATGATAAAGGTATGTTCTTTCTATCTGCATATTTCTTTTTGCTTCAAAATGAATATTTTTTCTATTATATTTCTATTTTTATACTAAAATGTAAGCTTACTTTTAAAATTAATCAATTAACTGCACAAACACAAATACTTAATAAACCAATGATTTTCCCTTATAATGATAATGGATGTAGCTATAAAATGTAATACATATTATTACTCAGACCACTCACCCCGCGCGGTACGGAGCCGGTCACCTGCTCTCAGACTTACCGGACAAATACTCGTTCCTTATATTAGTTTTGCGTAAATGCTTGTAGGTCTTATCTTGTACCTGCGGGGAGGCTGTCGAGCACTACAGGACGCAGGACCAGAGTGGCAATAACAATAATTCTAATGGGTCTGATACCATTTTCTACGGGATGTTGTGTAAGTAGTAAAGACACATTTCACCACGTATGTGCATTAAAACGATATTTTACTTATTTCCTACTAATTAAATGATTCAGTTTTCATCTCAACCTATATCCAGTCTTTTTTTGGTTGAAATTATGAGTATTCGAGCACCGCATATACATAATGAATGAAATTCTAAAATCCCTCAAATAACAACGTTAAGATCATAGGCATTTGCGGCGGTATTAAGTTCCTGTCTTCTCTGGCATTTGCTACTTGTTTTATACAAAATAATCGCAAATTCAAAAGTACGAACGATTTTTATCGTTTCTGTTGCATTCGATCCCGGAATCATATAATCCCTGTGATAACTACCAAAATTACTATGGACCTAAATATTTTTTTGTTTTGTAAATAGTATAGTGAAATAAATATTATTTATTTGGTAGTTAATCTTGGTGCTTTCGTGTTATCTTGCAGGCATGCCTTAGATACAGTTTAGCGCTTGCCAAGTAAAAACACGACACACGTTAAATCACGTTCCGGAAGACCGAAAAACCCACCTTCGGGGGCTTCCCCCCGCCGAGCACTCGGGGGCGTGGGCGCGACTCCTTCCAAGAAGAGAGCTAAGTAATCGCAGGTCCCAGATTTATGAGTTTACACTGCCGGGCGACCAGGACCGCGCATGTTAATGAGAGCAGATACCGGGCTGATGTCCAGGCCGAGTCGCTGGCGGGGCAGAGCACTTCCTGCTCCAGCGGCATCAGATAGCCCCAGTTTTTGAGCCCATAGTGTTGCCTGTGTGCTTGCAAATTTGTTTGCGCTCTTAGAAGGTTCGTGTTGGTTGTTGGTACCGGAGTAATTTGTTACACCAATTCAGGTGTTTAACATATAGCGGTATCTTAAAACCTGCTTATACACCAGTAGTAAAGTTCGATTTATGATAACTATAATTATTATATAAAACAAGTAATTATAATTTATATCGCAACGTAAGTCGTAATATAAAGATGGTATTTTTTCAGTGATCGTTTTTCTATATATTGGTTTAATCTTAATGAGTAAAAAACAAAAATTTTTATTTAAAAAAACAGTAGTATCAAATACAATTTGCCCTTTTGTTGCACTTTCCTAATTCATTGTACCTATGAAAAACATATTAAGTACACTTAAACGTTTTTACCTTGGTATTATAGCTACTTATTTAACGTGAATACCGCAGGTGTGCTGCCCAGGCCCGTTTATTTTATAAGAAATTCGTATAAAAATTTTAATATTATAATTATCTTTATTCCCAAACGCGCTAATGAAGAATAATCCGTACAAATGTCTTCAACTAATAAAAATAACAATGCATTCTACTTATTCATATCTGAGGCAAAACATTTATAATATTTTTTCAAATTATGAAATAATAAATAACAAAATCTATATTGACTTTTTTTGTATGCAATATGTATTCATGAGAAATATATGGATCTCTGAATATGACGAATGCAACTTCATCGAAACGTCGTGAACAAAACGGGATAACTATATAAAATCTACCAAAATTTATTATTTCGACCTCAAAACACACAAACATAAAAAATATAAATAAAAAAGTGGTACTCGGAGATACTGTCGGCGTCTCTTTCAAGAGCTTCCAAGATTATTACCGTGGCCGTACGTTTTTAATAACGCATTAATAAAATGTTTTACAGTCGCGTAACTTATATAATAATCACACCCAGTAAAATTTCCGTGCGCCCCTGTGGGCTGGTCGCGTATAAAACATGACATGGGAAACACTAAACACTATTATTTAGCAAGATAGCGAACCCACATCGCCGCCACCACTGGGACACTGCACTCGCTTAACCCCGGCCCGTGGCAAAAGTAAGCACGTGTTTATACAAGCAAAAATAGGATTTTTTTCGGAAACCAACCGTTGTCGTCTAACTGACTCTTTGCAATTTAACTATCTATATATTCCTCTTCAATATATCCTTATACAAATATGTTTACATTATACAGCTTGAATGACTCGGCGATGGATTTTTAGAAGTGCTATAACAATAATAGACACCCGAGGAGTCGAGAGAAATGAAGGAGCATCGAGCATTAAAACCATATACTAAAAATAAGTCCTTATTGTTACTGGTATTTTCAGTTTATCATTTTAAATACAAGTAACTTCAATTAAATTGCAATAAATCGTTTAAAATGCGAAAACATTTGAAGTAGCACTTGTATGTAGGCGCTGTATATTTGCTGTACTAATTAAATCATTCGTTAATTACATTTTATGAAAAAAAAAAATAGTTTAACTGTTACATTAACGATCACGGTTTTGATGTATTATTCGTTTTCTACAAGATTATTCCGAATGCTTTCAGCAGAAAAATTCAGAGTACTTTTTTAACTCATCCGATTGCTCTCTATCCGGTCGTGTTTCCTTTCCAAACAAGAATTCACTTGAACTTGTTGCTTTAAAATAGTATACTAGTTATAACTACAAACAGTATCTAAGACCCGTAACCATATTCAGGTTGCCCACAGTCAACTAAACAATTTAAACAAAACACAATGGAATTTATTATAAGTAGTTTCAATACGGTACCTAATAATTAAAATATTAATTTTATATTATGCTAATTTATATATTTTTATTCTATACGAAAGCCTGTAGTCTCCCACACCACCTTTCCATACAAACGTAGCATGCCGTCTTTAAATGGGTGGTGATTAAATTTTCTGTAATTAATAATTATAAATAGCTACAATTTATATGCTAATACTCGGACCATTTTTGCAATTCCACAATAAACAACAAAACCGAAACATGCTTACAAATATTTTCACTCCATATTCACAACCATATTTTAATAGAAACATTTAAATAAACATTTTAAAATATTTAATTTTTATATTCATTCAGTCATTCTATTCAGAAACTACAAAACTGGCCACAAATAAACATATTTGAATTCTTATTACATAAGAGATTCATCTCGTGTTTACTATTTCTTGACTTTTTATTTTTCAAAGTTTATTATTAAATACATTTGGCAATTTTTTTTAACAATGTTACTCAAAAAGTGATACAATACTATGTGGCGAAAAAAAAGTTTTTCTTTACTATCAGTTCTTCTGTTGATTATCCTTAATTATTTTCACGTGATGGATTTAATCAACACCTGACAATGAAAATGTTTTTAGTATAAATTAAATATTCAAACATTAGTATTGATATTATCAAAATCTATAATAAAATAAAATTTAAAATGTATCTCTTTGCAACATGCACTGATATAAAAATACCGAATCATTATTACATAATACAATATAAGATATTTCAATTTACATTCTTAACTTTGATGCACTCGAAATGATATGGATTATAATTGTACGTTCAAATGTTCGATGTTCAACCCACACCTCGGATATATTAAGTGGTCTGAGGTGGTAATGAACCCGTCTTATGACGGCCATAATAAATGGGCTCTAGTTTAAGTACCCAATGGTAATAGATTGCGATGAATCAGAGACCAGTAATAATAAGATGTACGTTATATTTATTCATCCTATATTTCTTATTTATGTTTCACATCCGGTATCGTAAGTCTTGGCTTTGTTATTTGAAAAAGAAAAATTGCGTTTGCAGTAAGAAATAGGCTGATATTTCAACGATCATGTGTCCAAACCATTGGATAAATGTTTGTCTTGCACTGATATATTTGTTTTCTTTGTGCCTACTTAAGAAGCTTTTAATAAAGCTTCTATGAAAATACTCAACGCTACTTTTACTTAAGACCTTGCTACATTTCTAAAATATTGCTACTAATTATTTACAAAATAACCTAATGTAAGTACTAAAGCTTTCCAAGCAAATCTTGTGCGTATTTTGGAAGAATATACACTAATTATATTGATATTTTTTATCATCATAGTCACTATTATCCTTGAATTTTTCATTGGCATCTTCAATGACTTCATCTATCATGGTTTTCCAATACTTTCTTTCAGATCAAACTTAGTTTTTTTTTTGCAACACCAGTGAAATTTGAGATTACGGTTATTGCGGTGTAGTGTAGGTTCAAATTCCACATGTGTCACGAATAAAAAAACAAGGATTTTTCTCGTTGTTTCGTCTGTGAATTGATTAATTAAAAAATAGTTGGCCTGTGAAGGCGCTACATGCGGATTTATTAAATATAGAATAATTATCTTTAGTAATATCTTTTATGTTGCAGCACTCCTGCTGGAATATCTTTCTGCTTTAGCAGGGCAAAGTAGCGCTGCACACAGCTCGACAGAATTTACTGCATCTGAAGAGAAAAAAAACCACAATCCTGTTTATTTATCGACCGCTCAATACGTCTGCAGGTGCACGGCTCACCTGAGTTATGTACGGAGACCTGGAGCTTAACAAATTAATCTCACTGCACACACTCCCTTCATAACGTTAGCATGATTTTGGCAATACAATGGAAAATATATTGAATTGTATAATACGAGTATATTCTAAAAAACAAACAGGTGTTTCAAATTTCTTTCATTATGAAAAACATGAAAGTTTTGCTTAGACTAATATCATACATATAATATATATAAAAACCTTGATGCCTTTTTTATTTTTTTTAGTAAAACAATAACTTTTGTTGTACATAAAATAAAATAATCGCATTCTACTCGTACAGACAAACCAATTAAAAATTAAAAGCATTTTTTAACGAGTTAATTTTACGGAAAATAGTAAATGATATAAAATTATTAACACAATTGTACTTTTTGTGATTAAGAGCCGAGAATTAACTTCCCAAAATATCAAAATGTAACTTAAACCCGCAAACATAATATGTTTACTTGTTGGGTATTTTTTTCATTTTGTCAACTTTTCAATTTGTCGAGAACATATAGCATTTTATTTATTAAATTAAAACATCCACGCTAGCAAAATATAAAGTATTTTTCAAGTATTGTATATGTTCTGAGGCCAAAACTTAGGACAAAGAGCCACAAATCAATGCTGCTCAACACCCAAAAAACCATTGTTATATGTTTATTGTCATTGTTATATGTTTTGACATATTTATATCATAAGTGTATAAGATTTATGTGTCAGTTTCTTATCACAAATAATAAATGTAGTATTTGAATTTAACTTACATTTTAGCATTAGTAGTAGTATGTTTAAGTAAATTCTATTGAATAAAATTTGTTATATGTACATTCTCTCACATTATTTTACATATTAAGCCAAAACCCAAGCAAGAGTATGTAATATATTATTTCCCGTTAGCAGCTTATAACAAAGAGCAGGAACATGCAGGGTAGAGATATACAAGGGGTAACTAGTTTTTGGGGATGTATTTTCCATTTCGCTTTTCCCTTTACCGCGGAGAGTGGTCATAAATCAGACTTTTTATTCGATTCCTTATTTTCATCTCTTATACGTACCGGTTACCGGCCGTATTATCTTTTTTTACGTTCGACAGTTTTCCAATTTCTTTCTTGGCCTTATTTCGCGGCGGGCACAGTACTGCCCTTTGCTTGCCTTTTGATTAAACTTCACACTGCTGCAAACAAAACTGCCTATAGCAAACCAAAACCAAAAGAATAATAATATTTTTACAAGTAACTGAAAAAAAAAATTTCTCACTTTTGTATAATTCGTACAACCAATGCTTATTTAATTCTGCAAAAAAAAATATTTTTTAAGTATATACAAAATATCATAGCTCAATAATATTTTCAAAATGGTTTATTGTTGTTTGTACTCTCATTTAATAAAGCTAAAATTTCATCGCTTTGATATTCAATGTTATTCATGAGAAATGTCGAAATACTGTTAACGGTTAAAATGGGTTCTTAGAAATTTAATAAATAACTTTCATTTCATATACAATATTAAACCAATTTATTTTTTATTAAATACATAACAGTGAAAAAACAAATAATATTAAAAAGTACCCAACGATTAACGATTAAAATTTTATTTAAAATTATCAGCTTAACCTCTTACATACTCAATATTGTAGAGATGTAGAGGATACTTACTTTAGAAATAAACATTTTCTCTTATTTAAAAATCATCAAATATACTTATTGTTTATATGTCAATAGGAATGCGATTAGGTAGTGTTGATTTATTAAACTTCTGATAAACAGCTAAAACTTTATATTTAACAAACTTTAAATTATTTATCAAAATGTTACTATTATCATGATCAATAATATTGAGTAACCTTCTAGTGATCCAGCTTTCAAGATAGCGCTGTTTCCACAAGCACGGGTAAACGTTAAAGTAGTGACTACTTGTACTAGTTAGCCACACAGATAATGATTATGGTCCAATAATGCATTCTATGCGTGCAAAAATCCCGAATGAATTATAATGGTTTGGAAGCCTAGGGTAAAATAAAATTCCATCATACGCAATCAGAAAATGATTAGCATTAAGTTATTTGTCAGCGTTTCGCTAAGTATTTCATTCTCATATATTTTTTCTTCTACGAAATTCTTCGGATTTAATCACAGTTGGAACCCCATGGCACCTCAGATAGTCCTCACCAATCATAGTTGGTTTTACTTCTCTACTAAAAATCCTGGTTTGCAGCAGCTTTTGGCGTTTTTATTTCCCTTGTAGGTTTAGTTGACAATTTTTTGAATGTTTATATTTGAATAAATCTTTTCTTTTCTTCATGCTGATTGACCTCAAACAGTTTTTTTAAAAACCTAACTATCAAAACTCACTTGCGTAATGCATATTTTTTTATTCAATTGTTTCCATTTACACGCAGTTGCAATATTTATGATACAATATATTACCTGAGCCAGATTTAGCTCTATAATTAAATAAATAAGTTAATAAAAACCATAGAAATTAGCAGATATTATCTAGAAGCGCATCGTGACTTTTATTGTTTCCATATTATCTATATAATTGTGCACAGTCTGCCAAGTCAGTTTGGTTCACAGCAGTGTCTCGCGCCTTCTCTGTTGTGTAATACAAATTATCGGGCTTTATGGGGAACATTAAACAGAGGCAGTCACTTATTACCGTGGGCGTTAATAATTACTCCATAATATCTCAGGTTAGCCCACCTTCCACGAGCCGTACAATTAAAGAGCTTTTTGATATCTCGACTGGGCATAAGTAATGTTTCTGGTAATTCTTATTTGTTTTGAAAAATCACCGCGTTATTTGTAACGAAGCATTACGAGATAATTTTATGCTGCGACAATTAGTTGACATTTGTATTGCATTTGATATCGCCTGCCTACGCTCGATGGTGCAATTAAAAGCATGACCGATCGGATGTTTACGAAAGGCTATGATTTGTAAGTAAAAAAGAAGATATTCTACTCTTACTTCGTGTAGATTTAAAACGCAATTACATCACTCTCTCCTAGAAATCTATCATTAAAAACACAGTCATTGCGTCGCACCGTAGATTAAAAAACGTTTATCATTTTCCATCTCAGAAGCAAAGCAATACATTTCACAGAATCTTATTTGACGGCGAGTAATCGATGAATGAATAACGACCGCTTCACTTTCTTTCATTCCATTCAGGACTTTACGTCTCTACTAGACCTGCGCACACTCTCTGAGAGTTTTTCCATATGCCTCGCTTGTAAAAAGTCCTTTTTACTCGGAGCGACACTTCGCTCTCTGTCGAAGCTTCGCTACAATTCCTTTACAAACAACTCACGACCAACTGACCCGCGGATTATAAATAAGACCTTCTCAGAAACTGCAATCAATATTGGAGGCGCGGGTTTCAGTATTTTAAAGGGAACTGCAAAAAAAAGGTTGCGTATAACCCGTAGATATATCACATGCACGTTTTTTGTACATTTACAGGAAGACAATCTCACTTTTACTTTATTTATCTTTCTGTCTAATAAAGCTCGTTTTGACAAATAAAAAATTGTTACTTATAGCAAAAATATTGTACGAATATGTTTAAAATTTCAACATTTCCATAATTATTTTAAATATTTATTTATTCTAATACAGCAAAGTCCTGCAATTATAATCTTGTTATTAAGCATAGATACATAAATTACATACATACATAATGATCGAAATTATTGGTTAGAAACGACCACAGTGTTCCCAATGACTAAGGAAACAGGTCGCGGTAGCCAAGAAGCTTTTGTGCTTTAATCTTATCAGAATCCAATGTTTTTTGTTTCATAGACTCCTTACCTAGATATTTAAATGAATATTGCAGAGTTTCTGATTATTGGGTAGGATACTATTGGGTTTTACTGACTATACAGGTGCTCATGGTTGTTTCCTTAACAACTAAAGAATTATTCTAACGAAAATAAATAATAAATAACATCCGATGTGCTAGATTCAAAGCTGACAAAAACATGTATCACCCCAAAGCTAAGTAAATTTTAAGTCTTTTATTTAGTATGCTTACTGACTATCGGGGTTTTGTTTAAATTTATTAAATATAATAAATAATAAACTTTCTTTCTCAACACAATGAAGTTAATAGCATTTTAATTTATATATAAATGCATTATTGTTGTACTCAAAGAAACAAAAAAAGCGTTGAGTAAATAGGCAATACGATTACGATAATGTTGTAAGGTTTCAATTCTTGAAATCTGTTTGCCTTTTATGTGTACGTATTCTTAAATGAAGAATGAACCAAAGAATGTGCAAAAAACCCTAATGGCTTTCAAATGATACAAAACAAAATTGCTTATTCGACGCCTCAAAATGGAAAACAGCGGGTGGGGACAACCGCCCCCATCCCCGTCCTTCTGCCACCCCTGCCATTTGTCAAATATCATTCACTATTACATCAAATATGTTAATAATACTGTTTGTAATCCCAATAGATAATATAGTTTGATATATTTGATTACATATATAATACATATTAAACATTTGTACTGTCTACAGTACTGTCATTAATTAAACATTTAAAGTAATTATTTTTGGAAAGAATGGTTGATAAATATACAGTAGAAATTATGTCTGATACATAATATAAATACAGTACTTAACAATATTCAATTAAGTTTATGGATTTAATTTAAAAACACTTAAGAACAAAGTCATTAATAACTTTTCGAAAAAAAAACTATTATGCCTTATTTAATATTCTAAATCATTCTTAGTAAATATCATTCAAAAAATTATACCTTTCTTTGAAGTTCAATAACATTGAAAACAATCCAAATATTCAAGTTTTCTTATTGATTAGCAATTTCACTAAACACACATACCTAATATATGAATAACTACTTTTAATAAATAGAGGTCATGAAGATGGTTCAAAAACTACATAAATATTTCCGCAGTGAAAAATTGCTGTAAACATATCCATTAAAAATAATCTCTGGCAACGAATAGTGAGGTTCACCAGACAATCCATGCAGGTGCAAATGTCCTCTTGACTAATGACAAGTCACTTATCTTTAGCCACCATGTTTTCATAAGAATACACGGCACGTTCGAGAGTATTTTTTGCAAACAAAACTTTGAAATATATTTCAATTGCCAACAAAAGAAAATAAATGGCAAGGATTCAGGGTCTCCGCTTACCTGAGCTTCTTCATAAGTAATGTCCTTATTTTAGTGATTCTCAATGCATTGTTAAGCAAAAGATTAATCGCTACAAACAACATACAGTTTTTTTTTCTGAATATGTTTCGGTAGCTTTGGGACATCGAGACGCCTGCTATTTTAATATTTTTAAAACTCTGACGACGCGTCGTTTTAAACCTGTTTTAATAAAAATAACCTTTAACACCATCTATTTTTATTTATTTTGAGTTTTATTTAGCAACCAGAAAAACAGGTCAATTACAATTCATAACAGTAAATAAATAAATCAGATATTTATTCATGTATTTAAATTTGAATTATTAATAAATTGCCAATTTTTATTGTAGTTTTATTCGTGTGGCTTTAAATATAAATATGTATAGAAGCGCAGTAATTATTCCTTGAAGTAAATATTGCACGCTATTTCTCGATTTATTGAAAAATAATAATGCTTTTTATGTCAATAACAGAAATTCGATCTCGAGCAGGTTAACCGGTAAGAGAACACTGTTGAAGTATTGCTTTAATGATTTATTCCTTGCTTTGAGATATTGCCTTAACTTTGAAATTCTTTCTAGCGAATGATCTAAATAATGAATCTAAATATAACATGGAATAAGTAATTTAATTTATAAAATACAAAAAAATAAATACAGATATTTTGCAAGCAAAGTGTGTATAATTTACATCGAACCGTAAGCGCCGAGGCAGCGGGGATTCCTTGTTCGCTGGCCCATTGAACTCCGCTCCGACGCCCGGGCCTTGCAAGTTAATACGGAAATATTCGAAAAGTTTCGCGAGCCTTCAGTCGTTGAGGCTGTGAATTGTTCAGCACACTTCCGCCCCAGAGCGCAGGCCTGGCACTTCCGGAAACAGCTGAGAGTCTGCAAACCCCCACCTCTCCCACCCCAGAAGGAGGGACTCAGTCCAGGGGATGTTTATGCGCACCGGAAATATGATTCTGGCTATTAGCTAATCCTTTTGTAATATTCATCTGCTAAGTTGTTAATGTCGAAATGATAAGCAAGCTTTTCTGGAAAACACTTTTGCTGGATTAATGCTGTGTATTTTAAGAAGACAGCAAAGAGTGAAACGTGCTTTGTTGTAATATTGTCAGTTTAGATTCCATCAAAATAATCTAAAATTATTTTATGTAAATGTTTGGTCAATACATAGATGCTGCGAATTCAAAATTGAAATTATAATCACATTTTGTAGAAAATAATATAACATGTTAACAATTCTTATTCGAAAAATAGATACATATTTGAATATATATAAATAATCTATATTTTTGACAGAGAGTACTTGGTGAAATTCCATTTTAATATTTTAAATAATCAATAATGATTAACATGTGGAAAAATCACTCAAGTATTTTATTTAAAACATTAAATTTATATCATAAACAAATATGTTTATTTATTGTTATTTAATGTAATGAATAATATTTTTTTAAAGTTGGTTTTGCATAAATAACTGAAATAATGATATTACAAGTATAATAAAAATGTGAATATTTTTTGGTATGTTAAATATTTCTTAATAAATTACAAAGTTTCGTATTATTATTACGCGATTATTTCTCACACGGATTGTGAATATTGTGAATATTATACCACAATATTTGGCAGATGTGGATTTTTTTTGCAGGATTTAACTGGTTGTTTCATGTTAAAATGCAAATCCTTATAAAATCTATTGTTTATTAGATGAGCATATCTGTTCATAGATATCATAATTATTTGTTTTTAAATATTAAATGCGACTTCAAACTTTAAAAAAGTCTTTACAAACAAATGTGGCTTTGAAAACTCAATTTTAATATCGATAAAATAAACTACCTGCGTTAGATTAAAAATGCTAATTCGCAAAAACAAGAATATAAAAAATAAGAAAAATATGGCTTCGTATTCAACTGTAAGGTGATAATAATTTACTTTCAGTATGCAAATTCAAAGAATAATTTATATACAGTCGCATGCGTGGGTTTCACGATTACAAAAATCCCGTGATTCTCACGATCCAAAAATGCTCCAAACTTTCAGCAAAACGCCGGGGGTGGGAGCCGTCTGAAGCGCTGTACATATTACATGAACGAACGAGGAATATTCGGCGAGTCGTGACTGCAAACGCAGTAATTTACATTCCTACTATTTACATTCACTCACAGACATACTAAAACACGAAGATACATTTTTTTACAAACCAAATTAAATTATGTATGCCGGAATAAATTCTTAATGCTAGAATTTATTATATGGTGATAATTACTTTTTTTTAAAGACTAAAGCTTTTTACTGTAAGACTATTTTCTAAAATTCAATCTAGATCTACATCTAGACGTATTTTAACATTTTTAATTGATATACATGCCGGGACTGTTTTTTTTCTAATTCATTTCTCATCTTGTAAAGACAAATATCACTTTATGGGTCGATACATTATCAATATCTTAAATCAAAGATCATTTCGCAGTGATAAATTTTAAAAAAAAGTATATACTAATAGTAATCGTTATAATCAATGAATAAAATTATGCATATAATAAATACGTATGTCTATTTTTTGGATTGAACGTCAATCAAGTGCGTATTTATTACCCATTACGGGTTTATAATAATAATAAGGGATGTGACTTCAAATCCCACACAAATTACGATGATATTTTTCTGAGAATTTCTTTAATCATTTTCTATGTGTGAACTAATGTGCCTATTAATATTAGTAATTATATAATAAATATAAACAATGTTTCTTTAACGTGCTTAGTTTTGTTTACTAGTTATCTGTAGAGTTTAGTGAAAATCATCCGTAGCGACTGAATTCAACCCTCCTGAAAAGCAGTTTTTATATTTAACTAATACAGTAATTCGGCCTACAGTTCACGTTTTGGTTTTCAGGATAAGTAAACGCCAACCAATTTCCGCAAAACAGCTGCCGTAAAGATATCAGAATGTAAAGCTACGGCCGCGGGAAGAAAGTCGAACGACGCGATGCCTTGATCGCTTAACTTGACATAAAATATTAACGATATCATCAAATTCCGCTCGGGGATGGTCGTGCTATCTCGGCGCCGCCGAACTTGAGTTATGCCATAATGAGGGGCGGGGGCGGCAGACGCCATCTCCGGAGATACTGCCTTTATTCCTCGCCGGCAGCCACAAAATCCTGACTCTGTTATATTAAATTATTATTCTTGAAGAATATTGCAGTATGGACATATTGGCACAGCAGCATGCACATAATTTTGTTACAAAATAAAAATATCAATATCATCGCGTCAGAATCAGCCCATTCATATTATCTTTATAGCTCTAAGAAATATTATCTGCTGAAATTTAAGCAATTATGTTTGTTTCAGATTTACTCCTCTCCCTTCTCTGAGTAAAAATCGAATCTGTTAACTCTCACTCCTCGCATGCTTAACGTGGTTTATTTTAATTTTCAAACTAAAAGACGAATAAAAGACGACTAAAAACGAAAAAGAGACTTGTTCGATGAAATCCAAAGCATCTATATTCTAAAGAGGTAGATGACGACCACCAACAATAAATAAGACGACACATAGAGCAATATATCTACAATGTTTTGTTCATGAGTCATTTAGAGTTTGTTGTTATTGTAAACGGGCTTGCCTGACCAATGAAATCACGACACTTGATTACCATTGATTACACATACATTGTGGGCAGTTCAGAATAATAGTGAGTCAATTCCCAGTTTCATACTATTTATTAAATTATGAAATTCAGGATTATAACACGATTTCAAATTTTTGACACGCCTAATAAAAAGCTTTATAGTAAATAAAATATTAATAGATTTTAACAATTGCAAATGTAATTTCCCATGTGTACATAATCGACGTAATTATAATAAGCAATTCGAATGAAACACGCCGCGGAGTTGCAAGCGATTGAATCATCTTCCAAAAATATAATCACGGACATGGCTACAATCTCATTGGGTGCAATCACTCTGAATGATTACAGTTCGGGGGCACTGTCTCTTCTTTCCGGCGGAAGCGCTCACGGGGCAGGTACGCGCCCCCCGGCAATTATACCATACGAGCAGTGCTGAAATAAACCTCCGATCATCGCGATCACGGCGTCTCGAGTTGGCGGAGCAAGTGGCCGCGCTGCGCCTCGGGCGCGGTTTAATATATTCTTGTCCGCGTAATTTATACGCAAGTGCGCGGAGTCTGTGGGATAATTTTTCAACAATCACATGTTTGTAATTCATTGTTCCCGAGAGGGCACGCCGCGCCGCCGCGGGCCGCAGTAATGGGCGATTTAAAATCTATTTAGAGATCCGCGGTAATGGCGGAGACGGATGAGGTCCGTCGCTGCAGCAGACGATCTAAACAATACGTCGGGTAACGCACTGTTGCGTGATATTGTCCATTCTTTTCAAAAGCTTTTATTTTTTTTTTGTGGAGAAAGTTTGTTTGATATCTGAACGCGCCGTGACAGTAAAACTCAAAAAAATTCTACCGTTGGTTTTAGAATATGTATTCTAGCTAACTTATCAAACTTTGTGTACATTTAAAACCAATTTTATCGTTTTATTAAATACAATATTCAGCGTGTCGATAGTGTGTATTCTTAATAGTTATCTTGTAACTTTTCCAGATTTTCTGTGTATTAATGTGCATAAGTTAGAACTGAGTTTTGATTTTTATTTTCCTTGTTTTGATTCGATTTGAATATATAAATATGACTTTATTTTATCGCTGTATTTTAACCTTGTGTAGAAATTTGAGAATATTATGAATTTATATTTAAAAAAAATGATTGTCATAAATATTTACAATCCTAAAGATATCTGGATGCCCCGCAAGTCGCCTTGGGTGGCTGCTCGTGATTAAGAGCCGTCATTATTTTTTTGACCTCCGGAGCCTTAACCGTTTACCGAGTGTGTGCTCAGAAAACAATTTAAAACCAAATCATACCGTATCAAAAACAATATCTTATCTAAAGGTGAGCAGCAAAGACGTTTAGTTACGGCGCACTTGGGGATATCTCTACTCACACCAATCATTGCACAACCAAACCTCGCGAATCTTTGTGCCCTATCTTGTGCGTGCTTCTCGCTCACACCACACATGACGTCACACTTGTCCCCCTCCCCTCAATACCTGTCGCTCAGGGAATATTAAAAAAAGCACCACATGTCACTCTTTCTTTCCTTTTTATTATAAGTTTTTGACATTGGTCGGAAACCTACAATGCCAGCTAAATCTTTTCTTAATTTAATATAAATTTTATTTAGTAACAAGTTTCGACAAATATTTATTTTCTAATGGGTAGCTTTAGCAAGATTATTATAAAACTTTATAAACAATTAAAATAAAGCTCTTTTCCAGTGTTTATTTACGCATAGTGGAATTTAACATATAATAGCCGTAAGCCAACACAGAAATTAAGTTTTCATCAACTTTGAACATTATGTGTAAGTCTCTTTCGTCCATTCAGAACTCGCATACTCAAACCCCTATAAACTTTTTTTTATTACTTCTTAATATTCCATATGACCTGCTATATACTATGAATAAAATTTCCAATCCAAGTCAATTTTTTCATAATACGATTCAGTAGTTGATTAGAATATTATTCTCGTCTTAACGTGCATACATAGCTTTATGTCGTGTTTTTCAACTTTTAAAATATTTAATATAATATATAAACATTAATTTTATAATGTTCAAAACATTTCAGTTTTCACGCAAAAGTTCTTTTTTAACAATTCGCCACGTGTAAAGTCATTAATATTTTGTGATATTCAGTTTTTTTGGTACTTTTATTTAAGTTTAAACTATACATTAAATAAGTGTTTTCTCTATTCAATTGATTTATCATGATAAAAAAAGTGTACATAACATATTTTCTGATAGTATACATTTATATGGACTTGTAGAAATGACGAACATATGTTTGCTTACTTAATCGCTCGGAAAGAAAACAATATTAAATAAAATTCAAGCCCTTAAGTAACTTGTACAATTTTCATTAATAATAGATGTAATATATTTTTTTACAAATTTTACTGTAAAACGTTTGTACTTAAAAAAAATGGTTTTTTTTGTTTACATTAAAAACACGTTAGAACCCCTGAAAACAAAAACATACGAGCGTTGCTGACCACTGTTCCACATCGTGCAGTCGGGTCAAATCTCCTCTTCAATAAACCTTTTTAAAGCCCTGCGACTCTAGACTTTAGGCTTCAGAACCGAAAGACCACTATAGTCCAGCAAAGAGAGGGATCTTTTGACCTTTATATTATCGAAGGTCGAAGGTATCGAGAAGAAAATGTCGACGAAAGTAAAGCGCCATGTGGCGGAAGAGTCTCAATGTATCCAAATACGCCTTATTGTTCTGAATATATACAGAAGTAAAAAAGAAGTAATATCTAAAATGTCATCCTAAATGGAAAATAATAATATTTTTTTAGATCATGACAGATAGTGGTATCTTATTTATTCGTCATATTTTTATATTCTTCCGAGAATAATGATGAATGCATTTTTCTCCCAGGATGATTAATTTTAATTTTGATTTAATTATTTTGCTTTTTATTAAATGTAATTTTTCGTCTCTTTTTAAAGGTATTTTTAGGGAAAGGTCTCATTTTGACCCATATCAACTGAACGAAGAACCCAAAATACTCAGTGTTGTGGCTGTAAGTGAAGGGAGGAAGTCTGTGTATTTTTTATACTGACCCGAAATCATCGAGCCCATACGACGTAAAAAGACTGACAGTTTAGTCCAATTCTGACATTTTAACATGAATTGTTAATCGTTGCATGCAAAGAAGCTCAATTTTAAAAACAACCTTACAATTTTAATTAAAATAAATATGAAAACTCTTCAAAAAGAAAATCACTAAACATATTCTTAAATAATTGTAAAATTTAATGTTTTACAATTTGGTCGTATTTAAGATCAACATAAATAGAATGAATTTAATTAAACTAGATTTATTGTGAACAACGTTAAAAATATAATTTATACATAACTATACTTATAATAAGAATTCTAAATAAAATTATACCGTACCATAAATTATACTATACCAAAATAAAATCGAAATACCATATTTATTATAAGAAATTAAGATAAATATATCCAATGCAACAAAGAGTTAAATAAATATTTAAATATTTTTTTAAGCTAAGTAACTTTCAATTTTGAAAAATAAAAACATCGGCGTGTTTACTAAAAAAAGCCCTCACCTTTTGGAGAATCAGTGTGTCTTTCAAAAATATGTTTTCGTTGATGGTGATGATAGATGGATATGCCTATAAAATGTTAAATTTAAGTGTGCGCAAAAACAAAACTAATACTTTTTTATAATTTATATAACTGTAGTTAGTTTATATAGAAAACTTTTTTATAGTTTTTTGTAAACATATGAATTCTTTTGAATAGGTTTAAGTGAAACTATGTAAGAAAAGCTTTAAATAATTCATTGAGATATTTCAATAAGTGATATAAAGTTGAAGTGATTTTGAATAATGGACCATTTCACGATCGAGTTTTCAGCTGGAACAATCTAAAGTCCTCATTCTACTGTAATTCTCGCTTCAGCGGTTCTAGTTCCTCCGATAATATCTTCTCTTTATTTTCGGAACTTTTACTTATTTTTAAATTCACACTACTACTTCTAAAAATCGTTTTCGAAGAATTTCCTGCTAAATCTTAAATATATTTCACAAATGGATATATTCACAATTATATATGATGGACACCAAAATCAACATTAAACATTTATGTGTTAATGAGTTAACGCTATAGTAGTGCTTTTAATTATTTATAGAACAAATGTCGGGTATAATTTCAGAATGCTTCTAGAAAATAAACATATCAATATTCAACTGAAAACGTACATAAATACTTTTTTGTTAAAAAAAATTCAAAATAAATTCAAAAAGAACATAAAACCAAAAACAAATTCTTCTCAAGAGATATCAAAATAAACGCTACTTTTTTCCACTAACTAGTAATATTTTAAAAGATTCTAATAATATATTCTAATAATAAATTAATGATAAAAATAAATTTGATATTTAAAGTACACTAATTATAGTAGTATTTTTCTTTACATACATAATAAATAACAATAATGGTGATTTTTACTTGTATAGATTAACCTTTTATTAGGGAAAAACAAAAATACTATCTAACATCGGAAGTTATTTAAAAAGTTACAAAAACTTGGTGTTTCTGTTATTATGCAAAAATTTGTACATTATCACAACTGAAAGGTTAATGTTTAAAGCTGGCGTATAGAAGTTATGAAAACATTATAACTTTTCGTGTAAGATTTTAAATATTTTACCATAGCGAAATTGCCGGTCAAAATTTTAGCTAAAAATGTGAATTCATTTAAACGGATATCTATATTTCATAATTTTTCCGCATTATTTATCTTACTTCGCTGGTTTATTTGCTTCACGAATCTTCACACAAGTTCTCGATCACTTCTCCAATCTGTCAGTCGCAGTCCGGTTTTGTAATTTTTCCTATTGAACTGTTTCGTCAAAGGAATGCGAGCATCATCATTAGGCCTACTGACTGATCACCGGCGATGGCTTTTCCATATGCCAGCCTTGTGAAGTCAGCCGCAGAGATTTGACAGATGATCCGAAATAAGTACGCTGCCATCTCATACAGATAAAATGTACTTGCGTTGTACAAAAATGTATTCTTTGAGAACAGTCAGTCGTGGCGGAGCCGGTGGCTTAAGTCTACTTGTGGGTATTGAAAGAATAAGATTATGACTTATAAAATATAAAAGGAGTGTGTTCAATTAAACTTTGATGTAAGAAAAATATCTATTGTGTAGATGTAGCCTAGATGTGAGATATTATTAACTCAAGTGATCACTCGTTTATATAACAATAGCGAATCTCTCTTCAATACTTTTACGAAAGAAAATATCAAAGCTCTGTCTTTGCTACTTACAATTCTAAATACTTCCATCAAATTAAGCAACTATAAATGTGATTTACTCAGCAAAAAAATATATTTCTACTATTCTAGTTTCTTTGTATTAGTAGTACACTGTATGTCACATGTTAACTTAAAATAGTATTGTGGTATTAGGCTTTGGGGTTAAGATCCTTCATGAGTCGTCTGAGTTGATGGGGTGTTGAAGTACCAATGCGTATAAAAAAAAATTTACTCGATTTATCATCTCTTTCATACAATACACCATGTAAAGCAATTCGATTGACGATCGTGGTGTAATCGCATTACTTTAGATACGCTATGCATGCCGTCATACTAATTTAACACAAATATTTAAATTTGCGAATCAGTTTTTCTGTATTTAAATAGATTCATTTATTATGTGCTTTTTTCTTTTTTTAATATTAATTTAATAACGGATAAATTTATGAATATTCACAAAAATTCACTGACAAAAAACTCTTAGTTTTGGCACAGAAATAAATCACACTTTCTCATAAGGTGAGACAATGTTAAAGTTAATTAATTAAACAAATCACACAGAAAAAATTAAAAACCACTAGGAAAAAAATATCGCCTTGGATTATATAAATCATTATCAATTATTGAGTATTGCTTTGAGAATAAAAATTACACTTTACGCACGTATGTAAGTTAATTAAAAACTATTACCGATCATAACTAGATGCCTTGGACTGGTTTATGAGATAAAGCCATTTTTGTAGCATAATTATGATTGCAAAATTATGTTTTAATTAAATAGCAACTTTATATATATATAAAAACGGTCGATCATACACTAATGCATGTTATAATTGCGTTAATTAAGTCATATAAAATCTGTACATCAATAAAATACAATAATGATTACATATGATTATTTGAATGATCATTTTTTTTTTTATTTTACTTATAACATTTTGGTTCAAAATTAATATTTTAAAAAAATATCAATTTATTTAATAAAAAGTCAAAACATTCTTTAATTTAGTTTTTAATTGTGAACATATATTTCAAAATAAAATTACGTATTTTATAGAATTAACAATATCAGTATAATTATTCAAATTAAATAGTCACGTTTCATAATTACGAGTTTTTTGCCTTGTATATTATAAAAAAATTGTTTCTTTTTAAATATCTGTACTTTTTGTTTAATTCAAAACTTATTGTAGATCTTTATTATATGTTGAAAATAAATAATTTCACTGTTTATTGATGATTGTTTATGATAAGAATATTATAAAAATACTATTATCATAATTATATAAAAAAAAAATTCGTAATCACATACACAAATGTAATTTATTGATGATTATGGAAAATACGTATAATGATATTATATCTGGCTTACTGATTGCTATTTTAATTTCATTCAAAGTATGCACAGATATTGATCAATCTCAGATTTTATCAATTAGAATAAAACTTACATTTGCAATTAATTTATTGGTAAATTAATTTCCTTCAAATCAAATGCTTATAAAGATAAGAATTATCACTAGATTTATTTAAATAAATATATTAAAAATAAATATTAATGAACTCACCCATAAGCTAAATAAAGATATAAAATTTATTTCCGTTAAGGTATTATTTTTTTATTTTTTGTGAATGGTCACAAAGTTGTGATACTTTATAATAAATTATGTTTTTTCGTAATAAAACGTACAACAAATATAGTTTAATATAAAACATAACTTTTTTAATTTATCAATATTATTTCAATATTTTTCTGAAATTATTCTGGTTGAAAAACAAATAAAATTGTTATTGTGTTGTTTATTTACAGAATTTAAATTTTTAATTCTTGGGTGAACTGAATATTTAGGAGAAAAAAATTGGACAATGTAATATTTGGTTTTATAAAAAAGCAATATAAATAATATCTCTTTTTTATGTTAAATACCTACAAGTAAAGCATTAAAATTTATCTTCAGTGTGAACCTATGTTTTTTAAAAAGTTCATACTACTTCTAAGTAGTATTCTCTAGAACAAAATTCACAATTCACTCGAATAAGAGCCATTGAATAATTAATTCACAGAAAATTCAAAATTCAAAATCGTCGGACTCCACTGCATTCCTTCTGGGACTGGAGTTTTTTTTAAAGAAGAATTTAAATCAATAAGCGTAATTAACTCTCCAATCCACCCTGAATATTTATTTAAATTCCTTGCATATTCATGGAGCTCCGATGTATGGCCAATTTACAAAAATCTGCATTTTTCAATATCGGCCGCTCTGATTAAAGCTGTAGCCAAGGCTACCTCTACTAAAGGCAGAGTAATAAAAAAATTGCTATCGAAATAGATTTTAATCTCCTAATAAAATATATTTCCTAGAAACCAAAAATATATTTTTTTTCAAAATCTAACGGCCACTTGCTTTTCAGCTATCCAGATTCGAATTCGTATAAAACCATATAATCTTTTTTTGTTAATTTTATACTCGTTAAAAGAGCTCTACTAATACAAGTGGCGTTTTTATTAAACAATTAGTTATTCCTATTAATTATTTGCGCTTTCTCTTGCAATTATTTTTTAATCAAGCAAACTGAGAGTAATCTATAAGAGGGCAGCGGCAACTTATTTACTACGATGCGTTTTTGCATAGATTGGAATGCAACCTTGTAATGAATATATTCTTCACATCATGCATATGAAATTGACAGGTTTTTATGAGTCTTTGATTAAATCACGATCTTGTTGACATGAGTAGGATTTATTAGTATTTTATTGAAATATAAAAATTCATTTAATGCATTTTATAAATTAAAATGCAGTATTAATGCACGCATTCATTTTAATGAGATGAAAATATCTTGTGATTATTTCCTTTCTTTATGTTAAATTATAGAACTTTTTGTTTACCATGTTTAGTTTGTTTATACTGTACCAGTATTTATTTTTTTATAAGAAAGCAAGTAACGGATGTCTTTCATTGTTATGTGGAATAAATACAATGAAATGAATGAAAATTATCAAAAGATAAGTTAAATATCAGCTTTTTTTATTTTTGGGTAGTTTATCATGTCATTATTAGTTTAAAAAATAATTCATCTCAAAATAATGCTTCGACAAGCTGAGAATTATCAAAGAACATAATCTCATCATCCTCACACGCGACCTCTATTCTCCAAATGTACCGCATGAAAAAATATTTATTCACATTAATTAATGAACAGGTCTATCAAAATATAACTAATAAAGCTCAAAGTGTAATGAAAATATAAAAATGCGTGAATTTCTTCATTTAAAAGTCAACTCGCATCATAAAACATAAAAAATACGACGGCCGCGTTGTCTTATGGGCCATTTGCCGCACGACTCACGGGGCGTGGCGCGCGGGCACTGAACAAATTAGTAGTAAAAATAATTAAAACGCACACTTATTAACCGGCGGGCCTGCACTCGGAGTTATTAAAAATGTTTTGCCAGAGCCGCCTCAGTTAATCATTTCAATTAATCCGGCGGTCGCATCCGCCGCGGCTGATTGCCGTCCAATCAAAAAGTCGTATTGCGTTAGATATTAATATTCATTATCTTTCAGGTACGGGCTTGGAACCCGAGACCGGGAACCTACTCTGTGTACTTGGGTTAAATCACATTTTTTGTGGAATATTTCGTATTTGTATTGTGACTCCCCTTTCATTTGAGGCGCGTTGACATGTGTTTTTCCGTACGGAATACAACTATCAGAAATATTATTAGTATTGAATAATCAAACAAATACACGGATAAAACAATATTTCTAAAATTATGAGTATAGTAAAAATAAAATTGACATATTTAGAAACCAAAAATTTGTACTTCAAGACTATTTACTTTTTAGTATAATAATATTTTCTTTCTAAGAGTATATTTTTGCGTGTTTGAGTAACAATTTGCTTTCTTTGTTAGAGCACACAAGTGTCTTGAAGATATTTTCTATTGACAAAAATGAATTTAATCTTTTGAGAACTGCTCTTTTAACTTATATTTAATTTTATTCAAAGAGATTTTAATAAAATATTATCTCACTAAAAAGGCACTTTCTAAAGAACCCTTGCTTCTTGTAGTTACCATTAATATAACTGTAAAGTTTATCACGTATTTTTTTACAAAATATTACTCCATCGTCATGTAAGATTTTATATTATATAAAAACCAAATTCAAATGTTTTTTTTATTAATCTCATTACACTGGTGGCAAAAAACCTGAAATTTATTGGTTTTCAAACAAGTTATTCATAAAGATTAATACAAATATTATACAGTCGAACATTTAGATCGCTCGATTCCTCTGTGGAAGTTCTGTTATTTCTTTTATATGTAAATTCAAAATCGATGTAATCAAAAATCCATACACGTATCGCAATGCGATATCAAAAATTTATTTTTAATTAAGCATTCAAAGCATTCATGGGGCTATTGTTATAAAATTGTAACTGTTTTCTGACTTTGTGAAATGCAACGCCTGTATGCAAAAACATAATTAAATAAATACCGATGTCTACATACAATTCATACTTTAATACGATTAGCATTTTATAAATTATGCAGATATATATTAAATTATGACGCATTTATGTGGAATGCATTGTTTTTAATGTCGTTTTTAATCGGAGAAGTGGCCTTATGGATCTTGTTTACTTCAACCCAATACAAGGATTAATTGAATGAACTATTTGAAAGATAAAAATCGGCACAGATTCATGTTGAATGTTCAAAAGTATATTTTGGCCATGAGAGTATCGTTTCATTAATAACAAAACAATTTATCTGTAGGTTATCTCAACACATAAGAATGCTTGTGAAACAAGTAACTCATTTATATATAATTAACAGGGCAATCGATATGAAGTTTAATGGACGTTCAATTGAAAAGTATTTTCACATTGTTGAACGTGTTGCTCGAAGCGAACATGTGTTTATTGAAGTCCAATATGAGGGCACTTAGTCTGCTGTAGATCTCTGCTTGCATGAGAGATGTCAGTCTATAGATTAATGGTGGCGGCTTATCTCGAAGACGAATCCCTAATTGTGCCGAGAGTGATGTTTCGTCATGATTCAACAATTCTGTGTATCAATTAAATGCACTTTGAGACTCAAATATTTATCCTATATCAAATTGAAATACTCGACCATTGAGAAAGAAATATCATCATTGTTTGTGAGAAAGATTTTGATTATACATTTTTATTAAAAATTTAATTAAAATTTTGAGTTTTATTAGACATTTCATATTCAAAAAGCATGACATGATAAAAATACAATATAAATTGCAAAAAAAACCCACTTCAATGTGGATACGTGAAAGTTTGCAAAATCCTGATTTACGAGTTGACTTGATAAAAAGCCATATTTCAAAATGAGTTTAATGCTTCCTGATTAGGCGTTAAGACTCAGGACATGTTAGTTTGGGCTTTGGCGGCGTAGATAATATAATGTAACAATTACACGGCCCCACCACAGTCGTTATCACACGTAGCCCCGAATAACGGGTGAAACGACCTATTAGGCGAGCGGAATAAAGTTTTTGTAAGAAATTAACAGGCGCCGGCTCTGGCTAGATTTATCTCGCCCGCTGAAGAATGACCCTTGTTTATATATTTACTCTAACAAACTGTTCCACGATAGCTTTGATATGGTTTTTTCCATCTAATTGAACTGGTTTGTTCTTGCACTGTACACTTAAAGAATTACAAGGAAGCTTCTTAGAAAATCTTGGTCGTCTCAGCTTTAATTGCACTTTTATCTATTAAAAAATAAGATTTTAGTTTAGCAATTGATAATTAGGAAATAAAAACAGAATTTTGGTTTCTTTTTTTATAAACTTTTTGCCATTCTATTAAGAATTAAAAATTGTTAAAAAGTTTTTGAAAAAAATTGGAAAAACAATTTTTAAAAAGTGTTATTAAACACTTTTTAAAAAAGTAACCAAAAAAAATACTTTTTATCAAATGCATATGAATCTCACAATCGATTCATTAACAGTGCTCATCTTATTTTTGTGATTTAAGAGACATTGGTTAAATATGGATAGAATCAGATAGAATGGATTATTTTCTTGAAAGTTCAAAAACATATTAAATTTAAAATATTCCAATCAAACTTGAATACAGGATAATTGATTATCAAAAAAATTCTTGCTGCGCTTTTACTTCAGTCGCTAACAAGCATTTCAAATTCCCTGAATTAGTATCACCGGATGTAATTTCAAATGCCATTTTTTTCGCCATTTCTTGATGACAAATTGCTATTTTACACATGTAGGTTCTTATGAGTTCCGTATTTTGTTTTATTTTTTATTTTTTGTGGGTGATATTTCTGTTGAGGTTTATTTAACTGTTGCTTTATTTAATATCGATTTTTTTGCATTTATGATATCTATCTACAAAAATACTTCTAAAATCTCAAGCACAAATTATGTATGCGTAATTTAGGTATTCAAACATCTTTATATATCAAAAAGATACAATAGTTTTAATGCCAAAAATTAAGAGATTGATTGTATTGATTCAGGCATGCTTTCACTCCAAATACCAACATGCTTACAATTTTTTTATTGATAAACCATATATAAGATATTTAAAAACTACAAATGAAACGATTTAGTAATGCTTGTTTCGAATTTCCATTATTGTTATTATTCCCCAAGAACTTCATATTCATACCTAAGGCAAATATCTTTGTATGACCGATTATATTTGTAAAATGTATTTCTCTCTTCACTTCATCATTACATAGGGAAGTGCTATTAACACACTTCCGTACATTTTCATGGAACGTTTTCTACTTGGCATAAAAAAAAAAGCTGACGGATCGTTTAGCACAAAAAGAAACGCAATAAATCGCACACTAGATTGATTCACCAAAAAAGCTTGACATATTATGATTTACAAAAAGCGCATTAGCATTAATGACGTGTGCACAAAAAAGCTTTTATCTGCGGCCAGTGGAGAGTGCAGGCATTAGCATCGCCCGGTAGTAAAATAAAGTCCTGCACTCTAAAGGAGCAAACGCTTCAGGTTTTACTCTCTCGCCGCTAGAGATGCGGTCTGCCCACAACAGATAATGGCCCATAAAAATATCGACTGTAGTGAAGCCTCGAGGCCTCTCCGGCCAACTGCTGCGCAGGTGACGCCCGGGGCACGCGAGCCCTTGATGATAAAAATATTAATGACTGCCGATCGACTGTATTGCTATTCATCGTAATATATATTATATCTAAAGTTAGATTTTCGTTGTTGCGATAAAAGTTGCCAAAACGCAAATTTGAAATATTCCATGTCCTTTTTAATGCAGCAATTTGGGCATGCATAATATTTTTAACTCTACTAGTATTTTTTCTTTGAATTTCGATAATCCAGACAAGATTTGAGAAAAGTATATTAACACTAGTAGGTTGTAATGTTTAATTGAATATTATATGTTTTCAATACAAAGTATTTCATACAATAATACAATAACTTTAATTTATATTTCAAAAAATTATGATATATTTTTTTAAACATTTCAAGTTTTCGCCTTATGATAGAAATATTTTACAATCCATAAAAAATAAATAATTCATTGGGTTGATTGCTTTTTTATGATATTTTCAATAAATTTGCGAAGATAGTTACAATGTTTGTCAATTCTGCGAACTGAGTCTTCGTAGCAATTTACGAGATCCTCCAAAAGAATACCGCCGAACTGGAGACCTTTCAGCCGAGCAGTTTAGTGGAACATAGTTCCCGCTAAGCGAGATAAATAAGCTCCTCGAGGAGTTCTCAGACTGGAACATAAATGGAACAAAGCTGGAACAAAAGTGGAACAAAAATGGAGCAAAACAGGGCATAAAGCTTTCTGATGTTATCATTCAGGCGACCTCCACAAGAGACCGCTAAATGTAGTGCCCATCCGTACTGCGCTGCATTAATGAACGTTTTATATGGAGATTCTTGAATCGGGATTGTGGACGGATCTTCAATAAAAATAATCAAACTTAAATCTTGTTATAATTTCATTATTTAAAAAAATATTTTTTGTACGACTACTATGTAAGAAATATTCTATAATTCACAATTTATAATTTACTTCGAGAATGAAAAATTAAACAAAAAAATACAAAAATTCATTTTGTAATATATATTTTCATTAAAAGTATGTAATTAGACACTTGTTCTCATTTCGTTAATATTCAAAATAAAATTGCAATATTTTTTACATCAATTATGATTATATGATAAAACAAGACAAGTGATTAAAATTTATGTATTTTTAATCATTTAAAACATTGATGAGATACATTATTATTTTGTAAAATCACCCAGTGTAAAACGTCTTCTGTGTGTAACAAGTACTTCTCAGTAGCTCGGCTCCCTACAATCTGATATCGACTAATTCAAAGAGAATTCTATTTTATATCGGTGGTTGGAATTTGATTTAAGATTTTTATATAAGATTTCATGTTTTACAAAGTTAAATTGTCATCGAACTGAGAAGTTCAATAACGAAGTTCTTGGTTTACTGAAAACTGGAAAAAATACATTGATTTTTAAATGCTTTATCATTATTAGAAATCACATTTGAGTTTTAATAATATAACTTATGATTAATTATTTTTTTTAAATACGGCACCATTAGGTGCTTGTCAAAAATTTAATTGGTTTAATTAAACGACGAGTATATCTCGTCACTGCTTTATCCCTGAATTCGTTTTAATAAATTATAACGAATGCCTTGATGTTAGTAATCTCATAATAAGTAAAAGAAAAAGTTTTTTCTAAGGGTTTGGTAATATTATTTCTATGTTTTTTTTTAGGTTGAGATTATATAACCAAGGTTATCAACTAGGTAGTAAAAAGATGATTTAATGGATTTAAATATTCTGTTTAATTTATATTAATTTATGACGTTTGCTTATTTTTATCATAATAAATGTGAGTCGTAAATAAAATAGACCAATAGTATGGATACATCTTGTAATCGCGGTCTAAACTTTTTTAAAAACTTTTCACTATAACACGTTATAAATGAAATTTTAAATGATCTCACATTAACACATAAACGTTAATTATCCACTTCAAAATAAACATTACATGAATCAGGAGCTTAATTTTGAATATGATATATACTTTTCAGATTTTTTCCAACAGTGTTAAAAATAAAATATACTATGTTATCGAAACCCATAAAGAATGAGAATAAAACCATAATAATTTTTAAATATTTTAAGCACTTTATTTAAATAATATGCTGAATAAAAAAAAATTGAATAAAATTAAATTAATGTAGAATATGACCAATTTATCTAACAGGCTCTCGGTTTAGTTGTGGGCGTATTGTATACATGTAGGTTTGTTTACAAACAATAATGATCGTTTCTTTGTTTATTTCCTATTTCCTAATATAACCCCCGTCACGTGAGACGCTGACTTCCCTTATTAGTATCCAATTAAGGTGACAGCCCTCGGGCCGTAAGAATAATATTTTAGCTTTTGATTCGGCTTTTTATACAAACCGTCTGGCTTTTATAATTTTTCAACTGTCATCCTCATTTATCTTTTGATGAACGACTCTTGACGACAGATAGGGTTGCCAAAGCACACTATGTTTTACTTCTATTTTTGTACAAAAAGCTTTAAAATGTTGAATTGTTATTTTATGTTTGAAAAATACTTTCATTCATTATCTTTACTTATTCATCATTTGTATTTTTTATTATTTTTTAATATTTAATATAAAACATTGGGTAGTGTGAACGCTTAGTAAATTAGACTTACCAAACCTAACAAGACCAAATGATTTATTTGAAATCTATAATAATATAAATTCAAGTATACTTGCAGTTACATAAGTTCTAGAAAAATTTAGTAACATTGATTCCACACTTGCATATAACAATACAAATTCTCACTCAGTTAAAGCGACACCTTAGTTAAATTTTAAAGACCACCTGCTTCGAGAGCCGTAGTGGTGTGAATTCACACCCCACCTGTGACGCGAAAAAAATTTCATCGTTTCATGTGTTTATCGATTTTATAAAAAGATATTGTGCATATAGCTATTCATTTTATAATAACTAGTTTTTAAACATAATATAAAAATTACATGTTTGAAACCGATACCTGCATATGTGATGTCTATTTGGTTAGAGTGGGTACAATCCTGCCAGCAGGTAGTCCACCGTTATACAACAGGACTTCTACTCCGTCATAAATAAACGAAACTTTTATTTTGAAAAACAACTTTCAATCTGAAATAAAGAAATGTAATTAATCAAACCTTTGGAATTGAATGTGACTTGGTCATCAGCCTCTACCTGTACGAGAGAATAGCGACTGCTGGGGGACCAACACGGCCGGAATCTTGTTTTGTTAACAAATACTATAATATTTTAGCAATTTTTTTTTTAACATTTTAGATTGTAAATTGACATAAATTGCATGTTATTTCATTGAGTAAACATCACTGATGTATACAAAATTATATTATGTATATTAACTTAAAATATTGAATTTACAATTATATATTTGTCATAATTACTTACAAAAAAGTGGAATACAAACATACTTTTGTCTTTGTACAAGCTGCATTATTTAATTCACTGCCAGCTAGTTTCATATTTAAAAATATTAAGCAATATCAAAATAAAAAAAAATATCAGCTGTGGATGCCACTTTTATAGCCATTTTTGGTATTTTAGTACATTTTTCGTTGAAGTTGATAACATCATGTGAATTATAGTAATCAGAGCAATAAATATTACATTAAAATTGATAAAATTATTCGTTACGTATGATGATTTTAAATCTCATAGTCATAGATATATAATAGAATACAAGCATACCTAGATAAACGCTGCCTATTTATTTGATAATATATTATCTCACGAAATAAGTTATCTAAGCCGGCAATTAATTTTATTGGACATATCGTATGAAGTAGACTCCCAACCTCCCGCCTGGGCGCAGCGAGGCGCGCGGTCCCGTGCCGCACCTGCGTGGGACCGGCGAGCCGCCCCGGCAGGCAATGCATTCTAATGGCAAGTGGCATTCCCCGAGCTCGGCGCGACCGCGCGCTTCCCCGGCCGAGCCGCGACTGCGAGCTCCGACCGAAGCAACCGTCAAATACTTGTTTCCGTATAAGTGGTTTTCGGTGTAGGCTTGGAAACATTAAAAAATATTTATTAGACTCCGATACTATTATTTGTAGACATAAATGTATTTATTTCAGATTAATTATATTTTATAGGAGGGAATGCATTTTTATGTGTTTTAAATGTATGTAAATTGCGCGTTTGTCTTGTATGGATTAGTTGTAATACGTCATGAAATTGAATTCTTCGCTGAAAAAAGTTTTTTTTATTATGAACATTGAAATAATTCGTTTTTCTTGCCATTGCTTAAGTGTTGGAGTTAATTAGTAACTCCTGCAGACTTCAGATGAGATCTTCAAATTAAGAAGACCGTTATTAGTTTCTTCCTTGAAACTTTTCGTTTCGTTTGTGTTGTATAAACTGAATGTTACTGGAGTGCTATACCCCAAACCTATATTTTAATTCCTAATAGTACCATATCCTAATTTGCCACTGTGAAGTGACAATTCTTGTTTATATTTATAAAATACCTTCGCTTCAATGTCTGCCATCACTCTGATTTCCTTTACTAAACTTATAATTACTTATTGAACACAATTTTGCGTTGACCTACACGTCAAGGAGTACATATTAATCAACTCCTTCACGCACAGTGCAATAAGCCATAGGCTCGTTATCATTTCTAAAGTACTTTTCAATATACAACTACTAAGAATAAATAAAGGATATTTTAATTAAAAACATGTTTAATCAACGGCCACTCGCTATTGTCACCGTGAGTCGTGTATCCGAGGGCTCGTTGCGAGGAGGTATGCGTCTCCCGGAGCGCACCGGCGCCGTAACGAATAGCCGGCCCTTCCATGTTTCTCGATTTGAAAATATTCTCGTACCCCGCTATTCCGTACTCATAAAGGAGCAATAAAAGGACCCCGTACTCCTGCCGATGTTTTATGAAAAGTTGCCTTTATCTGATATGTTCTGGTATCGTGGGGCGCTCACAACACTCCTTAAGATGCCCATAAATATTTTTAAGTATTTACAGCCTCGCATATTAATTCGGGCCTCGGGTCATCCTTCATAGTTGCGCTAAGAGTTTGAGGTTAAGCTCATTTGATTTATTCCGTAAATTCCTCTTCGTAATGCACACCCTGAATGAATCCAGGGTGGTCGAGACGGTAATAGTAATTATCTTTTTATGAAGACTGTAATCCTCAAAGCAATCTAATTTCTGATTCTAGAGCCTCTAATTCCTTCCACATTGTAGTTCTTCGGACACTGCACTCGTGTCGGGCCACTTTTATAATTATTCTACGCTTCGCTGAAAAAACATACTATTAAAACGTCGTACTCTTCTACTGGAGGCAGCCTTTAAACTACATTACATTCCACCTCAAAACGTAATGTTCATAACAATCAAGCTAACATTCTAATTCGATAAGTTAATTTTCAATCTTTCCGACTACCTAGAGTTTAAATACTTTATAAACGCCCCACATATTCGATTTATTATATACTAGATATAAAATATCGAAACGTACTCATTAACACATACGTAAATATTGGTTTCCTAACTTACTTTTAAAGTTCAGTATTTAAATTTCTCGACATGCACTTAAAAAGACAAAGGCAATAAACTACAATTGAGGCTATCCATTGGATACACACTGGTGGACAAAGAAGTTATACATCCTGGGTTAAAGCTAAACTGCTACTATGGAAATAATGGAGAATTCTAGATCTAAGGAATCTTAGAATGTCATTATCTATATATTATAAGATATACTAACACAGGAATGTTTTGTAAATTTACAAAATAAATAAAAATTTACTATTTATTTTTTTTTCGAATATTGCAACTAAAGAAGTACACTATCATTGAATGGAAAAGTCACTATGCGATAAAAATAAAAAGCGAAACCGCCAAAAGTGTTTTTTTTTTTGAGAAAAAAATAAATAGCATTAAATTTAATTTATTTCTATTTCCCAAAACCAAATATAAGCTTCAGAATATAATAATATCAGTAATAATTAAAGCTCTAAAAAAGTCAGTCTTTGCTTCATTAAATTAGCAAACTATTTTGTAATAATTTTACTTCGAAACGAGTATTATAATTTCAATATCGTAAATCCGTAACAATAAATCAACTAAGAAGTAGAAAAGTCCCTCCAAAGCACTTAGACAAAATATTCTGGTGGAATAGATTTACGATCCCTGTAGCCATTCTTATCGCTTCTACCTCAATCCAATTAACACATTTATAAAAAATAAGCATATTTAAATATTCTAAAAACACAAGCTAAAAACAACATAAGTAGCTGACGATCCAGCGACTTGTCAGTCTTCTCTTTTAAAACACTTTTTCGTGAGTTTATCACACATTCGGCTCATTTGACATATTACAATATATTTAAAGAGCACAAATTAACTAGCTGGACTTAATATATGCACATAAACTAAACATTTAACGTTAATTGATTCTTTTATGAAGATTTTTAGTGGTCATTATCTACAGCGTGATTCGTATAAGACGTAATAACTTATTTTAAAAAAATAGGATTTTTAACATAGAGAATAAGAATTCCAAGAATGTATGAACATGGGCTAATATTTTCATATTAAAAACACGATTAAAACGTAAAGAAGCATTTATGAAGTAACCATTTTAACAAAGAAACAACCAAAAATAATATATTTTGTATTTAAAAAGTATTTTATTTAACAATTATTAAAAAATATATTTTAGTAACAAAACATAATGATATCGTCCTTGCATCAACACATCAAATACTAAATCCACAATCAATCACAATTGTTCAATAGCTGTAACTTATTATTTGATAATCAATCACTTCAGTGTTATGTAAATTCACAAAACAGAACAACGTATCGCAAACAACCCTATACTTTTTATTTATTTTTATAATCGTGTTGTTTGCATAATTTTGATCACAAGTGTCGCCAGTGGCATAGCTTTTAAGTGCGACCAGTAGCTCGACCTGTTGTCAACTCCACTTGCCCGAAATGCCTGATTTTTAACGCCTAAAATGTTTAATAGACCAATGCGTTGAAACTCGGCAATTAAGACCTGATTTTTAACAGCTAGCATCAATCGTATGATTTTATTATTTGGACTATGTTTCTTTTGGAGATGACGTGACTTCATAATCCGTGATAAAAACAACAAATATTTTATAAGAAAACAATTTTTTTTAATATTGCGCAATTAAAATTAAGTATTACATAGGTCCCGGTTGAAGCTTTTATATAAAACTGCAAAAGTGCATCAAACACAGTCTATATATTTTCAAATAAGTTTAATATATGAATAAAAAACCAAGTTCTTAACAAATAGAATGAACACATTACTTGGGTATCTGCGTTCACCTCAGAAATACCAGGGATGCAGTAATCAGAGATGGAGGCTTGGCCGGCCCAGGTGCCCGCCTCCACCTGCCGGCGGTTGCCTCAGGGGGTGCGGAGAATCGCAGTGGATTCAGAATGAGCAGAAGTATTTTGGCTTCCCTTAGCTATGCGAGATTTACTACAATTACCTGAAACCATATTTCATTGGTTATATTATTAAACAAAATTAACAACCATACTAAAAAAAAATTTAAGTAAAATAATGCTGCTGTAAAATAAATACATGCTGTAAAAAAGAAAAGTTGTGAAACTATCTAATATATATTTTATATAACAATAGGTTATATTTTTTGTGATTTTTGGGATTATAAAACATTTTAAGTTAAAAAGAAGATAGTAGTTTACAAGCTTTAGTTTGTAAAATCTTGATTGATCTATACAAATCCGACTCTCTAAGACTAGTATAGGTATTTATTAATCGTATAATTAAGAAAAATAATAAAACATGTATTTATCAAGTACCAGAACTTAAACATTATTAAAATTAAAAAAAGAAACATGATGTATATTTATTATAAATAAATATTGCAAAGCTCCCTAGGCTACAGAATAAAATATGCAATAACCTAAATCTGTAAAAGGCTTTTTTAAAATAGTTATCAATAGATAAAAGAACGAAATTTAAACGATTTTTTTTTGTTAAGTAGATTGTTAGACAAACTGGCGTTGCTGAAATAGCATTATATATTCTATAAAAGTGTATAATTATCAGAATGCACCTGCTATTGCTGCACCTTTGCGCGACTCCTGCGGCAGCCCCACCTGTTGTGATATCTAAAGTTTTTTTATATTATTTGCAGCCTCGGACATGGCCGGCATACTGGAGAGACCTCAAACTAAGGAACAGGCGGTCAGTTAAATGTAGAAACGTGACCCAAAAGGTAGCACACGATCAAACTATGGGTTTATAATTGTGGAGATAACTTAGTTTCTAAAATAATAGAATTAATCAATTAGGAAGGTTTATAAAGGTGACGTATATTTTTTAAACGTTTATGCAGTTCCGTAGAAGAATATTCGATTACACCCTGACATTTGAAATGGAATAAATAAATATTCAGTAGTCACACCATAAGCAATAAAATGAAACGACCAATTTAAAACTGCAGTGAATATAATTCATTGATTTTTTTATCTTGGTTTGCAAATATATGAACAAATAATTTTTTTCCTTGTAAAAGATATATCCATGCAAAAGCGGCAAACAAAGCAATTAGCAAAAATCCAAAGTTTGATTAGAATTCTTTTACATTTTTTATATGTGTTACGACTCGACAAGATTTACGTAATTCATTTAAACAATAAATAACAATATAAGTGCCAAATATAAAAAAAACATCTATAAAACACATAAAAAAATCATCTATATACGCAATAAAATTTAATTAAACACTAACTGCATCTATTGCTTTTTTCTTTATAAAGAGGAATTACAGAAAAATATGATTTAATCATTATTTTAATAGAGCACTGGCTCTATGGCGTATTAGTGTTAGCGAATTAGAATATGTCTCAAAACAATAACAGCAAAATGCGTTTATTCAATGCATAAAAGCACAGCTATTGTTTTCTGCGGTTGCGTTTTCATTGATTTCTATTGCTTTAAGTGTGGCTAAGCCCATCTTCACACAAACCTCATGATTGTATTCCACGCTTCAGTTCTGTGTTAAAATAGGGTACGGCATGTAAATTTACTTACCTATTGTCTGTCTATCTATTAAATCTTGTGTAACCACAAAAGCAAACATGGGAATATACGAGTAGGAAAAGTTACAAATCATAAACTACCGTGGCATATGTTTTCATTGTGTTCAGAAGCCATAACTTACAGAAAATTTTCTTCTTGGTAGTTTTTGTTGTTGTGTTGACCAAACATTACCGAGTGTCCAATACTAATGTGGAATCATGTTGAGACATTGTATATAAAAGAGTTCAAAATATTGATAAATTGGTATTCCATATAAGGCTGAAGATTGGTATTCAAATAAAACACAAACGCACAATTTGATCATAAATTCAGTTAAATTAAAAAAATACAACTTTGTTCTTTTTAAAATAAAAATCTTCTTTGAGATTGAGCTCAATTTCACTATGTTATTTAAGAATCCTGAAATATCTTACCACACAAATAATATTATATATCCTAAATAGAATGGTTTAGTTTCATGTCGTACATTCCTATCATATTTATGTGGTAACCTTAGTTTAATCGATTTTAATATTTTAAGTTAATATTTATAACTATCAAGTATTTACTTAATCTAATAAGTATTTATTATTAGTAGTAGAGTTAGCGCTCGACGTCAAAGAATTCAAATAAAATGTACGAAAACAAGCATCATATTAATTATCTCCGATCAATAAAACAAGGTTCTAGCTCATATACTGATATTATTTTTGTATGTAAAACCATATTCATTTATTTATTGAGTACGAAATACGATATTTGATTAGTATTTATATTCAAGTAACTTAATGTATTTGTTGGCATTACTAAATTATAATGTATCATCCATAAAATAGGTTTTCAGTATTCAAATTTGAAAGTTGTTTGTTCAGTCCACATCAGTCATTTTTAACAATCAAATAAATGTTGAGTTATTAATATATATTTATTTACAATTGTAAAACTATGTTATAAACGTGATTTATGATTGACATTCGTTTGCTTATATTTGGATTGTCGAATATAATATTTACTTTTAACAAAATTTATTGTTTATTTTTTCAGTATTTCTAGCTACACAAAAAATCTCATAAATAATAATTTTGAAAGATAACAAATATGAAATATTTTTAGAATTTTTTCTTATTTGCTTCCACAAAGAAAGTTTAATTATTAAAATACTAAATAAAATATCTTTAAAATTCAATAAAGTGCATAGTAGCAAAATTAACAATATTTTCTTAGAATTGATCTTACTTATGTCTCACAACAGTTTTAACTCCTTCGGTAAATTTCTTGCTCGTGTTGCTTCAATAAAATTCTTCAAGTTAATAAATAACGAAACTACAGACTTAAAAATAAAAACAAAATCATTACCCTCTGCGGACTTCACGACCTGCAACAATAAGATCCCGGGCGAGAGCAGCTGCATTTAAGAGGATTTCGGGAATGAGGTTATGATTCCTTTTCCATTATAGCAAACGTGACTTCTTTAAACATAATTCAGTTACTAATTATTGTATAGAGTGTTAAAATTTGTACGTTTTAAAAACGAGAAAAACAGGAATATGAAGTGAATATTTATTCTTTTTTTTGTACAAATGTACAATATAAATTTGTTCTGTTAAGACTTACAACTATCAAAGTACAATTTTAAACTTACTGTTGTACAGATGTGTAATTACAGCATTATTAAACTTCACACAAAATGAGTTTTCAATGAAAAGTCAAGTTGCGTTTTAAATAAAAAATTCATTTGAAACTATTTAATGAAAATTATATTTTTCCTATAAGTAAGATACTTAAACTGGCTTTCAAATGAAGTATTCTTCAGATAAAGACAACCTTTTTCGATTCTTTTTTTACTTTGTAGACTAAATGACTACTTTTTAATGCTATTAGTTTCTAAAATTAATCAGACGATATATAATCAGTCAAAACACATTGGCTTCCTCAAGCGTAAGCGAACAAAACATTAATATTGTAAAAATAATTTTATGTCACATTTAGACTAATTTAAGTAGAAGTTTGCTTTATGTAATTTTTTAGTTTTAGTTAATTGAAAATCATTGATCTGAATTATCCGTGCAAGCTATTTTTTATCAAGGAACGTAAAGTAAAATGACATTTCCTTTATTCATATGAGCATATTACTATTCAAATTATTTATTTAACAAAATCAATGATGTAATATGACCATTTAAAAGTAGAAAAAAAGAATTAAAATAAAATAAAAGTTAAGATATATATTTTTTTTTTGGACGTAACATTTTAAAAGCCTCATGTTTTATTAACGAATTTAAATTGTAACATCGCGACGGTGACCTGGCGACAGACGTAAAAGGGGACACCGACTTTCCACGGCACGGGTAGTGTTCATAAATTGCTTGAAAAAACGCATTGACAAGTCGAGTGCTGCACCAAGAAGGAGATCTCGAACAGGCTCGCTCAAAGCGAAACCCGGTGGGAAACGAGTCTCAGCTTGTAAATGGTGCAATTCTTCTGAACCTTTTTTGTGATTACTGAAGACCATTTAATAATTATCTGCTATTCAATTATATACAAACTGGGTAGGGTAAGTTCGACTTTCTTTCTTACAAAAGCTAAAAAAATATTTATCCCCCAATTTTTACTTTGATAATAGTGTATTATACATAGATGTATTTTAAATCAATTATATACCTACGTTACTCGAGATTTATTAAACAACTAAAAAAATTCAGACTTTATTAATGCACGTAAACTATGATTAAATTTATTATTACCTATTATTAGATAGAATTTTATATTACATATTTACCAAGCGCTACAAAATCGTTTAAATATATCGTGTACATATTTGTGCATAAATATTTGACTTTGAAATACAGAAATTCAGGTTTCGTTCTTGCCTGTGCGTTTACGCGTTTTAGTACAAATACTCCGATTTTGAGAATCATCTCTGCAATGTTCAAAATGTAGATATTTTTGTAGGTTATTTAATAAAATTTCATATGTTAAAATGAAAAAAAGATTTTCAGCTACTAAAGAAGCAGGTCGGCTTGTCGGTGCGCCGGTATCTCAGTGGAATGGCTGGAGACTCCCGACCGAGCGCTACTCGGCACGTCTTGATCGGTGAATCCTCAACTCACGCTTGATTAGTTTAATTGAATTGTACAAAAAAAAATTGTATGGCTATCAATTTATAAAAAAATGAAATTTGAAACAAATATATTCTTAAACTCGTTAATAGTATGTACTGGAATCAAACTTTATTCTATAAATTATTATTGACTACTGCTTTTATTTGGTGTCGTTGATGTATGTTATAATGTTGTCAAATCGTGCAAGTTTATATCAAAATAGGATTCAAAATATATATGTCAAAACACGGATTCAATTCCTAAGATTGTCAACATAAAAATTGAAGGTTCAACTTTCGCATAAAATTTTGGGCCTAACGGAATTTTTAAACAAAAGTATATATTCCATTGCAAACAGAAGAACAAATCTCTTTTCTCGAACTCTCGCTCTGCTTTGGTCACGTAGTGAGCTAGCTTACACTTCCTAAGATACTATCCGAACAAGTGTTCATTAAGTGTGTGCTCAGAGCCTTATTTATATTGTTCAGTAAGGTCCACGTAATTGTGCTGTGCTTTAAATGGGAACATCGAAGGATTCTCATTCGGATAAACCCTTGGGATTACAACAATACTTGAATATACTGCAAAACATACTTCACAGAAATATGGAACACATTTTTTGAAATATGAAAATGTGAAATTCTCATATCAGTAATGCTTATTAAAAATATTTTACATTAGTTGCAACAAATATATATATTTTTTTAAAAAATCCTTATTTATTTATTATGCGATTTTCAATTTATCAATTTCTCTTGATGTGCATTAAAACACTATCATATAAGTAAATCGGCAGGTAGAGTATTTTGAAAAAAAAAAAAATTGGTGGACTTAAATTAGGTTAAGATGCAGGATTGGTGGTAAATATGAACAAATAACCCAAACCGGGTTTTCATAAATTCAACCAACCGCCTCATACTTTGTGACTAAACTACCAGGCGAGCAGAGAGCAGCAGGTGGTGTCGCGCTGTAACAAGCCGTAGCCCGTAACGTATAGAAGTCCGGTCGGAGCCGGTGCCGGCGAGCTTTGTTCTCTCCTGCGCTCCCGATAGCCTGGCCGGTGCTGCATATAAGGAGCGAGCACGAGCGATCGGTTTTACTCTCGGCGGGCCGCGGGCGCCGCACGCGAGGAACACGGACGGAAAAAATCTACACGAATGTATCGCGAAATCTATTGGGCGTGTTAAAGCGTACTGGACATTGTCCCGGCGCACATTCTTGCTGGAATGTTATCCGATTCAATACGGTACCATTGTGCAACTGTCTGTAAACAAAAACATTTTTGTGCTGCCGCTGCAATCCGCTTGCATGACGGAATTCGCTGTATCGAATCATTTAGACTCAATAGCGATAGTAATAATATTATTAGCAAAACTTTCTTTTGAAAGTACAAAGAAAATTCCAAACACTGCATTTTATTTTCTGTAATATGTATTCTTTCAGATTGCTGATCGATAAGCAATAAATTAACATACCCGACACGAAAAAATATTACTATTAGAAATCTTATTCAAAAAATATGGTTTATTTACGATACTATTTTCACGATACGTACATGCGATATATAAATTTACAAATGTTCAATGTCTTGTCAAAAGAATGTCATATCCTTTGTTATAAGCAACATTGTATTGTAGACAATATATATTTAAATGTAATGTTGTATTGTTCTTAATTCATGTTCAAGGGAATATCACGATGCCTGTACATGCATACATACGATCGGTTTTACTTGCCGACCTCACATTTATCACGTCCGATTACGAATGATTTTTTTAAAAACAAAAATATTTTTTTATATCTATACTAATAAACTGTAACTACAACCCGTAATTAATATCAATAAATATAAGAGATAATATCATTTTAAATTCACTTATAAAAAAACATTGACAGATTTGAAATATCAAAACGAATCATTATCGTAATCGATAAAAATAAAAATCATGTTTAAAATATGGACTATTGTAAATTTATTTTTGTTAATGTTCACATATATATATATATATATATATTTATTTTTTATGTCGATTACTATTTGAAACCCTTGTGTAATATTTTCTTTCTTGGAAACGTGTACACATTCGGTTGGGATCTCGAATCCCTCGCTTGTTTTTGCATTCACTCCAAATTTACATAATGCACTATCGCGCATTAGCCAAAGTGCCCTCTTCTGCTGTTTTATATTCCCAATAAAATTGAATTATGGTTCGAACCAACCCGCTTCCTTCGCATTTCAATGCAAACTCTTCCACTCACCTGCCGTTTTATGGTTAAAAAATATTATAGCCAGCTGTGGCTATTTTGAGGCACAAAATATAAAAACATAGCTTTTATTTTAAACTAATAGAAACTAAAAATTACGTTTAAAAGAAATATTTTTATACCTTTATTCTTTTTGGAAAAATAATATATATATATATTTTGAAACTTAAAATATACATTATTAATATTCAGTGACATGCCATGAATAGAAATATTTAAATTATATTTAAACAGTAAAATTTTCAAGTACAATCGTTTGAAGTTTTTGGTAGGTTGTAAAATTTTCACACGTAACAAAGGCGTATTTTTACAACTTGTATTGTTGTAATATTCATGGCCATGAATTATTGGTTCGCCACATTTTTTATAGATATTGCTGACTCACCTGGCCGCAGTCTTCATGCCAGCAGTGATATTTTTGTGTGCCTCTTATGTGAGTACATGCATTAAATATATATATATATATATATATATATATATATATATATATATATATATATATATATATATATATATTATGATTGAGTATTAACAATCGGCACAGGTACCATTTAAATATAGAATTTTTGAAAATATATAAATATTAAAATTTTTTGTCCATATATAAATAGTCATTTTAAATGTATCATATCACGCCTCAGTTTTTTAGTGTCTTGTCGCAAACATCTTGCAGTTTCATCTTACTAAGGCATATTAGTCTTCGATTGGGTCATCATATCTTTGGCCTGTGCTTGTCAGTTTTTTTTTTATTGGCAAGTAATATTTTCGTTGCTGGCTCTTGGTATTCTATTTCATTTACTGTAATATAAATATTTTTTAAAAACACCTGCTTAAAAATATCAAATAAGATAATGTGTGTATAGATAGCATTAATAATAATACCACAAAGGCAGTATATATAAATTCATTCAAATCAAAAGCTTCATTTCTTTTTCTGAATGTTCATTTTGTAAGAAAATAACATAAAATTTCCCTGGCAATCAAAACTACGTTCAAACTAAGAAAGACAATCTAAGAAATTATAAATTTTTATCTAGATTTATCATCGTATCGTTTTATTACCATTCTGTAAATAAATATATTTAAAAACACCTTAACCATAGGATTTACTCAGAACACAATCAATAAGAAACCAAGTACACCTTGGAAAATTGAGCACTCCATTACACTTTTTCATCTGCCCATTAATAGTCTGCCGCGACAGAGCCCAGCGATATCACAAAAAAAACCAATTTAAATACTCGACTTCCATCCGAGGCCTCCGTGTATCGATTACTTCCTCTACCACGCCTCGTGCGTACGAGTCACCAGCCACAAGTGCTAGGCTACAAACTAGTCATCCACTACAAACTAATAACTTCAGACGAAGTTTAAAAAAATCCTATTGTTAGAGATTCACCTTTACTTGGACTTGATTCACGGTCGACCAGATTTAAATCTATTTATTTCGTTTTGTTGTGTTTTTTTCCTTGTTTGTTGAATTGCAGTTGTAATTTGTAAAGATCCATGTTTTAATTTTATTTTCCTTTCAATCTTTTTAGCGTTTTTCGTGTCAGCGATTTTGACTCATTATCGTATTCATTGAAGTTTACGATTACATGCTTAGTACTTCGTATGTTTTTCATTCCGAGGTAAACGAGTGTAAATATTTTTGTATCTTAACAATAATGTAAAGATTGTGCCTTTGTGTTGTCATAACGCCTTGAATATAAATATTCATAATTACTAAATGTTTAATAATTATTGGGCGTTCTTTTGGAATTGTATCGAAAAATTGATGTTTTTAGATTTAAACAATGAGAATTAATTTAAAAATGTAAATAATTTTATTTCAAAACAAACCATCCTTATGACACAAATATTTCCATGATACATCCCCACCTTGTGAAATATTTTTATCTATTAATAAATGATAAAAAGAAGTTCAAATTTCAGTGGGACAAGAATATTTTATTAGAAAATTATTGGTTTAATGGCCCAGTCAACCGCGTATAAAATCCAAATAAAAAGTTTTATCTCGTGTTATCTTATCAGAATTTATATTTGCTCAATTTAATTACTTACGTGATATCTTTAAATACCGCATTTAATTCTGTTTTTAAAGCGTAATAAAATATGTTGTTGCACAGCAAAAACCATTTTATGATTCTGTAACGTTTTTCAAGCTAAATTTAAAAACATCTATCATAAATTTACTACGTTTTAAATATAGTTTCAAGGCTATTAAAAAAACGGTCTTTCTTGATTTTAACGGTTTCCTTTGCAATTGTCGTAATAAAAATCTAATTTAATTAATAATACAATAGAACTTATGTTATTTTGGTAAGGTTATTGAACTGAATTCTCACCTAAGTAAAAATACTAACAAATAGTTCCCATCGAAAGACTAGGTTTTGCTATAAAGCCATTATGTAACGCAACAAAACAATAACCAGCTTAGTATCTCAGTTCTTCTCCAGACGATAAAGTGGCATTCGTTCCTAGAACTGCCACTGGTGAAAATCTCTACAATTACACAAATGTACAGGCCTTTATGAAGGTTTTTTAGTACACCGATTATAAATTCAACAAGTCATTTTATAAAATGAAACCAATGCAGCCGAAGCCGTTCATTGGAAGGTAGACGTATACAATCTAAGAACTATGTGAGATGGAATAAAAATTGTAGGCAGTACCTTCATCAAAGTAGTTTAATACAGGCATATAATTACGAAAATTAAGTGAATCCTTTTGCGTATACATTTTGTAGTGATTTTATCATGTTAATGCTTATATTAACTTATAGTTAAGGACTTTAATAAAAACATATTTTTAGATAAAAGTTATTAATTTAGATTATTCACAGTGGTATTAATATTTTATTTGGTTATTTAATAAAATAAATAAAACTACAAACAAAAAATACTTTATTTATAGCTGACAAATTTTATACTTTTTCAATTTTTTCTGCAATCAAAACTTATTTACTTCTTCTGCGAAAAAATGTAAAATTTATCAAATAAGCATAATTTATTTTTGTTCATGAGTTTATGAGAAAATTTTAATAAATCGATGAATGAAGAAGGAGAAATCGGGAATAGAACTTTAAAATTTTTGTGTAAAAATATTTTATCAAAAGTATAAAAACTACGTATATGAAATGAAACGAAAGATAATTAACAGCACTAAAACGTTGGCTTTTTATGGTTTCTTCACGATTTTACCTCATTCGTACCTGTTTGATACAGAGAAAAAGTAAATGCGCAACTACAATTTATTATGCTCTCTGATCGGATAATTGGAGCATTGAAAAGGAGTGACATTTTTATTTTACGCAGCTGTATCGGTAACCAGATTATTTTTTTATTTTAGAATAAATTAAATGTCGTTTTTTCTATTTTGCAATACAAATTTATAACAATTCCTTGCCATGAATATGATAAAGAATATTTTTTCAAATTAAATAAAATAGTAGACACAGCCAAATAAATGTAGTAATTAACAATATCTCACACATTATTATAGTATCACAAACAAATACCCTTAACTGCATCTCACAACAGAACGGTCACAAACCGTAAAACCTTTTTTTAAAGCCCCATAAAAACTCATGATATCAACCATTTAATTTTTTAACCATTAATTTGTACCTGTCGAAGTAATTTAGTTCAACTTTTTTCCACTAACAGCACTAGAATAGACACAATCCATATTACAAGAAGCCATTTGCCAATTTTTGGCGGTTGAGTGAAAACGCGATTTATAAACTAGTGATACACATTATTGGAGATCTTTTTTCTACATGAAAAAAATATTTGAACATTTCAAAGTAAGTTATTTTCATAATCCATTATTACTATTTATTTTTTTTTTTGTATTTTATGAGATATGGTTATTTTTCTTTATGTAACAAATTGGTCACGTTATGTTTGTGTGGTACCCAATATATTATTTACAAAGCGTGACTGAATTACTACTTTTGACAATTTATACGTTCCATTGGAATTGTTTTATATTTTTATCGTATATTTTTCGAATGAATAAAAAAAATCATCGATTTTCCGAGAAGGAAATATTGGAAATCATGGAAAATTGGGATGATAGTGACTACAGTTTTGATGATGAAGAGGGTTCTATCATTCAAAGCTCTAAACCTTAACCAGAACCTGAACCAAAACCTGAACCTGCATTGAAATTTCATTCTAAAGAGATAAGTAACAACAGGATTTTATGGGCAAAAAAGAATATAAAATTTGATGAAGATTCGATGAATTTCAAAGGATCTTCAAAGTTGGCAGATGAAATAATCAAAACGACGGCTCCATTGGATTTCTTCTAGTATTTTATCGATGAAGATCTCATTTCCTTTATATGCGAAAAAACTAATTTATATGGAACATTAACAAACAAAACGAATACTAATATCAGAAAATTCCTGGGAATTTTGCAATACATGGCGGTGGTACCACTGCCTTATACGAGATCATACTGGCGGCCTGATATCGGTGTAGAAAACATAATCTCGGGCATGTCTATTAACAAATTTGAATTAATAAAATCAACTATCCATTTCAATGAGAATTTTGCTATTGTTGATAAAGATCATGATAAATACGACAAATTACACAAAATTAGACCTATAATCGAGACCTATAAATTTTCAAACATTCCCAAAGAATCAAATTTATTAGTTGACAAACAAATATGTGCCACCGCCCCTTCACATCAGGACTGATGAGTTCGCCCATTGGCCAATACATGAGATCAGACAGAGGTGCAAATATCCAAAGTGCACCGGTGTATCTCGTATTAAGTGCAGTTATGGTAGAGCAGAGAGCACCTCTGACAAATAAGAATAACTGCTTCATAAAATTCCACGAATAATTGTATCGTATTTTAAGTCATCCTTGCACTGTATGTCCTTATTTGCATTCTGAACAATTGACTACCATTTTATCTTAATTTTTTATTCCTAAATTTAATTTCATTTTTTTCTATTTTTATCGAGAGTACCCCTTTTAGGAGGTATTCAAATAAATCAATTAATGAATTATTTTTGTGAATTTGTAAGTAATTTTTGCCACTGATACAATAAAGATCTATTTAAGACCTACCACTCTTTTATTTCGTTTAAAAAAAATTATTTCCTTAGTCAATTGCTACGTTGTATTTCTAAAAGGAATGTATCTACCACTACATAATGTGACCAATATGTAGCACTCTGTTTTTTTCTTATAAAACATATGAAAAATATACAAAATATTTTTTTAATTATTTTTCCCTGAAATAACACATCATTTCCAAACTCTACGATTTTTTTCACGGAAAAATAAAAAATCATGCAGTTAAGGGTTAATGAGACAATAACTATCTTTACACTTACATTGGGGTTTCTCGGTGATCGGCAAAAAGGCTTTAATCAATGCAAACAGACAAATATCATTAAGACAGCTTAAAAACCTGCGTAGAGAACTGCTTCCGGCGACATTATCAATTAATTCTCAGCTGAAGCAATTCATGTACGATATATTTTACATAGAATAATATCTCATAATCTTACAGATGGTAATTTTAATTTAGACTGGCGCTGATCGGTCTGAACTTTCGATTTCTGTTTCTAATTAAAAATAATGATTTGTAAAAATCATATTCATTTAGCATATCTCTCATAATATGTAGTCACTATTGTTAAATGGACTAATAAATTATGTTTAAAAATGTGATGATCTTTACCTAAAATTGATTATATTTTAGAAGGATTATTCTTATTGTTTATTTATTATTAAGTAGTATTAATCGTAAAATTTCTGCATTAATATTGATAAAGTTCCTAACATCTGCTTCTTCACTGCGCAGAAAATACACTATATTCCTTATTCGACGTCATTTAGAATATAAGTGTATCAGCCTTCGTAGCTTTTTTAAGGCTTCGCTTTTTGTGAGGCAGCGGAGAGGTTATGGACTCGGTTCAGGGTTATGACGCGCCTGTGGCTTGGGAGCTTTTTTTGCGGATATTTGTCACTACGGCTTTAAGATACTATAATTGATGATGCGGTGATGTCAATTTGTAGCGATACAGATCTTACAAGCGATTTCGTGTGTACGGGATATTAAATAAAATAATTTTTTTTTAAAGTTTTTCAATATAAAAAAGACGACTCATGAACAAAGCTACTTGGTTTGCTTAGTGATATAACTGGCCGTTATTTTAATACTGCGATTGATAATAATATATTTATTATTATCAATCGCAACTAATAATAACTTTCACATTTGATTGGCAGTAATTGATTGTTTGCACCTTTATTATATATATGTGTGTGTGTAAATATTACATATGGTTTTATTATATTTAATGTTCCTCGGTGCACCACTCAATTAACATTAGAGAGTAAGTCTTTACTGTGTCCAATGGCGTACAAGGTACACGACCGGCGGGCCCAACTTCCTTCGCACCCCCCTTCCCCCTCTCCCGTATCTGCAGCGTTCACCTCCACTTCCCCTCCATCCCTCACCAGACCTCAGAACCGGTTTGGGACGGCCCGGTGACGTGAGGTTCTACTACCAAGAAGGTGATGCATGACAGGGACGCCAACAATTAACTTTCTGAATTATTAAAACGTACTTAAAAATAATTTATAATTTATTAAGCTTATTAAAACTTTTTACAGTGATCAATTTCGTTCATTTAAAACCAACTATAAAAAAATCTGTGTGAACATTAGTCATATTCACAATTATGTAATTTTGATTTAAATTTTATTTAGGCGATATAAGAGACTAAATTTTCGTGTGCATAATAAATCAATATAATTTATTATTCATATTGCAAACCAAGGCAGGGCAAAACCTTACAACTGTATTGTCAATGATGCATCTAGCAACTGCAGAAATATCAGAAGCAAGCTTCCTTCTATTCGATCATCATTGTATTCACAAATCCAAAAGCCCTCAAGTTAAAAGTCACAAGGTTTTTAAATGAGAGGCCGAGATCTGAAAATACTTAATAATTACCCTCATCACAAAATAGTCAAATAATAAATGGCTGTGCCAGTCAATCAAATTTGCAATTACTTTTTTTTCAAATTCGTTCTGACAATTTTCAACGCACAGAGAGGAACTGCTCTTTTATCAGGCCGCAGTATCAAACGCAGTCATAAAAAACTGGTACCTAAGCAGAAAAAATCTCATTACACATATCAAAGCTGAGACGTTTTTTGGTAAATATCAATAAGGAAATTGTCAGGCCATTCTGAACTTCAGCCAAGCTACTGTATAACGTACAGCTAATAGTAGATATGACATCCGTACCGCTGACGATTTGATCTGAATATATTTAATGTGCCCACATTTCAGATCAGTGACGTCACAGTCTATATCAGTCTCTGATGAAATGCTGTATAATTGATTGAAAATGATAATTAAATTACTGGCTACCTTTTTTATGTAGGTTTTTAATGTGGATTTGCATACAACAGGTATCACTTGTTTTGTTCGTCGTGTGCGCTGGTACTGGTTGATGTTTTTTTTTTTTAGTTTTGATTGAGTCAATTTACGTATGCTTTTATTTAAAACACATAAAACAAATAGATACCTAAACAAAACACTGTTTTATTGCTATAAAAGTATGCTATTAATAAAAAAAATTAATTGCAGACAATAAACCAGCACGAAACAATGCATATATAACAAATTCGACGAATTTATCTATTTTTTATCTTTATTTTAGTCAATAATTATTGTAGTGTGTACTGTATAGTAATATTTTATTGTATTTGGTGGTTTCCTAAATGATAAAAAAAATTGTCTTTATTTCTATTAAGAGCTGACAATCAAAATTACCTAAAAGAGCTATTTCAGAGAGTTTTTAAAGACTCGCTACACGCTTATAATATGATTTAGTAGTTTTTTTTTTTTATTTAAAAGGAGTTTAAATCATTTTTTTTTCACACTCTACATGTTCAGGTTTCGAAGGATTTTGATGTTTGCAGGTAAGCATGGTTTTAAATTATTTATTTATTTTTATGTTATTTTGTTTTAATTTATCAGGGTTGTATATAACAGAAAATTATGTTATCTTTTTTAATACCATATCAGCTGCGCTTTTCCCCAGTATCGATCCAAATTTCTAAGCAGCCTCAGTAACTCAATTTAAAGTCCATCTCTTTGGCTCTGTCCCTTCCCTAGTGTTTATAGGAACTTCCGATCGAGTTGCAGTTGCCTGGCGATCATTAATCGACGATCCATGCCGTCGTCGCCGTCATTTTATGGTCCGGTTACTGGGTGCGTCGGTGCATGTATGGCTCTCTCGTCGTTAAAATTACTGCAAACTCACCGCGAAATGGTTGAAATCTTTAATGTATTTCGCAAAAAAACTCGCTGAGCTCGTACAAGTCGATCAGCTTGATATCCGGTAAAGAGAATCGCGCGCATGTCCGATTTCCTTAAATAAAACTGAAGCATGTTTATCGATACGAGTAAGAATTACAGGCTTTTTGTCATTATTATTTTGATCAAGTTTTTTTATCAAGTAAATTATTGTACGTTTTATGCAAGGGAGATTCTTTTGATAATAAAGTAAGTATGTACTAGAAACGATTGACTGACAGCAAAGTTTCTCATACTTTTGAATAAAAATTAACGAACCATGTAAGATACAAAATGGTTTTTAAAATTAAGGAATTTACAATTTATCAATAATATCTTTTTAGTAAAATTACATAATATTATCAGAATAGTTCTCATTATTTTACAACTTTCAAAAAATAGGAGTTTTATATATACTGGGTGAAGATTTAAAAAATATTATGAATGCAAAATAAGGTAGTCTAGTTATAAGGGTTCAATCTTCAATCTTAAACTATTTTAGCTATATTATATGATACATTCATAATTTAATTGTTATTCAACTTTCAGTCCATGCTATGGCTTTGTTACTATTAACTGTAGGAGTGTACGGGGTCTTACATAATTAACTGAGGTATCGGTGTTGTATAATGTAAGGTACGCTTTATATCTCCTGGAGTATTGAATCAAGTCGTGATCTTCCAAATTGCCGCCCAGTCTCCTTAGCGAGTCGGCATCCCCCGCTCCCTCCCTCATCCTGGTACAGTTTTAATCGTGAAATAAACCTCCCCATCGCCCTCGGGGAGCTCGTGTGTGGTCCGTCTAATTAGATTATAATAACCTCTCTTCTATCCATGGACAAAACAGAAGAGTATGATACCATAGGGAGGCTATGGTTACAATAGATGTAGGAGCGACCGTTCTCAAGAAAACTAATAAGTATGTCTTTAGTATTAAACACTTGTAAGTTTTTAGTATAATTTGTCGTGTGATATGATGGTAGTATTACACATAGTTTGGTCCAATTAGGGTGTAAATTAACGCTATTTAGAAGAATGCTGTAATAAATATGTATTTACTAAATGTATAAAGGTTCATTAAACAATATATTACTCAAAAAATAATTAGAGAAGATTTTTGGAGTCAGTTTACAAAGAGTGATGCCTGATAGTTCAGTATTTAGAATACAAAGAGTAAAACTCAAAAAACAATTGGTTATAATTTTCACTCGCCAATAGATGTTGTAAATTCCGCAGTAATTGCAACATTTTCAAGGCTTTGAGGTTTGCAAAATTTTAAACAAATTCTCATTGTTATCAAAAAAAAAAAAAATATTTTAAAAAATCGTTAAAATTATTTATCAATCAATATTTCATTTAAGATCTGAAATCAAAGGATATAAAGATTTTATTATTCAAACATCTTCCCTTAATTGTGACACCAGTGTGGAATTCTCGCAGTTGGTTATTGACTTTACATATTTAATTCTTTTTAAAGATATAATATTTGCAATATCGAAACAATCGGGCGTTCTTCGAATGCAACCAAGGCTTTAGTGGGAGTACTCGTATTATTTTTTTTAATAAGTACATCAGTTCAGACACATAATCGGGTCAGTCAAATAATTATTACGGAAGAAATACAAAGAAAATATCAACCCACAAACACATCAGAATAATAACATCGTGTCAGCTCGTTGGCTTTTCACAACTGGATGAAGACCTCCCACTTGTGTGCTTAAGGCTGTCTGCAGTTATTCGTCAGGTCACTCCTACTGTATTCGCGTTCAATTAACCCACGTATATTTCTTATCACGTCATTCATATTTTCATATTTGTTCAATATAGGTGTAAAAATTAATTTCATGTAACATGATGCAGTGAGTTAAAAGTAAGATTGTCACAATGAATTGATAATATGATGAGATACGCGGTCGTTCACTGATTTTTCACAAATATTATAAAAGCTAGCTTAAAAACATTACATTTTTTTAAAATAGTACCATATAATATTAAACTACTAATGAAAAAGTTCCACTTCAACAAAGGAAAATGGTTAGGTGTAAATGATTTTTTTTAATTTTATAAAGAACATTACTTATTTATCATAATATTACCGGCATATATAAATGCACACTTTACTAAAAATACTATTAAATATTAATTTAAAAAAACATGGGCAATACGTAAGTTAACAAACGCTGTAAACACTGACTTTCAACAGAACTTTTAGGGTTTTTATCAAATACAAAAAAACAATCCAGCTTAATGTCACGCTATAATATTTATTGATATTATAAATTTAAAAAATAATCAAATTATACTTATCGAAACGTTTTTCCAAGTCCTCAAATCATCATTGCAATAAGTAAGAGGTAAAACTCTGACGGCCACTACGACTGCTTTGCATAATTTTAAAATTAGGAAATATTTAATTTTCATTTAAATTACGAACCCAAGGTTATATATAAATAATGAGCTCTATAATTTATAATATTGTTTTTTTAGCAATGAACTTTTGCACGTTTTTTGATAAAAATTATCAAAACGATGATGTCAAAAGTTAAACCCATTTTTGTGACCTCGAAGCAATAAGTTATTCTCAGCACTATCGTCATTGTCTGTGACGTTACAATTAGAGGTATCCTTCAACGATCATAACTCTCATTCAGCTGCCAGTGACCTATCTCTTTCTGCTGATAACTTCTAATGTAATGAGGTCCTAGGTCCTCTGCCCAAGCAGAAAAACTTCTAAATTCCTTTTTATGAAATGTTCATTGATATTTGTATTTTGTTTGAGCTGCGAGAAAATGCTGATATTCAGATAACTCGCTTACTTGCTTTCGAACAAAAACAGACTAAGATTTTCAAATGTTCTAATGTTTAAATCGCGGTTAACTTCATGGTTAAATCACGATTTCAATTAAGCTCAAAACTCTGTTAAAATCAATGACTTTACTATATAAGCATTTAGCAAAAATATTATTTAGTTATTAATATTTCTTTTAATACTTATTTTTCTAAAACCTATAATACCATAGAGTATAATTCATAACAGACCATCAATTGATTTTTATCTGCAGTGCACCAATTTAGATACAAAAATCCTTACAAAAACTGTTTGGTAACATCCAAAGATGCATACTAAAAAAAACATGCAGCTTAATGAATATACAGTCTGTTTCATCACCTTGACTGTGGTTTCTGTACCGAAAAACCGGGACACCCTTATTATATTATACATCATGGAGATACACGCGTCACTCTGCGCATCAAGACTGAGTTTCTTCAGTCAGAAAAATACAGTTTTCAAAACTTCACCAAGGATTTGAAGCGAAATTCCCCCGAGATTATATATTTCTTGAAAAATATCAAAAACTATTTCTCCTTATGTTGTATTAGCTTTCGTAGTTGCATTCTCAGACTCTTGTCGACTGCGGCGATTTGTTTGTATTGTTCTGTAAATATGAATAAAATTTGAGAAAAACTTTTGATGAACAAAAAACAATGTTCAACAAAATAAAGAGAACTGAAAATTGATTAAAATTTCTGTAAATAAATTCACTCATTGATAACAATGCGATATTTCCTTCAAACCCGGAAATCCGCACACAGCTTTCAACTGACATAAATTAACACTAATGTTAACACTGCAATTATTAATCACAGTGAAATATTTTTAACAGGCACCGACACTATTGCAGTATTCAGATTTACGACATTAATGCGGCAGGAACGGTGTCCACCAAAACGCGGCTCGGTGGCAGTTTTAAATAGTAATTTGCTGTGCCCGAGTGCTCTAATGTATGGCGACAATTTACCAGGACCAGTACCAGTGCCGGCCTTTGTTTGTTCGGTCTCGCTGACATCGCACAGTATACCGCAGAACGACTGGCTGGCTCTACATGATGCGATTCGTTGTTATCATGTGTAATTCATAAAATATTTTACTGACTGTAAGATATGTGTAAGATGATCTTTTGAAATTTGGCGTTGCGTCTTTATTTAGTGTTTTGCATACTGAATACAAAAATTCAACGTGAGCTACAGATTCTCGCCCACTATTCTGCGCGCTCCTCCTGAATTCTGAGCAATGCTAAAAATAGCTTGAATTCGTAAGCTTGCAAATCAATAGTGAGCTTGTTAAATTAACTTGAATGCTTTGTTATATCAATTTTAATGTAATGTCAAAGGGCTGTCTACTGAAAAGCCTACTCACACACACTTTGCTTAAATCAAACGTGTACTTAAACCAGAGATTTGTTTTCGTGTAAGTCTATCGTATTTTCTATGAAATTAAGAGTACTCGACAAAAAGTAATCAACTCTTTGTAAAAGTACTGTAAGTGCGTTAAAAATATAATTTTTGGAGTCTACAAAACATCTGACATAGCGTATTTTTATTATTTATGTTAAAAATATTGTAATTCAGATAAAAAAAAATTATTGCTTATTTGTGTAATTCATTTATTTAATTTCGAATCTTTAAGCAGCAGAGATCCTTTTAAATGTTCATAAATACACTGAAACTTTATTTTTTAAAGCCAAATTAAAAAGTGAAATTTAATCAAGAATATACTGCTCAATCAGCGACAAATTAATACTTGTGAAAAAAAACACTATATACTGTATACCATAAAATAACAAAAATCAAGGAAAACTAGAGAGTAAAATTGAGATTTTTTAATAAAAAATATCAATAAATTATAAATAAAACAAAATTATAATATCATGATTTAGTGCTCGATGTGTCGAAGCATACTTAAATTTATTTAAAAAAACTTACATTAACAAAACAAACAAAAACCTTAACAGTAAAATTATTCGAATGTGTAAACATTCTTTTGTTTAATTAAGAAAAAATATATTTAGGATTAGATTAGAACGAATTATTAATTTATATCAACTAAAATATCCATTGATAAATCAGACAGATGTATACATAGATCACTTGCAGGGTGATATTAGTATGCATCTGCATGTAATGTGCATGGATTTGTTGAGATGGGTGCAAATAAACATAACTGCAAAGATTGATAAAGATTCATTAACGTTTTACGAAATCTGTCAATAACATGCACAGTCCGAATTGAAAACGTCTAAACTTTAACCTAGATCAATGAGTAGTTCATGTTAAATTAAATGAACGTGTGTAAATGTGAATTAATAATATGGGTAAGTAACTTTGCGATATGAGTTTTCAATGCTCATGCTTTGGGAGTTGTTTTTAATTATGTTATGTCATTTATTTGAATCTTTTACATATGATTTGAAAATATATCTTATATTATAAAAAGTAAGTTTTTAAATAATATTACATCGGTTTCTTGCAAGAGTGCGTAATAAACGAATTAATCCATACTCTTATGTGTTGAAAAACAATGCGGCGGAATCAGATAAGCAACACAGAATAATCTCCGAGCCAGATGTTGGCTCCAGCCCAGCCGGCTCGCAACGCATGAAGACTGCAGTCCCGTGCGTTGTTTTGTAGGATAATCCAATGCGATCGTCTGTCGGAGATAATTCTGCGAAGGTTATCATCGCAGCTTGATGCTGCTGTTCCTGATATTTAGTATTTAATGTATTCCTACGATTCATTGAATTACATCTTCGTGCTAAGTATTATTGTATAAAAATTAATACAATGCGATACCAATATTATTCATTGCTATGTGATATTAGATATTAAATTTCTGACTCGGTTTGCTACAACAATCAAAATTGGAGCAATCATATAAAAATATTTTAATTTTGCGTATTTACCTTCTATTTATTGTTGTTAAATGACGATTAACATCAAGTAAATAAATTAATTTTAAATGATTTAAATTTAAATTATTTTTTAATTTTAGATTCTATGCATCCACTTTTTAAAGTGTATTTATTTATTTGAAAGCAGTAATTTTTTTTTTTTAATAATTTAGTATTTTTATTATTTATTTGAATTCAGAAATCAAGGGCCGTTGAATAATTTGTTGCACATCAAAATCTTTGTTATTCCGATTAAGCAGTTTTTTTACATTAATATAACAATAGCTTTGTTTATTTTATTATTAATTTTATTAAATGTAAAGCAGATATTTTTATTTACACAGTTGATAGAGAGCTTAATAGACATATTGTCAATTTACCTGGTAAACTTCTTATTTAATAAGAATAAATTGAAGATTGAATAAATAAATACGATTTGAAGTCCCAACGAGCGGACGGGATAATTTCAGCAAACCCGCAGACGGACAGTCAACTAGCCTGGGAGGAGGGCTGTATCGGATTACCAGAGCGTCTGCTTAAACAAGAACCCTCAGAGAGCTACCCCGTCAGCCTGAAACCTCCCCGCGGCTTTGTCTATATGAAGTGAATCATAGACTTTGTTAAACAGAATGTGTATTGTACTGCGAAATGCAATAAGGCACATCCGCTGTATGTCCTACCCCCTTACAAGCATTCCATCATATGAAATAAAGTATACCACTAAAAATGGTTTAAAGACAAACTCCTCGAGTAAACTTTAAATGTGTTCTCCAATTACAAATTAATACCTCATGCCGTCTAAAATATATATTTGAGTCATACAATATGGTCATTCAGAACATCTGCATATCATTGCCGCGTTATTCAAGTAATATACGAATTCAACGCAGTATCAGTTTAAACAGATATATTTAAATAATAAAAGAAAGTGCCATAGTTAAAATTTATACATTTTTAATAATAATCAACCGCTCCTAGATCTTGAGGCGTTAAGCAGTGCAAAAGTTGCGCAGTGTTTTTATGTATTTACAGTTACAAATTCTTGGTGTTAGTTATATCACTGTGACAACAAAATACAAAAATACTGTAGCAGCAAAAAAAACAGCGATCAAGATCAAACAGTAAAAAACCAGCGTAAATATTAAATCATAAAAATTAGTCATATTTAAGTTTACTGTGAGCCTTTATCGCTGTATTGATTTATAGTTGCGACCATGGCCACGGCAGTCATCCCTTACCACTCCTCCCCGCCTGTGGTGGGCTGTCAAAATACAGAGCTATCGTACTGAAGCGATTTTGTAACCCACTCAGGCGTACCATTTCAAATTTCAAACCGGCCGCAGTTTGTTCTTTGTTTTATCCGATATGTAACAATTTATCAATCCATCGGATCAATTATCCGCCGCGAGTGACTAGGCCCGAGCGGGCTCGTGTCATTCAACTGTTCGGAGCTTAGACCGAGTCGTGATGTGGTAACACGTACCTCGAGTACACCACTCTGCTTAAGTATTAGAACCAATTTAAATAATTGTGCATTTTCATTTTTACTAAATATAATTATATACCGCGATTCTTCAGGGTCACAGCTGACGATTGCGTGTGGTTTGGTGATTTTGAAATTAACCCGAATTAATTACAAATTATCACATCTGTATAAAACCAGTATGACGCAATAATATAATATGAAATATATTTTTGTGTATTTGTTTATAGCCTCACTAATCTATAAGAACAGGAGACCGCAAGAGAAGAGGCAGTGGGCAAGCAGTAGGAGGCGTTCAAGGCCAATTGTGGCTGTGTCGGACTAATGCGTACTTGCGTATGCCTCTTTGTATACACATATTATATAATGTAGCAAAAAACCTATATTCACAAATTCTACGGATATTCCTTTACATTAAACTTGAATTTAATTTATAATTTTATTAGAATTAAAAACCCTTTTTCTCAAACTTCGCAGTTTCCATTTAAGCATTATAATCACTGAACCGCGAAACGATTAGCTGTAGTTGGTTAATTATAATTATATTTACTCAATATTTAATAACAATTTCTTAGAAGAAAGAAAGGCCAAAGTCTGAGCTCCCGAATAACTAGAGTAAAGCTGATACAAGATAAATACGATTATATAATAAGGGTAGGAGAACATAGTCAAGAGTATATTTATGGAATTAAACCAAAATTCATCATAGAAGTGCTGCGGCAAGAATGATTATAAAAATATAATAATATATATATACAGTTACAAATCTTTGATTGGAATGATCATAGTGAATTTTATTTATTCTACTATGAAAACACTGTTTGTGGTGTCTGAGAACGTTGAATCCAAAAACAGTATTTTTTTTATATACATATTTAACTGGCTGACAATATGTACAAGAGTTGGCAGATGTTGTTGATCGACGGTTCTGTAGCACAGTGCGAGTTGCCAATGACACTTGCCTATGACACGATCGTTGATTAGACAGTTACTTTGAATACTTAACACATCTAAGATAACTTTTTTTCAGCAGCTTATGACTGGTTAGCCTATCGTTTAATTATTAATCAAATATTAACGCTACCCACAGTTTAAAAAAAACCATATAAGAAGCTTTAGCAGCTGTATAATATATATGACAAAATAATGATTTTAATATATGTATACATACTTTTCTTTCAGTGAATACACCATAGTAGCATATTTTTTTCTTACAATTAAAAAAATACATTGTTCTTTGCTTTTTTTTTTTAAAATACCATTACTTTTCAACTTATTCATTAAGTTAATATGTATTTATAGTAATATGAATTATAATTCGCATACATCAAATTATTTTCTGGCATATAACATATTTAATAAATTAATATTTAAAAAAGATAAAATGAATTATACAAATTAAATATAAACGTACTCTTTTGATATTTTAACATGAATTTCACATTTTGTTTGAGCTCAATTCAATGAATATTTAAATAAAACATGTGCGAGCGTTATATTTGATGTCTGAAAATCGCAATTAAAATAAATTAAAAAAATAATAAATTTTATGTTAATACGGCGAAACACTTTTTAATTTTAAAATAGAATTAGAAGTATTCACATTTTTCTGGACATAAAGAATATTTTTTTTAAATAGATTCACATTGGTTGTCATAATAAAAATATTTTAATTATGTATGGTTTGATGTTCATGCACACGCAAGTCTATTGGCCTGCCTTTGTTTCGGATAGTAAATAAATATTGATACCTCATCGGCCACGTTGCGTTATCGTGCAAATATTGATTTTTTAAACGGAGATAGAAGCACCGTGTGGATCTTTCAGAACTATCGTGACTACGCACGTTCAGCATTTAAAAGCTGAGTGAATATCTGCTGGCATGTTCCCGCACGCCTCTCTTTCATTGACTAATGGATTAACGAGAAGTCGACGTGCCCAAACTTAATGGCCGACTCGTATCAATGAGATTAAATATTTTAAATTATTTAATCGTATTGATAATGGCCTGGTAGCATCATTTACTACTTTTCGATATTTTTTTAGAGTGAGTATGCATTTTAAATGATGCCCTGTTAAAATACGGTTTAAGAACATTTTTCAATGTCAACAAAAAAAAATGTTGTTCTTGAATTTACAAATTACTCTCGTCGCACCATTGTGTGCATTAAAAATTGTGAATCATAACCTGGTGGGAACAATAAGAAAGTAAATTTCTCAGCAGTAAAACCACTGAAGTTTGTTTTATGTGTGTCACACAGTGTATTTGTTGCTATTGTTATGATGAGAGTTGTAATGTTTTAAGAGAAAACAACTAAAAAACAAGTCAAAGTAATACTAAAATATCGTATATAAATATGAAGCAATAATTATATGGCTTTCCATGTATGTTATTCAAGAGTTAGTAGAAATGCGATGGATGCTCGGAATAGAGGCATTTGAAGATTTGTATGGCATAACATTTTGTGCTATTTAAGTGTTTATACAGTGACATAATCTAGACAAGATCTGCGGGATGCAGTGAGCCTAACATCTTCTGACACCTTTATATTGCAATTCAGCACGTCTTGGTTAACATACACTTAGCTCAACTACAACCACGATGTTACAGTTTCGACAATCGGGGAAACTACTTTGCTGAGCACAATTAAGTAGATCCGTTTTTAAAATGCACATTTTAGCAATAGTTGCAAACCACTGGACGTACAAGTACGCATTGCAATAAGTATTTGAAATAATTACGCCTCGTAATCGTTAGAATCAAATTAATTTCATCATTATGACTGCTTGGGACAAGAGATAGCGGCTTAATTTGAGGCAATGAAACATTTTCTGCCTCCGCGGGCACTTGAAACCATTTGTTTGGTAAAATAATGAAATTCATTGTTGCAAGTGATGCAAGGAATCATTAGAAGCCATTGTCAGTTTTGTAAAGTGTGTAGGTGTATTTATAGAATTTGAAACACGTTAATATTCAACAATATAAAATCGTGAGTTTTATTTAATACGCACTATCTCATATGGTTAGTAATTTTTATATGTATTGTATTGAATAATTTTCTGATTTTTTAAGCAAGTATAATTGTTGCGGAGTCTAGACATGTATATATTTTTTAAATATGTAGTAGTCATACATTTTTTACCTTTTTAATTATTCAAAATAATACATATATAAAAAATTGTCTAACGAAAATGAAATCAACAACATTGATCAGCACTCACTTCTTATTTAATCACGGAACTGTTGCCGAGTTAAGGCTAGTTCAGGCGAGTCATATTCGAATAAGCAGCCTTAAGTAAAAACCGATGACATTATAATCGCTCAGATATGTTTACGTAGCTAATTGCAAATGTTAAATGAAATATTTTACAAAATTGCTTTCTGTCACGTTAAACAGCAATAAAATAGGCCTAATTGAAAAATTTGCGTGCTCGGCCGAGTATCTCGCCGGATCAGCCGAGGGCCGACTGCTGTAATTGCTTTGTAAAACATGCTTAATTTTCAATGCAAACTGGGATTATATACTCGGTGTAATTAATATAGTTTTCTTTAGAAAATACAATGAAAACGGTACTTTAAATGCTAAATGTTACTATGTGGAAATTTTTCGGTTATTTACATTTCGAGAACGTGAAAATTTTTATTTGAGATTGCAATATTGGGTTTTGTTTTTATAACACTAAGATTGAAATCTGAAAGATAGCTGTATAAATTAAACGAAATTTTTGGTTACCTACAATACTAAATCGTTAATAGTTGAGTGTCAGTGGTTATTGCTTTGCTGTTGACGATAAATATATTTCATAGGATATGTTTCCAGAAGTAAGGCAAGTTCTTCTATTAAATTTATAAGTTAAGTTAGTATAACACTGGCGCAGCGGAGTTGGGTTTCTCCATGACTTCAGCGGCGGTGTGTGGCAGGAGCTCTGCCCAGAGCTGCGGCGCCGGTCACATAATTTGCTTTCTACCAACAAAACATATCGGGTGACCATCTGACAAAATTAGCATTCATTATATTCACCGCACTATGACAGCACTTATAATATTTTAAAATTTATATATTTCAACGATGAAAAGTATGCACGGAAGGCATTGAATAATATACGAAAAAGCGATGAAAATAATAATTATTATTATAATTATTTCATTATTCTTGTGTTTGATATTCAAATATATAAACAGTAAGCTTATATAAACAGATTTGTAAAATTGTATTAATCTGTTATCGGCTACTAAGAGGATACAAACGCTAGAGATTTCATATAAACCCTTTTCAATGTTTAACAAATACGTTGGTATTTAAATATTTGTTTGATACTAAAAATAATAAATGTTTGGTTCAGAGGTTGAAATTATTTTAAAATTTATAATAGATAAATGAAGTTTTTTCTTGTAAAATTTTCATTTCGTAAGTTGTATATTAACACATAAATAAACTCAAAAATAAATTTCCAGTTCATTTGATATGATAGTTTCCGTAAGCTTTTAATTTTGAGAGTAAGCGGAATTATGAATAACGCTTCAAAAACTGTGGGCTCTTATAGTCCCATAAACAAAATTATTTTACTCACTCCAAACAATTATTTAATTCTGCATATAATATACATTATATTCAAGCTGATCTAGCAAATATGGCGTCGATTCGCGTGGTCACCGCAGCGGACTACAAATATTTGTATGTGCTCAGGTTAGCCGTGGATACCTGGCGACCCTCCCGCGTTATGATTAAAGATAAATGTTTACATAAAGAAGTGCTGCCAGCGAGCGCCGCCGGGCTCGGGCGGACCTCTGACCCGCTTTGTCCGGGGGTCACGGGACTCGCCGAAAAACCACAAACATGAATATTGAGCACCGAGCTCACAGTTTGACGCCTCAGACGCTAGCCAGCCCGGGGAGCGTGAGTGTCGGGTGATTCGTAGGCTCTCTCGGTTTTTTGTGAGTCATAGTTCAAGATTATTGATTTTATAGATGATATAAATAAAACATTAGAATAACTGGGAATCTTCAAAAATATGATCACCCTAAGCGTCACTTAAATCAATAATGCATATAAATTTGTGTTTTGCAAATTCAAACATCATTTAGATTTTTGTGGATTTTTCGTTTTAATCGGTTTTTTTTTTCTTCATTTTTTAAGGCTGAAAATTATAAAATCTAAATTTATATTTCTTGTCTGATGTAATGCTAAACTGAAATGTAAGCAGTAATAATAACCTCAAAGAAAGTTTATTAATCATCCTCTTTTGTGAGAGTCGAGGGTCGAAAACGGAAGATAAGCAGCGTTTTGAAGCGATTATAATCAACAATGACTGTATATAGTTCACAGCAACTACGTTTTTTGTACTTAAGAAAATCACAAATTACCTCTAGAGGTTTTTTCTTGAAAATTTTTTTTACTCTTTGTGGCAATTTATGTTTTAACAATAACGTATTGCATAATATGAGATAGTTATTTCATAGTAGTATTTCCAAAATAAATTATACGACAACGAAATAAGAACGACGCAAATTTTTTATATAAAAAATAACGTTTTCGCCGATTCCCAAACTCTATACAAAAAGTAGCTTTGTTATAAAAATACAGTTACAATAATTCAATCAACTTATTTATAACCGCCCTTTAAGTTGATGTGTTACTCAGAAAAAATTATAACAAAAAATACACGTAATTACGGCTTTGACGAAATTATTACATACGTGATCACGATTGTACTCCAGCGTGTGCCCGCCGAGCACGCGCCAGCCGAGAGATCCAACAATATCAAAACGTGTTTCAATATACTATATTTTTTATTAAACCATCACACGGCCAATAGCGGGTTCTTATTCAAACTTTAAAGATGTTATAAAAACCCTTTCATGGCATATTCTACGATATTTCGATAACAATATATTAATATTGCGATACGCTCTGTAAAATTTTATTCTAGTCATTGGAAATACTTTATTTGGTTCTCTTCCATGTCGATCCGTTTGCCAGCGGCTTACGTCCTCAACGACAATGCAGGGCTCATAGCTACGCAGAGCAAAACGTGTACTCGTGTGACAGAATCGCCTACATGTACTGAATACATTCTGCTGTATAAACACATGCATCAAATATTGAATACAATTTTTTTTTTATTTCCATTTACGTTCATAGTCAATACTTCTTCTTGACGCCAACTCAATGCTCACCCCGTATCACCTATCCATAACCCACGAAATCAGTCTTGTAAGTATCTTTATTGAGATCCAGCTGTCTCTAATTTATATATAATTTAAATAGGAAAATATTTGTATACATTTATAAATCAAATAAGTATTTCTGTGTATTCACAAATCTCAGAAGTTTGTACGACTGGATAGTGGCGACAATACGCTTTTTATACAACTATTAAACTTAAATTTCTTCTCCATTACCCTGCGGTGTAGCGGCCGAAGTTTGAAATACAGTTTTTACTGCTACAGCTGAGAGGGGGAGAAGTTTATTTTCCTCTCGATGTTTTATTATTTGATCTCTAAAAGCTCTCGAGGAAGAGTGGCCCGGAGTTGAAGAGCAGACTGCACCCACACCAGCAGAGCTCTCTCGTGTTTTTTGTACAAACAATCTAAAATTCCCATACCGGCAGGCGTCAGAAGAGCGGCGGTAGGTGTCACGCAGTCCCTGAACAAAACACTCGATACATTTTTAGGAACTCTTTTTTAAGAAGTATTTTATTTATAAAAAAAAAACATTTGAATATTAATATCGTGAAAAACTCTTCTTATGCAACCTGTAATTAATGTTAGTTTTGCCTTTTTTACTTTAAAAAAAAATAATTTTATTTGATTAGCGAAGTATATTATTTCGGAAAAAGTGATACAAGCAAATTAATAATGTGTAAATCCAAGTCTTTTAAATAATTGTATCAGAAAAATAACAACACTTTTTAGATATGATGAAAATTGAGTTGAAAGATCTAGCAGCTTTGAAAGTGTAGCCTCGATACATCGGTTGTAATTTTTTTTTTCACATGTTTTAAAACAGATTTTGTGACAACCTTGGAGCTTTCTTAGACAAATATGTAATAATTCTAGCACAATATTTATTGATTTTATTTCTAAGTAATAATAAAGTAGGACCTGTGTGGAAGGCGTATAATGATGTGCTCCCCGAGCGGCGCATGTCTGACCAAGCGGCAGTGACTCACGACTCGGTCCGTTCTAATTGACTTTTTACGATTATGCAATAAGTTCTGGTCGTGAAAAGGGAAAAGCATCTTTGTATGTGAGTGCTAGTTGCTGCTTTACGACTGTTCTGAAAAGGCTACTTTAAAATATGACCCGATCATTTACGTGAGCCCTCTGATAAAATATTTCCTCGTATACTTAACACTAAAAAAAACACACTAAAATGGTGGCTGGATTTATTTTCTAAAAGGCGATTTATTTTTAAGTTAAATATAACCGAAATTTCTTCTTATTTTATATATATTTATATATATATATAAATATAAAACCCGGCACCGACCCTGGCCATCCCGCAAGTACCCGCCAGGTGTGATTGATGACCCCAGAAAGCTTCCAAGCTAGAGGAACTCTCAGCTGATCGATTCCTCGAACAGCGTCCAGAGTTATGGCGGTGGAGTAAACTACAGACTGCGCTGCAGGAACTGGGACTAGCAGACCCCGTCACCCCTGGCTCGTATGGGGTTACAAGGCCACCCGTTATTAACGCTCCATCCCTGTGATGGATGTGGGACTATGCAGTAGTCGCCTCTCTGTCGCTATTATACAAGACGATTTAAATTTATTAAAAAAAACCAATTCCAATCTAAATTAATTAGAGTCCCTTAATCAATTTGACATTGAAAAGTAAGGTTATGTCAAATATTGCAATGTATGTTTATCTATAAAACCAAATACGATTATTATTTATAATCGACTTAATGTATCTTATTTATCTTAGAATCAGTAAATATATGCATAATTTCATCTAAGTATCTCTTCTATTGTCGACGTTCTATTGAATATTGACCAAAGCTCTATATTACTCATATTCATAGTAATAATGGTTCTAGCTTAAATTTTTAGTCACCGTTCATGATTCACAGTTGCCATTGCTTCGATTTAGTGACTCGTATACATGAATCATCCTTTTTTTGTTTTATTAGCATTATTCTTAGTTATATTGTTTATATTTGTTACAGATATACACCTTTCTAAAATTTTAATTTTGAGCACCTTATTTAATAAATAAAATGCACTCGATCATGCTTTGCCAAAGAAACAATTTGTTAAATGCAAGTCATTTTACTCGTAACTGTTACCGAATGATGGTGTAAAAAACTACATCATAACGGATACTTCCTTACATTTCAAAATTAGTAATTAGTTTCAAGGATACATAATACACTGAAAAATAAAGAGACCTTTACCCAGCAGTGCACTGAGAGATAGAGAGCTAGTACTCGAGTATGTACCATTGTGTAATACTGAATGTAAAATGAACCTTCAATTAGATAAAGCCTAAAAAACAATTTTCCGATAAAGGTCAAAAACATTCCGGCGTATCCATACAAATCCAATCATTTATCTTCCGCCCGATACAATGAAAAAGTCTCTTTGTCCTTTGTTTTAAAAATACTGGCCATTATGGCCGCGTCTTGGAGACGGTTCGTTAAAGCACCGCGCAGACAATGTCACAGACCGAAGATGCTGGCGACGCGGTTATTTCACGGTTCTTGTCTGTCGGAAGGTCCGCCGACACACGACCCGAGACTGTTCACCTCGCTGCATCATTAAATATCCTTTTCAAGCTTTTCCGGTAAGATGACAGACTGGATCGATTTTTTTCTGTCTAAGTGTTTAACGCCTTGTAGTGTAAAGAATTAATTGTCTCGGGGGAATTAAGTTATAATTAACTGGAACGGCGTATTCAAAGAAGGCCTTGACCAGCCAGAACGACGACTTTATTATTTATATTTAAGTGATTCCTAACCTTCTCTGTTAACATTTTTAAACGATAGAAAGCTTAGCACTTTTTTTAAACCTACTTTAAAATATTCATTGGTGCAAGTATTTATAATAAAATGTCATAATGTACTGACTCAGTTTTAGTATTTTTTGAAACCTAATAGATAACAACAATCACAATATTATGAAAAATACATACTTGTCGTATACAAAAATCGCACTAAATTATATTTCACTATTGTATATCGCTGTTCACAAGGTGCTAGCAAACACTACATTTGTAAATAAAAAAAACTAGTATATTTGACTGTAAATTCCGTAGCTATCTATTTTTTTTTTTATCGATCCAAACATGTACCCGTTTCATTTTGAACTTAGTGTAGTACCCACCGTAATTGATTTAATCTGTTCCCAGTCCCTTTATAGTAATCTATTTTTCGTAATGAGAAATCACATCCCAGGTAGTTGTCTAAAAATGTAGCCTCAATTTGATTGATATACCAAACGCACACCGAGCTAAAGGTTACGTAGCAATGCCCCTTCGTGAATTCAAAGCCTTGCTTCCCAAATTACTTTCAACTTCCAGCAAGATTTTTTGTATGGGATCTCAGACAAAAGTAATAAACAACTCATTACTGCGGCACCGATTGGACATAGCGGCCGCGCGCCACAGCTCTTCGACACTTGCCGGACTATTTTTTTTTTTTTTTTGTCATCGAGAACGTATACTTGAAGTACATGACTTATCAATTTACAGTGTTCTTACCAAACAAAACTTAAAAAATATAAACAAATTTAACACGATTACGCAGTTTCTTTACGTTAATAGCACTAAACAACACTGAAACTTCTATTGCATTTAATTGTATGAAATATTTTGCAAACACTAAATGTTTAAAATGTTTTTGCAAATATTTTTTGCTATAATTTTATAAATTATTATGCTAAAGTAAATCATTAACTTTTGCTTCCCTGTTGTTTTAAGGGTCTAGGTCCCATAATCGAGTTTTCTTGATCATTTTTTAGTCCGTCTTGCGAAAAATCGACGGCACCAATCAAAAAAAAATTAATGCAAAAAGTTTAATACATCCCTTCTTCCGAACAGAATATTTTTTTTATTTCTTATAAATTTACTATTAATATGGTAAATATGTGTTTTTCCAATTGAAGTGTAGGAATTTGGAGATTTGTCATGTCCCTTTTCCAAGAGTCCTAAACATTCAAAAGTCTTTTTTTTAAATTGGAATTAAAAGATTACATATAAACCCTGTGCTATATATTATTTAAAAAATAAAAAAACTTTAACAAACTTTGGTTTTGAAAAGTCGTCATTTTATCAAATTTTTCAACATCTTCAAGATTTTATTTTACCCTGAAAATGAACGTTAATTAAATAGTAAAAAATAGATAAATATAATTTATAATTTTTTCAATGCTCTGTAAAAAAATCAACTTTCGACATAGAAAAATAATGTGACAATTAAATTAATTAAATGACACGATTTCGCCAGGTAATGGACTGCCTCTGGTGTCCGGTTGGACACCAGAGATTAAAAGGTTGGAAGCCTTAAGATACTGCGTCGAGAACTTCTTTTTCAATGATTTCTTTTTTATGAAATACTAATTTTTTAATAATATTTTTGGTGATTATTATTAAATATTTTATCAGATAGCAAAATTAGCTTGGCTTATCAAAAGAGAAAATTCCAAACACAATACTTAAAAAACCATTGTATTTTGATTTTTTAATTTGATTTAAAATCAGAAACTATACTTTATAGAAATAAAGAGTACTACGAATAAAACTTAAGATATCTTAGTTTAACGATAATAGCCATGATTTTGTCACGAGAACTGCAGCACGTCTCCGCAATGCAGCAATAAACAACCACTCAAGCGAAACCCCCGCTGCCTGCGGATAACCACGGAGTAAGATAATTTCTCTCACTCAGAAATCAGCATCCTATCGACGATAAGCTCTTTACACACGGCACGATGCAGTTTATGCAGCTTGCATTTCTGACTGTAGTTTCCGGGCGAGGGATCGGTCCCCGCGGTACAATCGCCCGTGTAATCTGAGCCTAGCTCGGGTATGGGACTTTATCGAGGCATATAAAATAGTGGCCGAATCGCGAATTTAACAACCCCAAGCGCTACCGACCGACCCGAGCTCCGTAAGCGCCACAACGCAAGCACCAGATAATATTTAATGCTCTCTTTATTTTAACCCCTAACTACTGGTTATAAACTCATTTTATCTGCTAACTGCAGATTGTGTGACCTGAGAAATATTTTATTTTCTCGTAAAATTCACAATTCAGATAAATTTACTAAGATACATTAAAACGGCTTTTAGTTTTAGGTACACATAAATGTTTTTTAATGATACCACAAAAAGCATCAAAGTCCAATATTATTACATTTAATTAAATTTTTACTTGACATCAACATTATTTTAAAAAAATATTTTTAATATGTATTTTTTGTAAAAATTTACTCAGGAATTAGCAAATCAACTTCGTACTTGCATAAAATTAAAATCATCGCTTTGTTGCAGCGTTACGGTGGTCGGAAGAATACGGCGCTATGTGTGGGTTTGAATCTCGCTTATGTCTCAAAAAAAAGATCAATTAACCACAGAATGAAATTTATCTTGCTCATTTTTATTAAAGACTCTCAAATAGGGATTTGGGGATTGATAAATGAATTATAGTATGCGCTCTCAGGTGGAAACGCAGCCTGAGGTATCGCTCAGGCCGGCGCGCGCCTGTCCTCGGCAGTCTTCGCCTGGTTTATGCTCATTGGCCCTCGCAGCTCCGTCCGCACTGCACTGGGAGCTAATTCTCTTATGTTATGGCTGGAACTTTATGTTGAAAGCGAGAACTTAGGCAATAAACAGTTCTCCCGAGTAACAAATTGTTTTCTGTGTGTATAATGTAAGAATGTCGTGATATCCCGTAGATATTATCATATACGTTATAAAGATTAAATCTGGATATTTGAAACTTGCTTGGTACCAATTAAAACGCAATAGTCGTACGAAGATACGTCGTTTCATGTCAATAAATAATTTTAATTTGTTCAAGTGATAAATACAATTGTTGTTTTGAATTAATAAAATTCTTTGAATAAATTTGCAGTTATGACTTATTTTATGAGTTATTTTAGATCCATACTACACAGTAGCACTTTATCTTCTTTATTTGGTGCCTAGTTGGTGACCGTCTCACTACACCATACGCTCGACCAATTCCGTTTGGTTGCCATATGAAGTCATATATCATTTTTTAAATGTAAATCAAAAATGTAAGTCCCCGATGATATTTACAATAATAATTATCTAGATCACTAATACCCACGTGCCCTTTTGCCACCGAATCTAGTTCAACATTTGCCATTAGATATTCATGACTCGGTCTTTCTTGGTTTTACTCGGTAAGTATCCACAGGCAAGTGGGCCTATTGAATGGCACCGAGGAGATTGTAATGCAATTCTGACGATACAATCTAATAAGTACATTTAAAATATAAGCATTTAATGCAACAACTTACCTGGTGAATTATGATCATGTAAAGTTTGCAAATTGAAATTTATTACACAGGGTCCGAAGTCATTGCAAATATCCTCGAATAATATGTACAATAATCTTAAATATCAAATCTGGATAGTATGTGCCTACTTATTTTAGTATATGCAATCTTGAATAATTTTTGTAAGCATTAAAATGAAAATATGATATAAATTTTAACTATATAAATTAGGTTTCGAGATTGCAGCAAACCTTACTAATTAATAACAAAAAGATCACTAAACACGGATATTAAATACGGACTAACATCATCCATTTTCAATTTTTATTCTTATTTGTTTTTTATTAAAAGGTTTTGTATCACTTCAAATTAAAAATATTCTTATTAAAATTTTTATTAGTTCAATAAAATAGTAACTTTAGAACGTTAAAAAATGTATATGTGAATATGAAATGCATTTAGATATTTTATCGTTTTTCTTGTATAAATATAGTTTAAATGTAGCAAAACGAAGCGACGGGAATTCAGTCAATATATGCATTCAGAGGCCTATCATTAGACTTGCTAATATGAAAATATTTCGCTCAAGTATATCATGCTAATAGCTGCAATGTTGTTAACTTGTGAAATATTCGTGACAGTATATTCGTATCTGTGACTCGTGTTATTTATATATAAGCCGGGTCTTCGATAAGAGGAGCTTGGGATGCACTGCTTCATGGCGAAACCCAGAAAACCTCAAACTAAAATCAATTTTTAAATTATTATGTACAAATGTAATGACAAGATAATGACATCAATACGCCATTATAATAATCATTTAGATATTGGTCAGATAAGCACACTAGCATAATATATTTTGAAAAAGACTACAACGACACACCATTTGGTGTACTACAAATTTAGCTCATAAACGTATTGTTATTTTATATATACATTATTATTGAGTCTCCATATCTATAAAATGTCATTAAATAAAATACATTACGTTAACATCACGCAGTTCATTGGGACAATCATAATACACATTTATTCATAGCTCTATCGTATTCTAAGTGATACATGGAGGGTTGTGGTTGGAATTGATGGGTTCATTTGCCTTCAGTTAAATAATGCCCCAAATATAGGTTCACAGTGGCGACGAAGTTGGAGTTTTATTTACTTGTCCACACATTTTGTCTTTCATGACATGTCTTAAAATATTTCATCTTCATCCAACCAGGCATATCAAAAAACCACACAAAGAAATACGAGAGATCTTTGCAGATTCCGTTACACCATTGTTAGTATCTCAAAGGCTTCTATTTCTGAGAATAACTGTCATACTTCTGAAGCACAATAGATTTAGATGCATATTTTTCACGCAATAGACTTCTAAAGGGTCTTTGATTAGATACAACATTTAGGTCTAAAACAATAATTAAATATTTTTGACAGAAAGTACAAAGTGACTTATTTAAAAATCACAACTAGGCAGGTTGGCGAATGGAGTCACAAATAAAAAAACAAAAACGTGATAAAACCTCAAAAATATTTTTTAATTAGAAATATAAAATAAAATTTCATTGAAAAAATCATTGTTCTTATTCTTATAATGCAAGTAGATTTCATGACTTCTTAGAATCTATGAATATTCGACATTTTAAGCCCTTTTGCCGAAACAGTCAATGTGAATTTCAAGTGGAGATTATTGTAACACTCTGAAACGAGTACCCGAGGACTCTTACGTCAGAGGTGAGTCACAATCAGAGCGGGGTAAATAAGAACAATGGCGGCTTCGGCCAGGCGGCTGCGGTGGCATTGCCCTCGCTCAGCGTGGGCGGACCACTTTCAAGTCCTGCTCGCGACAGGCAGTCTGAAGTATCCTCCACCCACCACCCCTCGCCTCATTAAAACCTCCCCACCCCCCACTGGTACTGGTCCAACTAGATCTTCCTGTTTTCGATATTCGCTGCTTATCTTATCTACTGCAATTTATACCTCCTTGCCATATTCTAATGCGGCTCATTTTGCATGAGCTTTGAGTATTTTCATACTGGTCTATATTCGTACTTCTTACAACGTATTTACATATCTCTGACTTGTATCGCTGTGTTGTCACTGTTTTGTGGAGTAAAGCAATAATATTATAATTTTGAATATTCAAAACAATTGAACAAAATTTAAATACTAATTTCTGTCTAGAATTTAAAACAATCATACACAAAATACTAATTTTTCCAACGAAAATCTAAACCAAATCTATTCTGTCAAAACTAGTTATTAACTATTTATTTTTTTGTAAATAAATTTAAATTGATTCTATTCATTTTAAATAGTATCAACAATACCTTTGCTTTAAAAAAAATAAGATCATACACCTTTTTTTTTAATACTCTAACAATCCATCCCAACTTAGGTAGTAGAATGTATTAAAATGATTTGATTACAACCTTTTTACAGTAAAATAAATGAAATGGATATGATGTGATGTGATTACATTTCGCATGCTAAGAATTCAATTTGCACCATACTTTTAATACATTCAATACATTTCTTCAAATTAAGGATTCGTAAAAAATTTACTTTAAAAAACTTATACCAATTATTAATGTCGCACGACGCAATAAATTGCAATAATTTTAACGCGCAACGAAGAGCTTTGAAATGTAAGAAATTTAAAATTAATAAGTACATAAAAGTTAGTAAATTGCTTCCACTCTTGAACTCACGACTCTACAAAGATGCCCAGGCGGGAGCTTTAGCCGCAACATTTGTACCTGTTCGCTCCCGAGAGCGATTTAATTTCACAGGTGTCAATTTAGCTCAGAGTTGCCGTTCGTTAGAAGCGCAGCAGACGGAATAAACAATATTTAAGCTTGGCTACCTCATAAGAGTAAACTTTTGAAATAAAATGTTTTGTTTTTGGAATATTCTAAGTTTTTAATGTAATGTGTGGATTTATATCTAGCAAGAATTGCTAGTCTATCTAACAGCGCAATGAATTCTCTGAACGGAATTGTTTGAAAAGCTAAAACACAAATATTTATGTTTTGAACTGTATATTTCATACCGAAAAGTAACAATCTGTTTGTAAATAATTTTTTTAATGAAAACCGGCTCGTGGTTCTGTGGTTTGCAAGCTTGTTTACCAACATAGGTGTCCCAATTTAGGATTCCAGTGGGAGAATAATTTTTTTCGGTTTTATTTTCAATTTAGTTTAAATATTAAACTACTTCAATTTTCAACGGGAAAAACTACCCCTGTGGGATGAAAAACCCTTTCTAATGCAGATTTTCTGTGATTTGTTGACAATTTAACAAAGGTTAATGAGGAAAACGTAGGAAGTTTTAATGACAAAGTTATAGAATTGTTTATTACAAAGTTATAGAGTGTGCAGAAAGCGTCGCAATGGTTTTATATTTAATTAAGTAAATGGAATTTTTTTTTCATTTCCGGTGTTGACGAATGTTAATAATATTCTAGAAAATACTTTATCGTATATACTAAATATTATATGGGTGAGAGCTTTTGCTTTTCCAAGGACTCTATAAAAACATTATCGATGATTTATACATTTTAGCAACAGTGAAAGTCTTTGAAGAGCAAATTTTGTAATCAATAAAATTTATAATATAAAATTTTACACAATAAGTCGCTTATGCAAAATGAAATTCTATTTATTTAAGTTAATTATCAAAAATATTTTCAATATACTACAATTTTATACTGTCACAATTTTTTTATAAATAAAGTATTATAAATTCTACTTCGTAATGAAAACTAGTTTTCCACATTGAGGTGTGAAAAACATAGCTATTAATCGTAATTTGGTTGATTGAACTTTATGGCTGCAAGTATTGATTTCTTAACCTTGTTTAATGGTTAGTAATGAGCGGCTCCAGCCACAGGAGATGCTTTCACTCTAACAGATAATGTAACTGCTAGTAAATAATGATACTGACACCGCGTTCAGAGGTCAGAATTCTCATGAAGTCCCGCGCTGACCCAAGCGACGTGTTTGCGTAACCTACTTCGGGTATTTATGTTTCAGCTATCCATTATGGAATTTACATAACAGCTAATAACAATTATTTAATTAATGGGTACCTAATAATTTAAGTATTTTTTTATACAAAAATATTAGACGTCCATAAAATATACACATATAATATATTGAAAATTTTAGCATAACATAAATTCCCATCAGTTTTATATGTTCATTTTGAAAAATTATTGTTTGACTTAAATTTTGTTTTACGTGATATGTTAAATATTAAAAAATATATATTTATGAGTAAAAATCAAAGTAATTTTTTTTGTATAACGGATAAAAATAACGACTTCCGGAAGCCGCGTACGTTGAGTTGAGTTTTGACGTTTCGGCTCCGATACTAAAGTCATCTTCAGGATAATTTATAAGATCAAATTGTTTTAAAACAATGAAATATACAATACGCTTTTTTCAAAATGTTTTGTTTTATTTATACATGGTGTTTTTTCATTGGTATAAATATATTATATATAAGAAAAAGAGTAGCATAATTATAAGCTATAAATAATAACGAATATTTATGCATAATTAGAATAGCCAAATGGCTAGAATATAACGATCATTTTAATTTGAGAGCGCGTATAGACTCTTCGAGTAAGTCTAGCGTAGGACTAACATTGTCAAAATACGGAAGATTACAAATTAAACCCGTGTGTCGTAGTCTAGTTAGTTATTATTAACACCTTTCATTAACAACCGTTAGTTATTAAAGTAATTTTAAAATATTTTTGTAACATTAAATATTGCAAAATAAATATTATCACTCAATTAGTTCGCACGCTGATATATACGAACTTAGTACAGCTTGAAAAAATCCGATCAGACTGAAATAATATTTATTTATATTTTGCAATATTACCTAATTTACGATGGAATTTTTCGCCAGTCACTTTTCACAATAGCAACACCGTTCCAAACGAGAATTTCGCCTTTTTATCCACTTGTGTTTTTTTCGATTACGTTGCTCGCCAATGTCAAACGACTGAACTATGACGTAGGAGTTGTAGTGTGACTGAATGGGACTGATGTCTCAGAAACACCTGTTATGACCTTATTGGATTGCAGCAACAAAGGAGGCTGACTGGAGGCGGTACATTGGGTGCTTGAATAAAACATTGGCTTAAAACTGGCAATGAACTTACTATTGTGCCAGTTTAAGAGTCTTTCACCACGGCTGTGTATCTCTTCAATAGTTTGAAGTAGACCAAATTAAAAAATGACACAGCGCAGTGTTTTAAAATAAGCGTATCATCCCAAAAAAATAATCACTATACTTACATACGCTTTTAGATATAGTAATTATTTTTCATTAAAGGGATTTATATAGAGTATATATAATAGTCTTTATAAATAAATTCAATTTAATATACGAGTATAATTAAAAAATAACATATATTTAGTTTCATTAAAAAACAAAAAAAAAGCTTCGACTTCTCAATTTATTAAACTGCTAGTCAGTAATTATCGAATGCATTGTTCTGAATTAATTTATCAAAAAAACCAAGGCTGAATTTTACGTGCACATGTATAATATTTCAATACATTATCAGCGTGGAAGCCAAACTGCGTGACGTGTGTGAATAACAATTATAAAGCTAGGAAGTAAGGAAACTTGTACTGTTCCTAGTGAATATAATATATGTATGTGCATATGAGCTTGAAACACAGGTGCTTTCGAGTAACTGCAATTAGCAGGTAATAGAAACTAGAAACCTCATAGCAACAGAGAGGTGATTAGTGGCATTAAAGACATAACAATGTTCTGCTTCGTGTTTTCTATTAATCAGACCAGAGCTCTTATCTTCATAAGATCACGCTTTAAACGAAGGAAATTATTTGGATGTGAATAATTACAGAATATGAGTTATTGATGATAAGGTTGTCAGTCAGGACTGCTTGTGCTATTCGGAAGGCGAGGATTATTGTTATTAAGGATTTAAATTACAGAGAAATGTATCTGTCTAGTTTCAACGTGTATTTTGTTATTGAAATAATGTTTATATAATATACAATATTAACAATTATCATCAATTGTTCATTTAAAGTTAAAATCAAAAATATTTTTAACTGTCCTGAACAGAATTCGTATTAAAAAATTATTAAAATGTATCTTTTGAAGTATAAAGATTTGTAAAAAATGCGCAATTTCGAGGTATAGATAAGTATAGAATGTTGAAAATACTACGTAATCATTTTTGTTTGCAATATTATGTTAAAACTAGACTGCTTGAAACCGAGTATATTTTTTCGTTCAGTCATGTTAAAATGGGAAAAAGATTCTTCCTATGTTTTCTCTACGCACGGCGTGTTTGTTTGTTATTACGTGCATGATTTATATCCTGACAAATATCCTAACAGAAAGTGAACAATAGCGCTTTGTACTGAAGTGAAAAACTGCATAATGCAAATATAATGATGTTTTATTCATCGAAGTGTACAGCGAGCGCGTGAGGAGCGGCGGCTGATCCAGTTCTCGGGGGAGGCTGCAGTGCACTCGCGTCGTAAACTGCACTGAGCTACTCTATACATTCAATATTCTATTACCGTAATAAAATGACTTAAAACAGAGTGATTCATTGTACGTAGGTTACTTTTTTACCAACTATCCAGCTAACTCAATCGTGTATACATTGAGTATAGTTATACGAACACACTCACACACACACACACACACATATATATATATATATATATATATATATATATATATATATATATATATATATATATATATATATATATTCACAAAGACCGTGTGCATGTTTGATAAATTTCCTATCAATTCGATAAATAAACATAAGATTGAATTTATAAATTATATGTTAAAAAAACTCTAGTTAAAACATTAAACAAATTTATTACATACAAAGTGTAATCAATACCGATTCGATTATTTACTTTCTAAAGCATGTCATAATTTATTTATGTGATTGCCTCACACATCTTCCTAAAATCAAATAGTATAATGCTGTTAGTTCGATGGCTGCTTATTCCAATTACCTCTGATTCTATCTAAATGGCATCGACCGAGCATGATTCGGTCGGCGAGAAAAAACCCAATCGCGCCCGAGCGTTGGGCAACCTGGAAGGCGAAGGTTGAAATTGAAACTAATACGATTTTTTCTGAACCAGATTACATATCTGGAGCTGACAAAGCATCAATCGGCCGGCAGCCGCCGCCGGTAATGAGCTGCAGCGCCAAACATGGCCAATCAGGAAGCCGACCGGTCCTCGGCCGCCAGGAGGCTGGGGACCATTTAAAGTGGACCGAATGCGATAAAAATTCAAACAACCTCAATTATTGTAAACACATGGGATTATTTGTTCATCTAATTAGACTTTAAAACCTCGACGCGTAGTTCCTTTCAATTCTGCATACGTGCTTAATTATTTTGTTATGAGGACTTCCTAACTGTTCAACAGTATTTATGCAATTAAACACTTATTCGTTTGGATTGTAAGGTCACATTTGGAGTAATCCTGTTCTATTTGGATACAAAAGAATAGTTTTGAAGAGCTTTTAGTCTGTTTGATTTCTTAAATTGTGTTTTTCTCTAACTGATTTGGTTATATTTCAACAACAACAACAGCTGACAAATCTATTATGATTTACTAATTAATATATAAATAGACTTAAGACACCTACAATCTATACGTGGGATCATAGTTTATGCATAAAGACAGGTGTAATGTCAAAGCATTTGACGACACGCAGTCTTTGCATTCTGAGATTCGTTGATTCAATATATTACTAAAATTTATGTATTGTATTTTTATATATGTAGTTAAAAATTTCCAAATTTTGTGATCTATCAGTATGAAATTGTAATTTAAACTAGAGCTTTCTGTATATAAAATGACTTTGAATTATTTTTTTCTGACGCCGCAGCCCTGAATCGGGCATGTGAGGCCCCAGTAATTATTAACAACTTATTTATTAAAGTGTTATTCAATTTATTAGTCTCCGAAACTAATGGCATCGAAATGTGCGTAAATTATTTTTAATGGCAAATTATGATTCACAATATAACATCTGAATTTAAATTTATAGTGTTTTCAATCGCGGGAATTAATCACTAAGCTGTTGATAATGATAGTATGGCGAGTTTCTAATATGAGATATTCATCTAAAGGATGTGCAGACAAATTACTCTGTACATATAAAATATTTAACACTGATATTAATTTAAACAGGACCCATTCTCTAAAAGTTTTACATCTTGCCAAAACTCGTTCAATGAAATGCTCTATAACAGGCTGTGGCACGTTTATTTATCGGTAAAGTTTGCACGCTAAGTTTTTTTACAACCACTCAATAGTACACCGTATTTAAAAAAGCTACATATTTTTTCTGGTTGGTTTGAATTTTTTTCCTAAATTAATGTTATTACACTGTAAATTACAATATTTAAACATTTGTAATCAACATCTCGCATTACCTGAATTTAATTAAAAACCTTAAGTTTTTTAAATAACTTGCTTTGAAAAAATATTCTTACTTTTTTGTCAACTCATTATCAGTATACAACATTGAATATATTTATTCATACACTAATTATTTTTATCAAAATCTGTATCTTTCAGCTGCTGAATATGTCAGCTTGTAATAAACATGAACGTTGTGTATCTTTTTATCTGGTAATTTTTAAAAATACATTATAAAAAACCGCTAAAAAGATTTTACGTAATTTTTTTTTCTGGACAAAATTGCATTACTTTTTCAGTAAATCGTTTGTATCATTTTTCTCAATTTCTTTCGTTTTTTTGTTAATTTCGATTCAATAATCTTAAATAAGCGATGATTTTTCATTACAATTGATTTATTTAAACCAAATGTAGCATTACATTAACGAGAATAATTTAACATATAAAAGCAAAGCGATTGGATTAAATACAACAAAACAAAAATTACATGTAGTAAAAAAAAAATGCCAGATGCAACATATTTTTTTATAAATTTATTGTTTATTTTATTATTATTTATAGAAAAATTTATTCATTTCTTTAGCAAAGTTTCTAAAAAACGGTTACATCCAAATTTCAATATACTATAGAAGAAGTATCTTGCAAGTCTGTAATCGTGAACAACTCTAATGGAAAAAGTTAAGTACTCACGATCTGTTCAACAACTTAAAATAATTTAATATCATTCTTAAAAATATTATTACTTGCTTTTAATATCAATCCATCGAGTATTTTCTTAAAAGATGATCACTCACCTGCAGACATGATCATCAATTTCTAGTAACCTTCCCAGGTGTTGGCATTGACATCTCCATAATAAGATATTAATCGTCTTCGGATACACACAGAAAAAATCAGAATAATGTCAAGCCTTTTTTTATGTGTGAGAACTGATCGTTTTATTAGGACAAATTTGCATACACCATTTGTAACGCAGCCTTTGATTTGACTGTAGATTGTGTCGTTTATAATCATACAAGCTTCACCAATAGCCGATATCCTAATTCAACCTATCTGAATTCCAATACCAAACTTTTATCTTCTTTCGCTTAGTAAACGGGCGTCGCTTGTGAGAGTTATTTAAATAAAATTAACTTTTAAATTTCATAATAGCATTTACACGCGATCTGACAAATTAAGTTTTATGATTTAACATTTAATACGATTATCTCTTTCGTTTACTGGAATTTGTTTTAGAAAAATTACTGAAACAAATATATATATATAACTTTGTTTTAAAAAATGTGATTTTTTCATCTAAACAAGTATACTGTGTATACTACTAGTATATGTTAAGTAATACTTTTTACGAAAAGATTTTTCAAAGAAAGGAAAATAAAAAAATACTAATTGTTTCATGTGAGAATCAAATACTTTAAATATAGTTTAACAAGTTAAGTATCAAAATTATGTTTAAAAAAAATTAATAAAAATTCATGTAACATGACACATTTTTCAAAAAACAATAAATACGAACATTTCGTTCCCTTTATCTACGAGTACTCTGTAACCAATTAATCACATTCAGTCGCTCTGTTCTCTGCATCCGTTTTTCCGAGCCCTTGCACATTATTGCTTTGACCATTCCAGTGTAGCCACCCCTCCGACCCAGTCCACCCCCTGGGCGGGAGCTCAGCCTCCTTTTGACAAATAGCCTGGCCGATCAAATCTTAATTAAGGCCCGCACCACTCAACTATACAAACAGTATACAATAATAAATATATCTTAGGAAAAGTCTCCAGACCCACAAAAATAAACTTTGAATCATGAAAACGTAGAAATTTAAAAATAAATTTGCCTCAAAACTGATTCGATCAGACTATCGAGAATTGTTTTATTTGTAGAAAAATTCTAACCCCAATAAAAGCGAATAAAAAAAAATTCATAATAATTTGTAAATATATATGTAAAGCTATATTATCAATGGTATGCATAATTTACAAATCAATTCGTTAAGTGAAAGAATACTACTATTAATTTAACAGTAAAAGTGATTTATTTGTGTGACATCGCTTGGACTACAAAATTTCAATTTTCCAAACTTATTCATCACACGTTAATTTTAAAATTTGAAACATTATAAAATCATTGAATGCATCGATAGTTACACATAAATGTCATATGTTTTATAAAAGCCTCAAATAATATAATGTCTTTTTTTAAGTTGTCCATAGTGTTTTTAAATGAAAAACATAATAATACAATAAATGCATTCATTATAAATAGATTATGACGCATGTTTATTGAAAAAAAAATCTATCAATTGAAAACAACTTATTAGACAAAAATGGCATGATTTTCTCCCGTTAAGCGACTAGTCTTTTTTACAGAATAAAACATTTAAACGAAAAAACGAGAAAAAGCCAACCTTTTAGAAAACATAGACATTCTGTTATTTCTGCTTGTTTATGCATATAAAGTTATTAAACAACCTAAAAAAATATTTATATCAACATTTAAAGTAAAAAAATGTTACGTTAGTTAATAAAAATAATGAGTTTGAAATAACTCAAGAGGAAAAAATAGTTTTAAAAAAATTATTTCTGGTGTAAGATTGTTTATATTTTCTAATGGACAGCAAAACAAATGCTGTAAAATATATATTTATAATATGCTGGATGGCTGGGATCTTACGATCATTATTATTATGATATATGCATATTTGTGATTTAAATGTGGGGTATTACAAATCAAACCAGTCTGTCACTAAAAAAAAAAATACTCGTAAACATCCCAAACCTCTTACTTGTTTTATCCTTGCGGCTTATAAAGAGTGTTGTGGTTACAAACTCTTCGCTCTCAGACTATCCGAACTTGAATATCTCCCCTTCTTGAAATTAATAAAATAAAATCTGACATCATACAATTGATAATTTCAAATAAATACCAGGTTTTGGCAAAACAGGTTGAGAATTTTTCGATATTGATTTAAATTTATAATATATATCGTTCGAGTATCCGAACAAGTATGAGAGAAAAAAAAAACAAGTTTAAACATTAAGAGTGAAATAACAATGCAACATATGTTTGTTTGATTTAACGCAGTCGTGATATTATATGATTTATCATTGCAATAAAATATTTTATTCGATGAAATGGGAATTCGTCTATAACCGACCGAGGCCTGAATTCCTTAGTGCCAGTGTGTAGTTAGCCTCCAAATGTTTTTTTATTTCCTCGTTCTTACTTTAACCCATATACTTAAAACTAACATATCTGTTTTCGTACAGAATTACTTAGATAATCTCTTTTTCAAATTATTGGTCACGAACACAGCAGGTTTTAATATATCGACAGCATTTTCCATTTCTGTAAAAAACGGGTATAATGTTGAAATAATTTTATATAAAATTTTAATTATTTAAATATTTAATATTATATGTAAAAATTATAGAATAAATTAAAGTAAACTATGCACATTCTATACCCATTTTTCTATTCAAACTTCTCATTAACTATCTTCAACCCGCCTGACCAATATCCATGCAGCAAGGTGTGCATCTTAGCTAATAACTAGTTTTAAAAAAACAACTAAAGTTTTTTTTGTGTAGAAGTAAAAATACATTGTCCTCCTTTTATAGAACAAAAATATCAGTAAAATTAAATTTCAATTTCTCACTGCGGACACTTAGAGAAACCGGAAATCGTAAAGAGTTCCAGAAAAAGCTAAAAAATATTTTTTCTTCAACTTGAGAGACGCCTTGAGATGGGATCACTATACATAAATGGCGCCAGAGAAATCACCCGGCTGTAAGTTTACATAACGCGCGTGTAAAGCTCTCAGCTTTCTCCATTTACTAGATATTTTTACAGAAGGCACTTACGCAACTTTTTCATTAATTTATCCGTGGTTCTAGTCAACCTACTTTGACAGCAGAAAGTAAAATAAATTTCCAAGCTTGTTACTAAGTATTTCAAAAAATATTTTAAATAAACTTACGTCTTCGCTTAAATAAGGTTTAACTCCAGTCTTGTTACAAGGAACCTCCTTGAACTGAAAAACTTTACAGTCCATTTAAAATTTTTACTAGTACAAACATTATATTGAATTTTCTTTGGTGTATAAAAATAACACTGATGGAAGGTGTTTTTTTTTAAATTTATTCAAATCCGGATAACTTTACTTAATAAATAATAATCTGTCTATTGTGATGCATTAATTGGCACAAACAATAAAAATATATATGGACATATATTAATGTATGAAATAACCAAAGCTCACTTTATAAAGCAGTCGTGTAATTTTCTTCAACTATTGCATCCATAACTCAAACATAAAAGGCAATCGAGAAAAAACAATTTAATTAAGCGGCGGAATATAGACTTGTCAATACGTCTTATGTAAATGTCAACGGAGAGACTTTTGGCATGATTGAATTAGGAGATACGGCAACATGCCTAATGGACGCTGATTCTACTTCTAACACAATGTTTTTTTGGTCATAATCAAAAAAAATAATTATATTATATCATACATGATATTCGATATCCACCGCAATAGAGAAGCTGCTGACAACGTAATAGAGACACAATGATACCTTTATGTCCAGCGAGCCTATTTGTATAAGGTTAAATATTTAATAATAGTATTTACCAGACAGATTTTTATCATGTCTCCTTTAATGGAATACTAAAATTTACATTTTGCATATTTAAAAAGCGTCTGGTTCGAAAGTTGTGCAAGAAAATATTATTAGTCTCTCTATATTAAGTCATTAACACATATAGTTAAAAAAATAACCAGATTACTTAAGCAGAACTTTTTTATTAACTTATAAAAACACTGTATGCAAAACAATCGCTTTATAATATTTTATTCAAAATTCAATTCCTGTGATGTTCTTTATTTTACAATTAAAAAAATCGTGTAAAATGTAAAAATATAAATATTTTTTTGTATAGCTGATTTTTAAGCAAAGTCCTTAGCAAAACAAACAATTTATATAACCAGGAAAGAAGATGCCTCCATCTTGGTGAATTCTTATTTAATTCACCATCAATTAAAAACACCATCACTGAGAGGCACTCGAGTAATAAAAAAAAACCTTTTGGCACATCCGTCGGTATGTTAAGTATGATAAACCCATTCATAACATCCTCCGAGCTGTTCATTCTTTAAGACAATGTGTTAATTAGTTACATCACACACGTAGTTATTTATAAATAAATTTCATGCTACGTTCCAGCGTCTTTTAATTTAGACGGATATTTTGCAAAAATTTATCATTCCAACACACGCACGGAGCTTAAATCATGTTTTTTTTTTTTATATTTAGACCTCGTTGATATTTAACTAATTGTTTAGATTATCTTAAACATCGCTTGATTTCATTAAAGTAATTTGTTTATTGGGAATTCTCTCGTTCCTCGTTCCACAGTCAAATCACTTTGACCTTGGCAGTAATCTTATTATTGAAATCAAACACGTGTGTTTTGGTTGTGTGAATGCCTCGCCGACGGAGGAGGGGCGCAGGGGGGGAGGGGAGGCCATGGGGAGGCTATGGGGGGGTGGGAGGGGGGGCAGAAGGCTGTGGCCCAGACAGGGCGGCGCACAGTTCCGCGGGCAGTTCTGCGGATGACTTCATTGCTCGGCGCTGGTCCGAGCCGCGAGCTCTCGGCCGAGTCCACTTTTGATGGTCCCGGCTCGTACATTAATCAGCGGCCGGTCCGAGTCGCTTGTCCTTGAATGGGTAATATGGATAATGGGCTATCCGTCTTGAGAACGACGCAACGCTTTTAATATACATTTTAATTGGAGATTTATAGCCAATTTTTGTACGTATGTATTTTTTAATCGATCAGCACACATAAAAAGTAGATGTACGCTGCGTTGTGAAATAATGTACATATAATACATACTAAAATATCAAAGGCATTGACGAACTTTTATCTTTTCCGTTATTCTGCTCTTAATAATTACTATAATATATATTTAATTATGTTACTATATATTTTGATAAAATTTATTAAAATATTCAATAAAGTAAAATTGTCATTTTGCACATGAATGCTTCGGATTCCGTATTTTGACATTTATTTTACAAAAAGGCGCGGAAGCAACTTTTTTGTTAATTCGTTTGATATGTTTGTATCGACCGATCATCATTATTACAAACTTGTTTCGATACAACATAAAAAGCAGGAACTTACAAGATTAATACGCGTCTGTCTCTCTGATAACAGATATCAATCACCCAGATAATAGCAGCCGAAATGGGTTGATCTTTGTCAAATATACTAAATCTTCAGCTAGACTCAGATAGAAGCTAATGGTACCACGAATAAAACGTTCATCTGATCAATTGATCACCCAGAAAAACGATTCGAACGAAGGAATAGATACTTTAAACGCGTAACCAGATATTACAGACCCTTGGATCTGTAATGATACAATCTGTTAAATTTCAAGTACGTCTGTATCGTAATTACATGGAGATTATTTTCTACCTTATTGTGGGAGTAAATTAACGAATACATTCCAAAATAAAATTTATTCTCATCTCCTCATTAGAGATAGGAAGCCTCTCATAAGAAATATTTAAATTGTAACCAAATAACAACATACATTCATCAATCCCGTGTATTTTTAATTTACTTCAAATTTAGATTAGAAAATCCCAGGCAGTCTTGTCTCGACAATTTGAATAATTGAAATACTTAGACATTGGGGATAAAAAAAACTCAAATTAACTATACATGTTCCGGTTCAAATGATAAAACTTATTTACGATTTTTTTTTGCTCTATTTATTTACATAGATACATAAATTAAATTAAAGATAAATATTAGTGTTTGTAAATTTACTTTATTGTGAGAATTGATTTCTTAAATCAACTTTGATTTGTGAAGTAACTCTCGCACAACCTCCCAGTGTCAATAAAGCGGTTTGCAATTCGGGATCAAGTCATTAAAAACCTGGGTAGCGGTTCGGATTTAATTTAGCTAAATTGGAGAGGGTCTCGGTTCGGTTCATCCCGGGTTCGGTCCCCGGTTTAATACCGGCAGTGTTCTAGGCTGGTCCGGTCCCGCCCCCTGGTTACCTGCTCGCGCCGCGTTAACGTATTTGCGTCCGGATTCATTTGATTTATAACATAATGCAGGCGAGCAAACGGAAGAATGTACTAAAAAAAGTTTATCAGTACATTATGTAAATTGAACTTATATAATGCTTAAAAATAAAACGTGAGAGAGTCCAAAAAATATTACGACTTCAATAACAGATGGTGTCGGGTTTATTCACTGCTCTTTATTTCCATTCATCTAATACATCATGATACGATCTTTAGCATTTTTTTAAACATAGTGTTTTTTTTATTTTCATTCATAAAATATTATAAATTAATATGACAGTAAAAAGTTAAACCAATGTTCAAATGTATTCATTAGCGTTGAACATTCATACTGAACGAAGAAACACGGTGTTTATTATAACCATTTATTATGGTTATTTGTTTTAAATGTTTTGATATAAATCATAATTATTATCATTTATTTATTTGATGAAGATGAGGTCAGGGTAGCATTTATTTAAAATATTTTAAATTCAAAAGGTTAAAAGTTGAATTAATGATTACTAAGTGTTAAAATAATGAATACTAGCAAAGTAAGAAATATGCCAAGTGATCAATGCACACAAATCAATATTTATAAAAAAAGTTTTGTTAAAATACACATGAAAATATCAAAACTATTGGTGTCTTTATCTCATTAGATTTTTTTATCACTCAACCATAGGCGTAGAACAAATCATATCAAAGACTTCCCCATGTGTGATGGGGTTGAATGAATGACGAAAATCGTTAACAAGCCTAAGATTGATGAAGCAATTATATGTTGCAGCAAGGTCTCTTGTAGATTTTCTGATAACCTGGACCATCGTGAGCAAATTCAGCCCACTAAACAGGCCTTAAGATTTGCTATTTCACTTAAAGAAATGCCGTGTCCATTCAGGAAACGAATAGGAATTGGGATAAATATTCCACGTTAATGCATGGTATAATATAGTAGAGTATATGTGACAGTCTCTCTGTTTTTGGATAGCAACCAAATATAAATATATATGCTGAAGTAGTATTCAGGGCATTCAACTTGATTTTGGTGCGTCAATACATAAAATAATGTATGATTTTGTGTGTCTCCAAAATAATTAAACACAATAAATTATAATGACCTTGATATATTCTACTATGGAGCATGATAAATACTTCATGTGTATATTCTCGAATTTGGTCTCCATACAAAGTTATTATAAACAGTTACAAGATTTCTGTCTTTACTACGTTTGGTTATTCAATAACTTATCGCCGGAGCATCCTTTCTAGCAGACACACTAAATCACGCGTCTTTCTTGTTTGTAAACAGATTTTGAAATATCGTTTTGTAATTTGATTGAGTAGTTGTAAAACTTTTAACATTTTATCATCGACAAAACTTGTTATCGGGTAATGCCAGCTTATAAATCAATAAGTTTTAAACGTTTTTATTTGCTTCACGAAAGTTTATTTCACACTTGCCTTGGAATAAATTCTTGAGCTAAATATAGACTTTATTTTTTAACGGATGATTTTCTTCCTTGGTTGTTGTCGGGTAAATGAGAGCATGCACTTTTAATTAGATTGAAGTTTCAAAAACTTATAAATCCTTGTTTTCTTTTCGTGTTTCATATTTCTGATTTTCAACTCAAACAAAATTATTTTAAAAATATACAAATTAAGGATGATATTTTCAAACTTTAGTATTACTTCCACTCGTCAGATGAAATGCCTTATCACTTAGATGGACCACTATGTGATTATATACTTTCATTAATTGGGTTATTTTCATTTTTATGTAACTCATTAATGATCCAAAAATATATGCTTTTAGCTCATAAAATCTGAGTACTAAATGATTTATTTATTTTGAATTCTTTTTTTTTAGTTTAATTTATAGGTAATTTTTGCTGCTTATTTCAATGGTTATTTTTCAAGTTTATTAAATAACATAAAGACAATATGACAATACCTTTTTAAAACTACGGTGATGACGTGTTAATAGTGTGATGTCGTCACATTTAAGCCCAGATAGGATCTACGGAATGTGGCCAATGGTTCTAGATCAGTAGATTCATTATGAGGTCCACTGCTAACGTTTAATCTGGTGATTTCATTCTAAGCTGTCTCATGGTCATACCAATTGTCACGCGCCTTGCAAGTGACATGTCTTGAGCGAATCAACAATACCAACCATTTTCTAAAAAAAATACTTCATGTAATATTAGGTCCAACAAAAAGAATATCATTTTTTTGTTAAATATTTACTGTCGAAATAATTTGTGTTTTTTTTTTTAATCATATTCTCAATTGAACATTGCTTTTTTGAGTATTTACATATATATATATATATATATATATATATATATATATATATATATATATATATATATAAATGTGTGTGTCTGTATACAAAAAGCATGCCTTCACTTTTTCCTTCATTTTGCCAATTACTAATCTCATGAAAAACTGGTCACTGCGAGGTCACTTTTATTGAAAGAAAAAAAAACTAAACCATATAATTGATTGTTTCTCGTTAATATTAATTTATTCTAACAATATAATTATTGTCGTGTATAAAAAGCTACAAAGAAGTTGTAAAACTTTAAGTAACGATGTCAGCAATATTTGAATGAAATGTTTTTATAGGCAAAAGTAACTTATAAATAACGGGAACGGGATATCATAATATTCATGAAAAAATTATAGTGGCTATATTTTAATAATTTTAATTAAAATAATAGATTAATAAAGCTATTATGGAGTCATAATATAAATCTACAAAAAAACGAATAAAACATGCAAGTATAATACGTATTATAAAAACGCAATTAGTTGCAGTTAATATTAATTTTGCATGCGAATTAATAGTTTAAGTCTTCTTATTTATGAATGTGTTATTAAACATGAGTGATTATTTTATTCTAACATTGAGGTTAAATGTTATTACATATTTATAAACTTTTAATTCTCTTTTTCACATTGTGTAATCTTTAGGATATGCGATTTCCAAAATATCGGTGTAAATACACGAGTAATTTATTATTCATGCAAAATATAATATCAAATGAAATGTGAATAGAAATATGATCCTCTAAAATATCTGCTATTTTAAAATCTGTTTTATTCTATGAGGATGAGAAAATTTGAAACATTGTAAATGCTGGTGCACAACCGAATCTTGAAAATTATATTAGGTACCTGCCAAGAGGTATTAGCAAAAATGTAAAAAAAAAGTAAACATGTCAAAATTGCCAAGTAGACTGGAAAAATTAATACGTCGTGCGTAACATCAAGTTAAGGAAGCCTTGGAGGTAAAACTTGACAAAAACTCGAGACAAAATTATTGGAATGATAGGCAATCTTTATCTGTAGATACAAAAGAAAAAAATTATGGGATCTAACTAATCTCGCTATCTGATGCTTTACATTTAAATCCCATATTTATTTTGCTTTTATTCTACTGTGAATATTCACTTCACTTTTACGCTTTGTTTCTTTGACTGTTTAACTAGAAACTATGAAAAGAGCTCTTACCTTTCTTTCTTCGAACATTCTGGATTATCAAAGTTTTCTAGGAATATACTTTGAACATACGAGCCTTGTGTTTTGAGGCATGTCATATAACTTACATAATAAATCTAAAGAGATAGTGAAATAGTACAATTTATGTCATAATAATTTAATTTTGTAGATAAACTTGTGTTTTGTATTTTGAAACTCGCTGGAAATTCACCAAATGTTATGTCGTCTCAGTTCTATTTTATGGAGTTGAGGCCTGAACATTTAAGAAAGCAACAATACAAAAAATCAAAGTTTTAGAAGTGTGGATATATAGAACCTTTAAAATACCATGGGTTGACCACATCACAAACAATAGAGTCTTACACAAAATGAGTGTTAAAAAAGCGCAATGTATCTTATTTTGGCTTAATTTAAATAAAAACAACATGTAGCCTACTGCAACTGATTGTTCAAGAAAAAATCTAAGAAATATAGGGCATTTGAAGGAGAAAACTAAAATGGAGGCGGAATTTGCGCTATTGGCTGGAAGTCGAGAGTACAACCAAATCAGTAAGACTAGCTCTCGACAAACATGTGTTCAGTGAGATGGACAACCTTCTCTGAAGAGAGGCACTTGGAGAAGAATGAGAAGACAAAATCGGAAATTACTAAAATATAATGTCGTTTTCTAGCATGTTGTGTGAACGAGACTATAAAAACAACACGTTGATTCACTGTTTAGTAGTATGGGAAAGTGTTTTAGGTGATTTGATAACTTGTCTTAAAAAACAAACTTTTTTAAGTGGTCATAATTCAGAAAACCACAGATTAAAGTTAAATCGGCGTGACTTCACGAATACTTCAGCGCCAGGTGTTTCCGCTTTACTAACAGAATGATCTCAGACTGCCTGAGTGCTCGTACGACCAAGGATGAAAGGATTAGCATTCGTGAATAAAAGCTTCAGAAAGGATAAGACAGGATCTGCGACTATAATATGACGATAATGAAATACAAAAATGCAAGCTGCATCGTGTCAAAATATATTGTAAAAACATTTGATGAAATCATGGCCAAGAATTTGCATAATATCTTCAACTCCTAAATTCATATTTTATGTAATCAGCTTGAGCCACTATTAGCTGCTTATTTTTAATAAAAATAAATAAATAAAAATATTAACTTTTTAATATACTAATACGCTTATTTTTTACCGATTAATGTTGACATAACAAAAATTTTATTACATTTTTAATATCTTTTCAAAAACATAATTCATTGTCTTAATATTTGATTTTCATTTCCATGTAAATATGTTTAAAAACCTATAAGATATATTTTCACATAATATCAAATAAAAAAATGAAGTCAAGAAAAGACTTGGTTAACTATATTATTAATATTGTATTTTTTTTATTGCAACGACATGTTATAGTGATATTATTTAGTAAAAAATTATTTTATTTTATGTATCATAGTATTGTTCTGAATAATTCTTTGAATTTCATTTTTATTTATGTGTAACTCATGTATGAACAGCAAATTAAACTTTATGTTTGCATTAAAAACGGAACGATATAATGTGGCGCGTGTACTCGTAAACTAATTTATGATCGAGAATAAAAATGAGAGGTGTAAGAAGTGTGTAGCTGGGGTGGTGATGGAACCATCATTTCCTTGAGTAGAACTAATTATATAGATTCTCAAAGCTTTTAGCAATATGAATTAAAATAATATTTTTGGCCTTTCCCGTTGATTATTTTTGATCCACTGATCTAAACAATATTCTTACATCTCTTCTCTGTGAACTGCTTTTATCTATAATTACTAAATCTGAAATTTGCTGACGTTTATAAATATAACTTTCAACATGTTAAATTGTTAGTTAAATTTCCCCACTAGCTGGCTGTAATGATTTCAGATAATCAACATAGTATACAACAATCAGTATAGAAAAGTGTCGTTGTAAACTTTAAGAATCATTGGTAAGTTTAATGAATTGTAAAACATAATCAAAGAAAAGCAAATCTCTATATTAACATAATACTATTTTTAATTAAGTAAGTAATTATTTTTCACTATTTCCTATTTATATCCAGCATTTCTTTTTAATTCAGAAAATAGATTAATTGAGTTTGATTTTATTAATGATAAACAGAGGTTAATATCTTATTTTAGTAATAGAATAATACATACGTTAAATATATTTTTAGAGCAAACTAAAAAATAGTTTATTTAAAAAAAGCGACTTTCGTATGTTGGTCAATTTCTTTTTAACCATCATCTGTATTAAAGATTTAGTGTTCTACATATACACGCCGCTTATTCGTATGTATATTTTTTTAGGTCTTTCCTTGTTTTTTTTCAATACTGAATGCAAAATGCCTATAATTATAAAACAATAAATTCATAAGCTAACGAGGTGTCCAAATAACTGATGATGTGCTATGATTGTACGTAAATTTAAAGGTTGCAATAAATCAATAAAGGTTATCTCTGGATTAATTGACTGTATGCATGTTATTTAATTTTCATTCGATTCAATTACGCAAAGCAATTTTCAGGTATTTTTTTTTTGCGGTGTCGTTATCTGTTAATAATTTATTTAATCTCTTATTTTTTAACACTCACCTTGGTTTTTCAGGTATTATATTGAAGGATTTGAATGATAATCACTGCACACTTCCTTGGTATGATTGCGCGTCAGGTGAGAAAACGTTTAATCTAATGACTACAGCAGGCAAGTTCGTAAGTAGTCATAAACGGGAAAAACTTTAGACCACTTACCAAGTTTTTTCAACCTTGATTCCTATGACTTGTAATATTCTGCAAGATCATCTTTATTTCACTTGTCTTTTTTGTCGTGCGGCGGTTAATGGATTTAACCTCAATCGTGAACGACCTATTAGAAACTTTTTTTTTAATTTATGATATAATTATGAAAAATTATTTTTGCGAATTCATAAACATTCTCGGTCGAAAGTTATGGTCACTTGTTCGAATTGTTTTAAGTAATTGAAAATATTTTTTTTTACATACCCACTAAGACTTACCACATTGCCAATTCATAAACAAAGCATTATGTAATCATTACAAATATAAAAACATAAAAAGTAATTATTTAGAATTCTTAAAAAGCGTGCCCCTAATTACATGTATCTTTTATTATTGTTAATAAATGTCGTTTTGTATTTTCTACTAATTTTCAAACATTTTATTTTTAAGCATTATAACCCTAGTAAATCAAGCAGTTTTTAATTTTAATTTTGAAATACTGAGATACATTTATAAAATGTACTTAAGAAACTAGTATTGCGACGACGATCTTCTCTTGTATATAAATTTGCTATCTAAAGTTTCAAATAATTATTTCTGAACCAATGGGCCGTTTGTCCAAGACCTGAAACTCTTCCACGTCTCGAATTTCGCTTCTAAATAAAGACATAACCTTTCTCAGGTGAACATTGCGAATAAATAATGTGTATCCCCGTGATATAATCCAGCAGGAGATATTCGCCGAGCGTATCTTTTTACTCGCTCACCAGTCACCAGAAGTCCCCCGGCAGCCTCCAGCAGCCCCCCGACAGCCTCCAACCCCACCGCAGCGCGCTTCGGAGAGTAGCTTCCACGAAAGACCGCGATAAAATTTCCGTATTCCGAGTACATATACGGAATATTATATTACAATCATATTAATTAAATCATTATAAATACCGGTATATATATATATATTTGATGAATTATAACCATGGTTATTTTTGTTTGCCACTTATATTTGTATCAACAGAAATTGAATTTATTGTGTTTCTTTAAGTCCTCGGTTTTAATACTATAATGTTGATTTACACTTTGATCAGACAGGAAACGATTTACCGGTAATATATCTCCGATATCGCCATTCTCTCTGGACAGATTACCCCTGTGTGATGGTGTTTCCAGTGTTCGGCGCTCGCCATCAGTCAGAGACTATCCCGTGCGTCGCCCTCGCTGAGGTGACAGGCAATATTTAAATGAGCTCCGCGTCCATACACCTGCGCCAGACATCACACGGCTCTCTGAATTATTGCATATCTCGGTTCTATTTCACAAGGCTACATACATTTGAATACACCGCTATGGACTGCGGTGCCTTATTTGCCTTTTATTTATTTACGTGATATTGTGACACATGTACGATTTTGTTGTGTTATTGATAGTCCGTGTAATCGATTTAATTTTACATCTTTCATTTTGATAGCTTAGATTTATTAGTGGATTTTTATCTTGCGTGATTCAGAAAGTTTCCTTATCGCCGATTTAAACTTCCTTATTTAGCTGTTTAATATATTCAAGAACAACGTGTACGAAACTCTTACTTAATTGGTTTCGGACGTTCTATCTCGTGTTTGTTTTATTAATCAATTTATACACATATAATAACAATTTCAGATGCACTTGTAAGAATTGACATCGAGCAAGTGAGCTCTTAGTAAAAATTCGACTTTATTCATTCAACGAACCAATACACCAGCCATATTCTAGCCATCCTGTTAACTAGCATACTAAAGTAAAAAAGACACCACGAATCGATTACATTTATATATATATATATATTTAAAAGCTATTTTTTTAGACTCACTCACTGTGATTATGTCTTACTTAATCTTCTTAGATGAAAATTAATAATTAAAATAAAATCCTTCTAAAATTTAATACAAGCCAACACAAATGTTGGTATAAAAAACTCAACAATACAAAGTATATCTGGAATACGCATTCAACGTTGTTTGTGAACGCTTCTATTAATATCCATATAAAATTTCTCAGCTCCGAGTGGAGCGTCTTCAGTTGTATGGAGCTGAATTAATTTCGCCCAGACCAGCGGACGCCATTGGACAAGCAGAGCTCGCCAGCCGCGCCCGACACGACCGGTCACGCTTTTTCGGCTCATTAGCGATTGTCGCTTTTGGATACGTAGAGTTGTTGATGGTTTTATCGTGCGCTGTTGTCGTAGCTCGGACAATAAGAGATCGGTGCTGCCAGCGTAACACCTTCGAGGTTACGTTTTTAACACTTATTCCGAATGCATAGCGCATGTAATATTTAAATACACACTAATAATATATTTCATTAAATTTTTTTTGAAAATTTTATCGCTAGTAAAGTAAAATTTAAATACTTGTTTTTTTTTTTTAAATACTAAAATCTTAAATTGTTAAAGTTGGCAACATTTTTTTCAGTAAATATTTCGTTCTAATACTAAAATAAATTATTTAAGTCAAACATACGACTAACGATTAAATTACGATACCGTGTGCGAAACATAAAAACATTTTGTTAAATTTCCGATCTAACGTTTATATCATATACAATTTAAAGATCCACTATCAAATAAAACGGTTTGAAAAATATTTTTTTAAATTTGATTCATATAAATGTGTGAGAATATTTTCAATTTTTATTATAATTAATCTGTATGATTAAACGTTTGGTACACGGCTACAAGTTGACATATTCAATATTACATTGACGTCCTATTTTTATTAAAAATATCTGTTTGAATTTGAAGCACGAATGTCAATAGTGTAATGTTTGATCATTTTTTGATCAGATTATTTTGATTTTCATTCATTGAAATTATATTGTATCATTGATGTTTATCAATAAACAGCTGCCTTTCGCTTTTATCAAATACTAACGTTTTGACAATTTCAATCATGTTTTATTTCACATCTGCTCCAAGCAATGAAGACTTTCAAAAGTACGAGACTATAATTTATTCTTTTAATACCAAATTTAAGAAATAAAAGGCTATTTTTAAAAGTTTGTACAGCTAAGCATTCCAAATGTGAATTAAATAATAATACAATAAAACTGCGTATACTGCCTCAAAGAGATGTTTTTAATAATAAATATCAAGGAAGCAATTAAAACAAAGATACTTAACATTAAAACTACATTATTTTCAAATTATACAAAAATGTTAAGAGAAAACTGTTGATTATAATAAAATTTACCTTGTAATATTTCAAATATTTTTTAGTTTTATTGGTGATACTCGCCTGCTTATGGCTGCGGGCGTGGGCGGATCCTCGCGGTGACATTTCACTGTTTTTATTGCACTCACAACATGTTCATTAAGTATTTATAGTATGATAGATGGATATAAATAATCAATCGACTGGAGGAAGACAAGGTCCCTATTGAGCTCGTGTCGGAGTTTCGTAGGCGGGCGTGCGAATTTGTCGCCGCATATCCTATACGACCCAAAAAAATACCCTATTAATTTATTGAAACTTTTTTTTCAACCACAATAATTACATCTCAGATATTATTCAAACAATCAGAATAAGCTTTGCAAAGCATAAGAGTTATATGACTACTTATACCTTGGTCTGCTTTCGACATTTATCCACGTCGTCACATTTTTTTTATCATAAATTATTGTCACTCACTGAGCTTCTGTGAAATTAAGGAGGCATTAATTTTACTGTCAACAGTAAAAAAACAATTTATTGATATTAAATATTTAACAACAAGAGTGGGAACACCTAGAAATATCTTCATCAAACCAACCTACGATTTTGGATTTTTTAAAATCAATATCCTTGAAAAATAAACATAATTCTGACAGCTATTATTTATTAATACCTACTTAAGAATAACTTGACTCCGGTAAATACGATAATAGGGTATCGTATACATCCCCTTAAATTATTTTGAATAAAAAAAAGTTATTAAATAGTTGGCACCGGAAGCAACTTTTTTTGCACAATAAAAATTGTGATAAATAGTTATCTACGTGTAAAGAATTGATCTTACAAAGTCAGTGCTAAAGGATCCGCTCGACTCGTTCCGTTTTACGAGTGTGTTTTTCTGTGATACTCAGCAGATTTCCACTTGTGACACGTTTTATTGAGAGCACTGTGCCCCGACGTCCGCGTAGACCTCCTCAACTACTGTGCGCAATTTCACTAACAGGCTGAGCTGGTATTCCTAGGATTTATCGCGAATAAGACAACTTCATAAAAATAGGCGAATCGATAGGGCTTACATCACTAGTAGTATAAGTAAATGTTGACGTCAAAACTAGAATAAGCGTAGAAGTTAAATAATAAGTGTAAAAAATCCCAAGCGTTAATTATTAGTATACTAATACTGATTGTGTTACATCAAAAATGTACCTGTTTCAATGTTTGGTTATTGGAGGTATTATTTTATTTATATAAGTCATATTTGTTCAACACTTGAAGAAAATTCTGATGAAGGGTTCTTCATCACCAACAGTTTGACACCTCTTCTCGGAGACGGCTTGCACGGGATTGCCGTCCGGGTCGTCGGAATAAATTACGGCGATGAACTGTTCCGCGCCCCGCGCCCTCGCGCCCCTCGGGGAGGCTGGCTCCTGGGAGACCAAGACACTTCTGATGTAAATAGTGTCTTCAGCGAAAACTGAAAACTTACTTCAACCTTACACATCTTATTATTCAATTTACCATGTCCCTATATAAAATAACGAAATCCTTAACTTGTCAACAAAAAAAAAATTCCCAAACAATAATATTATTAAAAAAAAAACAAATAGTATTATTTGCAATAGTGTTTTAATGTCTTAAATTTATTTTACGCTAATCTTTGACTACTTAAAACATATGAGAAATATTAATTAGCGTAATTTCATAAAGTTGTGCCGCTATTGAAATTCTCTAAAGTCTTTTGTAGTATTACGTGTCCGCATGACTATGCGACATGCATTAAATATGTTAAAATCTCCATTAATATTACGAAAAAATTAAAACATGTAATTCCTTGTTTCTTTGTTATTAGTTGTATTTTATAAATCCAAAGTGACTAGAATTTAAAAAAAATCATTCATAAATAATATCCAAGACACCTGCGAATAAATAATAGCATGAGCTGGTATTTAGATATCTATTCAACTTCTGTACATATAATAAAAGTAATCAATTTCTCTCAATGGAAATACAGTGATTAATATCACTATAAAAAATAACATGACATTATTTTTTCAATAATAATAACAACAAAAAAGTGTTATTGATTGATGCGATATTCTAATTGCATTGCAAGTGTTCGTTAATATTCTAAGTATCATTCTGGCAGACAATGCCAATCACTACCGATCGGGAAGCCGGGTATGTCAATGGCTGAAATATTGCTGATTGACTCGTGTGGGATCTGCAACCGTTCGCTTTTAATAACTATTCCTACTGTAGGCTTATTGAATAACAACTTAATAGCTTTTACATATTCAACTATTAAATAAAAATGAGTTAAAATAAGCAACCTAACATAACATTTTTCGCAGTTGGATCTCACCTGAGAACAGGTGTGTGATTCTCCGTTTCAAAATCCCCATTATGTAATTTTACAAATAACTCCTTATTCATCGCGCATGTTTGTTTACTTGCAATCCTCGGCAGTAATGGTCTAAATGGGACTTGTAACCTTATCGATCTCAAGTCCGCTTTAAACATGCTGAAACTTCGATTAAACAGCAAGCACTCAATACGTGTAGTTTAAAAAAAGTCTTTGAACGATGTCCTTGTAATCTCTTACCGTCTCCTTAGTAGCTATCTAGAATATTCCTAGTCTACTAATGGTTTTGCCATCTTTTCACAACCATACATGTACATTTATATTATATGTAATTTTACATGTTTGATTACATTACACTGCATTCTAACTGTTTATTTTTTAAACTTATTACTTTTGTTGTGTTGTATTATAAGCAAATATTGATGAGACCATTATTTCAAAAACTTGAAATAACTATAGCCGAAATATGATCTTTGTCATTCTCATATACAAAAATTATAAGTATTCCCGATCAATACAATTAACTTTCATTCCTCGCACCTGCAGGAGTCCGAATTCATTATTTATATTATTATGCATACTTTATTTTAAAGTTTTTAATGTATGATTATGATATGATTGTAATGTGTTAATTCATTGTCTATTTACATGATGTGACAAACAACAAGCATACACGACCTGTGTACACTGTACGTTTAGCAATCAGCACATATCTTACTCTAACAATGAATATACTTAAAGTAGCCACTCTTCCAGACACTTCACATTATCAGATCCGTGTAAACGTGACGTAGCACGTACGAGATACTCGCTCGCGACCAAAACACTTCTTCAAAATACCGGCCAGTACTTAGTACGAGGAAACGAAAAAAAAAACTTATTTTATCTAAGTGCTGGTCATTATCGCAACTCACAATGAAATAATTGACATTGAATCTTCATACAATCACGTCAAGATTTTAATTGATGGATTTTTTACATGCGGATCGATGTCCGCATCATACATGGCCGTTGTATTTACGTATTATAATTTTAGTAACACTCAAACATACAGTATGTCATTGTATTTTGTAGTTTAATTATACTATACGATCATATTCGAATTAAATGCATTTTTACAAAATAATATGCTCTTATATAAAATGTATATCGTTATGAAACACAATTTGAAAAATGTTATGCTATATGACGCCGTGCATTGTTTTAAATGTATTCTGAGATTAACATTGTGTAATTGAGATTTGTAATCGTGGGTTAGATTTGCATATAAGCTAGTTTACATCCTCCATTGTCAAGACGTGCGGATATAATCGCATTTAAAAATATTTGTTTGTAAAAATGAAACAATCAAACACGAGACTATAATTATGAACTGTTTTTTTTTTTTCGATATACGAGTAGAGTTTGAGATTTTTTTACATGTTTAAATTAATTCATAATAGGAAATATTTGAGCACCAAATAAACGTTTAATCATTAAATTGAATTTTATTTTTAAATATAAAAATTATATGTTTTTAGTCAAAGATATTATTATAACAGTAATTTTTTTATATCATAAAATAATATTAAACCCGTTAGATTTGAAGATGAAGAAGTCTAGTTTTGAATCACAGTACACAGCGGCCGACAGGCAGGTCTGCATATCAAGCAGTTCCCAACATTTAAGTCGGAGTACTTGCATCCATCAGCCTCGGAGTTAACATCTCCACCGGGTGAGCGGCCGTCCATACGTCACGGGCCAGGTGAGCTGCAGCCTTCAGCCTTGATTGCCTGCCAATCACTCCGCAGTGCGCCGCGAGATCCGCCAGTGCTCCGCGGCTGCGAGGCGCCCCCGGGGCTCATCTGGAGTCCCATGTGAACAATCGCAAAATAAATTAATCTACATGATTACAAAAAAAAAACAAATAAACTAAATATCAACCCTTATTTCTTAAATATATTTTTTTAAAGAAAGTCTTATCAGTCCTTTAAAAATTACCTGTATTTATAAAATGTCCTTTTACATTTTGAATAACGATTAATATAACTTAATTCTTTCGATCGTATTAATCTTCTTGTTTTTTTTATTTCTTAAGGTTTTTCTCAATTCCTGATTAAATTAAAACTCAACTCAACATATGTTTTAAATTCGGAAAAAGTCATTTTGTTTTTGAATAACTTAAGATATGGTGATAATAAAAATACCTAAAAAGACAATAAATATGTATCTTCACGGGCGTCTCCATACGACCTAGAAAATATTAATATTTCCATGTCACGAAAATGTCAAACATTAAATATAAATTTAAATAACACAAAACAATATTTCTTATTTTTATAATGACAGAACGACCCCTGCTGGTAATGCAATACATAAATAAACTTCAGCTTGAAATATGAGTTTCAGATTATATTGCTAGTAAAACAACGAATCTCAAAGACACACAAACTCTAGTGTTACGAGATTATAATCTAATCGAATTTAGCCAAGGTTTGTTTTTAACTCAGAAAACCAATATATAATTTTGCATTTAAGTATTTTGGTTCACAGTCCATAAATTTGAATCGAACGGCAAGATGACAAGAAGCAGATAACAATCAACGAATCGATACATATTTATGAATGGCTTTTAGAAGCTGAGTAGGTATACGTATTCACATTATCCTCACACAAATTACCTCCGTCATATATTCAAATGTACATTATGAAATCCGATATTCTGTGTCTCCATCTACGTGGACTTGGGTATCTCTGGCCGCGGGTATCTGCCTACTTCATCACCGCATAACATTAAACACCGCCCAGGATTCGCCCGCCGACAGTGTCAGTGCGACTGTCTGCTTAATGCTATTCCACACCTTGTTAAAACCCAACACCATCACACTTGAGAAAAAAATTGTTTTGAAAAAAAAAAAATATCTCCAGGCCATATATAATAATAGGTTAAATATAAATTTTATAGGTCTATCTTTATATGGATTTTACTTTAATGCTCAATTATATATAGTTTTATTTGGAAACTCGCCTATTGGATATTCTTGTATTGATAATTTTAGATATAATTGATACTTCAGGTCCTGTTCATGTCTTCATTTGGCTGTAAATCTTCAAGTAATAAAAATATTCTGGTTTTATTTATGTTCGAGTTGATATTTCCAAAGCTTTCGATTGTCCTTTCACAAATTAGTAATTTATTCATTTGTCACGTCTTCTATAGTTTTTGTATTATTTTATCAAAATCGTAAAGTGAAACTGTTCGTTTGATAGAAACAAAAGCAATATTGATGTGTAAATTATAAAATTAGTACTACAATGCAGATAATATCAAATACGTCGAGACAGGCTATGAATATTGAATATGGCAACAATGGGCTGTAAGACGGTCTCAGTTTCCACTTTGTGCAATGTTAGACAAATTAGTAATGCTTTCAGAGATGATGTAGTTCCCCCCGCGAGGGATGTTATCTGTGCTCTCTGGTTACCTCACTAATTTATTCAATTAATGCAATCTTGTTGCACGGCTCGGCTGGCAACTGATACGTTGCATTTGCAAGAGCTGTATTTGTTTAAGCTTTACTTTTGTCTGCAAGGTTTCAAATTTTCAGTTTGTCAGGTTGCAGATACAAGCAACTGTTGAAAGTTTCATATTTTACGCTACCAAATCACGAATGAGACGTGACATGTGTAGGATAGGATAATACTTAAATATCAAGTTTCAAAGTCGTTAATGTTATATAATTATAATATTCAACCTATCCAGTAAATGAAACTCAGTGTAAATTACCTTTTTTAATATAACATTTGGAAACATGACTTTCTAAATTATTTACTTTTATATATTTTTTCAATTCAACAAAACAATGATTAATTTTAAATAATTACTTCATTAGGAGTTTTGGTTTGTTTGTAATTAATCATTGATAATCAGCCATGGATATAAAATTCATAAATATTCCCACAAACCTTGTAAGCTCACACGCTGTAATATTCACACATATAATAATTGTTTATAGTTCCGATTGAGTTTCACACAGTCGATGTATTATCAAATGTGTGCCGAGCTCCAGACCTCAATATCGAACTTTGAAATCTAACACAAGCCCTGGGGTCCATAAACAAGGCGCACTTCCTGAATGACTCAATGGCTTATTATTGAGAGCCGCGTGCTGAAATTACCGGCATTCGTACCCCATGAGATGTAAATTAGCTAACGCACAACGGAAACTGTACATTGAAAACTCACGATTTGGATTTCAACACAAGTTAGAGAAATGTCGTTGGATTTATTTGTATCACAAGCAATGCCCGATACTAGAGCTCGATTGTGCTAGACAAGTTTTGAAATGAATAATGAATATTGTATACGAGTTAATGAAATATTATAAACCAACACTTTATTCATAAGTTATTATCACCTGTGATTAATCTATTGTTGCTTATATAGGTCAAGAACCGGCGCGTGTTTTTTAAGGGTCATGTTGAAAACTAAAACACTACTCCTTAAAGTATTTATTCCTGTCGAGGATAAAACATACTTTGTAGACAAACGCCGCTCAATAGCCTACAAGCATAAAAAGGTGTAGAGCTGTAGAACATTAACTTTTGGTAACTGTAAGCTTTGCGTGTTTGTTTCTTTACTCCTATTTCTATTAACTTAGTTTGTGTTATAATAATCTACTATTACTATTTAAAATAATATACGAATATACCACATGTTGTACCTATTATCTTAATCGAATAAACCAGACATATAAAATTGAGCTAATATGTTACAACTGTAAATCTTTCAATAACATTTTAATTAATCAATCAATTAACATAAAAAATTTACATATTATTGACACTAAATAAATTGCCTTTTTTTCGTGATGGTATTATTACATGGGAAAATTTTGACGATCTGGCAACCAAATAAAGCACACCGTTTATATATTATATTTATAATATATATCAATATAATATTTGTTAATTGCCCACAAAGATTTTAAATAGTAAATTATGACCTCCCTACAAACATTTGTGATAATTTTTGGAGTATGTTTATTCATTTTAGTCAAAACTGCATATTAATTACTTAATAAAACTACCACTTTGTGCTAATAAATATTATCTATTAAAATTTTAATGGTAAAATGCTTTTAAATCAATGAGTTTTCAGTAGGTATATTAAATGTACCATTTCATTTAGAGAATCAAGGATATTTCAGCTCGTAAACACATGGATGCGTAGGCAGATAGATGATCAACATACAACATAAAAGTTAAAACATATCAGATTTTATTGAATTTTTAATATTTACATAAATTGGTTTATCGTCCATAGTAAAAATACGAACCAACTATAAAACTGCGCAATTTTGAATACATTTGGCTAAAGACGTGAAAATAACCATAAATACCAGAATAGTTCAGGAAATGTTATGAGATATTAAATTCTCATCAATGTCCCACATACTTGCACACCTTGATGCAGTTATTGAAGAATTATATAAAGTATGAATTATCATTAAATATAATGAAAATATTATTCGTGACCCAAGTGCAACTCTACTCACTTTGTTGATAATGCAATTCATTGCGTATTCAGTTAAATCCATATTTGGATTTCCATTTTATTATATGGCTATATAAATTATACTCCGCATTTATGCTGCCAAACACAGCATTTAGTTTATTGTCAAAATATATAATTAGATTCATTATTTTGTAATGTCAATAATGACACTTAAATACCGCATGCATTAAATACAGACTCTCACAAAAACCCAGTAAATCTTACACTTCCGTCTAACCAAGCTATTTCTTACAAACTTTTTATATGCTTTTTCTCCTGCAGATTATTTAAGAGTAAACCCGCATAAATCTGTTAATGAAATGACTTCTCTTTCAAATTAACTGAGCTTGAATGTTTCCAACGTTTGATACACAGCGTAGACGAGCGTTAAATCGTTTCGCTACACTTGTATTTTGATCTCATATTTTCACATCAAATGCGGATAAAGTTATCATTATGATAATGAATATATTACCGCTGCAGTGTGAAACACGGAACCACGGTATCCATAGAGACCTAGCTCTGCACTGGGTCAATGGTCACACTGCCGTTAATTTAATTTGATTATTATTTAATGGCAGCTTTCACAACACAATGTGGCCAGTGCCTTGGCTTCCCCGCCCTGAGCATGCTGCAGAGTCGCTGCACCTGCTCGGGCCCGCCCTTCGTAGGCGAGGGAGGCATGGGCGGACCGGCCACCGCGGCTTATGCAAGAGATGCATTTAGATGAGTCGAATAGATAAATGGGAGTGACAGAATACTGATTGTCAAACGGTATTTATAATTAGATTCCACGAGCGGCCATCGACGGTGAAAAGGCGTTGGATAATTTATTGTTATAGAAAACTGTCACGAACCAATGACAACTATAATTGAAAGCAATTTAGTTAAAATACTCGTAATTTATATGTTTCTCAAGATAATCTATCATTGGCTTCACTAAATTGTCGTTATTTATAAGGATTCAATTTTCATTACTGTTGACTGAAATTCAATTTATTGAATCGTGATTGAAATTAAATCGAAAACTTTAAAATAGTTACTAATGAAACATTTGGCTTGGAATAGTTTTTAACTGAAATTTACTTCAAAAATTTTACTAAATGAAGATAACGTTGATTAAAAATTATTTAGCAAAAAATATATTAATAAACTTTCAACTTTACTGGCCTAAAAAGTTAATAAAATAGCAGGTTTGCTGCCAATTTAGGTACAGCTTAAACTCAGGGTTGGTTGTAAAACCTTTCCTCTATATATGTACCTATCTTGGCCTACTCAGGTTAAAAATAGCACATATCTAGAACACTCTTTCTTATATCTTTGTCTACCTGTTCCATTTGAAAAGTACTATCATTATTTCTTTTTTAATTAAATTTTTTGTAACTAAGATTTAAATAAAAGCGTTGCTTTGATAAAATTGAAATTATAGTGAAGTTATTTTTAATAAAACTTGAAATATTTCAAAATTAAAAAGAAAAATATATTTTGTTAATAAAGGTTATGAAAATATGGTTTTTATTATTTTCAAAGTGATACTTTATTGCTTTTCAGCTGGAGGTATATTATTATTTTATTGGAGAGCACCACTTTTTTCAATGAGACAGATTTTACTCATTAATAACGTCTTTAAATCAAAGAAATTCAAATCGGAAAACAAAGATAGTAAAGCCAAAAGAAGCTTAAAAGTTTTAATTCAAACCTATTTATAAACTTAAATTCGGTTTAATTAAGTACACAACGTAGCTAGCTTTCAATTAAAATAGTTTGCAAACAATTTATCATAACTTTCTACAACGCTTATAACTTCAATTATAGCGAGGATTATCATTCGAAAGCACAACGAAAAATTCACGTCAAAATTATAACAATTTTCTAACATTGTTATGGCTGAAATATTGGACAAGTCGAGTTGATGGGCCCGCTCCTGAGCCGCGGAGGGCTCGTGCGGCTAACGCGATCGGCCGTCCCGGGGGTCCGGGGTCTGGGGGTCTCGGGGTCTGGGGGTCTGGGGGTCTCGGGGTCCGGGGTCCGGGGGGGCCGGGGGGCGCCCCTGCCAGCGCAGCCCTGCTCGGTAATTATTCATACGCCGCGCCCGCAGTAATGGCGGTTATTGTTTTAATCGCGACACACGACAATAAGGCCGCAGCAAATTACACAGGGCCGCCCGGACGCAGGGCGAATCGCCGAAATCATCTTTTTTATTTGAAACAACGTCAAAAATTAAAAGCTCCCAGAGAAATTACGGGCTGACTGACTTAATAAATACTCAGTGTGGGTGTATTAAAAATTAAACAAAGTTTGCTCCGATGAACGCTCTTTGTGTGACAACTCTCAAAATAAGTTTTTTTTATTATTAATGAAAAAAGCACACTTTAAAAGCAATGTTAAAAATACCTAACATACAAAGTGATATAAATATATTTTTATCTTAGATTATAATACGCAACACCAATCAAAATAAATATTGGCTTATTGGTCGTATCGGTAATTAGAATAAAATTTAAATAATCACTAATCAAATATCTATAATGCTTTCAATTTAGCGTTTCTCGTATCTGATTCATTATACAAGTGTCAATAGCAATTTATAGTAATCAATTGTACAAACAACTTTCGCGTTGCTTGTGACTCGTGATTGTAGGCAGGTATGATTAATCTGGACGTGAAGCCTACCTGGAAGTTTGTTAACCTTTCAGCTCAACTTCAGCCATCGTTACTGAAATGGCGCCTCGGCCGTCGGTCAGATGGTTTCAGGCGGGCAGCACAAAAAGAGCTTCATTAAACTTTGATGTGCGTGAACTTATACCGAGACGAAGTCCAGAGTAAAACTTGTTAAGCCAGCCTTATTCGGAACTTTCAAATTCATTTTAATTTGCGGTATTTTAATACAAGAATACCGTAATGAATATACCAATAAATAATGATAGGGTTTAAATGAACGTTGAAAACAACCTTTTTCCGAGAACAATAATCTAGATTGTAAATAAAAACAAATTGTGTTACGTCATTTTTAAATTATTTTAAAATTACTTTTTATTCACTTTTAGCTTGTTTATTTTAATAACAACATTTATTTAGGATATGAATTTACATATAACATTTAAAAAAATGTATTCTTGGATAAACATAAATTAAACACTAAATTTATATAACATATATAAATTAAAAAGGTAAAACGTTTAATATTTATACTGGAAGCAGTAACAGTTACTTTCATTTTTCAAAAAAATTATTTATTTGTGTATGTTTTATTGAGAATTAGAATTTTCAAGCATAATATATTTTCAAATAGAATAGTATACGCATGTACTTTGAAAAAAGTACTCCACTTTGCTTGCGGCCATCGACTCATACTAAGTGGGTGCTGTGGACTCCTAATTCGGTTGATCCTAGTCTGGATTCTAGCATAATGGATCGATAAAAAAAATGTGCTTTGTTTATGTAATTAAATTGAATTCTTTAAACTAACCAAACTATAAAATAAAAATTGAATTGTCGAGATATCATGGACTTTTTTTAATATTCACAAATTACCAATAGCATAAAGTGCCATGCATTAAATATTCATTTTGACTGCGCATAAATAACCATATATTGATTAACATTTTAATCTTTTCATTCAGGAAATCAATTCAATGTGGCATTTTTAAAAGCGTTATTTTAAGTATAAAAATAGTATATTTTTCATCGTGACAGTCGAGGACACATCAATATGTAGATTGGCAATAAATTGACATAATTTCCAACAAAATCACCAAAATTATACCATGTTTTGATTGTAAAAATGCGTTTTTAACACAAAATGGTGGCTCTCGCTTGAATTTTTGACACAAATCATTAAAAAATCGTTTAAATTCAACATCGCTCTTATAGTTTATCTAGGAAGTAAAATAACAAATGTTTTATCCATAACATTAAATAAAAGTGGTGCAAAAAAACGTTGGCGCAATTTCAGAATATTTCGGAACAGATAATTCCAAAATGATTATTTTAGAGTAGAATCTGTACTTCCACCGAAAGCAATCCTTTTATTGTGGCGCTATGGACGGAGCGCACCTCCGAGCGACGTGCCCATACCATAAAAAAACCATATCATTTTACTGAGGCATTTACGGCATGGAACCAGCCAGCCGTTTACACATGTGAGCTGATATTATAATTTGAATAAAAAATAAATTTTACATTTGAAATATAATAATAATGCAGAGTAAGTATGATATTCATAATATTATCATTCCGTGTAGCTGTCCGCTGAATTTCCATTTATATTTTTAAATTAAATAGATTAAAAAAAATTATGCTACGTAGGCATGCGATAGTTAAACAAGTAACTGATTTAATTATACCCCTTTTTCTTTGTTCAACATTTCACACACACACACATTCTCACATTCTATATATATATATATATATATATATATATATATATATAAATAAACATATATATATGTGTGTGTGAGTATTTTCGGTTGTTTTTGATATACAGGTCAAGTACAAATAATCTCTAAGTATATAATAATCAAACGAAAGTGAAAATTGCTCAATATAACTAAATTTAACAACTAATAGAATCTTGATCTCGTAGTTCGCGTAGGCATGCCCGTGTATTACAATGTACAGATAGCACATTATGTATCTATTAATGTAATAACTGTGTTAAAAATTGTAATGACTCTTCCAGGTGCAACTGAAATTGCCGGTTTTAGTTAGTAAAAAAAACAACCTTTCAAACATAGCTGTTTAGCTATATAAGTTCACTTATCTTTAGTTTCTTTATTTTTGTAACTCTCGAAATAGTTATATAAGTGCTATGTTAATGATAGTTTTTATAATACTTTAAATCTAAAATATAGTGTTCAAAGCGTACATGAATATACTTATAATTTCAAATCAACCTTACCTTCTCTTTGTTATAAATAAATTACATTTATCCATACGTGTATTACATTATTAAGAACACCTAGCTTTTTTTTATGAAATATATATAGTATGACTAAATAGTTTTATACGTAACATTAATAATCTTAAATATTAATTTAAAATATCAATTATATGCTTTTAACAAATGATTAGATAATCACATATCAATCTCATTATGCAAGTGGTAAATGTAATGAATGTAATGAATTCATCTCAAGCAAAAAACCCGAACAACTCAACCCCAATTAGGCTGTTAATCAAATGACTGGAAGCACTTTTTGCACATGCGAAACCAATACGATAAGAGCACTACATAAAAATCCTAAACTTTTCTCTCTCAATAACGCTAAGCGGCCATTTTGACCAAAGAAAAAAAAAAAAAAAACAAAATGGCGTGTCGTCGGGCGCACTGAAATGCAGCGCTCACTTTTCTTTTTGTTCGCCGCTCACGTGAGAATAGTTCGCGTTAGTGTCTCCGGCAAAGCATTTGATAATGGATTACCTCGCGACACGCAGAAGCCGGGCTTGCGCTTTCCGCGCTTTGCGCCCACCGACCTGTGAAGAAAGAATCCCGACAAAAAAAACCTGCGATGAAGAACGCCGCGCCGGGCCGTATCCGAGGCGGCCATTCTCGCCGCCTTTGTGAAATCGATAGCGTTTATAGGTGAAGGCGGCTCGGGTTTACTTCGTTATTTATTTTTAATCGTAACACTTAATAAGGTCATATTTTCAACGCCCTCTCTCAGCTTACTCGAGTAAATCATTGATAAAATCTGCGTAAATAGTACTGCATGCTTACCTGCAAGACTGTAACTTTAAATTTAACATTAATTTCAAAACGCATGTCATATGTAGCACCTACGGCTTGACGCTTTTATATACATATTTATAACAGCTTTACATAAAAAAAACCTTTTATAACAAATTGATTGATTCATACAAATACATTTTTTATATGTTAAATTTTACTTGTTTTAGTTACGATAATCGAAGTAAAAAACAATAATAATACAATTGCAAATTGGAGTCTTTCATATTGTAAAAATGTTTTCTCAGCTAATTTTAAAAGTTGTTAGGAATATTGCTCATTGAGACGAAGAACAAGCAAAGCTCTCGCTGGTTGACGGCGTGAGATGAAGTGGAGATGAAGCTGACGGGAGCGTGCTTCACCCAATCCACAAGAACAACCCTTTATATGAGCGGTAATTGTATTTAGCATGACACCAGATATACTTTGGAACTTCACAAATAAAATCCCTAATTGTGGAATCATTTCCTCTCTGTATTTAAAATATATAAATATATTTTGTTGCGTTTAAATTACGTAAGATTTTATTCAAATGACGCCACAAATATGTTCACGTCATAGAACCGCGATTATCGTAGCTTTTATCTACACATTTTTTTGTGCATAATTTAAGAATAATTTCATCGTGTAGTTGGTGCTGTTATCTTGTAATGTCAATATTCCTTTTGACCTTCTTGCTGCATTACCAGCAATAATAAATGATAAAGTAGGTAATGACTAACAAATCATGCAGCGAAATACCTGGAGGCTGACTCTTGACTCACTTGTGTTAACTTATTATAAATATCTTAATATTACGTTGCAACCATGAATAAAAAACAGAATATTTTTTACTAGCATTTATAGTAATAACACAACGGTACTTGTCAGTTTTAACATTCTATAAAGGATTCCTGTGGAGACTTTTATTCGTTTTTATCATCTAAAAATGGTGTTGCCTAACCATATTTAGACACTGATGGACTATTAACCCATCGAAAATCATATTAAACGAAGAAGTTATTTGGGACGCCCGTTAATCCATTTATTAAATTTTAAAAGATATATGAAATATTTTTAAAACAAACCAAATAAAAATTTGTAGAAAAACCGTTTATTTGGAAGTTTAAAAGCATTGATTTTTACTTATCTGATCTCACCTTTGAATCAACTTATAGAAATTGTTATAATAAGTTTAATAAATTTATGATAAATTTTCATTTATTCCAACTGGAGAGAAACCTAAATTGAAGAATGTAAATGGAACTAGAAATACGTATAGTATGTTTAAATTTTTTTTAGAGCATATCTGAATAAGGAATCATCTCTAAAGAAAGCGTCCTCTGTGGTGTTTGGCAGAGATGGACAAGGATAGAAGAGCTGTTTGTTTATCATATGCACAATTTTCACTCAGTCAATTCCTGCAGACCAAGTTAGATTAGATAGATAGATAAGATAAATATGAGAACGCAGTTCAACATTACAACAACCACCGTCAATACTCTCTATTCTGTATTTGTCTTATCAGAACCTTGGGATAGCCACGATCTCCTGGTCCAACTTGTAAAACTATATTTTTTCCTGGAATCTAATAAAAATAACCCTGTTTTATTTTATATGTTTTGCAATTTTTTTAACACAGGAAAGATTATTACTAAATTAACTTTATATTCATAAAAAACACTTGAAAGAATATTCCTTGTTTTTCTTTTGGATCGCCACTAGTTTTTTTAAGAAATTAAAATATATATATTCTTTTTGGTTATTTTTTAAAAACTCTTTTGTAATCCATTTTATTGACTTGTGTTATCTGCATAAATTATCTAATATTTTCTTTTATCTCTAGAATATTAATACACCTAGCAAGTATAGCATAATTTTTAACATGTATTCCAAAAAACGTATTTATTTCCGGCAGCTTGTTAACAATGATGTAAGTATTTTATTTTATGGTATAATTATCGAATGTATTAAATAATATACCGTATCTCACATAAGATAAGATCTGAATTTTGTATGCAAAACCATTTGCAACCTTGTTGTATTTATATTATTTTATTTGCAACATCTATTATAGAATGCATATTGTATTAAAGATTTACTATTCAAATTATACTCTTTAGCACCGTTCATTTAAAATTTAAACAAAAAACGGCTTTGTGTTTAATTTTAACTAATAATGCATACGTTAACAACGATTATTGCAGGTGTGTATTAAAAAAAAAATAGAAATCTGTGATGTCGAATATTTCTTATAAAACAACACTCACACAAGTAATATATTAATGATGAGCGACAATACCATCATAAGAACAAACGAAATTACGACCATACACAATCGCAAACCCAGTACCTTTGGCTTACCTTTCACTGCTCCACTCGGCTGACCCTGAAACGCGGCGCAACAAAGATGAAGGTCAACGCAGAGGTCAGCCGGGAGTATCGATCTCGTTACGGAGCCGGGCGGGCAGAAACCGTGGAAGATATCGACAAAGGATTTCAGTAACTAGCTGTCAACTGGCCCGTGTTGGAGATATCGAGAGTGTTCGTGCAGACCGAGGATAGGCACGCGAGAACAGAGCCCGCTAGATCTAATCCATTCACTGGTTCGGGGCTCATTATTTCGAACAAGCGTGTATTTGTCTTCTATCCCGAGTCCGATATAAATAACTGCCTTCGATACTTATCGACTAACATGTTAATTTAAATAAAAATGCACCTCGTTTAATGTAGAATTGTTATGTGATTTTTATTCAAATGAAAATTGCCATAAAATGTTAAGGAAAACGTTAAAATGTCCGCCTATATGTAATCTAAGCATCTTATTCGTTAGAGCATATTATTTAAATATCAATCTGTCAAGTATATTACACATAAGATCTTATAAAACTTCTTGTGCAACTGTTCTACTACTACCATTGATATCGTAAAATAATAGAATCTTAAGTAGTGCTTCTAATGTTTTCATTTATTTTTAGAATAAAATTGGCTCTCTTTCGGTGAAGTGAAGCTGTGTGGTTAATAGTCAATATATTTAATTAATTCCGCCTCAATATGCTTGCTGACTGACTACAAAGTTTTGGGAAAACTTGAAATAAAAAAAATCATAAATCTTTTTAAAATAACATTTTTTGCAGGGTCAAATAAAAGGGAAACCTCCAGAAAAAATTCTCTCAGTCCCAGATTGTCTATAACTTCTTTGTAAACAACGAAGCAAATGCAAACATACGTAGCTGCACATCTGATATTGCATTTGCTTGCCTAACTACCTCTTTTCCCGGCTTCCTCATCCACAGAGCAGTACGATTAAAGATTTCTCAGTCAGATTATGTGTTTGAAAATCTACCGCTCTTGTAATGGGTATTAGTTATTTTACCATTTTTATTGTTGATGATTGTGTTTCATATTTTGCAGTATTTCTTGAAGTCTAGTTCTGTAATCGTTACGGTTGACAAACATTTTTACAGATGGATGAAGATTGGTTAATATCTATAAAATTAAATCGATATGAATTTGTAATTCCGAGATATCTCTTCCTAAGGTGTTTAGATTAAAATATTGATACTATTAGGTGCTTGAGAAAGACTTTGTATAATTTTTAGGCAGAGTACAAGACGTTGAGATTTTTTTTTCCTCCACAGATTTCAAAATTTCAGACATAAAAAGGTATATGTTATCAGATAAAGCCCAAAAAATACATCTTATTTAAACAATTTCATAAAATATAAATGAAAATAAAAATGATTTTTTAATCACTACTGAACTTTGAATATACTTTTCGAAATTTCACGATTATATCGATTTTTTATTTCCATAAGACGATTAAAGTAAAGGGCGCCATGTTTCAAAAGCACTATAATTTACAATCAGTAGTTTCCTAACGCGACAATCTACCAAGTGTTTAATCGTATTACCAGGCTTTATTCCTACTCAACATTAACCATTTACGCAGGTAATATTGCTAAATTAACTTGTTTTAAGATCAAAACATTCACAACAAAGATAATTTACCACTCCTTAAATACTGATTAAGATTATACAAAACTAAATAACGTGTTTTGTGCGACAAGTGAATTTGAAAATATGCATTTCATTCACTATTTATTGTCAAATTCTGTTTTTAGTAAATCTTCAGTTGATTGATATGTCGATTAGTATTGGTATCATAAAAATATAGGTATTTTACTATCGCATAGGTTAATCTGGACGGTAATAAAATGCCTTTTTTAATTAATGGCCACAGGACTTGTACGCGAAGCTGTCTGATTGATGACATCCGGATGATAGTGGACTAGTGTGGTCGGCGGTGCTGTTCCCGCTGAGTAGAGGACTTAAATAAATAGGGAGGCTTTTCAAGATAACGTAAAAAAAATATTATAAGAGTCCAGATTCAATAAACATGGCAAACATATTTTTATAATAGTTTAGTTATCATTAACGCTTATGGCACAATCTTTGAAAGTTCTCGAGCCTTTCTTCAATATCAATCTACGGACATCGATAAACCTCAGCGACCGCGGTGGTCCATTACGCTCGTGTTAAAAAATATCCATTACAAAAAAACGAAAAGCGCCGCTCCATTACGACTAAGTTCTTCTGCCGAGGGAGCTCCGCCGCGGAATCAATTCCAATTATCCGTCTGATTTGTTGGCAGCCGAGATCTCGCCCGACGCACCTGGCCGCGGTGCTGCAGCCGCAAACCTGTTCCCGGCGTATGACAAAGATGCTTATCGTTTACTACTATAGACTATTCGGAAAGCAGAGAAACCCATGACTTCACTGTGAGATTAATAAAATAAAATACACTTTCTGCCATCTCATGTTAATTTAATTCTTCCGTTTACTCGTAGAGAAATTAAAGATTAATTATAAATAATTGTATTTTAAAATATGCCATAAACACTCCGCAAACATCACTCTCTGCGTACCCGCGTTTATTTTGTATTATATTGCGGTAAATATTTTATTGAGTGATTAATTACTTCGACAAATATTTTTTTTTAAAGTTAGCAAGATAGTTCGGCTTTAATTTTGTTTTAAATACTCGTAACTTAATCTATCTTACGAAAATTATACTAATTAAAATGCGTAATATGAATAATTATTTATCCATTAATGTGGATTTTTATTTTAATTTTCTTATTAACTGCTAACCTTTCTCGTGAATTCTTTACTATCCTAAAGCTAAAGATTTAGCGGTCTAATATATTTAATGTTAAAGGGATCGTAATAATAATTTATCTGCTTTGAAATTAATAAACGGAATCACACGAATTTTGTTATCTGCTCACTTTTGATATTATAAATGCTAATTTATGCTTAGCCTTAATTCCAAACAGCTGTGTATGCACCCGGTCTTCTCTTCGAATAATCTAATATCACAATTGACAAACACTCAACTATCCGAGATATTCTCGAACATTCCATGAAACTTGTGAGCGAGCCTTTGCGGTAAATTTAACATTATTTATTACCTCATTGATTGGCTGGAAAAAACTGGCCATTAAAATGGATAAGTTTTAATGATGTATTGTGGGTGTCTGAAGTAGGTTTTATAATTACTTATGAATATTCCGGGTAGTTAAGTTTGATATTGATTGATCTACAATCAGCGGTGGAAACACCTCCGTGAGTGTGTATCATTACTCATAACATCTCATAACATTAGGTTGTTAATTCAAGTATTACCAAATAATTAACTTGTTCGAAATTAAAATATATTGTTTCTCGTGTTATTATATATTATTTATGAGATGAGAATTAAGATCTCACTCTTAAAGTAAACGTAAGATTGGAAATTTGTAATCGGCTTTGTAACGAGGCTATTTCGTTTCACATACAAATAATTCAAAGGTTTTACCTGCCTCTCACAGACATTGTATTAATTATAACATGTTAATATTTAATACCTTTAAACATAAATAATGATCGTCTCGCTATAATTTTTTGTCTATTATAATTAAAACTTTTGTGAATTCGCACTATCCACAAAACATGGTTCTTGAATAATTGTCCAAACCGTCTTCGGTTATTTTTTTAGTTTGTAGTTCCATGATAATTTTCTTTACTTTCAACAATTTTTTTATACATTAAAAAATTACATTGAACCAATACAAAATGGATATTTTTTTATGGTTACCTTTATCTCGATAAATCGTCCTCATACTTTGTTGCCTTGTTCAAAAATAAAACCTTAATAATTTAACACCAAATGTTGTATTTGATACTATGCCTCTTTAAAACAGATGTATAAGCAGTAGAGCAAACATTTTTCATCTTTAAAAATTAATTTTATGATAAGAAAAGAATAATGATAGTTTATACCTACTACTATTTTACCTGATACATTATGACGGCACTCTTGAATATGTAACTCGTTCTCCTCGGATCCTAAATTAAAAATTGCGTATCGTTTTTTATGATCATGAAATCTTACACAAGTAAAATAGTTTAATGCATTTAATAATGTCCAAATAGCTTGCAGCGCTGAGCAATTAATATTAATGAAGACCATTAGTGTCTTCTCTGAGATTTAAAAAAAACTCGCTGAATAAAACGCTATGAATTATGGAAATTTAAATTGAAAAGAAACACTAATAAATACCGACAAGTTACCATCAAAACGAGATGATTTATTTAGTCTTCCAATTCAATTAACTAGAATGTAGGAATATTCCCCGCGTCCGACATTCCGACTGCCACGAACCTTTGAGAGTACCATTTGATATATTATGAAAAATATGCTGCTTAATTCCATAGCAAGTGTACTGAACATTCCGGTACTCATACGACACGAACAAATAGCATTTTCTCTACAAGGTACGCTGGAACACAGCGACGTCGCAGCGTCAAAATTAAAGTATATACGGTCAAACAAAAATCATTATACCATCTTAATTTATATGGTATATAAATATTAAAAAAAAAACAGTTAAGTCACTGGCCTCTAAACCTACCGGAAGTATCCATTTCAGTATGCCTCCGTTTCAGGCGCGACAAAAAAATTACTTACTTCGATAAATAAATCTTCAAATCATAAAAAATAATGGGGTGATACCTAGACTCACTTTTTAGAATGATGTCATAAGGCAAGCCCTGTTTAAACTTACTTCGCAATTTTAACACAATATATTTTCCGATATAATAAAACACAATGGATTTATTTTACCCCCAGGCATTTCGTGTGTAAAACAAAGTATTAATAATGACATAATAAACAGGAAATAAAACGCGTCACAGTATCATGTGTGGTGATCATTTAGTGAAATATGAGACTTGAGGCATTCAGGTAATTAACAAATTTATTGATAAAACCTGAGATCACATTGTGTGTTTAACAATCGAATGTACTTTTTTTACAGGCGTTAGGTTTTTTGAAGGTGAGAAAAACCGTTAAAAGCTTTATCTTGTGTCTTAGTAAATAACTATTTAATGATATACATTTTGGGTATTGAGGAAGTATAACTAAGTGGGTTAAATTGAACGACGTTGTCAGTGCGACGAACACACCAATGGTAACTTGGCGCAAAGTTGTAAAAGATTCTGAGATCTTAAAGATTTCCAAACTCATAGTTTTTTTGATAATTCCGTATTTATTTATTTTAAAAGAAAATTTTACCTACGTGTCGTTAGCATTGTTTCTAATAAGACGCAAAAGGTTATACTTGTATAATTTAATACCACAATTTAAAACCTATATTTCTCTGTGAAAAATAAACTATTGGTTATAAAGCTTTTAAAATGTTTGGTTTTTACGTATAAATTTAAAATATAAATATATAGATGAATTGTATAATTAACAGTAATACGTTAAAAGAAAATCTTTTTTAAAAAAACCAAACATGTCACCAGTCTTTTTTTACTATGTAATAATTTTTTTTATACATTTGTAATATTTATTCAAACAGTGTGCAGTATTGCAGGCCATAAAGCAACCGCTGGCTTATTGAAAATATTAAAATTCCCAAATGATAATATATTCTGTAAAAAAAATAAAGCTACGGATACCACTGGCGGCTGAAGTCCGCACCGGTCGGACGACGGGTTTTCTCCGATTCGGATTATTCAACAGCTGATATAACGAGGAGTCGCCGCGGGAGAAGGGGCTCATGAATGAACACACGTGTGGGCAAGGAGAGTCCGCCGCTCCATTAACACGGCCGGGTTAGCCAAAATCGGCGACTGTGTCGAATGACGTCACCACTTGTTATCTTGTGTTATGATAATGATGTAATGATTCTTCTCAGTTGGGCTCGTAACGATGAAGAACGAATTAAAAAGAATCGCTTAATTTTTTTTCCATTGAGTAAATACTATGAGAATCCCTGCTAAGTAACTTGTTTTTTTTATATATATTAAAGAGATAAATACGACTGTAGTCAGATATTTTAATCAAAATCTACAAAAAATCCATTTATTATAATGAAGCTTTAAAAAAAATGTAATTTACATTTCAATCTCTTCAATTCGGATCTTAAACCTACATTTTATATATTTTTTTGGTTTGTTGAGGATTGAGTTGTTATTTTCTCATACATAACACTTATAAAACATAGTATATCATACCTTTTGTAATCTAGTAGCACGCTTACTTGTCGACTTTTAGGTCCCGAGCTCAAAACCAGAATAATATAATTTTTTTTCATATTATTAGTCGTTTAGGGTTAAAAACTGTTTCAAAGTTCAAATGAAAAGAAAGTGTTTTTGATTAAAAAAAAAACCTTTGCTTGTGGAATTGTATTGTATATATTGAAAACTTATAAAGCTTAACACACCTGCAATGGACTGTGAATGCTTCCTACTGCGCATTTGCCTGCCTCTTCACATACAAGTTATTTTTCATGAGTGAGGTTGTATTCTCTTTGTTTTCAGATTATCTAAGCTCTCTGGTAGAACAAAAATATAAACATCAATAAAAAAGATAATGAATGTGTGTCTTTTACTTAAAAAAATAATACTAATTTAAAAAAAATATCAAACCGTAGTCACACTCGACTTAATATAAAACATAATTCATTTATTAAAAAAAAAAAACATATTTACTACTGTGTTACCACAAATAAACAATTCTGCAAGATTAATAGACAAAGCGTACATTTTCTCGGCACGGAAAAGCTCGTCTGGGCCCTGGCAGCACCAGCCGGCCGCGGCACGTAGTCCGGAGACCAGCTGTCTCGAGGACATGAACGCCATATTTTTTTATGTGTACGAAACTGGATTCAGCCAATCTAAACTTCTGAGTTTGTTGTTTATTGCTGTACGTAAGAGCCGTGCGTTGTGGCATTTGTGGTTTTATTTCGAATTGCCCGACCCACCGCTTATACGAATGCCGTATGCTAATGTTCCGAATCTAATAGAGGAAGCTCTCTCTGATTGTTTTGGTGGCCGAAATCTATCATGTTTTTTCTTCCGATTCAGAGCAATTAAAATGTCGAGCGTTCATTACTCTCTGACTTACTCGTAAATAAAATAAATTTGAATATTTTCAATCAATGTATATTTGAGTAATAAATTTTAGTCGAACTGTGCATTCACACACATATTTAGGTTAATACAGCTAATAAATCGGGCATAGTTTTTTTCATTGCAAATTTTTATAGAGTAATACTATATCAAGAAAGTAAACAAATCCATTTTCTTAATAATTTTTTTCTTTCAGCGGAAGACAAAATAAAAATATAAATAAAATATTGTAAGAGGTCGTATATGTCAATCGTTATTGCTATTGCAGAAAAGACTGACTACGATGAAAATAAGCTTCTATCTGTTTGGTTGTGTTATTATTGTGTAATAAATATACTGAAACTCATCACATCTTTGGGGTTGCAGTTTAAAATATACTGTGTACCCCTTCCTGACCGTTTTAGCTTTAGCAGATATTGTGAGATTTTTTTTCAATTTGTTTAAATTTTGGTTTACTAGCTCCTCTTTGAACTCAGTGTACTTTTTACTTTATTTGGATTATATCTAAAAGTTTGAATTATATCTCAGTATAGTTAACTCGACTAACATTTCTAAAATATTCATGACGTAATCGTAATGTATGAACAAACATGACATGATACAAATGCTACGTTTTTGTAAACGTGTCTCTACAAAAAAAACTGTAACTTACACAAAGCATTATTTACAATTAGATATATTACAAAGTCTAGACTTATCCAATGATGAACAATAGTAACAACGCACGAAATCATACTTAACATGTCAAATTTAGGTTTGTTATAAACTTGATAGCTTTATAATTTATCATTGATCAGAATAAAAAATAAACGTATAGTTTTTTTTTTAGTCTGTTATTTTTACTGTATGAAGAAATATTGGTAAATACGATAATATTTTATAATGGACATTATAAAAATAAAAAATCTAAATATATTAAGCATTAACATTAAAAATCTCATAAACCAGCTTAGCCAGTCTTACTGATCGGTTGTACTTATCCGCGTATGCTCCTTTCTTCCAAAGACCCTTTTTCCTTCGGCTATATTTATTGTTTCAAAAAATATCACTAAAAGAGTAGGCATATGCTTTTTTACCATCATCAGGAGTTATTTTTTCTATGCGCATTGTGTGCAAGACTCTCTGATTTCCGAAGCGGTCAACTCGTGGTATTTTGAGGATTCTCCTGTAAAGCCACATTCCAAACGCCCCAATTCTTTTGCGCTGTAGGTATAAATACTTGGCAAAGCATGTATCTGGCCGTTAGATATTAGTAAGACGATATGAGCATTAAATTTTATACCTATTAGCATTAAATCCGGTACTTCCCGGTGCATGCGAGCAGGTGCGCGCCCGGCCCCGCCGAGTCTGCCCGCGACGCCAGACGTCAGACGTCAGACGTCCGACCACCGACCGCCGACCGCGAGCCGCACAACTTTTTGCCCGACCGCTTCCAACTACATGATTCTCTTACACTTCCTCGTCGTCCATAATAAACTACATCGAAATATTTTAAGCGTGTATTTGCAACGCTATATCACATATAAAGATATTTAGGTGGCGTTTGACATTGAAATTAATACTATACATGCGATAAAATTTTCATGTTACTATATACTTTAAATTATATTTTGAGCACAAATATAGCAATAATTATTTTACCTTGTCTGAATTATGAGGATACATTTATTTATTTACTAAAATACAACAATATTTCTTTCACTTTTTCTGAAATTTCAGATGTGTCATTGAAAATTAAATTTATGCTTTGGATAAATTTTCAAATCATCTGGGATATTAACGTGTTAGCAAAAATGTGTTTTTAACTTTTTGCTTCGTCCGAAGTAGTTATTCAATCAAATACTATCATTCTGGAATTCTCTGTACAGTTTTATTGTCCTACCCACTTCGAATATGAATGTTTCGGCAACTTTTACGAACATTCTAACTAACAGTAATAAGATGTAGAAGATTTACCAAAAACTATACACAAGGCTGAGGCTTTCGATGTGTGGGTGTATAAATATTCTGTAGTGAATAAATTGATTTATGTATAAATATTTCACAAATAAATAATAACCATTAAGAAAAAATCTGATGGTAATCTATTTTATGTTTCGGAAGAATTCTAAAAGTGGAGAAGATAGTGAAGCTCAAAAATACCTTCATAAGAAAACATACGGAAATGGATGTATCAGGCGGATTTTCTGGTTTGCATTATTTTATATTACATTACGCGATTACGGTTATTGAAGAAATCTTATTATCTCGAGTGCAGCTTGATAAGAAGAGCAATTACGATTGAGATGTTATAAATACAATCCAAAAGTAAATTTGCAAGTAAAAAAAGAGAATATTTCAATTAAGACTTCGGGAAACGTTTGATAAGAGTGATAATAAAAAGTATACCCTAATACTATAATCAGTATTCTTTACTAAAGACTATACTTATAAATACGCACTATAAACAGCAACGATAAACACCCAATACGCAAAACTAATGCCAAAGGCTAATCGACCGTGGACCTGAAAAATCTCATAAAATGACTTTTTTATGCATATACCAATAAAGTTAACCATTAAATTCTCCGGGAATGAAATTTGAGTTTTTTGCGTTGACGTCAATTTATGACGCCGTTTTACTGATTTTAATATGCGTGAAATTACTCAAATTAAAAGAATTTATTACGCTAAATATAACAACATCGTAAACGTTGGTTTATTTGTTTTAACTTCTCACGTTTACTTTTTGCTACTTGTGAGTTAATTTATATAATGTATAATTCTAGGTCTAAAACATTCTAAACAGGAAGAGCAAGACATAAAAATTATGGCAATTTGAGACTGTATTAATTTTAATAATGATTTGAATTACATGCCCAATAATTTAGGAGTCAAATCCGTCTAGACAAGGTTAGGAAATTACAACAATAACCGCGTTTATACGCAATATTACATTATATGGTAATTTAATTGTCCTTTTCCTTATATCTGTTTGTTTTAATAATAAAATATTTTTACTCTAGGTTTACATAAAATTATGTTTTTATAAACTACTATTATCATAATAACCACTCAAATCCCACTACATATTTAATTCAGCTATCAAAATCACGTTGAACCTGTTATAGGCAGTGTGTTTTTCACCTTCAACAGCCTTACCCGCTAGGTACTATTTTCAACATCTCACTAGATCCGTTTTTGGAGTCCAGAAGCGATAGATTTAGCGGGTCGCTTCAGTATTATAATTTATCACCCACTCTCCACCTTGAGGATTCGCGACAAGTGCCTTCAGCTAAAACCTTCTCGGCTCCTTGCAACCAGACCTCTCCATTTCGGGAGGCATATGATGAGACCACAATGTGTTATAAGAGTAGAGACAATGCTTAAAGCGAGACGTATTTTTTTTAATTCACCATACATTTCTTCATTAATAAATGATGATAAATTAAAGTTTTTGTAAAATGGTAGATTACTTTATATATTTATTTTGTAGCATAAACCAATTAATATCTAACAATAAGTCAATGTGTATTTATGAAGTCATTTCATGCATGCTTTTTATTTTATTTATTTTTTTCCCATGTTAGATTCAATTTATCGTAATTTAATTCATAAAAATTATAATAATTTATGATCATCATTATTATGACAGGGATAGGGTTCGTTATGAAGGTACGAAGCTTCCATGATAATATGCTTCAATTCACTTTATTATAAATTCTAAAATATACGCTGGCATTAATTTCCCTCAGTGGAGTATTTGAGGTCTCATTGATATTTATTCATGAGGTCGGTGCATGCGCCCGCACGCCCTCCCTCCCCGCATCTCCCCTCGCCAACCTGTCTTCTTGACCTTTCAACATCATCTCATCTTCATCTCAAGAAATACACCACGTTTTATAAGATAATTCTGAAGGGTATTAAACGACATATGTATGGTTCTATATATGTACGAGTCAGAGGTTATACAATAAATTGTATCGTCGACGTTCAGTGTACCGTTATTATAAGTCAACAGTGCAGAATCGCGGTTGACAATGACTGTTTCCAAAAGTTTTGCTTAGTGATTAAATTTACACACACTATATACATCACCTATATTTATTTGCCTAATGCATTGAAATAAAAATACTCTGTGAATAAAATTGAGCGAGGAGGGAAAGTTCACACATGATTCAATATCGAGAAAATTTTAGAGTTGATATATTTTATTGAGAAAACAGACAAAATGAAGTCAAACGTTGTTTTATGATTGCAATGGGGAATCCTCGGGAGGCAAAGTGGACGGCACGCTCGGCTCGCGGAATATTCCTAGGAGCTGATTGATAGACGGAAGCGACTTCCAGTCAATTGGCAGGAATCTTGGAGAGTAATGCACCAAGAATCCGCCTCTGCAGAAGTGGCATCCAAGAAATATACTGACCAACCGCTATATCACTTCAAATGAAATTTTATTATACATTTCATTAAATTAATATAAATCATAACGAACTTCTAGTGTCACGTAGCATACTCACATTAAATTTACAAATGTTAAATAATACATCTATAAATACCCCATACTAAAAATCTGCTTCTAAAAAAAATATATGTTCCCTATATACATTTTTACTCATTAGAAATGTGTAGTCTTTGTCATATATTCAATAAAACTTTTTTTTTTTGAAAATGCAACAAAAAGTATTCTCGTACTTGAAATACACTCACACACTATCGGAAATGGCCTTATGAATCACTTATTCCTAATGCCCGCCATGACCCTATAGGTTAACAGGATAAAATGCTAGTAGGGCACTCCTTTGAAGTCATAATAAATTTCAGAAAGGAAAATTAATATCTGCATTACTGACATCGCTGAATCTAGCTTGAAGATTACATTTACACTGAGAAATTCTTGAGCGTTGTGTTGAATTTAGGATACGGCAATGATTAATTATTTAGATTAATAGTTAACGGCAAGCTTCCCATACGTGCTTGATGAATGGCTTTTTGTTACAATAAGTAAATCCTGCAATATTAATATGTTGCATAACTATTGCACCTCGACGAAGATTAACATTATTTTTTTACGCATTAGTTTATTTTGTGACAAGACAACCTACGTTCTTTATACTAGTTTAACTTCTATTAAAACTGATCATAAATAACAGGATGGTTACTAGCTCAAATAAAATTAAATTTTAAAAGTAAAATAACGTAATAACAGTGCCAGGAAAGCATATTTCATACCTCATTAATTACAAAGGTATTTAAAAACTTAAGTAGGCTGTTTTGCATTTTTATGGCATGCGCTGTTAATTTTTTACATCTGCGATCTTGCAGTAAAGATACTATGAATGGATTAAAAATGGAGACGGCAAATTATAATGCTAAGCAGTGTCATTAAGAAATGCTAATTATGCATATGTTGCATGGATATTAAAAAACCTATACTATTACGCTGTGTTTAATGCAATCTTAACTTTAGACACAGTTAAGTTTATAACTCTATACATATTTTTCATAGCGTGTTGTTATTTAATGGTCAAATGCTGGTGTCACTCAACAGGTCTACGGTATCAACTTTTAATGCAGCAACTAAACATAATTAAAATTCATAACATATTCAAACTTTTTAGAAAAAATAAAAACATGTTTGATATATTTCTATAGAAATAAAAACTACTTATTTTATACAATATCTTAATAAAATATATACATTTATATCTAATGTTTCTGCTTGAGGATTGGTTCAGCTCGATTCACTTTACATACACAATTCATCCATCTAGATGTCGTGTGAATTAATTTAGAAATTTCACTTTTATATGTGCTTTAAGCAGTGTATTTTTAAAACGAATTTCATTTTTTTCATTTGTTTTCATGATTTCAATATCAGTGCAACAATTTTACCACTGTGCTGAAAAAAGCTTGAAGAATTTAAAAATATACATAAATTTAAATAACTTGAGTGGATTTACTCTGACACGTTGCCAAATACTTCAAAGTGCACTACTCACAACGAGTGCTGGACAAATAACGCAGAGGGACTCTCGGGCCGGAAACCCAACAGGCCAATCACTCTGCCGGGTCTGATTACAGCCCAAGCACTGACGCCCGGTACGTATGCAGTGCGAGGCACACGAGAGATGTTTTAAATCCAACTTGTATCGCAGAGCTTGGGTTACAAATTGAATTTGATACGAACGACTCGAATGCGACTGCCCGTGTGACGTCACGGGACGTGATTGAAGAGAATCAAACTATGCTTTGCCTACTTGCTCGGTTGATCGAAGAATATACACAGGTTAAATTTTCTAAATAATTCGTGTATTCAATAAGTGGTACGCTCAATCGCATAGCGTGGTGCTTTAATAAGCAGTGATGCGCTCAAAACAATGATTTAAGATTCGCATCATCATATAATCACAAATAGATATGGTTTATATATTGAACTTACGTTTAATCAAATACAAGATATAAGAGGTACACGAGGAGGCGGTTGAAAAGTGTATATTTCGTGTAGCTCAAAAAAATAGTCTTGTGCTATTGGGGATATTGCAGGCACAAAAAAACTTAAATTAACCTACAGAAATTAAAAATAAATTGAATTTATGTGTAATATAATTTACTTGCAGGTATCTCAAATGAAGGTTGCTCAGTAATAATAACTTTTAAATTTAAATTGAGAGATAAATTCAATATAAATGTGGCAAACTTGTAAAAGTGATTTTTTTTATTAAATGAGATTGTTTCGTGAATTATTTTAATTTTGAGTTTTCGAAAATGAATTCGATGAACTTAATGGCAACGATGAATCGGCAAGCCGTCGCGTGCGGCCCTCGCACGGGAACCACTTGTCCCGGAGTGTCGCCGACAGCTTCCAGCCCAGCGCGCTTGTTGCAACATTTGAATATCATCACAGCAGCATCAGCGTGGGTGCGAACTGCTCCCATTCCGGCACTGTCTATGACGGTAAACTAATTTCGACCAATTAAAACGGACTTAATAAGGCAATCTTAAATAGTTTCTAAAAAAACTACTTTTGGTGTTAATGGCATATGACGTCATCTAATTTGGTTATTTTTTTCTATTTTTATGGCATTGTTATTGAACAAGTACTCACTTTTCTAGATAATAAGGTTATATCTCTAATTACTTCTTTTTTAATATCTCATATTACGTATTTTTACCAAATCAGCTCTGATAATTAGCGCCATTAAAATTAGCTTATTAAAATACAACCCTGCAGTTTGTTGGATACGCGAAGAATATCACGTAATTATTACTCAATGTGCAAGAGTGGTTTATATAAAATAAATTATTATAAAATATTTTTAGTGTTGGTTTTGCTACAAAATATTTTATATATATTTCATTAAATACGTTTTAAGAAATGATCTCTTTGAAGGTATATAAATTTAAAGACTATGAATGAATTAATAAAAAAACCTGCTATTAAATTAGCATATTGCTTTCTTAAAAATAAGTCTTCAGCGATGACAAAATGAATTTTATTAATCAAATAATTTTTTTATCCATGTTGTATATGTTATACAATACAAGCATGGGATCGATCACTACATGCATACAAAATTATTCGAGGGGCTGCTATTTTTCAGCTCTGTGTTTTCACGCCTAACCTTGTCACCAAATCGTGAAGACTAGATATTACATAATCATAATATAATCCCTACTTATAGTTTTAAACATTTCCTATTCATACATCAAAACCAATAATATACGTTACGCATTATTTTGTCTCGGTGCTTTCATTACTCTTGTATCAAAACACCCAGTTAAAAAAATATGCGTTTACTCTTAAACAATATCCTATCATTGGCAAAGTTTTTACACTGAGACAGATTCTGATTGCAAATAATTAATGATTAATCATAACCCAGTTGATCCTGTAAATAATCTTATTAAGCGGGTTTGCTTGCAGACAGATTCAGTTCCAACAATAGCCCTACATCAGGGCTATGATAACACATTGATTGGCCCCATCTCTGTGATTGGATACTGCAGCATTCAAACAGCTTGTGCCCAACGTACCGACCTCCGTGCGTTCAATTCCATACATTACAGAACACCTATTAATATTCTAATATCGCAGCGAGAACACAATAATTTGTGTTGTACAATATCACAAAGTAATATTATTGGATTTGCACTACAGTATCAGAGCGCTTTTTGGAAATAATAAATAGCGCATAGCAAAGTCAATAAAATGAGACAAAAGTGTGAAACGTGAACCTGTGAGCCGAAAAATGTGAATCTTCTCTCCATCGGAGCACAGAAAATAATTGAAGGTTTATTTTACGTAATAAAAAATAATTTCTATATTGAAAATAAATATTTGCTTGATCTCCGGAATAAAATTGCTGAGGGAATAAGCTCTGTCGAGAGGCTGTCGTGCTCCGAACGTTTCAGGTCATGACTAGTTTCTCTAGGCTTGCATTGTGCTTTGTAACAAAAAAATGAGAACTTTTAGAAGCACAGAAACAATACCCTCATTTCCATCCCCGCATGTGATAAATTAGTACACCAATATGATAGAGCATGTCTTCAGCATCACGTTTCTTTGTCTATTTTATCCTTTGGCATACACAAACGTCAACCCACTATTAAACTGTATTAAAATTGATTGATTAAATTTGTTTACATTCTATTCCGTTGTTGTTTCTTACGGTGGTTTGTTTTCAACAAAGAACTTTTTCTTTGCTTCCATCTCAAATGGGAAACTTTTACTATTGTGCATTTCTTCCGCTTGCATCCAAAAACATAAGTTGGGCTTTTAAGTCAGAGATGTCTAACAACTCTTTTAAAAATACCTGCTGTACTATTCTCTCAAGTAAGCATACATGTCCTCAAATAACAAAAATAAACCTTTGAGCAACATTATCAAGCCGTATATGTTTAATTTGTCTGCAAAGAATAAAATATTTTTAGGTATATAACACTATAGTAAAGCCTATATTTTCATACTATTATGCATGGGTTGTTCTAATACCGTTTTTTTTTCATTATATAAATATTATTAAAATACAATAAAATAAATTACCGTAATGTTGCATTATGGATATTAAACGCTGTCAAATTTCATGCTGTCATTTTTTCGGTTATTTTCTGTTAAAGAAAATTACAACGTGAGGATAACAATATTCTAGGAGTATAATCCAGTTCCGGTTTGTGATAAATACGGGGTGGCAAGCAGGCCGCGAGCCCCGCCAAGGCGACGCAACACTCCGGGCGGTCGTTTGATTGACACAAATTGCCAATCGAGGTGACAAACTGACAAACTCAAATCACTAGCCAATGCACGCCTCGCCGCGAGAATACCAAACACCGGGGACGGCTCTCCGGATATTCTAGGATTATACTGATCTATTTTAGCAAACAAGAGCTCGAGAAATTATTGAATACTTACTTTTACATTAGCAGAAAACTTTTTGAAAAAATACCTATATACAAACAGAAACATTATGTGTTGTTAATTATGTATGTAATGTGTTGAGACTTGTCAAAATAATTATAAAATTAAAAATCATCTTATCTTGGTTTTATCAGTTTCATTTTCATCCTGAAATGACAGCGCATACGCTATTTTCGATTGTTCTGACTTCGTGTATCTCTGAGCTCTTTTAAGTAATATCCTAACGGATGCCATCGCTTTCCAACTTTCAAGTATATAATTTTACTACGACTTTGTCATCACAGTTTCTCAATTCGAAAATTGCTAAGGGAATTTCTACAGCTCAGAATAAAGAAATAAAATTATAATTTATTCACTGGGTAATATTTTCATAGGATTCTCCGAGTAAATTGAATCTAAGACTGCTCTCGTCGAGCCCGGCCTCTATGAGTTATGGCGCATAAAAACTTGATGTCGGTTGCAACCACACCAAAAAATTAATGTTCCGCCTTACCTGATATGAAAGAACATCGACCTGATATGAGACGTTATTACGGGAAATGATCTCGAGAGATTAATTGCTCCAGGTCCCGGCGTACCTCCGCAGAAAAACAATAACGGGATCACTTTGTCTGAGCCGATATAAATAATCTACACTCCTATTATATAATACCTTCGAAATTACAGCACTTGATTTATGATACCTTTTAAAAGTTCCCCAATCAAAAGCAATGTAACTATATTTGGAGCGTAGGTAACTAGTTACTTATGAGTATATAAAAAAATATGGTTTTGTCCGGGTTTCAAAAAAAATTAAAGGAGTGTTTCAAAACTCGTGGCATTTTTGGCAACTGTAAATACTTTGTATAATATGTGCGCTAATAATTCTCATAATTTTTAAAAATATTTAATTGACATATCCTTGGTTTTTCTTGGTTTAAAAATTTTTTAATTTTTTTTTAATTGAATCTTTGAAAGATAAACAAAATAAAAGGTAAATATCAATGAAAAATAGAATAATCATTAAATAATTTCTATTGAAAATCGATAACATATTACAGGTAAGTATGTTTTAAAAACCTTCAAAATCCTTTTGTTTGTACTGATATAAAATATAAAAAAAAGACGAAATATAATTAAAAAATATAAAAATTGAGAAGTTACACTGATTTTCCCTAACGTATCTTTCTATTAAGATTCTATTAAATTCTATAAGTTTTGGAGCATTGTGTATTAAGTTTTGATTATTCATTTGAAATATTTTATAGCAATGTGCAAGTACCTACACTTTTGTTTTGGCTACTAATAACTACTTATAAGAAACAGCGCATTTATTATGTTTTTTTGTAACTTTTCTTATTGTGTGATGTACGTATCCACACTATAAACATAGAGTTTAGTAATTTAAATTCTCTAGTTCATTGCACGGGTACTTACTATTTAACTCATGCAAAAAAGGGTAGAGTTCCTTTTTTGGAACAATCTATTAGAAAAATTGCATATGGCTTTGCTTTGAAATGATGGGTGCGGCTAATTTAAAAGTACGTTTTTATTAGAGGAGCAATTAAAAAACTCTTCGATGATTCATGTCGTTATAAAATTGATCAGGAGAAGATTACTAGTATAAATCAAACTTATTTCCGCTTGTATCCGACGCTCCAACTCTCATAAAAATTAAACCTTTCCACCTAAATACTTTGGTGGTTCAGGATTGGCCTGGCGAGCTTTATGTAGATATGTCATTTATTAGATTATCTGTACATTATCATTCCCGCTTCGAAGTTTGCAGTACTAAGTACCTGATCCGAGATCTCGCGATAACCATAAACGAGCAGAGAGCTACGCCATCGTGATCGCTCCTACTTGTTATCTATGCCATAATTATTTTCGGTCCCAATTAGCATAATTTGTATCTTAATAGCGTGCCGTTAAGCATTTTACAGAAGATATTACGTCCAATATAATTCCCTTTACCGACAGCAAACAATAAATGATCATATTGTAATAATGTCGGCGGACATAGCGAGTCTTTTTATTTAGAGAACTGATTTGTAACCGATTAAATCGAGACCGTATCATTAAATCGTTATTTTTTTCGGTACTAACGACTCGATAATGATACTTCAAAATTGGCGTGCGAAAAGCAAAAGGCAAGCCCCAAAGTAGCACCGGAAAATTTATATTAACGTAATAATTTCAGGCTGTGAGTTTATCAAAGGTTGTGATTATAACGAATTAACTGAAGCTCGTGTTGGTACACAAAATAAACACCGGAAAGAATAACGATACCCTCGATCGTGTTTCGATACGGAAGGTTGTAATTTTAATAAAGTACATTATAAACTTTTGCTAAAAAAAAACACTACCGACTACTCTTGCTCGCGAGCATCTCGTTAATAAATACATAAGAGGGTAATAACTCTTCGTTTTTAAAAATATACCCTTTGGTACATTTTAGCATTTAACTACAAGACGATGCACTTTTTACAATTTTAATGAGATCACTTCCTTTTTTCTTGTGTTTTAGCCCGAGGCTCCCGTATAAATAACGCGGAAACGGAAACTCTGCAGGCTAATCGCACCGGGCGCGTGGGGTGACCGCCCGTTACGCCGAGGCGACAACCTCAAACGAGCCGCAGTCGTGCATACACCAATTTCACCTTTTGAGCTAGAGTGACCTCAGTGAACGACACAGATACTCACCAAAAACAACCACTCTTACAAAATTTGGATAACGTAATATTTTAAATGCAATGTACTTAGACAGCTCTGAGCGTGTTCCTTGCAAGATTAGGCGTTGCTTTGTCGCTATTCGTGAGTACAGTATCTGTAATTGCTTACGTGATGTAATATACTCTGAGATAACCTTCAATCGTGTCATCTCCCGAATTAAGCGCAGCAAAAAATTACTACATCTAATTAAAATACACATCCAGGCAAATTACTTACCTATTAAAATGAGAGGTAGCAGTTTTTAATGACTGTAATTATAATCGGTGATTAATTGTGCAAATAATAAAAGCAAACACTGCAGCGCAGCTACTTGAGGCGAAACACGATAAACAAGCAACTGAGCGTTGAAGATTTGTTACTTATAAGACAGGTATATCGGAGGATGTAAAAAAACACAATGTGACTGACACAGGTGCTTGCTTGGAGATTTTGTGGACACCTACAGCTTCATAGTCGGTGAGTTCAGACAGAATCTACGATTCGAATCGCAGAATTATTATAGGCGATACAACTTTCTCCATTATGCAAGCGCATACTGAAAGTTGCAATGTTTAATGTCCTGTCATTAAAACATGTCAAGTTCCTTTACTGTTACACCGCAGATCTTTAGAGTCTTGATCTTTCTTCCGAATCGAAAAATGTGTAAAATGGCTCGCTGAAATAGCTTAAATGACAATCATGTTCAATGATTAATTGCTTTTTTGATTCGATTGTGTTTTCGTTTTATGTTATTATATAATTCATTATTTAAGTAAATTGTATAATATATATGGTGATTTTGTAAATCTGACAGATTTTTTGCAATGCACTGTAATAAGTTCCATAGAGTTAGTAAAATAAGAAGTTTTTATTTCTTAGAACGTCTAAAACACAATTGCATAAGCATAAGTAAATTTTATTTCAGTGGGAACTTTCTTTCTCTTTGTATGTTAATAAAATATTATTTAGCACAGAATTAAAAGTAATAGATACACAAAATCAATACTTTATACACAAATGAAAAAAAAAATACATAAATTATAAACATGATTTATAAATAAATTTGATTAATAACCTTTTACAACTTTATCAATTGTTAACTATGATTTTTTTTGTATTTAGAATTCTATTATTAGTTTCCAAGTATGTCTAAAAAGCTCTAGAAAAAAAAACAATCACTGTCTTTATTTTTTAACAATTATTTTGAAATGTCCTTACAAAATTATTGTACCATCTTTATCTGAAATATTAAGTACTTAAAATTTAACCAGCCATCGTTGTAATAAAAAAATTGTCGGCAGACAATAAAGAGGCCATTGGGTGTCCGCTGTGTACATATGAGAGACACGTACAATTTCCTCGTTCCCTCACAGCTATATTATCGAAGCAATTATAAAAATATTTGGTCCATGAGTTACCCGAGCCTCGGTCCTTAGTGATTTACCGCCACCGACCCTTAAGTGATTTATCGGAGCAACATTAAATTTCAATATCAAATAATCGAACCGATTATTTTCACGTAATCTCCCGGTAATTTGCCGCGGGGGACGACACAGAATCGGTTCAGTACGAAACCACTCTGTGTAATATTTTATTCTGGCAACGGCAGGCTAAGTCTGCGGGTAAATTAATGGTTCACATATTTGTGCAACGGATGAACAGAAAAATTTATGTAAACGCTGCTTTTGATATATTTTCAACGAGGATAATAATTTATTGCGACTTCACAAAAAGTATTTATTTATATCGACAACGTATTTATCTGTGAAGAACTAAAAGATTTTATACGAAAAAATAGGGTACGAAGTGAATATTAAAATAAAACTTTCATTAATATAAAATCCAATATATTTTACGCCATGTGCATTCAAATTTCCATATAAAAATTTTAAATGACGGAACATGTATGTAAATAGTTGCAAAAGCCAGCGTTTAGTCAACAACTCTCCAATTAGTGAAAACCGAACAACGTGTTTTTGTAAAGTTTCCAGAATTCTGGCCGTTGAGATATATATTTTTGTTAAAAAAAGCTGTTTTTTTAATATTTTATATTTATATAATTTTTTTTTCATAAATATTACAAATAACACCTTACAAATTATTTTAGCGTGGGCACGATGTCACGATCATGTTAAATGATAAAGGGATTACTTAACATGATATTGCTATCACAGCTTCCAACATTTGTTTATTCGACTATCAATCGATCTTCACTCTCATTTTCGTGTATACTTATGCTTTTTGATCAACCTTTTTTTTAAATATGTAGCAATTAAAATTAATAAAATAAGATCATTAGTAATAAAAAAGTCAATTTAAAGTTTATTTTATTTAAAATAACTGAGATATGAAACATATATAAATACACTTAAATTTACAACACTATAATTTTTTTTTTTATATGCAACTAATACTTAATTCTAAATTCATAAAGTGCATTCACCAATAGGTAATTTGTAATGTTATTTAACTCTACAACGAAATTAAGCAACACTTAAAAAAAGACAAAAATAAGTGATGTTAGCTAACATCACTTGTTTCTAGTGTCTAGGCTTTAGTGGGTATTATTTATGCAACATTTTTTTAGTATGAGCTTAAAATATTTTTAAATCATTTTCTTCGCTTAATGCGCACAGCTTTTTGTCAAAAAACCCAATACTTACTTTTTGTTACAGTGTGTTCTAAATAATTTATTACCCCAATAAAGGGAAGGTCTGCTTTTTTGGCTGTTGATCTCTAATACAACCTCAATTACGTCTAATTTTAACGTGTCTCTAGTCTCTAGCCTCTACCCACTGATGTACAAAAAGCTTTCTCGGTATAAAACAATAGCTGTGGTGATTAATGCTCGTGGAATGGCGCTTGAGTAATGAGGCGCCAGTTTCCAAAGGACGGAAAACCGTCGACTATTTCACTCAGCGCCGCCATCCTTCTTTGTTGATTCAGAACAAATTGTCCTACGATAATTAACTATCTTGTATACTAAGAGTGCAAGACGGGTTTGTGGTTTCTATTATTAGAAGACTTATAAATGAATACCATAAACATACTTCCTGCATCGGTAAAACTCTTAATCACGAAAATGGGATTTGTTGGAAAGGAAATAAGGCTGAGATGTGTCAGCGTCAGGATCAGTCGATTCACCAATAAAATTTAAAATTATACGTCAACAAAATACAAATGGATTTAAGATATTATGCAGACCACAAAATCACTTGTGATGGAAAGCAAATTATCTTCATTTGAAAACTCTATAGCTGTGTAGTTTGTTTTAGGTTAAGCATTAAGTTTTAGAATTAAGATTTTCTGATATTTTCAGTATTTTCTGATATTATTTTTTCGCCAAAATATAATTTTCTGAATATCATAGTATATCCCATATTTCGAAGCGATAAAAAGAAAAAAAACCTTTAAAATTTGTTAAAAATGCTAGTAAATGTGCACTTTTCAAAGCAAACAGGCTTAACTTCGAGTAACTCGAGACGATATCGCAACTAGAAAATTACTGCAAGTCAAATTTCCTTCTATCTTTTTATCGATAAAATTATTTACACTGATGTAAACTTGCAAAACCATCAGATATTAAATGTTTGCAGATAAAAAGAAATAAAGTCGACGGTGATGTCAGTATTTAGAAATCGATCGTTCTGCTATCAGCAAGGGAATCGTAATGCCAAACGAAAATACCGCAACTTGGATGATTGTTTTCAATTTAAAATGACAAAAATCAAAACATATTATTTCGCACCTTTTTTAATATAGTTGTTTTTCTTACTCTTGAAAAGCCTTATTATACAACTACGAATATAGAATTTCTCCTATTGCTTTCATTTTGACGGCATACGCGTATAAATTTGTTCCTCCTCATAAATCAACTCTGATATTCGGTAAATTATATAAGATTATAAATCCGATATATTTTTTAAAAAACATAAAACTTTATCCAAAATACATAGATTCGTAAATTAGAAATCACCATACAAATCACATATGTGTACAATAACTTTTTTATAGTTTAAACACTATCACACACTTGGCTATACCGTGAATCTAAAAAAAATCATCCCACTAGTAATGATAGACACGCCATATGAATTAATTTATTCGTGTACACTTTTTTTGACTCGGTATATATATAAAAATGCAAGAAACTATCACGAATTCTGTTTTAAAGTAAAAATATTCATGGGGTTATAAAAATATTTATTGAAGAGAAATTTGTCATTAAAGAATTGTAATCACATTATTAAAAACGTGTTTGCTAAGTTGTATTGATAAAATTTGTATTTTATTCGATAATGAATAATTTATGAAGCAGTACGTCATTGATTACTTTAGTAATAATAACATTTGTATAATATGTTTAAATTATGTCCAATTAATAAGCAGTATTTAAATAATAAAGCGCTTATTGATTTTTAAATATATATGCGACCATTATACGCTTTGAATAGTTGCATATATTTACTTAGCTGTAGATCTTATCTATACAAAAGTCATGCTTCTGATCATGAACCAATCAAAATTGACAGATTAAGTAATCAGATAGTTTTGAAAATAATGAATTCTTCACTCGTTGTCTGTAAAATCAATTCTGTATTATCAACAGCCATGTTTGCTTTTATAATATTTGCTAGCTAAAATTTATCATGACGACCTATGGTATTTACAGAGTTACAGTTAAAGTTATTCAGGAGCTTTTTCTTCACAAATCTATTGGAGTGTATCAAACTTTTGCTATAAAAATATATGTAATAATAAAAGAACTAATGTTTTTTTTATCATCATCAAGGGTTTATCAATTTAAGTTTATTTTATTTTTATAATCACTTGAAACAGAATGTATTAAAGTTTAATAGCACATCTCACTTCGGTACGTTGTACTTAATATCTCAATTGAAATCTACGAAACACCGTGGACCATCTCTTCATAAAGCTTTCATTGAATTTTTTAAAAAATGTCAGCAGAGAAATGCATTTCTCAATTTCCGCCTGGAATAAAGAGTTTCTTGTAAAATATTTTCTTGAAAATTCTTTTCAAACTCAGAAAATAGGTCACTACTCGACTAAACGCTATAAATAATTGATTTAATTTGTGTAGACTTTTTTTATTGAAAATACATGATATCTTAACAGACTAACGTCTTATATTGCTTATGAAAAGCAATCTTTAAAAAAAAAAAGTTAAAACGTCAATCCAATATTTATTTGAAAATCTTTCTTTTCATTGGTTTTTAATAAAAAAAAATGATAACATGAAATCACTACCAGAACAAACATTTCGAAACGCACATCAATTGGCAAACCAGATTAAATTTATATCGTTTCTTATCGACTTTGTTTTTATTGATTGCAACATAAATTTCAAAAAAATAATTATCTCTATGGTTACTCAACTTTTCAAGCTGTTAATCTTATTTGTTCGGATAAGATTTATGGGTGTGCTATCTCAGACCAACATCTTCATTTCCTTCGGAGTTTCGCAACTTTAATATTGCAATGTCTACAGTGTCTTCCATTACCAAGACAAATGAATCCATCGACACCGAGGTGCAGTAACTCTAAAAGTTGTGACTTCAGAGTTTGTCAGTTGCACTCAACGATGGGCGAGATGTGCTCAAGTGCCTGGCACCTCAAGGTAACAATAATAAATAATGCTTAGTATATTTTAAATAAAATACGCCGTTCGTTGCTGATTTCATATTGTAAACGTAAATTATATCGTTGTTCATGTAATATTTGGATAATCGATTCACACATGAAACGACGAGTTAATTTTTGCTATATTGAACGACCCTTGATTTTTATTACGTCACAGTTGCTTGTCGTTGATAATTTAAATTCTTTCTCCTGTAACTTATAAACTTAATGGATAACGAATTATTGTCAACACAATTGATTTATATACATAGTATAAGTGATAATTGCAGATTTATAAAAAAAATATGTATATTTATTATTATTACTGTCAATTTTTTTATATCATATCAAAAGGTATTTTATAAACGAGTTTTTGAAGGGCAAAAAATGCAAAAAATCATTGGATATATTATCGAACTAATCAAGAAAATTATCAAATTTGGCGATCTTTCAGCTTAAAAATTTTAAGGTAAAATCAATTTTGAACTTTTAGACAACCGAAGTCAAGTTTATATTCTTGCGTAGATGATCGTTGCTTCAATTTAATATCTTCATAAGTTATGACTTATGCGCTTTACGTAATAGAGTCATTTCCGACCATTTGACCGGAAAAATATCCGAACACAATTGCTCGGATATTCTATAATAATACTCTGCATTTAGGTCAACATAAAAAAAGTATTATTATTTTCTTTTGTTCTATTATCAATTTTTATTATTTTTTCATACATTCAAAAAAATATTTACTCAAACGAAAACGAGAATGGAATTTAAAAATTTTACCTTTGAGATCAATTATCAAATAACACAGGCTTATCATCGAAAACTGTCCACTGCCTAGAAAACTACAATTACTAAAAGTAAAAACGCTATATATCTTGCCTTATCTTTACATTCAATGTTGTTCACTCAAATTCAATGCTTTAGGTATACTAGAGGTGATATATTTTAAATCAAATAATTTTGCTTCTTGTCTTGAGACATTCTTGGAGTACTTTCTACTGATAGAGAACCCTAGTACCCCGCACAGCGATGTCGCGCTGGCATCGAGAGATGATGAACAAAACTCGTTTCAATTTGTTTTTATCACTTGATTTCCGGTTTTCAATCAATTAGAAAATATTTTGACTGTGGGTTATTGATAAAAGATTAAAGTGAAGAGTAACGGGATGGACAGCACATGCCGACATCCAAAATACCAGAAAATAATACCTAACAGACACACGGGCCCACAAATCCTGACTTGAATCTAGAGCGGTAAATTTTTCATTTAAAACGAACATGTAAGAAATAAAGAATATTTATATACAAGTAGTAGAATTTTGAGTAGATTAAATGTACATGAAAAGTTATTAATAATGAAGTACACAGGATATCTGGATGACCCACCATAGGACACGGTATCTCTATGAGAGAAACGGGAACAAACCGGTGAAAAATGAAAATGTCACCATCCAGCAAGACAGGCTACGGTAAAGTCACAATTACGCGTATTTTGTACTTTTTTTTTTCAAATTTGTGGAATCGTACTTCTATATAGTATAAATAGATTATAAACAAACATAACATTTCTAGCTGCTATATTACATTGTTTCTTCTATGCTAGGAACTATGTACAGTTATAAGCAATTTTGACTCTTTGTTATGCAAATTCCTATACAAATTCGGAAATAATGCCCAGACACGAAATGAACACACCTCTAAACTTAATAAAACACAGATCCAATGCATATATAATGACTTCAGTTCAAACAAAGTAAATGTAATTATATTCTTAATTATAGTTGTCGTATAGTATCTAACAATAGCCAGGATTTTCCAAGCACTTGTAATGTTTCCATCATCAGATTGCCATTGGTCAGCTAGTTGTGAATACGTGCACGTCTCGGTGCCAACTCTGAAGGTCCTTGCTGCTGGATGATGCAGGTCTTGGAGATGTGCATGTGAAGTCTGCATTCCATGGCCAGGGACCTATTAGAAAGTTAAGAATATAGTTGTTTTTTTACAATTGTACAATATAAAACCGAAAAAGCATGACTTAATGTGTCTTTTTATTCGTGAGTGGACCTTATCGTCTATATTTTCAAACAAATCTCGTGAATAGTGTGAAGACTCATATTGAAGTTATTGAGAATCGCCCGAAAGGCAAGAATAGCCTAAAACAAAATCTAATGTATAAAAACACCACATTTTACAGCATATAATTACCTTCTAACTATTAATCGTGTTACAATATCGAATATTCACTTTCTAAATATTCCTTTTTTGCATATTTTTTTAATATGACTTAATAGATTAGAAGTAGTTACAAAAAATGTATCATACCATCTTTATTAAAATAATTAGTAATCGACCTTGAGACATGCTTCCTAGTCTTTTAATTATATGTTCACGGACCTTCTTCTCTCTCTGATTATATCATTATTAGTTTATTACACACCATCGACTCTATTCAATTTGCCAGGTAATCAACTTGCTATTAATAATAATTATGCTACGTGACAACTTATCGTATTACTTTTAATGTTATGTTATACGATACGCTTGACTCACTATATTCAAATTACCTAGATGTTGTTTATTCGGCACAGAGAATGATTCATTTTCGTGCCCGCATCTCGCTCCACTACCAAGTTAGTACGCATTCGATTTAATAGTCTTACTCAGCAGGATCACGCAATCTAAGAAGAAAAAAATTATTTATCCAATCCTTCATCCGCCTTTGGCTCTTCTTGCATGCTATTTAAAAATTGTAGTATAAAAGAGGTACAAAACATACAACAAATATATATATATATATATATATATATATATATATATATATATATATTTATAAAACAACAAATGCACTAAAAGCATAACCGGTAATTTTAACGTACATACGCTGGAAAAAAAATTACTTAAAATATTTTTACAATATAAATTATAAATACCAAAAAATACTTTGGCCTTAAAAAAACCTTAACAATCACGTATTATTAAAAAAAATCATATACGAGTATTTTCAAGTCTCAAAAATAAATATTATGAAAATTCCAGTCATTAATAAAGCAAATAAATACGTCTAGTGGTGTCCCACGTGCTCCCTTAGCTCGCTCACATGGTTTCTTCGCTCGTCGAGTGTGGGAGCTCCACCGTCGGTAATGAGGAGACAACTGCGCTGCTGCAGCTCCATGGGAGGAAATTGGCATCTGCGAGCTGACAAAGCCGAGGACGCACACCCTCAGGGCCTCTGGGCTTGGCCATTCCGCATTACTTACCCATCAGCAGATCGTGAACTAAGAATGAAGAATATGTGAGAACCTCCTGAGAAATGACGATTGACTATTGACTATAAGACAACTCTGGTGATTATAATATTCATATAAGATGCGATTTGCATAACCATGCCATTACCTGGAATCCATACGATATATGTACACTCGCAAATGCATAAATATAATTGTGAATCTATTATATTATATATGGTGTGGTATCTTAAAAGCTAAAAAAACATTTAATCTTTATTTAAGAGACACACAATCACATTAAAATGCATTATTTTAATGCATCAAATGTTTATTACGATAAATAGCATATCACGGATGACCACAAGACTATTTAGGTTAGAATTTATTTATACATTATATTACTAATAAACTCGGCACATGGATCACAATTATGTTTCGAAGATAATATTATTAAACATCCAGGACTTCTGAATATGTATCTTTCTTGTAAATTTCATATAAATCCGAAAGTTACTCAATGCTTTGTTTGACAAAACAGGCAACGTTGTTGAGTAATTTGAGTATTTCAGTAATGCAGTGGGGAAATCTGTTCCATTATTTAATTTTGTGCACTCAGTATCTGTGACCCGCTCTTTTAATTAATTTTGATTTTATATTTCAAGTAATAAAATATACCGTATACTTTTGACGTTATTTATTTTATGCATCTAATGGTCTTGGTTGGCATAGAAGGACTGGAAAAGTCGGTCGCTTGTCGTAAAACAAACAATGCAAAATAATACATTTAATATTTATTTCTTAATTAAATTTAATTATCATTTACTAATAGTTTCTTTACGATATTGTAAAAATACGTACTTAGATAGGATAAAATATTTATTTAAACTAAGTAACTGAAGCAGTGATTGTAATCGTTTAAGTATTTATCATTATAACAATATAGTGGCATATTCTTCATGTACAGACTGCGCGTCGTTCCGAGCAAATTGAATCGTAACGCAGAAATAAATTATATATTATGAGTATTTACGACACTATTTTGATTTATCAACATCGAAGCAATTTTTATTAATTTTGGAGTTTCAGTAACAAAAAAAACGCCCACTATTGTTTTCAATCTCTCTACTGCAACTCTAATCTTAATCAAAATACAATCAATTTTGTTACTTAAATATCCAATAAATCCAATTATCTCCAAGTGTGAAAAGAAACATACAATATACTTATTAGCTCTTTATCTTGGTATTTTTTTGTCTTTTCAGTAAAACATGATTTGGTTAAACTTTACACAGAAGCTGTTTGTTACAACGTAGCTATTTTTATATTTACAGTCAGAAATACAACTGAACGATTCAAACGATTATTTTTTTTGTACAAATATAAAAGTATTACATACAAGAGTATTTAATATTGCGTTATTGAATTAGAAATATATCCTTGAAGGTATTCATGGTAAAAAATAATGATTGGAATAAAATTCCAGGGATTTAAGAGAATAATTGATCCGAAGAGATGCACGTACAAGCACAGTGCATTCTTCATTACCCGTTTATCATTCCATAGGCAGCTGCTCCATAAACAGGTATTACTATGAAAAATCTGAAGACGTGTACTTAGTTAAAGTGTTTGACTAATAGAGGTTTGTAATTATGACGTAAGTATAAGTCATTGCATTGTGTGCAGTTATATCATTTAACCCACAAGGCCAAGTTGCGAGCTCCGCGCGAGGTGAAATGTGGGACTTCAGTATTCTACTCAATTATTAAGTAAATGGGTGCTGTTACAAATCCATCATTAATTTTAATCAATCTCTGTCATCGCTCTATACACCTACACGGTGTGACTTTTAAACTTGAATTGTGACCGTTAATGAGCAATCAAATACGGAAATGTAATTCTGTAATAATAACGCGAGTATTATGCGCCTTGAATATATTGCTAGAGAAGTTGAGTTTTCTCTCGTCATCTTGTTGAACTTATAAGTTTAAACATTGCTCATCTTGGGAATAAATTGTATTTTTAATTATAGTAGCTTTAATAAGTTTAACCTTTCGTCATTTTTTCATGGTCTTTTTGAAACCTTTCAATTGATATAAAACTTGCTGACCAAAATGTAATCATTATCATTAAACTTATGTTTAATATTTTGTTTGGCTTATGTTTCATTTAAAACCTTGGAAACAATGCTTTTTTCTATTGACGTAATTTATTTTTGATTAGATATTTTTTGAATTATTATTATAAAGTGCTTTAATATTGTTGTGCAATGCTGAAGACCGCCAATATGTCATGCACGGTAATCAAAATGCGTCCTGTCCCTTATTTCAAGAGGCAGAACAATTGTCCAATTAGAGAAATCTGCCATCCATTGGCCAACCTTTTAAATAATTTACAGAAATAACTTTTCCAGTGCACTAAGTTCCAAATAAATATTTTTTTACAAAAAGGCGTACTCGAATATAATATTATCAGTAGCTTATTAACATATACGTGAATTCCTAAAATAACTTGCTTAACAAATCAGGTTTAAAATCATCGGCCTAAAAAACGATTCCACAATGATTCCAAAATAAAGATAAGCCATCAAATAATCCAGCGTGTCCAAAGCCCAAGCTGACACGAATACGTCTACGGTAATCCTGACTAATCTGTAAACAACTCTGCAATTACATTACAATGCAAACATAATGAATTCATAGTATTTTATTACATATAATTTACCATAAAACATAATAATGGCACGGTCTGAACTTTATTAATCTTATGTCCCTGAACTTTGTTAATCTTAATATAACTAATTTCATTATTGAAAATAGTTTGCATTTTGTAATTGTTTAACTTTGAAAATATTATAAAAAGTTGCAAAGAGCTCTATTTCTATACCTTATTCTGATCTTTTATGCTAGGTTTTGTAATAAAATTAGTTCAATGAAAATTTTTATTTCTCTCGCTTTTTAAAATAGGGTAATCGATCTTCGGTTCTTGAAAGGAATCAAAGTTTCTCCGAACGTTAAATAAAGCTAGTCTGTTTGAAGTTGAGTTCTGCGACTCGTAGCTCAGTTTGTTATTCTCTGAGTGCAGTACTATGTTGCATTTCGACTTGTGTGAAAGTGGATGTCATTGACTCTAAATACCTGAATTCAATTAATGGCATATCATATTAAGTGCGCTCTGTTGAGAAATCTATTTGTTGTGATTCAAACATAATAAATTACCGTCTCTTTATATACTAAAATAAACAATACACCAGAAATCATATAATTTATGTATTTTGGCTGTATAAACGTAAAAATTATTTTTCTGTGGTTTCAATCTTAAAAGTTAGAAACATAAATTATTATGAAGGCCTAGAAAACAAAGGTCTTACGCTGCTAAAAATAAACATTCATTTACTTATAGAAAATGTTGTTAAATTAGTTTCGATTCAAATGGACTTTCTCTGCATTGCAAAGTAAAAACTGCATTCCTAACTTTTAATTCTATTTATGTCACCATTAGTTGCCCACTTTTCGTGTTAAATAACATTGTAAAAATCTTTGGAGTTTTTATTTAATGGAAATCGTAAGCAGGCACTTAAAATTTAAAATTTTCCAAAAGGTTTTAAATATACATAAAATCTCAGTCATATTTTATACTAAACGTCTAGGTACTAAAAACATCTCCAAGTTAAAATGACACTTCTCGAAAAAGGGTTAATCGAATCATAAATCTTCGTGACTTCTTTCAAATATATTATTCTGTATAGATACGTTTTTGTCTTGACAATAAATTTTATCACTAAATGTTTACCTGTCCAAGACCTTTCATATTCACCTATAAACGTATCACTAAAATTTATTTGATTTTTTTATTTAACTCTTGCCAAACCAATTTATTGCATGTTGAGTTATTCTTTAAACATCAATCAGCTTCTTCCAAGCATGTTTTTGCACATTTTATATTTCTGCCTGTCCGTTCCTCAGTTTTCACCCTTCCGTCCAATTTACTTCCCAGCTAGATTGTTTTTCCTTGTTAAAGTATGACGGTACAAACGAAACTCTGCGCAAGCGTTGGGAGAAATCCGTTGTCTTAAAACCATTTCTCGCAATTATAAATTGTCACTATTAATGTCTCAAATTATACAATTTGTCTTGTAAATATGCAATTTATCACATTTGCCACCAAGCGATGTAAAGCATACTTTTTTTTATTTTGAGCACAGTCATAATAAATAAAAAAAAACATCAATTTTAATTAATCAATTGAAGTGTTTCGCTTTGTTTTTTTAAGTATCTTTAATAGGCTTTTTTTTTATATATTTCATGTGTTTCAAAGAACTGTAAACAAAAAACAGAAACAATGTGATTACATAACACCGTTAACACCGACTAAATTTTTGGATTAACCAATATTTTAGTCTACTTATTTAAATTAGTTTAACTTAATCCTTGTGTCCAGAGTTTAACAAATATTTAACACATACACTAAAATGCTTCTAAAAAAATATTCAAATATAAGTTAGGGTGTTGATATTTCTTATTTATTTGCTAGACACGTCATGGCATCGAGTAGTCCTGTTAGTTATCAATATCTCAGTATAAATATTTACAATTTACTTTACCAGACCCAGCGTACAAAAACACTCAGAAATCAAAGTGCTAATTTATTCACGGTGACACCAATAGAGTGAGTGACGGCTTTACGGCATTCCAGATTCTCGATGAAGAGGTATTCAGTTATTACGACACGCTCATTCATTATTGCCCTGCGGAGTCTTCCACCTCTCGGACCCGCGCCGTTGCGCAACACTTCTCGAGTCTCCCCGCCGCAGTCACCGGCAATACTCATACATTATACAATTATCAACACTCGCCTCAGACGCTGCGGCGACAGCTTCGGAAACTGAGAACAGACTTCGTGAATATCGAATATACAAGTACAGAAGTATAGTTTCCATTGGCTATTGTTTACTATTTGTTGGTTTGCTATAAGTTTTTCTTTTTTTTTTTACAAATAAATACTTTCTTGATTTAATTAAAAATCTAATACTGTGTATCGTCTAACATGATATTTAAACTCTAATTTCCATATAATACAATACACATTCATATAATCTCGTATAAGCGTACAAATTACATGGGATAATTGTTTCTTCTTTGTATCGAGGCTTACAAGTTGCAAGGGTTTTAAACTAGAAAATTTGAAACAATATCTGGTGTTATCACGCTCTCCGTGTTTGGGAAATTACTTTTTCCATTTCTAGAAAGTGTTCAAAGGTTTCCCGCGCGGACCGCTTAATCCAATCAACAGTAAAGAATACTTAGGACTTCAACTTCTCCATTTTCTAGATAACGTGCATAAAATGCAGTTTACTTTAGGGTTGCCACCTATTCCATCGGGTAGACGCAAAGATTGTACGGAAAAAATATGAAACATTTGTTTTATTGCTGTTGAGGGACAAGGCATTTGAATGGTGAAGATCCATTAATATAATGAAAATAATAACTTTTTATTTAAATCTTCACAGTGAGTTTATTACAATATTGTTTTGCATAACTAGTTTCGACCCTATGCCGGGTCATCATCAGATGCATGACTAAAGTTTAGTCATGCATCTGATGATGACCCGATATAAACAAAATAATTTATCTATGATTAGTTAGATGGCCGGCATCGGTAACATTGCAACCAGAATATTTGAATTTCCTAACCTCGTCGATGTGACTCCTGTCAATTGGTAATTTTCATACAATAAATTAAAAATGTTTTTCCCTGAAAATTACGGTTTGTTAACTGACTTGTAAATTATTATAACCTAACACGTTGATTAAAGTTTGAGGTTTTTAAAAAAAATTTAATATATATTGCAAAAGTAGCAAAAATACATAAAATACAAATTATGTTTGTTCTTCGAATAAACCAAAACTTTTTTTTTTTATTAAATCAAGTTTTAATTTTTTAAAAAAGTACTCTTCTAGGTTTATTAAAAAATTAGGAACTATTTAATACAACTAAGAAAATCATCACCATTTAAAAACCAAAAAAAACCATAAAAGTACTCACAAGATAAATTACTCTTTTTTGACCACTGTCAAAAGCAGGCAAAGCTGTGGAAGTTGACGGTTCCACCAGCAAATGAATAATTTATAGATAGAATTAATTATATTATTTCCGTTAACCCCATTCTGCTACAAGTTATAAAACCAAACTTAAATTTCAAAAGACAGATTGCAGCTTAAGAAACTGAATGGGTGTATTTAAAAGGTTAGCGTTGGCAACTAGCCCGAGGAATGAAGCAAAGGAACTCCGTTAACTTAAAGACTTTCTGCCTGGTGCCAAATTTGTCTGCAACTTGAACTCTGCCACGACAATTACGACTTAGGTAAGTTCAATGCCTTTTTAAAGTTTTCGAGCTTTATGATATCAAACTTGAAGACTTCTTGAAGATACAAATCATTGAAAATTATGCAATCTTATATTCACGGTAACTTGTTAACTTTTTTATACCTTTAAATGTTGAACGTTGGTTTGATTGCAAAAAATCGCTGCATAGTTAAAAGTTGAGATAAAACCTGGTATTATTTACTTTCAAAATTCCTAGTATTTAAAATATTATTTATCTTGCAAATGGTAATGCAGTTATTCTAAATTCCAGTTGATCGGTTCTATCAGGTAATGATTGCATCCGTCCGCCTGAGTTTATCACCTCTTGTGTGAGATCCTCAACGAAGAGCTGGAGAGGGAAGGACCCTATCTGCGAAGATCAGCGCCGTCTTGTCTGCCGAGCTAACTCGACTGCAGTCGATAAATTGTCACATCCACAACTGTAGATAGATAAATTATTTGATTGTACTTTATTGCAAGTGGCGGGTGGGTGTAATGTAAAACACGCCACCAGCTACTCTATTAATCCCCACCCACAACTGTGCGAGTATTGTGCAAATAAATTCATTTATTGCTACAAATTGTACTTACTATCGGTGCTTTGTTTAAGTTATTGATTGAATAGTTTCAATTTATTGCAAAGAATAAATTAATTGGTATTAGTATCGTGCAATGATTAACCAATCTCCATTCCGAACAGGGTTGATTGACACTCCAGATAACAGCAATTACTACACTTACCAACCTTTCAATTGGATGTTAAATTCAAATTGATTACTTATTGTATCTCTCGTTACGATTATATGAGGGCTTCTATATAAATAAGGCAAATTGTGAAATCAATCAAACTTAAACATTCTGTCTGGTATATTTGTAGATTATGCTAGGGTATTATGGAAATTGTATTTGCTCTATATTTAGTAGGTATCGAAAAAATATCGCCGATGTCAATTTACCACAGATTGTCAATTTCATAAAGACGACGATGGAAATCTTGAAAAAACGAAATATAAGAATTATTCCATCGACAGGTGATATCCAGTATTAATGTATTACATTATTTTATTTAACAAACAATGATTAATAGACCGTTTATTTGAGAGCTACATATAATAAGATCAAATATTTTTTATGCTTTGTCGATATCAATGGAGTTTTGAAACGCTCAATAAAGGTTATCCGTAACCCGTGGGTGTTCATGTTCAGGGGTAATTCATTATCAGAATATTTAACTTACGGGTTACTTTATTCAAAATACACTCCTAACATTTGTTCATAAAAATAAAAGTGTTGTAATACTGAAATATTTTATATTAATAGCTTTCGGATACTTTTATGTTTTATTTTATTACTAGTAATGTAGCCCGTCACAAAATGACGTATTTGATGAACGATGCGTCTAAATTCTCGCGGTGAACGACATCTCGCGGCGAAGAACTGAATCATATAATTCGTACATATTGAAATTCGCTAAAGCATATTTTAAAGTTTATGAATGAAAATATTATCCTATCGTCTTGAAATTCGGCACATAGCTGCGGAAAAATTTACTTAACTTATGTGCAAAAAATCAGCGTTGTATCTTTTAAGATATTCTATAGAAAACCAAAAATCGAAACATACATACAAACATACAAACACACAATGGCTATTATATATATAGATTTCCCTTACGTTTACTGTTGATTCACCTAAAACAAACAGTCGAATAATTTCATATCTAATAAAACTTTAAATAGATTTATGTTATATTTCCAGTTGTATTTGAGAATTTCAATAACAAACATCAGACATATCAAGAGTACGTTCACAATGGGAGAATTATGATAAATTGTTTCTTGTAATGCGATATAAGGATATTGAATAATGGTCTGTGTCGTGTAGACCATGATTGCTTAACTAACAAGGGATTTCATTGGTGTGTGTTGCACACTATTACACAATACAAACAAACGAATCAAAGCTCAATGACTTAGAAAATTAATATCCCAACGCACGCCCGATAAATAATTATTTATTTCTTTTTGGGTTGCATTGAGTATTCAACATGAGCACGAAGATCAAAGGACTTATACTACTGACTTAAATTCTTTTCGTTCTAGGTCAACACGATAAATAATATTAAAGGCAGAAAAGAATCCACTTGAGATCTTTGAGAGGTTGTGATAAATGCATCTATAAATAAATTGAAATGCTGAACGGAATACTACACAATATATAACTCCGAGCAGATTAAACGGTTTAGTGATAGTCGTATGAGTATTATTAACGGAATTTAGAAAAATAACCACCGTGAGATGCTTTTACATAGTGTCCCTAAAGAATATTATATATATATATATATATATATATATATATATATATATTGAATATAATCACTACAACTTTAAAGTCTCTTATTAGTTCACAAAATTGGCGAGCTTCAGTAGTGGACAGCGGCTCTATTAAGGGATATGATATAAACTCTCTACTTCACTGGTAGTAATACTTATTATTATATTACACCAATCTGAGAATCAATTAAACTTCGGTATTTTTAATAATTCATCATATCATTTAAGGAAAGATCTCGATATAAAACAAGACAAAAAAGTACACTATATAAGTATTTTTTATTTTTATTTAGTCAGGCTTATAAGCAAATACATTTTTCAAACTACTCTTCAACATTTTATGTTAATATTAGTAAGTTATAGATTTTGTTTTTTTGAATATAAAATAAAAAATAAAAAAAAATCATTTAAAAATACGGTTAAGATTTCAAGCACGTCGAGTACTGGATAAAATTAAAATAAAAAATGTACATAAAGTCTAATTGAAACTTATTTACATTAAAATATTTATTGAAATCAAATGGCAATTAATAAACCAAACACTATGTCAAATGATATTATAAGTTTGCAACACAGTGTGTTTCGTGGTATTTTTTTATGAATTGAGTTCGGGTGAGTGAAAATGGTGTTTATCACGCTAAAAAAAATATATTAAATGCACATAAAAATAGGCCATGTGAAGGGTGCATTTTCAAAAGAAGACAAAGATTCATCAGCTTCAACCCACAAAAACAACATTTTAATTTTGAATCGGAAAAAAACCAAACATCTCGTCCTTCACTGCGAATTCACCTTTCAAAAGGCCGTGTCCGCACAATAAATTTAGTCCTTAGGACTCCTACCTGTCAGGTGCACGTATTCCACATGCAACATCTTCACCCAATCATACTTACTCAACGCGCTGAACCTCGATGACAGAAGGTCAGCGTTAACATCAGGCCGCGGTCTCCGGGCAAGCGCCCTTTCAAACAATAAGCCTTGTGAACAACCTCATATTCAACGGATTGATAAAATATATTTTCTTTCAATATATATATATTTAAATCACCTGCATTTTAATAATATTGAGACAAGATATTTTATCTGTTGAACAAAATATACTTTTGAAACACATAGTATAATCGATAATATGAAATTCAAATAGATAAAACAGCAATAAAAATGTATTTTTTTTGATAAATCAGTTATTATTCGTATTTTACGTAAAATTTTAATTTTGCTGTTGTCTGAAGGGAATATATTTTTATGGTTTATAACAGATTTATATGTTGTAATACTCAAAAGTCAAATATTATTTTATTTGATGATTTGGTTTATTGGGTGTTGAGTTACTTGAAGTGTGTTCCCCATGCTGGGATCATGGAACATTTATTTCAGCTCAGTACATTTTTGTTTTGAAATTAATCTATAACTATTCTCGAAAAAAAAGAATATTCTTCGAAAGCGAGTCACATTATTATTGAGAAATATTTACATAGATAATGCTAGAGCTCAGCCAGACCACCCAGCCGTGTACATTTTGATCCCTTTAAATTTATTATCAACTGAATTTAAACCTATTTTCTCTTCTGCTATAAGACCTTAAGGTCGAATAACAGATTAGGAACAAATGTCCATATTTACAGTCTATTTCTACTCTCCAGGGATAGATTAACGTTACGAAGAATCGTGAAATTCACACACCTGTTTGGTTTTCCACACTAACACATGCCTTACATTTATTTTTTCTACGCAAAATTGCCAAAACTACGTAAACGTTCTCCACCGTAGTAATTTTATTTTAACGTGACTCCATGATCCACAGCGCATCATTGCATGCTTTATGTGAAAAAAGTATCCTTTCATACTATCACTACCTCCATGTATTATTGTAAAACACAATGATAACAAATCAATACCAAAGCTAAAAGATTTTAATTTTATGGAAGAAATAATCTTTATATTTGTAGTAAATACACAGTTTTGTTGTTTTTATCAAATTCATTCTAATCACTTTAATCAATTCATGTACCGCAAATGCACAATAAAATGATGGGAATAAAATGAATAAAATAGTATCCTTAAGTTAAAAATTAAGTCTTATATTAATAAAGATACTCAATACTGTATCTTTAAACGAAACGAGAAAATATATTTTCTTGGCTAAGAAAATTAATTTTAGCAATGTGTTATCTTGCATCATTACTTCTGACAATAAATATTATGTAAGCAATTCTAGGAGATTGGCTTCATAAAATTAACATACAATTTTCTTATTCTACAAAATACCCTACCGAGCGGACTGCCGTTGACTGTATTGACTTTTGCCATAATAATACGCCGGCCGAAAAATAATATCCATGAACATGGCATGGCAATGTTATGATTATATCAGAGCCTTATGAATTTAAATCGTTTCAATCTCGTCTTCATTCTTTTCTGATTTACAATTTACTGTCTGAAACTGGGAATGTTACATACGCAATTTATCTGCCAGGCTCAAAATAACCTCAACGTGGCCTTGGGCGATCCTTGTCGCACCTATATTAAGATTCGCTAGTATGACTAATTCATATTTTTTTTTAGATAATAAAACTATCTTATTATTTCTATTTTGGATGACTTTCCAGCCTTCTGTGACTCGATGTAGAAATAATCATTCTACATTTTCAACCGCCAGCATGCTATCACCACTAATTTAACATCTAGAAGAGGTTTGTTACAGCAAAAGTTCCTTCCACCTCATATTTTTCGTATGTAACCTATATTCATCCTCTCAAAACTAACAATAACTTTTATTTTCAAAACACCAAAACTATATATCAATGCTCAAAAAAATCCTAATTTATTATTTTTTTAGAACACTGGAAGTCAAGTTAAACACAAACCTTAAAAACCCTTGATTGAAAATGCGAATCGAAGATCGCGATAATGATTATTGTATTACAAAAAAGTTGCTTATAAAACAACAACTTTAAAAATAAAGTAAATAAAACGATCTTAATATTGACAGATATTTGTGTAATTACTCTTCATTAATTACACCTGCCGATACATTATTTTTAAAACGTCAAGTGCAATGATTAACTACTTCTCTGGTGGTACTATACAAGAAGCATTGCGTGACTTATTCCTGTTTTAAACAATAATTCAAAATATCAAGGCGCGACGACTTTCGCCCGAAAGTGTAAATTACAAGCAAAGATGAATGTGTGCACTGCAACAAGAGAAGTGAAACCAGGACCTCTTCCACAAGAAGCCGGGTGGGATATACTCGCATTCGCACGCAAGCTAAGATCAAAAGTAAATATACTTGCTAAGCAAATTATACAACCTGTAATTGTCCTTTCACTGTAAACTGTGACAGATCGATCTTAAAGGTTTTTTTTTACGTATTTTTATTTGCTTTTTAATATTAAAATTACTGTGTTGTGTTCTCACTAAATAATATAGGCCTATTCATGCGGCCATTTTCTCTTGATGCATCCGGTTTATTATATGGTTAAAGCTCCGGGCTTGTATACGTGCGGTTCTGGCGAGAGCCTGGTTGGGCTTGAACACGCACCTGCCAAGTCGGTGCCTGGGGAACGAGAAGTGCATGTGTATGTACGGAGCACAGCCTGGTAGGTAGTATGAATTGCAACATAATACAATTAAGGTGCGGGGATCCCTCTGAATGCCGAATTGACTGGCGGCTCTATTGAGGCACATCATATCTTTGTACTCTTCTGACAAGCTGCTGTTTCATGACGAGTCCTGAATATGTGCCTACTATACGAATACTGCTTGATGATGCTATGAATTGACTTCTTAATTCACCTGCCGATGAGAGCTTTACTATTATACGTTTTGTTTTTAAAGTTATTCAAATTATCAATCAATTTCACTTCAATATACTGCTTCGAAAAGGTATCTACAATTATTCATATTGGTAATCCAATTTTTTTATTTTATTTTAATAATAATTTACTGGAGAACTCTTTGCTAAAAAATCTATTGATATTTATTGTTAGCTCCAGGCAAAAAGGCAGCAATCGATAAAATGCAGAAATTAAATTCCCCGGGGCAATTATTACACAACGAAAAAAATTATCTAAAGAAACTAATTTTCGAAAGCAGTATAAAGAACAAGAGAATGCTGTGAAAAAAGATTGGGAATCAAACTTAACGAGACGACCTAAATGTGTTCGCAAGTTTTGGTGGCCATTATTATTATATATGCTCGAGATGTTCCCAGCACAGGGACTCAAAAACGGACTGCTTATAAGACGACACTAATATAATTGTAGAGAGTCAAGGTAAGTGTTCTGTGCATTCAGTAAATAATAATCATGTGGAAAAGAGTGTCGTATCTGGTTTTAAAAAATAATATGTAGTTATAGTGCAATTTCCTATACCTGCGGAGCAAAGTATTCTTGATACGTATCAAGTGGTTATCGTATTAACGCTAACGTGGCTTCATAAAGTTTTTTGAAACATGCAGATTTCTCGCCGCAGAGCATGCAGGCATGCCCGCAGAGATTACAGTTCCCAGGTAGGCTTATCTTCCTATATTTCTCACTCTCGACGCAACTCATAAAAAGTAAATCGGCCACCCGCCACACCGGTCCGCGGCGCAGGCCCGGCCCGGGACAAACGAGTCCGAGACTCGCTTCATTTATCTCGGCCGTGGCTAGTGATGGGAAAACATGATCTGGATATCGATGCGCGATCTCTGGTGGTGTTGCGCCATTCATTACTTTCCGACACATTTCAGATGCATAGGACTCGAGAAACGACGGGGAAAAGTAAACAGTAAATCGAAGGCTGATATATTTTTAAATACATAGCTCATATACATCACATAACATAAAAATATTCATGATACCGATTTTATAGAAAAAGCAAAATGTCATAGCATTTTTTAAAAAAGATGCAATATATAAATCATACATCATTTTTTTTTAAATAAACAAGCTACAAAAGGGATTTAAGGCTTATATTCTCGTCTTTTACGACTCGGAGGCGTTATTCTTAAGCCCAGCGTACCTCTGCAATAAAGTAAGTAAAACAATTATAATTACAATATTTAGTATTTTAAATTAACTTAGGTGCAAATTTATTAGAGACGAAAATGTTGACAAAGCATTTGTATATTGTATGCGCTTATAATATTATATATATACTCCAATAGCCTGTACATGTTTTGTTTATTCTGTACTTAAAGGTGCATTCAATCTGCTGGTATTGATAAACTGAGTTTCGTGCTGACGTCGATTGTAGATGTTTATAATATCGATATTAAAATATATCCACTTCGCCCACAGCGCGCTCCACACCACCTGCGCGCGCGCCGATACCTGCGATCTGCGGTCGGCCAATAAAGCAAAACAGGTAATCGCGTAATTTGGCGTCTGTTGATGGGTATTGATCTATTATCCTCAGGTGAGGCAGTCTTCCAGGTAACGAATGGACCAACTCATTCCAAGGTATGTTATATGCTTTTGTTTTATGCTTGTTCTATAAATAAAATTTTGATTGTGATCAAAATACAACATTAAAATTGAGAATGAAATAAATTATCTCTACATGTAGCAAAAAATGATAATCCAAATTTTATTTTATAATATGCTTTATTTTCAACAAATTAACAATTAACTCATTATACATATATCAAACAATTTTTTTTATGAGAGAACGTTTCTTGAAATAGAAAATGTTTTAATTTAAAAATTCAGAAGTAGCATAGAGAAATTAGATAACAAAGAGAGTATTTTTAAATTTTTTTTGAAAGTTTTAAATTACTAGGAATCGTGTCGTAAATAAAGTTATGTATTAAATTAGAAGTTGGGCGTACTTTATTAATAAATAATAAAACTCAAAGAATATTTAAACATGTAAATGGGCAGTTTAATAAAATTCTGCCATTAATATAATTAAAAAAGAAAGTATGTATTGATTACACACGTTCTTTTTTATAATGCTTGATTCTATTATATTTTTATTTTTTCATATCGAATGAACTATATAACTCACTATAAATCCCCAATTATTTAATTAAAAAAATGTGAGTATTTTTAGAAATCATTTAGGCTGAAAGTTTATTTTAACCATTGCATTAAAAAATCAATAAATCGATTTAGTGAAACAAATGGTTTCAAGATATTTCAAAATATCGACAAAATAATAGCGTGAAAAATTATTGGCTAGTAAAAATAAAAATTTGATACGCGATAGTTTTAGAGCAATGCTTTTAAGAAACATAAATATTTTACATAAAATTGTCACTCATACAAATATAATGGTCATTTTAAAGATTGAAATGGGTCACCGTTTAAGGTAATTTTCATAGCAAGGACCATAAATGAATTATATATGAATATATATATATATATATATATATATATATATATATATATATATATATATATATGTGTATATATATATATATATATATATATATATATATATATATATATACATATATATATATGTGTGTGTGTATATATATATATAAATATATATATATATATGTGTATATATGAATGTGTGTGTGTGTTTAGTAGTTCTTTTGTATTTCCTTGATATTATCATGTTTATTGTTAAAAAAAAAAAATTATATACACATAAATATTTTTAGTTTTCACTTCAAAAAAATATCAATAATTAAATAATAACATAATGACGGCTGAGCATATTGAATTTTCGGTTTAGGAAAAGTACTTTGGCATATATTTTATTAAATTCCCTTTTTAGCCGAAACCCACTGATCAAAAATTATACAAACCAGTCCGTGATTAACGTGTTTGGCCTTTATTATTTATATCGTAAATTAACAAACATATTGAGTAAATAAACCTAGTCAATTATATTTATAATTATAAGAAAATCTAGCAGACAACCTTCTGTATACTTAATTCAATATATCTAATTATAAATTTTGAATTATCAACAGCCAAATATATTTAAATTTATTCTTTGAACAACAACTCAAAAACAAGCTTAATCCAAAATAATGAATATGCATTTGTTAGAAATGATTTAGTATTCGCATAATATAATTAGCAAGTATTTATTACTTTGGTGGATTTAGCCTTTGATTTAAAAAGAGTAATAAATATTAAAATAAATAAATATAAATAATATCACGATAAGAGCCACGTCAGCGACTCATTGGCGCAATAAATTTCACAACCGGTAAAAATTTGCGACCGGCCGAGCGGCCGTTGATTTTTATGAAAAAACCTGCCGTGTGTGTTTTATCATCGGAGCCGCTACTCGCAGAGCCTGCTGCCCACCCCTCCTGACAACCACCGAGGCATACGGCGGGATGGAGCTTCTCAAGGAGAACCCTTCAGGCCCGAGACCGTCAAGGATCTTTATTGAATGATTGCGCCCCGAGGACGAGAATGACGCTGGGCTTGATTTATCGGAATTCGGCTACATTTTTTTTTATTTGAAATTTAAGTACATCCAACCTTTTTCAATGTAGATAGATATAGTTCAATCATTTTAGATTTCTTACGCCATTTAAATATTTTGTAAGAAAATAAATAAGTGCATTTTAAAAATTGATATTCTAACATCGTTCAAGACAGCGAGCACATTATGTAGTCCTATCCATAAGTACGTTCCCCATGTGACGAATTATTTTTTACGACTTGGGACTAATATGATCTTTGGTTTATGTTTATAATTCAAAAGCATTGTACATAAATGGACTTATTGCCAATTAACAACAAATCCTTTTATGTTGGATCTCAAGCCTCGTTAGGTTTTATAGGGTGAAGAAATTTATTTACAAAAATTTCTTGTGATATTTTGTAATTTACAAGTGTACAAGAAAGTCATTTACGGAAACTGACATGCCAATCGTACTTGCGAACTTGTGATAACTTCCAACTGCTTGTCTACTTGTCATTCTAACTCCAGAGTATTGTAGATGTATGATCTTCTTTCTCAGATTATCTGAATTTGGAAATCTTCCGCTCTTGGAGTAAAGATAAAATAGTCGCATTGCTTCGATATTACAGTTAACAAACAAAGAGACCCCGTCACCCGCGCTACGGCCGATCTCCGTTCGTGTCAACTTCGGGAATGTTCGGCTGAGTCTCTCGGCTGTCTCCGCCGCGCCGTCGGTCGCCACGAACGATCAGCGGAGACAGATCTAAAAGGTGATCCACCACAAGCGGAATAGTGGTGGATCTTCGGTAATAAAGTTGCAATAAATAACGGTCTTTGATCACAAAAAAAAATGATATGAGACCCTGTGTCTTTAAATACCTTGCCTTGTACCGGGCTTCTTTTATAGGGTGATGTCGTGCAGAAGCGCGCGGTAGAGTGTATTTCCTGGATCGGAAATTGTCTTCATTGACTCGTTATCAGAACCACCGGCGCGGCTAGATTACGCTAAGCTCCAAAGTTCCAGTAAATATTCGTTTCGACTCTTCGCGTCTGAGGCCGAGCGGAGCCGAGAAGCGCGCCAGCCGGGGTGGGCGCTCAGAGCCGCCGGAATCAAACAATGCCTGCGCTTATTACGCCAGTAAAGCGTGAAAACTTCCCTCGTTAAGCCCCGGAGCAGCCGATAGTCAAATATTTAAGTTGACTCCTGACGGGGAGTCACGCGATCCGCGCTGACTCCGGAGAATCATAACCGAGCCCCGGTTTGAACTTAAATTTCCAGAACAATAAATTGTTTTGATACAATGTCTTGAATGCCGGCGCGGATTAAGTTTCTTCGCGGCGATCGTTAATTCTTGAATATTTACTATTGCGTAGTTTATTTGGTGAAATGGAGCATTCGCCAAGTTTTTTGCTTTAGTAGCTTTAAATAGTCTGCGAGTTTCAGTCGTCCAAAATAACTAGCGTTATAAAAAATATATAAAATTAAGTTAGCGCACAATAGTTTTTGATAATTATTTCGTTTATTGTACAAATTTTAAGCAGTGTAAGTTTTGAGTTTATCAAACTTATTAAACTCTTCCCACTTTTTGTTGATTTATAAAGTTTTTTTTTTAATTTACTAGTAATTTGTGTGAAAAACTGTTCTCATATTTTAACAGTGGATTAGTTTATCTTCTCGGTTACTTACTTACCACGCTATGATATTCAACTTAATAATTGATGTAATAAATATAGTAAAGTGCGAGTAATTATAAAATATCGTTGCGTGCAGTCAGTTTCTAATTCGATAACAGAGGAGTGGTAACTTAAGAAAGCATTCGTCTACGTACCGAGCGAGTCTCCTGGGTTGCAAAAAAACGGAAGAAAATGATAAAGCCGAGCGAAGCTAACTTTCTGACGTCCTGTTACTTCTCGCGTGATAATGAATTATATTCCTTCAGGAACATGAACTCATTCCAGGAAAACTTTTTACTGCGGCCCAAGACTTGTCAGAGAAACTCATTTTTTATATTTTTCTTGGTAACTCTTTAATATACAGTGGTGTAATAGCGAAGTAATATTTATATCCGTTTATAAAGCCCACACATACGCCTGCTATTTTCTCGTATCGGTGTTTTTTTTTTATTATCTGCGAACGGAAGATATTAAAATCCAAATAATTTAAAAAAAATTTAAGCTGTTGCTTCAAGATTTGGGAAAAAATGATGATGCGAAGTTTTAAGCGGTAAGTAACTATAAATACTTAGTCCAACTGTGATTTGTCAATCTACTTGGTGTATTATGAAAATCATTGATTGTAACAATCTCGATTCTAGTAATCGCTTTTGAGATTTAATTATTTGCGTTTTTCACTATTCATTTTAAATGCAAACAACATGTGCCGATCTGTTGACCAAAATAATCAAAAATTACATTAGAATATTGTAGACATCTTTGATAATATTTTGACAGTGCTAATGTTCACATTCACCACTTCCGACAGTGCTTATTTTTTTTTTATTACAAAAATGATCTGGAATATTACAATTAAAAATATAAATGGCTTTATTGATGAAGTCCAAATTTGCTTAAGTATTTCCTTCTTAGAGCGTCTTTTTTGTATAGTATAATTCAATAATCATGAAGCGTAAACTTTTAATATAATAAAAGGTTTACCACGATAGAGTAAAGTTTTGATGAATTTTCTATTAAAGAGTTTTATAAAATAAGGAAAAAAATCAAAACATAATATTGTTAATTAGGAAAATATTGGTATCGCTGTATTTTTATGGGCGATTTGAGGAAATGTTATTTTTTTGGTCGTAATATGTTTCAACTCATATTCTAAATAACAAAAACCTAATCTCACGGGTACCGTACATATTGAATTAAATTATTAATTATTTATTAATTATAGTAGTCGACTGGTACGGTATACTTTTAATTATAGTGCCATATGGTATTATTTCCTTCAATAAGAATGAAGCCACGAATCTATGAGAAAAATTTCACTTACTTTACAGTTAACGAACCGTACGGTACTTGATACAAAAAGTGATTTAGTTTACTAATAACTTTTTAATATTGCATGACTTAAAATTAACTCTCGTCTTCAATTACTTGCGAGAAAATAACCATAATTTCGTTGTCAACCAAATATTCAAGTGCTTTTACAAGACTAGTAGCTGATAAATTATTTTTTGTCAGTGTCAGAACTGAGTCATCCAGTAGAGGCTTTTGATTCATTTGTTAGTCATCTTGACTTTTATAAACTTCAACAGTCATACACAGACAATAACTAAGAGGTAGATTTTTAAAACATTAAATATTACTCATCGCATTTATAGTCAGTCAGTTTCAATTCACTCGAAAAAAAGCTTTATAAAAATATTTAAATGCTCACAATTCCCAGGTTTGAAAAATCCTCTCACAATAGAGATTTAGATGTTTAGTTTTAAAATACCGTCTATTCTTATGATTCGTGACAATTTGTTAATGATGTCATGACATTAATTTTAGTGTCATTTATTTTGTAGTAAGACATTAGAAGAATCTATTGAGATGAATCACTGAGACAAATAAAGCTCTCTCTCTCTCTCCCGCTCTCTTTCTCGGTAATAACTTTCAATGGCTTTGAAAATAACTTAATTTTAGTTATATATATTTGTATTTCACTTCAGAATGTTCATTTAACGTTTTGTAACAAACCTTCTCTGTTTTTATACACTATTATTACATCAACATCAAACTAAAGCCCAAAACAAAAATTATTTACCCTTGAAAGTACCACGCAAATCATCCTCATCTAAGTAAAAACATATAATTATCATTGGTTTAGTGTGTTAAGCGTTGTTAAGTTCACCTAAAAATACAACAACAAACTTAACAGCTGCATTTTCAGAAAATAGTTAAACATCACAATGCTGAAAAAGGCGTAAAAACAAGCTTCAAAAAACTTATCTTTCATTCCATGCAGGTGAAACTTCAGGGAAGGCTGTCACAGCTTTTGTCATCGCATTCTCTAAAAGCTCTGAATCATAAAAGTTTGCACGGAACTTGAGGTGGCGCAATTCCAAACAATGCCTTCCCCTTCTGCGAAAGCTCATTCGTTTGCAGCGAACTTATATCTGACATTCTCAGTAATGTCAGACTTCATTAATTTCTACCGAAAGTCGAACATCGTTTCAGATTTCACTGTTATTCTTTTTCACACGCGATTTCCCCGAACGGACGGCAATACGGGAGGTGTCCTGCTGGAAAGAAACTTCGCGACCTCGAAAGAATATGTCGAGTCAGGTGTCGTGCCTGGGCAATTAAATAATAAAGTTATGTTTTAGTGCTCCCGAACTATGCTGTTATTGTTTCATGATAAAACAACGGATAAAACTATAAAACCAAGCACGCCCAAAGCAATATAATAATATTGTCATGAATTTGATACGACTAAGTTTATATATATATATATGTGTGTGTGTGTGTGTGTGTGTATAAATATATATATTTACGTGTGTGTGCGGCATAATGTTTTCTCTAGAGATGATTCATATTTCTTTTGGACCTGACATCTTTGGTAGAATATAAAAAGGCAATTTCCTACAGATCAGTTTCGTATATTTACCTCCTCCAAACTTGTTAAGGGCTGTGTTATGAAATCCTCTAAGAGATTGTACCAGGATAAATAAAAGTACGTAATAAAATTTAAAAAAAACTTTTATTTCTGCAATATCAAATCTGTAATTACGACTGATTTTTTTTATGAGGATTGGACATATCTTTGGCTCACAGATTTTAGCCCATTTTTATTTTATTTACTGCCTTATTGCCTGTTGAACTTGCTTAAATTCATAAAATCACAAATTTTGCCGCTAAGTTTACATCATTATGTAGGTGCTAGCATTAAATATTTATTTTTTGTTAAAAACAGCAATTAAATAATAATTGTGTTTTTATAAAACACAAAACGGAGTTTCTCTAAGTGACAAGCATTAACCTCGAATACAAACGATTGTTACCCAATTTTAAATTTTGAAAGCAACGAGCAATATGGATTCAAAAAATGGTTTTAAGTTATTGCCTAAACAACGAAGAATAATTGCGTAAATTATTTTTCGCTAATAATAATACAATGTATATTATTATCCCACAGCATGAGTAGCCAGAGAGCGGAGCCGCGGGACTCGTCCGCCTTCGTTTTCATGCCCGCGGAGCACGGCACACGACAGTCTTGGCGGAAAATTGCTTTGTAATTGAATCAAACAATAGTGACGTGCGAACTGGGTTATGATTTCTAGTAATTCATACAGCCACACGGCGCGCTACAGTGAGACCATAAAAGCTTTCCGAGAAGTTTTATTTTTTTATGATGGGAACGATAGCTGAGACCGCCGAACAAAAAAAAAACATCAGGCTTTTTCTATGATTGTTTACTAATTTAAAGAAAAATAATCCAAAACATTGTTACGGGGAAAAAAAGTAATTGTTCTCGCTTAATCATCATTATACATACGGTTGTTAATACATTTTAACCACGATGTGTTTTTTTAATATTTGTGTAACAATATTTTTTTATACCAAGTTCTATGATTCTATCGATTTCATTTTAAGTTTTATTTGTGAAAGTCCGAAACATATATTTTTTTATTATTAATTCTTATTCCAAATACTGGGTTAGACTTATTTCTCCTTAAATTAAGATTTCTAACAATTTACTACAGTCTCACATTCTACATTATTGTCTCCAATTATTATTGCATTTATACTAAAATAGACACGACAGCGATATTAAAATATCATTTTAAGTTTCACGTATTGCTAAATATTCACTAGTTACTATGGTTTTCGGTCAGTGGGTAATGATTTATTAATATACCTCGTGTATTTTCCCTCGATATCCCTCTCTTAATTCCCCCAAAGCACAAGAAAGTCGCTTGTTTTTACGCCATTGTTTCAGTAATGTGGAACGAGTGCGCTCGCATGTTCTTATGATATACATTTATAATTGTGTCAAACTGCGAGTATTGTACATAGCTCAGGATGCATAAGAACTCTGCTTGCAAAAAGTAAATATTTTGTAACACAATAGCATTTCTCGCGCTCCTCACTACCACTCGGATTTTTAAATAATCACGGCTTTATATTATTCCATGATATTTTGTAATTTAGTTAAAATAAAATATTCATGTATAAAATAATGATAATAATTTCGAGGCACTATTGCCGAGTTTAAAAAAAAATCGTAACAGAAAATTTAAATCGTTAAATAATTACACGTTTTTGCAAAACGTATTAAAAAATCAAGTACGATTTTTTCCATATACTTTATTGTTACATACACTGACTATAAACGTGTATTAATGAAAAAAAACGTATTTATTAAATCATTATTATTAAGTATAAATAATGATAAAACACGTACATTACAACACATTATTATTTTTATAACATTTTTTCGATGGGGTATAATATTTGTTAAAATGCGTGTGAATATAATCAAGTAACATCCTTAAGTCGGGAAGTAACATTTACAAATATAAAATATGTAATCAAGGCTTAAAGGTCTATCTATGTATGGCTGTAAAAACAATATAACTGGGTATGTAATGTGTAAGCCTTATTAAGGGTGCAGCCGAGCGCAGCTGTTCGAGTCGGTGCATCGCTCGAGCAAATCATCAAGACGTACTCAATGCTCTATTAAATAAAAAAAATGTCGATGGCTGCTTCCGCCGTACTTTTGTTTCGTATTTCTTATTATAATCATTTGATGACCTTGTTTGTGACGTGAAGACGACATTATATTATTTATACAATATATACTTAAACATCAAATTATTCCCTGAGTTTAACAAGAAGAATTGATTATTTATAATTCCTGAAAAGTAGTTTAAACGATTATTTATTTTTAACTATGGACGGTTTTTTGTATGAGTTTCGTTTTAATATCAAACGTAATGATACCAGAAGAACGACGTAAATTCCCTTATAGAGAGTGTTTTCGCCTTTAATAATATTTAGTTATTTATTAATTTATAGTAAAATTACAATATTCAAATCATCAATGAAAATGATCCCACTTTCCTATCTTAAGCGCATTAATATGTATTGTGTGTAATTTATAGTAAATTGAGTCGTCGAATCGCAAAACTCGTTCTAGAAATGTATTTTTGCATTTGGATAAATTGAAAAAGACTGTTTCGATTTTTGTTTTTAAACATATTATAAACTGAAATTTTAAATTTAAAAAGTCCCAATAATTACTAAGAAACTAAACTACTTAATTAGTCAATTTTCTGTCACCATCGAGAAATAGTATTGCACTAACAAAAATATGCTTAACAAATTTTTTTAAAAGTTGAACTATGAAAAGTAGGGCGTCAGAAGTTCCCAGCGAGCTCCACGCAGTCCCTCAAGACACCTTGTTTTTTGTAGAGGAAATTAGAATTCTGCCGTAGTGTCTGGGAGACTTGAACATTTGCAGCTCCGCTAATTTCAACTTTTATTGCAGCATTCAAACGAACAGAGGGATTTCACACTCCCTTCTATGAGGCACCTACTCCAGGCTTCGTGCAATCTACCCAGGCATTCTGCCAAATAGGAATGTTACAAGCAGGAAGCTCTGTGCTCAAGATGTACGGAATATTCTAAACACGGAAATGCCCCTTTTTATTAAAAGCACGAACTATTTATTCAAGCGTGAACTGTATATAATAATTCATAATGCGTATCGTTTGTTGGATTGCTCATATAAAATAAAAAGAAATGAGTTTTGTCAAAAAAATTACTCATTTGCTCCTATCATAAAATACTTAATTTAGCACGCTTATTTTCTTATAATAATAATAATATCGCATAAATATTAATTTATGAATAAATTCTACATCGATTTGATTTATAAATAATATACTGCATATAGAAAATTTAATTTCTCGGGTATATTGCCGTTTTACAAGTAAAAATAAACCGAGCCGCAATCACTTTTAATTTTAATTAAAACAGCCTTGATTTATTTTTTGAAAATTCAATCCATTACAGTTCTAAATAATAAATGCAAAAAAAATTATTCGTGTTTTATATTTAACAGCATTGCTCATAAAAGGTGAAGTGCCCAATTATATAGTTGTAATATTTAATTTTACTTTTAAAATACAAACGAAACAAATTTTAACGATTTAAGTAACGGCTACTGAAAAAAATCATAATGATTCTATTTAGCCAACATCTCGCAATACTTTCAAATAAATAAAAATAAAAAAAACTACATTAGCCAGTTAATGGATTAGCCCAATTGTTGATACCAACAAACCACCAAAAAAAAAACAATAAACATTATACTGAACTATCGAATTGATTTGTTTGCACAATCTCCGTTTTTTATTGGTACAAGTTTGCTTTTAGTGGGTTCGTAACAAAATAACTACTTGATTTTTTTATATTAATGTAAAAATACTTGTAATTACGTGTTTCAAATAACCGACAGTGATAGAATTGCAGTGCTCGATACTTCAATTTCCATTGTTTATGCTTTATTTCCTCTCGAAGTTTTCGTTGTAGTATTTATTAATTACTGGGCATTTTAATTAAAATGGCAAACCCATTATCGTTATATATTTGATAAACTGATGAGCAGTGGACAACGTATATTCTTATTATTGTAATAAATGTCCATGTTTTATGAGAAATTATTTTGAAAGATCAAAACCATTGATATATATAACTCTTTTTGGTCCTTTATTAATAGGACAACTGCAAGTTAAACAATAATTAATTGAATTCTTTATCGTGTTCTAGTACCTTTCCTTGTATGAAGTTGGTTGCCAATTCATTGGATATATTATATATCTACCCTGGAACCAGTCTCACTAATTCGAATGTACTTCCGACTTCAAGCTGATGGCGTTAATTTCACATCCACGTAAGTATCCTTCTTCCAATGCCCCTATTTTCCTTGGACAATAAGCTGGAGGATGTTTTATTTATTGTTTCGAAAAATATGGCCAAATAGGAGATCTTACTCATTTTTACCATCGTCATGAGTTCTCATTCTTTGTGCATTCTGTGCAAGACTCTCTCATTTTGTGGGTTCCGCTGATCTTTTTATGGGTAATATGAATAATAATGTGTTTTTTTTGTGTACTCATTAGTTTTGCCATAAATTAATTAAAATTAGTGTATTGGTTTACAAAAATAAACAAACACATTTACTTTGAAAATATAGATTAGAACAACAATAATTGGTTGAATTATTTATGTGAAACATTAACATTACTGAGCTGTATTATTATCGAAATACTCACTACTTTTGTTATAAATTAATAAAATTATTGTATTTTAAACAAAAATAAATAATCACATTGATTTTAAAAATATCCTAAAAAATATCCTAAAAAATATAGTTTCATTAAAATGTTAAAAATAACTGCAAGTTTATCAATAATAATTCTGCTTTTCGAGCATCATTTATACTTATGAGTTATATTTTTTCCGCAATACTGACAACTTTTGCACAAAATTAATTAAAATTACCATAATGTAAAACAAAATTTAAAAAAACATATTGATTTTGAAAACGTAGATTAATTATTTATTTCAGTGAAAAAGAAAACTGAAAACCAAACAATAATATATTTGATTATTTATGTGTTAGTAGTACTCCTTAATTTTTTAGATTACTTAAAATTAGTGTATTGACATAATTTAAATAAATCACATTGATTTTAAAAATATTCAAATGTATATATATAGGATGTCGCTAAATTTACTATTTCGACCATATTTTGTATGAAGTTTTCGAACTGCGGCTGCCAAGCTTTCATTATTTTTGAAATATTGTTCAATAATGAAGACACGTTGTTCAATCGTGTAACGCTCCATTTTTACTAACCCCAAACTGTCAGCTATCAAATTGTTTTTTTTTAAGTGTTCCCAAAACTTTACTTCAACAACGGCGACAAATTCAAATCTTGCGTTAATTTCGGGACACCTTTATATATATATTTTTAAATAGCATAGCACCGCACCGCACCTGTGTTAAAATGGTCCCGGTCCGGTCGCGTCGCGGCAATAGTACCGGGAGATTTGAAAAAGCGAAGTTGTGGCTCGCGGGACGGCGCCATTGGCCGGGCGGACAGGTGGAGCGGCCGGAGCGAGCCGAGTGCGCCCGAGCGCGGCCGGAGTCTCCCGAGCGCCGGGCCCGCCGCGGCCGCTCGCGCCTCCCGCCTCCCGCCCGCCTCAGTCGCGCGCCACCCGCCCCGAGTGCGCTCCGCCCGCTGTCTCCCCACGCACGGCCGCGCCGCATCGAGTCAAAACTTTCAAAAACTTCTCCAAAACTATCAAAACTCAGTGAAATCAGTGTCAAGTGCTCGTTTGCATTGTTATCAAACTCGCATCGCCCCTGCGAAGCTTCTTTTTAAACTTGATAGATAGTTGCCGCGAGTTTACGCATCGTTGTTTACGCCGTACGAATGAAACTTGTGTTTGTTTTCGAGTAGTTTCCTGCGAAGTACGCTCGTGTTCGGACCGTTTGGTGGATAATACACGAGTAATTGATATTAGCGCTTCGAGAAGAGAGCGGGGTAAGGGTACCGAAGGCGAAGACCGTCACGTCAGCCGGCAGAGGAGCCGCGAGAGGGTCGAGCGCGGTCACGCGTTGCATGCGTTATTTTTTACGTACCCTCATCTGACTCGAGCGTCCCCCGAATCCGTTTTCTGTGCAGTGAATCAATTTTTTGTGTCAACATTGCGAGTGTCCGTGAACGATCCGGAACGGCTGAACTCCGGCAAAACTTTTGTCCGCAGAAGTCGAGTAACCGGCGACGACCGTCCTTCGAGTGTCTCGCTTGACAATGGATACCCTCGATTCAAGGTCAGTTTCTCCTCGAATCTCAATTTTTTATTTTTCGTATAAATAAATTTTCGCATTCGTTTATTAATGTCGCTGCCGATAATAACGAAACGACGAAATAATCTAATAACGCGGAACCGCCGAGAGCTCGAGGAAAAGGTCCGCGGGTAATCCCGCATCCAGCCAAACTTTAAATTGAATTAGCTTAATTATTTGTGATTGCATAATGTGGAAGCTTTCGGAACAATTTACTTTTTGATTTGTCAATGACCGGCCCGCATGTCTCGCGTCTCGGTGAAATTGAAAACGCCGAAAAAAGGTTTATTTTTGCCATCGTTATTAATTAGCGTCCGCGGCGACGTATGCGGGCACAGTCGGCCCGATGGTCGCGAGTATTGTGACATTTTAATTATTGTCACACTTTCTTCGATGTAACGCGGACGAGGCACTCGCGCTCAACAGAAAAGGTCAACCTTCGTGGGGCACTCCGCGCGCTGGTGAAAATTAAAAGTCGGCGTACTGCCGGCCTGCTCGCTTTTTGTTCATTTCAATAACGTGCCTCGTAAGGTCAAACTGACATTACGACTGCCTAATTTCGATCACATTAGAAGAGGGAACAGAACCTCTCGGCCGGTTTGATATTAACTCGTGACTTGTCCAGATTGATGCAACCTAGATCCCCGTGACTGAACTTTTTGTATATATTGATTTTATGTTTATATCGTTTTCTTACTTAGTTTTTGGTTGCAAGAGGCGTGGTGTATAAAAATTGTCCCGGGCTTAAATGCTAGATAGTTTCGAGTTGATTGTGATTTTGCATTAAAAATGCACATTCGTGCATAATCCGAATTCTTCCCCCGTCGAGAAATCTAGTTTCTGGGCGTTTACCGAGACTCATAAGTTTGTTTTGGGTACTTCCGAGACGGGTGAACGCTGTGTCCGTGTGCCGAAGTGTTAGAATGGAATTGCGATGGCGTGTGTTGTGATATTCCCTATTAGAGCTGTTCAAGTAGCTATTCAAATCACGCTGCTGATTCTCACCGTTTGCGTGCCACTTTGTATTATTTGTTTGCTCTGCGCTATTAATTCCGCCAGTGGCGTGCCCCGGCCCGCGCCCTCGGCACGACCCCGTCCCTCGCGCCCGCCGCTGATGGCTAGGGGGTCGTTTCAAAATCCTGCAACAGGACAATAAGTATCATAACAATAAGATCAAATATCAATATGCAGATATCCGAGGTATGCAGTGGGTTTAAGGGAGGTGACGTATTTTATTCAAGCTTAGTCGGTTGTTTCTTTAACTAAAGTGATCAATAAAACTGCAAAACCTTATTCATATATATTTTTGAGTTTACTAGAAAAAGTTAATGTTGTATTTTTTAATTAAAATAAATGTATTTATTTATTTATATAACAACCATTTTTTAATAGTTAAGTTGAAACAATTAAGATTGGTGACTGATATTTTTTTTCCATTCTGTACTGAACATATTTTAGAAATAACTGCTGAAAACTATTGTGTTTTATTTTCTTTTGACGAAACCATCGATTTACTTACACTGATTCTTTGATTTGCTTACTATACACATAAATAAACGTATTATAAATTTGTGTTGAAAATCCTCAGAACACATGAACCCCCCATGGAAAAGTCCCTATTAAGTTTAGCCATAGTTCTATTGTGTCCTTACAGGGTCTTTTCGATAAGTTTGAAAATACACTTTTTTGCCGTGAATGCGCGTGAAATTAAACAAGGTATACCTAAAATTAAAAATATGACCACCATTGTAAATATATAAAAACAAGGGTCAAGGGATTCGTTCTTTCAGAAGTCAAAATATTCGAAGGGGAGATCAATGAGATCGGCGTGGCATTGCGGTCCGGTCAATGAGGTGTCGCATTGCACACATAGCGTTGATACAAGCGGTAGCACATTTGCTAACCGTGAAAACTTGAGAGATCGTGAAGCACTGCGGGGACCGGAGTCGCTCACTCGCGCCGAGCTCGGTACCGGTTTGCGCCGAGAGCATTTTTCTATGCAGTTGTTCGCGAATGCCGACCAACTCGAAATACTCGAAATCCAACCGCTACCTACTCACCCTAGTGACATGGGGCGGACACTGTCAATGATCGTGTGCTATGGTGTGAGATTCGTATCTTTAATTTCCCTTATTAAAAGTGACAATGTCTATCATAAAAGTACTGAAACAACTCGAAATAATTGTAGAGAAAAATATTGTGAAATCGCTTAGTTTAGCTCCTACCTTCCGCTTTGTTGTGCTATCACGTGCTGCATATAAAACTACCGCAATTCATATTTTATATATACTCAATAACTTTATTATTATTTATATATATCTTAAATGCAAATGTTGGGGTATTGTGATGACTTTCGAGATGCTCCTTGCGAGTAGTGCAGCCCCACCCGTGGCCAGCGGCCAAGTATTGCCGCGTGTGTTGCTGGGTATGTCCGTGATTTACGATCCCTTGCGAATGTTTTTGTCATGCATTGTGGCATTGGCGTCTTCACTGCAACCAAATTCTACCTGTTATGGTAGGCCGAAACTGTGGTGACGTCCCCTCAGCGGTACTCCGGTGAGCTCTCCGATCTATTTCTGTCTGGATGCGCAGGGAGTCTGCAGCGGCCGTCTGTTCTCAGAGTAAATACGTGATTTTGGCAAGATACCGAGATAAGTCAGTTACTCCTATTTCTCGATTCGTGAGCTTAGAAGCTTTCGCGCTTCGTGCGGCCACTGCACACGATCTCATTGCAAAAAAGGATTCGATTAAAAAAGCAATAAATATTGCGTGCACTTTTAATAAGTAACAGCGGGCTCTGTCACGACCTGGACTCCTAAACTGTTACATTTTTCAATAAATCTTAAATCGACAAAAAATATTTGTGTAAATACTTATTCACGGTAATATACACGTTCGAAATCGTAGCTCTCAAATGCGAGGCGAGTCTCGTGTGCATCAATCATCAAGTTATAAATTACGTACACCCAGTCGTTTATAAATTGGGCACCGATGGAATATCCGATAGTTCAGGACTAAGTACCGTGTTTAAGTTCAATCTACCCAGCCGGGCGATAGTTCGCTTCGAAATGGATGTCGAAGCTCACCCGGTATTCTGTTATAACATATTAAATATCGATTTATGGTTCGCACTAATACAGCTATTACGCTGAATATACTCGCGTGGGTATGGGATGCTTTCGATTTGCAGTTGCAATGTAAATATTGCTCCCCGTTCGCCGAAGTCATTTGATTTCTAAAGCTCTGCCGATAGCTCCTATATTCCAGGAAAGACGCCACTTCGGGCGCGCTGCTGAGCGGCTGTGCACCGGCGCGGCGAGGGACGCATAAACAAGGCGGGCTCTCTCGCTAACGCCATTGTCGCTGGCGTGGAAGACGCTAGTCTCTACCGATAAAACGGCGCCGTCCGCGAAATGAATGGCTCATAATTAGTCCCTTTTGTGAGTCGCGATTGTGGCACAAAACGGCTGAAATACGAGCGGAGGACCGATGCTATCTCCGGCGCCGGCGGGTGGAGTAGCGCTGCACCTCGCGCAGGACGCGGCCTCTGGGGATTGCCGGCACTGCAGGAGCTCCACTGTGTATCGCAATATATTTATCTCTGATCCTAATGCATGTTACTACGAATGGTAAAGTGTTTCAAGATCTCTAGCTCAATTTTCTGACCTTCTATTGGGTTTATTTCGGCAAACGGTTCGCCTCCCGGATTATGGCGAGCGTACTCGCGAGGATTTGCAACGTTTATCTTCATCGCGACGTCGCGTGCGGCCTGGTCGCGATCGACCGCTCCCCGTGGATTTCGCCCATTTTTATTACGAAAGCGCCCATTCATGCCGTTTCATATATTTACTTTGCATTAAGTGCTCCCTCCGACCCCTGCCGCTGTCGATAGGCGCAGAAGTTGTCGCAACCCCCGGCGGAGAGGACCGCACGACGGGCTGTAAAATCATTAAACAACGGGTCCGCGAGGGGCGGCATCATGGAGTCCCCTAATCACCAAATCGTGTCCCGATCTGTGGGTTACTTCGATGAATCCGTTTCATAAGCTCGTCTTTTTTCGTAATCCCATATTAGTTTTTTTTTTCAATTTATTATATTTGGAGATTATTTTGTAGTCCCCTCTTCTGGACGTTGGTCGATTTTTATTCTCCTCGGATATGAGATGACTTCATTCCAGACCGCTTGTAATTTATTTTCAAACCGATACTCGTTCTGTCGTAGAATCTCAGGTTCACTACTCGGCGTCCACTCCGCCGTTTCATTGGTATGCCAGCAACGGCGGCGACAGTCTGAGTGGTCGCCGGACGAGACGCGCTCGGCCAAAGGCGGCGTCTCGGCCCTTCGCTCTTCCTCGCCTTGGACCGCTGCACTGATGAAGCTATGTGCGCGATTAGTAAAAATATTCAACACGTTCGTGCGGTAGGATTCGATCCGAGCTTAGGACGCTTCTTTCTATTTGTTAACATCAAGTCTGATTGAATTTGCACTAACGGAATCGCCATCTCTCGCACGTTATGTGCTCTCAGTGGTACTATTTTTTTTTAAAAACGAGGCGGTCGACTGCGCGTGGGCGACACGATCCGCTATACTTCTCTGCGAGGTCGCGTACGATACGTCCGCGACCAGCCCGGCAGACCGGCCGTCTGAGAATATTAGAGTCTGTCGCAAATTTCTCGGCAGTCCGGTTACAAAAAAATATAACGACGTATCTGTTGCCGCGCGGCCGCTTTTTTGTGTCGATTCGTTTTAATCGTTCGGCCTGCGAGCGAACGGGTCGATAGCAGTCTCGAGAGGCGGTCGCGGTTGTGTCCGCAGAACATAAGTGCGCTCAGATCCAGATCGCGCGTAACACTTAAGCCTCACGACGGAGTCGAACCTGCCTGGGCGACGGGTTCGTCGCCGCCCGCGCCGCTCGGCCGGGGACCCGCCGCGGCGGACTGCGGCCGGAGGTCGCGCGGCGAGGGAGACCCCGTCGCCCTGACCCTCGAACTTGACTCCGATTTCTTCTCGATGGAGAAAGTTTTAGCAGCGAACGAACTCGGAGCGCCGATTGTCGATACCCTCCGAGGAGAGTTCGCGGGTCCGTCGCCGGAATAGGTCGATCGAAACTTTCGACCTCCGCGCGTCTCTTTACGGCCGGAACGATTCCGTCCCGCTATCGAGGGTGGGCGGATCCGTGCGTTATTCGCACTCTTGTAAAATTAAAAAAAATACGACCCTACCGTTTTTTTTTCTGCGGAATAGACTGTAAACCGGTTTACGCCCTTCCGCGAGTTCCGTGTTAACGGTCGCAGCGTCGGATTGAAATTTCTTTGTCAATTTTTTTCGGGTAGGCGGCATTCGCGCGCCCCGAGGGCCGCCGCCCCCCGGTGGCTCGCTTTGAGCGCAATTAATATTCATCACACGACCGCGGTCCGATGCTCGTGGACTTTCGCAGTCATCGTGTATTTTTTCAGCGGCGTGTAGGTGCCGAAGCCTATGCATACAAAACAGTTTAATGTTACGCTCGCGTGCTGTCGCGACCCCCGCGGCGATCATCACAAAATCCATACGCGCCTCACTATCTGCGGAAACCGCGGCTTCCCGGGCGCTGCGGGGTGGCCTCTGCTAGCTTCACTGGAAGCTGTTACTGCGTTTCAACAGTGATCACTCCGAGTTGCAATAAATGAATCGCACCAACGAGAAATTACCCTTAGTCTCTTCGGCGTGCTGCCACTACGGGAAAAATTTAAATATAAAGCAGTCGCATTCTTCCTCGAAGAAAGCGTATGCCATCGCCAAAGCCATTCAATCAGCGCATGCTTTATTTCATTGCCGTTGTGCGTTCTGCTTTCATAGTTGAGAACAGCTTGGATATTATAATTTCACCGCCGCTGTCGATACGGATCGCCAGCTATGTTTTCGCCGGGTGTGAAGTCGGAGGTCCTTTCCTGCATTTGTTTGGCTGCAGATTTAGGCGATAAGTGGCGCAGTCGGGGCCGGCTAACCGCGCTGCATTTTTTATCGCCCCGGGGTCGCCGGCCCGCCCCTGCCCCCGCCCGTCTGCACGATCGCCGATTACTCCCTATTTTATTCAATCCCAAATTACGCGGCGCCGTCGTGTCCACGATTTGTCTCCCGAGACTACGGTGCATTTAAACACTACAAAATAAATATGCAGACTCTCGAGAGTCTCGTTAACGCGACATATTGGCACGGCACCAATTTTTTTTTGTTTTCTTAGGATTAGTCGTCTGCATTTTTGCTGAACGATCGCTTATTCTATAAACACTCTTCTGACGAAAACTAAACGCCGTTTACTTTTGAACTTAAATATTTTTTAACATATTGGCGTTTATTCCTTGCGCTTCGGATGCCGTCATCAAAATGGTTTCTTTGGAAACTGCAAATACTCTCTCACTTATAGGTATCGAATCTCGTAAAATATTTATTTATCATAAATGTAAAATTTATTTAAAGTTTGAATTCGACATATTTTCTAAGTGTTATAAATATATTACGAATTGCATACTACTGCTGATAAATTATCAAACTTCCATCTATGAAAATGTGAGCAAAAAATCACAAATCGTAATTTCTATAGATAACAATCGATGTCACATTTTGGTATGTTTTGAATTAAAACACTTCGACTGTCCCTAACACCCGGCGGTCTCCTTGTCACCCGTCCGAGCTCTCCCCCAAAAATCCCAACCTCTCAACCTGGAGCCCGCGCCTCGCCCGATACTGCCGGTTCATCGTTCCCGTAGGTGCGCGTCGCTTCTTTCTCCGCCGCCCGCATACGAAATGCTTTTGGCGCCTTTGTATTATGAATTCGGCCCCGCGATCGCTTATTCAGCGCACGGTGGTCAGGCAACAGAGACAAATCGATGTTTGCTAATTTGGTAAAGTCGATTTTATTAGGAGCTGCGAGAGCTCGGACGGGATCGCTGTCACCTCATTATGCATCTACGGGTAAGTCGTGCATCCAGATAAGTGCATCAATGAATTGCACTTTATTCATTCCGAAACGCGTTCTTTGAATGTATAAATTGAGTACGCTTACAACACTATAAGAGACTACTTAATGGAGCTAATGAAAGTTCATAAAAGATTCACAACCTATTCAGCGACGCTCTCTATATTTTGCTGTCGTGTCATTTACAGCTCTACATAACTGTACGAGTATTAATTATAACGTACTTAGAACTGTGCTATATGCCTACATGCTTTATATAACTGTTTAAACAAACGAATTAAAAAAAACTGTTCTCTCACATTGAACTCTCGCTTAGAATATAACTCTATCCGAGTGACTATAAAAAGATACATTAAATCTTGGGGTCGTGTCAATAATTAAATCGGTAATGTCATCAGTCTAGTGAAGAGCCTTCAGTGTTTGACACAGAAGAAATCTTTGGTAATTGGACACCACACTGGGATGTGCTCGCTTGTTTACAAAAGATTGTTGATCTTTATTTTGAGGGTTGAAGATTTACGGAGGACGTCTTCCCTTGAAACTCAAGTCGTTAGGTCTAGCAGCTGCCACCCTCATTCTTCTGTCGAGTTATTAGTACGATGCTTTACAACTTTGCTTTAAAAAATACTCAACAAGCTGCACTACAAAAAAAAATACAATTAGTTTTTAAAGTACAGTAAACTAGTAGATTTTTATTTATCTTTTCTAGTAAGACGTTCTTATAATGAAATCATTCCCAGTAATAATATTATGCGAATAGCTTCATACAGCAAGTCCGGTGTAAAATAAACTCGCGATCATTTGCCAAGAGCGCGGTCGGGGAATTAAAATGAATATTCTCCCTTCCGGGAATCGAGCCAGAATACGGGGAAAGTGCGTGCTCGTGACCATTAAACGTAATTGTGGCGGGTTGTTTTCATAGCGGGCGGACTATGAAGGACGAGTTAAACAGACCAAAAGGAATAAATAGCCCGGCAGACCGCGGAGGCTCCCGACGGCGACTCGATTCGACTGACGCTACCGAAATAGAAGCCGCAGCCCAGACTCGGTGGAGGCGAGCCGGTCCCTGGCGCTGGAGCGGTTATATCCGACTCCCTTTTATGATGGCTTGGCTTTCACTCCGAGTGTTGAGTGTCTGAGAGGGGGCCGTTTTTAAGTTTTATTCTCGGATGTATATCTCAGATACGGACGCGACTTACAGCAGGAAATTAAAACACAACTTCAAAATATAAATTGCTGCATTCTAAAGTATGTAAGTATTGAAATATACTGGTATGTTGTTTGTCTATAAGTCAACATATAACCACGCGTCCCAAATCTGTCTAATTATAGTAGTAAATAGACCGCAATTGTCCCACTCGCGCCATTCCGCTGGCGCAGGCGACAGAGCTATTTATAGGTTCCATAGAAAAATCCTTCCTGAAGTGGAATAATTCAGCTGATCCCGGCTTGAGAATCAGCCCACGTGCGGAGCAGTTCGCATCATTGACCACGTCACCCGCGGCGGGCCGCGTGCTCGAGCGCTTGCCGACACTTACCAACAGTCAAAAATTCAGAGGACTTCTTCGCAGAAATTATTATTTCATTAAAAAAAGGTGTAATATGTATTTAGAAATTCTATATTAATCTAAACATAATTTTCCAACGATAATGTTATAATAAATGTTTTTATTATATATTTGTTCATTGAATATTCTATTCACTATTTGTGTTTAAATGGTTTGCGATTCTGCGTAACGTTTGTATAACGCTCGCTAACTTCCCATTCGAGCTTACGCCTAGACTAGCAGATATATTAACGCCGTGTAAATGCGATCATTCCACCGGCAATCCTTTATTTTAATAACTAATCAAAATCTAATCCCACAATCTACTAAGACCTTTGCGTAACACAGAAATCTTCTCTGAAATCCCTTCCAAATTACAACAATCGTAACAACTTCCACATACGATTTCGGATCCTAATTTTTGCCCGTTGAAGAGCTGACCTTTCCTCGCTTATGGCTCCCGGGCTCTTTCCGGGTGTTTTCCCATCTCGGGGGGTTGCGACCCCTGACACCGCAGCTGCCTCCCCTCACGACCGAGGGTGGTTTTGCGGCGGGTTCGTGGAATTGATGTCACGTTGTCTATGCCGTGTTGTGCTCGTGCCGACTGTCAAAATAATACCTAAGTTTTATGACTTACGACAGCGCAGGGATACGCTTGCGTGCGTCCTATCCTCGGCAAACAATTCACCTTGCGAGCTTTCATTCCGATAGTTGTGATTTTATTTACATGTTTATTACTACCTGAAGCATGGCGCAGTGATGGGTTCTCATCGCAGTTCATTAATATCCGTTCACGTGTATGCAAATGTATGTGCTCGGAAAGTGCTCTGCGCGTCTAGGAGAAGTCTAGCTTCTCGCGTGCGCCCCGAGACGTCGCCGTACCAGGCAATCAGACACGCAGAAGGTTTTTAAGGAGACTGATGGACTTGTAATGTTTTGCACTCTGTTAATTATTTGTACGAGCCAGCGCTTGCAGCGTCAATATAAACTTAAAAGCTTTTAAAACAATGCTTTATTTGAGCGAACGAAACTGTTAATGGCTAACAAAACACGCATAAGTATCAACTGCTTAGACTAGACGTCGACTTTGAGGGGTCAAGAAAATACTTCTTCAAGAATGAGGTTACGCCATATAATTTAATACGGCGGATTGATTTGTTTCCATCGGTTTTTTTTATATTAACCCTCTATTTATATGTTGCTAATCCGGTGGCGTATTAATGGTAAACGCCGCATTCGTTTCCAGTTCAGTCAGGGTCACCTCAGATAAGCATGCAAACAGCATGCGATCATTACCTAAATCAACACAAATAAACGAGGGAAAAATCCAAACGAATTCATTGTTTCTGGTACCGGCGGCAAAAATCACAACCCGCGCTAACGACGAGACGGCCGTATTTTTCAACTCCACTTTGTTTCAGACAACTATAAATTCTGGTTCATTATTGTAAACTCCGACAGGGGATTACAGTGCCCCTAAGCTGCTGATTAGTGGGGCTGGGCGGTTATTGTTATTTACTCGCCCTTTTTTTCCGTTATTGAATACTTTTGTAAAGTTTAATACCTTTGAAATGACGGCAATTTTAGTAGATTATAACTAAAAGCGCTTAGATTTTAATAACAAAGTATCAAATTTGAATGTTTTGCGAGGCTGAAATGGAGTCTTAAAAACTCACGTGTTATCTTAAAATTAGAGACAGACATAGTTTTTTCACAGAATATGATTCTCAGATGAAGCTAAACGTTTCACAACATTTTACCTTGAAAATCAGATCGGCCCATCTCTAGATACTATCTCACTGAAAAGGCAATGCAAAATTTATTTCTATAATATAATTCGATGGAATAGTGATCAGATCATCGGGACTTTCACTACGGAGGTGTGGTCTTAAGATCATTCTTACTTAATAGCATGGAATGAAAGATTACTCTTGTTATCAGTATGTGTAACAAATCATGTTGCAAGATATTGTTTTAATGGGAAGCGTTCTTAAAAGATAATATCAAAGCAAAAAAATCCATTTTTTAGAAGTGAAAATGATGCATAAAGTATATGTTGCTACAATGTATAAAAAAATGTAAAAATAAATTATTCCCAACTGACCACCTGATGTTAGAAGTTTTTGGCCCAAAATTATAAAATCGTATAACAGCCTTAACACGTTAAAAGTGCTGTTATATTTTATATGGGAACAGACCATTCTTAATAATTAAATTGCCGGCAACTTGACACGTCGGATAATACATAATTTAAAACTACCCTTCGATAAAAATTATATGACAGCTGTATTGGTCAATCGATATTTGATACGTCAATTCAGACACGTGCTTCTCAAAATGAGTATACGAAACACTTGTAAGAACAATGATGGTTTACACTGTCTACGGAAAATTACTCCCTAGATGCGACATTATTTTGTGTTTATTTATTTTATAAAATCAAATCAAATAAGACTGTCTATGCTCAATTCGATTTCGAGTAAATTTTAAAATAATTGTATATAAAAAATGTTTTATATCGCTAAAACCCATTAGGGAGATTTGTACGTGTTTGTTTTGTATTTTATACTCGGGTAGGTAGTAATGCGTAATGAGTTCGGACCTTTACGGTGCAGTGCGAGTAGCACTTTAAGCGGTGTGGCAATGAACGCGTCCGGGTCCTGGAGGAGCCGCGCGGGTCAGAAGCCACTCGCGAGTGTAGTCTCCCCACATCGGGGAGACTGTGGGGTATTGCACTGCCCGCGCTGCTAACTTGCCCACTTCCAATCCAATCTAATCTATCAAGTCAATCTGCAGGAGTACTTCTCCCGCTCGCCCGATGCTCCCACTCGTCTGCGTGTTTGTTTATTTAATGCTGCTTTTTCGCAGGCGCGGTGTTTACCTGCGTTTAATTAACATTAATGAGTTTCTTTCGAATCAAAAGCATTCTTGATTTATCATTCATGGAACAAATCGGTTGTTCGTTGTGAATTTCTTTCAGGTAAGGCTATGTTTAAAATTCAACCGATATTGGATGATCATTGATGTGTTTAAAAATATACTTCACTGAAAATGTTGCGTTTGACGCCGAAATTAAGACGGCTCAATTTTTAAAAACTTATTAAATAATGACTTAAATACTCGATATAAACATAAAATCGGTGATTGTTGCATGTATAAATTTACACGAGAATAAGTTTTATAAAACAGTCACGTATACAAATATGACAAGCAGAAATATTTTTTTCAAAATAATATTATATTGCTTTAAGATCGAAACAAGTTGAAATGTCTGCAGTATCATTAGTCTCATTTGGCAATTTAATATTTTTTCGTTGATCCGAGGATTTATCAATTTAGTTCTGAAGAAGACGGATCGCTTAACCCAGACAATCAATCATTACGTATAAGCACGGCTATGAAATAACATAAGTCTTGCGGATTATATGTTATTTAACTTCTGCGAATGGGGCTGACCAGTTCGAATGTTGACTTATTTACAGGACCGGGAAGAGAAATGTCTCGGATTGCGCGCAAATTAGGCGGGTAACTTTGCTTGGGTTAGCTTGAAAAATGGGATTCAATATACCCAAAAAATGGCCGTATATATATTAGCAACGCTTTATGAACCTTGGTGTAGGAATGTAATATGCTGGTAACAATTTTTTTTTACTTACATCAAACAGTTATTACGAAATTGGGAACTACTTCATTTTTATTATTAGGTATGACGCTTATTTCCCATTGGTCCTTTGTTTGCTGAAAATCTATATTTGTATCGATCTTGGGGACTCCGTTGGAGGATCGCTTTGGGATGGATTCTAGAGCAACGCAGGCAGCTCCGGGAGGTGACTTCACGGGGGACGTGTACGCGTTGCTTTGTTTACTCAAGGACTGTATCGAAGTACCAGTGCTATTATTCACTGAAGCGATTCTAAAAAAAAAACTAGAATAACATCCATTTTTTCTGAACTAAGAAAACCGAGTGCCAAAATATATACTAACACGTTTTTTAAATCATTAATTCAATAGCATGTGTTCAAAATTAAATAATATATATATTTTTTAACTTTATTAAGCTGAATTGAGTTTGTCATTGTCTTTGCGTCTACAGATTGGAACTATTAATTTTTGGCATAAAATAAAAATATTCGGTAATTCTCGTTTGCGATATTCGTATTACAAAAGTATTGCGTTTAAAAAAGAAATCAAAGTATAAGTGTACTTATCAAACCATTGTGTCGGCAATGTATTTCTTCAGTTTGCTCGGTTACCTCAAAAGGTTGTTAATTTTATTAAAAAACTTTTTATGCACACAAAGTCATTCAGAGCAATATAGTTAAACACCGATAACCAGTTAATTATACAGTCCAGTTACAAATATAACAAAATACTCGGAAGTCTTTCAGTATCGCATTCTCGAACAGTTTCAACCGCTTTCAGTCTCTTTCTCAAACGCAGCACTTTATGAATGACCAAATTTACTAAAAAATAAACACATAAAACTCTTTCCACGATTATCTGCGATTTTCAGATCGTAACTGCGGCCATTCCGCGCGCTCGCGGGTGCCAGCCGACGCCGTTAAACCTTGAGTTATGCGTCTGGGCCCATCCGCGGGCTTATTTAAAACCCCGAGTCTCGAATACAGATACGAGTCAGACTATTAGCCGAATGCGTGGGCGCCGCGCGTCTAGCGGCCGTCTTGAGTGGGACCGAGAGGAAGTTGGCAGCCGCCGCGGCCACGTGCTGCACACCTCCGCACGTGTGAGATCCCCGCGGATAATGTGCACGCGCGAAACAAAAAAAAACCCAGCGCAGTCATCCGGCCACATGCACTCTCGTTGAGAATTTCTAAATTCTAAATTTTATTGCTGCACATTTTTGTTTGTAATGTATAATGTTTTTTTTTTTTTTTGTTTGTGAATATAAATCCGTGCTTGTTTTAAAATTTTATTGCAAGTGTACATATGCTGCCAACATTATATTAACGATTTGACGATATAGTGTTTTTCAAACAATAAATTGGATATTAATTCGTTTGATTTTTGTAGCGTAGTATTGATTGTCAATAGATAAAATATTTTCCCATTACTGCTTTTATTTTACTATCAGCAACAAATACACTCTCACGTTTCCGTTTCGAGCGCAGTGTTCGATTGTTCCTTGCAGTTAGTTATCGTTTCTATCCCACTTAACTCGGTCGTCAATAAAGATCCCAACAATGCAAATGTGCTATCAATCCGGCTTTCTATCAACTTTATAACAAAGCGCACTATAAAGAGCTACGATCCCAGCGGCTGTATTATTCGATCCCCCATACGTCGTCGGTAGTCTCGCATAAAGCCGAGCATTTACGTCGTGTTACATTGTGCATCGCCATCGTGATTGGCTACAAAAAATGGACGCTCTGCCATTAATCACGGTCGGTCGTTACGTCACTGGACCCGCCCTGCGCCGCCCCTGGGCGCGCCGCCCGCCCGGCCCTGGCCTCGGGGTGCAGTTATTGCACACCGAGACTGAAAATATAAACACCCCCTGAAAATGTGTCAATTTATCTTTCCAAACCTCTATCGATGCGTAATTCGGTGAAAGAAAATTCTCACTTTTCTTTTGTTTGTTGTGTTGGTTGACGTTGTTTTTAATATCACGTAATGTAATGCCTCAAGTGTCGTGTCCTTTCGTGCGTAGTTGTAATAGAATGTGGCCAAACATGGCCGAATTCAAAACTTTTTAAAGGTTGTATCTTTTATATAACAGTCACCATGTCTACAACATATAACAATATACAGACTTTTTTTACTTCTTTTTTTTAATATTTAAAATTTGGTATCAACTTATATAGTTTTTGCTTTCAAAAACCTTGTTAGAATTGGAAGAAAAAATCGTTTAGTTTTTAAAATAAGGCAATCTGTAGCACTCATTAATTTTATTATCTTCCAAAATCTTCAAAGTTCCGTTTTATTTATTTTTTGTTTTTTTATTAATTCCATAGCTTTTGAGAGGATCATTTATTTACGAGATTTATTTGTGAAAAAAATGTAAGGAAAATGCAAGCAGCGGAAAACGGGAAGTAGGTTAGTGTATTCCTTCAATATTTCAATACCTCCGAGATTCGCATCTCCCAGAATTGCAGCATTTTGTAGCATGTTTGCAAAACGACGAGCGCACAACGAAAGCATTCCGTTTCCAATATCATGGATGAAATCGGAAATGTAATCATGCAGACGTTCCAGCTCGGCCGCTCCCCGCAGGCGCTGCCGTCTCGGCGTCCCCGCTTAATTCCGGGCCTTATCGGAGGCACCGGCCAGGTACCCACCCAGGCGGCGCCCGGACGGTACCCGGACGGTACCCGGACGGTACCCGGACGGTACCCGGACGGTACCCGGACGGTACCCGGACGGTGCCCGGACGGCACTCGGGACGCGGACCTAATTTATGTGTGGACATCGTCAGCGGCTTGTAAGTGACATTGTCATGGCGTACTCGACTGCGCGGTCTCCGCCGCTCTACAAACTGGCGATACCCGAACACGATCTTCCACGCCGCACACTTTAATTCAGTGTCATTGCGTTTAACATTACCTTTCAGCAGTATTTACTGCACGATTAATCATCAAGATCTATTCTATAGGAGCAAGTATTTCATAAATATCCATCCCTAAGCGTACAGTATATGTATTGAATTCATGCATTCCTTGAATTAGTTTTGAGTTTACTGGTTTCAGATTTACACCTTAACCTTACACCTAGACCCTATCAAGTAACAAAGCGTTTGTCTATAAGCCATTCGTCTGTCTCTAGTTTGGTTTTTAGCATACAGGAATCACTTCGTCGAGAGTTGACATTTACACCATGGTAAAAATACATGAATACTCATCTCGGCAATTTTTTAAAATAATTATTTCAGTTTTGTTTCAAAATTTCTATACAATTTAAATTGAGAAACGAAATTAAAAAATATCATTATTTTTGGCTAAGTGTTTGTTAGAGATTGATTATTTTCTATATCGATTTATCTTTTATTATCTGATCGTCTCATCAAAGACATAACATGAACATATACGAATATGTCGGATTATTAAATTCGGCATGAGCGTCCTGTACTATCATTATATGTAGTCTCAATTCGACACGAGCATCGATTTAAATATCTTGTCTCGTATATGGATTAAATTACTCATTTGAAATATAATCATCGCTATATACTTTATGACTAGTACAGCATATTATCAAAGACGGAATTTTCTTTGAATTTTCATTACTCGTGCAGCAATTCAAACACAATTATTACGGTAAGATTTGATTGTTTAGGCTTCCATTATACAAATACACGACTATAACTCACTTTATTATTATGACTTTCTGCCGGAGTTCATCTCGCGGTAATAACTCAGTGCCGTGTCGCTCGTTACGATCAAATATTTACAGACTCTCTATGATAATGGTACCGTTAAAAAATATAATTTTTTGTGTTATTTTTAATGTTTCCCAGAATCCACCGTGACAAACATGAAAATGTACTCACCCGAGTTGCGCTCTTTCTACAAAAAAATCAAGCAAACAAGACACTTACGGGTATCATCTGCAATGAGTGAAATAATAGCGCATTACCTGGACACGGCAAAAACGCGAGTTCGCTAGCTGTGTGTAATTTCCTCTTAAAAATTGTATAATTTGTCTGTCCTCAGATACACCGTAATAATCGCCGCCAGTCTGTGAGTTTCTCGACTACGGGAAGTAGATACTTAACAAATTTTTAAAACAAATATATTTTCGCTATAAGCCCACTCTTTCAGAGTACTTCAAGCCCACAGTGTACAATTTGTGTTAAAAAACAACATTTTCTGGAAATCCTAATTCGCAGAGGTAACTTAAAATTTAGCAAATTGTTAAATTAAGAAAATAAGTCCAATTTGCAGTTAGTCGCTATCTGGCCCAGTGTCCTAGAAAACTTCATGCCGGAAGTGAGGCCATCCGTAAAAACCCTTTTTCTGTCCCTCACTCTGGCCGCAGAATAAACACCCCTCCCGGCCCCGCCGCGAGTCTCATCAGGCGGGGAGAGCTGCCGGGTCTCCGGTTCCCGGGATTTCCCCGAATGTTTATTTTTCTCTACACTGCTTTCGAGTACTTACGACAGATGACAAGCTGCGGTAATGTGGATACTCTCGCTCGCTTTTATACATCAAACTGGATCATTTTAGCTCACCAGCTTCAGTTATAACCCACAAAACAACTGAGCCCTGTCTTACATTTATAAAACGGAAAAATCACAATGTTATCTATATCTAATTCATCCCTAACACTACTTACCCATAAATACCGCTAAACTTACTTACTAGAAAGTGAATTAACTTTTTATTACAAAGTCATACGTCGGAACACGATGCATGTATCATTTTATAAACACATGTGACAAGTGCATAGTAGCACCGAAATCATTGGAGAAATAAATTAAAAATTCTTTTCGCTCTGGCGCGTTTTACTAAAACGCTCTTCGGATTCCGTAATACGTTTTAAGGCGCAAACTCCTTCCGGGTGTCCCTATTAAAATACGTCACAGCCAGAGCAACCCTCGGCCGATCCCCTGAAATAATTACAAGCGCCCTTACTCACTATCTGTCGCAATCATCTCGAATATGTTATTCATGGGCCGCGTCCTCCCGCGCCGCTTCGAGCAAGAGAGCAGAGCTCGAGTGTGAAGCTTCTATCGCCGGCGATTATGGTAAAATGTGCGCCCATTGAGCCATTTTGAAAGTTTTTGATGATATTACAAAATATGCAGCTCTTATCTGCTTCTTGTGTGATCAGTTGAATTCATTATTCTGTATTGAATACATTTTCTTTTCATATTATTATAACAAAAAAAAATTAAATTCAGATTAAAATAGTTTAATTAAAAAGTGTTTACTTTAAAATCCAATCTTATTTATACTTTACTCTTCAATCTCCTCTGATGTGTTTTTTTTTTTTTAACACTTTACTATCTTGATTTCCGCAGTTTGCCACTTTAATTAACGATTCAATAGTATATCATTTATTTTTTTTAATAAAGTTCAGCTTTTCTTGAAATATTTATAAATAAAAAAATCCATAAACAAATAAGTACATCGGAAATAACATATCCGACAACCTTATTTATAATTTGCAAGGCTTTCAAAACCTAAGAAAATAACCTGCAAAATATGACCCAAGACGATGAATACAAGGTTCTAATAATAAATTTTCTATGACTGATGTCACAAAGCTGCAATGCATGTCAAAATATTTACGAAAGGAAAAAATAATAATAAGCCACCTGTAAGGGAACAAAACTAGCTAGTTTATTTAAATGCGTGTGAGTGTTGAAATGAAAATAGTATGTCGGCATTTTGTGCAAGCTTAAATTACAATTCTTCAGAATTTTGAATGGTTGATAAAGTCTGTTAATTAAGAGTGTATCTATCTAATGTACCTTAAATGTCGTATAAAAAAAAACTAAAGCATGACGCTTGTACGATATTCAAAAGCGCATAGTTCAAAGCCTTTGCAACGTCATACAGGTCATGCAGGCTGTATGCACCCTTGGCTCTTGAGGAAAACGCGCACGTTGTTAATTTGGCGAGCGGGCCACCCTCCCCCGCGAGGGTGGTCACTCCCCCGACGGCCATCTGGGTGATCTTTATCTAGGTAATTTCATTTTAATACGGACTGTGATATTCCACAGGTCTGGCGTCGTAAGCCGAGGCGACTGTTAACTGGCATTACAGATAATCCCTGCTACCGTCCAGATTAATTACGCGGACATTATCCTACTTTGTATAACCACGAGTACACAGTATCTAGGGTACCGAGCAAACGTTTTAAAAATGCATATTTGTACGTATTTATATTAAGTCGTTCCTTTTTGAACTTGTAAAATAGAAAAATTACGAGGTTGCATAATACCACAGTGTCTAAAAACAAAACTTAAAGTACCATCTTAATGAAGTGTCTGATGCCAGGACTTATGTGTATACTATACTTTTTATGCCTATTTATACCATATAATTTAATTGAACAGTATTTATCAATATCAAAAACGTATTTGTTTCCTTATAATATTCTGAACCAAGTTTATCACTTAAAAACAATCGTTATAGTAAAAATAATTATGTGTCTTGGGAGTGATAAAAAATATTTTTATAGTTTTATGCTATAAGTTTATAAGTATCGTGTATATGACTCTCGTGTCTACTTAAGGGTATTGATAAATTACAGCAAAAACAGCGTGTTTGTGCCAGTAAATATCTGAAATTTTTACAGCACAAACATTTGATGTAAGCATATGGCGCTCTATCGACTATATAGTTACTAACATAGATAGTTTTAATATATATTAGATAAAATTACTTTTATTTAAAATAAAATTATATATATATATATATATATTATTTTCTTATAAAATAGATACTAAATAAAATTTTGGAATTCGTGCTCGGCTGTTCTACACTTTTTCAGTATATATTTCTCACTCACTTGAGACCTGAAGAAGTGTTGATAAAACATCGGTGGAACATCATTATCATAACACACACAAGCCATATGTTTTATTTAATACGTTGCATTAAAAAATGATGAATCATTAATTTGCATACACTGACATTTTTTTAAACAATAGCTCAATTTAAATACGCATTATCTTCAATAATATATAAACACGTGAATATTTTGAAAAACAAAATTAAACTACATAAATGTCAAAAAATAATTTATATTTCAACTTCTGTTTTTTTATGAGATATCATCTCACGAGTACCATTCCTGCTTAATTGTTGTGTCCGTTCTGTTTGCTAGTATAATGTCAGTGCGCCTGTATGGTGTTTCGATCACCGGAGGTTTTAGTCACCCGTATCCAAGAAGTGAAGCGAAGTTGTCTGCAGCTGTACGGCAAAGGGAGCCAGGCCCCTCACAAAGGCCGCTGATGCTGACAAAGGCTGGAGTTTGTCCCGGAGCCCTACAAGCGCTCCAGTCGCTCGACTGACTTAAGAATATCTCCTTCCGACCGGCCACAATGATGCCCCCTCCTCGTTGTTTTAGCCCACGTTACCCCATTAAAACGAGCTTCTTTGATGTGTATTACACGACATAAATGTTTATCTGTATTACCCGTTTGTATTTTTTATATAAATATAAAAATAATCATCCTTAAAACCTTGAAAAAATACATAGGAAAGCCTCCTTATTTTTACGAGAAATTGAGACATTCGATAAATTAATAGTTCAGGAAAAATCGGTAATTCTAATTCGATCCTAATATATGAAAACATTAAATGTATTATGTACCTTTCGTGACAGCTTTTCAAACACTGCTTGTCGTTTTTAGCTCGAACATTTGATATTCAATATACACAAAATGGTTATTCCAATTATTGTTTTGAGACCACCTTCGTGAATTTCTAAGTTAAATAAAGCGCTTCTATAAAGTGTTTTGTACTATAAGCAAATGTGGGGTAAACTCACTCTGCAAGACAAACTTACATATTTTACAGTATTACATCAAAACTCGCAGGCTTACACGAGTCGGCACTCCGCGTAAATTGCGAGATACCGTGTTGGGGGATTCCGGCTATATTGTCTCAGTGGATTATTTCCATGTTTCGAAACTGACGGAGCATTCGTAGAGAGAATTTATTCCGGAAATTATCGAGCACTCACCGCCCGTGCAGGTGTCCCCCGCATTGCTCTGTCGCGCACGTTCTACCTCGAAACCCCCCCCCGGCCGGTGAGTTGTCGCGGGTCCCTTCTGGCTCTCGCTCGCTCGCCAGGATCGAATGGCCGGCGCGTCGAACCGAAAACCGCACCGGAAGACCCGAACCCGGTACGAAACCGAACCGTCTTTTTGCGAAGCTTCTGTGAGGTCCCTCGTGATTAATTATGACGCTAAATTTTCGTAGTGTTGAATATCGGCACTGGACGCTTCCCGTTGCGAAATATCAACGCTGAACCGAGATAATGTAATTCAGTGGAGCTATTTTTTGTAGAGTACAGCCTGGTTCAGCGGGCATGTGTATCCCTCGTGGCCGCGACTCCCGGCCGTAGGCGGGCGCGTGTGGGAGCGGCCCTGGGAACGTCGCGCTTATCCGATACTTTCGTTGTTACTTGTCAAACACTTATTTGCATACAAGCGATGGGAATGACGATTCCGGGCTATTTTTGGAACGCCAATATTCTCATGTGTACATACTCTTTGAGCTTTCTTCGCATTGTGTCGCTCGCGCTATCGTTTATTAAAAAAAACCGTTGTAGGAAACGTCCACTTAAAATTTGAACCTTTTTAGTTCACTTCCTGTCTCAGTCGCGATCGCGAAGGGAAGTCTATTATAGGCCGTTCGCTTGCATTAATTTCAGTTCGGTTCGCTGTCTGATTTATGGTTGTTGTTCTCGATTTTTAGATAAAGAGCCTGTGAGTTATCGCCAATCTGAGATGGCGTTCGCTTTTATCGGATCTTTAAACGCCACAGCACCGCTCGGTACCCGACACACATTACCCGATGCAGCCGGCGCGAGCGACACGTCTGCGGCTCGCTCCGAACGGTTCTAATTAAAGGCGGTATTTGGTATCCGACAATAACGAGGTTCGGTATCGCGCTCCGGACCGAGGCTGCCTACATCCACACAATTATGTATTAACTCGGACTGATCCAATTACACCGATGTGGCAACACCGGCAGAGCTAATAAATCGCACAACTCTCGGTGTTGACAATAAAGCAACTGGCTCTAGAGAACGCGGCAGCGGCGGGGCTTCGTCGGCGACCGTTACTTTGATACCTCATGAGACGGACTGAGGGCCCAGGTGATCCCTAATAGAGAGCGGGGGTCAGCGTTGTAGACTGTCCGTAATGAGAGCGTTTATAACTGTGCAGCAGCCTGGCCCTACAGCCTAGACTGCCACGTATACGGCGATCTTAAGTAATCGTATCTTCGTTTATTTCCCAAGGAAAAATTCACCAGTCGTCTGCAGCACTCATCATTATCACATAAAGTTTTCCGCTAGAAAATAATGAATCATACTTTACTACGGTCGCCTGTAAACATTTTACCGTTTGGTGACTTATTTCAGTAGTCGAGTTTATTATTGTTATTATGTAATCTGCAGGATTTATGATATATTATATTATTATTCTGAGGGAGTGGTGATGTACCGTGTATGTGCGGAGATACATTTCGCTAGAATTCATTACGCATTCGAGTCACCCTCTACAAAGGACTACCTTTGCGTGACATATTAAAGTAATTAATTAACGCCAGAATAAATACATTTCATTAGAGTCGTAATTATAAAACGATTTGTTTGCACTAGTAATAAAGTAAAGTGGAAAGTCATTCTTCTGCGAATGCGTCCATTGTCATTAGGTTAGATTTAGATCTATCGTTACCTTTAGCCTGTGACCCAGTTCTGCGAATAGCGAACCATCGCGACCCGTGATAACAATGCTCTCACAGTCCTGGGGATTGTACTTCGCCTCCGTCGTGTTCGGCTCTAACGCTCAGGCTCGGCGCTTATGAAGGCTTTGGATTACAACTCGTGCGGGACATCTTCGCTATCGACAGCGAGCAGACTCGTGCGCACACGCGGGAACGTTAGAGGCGAGAATATTAACTGCGAATCGACCTTATAAGTAGCTTTGTGACTGAATATCAATAATACGTAACGTATTCTCAATATGGCAGCTTTACAACTCTTCAAACTGATAACTGCGATCTACCAACAACGGCTATGTCTACTGTTGAGCATCCCGCGGCCAAAAGTTGAGACAAGAGACAAAAGTTGGGAGTTGCTTCTAAAAAAAGTGGGATTGTGTCCGATGCTTTAAAATTAATTTCAAACAAAAACCGTTCAGGGATGTTTTTGGACTTAAGCTCCTATTTTAATTTAAGTTAGGGCTTGTTGTTAATAAGCCGGCTTTTTGTATATTATTAGAAATTTTGGTATAGTGATTTTTTTTGTTTTTGTAGGTAACAATAATACTTGTAAAGAACAAAATAAATCATACACTGTACTATACGTGTCTTAATATAAATATAAAGACACATATTTGTCAAGTTTGCGTTTCTTCTTTTATTTTTCACGTTAACACTATTTTTTTTTATTTGTAGGAAACTATTTATTCAATTTTGGGTAGTTTGATTATTTTATATAATAATCTTATTTTTATTACCCTGGTTACAAACTTTACTTGATATGCCCTTTTGTTAAAACACAGTTGATATTTAACAATAACCTTTGCATCGCTTGAAGCCAACCGTATGCTGTTTAAACAAGTATTCAATTTTTAAAAACCAAAATCGTGATGTCAAAAGCATCTGCATCAGATATTCGGTTGATAGACTTGATAACCAAAGGCTCAATCTAATCTCCTAGCGGGCTGACTGTAAACCTAGGTCGGTATGTAGGACGCTCCGATCCGGCCACCGCCGACCGGGCAGCCTTACACCGAGTTACCCAAATTTATGGCTGCAACCTCGGCGGGACGGCCACCTCGATACACTGGATGCAAATTGAAATTTAAGCCAAACGTCTGGCATGCTATTATCTGCGGGATAATCTGCCCAGAGATTTATTAATCCAGCTAAAAAGAAACCAAAACGAAAAGGTTACGAACTAGCTTATTGGGTAATGCTTAGAAATTGTTTTTGTCGACTGCGGATGAGCCAATACTTATTGTCACAATACGTTTTTACAGTCGAGATGTGAAATACAAAAAGGCGCAAATAGTTCTTGTGCAGTGGCGTGCGACTATCCTTGAAGTTGAGCAATCAGGTTTTTTTACTAAAGATATATTCTAATACTGTAGTATTTAGTAAAACTTATAGGTTAGTATTGTTTTATGTTACAAAACCGTCGGTCAAAAACTATTTAAAATTGATTAAATCAACCTCGTATTCGTTCAGCAAAGGCCTCAGACATGTCGTAAATGTTTCCATGTGTTTTCCCTAATGTAACAAATATAGTAAGCAAAAGTGTTGAGTCGTTGTGTTCGTGATTTCTTTTCGTGTCATATTTAAACTGATCGTGTTGCATTAGAAATGCCATGGTTAATTTTGAGAAATACTCAACATAAAAAAAACATCAAAACCCAACAAATATCGTGATTTCGGTATTTTTTTTTATGATATACAAAATGAAAATATTCACAACATATTTGAAAGGCGTTTTTTGGAACGTAGCAATAAAAATAAAATGTTATCAAAACGTACCGACAATTTTTCTCTGTAAAGAGCAATTATCGTTCACAACCTCGCGTCTATTCATTCTACGTAACGAAATTCAATTCCATTCCGAGTGGCTTCTCGACGGTGTCATTGCCTGTACTGGTTCTCAGAACGGCACACTCTTGACATTCTGGCGGCTGAAGAGGCTGCGGAGTCCGTCCAGGTAACGGTGCGCGGTGGCCGCGGGCGCCTCGCTTGCCCCGCCTGCAGCTCTCCCGACCGCCAGCGAGCGTGGTCCATCCCATGACATATCACTGCTTTTTTCTTGGACGTATATTTTGATAACAGATTACTCAATCTGTAATATATAAACGATGCGCTGACCGCAACGAACAGTGGAAATATTTTCGCTTCTTTTCGATTTTATAATTTTAACTTTATTGTGTAATATATAATAGCATGATTGAAGGTCGTATTTATTGACTGGAATATAATTATTGTTTATTTTATTTAAGACGATTGTTTTCTAAAAATTCTACATAATATCGGCAGCTTGTTAGCTCTCTGTACTAAATTGCATTGAACGTTTACTTTACAGGTATATTATTTTAGTGTCTTACGGCTTTATGGAAGTGTATATGTTAAACTGTGTTACCCACATAATAATGTTTCCTTAGAGGTATTTTAATCCGTATTCTAGAGTCATTTGTCACTGCAGAAAGGGACCGTAATGAAATAACGAGTTTACTCGTACTGAGCATTAATGCATTCTTTCACTCCAGAAAAACACAAAGAATCCCAGTCGTAATTAACTTTCCTCACTTACTGTTGCAAAGTAGAAAATCGAGCTGCTGACCGCTATAATTCAACATCGCAGACCGAAAGACGTCGACAATAACCGGCTGGACTAACATTTCCGGTCGTTCCTGGCGGCAAACATCGGCCGATTGCGCCAAGAGCTATCGCAGACGTCCAGCATTCCTCTTATTAGCCACGACAAACAACGCCCCACCCTGTCGAATCAAAATTATGTGTAAGCGGTGCTGACCGTGCAGTGCTCGTACACTGCGGTGTAATTTAATTGTAGTACTATTTTTAATTGTAATTATCCATTATCAAACGGACACGGTGAGCGTGAGCCAGCACATGCAAGCTTACACTTTCTATGCCGTTTTATCATACTTATCGATTAATTTTCTATGACCCCATTATAGAAATGATTTTTTTCAGCTAATAAAATCCAATCTGGCCGCATAATGTCCGCAGGCACATTTAGACGGGCAATTGGGGGTATTTTCCGGCAGAAGTAGCTGTCGAGCACTAAATCGTCCTTATAATAAAAACTCGCTAACTGCCGCGGTGCGCTGCGGCCCTAACGATCGACCAGCCACTTTTAGATATTGATTATATTCAGACGATAAACGCCGTTCGAGGAAACAATCGGCCCGAAATTGCGTCTCTGCTAATTAAACTGCCGTCGGCCGGGATTCTGCGATTGGAAACGGCAACAGCGCAGTAGGCGACCCGCTCCATTGTTTATCATATTTCCAATAACGTGAACCTGTCGTTTTATCGTGATGAATATGAATATCGCAAACCTGTTCCGCACCGCTAATTCCCGTTATCGGCCGCTTCGTAAAATTTGTGTCGGTTCGAGTAATAACAGAACGAGTCGCCAATGTGCGCGTTCTCAAATAACACGATAACCTGAAATATCGCTTTCGATGGAGCGGTCGCGCGGCGTGGCCGTACCTGCAGCCGGCCATATCTACAATGCAGCATTTTTTTCCTTATTAAATCAGTGGTGGAATTCCTTCTGCCCCGCGATTCATCGCAGTCCCCGGGCAATTAGAGCGCCGGCCGGCTCCGACACCTCCGCCGTGCCCCGCCGCGGGAATGTAGCCCGACTGTTAATTTCACAACGACCGGGTGCATTCTCACAAAAATGACAAGCGATTTATATAGATTGGACTCTACTTTAACTGACCGAACCAGATGCTAAGTTTTCATATGCGCGGTGGTCCTCAATCTCATTTCGTAAAGAGAACCCACCCGTGTGAGAATTCATACGTTCTGTTTTGTAAATTTAATCGCGGCTGTAATTGTGTTTGAATATTAATTATGCAAACGCAAACCGATCAATATTTTATATATTTTTCAATAAATTGATTGGATATTTTGTTTGCGTAAGAAATGAATATTCATTATGTTTTTGCGTTATTTGATACGATAATATTGTTTTCGTGAATGTTTTATTATAAAATTTATGTATTAATAAAAATATAATGATGGAAACATCCAGTCACTACAACACAACTTATCTTCATAAAACTTGCATAAGTTTATTAATCCAATACCAACAGTCATGTATTTCATTAACCTCCTTCCGCCCCGCCGTGCACCGGTGGCGTTGACGTGCGACCGGCGAGGAACTCCGCCGCATTAAATTAAAAATCAATTAGCTTCAACTCTTCCTCAGACCCAACTGTATTTGCAGTTTTTAAATTTTTTTACATAATAAAAAATTTTACCAAATAATTTTGTTTGTCACGTATTTTCACATTACAATATCAGTTTATTTTTCCTATTAATTAATTGCATGAATAATTTCGCATCAATCGGCCGACTCGCTCGAATAAATATCGCCACGATTGGCAGATATTTGTGAATATTAAACTGCAAAAAAGCGGGCATCTGCATTGCGGTCGGACTGAGCGATTCGATTTTTTCCGTGGATCGTTTCCATCGAACTCGCTAATAAAGTTGGTCCCTCGGAAATCGCACGAGTCGCGCTAACGAAGCGACGGCCCGCGCAGACGCCCGCGCGACGCCGCGGCTGGGACCTCCGCTAAGCGGCGATGCATTAAAAATGAGCTGCCTTTCTTCGGAGTCTTCTTTCATCATCCCAGTCCTAGCGGAGAAATGTGTAATCCCTCACGAGCGCTCTCATTCGGCCCTTTGAATATTTCGGTGTCGCGGGGCGGCGCGCCCGCTCTAGTGGCTGCGGGGCTCGGGTCGAGGGAAGGATTACTCCATATCCTCTCTTTGAATCGCTTTTCATTCGCTCGCTCTGTTAGAACTTCCCGTGTAAAATATTTACGTCGCGGTTATCAACGCGTAAAGTTTAACGTTTTATCATCGGCGGGGCTCCGAGCTCCAGACGAGTCGGGGCCCGCGGGGCTGTCGGCGATCGCGGAGCCTCTGGAATCCTATTTTAATTACACGGAATGTTTGCTCCCTCGATACGATGTTCTCATTCGGATTAGCCTCTCCGCTTGGTAACGTGTTTGTTATTTATTATAAAGCAAACACGTTTTCTTTATAACACATTGCCGAATCGAACTCGTTTAATTTCGACAAATAGTTATGTCGTGGGTTTTCTCACATATTATGTATCCAATTATCCCCGATACCGCCGCGCTCCCCGCTCGGATACCTCGTCTCGCGGCGGAAGGTCGTCTTTACGAATTAATCTTTTGGATGATTTATATGTATAATTACGACCTACCAGTTGCGTTATGTCCTCGGACATTTTGAATAAATTATCCCTCGAGAGATCTATTTTATGAGGACGAGGAATCTTAAGGAAAATAGTAATCAAAATCCCGACCGAAGAGGTCGCTAGCCCGGCAGGAATGCCGACCGGAAACCCGAAGGCTCTCCTGTCCGACGCGCGTTAGGGAAGCGTCGCATACCGACACGGGTTGCGTACTTTGTGTAACCTTTCACGGAGAGCCCTTTGTTTATAGGAAATCTCGCGTGATCGAGTAAATAGGATTATGTTTGTTTTCAATTTTAACGGATCCCTGAAGCCTTTGTTAAAAAAGTAATCATATCTTACCGTATTGTTCTGAATCAATTTTATACGCGTGGCCGTTGTTTTTCAATTTACTAAAAATTAGGTGTATTCATCACACGACGCTTGTTTGTTTTCAATATGACCATTTATGAAAACACCGTAAAAGCGATTTTGCCGATCCCTTCACGTTTCGACCGAGTATAAAATGTATCGCTCGAGGAACCTTTCTTTCTGGGGCGCTAATGGTCCGCCGCGGGCCGAGCACTATCGCATAATGATATTGAATATATTTCTATTTGAACAGCCAGCGTCGGTAAATAAGTAATGGCGTTATCAATCACTTCTGCCCAATCCGGTCACCATCGCGGGTGTCCATCGTCACATTTCAATCACTCCCTTGCGGGACCGCCACCTCACACTGTCCGAGCTCCGTCGATTAGCCGCGCGTACCGGCTCGCCGAAAATATAATAAATTCTTCTGATATTTGCCGCTTACCGAAAACGCTGACCTGACGCTATGAATATTTTCCTCTCGTGTTGATTATTTTAGTGTGTTTAATATTTCGAGTTTATTAAATATGAATTATTAAATACTTCGCTAATTATTAATACACTGACTAAACATTCTTATTTGCATTCCGAAGCCGGAGTCTACATTTTTGGCTTGCCAAACCAAAATCGCTGTTTACACAAGGAGAGTATAATAAAAGTTTTAAAGGGGTACTCTCAAACATACAAATGTACTCCAGTCGTAATAATTTCGACCTTATAACAGAACTCAGCTTTAACAAAAATATGAAATTCGTGAATCCCACAATGTTTAGACATTTCCCATGATTGAGCAGACTTTAAGTCGCAGCGAGAAATCAGATTTCTTTGTCTATCCGGCCCGACGTACAATCGACGAGGATCGTGATTCCAGCGACACAATTAGGTGAGGTTCCGAGTCGCCACCGGGACGCAGCCGGGCCGGCCCCCTGCGCAACGGGGACCGACGCTTGTACAGAAATATGATCCCCTTTCAGATGCAAAATGAAGTGGGGCTCGGAGTTTACTCTCGGCTGCGGTAAAGACATTATTGCGCAAGGGTGCCGCGAGGGGTTCACGATACGCTTTGATATTTAATATGTCGTTTTGCGGCCTATTTTAAGACCATTTCAACTAATATCGGTAAATTCCCATTTAACCTCGAAAACTCGCCGGAAAAATCGACGTTTTTGTTTATTTTACCGTGAAACACTCTGAAATTCGATACTCACGAGTTCAGAAATTCAAAATAGTCGTTTTTATTTCGCAGTATCGTTTTAAAGCATGTCTCGGTGCTTGCCACAGCCGCTCCGCGGGCCTTGCACTGCATTTTCCGTGCTCTCCAAACTTTACTAAATTATTTCAGCATTCACGGTTCATCGAATAGAAATTTCAAGAACAAATTTCCCAGCAGCTATTTCACTATAGAGTCCCGAAAGTATTCGACGGAGAGGATTGTCAGATGATGTAAAACCCGCGCTGATTATTCACATTACTCCAAATATATCTCGGTAATTAATGCGCGGGCCGTCATAACGAGTGTGCGTTGCAAATATTATCACAGCCATTTGCTAAACAAAACCGAATTACGAATGCGCATTTTAGCATAACATCTACATATCTCGGCGCGGCACGCGGGCGGGCCGGACCCTCGCGTTATCTCGGGTTAAGCCGCCCTCGCCGCGCGCTCCCGTGCCGCGCCCGCGCCCACACCAGGTCAAGGGCTGCTCACCGAGGACTGTACACTATTTCATAAAACCCTCCCTGAAACACTCGGACCCTTTTTGTTATACTATTAGCACGTGGCTAGTAGACTTTGAACAATCCGGCGTATTCAACCGTCACTTCGGTATCTAGATCGCTGCCTATACACTCTGTGAATAGCGTACGGTCCTGCCGCCGGTAGGTGCCTACATGCACACTATCCTTTTCTAATCTTAAAATTTCTCAACTTTACGACTTCAGCAGTGTTGGCCGCTCGGATGTCGAACCGTGCTTCGATAATTGGATAGCTTTACTCCAGCCACTATCTAATACATTTATCACTGTTTCGATAGTTTTGTTACCAAACTTGTAAATAATGTTTATGACATCATTACAGTGTACGCTGTTAACTTGTGTATTTTCAGTCTTAATAAAATATGCCGAGACCTTCGAAGGAGTTTTTCTTTTGTCTCAAAAATCACAAGAGATACTGGAATATCCTGACGCGTAAACTCATTTAACATCCGGGGAGCTGTCCGGCATAAAAACCGGGCCATTGTTGTGGAAAGATTACTCAAGAATCCTCTCCGGTGCGCATAAAGGGCGGCTAATCTAAATAACAAGCCTCAGATTGAAGATGAACCCGCAGATAGTGGGCCGTATTTCTTTGCCTTTATTCTCTGTCGATGTTTCTGTTTGTCTCTGGCCATTCAGACCGCTGGCGCCCGCGCCGGGCCCGGACTCGGGGTCGGGGCTCGGGGGCCTCGGGACCTCGGGACCTCGGGACCTCCCCTCCCCGACTCGATGACATTATCTTCGGCCGCCTGATCGTAAAACGTGTCGGGGACGTCATATCGCGGGTCCCCGGAAGATAAACATTCTGCCGGATATCTTACGGCCGGCTCCGCTCTCCGTTAAAAGAAATACGCAGTCGACGCTATTTAGTTTAAAATTCCGCGTATAAACTTTACGGCCCCGTAATAGCGTATCGATAAAGTATCCCATACGCCTGAGTTAGAACGCGATATTAAAATTACCTACTCGCCTGCAATATTACACATTTTATTGATCAATCATTTTTTATGTATTTCATATATGTAATTTCGTCGTTTTCAAAATTTCATATTGTTTAGAGCCGGCACTATATATGGGCCATTTATTTATAAACGTTTTCAATGGACAATGGATGTATTTCATAATTTTAGCATATCTGTATTCTGAATGTTCGCAATTTACGCTCTGCCGTCACAAAGGCCTTTCACTGTCAAAACCTTTCTGCAGAAGAGGCGCTTTTTGCTGAATCACAAATTTGACATCAATCAGGGGAGCGGCGCTACCGATATTATAAATTACAGCTAAATCATTCGCTTTCGGATAACGTGAAAGTGGCTGGCGACCGCACGACTCCCGAGTCCACCTGTACTTTTTTAACTACGCTAATTAATTGTCACGTGACTTAAAAGAATATAAAACGAGGCGTGCCATGCCATGAATACTTTATTTTGTTATGTTTGTATGCGGACAGCGAATGCCGTGATTTGATTATTTCACGTGTCTCATAGCCTCGCGCTGTTGTGTGGATCCGTCTCGCCGCCGCTAATCCGGCGATTATGAGCATATTCATTCCAAATTTGCATAATCATTTGTAATTTTAATGGGCGCTTCTATTTACATGTTCGCCTGTGCTATCGCACCGCATAAAGCTGTGAAAACTCTGATCTCGCTCTCCCGGTTAACGCGTGCTTCAACTTTGGTATTAACGCGTCATCGTGATATATCTACCCACGATCTAATATTAATGTATTATATCTGCTTTTGAAAGCTGGATAATCAATAATAAATATCTTTGCCTAATCCTTTCCATAAATTATTATTCTTCAGAAAGGTATGCTTTAAACCTTGGAATTCCAAAATCCGTGAATGAAAATAGAATAACAATATTTAACTACGAGGACAAAGTTATTACAGTAGGTTCCTTTATTAGAAACGCTCATATTTTAGGCTTAACAAAATCTCGAACCCTTTTCAATAGTGCTATCCTCGATTGTCATAATACAAGAGAAGGAACCGAGAACGTAATATATTATTCTTATAAGTATTACGTTGCATTATCTGCCTCATCCAGTTTTCTTCATAACAAAAAATACTCCGAAAAGCAGAACCAAAGAATAAGCCATTACGAAGGGGTATTAGCCTCCCGCCGCCGCACACATCCGGCGATTTGCTCTTATTTATGAGAAAAGCGTGCATTAAGAATGCATAAATTTATTTGACTCTTAGTGTCTCTCCAGGAAGACTCCGCGACCCAATCGGCGCGTCGCTCGCGCTGTGCCGGACCCGGCCGCACTCTAATGAACCCAGGCGGGCCAGCCGACGCGACTGGTCGGTCGTACATCCGATTGTGGAATAATTTATTCCGCTTATCGGCTTTCAGCTCAAATACTCACTCGCTCCTGCAACCGTAATTTCCTTTGAAGGTTTTTTATGCGGGAAAGCCGTTACTTCGTCACTGCCGTCGCATCTCCCGAAAAGAGAATCATATTCATTTTTGAGATAAGCTGACGCGAAAGAGCGAATAGTTTATCACAGTTTTTATTCAGAATTAGAAACAAACTCATAAAATAAGCTAGCAAAAACGTCCATCGAAACGACTGCGCTTGTCCGATGGAAGATTGCGCCTCGCTAGCGGAATATAAATTGTAGACTCGCCTTTCACCGCCTGTTCCTCTGTGACTTCTCGCGAACCCCGCAAACATCCGATCTAACCTCGGACAGGACTCCCACAGTACAAAACGGCCGAACCTTTTTATATTCCCGTAACATTGAAATAAACACAAACTATCAGATGGGGCGGCCGGGGCGGCACTCGCATTGTCTCCGCGCCGGTCGTGCTCGACGGCCGTAACTTACTCGAGCATTTGTATGTAGAGCGACCGGCGTGGGCGGCCAGAGCGCTCGCCGATATGAAAATGGAAATGGTAATGCACGAGAAAGTGAGCTCTACCGGCCGGCGAGTGTCGTTCCGGGGACAGATTCTTTGATTCGGCCGCGGGCGGGCGAGGCGCCGGCCTTGTTTACTCGCCCGCCGATTTATCGCCCCGGAGGGAAGCCCGTTTTTATCCTCGCAGAACATAATTCTCCCCGCCGCTTCACCCGCCGAAGTTTTATTCCCAGCAGTCTGTATCCATTCTCAAAATGTCTACCCGAACAGAAAGAGATCACGATTTCGATTGCCGGCTGTTCACGAGTGTCTCATTCCGAGATACGAGTCTAGGCGATACGATTATACTCATGCCGGTCGCCATAGCGTATATTTAATACACGTTTAGATTAGCTTCCTTGCACACTTTCCCTCGTCGCGGTTTTTTTTCAAAGCGAGTCGTCTCCTTTGTTTTAGTCTCGACAGAAATATTTTATTATTTCCGCGTCACTCTCGAAAAGTTTCCGCGAGCGGAACGGAGTTTCAAGCGAAAGTGTAATTTTCCATGTTATCACATAAAAACCAAAATATTTAGGCTCGCCCGTACGTGCGATGATTATATGTTTGGGACCGTGAACGTTCTAAATCAGAAAATACAAGTTTCCTATAAATCGCAGTTCCAACATCATTTACTGTTATTAGGTGCAGCACAGCACAGTGTAGTAAATGAAAAAGATATTTTCTTTTTTTATGTTTTTTACTAACCGAGACATATTAACTTGCCTCACATTTTCCTGCAGGATCCATTGTGTTTCTAGCTCATATGTAAAATACGATTTTCTGTTATTGTGATGGGCACCTGTGTGCTGAGACGCTTGCCGGAGTAGCAGAATGAATCAAAAGCAGAATCAAAATAACACATGTTGTCCTGAGTTTAGTTTTCCTTATCCAGAGTTCCATGTTAATTCTAGACTTATCACCTGATTAAATGTAATCATTTTACAAAATAGAACAGGTATTTATACGCACTTGTGTGACCTCAAACGAAGATAACATATCGTGTGTTATCAAAGTAGCATTAGCTCAAATCCAAGAATAGTTTTATTTCTCCGACAAATACAGATAAAACAGCTGATAAATAATTAATGGAACTGATATTTATTTTGTAGTACTCCATTTTATTATAATAAAATAAAACCAAATGGTTTTGGAGACTACGTTCGGTTCGGCGAAAGAGCTCTCGCTACAAGTGAAATTAACGTAGTCTCCAAAACCATTTGGTTTTATTTTATTATAAGCTGATAAATATTTGTAAAGAGTGCTTATCATTCAATTTGATCATTATTATCTTGTAGAAGTATTGTTCAAAAATAATTTATAAATAAATATTTAAATTTTGTTCTAAATATTGTTTCTGTAATTGTTAAATTTTAACCCTATATTTTAGAGCTGCTCATTTCGTACTGTAACTAAGTACTTGAATCTACATCTGCCCTCCCTCCGACAATTTACAATACAAGCACGCACATTCGAATAACAATAAAGTAAATAATAGTCTGCTTCCCCACGCGCGGACTCTATCGTCAAATCTGTATGGAGCATGATGCATTTTTTTCCTTGCAGCGCGCAGCCCGACCCACAGTTTGTCGGTTTATTTTGATTCTGTACCACTCCACTTTCTCGGTGTTTATCTAAATTTACAACCGGTTATTAATCAATTTTATATCGTTCTATAAGCGTAACTTTAATGAGTGTCGTGACTCAATTATATTACTCTAACTAGGTAAACAACCTCGACGGTGAAGATCCCATATACAGCCGTACAGCCAACTCTTCTTTTTATGGTAGATCCATTCAACTAAAAGTATAAACTACACATGATGTTCTTTTCAATCTGCTTCCAATAACTCAAAGAAAACCTACAATTAATATTAAAAATCTCCTACCTTTGGCTATGCTCAGTAAAGTCAGCTCTTTTGAGATTCTTGATTTCAACGGTATGTTTTGGGGCGACCTTTTTGTCTCTCTTTTCACCGGAATACTTGCCCGTAATATTAAAGTGCCTGTGCGGGACAATAAAATCTATAAATAACTTTGATAAAATATCGAAAACATGCTTACACAAAGCATTGAGTTTTAACAAACCGTGCAAAATATCATAGCATAAGCTGCAGTGCCATATTTTTTCTATTAGTTGACGAAAAACAATTTTGTGATTTTTTTTCGATGCACTAATCTTTAATATATCAAGATTCAACAAATACAAAATATTATGTTATTATGTAGTAGCTTATCAAAATTGTATGTGAATCATAAGCGTAGTTTTGTTATGTGCTCAATCAAATCCGTGTAATAAAGGTTGAGATCATCTGCGGGCGGGAGGGTCACGTGGTCCGGACCGTGCTTCTGGCTCTGAACCAGCGCCGCTGCCTTGTTAGGCCCTCGTCGTGCCTTTTATTTGGTTGCGATTGTTGGGCGCATGTGCCTTCTTTTTGTGTTTGTACTTCATCAGCCATGCGCGCCGACGATCGCCCGAGAGGCGCGGAGTGCTCATCACGACGTGTTCCCATGCGTAGTTTAGTGCGAGAGTGAACTAGCAAATGAAGCCTGCTCTTTACTACAACGATAAAAAACTATTCCAAGTTGTTCCAACTCCAATACACTGTCAATATAGAGTGGTTTTTCAGCAGTTATAGGCATAGTGAACAGCAAACGCCAGTCAACGCTACTAAATTTAATTCTGGTTTTCGCCTTTTCATCTTCAACTCACTTATATACTTTTAACATTTGTTTAAGCATAATTTATTTGAATATCAATCGGCTCGCATGTAATTCATTTTTAGATTGTAGTCAAACGATCGCGCTACCAAAACATAAAAAAAAATTCATACATATATTGTTGCAACGTTTGCTTCTTACCGAATCACAATCAATAAAGATCAAAGTATAATGCTTTTTTTATGGTCAATCATTTCTGGGACGTCCTCTCGTAATCGCTTTGACCTCCAGACTTTTTGCTTTTCTGGACCTCCTCGCCCTCCCTCGGGGATCTCGGATTCCCAGCAGGCGTGTCCGGGCGCCGCGGGCCGCACGGAAGACTGCCCGTCCCATTATTAAACATTTATCGTCATGCCAACTTTTGAAAAAGCAATTATTCGGTCATCTTCCGCCCAGCCCGCGCCCGCTTCGCGTAAATAAATACCAACACCCGCGAATGTGTTTTTTTTCCTTTTTTTTTTTTTTTTTAGAATAAATTGCGAAACGATCCATTATACAAACGGAATACCGTGCGTTCTTGTTTGCGATACACATGCTAGTATGTGAGTCGGTCTAGCGAACCGTCAATAAGCAAACACTTTTTAATTTCCTGGTAAATGAATGAACTGGCACTGGGAAGAGAGCGCCAACATTGGATTCAACAAACTTTATTCATGCATGATTAATTTTATTTACTTTTATGTGTCTGTTTGTTGCTTTCTTGCATAGACGGCATGATAATTTAAGCAAATAAGTTTAATAAAAATTCACACTATGTTCAACGTTTAAATATAAATAATTTTAAATATTCTTCTTAATGCTGCAAGTTTAAGACCGGATAAGATTTTGAGTAAAACGTGTATTTTTACCACTAGAGGAAGCAATATATTAACAGTTCAGACCAAAAAAAATAATAAAGTTATAGAAAAGCGATAAATCACAACATCAAAATAACAATATCGATAATAGGCGTTTTTGTTTTTAAAAAAGTTTGACAGTACGATTTAAATTTAGTAAGCCAAAGATAATATTTCACATGTAACATAATAAAAAAAATCTAAATCGCAATTAATAGCCTGTTGTGAATTTATAAAATCTATGTTTCTAATATTTTTTTGCAAATTGTAAAAACGTATCTACAATTTATGCATTTATTTATGAAGCACTCTATATTAGAACGGAAATTATTCCTGGTATAATAATGTATCAACACTTACACGCTCTTTTTTAAGCACGAATTAAAATAGGTATGTAAATGCGATGCTAACGCATGCGTGTATTGGAACATGTGTTTTTACAATGGCCGGCTTATAATGGTCCCAGTATTATCACACTGCCATTGCTTGTTTATATAATACTTGTATATTTTTCGTGTGTCCTATTCCGTGTGTATTGTGTGTTTATATTTTTCGTTTTTGTTACAGGTAGGCTGACATTTGAATTCTGCCGACAAGCGGTTGAAGGTAGTTTTTGTAATACATATTTAAACACTTGCATGAATATTTTAACATCCACTTCTCAAGTGCGCCATACCTCTGTCAACTGCGATGACAAAAAATCGTATAAGTGGAATATTCACCATTAGTAAAAGTCGGATTAGCTAATTAGCTATTGCAAATCGTTTCAGAGTATAATAAACTTATTAGCCGGCAAAAAATATATGCAATAAACTAATTCTTTTATTATTACATTTCGTCACGTCAGTTTAAATCGTTTTATAATGATTGTAGTCCTTTCAGGCTCTTTGTACGTACCCACCATTGTTCGTATTCTATAATTATCTCATTCTAATGTCTCCGTAATTGTAATTGATTTATTATATCACGCTACAGTGCGTTTGTTATTTTCAAATACCCGTTCATTTCACCTCCCAATAAGGTAGCGATTAACTAAAGTCGTCAGTCGTTTACTTATACCATACGCTTTATTTTCTAACCTATAAAAAAAATTCTACCTCTAGGATCGCCAACCATCTTTAGATTTCAGAAAATATGAAATCCAAAATCGTTATATTTGTACGTAATATTTTTAATGTTTCAAAAATCTTCAAAGGTAATTTTACTTATAACGATATATAAAAACAATATTATTTTTCAACAGCACGCTACTAGGCGCTGGTCTAGTAGCGTCCTGATCAGCTGCGAGGCCGCCGTCTCGGTGACGTCCTGCGTAACGTCTCATTACAGAATATCTGGAGGATCCGCGAACCCGAATTAGTGCATGCAAATGTTCCTGGGAACCCGTCGGCCAGAGGCGCAGTGCAGTCCCGAGCTGGGAACCCCCGGTAATTCCCCGTGCGTGAGCCGCCCGGCAGCTCCGTCTCCCGGAGCCTCACTTACCTGCATCGTTAATTGCTATTGTTTGACTGCAAATATTGTACATCGCAGGTATATACAAATTGCACTACCTGCCATTCGTAAAACCAGACATTAAATTTTCGATTTTAATAAACAGTTTTATCACTACAATAGCACGCTACGTGTAATTGCTTTTCCAATCAATTTCGTTATTATTACTCCTTTTTAAGTTGTCAGAAAATTAAAGCTTTATAGAAGTGAATTACTGAATTTAGCTTTTGTATTTTAATATTAAACATGGCGTTGAGTATCTATTGAAAAAACCAATTTTAAATTTGGTAAAATCAGCGTAACGTTAACGTCCACATTGAATAACCCAAAGTAGACTCTACTCCGGGTGGAATACTTTGCCTTACTTATATTTTTCAATACACATAGATCGCTATGACAATGACAAAATATAATACCTAAAGGCTGCTTTGTTCATTTCTTTATGTAATCCTGAACGTTGCTTGAAACACTTGTTTCGTATATGTTTCACGTCTTATTTTATCGAAAAAACATTACCTATTGCTTCTTCCGGCTTAAAATTGTATTTCTTAGTACTAGATTATTTTGATTAATTATAAAATGAATACAGACATTTAAGAATAGAAATCTGTTCCATTAGTGGCCTCTAAATGAGATTCGTGAACCGAAATAATAAAAAACGTTGTCTCGGGTGCCTTTTGCACTTTTTGTCTCTCTCTGACACAGAAATACTTGTAGCCGAAAAGGTAGTGCAGAAAAAATGTTAAAACTCTAAATGATATTGATGCTCAAATTTTGCGTTTATTTTTTATTTGTACTAGCGAAGCATAGAAGTGAATCAATGTCACTTGTTAGTAAGGTGAAGCGAAATAGCTTTCTCGTGTTCGGTTGCCGCCTCCCTGCTATGCACACTGCAGCAATGACTAAGGCTGTCCGCCTCGCCCACGCATGTGGGGCACTGTGCGGCGCCCAGGCCGGGGCTGTTTGCGGTGTTGGGCGGCCATAACTCTCCCAGCCCACCCTGCGAATCCTCAAACACATTATTACCTCGAACCCGTAATTAAATCAGCTCCGCCTATAACGAGTCTTGCTTTTTTGCATTTCATTATATTTTCTGCATTTTGCAAGCCTGGGTCTCCTTCGCAATTTCTAATTGCGCTTCGTAGAATAATAAAAAAAAAAAAAAAACAACCTCAGGCATTTATTACGACACTTTCGAGTCGATTGGGAAATTTAATTATATTATTTATTATTTTTTTGTATTTTTAATTATATATGTCTTTAAACTTTCGTTTATTATGTCTGGAAGTGCATTTCACAGATTTCTTTTATCTCCGGTTCAGAGAGGTTTTATACTTAGGGTGAAATTATCTTTTCACAGAGCTTAATTGAGACTTTAACTGCCGTCCACTTCATTAATAAATGAAAAACGCCGGGACGAGGAGATAAGATATTAAAGTTAATTACAAAGTTAAATTTAAAGAAGCAATCTTCATATAGAGCCAGTTCGCTTTGGGAGCTCATAAATACGTCAACGCCGTTCATATTACAATATCTCCACTGGCATCCGAGCGTGGACGAGTCGGAGAGTTCCTTTGTAGCTATCACGCTAAAAGCTATTCTCCGGCACAAACGGTTACATCTGTTTGCATAACTATTACACTGCAGCTCAGAGCGAACCTCGAATAAAGACGAAACGCCTCTTTCCGAAATCTGATAACGGCGGAAAGTTTTCTCTTTGCACTGTAACAGCAATCAAGTGTTATTTCAGCACACACTTTCACAGGGTTGTTTTTGCGCGAATCCTCCGTACTGTGTTTAACTCTCTCGGTTTATTTTCAAATCCGTTTACCTGGCGACCGACGCATTCATTATTCATTTGATACTTATTTGAACCTTTCTGGCTTTCAGTCGAGCCCGGTAAGTCATATTGTCACTGGCAGAATACATTGTTCGACATGTCACATAAATTTCAGCCTGCAACGTAATCGCATGTGGATGTGCGAATGCAATTTATATGCAGTATATTGCGTTTTGTGAATTGCGTGCGACTTTCTACGTATGCGACGTTTTTATCGTGTCACTTTCTATGCTTTATTGTTCTGTGTGGATAAATGGCTTCCACTATCTATAATATGTTACTGTAAATATGAAAATATAGTAGATATAAAGTACTCGTCCTTTTGTAGTGTCTAGTACGAGCTTTACGCCGCTTCCACGTGGATTATCATTGTTTCCAATATCAGTCTCCTAAGATCCTTGGTGGTAATTTGAATGGAAGTCGCTCACAGCCAGTGGTCTGGCGGCGCCTCCGCCCCCTGGTTATCGGCCCCCGTGGCACACTTCGCTAATTTCCCCTCGGGCTATTCGCAGCGACAATCAGCGGCCGTCAAAGGGGCCCCAATTGAATTTGAGCCCCCGTCCGAAGCGCTTGCATTATGGAACGCCCGAGTGGCCAACTGACATATCACTATTGAAATTGACTTACGCGTATGAATAATACAATGATAATTTGCATACTATGTAACTACTTTCTCTCCGTTATGAGAAGGATTTCCTGATATCTTCCGAATTGGATACGCGTAGAAACAATGGAATTAACCTAACCTTTGACACTGTACAATCATTCGAGATGAATCAGCAATTCCTCACATCATAACCGTAATGAACGATACAATGCTTACATTTAGCTATGGTAGGGTACCGTTACTGTATTTCATATAAAAATACCTACTTGCTTGCTTAGATTATATCTTCTGATTATCCAGATAAATACTACCCATTGAATTCAGAATATCAAAAGTTAGACGATGCATCGACATGATCAAAAATATATTTTGAAGAATCATAATCGAAAAAAAAACTAACATGCCGTGTCTTATTATTATCTACATAAACAAACCTTGCAAATTTCAGGATAACTCTGGATAACATGGTTATATGTCTTTATTTGCAAAATATACGTTCATGAATTTCAATATCTAATATCAATTTTGTGGGGTAGCCATGTTAACACCTTACGTTCAATATTGTATCTAGGCTATATAATATTGCAAAGTAGGTGTATCTATGCATAAATTGGGACTACGTATGTAGCCATTTCTCCTGCGGGGAGGGATCTAAAGGGCTCCATGAATATTCCTGTGATCGTTGGGGCGGAAGGTGTTTCGATATAATCGTTAATTCGATCATTCTATTTTTTTTATGGAGGCACGTTTCCCGTTGTTCTTTTTTACCCTTTTATAGCTATTTAGTTGCCGGTATTTTAGCTATCTAAATGGGAGCTGGGTATTTGGAAGTTAAGGGTGCATTTTTATGATATCGTTGATGTGTTCGCCTAAAAGGTGTAGTTTATTGACTGTGACCGATTTCTAACATTTCCACCACAGTGAAAGAAAGATAGCTTTGATAAAAATCTTGGAATTTGATGCTTCCTATTCAAGAAAAAGTATTTCTTCCATTATTACACAAAAGAAATACTTAGCGATATATTTACTTCAAAAAGAACCCATAATCTTATTTATTTCAATCGATTTAATTTTATTTCTAAAAAAATGAATTGCTACATACAATGATAGCAAAAGCCATCCCAAATCAAACGTAATCCCAATTACATCAATTCGAGGTTCGACCATCAAGACGAGGATCAGACTAGTGAACCCTCAATCAAAAGTCGTCAGCCCGAATCACTAAGCCCATAAGTCAATCTTTCCCATTTGGGAACCTTACCAATCAATTACGAACTCTGCATTTTTTTTAGGCTATCGTAGTTTATTGGACACTTTCGCAAAAGGCCATCAATTCAAATTATAAGTGACCACTTCGTAACCGCGACTCTTGTCTACCAAATTACTTCAGATTTTACACGCATCATTATGTATACCTATCTGTCTAATAACGCGACCAACATGTATTTTTTTTATTATTGCTTTACCAAACACGTGGCAGGCCAACTCTTAGCATACGTCAACAAACATTACTAATTGCTACATAAATTTACATATTAAGAAGTTAGGCACCGTGTTATTCACGGTTTAAAAACACTAGTCACTTAAATACTTATCAAATAGTGCAACCCAGCAGAATAAACCCTTTATGCAGTGTTGCGCCATTCAAGGTTCACTCAACGTGCAGCTTTTTCTCGCCCTTAGCATTGTGACCGGCGCCACCCACCCGGAGCCGCCCCGGGGCTGGCACCCCCGCAATATTCATGACTGGCAGTGCGTGCACAGCCTGCGCTCCAACAACTCAATTAATGACAAATATTTTTAAGCTTTTTGCGCTGACTCTTTCTTCTACTTATGTTGAAAAATATCAAGTGTTTAGTTTAAATGGTCTGTGGAAAACCTATATGTTAATTTCATTTATTTTGCATTGGTGCTATCAAAGATTAATGATAAGCTGTTTCTCGATGGTTAATAAACGCGTTTTTGTCTTCTACCAGGTTCCTGATCTTACAGAAACATCAATGTTACCTGAAAAAAAAAATTTAATTATACGAACAAATGGTAAAGTAAAAAATAATTTGCTGGTTATTATTGAATTTTTCGTACTCTTTTACAAGTACATGTAAATAAACGATTAAGCAAAAAAAGTTCATATCAATCCGCAACGCACTGAATTACAAGCAACGATGCGGGGAAAGTTTTATGGAAGAGAAGCGCAATGAAAGTAAAACCCCCGGGCTTCACAACCTAAGAATATGGTAAGCCAAGGCAACGGTGACCAACTTCTGTGTGAAGAGACACAGAAAGGATAAGATTGATCACCTTTTTCTGACTTTTACTTTTTTGTAATAATATATACAACTCAGCCTAATCTATGTTTAATACCAGCCATTAAATATGATTCATCAAGTAAACTCGCGCGAGTGTGACGGCACCGTTTAGCAGAAAAAAATAGCACCAGGTAATGTCACGGACGCGCCCCTCGGTTACTTAAACCAGGCACTGAAATTGATCTGGCTGTAGCCAGTGGACTAAACGCTGACCGCGTGTGCCGCGGGGGTGGTAGGGGTGGTGGGGTTGAGTCATCAGCGTGCACCCTTTACCGCGCATGCAAATGCACTCATACTTGCATGCATTAATGCAACGCGCTAGCTGGAATATCAAAGTCATGCGTCATAATAAAACCGCAGAAAGATTGATCCGTTTTGAAACGACACTCATGTTTAATATATAGGTAGGTAGTTATTGTATTTTTGCTCGTATTTAATTTACTAATATTGACTAGGTGGCTATGACGATGTATGTAAGAGACTTAGGTTCCCACTGTTTGTCTAATAACCTACAGTCGGTCGATGTTTTTCCCACAGTTTACGCACTCCCTTAAGCCTTTCCCCCTCGACTGTATCTCATTGCAACACAACGCTTTGGGAACCTTTGGAGTGGTCAATGCGCTCCTTTCAAACCGTTTAAATGTTTATTTCCTTTTATTTAATTGATGTACTTGCGTTTTAAAATAATACGCAATCAATTGTATAATAATTGATAACCCTATAACGGTTGTTTCAGAGTAAACAAAATTAATAGATTTATAATCATTGAATTTGATAAAACATTTATACTCTGAAATTAATATTAAGTATATTTGAAGCCATGCTACATTTTTGTCATGAACGTACACTCAATCGAATATTACAATATTTTGTGTATTTTGTAGGTTACGACCGACGAATACACAACGAGTTCCATAATTTCTACCTTGGCCTTGGCTTTTCCCAATGTGTATGCCTGGGGTATTGTAACTGCCTTTCATGGAGCGTTCAGGATGAAGAATGATGGGTACATAAAAATTCAATAACTAAAATTTAAATCACCAATATCAGAGTTTTTTTTTCCATCGAGCAACTGTTAATAATGACTGCCTTCGCTTTTACGTGTCTTATTTAGATAAACGATACTATTTTTCTTTCTATATATATTATATAATACATCATATATTCTCGTATATATTTTTAAATATTAAATATTCTTTTTTTTATATAAAAAGTGCATAATGTGTTAATTGATTTTCGGAGAGATGTGTATTGTATTTATACATCCCTTACGTTTTAAAATTATGGGCTTATTACGTATGTTCGGATCTGTTGGATTCACATAGAATTTAATCTGCGAGTGATCGTGATAAAATCATGTCTGCTTTACAGTTAAATTGACATTTATATACAAATAATGTTAAATAAACAAAATTAAAACAGGCAATATGTACAAATACAGTAACTAAAAATAAATAAAACAAACCAGGATTTATCAGTCATTCTCAAAAATAAATTCAAACTTTATTTTTTTTGATAACTAATATTTTTTAACATTGAAGTGTAGTATAACTTAATAGTGGTATGAGTATATACCGTCTAGTTGAAGTTTCGTTGTGAGTTTGCTACAGCATAAAGTCGCTGTACGCATTTCTCACAAAGTTGGCGCTGAAAGGTTTCACTTCACCCATTTTCTCCGCATACATTATTTTCGATTGCCATATTCAGTTTATAAGTTATTCAGGCTCTCGATAGGATCTCGGCCGTTGATTCAGTTTGTGACATGAATTATTCCAAACAAGTTTATTAACGTCCAATAATTATGTAAAGTAACCTACGCCACAACCTTATAACGGACAGGGTGCTTAACCATACAGAACATTGTAAATAATAAGCCGCGTCATTTACGAATTTAGTCCACATACAGCATGTCTTCTTATCATCGCGATAAGAGTATTTTATTAAATATGGTGTTTCAAAACTCATATCTTACGAAATGCAGTAAATGTCGCGCTCCGGCCAAGCAAAGGCACGAGTCAAATAAACCTTTATGAAGTATAATGTAGTTCTTTAATGTACTTATTTTTTTAATATTGATTAAATAAGCGGTGTCAATCCCACGAACTTAATTGAAGTTAAATTGTAATAGGCCAGATAAAATTATTGTTTATATCTGACCACAAAACAGTGTTTCTCTCTGATCTAGCACTAAACTAAAAATAAGCTAGTACAGTTTATGATTTGGGCCGCATTGAAAAATAAAACAAAAACCGTCCTTGTATATGTTCATAACGATATGTTTTTTTTGCAAATGAAACTAACTAAATATTTATAATTGAATAATAAAATTCATGACCCCAAAACTACTGACAAATTAATTATTTTAATTATTCAAATTGATTATTATCCCACGTTATCGTCGAATTCTAATCCTAACCACCTTATGCAGAATAAAATCAAGATATACATATTGTAATATTGTGATTGATCATCATGTCAGACGGCGGGGACACATTATTATGTCAACAGCCATTTCCACATTCACGCACCGCTAAGGACTCTGTCGATAAATTGTGTCGCGGCTCTAGCGTTTCTGGGTGTAATTTATTCGCTCGGTCGCAGATATATTTTATTAGAACATGCATATCCTTACACCGTCGCAGGCCTCCCCGCACAGCTCCACTGAAGATTATAATATTCCGCACAAGTCGTCACGCACGTTGACTCACGGCCGCTTGTATTTAAACCGTTTCTTAAAAGGGGGTGTATCGAAGCTAATTCTGGTTTAACATGCTCAAAAATAACTGAATTTTTCTACCATAGCCGATTTTAAAAACGTTTTTAGTTACAATTCACGCCAGTCCCTCTACCATCCTACTTAGGATGCCTCTCACGTCTTTTATTGCCATCATCATTTAATTCGCATCTTTCCGAATACTCTAATTTAACTTATTTCAACATTAGTTTGATAAAGGATTTTCAATAAAATTATCGGTATTATTATTATTAAAAAGTCGAACACTAGTTTATGCACTCGTGTAAGTATTGTTTGGATTAAAGAGAAAACTTTCCTTCATTTACCCCTCCGAGTGACTAAGGCTTATTATTCACACCAGTTTCACAAAAGCCACGGAGAAACCACGCATAAGTTGATACAATCTAAAGTTATTCTTCTTCACTATCTTGGATACGGTAGTCGCCAAGTACTCGAAAAGCAACTCGAAAAGCAACTCGAAAAACCGGCGACTGCACCCTGAAAGGAGAGGTTTCGTGCCGTTTACTAAATAGCATTTAATCATACGTTTTTATATTTTAAAATAAATCTATTTGACCTTCTGTATCAAGAGCCATGTTAGCGACATTAATCATTGTGTGATTATAATATAAAATATAACAAATGCCCTGGGAGGCGACCCGCGCGAGACTTTACTTAGTTTTGGACTAAATTATTTATTGTATGAACTACGCCAGTATATTATTCAAACGTCCACACGATCTGAGCGGAATAATTAGAGAATGATGAATGGACAGTACGCAGACACGGCTTAATCAGCGCTAGACATGCTCCTAAAAGTATTTTGACCTGTGATTTTATGCAAATTTCATTTTTAGTTTCATAATCATTTGCATAACTATTCATAGGACTTTGTAAAACTATATCGCAAAACATAACTTACCCACTAGACATCTTACACCGGCAGTTCAGAAACTTTATCAAAGGGTTTGGACAGTCATAATAGACTTTTAATTATAAATAAGCATCCTGATAATATCTAATATTCGTTTGTGATAATAATATAGTTAGTGATCTGAAGATTATTTGTCAAAGTTTTAAACGGAAATGTAAATTTTTCTCAAAGTTTATGCATTAATATATTTTTTTTAAATCGTAAATGTGCCTACATGTTCGTACATTAAGCATTATGTTTGAACTTTGCGTTTGGAAGTGGGCGACGCATTTACATTTTTCCCAAATTACATACTATTTAATGGAATAATTTATTCACGCAGAAAAGCATGATATTATAATGTTTGGTATAAATTATAAATTAAAATGGCTTTTTTGTGTTTGAGTTTCTATTTACATAGATTGATTAGGGCCCTTGGAAGACTCTCGATAGAAAGTACTTTTCTAGATGAAACTTGATTATTGTAAATCAAATTTTAATTACGAACCGTTTTATACGGTGACATGTCAGAATAGGAAACTACCCTAAACCACTCCCTTTTATTACACCTTCTCTTTGATAATATATTCCTCGCCTCGGCGGCTTGTATTTTTTAAATCATTATTTTTAACGAACAACATGCTGATTTTATTATTGTTCCGCCTATCGTATCAATCTGAAAATTCTCGCTTTGTTTAAGTTACCATTTTATCACAAAACATTTCCTGTTTCCCAAACTGCACAGCAGTGCATATATGAATACAAAATGAGTGTATAATCAAGAAAATAAAGAGTTTTTATTCAAAGAAGGCATTGTATCAAATTGGGTAGTTAGCTCTTCAGCGGCGTCGCGGAGTCCGCGCCGGGGACGTCGCTTAGCGGGCGTTTATCTCTCTGAAATCACGAGAGCCGCGAAGTGACGATGTATGTGACGTGACCATTAAGCCGGGGATTTATTCGCCAAGGCCGCGGCTCTTCCGAAAACCGCATTCCTCCCGCCGGCTAACGATACCATCTGTCACGCGACATGTACCGGGAATTCCCTAGCTTTGTTCCCGATTGGAAGAAGCCACCCCCGGGATTCTGAGGCACCCGCGTCCCCCCCGGGCCGGAGTACGTGCTCACGGGTTGAAAGCGAATCGGATAAGAATTTGAAAAATGTTCATCTGTGAAGAAAAGATATATGCCGCCTTAACGCCTTTGGCCGCGCCTTTGTAATGAAACAATTTGGCCTGCCGGACAATCCAATTTTCGACAATGAGTATCTTTTGTACTTTGTTTTTTGTCTTTCCACTGCCTAACTCAAAATAATAAAGCTATATGCTCTCTTTTGTTTTCCATGAAAATCTAATATCTATAAAAAAAATTACATCTTTTTTATTATTACACCTAGATAATTGTACATATGATCAGATTTCGATTAAAGATTCTTCTGTTAATCTCACGGACTTTAGAAACACATCCCTATCTTTATCCAAAATACTGCTGTTCAATCGTGGTATATGTCAAATGAATATAATGAATCACACAACGCCTACTTTACAAGCAAACAGCTTAAATAATATCCGATTGCTAAGAACAGCTTTTCATGGACAACGTCTGAAGTCTAGTAGTGAAAGCTAGCTCAAGGAAAACTTGCAAAATATTTACAAGAATTTCTCAAAAATAATAAATATCTTTATCTATGTAGAGATACAGGGTGAGTCACCCACAAAATATAATTCGGAGTATAAACACTCACCCTCATTACGTCATTCATTCTTATTGAGTCACATATAGCGGGGCGCTTACGTGGTGAATTTCAACCAATTTAGTAGAGAGACGTAATCTTATTTAAATGCGGTTTAGCACAACTTCCTTATAAATTGCAGATTTTATTTTCCCAGAATCTTTTTACAGTCGACCTGTTAGTTTTATTTCACCCATTTTAATCTCAATTATTTAGTATTATTTGGTGCGAATAAAATCGTACTATTATTTCTTATAATTGGCATTGCTAAGTGGAAACGTAGACGAGCTGATAAAAAAAACCGCGGCGAGCTGTATATAGACGAAAGCAAAAACTAAGACGTTAACTGAATTAAGCGAGAGGCGGTCACTTCCCGCGGTCCTGCTACAGTGTGCCATTAACGCCGAACGACTGACCTACTCGGCTCTCAGCAGTTATTTTGATTTATTGCTAAAATGTATGGAAATGATTCGATGTAAGATCCAAAAGTATAATTTCAGGCGCTTAGTGAAATGTCATTCTATTTTGTATTACGAGCGCTCCAGTGCTTTCAGGCGTGCCTGTAGGGTGACCACTCCCCGCGCCTTCAGCGGAACTGTCCACGCGTTCTGTGCACCCATGTTATTGTACCGGAAATCTTATAAAAGGCCATTGCAAAATAGTAATTTAGTGTCATTAATTATGTTTCTAAAAATCTAAATCATTCCATTCTCCGATTAAGACGGAAGCAATTATTTTAACATTAGTATTAATTCTCAGCTTGACTATTTAAATATCTTCTTTTGTAATTGATTACATACTTTCATTTTGTCACTTCTTTACGGAGAGATGTTAAGTTCCATTCTCTTTTATCAATTAAAATATTTGTGATGTAACATTGACAGTAATTTTCTTATTTCTTACTTTCGTTTTTGTTCACAAGCTCTGAATACTTAATATTATCACTAGTGTATAAATTATTTTGTCAGTTATTGTACTTTAATTGTATTTTAGTATGTCGTGCGTAAATTGGTAATAAAGTCGCATACAAAATGTATTCTTGTTATAAAGAACCATATTTTTCGCTAATTTGAAATTCGTGACAATAGGAGATATTAATTGAATTATCAACAAAGCGAGCTCGTCATAAAAGCCAACAAAAGGGAAATAAATAATACCGCGCCTTTTTCGGCGAACAAATCCACCGTCAGCATTTTACCTTTAAATCTAAATAAAATGTGTAATTTGCTTTTATTATTTGAATTGGTTTGGTCGCCCTGGTGACGACGACCTTTCAGCCAATAGAATTCCAGTTTTTTCTAGTAAAGGGCACGCTGTATCTTTTTCTATGAATCAACTCCACCGAATCCCCAGTCATCGACGATTGAACCGAGCCAAGAGATTCTCAGTCGTGTGATTCAAACGTTCGTTTTTTACTTGAAGCAATTTTTATTGTGTGCCGTCGAGTTTTGAGAACTGCGCTGGATTAATAGTTTACTCATGAGTGTATTTGTGGTATTTTTATTGTTACCAAAGAGAAGAGATCGATGGAGTAGATATCGCGGCACTGTTATGTGTTATTTGGACGTGCGTTTTTTTTTTTCGATGTGTTAAAATTCAAAATATTTATGTCAGAATACAATACTTTATCGAGCAGTTCGTGAGTGAACGTGTAAAATATTCTATTCAATTAAATGAATTCTAAGAATTCGGACTCTTTTTTCGGTTACCAAATTTCAATGATTCGATCATTGAATTTAGAGCAAAAAAAAAACAACATTCCAAATAAGTTAAAATTCTGAAACGTGAAGTTATTTTGTAGTTTTCAATGCGAGTAAAAATTCTTCATACGCTTGCTACACAACGTGTAAAAGAACTAATTCTATGAAGCGATGGTTTATTTATTGAGTTTTATAAACAAAATAATTCTAGGAAATCCGAACGGGTACTCCCACCGCCAGGTAACACAGCGGACAGACGTGACATACACACTAAAACTTACCTGCCCTAATCCCATAGGTGCCTTCCGAGGGCTCCCGAGGGACTTATTCAGTACAGCCCCGACCGAAATTCTACCTGCTTTCCAAAAAAAAAAAAAACGCCCCGCTGCATCCTCCGGTGCAACCGTTGCCCACCTCGCTGGAAAAGTACAATTTTTTTAAATTTATGACCGTCCATCTCTGTCGCTCCTCGTCGCGGGGCAGACAGGGGCGGAGCAGAGGGCACATATTGCGCGCGGCGCCCATTCCGGCTCTGTCCGTACGTAGGTTTGACTCGACGGCCACTTATATGTGAACCCGTACAATGAATTCATTTGTATGAATATGAATCATTTTTACAGAACCATTTTGATGTGAAACGTATCAAAGTCGGCGTACTCGAGAGAAGTCGCAGAGTGAGAAGGGATTCGAGAGAAGTGCATATAAAACACGAAAAATTACACGAAGCCTCAATATTTTATGTATTTTTTTTTTCAAACACCTGTTAGTATTTATATAGTAGGTGATTTGCGTTGTTGCATTTTAGGCTTAAATTGTAAATCTCAGGCCAAAACCGTAAAATTATTCGACATGTGACTTTCTCGTCCAGCCGGGAACAGGTGCTGCGGATTATTATTAAATTTGTCCGTGAGAAACCCGGGATGGATGGATTATGTTAGTACTGCAGCCGCAGGTAGACGAGCGAAATGCATTCATTACGCCGTTTCCCGGTCTGCCCCGGCCAGATGTTCGCCAACAGATTTCGGTAGAAACTCAATACGAACTGTTATTAAATTTCTCTGTATGATTTTGATTAATTATTTATTAAATAAAAAGCAACCCAAAAAAACCTAATTAAAAACAGATTTGAGCTTCATTGTTAGTGTAAATTAAAAATGACAACAGGTTATAGAAAGCGAAGGAAAGAAAACAGAAGTTGGAACTGGATGAGCGGTTCGGCCGCCACGATCTACTAACCTCCCTGGGTCGTTTTTTCTACTTCGATACTTACGCGAGAAATTAAACATTAAAATAGTTTGCATGCAAACAGCTCCGCTAAAGTTATTCTATTTTTATTGCCGTCTTTCCGGCCTCCTGAGTATTCTTGCCGTCCCATTATAAACTTTATACGAAATTCAGTATAGGCTTAATTTCCACTTGTGACCTGATTGTCGCTTCGGGCGGCAGTTCCTTGAGGCCGCGCGAGCAGATATTACCATTCGGAGTATGTCAGGCTGACTGTTTGGATACTTTCATTCAAAACGCTCCCCGACGCTCCGGCCTCTTCATGACTCTGCTGTGTAAATATAAATGTCAAACATAAAAATATAACTTTCGTAAAATTTATACGCTCAATAAATTTTTTACCGTTTTAAAAGCGTCTTCGAGCGCGGGATCGATTCGAAGCTCTCTTCCGTGGTATTTAACAAATGATTGTAGAGTTTATTGGACGGAAGCTTCGCTTGAGCATCGTCTCTCTTATGCCAGCTTAACAATTGACTTATACAACATATTTTAGTAGCGCTCTGCATCCGTTCGATACTAGCTCGTCGCTAAAAATATAAAAATAATATCAACAATACTACAAAACTTCCGCGTTCATAATGTAAGAGAAAAGTGTTGCTTTCAAACAAAAAAACTCTAAAATATTCATTACATGATTCAACTTTAAAACAAAAAAATAAATATAAACGAGAAAACAGAAGTACTCGTTTTGAACACCACCTGGTCTTTTAGAATACAATAATCCTGTGCTTTCTTATTTATTTTACCAGAAGCGTATTATATTTTTAAGGACTTTTTACAATTTCATTTTAAGTCGTACATTACACTACTATACTCGAGAAGTCTTACGACAAAATTTGCTTCATTACTTCAAGATAATTTAAAATCTTACATAAAGTGCAGCAATTATATAGTACAGCTGTAGTACAAAATAACGTGTACTTTCTCAACAAATTACGTATGAATAAAGGCTGTGAACCTTTGGCGGAAGCACTTATGCGATAGCCGCATTAGTTTACAAATAATCATCCAGGTCCTTAGCAGTTGCCGCCATGGCCGTGTATCGCGCCGTACGTGCGGTGGTTTCTTCTAATGCTTCACTTTCCCTTCCGATTCTCTCTTCCACTGATCTGTGCATAGGCTAATAGGCGGACACGCGCCCGCTACATCCGCACTTCCCGCTACCGAGAGCGACTTTCTTTCAAGCAATGTTGACATGCAAATTCATGTTAGTATACGCACTCCTGAGATATGATAACTACCTGTCAACTAAATAACTTAGCTTGCTTTGATTATACCTACCATGCTACACGTTGCAAAAAATTGCGCCACCAACTTGCAGCTAACCGATAGCGTCTTACATTTTAGGCAGATCCATAAAAAACACCCAGAACGCTATTGGCTAGCTGCGAGTTGGTGTTGCGATTTGTTGCTACGTGTGCAGGGGGCTTTTAGTTATATGTGTGAATGTTTTAAGTGATTTTCTCTGTCAATCTGTATTTATTTAAATATCACATACCATAACCTTAGAGCTATTGTTAATTTAACTAATGAAAATATAAGAATTTTTAAATTTAATAATTTTTTATAATAATTATATTCTGAGTCTCTTATGTACCGCTAAATAACACGCACTTGTGCTAGCAGCCAATACACTACGCATCTGTATTCATTTAAAAATAAAAAACTATTTATAAATATTTAAGGTAAAATAAAGTAGCATGGTGGTTTCAATTAGGGTGTAGCTATTTTTATCTAACAGACTAGCTGACATTTACGATGTTACTTGCAAATTTCAAAAGATATTGAACAGAATATTTTTGCATATTATATTACAGTATGCTTTTAATTCTCATTCATGAAAAGAGAACCACACAATTTGTCCCGTCATAACCGCTGCACAATATAGTACATGCCATTATGGGTCCAATGAATAATGACTTCGACATCTCCACTTCAAAAAATGAAACAATGGGTGACGGTGCACAAAGTTAAAAGTATACTTTTGACTTTCTCGAGTAGGGGCTGGTACCGATTTATAAGTAGCCTGGGCCCGTAATGCATTAGCCCGAAGGCGCGCCGTCTGTCGTACGATTATTTCGTTCCTCGAACAAGTCGCCTGCACTTCCTCCGGGCTATACGTGCAGCGTGCGCTTGTCGAGTGCAAGCGAGAGCCGCCGCAGCATCTGGCTAGCTTCCGGACTTCATTATTTCATCTTTCTAATACACTTCTCCTCCAGCCGTAATTTGTCTCAATTTACTCTTTGGCGAAGTTCCCCGCGAACATTAAGCAGAAAAATAAAGTTCTCTGTACTCTATTGGCGAATTTTAATTCCGTGTCATTTTACTCGTTCTAACTTTTGCTGTGGCCACTAGAATTCAGAAATACACTTTTGCTAATGAGTTTTTATTCACGTTCATTACGGAAAGTACTTCAAATTTAAATGGATTTTTTTTTAATTTGATAATGTACCTGTATAAAAAACAACCTTTTATTTGGAGTCACTCACCGTTTACGTGGCCGCCTTGGAGGGTCTTTAAAATATCGTTCAGCCAGCGGAACCAGATAAGGTCCAGGAAGTCTGGGAGGGGGGGTGAGTCGCGGCTCGGGGCACCGCAGCCCCTTCGGCCTGTGCCCGGAACGCTTTACCTTTTTACCATAATTTAACATACCATACGCCCATGAGGCGACTTATTCCTTTACAGAAACTGCATATAAATACTTCCGGCGTATATTTATTTGCTATGTTTGTACTTAATTATTATCATATCCGTTCTTCTCTTGTCGTTTTCGTCGATAATTCATAATTCCGGTGATTCTCGGAAAGCCTCGTTTGAGGGGCCGTATTTTCGTTGATCTCCTGCGGGTAATTATAATTTATCTAGGATCTTTTCATTTCCCTTTGAGAGACGATCAAATAATCTTCGGCTCATACATTGACGATAGCCTTTTGTTGATAAAACATAAAAATTGTTTCATGGCGACAAATCGTATAAATTTAAATCAAAGCGCAAATAAATTCTTAGAGACGTTTTTATGTGGTATTTTATTCATGAAACTCGTTCGTTGTTTTTCCAGAACATCACAACAATATTCTTAAAAGAAATTTCGCCCCTCTCTGTGCGAGTTTTGCCACCACTTTTCCGTCTCTGAGCACAGAAATAAACTCGGTATAAAACAAAAAGTGTTCATTGTCCCAGACGCCATAAAGTTACCGTCAAATGTCATACTTAGTACAGACCAGAACGTCTCCAGCGCGGATCCGCCGTCAGTTCAGATTTCGCCAGATCTAACCGACTTCCATACCTCCGCGCCTTATGAGCTGCAAAAGTTTCTCGCAAACACGGCAGGCACTCATCGCGCCACAGTAAAAACCAAAGACGAAATCTACAATATTTTCATTCCGGTGTATAATTTACTTTATCACGTTTCGAGTAATTTTGAACGAATGTAACGACGCTTTTTTTTAATGTAAAAAGGGTAAATTATCACTCGCGGTTGCACGCGATGCATTGCACTGCGTCCAATCACAATAGCGGTTATCTTATTGCCACTGTCGCCGGGAAGGCAAATTAGGCTCTGTGGGTTATTATACGTAAGTCATATTTAAGAAATACTGATGTTTTTACCGTGTAATTGAACATTGCCGCAATAAAGACGTATGACGTGAAAGCAATATGACTTTATATTTGTAATATTTTATGAAATATGACGATATTGTATCGACGTTTGTGGCCTGTCAAATATTTGACGACACTATCAGATTCCCATTATACTACGTAGAATATTTTTGATGTGTGATACTGACTTTTACTTTTTAACAATTTCATATTTAATTTCGATATTTTGAATGTGTCGTATCAATCACATTCGTGTAAGTAGTGGATATATTTTTTTTAATATCTTATTGTTTCGATTAATTATCATTAAATTAAAGCTAAAAAATAGATTGACGTGGTTATACATATTGTTAAAAATTAATTAGCTCACACATTTTTTTCTGTGAAAGTGTGAAAAAATCATTAACATGTTTGTGTTAGTATATCATTGTTTTGGTGATCTATTTTAAATTATTGCGAGAATAAGTTTATTAAGTAGATACCTAATTAAACAATTCTGAATAGAACAATAGACAAAGCAAAGTTCCTCTTTATATTTTATCATTAAATTCGCCTTATTAGCTTTGTTAAGACTTTACTAATTGCATGAATAAAACCTTCCTTTACGAGCGATCGTCCTTATTAACTGGGCGTTCTCTGAACTCGTACATGTCTGCCTATATTCCTCTGTATGATCTTAATCACACTATCTCGACGGGGAGTTCCTGTGCCAGAGGTGAACGACCATGACGGCCATAGCCCTTTACTTCTCCCTCACTCTGGTGTGCACTTTTGGCACGTCTCCAACCGTAAAACTAAAGATTTTAATACATAGATACCTGTCTACCCGACAGACACTGAATAAAACTTTTTCTGTAAGTTTCTTATCAAATAGATTCACAAAGACTCCTGTTAAAGAGCTGTTTTAATTCAAATTCGTTATTAATTTAGATAGAATTTTTTTTATGTCATGCGCTACTTTAGAACTTCTTGGATAAAATCTTATCGAATATTTTTTTACATTCGCCTGTGTAGTTTTAAATTAATAAAATACGGGATCCGGGGATATTCATACTCTTGTAATACACCAGACCTGTATGTTCCTCAAACCAGTTAGAAAGAAACACTGATTGTTTACCAAGTATGAACCTAATGTACATGCCTACATTACCAACATGAATAAGTCTTCATTGTTTCTAAGTGTATCTTTGTGACATTTGGAAGAGTTATCTTATCTCTTTCCCGTGTACTTTCTTTGTTTTATTTTGTAGATTCAGGAAATGGCTTCACATATCTATTACAATAACGCATAGGTACGTAGCATTTACCTAGTGCCACGAATCACTCTGACATATTAGTTATTACTCTATTAATACACCACTCTCATTCTTCATGATGCCTCCGACGAGAGTACTCCTTATAAACGATTTTTCCCCGATATCCGTGATGAGTATTTTTCATCGTGATATCATCACTCGTGTATCATAACCTAGATTATTTTATCGAAGATTTACCATAAGGTATCTCTCTTTTTGTGATAATTGATACACTATAATTAGAGTAATTTGACTTATAACACGAGCGTTGAACACAAGGCTGGTAGTCCCTTAGGTCTGGGATGTAAAACCTCCATTTCCCGGTACAGTGCCCCACCGGAAACAACTCATTACCCAAACGATATTATTATCCCGGCGCATGCCCCGGCCGGCCGGAGTTATTGTTACCAGTGCATAGTGAGAAGTAAAGGGTACCTCTTCCACCCCCACCCCGAGTGGCCACTTCAGTGCAGTCCTAATGAGAGCGTGTTGTCCGGCGCCGCGCCATGCCGCCCGTGCTCACCGACTAATACTTCCATAACAGAGCCGTCTTGAGACTCGTTACTCAAAGTTTTTTCCTGTCTTCATTTCTTATATGAGAAAGTTGAATCATTTGGAGCAAAGCTGCCACCGTATTGAAATCTCGTTGCGAACCCTAGTATCTATATTGTGTGATATTCACTGTTCACGTAAATGAAAAACGATTGCGTCAACAATGGTACTATTCATTACAAGCATGTCAAACATTCTCACTTTGTGGTAAATACGTGTGTGTAAAAACCTATCTGTCATACTCTATTTTTAAGTCGTTCGTTTCTTTTAAATAGCGATCTTAACAATAGACACAGGAGAGTATTTTACAGTCGAGATCGTCCCAGTCACATAAGTGAGACGGAAGCGCCGGTGTGAAACTGCTGATATCTTGCGGTTTTATTGTTCCTGTATTCTTGAACCACAAAATCGGTTATCGATTGTTCTTCTCGGCTTTCCCATACGCTAGTGAAGAACCTTTACAGTTGCCGGCCTCCCCGAAGATGACCTGATTAACCCACCTTCCTTCCTCCTCAGCCAGTCTCTGCATTCGCATCATGGACGCTGCTGGAATCAATTTGGAATTTCACGCCCGATGCCATTATCTGAGATATAATGGCTGTAATTCAATTCCGCCAGCGGCCGGATGGCATAGCTGAACGTGAGTTCGCGGAGATGACTCCTACCTTTTGAGGCCTACCGAGATACCTGCATGGAGTAAAACTGCATAGGCGCGCACTGCGAGTCGACATACTTGAACCGAGCGTGCTCGTTTTATAAACAAACGGTGATATAATTTTATAACATTGTCCTACTTGTTTTCTATCAGAGGATAATTGAATACTGAGCGTCATGAACCGCCACAAACAACACTAATAAATCAAAGCTAATACTGTTCTAAATAATCTCAATGCATTGTCTTTGGAATTAATGACGTATTATTCTCACTGTTGTGTTCCGATGACTAATTTATTCTATCAATGAAACCCACCTCGTGGAATCTTGCCGTCATTATTCTCACATTCGATATTATCTCGCTGTTGTAACTTCGAATTTCTTCAAATTCCTTCGACCGATTCAAATCATTATTTGCCAACTTGGCAGAGGCCGTAAAAATACTTTTCATATAATGGCCGGCTATCCGAGTCACGGGTTTCGCACCCGTCACACGACTCCCATACAAACTTCAGTCAGTATAATAGTCAGGTAATCTTGCGCGAAACGCTTGTGTAAATGAAGTGATTCGCCGTACACGGCGAGAATACTAGAAACTACGACTCTTAATTATTCAAATTGAATAAATTATAATGTTTTTTCTTGACTGTACAATGCAAACGATTCTGTTTCGTGTTTTTCTTTCTGAAAAATTATAGTTCATTCCAAATGTATTTATACGCGTTTGTCACAGAACTTTCTTCATATATCGATTATGTATTGGGGTTTCGGGTCGATGTGAAATACGCTGCCATCACATCATCGATGGTGATACGCGCCAGTACAAACATTACTCCTCGAGGCTAATAGCGCTGCCCCTCAGGACGACTCCATAAATGGAACGTGACCCTGCATAAGGCAGGAGACTCGGTGCCAATAAAAGCTGGCCTCTTTGTTTCCTAGCTGGAGATTTATGGCAGATTTTCACTCGGGATTGACATGTTGTTTACCTTTGTCATTAGAGATAATGGACGGTGTTCGCATTCCCGACCCCGAACCTTCCCTTTGAGTGCTCGCCTCTTGTGTTTTTGCCTCTTCTTGGAGTCACAACAAGGCTGTCCGAAAAAATAACGGAACGCACAAAAAATCTGACTTACGTAAAAGACAAAGCTGTTTCAAAAAGTCGGGTCTTACTTTTACAAAATGTGTACAAAAATGTTCATTGTTTCATTTCGGTCATTCGAATTCTATGCTCTCTTTTATCACTATACGTATCATGTTGCGATGTACTTAGCCGAGCTATAGTACGGCCGGTGCGCGATGGTACGAGTCCTGAAATTTATTAGGTACGCTGGGACTCATTCTTTAGTTTAGTTGATGAAATGTAAATACAGAAATAAATATATACTATATCTACAAACGTAAATATGTCTCCGTTCGTATCACCGTAATCAACAACATGCTGAGTTGGGAATGGCTACAGTGTTAATCATGATTCATGACATGATAGTTTTTATTTTGTGTGTTTAATTATTTAATATTTCATAAGCTCGTATAGCAGAAGACTACCCACAGCACTAAGGAGGTCGACGTGTTCGTATTTGTTAACAGGATTATTCTCCCTCGGCTTCAAAACGTAAGCGCCCTGAAGTCTTAAGAATAACAATAATTTATTTGTTTGTTTTAGCCGAAGAAACCTCCAACTTTAAATTTAAAGTGTACGTCTACTCGGCGCCTTGCTTGAAATAATTAGTTTTAAATTAAATTGTTGCTCACTAGTTCGTAAAATATAATTAAAAACACGTCAAATATTATGAGCTGTTATTCCCGTTACCGTGAATCATAAGGGTGGGTGAGGATTGCGTGATGGACATGGCAATTTCAACCCTCCACATCGCCGTGTGCATGACTTAAAACCCAACAGACATGCACCCTTACATCACTGCTATTATTATTTTAACATAAATTCGCAACGCTAAACAATGTGATACATGGTTAATTTATTACATTGTGTCCGCATAACTTTAGAGAGAATAAAACAAAGTCATTCTTATACTATAACATATAGACCGACATGTCAAATAAATTTATGAATCGGCTTAATCAATTCGGCTAAAAAAATCTCATTAATTAGGATTATGGCTGGACCACCCGAAATAATGACAAAACTAAGCCGAATCGAAAAAACCCACGTATTTAATGAAAGGACTTCTGAAAAGCGTACGTTTCTCGTTTGAATCACCCCACCTCCTTGCGCCAGGGCGAGCAGGTTTCTATTTTCCTGTAGCCTTGAACTTCGGTCCAGTCATCTCGCGTCGTCTGGTTTCCGAGAACCTCACACAATGAGGCCGCAGCGCCGCAGCCACCGTCACGAGCCCATCGCCAGTCACGAAACAGATTCAGCTCTCCTCACTTTTTATTGGATATCCGGTGGATCAAAACACCACGGTCTTCTGGAAACCTCCAGCAATACTATAAAGGCGTCATTAAAGGGAATAGTATCGGAGCTTAGATGCATTATGACTCGAACTGGGAATTCTAAGAAAAGCGTGATAAATTATTTTGTTAGTCTTTGATTTGATTGAACTCACGCTTATTTCAGTTCGGTTAAATAAATAGTCGTTTTTTTTATTTATTCAGCGTTAATCCTGTTATTTCATTGAAGTGTTACATTTACAATATTGAATTTGCATAATCGATACGGCGAGAACGTCTATCGTATAGCTTTAAATCTTTCACAGCTTATATAAGATCTTAATATCTAAAAAAAATTACAGATTATTTGCAACGTTGCGTGTTATCTAACGCTAAAATAAAAAAAGAAAGAGATCTACAATCGATGCACCGCGGTGCACGCTGCAGCATACTGAGTACTGGCGTTAAGCGATGACAAGCGCGTGACCAATAAATTACATCGATTCTGTTGAAGTACCAATAACTACCAGATTGACCCATTAGCGGCTGCTAACATCTGACATTCGCAGATACGATTCGGACTGCGGCGGCGTGTGCTCTGCAGCGGTCAGGGAGACCGGTTCGTGACGCATCCGTCGTTAATGACTTCCTGCAGTTAGTAACAGCAGATATTTAAGAACTCACCGAGACGTTAAATCCACTCCTGATCAGGGCCATAATCTCAATTTACCTCTGCGGTCAGAGCAACTTTAGATTAAAAGATCTTATTAAAACTATTTCCCGGAACCCTGCCGCAACAATTAATCAGAGCCGGGCGAAAAAGGCCTATCGGAGTTTTCGGTTAGATTTCATTGTACATTTACGGCGGTAATAAATTCTCAAAAGAGAATATTGTAAACCTAAGCTAACACTTTTCTAACCGCAAGATTCGATAACAATAAGTCGGTTGTTATTTTAATATTCGGTAACCCGTTTTATCACTCGAGGGCCATTCGAAGTGGGTTTTCAAATCACTCGGCTTCTGAGAAAAACCACTACTCAGTACCTTCACCTTACCATGATGTTAATAGACCGCATATCTAAGAAAAATCTCTTATTGCGCTTTTAGACATGTAATAAATTATAAGTTCCAAGAAAGGGAATTTCTTTACTTATTTTATGATAGATAAATGGGTACATTAGATGATCACCTTGAAAATAAATTACATTTTCTCTCAAATCTTATTAAACTATCATTGCATACACATATTTATTTATTTTATTACTTAATATGTGCGCTTAAATAAAGGAATAAAATTGCAGTAATCATTTCCATAACAGTAATTTAAAAAATAGCCAAAATAAATAATGAGACAAGCCACCAATAGAAGTCACTAATTGTTATATACCTGTGGATGTAATTATATTAATATAAAGTTCAACATACAAAAACTAATATAGCTGAATGGGAGACATTTTAGGTCACACAACTTACAACGACGAGTCTAAAATTGTTTTATACTACTCAGTGTAAGTAAGAAGGGAAGAGGCAGGTAAACAAACACCAAGAAAGATTTTTATTCAATTACAGCTATGTCCGGATTGATACGTCCCCTATATTTGCTTTATTTTTTTTAGATAAATCACCAAAAATCTACTATAAATAATAATATTTGACTTATTTCACATCTATTTAAACCTTGGAAGAATTAATTCATAATTTGTATATATTTTATCTAAAAAATCTTTTCGTTCCACTGTAAAAAGTTAGGTTGTCACTATTATAGAAACTGGTTATTACAAAATGCATTCTATGCTCCGGAGACTCTTTTCTATTCAAATGACATCCACGGCCATCTTAAATCCACATTACACTAATCCCCGTGTGAATCCGGCGGAGACGCTGCGCCGCATTCCACCCCGGTACGTACCCGCCCGGTACGTGGACACGAGAATAAATCAGCATTTACACCGGCCTGTCACGTACCACCGTGTTAATTATCACACGTTGTAATTATCATAGAGGGATTGTTAGTCCCCGCTAATGCGAATATCATAGGACAGCATGCATGCAAATCCTCGGCTAATCCCTCGTGTAGTTGTATTGATTTCACTTAATTATACATTATACGGTGTTTCAAAGCTCATGGATTACTCGAAAACATAAAATGGGAATAAAGTAAAAATTACACCCAGTCCTCTTATCACGACTGATTATAAGGGTCGAATGTTCCAACCTTGCATTGGCGTCTTAATTTAAGCCGTGCGTATAAATATAGTCTGTGGGCGCATTGTTATTTGCATGTTCACAAATCTAAAGCACGCCTGTAATCCGTAATGCCTGATAATTATTACTCCGCGCGTCAAAACTCGAATATGCGTAATGTAGTAATTGATCTCTTTTTTTCATTAGACGGGCGGTAGACTTCGCGCATTTTCGCCTCAATTGAAAAATAATTTCAATGTAAATACGCAAATTTCACACGCATAAATCATCCCGAATTCTATTCTTGCCCTCTCTTTTTCCATTCACAGAGTAGTCTACTTAAAATTAATAGTGAAATGGGACTGAAATAATTTCCCTCTCACTATTCTATACTCCCTCTCATTCCATTTATGCTGATTTATGTAATCTCTGCAAAGGTGTGTAGGAGCCTACCTACAAAATCTAAATTGTATTCATGAACGATTACTTGGCGTTCATTGACCGACCCGCGATATAAATTATTTTGATTGCAGAGCTACGTACCAACATTATAATATAAACTAAAAATAATAATTTCTTTAAGCTTCTATTTTTACTTGCTGTAAAGGTATTGTGTGGCACCACAATATACACTGTTTAATTATTTTTCATATAGACGAACTAAAGAAATCCTTCAAAAAAATGAAAACCTCTAAGTTTTTTTAAATAACTTCAATCAACAAGCATACTGAAAAATAAATCATTTTGCTCCTTGTAAACTTTCTTTTATATGATAGATTTATTATTTGCTATTTCCTATTAAACCAGAAACTATCAAACTCGAAATTCAGCTACAGCCGAATATAAACTACTTTCAATAACCTGACAACTCATGTATTATAATATACTGACGTTAATAATTTGCGACTCAAAAATCAATAAAAGTTTATTGCATCGAATTGCTCGATCATTTAATTAAGCCGCGCAGGTCGTCGCGGGGACCGGTCCTCGCCTTGTTTGCTGGACAGGGAGTTTTTTCTGCGAAGCTAAGTGACTCAAACGTCAATATCGACCGAAACGTGCCGGCCCGTCACTCCCTGGCAGAAACGAAATATGCTCCGAAACGGCCGGTGAATTAATTAGTCAAAGTCAGAGGAAAGTTCTTTATGTTTAATTTAAAATAAACAATGCCGGCGTGCAGTAGGGGAAATAACGATACGGGATGCGTCACGATGTGTAATGGCTTCCGTTCCCTCATTATTTATTTCTAAATTTCCGACGAACTGCATAGTCCGCTTTCTGTAGAATTATGGAATTACGTGTCAGTGACTCGGAAAGCCGATCGACCGAATTGTTCGGACCGTTCGGACCGAATTGGTGGCGAACACTTTTGTATCGCGTCAAATTAATCGCATTAGATTTACTCGTCGAATTAATCACAATCGTTACGTACCAGAAGGCGGGCGATAACTCTGCTCTCGCCGCTTTCGCTTTCCGAAGCTCACAGTGCGATATGAAAACCGACGGCGCTCCGGTAAAGTTCGGTGGAGAATTGTTTCAGTAAGTTTTTACGATCTTCGCCTCGATACCGGAGAGCCGCCGTCACTCCGGGCGAGCGCACCCTCCACACCCTCCGCACCCTCTAATGAGATGTCGACTTTAGTTTTGAAAATTCTCGGCGGATTTTAATTCCCACCCAGATTTGGATTATTACATTATTTTTAATTGTTGCTGCTAAAGTTCTCTTCTGGCGGAACTTCTCGGAAGTGGAAAACTTGAATTCCAGAGGCAGAGTTTTAATAGTCTCGCAGGCAGTTTCTAATATATCCGAGGAGTTAACACGAGGGCAATAGTTGGCGCCGACCCGCGGCTCGCGCACCTCAGGCCGCCCCGCGTGGACCGCCGGGCACTTCTCGTTATCCACGCTAAAGATCATAACGTCTGTTGGTACAAACAAGCACATTTCTTATGACAACACTCCTTTCACACGTCTGCATAATAATGCAGTGATCGTAAAAATATACCTTTCTAAAATCGTTTTCGCTTGAGTTCACGGTTCGGTGATCGATCACTCGCGAGAATATTTACAACTCGCATAATGCGACAATAAAACCCAGCTTCGATCTTCATCATATCCGCAAAAACTTCCGTTTAACATAAGGAGGCAAGCGACTCGCCGGACCCGACCGGAGAGTCCTCGTCAGTGCGGGAGCAAAAAATAGCCACTCGTCTTGTCGCCGGGATGGACGTCATTCCGTACTGAACTCGCCCGGCCACTTTTTGTCCTTGTCGTTTTATTGCCCGGGATGCGTATAAAACGCGGACCCCTCCGGCCGACAGAAGGAAATCCATAACTTTATTCGCTGAATCTGAAAACACAGCGCTGGAAATCTCGCGGAAAACGGATGCCGTCAATCGTATTGATTAAAATGAACTAGCAGATATAAATAAAAATACCGCCATCTCCGTTGTATTATTTATATCCGTCCGCTTTTGTGTCGTTTCCTATCGCTATCGCTGCATTGCAAGTGGCGGATATTGCGATGGCCCGACAGTCCCACACTCGGGAGACGCGAGGAGATAGCCGAAGTGGGCTACCGTTCGTTTTGATTATAATGTCGGACATCACGGTTTTACTTCCGACCTCGGGATGATAAAAATATCTATGGCTATAAACCTTCCTGAAATAGTTATTTCGAATAACCGTCACCGCCTCGCTCGGGCCATCTGTAAACATCCCCCGCGTCGCTCCCCACCCCGCGATAACTCACCCCGGGAACTGCCCCGTATTATTTCTTCCTACATGTCTCCTGTCCCGCTCTCCTATATTTAACGTTTGTTTTTATGATTTGTGTCGGTTTTTGCTCGCTCTTAGTTTTTATTTCCTTTCTTCTACGGTCGTTTTTGGATTTATGTCTGATTTTTATCTCCCCTGTGCGGCTCGGCGCGATGCGACACTCCGAGCGGCGATATACCTTTATCTCTCATCTCGTTTCGTACCTCGCGTAATGTACTGCGGTGACCTGACATTTCTTATTATAGCCCAAAAATGAATCGGCTCGACCGCGACGCGCCACCCCGGGCTCGCCGGGCGCATTTGAATAGTAAAGAGACGCATTACAATGCGAATGGGGCGGGCCGCGGGGGAGTTTCCTCGGGTCTTGGCGTTTGACTCGGAGGCTCGCGGTGCGACTCACCGCCGCGTGAATACATTTGCCTAATCGATTTTTTTCTTTATTTGCAGGTAAGTGATTCGTCGAGGTGTCCGCAGCCCCATTAATCAACTCCCCGACCAGGTACTGGAGAAATCCCAGCGAGAGGACATTCTCACCCGTGTAAGTGTAAATGGATTCGGAGACTCGGTGGCCGCGCGAGCGCGACTCATTTGTAAATAACGGTCTACTTAACCTTCAGTTTATTGATTTTCCTTACATTCTGAGACATTATCCTCACATAAATACATATACACTTACCTCACCTGTAATATTTAATAATAGTAATTTACTATTTAAAGCTGTTCTATTTGTTTACTTTCTGATCGTATCTAGCTGCCGCTTAATTATTTAAATTGAGGTTAATAATTACTTTTTATTAATATAGTTTATTATTACTAACATCTACCACTTATTGAAGTACTATTTGAGACGATTTACAATTCTGAAAATGTCCTTGGAATCAGAAAGTATTTTTTTATAGCTCAGTAGTTCATTCTAACAAATTTTAAATGATATTTAAAATTATTAAATTCATATGCATTTTTTTCGAATTAATAAAAATGGACCGTGTCTTTTCTTAAACAATTTAAGAAATAAATGTTATTTGGTTGATTTAATCACAGTAAATGTTAAAATTGTCCTTCTTTGTACATGGTGTTATTTATGCATTATTTTCATAACATCCCCAAAATCAACGTAAAATTAATTTCTTACTCTTTTCGTGTCCGTTGCATGGGTATTGGTTCTTTATTCTAACTCTTATTTTTAGATTTTAAATGTTTGCATATTGGTTACATGCATATCCTTTCTGCTTATACATAAAACCAAATTATTAAAATAAAAAAAATTAAAAGTCGCAAACTTCTACAGTATTAATAATTATGAGGCTTATTTAAAGAATCAATTAACTTGTCAAATAAATTAATATAATGAAATAGACATATAAACATTTGACTTAAGATTTTGTTTCTGATATTGGCATAAAATATATATTTTTCAATTTTATTTTTAACACTCAATAGGGTTTTACACCCGAGAATCGGATTTTACCAACAATAGCTAATAACCTGCAAATGTACTTGATAAACAAGGCGTTGAATCTGAGATACTTTGCAGATTATTTTTAATAAAATATGTTTGTCGAATGACGACTCTTGAGCTATTGAGATAATCACGGTACGTCCTCATCTGAGACGCTCGGCTCCCCTCGGATCTGGTGAATCACGCGACCTGGCTCCTGCGCCGACCTTCTGGCGGAAGCTCTTCATTTCCCCGCCTCTCCTTCAGAGGACGTTAGCCCCAGGAGACATGTGACCCTATACTTCCTAGCTCTCTACAAACCTGTCATATTTCGATATACTTGATTTTTTGTCCTAGTATTGATGTTGTTTCGAACATATTAAGAATCCTATTATATCGCCTACATCTAATGGGAGTAAAAAAACTTTTTTATAGTGTAAAATAATTATTATTTTGTATATATAAAAAAAATTATTCATACCATCCTACGAATGTCCTGAAAGCATAACTTTATCATAAGTAACGTCAATTCACAAGATTTCAATTTTGAAGATTTCAAGAAATCACACAAATACATAAAAAAAATATTGAAACTTCAGTATTTTTTTAACTCAGCTCTCTGAAATAGTGCTTACGATAGTTTCTCGTTCAATTGACGATATTATCTAAATGAAAGTTTGTAGTTTGGTTCCATGATTACCTCAGGGATTGATTTAGCTTATCTAAGACAGAGAAACTCGCTTCGATACAATTGCCTCCAGCGCATCTTTATCCAGTCTCCATCGCCAGGCCCGGTCTAACAAAGCATCGGCCTCTCCCTCTGTCCAGTGGGGACAGAGCGGGACGGCAACAGAAAATAGAATCAAGTCGCCACATCCGCTCGCAACAGGTCAAGAAGCCCTTTGGAAGGAAACAACTCCACTATTTATTACTCTTCTATTTTAGGCCGAATAACTATACCCTGATATTCTGATATTTTACTTCTTTATATTTTATAAATTCACATTGCGTTTGTAACTTTACGTTAATAAAAAATTTTCGAAATTTTGTAGATGAACAGATTTTTGTCTTGCGCATTCGTGGTCGTCTTTTTATTATTTAAAAATAACAAAAGGAAGCCTTACTTAGGCAAACTGATTTAGGAATCTAAACAACACTCCCTAAAAGATTTGGGGGGCGCAACGGGAGCACGCGTGCCTTTTGATAAATATCCGTTGATATTTCTTCAGAAATGTCTGATCTAAAGGTGGGAGGGAGGAAACACACTATGAAAGAATCCAAAGCCTTATAGAAATATTTATAAAGGAGTTGGAAAATCTTTCAGTCAGAAAATCATTAGTTGTTTCTGAAAAAGATTACGTGACTTATTTTGTCCTATCATTTTTTGGGTTTTAATTTAACACAATAATATCCAATTACAATTATTGTACAAAAACCAAGGTGCTTCTAAAAGAATATCATTTCACAAAGAGCGGAGAATTTCTAAATTAAAATTTCAAAGCTGACAAATTTTTTACTACTCACAATAATTTAAAATACCAATCTCATTTAATGATAAACCTCAATAAAAATATATAAAATTATTTATTAACAAAATAATAAATTATTGCCAATCACCAATATTATTTTAGTACTATTTGTAAAGTAATGATTGTATAGCACTATAAAATTGACGACACCGTTATTTTTATTCCAATCTGCTGATAAATAATAGGTGTTGATATTGCTAGTTTTATTGCAACCATTTCAATACTTTCATTATTTGGAGTCATAATTTTCTTGCCCAATTTCATATAAAAACAAGTTAAGCAAGAAATTAATATAACTTGAATCTTGACAAGTATCTCGAGTTGATACCAACATAAAACATAAGTATTCAGATCACCGAACACACAAATAAAAAACGGAGACCGAGTCCAAATATCCCAACAAAATAAACAAAAATGACACATAATTGAAAATTTTTAAGACATTGACATTAATAAATGCAATAAGTGTATAATTTATTGATAAATATCTGCCTCGTATAATTTGTAATAATGACAATATCTAAACCGCACATTGTGGGAACTGCGTTTCTTAAATACTCCAACAATTTATCATAAGTAATTATAATATAAAATTATTAAAAATGCTACCAGCAAAGAACTGCTTTATGAAGTGAAAAAAATTGTCTTTGCAGTTCTTTTGCGTCGTTACTATGAGTAGTCGAAGTGGTCGTCTAACACGATGCATTCAAACAATTTCACACCGATATACAATCCTTAACGTCATATTCTATTGTCCTCCCTCCTGTCCGGGCGCTTTGATGTCCGGCATGTTTGTCAGCTTTTTCGTTTCGTGACAACGAGTGGCCAAAAGAAAGGTCCGCCGCACGCACGCGTCGTGCGGTTAGTCTTTACAGTGACAACGTGAAATGCCCTACTTTTGAAACGCTAATACTATTATAAAATCATAATTATACAAGCCGGTGCAATATGGTTTAATTATATATATTCGTACCCACTTTATCCTTGGCTCTGCGGTACCTGTATTATTATATTCGTCGTAATTATGAGGCCATTCACGGAGGTAGTATTTCGACATTCCTAAGCTATTGTCGGGGATAAACACATTATTTACAGGCTTTTTTGTTGCATTGTAGCAACAGTTTCACCTAATTACCTTGTTAGTAGTGATGGTGACATAAAACTCAGAAGTCGACGACAAATATACCTAAACATTATTAAATAAAAGTCGTCCTTGCGTTTGAACTTGGAAGACAATTGGTTATTTTTAGACGTGTAAATAGTTATCTCAAATAGCTGGATAGCTGCGATCCGTTTCATTCATCTCCTTAGTCAATTAGCGGAAAACATTTTTACAGCGATTTTGTTTCTTTTGAAAAGTAGAGTTTATTAACATCCTGTGTAACCCACGGGCGGCAGCCTCGCACACGTCCCGGCGCTCACGTCCAGATCCTTGCAGCCTCCCAATGGCCGCTTTCTTTGTGCGGTCGGCGGGCAAACAACACTGCGACTTGTTCGCTCACAAAGGCTTTTCGGTTCGTTTGCAACCCTCTCTCGGGGCGCCCGTGACTCAGCCCCGACCCCTCTGGAACTTCAGGCGACAGTTTACACAATTTAATTACTTGCGAAGCAGGTGGGGTCACTTGAAACGAGAGCCTCTGCCTTCCACTTGAATAACGCCTGCGCCATTTTCACGCTCAAAAAACAACCAAAATATGCGGTTTCTGTGCAAAAAATAGAAAGTGAGTTTATCGGTTCCGCAATATAATTTTATTGTTTGCGTTTTGTGGCTCGTCTCCGTGACCCAAAAGCAGATGTTAGGAGCCCTTAATTTGTATTTCTGTCAACCGGCTCGTAATGACCCATTTTGTAATCGTTTTCTTAAAAAGTAGTCATGTGTGAGAACACAAAAAGGCTAAACGATTACAATTTTCTTCAAAACAAAGAGAGTAGATTTGAAAACTCCATTACGGCGTGCACTTTTTTCGCATGTCGGGTACCACTGGAGAGAGACAGTAGCATGAGAAAACGCCTAATGCGATTTTAATGCGACGTACTCTTAAAACAATGGCCGGCATTTGGCAACAATCCGTCCAGCACGGCTGCTCGGCGACCGGTTTCTTCGCCGCCGACTCGCTCGTCGCCCGCGCCTCGGGCTGCACAAAGAAACCACTGCAGCCGCGAACGATCGAGAACCTGTCAACCCACCGCAGCCGGGGTCAGCCGCTGCCGCCCATCGACTGCTGCTGCTCGGGATCCTGGCTGCCATATTTTATAATTATATATATTTGTATCACACGATGTCAGGATGCACCAAATCGTATGCTTCCACGGCAAAAACTAAACTACTATGTAGCACGATCACTATAGATAAGTATACAATTTACTAGTTCTCCTTTAAAAAAATATATTGATAATTATGTTACAAATGAGGTTTGCGTCTTAAAAGTTAGAGAAGCGGCTAACAACGGCGATTCGCAAACCCGCGGTACGTGAGGTTCAACTCCATGTTTGTTATTTTTTAAATGTTCACCGAAGCGCGAGGATGCGCTGAGCGCTGAGGTGGACCCTGACATCGACAAAGCCGAAACTCTTACCACTGAATAATTGACGTCTTGCATTTTCCCAACAGAAATTGTAGTTCCAAGTCGTGTCTCGTGCCGCGGCGTGGCCCGTTCGCAGACCTCGTCATGCACGTCAGACAGTCGGCGGGCGGGGCGAGGTGGATCTTCCCGATAAATAATACGATAAAGCGCCTTCGCTGTTATCACATGAGTAATGCCCGAAACTCTCTGCCAGAGCAGCGTGCGGAATGTAACAATTTTTCACGTCCATAAACATTATTGTTTCATAGCGTGCTTCCCCCGATATTTCCAACAGTGGAGCAGCTCCTCTCGAGAGATAAATAAACCTTATTAAGCAATAGCGGTATAAATTCCATGTCAAATGTATACGAAGATTTCTCGCCGCTCGCCAAACAGTACAGTGCGGCTAATGTGAGTTACACGCGTGTTTTTCTTTATAAGCAGCCGAAACAGACGTACGTTGCGTTGAGTACGTTTTAAAATTTGCCTCGCCTGCAGCCTAAAAGCACCACCAAGAGAACGATAAATCTTAACTTTGCAAATAAGGGTATTCATTTATTTATTTATTATGTACAACAGCGAATTTCAACACTTTTGAAGCGGCTTATAAAGCACAGTTTTATGAAAATGTAACATCACAAAAAACCATCGGGTAGCTTTCAATAATAACTATTGTAAATTTTTCTTCTCACATTTACGATTATTTATGAACCAACAAGTAAAAACTTAATTGATTAAAAAGTTAACTAACTACTCGATCCTGATAAATCGAATGATTTTTTTTATTACAGTAACATATTGTTTAATTCTAACCTATATTGTAGTGTATCATTTTTTTTTTTAATTCATTTAAGATTTCGATTTCTTATAAATATAGAGAAAATATCATCATTAATAGGTCCTATTTATAAACAATATGTGGTTTTTGAAATCTATGTATGTAATTTTTAAACAGTTTGTGGACATTTCAGATTACTTTTATTTGACTTTACAAGTTCTATGAAGTACAGCATTACTGCTTTAGAAATATTTTGTATCCATAAAATAAAAAGGTCATTCTCAATCAGACCTTTTTATGTTGAGAATGACTTGTGCATTTTTTCCGCGAAGGATATATCTGTGATCTGTGGCTATGAGTAAGTAGTAAAATAAAACGATAAAAGTTCGCGGCGTCACGTGGAGACAACGAATAAATACCCAATAAGAGCGTTATAAATCTGTTGGCAGATTATGCGGGTACAATTTATGAGCAATGACAATATCCTTAAGTAGACACTCAGAGCTGATCTGATAATCTTGAAACGGCTTGAAGCCACATAAGGAACTGGTTTGCATGATAAAAAACATGTATCAAGATCATCCCATCAATGTAAATGCCCGTCATATATTTGTATGTTCACATCTTAACGTCTTTACAAAATTTTGTAGTTGTATATAAAATAAAGAAAGAAAAAACCAATCAAGTATTTTCATTTTTAATATTAGTATACAAGAGGAATTTTATAAATAAAACGTTTATTAACAACACTTTATTAGTAAATTCCGCGAAATAGTTTACTGCAACCATTATTTGTTACAGAAAATTAGATAGGTGATTTCAATACCGAATCTCACATGTGTATGGCCGTTGTTGTATATTTCAATTGATGTAAAAGGTTTTCGTGTCGACTTGAAACGTATTATCAATTACAAAGCATTACTTCAATATGCCAGCTTGAACTTAAATTAGTATCATGCGATGCTCACAAAAACTAAACAAAAAACATTCATCATTATAATCATCACAATTTGAACTAACCTCGACTTTATTTACGTAGTGTTTCAAAATAAGATCTTATTTACTTTTGTTGCCAACTTATCAAAATAAAACAATTAAAAAAATTAAATTGAGTTTAATGCTACATTGCATGCGTTGCATGTCTCGGCGACCCTCGTTGTTCGTACGGCAGACATGATTGATACCTCCCTGGCTTTGTGCAGTGCTGCCAACTGCCTCAGAAACATTATGCCTTAATGTCGACTACACGCGACAGACGGTCGCACGGTGAATGGCGACCCGCGTCCGAACCCTTACCATGGCCGAAATAAAAAACAGACTATGACGTGTTGCCCCTCAATAACCATAGACCAAGCCCGATCTGATACCGTAAATATAAAATAACTCCATGTTTCTTTCGTCAACAACAAATAATATTTTGTTTTTTTACTCAAACATTAATATTTTGTGTTTATTATAATTGCACTTCTCTCGCAAATGGCGCCTTGTCATAGGAATCAAGCGTGCCACTTCGAGCGCGCAAATTTAAATCTATCGATCGTATAACTTGTGATATACCCTGCTGACTTCACCGATACACGTCAGTAGTTGAAAATCTGTAGCTGCATATTAACACACGATCACTACCACCGTTATCAAACATCCAATTCGTAAAATTAAAAAATATTTATTGAGTAATTCAATTTTAACTTTATTGCTTATTATCATGAACAAACTACAAAATCAGTAACAGCGACGATAATAAAAATATTTTGTATTTTTATTTTCACAATTTTCAAGCAAAAATTTTCATATTTCCTTCTACCCCTGTCACAATCAGTCAGATATTCGTTTACCCTTTTCAACCCTCGGAATGTGACATCATTTTATGTCATGCGATCCTTGACTTATGCAACTCACATAAATCACACACCAGCAGATTTATATCGTAATATAATAACACATCTCTCTAAGTATCGCTCAGATAAATTTGGATATTTTTTTGTACTCGGTTGGTTCGTTGAAGGGTGTTATTTTTTAGTTTGTTTTCTACTGAGTGGATATCGGAGCGCCCGACCTGCTCTTCAGTTAGGAGGTCTTAGTTTAATTTCAACCTCGCCGAGACTCACTTATCTAAACATAAAAGTAGTTATTAATCGGCTCGTATCTATATTTATCTCCTCTGAAAAATATACATTTTAAATATTTTAGTATGTTATTTGCCCGCCGGCATATTTTTTCGCGTGTACAAACCAATAAATTGACCATGGATTCAACTATAGTATTTGCAAATGTACATTATTACAATATCGCAATAAATTCAAATAGAACGCCAGACTGAACCGCTCTTTATGCTATTCGAACATTATTGTTGCAAGTAAACTGATGATGTCACGAAATGATAAAACACTGCATAACGTGATCCATTTTAGTAGTTTATGTAACAAATAGCTATATTTAACATGTGCAATTAGATTCTATAAAATAATATAGCCTTTGTTAGCAACCCTGTTATGTTTGTGGAATATTAATTAGGAATACGACCGTTAAACTAAGATAAAATCCTAATAATTGAAATAAGCCAAGAGATAAGCTTATGCTTAAAAAATATTTTATCCATAAAATTATATAATACAACTTGCTTCAATGCGAAGGAGTCCCGTTTATTTTTTTTTTTCAAATTATTTTTGTGTTACTTTAAATTGATTTGTAGTTGTTTTTTTTATTTACAAAAATAACACTAATGCTTTAATCGTGTTCCAAACTGCATGATGATTCCGCTCTTTGAGAGTACCTTTGGAGAGGTGCTAAATGTTAGGCGCAGAGTGTGTCAAGTTCATCTTCCAGCACGAATCAAATCAATCAACCAATTTCTCGCTTCATTTCATAAAACTTGTACTGTACGTGAATTTTCAACGACCCCATTTCTGACTGTGAACTTATGGCTTTGTTATTTATTATAATCCTAAAATAAACGCGTTAATACATCACACGCACAGTTGCAGAAGTGTCGGTGAGGTTTGAATTAATGTTTTTTTTATAGATTTGACTAACGCAAAAGCTCGGATTTAAAGCCAAATAAAACACCTTATCTTCTAAAAAATTTAAAATTACAACAAAAATGAAGGATAACAAAGGCGTTTTTCAAATTGTTTTAACCGCAGAGCAAAAAAAAGCCATTAATCCCCAACAGAACACGAAAGTTGGCGGCAAATATACGACGACAGTTGCTTTTCAGCTAAATATGAAAAAAATGTTATGGCAGCCCACGTTTTGTCTCGAGCTAACCAAAATTAACAGCTATTTATACTTCGTCATATTTTTGTGGCTTTAGATTTTCGTGAATATAATTTTACTCAGAAGTTTCGCCAGCCATTTCAGTAACTACGTCTGTGGAATTATTGAAATCCGTACCATTAATTGATTGATTTAAAGTCGGACCCGATCCTCAAAGAATCGAATAATCCAACTTACCAAAATAGAGTTCTATGGTACGTTCTTAATTCCTCCTTATTATTACTGAGTGTAATTTATTTGAAAATTAATTACTTCGTCTTTATCGGTATCTCTCATTCCGTATCTCGCTCGCGATCTTCATTTATAGCGCTATTCAATATCTACTGCTCCGCGGCTCAGTGATCTTTATTGAACTCCTTGTACTATCTCTCGATCGTATGTCGGCGGCACTCCTTCGCTGATAGCCTTCTCTATCGACAGTGCCACAAAGCATAACTCCACCCATATCCGCGACTGAAACGCGTCTATCGAACGAATTGTCTCCGCGAGTTCATCCACTCCGCGCGACGGGCGGAGTCGAAGCGCTTCTAATAATACAAAGGGAAAGTTGTTTCATACAGGAGCCGGCTTTGTTCCCGTTCTGGACCGATGCAGCGGTAATGAACCCGGAACCTCAGCTTAATGAATCGTTTTCAATCGGACTGTAACGGCGGGGCGGCTCCCCGGAGGCCCTCAAAGTGGAGTTCGGCTTTCCGCGCGAGGCCTTCGTTTGGGGACTCGCGTCCAATCAGTGGCAAACTGCATAATCGCATCGACAGCCGGGACCCCTCGAGGATCTCATTTCATAAAGCGATTCTTACACAGATAAAAGGATAGTTCGCATGCGCGACCGCCTCGAGTTTGCGGTCTACTGAATCAGCGCCATTTCGTAAGAGACGGTCATAGTTCAATCGTTTTATCAATAAATTATTCTCAAATGCGATTCGGTTATTTCTGCGCCTTGCCGGCCTTTCGGTCGCCCGTTTGGTTAACTTAACTAATTTATCGGGCTCTATCGATCCCCGAGTGGTAAAATCAATAGCTTTGGGTCACGCCGGAATTATCCGGAGGCGAGGTGGTCGGACCCGTCGCCCTCCCTTACCGCGAGCTCCGCGGGTTCAGTACTCCGTTACGATTTCCTCGTTATGAGAATTATGATACAAATCTGAGGGCCCGTTCCGTCGACTTCAGTATTTAAGTGGTCTATTTTAATTTGTTATCTGCTACTCGAATCTAAACGCTATTCTTCCAGAACCTTACCGACAACCTGAGTGCGATGTTTGCTCGAAAAACTCACCGTGCCTCGGTCGCTCTCTCGAGAGCTTAAATCTATGAAGCCATCGCATTCGAGGAAATTGAACCCAACGCATACTGATCATAACCTATTTAATGTATTCACCGCCAGCTCTTCGATTATTTCGTCATTATTCTTTATTTTTTACGCCGGTTGAATCACTCGTCCTCCTTTTTTAGTCGCCGTCATTACGCAATTATCGAACGATTCTCTCTTCTCTGACCTCTTGTCGAATTGATATTAACTCCCCAGGCACACACCCTTGACTCTTCCAGTACATAAATGCCATGGAATATAATTTAATGCGATCGTTCTTCCCCTACCAAATAATAAGACAAACTGGCATCCCTCTGTTATTTCTTTTTATTGTAACCACCGAAAATAACCACTTAATTCTAGGGTTGCGTTATTACTATCCTATTATTTCAATAAATAATTGGACAGCTCCCCTAGGCTGGAGAGGAAACGCACTATGAAGGCGATAACTTTTAAAGTGGCACAGCTTGCCCGATCGGTCGTTATAAGAAAACGATTATAACAATTACTCCGTAGGTACGGAGGATAAATCGCAACATCCGCTCGCGCGTCCCGAGGTGCGTGAGCGAGTGTCGAGGGGACAGCCCCTGGAGCCCCGGGAGTCCCGGAAGCCCCGGGAGCCCCCGGCGGACACGGAGGGCCCCGGGCCTGAAATGGACCACGAGCGACACATGAGAAATTACTGTCGATGACGTTTTTAGTTCGCTAAATATCCACGAGTCCGCTCGTCCTATTTATGGGCCGGCACGGAAACTTCGCCACTTCCGAAAACAAATTATCACATTCCATTTAAATTCAATCATTTCGAAATGAGCTATAAATAAATTGTTTCTGTTTGTAATTAATAAGTTAATCCGGAATCTCCGCAAAGTTTGTTTCGCCCGCGCCTCCGGAAACGTAATAATTCAATTTTCAATTTACACTCCTACTCCATTCGGGAATAAATTTTGCATTACTCGGCTGATAAAATTTGCCAAGTCGCATAAATTTCAATCGCCGTCGCTTAATATGCATCCAGTCTCCGGAGACGAGTATCGCCACACGAATGCGATCTTTGTCAACGCTCAAAATTCAAATCGCGACCGGAGCCATTAGCATTTTCGAACGAATTGCGAACCCCCGATTTCGCATTAACACCGAGCGAATTACGTTCAGCCTTGGAAGAGTCCGCCCGGAGCGGATGCACTGTCCGGCGGGGCCGTTTCACGTAACGAGTGCATCCGACATTTTGAGTCTCGCTCTCCTTCCTGTCGCCTTACGGGCCGAACCGCTAATTAACGCTGCGGTGACAGATCGTCATCAGAGCGACGCGACAGCTTTCATTCGATCAATTCATCATTTGTATATATCAAGAATAATTGACTAACACGAACGTGGCGCCGAACATCTCGTGAGTTTTATTTCAAAGTTACGGCGGGTGACGTTCTCCGCATTACTCAATACGAAAAGCTTGCGTACATTGCAGTAACTTATCATTATTTTTAATACGCGTTCATTAAAAAGTGAAATTCGTATTTTACGTTGTGTATTTGTTTAAATCGCGGAGTAAAAAAACTGGACAGCCTTCTGTTACGTTCTTAATAAAATAATTACAATCGTCGATTTTTTTTTCTCTTACGGATGACTCGTCAATTCGGACTCCAATTTCAGTAATAATACATTCTTCTCAGCTGGAACTCGTGTAGAATTTCCCGGAGGTATTCGGAGTAAATAGAATATGCAGCGGTGTCGCGCTCCCTTCCGTGCGATTGTGGAACATTGCAGAGCATTCTGGCACACTCCGGTACGTCCCCTAATTACGGCGGGCGGGCCATCACACGCCTGGGCGGCCACAGCAGATAGTGTCCCGGGGGAGGCCGAAGTTTTTACATTTTGATAGCCAGCCGCCCCGAGGTGCAGCCGGCCGGGCCCGCCGCGACCCCCAACACACGTGACTCCCTCGTTGCAAAGTTTTTTTTGTCATTTAGAAAACCTTGCACGGGAGCTTTTAATTTGCCTCTGTTTAGTATCTTGTTTTGGGTACATTTTTACCCCAACGTTAATTACTTTATGTAAAAAAAACTTTTTTTTTTATGTGGTTTTTCACTAATGACTTCGCGAATTTTCATTTAGGTTTAAAATTAGATTCAACTGGGATTAAAACGCGCAGTGCTTTTAGTATAATAATTAACCATTCCTATTGGCTCGGTTCAATAGGTGATGCAGATTCATCTCCAGCGATTAATTGTCGCAGCGGCCGCGCGGCCGTTTGTCTCTCCCTTTACCGCGTCCGGAATGCCAACCACCGGCGCCATGTTGTTTGTCACGCTCATTTGTTTCCGAATTCTGCGCCGGTGATCGATGCCCGCCGCTGCCCGGCGGAGTGCAGGCGCAGGGCTCGTGTCGCGTCTGCTTCTCTTTTGGCAGGCTACCCGAACTCAATGGACGGCGGAGTTTTATCGCCTCGGTTGTATCAGAATCGACTCGAACGTATCGCTAAAAGGTTATCGCAGACCTTCAATGTTCAACAAACTATAAACCGATAATAAAACTTAATGAAAACCGCTGATAAATTACCATTGATAAACACAAAATTCAATAAACTGAAAAGCGGGTCGCGTGACCCGCTCCGCGCCGGTCAAACTCGATGCGGCGAGAAAAGGTTGTGGCGTTTTCCGATTCCGTCAGTCTCGTTGTAGTCTGTGGTGATGATGTCCTCAGCCGTATCGTCGATTCCGTGCATCGATTCGCCGAGATGTAGATTGCAGTACATTAACGATCGTGAATGCCCCTCATTACGACGGCGAGTATTGATTACACAATGGGACCGATCAGCATTCACCGCCGCCACGTTATTCGGTGATTTGTAAGACCGCTCGCAAGCCTACCGCGCTAGTGAAACGCGACACAATGCTGCTCGGAGCCACACGCATTTATCATGTTCCGACGAAAGAATGATTCGTTTACGTCCGATCACTCTTGACATGTCAATTTCTTTTGAAATGTATAGGTACTTTACGCTTACGCCGATTCATTATTGTATTTATTTTGTGTACCTATTCAAGGTTACACGCTTGTATTTTTTGTTGTTGGTATTTAATGTGATATTTTTTTTATAATTATTTTTCTTAATAGGTAATATTGTCAACGTACATTGCACAAGATTGAGTTCGTGTTTAGGACGCGTTTAAACGCACGCTTTAAAGGGCACATACCCATAAAAACACAGGAAAAGATTCCGATGATGTCATTTTTGAAGTGCCGAAAGCAAAGTGGATTACGAATGTCCAAATAAGAATAACGTTTCCTCTCGTTCGTAGTTAAGTCGGACGAGAGCTCTTACAAAAAAGATACAAGTTTACGGTTGGTCGATAAACTCTCGTGTTTATTCCGGTAGTCCCGGCCGTGGCGCGGAGCCGTCGATCAAACACAACAATGATTAGGTCCACTTTCATAATATTTGTACTGTTGTTACATTTTTATTGTAGTGTGTGATAATGGCGGCCGTACCTTTCCTCGAGAAGTGGCGCAATCTCGCCGCCACTTTAGAACCGAAGTTGCGTACTTTGCTGTCCCTAGTCCGCTGCGAGGCCGGCTTATTAAGATGCCGGTGGAGTGGAGTAGCTGTCATCGTGCTTTTACACAGACGAGAAGTTTCAATGCGCGCTGAGTCAGCGGAGCAGTAAACTGTATCGAACCAGCGCCCACGCTTTTAACTATCAATTTCTGGAGTCCGCCTATCGGGCAAGGAAATCTGACACTCACGGCAGTGGCCGAACACACACACAAACTCACACTAATGAATTGGCCGGCGAGTATTACGGTGTTACTAGGGCAGAATATTGGATTCTCTCCAATTTCCGGTTTCAAAGAATTAAAACCTCCCAAGTTTAATTCCCGAAAAGGCTTTTAAGTAAACAGAATCAATCAATGCTTTGAACCAATCAATTTGATTGAAACAATCTATGACGGTAGGTACACATTCAAATCTCAACAGAATGTGTTATATCATTCTGAATGATTACTACAAAGTAGGTACTCGAACCATTCAAGTCGAGTTCACTCAGTTCGCGTGTATTTACTTTCATTTTTATTGAACTCTGAAACCAATATTTTTACCTTAAAACATTTTCCAAATTATGTATACGCGGTTTGACACCATTTCTAAATTCAATCAAGTATTTTTGTATCAATTTGACTCACATTTTGTTCGGTTTCTAGTAAAGTTTAATTACACGATACATTAAATTCACCTAGTTGCCTATGACCCAGCTAATGGTTTTTTTTATATATATTTTTTGATTTTGATTTTATGTCGGCTAACAACAACCTAAAAAATGCACACCTTAAGGATAATCACTTGCCTAAGTCAGTCTATTCGATACAGGATCATATCGACTCTAATAAAGCAATACCCCAAGGCTCGTTGAGACCAGAACCAGAACTATTAGTTCTAACTTGTAACTCTGGTCCTTTCTCCTGAGGTTTGATACGCCCACGAGTATCGGTTCTTCGATTCTCCCTTGGCCGACGACTAAAAATGTCCGCCTGAGGCTCCTGACGATTGGAGTTCTAAAGAAAGTAACGATCGCCTCCGTCGCCGGAGTAATGGGCACCGCAGTAATAAGAAATACAAACACAGGAAACACTCCACAATATTTCAATATTCTTACTGTAAGTTCGTTTGTCTTAGATGTGAAATCGGATAATAAAAACGTGTACAAACATTGTTGACAAACAACAGATTCAACTTTAATCCAATCACGTGCGATAAGATACAATAAATTGTTTATAGTTCAATTGATTATGAACGGAAATTACCGATTACCAATCATGTCATTTTTTTCAGCATTGTTTCATAAATAAAATTGCAGCGCTCGCCAGTAATCTGTGTGAGGTTTACTCGCCAGTAATTATCTAATTGAGTTTCTCATTACTTGTGGTTTTACGCGGGTATATTTTTTACCGTCTTACCAAATGACCCAGTCAATATTACTATATGATCTTTCCCAACGAAAGATTATGTAAATATTTTGATAATATTGGCTATGCAGTTTAAGCATTGTCAATTCTTGTATTCAAAGCTACGCATAATACATGGTTTATTTATTTTATTTTAATTACATACTTTCTTCTTTTACTCTAAGATATTCTGTGCTCGCTGTATAATTTATAGGGCCTGTAATTTCTCTTAAAATAAATAAATTATAAATAAACATCAGGTGTATCGGTTCCTTATTCACGGATGTGAGTTATTACCAACGGTGATTGCCATAATTTCAGGTCGGTGGAATTCCTGCCGAGTAGTTCGGTGCACCGACCTCGGTACTGAGGGACACTCATTACTTACGACAAGATTCATTACCAGGGCAGGTATGAAATCTAAAATTGATCAATTTAAATTCCCGAGGGGATGTTGATGCAGGCACTCCTCGACGTGTCGCACATCTTGCTCTGTATTCAAATGGGCTCCGGTGCAGGATCGGCCGGCTAGTGTGCGGGGCCTCTCCCCCGGGGTCGCCGCATGCAACCTCCATTTTCCAATTTCCCTCACATTCAACGTATTGTTTTCAATTTTCTCGCTATATTACACCATGAAAACCGTGATTTTTCGGTAACCCTTTTGAAATATCGCCCGCGTTACTTTTATGCTTCTTAGAAACTCGATTAAACCTTCGCTCGTTTCTTCGAACCCTCCTAATCGTAAATGATAGAATTAAATTTAATATAGCCACGTATTTATTTGTAAAAAGAGAAATTTTCCGGTTGTAATTAGGAACGCGTGAAAAAAAAACATGCAGTATTAAATTTATGAATAAATAATCTTCTGTCAGATTTGATTGATTTGTTTCGTTGTCATTAGTATGCAGGAAGAATAGGCGCTTTTAACGCAGTTTGTGAAGTTTCCACAGTCTCTTCGCGAGATTAAATTCGCCAAGTTATTGGCTAACGCGTTGCGCAAGCTTTAACGTGTTTATAATATAACTCGTCTGCGCGAGTCGTTACCACCAGCAAAGCTTCTTTATAGAGAAGTCCCCTGGGCGGTTCTAGAACATTCGTTAGTGTAACTCATTGTCGATTTTTTTAATAATCAACGAGATCCCTCGGGCGGTAGAAATTAGGAATTACATAAATCGGCTTCAAACCTACTAAACGGTTTACAAAATTGGCCTTATTTTTTTTATTATTCAGGTAAGTAATAAAAGTCGAATCAAATTTTTATAAATGTCGATAATTGTGGCCATCGAGGATTGTTTGAAGTGCCGGTCCTCGGAGTCTGCTCGCAGCTCGCCTCGGCCGGCGTCACGTGTTATGCAACTCGACTCGCGCGCGGAGAGATGATGTCATACACTCTTGCATTTTTCTCTAGTTAAAAGAACGTGTGTTTTATGAGTTATACATTTTGATTAATTGTGTGAGTATTACTCGCAGTAATCGCACGTACTTATAAGAGAATAAATAACGTTCTACCTGTAATATTAAATTGAAACATACTGACATTATATGCGGTATAAATGAAGTCGTTATGTGTGGAAACTCGCTATTGCAATTTTTTTTATAAATAATTAAATTGTATATGCTTTATTATTTGTGTCATAAGCCATGTCAAAAAAGCTGAAGCCAAAAGCAATTGAGAATACTGCTAATAATTTTTTTGCTAATTTTACACAACGAAGCTATTTTGATAAAAAATCGTGTATATATTTAACCCTCGTGTCATCTCATCATGTCAAGAGGTTTCATTTAATAAATATGTAATTTAACCGCAAACAATTTTGAGCATTGACATTTATTATATTGGTTGTTAATATATTTATTTTATAATGCTCCAATATATAAATATAAATAAAACCAAACCGTTGAAAAGACTTCTGATTTTTTTTTTTCAAATTTTGCGGTGTCTTTGCAAAGCGAAACAGCTCTTGATGTTCCAGTGGAATTTTTAATTATCTATTTTACCATTTGAAAATAGTTATAAGAATTTTTTAAATCGTATCAAAAACATAAAATTCGTCAATCACGTTCCCTACAAAAATTAACAGTCGTACAATTAATCGTTTAAATTTTCTATAAAATTTATAGAAAAATGCTATCAATGTAAAAATATTCAATATTAAATCTCAGACAAAGGTGTTGCGTGACTCTTCGGCGTCAATTTCTAATAGTCGATTGCAGATTGACCACTTGATGTTGTAATGATTACAATAGCATTTCATAAATGTATTATTTTACTGACAATAATAATTCTATTTGATAGATGTACCGTATCGATGAAGCTTTTGATCGTGCTATCAATCGTGGCGTTAAAAAAATGTACCCATGTATCAAAAGATACACTGAAGTACTTATGTGACTATTTTTTCCTTGAACCCAATTTTGCCACATTGTCAAGCTCCCGCGGGTCGTACAGTTGCTCGTCTCACAATGGCCTACCTGAATACGTGATCAGCGCCTAGCCCAGCCGAGACGCGGACAGTCGTATGGAGATTTATCAGGTCTTATTAATTTATACGGCAGTGCGACCCAGTTCTCACATACTTCTGTACCAGCCCTGGCTCCGACCAGTAGTTGAACACATCATAATTTGGCAACCGTAGCCGAAGTTCAACGTGCCTGAGACGTGTGAATAATTGCGCCATCTTTCGTAATTTGCTAACGGCCGTGTGTTTGTGTAAGTGAAATGATATTAATTCACTGCATCTACGGCCTCAGAGACAGCTCTCACTTTGCTAGCTAAGTGTAAGCCAAAACGTGTTTTATTGACAACACTAATTGATAGCGCAATACATACACGTTTATTTCTTTCTGGAGCAAAGAAATTCATAATAAAATATACACCTTATGTATTCCGCGCTTAGAAATATTTCTTTATACAGCCTGAATATGTTTTAAACAACAAAACGTATTGAATTTTTTAATTTTCAAATCGATATCCATTCCAATTGTACGCCTTTTTAAATATCAAAATCATTCACATGAAGTTTTTAAAGTCTATACTAATACTATAGGAGAATTTACAATTGTTAAATACCTTACTATGAACAGTTAGTCTTGCTTAACCACTTCTACTATTTTCAGTCAAAATAACCATGGACCCGAAACTTTGAAATGGATTAACACGAATCCAATGGATTATTCCGAGAGCCGATAATTAACTACGACAGAGACCTGAAGTTTAGTAACTGCAATTGCTAAAATCAATAATACTGATTGAATAGGTCACATATGCAATATGTTTACTTACCTTGCCTTTCAATGCAATTATAGAGCTCTCAGTGTGCTGCGCTAGTAGTAATATATTATGTAGGTTTTAAGTGGCACACAATTCTCAAGCATCTGACTCTGTTTATATTCAAGACCATCTAAATGAGAGACACTTCACAACTGAAGCGATAAAGCTAAATGGACCGGCTGTAGAGAGAACCGCGTAATTCAGAGCAACACGAGACGAGCTGACGCACCTCGCCGAACGGTTGATTGTTGGCAGAGCAGAGTGCAGGGAAGAGTACTCGAGACGATGGACCCAGTCCCTGGATCCCGGCCTTGTCGAGCGCGCCACGCACTCTCCCACTCGCGGCGCGCCGAGGTAATTGCGGAATTATTTAACTTCTGTAAGTGGATTAGAGATTATTGTGTTAGTGATCAATTAGCCGCCCCTACTGCCGCGGCGCAAGCCTGTGACAAACGAGCTGCTCCTCACTTATCGTGTACCTACAGAACGTCATTACAAAACAAACACGCCGTTGAATTCGGTTTGCATCTGCTGTCTTTCTGGAAGGTTTCTCGTAAGGCTATTTTTTATTGTGATATTTTTAAAAAATTACGTCAATTTTGTATTTTATCATTAAATTTAGCGACCTGCGAATACAGCGAATTAATTTTTCTCATCTAAAAACGGCGCGTCGCAATTTAGTGAAATATTTTTTGAAAATTATCACGAGTCGTCTCCCCCGAGGCGGCGGTCATCATGCCCGGCCGGCCCGCGGGTATTCGAATCCATCTCTCGTCTCTTGTTTATCTTTCACCACTTCTGCAATGAAAGAAAAACGGAAGCCTTCGGATTCTATTCCTGGAAAATCGATATCGGTCCCAGTACCTGTGATAAATATCCTACTATTTTCAGAAAGTCGCATCGACCCCGGCATAACAGCCAATAACCGGTCGTTTTTCCATGCCTGCCCATTCACTCGGACATCAAAAACATACATAAATCGGAAACGATCAGACGCGAGCGTTTTATTTCTCATTCAGCGAGAGCGAGCGCACCCGGTCAGCCATTGTGGACCAATATAGGGCGATTCGGATTGACGGGCGGGTTCATTATTTGTCACGAGCGAGTCAATTACATCAGGACCGTCCGGCGCGGTCCTCGCGTGACGTTGCGAAACGGCCGTCCGTCTTGTCCGGCTCTGCTGGTGGGCGAGTCCGCTCGCCATGAATGAACGGCCGGCCAGTGGGAAGATGCGTGCGACACAGCAGTGGTCTCGTTCGAATGAGAGAGGACGACGCGTCGGAAGATGCAACAGTCATTTGATAATTAATTTATGAATGGGCCGCTAGCGTCGGGAGTGGGATGTAAGAATGCGTCCCGTATTCAAATCGAACTATCTACCAGATGTAAATGTTTATTTTGTAATACGCGTGCATATCAGTATTCCTCCGTTCTAGACGACTCGATTGCGCAAGTATCTATCTTCTCGAGTAAAACGACAATGATGTTAAACATCTAGCAATTACACACGGTATATGTTAGCATTTTTTCAAAGGACAGTATCAATTTCTTTCTCCGATTAACGCTGTGGAGAGTATCCAGACCGCCGCCGGCGCCCTGAGAGCCGACGCACCGCAAGACTTAGACAAATGACTGCTAAACGGAAGCCATATGTCAGGAAAAAGACCCAATTAATTACGCCAGCCTTAATATCCCACTTCTGCGCCATTTCTTGGCGATCGGAGTAAAAGTATGGTTAGGAAGCAGGACCGAAGTGCGTTCGTTTAGTTACGAATTTCTTTGCTGTAGGTCGTTTTTCATCTAAACATTTTCATTGCTAATGCTTCATAGCTAAAAATGCTGTACGTTTATTCCGATCGAACCATCTCGGAATCTCCCGCTATTGCTCGGCATGGGTTATTTATGTGTATTGCCGGATTTCATTGGATTTTATTTTTTTTATAAATTGGTTAATATCGATACGTAAAACTTTGAGCGTCCTATATGACGTCGGTTTCTGGGCTCAGATTTATTATCTTCATAACTCACCGGGTCTTCCCGCTGGCACCTTGCGTAGAACGGAATTTCTTTGAATAAAACCCCCAATTTTTCACAGCAAAAGATATGAATAAGCAGTATGTAGAACTACGTTTTTTCACAGTATTAATATATCGCAAGATCAAGATATTACCAGACACCCGATTGTGTGCACATCATCGTAACAATGCAAGCTTAATGGTATTTTAATGATGAAGGTGCGATCGGTGGATTTATCAAAACGACTTATTATAATAGCTTTTTATTTTGCAAACATGCAATTCAGCTAGGAGTTAAACCTGTTTAATTTTAAATTTCTTCGAAACACATTATAATGAATGAAAAATATATTTAAAGTCGTTATGTTAATTCAGATCGGGAATTCTTTGAAATAAAATCCAATGTGTTTAGGCTTTTTAGAGTTGATATACACATTTTTGGAAATTTCTAGAAATATCTTGTTATAGCTAGTCCAGTCATGTCAAAGATACGGCTCGCGATCGCAATGTGTCACAGAAAGAATAATCATGTTTTTTAGAGCTTTTAGACTTCACTCGATTTCTAGATAGATAGAGTTGATAGATCTTCAATCGGACAGTATTTTGGAAGAAAAATTTAAAGAGGTTAACGCTCTTACATTTTATACACAATATTTCATGAGTTTGGATAACTACCCGGAATTAAAAAAAGCATGCAGCACGCATTCTGTGCATGTTTGGTAGTACCTATTTATGTGAGCAGATGTTTTCCGTCATGAAAATAAATAAGAACAAACATCACACAAGACTTACGAATGAACATCTCCAATCAATTATTTAAATAATTACAACGAACATAATTCCTGACATCAATGAGCTTGTCAAAAACAAGAGAAGTCAGGTATCCGGATCCTCGAGCTCAAAATAATTACCCTCTTTTATAACTTTGATATGATTTTTAACAACCGTATATTATATACTATATAATTAAATAAATAAAATGTTATAATAATTCAGTACATTTTTTTTATTTGAATCTGGCCCGCCTACACCTTCTAAATTTAATATATGACCCTCTGCAAAATTGAGTTTGACACCTCTGAGCTAGTGTTATCGAATACCGCAAAACATAATGAGTTGTATTCATGCTTTTGCTACGTTTCCGCTTTCCCGAATTCGGGCTATCCACAAAGCGCCCAGCCCGCGGGTCCGCCGGGGCAGCGGCCTGCGTGCGCGTCCCGACGCCCGACCCAGCACCCGGCGGAAGCGCCGTCACCGTCATCGTCATCGTCACCGTCAGGCGTCGTCGCGGACGCCGACCGCGGCCCGTAATGCCTTACCGCACCGGCTATTGTACACTAATGCCTTAATAACCGCCAATATTAATAGCCGCCGCGTGTGAAGCTCTATTTTTGAGCGAGATTGCGCTGCGCTGTTACATTTTGAACACACTGTTGATTTTTCGAATAATTACTGAAAGCCACTTTTACTTTTGTTAGCGTTATTATTACGAGGTGTTGTTTTTTTACACAAAACTTCGTCGCAAAAACGTGTTACGTATAAGATTACCATGTTTAAAATACTATTAATAATAATTTTAACGCTGTTTCTGAACATGGTCATTAAGAAGGTAATTGTCTGTGTTATAAATATTATACGTCGTAAAGACTGATGCGTAGTTGCCTACCTATGCAAGCATCGCATTCTTTTTATACGCGTACGAAATATACGTAGGAAATACGTATTAGCTATAGGTCGCCAAAATCGAAGGAAAAATGTAGCAAGGAAAGACATGACAACCACTCGACGGACTGAGCAATTCAAAGAAATGGGTTTCGTACGTCGCATTGAGCTCTTCTTTAGACAGGGAACTTAAATCCTCAAAGATGACAATAACAATGTAAAATATTTTTTTTTAATCAATAAGGAATTTAGTTACGTAACCTATGTAAGTCACTTAAATTAATTATATCAGGATTATCACTGCTAATCATGTTGTTAAAATATCAATGCTTCAAGTGAATATAATCTAAAGTACACAATATCGCTTCCATTCTTCACTGTTATACAACCAAGATGTAAAAATCTTATCGGTCGATTTGTGATCTTTGCAGAGTGGTCAGCTCACTTAGCCGAGTTTCCATTGTCCCGAATAGAAAATCACGACGCAGTGTCACGTCCCAGGCAGCCTGCCCCGCCGGTGAAAGTCAACAGTTCCGAGGAATCTGAATCACCGCTAGGCGAATTACATCTTTTCATGTGCATGCGGCGGCTGACCTTTGCGAACGTCAATCAAAAATTTCGACTACGAAAATTGATATTGAAATTCTTTGAACTCCGACGATGTGATACGAGCGTCCATTTGCAAAGTTCTCTCACGGCTCGCTTCCCACTCAATTATGAAGGTTGCAAATATCAACTATTTAAAAAAAACTTAACAATTGCATGAAAAAATATAATTAAAGGATTATTGTTTTTAAAACAACTTAACACGAGGTCTTTAGATATTTCAGTAAAAAAAAACTGTAGAAATATACCATGAATGAGATTTAGTACAATGATAACCGTATTTACCTCATTGTCTGTATTTTGAATGTATTTAATCTGATCTGTATTTCATAAAGGTATTATCTTTTTTTCTATTTATGGGAATATAGGGAATTATCCCTCGTTTTTCGCGGATATTCCACAAATTGACTGCGGATAAAAAAAACCCAAATATAACACTGCCAACTCTACGTAAAATATCTGGTGCGAAAGACTGGTTTAATTTGTCATACTATCTACTTCGTTACGGATATTTCCAAGGAGATCTTAAATCTACGAAGACGTGTGTCATATCATATGCTTATTCGCTTTGAGAATCTCTTACATTAAAAATATCCGTAAGTTGATCCTTATTTTAAACCATTTTTTTATTTATTAAAATAATATTTTTAAAGCACTGCATATCGCATTCGTGGATAACGAGGGACCGTTCATACCTCAATGGTTGAATATACAAACAATACTTTCAATTTCGAGCCGTTAGCCGATCGATTGGAATATCGCTTATTAACCCTGAAATATCAGCCGACAGTCGCTGGGTAAAGTGGCCTACCCACCGAATCCAGCTCTTGGAAGTCACGACCTGGCCGGCGCGAGTCGGTCACTGGCCGTCGTCGGACCTCCAAAATAGAACGGAAAATGGCGACAGGACCAGCACTCGAGACCTTGGGCGCAAGCGACGACAATCGAGACTTAAACTGCTACAGCTATATATTATAAAGGTTATCATTGGATACATTATAAAATAAAACTCACATACAAGATTATTCTGATTGTAATTATTAAAAAAAACAATGCCATGTTTTTTTTGTATTTCTGCTTGAGCTGACTTCGCCTCGTAAATAATCCCATGCGTTTGAAAGCCGTGTGTACCTAGATATTAATGTGTAATTTTCAATTTTATTCGTTTTAAGAGATTAAGTAATAAACCTTGATCATACTCAATAATTAGTAAACTCGTATAAAAGAAGACGTTCTGTGTTATTATATAAATAAAAACACGAGTCAGTTTGTTTCTCAACTAACGTGAAGATTTTTTATAAATTATTTCAAATTACTTTAATGAGTGAGTTAAGTAGTAAAATAAACATCGGTAAATGGGAGCTCTGGCGTGATTCTAAGACGAGTGTGAGTGTCCATAAGTAACGTCAATTTATGGTGTAATTTGAATATTTAAATGGCCGTCATTGCAACCTCGTGCCGAATGGTTTCCGATAATTCCTTCAATTGTCTCAATAACTGGCTTTTAATGACCGGCGGGCTCGTGAACTCTACTTTTATTGGTATTTGATGAAGCTGCGATGCCTGGTCCGCAGACAATAGAACGAGCTCGGCCAACACGTTGTAACCGCTCTTTCGCAAGAAGGGCAACACCTGACCAGGTTAACACACACAAACATGATAGGCGCTTGCGTACGCGTTAATAAGCATTTAATTCTTACGTAGTTGCTTAGTTTTTTTATGTTATTTATACCGTGCATCAATTTTAATTAATTCCGACCTCGTGAATGACGGTGTCAAGACAAGTAGTCGTTAACTAATTATTTAGCGCACCTCTCCGAGCGCGCGTTACGCAACAATTCAACCGTTCCCTGTTGATTATTCGATTGATTTTATCGCAGCTTGAATTGGAATCAACGTCTATTTAAAAACCATCTTCCTATTTCTTTTTTCTTACTTTGTATTAAATATTTTACAATTTTACACTTACAATAGAAATCAATCTACAGTTTAAAAATAACGTAACTCGCAATCCACTCGTTCATATTTGTTTTTAATAAAACAGTTGTGATTTTTACATTATAAAAATATTTCATTGCTTTTGTTGGGTTAGATTTATTTTTTTATCCATCAAAGCGCAACTATATTCTACGGTAAATTTTCCGCTGACAACTAGCATTCCTCTCATAATATTACATTTCATTCATCCTGTACAATGGGTGGTTTGATATCTAAAGCGCCGGATAATCGGGAAGAGGTTAACTGAAAACATCCGTGAATGCTCCTCCTACATGCTTCACGGGCCGCGCCCCATCCGGCAGAGGTAGCAAAGCGACCGTACGTTTTGTCAGCCCTTCATGAAAGGCGATATTGATAAATCGAGCAGATATGAAAGCATCAAAAATACCAACCGTCGATATTTGACATTGATGGAAAACGATATCCCACTCTCCCCTCGGCGATGTATCATCCCCTGTCTATTTTAATTTCCTTCGTATTGAGTATATGAGATTAAACACTAAGTCGATAATTCAAAACAGAATGGATCAAGATCCCTCAAAGGAAAGAATTTTCATATAGCATTAATGATAAATACAAAAACATTTACACTGAGAGTCATCGGTTATTATCATAGGGAAGGGTTCGATTAAATTATATCTAAAGACGTGATAAATAAAATCACTATTGCAATCCCAACATTTTTTTATTTTAGCATATCATAAGTTTTTCAACTCTGCCTTCAGCCCATTTACAGCGTGTATGCCACCACTTCAGTATAGTCTGCAGTGTTAGATCCAGTAGAAAATCACAAAGGACAGTATATTTTTATCTGCACTAACCGAATGCAGTATTTTCCGGAAAGCTCTTCTCGGACTCTCAAAGAGCCCGGCTGGTGGATTAGTTTCGGTTTCCGATAGTTTTATGTTCCCACTTCCGACAGATACACTCAATAACTTTGAAAAACTTTTACACTTTTGGGATAGGAGCTTCATACTCGACAGATATGGCAAAACCAGGTATACCCGTTTTCAATTCGTCTGGTTTTTATTTTTGAATCTGTGGTGGTTATGCGTTTTACGATGTATTACATAACAACCGAAGTATTTAGGACAATAATGTTAATGCTCAAAAATTATTAGCACTTGTATATCTTATTTTTCGTGTTAATTTAATACCTACTTGTCTTCATAATAATGATATTATATTATTTAGATAGTTGTTTATGTATATTGAAACATTGTTACCTTCTTCAATTATACTAAAAAGTCCAAAATTTATATTTATTTCAGTATTTTGAAGCTAAATATATTTTTTTATAAACATTCCAATTGTTTTTCATATCAGTATTGAAAATGCAACATACTAATAATCATTTTATTTTTGTGAAGCGTCGTTAGGCAACTTTTTTTTAATTGAATGTTTCATAATATATAGTATATATATATTTATTGTTTTGTTAAAATATATTTATAAAATTTTATGTATCACAATTTGCATTTTTTGTTTGATAACTAAGCCTATGAGGAGTTCGTGATTTACAGATACCGATACGATGCCATGTCACTTAAGAAACATAATGATCTGAATTTAAAAGTTTCTCTCCATATTTAGTAGTTTTGTCCTAAAATATCTCTATCAAGAAAATTTAAGCAATTGCGTGATTACCCTAAAAGACCGTCGTTTCGTATTTGGAAACGACTGCAATCAGCGTCTATTATTACCTTTATTGGAACTTTCAGGTTTCGTAACAGTGCCTTATACACAATTACTGAATCGCCAGTTTAACTGAAAGATTTGGTAAGGTCTTATTTCTAAAATCGTTAACTTCCACATCGTGATTGACCGCTCGCCCGAGAGCCCCACGGTGCATGCATTCAATTCCAAAACCGAACCAATTCGTCACATCGCCTTGCCCAGAGCGCGTTTTACGCATTTTGACATTACTTTTTATACTACTGCTTATAAAATCAATGAAAATCGTGAATGATGTAAACAATAGTTCCGTTAATTATCTGAGAATTAAAAAACACTGATTTTAAGGCTGTCTCTTTGTTGTGTAGCACAACGAATCCAGTTAAGATATTTTTCAACTTACGTCATATTTAAAATTGTATAAACAACTTTTTGCCGCTATCGAATATCTATCATTCGGTTCATTATTTTTTATTCTGATTTGTGTACAATCTTGTTCTCTTGTAACTTTCGATGAGAGAATGTGTATGTTTGTTATCCTTGTTTATTATTATGCCATGTCCTTGTATTTATTCTCTTGGCCAACTTCTCTAAAATATTATAATTAACTCTTTGAAACAGAGATTTCCACATTAATGGACTCTCGGTTTTCATAAATATATTCGCTCAATTGTAATATTATAAAATAAGCCATCTATGAAGACTTTTTTAAAATCTGTCAGCTGTTTTCTTTTGAGTCGGCATGTTTTTTGCTAACGATAATGTCACAAATCATAAAGTCAGCCAAGTGTAAAGAGATAACCTGATCTGTGCCCACAATGAACTCTTAACAATATTTTTTTTTTAAATGACTCGTTTAGAGGTAATCTCTTATTAAGGTATTTAATATTGCACCATACTCGAGTACCATCGAAACGCTCGGATATAAATCTATTTTTTATTAAAATTGTTCAAACGTATACAAGGACACATGCTTGGTGGCTAATAATTGTGAGTACACAATGGTTTAAAAATATTAAAATATAAATGTACCATTGTCAGTTTTTGTACTTTTTGATATTTTGACCATTTATATATAATATATTGTTGCGTAAACTATGAATAATATAGTTATTTTATTTTAAAATTGTCTTATGTTATTTCGCTTGTAAAATCGCTTGAATAATAAATATTAAGTATATGCTTTTTTTTTTACAAATAAGTATAATTATCATTTTAGTTACAATGTGTAAGAGAGTTTCGTATTTTTTTTTACAAAGTAAATATATATTTGTGATAGCTACTCGGTCGAATCGACTCTGTTGCTCGTGATTGTGAATATTTAATAACAGAAGGCAATCAATCATCGGAAACATATCGTAAAATAATAATGAGAGCATGTACTAAATAAACATAAACATACAGTCGGCGTCAACCGGTAAAGGCTACGCATTTATTTATACTTTATTCTAGTGTTTTACTGATTTACAAAAAAATAATTTATCTATTTTATTGTACACAAGTGTAAAATAGTAGAACGAAGCGTGCTTAAGCAATTTTTATTATATTGCAACGATAAAGGCCCAGGTCACATAGCCTCACTGGTATAAGTAAAAGTTTTTTGTATTCATAATTTTTACTAACAATATCCGTACAAATCATTGACGACCAAACCAAATTAACAAACGTGTATTCTATAAATTATTAGTATACTTGCGGACAGCGAAGCAACGATTTCTTTAGAGACAAATAGTCCCATGGTTTTCGTGCAACCCAGTGGTTTAAACTACCAGGTGGCCTTAAAACCCTTCCTGAAATAAGTAAGTTTTTCTGTAATTTGTCTGTTTACATCTAGAAAAATCTTGGAAACACTCTTATCCCCCAATATGTTTCTTCTGTTTGCTTGCCTGTCTCTTCTCTTGCGGCCTCCTACTTTTACTGAGTTGCGTGGCTATAGACTCATCGTTGTCTGATTATCTGCGTTTTAATGTCTTCCGCACATGATGCATAGATAAAAAAGCGCAAAACCTTGTCGAAAATACAGTGTTGTATTTTGTAAGCTGTCTCGGGACATCGGTTATAATTGTAAATCCATTCTTACTCAATAATTAGGCCCAGGGAAAGTGTTGGCCCCTCACCCACGGGTCAGCTCGCGGCCCGCGGCGTCTCGCCGGGCCGGGGGAATTAATCAATCAACGTTTTGTATGATTTACAATCATTGAATCGGATTTATGTAAGTACCCACGCCTAGCGTGGATGCCTTTGTAACTTTCTCGCTCATGGATGGCAGCATTCGTCTCGCGTATTTTTATGCTTGAATTTTAGATGCCCATCTATCAAGGAAATGGCTGTCTCATTTCGCTAATCTATTATTATAATATACGATGCAATAATATACCGCTGCGTAATGTAATGCTTTAAACATTATTTATATCATCTGATTAAGGGAGTAACGGAAGATTAAATATACGACTGCTTAAACATTCTTAGAAGAAATCATTCGTTTTTTTTTATGTTGTCACTTAATCATTTTCATAACGCATATGAAAAAAAAAACTTTTTATTTCGATTCAATATACTATATGTTAATCTAACATATATAACGTATATATATGTTAGATTAAATAAACAGCCATTCGTTGGCGGTTTGTTATTGAAAAAACGGTTTTTATACAAACGTAGTGTTATGAAATCCTTCTCATTGTTATGCATCACTAATTTTGTTTACCTTTTGTTACAGGTGAGTCCGGCCGTCACGCCGCCCATCCCGCCGTAAGTAAAGCCTCGCATACGTGCGCGCGGCCAGTGTTTGTATTCTAGTGCAGTGCCCGATGCACACGCGACGGTGCATTGGCTGTCGTGTCACGCTCGCCCCCGCACCAATCACGACTCACGACCAGACTAAGTTATCCCCGACCGCGCCGGTGACCGCAGAGATTCCGCCTGCCCACCGAGCGACTCCCATAATGCATACGGGCATCTGACTGGGTAACTACAGGCCACGTCTACCTCGCCGCTGGCTACAAAATACACACATTCTATATGAAATCCAGCAAAACTGAGTAAAATCTAAAGCAGGTATCATTTACAGTCCAGGGGAATGTGTCATGTGCTATTTTTTTTTTTTTTTTGAAACGGTCAAATAATTATTTTTTAATTGATATAAAATAAACAGTATTTTATTATTATCTATGAACAAATAAAAATTAAAGCAGGTTTTTTTAATTCAGTTTTTTTACCCAATAATTCCTAATAAATCAAACTATCAACATGAATTAAATTATGTATTATATGTATTTAAAAGCGTGTTTTTCGTAGCGTTATATTCCTGGACTCTTCATATAGTTAAACTTAACGGTTTTAAAAATATCTGTTCATATTATTATATTCGACGTTCATGTAATAGGCTTTCGCATGTGAGCTTAGGAAAACAGTTCAAAGGTTCGTGCGACGTGCGCCTTGAGCTGTTATTTCGCTCTAGAAATCTAATTCGTTTCTATAGAATAAATGATTAAACATTCATTCGACAAACCCACATGGTGTTTAAGCAAACTTTCCCTAAACATTCAGTCGCATGTTTAACAAATTATATGGAAGATTCTACTAAATTAATTTGATATATTTGCATACTATTTTTTTAAAACATTTATTTATTCAAATGTCACATATTTTTCGGTTGTGTAAGTTTTTATTGCAACATTGATAGGTAGGTTTAACAATAAATTAAACATATATTGCCAATCCCACTTGCTTAGCTGGTTCTGCAAGAGAGCAAGAGAGAATGATGTATTGGAAATGATGTATTATTATATCTCGTATATTCTCATTTAATTTACCCGCATGTTTCTTGCCCAATATGAATACAATGAAAAACACTGAAAACTTTTGAAGACAGTGCAGTTAATTGAAAAATAGCACCTACCATATTTTGCAACCGTTGAACTTTTTTTAATATGACTCTGTGTGTGATATATGATAAAGATCAATGTATCGTGCACATTACTCGTACATTTTATAAGATCTTTATGATACTCATTTTGTGAGCAGGTGACTTGGCTTTGTTTAGATGTGACGTATTTTTTTGTTTTTATTTAATAATTTTTTTTCATTCAGATGGCGGCTATTTTTATGATAAAAATAATGAACATTTTATCGACATTTGGAAGAGAAAGTGACTTATCTCACACTTTTTATTATTTTTCTTCTTTATTTGTATTTTTTACATTTCGTTTCAAAGTTAAATGAAGAAAATTATCATTTGAGATTTTTTATCTACCTTATAAATTACTTAAAATAATATATTATTAAAAAAAAAAAATCATTTCACGTCACTCTATCTAGAAAAAATCTACTTTTATTCTTCTTTATTTATTTATTATTCTTCATTATTATAACTTATATCACCTGCCAAATGGAAAGGAAATAATAAAATACCCTAAAAATAGAATGACTCTATGTATTTTTCTTTGTAAGTCATATAGCAAATAATACATGTATACGTTATTGCTTTTACTTATTACAATATTAAATTAATATTTTAAAATATTATTTGTAAGTAGAAACATACTTTAAATTAATTTATAAATTTAAATACCTACCATCAAAAAATCCACGATGAATATATTTTGAATTAATTGAGTATTTTTAAAAAATAAAATACAAAGCTTACATATCGTGAGGTTAGAAAAACAAACAAAGGCTTATTCTTGTAGGTAGATAATATTTTTAGAACAATATCCAAGCTATGAAATTAATTGTAAGGAGAAACCCGCAAGATATCTGTTGATTCATCTATCTAGCCCACCTTAATTACACCTGCAGTGGGAAGTGTGTACGTTTTATAATTACAGTCTAAACTAATACATATTATAAGATTATAGAATCTAAAATAGCTTCAGCGCTTTCTAATTGTTGGTAACATAAGAGGCCTAGTGCTTTTTTCGTTTTGACAAAAAAAAGTCACTAACCATTATCAGACGCGGTTACGTAACCAACGAAGCTTTCTCCGTTATACAAGATGATATTTTTAGGTATTCTTTAAAACTCATTATTTAAATTTGATGTTTCAATAAAAAAATATCAGATTCTGTTGCGTATAAATTGGTTTTTGATTATTGTACTAGCTTTGACATATACGAGTAATCACATAAGAAATAAAATAGCGTCTTATTGTTGCGATGCCCTAATCAAATACACGTAACAGAAAATAATCAAATGATGTTTTTCATGCTTGAACATATTCGTTACTCTTTTTGTTATCCGACTTAAAATCTAACTCTTAACGTAAGTAAACACGCGACGAGTTTTCCTTTGATTCACTTCAACAAATCATTCATTCACTTCTTCAATGAAAACACAAACTCCAATGTCGCTTTATTTTACTCGCTGAAAATCGATTAGATTAATTCAGTGTCTTACTCTTATACACAAGCGCGATTGTGCTCGAATCGCATATCATTAATCCGCTGTCTCACTCGTGTATTGGTGAGATTTCGTTTCACTCGCTCAGGAACGGACGAATCGTACAATTTATTCGATCTCTCTAAGAATTGATTCCAGCCCGAGGAATCGTTCGGCTGAACCCGTCGGCTCTCGGTATGACTAGGAGTGGTCCGTGCGTTTCGGCGGCCGGGCGCAGGGTCATCCACCGCGGGCGCTGGTCGGCTGATTTAGAGACACTCAATGGCCTGATTCATCACGCTCGTCCGGCGCAGGGCTCCGGGCCCTCCAGGCCTGCGCGGTAATCGCTCACTCTTGCCCAACCTTTAACAATACAGCGGTGTATCTCCGGCGGGCTCTTGGCCGAAAACACACAGATTATGACATATCGACTTAAATGTCGAATTTTAAGCGGCGACCCCCGTAACAATCTCACGATGCACGCGTTGGGGTTTTGATATTTACAATCATCGGTATGTATGCTTATACCCTATCCGTGCTAGTAAATAATTAGTGTTAGTGTTATCATAGTAAATACCTTTGTGAAGTGCAAACATCTTCTGCAAGGCAACGCGTACTTACAAAACAAATTGTATATTAATCAGTAAATATGGCATAACTCAACATTTTCAGTTTATAAATTACGTAGTGTATCAGAATTCCTCGGATTTCGTTGTACGTACCTCCGTGTTTCGTCGGGTTGGATATACTTTTTAAAGCTAATGAAATCACCCGTTGCCGGAGTCAATTTATTCCACACCGGTGTTGTCGGATTCCTCGTCTGATTCGGGCGGAGGGCGAGGGCGGAGGGCCGGATGCCTGGATGGCTGGATGCTCGGATGCCTGCGCTCCCGGCGGGACGTGCTCCTCGCGGTCCGCCCGGGCGCGCCGCGCGTCTGTAAATCAGTTTCCTCTTCCCCACCCGCCGGGACCCCGAGCTGACTCACTTCGATACGCATTCCATTACATATTTCTACTTTATCGCGTCTGCCGCGTGGAGTAGTACACACGACGGCGGGAGTAAAATAAACTAATTTATTTTCAGCTCCGCCATTTTTCGATCTTCGTTTGTTTATGGTCTTTTCCCACGCTCGCCACCGAAGCTCTACCGCTGATTAGTTGTAAAAAATTGCCATTCTCAGCCTTGGAAGGAGCATTTCAATGAATCTATGAGCACTTTGACATTGTATGCGGCGAGGTGCCCGGGAGCGATACGTTCGACTCGCGTGCGAATATGCTACGCTATGTTACATCGACACTGACGTATAAAAGTTTCCAATATTTTAAATTCTTCTTTATTTCGCCTAGTACAACGGACGGGGCGGTCTTCGCGGCGCAGTCCGTTCCGTTCAAATTGCTGCCTTTGTGTCTAGCGTAATAGACATCTGCGGGCGATCCCTTTCAGCTTATTTATTACACCAAAAAATGCAACCCAGGTATTAAATATGAAATACGTCCTATGGATCGATACGTGCTTCATCATCATTACAAAATTCAAGTCACAAGTAGTTTTTTCACGAGTATACACATGTTCCAGTTTCGCCGTCGAAGTGTTGAGCAACATGCAAATACATAACAATCGTGTGAAAGAGGCTTTGCATCTAATTTAATCAGACAATTAACCAACGCTCCGTGACAGCTATTATAAACCACTTTATATATTACTAGTAGTAAAAACCCGTTGTGCTCTTTTAATACAACAGATCTATAATTTAATTAACAAAAAATAGGCAGTTAATGTCAAAAAATTTAAAAAGTATATAAATAGAAAGTTGGTTAACGGGGTCCTTAATATCGTTTAACTATTATTGTGACAGTTGCTTATTGATTACAATATTTATTTTCTTTAATCATTTATTTTAAAATCATTATTTATAACTAAATGAGTAATATGCATAAAAAAGTCATTTGTCCTCACATACCTTTTAGAAATCCACAAATGTATTTCGCAATTCCGCATCTTGATGGGATTGTGATAAGTGATGAATCCGCCAACTCTCAGCCAAGAAAGAAAGGCTTTGTTTCCAACTACAAGCGGACAGTGTAAATTATTTCATACTACGTACTCTACATATACATACTAGTAAAGGCCCATCGATGGCGAAAAATTTATCATAGTCGAGTTAATAATTTATGTTATTCAAGAAAATATTTAATATTTATATTATATACAGATAGTAGCCACATTTGCAGTTGTTACGTTGAATATACAAAAAAATGACTCCCAAATTTTTTTTAACAGAAATAATATATTTCACCGCCATTCTCTCCGATGTGATACTCTAAAGAAGTACAATAAATAATATAGCTCGTGAATATGTATTGCGTACAACTCACCATTAGTCCCATTCTGAGTAACTTTATACGCTCGCATTTTTCCAGTACTGAATATGAATCGAAATGCACGAATGTTATTATTTACTTCCAAAAGCGAACAGCGGAGGAAAAACTCAACGCTACCGAATTTTTACGTATCTTAAATATCAAATATCAAAAACATATTGAATATATCAATATCATCTCATCGACAGATATCAATGATTTTTTTTTTTTTTAAATAAAAGTAAAGTAACTTATTTTCTAGTTTGCTGTATTGCAATGCAAAAACCAGTTCTCGTGGGATCTATGCATTAAATTTTCTTTTGCATGATACTTCAAAGTTTTAGGACTACCACCAATATTTCTAATTGACAAACATTGTCTTGTATAATTTATTTTTTTGTCTCGTTTCTCTAGTGCATTTCCACTCTTGTCTTCACTCATATGTAAACCTAACACTAAACATTAGAAGGCAATTCTCTACAAACAAGCATTCTCCGCTCGCCGCGCACTCAGTTGATAGCAGCGGATCAGACACTTTCCTTAAACGATCCTAGCCCGCGTGTCTTTCTTAAATGGCACCTAAAAATAAACAAATAATAATTAATCCGCTACCTCCCCTTACAAACCGCTTGAAGGGATGAAGTTTCTTTGCGAGTCGTGCTGCTATCAAACTTTGTATTTCAACAAACCACAAATTCTAAGACTCCCGATCTCATTTTAAATCCAAACATTTATTCTATAAATAACTGATATAACTTTATGTAGAGTATTATTTATTTGCGTTCATTTCCGTCTTGCTTGTTCTGACTATTAACGCAATATTTCCTAGATGTTAGCCATTAAACCGCCTTGCCGCCTAATGCCGGCTGCTAATGTATTACCCTGCGACACACAGAGCGGGATTTAAGTTACAAATCTCGAGCCGCATACCTTTTGTCCTGTATTTCATTTCTGAATCCTGGGGATTATCCCACTAATTGCCTCACGCTTCCCGCACAATAGTTCTCAGCTAACCAGCCTTGTGGCCGAATATCTGTTCTGCTCGCGTCTCCGGACCGCAGCCCGTGTTGTGACTCCGACGTTAAAACTGTGTGCCAGTTGTGCGCGAGGGATGGCTCTAAACGTAAACATAGAGACAACTACTTTTCTTTTTCTCACAAATATAAACTTAATATAAAAGACCACATATTTTTGTTCTAAATCGGAGACCAACATTATGATCTTCATTTGTACCACGCAAGTATTTATCTCATGGCTAAAGTTTTACCTGGCAGCCCTTCGTTCAATATCTGTTGAATCATACCGTTATATATTCCGTCAATCATGCTATTTCCTAATCCCAATATAATCTTGCTGGAATATCTTCTCTCGAATTGTCCAACTTTCAAGTCGCATTGCTCCAAGAGCTCTACTGTTATTCTCAAGCACAATGCGGACCCACTAGTTAACCTAAAATTCTTCAAACTTTGTGATATTGATGCTTTTAGTAACGGAGGAAACTCTCAATGATTGAAAGATTGGCAGCATTAATAGCGTTTTTAGTACTTCCTTTCATTTTAATTTTGTTCGCAGGCAAACTACAAACTTTTTGACAAAATTATTTATACTTATTTTAAAAAATACCACCAATTTTAAAATTCTTAGAATTTTTGTAACTAAATCAGTAATGATTTCGGGTTTTATTTTTGCGTGCTTTATTTTTAATTTAAGTTTTAGAGGGGTGCGGACATTAGTCCCTCGCGTTAGCCGCCCCTAGCATGGATTAGACACGTGTAGGAACTCGTCGGTGCGGTAGATGATTTCCTCGAGTCGTGTGGGTTGCTCGACCATTACGAATCCTAGAGCAATTACCTTTCCTAGTACTATCACTTCTGAGCCCTCAGCGTGAAATCCAAACGGAATCATTTTTTAATGTATCGCCGGTGTTGCCACATAAATAATTCCATTAAGTGTGATTTATTCCGCAATGTGTATTATGTTTTATGGGAATCGTAGTTCAATCTCACTCATTTGTATGATATCATTTCAAATGATTGTCTCTCGGTTTCGGTTCGCCTTGACTTTATTTAAATATATTCTAATATACTCACTATATTATAAATATTATCTGACCTAGATCTATTTCTCTTCTTTGTGTTGTATGTAAATTTGTTTACACTCTATTATTATTTGTGAGAAGCTTTATTCAACCAATGAGAATTTTTAATTGATACTTGCAACAAATAGCGTGCTTTTCATTTTAAGTTTTAACTATGAGACTGTAACACAATATATAAGTTCTCACAAAGAACTGTTATCAAAATCGGGTACTTAACTTAACTGAACTTTTATTAGTATAATATTGAGAAATAAGTTTGTAACAATCTCCATATTCCAGGAAATGCAATATCTGAAAGCACAAGATCAAAGAAAAATAATTGTTAGCTATAGTAATAATAGCTATTTTCACTTCATAGAAACTTAGTGATAAACAAGGCTCTATACAGAGAACAAATACGACCTGTTGTGTATTATGTAAGTTATTTTTAGACTTTTATCCTGAGATTCCCGCTAGAAATGCGGAACTGTGTCCAATGAAGAACAATTAGTTTTATGGAAAAGTATATATAGTAAACTTCTCAGTCAAAATTTAATTCACACTCCAAAATTATCTGAGTTTAACTTTGAGTCTCTTCCAGAAAGTATGAATAACTGCTACTTCACTGATGACGTTGCTCTTTACTCATTGATTAGTACTTTAAATTCACTTAGTTTGAATGTTATCAAAAAGCAAGATTTAAAATCTAAAAAAGCGAATTTATCTTTGAGCCCTTAAACAGTCGATATCTTAAAATAAAACGTTCACGTGCAAATATGAATTTCTAGACATTTATATTGTTGGGGGGGGGGGGGGGATATTGCAGATAAAACTTTTTTGTCGGATTCCGTGGAGGCTCGCGAGACCGCCGAGGCCGTGCTCAGTCCCTACTTTGAAAGAACTGGTGACTCGATATGAACTGTATTCCATACTGAACGCCTTCGATTAAAATAGTTTGCCTCGCATCTGCCACACTTCATGTTTATCTCCGCTACCCATCCTTCGACTTCTTTCTTTACGATATTAAAATTCCTTTATGTTTAGCCATCCGGGCTATATCGAATTTACGACATGGCCTAACCGATATGAGCAAACACCTTATTTTATAAAATTATTCTGTGGCATGCGAATGGTGTTATTAGTTGCTACCTACGCTTTTATTTTCAAATTATGAAGACTCGAATTTTGCGTGCACTGTAATACTAAAATAAAAATTACGCCATGTCCACCCCTTCGATTTAAACCTGCGTAATTTTTTAATGCCTACCTAGAGTGTTGTTAGAAATGTCCAGTTCCTGACCCAATCGGAACATTTTATCGCATCGCTGTTTTTGCGCTTTATCGGTATTTGTTGCTTATAATGCTCACTCGAAATGTTATAATCATAAATAATTTCTCTAATATTTTGGATAACTTTATATGCAGTGTTTCCAACATAATGTTTGGTGTCACTGTTATTGTTCAAACATTAAAACTTTTATACAATTTTTTTTCTTCATTTATTCAACATGCTGCCTAATCGCGTTGTTAAAAAATAATAAGCAGCTAAAAGAATAAGTTAAACAGTTATTTTGCATTTTTAAAATGGATGAACATTCATGCAATTCAAAACAGGAGATTCTATAAGTTCATTCTATTGCGAATATTCATAAAACGCACAACCTGTCAGCCGACATGATATTCTTCACCATCGCTGTAGTCTCGTAGCCTAGTTCTCATTCCCAGCGCACGCCCCATACAAACATTGTGCAATAATGCGATTTGAATGGAAACGAGTGTCATGTCGTGTTAAAAGCAAAGACAGCCATTTTAAATCACGTTGTCTTACTCCGCAGACGTTTTTCAAAAAGTAAAAAACATCTTTACTGAAGAAAATTCTTCGTCTCGGAATTTTGTTTTTGATATTTATGCCACTCATAGAAACAGTACGATAAAATAATAAAATAACTCCAAAATATATTCATTGTCAGCCTATTATTTCTTACCCATCATTATTACACAATCCACTACAGGACGAAGGTTTCTCTCAGGTGTGCTTTATTTCGATCTCCGCGCTGAGAATTAATTTGTACAATTTAAGTTTTCATATATATATTTTTGAATTGGTGAAAAGACAAACTTTGAAACTGCATTTACCGCGATTGTCGTTTTGTTAGGTAATCTAGAAATACTTAATATGGTTTACATCTCACATTAACTTTCCGTGTAACCAATATGAATCGTGAGCAAAAAACAGAAATCGATATTAAACGTGATTAAAATGAACCATCTAATTCTTAAAATCTCATTCATTTGCATAACCCTTTTTAGGAGCTTAAAGTTTTGATAAATTTGATAAGCCACACAGGCGAATGCTCCCGTTAAAGCCCGGCAGTTTGTAAACATTTCACTTCTTGGTATTTTTAAGAGTTAAAGCCGATAAATCTATACTGTAGATTCAGTTTTGCTAGGGCAGTGAGAGAAAAAACAGTCCGAGTTATATTGGTTTTGTCGAGTTGGGTAGGTCGCTCTTTGTTTTGGCACCGTATGTGGTACAAAAAATACGTACTAACAAGTTAAAATTGAAACTCTCCATGGTCTGAAGTAACTTGTTCCGAAAAAATATATCTGTAGTGTTGACAAACGATTGTCGTCACTGTGTATTTCAATGTTTATATTTTATTTCAAACGAATGTAATAAATTATTCCAAGTTTTGTATAATATTACTTTTCCGGTTATTAACAATGTTGCTTAGTTTTAAAATACCTTCAAAAGATATCCGCATAAAAACATCTTAACTATCTCTGGCCATTCATTTTTTTTTTCTTTGTTAATAATATGAATAATCTACCGAATATATCCTAACCTGGTAAATTTGGTTCCAAGGTACGTAATTCTACGAATGATCCTTATGCATACAAGAGTAGGTGTTAGTTACCTAGTTTGCGAGTCATGGCCTTCATTCATGAACATATTTATTATTTAAACTGAAATCACTATTCACTATGTATTTGATAAAGTTTTGTTTTATACGATATTGATTTATGTCGCTGAAAAGATTTATATATCGACATTTTAAAATGGATATCATGTAAGATTTTATTTCCTGTAACATTGGTTAGTCATACCGCATAACATGAAATATCACATGCTAACTGCACGTCTTCCACAATATACTATTGAAAAATGAAAACTATTTTTTACTGAAGTTGGTAGAAAATATTAGAATTTAGTAAATATTTTATGGACAAGCTTAATAACACGATTCCAAGGTTTTCGACGCACTTTATTAAATATTCTGCGAGTTAATTTAGCGTAATTTCATTATAAGTCTGATGAGTTTATTTTTGGAATTAATTAAAATTTTGTCTTAAGTACGAGTATACCTGCCCGGGTATATTTATTTCATTACTTTTACGACCTCCCGCTTTAGTTTATGGTAAAATATCGCAAGTATGAGATCCAGATAAGGTTTCCATTACGTTCTCAGTATATGAAATGTATTTTTTCCTCGTGAAATATTTATACAGAACACTTGTTTCTCCACAGACAGTTCTGACGTAACACGCGAAAAATTCTCGAAATAACATCCATCAATTTTTTATGAAGAGCCTTGTCTATATTTTATACTAAAAGTCTTTTGGAAGACTGCCAGTGTGCGTACGCCGCCGAGCAGATCGATTAAAAATCGCTAATTTCTGAGCGATAACGCGCCCGCGGCCTATTTCCGGCAGAACGTGATTAATATATTCATAATATTGTGTTTTAATCCATATAATCTCAATGTAAGCATCAATTTCACTGGAATATTCATAAATCGCTTTGTTATTAACCTTTCATAATACAGGCACTCAGTTTAAGCTTTCTCTACAATGGCGGTAAATAATTAATATAAATTTGGATCAACACCCCCAGCCGTGAATAAATAGTTCGCTAATTTCTTCCCGAGCCCAGCCTCACTTGGGCTATTTAATATTATATAAGAAGTTTAAAGTTTTAAGTCGGCTCGCATGGAGGCTTAACACGGCCCAACGTTTTCCTTCCCAACCAAATTTACGGGAGCATTTTCACGTTTTTGGGCTTCCTTTTACATTCTTTCATGCGACTTACTATATTTATACCTCCAGGATACAAACATAATTCTCTATAACTATTTTAGTTAGCTACGTGATTTGAGAATTTTTTGTTTGGGGTAATTTTAAAACGAATTTCTAGATAATAACATAAAAGTCCACTTCTACGCGTTTCGCATATTAATTGTTGGCGATGAGATAATTTCATCGCCATTATAAAAAAATAAGTCTATTACATCGTTAAACCAACTACCAGTACATGGTAAAATATATTTTAGAAATTAAATTCACGTTTATAACTTTTATTTGTATTAAATTAAAACCTCAAATAATACAAAGATTAACAAAGGCTGGTATTGAATTCCCTAATTTCTTGCGATGATTTTCAACTTACCACTTGTAATTACGCACATCTTAATAACTTCATATACTCATAAGATATCTGAAAATTTCTCTACGCTAATGATGCGTCAATCATTTCAAAACATGGAAACACAATCAAGCAATTTTCCAAATTCCTTGCGGTTGGTTTGATAAGTTTTCATTTGACATTTATTGATGAAATTAGGTTTCGGTACAAAAATAATGCATTTACTTCTCAAGTTCATCAAAAAACATATGTTGAAAATTCAACGATATTTGAAAATGAAATGGTTTTAACATTATCTTTCATTGTCTATATGTAATAGTGCTATCCAATAAAAACTATTTTTTATATGTGCGTGTAAAAACAGGTTTATCATCAACAAGAAAACGCTGCATATATCAAAATACAAAGGTTATTAGTTCCATAAAGGGTTGATCAATGTAACTGAGAAATATCCAAGAGAATGAGTTGGCTCATACATAACATAGTGGTCAATTGCTTCAGATGAGAGTGGGAACGAAGGTATTCATCCTTTAATAAATCCAAGATGATGACTCGTTATCACACAGCCAACATCTCGCCTCGTATCAATAGATCAATCAGATTACATCCGTCACTACAGACTTGGTCATCACCGAACCGTCCCGTCGCCTTATACGAGCATCACCCCCGAGCGACACGCACGTCCAATCTTCCCGGCGAGATTCGGCCGCGACTTTCTCAAAAGATTCGTCCGTCGAATCAAATGCGATTCTAAAAATAAACCGGACCCTCTCGATCATTAAGTCTACACCTGGTCAGCTGTTTATTCAGATTCTAATATGAATGTTATTAGTTATTGAGCACATGAGCCTCGCGCATGTGAGTGTCTGGTGCCCGCGATACCCGGAGACATGCTTTTCACCTCTCAATCAAATTATAATTTCCGTTAAAGATACTATTTTTTTTTTTTCTTTCTATCTTTATAGGACGAAAGATATTTATAAATATTTTTAAAAAGTTTAGTGAATATGTCAACAATACTTGTAAATAATTGAAATTGATAAAAACACACAATAAATTTGGTAAATCAAAATTAAAGAAAAACTCTAACGACCCTAGTGACAGTATTGTAATGTAATTAAACGGTGTGGCTTAATAAGGTTTTTAACTCTCGTGCATTATTCTCGACGTTGCCATTGTAAAGGCGATCTTAATTTGTTTAATATTTATGGTAATCAATATTATGCTAAAATAAAAATGGTAACAAGTAATGAGGTTTGATATTCAAAACCAAGCATACTTGCCATATTCATGTGCTATTTAATTGTAACTAATTATTTCAACATACAGAAATAGCTTCATAATTTATGATATCACATCCTCATTTGCTGAAATCAATATATAAATAAATCACAACTGAATACTCTTCCTACACTTACAGAGTCTAAATAAGGTGCATCCACGCCACAGTACCGACACCAATATACATTTTTTCTAGCCTAAAATGATTCATACTAATAGTTATAAAATAAAATCGCATGCAACTCCCCGCTTTGGCTCGGTACGTTATTAAAAGAGTATGTAGTTTATAATGTCTGCCCACAGTTAAATATTTTTTGCTTCAATATAAATTGATTATAACAATTATTTTTTAAATTGTGTTGTACGTATACAAATGCAACGAAATAAAATAACGCATAAAAAAGAAGAAATCTATATACCGACGCCGGTGTTCGAATATCCGGGGTCATTGGTTTTCTCAGTCGGTGCTCGACTAACGCAACTACATCGACAGTGATTTAACCCCCAATCAACGTCCATCCCCACCGAGCACTGACAATTTTAGGTTAATTTCATGATGGATTGCGTATACATCCCTAAACAGAGCTTCGCGGTAGAAATCTGATCGGAAAATAGGGACTGCAGGGTTCTGATGTCTGCGAACTCAGAAGTCAGACTTCAGAGTTGGAAGCGTTTTGAAACAATCGAATCAAAGCTAAAAGCTTCATGTACCAGCTGCCCAGACCATAGTTGGAGTCGAAAATCACCAGAAGATATTAAGTTTTGGTGATACCTTGTAGTTTTTAAAACTACGGACTTAATAAATTACAAACTACAGTTTACAAAACTGAAAATAATAAAATGGATATTATCCCCGAGCTTTGGCGATATAAAAAAAAACTCTTGACTTAACTGATTCATTTTGTATTGTATGTCAGTATACGATGAAAGTGATATTCTATCAAGATTTCGATGTTACAATCACTCTTCTTGAGACTTTATCTAAATTGACTTCACAGGTCCTGAAGAAGTTAGGTATCTGTAATGTAAACATAAATCAGAATATTCATCAATTGAGTTAGAATTAGTTATTTATTCAAATAAATGCTTATTTACTACACCACTTGTAATAATACTTTCCTAATTGAAACGTTATCTGTAAAAGATGATCAAAACAAGCAAAAATATATATCTTTCTTAAAAGGTTCTATTTGATCGCTTATGAAATCGAACGGCTCTCTTTTTCACTTTCCACATAATAAACTCGGATATCAACAACGCTCCTCGGTAAGGATTATTAAGTGCGCCGCCCGAGCGCGGAACGACTTATTCCTAACCGCCCCGACATTTTTTACCTTGAAAAGACTAAACTCTATAGAGGGAGGCGGTCCAAAAATAGACATTCGCGATTCGTGAAAGAAAATCCGTCCAAATCCGCCCGTAGCTGGGAATGCTAATGTGGCGTGTCAGCTCCTCGGCCCCGTGCCACTCGAGCGCGTGGATTCGACCTGTTTATTTAGCCTGGGAGAGATCCGGCAGATACATATTAATATTGAAAATTATTTCAGCCACATTAAAGTAGAGCCTTTGAAGAACTTCGGAGAAACTGTTAAGTCCTTTTCAATAAGACTGTAGTGTTGATTTTATATTAATATTTTGTACACAAGTTTGTGCACTTTTTTAAAGCTTGTGAATACAGCTGTGTTTTACAGCTTCACAATTTGTATTATAATAAAATCACTCGCAAAGTAAAGTCCTAAAGAAGTTCATCACCACATTAGGGTTAATAAATCCTTTAAATCTGAGACTTCTGTTTCTCCTCCTCAATTCGGAAGTTTAAAGAGCTTATCTGCACTATAACAGGATGAGTCGCCAACCGATCTTTCCTTGGACGAATAGAGTATATATTTTGACCTGCCATATTTGTTGGTGTGAGTTCTATGAATAAATAAGCGTTTGTAGTCAAATTGCTGTTAAAACGCTATGCGTAGAGTACCCAAATCATGCGAACTGTAGAACTGGCTTTATCTCAACCATCACTGTCTAAGATTTTAATATTTAATACTATTTCGAGGTTCGTTATAGTATTTCGAATAAAATAAATTAGTTACAAGGGTGCACAGTTAGAAATTCGTTAGTTTCGTTGTTTTCAGCCCCGCCGTTCATTAGTTGTACAAGGCCGAGGCGCGGGCGTTGCGTGCAGATCCATCTTCTTTAGTCCGTTTGACGTCGCAACCCGCTCTCTGCGGGGCGAGGGTATTGATTCATTACTGTATTAGAGTCGTTCATCGTGGATCGGGGCCCGTCCATGTTCGTGGCCGCCCCTCGCGTGGCCCGCCCGTGTTATTACCGATATCCGGTAATGTAGACCTGCATTCTTATTCAATCTGAATATTTAAGTCCCATATTCCGAGAAGCTTTTCTTATTAATTCGTGGCCGCCGCGAATTCGCCCCGTGAAATGGCCGGTTTCATGTGAGCTTGTATTAAATACGGTAATTTGGAAACCACTAAAAATTCTTTCTGATTTTATTAATTTTTTTTGCATATTTCTGTTTAGATTTTTAGAAGAACACCGATGGTCGGAGAGTATAAATTTTCCCAATAGCAGACTAATAATATGATTTTTATGCTGTACAGCGTCTCCGTTTTATATTTAAAAAAACATGAATATTGAAACAAAAACATAGATACATACAGTAATAATATTACCACGTGCAGACTTGCACGCGTGTATATTTTGTTTACTACGGCGAGTTACTGTAATGTTCACTCTTAAAAGTTTTATTGGTCAAATAATTGTAGCTGATCCAGCTACATAAATTAAATTCTAAAATGTATGAATCTCGTAAATCATATATCGAGAGCAAAATATATTTCAGTGAAATATTATGTCGCGTTTGTTTGAATATTTCTTACTTCTCTACTGCATTGCACTGTCTAGTATCTAGTGTGTCGGGCGTGTTATAATACTATTGCTCTTGTTCAACGCCCGTGCCGACTGAACCAAAGCGCTGCTTTATATCGGCGCAGTCCACCAGCGTGTTAATATTACTACCCAATTACCGACCATGACAATCTATGAATTGCCAATTAGAGATATGCCGTATTGGCAATTACTGTAATAATTACATTTTTTATTGTTATACTATAAAATCGGCATTTAACCTGCATTGGTAAGCCAAGCCTAAGTTTATTTATGATTTTCTCTCTGTAGACTTCTGGGTTAAACGATTTTGTACGATTAAACTCCATGATTTTGTTCAAACATTACATTATTTTAGGATCAGTAGCGCGCGTGGACTATTCGCGCATGCGGAGCATTATTCCGCTTTGGACATATGATTATGAGCAACGTCGTAAAACCAATTGAAGATGGAAACCCTCTAATTAAATTGGCGAAACCAGTGCTTAGGAATACATTCTCGCTTGATTCGATTGATATTATCCTTCGGGCTATTTTTTTATGACAGAGCTTTCTCCGCGTTAAACACGCTCAGACATCAAATAGAGACCGATGATTGCCTCCACACACGACGCTATTCTCTCATTATACCTGTCGCACAGAATTGGAGCAACGTGTTTTTACACACTCGCTCTTGCGTCGCCGGGCGGCCGCGCCTCGAGACCTGCCGCCCGCCGTGACCCGCGCATCACAGCCGAGAATATTGCGGAAGTCGTTTAGCAAATTGTCAACTTCCTGATTTTTTAGAAATTATCATAACCGTCCATTACGACTGGATTCACACGCGGTGGCGCTCTTATCAAATCGTCCCGATGGAACACAATACGAGTCGCGATATGTCAACGTATACGCAATTATAGAGCTTTTGTTATTCAAACGTTTTTACGGCTTCTTCGCGGATAACCGTTATTGTTTCCATTGTGTGTATTGAATAACAGTGCAGTTCATACGCAACTGCGTCTGCTATTGTACGGAGTGAGACCGTCGCGTATGTTCGCACAACCTCCGGAAAGGTCTCCGCATGGGATGGGAATCGCACTTCTCGGCGAGCACAAGCGGGAAGGAATTAACTCCGGAGCTGCACCGGTTGTTAAGTACACACCGCTAAAATTCAATACAAACACCGAGGCGCTCTTAGTAGACTTCCTCGTATTGGATTTCTGCGCAAACAGTGTTTATAGTTTCTCGTTATTTCTCTGAGCATATGCTTAAAACCTTTTTTTGTTTGTTTCAGGTTTGTCAGAGTCATATTCGAAGCGTGAAGAGTAACAACTGCCCCGGTACTCGGGCCGTGAGTAAATCATTCTTGATAATCATTACTGAATCGTTATTCCACCAAATTAAATGATCTCGGTTGATAAAATATTTACCGTGTGAATTCAATTCATAGCGATGAAGAATGCTACCGATAACCATCCGTAAAAAACTTCACACTCGGAATCTCGCTACATAAAACGCATTAGGCAGATCCCATCTTAATTTGCCAATAAAATTAGTAGTCGTACGGGTCCGGTTTGATGTACAAGCCGTCATTATTGCCGTATCTGAGAAATATATCTTGCGATATAACAAGTTTGACGTGTGACGTCCCCCATTCAATTTGAAAACGGTTTAGACTGAAACAAATTTTGAGTTATCGCAACGGCCCACCTATGGAGAGCATATATCATGGATCGATGTCGATAACAGAACTCTGCAGCAATAAGAGCAAAAAATCGATGCATAAATCTGAATATGGCGCTCCGCCGGACCCGTGGCGATAAAGTACGCGATGCTGCACGCGTGATCTTAGTGTTATGTCATGAGAGCGAGTGATCTAACGCGGAGAGCACGAGTTCGTTTATAATCTTAGCGCAAAAAAATATTTTAGATAATATACTTTTTACGATTACTGCTTTAATATTTATGTATATTAATTACTAGAGATCGGCTGAAGCCGTTGTATAACGCGTTACTCCACTATATCGAGCAGAGATTTGGATAATCGTAATGCGTAACGCTTCCATATTTGGGAAGTTTTGATCAACGCAGGATAAAGTCGGATGTTATGCTTTTTAAAATATTATATTTGAAAGGAAGTGTTACAGTAATCATTTTTTTCAAGCACGCTTTTCAACAGTAATATTATATTCTTCATATGCAGGAAGTCTAAATTCTACACTTGTGATTACTTGCACCAGAAATCTTACCAGTATAATTTAGAGTTTCAAAGTGCCGTCAGTGCGCTCCGTTGTCACTCCGTGTATTATTAAGTGTGAAGTACCTTTCGTTTCCTTAGCCGGTACTGTATTATTCCACTGTAGGTATACGACCGAAAACACAATTCAAAATTCGTTGTGGTCTTTAGTTCCGCCGTGTGTAATTATTTTCCTACCATAGGTAGGTTATATTTAATCAGCCGCTATATTTTACTGGAGTAACAAAAAACACTATAAACTACATTGCATGTTTAATTAAATCCACGGCGTCCATTTTTAATAACACACGTTGTTGTCTGCAAACACAGCATAACGAGCGTTATAATTCATTTAATATATATCTTTAAAGTTCGACGACATCGGGTGGCCACCACTGAGGCCAAATTACCCACCAAATACTATTAATTATATAAATCTGACGTACATTCATCAGCTGCTCTCAATTTACTCGCGGGGAAAGACTGACTCGACTTCCTTCGCCACCATAAATCAAAGAAATTCAAAACTTCATACTGGGCATCCTAAATTCTCATTACTAGCAATACATTTAATTCACACGCTTAAGCAGGCTTAGTTGATCTGTTTTTTTTTATCTACACATGTATAAATATAAAAATACATTTAACTGTAGGTACTTAGATCTGCTGTATTAAAGACTGTTTCTGTGTGTCGTCTATAACAATAAGGTTGAGTAAGATGTGCCTCCAGGTAAATCTCTTGTCAGGTATGACATTTTTAGAAATTGAAAACAACTCGTTGAATGATTTATCAGCGGCCTGTGGCAGTGTGTCTCCCCTGGTTGCGCAGTGGCGTCGTTAGTGCGGAGTTATTTTATTTCAAATCCAGAAGGACTCGGAAGTGACTCGGCTGTCCGTTGAACCCTTTTTTCTGCTTCGCGGTCGAGTTTTTTTGCGCAAGTTTCTTGCGCCAATACGAACCGTTCCACGCGCCGGCAACCATCGGCGGCCGAGCTCCGTCTTGTCTCAGTTATTTTGAATATGATTTTTGGGTGCGATGATCTTTACGCATGAGGTTTACTAACTTTGTCTAATCTCTTCAGCTATCTTCTTTGAATTTTTTTTTGCTTTTAGGAGCAGAATTGTTCAGCTATTTATGACTAGATATGAAATAATGTAAATTGCTTAGAATTTTCTATGCAATATTGAGACGCTACGCTCGACGAATCCATGTTGTGAATTTTTTAGTTCTAAAAAGATATCAACAGTAAAATTGATAGGGATCACCCACGGATCAAATTTCGTATGTCATCAATATGAATATTCTTCTTTATTGTTTAAATGATTTTTGTATACAATTTATTCTTACATGTTTATGTTATTTTGAGATCAAAATTATATGCTTAATATTACTTTACTCTTTGTCCCCACGGTTTTAATCAGGTATACGTTTGGTTTGATATTAAAATGCCCAAAAACTCGTCATAGCTTATTTTGATTAACTAAGTAGCCATACATTGTTAACTTAAGTAGTATAACATTGTTAACTTTGCAAACTCTCGGCCTCTCGGATTTGTCGTGTTGGGTTAGCCATCTTCATGAGGCTTGACTTACACGCGATCCCCTGCGCTTTGGGGGTGGTGAGTACATGGAAGGCCATGCCACTCACCTCTTTACATGGGATGGCTGATACTTTAATTCACAAGGTTTTTATACAACGGAAATAAAATTTATTTATCTGGATTTTCAAATTGGAAACCTCATATTAGTCGCTGTTAAAATATTATTATTTTTATGTTCACACAATCCCTTCATTTAATAACAATGTTTAATATTTTTAATGGAAATAGTATACAAAATCGAAGCTTGAAATGCTTGTCAAATTTTAATCGGGTCACAGTCGTATTTGACAAATAACGCATCCATTAAAAACGTACCCAATTTTCAATAACAATAAAACCTAGTATATTTTGAAACGTTTCAAGCATTTATCGTCGAAATGAAATTAAGCTTTTATAAAGCTGTCAATTAATCACGCGCTATTTAAACTACAGCCATAATAAAAATTTACGCGGGGAATAGATAATGGGGTGCGTTAATTTTAATTTTTGTGACAACCCTGGGAGTGCGGCGGAGGTGCGGGTTAATCGCGTCTCGCCGAGTCGCTGATTACAGTAATTAACCCGGCCGTGGGGCGGAAGGTACAAACTGGATTAATGTTCAATCTAAAGGTAAATACGAACGGATTCTTGTAGCGCACAGTATAATACTGGATTCTACACTGCCATATTGATGGCCGGGCATTTAATTTTATACCTTTTCAAGTAGACTGCACTAACAACAGGCAGTTTATGTAAGCACTTATTTACAATTCCACTGTACAACTTAATATATTTCACATAAAAAATACAATATAGTAAAAATGTCATTATTGTCACACAATATATTCTATTCAGTAAATGTACCATTGGTAGAAGAATTATAGATTATGGCATTTATATGTAGCATATACATGGGTTATTCGGGAGTTCAGTTGAAACATCTAAATAAATTGATTGTCAATCAGATCTATTCAGTTCTATAAGTACGAAAACGATTTTTTTCTCAAGCACTCAAATCCATTGGTATTATAGAAAATCAGTTAGATGACAAATCCTTTTACTATAACTGATTGATGTGATATGAAGAGCATTGGCCGTCTAGGCGGGGATCATTTTACTGATTGCCAACCAATTGTTAATATGTAGATAGGTAGATAATGCTATATTTCAAGTGTGTATAGCTGCTTACTTACTGGTTATAAAATCACGAAATCTAACACCGAGCAAGGTCAATAAAAATAAATATTTATGTGCCTTAAAAATTATAATTTACAGAAAAATGCATCACAAACAGATCATGTATTTTACGAATAAAAAAATGACACAACTGCAAAATATTTACATATCCTATTCCACTTACCAGTTGTCACCTTAGAATGAAGAATGGTATGTTATTACTAAAATCCCCCATACGTAGGTAGGCCATCTTCAAGTAAAGCATAGAAAACAGTCGATTCCATTCCACGAAGTTATCGTTAATATAAGATTATTGTAAACTATAAATCTTCTTTCCAACATTTTTTGAAAGTATCATATTCAATCACCCATTCAAAATAGACTACGTTATCCTTATATTATACCTTGAATCAATTATCGAAGAATAATATACTTTCGTAATCCTTTTGGATTGTTTATATTGTACAACAAAGCGAGGCCAAAAAGGATACAAGGAGTGAAAGGGATCGTAAAATGAACAGATATCGGAGATTGGATTAGTTGTTTCGCCAGATCCGGTGCCTATTTGCTACGAGCAGGGCACTCAGTATTGTCACTCAACTCTCAATTTAGCCAAAGATTTCTGTATTAAAAATTATAGATGTCCTAAATAATTAAAAATAAAGTAACTAAAATCAATGTATATATAATACAGGGAATATTTTATATTAACACAGGAAATATTAGCCAGGCTCATTAACTCATTACGGTTGAGTAGACATTAGTTTGTTAACGTTTACTTAGTTTTCCCACATAAAACATCTTTTAACTGTATACTTCCTATCAATTTCAACTTCTCAATAAAATGCTACGTATTCATTCTTAAATTCTCAAACCATAGAAGGATTTGTCTTAGTAGCCCAGGGATCTCTCAAAAACATTTCCAATATCGTGTAACAAAAGCAAATATTAAATGTACTCAAATCTTTTATTCATATATGGATATATGAGTTGCGAACTTTAACAAAAAACGCGAAAAACAGTTTCGTCTGCTGTGTTATAATAACTATCGTAAATATTGCATATATATTTAGTAATAACTAAGATTTAAATTTATAAAACCAATGAATTTTTAAATTTCCATAGTACTTCTAAGATAATTTGCTCCATTCAGTTACACATTTCCTCTGTCATATTAGGATGGTATTGAGTATTCTTTATCGCTCGGGTAAATCCGCAAACGGGTAATTTTCTAAATAAGCGATTCTTGAGTGTCCCACATTTCAGCAGTATTGCCCTAATACGGCCGGGCAATAACACTTCCAGTCCTTCAGACCAGTGAGCACGAATATCTCCAAAAAACCTTTATCAATCAGCCAATTGTTATGGGATCGAAAGAGCGAAGGGTTAACGGAATTTTCCAGAATTTCTTTTCAAATGTAGATTCGCAGATTCATGCCAGCTCGCCGGCCGGCGGGCTCGGATGGTGAAAATGTGCATCACTTTACACGTGTCCATCAGCGGGAAATCCCCGATCGTTTCAATCATATATCCCTTTTTCAATTCCTATAATTGAATGCGGACATAATATTTGCTCATACGGAATTGAATATCGATAGACGACCTACGGATGTTAATATCTTTATATTGGCAGCCCGAAAAAACTTTTTTTATTTATTACATAATCAATCTATATTTACACATTATTTAAAACATTTTTAAAATGAATTTTTATACTGCTTTTTTGCGTGAATGTTTTGGGAAGAAAATATATAATTGACTTTCCAATGGAGAGCACCAACTTCGAAATCAGTTTGAATACATTGACCTATTTTGTCAATCAAGGTATTTTATTTATACTGAAACTCGATATATGTGGATTCAAATTATGTTTTCAGTATTTTCGTTGTTTTATCTTTTTTATTTGATGCTAATTTAAAATTTATTCAGACCCCTGGACATAGGCATTTATTGATGTAAACCTGAGTGTTTTTTTTTTAGGCAAAAATTTAAAGTATCTTCTTATTTATTGGACAGGTTTTTTAGGTGTCGTTTTTAGAGCGGAAGCTCAGCTACAGTGAATATTGCCACAGTTCTATCTTACCTTATAGCGTTCGCAAGCAAATTCCTACCCCCTATTGTTTTCAAAACATCGAGTATTTACACTGGTGGTGCCAGTCGAACGCACACATTCAGACGCTAATCCGGTCTCGAATGTAGACTAACTTATGCACTTAATGCGAATGGAGCTTTAGGCTCTATTGTGCCCCCGCTGTGCCGGGCTGATATGCCTGTAACACCCCAACTCGCTCCGCCGCCACCTAATCTCCAACTACAAATGCCACACTTTTACGTATAACTTCCTGAACAACGTAAAACATGAGATTGCGAATGTTCAATATTCAATTTTTCGCCAAAACCTAGTATCTACATTTATTCAGTATAACTTAAACGCATTATTGTAATTTATTTGTTCCCAAAATAAACAATGTTTTATTCTTAACAATACGTCATTAGCTAATGTTTTTTTTTTCTTCAAAAGCTTTATAATAAATAATTTAAAAATTTGTTATTATATTTTACGTTTAGTTACTCTTGTATAACTTTGGTTAATATTTTGTTTATCCAAACTGTTTGATAATTATGACGAGAGAAAACATACACTGAAAAATTATAATAATTAAATGAGTTAAAAAGAATAAAAAATATTTCAATATAAGAAAATCCTTTAAACTACACCTATAAAATGAATTAATTGATAATACATCACAATATTTGCTTATTATATTAATGTGGGGCTCAAAACTAAGATAAACTCGAGAACTTAACATCCTTCATTATAAATTTAAAATTATGTTTATAACTATGTATATTATAATTTACATGCACGATTGAAGGTGAAATTCTCATATCATTGTACGTACCCAGCTCAGTGGGTTGGCGGATTAACTCTCAAGGTCACGATAATGTTTCAAATGTTGTTTTAAAGCATATTATTTCTACGAAAATCTCTACGATAAGCTATGTACTTTTTTCATTAAAGTTCAAACATTTTAATGTTTCCTACAATTAAGACTACACGGATTATTTTCCAGACAATCAAGTTAAGCTTCATCCTCAAACCGATTTCTGCCTTGGAATTTTAGTAAGTTAACTTAAATTTTTGTTTTTTTTTTTGAAGTAGGTGAAAGCTGAATTTTCAGTGTAAAACTCCACTGGTAATGTTGATTAATTTGAAATTCGTTTTAAATTGGAATTAAACAGCGCTGTTGTAATTTAGTGGGAGTGGCTAAACGAATTACGTGTGTTCTTTGTCAATCCTTTGAGGTCACGGAAAGGTCAGCATACAAAAGGCTGTTTTTAATTAATGCATACATACTTCTAGTACATTGTCGTTCTTTCTAAAACCCCAAATTGTAGATAAATAACGGGCTGGCATTTGCATCATTGGGACTTAGCGTGAATTTATAAAGCTTGAGGATTTCTGCTTCCGCGGCATTCCACATAAAATACCACGAATGTTTTATTTATATATTATATAACTTATTTTTTACGTAAACATGCCCAATAAGATAAGTTTTTAAAAAGCTTGCACCTAATACCATTTTATTATTATATATATATATTTATTTTGTGGGTTGACAACAAGAGATGATAAAGTTAGTTTAAATAAATGTATTATTTATTTCTTTATCAGTGGCGTGCAAATCAAATAAGCTAACAGAAATCACATTGAGTCAGTGATTTATCTCACCCAGTGTAGAACGGAACTATTGATAAAGATAATTACTAACAAACGAACTTATCGCTCGCCACATGCGTTCCGGGCACAAATAAAGAAACACAATTTATCTATTAGCCTGCCGAGGATCCCGTTTGATCTATTAGTCCTGTCGGGCCTACTCTAATTGCTTTTCACCTCTGACCCTCCCTGTGTTTAATCCTTGCAAACCGTTCAACCTTCATTACCTAAAACGTATTCGCAATCCGCCACAGTAGATTTTCTCTTTATCTAGAAAATAATGTGGAACGACTGCTGCGTTGTTACAAATTACCATCCCGGGACTATATCTCTACCAATTAAAACGGCATTCACGCTTGACGGGACGAAAGGCTTTATATCTCCCTACATGATATTTGAAGTTTTGATAAAATTCAATGAGCACATTAACTTTCCGAACGATGTGAATTTCATTTAAACGTAAACTGAATGAATTTATTTTGATAGGTATCGGATTCGCAAAGCGGCTTTAGTGTTTAAATTAAATCAAAAAGTATATCTATTGTTTGCTTTCAAAACCGTTCATTTAATCTCGGTTTCAGCCCAACATTATCAGATGGTTTTGTTGTAGAACCGTCAAACCACACCGTAAACCAAAAAACCATTTTATTTTGTGATAACTTGTGGTTGAATACAAAAATAAATCTGATTGACATGTCAAGATTCATCTAAAATATTGAATTTAAATGTATACTCAGTGAGATGTACGTAACAGCTATTGAAAAGAGGCAGTCAGCGTTTATGGCATAAACCAATAATTGCGCAGATAATTGCGTACCATTCATACAACTGTTAGCAATAATCTTGCAATTAAGCAAGTAAAGTCTCTCATTGCCGGCTGAATTGAAATAATTGCTGTGTTTTTTGCAGCACTTTCTTTGTATCGACTATTCAAATTTTGCAATTCATCCGTTAGCTGATGTGAGATAATAAGTCGAGTTTCTCAACAGCCTGACGTATTCAACTGCGTGAAGTACAAATTGCCCATCATATCGGGTCGCTTGGCAGGTGATGGGCACTGTTAGTGTGTACGCCATGCCTGCTGGATTCGTCAGGACCGACGCTGAGGACGATCCATTGAAACGTAGAATTAGATCATCCAACTCTATTACACCTAAAGAAGAGTAATCCGATCTAACTTACTTCAGTTCAATAAGCAAACTAAGATTTTACATAAGACTTATTGGAACAAGTTAACGAATTTTATCGAATACTTACTATAATGATGGGTAAGATCCTTTACAGATTCGCGTATTTTTATTCCAAGAATTTTCATAATTTCTCTTGCTTTTTATATTCGTATGTTGGATATATGTTAACATTCACTTGATTAAGTTTTATAAAGCGTACTTTTTGTTATCCCAGGGAATAACTTGAGCTAATATTATATTAACAAACAAGTCCAAAGTAGCACCTGTTAATGGAATATTCCCCTGTGTAGAGTACTCCCCGATTACGTACGATAAAAACTTTAAGAGTTATGTTTAAATTGGTTATTCGACTATTATGTGTTGTACCGAGCTGCCAGTCATTACGAACCGTAATATCATAATTATTGTGAAGACACTGCATCTATCATCGGACGTTATGTCAGGTATTGAGTCATCAGCGGAGCTAACCAACAGCAAAAAATACAAAAATCAAGTTATTAATCGATGGCAAATAATACTTATTATATCTCAGGCAATTTGTTTTTATATTAAGATCAAGATTGCATGTTTTATAAGTGATCTATATACATATTCATTTTATTAAATAATTTCCTGCTTATTTTGAGTGTATTGGTGATACGTTCATACATCTAATATATCCTTACCAATGCAGGTGATATGGTGAAATGTTGAACCACAACGTAAGCAAAAAAATGTTTTGAGAACTAAAAATTAAATATTGTCGTTTATTTACTGACAATGTAAAAACACAACTCTGACAACTATTCAATTTTGTATAGCAGATGTGGAATATGCGTAACTTGTTATTTCACAACTCACGCAGCCGAAATTATAAGTAAAGCTTTCAAGCATAGAATTAAAATAATTAATTAAAATGACGGTGTCTTCGTTACTTTATTTTTATACTCACTGTACCTGTTAGAAGCACTAGCTAGATATACATGTATTTATTAAGTTATAATATATTTTAAGCTGGTATCTACCTCTCTTTCTTTCTTTTCTCAGAAGCGATGTTTCACTGTGAACCACGGATGTACAATGCATTGGACAGCATAGCTATGCGCACGAGTATATTTGTATTGCAAAGTTATATACAGTGCATCTTACATTCATGGGCTGCTATAAAATATTATACTGAATGGTTTATTTTTGTAATTTTTTTTTAATCATAATCGGTTACTTAATTAATATATATTTTTTTAATATCAAAATCAATATTATGTTATTGTAGATATTTTGTTTATAAGTAAATCAATTCCTATTATCTATTACTTTTCAAACTACTGCTCTTGTTTGTACTGCTAAAACTCTTCAAAGAAAAGTTTAAAAGGTAAATTCTTATTTTATTACCTCTTGAGTAGGTAATCCTAGTTTAAGTAATATTAGATTCTAAAAGATTTAGTTAATAAATATTTTGACGTATATACGTATTTAAATTTTCTATTTTTTTTTTCAATTTCGCTACAAAGTAAAGTACACCGTTTCATTTAAAAGGTTTTTTATCGTGTCTTATCAACGCTTTCACGGAAAAAAATCCGAAAAATCTCGTAACGTCAGATTGAGTTTTTTTTTTATCTCGATTCATATTTTTCCGTCTCTCTTTTCGGCTTTTAATAAATCAACTTTTTCGTTAGTCACCAATTCTTCGTACAGCATGCACGTTAAGGGTTGCGGCTACAATATCTCGGAAATGTTTTTAATTAGCTGCGCGTCTCGTTTTATGGTAGAGATTTATTTTGTTTTTTTTCCTAAAGTCCTTGTATTTCTACGCCAAAATATAATAGCAGACGTTTTCATTATATTCTTTTTCATAAGTACTTCCTAGTTATTTCAATTTGTATTTTCTTTGTTGTTTTATTTTTTGTTCGGATTGCGATTTTTTATAGATTTTCGTCAAAGTTCTTTTATTATTAAAATCTTTACTTTTTAACAGTCGTAGAAGGATGGGTCGTTAAAATTTATCTGTGTTTTAATTAAAGACAAACTCTACTGAGTATGATAATTCACATTTAACAGGCACTAGGTATCGTTAATTTCATGAACGACGCTGTGTGTGTGCCAATATTATAGGTCATCGGGTGATTTACCGTTACGTCAGCTTTCTCCTTAGGATGCAGCGAATTATCGATCGCGCACATATGTTATTTGACACTAAAAATTTGCGCGAACACTAAAACATGAACAGTAGTTTCAAAACATGAAACTTGTGATATTTCTGTCTGCCTACTTTCCTCGTTTACGACTGTATGGAATCGGCCATATAACTGGACGATGGCCACACCGCGCTTTGCACGCGGGTTAGGTGGTTTTAAGTTAGAAAGCTGTTTTTGCAGCTGTACTTCATTAAATTATTATTTATAGACTTATCGCATAGAATTTTCATGCATAGTGAATCCAATGAAATTATACAAATTTTTTGAATGGATAATTTATTTTGATATATTTGATAATGGATTTTTTTAATAATCATCATTTTGGAATTGAGTCCGAGACTTCATGACGCCAATTTCAGTACAAAAATTGTATAAATTAAATATATATACTTTTTTTTAATCAAAAATCTAGAAATATTACATTTTCACAAAAAAAGAAGAGTAACCCATTCTTCACCGGCTACACAATATAATTATTTTCTATCTTGGATTATCCCCTCGGGCGCATTAGTGCCATGTACTTACCTTGTCGGCCGCCTGTCGTTTTTTCTCTGGATTTGGCATCAGTACAATCACCTCCACACAGAGGAGACTTCAATTGTTCTTCGGTTCGGCTTTATGGATGTCACCTCCCCGGCTCGCGCGGGTATACTTACGTCTGTTTTGGATCGTATAACGGTCCAGGTGAACAATAATGATGATCGGCGATCAAACGCCGTCGTATAGAATTAGCACCCCACGCGGCCGCCCACGACGCCCCGGTGGATATTTAGGGTTTCCATTGTTTTGGATATAGCATGAACCAGAGGACGGACTGAACAACGATCTTCCATCATAAAACTTCACAAAAAGTCGCGTTTTATTGTAGTTGAATCTGGTGCGTAGGTTTCAATACACTATGCAACCGGTGACAGAAATATTGACTTAAATATACATCAGTATTAAACCTTTACAAACAACGTTTAACATCGTATTTTGTTATTATAAATAATCGTTACTCTCTACATTTTAACATATGTGTGCATAATTGTATGTATTTTATACAAAACACAATAATTATATTATGTAATACCATAAAGGAAAAAAAAATGTGTTACTTAAGTTTAGCTGTAGCATTGATATACGCTTCAAAGGCTTTAAATTAATACATATGATTATTGAATAATAAATTCTTTCGCATGTTTTACATTAAAAAGCTTAGGTAACGGTTCGCTGATAAAACGAAAAGAAAAATCTTAACTATTCAATTTAACCTGCTACCATATAAAGATTTATTTTAAGGATTTTCGCTGAGTAATAATAGTCTAATAATTATTTCTGGTAAAATGCATACATCGTATATTTACTCCTGGCATGTTTGTTTTGGCCAACGATTTAGTTTTTAAATATTTATAATTATGACAAACAATGAACTTTCAATAGAGTCGCCGCATTCGACGCAACAATGCGACTAAATAAATGCCAAAGTAATGAAGAGGCATAGCCGGTAGAGGAACGAACGTATCATCATCTGCAACTTTCAACGGTCATTACTGATAAATTATTCAAGCATTCTTAGGATGTGATAGATCATATCTTCAGGTATAGTAAATACTCCGAAGAGTATCATCTGATGTAACCAAATGCTTGTACAAGCATATCGTATGTTATATATTGGCTTTTGCATGGACTTGGTTCTTTTGTTAGGAAAACCCGTTTAATATATTGATGTGTGTTCATTTTTTTATTATCTTATTCTAAAGATTAGTACAATATCACATTAAAAAAATAAAAGCTGATCATTTCGACCGGTAGATACTTCGGTTTTTTAGCAAAGTTTTATAAGAAGGCGGGATATGTAAAAAATCTACTTTGTTTGTCAAATTATTTATATGGCAATATATCTATCAATGTATTGTGTTATGAACATAAATAATTCACAACACATTGACTTTATGTGCAATAGAAAAAGATCCTCACTCCCATCGGCACCTCAGGACGCTTCTGGTGCATTTAAATGCCGGCGATTCTCGCTCACTCTCGGCGGTGCACGCTCTCAACTCCGCGCCAGTAATACATACTTCCTAGTCTCGGTCGTAAACTGCGAAATAGAAAATTATTGCCTTCGTACTCCATTGTATTGAAATCGTCCTAACGGGACCTATTCGTAAGGCGCTCGCAAAAAATCGTAATAATATGTCAGTCGTAGTACCTTCGTGAAAATACTCGCTTAATGGTGGCCCGCGCGACTCGCTCGGCGCTGACGGTCGGGCTCGAGACTCGAGGACTGACCCGCTCTCAGAATTGATTTTATTAAGATGTATCCACGCCTCCAACGGAAATGCCGAATACCCGCGCAGTCCGCGTGATTATCTAATTTCGCCAATAAAACGATGGAACCGCGGCCGATTCAATCTATGCCTCGTATTGGTAATTTTACGACTCAAATTAAAACAGGTTTTAGAGCAGAATTATTTTTATAACGACGTCTGCTCGAGTGTAAACATCGGCTCCGGCGTTCGTTGTCCTTATGCGGAGAGCGCATCTTCCCGCGAGGGGCCCATCGACACCCGCGCAGATGCCTATCGCAACGCTAAGCTCATTATGAAAGGCTTAATGTCACGGGCCGCTTTTGTTTGTCAATATTTCACCGGAGAGCAAGGTGCGCGTTTCGACTTCGATCGGTCGTAAGTGAACACAATTATATATGGAGAGGTTTCGCGTGGCTTTATTTATAGTTTGTCACTCATTTCAATGTCATTCTTTCGATTGAACTCTGATCGGACGTATAAGTCCATCGACGCCGGTCGATCGCTCGCGTGGGAGGGATTCGAACTCAGTCAATGGGGGGAGTGGAAACCGCGCGGTCACACCTGCCCATATCGGGAACAAATCCATCACTATCAATTAGGCTCCAGGCGTACCTGCCCGCGACTGACGCTCCGCGGGATGCCGGCGGTTACGCAATCGACAGACAAAATTATGGAAATCCTATAACGATTCGATAATCAGTCAACACGTTTGCTGCATCGTTATTCTTATTTTTTCATCCGTTTCGTAAGCGAATTTTTATTAACAATCATTTACAATTCTCACATCGGTAACGTTTACGTATTAACTGTGTTGAAACGCTTCAGACGAAACTACAAAAAAATCTGGTGAAAATCAACGCCAATGTTGTTATTGCTATTATTTTGTATCGGTAATGACTTGTAATTACTTTCGATAAATTTCTCATTAACATCTGGAACTGCGTACAGCATTGCTCGGCGTCGCTGGGCGCAGTGCGCGAACACAGCCGAGGCTATTCGCATCTGGACCCTTCCGCGTATTATTATATTATTCTGCGAAGCTTATGTTTACAGATGTTCCGCTTCTGGACTTTGTTAAACCTCAATCTGAGCATCGACCTTCCTCGTGTTTGTTATTTAATACCCGCGATTTGTATAAACTCGGAATACACGCCGCAATTTGTCGTAAACACCTGCCCGACTCGCCTGAACTCGTGCTCGGTTGAAATAATCGCGAATGGGAAACAAGTACGCTTTATAAACTGTTAATTATTGATTTTTTCCTGGTGCATAATCGTTTTTGATCAGACAATCTTGAACGACTCAAAACCCTATCGATATCGATTAATAATCTGAATATCCCTTCGTGTGAGTCCGATTGGGTGACACGCCCACGAGCTTAAGGATAAGGCTTTTGAAATAACGCGTAAAGTAATCAAATAATCAATTGAAGGTTATTTCAAAACTGAAACCCGAACCCAAAAAGCAAATCTTTTAATCTTTTTGAGTTGAAATCTGAGTAAATCTCACAAAATACCCAATCTCACAAAATAATATATCGATTGGAGTTTGTCCACAAATACAACGTAGATATTCAATATATAGATGGAAACACTCGCATTACTACATAATTGCAGTCAGTACAAAATGCGCAAGGATATTCAGTTAATGTTTATTCGACAGAATTAAGCTATAAAATTATCGAAATTATTCGTGTGTGTATATGCAATCAATTAATCTGTAGATGTTAAATTAAGCTCAGTCATTTTAATCAATTGTGAACTTTTTTTAAATATATAAATTCATATCCAAGAAAACATTATTTATAATGATCGGTAACGTAACAGGTAGAATATATGAAAATTGAAAGTTCACGGTTACTCGCATCATCTGCATCGATCAAATTTAGTCTGCATTCATAAACAACGTCCGCGGTACACATTCACTTCATTGACTCCAAACACAGCAGAGCAGCGACCATCAGTTTACATACTTCAGCAAATACCGCGAACTGTGCGATCTATTGCATCCCTTACTAGTTTATGATTTTAGCACAAACTACACAATGAGACGATATTTGTACACAATCTGTCTTCGGTAAACAATTGGTTTCCTTCTGCTAATTATCATAAAAGCGATTACCCGAACTAGAAAACGACAGGTGTATCTTTTAGTGTGTCGTATGTCCGACTTGCGGGCCCAATGCATCCATCACATTTAATATGATCAATTTATTCCATTCTGAATTAAAAGTTCACGGCAACAGCGCCACTAGACCTCCACACGGATTGTATTATTGCAACATTTTAAGTAAGCTGTCTCGCAAAAAGTCATCTTCCCACGAGTAAGGATTGCAAATTGTCTCGGAATATCAATAATCAGAATCTCTCTTTTCGTCCGAACGTCGTCGCCGAATTCCTATATGTAATTACGATTTTTTTTTAAATAGACGCGTAGTCTCGAATGGAGGCGATCGCGCATTACGAGCGTTAGGAGTGGAGACCCGCCGCCTCGCGAGTCGTCTCCCGCGGTTCACTTGGGGTCCAGGCGGGGTCTTGGCGGGGTCCAGGCGGGGTCCAGGGGGGGTCCAGGCGGGGTCCAGGCGAGGTCCGAGACTCCCGGCCGCCCACTCGCGGCGCTGGCTTGACGAGCTAATTGATATTCAAGCCGCTCATCCGGTGTCCGCTGCGCTCTCCGCCAGGCCGGGTCTGGTCGGGCCTGGTCGGGCCTGGTGGGGCCTGGTGGGGCCTGGTCGGGCCTGGTCGGGCCTGGCCGGGCCTGGCCGCCGCGCCTGTCGTGGACGCGTCGGGTCGAAGCCCGGCCCGCGATTGCGTAACGCACGAAGGCGCCCGGCGATTCGAACCCCAGCGCCGAGATGTCGATGTGAAAGTCACCTGTCCTTCGCTGCACCGCCTCTCTCGTTAATGAGTGTGTGTGTGTCTTTTTTTCGGTGCCACAAAAATAACAAACTCCGTTTATGCAATTGCTAACGGGAAGGTATGACGATCGATCGCAGGTGTTCTCGCGCCTAATAATTCACGCCAATTTCATCTAATTATTTTTTTTTCATTTCGAAAGTCAGACGGCGCGACTCGCATTTTACTTTAATAGTTTAATTGAATATTAAATTAGATATCGTATAATGTTGACCGGCTTAAGAGACAACGATTGGATTCATTACTATAATTAGCTCTATCGCAATCGCTTTAGTCGACTATGTATCCGGTGAAATTATTTTGCATTCTTTTCGCTACAGCAAAAAACATATTTATTGCTATCTAATCTATTTTTTTTTATCAAGCAGCGACAATAAACATAAGTGTGAATAAATATTAGGGCCTGACTTTTTATCAAACTGTTGTACTTTTTTTATATTCTTTACAGTAAATAAATCAAAAACGTAAATAAAATATAAGCACAAAAATTTACCTAATGTCAATGTGATTTTCCATATAAAATATTATTTTAGTTTTTTTTTTATCAATCTTTAAACCGTTGTCTCATCCGCGATGGCCTTTAGCAAAACTTTCAATGTTACTACTTCACTGATAGAATTTTAGTACCGGGTACAATAATTCTGTCTTAGTAGAATTGTGCTAATTATTCAGGCGTCAACCCATACGCGGTAACCGAGCATAACGGCTCACTCAATCGGAAGAATTCAGATTATATCTTAACAAAACTAAAAAAAACACGTACATGTCAGTTACATGCGACGTGCTGTCGAGTGATTGGAATCATGCAACTCAGCGGTACAGTTTAATATTAGCAGTAATCCAATTAATTCGTATAAGTATTTATGATACTCATTGCACAGTTCGCCTTACGATAATAATGATATTCGCAAGCCATCTTGGTTTGAAAAGCTGTTACGTCCAAACCTTCGGTCTATATCGACAGCACCGAGCTCACCGGACATTTCAAATGCATCTTTTCGTGCTGTCTCGAAACTTTAAGTTTCCCGATACTGTTCGGGAACTTGTTCCGTTTTATCCAGCCAGCCAGGCGGCCGCCGGTGATAGATTTCGCCGATCGAAGCTCTGTGTACTTTGTTAACGAATAAATGCTTGTATAATCTTTACCATCAATCTGCGAATTAAAGAAAAAAACCAGACTCGCTGATTCGGCATCAGTCGTATTTACATTATTTGACGATGGCGCTTTCATTAAACCGGTTTTGTATAATCTCTCGACTCGCTCCCACTTCTGCAATATCTTCTCGCGGTCATTTTATTACGACTTACCTCGAGAGAAGTGTATTTTATTCTAACTTATAGTAGCTATAAGAACAACAAATAGACAGCAACCATTAAATTAATTCAATATTGTTTATCTCATTACTAAACCAAAATGTAAGCACAGTTTGATTCGTTATAGTCGGTTTTGATCTGCGTCATGATTTCCGCTTTTAATAAAAATAACTCAGATTCGACGAATCTCATCACTTCAGTACGTGCACTGTTCACGCCCAGCAGTTAGGCGAACCCCAGACAATGGTCAGTTCCAGCGATAAGTCTCTGTTTGTATTTCCCACAGCCAGAAAAACAAACGCAAAAACTCATTTCTGTAAACGACGCGAGTTGAACGATTCCAGAGTTCGGGACTCACGTCGATCTGCTTTTTTCTATTTTCTTGACATCTATCTGTTTAGTGGTTCTTCTAAAAAACTTGTTACTTTGCCTCGGAATTCGTCTCGTCCCAAGAATGAACGACCGCGTAATCCGCGGTTTATCGACCGCGGAATCACGTGGAATACTGACGTCGTCCTAATATCATGAAGAAACTTTAAAAAATCGAAACAAATCTCTTCACCATTTTTGAAAGACATTTCTAGCGACCCAGGCCGTGTGTTTATATGTCATCGCATAAACTTAACAACTCTCTTGCGCGTCACAATGAAATGTTCCGCCAGCCGAGTCCGCTGTGACCCTCGACCCGCGCATCAAATCACCGCGTTATTGATTATAATTTACCCAGCACTTTCTTTTCTTCCTTGTTGCTTTTTCAGTACATCTTCGCTGACATTTGATCCGCGCGGCTCGCCACCTCGTCTTACAGATTATTGTAATTTTCATATCCAATTATATACGATTTATTACACATTTGACGCACGGTTTCCTCGGCTCCCTGCCAGCCTCCCTACCCGCTGTCGTGATTTCTCAGTTCATTGGGTACAGAGGAAACTGTTTTTGTCGGAGTTTATGAAGAGGAAAACTTTAGTGCGTCTGCTCGCGGTACTCTGGACGGGAAATTTTGCGTAGATAGTTCTCGCTACTTCCTGGATTGCCTTGTATTTAATCTGTATTCAATATTGTTTATTTCACGACTGTTTTGTTTTACCGAGATAATACTTTGTACTTCGACATAGGGAAGCACATGCAATGATGTGATTAATAGTCATGTGAGACATGCAGCTAAAATCGTCGTCATTGACGCAACAATTGCGCATATTTTATTTATCGTTGTAATAATTTAACATTCTTAAGCTAATTTTGTTTTTTTTAAATAATAATAGCCTAAACACTACATTATTCACAATGGTAAAAACTATTTATGTACACGTATACAAGAGCCAGGTGTCACAAATATTGATTCGTCTTGTCACAAGCTGAATTTACCATGTCACAACTCCTCCACGATCCGCCCAATGTAAGCAGCTCTTTGGTCGATTTTAAACATCTGATGAGAAGACAAACATAACGGATGAATTATTCAAATTGAAAAACTTGTCTCTCAACTTAACGTACCTGAGCACTACAGTTATATTGATTAATATCATTGGTTTTACAATACCATTTGTGTTGTATTTATAATTACAAATTACAAAATTTCTAGATTCATTTATAAGTACAATCTGTAAAATAATATGAAATTAACTAAGTAATCAAACGTAATCTTAGAATAATACCGATCCAAATATTCTGCAGATTCTAGTGTTATAGAAAACACACAAGACTATAATTAAATCATGAATGAGCTTAAACTTGAGCAAGTCTTATCGTTCTGCACAGAACTGACTCGTAAAATGCTTTGATCAAGCCATCAGGCGGAAAGACGTGTCGTCTAACCTCGTGAAGAAATAAGCTTCAAGAAGGATCACCTACTCATGTGGCGGGTTCGGTGAATACTGCTAACAAAACTTACTATGGGCTGCAGCAAAGATGTGCTATTTTAATTTATGACCACTGATTTATAAAGAATGAGACCATTCCGTCAGAGTTGTGACGAAGAAGTAATCTCGAATAATGTCAAAACATCTTTTCCTCCAAAACAATGTGTCTAACCAATATGGTATTATTTTTGTACGATACAATATTGTTGCTATAAAACTTCATGAATGTATATTTCTCGACAGTGGAAGCGGCAGCTCTGAATGCTCCGTGAGCGGAAAAGTAAATTTCCAACATTAGTTGCATGACTTTTGTTTCTTTTATTCGAGTTGTTCCCAACAAATACTCCCGATATTAATTTGATTTGTTTCTCGTTCCAGGTTAGTCGGCAGCCCGGCGGGCTCGCAGCTCGCTGCCCAGCCGAGTTGCGTTTACTCCCCTCCGTAAGTGTGCATTAAGTATTCTATGGGAAAACACGCTCATTTATTTATCAGTTTTACTATCAATTCACAATAGGTTCGGGTTTCTTCGAAACTGTTTTTCCAATCAACTTCTTAAGGTCCACCGGGTCGATTGTGATTTTCGTTATTCAAAAAGACGCATGGAAAGTTCATTTGGAGAAAATTGGAAAGATTTATTATTCAGTGTCCATAAATTAATAAGAGAGAGTCTGTTATTAGACGCCGTTTTAATGAGAATAAATTTATGCCTAATAATGGTATTTATGCGGTAGCGGTATGCTGTATATGGCCTGTTAAAATCTAAAGTTTACGAAAGAGTATAAACATTGATTTTCTCTGCCCTTTGATTTAACGGTATATTTTCTGATTACTTTTTTATAAAAATTTACCTTTTAATAAAGTACTCGTTTTGATAAGTCTTTTTATTTTAAAATTAATATCTGGAGTCGTACACATAGAACTATTGCAAATTTATGTGTAAATTAAATATTTGCACACTTAAACAAATCAATATTCTACATTCCAAAATTAACGTAAAATAATAAATTTATAAAAATCATCATTTTCAATTGATAAAAATAAAAAAATGTTTTTATACTTTTATGGCTTTGAATTGAGACAAAATAGAATGTTACGAATTGTGTATAAAGAGTTGTCTTGTGTGGCAAATGGCGTTGAAATTTCTCAATTTGAGGATAATCATCAGTAGCTCTGTAGAATTTAATACACTATACGCTAAGGATTCATAAGATATCAATAGCCAGCTAGCAGATCTTCTACGAATCCACATTCTATAACAAGTAAAAATTAAATTAGGTTACATGTATTCATGACCTTTTTCGCGTAAATATTAATTTTGTTATCTCTTTTGTAATTTTCCGGTATTGTGGCATCAATATTTTTAGATTTTTTTTTTTGCTTTTGAAACAAGCCGACGGCACGTGTTTTGAATGATTTCGGCATGTCCGTAAGGTCCTCCGTAAGTTTGTACTTACGGCGACCCGCGCTTCTTTGTTGTCCGTCGTGTCGCGAATGTTTCCGTGAAGTCAAGGCCATGTTCTTGACTACCGGGGCATGTAAGTTGTTCGTGCCGAACTTATCAACAATTAGCATCTCATACAACTCTCGGCCATTGTTTGATCAATACGTATTCTACTACATTGTTCCTGACCCAATCGTGTCTCCGTGTAACTTCCCTTACCCACTGAATGGCCTGAAAACAATGTTATCAACATACTTATTGATTTCGACTGCCTTTACCTTTTTTGCGACGTTGAAAACTTTCTAAACTTACGATTGATAAAAACATGTAATCATTAATTGGCGATCAATTATGATAATTATTGTAAGTAAATATTAAAATAATATAATCAACAGTTAATTTGTAATGCTGCAAATTTTAATTTTGTTTAGGATCATAAGCTACATGTAACTCGGTGTACTTTTTTTATGTGAAAAACGTTATAACGCCTAATATTTTGAAGTAACAAATATTAAATTTAATTGTGTAATTAATAAATGATGTTTCTTCGAACTATTATATTTTATTATATTCTGGAATGTTTGCAGTAAAGTAGCTTCACTGTATTAATTTGTTTTCCGCTGAAAATCCACAATATCGATGACAACGTTTACACACTGTATATTTGTATATCCTTCCTCCATAAAATGGTTTCCTGGGGGGAATATAAACCAATGACTCGGTTTAAACTCGGCAGGCGCCATTCAAATTTTGTTATTTTATTACACATCGGTGATGATCGATAGTAGCCATACATTTTATTTATTTCATGTAATATTATTTTTAAATTTGCAGAATTACTTCTTTTATATATAGATATTATAATTATAAATATGCAACATGCATCAATATCACTTATCTTTAAATAATATTTAACCACGAATAATATTTTAAAGATCTCATTTTTTTAATTGTATACTCATACGATGTTGTCCTCAAAAGGCGTTACATCTTTATTTTTACTGTGATATTTTTATGGAAATCAAAATCTCAAAAACTGACCTAATGAAATACTTGCTTTAAAAAAAACTAAAAGCATCCATATAAAGTTTGAACAAACATACACGCACACCACATCGTGTAAGTGAGTAATCGTTAAATTCTATTCTAGGTAATGGATATTGTTTCCTACTACGGAAGTATTTTCAATATTTTCTAAACTTTAGTTTCGATGTCGTTAAAACTAATATTTTGATAGTGAGGTGTTGTCGGTATCGATGTGGTATGACGAGGACTAGAGCGGTCCAATCAATATGAACAATACACTTCCCGTTAAGTTTTTCAATTAAACACAAACTTTTATTTTTATCGATTCCTGTAATTGCTTTTCCGCTCCATGCTCAGACGTACAGATAATTTGAAGTCATTTTATTTTATCGACCTATTTAATACGTGACGTTTCTTCGAGTGTATTCTCGGAACGATCTTATTCTTTGACAAAGCCTCTCCGCGCCCCGGCTCGCGTGACGTCACCCGACTCCGCTTTCAAATCAAATTTCTGCCAGAAATCATAACAAAGTCACCCAGTAATACTGCAGCTGCACTGCGCTGTGTGTTTAACACACATTCAGTTTTTTTAAATTTTAATTAATAGTATGAAGTTGTTATTACAAAGAACAACGTGATAAATTGCACAACTCCGTATTTGCTTTTAACAGGTTTAAGCACTTTGTGTATCAAGTTTCATCAAACTTACTCAAAAAATTTGTACAGCTTTCATGCTAGCGTTTTATAATTTAACAGCAACTAGATAGTACGCTTTTCAAACTTTTTATTCAATAATTCTTATAAAAGCAAAAAGAATTTAATGCGCTTGTTATTGAAATAATTGAATCAACTCAGAAATTTTAAAAAATATATATCATTTCGGTTAATAATAATAATTTCGATCGTCATAGAGGCTCGCACCGGTTGGTAGATTCTACTAGATTTGAAACGCGTATATTATAATTCTAACACTCGCCTATGAGTATTGATTATTTATGCAAACGTCTTGGCTGTTATAAAATAAATAGCGCGATCCAGTTATATCAATAAGCAACGACTGGATTAGTTCGGCGCAATTTATACTGAGAAAACACTCCGAAATGCCAGGCCGACTCGGAATTTGTGCGCATTTGATTGCTCGCGTTAGCCACCGGCATTGTCGCTCGGATGGCAATATCTCGCAGAAGTAGAGCGCATATTTGCATTTTTCGTTATATTGAAATGTCGCAAAGCATTTCTCGCAAAGGGTGTTTCACTGTCGCATTATTCGATAAAGACCTTTGAGTTATGAAAAGACACGTTCGTTACAAATATAATACGTGTGTCACATTTTCCGCGAAAAATGCTTCTTAACTTGTGCGATAATGTATTTTTATAATTTCATTATTATTTTTATAATAAAAATTATTAATATAAACAGTGTTTTCACTGAACATTGTCAGCGTGGTCTAATTTTTTTCAGATTTTGCGTTTAATAATTTAGGTCAGGCGTAAAATTCTTCACCCGAAGCACCCTACAAAATTGAAATTATTACTTAACCCCATTTTTTTATAGAACAGACTTCATTTTCGCCAGATAATTCTATTTTACATTGTGATAGTGTTAAACCCTGCTGTTCGCTTCTGGGAATAAATAATAAAGGTCACACTGCTCTCGCTGTATTGAATATGCTCGCAAAGCTCCCCGGAGTATGATACAAAGGATCGCATTACTTCACTATTATTTCATGTGACGCGCTGTTGCGGTGGGTAATGGTCGGCGCGTGTGCTAGGCGAAGGCCGACGTATTAAAAATTCGTATACAAAATATTTCCAACCGTGAGCGATAAAGGAAATAGTTTCGTTGCAATTTGTCTACCAGGCGGCCACTATTTATCTATTTATAATTATTTTTGTTGGGCGTGATTTAAAATTTGTGGAAACAGCTGCTAATTTATAAATAAAAAAAACCTAGATGTTATGACATCACCGATGTAGGGCTCTACGAAAAGTGTTCTGAAGCATTCTGACATATTATGTGAGAATTTTGCAAGTAAAGTAAAACAAATATTCGATTTTATTTTAAAATTTGACAATACTTTCAAATAAATTATTTACTATAAAATATCAAATGTTTACCAGTTTTATTTAGAGCCATTTGCCCTTAAAAAGACATGTTAATTTATAGTTTCTCTGATTATAAACACGCATATAACATATTAAACAAGATTCTGCAAAAATTGACACATCTGCAATGAATACTTAAATATCGAAGAAAACTCTTGCTATTGTGTGTGTGTTTTTTATTCTGTATTGTATCAATTAATATCATCTTAAGCTGGTATATTGAATGTTAATACTTCTAAGTATAAGTTCGTCAATAATGTCATTCGTCTACGACTAAATTGATGGAAAAATCAATGAAAGTAATAAAAATATATATTCCCTTGGATTTGATTTGTCATCAATGACTTCACTAAAAAATGTCTACTGATCATAACCCTAAAACGTTTTCATATAAAAATGAGTCATTAACTACATTAAACTCGACGCTTTAGAGCCTTATCCCTATTAAGAACCACGTAAGACTTAGTTTGACACTTAAAAACATTAGTTAAAGCAATTATTGTATTTTGACAGCTGTAGGTGTGTTGTAAAGTCTACGTCATTGGCATTACAATACTTTATAATGACGCAATCACATCCGTATGTTTTTCTTTTATAAAGCTGTCAGTGTGTTTGATTGACGCCAAATAAAAGCGAAAATGTTTGACCCTCCGGCCCAGAGCTCTGCTCCTAAGATTACACACAAGATGGATGTGGGTGGACGTGCCTGGAATGAGAAAATCTGCTTTTATAAACTTAAATATCATCAAATATTTTGGGCTTATTATAAGACAAACAAAATGTTCCCTTCAAAGAGACAGACACAATTCTGAAATGCTTACGGAATTTCAGGGCTGCCATCATTTTGATTTCTAAGAAAATGCCTGAATATATTATAATATCAAGATTTTATAAAAAAATATGCTTTTTTAATACTGATAATCTACTGATTGCTTCTGTTGATACTCCAAACGAGCTGCATTTAGTTCAATAAACCACACAACGCTCTCGGATACTTGCCATGATGAGATTTTTAAAGTTAAGGATGACAAAGGAAATCTGGTCAAAGGATTACGTAATTAGGAAATGCTCGTATAAAGCAGGTCACATGGTGCATATTAACTACTGTCCACTTGAAAAGCGGAACGATGCGAAACCCGCGGTCGTGTATTCGTTTTCATTTTATGTAAAACGCGATTCTCACACAATGTTATTCGATTAAGTATGTTTATTTAGTGTCCTTTGTACTAATAATGAGAGCATGAACTCCGCCGCTGCGAGGCTCCGTCCGCATGACCGGCTGTGGCATTGGATTACTTTTGATACATGTAAATGAACTCCAAATATTCGAAGGCTTCACAAGTCGTTTGTATTGACAGGTGATCTTATAATGTACGATTTCTTGTCTCGCTTGTAGATTTGGCTAGTCGATTGTCAGGTTATCAAAGGTTAACATTAATTAAAATACCTCAATTGCAAAACGTTTATCGATTTAATAAACAGGATGTCTCCAGGTGCGCGTGTGAGTTATTTTTATATCACAGGCGATAAATACCCGAATCTAACTACTCTTTGATTAATGTCATTTGAAATGTGTTTATATTTAATTCGTAAGGTCATTCTTCATGATAAATCTGTTTTCTTTTTATTACGAATAGATTGCTAATGCGTGTCGACATCGATATTTAGTATCGTTACCTGTGACACAGTGAACCGTCCCACGCGGCACAAACCCACAATCACGTATACCTCACGCTTTGAAACCCAAACATTAATATCCGATATCAAAACAGTAGGTATTCAAACACGTTAAATGTCACAGCCATAAAAATACTAATTAGGCTTTATGCAAATCGATAAACGTTCTGATATCAATTTTCAATGAACAATCTGCCGACTCACGCGTAGTTAGAAACTAACGAAAAAAGCTTTTCCCTTTCAAACATCACACCATAATGATCGCGCCCAATAATGGGAGAGTCCATGTTTGAAGCTCGTTTAATGGTTTCTGCCAATTCACCGGCCTGACCTAACGCAACATTGTAGTTTTAGCGGAAAATGATATTAGCAGATTTCATTCCCACGCAGAACTCCCAAACAAGCTTGAACCCAAAATGGCCCCGGACAAGGAGCTTTGAAAAGGTGTCGCGCTCGAGGAATTGCATGAACGTGGCCCACGCACATCACGCACTATACGCCTACCTTAGGAAGTGTGAATGGACAAGATTGGATAGAAAATGACTGCAGGAAGTCATCTCTTCATAGGCCCACGCCCCTTTGACTGCATCCACTGCCTTAGCAAACACACTACAGAACCAGTCCCGTGATTCGCAAAGACTTAGCGCATAAACATATCACTGTTTTATTTAACATTTTAACTCAAGTCAACCAAATCAATTATTTTTTTAATACTTTGACGTACCTTTTGTGTGTGCTTCTCAAATATTGATTCAATAATAACAGTGATAACGAGTTTTATCAAATTTACAAATAGTGTCAGGTGCGTAATGAAATGCAAGTATTTGCCTACTTACTTTTATATTATCTTGCATGGCGATAAGACGTGATAACCCACTTTGTATGTTTTCAAATAAAATTACGAGGACTGAATATTTATTCGGTGCCACGCTTATACGAAAATAATAATGGTTCCAAAAACATATTCTCTTAAAAAAGTTACTAATCGCCTTTGCTCATTAATATTAAAGGTAGGTCCCGCGAACTTCTTTTGAAACGTTCGTCATGAGCTGCTACTTTTATTTATTCCGAATCTAATATGCAAACACTATTAAAAGTTCAGCAGGGGAACACGCCTAGACTAGTAACGTAATTATACGGTTTAGCTTTCATACGGCGTAAACAAACTTCCCGAAATAACTTATTCTTTTATCACAGACACGCTAAGCGACCGATGAGAATAATGTCTGTAAAATCACTTACGGTGGCCCGAAGCCGGCCATACATTTTTGATAAGCTTCTCACCGAGCGAGTAGTACATTTTTCACGGTTCCCCGAATCAGTATGCCGTTAGCGCAGACCGAAAAATGTTAACAGAATTCTCCTTGTCTGAGGATCAGTTTCCAGGCGATTTGACGCGGCTTACTGACACCTCGAGAGCTCCGATCCTTGTAGGATTCAATGAAACACCGACGGAGCGGAATCGGAGTCGGTTCGCGCATTTCGGGACATTTTTTTGCTTTCTCGGTTCCTGTTTATTCATCCCCCGGTGTAAGTGTAAGAGCGGGTGCTTTAAAATGTTCGCTGTAAATAAGCGGAAGGGTAGCACCACCGGGTGTCACATAAACACCTCACGACGGGTTAGCGGCAGCCATAAATCTCGTGACGCCCCCGCGGCGTATTCACAGCATTAATTATTTTTTCCCTATATCCAGAGCTGATCCGGGCTAAGCTCGAGTGCGCAGAGCTTTTGCGGAATATTTATAGGAACTTGGAATCTCATTCAAAATAAAGGAGAATCTTTAGTCTTCGTGTGCGGATGCCTGAGCTCTTGTTGATTTTATAGTCTTGAGTTTCTACTCGGTAAATATTCAAATAGAAAACAAGCTTGTTTCGTTACTTATACAATATTCTTTCCTGTAAAATTACAGACTACAAAGTAGTTTTTTATTGTTGTTTGTACTATAAACTTTCATGATTACCATAGTAAATACAATCAAAACTTAAGTTTATCCGAAGATACTATAATATATAATTTCAACGCATACTTTATCATTACCTTTGTTACAATAGATATTAAACATTCCGATAAACGTGCTTAATTATTATAAGATGGAATCTTAAAACATATCAACACATCGTATTTATGTAAAGTATATTAAATGTTTTGAAAATCGTCTTATAAATTATCCACGATATTATTGATGTTAATTTTAACGCATTTTAAAATAACACGACAGCCTTAAACCTTGTCAAAAGTTCCTAGAGGTATGACTGCAAATCAACTGACGCCCGCCCGCTGTCAGGAGTACTGCAGGCCTATGGAGATTGCCAAACCCTAATCTGATCATGTTTTTTATGCTTCATTTAAGAGGCGGTCTGTCTGGAAAAAAATCAAACGCCCGACCGGCAGATCCTTGTGAGTCCGCTTTTTCTATCAGTCTATAAGAAACAGGATATCAAGAGTTTCCTAGCCCTACCTCCATATTAGGCCTGACTCTGATCTCGTACGTCAGCATCTCAAGTTGACCGGTCTGAAGCAAGCATCATATTTAATTAACCAAAAACGTATATACAAACAAGTCTGTCATGAAATCAACTTGTGATTATACAATAAATTAACCCAATAGGGCTTATTGATTTAAATATTATGTTAAACACATGAAGAATATAGTAAAATCACCTAAATTTTGACTTAACATTTTGATGTGAACATTTGGTTTCAGTTAAGAAAATATTTTATACTCGCCGTTTAAATCATATTTAAAAAACATAAATATATACGTAAGCATTGCTAAGTAATTTGTTAAAGTTGTTAAGAATTTTATTCATGGAATTTTGTTCGCCGACATACCACCTAAAGACATTCGTTTCTCTGCAATTACTGGGAAAAAATATCAGTATATTTGAAAATAAGTAATATTTTTAAAACTCCACTTTTATTATTTTAAAAAATAATGCTTATTGTATTTCATTTTTAATTTTGAGTAAACGTTATTATTTTTTAATATTATCAAGCCTACATACATAGATATATAATTTTGGTACACGTAAGAAATTCTCAATTTTAAAATTTTTACTCCAGAACTGAAAACACAAACGATCATATCCTTCAACTCCTAACTATCGTACCGATGGTATAAAGTGCAACTACTTGAAATAAATATTCAATAATGCATTACAAGTTGTTCTCCTGTCTATGATGGAGCTGCTTAAGTGCAGGAGGGGCAGTGCTACCCTCGGCACAGTTCTGGAGAGTGTGCTCTAAGAAGAAGAGTATTTTACAAGTCGTTCATTCACTTTGCTCCGCTCTGTGCATTCCTCCTATGTCTACTAACTCCACCGTACTTGTTATGTCAGAGTTTCCTAATTGTTGAAACTACTCTCGAAGTTCATAACATTAATAAAATAGCATTTATCTAAATTTAAACTACTGTAAAAATTCGCAACACTCCCATGATTTTAATTTCTGTTTCGTGTTCATTTTCGCGTTCTTTTTTACCTTTGCTCATAGTTGGAAAACTCCCAGCGTAGTTTATTGTAATATAAGTGGATATTTGTTATCCTTATATATGCGGTCTCATGCTCGCACAACCATTACCGAGCTTACAAATGTAAGCTTGCTTAAGCACACTGCAATATTCTGCAATAATTATTCAATTCAAATGCCTTGTGCCGGTCACATATACACAAGTCTTAATAGATTCGTATTTTTATACATTTAAAATAAGTTTAGTTGCTAACATATGTATTATGCTCTGGTTATGACTGCTGCCTTATTGGGTTGAAGATTATTGTTTTACAATAAGACAACAAAATCGCCACCTGCGGAGTATTCGTTTCGAGTGTCCAATTCCACTCGCTCCTTATCGTCTGAATTCGACACCTTGACAAACAAGAAGATAAACCGAAGCGTTAGTAAACAAGAGTGTAATGTTGCTGTCCCGCCGGGCCGGGCTGGTCTGATCTCCGCCGAGGCGAACTTTTTGCAAAAGCTGTCCGCGCTCGGCGACACGTGCGAGATGTTAAGTGAATTGTTAAGCACGGCTATGGGAGCTTTCAACGGCGGAGGTGAAGTGTTTGGATAAGGCCCCGTCCTATCTTTTTGAAATATTCTTGAAAGTGTGCTAAATGTTTCAAGTGTCCATTTTTTTTTTCGCTTTTCTGTGATACAAGAGATATGCATTCACAAACATGTGACCGGTTTACGTTTTTATTATTTGACGGTAAATATTTGAACTTTTTTTGACACTAGGTGAGACTAAAGAGATAACTGGTACTCTGAAAACAAACCGTGAATTGAAAGTTGGAGTTTGATTACTATAACCTCGTTAAGTAATTTTTTGATTTGTATTACGCCATAAAAAAACCTAAAATTTTAAAGTTATGTATTATTCATTCTAATGAAAACATGTAAACAATAACGTATCATTTTATTTTGATATAAAATTTTTCTACTAAGATTAAAAAAATTACTAAATCAAAAATTTATAATAAAATAATCATGAATATTTTATTGGTATAACGCCACTGATCTTAGAAAGGTTGTGTGATCTTTAAAACAAAAAATACTTTATTTCTAAAATAATCACCGAAGAAACTTGACGCTAGATCTCATTTTTTATCTTAGCTTCCTTCCACATTTAATAATCGATTGTTCTCTAATTGGATTAAAATCCACAACCTGTTGATTGCGAGTAATTGGGAGCTAACTAAGTGAGCTGCGCCGGGCGACAGCCCACACCGGCGAAAACCTAATTCTCATAGCGAACAACAATAACTACAAAATCAATTTCAGTAATGATTACAACCCCATTGTTCCTAATGAGATCTCGACAAGATGAAGTAAGTACGTTTTCATAGTATGGTCTGACAAAAGAACCGAGCCAATTAGAGATAACGGCGCTTATAAGGTCTTAAAACAACCGCAGGCTAATTATTATACGTCAGTGAGTATTCATATTTTGTATACAACAATCTCCGAGAAGCTTTTAATACCTTTTCTTAGTTTCCTCTGTTCCTAAATTATGAACCTTGCCATGAATTATTCTATGAATATAAATAATCCAACGTATCACCGGCTTACTAACAAAACTTGCAAGGTAAAATTATGTTCTACATTAGATTTTACAATGGAACACATGAAGAAATAACATAACGAACCGCTTTAAATATAACTATATCTGTTTAATAAAGTAAATGTTTTTTTTTAATTATATATTTATTACCAAACATTAAATATAAACTAATGAAAAGAATCAAAGTTTTTTTAGGTTTCTGCAAAAAACATACTTCATATAATTTAATGTTTTTTAGTTTCCTGCCAGTTTTCACCAAATAGATGTAGATTATATGCCAGTGCTTTTAGTATTTTTAAAGTTATAAACAGGTAGTATAAATTCACATGAAAAAGCATTCCGAAACAAAATCTCATTATCTCTTTTATAATTCTTCAACATGGCGCCATTCATATTACCAAAACTGCAGAATAAAACATCTTCAAATTATTTTAAATAATCATCAACGGAAGTGAGTCGTAAGTTTGCCATCAGGTCCTATAACTCTCTAAAATCATTTATTGTTTGAATCGTTTCCCTGTATTTTTATTGATATTACAATATCGCGTCCATTATTGACACATAGTCTAAACTTAGATTTTAAATTGACGGCAGTGAATTTCCTTCCATTGGCCGAGAACGGCATATGCTCTCCCGCAATCTAACACAAAGCCGCAATTCTGAGAATAATCATAAAGGTTAATTAACTTTTAACAAGAAATTATCACACTTTTCTTTGGCATTTCGGAAACAATGCCTTGTGATATAATTACTTGCTAATTAATTACCTTAACAGAATAGAACCCGGGACTCCCAACCTGCCGTAACATTTTTCCGCCCGGAGTTGATTATAATAGATGGCTAGTTTTGTAGCATAATCTTCATTGAAAAATTAAATATTTTTAATTCGCTGGATCTTATTAAATGATGAACGGCAGTCGAGCATCCTTGCGATTTTTGTCTCATTATTTTTTAATTAATTTCTTATTTTCACGGAATTTCTCCAATTATGAAGTCTGATTTGATAACGTCTGTTAATTTATTCATTAAAAATTATCTCAATATGTACTTATCTCAATGCTAATATTTTAAAATCTGTACTAAATTATAAGTATGATATTAAAAAATGCAGAAATTACGCATGGCATTCAATCAATTTATGCACATTTTAACCAGACAAATACATTTTATCGAGAAATTTTGTGAATGTGAATATTACTCAAATATTTCTCGTGCGATCGGATCGCATTAGTCCCTGGGGTTGGCCAGTCACTGTGTCCTATGTATTTGATATAATACGTCAAATAAAGTATTCATCATAATTGTTAGTTCGAGTGTTTATTGCGATTCGTACAATGGCTTCCCGTTAGCGCCGAGTGGGCCTCGGCCGGGTAAGACCCGTTAATACATCACGCCTCCTGCCGCCTGACCCCGCGTCGGTTCCCATTCAGAGATCACTGATTGACAACTTTCTAGCCGGTCTTTATCGAATAACAATTAATTATTTATGTCTCGTCGTTGGTTTAAGGGCTGTGATATATGGCCGGCTGACTACCCTCTTTGACCTTACTCATTAATTTCAGTTGTTAACTTTAACACAGATCGGGGACCATTTAGACGTCTTTATTCTATGTTTTAATATTGGTTTAATTTTTCATTTTATCTTTAGAATATAGAGGAAAATCCTGTTACATTTTTATATATATATATATATATATATATATATATATATATATATATATATATATATATATAATGTATTATAAGAAATACACATTATAAACTTATTTTTTTTTGGAACTGTTGCATTGTCATTTTTAAAGCCAGGTTACTGAGATTCAAGCCTTTATGTCCTGAGTTTTTTGTGTTAATTTCATAAAAAGACCAACTAAAGGTATGCCAAGCCAAAGTCTGACACTGATTTGTAGATTTTGGCGATAATTTTTATTAAAAATATCATATTATCGGTGGAAGTTATTTAGAATATAAACGTATATCTTGAGTGGTGCACGCATGCTTCTTTACTAAAAATGCGAAATAACACCCAAAAACATAACATTTCTGATATTAACAGGTTTTTTTATTTACGTTGACAAGTTCCTCAGAATACGTCGCTAACACCGCATCACGATGGCATTTATGCGCTTCCTGTTAAGCCTTCGGTTTCTATGACTCAACTCGATGGAAAAAAGTTGAGGATAGGACATTGTGAATACTTATGACCATCTTATTGGTACCAGCATTGCAATGTAAAATTAACGAATAAAAGAGGTAGGCTTTAAGTCTAGTAAATGGGAGAGTTCATCAGCCATTTTATTTTTTTAGTCATAATAAGCAATGTCCAAATAAATTTTTAGAATATTACATGCGTATTTTACAATGACATTGACGGTTTATTATTAAAAAATTATAAATGTTTGGTATCTGAATACACGAAGGTCACGATTTTAACCGCAGGAATTCAGTAGTAAAATGACTTATACATTAATCGTAGTACTATTTATTTGCATAGTGATAAGATTAACCTTTACAAAATAATTTTACAAAGTGAACGTTTGTGACTAAGGTTTCCATTAATCGTTGATCATAATCAGATCAGTAAATGATTACAAAATTATAAAAGTGAATGTTTTAATTTTCAATCGCCCAAGTGTATAAATAAATCCAAATCTAACTGTCGTGCTCCGGCGTTTAATGGTGAAGTAGCTGAGATTTCTTCATGTTCGATAACAAACCGCCCGATAAAATGTTAACAATGTTTCGTTGATTTATTTAACGGTCGACACCCAATCAGTAGGCGCGGCGTGCTTTTAATTAAACAAATTAATCATAGCTATATTAATAAACCGCGCATCGAGAATCAATAATAATTCCCCGGGACGGAACCTTGAGCGGCCATAACTTACGGCCGAGCCTCGGCGCGCTTTTAATTTGGCTTCACGTGGTTCCCGCGCCATTTGCATCGCATCCTAGCGGAGTGCACGCGATTAATTCCCCCATCAATTCCCTGGAAGCAAATAAAACTTAACGAACCGATATTAAAACGTGTATTAAGTGCCGTGATGTATCGCGGCACTATTTCAATTTGCATTCCCGTATTCTGGCATTAGTAACCGTCATTTTCCGCGCTTATCGGCCGGGTGACAAATCGGACTTGCCATTGGCCGCGACTCGACTCTGCCCTGCGTTTCACATGGCCGTCTTTAAACTAAGTCGAAAGAAAATCACTAAACATGCGAATGTACTTGTTAATCAATTTATTCGAGCATTATCAAAATTGCAAACCGTAGCGCTTATGTTGAATAAATGCAACATAATTGACTATAGAATGTTAACGATAGCTTCTACGTGTTGATACTTTACTTTTACGGTTATGTGTGCTCAAATACAATAGGATCACGAACAACAACTAATAATTGTTATTTAAAAAATAAAGCGTTTTATTAGGTAAACAATTTGAGTCAATTTATTTTTGAACCTGCCAGCCTCGTGCACGAGCGGCTCTGGTTTCACTTTACATCGCAGCACTGCACTCAGTATTTAGAATTATATTTTGATCCGCTCACTTTCACCGGCTCATCTTCACGGCGGTTGCGCGCGCGCTGGTTGCATCACCACCTGCAGTCGCCTGCACTCGCGCCGGTGCAGGCGGGTGAGGTAATCATCGTTGTATTTGACTTTTTGCGAGATTGATGCCGTAACTTAGCGCAGAGCATCTCCACTAGAAGACACCGCAATCGCCGTCTCCGCTCCCAGCACTCGCACACCCGCAAGAATCGGTGATTTTTGCTGTAACCTTTTTAAGTCGTTGCTCAATAAAACACAAGATTTAATTTACGTCGACTGAAATTTAATCAGTTTTTGTAACTTCAAACTTTTTTTGTTATTAAATGTTCATTGTTTCATTTGTGAAGCTGTCTTGTCAATCTATTCGCCATCTTCAATTTCCTTTTGCCATTCATCATTTAGCAAGTACCCACAAGTTTATCGATCAATCGAACGGTACGTTATTCTCCTGCGTTTTATCTAAAGAGTTCTTGAATAAAATTACGCTCAATTGACGCTACGGACCTATCCGTTCAGAATACTTTTACAAATATAAATTAACCTTCTAGAAGTCCCTCTGACGACATTAATTACGTTGAATTGATTGAATAATGGGAGCGTGTGCGCTTTTATAATTACGGACCTTCGTCGTTACGCAAGAGCGGGAGGAGCTGCACGGAGAGGGCTGCCACGGGCGCATTTCATCATGTCCCCGTAATTGACATTTGAACTCTGACGACCCTCGAGCTCCCGAAACATCAGAATGATCGCTCACTCCTGGACGCAGCAGTCGGGGCCGCCTCCGCGCTCGGTCAATTCACAAGAAGCGGGGCTCCATTCGTCGCCATTCACGACCGGGCTTCTATGCGAGCGAATTAATTTCGTTGATGTATTTTTTTGTAATTTTATGGTCTACTTGCGACAGTCAATGCCGACCGCTCGGAGTGAATGCACTGGAAATAGCCGCTCGCACAATGCGACAATTACCATCACAATGTCTGAAGCTTATTTTTGCTCTACAGTTCTGGAAAATAAACAACACACGCGATATTTTGAGTGTCGTCGACTTGTTGTTTTGCCTGAGAAGCCCCAGTGGCAACAATGCATCTTTAAGGCATTGCGTAAAACGTGGATGAACATCAGTTCTCTCGTAATATTTTTTACGACTTTGCTTTAAAATTCTGTAACAAAAGTCTTTTATTCTGATGAGAACAGCCGACTTCCGTGAGTTTAAAAACAATAGAAAATACTAATCCTTTAACCAAATACAACACTAAAAAGCAAACTTTAAGGTATTTATGTCTTTACTTGTTGTGTAGTTCAATAACGACCAGTAAATATTTTGTGTTGAAAGCCACAATCTGTTATTTAATATTTGACGCTGGATTCTATTATATTTTACATAAGAGAATGTTTTGTCAAAAATAGTATATTTCAACCATCGTAAACATGTATTCGATTTTATTTTGAAGTATAACACCAACGGAAAATATAGAATCAATATATTTTAGTTCATTTGCATAATATGCACACCTTCGGCAGACAAGTCACCGGTGAGTAGATGACGCCGGGTGTTGTGCGCATCTCGTGCTTTGGTATTAATAAATCACGCTCATCGAACTTATTAATTTCGTGCTCATTGTAAAGCTATTAGCGTTTTTTACGATTTTATCTCTTTAGTGGTGTAATTAATCGATAGTTCCATAACGGCGTTGGGGTTTAGCATTTAATTTGGTTTCTCATCACAACGCCGTGGCGGGCTCCAATAATTCATTAAATTTTATTTATCCGCGCATCGTCCTCCGCCACTCACGCGAGGCACTGCCTATGATCATTAATGAGGTGAAGTACTTTTTTTACTCACTTCATCTAGGATGACTGCAGTTATTGCGGGTTTGATGGATTCTGTCATTAATTTATTATGCATTTCTTATAACCATGTATTGCGCATTAAATACTGAGCGTTCTCGAGTGGAAGATGTAACGGAAGTTTTCCAAGGTAAGATGGCCTTGAATCAAGAATCCAGGAAGGAGTTCTTATAATTTTACAAGAAAAGAGCTCTTCTTACAAAAAAACCCTTCCTTCTTGTACTTGATAATTATTTTATAAAGATTTATTCTTTTTATTACCCGTATTTTCTCTTTTTAATTACTTTTAAACAAGAATAAATGTCATTTATGTTTCAAAGAAGATATTGTATAAAATATAATGCAGGTATTTCAATAAATCAATTATCAACTACCCGATTACAAAAATCGTATAAATTATACATCTATCCATTCATAATAAGGGCTTGATGAATTATTACTTTTGCTAAAAAAAATATTTTGTGTTTTCCATTCCATTCAATTTAACGACGAAATTTTTTTGAATTTTTGTAATATTTCAGCTTTAAGTATCCACACAATATCGTTTTATTATAGGCAATAAATATATTTCTTAAGAGATGCACGTGTACCTGCTGCGACATTCTGCCATTTCCTTATCCCGTCTGTTCCCGAGCTCGTATCGCCAGCTCATTAAAGAGTGGACAACTGTCATAAAACTCCTAATTTCTCGGCGGTTATTCGAGATTTAATATGGTTTTATATTTTACAGCCATAATCAAGAGATGATTCGGGTTTATAATTAAAATAAAAATTAGGTAATATGACTTTCCAAATTGATTTCGTAAGCGTTCCTAGCGGATTGTTTATGCGATTTCTAGATGCACGAATGAATGTTTTTTTTATTAGTCATCTTAGTTTAATATACTGGCTGCTTCGATAACACATCGTATGCGATAAAATAAATGTCCAAACGGTTTTTAATCTCCTCTTAGTTTCTTTGATCAATACAAAGTAAGAAATAATAGAATCGCCCTCACCTATTTTTTTTTTATTATTGTTAACTTCTCGGTTATATAATTATAATCGCAGCTGCAGTTTAACCGTTGACCAAGATATATTTATATATATATAAGAAAAATAGTTTTGCTTTGATTGGCCAGGCGGAGCCTACTGCTCCAAACATTTTTAAAAAAGGTGATAAGTGAATATTTTGTATAATATAATATTCTTTTTTTTTTGGTTACGATGTTCCGTCGTTTAGGAGTCGGTTTGTCTCCACTGGAAGTCAAAGGAGCTCCTGCGCGGTCTTTCCGTATAAATTAACGACGCGTCGGGTCGGTTAGGTGCAGAGTGCGGGGAATCCAATAGTCATCGATCTTGCACGTGACGAAGAGACTGCCGGCCGGAGTGGTCGGTGGACATCCATTGTCTGCGTCCGATGCATGCGGGCAGCGGTCAGCCTCCACCCTCGCCCACCCCGGCGGAGAGCCCTGCGACCGGGCGATCTCACTTTAATAGCTCGACACAAATTTTACGACTTTCAAATGCATTTAAACAAATTATATTACCAATTTAAAAAAAAAACTTATCAAATTGTCGGTTCTCTTTTAACTATTTTTGAGTTTTACTGTCTATAAAATCATGCTGTTAACTTTGAAACATAGTCCCTTACGCAATGATTGTATTTTGTGTAGTACTGTGTCCAGACGTGTATACATGATATATTTTTACAACGTTTTATCGCATTATATTTATACTAGTGCATCACAAAATATATATATTTTCGTACTAGTATTTTTTTCTTATTTTTATTAAAAATTATTCAAATGTTGTGATCACAATGTAAAAAATATATCATGTGATTCATTTAAAGTATATTCAAAAACAGGAAACTGTCATTGCTTATCAACATACAGCAGGCAAATTACAATGACAAACAATTGTTAACGAAATAACACTGCAGCATCCGATAAATAACCAGCAAGCCACTACTCGCTTTGATCCAACCTACACCTCTGTTACTACTACAATACAACGCGGCGATGATAAACCAAATATTCCAGCTCCACAATATCCATCGCCGATGCAATGTACATCAAGAATCAAATTGTTTGTACTGAAGGATTTCCGCATTGTACATTTAATACTTTCATAATAAATTTATATTATTATTAAGTCATGATACGATTAATCAATATGTAGCTCTTTTAATATTTTAAATAGCTAAAATTGTGTAATTATTAGAGCGAGTAGATTAAATACTTACAAATAACTGCAAGTCGATCAACAATTTCTTGACGTTTGATAAAAAAATATATAAATAGAAATCTACACAAAATGTCAGAACGATAGTATTTTTGAGTAGATTTAAGATACGCTATTATAACTTGCAATGTCAAATGTGCAGGCGTTAATGATTGCACATTTGATAAGCAAAGATAACTAAAGCAGAATTTTCTTATAACCTAGAAACAGGGGGAGAGAAATTATATAAATAACACTTATTAATTTAATCAGTTGAATACAAATATTTTTAAATGCGTGACTTCAATTCTGGTGACGTCATCCCACAGCCCGTGTAGAGGGGAGATTATATTCTATTGTGGAAATTAACATGCAAATAAACGAGCACTCCATAATGAAGTGCGCATTTCAGCGCCGTGTTTGATATGCCCGTACGACCCCCAAGTGGGCACGTCCCGTTTTTCTGTCGCCTAACTACCCCGTATTGTCCCGCTGTCGACAATGGCCTCGCCCGTTACGTGTCCAGCGATTGTGATCTGTCAAAGGACAGGTGCATTCCATTCAATGCTAATCGGCGATGAATTAGGCTTCTTTTCATATTAAATGTATGCTAATAAGTCCACAGCATTGTTTCTAATTGCCCCATTGGTGACGAATCGTCTCTGACCACGCTTGTGCAAGCAGCGCATTCATCAGCTTATTCAAATGCAATCTTGTACACGGATATCTTACACGCGATTTGTTCAATGTGCTAAAAAATAAAAGCAGTAATTACTGTCGTTTCATATAGACGATTTTTTTTTTTACAAATAATTTTTATAAATAAATAAAAACTACTAATATCTCTTTCTATATTTTCATACATTTCATTGTATGGTTATTGAATCACCAGTCACTTTGTATTCTCATCAGATAATAAAAGTTGGCTGAACTGTTTTGTGTCTGTTGTCGGTTCACGGTAGTAATATTGCAGAGTTGTAGCATCACAAAGTTCTAATAACGATCGCATTATAGATCGATAGATAAATATATCACTATCATAGATCAAATGAAGTTTGATGCTGAAACTATCAAATAAGCCTTCAATGTTCCTATATTCTAATAATTTCTCTGTATATGTATATATTATATGTGGCTTAATTTTGACTATTTTCGAGCATTGGCTTGCGAATTTTTGCTGCTTTACAGTTCGCTACCTCTCTGTAGCTGCGACTGTGGGGGAAATAAATCGCAGAGTGGTCTCCAAAAGAAGTTGCTCTTGTGTGACGGGGAAGAGCCAATTTGCCAACTGATAAAGGACCCCCGGAGTAGGGGATTAACTGCGTAGCACAGGGGATGCTCCAGATGCAAAGCTCGGACAAATGGGAAGGACTTAACCCTTGTACAGATTTATACGCGAGAGAAAACAAATAATTACTTGGGTTCGTATGGTCAGCCGTGGTCCTGCGGTGGTTTCGCAGGACTTCAAAAAATCAATGACAACATAACAACGTCACTTTAACTTACATGCTTTCATATTGGTCTGTCTATAAACACAGGATTTTTAAATACGCCATTTTTAGTGAAGTGAGCTTTAGAATACTAGGATGGTAACCGATACTACATTAGTTAGTAAATATCGATATATCCATTGACCTTAATCGGTAACACTACTTTCCTGCCAAATATATTATAACACCGATAAGTACAACATCCTATGAGCCATGATATGTTAAAAAGTTTTCCTTGATATGTTTTACATTCAGTACATGCGTGATTGAAAATACTATATACTGCTCATCACTGATACCATTTGTGCTTATAGTACGATCAAAAAAATATTGGTCACGACTGAATCGTAACTCGTTGCTTTCAGTATCCTCAACTTTGCGTGTCTTCATTATTTCAGGACAAATGGTTACTTTAAAAAAAACCATTTTCAAAACTTTTGATGCTGTTTTTAAATAATACATCAACCATATTCCATTTCTATAATAACGAACAATCAATATTAATTATGTAGATATTGTAAAACATGAAGGTGCAACTATTGATATCGATTGCGGCGTGTAATATTTGCGTCGGTAGGCCTGCGAGTACCTACCGTGATGCCTTCATATTTAAATTTGAGATACGTTATTAGGCACAAAGCCTCGATTATATGCCTAATGCGGATCACCCGAGACGTCTTATCGAAAATCAAAATCATAAATCGGAGTTTTTAATAACACGCCGTACTCCGTGTACACAAGTGCGGGCATCAGACATCAGATGTTTCATTACTTTTAACACAAGTTAGTTATTAGTAATGACCTGGCCATGAGGCTCAGCGCGGACTGGCGACTGCCGAAGCCAACTTGGCCTGATACCGGTTCGGTTTAACCGATAGTAACTAATGTACACGGGTTTCCAATCAGGTAATTTTAACATACGCTCGTATCAAGTTGCGATCCGCTATCTACATAAACCTTATTCTCTTGGCTGTTCATTTTCACAAAGCCGCAAGTCTTCATAACTTGTCTTGAAGCAGTCGTCAGTAAGGTACATTTAAATACCTTCGTTTTTTTAAGAATAAAATTTTAATTTGTATATTTACCGTAACATTATCGATACATTTTTAAGAAATGATCTTGTGTTTCAAATAACAGTAAAATATTAAATATAATCATGTATACATTTTTGCATAAGTTTTAATCATTAAATAAATAAATATGAATAGTATTTTTTTTTAAATTATAGTCTACACAATAACCAACAGTTATTTTTGATAATATATTTTAATTTAAAAGTATACTTTCAAAATATTATTATTCTTATTGAAATATCAACAATAGACAGCTAGTGCTGTTCAAAGAACTAAAACTGCACGTAATTTTTCTCGGTATGGGATTTTAAGTAAACTTCAATTACCTGTTTCACGGTTGGATGTTCATTTATAATAACCGATTTGGCTTTCGCAAAAGAAAAAGTAAATCCGAGAAACGAGCGCCGTGTGCATTGGTAATGTGCGATTACGTGTCACTGTGCGGCGGTCTCGTCGCCGCCTTTCCATTAGCTGAGCAAGCCTGCCCGTTCTGTTTGCCGTGTCAGATCCAGCGCGAGCTCACCTGCCGTACTTATTCTAATGATATGCTCAAAGGTTGGTCACTTTCCGGTCACCTGACTGTCCCGGCGATAATTATTTAAACATTCACAAGCACGGCTAATAAAACAAGCCCCACCCTGATGACTGACGTAAACTGCAACAACACTAATTGCATGTGTATAATTATTGTAAATATCAATTAGCAGTCACGGGTCAAACGGGACTGCCTACTACTTACGAAATTGATGATTATGCTGCAAATTCACACCTTCTCTTGTGGTTTTCCGCGCAATTGTGCATTTACGCACAGCGAACATTTTTAATTCAATTATGAATGATGTTATCATTGTTATCACAAACTTCCGAACAGGAAAACTTTAAAAAAATTATAAATATCGTAATTGTTCCGCACTCAATCTCAGTTTATGTTTATAATTAGTGCAGTGAGGAGTGTAACGCGCACGCTCAATCGTGCATAGTCAACATTAAAACGCTCGTGTTTTGCTTCACTATACGTGAGTACAGTGGATGAAGAATTAATAAGTTAATTTTTATCGTTTAATTTGGTAATAATAAGAAACATCTACGGCGTAGATGTACACATGCATTCAGTACAGCGCAGATTTTACACTGTACTCAATGCCACTCAATACGACACGCCCAACTCAAGCAGGCCATTTTTTGCAAAAAAAAATTATTCTATATTATAAATGCTTTCAACTAGGAAGGTCTTATACATAATCACTCTAAAAAACGCTAGGCATATTCTAAAAAAAAATGAAACGGTTGCCTGTGACAGATAAAAATAATGTAGTCTGACGTCGACTTAAGATCATTTGAGAAGACTGAAGCAAGTGATTATAGCAAGTAAGAGCAAGAGAAAGAGTACCACTCGAACTATCACAGTACAATAGGACAGCATCTGAATGACAGTGTTCCATTTGTGATCGAGTGTCCAATCACGAATTGGACTACCAACCATCAGCGGATTTATCATACACGACAAAGCAGACGCTATCCACAATCATCGAGGGATTGCCGGTAAACATTAGAGGCGCTATATCTAGAGAAACGCTCTCTTCCGGATGCAAGAAATAACAAGACTTCAGTTTGGTTACATAAATAAATGTGGGTATTATGTATGAAAATACGCGCATATATGATGCTATTGTACCTGCTTCAGCCATTATTCATTATGCTCGCTTTACGGTGGTGTTTCTCCCAACAGCATCTACAACTCGGGCTTTCTACGACGTCGTTACCGCGGCGGCACGTGTAAGCGGATTGTGTACATTTGTGTCACATTCGTTACCTCCATCCCATAAGTCACGCGCCTGATCCGGCTTTAGTGCGGAGAAATCAAGCTCGGAGATGCAGTCGCTAATGAACTCCCGCTAATAGCTGCGTGCACTTTATCCCCGCCGTGGCCACCGCTCCGGAGGTACCCTGATGTATTTACGACCGGCTTGAGTTTTGTCAACAATATCGTAAACTGCCTCCTTTATTACCGCTTACTCTACCCAGCGTTTCAGCACTCATGATACCTCAGATAAGGGGTGACTATCTATCGCCTTCTTTACAGTCATTACATTCTGTAACATCTTAACTACTCAAACACTCAACGGAATCTAATTTCAAAATAGACTTCTATATATTTATAGGATGAGCAATGCTTTGTAACAAAATAAAAATAAATTTTAAAAAAAGTCATATACTGCTTAAATTAGAAATATTACAATTTCTTAATCATATCTCTGTGGAAATATATATCTTAAAAACGATTGTTTACATTCATTAAAATTTATTTTTAAAATACAGTAGTGTTGATTCATACCCACCAAAATACGAATATTATTAAAATTAGTACAAATTTAAAAAAACTTTTTTTGTACTTGGTCATTGTAAAATGTATTTAGATATTTCGGCATTTGCCTCTGGTGGTTGTCAGCAGCCTGTATAGTTCACGAGTTGTCCCTCTTACCTCGCCGCAGTTCTGATTGAGTCTTATCTCATTTACATGAAAGTGAGTAACGTTTCGGACTACGAACGGGATATTTGCATATATATACTACCCGAGTATAATGTTGCATCGATACTGACAGCATGTATACAGCGTCGTAAAAGATAAAAACCGCTGCGACTTTTCCATTTATAATTTCATATCAGGTTCATGCGATCGGTAGGATTTATTGAGAGGACATTTGTCACGACTTCTTCATTGCCGTATGACGGGGCCCGAGGGCGAGGAACGTTTTGAGTACGTGGCCGGGTGTTCTAGTAAACTTATAAATTAAAAAAAATGTTGTAAAAAATCTCCACGATGCAAAAGCCTAGCCAATTTCTCATTAGCGCGCGATCGATCGGAAACTTTTCCTTATGAAATTTTAGCGAAAGAATTTTTACTGCCCACGACATGCCAAATGAGCTCTCCCGCACTTAATTGCCAATACCTTTCTGCAGACTCGTGTACCTCTTGCTCTGCCTAATTTCAAACGCAGTACCGTGTGACCTACACGCCTCTTCTCCGTTCAGAGATAACGCACTTTGATTAAACGGATATTCATTTATTTTTTTGAGTATTGAAAGTAATAACAACGCTAACAGAGACGGCGGTATTGCTAGAGTTAAAGAGGGATAAATAAACAATAATTATTAGTAGAAAATTTTGAGTGTCTCTCAGGCCCATGAGAGCTACTGGGTCGGATTTAGTTTTTAGTCATCGAAATCAAAAACCAAGAATTGCGTAAATAAAACAGTATGCACTGATATTTTAATTTTGAATTTATTCAAAAGCACGCTAAGTATAAATAATGTAAGATGTTTGATACGCGATATATTGCTGAGCTCCTGCTGTTCAGGGTCGGTTTCAAAGCGCCTTTGCGCATACAAATCACTATAGAACTATTCTGATTCCAGTTTACAAGTCGGGATGCAGGCGTCGGGACTCGCAGTTGCACAATTCATTCCTCGTGGCGAGCGAGGCTTGTCCATCAGACTCGGCCATGTTGTGCATCTCGTCGCAGAATTCACTCGACAGCGGAGAGACCCTCTCCTTCTTGGCACGCATTGCTGTACGGCTGTAGCCGCAAACCTCTAAAATGCATTTGCGGTATCCGTTATATATTATTCCGTTATTTCAATCTGTTTTACTGCCGGCTTAAACATAATCCTTTTATATTTATTTTCCTTAAAACTTTATGGCTAAAAAACAAAATGAATACGGCGGCATTTAAAATGCATTAATTATATTTTTTCATTTAATGAATAACGTCAATCTTTTATAAATATATATATATTTTTAATTAAAATATATCACATTGTCTAGTTGTGTTCCAAAGACATTTTTGTGCATTATTTGTTTGTGTTCATGTGAGGAATAAAGAATAACAATCTTAGAATTGAAAAAAAGTCCGAGGTCTTTTACGACTGGAGGTAACGATGACTAATTTTAATGGGAGGTGTATATATTCTGATTTAAACATTTAAATAATATATCACAGTTGAATTTCACGCCTGTAAATTCTTTTGTAGTTGCGATTTCATTCGAGCTGTAAAAGTACAATCGAAGGTTACTTCTGGCGGTCCTATTTGGAATAGTTTGTTTTATTTAACAGCGGCTACAAATCACTCCACAGAACTTAACTCGGTAAACTTTAATTATTTCGCTTCTGTAAAAGTCTTAGTCTTTTTGTTACTCCCGATCATTATTTATGCGGCAAGACGGCCGCCTCCTCGCCTATCCGCGACTGATCTACTCATGTAAATTGGGGTTTATCTCGGAATACGGAAAGCTGCGTTTACAGCTCCCCAATGTTTAATGGTGAAGACAGATATAATCCCCGCTAGAGCTTGATGAATGACGGTGCGGGGTGGGGGGCGCGGGCGGCGGGGGCGGGGGGGCGACACCCCAACCCTCCCTTAGCCCTCCCAGGCTATTTCCCGCCAAAGACGCTGATGTGTGTCACTCAGGCTGATAAATAATCAACCGGGCCGCTATTCAATTCAGGAATTAAACAGTTTACTTTGGCCCGTTGCTGGCACACGAGAGCCTCTCGGCGATTTACATAGATCGCCGATGCTTAATTTTAGAATGGGTTTTCACCCAAAAACGAACGTTCGCTTTCTTCGCAAGCTATTTTGTTTTTTTGTCATCGCTGTCCCGAGCCGGCCGATAATCGCCGCTCGCGATGGTGGGGCAAAACACTGCAGCGGAACCCTGTAGGGAGTTCAGGCGATCATTGCCGCATCAATTAGGCCCGCGGTTCGTTTGAATCTTCTCATTTAGCAGTCGTAACTTAGTCGGTTTATTTTTCCGTAAATTATCTCCCGGAAAGAGGCGCGCATTTTTGAGAACGCCGAAATTTTTTCGCGCTAACGGCAGTAGGCGAGGTCGTTAATATTAATAATTACCATTGTTACATTATTCAAATAGCCAATTTTGCGGCAGGCACAAATTTTCCGAACGCCATTATGCTAAATTCGAAAGTGAAACAGACACCGACAAGAAGAGGGTCCCGCACACTGCGTCACGCAAGAAGCCGTCTAATTGGGTGAAATTGTGAAAAACTATTTACCGCTCCGGTTTTTGCCGTCTCCTGGCGGGTCCTTACGCTGCGACATCATTCGCACGCGCATAATTCACTACCGGGACTCCGACGAGTAATTCCCGTATGGATTTTCCATTTTCTTATTCTGCAAGAAAATATATTCTCGCTCTGCGCTCGGCCGGTGGCGCATTAGGCCCTGTTTACTCGGCTTCTTTCGGGTAGAATTCCCCGACTCGCTACAACCCCGTCGCATCGATAATCGATTCGAGCCATGCGTCGTTAGAGCTCCGACTCGCTCGTGACCGTCCACCTCTGAAACGTTTTTTAATGGCCTTTCCCGCTTATTAGCAACGCGCCCCTCGGAGCGCCGGTATCTCCGGGCGTCGCGCCTTCTAATCGCCCGGCCGCCCCGACGCAGCGCCGGGCCCGATACTTCCCGCAGTATTCCAAGTATCTTTTTGCGTCATTGGACAGCCATTGTTTTAAATGTATTTCCTATTTCGCGGGAAGTACAAAAGCTTAAATTCGTATTTGAAAACGAAGGGTACTTTCGCTGTCACTTCATCGCCCTGCAGATTTGTATAAGAATAATGCCATTTTTGCCGGCTTCCAGCGAATTTCCCGATGTCGGTCTGAGTAATGTGCATATTCCGACGCGCCCTTTTAATGTTCCCGGTGCCGTTTTTTCTTGCACGCGATTTCATTATTATGCGACCTGACACTGCTGGCACTGCGCCGGCTAATCTCCCATCGCCACTTCTCGAAGAAAAAATCTCTGTCGATTTTTTCTTCGTAAATATGGAAGTCCGTCCGTGTCGGGCGAGTCGGCGATAGAGTACTAATCAATCATTTGTCAACACTCTTGTTGCGACCTAATGCGTATCATAAAATTTTTCCATGTTTTTTTACTACTACCCGTGCAGTGAATTTTTTCACTGCTGTGCACTGTGCATTTATGAATACTCGATTATTTTATCACTCGCGTGACCTTATAAATGAAAATTAGAAGTAACGAGTGTCGATGAATTATCGCCATTGCAAAAATGATGAGAATAATTTACAAAGCATGCATCGCCGCAATCCCGAAATGTCAGTAGGCTTCAGGTAACCCACAAACCGGGCGATGTTGCAGAACATCTCGGATCGATAATATTTCTTTACGACCTGGCGATGAAAGCACTTCGCAGGTTTTATTTTATTGCAATATCGGGGCGCATCATCGATCACTCGGAGCGCCTCGCGCCGGGCGGGCCGGACGCGGCCGGTCAGTCCGCGCTATTCACTTTCGGATGCATCACTCCCAGTGACGTCACGCCTTAACAATTCCCCGACTCGAGTGCCACTAAACTGCACCCGCACACTTCGGCAGACAGCGGCTATGGGAGGAGCTCGGACAAATAGTCTACCTTTTCAAACGTCAATCACTTTTGTCTGCTCTCCGACATCCGACGTGTCATTCGGCCGCTAGGCTGTCGGACAGGAACGAAGTGCCAGTGAAGATAGAAGACTAGTGAAAAGGCCGAATTCGCGCACATCGGGAACGGATAATTTAGTAAACCCTCTGTCATCTAAATGCCATCGAGCTTGAACACTCGTGTTGGTTTTCACCACCCACCCGCACGGTTCGTTGTGATGCGCCGTTTACTATGAAGGCACGAGACGGTGGCTCGAGGTTCTGCTTCAAGCACTGCTTTAAGCACACGGGAAACGACTAACAGGACCGGCAAATCTACAGAATGTTTCTTTAAGTTTTAATTGGCTTTTCTCTAAATGCTTACGACTGAAATGAAATGTAGTTTGAATAGAGTTATTACGCTCGCGTTGCCTCGTTCTTCGTTCTCGGTCGCGTTTGCGAACTTTCCCTCGGCCTGCGCACCCTTGCATTGTTAATATTTCCGCCGCCACAAAACTCGGTTGTTAGCGAAACAATTTAAATAATTCGCCGTTCCGGCTAACCCCGAATGTGTGACGGTCGCCTCGGCGGTTCGTTTGGCGCAGCCCGCTCGGCCACCCCCGCAGCCACGTAAATCGCTCACAATATTGACATTGCAAGACGCCCTGACCGTGATAAACGATGACACCCCCGGATCCATAGTGCAATCTTTGAATTGCAATACCGTTCCGAAGTACAAAACTTTTGTTCGTACGTCCTTATTTATCGCCGCGTATTGTGCGGTATTCCTTTGAAACGATGTGCCATAAATTAAAATAACTATAATAAGCGGTTTAATTTATTACGACACAAATATCTATTCTTCGAGTAATATACATTTGTTTTCAATACCTCCAACACTATGGGACAAATCTGCTGTTGGTTTTGTATTTTAAACAGCTCTCGTTTGAGTCGCCATTGACTCTAGATTTCTATGCATTTGACTATCGCTTGTCACAAGGCGAAAATTCTCGAAAATAAATAATTATGCAATCCCAATAAATAATTTTACTGAAATTTAAAAGATTAAATAAAACATACAAAATCCTGAAGAATTTAAAATCTTTTGGGTCTACTGGCCTTTATTTAGTACGGTGTTATACTACTTTGGTTTTTCCGAACAAAAAATGAGGTCTTTTTGTTATTATAAATTATTTAATTAAATGATCATTGATTGAGTTCACCGATTGTATTGGTTTATTTATAGCTCGATGTAAACATTTAGGCTACGTAGACAACTATTGACGTTTTCAGAGTAATCGGAATTTCATACTTCTATTTTCAACATTACAAATGAACTAATAATTTATAGTGCATACTAATTAGTGGAAAATTGTTTATTAAATCTACTGGAAATTATCGTGAATTATTAATAAACACAATTGCCGGGAATTTCATTACCCACAATCAACGCAATCTAAATTTAGTCAGTATTTATTTTCGTTAACGTATAAGTTCGATTGTGATATTACACTTATGTTTTAAAAATATCCTTAATAAAACAATGATTGTAAGATAGGAAAAAATTTGCTTTTCATGAAATAAACCAGATCTGAAAATTACAAAATACTAGGTAACCGCGTACGATGAAGTTCCAATATACGTTTCCTCGATAATGCGCACCCTCGCAAATGCGCACCCTCGAAGTGGTGCGCTCGAATTCAAGGGAAGTGATTTGCTCAATAATGAATATACAATATATATACAAATAATATAATTTTTTCCCAAATTATTACCAGCTTCAGATAGATCTATTACAAAATATTTTTATGGTGAATAATGGTGCGGTTTTCATGAGACCATAAAAGTTCTCAGTGATATTATATCGCGCTCGAGTGCAGCTGTTCTCCGGTTTCTATGGACTCACCCTTCACGCTCGCACTATCAATCACACGGCATCTTATCACTTACCGCGGCGGAGTCGTGAGGCTCAGAGCTCGTAAAGCAGGGCGCCTCGCCGCTCCCCGGCTCCGGACACGAAACTGAATACTAAACGACACACCGCCTCCCGGATTCCATAAACCCATTTATACTCGGTACCTTCGTTCAAAAAAATGACGACAAAGAGACTCGTAATCTCGTAAAGATCGAAATAGGGTCGGACGATAAAAACGCAAAAACTTCTCATCCAGAGACTTATTTTGAAAACAAAATATTATGCCTTTTTTATGCGCATTCTCGCCGCTCGCGAATAGTTTATAAATAAATTCAATTTCAACTGCCGGCAGCCGAGACGTCTCCCGTCGGCATTCTCCGCCTTATTTCCGAGCTCTTTGTCAGCGCTGCGAATTTTTTTTTTTTGTCGAGTGTTAACGTAATTATTGTTTTTGTACATTCGGCCGCACTTTACTTAAAAACGCGTTGTCCCGGCAATTTACTTTTGGAATTTTCCAGCCAGAGTGGCCGCGCCGAGGCCGGGGAAGTCCATTACGCCGAGCCGGGAATGTTCCCGTGTAATGTGTAGGCCTAGGCGAGTCGCCGCTCGAAAAACCCTCGCGCTATGTAAGCCGGATCACGTGTCCGTACGTACTAATTTAGACAGATGACTGCTTTTGATTTATTGGATTATGTAGGCGGATGCAGCATCAGCGATCGACCGGATTATCCCGAATTCTGTACGAGCCTACAGTTGTTTTGTGCAACGTCGACGGTTTAAAATTTACAGGCGGTGTATTTTTTGGTGACGGCTTGGTATTATTAAATCTTCAGCAATTTTCCGAAAATATTTTTTTACAACGCAGGATAGTATCACACATAGCAACTGAAAATTGCGGTAATGCGTTTTTATAAAAATAATTATAGCGTTGACGCTTAACAATTTTTCAAAAACAGAAAGTTGATTAGTTTGCTAAACGGTCTTAATTTAATGAACGAATGTTTTTTGTTACATCGCCCGAAACATGCCTCGTAAAGCATTATTGTATTTTTATCAACATTAAATTAATTTAAAATTAATATTTAAACGACGTTTTTGTAAACTTCGTCAAAAAAATAATTGCTATTAAAATGGAGAAACCTACACGAATATATCATCCAATTATACGTAATACTCACTTGGTGAATTTTATGAAAACCCGACAATTATCATTAATCAACCCATCCTTGCTTGGTGCTATATTACTAAATGTATAAACTTAAAATATTATGAAATTAATATAAAATAATAATATTTATAACTAAATGACTAATGCTAAAAGTGTAATTATATCGTTTCGCCGTACATTTGTAAATGTCACTTTCACCATGTTACATGAAATATTTCCTCGCCAGCGATATTTGCAAATGAAACATGAATAACGCGTTTTAAGAGTATCAAATACTCTTCAAATATTTATTCAAATTATTAAATGGGATCACATTTAAAGTGCTCGATCGCTCTAAAATGTTTGCATTACCAGACTGGAAGATTACATTGGACAATGCACCCACGGATTAATCAAATTAAATGTACGCAAAACAGGGCACGCACTCATGCGAGACCCCTTTCCTCATAATCAGATATGCGAATAATATTCCAAGCAGAAATTGTTAGTAAGTGCATCTCGTGAATTTATAATCGAATTTCCTCCCCTATTAGAATACGTACAAAATACGCAGGTCGTTGTGTACCGCGGACGTACACATGTTTGCCGATAAGTAATCGAATTCGCCAGCCGTGAAATCTGATTTGCCCGACTGCTTAATTCGACAGTCACTTTACTAAACCGAAATTGCAGCCACCCCCCAGTGATGTATCGGGAGAGATTATATTGCGAAAAACGCGCTGCTAAAAGAGCAGCTAAGCGACGGCCTCGGGCACCGTCGGATGTCTGCATGATGGCACAGGCTTTACCGTTTTTACATAGATTGTGAAACTATATTGATTCGTTTCTAAGCGTGATTTATTTATTGGAAATAATTTCGGAACTTTAAATTAATGGAGCGTTTTATACATCGTCGCTTCAGAAATTGAAATATGCAAATGCGAGTTGTATATATTTTTAATAAAACGCTTGCTTAGTCTAATAAACTATCAGTATACAGATAACGAAACATGTATTCAAAAAAATATATTTTTAGAGTTATTTTTCTGTTTATTTTAAAACCACACTTGTCTCAAATACACTGGTAACTATTTTTTTATTGAGGGCTTAGTGTGAAATTATATTAATGAGTGGATATTTGAGCCATCACCTCGTACTGAATCAGTGGCCCATGATCTCGCGGGTCGGCCCCAGCCTGGACGAGAGAGACTCGTAAATCTGCAGCAGGCGACGTTGCGAGTATATTCTTTATGAGACAATAAAAACCGCTGGCGATGGCTGCTGCTCCGGCACTTCTCCTCGCGATCCTCCGGTTACCGGTTTAAGAGGCTCTCAGGTCTCGGCAGTCCGACAATCGGTTTTTTGCCGGAGAGCATCAGAGCCCGCTCTTCTCCTCGCGGTTTTGATGTGTATTAGGTTTGGAGATTATCCCTTTTATTGTGCCTTTTATGTTTCATTGTTTGTGGAAAATGGGATCTGCGTTGCGCTTTATGGCTTTGTCCCAGTTTCAATTGCTGATGATAATATATAAAGCGATTTAAACCGGCAATAATAACGAAATCTTCGCTCTTTTTTAACAGATGACGGAGGCTTGTATCTCAAAAGTCACTTTGCAGAATTTACTACCCGACATGATAACATCTGCGCTTCGTCACGGAGACATTAATTTATTATTAATGAAATGAAAAATACAATTTTATATAACAAAGACACGTTATGAAGAATATGAATAAGTGGGTGACGGAGTTTTTTAAATTTACACCACTGGCAAAAGCTAAGATAATCTGCCTTTAGAAATGAAACTTTTTCTCTGTAATGAAATGCCAGAGATGCTTGTATATATATTTGATATGATATTTCTTTTATTGTATTTAAGAATCAAACACTACTCGTGTCTGCTTTTGATTTATCTGACAGCTTGATTGTTGTAACGGCGAGAAACTAATATTAAAATTCGATTTTTATTTTTTAATTATAGCAAACGTTCTCTCTCAGACGAAGGCCCGGGTATTATGGCCGATGAGTGAAATCGGTATCGGCGCCTAAGCGATTTTGCGTACACTTTCACTTGTGCTAAATTACCAATAAGTATTCGATAAACACGGTCTCGTGTATAATATTATAATCAATTTACGCGTTGTTCCGCACTCGCAAGAAAAAAACAGCTTTTTCTGATTGCATACATTATATTAAAATTAGCATCCAGTAATAACACGATCAATGCGGTTAAAATCAGCACTGAACAGGGAATGGGTTTAGTTTCGGAATGTCAAATTTAATGTTTATAAACAGTACGCCGTACAAAGAATAGTATTGTTTTTGTTTTATTTTTATTCACTTTTATGTATTCGTGATAATATCGATGAAAAAAATAATGAAATCAATACGGTTAATTATTTATCGTGGAAAGAAGAGGAGCGATATCGTTCAATCGCTAAGTTTTGCTTCGCTCTCGTTGCTTGAAAAACCGACTCTGAAGGCGGTTTTCCTGCACTACGCGTACTTTCCTCGAGAAGCATCAAACGCGTGCATAAAATGAGTCTTAACCGCAGTCTTGTCGTGCCCGCAGACCTCGGCCCGACGGTCGTGCGTGGTCGGATCTGGCGGCGCGCGTCTCGGACGCTGTGGCTTGCGCAACCGCCGCCGTCGCTTAGCATTTGACGCGAAAGACAGTGCCCATCTCTATTTACATATTATTTAATATCAAATCCGTGCGCTCGGGTGACTTCGTGACTGCTCGGAACCCCTCGGGTATCATTGTCTCCTGCCATTGTTCTCTGCCATTTCGTTATCCAACAGATTCGGTGTTAACTATGCACTGGGACTCTGTAGACCTTTCGGAGTTCCCGCGGAACACATGAATACCGCGATTACACGCGTCAATAAACACACATATTTAGTAGTCGTTTGATTTAATACTTAATTGGCGGCAGTGTTCATTCTTTTTTGAGGAAATTTGTATTTTCCCACAACACTGAGATCAAAATTTCATGTTTATACAAAATATAAACGAGTTGAAATTCTATCTGCATGTAAATTTGAAAATACTGTTGAACGAATATACTCTGTATAATTTCAGTATAATCATAAACCCCAGTAACAAGCGAGTCTCCTCGATCCAAATCTTTTCATTGCCATAAAATATTACGTATTCCCTTTACTTCCATTGTCACGCTCGCGCATGTTGTATTCCGAATGCCCTTTAAAATATGACATCACTATCTTTGGAGCCCACACCAATAAAAAACAATTTATTCTCAATATCATTTGACTGTTTCCATCTGGAGCTATCGATCAAAGTTCACCGCTTTGTCCGATGCGATGCTCACCTATCGTGACTGCGACCCATTTGGATCGATTGTCGTTCTCTGTCGCAGCGAGTGATATCGTTTTGTTATTAATTTAAAACGGACCAATTGGCTCCATCCCGAGTGTCACTTCTGTCAGCTCAGCGCGCGGACAATGGATAATTTGGCTCCGTCCCTCTTACCTGGCCGCAATATGCACGCACAAGGCGTTCTGCGAACTATTGCATAATTCCAAACAGAGCCAATCTAACAACATTTTCCTTCGAGACCTTTCAAGATAAATACACATCCACTCTCACAATGAACGCGATCTGCGCCTTTTCTACTTTCCCGTTGCATAGAATCGTGGCTAGCATTCGAGTCCTAGCGTCGGAAGCCCCCCACACTCACCGACTATTCGCCTCCTAATTATGCCGGTATTATATAGCGAGAGAATGAAATATGTGTAAATTAAAAATTAAAATAAATCTCACGCGAAATTTCGCACTTTCCTCCCACACGCATTGCAATATATACGAGTCGTAAAATAATTAATATTAATCATGAATTGTTAGTTTGTTTTTCACAAACACGTTGACTTATCGTTGCGTATCTTTTAATTTGAAATGTAAATTACTCTACCATCAGATATAAAGAGAATTAATTAACGTATATGAGTATATCCATTTTCTATTTCTATTTTTATTTCGACCGATGTAGAGAAGATGGTAAATTTAATTTATGAAATATTTTTCTACGACTGTCAGCAGCACATGTCATGTTTAATAAAAATAAAACTTGTAAAGCTTTGGACTTCGTTTATTAAATTATATTTTAATTACAATACATAAAGCCACCGTAGCGCTCCCAGCCTAACCAGACAACTCCATTATTGTCAGCTGCATTCCCCTGCGAACGAAAATTGTTTGTTTTCAATAAGGCCTCAGGAGCGGCGTCTGGTCGTAACCTGTATTTCGTAATATTTAACTTGCGTATGCTAATTTGACAGGTGAGACGAGGTAACGGTCCCGCCGGTGCTTGTGCTCGTAGACTCCGAGCCCGAGTACGAATCAACATTTTTTACCACAGCATTGTCAAGCCGATTTGTTGATTTACATATTTTAACATGAAGAGGGTTTCCCGTTAATCGTTCATGGGAACAATAATTCCTCGTTCGACGGATCGTATTTTCATGTCGGGCTCGCCTTCTCGGCGAACTCCGTGGTTAATAAAACTCGATGCTTCTTGTTATTTTATTTCGACATTTACATATTGGGTTGATTTATTGCATTTCGGGTTATACAATTCCACCAAATAAAATATTTTATTACTTTTGAATTGAGGAATTGTATATTTATATAAAATACAAGAACAGAAAACCGTTATTATTATTAAGTTATCTGCATTTGTTGTTTTTGTTATGTTGTACTTATTTTCGCAAAATAATTTATTGCTATGAATTTGCATTATTTACAATATTTTCACAGTCGATGGAATACTAACAAAAATAATACTTTTTTTTTTTTTTTCTTATTAGCATTTTTTTGCAATAACGCGTGTAGAAAAATGTATATCTTGCTGAATAAAATCAATACGAGTGCAAAATATAGTATAACATTGCTATAAAAACACGCTCTTGTATCCAATTATGATAATATAAATAATTTCTAAAACTTCTTGCTTCCAATGCTAGTACTTTTTTTGTCTCTGGAAGAACGTTTGTAAACTTACTATAAATGTTGTTTTCCTGTTGCTTTAATCCGGAAGTTTCTAATGAGGTTGTTTTGTCCGTTTGTTGCAGAAGGATATCCGGTGCTAGTGTAGCGGTCCAGGTGCGTGAGTCCGGGAGGTGCTAGGGGTAGGGCGCCCCCCGCCCTGTGCCACCATGGCCGCCCCCTGCACCGCCCTGGTCCTCTTGCTGGCCGCCTCTGCCGCCGCCTGGGTCTCCGACGCTCCGCCCAAGCGCATCTTCAAACTCGGTAAGTCAAAGCTCTTGCATTTCGACAGGATTAATATATTGTTTAAAAAATAAGCTTACATCCACACCCAGGCTTAATTAAGTAATAGACTTTAAAAATTTACATTCACTATTTATTCTATGAAGATTGAGCAGCGTGTGTTAAAATTTTAAAACTGAAATAAATTTGGTATCAAGAACAGTACAAGTCCCTGTAACTAAAACAAATTACATGATAGTTTTTTTTATTGACAATACATAGTATTTTATAAACTTGTTTTGTAGATAGTGTCTTTTCTCTTCGAGTTTCTCTATAATTTCCGGTGAAAATCTCAGTGATAATCAGGTGAATAATTAGATACAAGCACGTCGGACTATCGCCTGCGCCACCTGTAATTACGCAGGTAATGAAGTGGTAATCGCACGTGTGAGTCCCCGCCGGCGAGGTTTTCCATTTTTGCCATTGTTGCGGTGAAATTTATTCATTCCGCTTCATTTTATTTCGCTGTGCGAATCGAAACCGCGAAATCAACGATTTCAGCCGAGCTCTGTCCGGTAAACAAAACTTTGTCTGCTAGTTTCACGCTTGGATAATTACACACGAAACAATTAGGCGTGCATCTGCTGTGACGTTTGTTCGCTTGTGGCCATTCTAGCGCAGTCAGCTTGGGCCATTGTACGGAACTGCTGAACAATTCTCAGAATATCAAAAGTAATATACTACGGTGAGACCGGCTCCCGTCTTCTAAAAGCCGGTCAATGAGAATCCCACTTAATAACCTGTCGAATACGTCACATGAGTTGCACTGATATTTTGCTCTTTTATGTATTTTTATCTGATGTTTTAGATATACCCACCTGCAGTGTTCGAATCTATACAAAGTTGTCTAGCCCTTAAAAAAACATACATGGATATGCATATATGTAGTCTCAGAAACTATGCCAATCATTATGTTATAATTCGCATGTAGATCAATACCAATGCACCAGGCGAATGCAGAGTCCGGCGCCTGAAGCCCACACCCTTACATTTTTTCACGAAAATACAAAGAGCTTCTTACTGGGGCGGTTATTAATGATGGCTTCCCGCGAAGGTTGCGGATCAAGCAAGAAGATAAAACAAAACAGGCGCAAAAACTGGAATCCTTCCTGCGCTATCGGCCGCTCTGTTGATCCAGCCGGTTTTTGCGCTCTCCTATGATTGATTGATCGAATGAGCCGGACCGGCCCGGGCGACCGCGCGCGCTTAGCGGTCTTTGAATATACCATTAAATCGTAATTTTCATATTAATATTATAACAAACTGCTAAATGACATTTGAAAACGCATCTGTCGACAGAATTACTTATTCGCTTTTATTGTTCTCTTGATTTCCCTTACTCAAACATTCGCTATTGCAGTTTTACGGCTAACTCGTCACTCTCGAAGATCATTCCTTTTATAGTTATTTTTATTTGAAAATCTTATTACCCATTGCGATCGAACCGCGAGCTGCCTCTGTTGTCGCCGGGTCATTAATTGGGCGTACGCATTCATTATTACCTTATTATCCTCGATTAATAATGTAATTGTTCTCCTAACCCTGTAATAACTCAATAACAATATATGTTCAATCCCGCCTTCATAATAGTGGCTCGCAATCACGACGGCTTGTGTTGCGCAAACTATAAGCGAAGTTTTAAGTAAACGCCTTGTTTGCGGCCTTCATTCATTAATTCTCCCCGGGATATTGGCAGCTCCCCTATCGGAGCATTGTGTTCACATGACAAAGTGTCAATCACCCGACAAAAGCCAACTCGACGCCCCCTGAAAACATTTCAAGTTCATCCTTAAAAATTCCGTATCTGCGGGAACCCATCTCGCTGAATAGCGAAAATACCGAGAAATTTTAATAAGCCGCTCCTTATCATTCAATCAAGAGAGCGAGGAAACATTTCGCTTTAGAAACGTATAGAAGGAAGACTATCAGTCCATCGGACGTGACGGAGAATGATGAAGCGCTAGTTTGTACATTGTAAATCATTCTGCACTTGCATTTCTACTACTTCAGCAAGCAACGATGAATATTTCAATTATAAATGCTTTCCGATTTCAAATAATAATTCTTTCCAGTCTCTCGGCTCCAAGTCGATCGGGATTAACCCAGAAACAAAGAATCTAACCAATCTACCAAAATAACTTCGCTTGCACTTGCATTCGCGTTCTTTAATTTTGCCGACTGGTAGTTTACCCGGAGCCTACTCCGGTTTCAGCTTACACTCGCTCCGGTCGACGTTTAATTTGCTAGATTTATTAGAAGCACCCACAGCGGAGCACTACCGGGTCGCACCTTGGAATAACACGTGCCAGATAAAATTCCCACTTATAATGACGCTAGCCAACGTCCGCACCGGAGGCGCCCCGGACCGGCCTGAGGTGCACTCACTCTTATCAGAAACCTCGGTGCACGCTCAGGTGCGGACCTAATAACAATAAAAGTAGCAATAACTATAAACCTTGTTTAATTATACCAACTCACTTCTCGCCGGCATGCTTGTGCAAACGTGTACTTTTCGGTTCACCGTCATATTTTCACGTCACGCTCGGAAAACCACTATTGCATTCGTATTTTTGCCTGAACATTTTGCGATTTTACTGTCGAAGTGATATTTTTATATCGCGACCCATCTTGTGTGCGACCACAGCCGAATTCGGTCGGCGGCCAAGTAATCAAATATGCATGAAATAAATAATTTTTCCCGTTTCCACCGGTTCGAGCATTTCCGTGCGGCGATATCGAATGCGATTTTTTTTTTATAAATATCACCCGGCGTGTTGTTTTGACTCCGCTTCGTATTTTATTTATTTTTCATCCGCGGTCGATATTTCTTATCGCCGTCGGTTCCCGCGTCTGTCAGGGCGGGGAGTTAAAACTTCAGAGCGGGAAATTACGGAGCGATCGCAGACGCTCGAGATCGGGAGTCGAATGATCGCAAGAGCGACCGCAAGCGGCGACGCACGGCGCCCGCAGCGGCCGCGGCACAATGCCCCCTATTTATAAGCAATTTCCGAACCTCCGGAGCCGGTGGCAGCGCGGAACTTTTCAGATTTGCATCAGAAAGCTTCACTCGTCGTTCATAAAAACTTCCCCGGCCGGGACCCGCTGCAGCCGAGGCGAATTAAAACACATTTGACTTTTAGCTTTTTGCGATTTAATACGAAAAGTTTTCGCGCGCTTCCGAAGTGGGCCGAAAGCTCCTCGATCGACTTTCAATTGAAATTTCCTGAAAGAATTCTCCCGCTGCGCGCATGCCGCGAGCCAGACGTCCAATTGTGAATAAATTCGTTCGCCGGCGACACGATTGGAGCACAAAGAAATATGCCGAGGGAGATCGGAGTTGGCCGACGGCCAGGGGGGCGAGGGCGCGCCGAGAAATATCAAATTTGAAACACTACCCGGCCGGCCAGAGTAATCAGCGCTCCCGGGTGCTCCGGCTGATGTCTTCAGCCTGTCTCGACAGCCTCTGCCGTGCGAGAGAGCATATTGAACACTATCTGGATGCCGATGTCGTTTTAAAATATCCAAATTCATATTTTCTCCGTCGTTTTATTTTCATCCGGTATTGTTATTTAGATTCAGTCGATTCGGATCCGACCGCATTTTCTACATAAGTAACTCGACACGATGTCTTTTCAATTTACATAATTCGTTCATAAGTTTCGCGTATCATTGTGAGAGTAGAAAATGGATAATGACGGCGTCCGGGCCGATTCGATGGATACGGTTTCCTCGGCCTGGAGGCGCCTCGCCCGGCGCGAGTGTACATTTTCGCTTTCACGCGCATTCATAATGCAGGCCTGACCGTACCGTGACCGATAGTAATACGATTATGACTCGCTAATTGTCCGAATTCTCTTTCTACCTCTCCGGGCATTTATCCGGCGAATCACTTACACTTAGTGTCTAATAAACCTCTTGAATATGTATGAGGAGCGGCCCGGCGGGGTAATGCGATTCAGCCCGGCGCTGGAGACTGGCCCGCTAAGCCGGCGCCTGAACTCCGGGCGGCTGGAGAGGATCAGGCGCGACCTCCGCTGGCTCCCATATCCTCGCCTCGCTGATTTCTTTTCGTATTTTATTGGAATGCATCGACTTGGCCGTAGCGTTTTTTGTATCCCAGATTCTGGAGATTACACTATAATTTATTTGAATGTTCTGTACGGGCGATGGTATTTTCTCGAAGCTGCCGTTTGTTTTTCGAGTTATCGCATTAGATGTTTTATTTTGTCGTGATTTATTCGATTGTATTTAATTTGAGATGTATGTTATTGCTATTGCAATAAAACTCGTGAACTAGGAACTAAACATTTTTATTCTATTTTTTCAGGAGATGTTCCATCCAAGCAGTTCCTTGGGAATACCACAGATTCAGACTTCTTCAGATTACTAATGAAAGATGACAAATACATCATCATCGGTGCAAGGTGAGCACAACTATTACTTTACATAATGTTTAATTGTAACGATAATTAAATTTTTAAAAAAGTTTTATTATTTTAATCACGCTTATTATAGTGGTATTTTATTTAATAATAAGAACGGTGCAGCCACTGCTTTGACTACTTTTTGACTTCTTTCTTCAAAAAGAAAGAATGGAGACATTTAAAAAAGCAAAAACAAACTCAAGATAAATTATAATAGTTACACAATTCACTGCTATGTTATATCATCACTTTTATTTGACCCAAAATTAAACGTTTAATAATATAAAAATATACTATCGCTAAGTACCCACTAATTTCTCATTGTCACAAACAAAAAACTAGGTCAAAAAACATCGCCTCCATCTTGGAAATAATATTTATGCAAAGCCGCATTTAATCCGCAGTTGGGAAACTAAATTTTTGACTAATTTTCTTTCTCGCAGGTTTTGGGGAAATATTCAAATCGGCGTCCCGAAATTTCCGGCAAACATTTTTCCGAGTCGACAGCGCGGCGCATTATACATCAAAGTCAAAGGCAACAAAAGTCGCAAAATGCACTTTTGTTAACAAAAGTGTTGCAAGGATAATTCTTCCAAAGCCGACAACATTTGCATCCGCCTTTATGCACCATCCCCGCCCGGGCCGGGAGCTTTTTTTATTTTTTCCAACAGCTTTTCTTATTTAAACTTTGCTAAGCTACCTATGAAACTTTTCGCTATTTGCATAAATCCCAGATAAGGGATGTAGCAGTTGTACGGTGGGGAATCCTCGACTCATTCACGCATATTACTCCTTAATTAACAGAACAAAAATATTTTCTATCTCAATAATAAAAAAAAATGTTCGTTCCCATCAATAATCAAAGTGTTACATAACATTTCGCTATTTTGTCAATAGCATTATCTAATAGCACGTCAGCGCGTCATTTATATTTATAATCAGTGTCACTAATGTATTATTATTTTTTTTACTTAAATTTAATTGTTACCGTTGTTTATAAAATGTTGCCTAATTCTAATAACAAAATTGTTTGAATAATTAAAATCTACAGATACAGGTTTTTAGAGACGTTACAGTGAGAATTATATCTGATCGCTTCAAACTGCTTGCTTACCTTCCCGTATTCCGATATCGATCTCACACTCTTGCAGAGTCTCCTGAGATGTCTCCCGCTCGTAAAGTTAGCATAAAAAAACTACATTACAAATCCAAAAATTTTAATTTCCAGTCCAACCCTTTATCGTGCGCCATTCCATACACCCCCCATACAGAATGTAAACCCCCAACAATTTTCCCGACATAAAGATCCACCCCTCCTGCTGGTAGCCGGCTGCACCGCACTGTATTTAATGAAATAATGCAATTCTCCTCCAAAACAAATGCATGTGTCGCTCCAGTGGAGGGGGGCGGTCGTTAGCGTCTTGTGACGTCACTGCGCGAATTATACCCCGAGCTTTTTGTGGCTTCGTATTAAAGAGTGATTTAGACTTATGACACACTTTTGAGTTTATCCATTAAAGATGAGCTTACTGCTATATTTTCGAATTCACATATTTTAACGTCTTGCTGCATTAATCATCGATAATTCTAACCACTGAGCCAACAATCTTAATTTTTCACAACTAAATTAAATTGCTTTTTTGGTTATTTAATCTTGGAGCTATTGGGAGTCTCTTCTAAGAACTATAATACTATAATATAGAACTGTAATATATATTTATTTATAATTTATATTGCATTACTTTAATGAATTTGCAATATACATCATTTATCTAAAAAAATATAAAAAGGTGTTTCTCATGATATAACCACAAGATATATAACAGCGTAATCATTTTATAGACTGCAAAAGAAAGTAGTTTATTAGTACTTGTATTTCAATGAAATTTTTTCTGCATATATATTTACGGTTCTCAATTAATATCGACATCAAATAGTATGTTAACTCTTATCACACATAACGATCGGTTACAGTTTTATTGAAATTCTGTGAAAGCTTGCTCCTTTGTTCGCCGCCAACAAGTTGCATTGGAGCTGCTACTTGCCTCGGCTAGCTGCGCGGCTGGTTCCACTTTCCAAGTTTTTCGCCCGGCATTCCCCTGCAACAATGCGCCCGCAGACCTGGCGCAGGAACACTTGCAAACTAGTTCAGAAGCCATCATTTTCCGGACTACGAGTACCCCCCTCGCCAATATTAAATTCACACCATAAATTCCATCGAATTTGTATTTTTTGTGTGCCTATATTTAAACGAAGGTCTTTTGCCATCTATTCACGCCACGCTGACATCAAAAATTATTTAATACATCAATCTAGTCATAACTCATTTGACATCACTTTTTGGTTTCATCGCTGCTATTTTGTACTGCTTGCGTCATCCCATCTGCCGTTTCAGTCGCTTCTAAAAAAGGATCCGCGGATTATTGTTTAAATAGGAATTCAATAATTTTACATAGCCTTTTCGTTACTTACATGAGCAGGGTTTAAATACAAAGTTATGAAATCAATAAAGCCTTCTTTAATAACGTTCTCGGTGTGTCAATGCGGAACCTCTTAATCTTCTGAGATATCGCAATTAGTATTCAAATAACTCCGAATTGCCTGCCACATCATCTGCATGAATTCAGCGGTTGTGCTTACTTAATATATTGTTCTATATATTTAATTAATTTTTGAACTTAAAAATCACAAAAAATATTCCTTAATCAATCGAACGCATTGATTTACCTTACCAGTCAGAATTCTGCATATTAACACTTTCGTGGATTCTTCGTGCCAAAACGAAATCTCTAGTTATTTATATTAGTATACTTTCAAAGTCATCGATTCACTTTCTCTCATTATAGCACAATCTCTAAGTAGGAATTCCTCAGACGTTAGTTTCTCGCAGTGTGCGAGCCTCGGCGCAGTGCAGTCGCAGGGCAAACGGGCGCCCGCCCCGCCTGGAGCCTCCGCAAATGTTCCTTTAATAACGTTCAGCCATAACTCGCGCCGCAGTCGAGGCTCGCCGCTACAAACTGTTTTGTCAGCCCGCCAAGATGCGCCGGGAGTCCGCCATGCTGAACGTCAAATCTTGCACAGTTTGTTGAGCCGCCCTGCCAAATGGATGCGCAAATGTTCATCATCGCTCCGCAAACTTCAGTAGATTACCGAGGACGACATCCGAGGCTATTGTATTCCTCAAATGTATTCAACAAAAGCGTCGATTTCCCCGCAGTTACGCTAGCTCAAAAGCGGTACTTTCATAGATTATATGAATAATAATTAACACTTAACTTACCGACATTGCATGTATACCTATTCCTATCGCCGGAGGTCAATTTGACCGCTCGTGATATCAAATTGACCCCGGCGGTAGGTGAGGACAGGTCACATGTGTTTCTCAAAATTTGATAGCGATGTGATACAATTTAAATATGTAACAGTTGTACCGAGGTTTGAAAAGGGGTCAGAATAACCCCTCCGGTAGGTTTAGTGTTAATAACATAACGGTGTATCTAGTTTACTTCGTGCTCTTTGCCGCTCGAGGAAAGTATCAAAAAAGAGTCTGCGTTACATAAATCGTTTAAGCTATGCTCGATTTTACTTTTTACTTTCTACATAACTAATGTATGTACAATAATCATATGTGTATCAGTATTTCAGAATTAGTAATCAATCAAACAAATTAAAAACTGTGTAGGTTGGTATGTTATGTAATGTATCGATAATATGAAATATAATCAACATTCACTAACTATTATAAAATTAAATATAAAAAATAAACCATTTACTTTATGATACAAATATTTTTTTCGTAAATTTGATTGAATATCGATCTTTAATTATTGTATTGTTTATCAACCTAAACTTTAAGCATGATTTTTGAGTGATTCTTGTAATCTTTTAAATATCATAAAAATAGCACAAAATAACAGGAAGTGTTTTTCAACCAAAAATATAGAGTCTAGAGTAAAGCTGATACAATAGAGAAAATTATATAAATCCGTAGTCTTACTTAACGTTAAGTCTGTACTCTGTTTTGCATTATCCAGTGAAGTAATGAGATACATGCACCGCCGTAATTTATATTTGATTATTATCATTTATCTTTCACTGTAAGTTTTCCAGCGACTAAATTACACGTGCCCTTTGCGAGGTACTCCTATCGAACAGCGGAAATCCTCCACCATAAAATTGCAACGACCTAACAGCACTACTGCGCAATTTTCCTTACGACAAATTACACCCCAAAGACTGATACAAAGAATCGGTAAGGCGGGAGGTTCTCCTATCTCCTCTCGCGCTACTTCCCGCTGAAGTATTATTCCAAATTATTTTTATTGCTGTTATTTTGTATTGTTTTAAACAAACTCTGATTTCGATTTCCACTAACGGAGTCTTCAAGAATAATAGATATTACATTTGGAAAAATTTTAAAATACCATTATTTATTGTAATGCATACATGGATATAACAGTTGATTAACTTTTCAATCAAAATCATGAAGCCATAAAATAAAAAGGGAAAAAACATTTTTCAACCGTATTTAGTGATTTATCGTCGAAATATTGAACAGGTTTTAAATATGCAATATTTTCGCTACTATAATTTCCTCGCTAAAATCAGAAAAACTTCTGTGCTGCTGTGATTTTTTTATTCTATTTTTGATGACACCTTAACTGAGTGATTGGTTCTTGAGCATTGTAACTATGCATTTGCTCGCGAAAACACTGCCTTAACCAGAAAAATATTTTAATTTATTTCATAAAACAATATTTTTTGTTGTGACAGCTCGGGCGATGGCTACAATCTGAAGAGATTCTCGCATCCGCGATAGAATATTTTTCAATTGTGACAGTTGATTGTCATTTTCTCGTGATTTTTTTGAAAAACTAAGCAATGTTTAATATTTATTTTTCTCTTTTCAGGAATACGCTGTACAATTTGAGTGCGTCCGATCTGACAGAAAACCTCGATCAGGTATGTTTACTTAATTTTTCTTAATAATCTAAAGCGCTTGGTAGTCTCAGAGCAATATCGGCTCATCTGAAACAAAAACCCTTATAAATTCAAACATATCTTTTTCCGTTTTATTTTATAAAAAGTGCTCCGGAATTCTAGTCTCAGTTGCTGCATATACGGAATTCTTCAAAGTGAGTGCTAGATAAATCAAAGCTTAAATTATTCGCGAAAGCAGGCGCTTTGTTTGGTGTGATGTCTGACACGTCCCGGCACAAAGCCTCCTTCCTAGCGGACATTCTTTTATTTATGCCGAGACGCATTTGGATATTTACATACATGGATGCCGCATATCTAGACCACGCGAACAAAAAATATTTACAGTTAATCTCCGAGCTACCGACTGAACAGCGATAAATATAAACTGTCATAAACTTACATTTCCTGCTCCTTGGTTTGTTTGCACGCGTACTGATTAATTGCAATCACGTCTACTTTTTAAACTCCTTTTTTTTGTTTCATTGTGGTAACCCGTAACGATCACCGTCGAGTCTCTGAGACCGAAGGACACTACATTCTAAAAGTCATTACATTTCACATCTATGATTGAAATTTGATCTGTCGAAAACATCTATGATTTTTCTGATCGAAATTATTATTTGTTACTTCAAATGTTTAATATTTAAGCAGGAATATTAATTTTAAAATCTTGAGAAAAAAATAATATTATATTATTCTGCCATAAATAAAAGTATATCTATTTTGGTATTATTTTTAATACGCCGGTATTATACATAATTTCCTACCATTAAAATTGATCAATTTAGATTTTCCTCGTAAATGTAGATTCTTATTTAAAACGGTTACGCAATAAGTATTATTTCTTTAAGACGATTCAAATTGAAATATATTTACTATTTGTTTGATTCAAGTCGATCAATTTATTACACCATTTACAATTTGAAACCTTTCCAATTATACTTTTGTAACAATTATTTACTAAGCGAATTAATTATTTATTAATTCGCTTTAGTAAAAATATATATATTCAAAAATGTAACTGAAGGTTTACTTTATGTGCATTATACATGACACGTGCAAGCATCCGATGCGACACAAAAACTCGAGGATAACAACATCTTTCATTAAAAAAATTTCAAACATATTTGCAATCGCACAAAAGTTGCGGGCCAAGAAATAAACCGGATAATACAAACGGCGTGAGAATAATTCATCTATCTGATCGGCATTAATGAGTTTTATATTATTAAATGTCAGTCTTGGTCCTTACACAGTCCAAAACTATATTTCTACCTATATAACTTTTCTCTGTTTTTTGTCAAAATTCAGTTTTATTTTTTTTGTTACGTTATTACGTACCAAGCTCACAAAAATGTAAAACATTTTATTCAATTTCTGGAGGTGAACTGCTTGGGAGAAAAAAAACGAGAGCTTCTCAAATCATTCGTGTTATTTTTTTTATATTCGTGAACATTTTCTCGGTATGGCGTTAAAATTTTATATCAGTCTGAACAAGTTTTTATATCAATGTTAGATAACTGCAACGAATTATATAACGAAAAATTATACATATAAACTGTTCACTCTTTAAACCCACCTAAGAGCTTATGATGAGTGAATTTATTCCAAGTAGCGACTAAAACACAATACAAATTATTTGTATTCTTCAAACGGTTGATCTCTTTTTGTAAAAGCTTTATAAAAAAACTCGAATTGTCAGAAATGCTTAGGCCTCTTGAAAAATTTTAATTTAACGTTTTACGAGTTTGTACTCAATCAGGGATAATGTTCTTAACTGACATAAAAAAATTTAAGCCAACGATTGGAAATGAAACCTTAAGTAAAACTGAAAATTCAAAGCACACATCTTTTTTATTTGAACGCTATACAGAAATTTACACCGCACCGAATTTTTTTACTGCCTTTTAAAAATACAGCAACGATAGAACAAAGGCTTTTTTGCGTTTTTGTCTTTGGGATGTTTTGCATTTATAACATGTAACTATTGTTAGGGCTATTAATCAGATATTTAAATTTATAATACCCTAATACTGAGAAGAAGCTATTCTGAAACATTATTCTTTTTAGAACACAGCACGGAATTATATATATATATATATTAGATTATTTAAAATGTATTGGCTTGGTATTGTTACCCTAACATACGGCTTGCAAACATGTAGCCAAAGGAAGACGTTCGTCGGAAGTTTATTAGCCTCGAAATACACGTTAATACTTTATCAAACAGAGTACCATGGCTTATATAATTTATTTATGCTTATTCATTGTATTTAATATTCTCTCTTATGTCATTAACCGGACGAAGTTACTTGAAATTGAGCACCGTGTTTTACTCTGGCAACGAACGGAAAACCGCCCGGCATTAATATTAATAAATAATTAAATAGAAACGTTTTAATGAGTACCATAGATGCAAAACAGCAATTAAAAAGGCAGTTTTTGTTCAAATCAGCCTTTAAATCAATAAAATATTTGCACACACTGAAAACGGACGAAAAATAATAAAAAATGGTATATCCTAAAGTATAAAATATGCGTTTCGTGCTCTTCGTCGTTCGCTAATGTTTTAAGAAGTACCTGAGCCGACACAAAAACTTGAATTCTATGATTCCGTGCCATCAAACCGGTAAACAGTTAAATATGGATGTTAACATAAAAAGTTTTCTCATATTTTATTAGTAAATACAATAAAACAAGTTTTCGGATTAGCACGATTTACGGCCCGGCCGGTGTCATCGGCCCATTATTGTTTATATATTCAAAACTTTCATTATTTGACCTTTTCTTCGCAGGCTTTCAACTCAAAAGTACGACGAATTCTGCGCATCTTCATAAAATATTGGGCACGAAGCGCGCGTATCGCTGACTTAACTCTTTTCAGGACAAGACTTTTTGCTGTGTGCGTATACATATATAGAAATAAACAATAATATTTTTTGTTGAAATTCAACTAATGCCGGTATATAATACAATTTAGGAACTCTGGCTACGACCAAACAAAAATTACAAACGAGTTTAAAAAATTGAAATTTTATTGAAAAAATTTAATGCTTTTAACAGAAATAGAACTCCTGACAATGGTAAAGAAGCGTAAGATCTCTTATTTTGGCCATATTTTTTGTAACAGCAAGTATAGCATCCTCCAGCTGATTGTCCAAGGAAAAATCGAAGGAAGAAGAGAAAGTTTACGTGGATGCGGAATTCAGCGGATGGAGGTCGGAAGTACGGCCGAATTAGTGATACTGGCCCGGGATAGAAATATGTTCGATGAAATGGTCACCGACCAATTTTTCAACTCGACCAAAAATCGTTGGTGAAATTAGCTCTATGGAGACATGATTTAGCAATTTTAATTCTCAAATATTAATAAAAATAAAATATCCCGTCCCCACAGCGGGTTAGAGTGATAGGCCCGGCAGGAGGACCGACGGCGGCCATATACATGTCCCGCATTAAATATATTCATGTATTCCATTTTTATTTTCTATCGACCCGTTGCTTTATTTACAGATTTATTTTCCCCGTTTCCTATCATCAGATCGATATCTCTAGTACGCGCTGCTCAAATTTATATTTCTCTCTCTCAATTTTATATTTTGTCGTTTTTTTTTTTTAATTTGTTCACTTATGTGATATAGAATTTCTCGAATCCGTAAATGAGGGCTTATTTTACTGAACTCGCAATTTTATAATTTACTCTGATCGAGTGGATATTTTTCGTGTAAAATGCCGATTCCGGAATATTTTCTGCCGAATTAAAAATTGACTGCTGATTTCATTTAGCGGTAAGCTGCTGTCGGAGATCGCGTGCGAAATATAATAACACCAAAACCAACGTTATGGATAGAAAATTTTGTGAAAAGGGCTACTTTCGAAGCATGGAAACTTTGAAGTTAGACGAATAAAAGCGGCGACTTATTAATAGAAGCTCTGCAGACGTTGTTTTTTTGTTGTTGTTAGTATTGTTACGAGAGCTGAATTCTCCGATACGATCCGAAGAGTATCTCCTCCGACCGCTCGGGCTCGCTCGACACGTCCTCTCCAAATGGCACCCGGCTGGCAACATTTCCAGACACATTTGAATGCGTTGAGCTGGTCACATCGGCACTGAGGATGCATAAGTCAAGTCGCTGCGGCTATTTTTACCGTCCCATTCACGCCAAGTCTGAACAGAGATATTCAACTCTACATTAACACCTACTATTTAATAATAACCACATCCTTGCAGCGTTAATTTAATATTTAATTTATTATTTTTTTAAGTGCATTAACATTCTACTGTTTTTTTTTCTTTTTATCTGTCTTTGTGTGTGTATTTTTGTATAATATGAAAAAGCTGCAACCACTTGCCACATTCGGCCACTTCACACTGCAAATGGCACGCGGGGAGCTCCGCGAGAGGACCGACAGTGTTTCTTTTTACCGAGCACTTAAAATTCCACTTCGACTCGGTGACAAGCGAAATGCCACTAATTAAATAATTTGCTGCACAGCTGTTAATTAAACCGTTCGGGTGAAGGATGCGGGGGTAGCCGAAGTTCGTTCCCCTTCGATATAATCTCGGATCGATATCTCGGGAGTGCGGTCGCAAATCAGAGAAGTTCAGATGTCGGCTCGAGTGGCGGTCAGCATCCTGTCGGCGCGGTCAGCATCCGCACTCCGGCCAGCCGCTCCTCGATCGACTCGCCGAGGAATAATTCGTTAGTGGGAATCGACGGGCGGCATGCCTTCTCGCACGATTCTCATATTTTACGAACGCATGCCCGCCGAACCGCCGCAATTAAGGGAAAACTTCCATGAACCGTTAGCCCTTCTGTACCTCCGTCCGATTAATCGGCTTTAAACCTTCCTCGGTGATTTGTGTATCCCAACTTTGCGAACGGGTCCAATGGCCAAGTAGAAAGTAAACGATCGGACACTAAATATATAGTATATACACTGCAGTCAGTTCCACAGCATTATGAGGATGCGCATTGTCCAGGTGGTCCTCACGGAATTCACTGTGGTAGTGAGCCCCGTCACTTCCATCCATAATAAATAGCATCAAATTTTTCATATGCGCTGGCAGCCTTCCCCGGCCGCACTCCCCGCGGCATTAAATGCACCGCTTCAAGCATCCATCACGATTTACGCAGCTAATTACCCTAAATAAATTATAACTACTTTGCCATAGTAATTAGCGTTTTGCGTGTTCATCGACAAGGCAACTCAGATGCTGGGGTTTGTATTAGGATTTACAATCATTCTTAGCTTAAATATAATTAAGCATATCTACTTTCAAGTTTTGTAAGATTTTTTACTTCAAACGGTATTTTACTAATATACACACCCTCTTGGAGCTTTATATAATTTACTGGAGAAGCGCCAGTCGATAATACTTTTGAAAGCATTCAAGTAGATGAGTAGCGAGTTTTTATTCGATCCTCCAGGACGGGGGCTAATAATTTTAACAAGTCTATTTCGGAGGCGCTATATATTTTTTTTATCATTCAAATGGCAATCGGCCAATTTTGTCTCGGAGCACTTTTAGCTGGATATATATTTTTTTAACCATGGCGTATTTTATTTTCAAACACCCTAATGATCGAGTTTGATATTCCTGTCGTCCGTCGGCGGATTACTCTCGTCTTGCAACGTCGGTCGCCGCGGGCTCGCGAGGGACCCGCCACTCCTGCCATTGCAATAATGATAAATGCAGAAGCGGGTCGGCCGGGCGGGCTGGCGCCGCGCCAGGCGGCCCGCGCCCAGGGGTGGATGACCAGCGGCGAGGCGGCCGGCCCGCGCCCAGGAGTGGATGACCAGCGGCGCAGCTGATCGATGCACAATGCCCGCCGCTTAGTGCCCGTTCTTACCACTTGAGACCGTCCCCGCTTTCACGCCGCGGACTCTTCCTGTCGAGACGACTGCCCCACTTTCGATACCCATACTTTGAACGGTCAATTAACCCCTTGATACAGTAGTGCTATTCGTTCCGAGATCTCGAAATATAATAGATTATCACTTTCTACTTACCCAGAAGTTTCTCTGCACCTGCATCCGCAACATCTATGCGTTTTAATTTGTTACGATATTGGCTATTCAAAAGCGGCTAAAATACAACATACCTGCTTTGTTTGTGTAACGAGATTTGATTAATCGAATTAATTATTTTTAAAAAACGTGAAATTCCAATAAGTAGACCTTTACTCGGGTGGGTATCGACCGATTGACGAGTCAAAGTTCAACGAGTTGTGGACCTATCGATATTTTTTTTTTATATTAGTTGTACTGATATCAATTCGAGATGATAATTGTATTTAAACCGTAATTTACTCTAGCGCGTGTTCACTCCCCGTGCCGGTTGGGATTCGCAATTTAGACATTTTATCGCAGCTAAGCATCTAACTAAACCTGTCGTCGGGGCGAGAGCCTTCGATTCCCTTAAATTTAGTGCGGTGTATCGAGCCATCGGCGCGGTTTTATCTCCGTCCATAAAGCAAAGGGAAACTCAACGCCGACCGCAGGCCGCGCCGCTCGGAAGTGTCCTTTTTGTGCAGAAAATTCAATTCCGCAAAGCGTCCGCCTCGGCTCTGGAGGAATTATGTTTACACTCGGCCCGGCCTTCAAATTTTACACCCGGCGCGGCCATTACGGGCCGGGGATATTTATTCTCCATTTGTTCCCGAAGGGCCGCGGGCCTCCTCGGTGGTAACTGCAGGCGCGACTAAAACCTCGTCAGGGGTAAAACTTCACCGACTCGAAATGGAGCAGTTCTTTTTCACTCTAATCAATTTCAGTGTACTAGTAAATTGTTCCCCCTATTATGGCGATAAAAGTCGTCATGATTTTTTTTATTTTCGTTTGTATCTCTGTATTACAGTTTTTCAACCCCACCCGTTTGAGGCATCGATTGGCATTCGGTCTTCTCTTCGGTGATCACTGACTACCGATCTCAATACCGTCATATTTTAATTCTAGGATCTGATGTATTATTATGCATTTACAATATTTGTGAACTTTTCCTTTTTCCAGCGCATCGAATGGCACTCGACGCAGCCGTCGCGCGAGCTGTGCTCGCTGAAGGGAAAGTCCCTCGAGATCGACTGCCAGAATTACCTGAGGGTGGCTTCGCCCACGGTAGACGGCAACCTCATCGTGTGCGGCACGAACTCGTACAAGCCCCTGTGCCGCGAGTACCACCCCCGGATGCACGGCCACCCCCGCAAGCACCGCGAGTTCGAGGGTATCGGCATCTGCCCCTACGACCCCGAGCACAACTCCACCGCCATCACTGTCGGTAAGCCATCGTAACTTTTAACTGGGACGATTTCAGAAGCATTTTAATCAATTGTCATATTTTAGTACGGTCAAACCGATAATATGCAACAATTTATATTTTACTCGTGACTTACGTTTAGCAGTCGATGACCTTGTGAAATTTGTTTTCATTTCATTTGTGCTCGTTCCAGGTGGCGATCTGTACACGGCGACGGTGTCGGACTTTTCCGGGACGGATCCCCTCATATACAGAATACCTCAACACACCGAGCGTTCTGACCTGCGGCAACTCAACAACCCCAGCTTTGTCAGTTCTGTTGCTTCCGAGGACTACGCTCTCTTCTTCTACAGAGAGACCGCCGTGGAATACATGAATTGCGGAAAAGTAAGTCCCACTTTTTGAAATCATACATACTATGTTTTCAATCTTGCTTAAATTTCTAATTATTTAATTTATTTTCATTTTTAGGCTGTATATTCTCGGGTAGCGAAGGTTTGCTTGAATGACATGGGCGGTCCACATCCTTACCGGGACAAATGGACTTCCTTCTCCAAAGCTCGCCTCAACTGCTCTGTTCCTGGAGACTATCCGTTCTACTTTGACGAAATTCGTAAGTTCTGTTTCGTAACAAATAATAATAAATAAATCCTTCATTAAAAATGCTTCTCAAATTATATGTGCTTATTTACAAAAATTCCATTACAGAATCGACCACCGACATCATAAACGATGATTATACGGATGCTAATAGGCAGCCGGCTTTAATATATGGGGTCTTCACAACTCCTGTTAACTCAATAGGAGGCTCTGCAGTGTGTGCGTTTGCCATGTCGGATATTCTTAAGGCTCTTAATGGTGATTTCAAAGATCAAGAAAGCCTCAACTCTAACTGGCTACCGGTCGATGACAAAAGGGTAAGAGAAATAGAATGAATTTTATTTTGACAGTAACTTTTTAAAACATTTGTGTAATATTATTATATATTCATTAATATTTAATATTCTAGATCCCTTCTCCGAAACCTGGTGGATGCGTAAAAGATAGCAGAACTCTTCCAGAAACAACATTAAACTTCATTAGGACTCATTCTCTAATGGAATTACCTGTATCTTCATATTACGCAAAACCTCTTCTAGTTAGAGTTAGCTTGCAGTAAGTACATTAATTTTCTCATTTGTACTTCAAAGAAATATATTTATACCTATATTACACTTGTTTATTTACTGGTTAACATTATATACTTTATATTATTTTAGATATCGGCTAACAGCTATCCAAGTAGTTCCGCATGTGGCAGCATTAGATGGTATTAGATACGATGTTCTTTATGTTGGAACAGGTAAATAATAATATTTTTTAATGAAAGTGTTTTAACAGACATGATCTGAGTATTAAATCATTCATTTAATCCTAGTAATATCTAAAAATTATTAAGTGTTTATATTTACTATAAATCTCACGTGAATTTCTTTTTTTGTAGATGATGGTCGCATAATAAAAACCCTGAACGTTGCTCATAATCCAGTGATCTATGATGACGACGATGAGGTGATAGAAAATCCAAATCATCCTGTGGAAACTGTCGTAGTTTCCGAAACCCAAATCCTTCCATTCGGCGTAGCAGTGAGACAACTGCATATCTCCCAAGCTTCAGAAAAACTCATTATTTTGTCTAACGAAATCATCAAAACCATGCCGCTTCATCACTGCACTACCATTGGGTCATGCAGGTAAATCATTTGCAGTATTTTTCTATATACTTTGTGATTCTTATGTGATAATAAAGACAATATTTATCTAATCAATTTCAAACTATAACTAATGTATTTTTTCTTATTTCAGAGATTGTGTATCTCTTCAAGACCCTAACTGTGCTTGGGATTCAACAAAACAACAATGCATTTTGGTCAGAGAAGGAGACGCCGACAGGTTTAGAAATCTTGGAATGCTTCAAGATGTTCAAAAGGGCAGTTCAGACAGATGTAACAAGATCCCCATACAGAGCAAAGACGACTCGCCTGCTCGGCCATCCAGCCACGGAACTGTCAGCGGAACTGCCAAGCACCCAGTGCATATTGACTTTGAAAGAAACAATGTTGTTGACGTAGACAATGAGATTGTTATTGAACTTGTCAAGTCAAATGAAATACCAGACATAGCTTCAGATGCTAAGCAAAAACATGAGCAAGGTATCTAAAACTTCAAAACACTAGTATTTTAATTATTTTAAGTTAAAATAATACTTTATTATTAATTTTATTAGTAGCGATTGCTTTTTTTCCAGTTTGTTTACAGTTTGTAATATAATTTTAATTTGTTTTAGATTCCTTAACAGTGAACCGTGCTGATAATATGATTTACACCGCTCAAGCCTTACACATAGCAGTAGTAGCATCTTGTCTGGTCACACTGTTACTTGGATTTGTAGTCGGCTATCTCTTCTCTCGACGTTTTCGTCACCCTTTTCTGTCAGACACGACGCCCTTTCACGAGCAGCACAATCATCTCAACAGGTAAGTCATCTAGCAACTACACATTATCACTCTTCTACATTTCAAGTCTTCATAATAGGTTTAAAGTATTCAATTAGCAGTAAATAATACGAAAAGTTGTTTTTTTAGTGAATAATAACTAATATTTTTGAGTAAAATACTTGAGTGATTTTACACATGTTCGTTTTTATTTGTGACCGGTTTCGCCAACCTTTCACGTTGGCATTATCAAACAGAGGCATTATCAAACTCTCTGTCAAAAATATTGAATTTCTTAATAATAACTAAAATTATTTACAGGTTGACTCCTCTGGAAACTCCTTTGAATGCCAATTCTTCAGCTTACCTTCAACCTCGAGCGAACAAAACTATCAACATGGTAGTGAACGTCCCTGCCAAGCAGGACAATCTACAGCACGAGCTTGGCAGTAAAGATCGCACACACGAGTGCAAGAACTCCAACGAGTCTCTGGATAAGGACATCAAGTGCGGTGGTACTCTTCAAAAAGTCAAAAAGACATACATATGAGACAACCTAGAATGTCAGTATTGGGACATCATAAAATAGGCCGTAGAGCGTCGTGTCTGCCACATTTTTCAGCTAAGGACAATTTTTTAAATACTAGTAAAGAGAAGTAGCTCGTTATCAGCTCAGTGATAAAGTGATAGTGTTAAAGGACCCCTAGAGTGACCTATTATCTACGAAACGAAAACTTTTTTATAGAAAGGTGACAATAATCGAGTTTGCATTGTACGCCACGCGAGGTGGAGATTTCATAAATATTCTTACAATTGTGTTTATATTGAGCCATACAAGAAATAAGATTATGAAATTAATGAATTATACGACTTATTGAAACATTGATACAGTTTATGCATTCCGAGAACTTTGTAATGTATTTATTATGAGTGAAGTATAAATTGTATCATTTACTGAAATGCCAGTGTTGCCCGTGCATTATTCTTTTCATTCCAGAGGTAGGTAAAATGTTTAAGTGTATTCTGCATAATGCATCATTCGAGTGCATTGGTAAAGCGCCAAGTGATTCTACTTCCGTTTTTGTGAAGTCAATATGTGAGGAGGTTTTAATTATTTTTGACAAAGTGGACTGTAGGTTTAACATATGAACTTTTATTAAATAATATTATTTTACTTGTGTGTGATGTTTTGAGTCTGATGTTATTATTTTATAGATTTTTTCATACTCACAAAGAGCAGCCGATTTGTAATTAAAATATTGTTGTGAACGTAATAATTACTAAATCGATTTTGTATTTTTATTTATACATAATTATTGTACATAATCAAAACAAATTATATACACATTACATATATATTTACAATATATAAAAATTTTGGAACATTTAAATTGATAATATGCTGTTATAATTCAATCAATTGTTTACTTTATTACTTATTAATGATATTATGTAGACAGCAGCGGTATAAATATTAGAAAATAAGAGACTAAAATTAGGTAGCATGCGAAATGTAAAGCAGATTGCATTATCTGAAGAAACCATCGCGTGAAGCGAATTTGTAAGGTGCCTTGCAGGCTGCCAGCCTTATGCCTAAGATATCATAAGAATTCTTCACGCGATCGGCTGGAATAGACTGTGAACAAATATATTAAACATATACGTATGTTATTGTAGCTAAAATTCTAAATCATCAAATCAGTTGTTATTGCATTAGTCTAAATTCTATTGATTGTGATCATGGATTGCCTTTTGATTAAATTATTACTTTCTGCCTTGTAATAGGAAATCCAAGTATGTAATATTGACACTCAGCTTACAGACATGTAGACAGTCTACGAGTGACATTGCTCATGAGCATATAAATCCCACCGTTAGCTTATGGCATTAGTAGGATGTCTCGAATGCAAAATTATTGTACATATTGTTTTAAATTCTATACTCTCCATATGACTTGAATAATAGTTAGTAAATGTAATATAATCTATATTGTAACCATTTCTAAACATGACTGCTCATACCCGCTGCCGGCATTCGGAAGTGCGCTTGATGCTATTTAATTAGAGTGGGAGAACTTCATTCTCGATGAAAAGCATTATATTACGTAAACCCCAAATGTGCATTTGTAAATATTGTTTATAAATAATAATTTAAGTACTAGATGCTCTGAATAACAAATAGCATTTCCGTCCACTTCAAAGAAGAGAGCATCTTTGAATAAAGTGGAATCAACACGTTCACTTCCCGCGCTCCCTGTGTGAAAATTATTCAAAAATGACAAATCTACAGTGAAAGTGACTTTTGTATCTCAATAATTGGACATTCCGAAAAAACTTTTGAGTATCTTTTTAACTCAAAGCTTAGTACAAAAAAACTCAAATTGTAAATTTTATTTTAAGTTAGTTCTATGCTGTTCTGTGCATTTTCTTTATTTCATTAATGTTTGCCCATCGTTCATACACATCTTTTTTTTATAAATAAAATGAATAAAAGTATATATTCATTGTATGTATTATAAACAACATTATATAAAATAGAACTTTTATCGAAAACTTATTCTTATTTTGTGACAGTTTATGGAAGAATTTAATTGTTTATCAAATATTAATAAAAGAAATGTTTCTTTCCAAAATGTTTTATTATTTCTCAAGTTTTTTCCAGAATAGACATTTATTATTTGCAGGCATATCGACAACACTTTCCAAAAACAATGCATTTTCTCTAGCCAACTCACAGAGGTCGTTCAAATCTCTGATGCCCCATCTTGAATCCTGAGATATCAACGATTGGTTAAAATTAATATTGCTCTCGGGTGAGATGACCCCGTCTACTCCATAAGGTCCATATGTGATCATTATTCCCGTAGGTTTCAAGTACTTCCCACAATTCTTGAACAAACCGATAGAACACTCATAAGGAGAGATGTGCATCATGTTTGCATTATAAATCACATCAATAGAATCGGGTTGAAAACCATAAATTGATAAATCTTGTGTAATATCAATCTGTTTGGGGTTATTGATATTTTTAGTAGAACATTCTTCGGCATAAATACTTATACTTCCAAGAAGATCCTCTTCATACTCGCTTGGTTGAAAGGTAATGTGTGGGAAATTTGGTGCAAAGTGAGCTATATGCTGCCCTGAACCAGACGATATTTCCAAGAACAATAAGCTCTCTTTTTTTGGAAAACAACTTGTTAACATTCCTGTTAACACTTTCAAAATATGTTCTTTGTTTCTATTCGCTGCTGGATATATCAGTTTATCTCTTCTGTAGCTGAAAACAAATAAATAAATTTTATTTCATTTGTACATATAATATATTTGACAGTATTATTACCGGACAATCGGCAGTAGTAATAATAAATGGCAGTAGAAAAATCTAAAGTATGGTCATAGTTTAATATTGTGGACATAGTCTCTATTTTGATAGAACATGGTGATGATGTAAAAAAAAAATGTATGTATCCATTCAATATCTAAAACAAACTGGTTTATTATGGCAATCCAAATGTAACCATCAAATATGTAATGGCTAAGAGATTATGATTATTTTTGTTTGTTAGCGCTTTCGTCTTTTAGTGGCTTCTTCAAACACCCGTAGTAGTAAGGTATGCAGAAGCCCTTGAAAGACAAAAGTGCTCACACACAAAAATAATTATAGTCTCCCAGCCCTTCTTTGTTCTCTTATCTATCCATATTTGTTATCCATTCGTTACATATGACTTCATTTGCTAGTTGAAGCCTGTTCCAATATTCTAATAATATTTGGTGCATTGCAGCCTTTTTGCAGATGTTAAAAGAATTATTCCATACAATAGTAATATGAACACTATAGTACATTTACATGATATTAGCAGTAAATTGGTAATAATATCTTTGTAATTTCAATAATGACATCATCAAAACTAAAAACAATTAACAAATTTATTTATTAATGTAGCCTTACAGCTACACTTCTAATACAGAGAGAAACATCAAATAGAACATGTTAAGTCGTGGTTTTTATTTTATGTTACAAACAGTTGATGAAACGTGCTAATGTAACTAGAAGCAATAAGTTTGTTAGCTCTTCTCGTCACCTAACATCTTATTTATTAATTTATACATTTTTAAACTTCTATTTGCCTTTAACACTAAAACCGCCGATGAGTGCCCCCCTATTGAATCGACGTCAAGACAAATTTAACCCAGTTCAATTACTGTGGTGAAAAATCATAGTTACATACTAGTTTTCTGTATTATTTGTAATGCAAATCACGCATAATACATTGATTGCAGACAGTTTTTCGACACATGTGACACTTGACAGAGGATTTATTTTCTATGCACTTGACAACGCACACGCTCATCTCATCTCTGAAATGTGTTCCAAATCAACGTTTATCTTTCTTTTTGTCCAATTCTTCTCCCAATTGCAATAGAAAATCTTTGCACTCAATCTTGTTGTTGTTCATTTTGTATAATACACACAACAAAACATTTGTGAAATAAAACTCACCTACCTACTAACAACGGCGAAAAGTAAACGGACAAAAGTAGCCCAACAGTGCTTCTGGGGAAAAAATAATCAAAATCTATAGTCGTTACAAAAGTGCAATTGGCTATATTTATAAATTTACACTAAAACATAAGTCAAAAAGTTTCAAGATCCTAAGTAATATATTTATAAAGTTAGAGATGATCGAAATTAACGGAGGGACAAAATTGGGACGGTGGCGGTTTAGTGTTATATGCTCTGATAAACATACCTTGAACTCATATCACAAGATGTCCCAAAAGTTCTTCCTCCACTCATTTTGATAACTTGAGCAAAATTCTTTCGCCAGGTATTTTCTATAGCCCTCAGCAAGTTTACATTCGCGCACAGCTTTAACGTTCTCGTATACACTATTGACATTTGGAAGCCCTCTACACACGCAGCGACGCAACTTGCGACCGACATGCGATTAGCCAATAGCGTTGCTTACTTCAGCAAAGCCATACAAAACGTCCAAAATAAAGGAACGCTATTGGCTTAATGAAAGTCGGTCGCGAGTTGTGTCGCTACGTGAATAGGGGGCTTTATTAGCGACTACTTGGGTTTGACACATCAGAATGTTGCCAGGATAATAATTTATTTTTTTATTCAAACACCTATATTATATTATTTTTGAGAAATTTATTGTTTAATACTTTATCAGCTTATTTATATTTCCATCAGCACAAAAAATTATTTCTGATTTTTAAAAAAAAAAATTTTTTTTGTTTTATTTACAGTCATTTCAAATAAATTTTAAGATATTTAAAAAAAACATCTGGGTAGAATTCAACAATTATTTTATTTGCTACACGTAATTAACATTTTTATATGTATAATTCAAAATCTATTCTATTGGATGTGTAGAATGGCGCATCTTGCCCACACTTCCTAACCCACACGCCAGTCTTGAAGTAACCTTCACTGACCCACTGCTGCATTTGGTTGGAGGTGTGCGGACCGTGCACTTCTGCATCGTCAGTCTGAGTCCATTTGAATTCCCACATGAGGCCTGGTTCACCTTCCTCTTCATTTGCCCCCTCTCCGTTTCCTGTGGAAGCTTCCTCCAAACTGGGTCCATCCGTTACCATTTCTTTTTCCTTAACATGAAAATCATCTGCATACATATCTAATTCTATATCACCTTGCTTGGATGAATTTCCTTCAGATTTTTTTGTAGCTTTATTCACAATAGAATTAATTTTTTCATAACTTTCCTGGTAGATATCCATGTTTCCAATTCTAGTTAAAATTTCATTTGCAATGGATGTTAGTTTGGTAACATCCTCGGAGCCAGTGTTGAGTATACCAGCTTTCTTTCTTTTCCACCTTTCTGCGCTGGACATTTTGGCATTGGCTCCTGAAAAATATGAATAAATATATTTAAATCTTACTACCTTTAATTCTTATAAGTTTTAGATCATAAAACACCTCTGTAATTTAAAATAAAAACATCACTTTTTCCCTTATATTTGTAAGATGGTCATGTGCATTGTTGAATTTAATTTTTAAATTAAATTTTTTGCTGTGGTATCAATTTCTGTCCACAAAAAGCTTTCTTAAATAGAGAGCAGGATGTTTACACTCATTGAAAAAATTGAGAAACACCTGACATCCAAATTGCAACAATACTTGACCCAAATCTATGAATTTGTTTCACTAATTAATATATTTTTTCTAAAACCACTTTAAAATTTTGAGCAAAACTGGTCAGTTAAATAAATTAATAATTACTCAATACTTTCTCATACCTAATCTTTGCAGTGCTTTTGTAACTGTCTCTTTGGGTTTCATAAATGATAGCATCTCCTTGTAGGACGCTATCAAATCAAATTGTTTTCCTTCCTCCGATTCACTGTCGCTACTGCTATCATCCCCGAGACCTTTCATAGCATCATCCTTATGCACTTTGTACTTATCTTCAGGTCTTCCTTGAACTTTTACCCAGTCAATGTTATCTAGCCAACTATCTTTTATATCTTTTTCTTTCTTCCAATGATAATGTCCCTGAGTATCAAAGTGTCCTTCTTCCAATTCCTCCTTCATATTAAAAGGTGTAATTGCAACCTAAAAAGAATAATAGTAGTTCAAAATTAATGTTGATAAATTTCAAAGAAAAAAAATGTAGCGTTGCAGACCTTGGTGTAATTTTAATAATTATTAAATTATCATCACATTGTATTGAATGAATTTATTAAAAGTTCCACATGTTTACTAAAGTTGCATATCAATCTGTGTAATTATTATTATTTAAAATGCTGATATTGTCAAAGGATTTCGATTTGTACGTTAACCTAACAAACCTCTCCATCCATCCCGCCGACCCCGTCTTCCTCTCCTTCTATATCGTCTGCGTGCAAAACATTTTTCTTTTCTTCTTCAGCCCCACTATCTTCCTCGTCTGAATCCAAAGAGTGTTTTTTTCCGTCATGCTTTCCGGCTATTTCCACTTTTTTCACGGGTTCCTCGAAAAACGCGCTATCGAATTTTCGTTTTGACATAGCTAAACAATGCGATAGATCACTAGGAAAATGAAGCTAATTATATATATTTTACTAAGTTTTTATCAGAAACTCTCCATTTCTTAACTTTCAATATATATATATATAAGTAGCTATAAACAAGTTAACAATTACTCCTATATTTATATTTATCGAGTGTTTGACACTTGACAGCGTCTTGAACAGAGCAGCATTCCGTTAAATCCAGAGACAATTTGTTAAAGCCTAAATCTGTTGTCTATTGTTCTGGAAACATAATTAAATCATAGACAAATCTTAATTTAGTAATACAATAAGATTTATAATTTACATTTTAGAATTAATCAGAACACATTTAATGCATTGATAAAAAGTATTAAAAAAAAACCACGTATACAGCTGCAATTACGGACTGATGTCGGAAATTTCACTTTATAAGTGCATAAAATGAATATAACTTATTTACTATCTACAAATATGATTAGGCATATTTTTTCGCATATTGAAAATAAATCAAAGAAACTTTCAGAAAAACATCATCGTGACTTGTGTAGGATTTGAACCTCTATCTCCATCAACATGCATCATCATATTAGTAAGTAATATAAGCCTGTAAAGGTAATTAAAACGCACTTGATTGACGTTCAATCCACAAAATAGATATATATATATTATTTATTATCCTCACATTAAAGTAACAAACATTTTTTTTTGTCTTCAGAAATTAAATAAAGGTGGTAACACGAATTTATATATATAAACATAAATAGATCATTTAGTAGTAGTTGGCGATAGTCTTGAGTTCATTATTTCTCATAGTTTTGTTGACTAATATTTTAATTAATATAATAGCCATAAAGTCAATTTTACATTTAAATAAAGACAGAACTTGGGCCATAAAAATAAAACATAAATTTGTGATAAAATAATTTATTTAAATTGTATAAAGGCTATGTTATAACTTAACATAAATTATTATATTGTTTTAAAATAGGTGATCGGAATGGTATCAATGATGATAATTAAAATATATATGCAGTATGAGGACAAAAATATTTGGTAAAATTGTTCTAGAGGCTAAGACTTATGTGATAGTTTTTGGGAGTGTTCAACGGTGGCTATTTGGATAAATTTTGCATCAATATGCCAACTAAAAATTATTTATAAAAACACTGATTTAGGTATCAAACCAGTGTTTATATTTTAATTATAAAAAATGTGATTTAAAATCAACATAAAATACTACTTAAGTTCAAAATATAATTTCTAAAATGATTAAAATTTATCAAATGAATATTATAAATAAATTAATTTAATGAATATTATATATAGTTAAAGATAAGATTTTTAGAACAGTAAAAATATGTATCTCTCCGTGAATTGTCCAGCTTTCTAATTTCTAATTAAAATCTAATTCCTTTATTAACAAATATATCTTTTCTGCCGGCATATCACAACTTGGATTATTAACATTGATAATACATTAAAATCGAGTACATCAAGCTCATCATGAAATATATCAATGATTGCCATGTCATTTCATTCCATAGAATTTTTTATTAAGCAGAAACAAAAGTAAATTAACATTCAATTTAGCTTTTCCAAACAAATCCATTAAGCTACACCCATCGTACTGGAGCTGAAGAAGATGCTGAACATCTAATTCTATCTTTTCAACTTCAACACCCATAAATTTACCCTTCACAGTAAATATACCATTATGATCAGTTGGGATTATTTCAAACTGAACGTTCTTGAACTGCGATACAGACAAACCTTCTATTTCAATCAACACACCTTTATCGTGCAATTTGGAAGCTGAATATTTCACGCTGTGTTTTGATTTAATTTTTCCAGGCTCCTTTCCTCCTTTGCGATTCAAAGAATGAACAGTTCTGCAATATAAAATATGAAACAACATGAATTATATATATTTTATACGCACATATCAATGCTGGAAAGGGTAAATGACTAAACCGGTAGAGAAAAATAATTATCAATGGCTTGAGCTAAGTTCTTTTAAAAATGCTGCAATATCAAATCACGCATGAGATTTTTAAGTCAATACCAGTGTTGATTATTTTATATCATAAAATAAAAATATATTTCAAACCTTTTCCCTGCATTAAGATTTTGTAAGCAGGTGTTTATATATTGATTATAATAATCATATTGAGCTTCATAATATTTTGTCTTTTCGTCTAAACTCTGTTTGTTCTTTTTCATCATCTGCAAGGCTCTCAGCTGGCCTCTTCGATATTTTCCTTTATTGCATAGGTCCAGAGCGATTGCAGTCACTATGCTCTGGTATCCATCTTCTCTGGTGACATAGCCATCCTCTTCTAACTTATTCAAGTACTTGCGTAGCTGAGCAATATGCTCTCTCAAAGTCATTTTTTCATTTGATTTTATCATACCCGAGTAGAGTTTCTGTTCTATAAATGCTTTGTATTGTTCTTGCTGAATTTTAGTTGTACCAATACACAATGCTTCCAATAAATGATCACCTGCACACAAAAATTGGATAGTTCAATTGATAAAAACAATATATGATGTCAAGTCAAATAAGTGTCAAAAAATTGCATTAAGTCGATTTCTAAACGTAGTTCAGATAGTCTTTACAAGATTGTAAATTAGCTTAAAGAGACCAAATATTCAGTTTAAATTTTATAATAGTATTAATAATTTAAAAAAATTGGTTTTGTGCATGCTTTTTTTATGAAAGAATAGAATTTTTTAAATTTATGAAACGTACCATTTAAAAACGGCAACACAGATACACAAAGTTCTTTGGTTTTTATGAAGAGTTTGTTGACGTCGGTAAGATCATCAGCAGGTAGTTGGTATTTATCAATTAGAGTAAGACAAACTTCTGTGTTGGGAACGGGAGCAATTGCTGCCAGAGGCAATAACTGGCCTTCACCTGCCGGACCCAGTGCATCTAGCAAGTCGTGAAGCCGGTCTAATGCATCAGGAGCAATGATATCTTCATATTCCAATAACAAGATATGTGTATCACATATCTCCTAGAATTTAAAAAGTTTTCTATTATAAAAATGCACTACAACCTCAAAGCACCTGGATCTATACATTGTTGCAGAAGCTTACCTGCACACTTATATAAATGTGGGGTTTATATAGTAGTGTAGCTTCCGAGTACTCATCCATGGAGAAATGTTCTTCTAATGAAGGTCCTTGGCAGCATTGACGAAAGAAATTTTTCATCTTTTCGTGACATTCAATAATGAAAGGATTAAGGCACTGTAAGTGAGCAGACTCTTCACCAAACTAGAAAATAACATTTATTTAATTTAATGTTAGAACTTATGAATGAATAGAATGAATATAAAAATATCTATATATATTAAATTCCACAAAGAAAATTATCTAAAATATATAAAATAATGTCTTACCCCTTTCTTCGAAGCTGAAAAATGCAAGATTTTAGCAACAGAAGCTAAGTTCCTACGCTGATCGTTAGAAAGTGCTCTGTCATGGGGTAGTGTTACAATATCAAATGCATCTGGAGCCACTATAGCTGCATTTATAAATTGGTAATACACCAAATGGCCAATCACCTAAAATATTATAAGATTATATAAATTAATACATCTCTACAAAATGAATCTCTTAATAAAAAAAAAAAAGGTAAAAAAACTGTTAATAAATTCAACTAATATTACCAAAAAAGAGGCATACCTTAAGTATATCTTTTTCAGGTACATGTGGAAACTTTTTAGACAAAGCATGATGCAAGACACGAGCCATGTATAAAATTGAATATGGCAGTACATCACAACAGCTGATAATACGATCAAGAAATAGCGTCACTGTTGCGGTCAAAGTCTGAAGGCCCCTATTAAGGCGTGTCTTGACTTCTTCGTATGATAAAGCTTGTTCTTGAGTTACAGCATGAGGGAGATTTCTGAAATTCATAATAATTTTTAATTGCCTATATCTGTTTGAAAAGAGTTGTAAACTTTTGCTGTAAAACTTACGATATTTCCCCAGTGCGTGTTTCCATTTGATTGCGCCAGGTCTTATAAATGTCTACCGGGCTAGTATCTATACTCAGACTTTTATCATTTAGCATCTTTTCAACCAACGGTCCTACAATATTTCTTAGGCTAGCAAGACCGCTCATCTGCCTAGCATGATTTACGGCCATTTTTAAAACAATTGGACTTCCAGTAATCACATCCAAAGGTTTATTAAACCTGCAATTAATTTCTTCTTCGAGGCTACTTCTGAAAAGTTTGAGTAATAAGTATTCGTCTCTTGCACTCGAGCCAAAATTATAGAGAGTCAGTATCACATTCTGAAGAAACTGATTTGTTCGACTTTGAGGTAGACAAAACAGCAATTTTGATAAATATGAAGGATTTGTTTGCAAAGTGTAAAACAAATGTTGATATCCATCAAGTAACTTTCTGCTCTCCCGAGTAAGCGACTTGAGACCTCTCGCACTGGTCGATATGAGTGTTTTCGGGTTGGATGTCTTAGCATCATTCAGTTTAGCCGTATTCACCGGTAGTGTAGAATTATTATTTTTAACCAAATCATTCAGTTTAGTTCTGTGAGCCACTACATCTTGTAGTGTAATTCTATTTTGCACAAGAAGCCCGATCTTAATGTCCATATCATCTAACTGTTTTGACAATTCTTGATTTTTTCTTATAACTTGTACTGCTTCGGCTCTGAGAGTTTGTAATTGTATCTCTTTATCATAGTCTTCAGTAGAAAAGTCTAGTAAAGGTACAAAATGCTTGACAACTTTAAACGGTGGATTCTTTGCATGAAACAGAGACAAGAATGCTCTTCTTGCACATCGTCCTCGCCACAAAGCTTGAACTTTAATAATTCTCTTTTCCTAAAAAAAATTACGATAAAAATTAAAACCAAGAACAGCATAAATAAAAATATTATAGTAAAACAGTTTCTACATTATGATTTTGCTTCTGAAGATTAAGTACGTACCTGAATTTTGTAATGAATCCATGGATCTTTGGGTTTGCTATTCATAATGAAACGCTGTTGTCTCTTAGCTTCTAATATCTTTCCATACTTCAATTGACAAGCAATGGATCTCCACCAAGCTTGAATGAGGATGATTTGATTTGTTTTACTTCGAAAGTAATCCAATCTTTCAGAAATATTTCTACGGACCAAAAAACCTTTGATACAAGATTGTAACCGAATAATCATTTTATTTTGCTGCCTTTTTTTTGCTTCCATATCAGTTTTCTTTAATTTACACAGAAGACGATGAACATCTTTCATCGAAAGGTAGCGAGAATTTGGATCAAAGTTTTTAGGAGTGTTCCACGAATGAGAATATGTTTCGATATCAATATAGACAGTTTTTCCCGAAGCGGTGTGATGGACTATCCACGGTGAGGTATTTTTGTTGTTTATTGACTCAAACACGTCAAGAAAGAAATTAAAGACCTTCTCATCAGACTCCATATTTTCCCACATCTCGATAGATCGCAAAATGTGAAGAAGAGCACTGGCGTCAAACCGCAACAGAGCAACATTAACTTGTGATAAAATATTGCAGACTGATTGTACTTGCTTTGTTTCCACTGCCACTTCAGCTACTATGCTGCTGAGGTCTTCTAACCAAAGATCTCTATTCCCTTTCTTCTTCATTTCCATTCTCATGAGACGTAAATACAGGTACGCATCATCATAGATTAATGATTTCGAAAAGGAGAACTTTTCATTTTGTAATGCCGTGATCAATTCTTCTTCATCATTCTTTCTCACCGCCTCATTAACATTATAAACCACACTAATAACTAAAAAATAAAACGAAAAAAGATAATTATTAATAAAATTCATTCATTGTTAGCTTTTTCATTGATATTTTCAAAAACAAGTGAACAATATACTTACTCTCCTGAGTATTATCTTCTTGTAAATTGATTTCATCAATGCAATCCTGAATGTCCAATAAGGTGAGTAGCGAGCACGGCAAGTCAGCCATAAGTTTGGCCCCGCGAGCCGCCTTAAGAGCATTACTGTAATTTTCTGCCGCCTCTGCTCTCAGAGAATACAGTGGCACCTCTGTATCACTTACAGCTGTCCATATGGATTTCGAATTCCCTTGATCCACTGCTTTAGTTACTTTGGCAATAAAACATAGTACACGGGTGCTGCTCAAAATATCCTCAAAGGTCAAATCAATCCCACTCTCAACTTTATCCAGTCTCATCTCTTCGTATAAAAGTGGAACTGAATATTCATCTACACATAAACCTGTATAATTCTTCATCTTTACAAGAGATAAATAAAAATCTTCAATATTATCAGCCGCCAATGTCTTGTTTACAAACATTACCGCTTGGCTGATCTTCATTTTTTTATCTGCTCTGGAATTGCCTTCATTGACAATTGTCTGGAGAACTTGGGTCCAGTCAAGCACATTGTCAATTTTTATATTGTTGCAGTTATCAACTAAATTTCTCATCAGTTCCATGTATGTGTTTGCATTTTCATATTTCAAATTCTTTAGTTGTAACCATTGAGCTTTGAGGTGATTAAATAAATCATCTTTGTTATTGTTGGTTACGGCCATGACAGATTTCTTCCACGAGTAAGAAAAATTTACAACTGTAATATGGCCTTGGATCTCAGCTTGGGTAAGAAGTTCATCATACACATCGGCGATGTAACTATCATTCATAGATCGATTGAGAGCATTTTGTATCTTATTCTTTTTTGCCATCTTTAAATGATTGTGGTATTCAGCACACAATTCAGGCAAAACAAAACGTAACTTGACTGCAGGATTCAATAGTGAATCTAAAGAGTTTCCCAAATCAATAGCTTGGTTGACATTGATGACCGCAGCATGCAGAGCAGCCATGTCTCCTTCCAGATTTGATGATAGAAGGCCCCCAATCTTTTGAAAAGCTGGCATCACAATCCCATATCGTTGAAGTTCTTTACTCATTGTATCTATCTCCTCATCTATAATAATTAAATTACTTAGCATAATGCATATAACATATCTATAATTTATTAAACCAATCTCAATTAATTATAAATAGTACCTGTAAACTTTGCCTTTCCATACAAGTCCTGTATTAAGGGTGCTCTGCCCAGTTTAAAAAGATGAGTACTAAGAGCGTGGATGCAATAAATCACTCGAGGCATATTTTTTCTGTCATAAACATCAGTAGTTTCAGGGTGAAAAGTCTAAAATGTGTATTAGTGCATTAGTAAACATACGAAAATATTTAATAACACAATATTTATAAATTATTACTCTTACCACAGGTAATTCTGTTGTTTTCAAAACTTTCAGCCATTGATTTATGTTGTCAGTATGGCGAAACTGAAGTCCAACAATCTAAACAAAATTTGTGCATATGTTAAAACAAGAATAATTGAAAGTTCACAGCATTTGTTTTAAAACAGGTGAAAATATGACTAATTACAAACCTTATATCGTTTTTGCTCTGGATCATATATTTTACTGATGGGGAGAATTTCAGGTGATATAAAATTCCCAAGCTTTGCTAGATAGACGCCATTACGAAGATTTTCTTCTAAGTCAGTTGTAGATGGCAAGGTTTCCCTTAAGCACGCTTCCAGCCAAATGCGGGCTTCTTCAAGATGACATAAATATTCATATGCCATAGTTTTATGCCGCATTTCATCCATCTCCTCGGCCGTTTTACGACTGTCGCACTCTGTATATAAACCAGAAAATAAATGTTTTATATTGATAAAATACCCTGGCATTGATTATTATATTTATCAATTTTTAACAAGGCAACATGTTTTATACCATAAGAAAAAACTGATAAATGTTAAGCATAAGCATCAAAACATGTGGTCTGGATATTTTTAACTCATTAAACAATAAACTAAATGATGTATTTACCAATGATGCTTAAGTGCTGTTATTACTATGCTAAATAATAAAAATCCAATGTGCTGTATACCTTTGTTGTCAAACTTTCCGATTAGACTTTCCATTTTGAACGTATTGCTGAACTTTAAAACAATACACTGACCATTTAATATGGGTTTCGGTTTGTTTTGTATATGATATGCATTATTTTGATGTAAAAGTCTGCACGAATCACTCAAAATAACAATCACAAGGTGGAAGAAAACTCACCCATGCTAACGCGTTTGAATGTTGAAAACGAGTGAAGTCCCTTTACCGTTTTCAACTGCCAAGCGGCCTCGCCTCTCCTGATTGGTCAGAATACTCGGATAGATGTTGCCAGCTAAATAAAAAAAAATAATACATTTCTAAATTCTTTATTTAAATTACATATGATAAGTTACAATACTTCTTAAAGCTATGTCTTACGATATGGTATATTTTGCCCCAGCTCCTGCGCGCAGTTTCTGGAGCTTACAGCTTGGTGTCTTAGGTGGTAGCGTACATGAGTTTCTTACGGGTGAGGTTTGTTGTAGGTGTAAGGGAAAATATGTGTTAAAAACCCTTATATAGCATGAGTTGAAATAAATTAAATAAATATTAAAAACTAGATAACACAAGAATGGGGGTTGATTGGGAGTGATTCTACTGAGTTTATATAAATTTGATACATCCTAGTTATTGCAAAGGAACAGTAGCTAACTTATTTGACTAACACATATTCTATTCGAGTTTAATTATTTCAAGGTTAGGAATGGAGTATAATAATCATCCCAACATTTCTGGTCTTGGCTACTTGGCGCTCCTTCTTGTACAGAGTGCCCCGGGAGCCATCGGAGACCGTTAAATTGTCACCGAGGAGGATGTGGTGTGGGAACTTGTGCCTGTAGTGCACAGGTAGGGAGTCGGGGGTATCAAGTCCGATCCCCTTGAGGAGGGGATTGCTGGATTCACTGATTGACTTGAAGAGTATCTCAGTGGCGTGAAGCGTCTTTGTGGCGATCGGCGGGATCTTGGTCTGGGCGCAGATGGTGTAAAAGGCATCTAGTATGAGGCAGAGGCATGAGTTTTGGGCTGCCTGGATGGTGGTGAGGTCTTTGGGGTTCGCGTTGGACCATACAGCCTCGGCGTACATCATGAACGGTCTGATGATGGAGGTGTATAGTCGCAATTTGTGTTCGAGAGAGGGGGCTTTTGGAGCAGAGGAGCGGGTAAAGCACGTTCTTGCCTATATATGCCAGCTTAATAAAAGAGTCCATATATATATATATATATATATATATATATATATATATATATCATATATTTGTACTGAGCCAGTCTTTCTAATCAAAAAAATATAAACATAATTATTAGGGGGCATATTGCCTTCATGGATCCTAATGTAATTTATTGACTTTATATTTTAAAAATAATATAATATATAGTACTAGTTTTAATATTTCAATTCAAATAACCTTAATTTCTAGAAATCAAATTTGGGAGTTGTAGGAATTTTTGACTCCTCAGAACAACTTGCATCTCCTTTGTTATAATTTAATCTCTAAAACTGCCAATGTTGTTTTCATAGACAGTTGCAATTTTCCACTGCTCCAGTAGTCATTATTAATCATAAGTACCCTCTTTCCAGCATTTTCTACACTACATAGTGCACATTTAAATAAATTAAAAACATAAATTTTCATTTTCAAATTTTCTCTTGCTAAAAACTCCCTTTTTCATTTATTTGTCTCTTCGATCTTTATTTGTACAAATTTACTCTTCGAATTCCTTTAAATAGAAAATTTCCATGACTAATGACAAATTTAAATTTTTATCACAATCCTGTCCCTGGACTTTCCATTTAATTTAGTCTTTTCCACAGTCCACTTCATGCAATTTTGTTCAGTGGGGTTGACCTACCATGTTTTCAAGAATACAAAATAATGCAAAGGAGTGTTAGTGTGAGTACAATTTACCAAAAAGACCATAAAACTTCCTAAAATGATTGATTGTTTTTAATAAGATAGATAGTATAAAAGTTTTTTTTAAATTAAGATTACAATTTTAATGTCAGGTGTTTTTGGTCAGATCCGACAATTTTAGACAATGTTGGTAGGGTAATATGTCTGCACAGTTCAGTATCCGCTCCAGACACGTTGAAGTTCTAGTAAAGAGTCTAATAGTTCAGATTACAACAAACTTACCCACCCTCACTAAATTTGCCAGTTTTATTTATCAAACTGTTATTTATATTTGGGTTAGCAACCTTAGCCACACTATCTATACTATCAACATCATAAGGCATTTCTAATTTGTTTAATAGTAATTCTAATTAAAAAGAAAATAAATTGTAGATGATTTATTAGGGACAATAAATATTTTAACATGGATTTTAATGTTCACATAATTTACAAATGTCTATTTCTCTAACAATAATTTTGTTATAAAAGTCATAAGTTCATACATTCCATATACATACACATACATACTAGAAGCAAATAATTTACCAAAATTAATGATGACCGGAATAAAGATGAAAAGTTTCACCAATAAGTTAAGATATTCCACTGCAAATCTATTTAAATATAAAATATCATTACACAAGAGGTAGTTCGTATTCACTGAGAATCTATCTCCCCGTCATTCGCAATACTGTTGAGGCAAAATACAATTTTTCATAATCTACACTGAAATCTTACTCCAGAAAAGTAATAACCTTAAACAAATAATATAAATAGTCATACCTATGAAACATTGCAACGTTGCGATCTGTTTATAGATAATCAATTAAGGGTACTTGTCTTTTATCCGACCACCAAAAAACATTGTCCTATTATTTTGTTTTTTTTTATTGGCAACAGTGTCTATTTTTTGCTTCTTTTGTTGGCAACAGTGTCTATTGGCGAGAAAACACGTATTGTTTATTTATTTAATTTAAAGTATTAACCTAACCTAACCTAACCTAACCGTCAAAGATAACCGTTTTTTCATTGTTTGTAAAATATATGATACAAAATTGAAAAAAAACTTTCATTTCTATGACGAGACTCGCTGTTGCCAACAAAAGAAGCAAAAAATAGACACTGTTGCCAATAAAAAAAAGCAAAATAATAGGACAATGTTTTTTGGTGGTCGGATAAAAGACAAGTACCCAATTAAGTACTATCAGGCAGTTGTTTTAAATTATTAAAATAAAAGTTCTACAAACTAAATCAGTCAATGATAAGAAAGATACCTTAGTTATATTAATACAATAAATTTATAGTTTTTCTAAGTCCTCGATCACTTATTACTGTCATGGCTCTCAATATATTACTTAAATATGTAAAACTACAATAATTATCCTATACAACAACAGCATTGGTAGCTGGTAGTTTGTCTTCGAAGTGGTGGTAATGGTGGTGGATGTGCTCGTGTACATAGCGATGTATGGTGGAGCCTCCGCTCTCTCCTTCTGCTCCCTCGCCTCCCTCCCCTCCAGCTTCAGACCCCCGCAGCAGTCCCCTCCACTCCACCGAATCGTTCAAATCCAAATTTGCGGTCAAGTTGTCTACTTTTTCTCCAACTTTGCAATCTTGCTCAGTCCACTTTTTCTTCGAGGCTTTAGTGAGCCTGGTATTGTTATCATTCTCTAACCACTTTTCAACTTGAGCCATAGCTCTGGCGTGATATTTTTCCCTATTTTGATGTTTCAAATGATGAGGAGAACAAGCGTGAGTATGAACGGATGTTTTACGATTAAGATTGGTTTTTCTTATAGCTTCTATATTATGTTCTATATCATAGGCTTTTTGTTTAAATTCCAAACGATTTGGTCTATTTTTACCATCGGTCACGTTGACTCTGTGCAGTACTTCTTGTTCTCGGCAGTAGTCAAAAGACTTCGCTCTCGTGTCCCCGTTCGGTTTGAGTATTTCCGGTGCCGCTTCCGCCTGGTTGGTATCATACGGTTCGAGTAAGGTGTAACGAAAGGGTCCCTGATCCAAATCGTGAGATCTTGACCGGTGATGACTCTTCCAGGGCTTCGCTTGAGAAGGACCTGTCGATTGACCTTTTTGGTGAAATCCTGATTTGGCATGTTGAGACGACGAGCAAATAACAGCATGTAAGAAACTATCATAGCGACAAAGGTTAGATTCCTTGTGAGTGTTTATATCCGTATTCGCCAGATCGAGATATCCGTTATTGGGTTGATCCACTAATGTTTGGTTGATCGTTTCCAAAGTGTGCTTTCCCGTGAACGTATTGGAACGGTTACGTTGGCGATGCTTATTGTTGACGCTCTCTCCTTCCAAACTGCTCACGCCTCGCTGATCGGTATAGTGTTTTCTGTAATAATAATAAAAAGAAAATTAGTATCGTCACATTGAATTCACAATTTATATTCAGTTATTCGGAGGAATTTACCCATTTCGAATGGCTCCAACATAGATAATATTTATTTTACTTTAAAAATTGGACTTGGAAAAAAATATCAAACAACACCATTAAATAATTAATTACTTTAAATAATGACGACTTCAACTAAAATTGTTAATATCGACATACCTTGAAGTTTGAAAACTAAGTTGGTTTTTTTCCATATTAGCTTGGATGATCTCGAGCAGTTCTCTTCTCTGCAGACTTCCGGAACGCTTCTTGTCTGCACTCTTGGCTTTGCCGTGTTCCGGTCCTCGCTCGGGACTGGACATGCTCAACTGCACGGAAGGGAGGAGGTTTTCTTTCTGGGAATTCCAAATGTCGTTCTTGTGATGGCTGAGATTGTTGTGCTGCTGGTTTCTGTACCGGGGACTGAGATTGTTCTTTTGGTATTGCCTCTGGCGGAGGTTGCGCTTGAAGCCCTTGGGGGTGCGGAGCCGCTCGGAGCAGTCGGAGACGTCGTCGTCCACGGACAAGCGCGAGCGCCTCTCCTCCTCGGCGGCGTCGGGGGCCCTGGCGGCGGGCGGGGCTGGCGGGGCTGGCTGGGCTGGCGGGGCTGGCGGGGCGGGCGGGGCTGGCGGGGCGTCGGGGCGCTTGCGGCGCGGCTTGCGGCGGCCCTCGCGGACGTGCGCGCTGAGGTCCCTGTCCCGCTTGAAGCGCACGCGCTGCTCGGCCTGCCCGCGGCCCTCTTCCACGGCCCTCCGCCGGTCGGGAGACACGGTCAGGCGCACTTGTATCGTTTTGGACCCGTAGTGCGGCACCGTCACGGTCTTGCCCACCGACTCGTAGATCGTAGAAACTATTCCCGCAATATCCTGAAACATGCACAAAAATCATTAGTTCTCAAGTTGTTGTTATTTACAACTTACAATATATATTTTTTATTATTTTGCATAACACGTACTCAATTCAAAGTGTAAAAGCCAAATAGAGGACGCAATAGAAAATAAAGTATGAGCCGCGTATTCTGGACGGGCGCGGGTCTCTCCCCCCGCTCCCCTGCCGCTCCTCTGCTCGGCAGTCCAAAACAACGCGGACGACCGTCGGCCCTTTGATGTACACTCGGCCGCCGGAATGACTACACAACGTGTTTTTTTTACGATAAATTAATGACGATCTTTCTGACACGGTTGTCTTTTTAGGGACATCGCCAAATGGATTTATAAATGTGCTGTAACATCCGAACGAGTAGTGTGCGCGCTCGATGCTTACGTCTTTAGTGATTCTCCCGTGGCCGTCGAAGTCGTAGAGGGTGAAGGAGAAGTGCAGCGGCTGCGGACCTCCCTCGGCCTGCCCCCCGCGGACCTGCACGTCGCACGTGAACTCCTGGAACAGCAAGAGACGAGCCCATTAAATGACAGTTGTTTCAATTATATTTCATTCATGTTTAGATAACGCAAATCGAATACGCCGAGTGACTAAATTACGTTTAACACTCGTCAGTAAGGTAGAATAGAATTCTCACAGCGAGAAACGCGAGAATTTTTATTCAACTCGTTTTATTTAATCTATGAGAAAAGAAATTAATAATGAATTGAAAATAACTTTCTTATGTGGTACTCATGATGATTCAATGGGATAAACAAAATGTTAAAATAATTATCACACAATAAATTATATTGAATAATTATTTTTTTTTGATAATGATGTTATAATTTCAAGCATCGTAAGTCTCGATTACTTTTTTTACAAAATTATTAAAAGTATGTGCATAACCAACTTGATCACCGAAAGGCTTCAAATATATTTTTTTATGAACTGCGAAATAGTCCGGTTCGTTTTAAATATCTACGCATATATTTGAATGAAGTTAGATCAAAAGATTTACCGGAATCCCGAAAATATAATTTCATAAAATATGTCAAATTAATGCGAAAGCAAAAGAAGCTGGAGATAAATTGGCCACAGATGACGGGAGACCGCGTCAATGGCCCGCGCGGCTGTCACTGCGAACGAAAAAACATAAAAGGGGAAAATATTTTCACATCTTAATGTATTTTTCCCCACTCTAATGATGTCGAGCGAGCAGAAAGCAATAACGTCCGACGAAACGTTTTCATTACAATGTCGATAGATTGCGGCAAAAGGGAGTGCATTAAATTTTAACGCTGCACAAAAAAGCATCGTATTTGTTTTATTACCGGCACATAAAATAAAATTTGAATCTTTAATCTTACAGCAAAGTAACAGCTCTCACCTTTAAAGTGTCAAATTAAAATAGATAACCTTTGTGCTGACGACATGTGATGAAAGCTAGCTGGAAATATAATAGACTTCCACTGTGGCAGGTTTGGATAGAAAGCACTTACAAATTGTCTTAATGAAAAATTATGATTTCCTACTAATTGTAAAAAAAAAAATTATTGAATGATTAATTATTATATTGTGTTAGTTTACAATAGTTGTTATGGCTATTCTCTGATTGTACGTCTAGATTGTGGGGTTTAATAAGTGTGGCTTAGGTGGTAGCGCACATGGATTACATGTGTAAAGAAACCCTTTATAATTAATTGTAAGTATATTCGTTGTATAAATTGATTAGAATTGGATGAATTTTAATTTGGATCGTGATAATATTTTGTTATTTCCCGCAAGCGTAGAGCCCCGCGTGCTCATGAATGAACCTCCTCCCCCGCCTGCTCGCTATCTCGGGTTGATAGCGAGTGCGAGTGCGAGTACTACAGCACGAGTGTTAGCACAGTGCACAGTGCTGCAGGGTGCTGCAGGGTGCTGCAGGGTGCTGTGCCGGGGTGCCACTCGGGGGCACACAGGCCAACAGACGTCTGATTCCTTCATTTCTATATTTCGATAGTTTCCACTGTGCTTGGAAAAGAAAAGACACTGAACGTTTCTAGATTAATTCGATAGCTAAAATTTAGAGGTGCTCGATGTCGTGTATGGGGTCAACACAATCTTGGCGTAAACCCGATGTTGGGTTTCTGGATTAAATGATCGAACTATAAAACTGTTATAAAAGTTAAATTTGTAGATTAAAACAGTAAAACATGGAAAACAAATTTTATTCATGAGTAAATAAAAATATTGAGTTTTCAACGGAATGTTTTTACGTTCAACGTAACAAGTATTTTTTTTTGTAATTATATTTCTATTATTGCTATTCGGGATATTATTCAGTTAATAAATCGATGTCCGAACTATGAAAGACATCTGAACAAATAAAGGTCAACTCTTATTCAGATAAAAAATATACAAACGGACTTTGAACAATGCCGACTTTTGTCTCTTTGAAAACAAAGCGCGATTCTTCTCAAACATTATCTAAAAAAAACATAGATAATGATACTTGAACAAATGAGGAAATACCAATTTAACAAGTAACAATTTATCAACAATCTGTATCTACAATTATTAAAAAAATAATAATAATACAAATGGTATCAGTATACAATTCGATGGTAGGATAAAATTTTACATCTTTATTGTTGAGATGAGAAAGAAATATTCCAAAAAGCAGCGCATGACACCGATTTGACTTTCAAGTTTTTATAGAAGGTTAAACACCGAGAGCATCTAAATCTTCAACCCGGCCGACATCTGACGCTGTCAGTCCAGTCGGGCCTCCATCCGACGCATCGAAGCAACACAAAATTCGGACATTTCGGGAGACTCGTCAATGGACGCGAGCAGGAGAGGGGCATGGGGGCAGGGGAACAGGGGAACAGGGAACAGGGGAGCAGGGGAGCAGGGGAACAGGGGAACAGGGGAACAGAGGAGCAGGGGAGCAGTGGACCGAGTTGCCGGTGGACGGCCGCGGCGGAATCGTTTGTTATTGGGCGGCGCATGAAAGGCGCCGATAGGCACTCCGCGGCGAGGTGATAAGCGTGACCTCCGATCGAGTCTTCCATTCATGTGCTGAGTGACGTCACTCGCCGATACGAGTTCCCAGAAGGCGGCCGCGAGCACTATTGAGCACCGTTAATAAAAAATGAGAAGATTAGGCTAAATGCGGCGGCGCGGCTCAACGGAAATCTCGCAAACGCTAATTGAATCCCGCGAATCCACCGGCGCTTTTTTACACGCGAATAGCTATTCAATATAAATTACTGCGAGCCGGCGGGGATGGATTTTCATTGCAACATTGGCAGCGGGGTTCTGGCGGTGTTCTGGCCGAGCACATCCCCCGGGGAGCTCGCGACGAGAGTGCGTTCTCCGAAACGACTCGACATTGTTACAAGAGACGACCCCCGATGGCCAAATTACATTTCAGCGCGCTCGAAACGGGGCAATTATATTTCGACCGAGGCGAGGCGCGACTGTCCTATTCCCTGCCGGGGCCGCCCCGCCGAGACTGCATTCCTCCGCATTTAAATCAGAATGGTAATGACCACGCTTTGGAGAATTCAGTGAAATAAGTGGCATTAAGAAGTACAATGATCACAGGCCGGCGCCGGGCCGCTAGATGCAGGCCGATAGCGCTAATCTCGCCGCATCTTAATAGCGGCCGCCGCGACAGGCGGAGGGCGGCGCAGCCTCACATGCCGCACATGCCGCACCCGCCACGCACGCCACGCACGCCACGCACGCCACGCCACGCACGCCACGCCCGCCATGCACACTGGCGGTAGGAAAAGCAGTTTGATGGGAACCCTACATTCAACAATTGTGTTTTATGACATTGTCTCCGTGCATGCATTGCTATAAATATTGCAATTTTCTGCATTGGCTTCGAGAGTCTATATTTTTTTAATTTTGAATATCATCTGTGGTTAGAACCGTACAAATGCCGCCGGTTAATCGCCGAAGCTAATCAGTAACAGGCGCGATGAGTTTACTCTACAGATAATAGTATTTATGGATTGCGGTAATATATAATTGACGGATTAGAGGGGATTAGGTTGAATTGCCTACCCGTCCCAAAAAGATGACGAGCCCTCGGCGCAGGTATATCCATAACGTGCCAGCGGAGGTAGTCGGATATTTAACTCTCTGAAGATAGGTAGTCGCATGTAGGTTGATGCATAACAGTAAAATACAATGAATCGTCCTAAGCGAAGTGAGCGCCCGAGTGTCATGAATTACAATGAAGTGAGCGGGCGATCGGCGGCGAATATCACACGACTGTCAAGGACGGGCGACATTGAGGCCCGCCGTACAAAATTTATGACAGAGATGTGTAAATTTACGGCCCGCACTTGTGATGTAACGCTCGAGGAAAAACACCGCGTGGCGAGCGGAGCAGGTACGAGCAGAGGAGCCCCGCGCCCGATAAGCCGTCACCTGCTCCAAATGTTCGAGTGCTTTTTGAAACTTGACAATACGATCGTATCTCCCGATGAATTATATCAGATTTATGAAGTTGTCATTTGTCATATCTGGAAACGACTCGGCCGGTACAGAAAACGGTACAATCCGATATCGTGACTTAGTTCCGCGGCTTTATCGTTTGGAGTTTGAGAGATTAGCGAATTATCGCCTAACACGGCAGAGAAGTATAATTAACAATTTATCTAAATATACACAAAAAAAACTGCGAAGAAGTATTACCAAAACCTACACTTTTTGAGTACAATTGAACAAACTGAAACCTGATTTTGCGCGCAGATATGTACTATAACGTTGAGGTTCGAGTCCCGAGCCTGAGTGCCTTCGTTAAAAAGGTAAAGCCTTCCGTGGAAGTGAGTTTCACCTGCGGCACATCAAAAAGGAAAAGCAAAGACTCAAATGGCCTAAATTACAATCACAGCCGAGCGGGGAATGTCAATGAGTCATTTAATGCACGATAGCAGCAGCCGGCTCAAAACACGACTCAGTGTGGAATTTTAAATTACCTCCAGGGCACAGAATGCCAAGTTAGGGATACTGTGGGCCCACCGGGACGACTCCGGCTTACGACTAATGCGATCAAATGTCTCAGAATCGCAAATGAGGGTTCAAGGAGCCGGAGGCTTTTAACGCGTAAAAGGAAAGAATAGCAATCTGCCACGAACTACAAGTTAGGGAAATTTACTAAGCGAGCTAGTCACTCCGAGCAGAGATTGTCAAACTCTCGAACACTGCTGGTATAAGCGTTTTATGAGGATCCGTTGAATATTTTAGATTATTTAAAGGTTAAGGGTTTAGGTCGCGATTTTATACAGAAGGATCGAATAAAATCCAACAGGAAGACGATTTATCTGTAAATATTTTCTTTCTTCGAAAAGTTGAATTCTGGTTAACTTCCTTACCTCAAAGTGGACCCGGTCGGTGTGGCCCCCCGGCTCGGGCCCCGGGCTGGCGGGCGCCTCGGCCTGGAGCAGAGCGCGGGCCTCGGAGGGCAGCAAGTCGGGGGGCGCCGAGCACTGAGAGGGCGCGCGCCCCACCAGCTCCTCCGTGTCCGTGCGCTCTCCCTCCGCGAGGACTGCAACAATCAACACACACAACGTTAGTGACCGCTTCTGTACGCCTTTGTGTAACCTTTCATTCTGCCCATAGATCGAATATATAACCAACTAAACTGTGAAAGGTTACGTTGGATATTGCTACTGTTATTAATTATTTTTTTATTACTTAAAAGTAACTTTTCAAATGTTATATTTTCATAAGTGACCAAAAGCACTTACACTCAATTACTACTATTAAACAGGTACTTTATAGGAAAACCTAACTTATCCTAAACAAATATAATGAAAAATCATATTTTTTTTTCATTTTGGTTGGTTGGTTGGTTGGTTAATACAAAGTTGGCAAAAAAAACTATCGACAATGTTCTTCAATTTACACTTTGCCACTATAAGTCAAATCGTGAATAGGATGAAAAGATAATCTCAACTGAGCCGAAAAACTTTAGACAAACTGCCATAGGCAAAACATTGCCAGTTAAGATATTTACTTATTTAATATTTTTAATTTTTATTTGTTACTACATATTACTTGTGGGTTATTTTTTATTATTTCTAGTAACGCGAGTCGACTTTAGAACACTCCAAGGTTGTCAATATTATGTTATAATGTAAAATTTATTATTACATTTATTAAAACCGCGGTATAATTTTTGTTAGCAATTAAGATAGACACTCTAATTGGAAGGCCAATAAATTAATAATCATATATTTATCTTGTCGTTTTGTGGGGTAGAAATACAATATGAGCAAATTATCTGACCGCAAATTGAATTTTTGCGGTCTGGAGCCCCTCGGGATAATCTAATTTTAGCTTTTTTTGCATACGTATTTTCCTAGGGTTTTTATTGTCAGGGCGAACAATAAGTTTCGGTTTATAACAACAGCGAAATTCCGAAAAGCAAACAAGGGGCCGCGGTCTTTGTCAACAGAGCGAACTTTAATTTGGTACCTGAGGCAGCAGGCCTTCGTGGAATCCCATCAAACGCCGCCCGGCCTGCACCCTGGCCGTGGTCCGCACCCACACGCCCCAGAGTGCCATGGATAGTAATCATGGGTATTCCAAATTGGATTTATACACCGATGATCGATGCCGAGCGCCTCGCCCAGTAGCGGTACTGCTACATAGGCCCGGCTTGCTTTACTAGTTTTTCAACTTTTATATATTACTGATCGAATTACGTGGATGCAAGGATGCAAGGATGCAAATACGTATAGAAAAATATTGATGATTATTAAAAATATATATACAATTTCATAAAAACAAACTTCCTCCGTCACTAAAGCCACTGGTCAAGTTCCCAAATTAAATTTCAACATTGATGAAATCCAAGACATGGAAAGTATGGTTTCTGAACGAAAATGTTAAAACGACGACCCCATGTTACCCACGCTTGTTGGTTAAGGTAACCGCGAAAAAAGACTAGATAAGCAGAAGACACTTACTGTCCTGAACTATATTTTTAAAAAAATACAAATTCAATGGCAATATATAATTTAAAAATTAAAAAAAAAAACCTACCACATTTGTACATGTTGCTCGAATGCTATACAACTTCTGGGTGAATGCGATAATAATGGCAGTTGTGTTGTTGTTTTTTTTTTTTTTTTTAAACACAAAAGCTCAACAAGTGGTGTATTTTTACCAGTTTTCGTCGAATCTTATATACGATATATTGTGTAGTTTGATAATAAATATGCGTGAAAACTGAAAATTGTTTATTTATCTACTTGTATTTTATTTACAGACTAGCTCATGTTTAGAGTGTCCCAAAATTAACGCAAGATTTGAATTTGTCGCCATTTTTGCAGTAAAGTTTAACGAAGACACGTTGTTCTATCGTGTAACGCTCCATTTTTACTAACCCTAAGCTGTCAGCTGTCAAATTGTTTTTTTTAAGTGTTCCCAAAACTTTACTGCAAAAATGGCGACAAATTCAAATCTTGCGTTAATTTTGGGACACTTTATAACCATGTTCTGAGACAATACACATAGAGGCATATGTTTGCATTGAGTAGTTTCTAAGAAAATATTATCTTAAATAACAATATTGTAATGATTAACGCCTGACTAATTGCCAACTAAGAATCCTAAATCACAATGTAAACTTTAACTGTGAGTATATCAAAATTCCCGACAGAAAATGTAAGATATATATTGTCTTTTTTTGTAATACAAGTATTTAATCGATATTATTTTATAGGATGTTATTGTCAAGTCCCATTTATTACGCGCGATTCGAAAGAATTCACGAGTATTCATTATAAAACATTTTTTCGCCTTCATTATAAAATTCCACCTAAGTGGATGACAAATTATAAAAATATACAGCGGCATAAAACCAGTGAAACTGTGTTTCCAGACATATATTCGAATCGTTTTTTGTACTATAAAAACATCTTCAATGATAAAAGCTTTTGGCAGAAACATCAAACAGTAAAATATTCTCTCCTCCGTGTCGGCGCACCGGGCGTATAAAGAGATTAACACGGTGTTTCTTCTTTGAAGAATTTTATTTTTTTTTTACATTAAAAATGTGTGAAATACAACAAATGATTCGTTTTCACGGACATCAACGGAAATTCCGAAATCAGCGGTAGCATATTGCAAATTCAATGTTCAAATAAGTATTTAAATAAACATTTGTAGATAAAAACAGCTCAGAATGATACACTATCAATTATTATTGCAGTATTCGAAATGCCGCGCGTATCAATATTGGATATGGAATCGGCACCGTTTCACATCGATTAAAGGTTCATTGCTTCAGGGCAAATCGGAAGATAAAAAAAAACTGTCGGCAGACGGCGACAATATATTCCGAAACCTGTTCCGACATCAAAGACCGGCGACTCGATTCAATGTCAATAAAACAATTTCACATTAATCAGAAGCGGTCGTGCAACGGAAACCCCGGGCGGCAATAGCAGCGGAACGCCGGCGTCATAATGCAGGCGGCTACTAATTTACACAGCAATTAACGCTGAAAAAAACTACAAACGAAGCGATATGTTATTCAAACAAACGAGATACGAAATGATAATTACGAAGAGAAAACGCGGACGGATTTACACGCCGCAGATTACAATGACAAATTGGCAAACAGTGTCATTCTTAAAAAGATACTTATGAATCGAAAAAAAGTTGCGGCAGCTTCAATCTCGGGCCGCGTTGTAAGGCCGCGACGGGCGAGCTGCTACACGCATCATACTCAATCTCTCCGGAGAGCTCCATCCATCATCCGAGTTTCTCTAGGACTGGGAGGCGCCACGCTTTGCAGTCGTGAATCTAAACCGGGCCCGGGGCTGGAAGGTCGCCAAGGAACGTGAGCCGCCATCCGTCTCCGGCGATCAGCGGACACTTGAGCGTGATGGATCACCGGAGGTGCACCTCGGCGCGGCTCACAACCGACAAGACTAAGCCTCGCTCCAACGTTTGCTTGCAGAATGACAATCAAAGGGGAGAGTGGTAGATTTAACAATAGCACCAATTCGCCCGGTCGCATAGTGTCCATCGCGACCCGCAGCGTTGCACGGAGGGAACGATCCACCCTTTCCGCCCGCTGCCCGGATAGCTGTTCAGCGAGGAAGGTGAACGCCCCGGAGCCCGTTTGTTTCCGTTATTAACGAGTTATTTTTGCTTACAGGTTTGTTTGCAGTGCAAGTGCATATCGTTTGTGATAAGGAGAATCGACGTGTTTAGTGGGTGTGTAAATTGTGTTCTCAGTCTGATGTCAATATATTTAAAAGGATTATTATTGTTACAAAACCGAGGAGAGCGGAAGTGACAGATTACTCTCGATGCAAATATAACCATTCGATCAATATTAAGTGTGATATTTTGTTATTATATAATTTATTTCGTTAGTATATAATATATATTTATGCATATTAAACCATCAGTCAATATTTTTCTGATTTAACAGGATTCATTTTTTTTATTTTTTACTATAGTTGCGTTATCTTCATAATATCCTGAATTATGCAAAATCAAGCAAGACAAAACGAGACCGGAATGCCAGCGCTGGGGTAAATCAGTGGTGTTATACCTAGACACGACACAATCGAGTTAATCTCAGGGCCCGTATTCAATGATACCCTAAAAGTCCTTCAAACACCCGCCCGTTGATCTTGAGCAACTATCCCAAACGGCCGAAATCTATTTCTGGATTCGGAATTCCTCGCCGCGTACACAGGCTTACCCTTGAACGGCGTTCCGTAAATATTTTGAAAATGGAGGAAACCATTAATTACTCGATGGACCCATTCACGTTTCATCGTGGAGCGAGTGATGAAGGCGGAGTCCGGCGGCAGCTCGGGGGGTCATAAATTCGGTCATCAGGTGATTCGAGCAGCCCGGGACACCGGGGAGGACTGACTTACGATTCCCGAGGACCAGTGACAGGAGGCAGAGACGACTGCTCGCAGACCTCGCGGGGCTCCCGGGCGGCTTCTGATAAAATGAAAGTAAATAAACCGCCGCTAGGGGTGGCTGTTTATCTACCGGTGTTTGGACTCGGTGGCTGAAGCCGTGATTTATTATTGTGGGAAGCATTTTATTACTCCAAATCGAAACAAAATAACGAAAACAGAAGCAGCAACGACGATTTATAAATACAAAAAGACAACGCAGTCGGGAACTACCTACGTGTGTGGCAACGGAGCGGACAAAATAATGTCAAGCATTGGCGCTTGTGGGTGTCAAATTACTCGTGTTCATAAATCGATGAAAATACCGACGGAGACAATGAACCTTCGTTTTCAATTAACTAAGCCATTGAAAAATTTCCATGCGTAGGTAGGCGCAACTCGCATACTGCGAAAAACGAAACCGCTTTGTTTATTAAAAAATCGCAACAAATCTCCTTTACGCGCGAACTCTGTTCTCAGAACGCCGCCGCGTGTTGACGTTGGTCGATTTTTACTGCACGGATTAGTGAATATGAGATTATTGTGTTAAGCACATAATGTTAAACAGGATTGCTATAAAATATCCAAGATGAATAGAATTCCAAACAATCGCCAACAATAACACACAGTACAGGAATAGGAGCCGAGAGCCTGGCGGCGGGGCTCGTTCATAATGGCACGCGAGTGCTGCAAGCGCGGCTCTTGCCGAGTGAGATGTTTTGACGCAGTCCAGTGTGGCTAACGAGCTGCGTGCGATCGACGGCAAGAATCCTCTTAAGAGGACTGACTTCGAAGTTTCGTAAATAGCACTTTATTAAATGCCAAATTTCAATTGGAAGACAGTCAAAAAACGTATGTAATCAATTTTATTCTAGTAGTACGCTCAACAAAATCACGATTAGAAATATTACGAGTGTTATGAAATTGCGAATTCAAATCGAATGATTTACAGACTAAAAGTGTGGTTATTATATTTTTGATTATTACATTTAATTAATTTATTATTACATCTAATTTGCAGAAATTCGAATCGATTGCTTTTTCAATTTTGCATTTTGTTGATCGTTGACCAAGCATCAGCAAATCGCAAGCAAGGTGGCTTCCAAAGTGTGTCTACATATTTAATACATATATAATATAATAATATCCAACCCCAATACATCGGAGTCCGTGGGTCTTAAGCATCGGTGCAGCTTGTTGAAAACGACAGATAAATTAAGCGCATGTGCTTAGGATTGCAGATCGACAGTGGAAAGAGGAAACGGCTTAACTGGTACTAGACTAATGCCACAATACATCATTCCAATTTTATTTCATTTGTTGAGATTCGTCGAATTAACTAATTCTAAAACCAACCCGGCGTTACAGTAATAATTAACAAAATATAACCTTATGGACCTTATTAGTTTTAATGGATTGTCAAAATCAAGTGTTTAATTATTAAAATAGATTATTTTACTGTCCATCACGACATCAATTCATATTTAATAAATAACGTAAATGCGATACTATCATACGATTGATAAATGAAACCCAAAACATTTCTTCAGCTAAAAAGTCGCGATGACCAAATGATCGGTATTCGAAAATAACACATTGATGAAATAAGCGCATGTATTTTTTAAAAGCTGGAAAAAAAAATAGCAATATATATGAAGTGATATTCACAGATACATTCCCAAAACAAAATATATGCACGTAGCTTCAAGATAAAAGTACACCCGCTTACGATTGTTTTGTATTCAAGTCTCGATTATCGATCAATGCGGCGAATCGAAATCTCATTTCCACGAGGAGAGCGCGTCGGCTGGAGAGACGAGCGTTAGGGCGGCTAGGGCGCATTAGTACAATCTAAATGCCCATCGCCATATCGCCTGTGACCGCGGCCGCCCGGCATTCCGGCATACCTCGGCCGCGATAAACACTCGGCCACTCCGCGCCGGCCGGAGTCGGACGAGCGGCCCATCGAGCGGCCCAGCCAGCAGCACAAAGGGCCAACTCCGAGCTCTGCCTCACGCCGCCGTGGAATATGAAAAACTGTCAAATGACTGGACAGTTTTGAGGAATTCAAAAATAATTTTACCAAGGCTCCATGCGTGATGAATAAACGCATACGTGGCCGTAGAAAAAAAAATCTTGGGCGTACACTCCTCAATCGTGTGGTGAAAACGGTTCACGAGCCGTTATTGGGTTACACGACAACGATCACGGGCGTTCATAGTCAAATGCGTAGACATGCACGCGAGCTTCGGCGCTGAAGGACGCGATCTCCAGATGTGAGGGTTCCTCATACCTGCGTGCAGTGTCAGCCAGCCGCTTCGTCACTCGGTCGTTTCGACATGCGGATGGTCGCCCTTCATGCAACATTTTTCAATTTCTCATTTACGCAAGAATGTACAGCGAATTCTAAGCACATAATGTCTAACCGAATATTAAATTCTCCATAAAAATTGTATAATTTTACTATGAAATGATTACGGATATGTTCGGATCCCCAACCGTGTTTATTCCTAGCCAGTACACGGCATTCCTTTGCCGCAGGTTGCAGATGAATAGGCAGCTAATACAAACGTGGATAAAGTTTTAAATAAAAAGATAAATGCCAAAAATAATGTGAACATAAATTTCAGTAGTGTATTTCTACTCGTTTGACTTCAAAACGAGAGATACCGTTTCATAACTATTTATAACTCAAATAAAACTTATATTTAAACAGCTTATTCGGTGCTTTAGAAAAACGAATGATTTTTTAAAAAGTAAAGTAAATCATTTTATTAACTTACACAGGTAATAATATTTGGGTTAACATTAAAAGTGGCAGACGCACTAAAATTTAATGGTGATCTTTATTTACAAATGTAATGTTTTCTCGCTTCGCATGTATTCACAGAAATGCGAGATAAAAAACATTGAGTTCTCTGAGACAAGATCAAAATAGCTGAGTTCACAATGTGTGATAGCAGGCTGTACATGTGACGATTTAGTGACGTAATATCAGCTGATTCAACTCAAAACAACTCATGACTGAAGCTACGAGTAATATAATCGTATTTACCCAAATTAAACAATCTTGCTATTGAAAAGTACAGACATTATATTATATTATATTATATATATATATATATATATATAAAATGAATATACATATACATATATATACATATACATATATATACATATACATATATATACATATTATACATATACATATATATTATATATATAATGAATATACATATTATTTATAGTATATATACGGGTGTGTGTGTGTTTGGTGAGTTGAAATCTGATAGTGAAATACTTTCATGAAAAAGAAAATTATTTTACTATTTCTATTTTTATTAGAACCTAGGAATGCATGCCTAGAAGCGTTGGTATTTAGAAATCTTCTAAAAAAACAGAACATCTCATGTTACGGAGAATTTTATAACTTCATCGGTCCTGTATCCAATGTCGCTTCATTGTCTACGAGCAGAAGTGAAATCAAGACGCCACGACTCCGTAATCGTAAAAAAATATAATCCGAGGAAGAAATTTAAAATCGACATAAAACAGAATCAACCAAAACTGGCATGGATCGAATCGGATGGATTACGTTGCGTTGTTGGGTCGGAGTTTGAAACAGACCACTCCTGCTTGAAAGCCTTTGTTGAATCGATGGATTGGCATTCGGCCGGAGTGCCTGCAGCGAGGGCTATAATAGGTACAGTTTAGGCGCCACATGCATTTAGTTCTGATGAGTGCTCCGTAATCTGCACTCAAAACGATACGAGCCCTCCGAGTGGCGACCGTTGATTCGTGTAATCAGGATATTCACTTAAACTGTTCCTATTGAATTTTATGAGGAAAAATAATACTTAATCAATTAGTGTGATTAAGCACATTTTTTCATACATTGAAAACAATTAAAGAAAACTCTCAGAAAATATCATCGTGACTTGTGAGGGATTCGAACCCACATCCCCAAGCTTTCATGGCCGGTGCATTTATCCAACTATGCTAACGAGCCACTGCAATTTAGTGAGAACTTTTAATAATCATATTCTACATATGAACTAATATGCTCGGGCTAATCAATATTTAATGATTTGCAAACACTGGACTTTTTAATTAAAGTAACAAGTGAAGCATTTTAATATCCAAATCTGGTTTATTTATTATTTTTAAAATCTATTGATGTTTAGCCGAGACGCGCACCATTCAATTATATTAATTTTAGATTAATGTCAATCAGAATGCGTTTTTATTTACCCATGCAGGTATTAGTATATTTATGTGATTAAGCACATTTTTTCATACATTGAAAACAATTAAAGAAAACTCTCAGAAAATATCATCGTGACTTGTGAGGGATTCGAACCCACATCCCCAAGCTTTAATCACATAAATATACTAATACCTGCATGGGTAAATAAAAACGCATTCTGATTGACATTAATCTAAAATTAATATAATCAATTAGTATTAATATTACTTGTTTAAGAGCAGACGAGACTAGTATTTTTTTAAAGATAGTTATGAAATAAGACAATTTATATTGTATTGGATTAAAACAATTTAAAATGGTTATGCAAATAGTTAAATTTTTATAATGTGCATGTGTATTTTTATTTGCTGTTTCGTTCATCGGTGGTAAAGATTAATAGTCTTTACCTTACAAAGGGTTAGCTCCGGGTAATATAAGATATAATTTGGGTTCATGATCACTGTGTGTACATACGTCAACCGGGGATACCACAGTGAAAAACAATGCTGTCCTATGACGGGAGGGACGGGAGTGCCGCGGCACTAATCCGCGGAACGGGTATCAAAGCGCCGCGATGGTGGAAGTCGCAAACGCCGCCGAGTAAAAAACGGTCTTTACCGAGAGGAATGTGTAGAGCTCGCTTCGGTTATTTCTGTAGGATCGTTAGGCGCGATGATGGCGAAGCTGTAATTTATTTCAAGGCAGGAAATAATTCCAAAAGATATCAAAAGCGCCGCCGCGGGCGCAATCTTCAGAAGTGGTCGTGTTTGATAATAAACATCATTCAAACCGGTTCTTTGTTAGGTAAGTAAATGTTGATAAAAAGAAATACGGCCACTTTCGAGCGTATGGCCGTTCGAGTGTTGATTTTAATAGATATCTGCCGGGTTTGTTTGCCGCGCGTCCGTGGGCGAGGAACTGGTTTATTGCCGCAAAAATGAACTCGAGGCGCGCGTCAGCGATCAGCTGTCCGTCCGGAGCCGCCCGAGCGGTCGGGCGGTCGGTCGGGCGGTCGGCCGGGCGGTGCGACACCCGCCCGGAGCATTCACCGACCTACCGACCATAACCATCCCCATGACAGTCACATCAATTTGTAGTATTCCAAATTTAAACATAACGAATTAGCTAAATGGGTAGGATTGACATTTTCACAGAGCGCTTTCGGTTTTCAAGCCAGTGAACTCCTTAAAAGGCGAAGAGCTTTTTATTCAAAATTGTCGTAATTACCTACCTTACTACCTATGTTTTAAACATAGTCTCTTAAATAATTTATTGCTCATTTATGAACTTAAATTTTTTTATGCATTATGGATATAACGTTATATGATTGATAGCATAATTATTTAATTAATTTATTAGAGAAAAATTTGAACTTATATACCAATAAGAATCTCTGTCCACAGCACGGCAGAAAGTTAGCGGTTAAAACAATCGGCTTTATTTGATTTGCTTCTACTTGCCTGCGGTGATTTTTTCGTCTTTCCTGACGTTTCGGCCACGAATGCTGAGGCTATTTTCAGCGGATTTTTATTTATTTATTTGAGAAATACGGCTTCAAAAACGGTGGCAATACCCTGAATATATTTATAAGGTGATATTAAAATACAGAAAAATATTTATACTTTTTCGAATATTTTTCCTTTTGGCTCTTTTTGAAATTCTGACATCAAACTAAAATATAGTGCGAGCAGCATCCCGACCGGCGGGGACCGGTCGCCGCGGAGGCGAGAGGGGAAGCCGCACGTGTGTGCAGCGGGAATGTAACCGCTATAAAGTGTCGGCGGCCGTTTGATCCCTCCCCGCATTGCCTTTTACTTATTTTTACTTTTAAGTAACCAACTGCGTGACATAACCCGGCGATATAAGAAATAAGCCCGAGACTGCCGTCCCGCGGGCGCGGTCGGCAAAACCTCTCGATACGTTGCAACGATCCCGTCCGTTTGCAAATCAAAACCAACGACCAGCTAATTCTTGGCATTGATAAAATCTGTAGAAAATTAATCGAAAACGATATTAAAACAGTATTAGAAAAATTTTAAAAAGACTGAATTGAAATAATTTTTCTGTATCATCGAAAATATCATAAAAAAAACCAGAAATCCTCCTTAGCTCATTATGCGTCGACACACTGCCAAAGCGCGTGAATACAGTAAGTAATATAATTATAATCGATTCGCACAAATTTATTTATATTTCAACTACTTCACGAGAATTAATTTTATTAGCAATCTCTCTTACTGTTGAGTGCATAGATACGTTTAAATGTGAGAATAGAAGAGAAAAATCACTATCTATATTAGGAGAGGATAGTTAGTGTTTATTCAGTTGACAATATTATAAAACGGTCGATAGCTTCAATTGTAAGTGAATTCGTATACCCTCAACGGTTCACGTGCGTCACGAGCCACGCCGAGCTGGCGGCACTGGATGCAACAGCGTCCTACTCTATTAAAAGCCACTCGAAGCCGGGCGGGGAACACGAGGCACTCGTCTTTGATCTTAATTTATGTGGTAAAAATAGATTTTATGATTGGAGCAGTTTTTCACTCAATTGTAAACATCTCATTAGTCGGGAGTGACTTTTAATCGCAGGCGAGTCGACGGCAGACCCGTTTGCGCAAATTGTGTAATAAAATGAATAATGACCGAACCGACCGCCCATACTAATACGAAATACTAAATCACACTGCCAGGTTGAGAGACTCGAAAACCAAAATTACAATTAAAATAAATTAGGTCAAAATAAGGCAAATCATAATAAAATCGGAGAATGGATTGTTCAATTATTTTCCCGGTCGGTCGTGTCGTTCTGGAAGCGCTTTCAGTTCTACGACGGCCGCGGTTCTCGGATCCTTCCATTCTATGCAAATCCGCGTCGTGATACATTGTGCTAGGAGCCGAACTGTAATTGAGAAATTTTAAATGAAGCGCCATATGGCGGACGCGCACTCGAGGGGCCAAACGCGGGGGGTGGGGGGGGGGCGGGGGGCAAGGGGGCACGGGGAGGGGGGGGGGCCGCACCTCTCGCGGCGCTATCGGGCTGCAGACCTACTCAAAACGAATCCCCGGTTACAATTCATCTCGGCACATTCCCCGCAGCCCACCCGACAAATTATGCAACACAAATAGAATATTCCCTCGGAACGAATTCCAGGAGCGGCCCTCGACGACTGCCCCGTTTCTCTTCATCGAGTATGACAATTTCAGTCAATCCCCGCGTGATATTTCAGGTTTGAAGGGAACACAACGGCCGACCGGGACACGCGCGCTCGGCCGACTGGGAGCTGTCACTTTGACAAATTGCAATATCTGTCCGACTCTGCGGTAGGTGGCGAGCGGCGAGCGGAAAACGTGGCCGGCGGGAGATTGCGAAAGAACATCGCCGGTCATTTTACTCCGAGACTAGCGGAGGTCAGGACGACTACCCCCGGAGCTAGCGAGGGGGACGATGGCCAGCACTTCTCTGCAAAACACCGGGGGAATACGAACTCAAAGAATTATCCGTCCCTCCGCTGGAGGGCGACAGTCATATAGGGCAGGACCGAAACCGTCCATGCAAAAAAAAGCACTTCAAAAAAAACCAGAGCACGCCTGCACATTACCGCATATTATATTTTCCGAGAAGAAATCCGGTCTCGAATGTTATTGTATAACAGTATACAAAAAAGAAACACAATCGAAGAAACGAGACGGCGCGTCGGGGAAGACGCGCGTCAGAAAGGGACGAGCGCTTCTAATTCACGGCTTCGTTTGGGAAGGATCCCAGTTCTAGGAATGAACAGAAAGGAGAAAACAAAAACTGCGAGGCGGCAGGCGAGGGCGAGGCGCGGGGGACCGGGAGCGAAGACTCACAATGGAGGGCCGATGGCTCTCGACTACCGAATGACGCGAGTAAAACGACCTCTATTGCGATTCGTTTGCTCAATCTGCCCGTTTGCAAAACGATATCGATGTCAGAATCGCAGCGAGACGGGGACTTCGTTAGCGACGCAGACGGCGAAATCGCCGACGCGACGACTCTCATGTAGTCGCCGATAGCCAAGACGCGCCTCTCTGTGGAGTGCGGCGCGGCCGCGAGCTTCGGGTGCCCGGAGCCGATTCAAAATCAGTCGTGCTTCAGATACCGCGGGCGGAGGTTAATTTTAGACATCTTTCGGTTTGACAGAAAGGGACAAAATAAGGCGTCCGATGGGTTTAGCGCGACGAAGCGAGGAGTCGGAACACAAACACGAGTCGCGGATGGGAGACGTCGCCCAGGCTGCAAGGGGAGGTGCATCAGAAGGCGTAAATTAATCAGGTGCCGTAATATTGGGCGGGGTCGACGAGGGTAGGTCAGAAGCGATGCTAAAAAAGCGTGTCCCGATATTTCATAAAATGGTATGAAGAAACAATTTGGATGTTATTGGGAAGAATTCTCTACTTCGACCTCGCGCTCGCAGCCGGCGGACGATCGGCGGCACCGCACGTCCTCGGAGAGATTGCGCATCTATTGCCGCGAGGAGCTGCACCGGCGGGAGCTGCCGGCGGTCGATTTGCATACTGAAGGTTTCGATGCGAACTCGCGGGCGGAAGTCGAACGCTCGAGGGACCGACGGCAGGTGTGACGTCGCAAGCGAAACTACCGCGAGAGTAAAAACAAAATATTGTACAATGCGATGGAACTCTCGCGAGCTGAGTGAATGCGGAAACGCCTCCTCGGAGTTTTCTCGCGGGGCAACGTTTGAATAAATTGGAAAGCGACGGTAAACATCGAGTCGCATCGAAGGGAAGGGCGACGAACGGAAGACACACAGCGGAGATTCAATCGAGTGATCTATTCGAGTCCGATAGTGATAATGATAATTATTAGAGATCGCGTGCACGGAGACGTTAGCAGCCGACTTCAGAGCGGCCGGTCGGCAATTTATCGTTCCGAATAAAACCAGAGCGGGCTGTCCGCCTGCAGGAGTCGCGAGGGCCCCGGGCGGGGAAGGAGAACTGCCTCGTTCGATTCCGGGAACGCGCCCACTCGAGGGAAGGCGCGCTGGATTTATTTGTTTAGAGGAACGATAAGAGGAGTTCAAACGGTCGGACCTGTTCGACTGAGAAACGTTATTAAAAAACACGGTATTTCTAAAAGCAAATTTGATTTTAAAAAATGTGATTTAAAATTGAAATTAGTCCACGATTTGAGCGTTTACCCGTTTACCAAATTTGCAAGGGCTCGCATGATTTCAGAGAAGGAATGGCGAAGCGAGCGAGAGAGGGGCGAGAGAGGGGCGCGGGAGGGGAGGTCGCCCTCCTCGGGGGCCGGGGGCGGGCAACGAGAGGGCCTCGTGATGGGATGTCCGCGGGAGGGAAGACGCGCGGCGGCGCTCAAGGTCGCGGTCATCCGGCAACAGCGCCGCCGCCGGCCGAGACTCTTTCCCTCTGATATTATAAGGAGCACAATTACGATCCCATTTGCATGGTGGAACGAGACGAGCATACGACGAGAGCGCGAGGGAAGGCGAGGGAAGGCGACGCCAGGAGGCCGCCCGCGAGGTGCGATATCGAGTGTCGGCTCGAGCTCGCCGCGGCACTCGGAGGAGAGCGCTCTCCTTCTCGCGCTTCACTATTCAATTAGTACCTAATTTTGTGCGCCGCCGAACGCGATACTGTGCCACGGCCGCGTTTACAATTTGCATATTAAAATAATAACTCGACTCGGCTTGCGGCGCTGCGATACTGTGACTCATGAAAATAATCGCATCCCGTTATCGCGAATCCGATAGCCGATCTGACCGTCCCCGCGGTCGGGGCACCGTAGGTATCGAGTGATCGATCAGTCTCGGGGTGTTTCGGCTGGAGAATGACAGCATTGCTGTTGTAGCGTGCCGATATTTCCATTATTTTTGGCCGACGTACAATTATCACGATGCCCGCGACCCTCTTTCGGTCGATCGTTTCGGATACGAGGGGGAGTATTCCATTTGCACTAATGGGAATACGGCCAGCTGAGTTTTTGGAGTCATTAACGATCGGAGTTGCATAGGTATACAATCACGATGGACGCGGCGGGGGGTAATTTACCGACTCCGGGCGCGGCGAGCCGACGTCGCGGGGTCGGGCGCCCGACTCGAGTCGCCCGTCCGATCCGGCCGGCGAGATGAACCGCAGACGCGATACCCCTAGCATTACTCCGTAATTAATGCACGATGAGTGGGACGAAACGGGTCGGCCCGGGGAGAGGTTCGAGTAGCGGCGGTCTTTCGTTTGACGATTTGCACCGGGGCGAGTTCCGTATCTAGCGAACGGGAACACAATTTTCCTTGGACGAGCGAATAACTCAGAATCTTTGAGAAAATTCGGCGAACTAGGAGCTCCGCTCCTCCTTGAGCGTTTCCCTTCAGAGGCGTTCGCGCGAACCGCAGTATATCAGGCCACCGAAAGTATCGGAGACCGCGATGTATCAAAGGGAAAGGCAATATCGCGGCGTTTATTGTTGTCATCCTGGCGGCGATACTTATTTGCAAGGCGACAAACGCTTTCGACTCTGTCGCCAGATACAAAGCGGAGAATCCGACTCCGCCCGTGTACCGCATGATGAATATTCGGAGGGGTGCATTTCTCAGCTCCCTTTCGGAAGCGGGAAGAATAAATGCGTTAAATGCCATCGATTGTTTCAATTCATCCTCGATTCACAATTCGAGCGCCCGGCGAGACAGACGCGCGTAAAATACAGGTAACAAAAACGAGTCGGGCGGGTACTTAGATAGGGGTGATGCGGAGGAGCGTTTCGAATGATTAATGATAATTGGATTACGCTTCTCGCCTGCCGCGGCGGTCCAAACATCACAAGATTTTTTTACGGATACTCGACTTCGGTTCGTCGCCCGTCGTGGCGTGCGGCGCCGAGTCGGTCAGTCATTCGCGGGGTTATCCGAGCATCGGTAGAAAGTGAATCGTCACCGGCTCGTCGGGCGCAGAGCCGCGGGCGAGCAGCACCGCCGGGGACTAATGGAGGCTGTCGTCGACTCGATTATCGAACGAGCGGAATCGTGTCGCCATCGCGAAGATCAAAGCGGCCCGCCACATCTGCCAGGCCCGCCTCGCCCGCTTGCCCGCCTCGCGGCCCGCGGTGTCGCCGCCGCGGCTAGGCGACCGCAAGGAGCCGCGCCGAGTCGCTTCCGCCGGAATGCGGTGGCGATGGCGATGGCGATGGCGATGGCGGTGGCGGTGACGGCTCGTGCACCGCCGGCCGAGACTTGCAGCGGTAAAAATACAACACGGTCGTGTTATATTTAGTGCCTCCCGGTGGACGCCCGGAGAGCTTTCCCGATTTCTTTTATTCCCGCTTTATAAATATTTACATTCTCGGTCGTTATCGTTTTATAGACGAGAACTCGACGGAAACTCGGAAACGCCGAGACCCGTCGTACCTCTAGTTAATTGGATAGCGACCCGTCTCGAGCGCTCGCCCACGAGAAGGAGTGGGTTCAAAGAAGACGCTCCGCATCGAATGATTACAAAACGATGAAATGTTGCCAAATGAGGGGTCTCGAGTTATAGTCGAATTATAGAGTTCCCGTGGGCGTGTGGCGTATTGTATTCGTCTCGTAAACGACGAACGGCGCGCTTCGCGGGTACGGACGAGTATCGGGGGCATCCTTCGAGGTTTGGAGTCACCCGCTCGATAAATAATGCAAGATAGATTATAAATCAACATTATTGGCATCAATCGCCGGAGCCATCGATCTAGGCGCTCTCACGATTGACCGATCACAGAATATCCAATCGGATAAACAACGATCGCCAGGCCGCGAACCGTTCGGCGAGGCTCGTCGCTCCCGGTGCCGGCGGACCCGCATTTCCTTTAATTGTGGCCAATCCGACCGCCGCGGCGATCGAGAACTCGAGTGGAGAGCTATAAATTATAATACACAGGATACGTCACTTCTCGAGCGGGATTCGTGGCTTCGCGTTACGGCAGCCCGTCATCAAATTGTACGCCTCCGCGCCACTGCCCGGTTGACAACGGATTAATTGATATTTGTGCCCACATGGATGCGGAGAGCCATCGGATATTCCTAATAGAGTGCGACTCGGGAAGAGTGACGAGAATCGATAATCACGCGGTCAGCGCGGGGACCGGTGCAGTAGGTGGCGACCTGTCGGGAGGCGGGGGGGAGGGCCCGTGGTCGATTTCCGAACGATCGGTATCTTTGTGAGCGACAATAAAGCACGGGCGGCGATGGCAGATAAGGTCGGCCGACTACAGGAATGGCTAAATATACCGGGCGCCTCTCGTGCCGCGTTTCCGTCCCGGCGGCGCCTCCGACCATCACATCTGCGCCGCGATCGTCGCTCGGAGGCCTCGCACTACTGCTTCGGGCGGTCGGAGGACGCGGAGGCCTTCGAAAGATATGGCGAATGAATACCATCATTCGCCATATCTTTCGGGTGGCCTTATTTTGGGTACAATTTTTTTTAAGACTCACAGTTTCTATGCGAAATATGAAATTTCTACGTGAAATAAAAAAATCCTGCATTTGATTTTGAAGATGCAATTCCTTAAATAGAATAAAATAATAGATAATGGAATGCATTCCCATTTGCAATGAGTTTTTATTATTATTATCTCAAAAGCACAGTTCTAGAGCTCACATACGTGAACAAATTTTGTAACAATTAAAATGCAAAACGCGTATATTACATACTAAACAATACGATTCGATAAATTATGAGACAAGCGAAGAAGTTTCAAAATAGTTTAACACAAAACTATTTTGGGTCAATCAGGCAGGGAGGCGATCCGAATTTGAGTGAAATTTTGAAAAGCGGTTCAAATCTCGCAGATAGCGGAGTCCGGGACTCATCGTCCAGGTCCGGCCGAAACTGTCGAGTCCAGGGATGATCTCTCTTTTGAGAAGGAACGGATGCGCGATCGGTTCGGGCCTCGCTTTCGGTCACGCTCGCCGGATAAAGTCGAAGCGGCACGACGAGAGAACCCCCTTTGATGTTCGGGACCGAAACGAACGTCCCTGACGGCAGACCCGCGCCGCAGAGGCGGCCACTCGGCCGATCCTCGGGAAAAAGTGAACCCGCAGAACTGCACTGTCAATGCGACATTGATACTTACAAATCGTCCAAATGCATTCCGAAGGCCTCCACACCGGAGCAACCGGCGCGCTACCGACTCGCAGCTGGCCAATAGCGTTCTCCATTGCGTTGCGTTACGTGTGCGAAACCACAAAAAACGCCCTGCAATCAGCTAGCTGCGAGTCGGTGGCACGATTCGTCGCTCTGGGTGGAGACGTCTTGGGAATGCTTTCGGAAGAAATATAAATATCATAAATTTTGAATAGCAATAAGGGGCCTAGTTAGCGATTGAATAAAAAAACCGAGGCAAACGACTTCAGTACAAGATCAGCGGCGGTCCAAAAGCGTCGCTGTAATTCCTCTCGTGTTGGCGGCTGTCGGCTCTGCGCTCTGCGCTCTCCGCCCGCCTCGGCGCGAGACAAAGCCCGCCGTCCAGGTCTAGCGGCCGGCAGCCGCGCGAGCGCTCTCCAATCTGGCGGTGAAGTAACGTCATTCCCGGCGGACTGGAGATGCGACCTCGCGGCCCCGCCGCCGGGATGCTGCAGAGATGGAGCCTCGGATAGCGGACTCTCTCAGGGTACGCGCCGAGCCGAGGTTCAGCGACTCGGGTGCGTGACATTCTTCCCGGGAGCCACTCCTGCGGCCGGCGCGACTTCCTCCGCGTGCGTCTTCCGAGAGGCGGGGCGGCAGGCCGGAGCTCTCTAGCGCTGACCCTCCGGCGCGAGCGGCCGAGTCGCTCCGCGGTTACGCAACGTTCCCTGTCCTCGAATTTACGACATCGCCGGCGCCAGGCGAGGCGACAGGCGGCGAATACTGTAATCTCATTTCCAAGGAAGGATGCGGTTTAAACGGAATGTTTGCGTTTGAGAATTGTCAATAATAAAAGGTTTCCCCGCAAATTAATCCGTCGCCACTCGCGAGGACAACAAATCCCCCGTCGTCTATTTCGGTCTCGTCGGAAAACGAGTAAACAAAATACTCTCGTGCGACTCCGTAACGAGCGCGGGTCCGCTTCCCCCGGAGTTCGGTGAGCCTCGCGGCAGTAAATGTTCGCCGACATCATTTGCCGGGAGAGAAAATAAATTAGTCCGGTGAAGGCAAAACGAAGAGTCGAACCCGGCCCGACCCGCGCCGTCGGCCGCCTTTGGGGAGGCCGCCTGACATATCTGCGGAGGGAACCCGACGTCGTTCTTGATTTTTTAATAGTTTGGTTATTTTCATTCGTGGTGTTCTTGTTTTGCGCAAGAATCTTGCCAGACTCGAGAACGCGATAAAATCATAAGGGGGTGCTGAATACTATCGGGCGCGACGGGAGCGTCAGGAGTGAAGGCCTCCCCCGTGTCGTGCCACCGACCTGCAGCTGGCCGATAGCGTTCTGCATTGCGAGTAATACGAAATTGCGGAAATTCCTATTAATATATTCAGAAGTTAATAAATAAACATCAACTAGACAAACGATAACATCATTATATTGGACCGGGTGAGTGTCTCGAGCGCGCGAACAGTTTGTGTTATCTTACATGCTTTTGACACCTGTCAAGTGACGCCCGCGAGGGCTACGGCGACATTCGATTCGGTCGTTCGGGATATCGACATCCTCGGGAGATCCGAGCGACGTCGGGGGCGAAATCGTCCCTACCTGAGAACTGCTTGTATCCGTTGCGGAACTTGGCCCGCCACCAGCGAACCAGGTGAGCGGCCATGGCCGGCTCGGCGGGCTCGGGCTCCAGGCTCTCGTACCACGTCATGCGCGCGCGGCGATCAGGCCGACGCCGGCACCGGCACCATCACTCTCGCGACTCGCGCGGCACAGCACTGCACTGCACTCGCCGGCTTCGGCTGTCAAATGTGACCACTCCGAGTGTCGAATTCGACAGCCTCTCTCGGTGACCGCCGGGGCGGCAGGAGTCGCCTCCTCGGTGCCACCCGCGGGGGGAGGTCTCCTCGGACGGGGTCTCCTCGGACGGGGTCGCCCCGACCCTTCGCCGGCCGCCGGGGATGACGCGTCGACCCCCGCAGGGAACGCCGGCCCTCTTCTCGGGATAGCTCCGGCCCGCGGTCCTCGCGGATAGATCCGACGGCCGTCCTGCGGTTATCTTCTGGAGAACTTTTCGGATAGAATCGAAGGTTTTCGACCGTCCACTGTGGATGCTGCGACCCGGGAGGGAGGGAGACGGACGTCGGGGGCGCTCTCGCTCGCTCTCGCGGACTCCTTCCTTATTATTTCAAAAGCGATGCCGCCAAAACGCGGCCGAGCCTCCGCGGCTCCGAGATCGGAAAATATCTCTCGAGTCTCGCGATCGTTCGCCGTCGCCCGACGGATCGGCCGGGCGGAGTCTCGGCGACCTGTAGAAAGTTTGACTTCTCCCACTTTGGAACCGAGATTGACAGTCGAAGGGCGGACTGACGGACGCTCGCTTCGGAACAAAAAAATAAACAAGTACGGGAGGTATTCGCGAACACTTAGAAATACAAGAGTATCAAAACAAAACCACTCAAGTTTGCAAACGTAAACACTAACACGAGCTGCCGAAGTCGTCACTGTCCGGGGCGATTGATTCCCGGCACCGACTGAAGTGAGTTATTTTGACTGCTGACCCAAATAATAATGTTTCGAGAGGTTCGTTAGTCGCGCGTGCCGTATGCGTGGAGAGCGAGGGAGCACACTCGCGACCGTCTCCCGGCGCGCTCGGCTGAGGACTGCCGCGGCGGGACGGATCCGCCGGCGACGCGGGCCAGGGGCGGCTCGGCAGCGCGCCGTCTTATTTTATTGAGTGTTTTTATTTTTCGCGCTGTTTTGATTTTTAATTTACAAGATCGCAAGTAAACGGGGAAAAAATTAAATACAAAATCGTGCCCTTAAATCATTTGTGATTCGTGAGTAATTCTCGTCGCATTACCTTTGGGCGAGTGCAAACGTAAGATTTATTTATTCGCTATCGATAAATACCCTCGCAAAATGTTAAGTAATATAAATATGCCATCGTTAAAAAAATAATTAATTAATTATTTGCCCTTCGATCTACTAAAATCTTAAAAAAATAATCGACGATAACATCTAGGTGGCGAAAACTTTATCGGTTGACACGCGGCAATGGTGGTTCTGTCGCTAACTTATTTCGGCCGGTACCGAATGTAGTGCGATCTATTTGCTTTGCGAATCGTTCGAAGTATTCCCCTAAATTAGAGAGCGCTTAAATAAAAACCAAAGAAAAAAAAGTATCGCACAAATCCGTCGATCGCGATCCTCGATCCGCAAAACAAAAAAAAAAAAAAAAAAAAACATCGTTGACATGAGAGTGCGGGTCCGCGCGGCTACCAGCTCACGCGCGCAAGGGCAAAAATAAAAGCCAAAAAAGTTAAAAGTAAAAAGCAGCGGCACCGAGGCGCAGAGCCGGCGCGGCCAGGTGGGCCGGGGCTCGTCGCGCGCCGCTGCCCGCCATTATCTGGCGGCCCTGGCGGCCCGTCTGAGCCCCCCCCTCCTGCCCCCTCCTGCCCCTCCTGCCCCCTCCTGCCCCCCTCCCCGCCCCGCGCCCGAGGGAGACGCCGCAGCGGGCGTCCCGCTCGCCGCCAACCACCGCGGGGCGCAGTGGAGCCCCCCAAAGGTGTCACTTTTGTATTTTATTTATTGATTTGTTGAGATTTTCGACAAATGGATACTGCGATATCAGGATACTGTCAAATCATTCGCGCGATGCGAGTGTTGAGTATCACGGTTGATAAAACCGCGTTATATGTTTTATCAATCGGCTCGTGCGTGTTGGCGGTGGTGATGATAAATACGATGATTTTACATCGGTATATTGTATGCATTGCACTAGAATTTGTTTCGTTTGAATTTGTGACACCGTGACACGATCAACAAGTTGCTGCAATAATTTAAACTTATTTATAATTTTTCTTCTAATATCTATATTTATATGAATGTTAACTTACGTTATAATATGTATAGCCTGTAAACAATTGTTCCCAGTGTCGTTGGGTTTTGAGATTACGCCGCGGTATTCGTTCTTCTTTAAATTTTCTAACAAAAACGTAAACCCGTCCGCCGAACGCATCCTCGCGAAATTAGAGACGACGCAGCAAAAACTTAATTACCCTAATTTAACATTTCATTGGAAGGAAACGTGAATTATAAAATGACCGAGTTCGTCCCTTCTGTCTCCGCACTATCGCGGCCGGCGTCTCTGTCCCCCGCGCGGGGATCGCTCGCGGCCGTCTCCCTCTCTCCCCGCGGCACGCTCCTTTGGCGGACCGAAGCCGCCGCTGTGAGAAGCCGACAACAGAATGGCTTTAAAACTAACGCCCGTGTATAAATAATAATAATAAAATAATCGGAAATTTATTGCAATGTATAAAGTATAATGCCGTGTCGGCGCGGCTTAAGTAGTGAGGCCGGCAGATATCCAACGGGAAATGACTGGGCGAGATCTTACGGCTAAATACGCGGCTTAACTCTAGGCTCTAGGGAGAAGGTGGAATGCTGGCTGACTCTCGTAACACCGATCTACTAATAATTACAATCTGATCATCAAATTAATATTATCGATTTCGTACAGCTTTAACTAGATACGTATATATTTCATTGATAAATGATTCAAAAACAAAATAGCCATGTCTAAAATTTTACTTTTAAACATTGACTATTACCGTGCTCTGTTTCTACATACTAAATAAAATATGGACATACGCCCAAAATAATATAAAAAATATATTTTTTAAAAACAATATTTAAAATATCCTTATGTACATTTTTTTAAATTTATAAATATTATTTTAGGACGCGTAATTAAGTTTCAATGGTAATAGAATCTAACTAAGTCACATGTTTCGCGTAGCTCAGAATATTATCTTGTTCTAGTGTAAGTTTTTTTTTTTTCATAACTCGAGACAGATGATTTTAATGAAATATACGTGTGACCTAACAGATCGACGAAATAGGAAACGGCCCAACAGTTCAACAATAATATAAACATTTTTCATCAAATTCATCACAATTTAATCGCAGGGGGTAGTCAGGCTTGCGGGTGAGTCATACAAATCCACGAAGTAATAAAAATGTAGGGCCTCAGCAGGATTGATGATATACTAAAGTTTACAGCCTGGCATCACATTTCCATGAACAGAGAAGGGGAGACAATCATCCTGCAGCGAATCGATAAAGCATGAGTCGACATTTAAGCCCAAGTGTTATTTCTCATATACACTTCTGAGAATTTAAAAGAACATGGGAATAACTAATATTCATACCAAGATTAGCTAGTACTATTCGTGTGTTTATTTTAGCATAGAAGCAACAGATAGCAAAATAATATAATTTACAATAGGGATTTGTATTTATTTACAAACTCACTGCCGCAAATACAAAGGTATTGCCCTCGTATCAAGTTTTTTTTTTAAGACAGTGAATACTGAGATATTGAGAATTATATGTGGTTGGGAGTGTTTCCTGATAGTTTCCTGTGCTGATAAACCGAGAGGTTCATCGATCATAGAATACCTCCAGGTGAAGCGTAATTATGGTTGAAAAAGAAAGTTGTCTTTGGGAATATTGACTACTGTATATTATATTTTGTAGCAAGAAGAACTAACATCTTCAGAGTGAAATATTTATTGAATAATACAAATAAACGTAACCGCTGGACGATACTCTGAAATGACCAAACACAAGGTACTTGATCATATTTTAAGAATATTTGATGTCGTTTCATAGAAAATATTTCAAAACATGTACTTATATCAAAAAATCAGAGGCAGAGTCACTTGAATAATATAATTTTCCGGGATGGAACAAATACATCGCGATCCATCGTAGAGTTGTCTCTAACCCTCAATGCCTTTGTGGACAGTTCAAATAGAATGACATTAGTTTATTGGAGTACCCACCCTATAGGCTGTACAGGTGATAGTAATAAGTATCACATTTTATAAGGAGATTGATGTTAACATCACCTGTACTCGAGAAACTACGATATACAGCGTCCGGCACTCCACAGTAAACGGCATCTCTTCCTGTGGCTAAGTTCAATGTGGGAATGGTACACTCGACTACATGATACCGTATAAACTGTATATCTAGTTTAATACTGCTTTGGCAGCTTCCTCTCCTGTCGTCTTGTTTTTGCTTTTATTCCCTTATGCAATCCGTTACACCGGCACAAACTTCACACCCAATTCGACTTTATCAAAACATAGCCAAATGTTGTTCTTGAACAATTGATAGATTTCTTTTGTAATGAAAAATTTTTCAATAGTACAAAACAAACGTGAAAGAAATGACATAAAATATCAAAACAAGGCATGAATATAATGTTTAAAAAATACCAACATATTTAAATTGATAATAAAAAATAGCCAAGCTAAGCTTTGCCTGATCAATCGAACCGATGATTCACGGAGTATTTAATGTATTCAAAACTGACCTCCCAAACGTACGAGTGAAACGTTTTATTTAAATATGCAGGCATACTTACATATATGCACATGTATGCATTGTGTTTTATTAATAGCCTGTCATGTAATGCGTAAATGATGAATAGACGCGAATTCATATTACGATAAAATAAAAAAAAAGTAATTCGGACAGGAGATAATTATATTTTTTACCGTTGTATTTACATCTTGATGTAACATGGCGTCGGTAATTAATTGCTTACACTAATAATCATTCAGTATTTAGTGTCTTTTATGTCGGATCTGTGAAGAGCGATGAGTGAGGACAGCATTTTTTTTATAAATATAAATTTTAAAAAATTTTGTTGCTTGGTATATTTTATTGAGATGCCACAGCCTATTTTAGATTCGTAATGATGTAATAACTCACAGAAGCAAGTTTCTGATCTTCCTCTACTCCGATATACCGCCATTTGGAGGAAGAATTTACTTCAAATGACTTGAGAAAGCTGCACATTCTCTCCTAATACCCAACAAAATAACATCGCAGAAATCTATCATTAATTAAATGAGGAACTACCTAAAAATAAATAATTCAATGTACTTTACGAACTATTAGGGTTTTCGGTTGATGAACCAAACCGAATTTGCCTGACAAGGGGGATTAACAGATTTAAAATGTATATCCAACGAAAAGCTGCTGTAAGGCCATGGTTGCGATGTGGTGGACTTCATTTAGTTTTTCTTCTTCAAAAAGGAGGGGGGAAGATATTCAGAGGATTCCATATTAATATAAGTACACCCCAATTTTCTTAAATATGCTTAAATTGCCGCATTGGTTATTTTTATGTTTTCTACGTTCTCATTTGTTGAAAGAATAAAAAAAAATAATAAATAAATAAAAATAACCGTAATTACTTTTCAAACCTGTATATTTCAGAATTGATGGATACCAAACGGTTGTTATTAGCGATTGCTACTATCTCCACTGCTGATCATATTAAAATGTCGATAAAATGCTAAGTTGCGTAATGAATGTTAATTTATACAAGTATCGTAAAATATGCTATCCATAGATAAAGATACCTTTGATTTATCCACACGCAAAATGTTGCCACCGCATTAAATTGCCGTGTTCGTTTTTAATATGAGCATTATCATGTATTATGCTGAAATAATTAAATCATTTTAGAGATCCCGAGAAGGGAGAAAAAAATAATCTACCGGCGCACGAGCTGCCCGGCTCGCCGACAATGGCGGCCAAAATTTAAATTCTGCCTTGTGACGCCGCCGAGGAAACCGACTGAATTAATTTTAAAGCCATATTCGTGTATTAAATTAAAAATAATAAAAGTGACAGACGGAGACAGGAGACAGCTATTGAAAAGAAAGAGACGGGGCGTCGTCCTGGAAGATGCCGTTCAATCAGGAACGAATAAATTTTGCAATTATAAATATAATGACATTTATGTTCGCATTTTGGGTTTTATGCAATATAAAACAAAATAATACACGATTCCGTTCAATGAATACCAATTCAGTGGTGTTCAATTCCCCCACATGAAATAATGTTTTCCACTGATTATTTATTAAAAAAATTAAAAATTCGATTTGTGGCGTTGTGACTTTACTCTCTCATGGCGAGTGCAAGATAAATTTAATATATTTTTTTCTAAAAATGAATAATTGAATTCGACCTATTTCATTTGGTATATGACACTGGCGTTTATTGAAAAAAAATATTTTTTGATTGGGTTGTGTGTTTCACGAATAAAGGTAAAATATAACAACTACATCTGACCGCAGCGCTCGAGCAATGGTCTTTCGTTAAAACTCGTAATAGAGGAGTCATAATCGCAAGTAAATGTGGCCAACTGAGACAGATACATAAACTGTTGGTTTAATCTCGAGATGAAAACACCTAACTTAACCTTACTAAAATACCCTTACGTAGAAGGGATTTTAGTGCCGAATCCATCTCCTCAGCAATATGTGAACCCACAGTACCAATAATGGAAAGTCGTCAAATTCGACATCAAGGGACGAATAAGGCCAGTGAAAATTTACAAAATCTTATGGTCTATGTCAATTTAAAAGAATCAACATTGAAAGGTAATTTTTTTCAATTACGGTGTAGATAAATAGGAATGAATTTTAAATTAAAAATGTATTTTTAAGAAAATGAAAAGAAAAGCGATGATGATAAGTAAAGAATAACTCTAGCAATTTCTATGTATAAATTAAATTTGCAGCTGACGAGAGGCATGGAAGACGGAGAGGTCCTCCCCTTCCCCCTCCCCGTGTATTATCAAGACCCCCCAGCCTCGGTGACACGGGAGCTAATCAAATATTGGTTTAATCTAAGAGGAAGACGCTGCTCGTATTCCCGACCCTCGTGCCGATCAGCGGTGCAGCCGCGACAGAGGAAGCTGCTTATTAAATTATTAATCCCATTTTTTACACAAAGACTGCAAAACGATGTGTGATAAACAAACCGTGTGCCCTTTTTTCTCAAACATATTTTTATTTACGAGTGCGTAAAAACTCTTTGTAAACGTAAAAAACTATTTATTTTATTATTATACTAAAAATATATAAAGTGTAAATTTGGAGAAGTGAACTTTAATAAATATCAATAACAAAAGGTAATTTAGGGTTTATCATAAACAACATAAACATATGTAAAATTATCTTTTATTCAAATACTTGCGCGTGAAAGTATCCGTTTTGTCGCTGAGCCGAAAGAAAGTATTTATTCTGTGCGAGTTGATGAAAATAAGATATATCCGTTGTTTTGAAGCATGGAAAAATATACTAATTGTCCTCGAGTATGCTTTAAATATAAATATTATCATATAATTTGACGAATAAGAGTTTTACTGAGCGTATATTTTAACCGCGTCACTTATAAATTTTCCACTTTACGCGCGGCTTAAGCATCTTAAATATTAAAGTACCGTAAAATATTTGTAATCTTGCAAGTAAATTCTGCCTGTTTATAATACAATAAAACTGATTTATTGTCTTAAAAGGCTAATTTCTCAATTTTGTCAAGCCAAGGCTATATTTCATATTTATGACAAATGGCCACCAGCCAACATTTAATTAAATGATTATGCTAAGTTCTCTGAGGTGTGAAATCTGTCAGAGACTTTATAATTAGCCGACAAAAAAAAACAATAAAATATTCATATATGTGCGACCACACGCCGTAACCAATCAATTTTGTATCAGATATTTTTTTACGAAAGACATAAACCACTATCGCGATGCATAAGGAATTCGTGTTTCTGCGAATATTTCTGCCAGAAACAATTTTTTTCCTGTCTTTCTGTAGGGATGCTGTTGACAGTTAGAAAGTGTTACTTTGCTACCTTTGCGAGCGATTGGTTTTTTCTTTTTCTTCTTTTTATACTCAATCAGCTTTTATCTCATAAATGCAGGTAAGGAGTAGTAATTGAAATTACTTAGCTAATGCAAGTGGGCGCCGAGCGTAACGGGGTGTAGCTTTATGCTTGATGTCTTCTCTGTGGGATGAATGCTGATTTCACATCAAAACTAATTGTTGCTATGAAGTATGAAGAGGTGCATGTATAAAACACACAACATAATAACTGTTACTACAGTAATACATGTTTTACCCTTTATTTTTCCTCTTGTTCTGATAAAAAGTTTAACTATTAATTTTAATATTTTTAAGAGACATGCGGAAGCTATTCAAAATTTTACATTTCAGTGCTTATTTTGTTATAGTGATGTTTTTAGATAAACAAATCAATATATTTTATGTATTGCATATATATTTCGGGTGATGTAGTTGTCGTTTTGTATGATTATAAAATCGAATAACTACATGTCTTATGTCACGATAGTAATATACAAGCTCTCTACCTGCTAATATTATTGTACAAAATACCTTATAATATTTTACGAAACCATTAGCTGCATTTATGCAATTGAAAAACAGCTCGCCTGACGTTATCGCTGCACGCCACTGTTTATGTGAGATGTGCATATGTTGGATGTACTTTCTGAGAGATGAAACAGGTATTTGAGGTACCCAATCACACTTTCATAATAGGCTATCAGTGTATCTGTCCTCTCTGACTTTCTTATGGAATAATTGCATAATGCCGCTGTACAAGTATTCAAATACTGTACAGGTCTTATCACGGCTCTATTACTGTTACCTGTCCAGGTACATCCCAGTAGGCAGTATAACATCGGATCTAACAGCAAAATTATTCAAAATCTCGGCTTGTATAATAAATGAATCTATTTCCCCCCACGCTATTGAATATTAAAACGATGCTTCGTGTTAATATGCGCCGCAATGATTGTGTGTCGGGCTCGGAGACGAGGCTCCGTGCATTATCACCCGAAGTCACGAAATGTCTCCACTTACAACTGAATTCACCAGCTCGACCAACGTGTCGCACCTGCTCGTTCACTTGCCACTACTTTATTATTTTATATTTAATAAAAACCTGGATGTACGTATGCGAAGTGATCGCACGCAGTACATAACGCCGGGAATATACATGTTATGGTAGATAAGTAAACAAATATAGTTCATAAATTGATTCAGTTGTGTAAAATGAAGACATAAAATAACTAGACGAAACCACTGTTTTAATAAATTCCATTTGAAATATATTTTATGCGAGGTAACGTGATTGTCATATTATTTATTTAGTAAGTTTTTCAAGAAATCTGATTTACTCATAAATTAAATTATTTCATCATTTGCTCTTAATGTTATTTTTTACGTGATTTTATTGTTTGGTTACGTTACTAAAATATATATTTTTTCCTTAGAAAAAAAAGAACAGTAGGAAGTCAAGAATTGTTTTTATTCCTTCAAACTTGGTTTAACAGTGTTAAAGAGGCTTGAAATTTAAAAAAAATATCTTGTCTAGCTTAACTGTCACCCCGTTGATGTGCACAACAAAAAAACATTTTAATGATGTTTTTATACATTTGAATGATGATTACAACTAATTACGTACTTGTAAATGAAATATTGACATAAAGGCCTCTCCTATAAAACTTAATGAAGCAGGTAACCGAGATTTTATTGGAAATGTAAATATGAATCAGGTGGGTGCGATCGGATCAGATCCGTGAGCCTCGGCGTCCGCCGGCCGAGCCGCGGTCGCCACTCGAGCTGTATAAATTACGGAGTTTATATTGAGATGGTCCCGTAATAAATCAAGCCCGGCACTGGAGGCCTCAGGATGTGTGTAATTTGGCGGTACGTTTTTCTAGGACCGTCATTACTCCGCCACCCCCACCTGGGCCGCGGGTGCGAGCGAGGCCGCCGTATCTAATTGATAGCCCCGTCCCGCTCCGACACCGGCCCATCCTATTAGGACGGTAATAACCTCTTTTATTGAAGACTGGTTGTGTCGGGGGCAGCGAATCGAATATATTTTATTTGTACCGAGAAGATAAAAATCGAAACTTCTCAAAGACTGCGTACCTGGAGTGGAAAGAAATAAATTAGCCTCAGTAATTGAATGTTAACGCGAAAGCTTCTGCGTCCAATCTTTGAGAAATGTGTAAGTACCTGCCTTTGGAGATTCGGTAGTCGCAAGAATATTACCTGAATAAAATATGCGATACTATATATACATATTTATACTCCAAGACAGTGGAGTGCAGTGGACTTCAAACCTGTGTATACTTAAATCTAGAAAACGTCTTAGAGCAGGACATGCAGTGGTCCGTTGCTTCTATAGACTGCAAGCCTCCGTTATTTGAAACTCCCACATAACTTTCAAATGAAAGTACATAATATAATGTATGTATAGTACATATATATATGATAGTTATTAAAACTACTCAATTTTAAGATTAAAAAAACCATTGTGTTCATTGAGTAATTTGATTGATACTGTATTTTATAATCATTATATTTTCGCAAGTTTACATAAAACTCTGAAATACTCGGTGGAAACAATCACCTTCGAAATCAATTGTCTCGGAGTAATACTCGTACACGGTGTCGTCATGGTGGTGTCTCAAAGCGAGAGCCGCGCCGGCCATGGTTGATAAGCCGGCATTAATGAGCGTTTGATTGCGCAGCGGCCGGCGGGCTGGCCGGGCCGCGAGCCTCGTGATCTCGTCTTTTTGGTCTTGCTCCACTCATTCTGGTCGATCACGGAATCCGCTCCAGACTCCGACCCTTTTGTGAGATATCATATCTCTTCTTAAATGTGATTAAAAATATTTCAATTAAGGTCTCGAGTTTTATCAGCGCGTTTTTATTCCAGTCGGTCGCTTTTTACTTCGAATCGGGGCCGATGTCTTTCGGCTTTACTGTGATGTTAAACTTCGTGGAGTTTTTATTTATCTTATTTATGTAAGTTGAATTGTTAAACTTTTATGATACATAAAACGCGTTCTGTTAAATTCAAGTTATAATAAATAAAACCTGCATAAATATCAGTGTCTTCATGACAATACGCTAATCTAAAGAATATTATCAATAAAAGCTAATTTTAAGTAGTCATTATCATAAATATTGGCGATTGGGATCGCTTGTGAGGATGTTCTTCAAAGCTTTTTGTAGCATGGATTATGTAGCACAATCATCGGAACTGTCTATCACAAAAAAATGGTTTTAACTTCGATATACACACTTGCAAATTTTTTGCAATCAAAATTTCATCCTTAAAGATGTTTCGACATTTTCAAACAAATCATAACATACACAACGTACTATATGACTTCTTACGAGTATTATTACGAAAAAGCGGCTTCTCCCGAAAAATCTTGAATTGTGCAATATTTCGCAGGAATATATCTTTTTCTTCACTTTCACTGTACGAAAACCATTATTTTTTTTAACTAAGCGAATCTTTAATCCCCTAGAAATAAATATATCCCGCTTTTCACATATAGATCTCGATTTCTAATTGCCCTTGAGTAGATAAGATCGTTTACAATTATTTTTATTTCTGTAGAATGTGTTAATAAATTATGCACGTACAACTTAACGCTACTAACATTATTTGTGAGGGTCTATATTACAAACCCAAACCAGTAAGTTTAAAAATATTTTAAAGACAGATATCCAAATTAATCCACACCAAGCACACCCACGTATTTGAAATTATACAAGTAGTTCGCTGTCGGGCGTGAAATTAAAATATCTACAACGATGGGCCTATACCAGGTGGCGTAACAATGTACTCTAAATGAACTTATTAACTCGCAATAGTTAAAGTTTACTTGATAATATTCCGGGCTAAAAGACCCGGTAAGCCAGTTCAAATTAGGTCGGAGTGCAGGTTGCGCGGCGCGGGGTCCCCCTGCGGTGGTGTGATAGCCTAACGAGCTTGAAATTCTTTCCTTTTAAGTTGGCCGATAAACGAGTTCCCCTAATTCATAATGAATTCATGGACTAGACTTTAAATTTTTCACATTTAGCCGACTTCGCCGGAGAGTCGGCACCGCCGGGCCGGCACCTTCTGGCAACTTATTTACTCTCGCGATGGAGATTAAACTTTTTTATGGAACGTAATATGCAATAAAAGGAATAATGTTTTTATAATTTGTTTTCTTCGCGAGTTTGCTACATCGACGAAGTTTTCATAGATCGAAAGTTATTATACTAAAATTTATTCTTGAAAATAAAATAAGTACTCTGAACTACAAAAGTATTCTTTCTACAAAAATACACTAAAACTCTGTTTTGTAATGAATTTAAGTTATCAAGAGAATTTTAAGTGTGTGATCATTGTTTTTAAAGTGCTTAGCAAGTTATTCTGACTGTAAGCTACTATTTAGTACTATAAATTTATTCGGGTATATCATTACAAAGAAATAAACAGAGAAATAGTCGATCCCCACGGATAACGGTCGTTGAACAATATTATTAGCTGTATGTCTGTACACTTGTTTTCATGCTATCGTTCCAAGAAGAAATAGAACCTTACGGGCCCTGAGACATATAACTGGTGATTATCGACGGAGAACATCTCTCGACTCAATCAAAGGCTCTCAATTACGAGGAAGAGGTTAACGGTACCCCTGGCATGCCTGATGGCTTCCAAAAAACCGGAGATGGCGGAATTGAAATGGGCACTCGGGGATCGCTGCGACTGCCTCGCAGTGATTGGATAAGCTGTTCTATAAATGGAAGGGAAGAACATGCCGCAATCTTATAAAATTATATTTTCCGAAGCGTTATGATGGAGTGCCTCGTATCGTATCGATTTCATCCAAAGTAGCGTAGTTTTATTTTATCGTGATTATTGTGGATAGTTTACTTATATAAAAATATTAGTATCAATGAAATGGCGATGGTGAATTGAAGGCAAAAAGTATGAGTTTAATTTTTATTTTTCACGTTTGATATGATTATATTCATGATTAGCACGATGAATCTATGCATAAGTAAATAATATAATATATTAAATTGATTAATATGATAGGTTTTCATGACCTGTCCAATTCGCTAATATGTATACCTGTGTGATGAACACAATTTATGTATGTATGCCTAATAATTGAAAATTGGGAAATTAAAAAAGCTTTTTTAAAAACATTTTTGATAACATAAACACTAACATGCAGCTTGCTAATAGCATCCTACATTTTAGGCAAAACTATAGAAAAACACCAAAGATAAAAGGACGCTATTAACTAGCTGCAAGTTGGTGGCGTGATTTGTTGCTAGGTGTGTAGATAGCTTCATATTGAGAATAGTTGAAATGGTAAATTAAAGCAAAGCTCGGATCAGCTGGCTTGCCCCGGGCCCGGGTTCAGGGCCTGTGCGGGGCATAAGCGCGCTCGGCTCTTATCGCCCCAGGCGGAAACTTGGGCTCGGCCGCTCTGAGGACAAACACGGAGCCGCGCGGTCCGGCCCGAGTGCAGATAACAATAAAAAAGATTTACTCACGTGAACTTTATTAGGTATGTCGCTACCGAGAGCATTCCGCGAAGGTCCGCCGTGGCCTGCCGCTGCGTATTGTTGCCGAGCGAAAATTCGACGCCAGCGAGCCTGAGCTAACAGACTTTAACGTTTTTTGCTCGGGGGTCGCTAGCAAATCACGCGGAGATTGTCAAGTATGTTTAGATGATGGACTCGGACTCGAGAGAAGGTCCTTCCGTTTATCACATTTTTAATCGCGGTGGAATTCAAAAAAGACCCATTCGCCGGCTTTTTCTAATCCCTAATGGATACTGAGAAACCGTAGTTTATCGCTGTTGCATTTGAAACATTTAAAAGGATTCTTTTAGGCTTTATAGCTTAAAGCCTGAAAGCGAATACCGCTGGCAGGGAATGAATAATAATGGCTATTAACATCGATGCGAATGGCATACTATCTATATAATTATATTAATAATAGAACAATGGGCAGACGTGTTCTTCCTGATTCATCGTGTACGCGCTTACAATGCAGTGGATTGTGCTGAAGATAGAGTGTCGATTGGTATCCATTATTGTGGAATCGGAATTAGCATGCGAGAGTGTCGGCCACTTAACGGGGGCTGTGGAAAGTGATGATGGCGAATGATAGCATTGCTTGCTGCAATCAATTAGTCAGCACCCTGTGCAAAACACGAGCACTTTATAGGCAGGTACCATATGCGAGGGTGTTCATTAACTAGAAAGGAATGGATTGGTATTACAATCTACAGCTCGTGAAATATCGATGTCTCGACTCCCGCTTTAGGCACTGTCGGATAATTAGTCAATTTTAAAATGTTTTACAGAAAACTTCTTATCAAACAATAATTAAAATAAAGTACGGACTACGGACGTCAAATAAAATTAAGTGAATCTAAGCTGTGAAATAGTTGTTTTAAAATGAAAAACAATAGCAACTTTCAATCAAGTTGCATTTCAATTTAATGCGTGAAATATCAAAATCAAAATGGTAACTTTATTATTTCATAAGTTTTAGATTGTTTTTAGTATCAATAAATTTCTTTGGATTTCTTTAAATTTTATTTACAAATGATTTTTCATTAGTGTCGATATAACCTTTAAAGTTTAAACTATTAATGAACACTGTTTTGCAGAATGCTTTACAAAGCCAGGCTTACATACGGTTTATCGACGTTAGAGTCTCGTCACACTAAGATTTTTATTTTATGGCTTTGTACACGTTCAGGCATAAAGTATATTTTGTGATGAAATAAACGAAGACGTCATTGCACTACGATCCACGGATACTCTAGTAATTGATTCAATTACACGGTGGGTCTCCTTGAGTTGTCGGTTCCTTTTTGTTTCGCATAACTTTTTATTTTCTCGATTGCGACAATCGAATGAGCAATCCATTATTTAAATAATCAATAATCCCATGTCTACTGAAAGCTGGCTCAGGGAAGGGTCCCGCTGCCGGGTGTCAGGTCGGCCTCGGCTGGTGCGGGCGCGCCTGCCCCGGCTGCGAAGTCAAGTTCCCGAGAGCTCCCAGCCGTCTCTCCATATTTTTTTTAGCCTTATTGAGTTTCAAATGAGATCCGACGAGCCGCGCTAGTGTCAAGAAGCGGAAGGAACTAAAAGCAAAAGAGACTAGGCCTAGTCTTTGATCAAATGTAGAAATAAAACATTTCGAAAAGAAAATCAGAATATAAATAGCAGACGGTTCCCTACTTGATTTCTTTTTGTTTTTGTTTGTAAGAAAAGACAATTCGGTATAATTTACTTTTTGGGAATTTAGGTCTTCTGTGCTGACCTAAGTGTCTCTCACAAAGAGGTACTATTGTATTTTTAAGAGTGCTCGTTTCCACTCGCTTAATCCAAAAAATAAAATTATTTTAAATACGAATAAGGATTTATTAACAATAATTCGCGATTCGTAATTTAAGGACAAGTTAGTAATCATTTATTAAAATTGTACATTTTGCACTCGATAATGATTTTAGTTCTGAAAACACTTGACAACCATTTATTGTTATTTATTTGCGTATTATCTTTATTTTATATATATTATCTAAAAAAAAAAAAATTTGTAATTAATAAAATATATTAACTCGTATTTTTTTTCGATTAAGTGGAGATACTCAGCCTCTTTTTGGGTGAAATCACGAGCTTTGGAGCTGCACGGCAGTGCGAGAACCTAGGCGTATAATTTACAGAGTTAATATTTGATTCACTTTAAAGTTTTTTTTAATCTGTATAATGTATTCCTAAAAAAACGCACACGCTGCAACTTTTGGTAATTCGTCTGCCATGCAAATGCGAGCTGTAACGAGCGGCGACGCGGGAGGAGCAGTCCGAGCTAGACGGCGCAGCCACAAGTGCGCATTTCAAGTGTTTACCGTATATTTACGCTTTATAGCCTTGTTTTTCCAGCTCGGGGGCGTTTTTTTCTAAATGACGTCGTTAGTGAGGTGCGGAGGTAACCGGCGGTTGTTGCTTCGGAGGGAGGGGACGAGTCCGCGTCCGCGCCTGGCCGTGCGGTTGCGGCCGGCCCGCGCCCCGGGCGCCCTGCGCGGCGCCGAGCCCCTCGCCCTCGCCCTCGCCCTCGCCCTCGCCCTCGCCCTCGCCCTCGCCCTCGCCCTCGCCCTCCGCGGTGCCTCGCTGGGCCTCGCCGGCTCGCCCTCCAGGCCGCCTCCGTGGTGCCTCGGTGGCTCGCCTTCCTCAGGCCTCGCCGGTTCGCCCTCCGCGCCGCGATGTTGGCACGATGCATTCAAATTTAAATTAATCGAAAATTCAAATTTGGCTGTTTATGTCGTGAGCTCGGCGCGTTGGGAAGTAACGCGCTGGCCGTCGGGCTGCTGATGCAACTGTTACGATATGCAATCGGTTGTTATACAAAATGGATAAGAATGAAATCTGATATTCTATACTTACAAAGATAATTTTCCTTCGTGTTATCGATTGCCACATCAGATGACGGAATAAGGGCTGATTATTATAGCCGGTTTTATATCAGGAATAGGCAGATTTTTTCACGGATATGGGATTGGGGAAAAAAAAATTCTTCAGTTATTTTATTATTCAAACACAATTCTTCATTACGGATTTCATTACCATTTCCCCGATCTAAAATTGTTACTTATTCATCTAATATCGAACTTGAATCGCATCAATTACTATCGAGTGATGAAAGTGACATCATACCAATCAGGAAGAAAAGTTATTAAATAGTTTGTTATTTTATTACTTGTTTCATTATGTAAAATGAATAACACCTTAATATTTTTGTCATTTTGAATAGACCATTATTTAAATGTTTTTGTAAAATATGTTTAGTTTTACTTTACGTTGAAATAAATAACTGAATTATGCACATTTTGGTTTAACATATAAAAATCTACAATTTAGATTTACGCGATTTTCTAAGGTACCTGTCTTCAGTTAAATCAGAGGATAGGTGTAGTTAGTTACTTTTAAACTTGTACGCTTCATTGCTGGTATTGACTGCACACCACTTCTTTTCTATAGCCATCTGTGGACTCTCTGCTCTGCCAACTCTGGTCTGTTAGTTGTATATAATATGAAATATATATATATATATATATATCTCAGCAGCAGATATATGATCGTAGTTATCCAGGCGAGCCGTGTAGGCACGGCGCACGGTTAATTAGTGGCGATGTAGCGTGTAACTCTCCGGCTCCTCGCGAGGCCCAGCCGAGTCCGCCTGGCGTGCGCTTCGTTGACCTCCGGCTGCCTCGCAATAGATAAGATTGCAATTGCGTGCCGAAATTCATTATTTAGTAGAACGGAGAATGTATCTGAAACAGTCTACTAACGGATAACCTCTGATAGAAGTAGACGAGTCGCTGCTAAATCACGCTGGTCGGGCACGACGCCATTACTGGCCTCTGAAACTGTGTTTCGAGTGAAACCAATTTATTGAATAGAAAAAGCAAATCATTTAGAAAAAGTCTTCGGATGTGAAGATAAAAATTTATTTTTAATTCGATTAACATATTAATTGTTTCTCCGTATACAATTTGGCAAGTATCGGATAAGTGAAATGTTGGATTAACATAAGTTAAGATTTCAATAAACCCTCTGAGCGGGTATAACATCAATGTATAGTTGAAATATTAACAAAAAAAATCGAATAGTTTATTTTTGTGTTGGGTAACTTTTCATGTTCAATGAATTTATGGACTCCGGACTAGAGATGATGTATTATCTCAGCAAAAAACGAGTCAAAGAGCGCAGTCCGCAAACAATCGCCTCTGGTTCATAAATCAAGCAATTAGTCTCGAGCGCTGCAGAACGGGCAGAAAGGCAGCGAAGAGAGAACACAAAAAGAGTGGAAATGGATTATAATGATTTTTCACGTTTGCGTGACCCCGAGCGGGGAGACTGGCTTAGAAAAATGTCACTCCAATTGTTCCGGCACAGGATGCATTGCGATAAAAAATAATGACATTAATTGATAAGTATTTCTTGCCGCACCTCGCCTTTGCGCAATTTATCTGATGCAAGAATGAGTTTCTATCCAGAAGGGAGATTGATCAGATTGTGATAATTTGTAGTTAGGTATTGTACTTTAAAGATGATTCATGCAATAAGAACGGCGTAAAACTTCACTAGCGAGCCGGGCGTCGCCGAGAGAGTGGACGGACGTAACGAGAAAGCCTTTAGAAAAAAATAAGAAGGCTATTCAAAGTCGGACACGAATAAATACATTCTCGTAATGCTCGTACACAGCGGGCAGCTCTTTATCTCTAGAAACAATGAGAAACGCGACAAAAGAAATTGTAGTCTTTCATTTTTTTTTCTTTCGGGAACGCGTGACGTCAAAGACTACTCGGGGAAGGTCTCCCTAATGGCGGGCCCTTCAATCTTCCATTACAAATTAATTCACAAATAATTGTTTCGGACAGTCCGCGGCGTCTCCCCTGTCGGCTGCGTTATTTATGGTCGATTTGCGTGAAGGCCGGAAGATCGCCGCTCTCAGGCCCTTCTCGGAAGCGGCCGTCGGGAGCGCACGCGGCTAATTGAACCTTTGTTGGGCCGCACCGGAGATTCGCCTTTCACGTGGCGGTTGCGTCACCGGTTCAGAGTTGCAGGCGAGGGTCAGGCTTCATCAGCCGCTCGTCTCCTCCGGTTCCGCATTCTTTCGCCTGCCGCTCCCCGTCATTATCCGCACTCCGTGGAGATCTCTGTCGCTATTCTATACCTCCTCGAGAGAGCGACAAACCTATTAGAGAAATTCCTTCATAGATAGTAAATCGCCTTTCAAGTTACCACAGTGCAAGGGAGCTGATCTGTATATATATATATATATATATATATCTTAATGTGAACTCAGAGTATCAATACCCGCAGGGTTTTAATTTAAAATATGCACGAAAAGAAGTCTTTGGTTTGGTAACGCTGCTCGTACTACTGAGCTGTCATGTTATTACATATTTAGAGCTCCATCATCATATACAGCTTTACATCGTGATACGGATATCATTATTATCACATTCCTCATGAGAAACACTACTTTTGAATACAACCATCTAAGTATCGTTTATGTTTCGTAATCAAAGCGCTCAATATTACAATCCACTCGGCTTTGTATTTCTTAAGTTATCCGGCACAAATGCAGCATGGTCTTGTTATAGCAAATCAAATATACTCGTATAATTTCAATTAATGCTCTTTTTCTTACTCAAAACATCGTTGATTGCTTTCAGATGTTATTTTTGAATTTTTTTCTGAACTATAGCACATATACAATAGATTTTTAAAATATGCAGTTGATAAGTTGAACGTCACGTTACGTTTATGAGTGATATTCATTAGGAACCGTTTTGACCGCTCCATACAATTCGAATCCTTTCACTAGCTTAGAGTCTAACCGAGCATGCATCGGCCGGCCGGAGTGCTCGCCAGGGGCGGCACGGCTAGGCGAAGCCCGGCTTGCCTTATCGGAAAATCAGACAATGGTAGTAATTAATAATTTACAGAGTTATTCTGGTTTCTGATATATCAATTATGCCTACACAACACATTGGATCCAATTTTTGTTTTTATTTAGGATTGAGTTAAAATAAACTTAAGCACTACAAAATTTTGTTTGATGGGGCACTAAAAAAATAAATAGTCAATCTGCACAATATTCGAATGAAGATGATCCAATTTTTGTTTTTATTTAGGATTGAGTTAAAATAAACTTAAGCACTACAAAATTTTGTTTGATGGGGCACTAAAAAAATAAATAGTCAATCTGCACAATATTCGAATGAAGATAATCAAATTGCCGATGATTTTTTGGTTACGTTCACTTCTTTCACGAACGCGAGGGGATTTGTTCCGCCTCTCAAATCGCGGTACGCCACTGGCGTATACCTGGTCCGCGGGTCGCGGGGAGAGCGATCAATTCCGATTAAGATTCCCCGCGAACAGGACTTTGTCGGCCTGTCTCCGCAGGACAGACGCCTCCATGCCCACAATCAGCCGCCATTGATGCTTATCGGCAGGACTGCTCGCCGTGTGCTCGGCCCGGGGAGCGGGCGCCGGGCGCTCCTCTGATTTAATAAAAATCAATGGCAAATCCACAGTCCCTTCTCGCTGTCGGTAACAAACAAAAACGGGAGGACTCGAATTTAAATCGACCGGACGGGTTCACAATGCTAGAAGTTCAGATGCGTCGGATTCTCTTGATCTTACCGACGATTGTGATTCAAAAACATCATTCACTGTCAGATCATTAGTAACGGCGATTTCGTACGTACAAAATCGTAGAACAGATGTATCCACCGCGTTACGCATGGACGACCTCTCAGCGTCCGGCGGCCGCACGGCCGATACGTCGAGACCGAGGAACGAATCGATTAGGCCCGGGCGCACGTAAATCGCAGCTCGGAGGCCCGGAGACTTCCCGGGGCGGAATGAAGGGACACACGAGGTCGGAGGACACAATGGGCCTCGCCGTTCCGCAAGTTGCGGATGCGACGGCGGAGAAATCGATCTACATCACAGGATCACAATGCACTTTTGTTCGTCACTCCGGCCGGCCGGTCTTTGAGATAGCCGCCGGGGCCGGGCGACGGGCGCGGGCCGCTGCGGTCCCTCGGCCCGGCGCCCGAGGGACCGTTTCCGCTCGCCGCCCGGGCCCGTGCATTGTCCATCACACGGGGAGCTCGCCCGTTTGTTGCGACTGCCGGCGTGGAACTTGAAGTTGCCTTCTGGCCAAAGTTTTTGCGAACTTTGTTTTTTCGTAAATTAAGCCACGCGAAATGACAATACGCTGTTTTGTGATACTGGATAATATTTTTTTCCTATGTACTAGGATTATACCGTTTTTTGAATTATGGGATAAAATTAGTGAAAAAGAGCTCAGTGTGTACTTTCTTATTACGTGTATCTATAAATATAAATAAAATTATAGGTAAAATTAAAAAAAAAAAAACTTTTTAAAATTTTATTTTATTGCGACTTAGTGATAAATGCACTCGAGATGACATCTCAAATATTAAATTAAATAAATATTAACTATTACTATGGTGTTTTCTCAATCCAATATTCAGTACATATTCAACCGTTATGCGCCGTAAATGAAATTTAGCAATCGAGAGGTTCGAGATCCGAAGTCTTGTCTGATATAATAGAACAAGGACCGAATCAAAATCATAAAAAAAAAACATCTGACCAAAGATTACAACGCGCCGTGTACCGGGCGAGGTGAGTGATCCGCCCGCGGCCGGCTCGCGGCGTCATGAAAGGGCCCCATTACGCCGCGCCCCCGCCCCGCCTGGCCCCCGCCCCCCTGGCCCCCGCCCCGCCCCGCCTCGCCCCCGCCCCGCCCCGACTGGCCCCCGCCCCGCCCCCCCCCTGGCCCCCGCCCCCGCCCCCGCCCCGCCCGCGGCAGATGCAGCCTCGCCGCTCGGACCGCGCCGGATGCGACGTCATCGCTTTTAACGGTTTTCAAAGTTTGAATTTTGTTGAATTCAGAATCTCGGCCTTTTTAATGCGGTTTCTCGAGTTGCATTAGTCCATTTGAGACGTCAGTTATCTGTAAATAATTTTTTAAACTAATTTATTTTTGGTTTTGTGTGCAAAGTACTTGCTGTATGGTTTTTGCTACTCTTTTATAATTTTTAGTCATCTTTAATAATAATTAAAAATAATTGCCAATTTCCTGCAGTGAGTGCTCAATTCAAAAATAGTAAATGATTTATGAATATATAATATAGCAGTAAATTGCTTCCTGATTCGAACTCTAGTAAATAATACGTAATCACATAGAAAATCTAAAATAAAAGCACCGTTTTGTTTCTTTTTGAATGTATTTAGTTTTCATTGCAATTCTGCTCCTTTCCCACTATTTCTAATGTTACAAATAAGAAGATGCGAGCAGTAGCGCACGATAATCTTTTTTCCTGGAAAACTGTCATAATAGACGATTTATAACGTCCATACATACAGAAAGAGTAACAAACCGTGATTATTTTGTTTCAAGTGATACTATCGTGCAATACTGGTACTCGGATAGTCACAAGAACTCGGAGGGGTGTCGCAAACAATAAAAAAAGCATTATTGTTGAAGTGTCTTATATGATCCGAGGCGCTGATGCCGGTAGACGTGCACAAAGGAGCTTGGAGAACTTTTTACCAAGCGATGAGCAGAAAGACATTGTTTTATCTGCAATAAGGTGTGAATATTGGAACCATCAAGTCTTTTTTTACCAGATCTATAGAATCGTGTGTAACGCTGTCGTTCAATATTTTTGTGAATTTGATTACCATCTTAGTAGTCACGAATTATGTTGGGACGTCTGAAGGGACCCGAGGGAGTGAGGGCACATCGGTAAAGACTTAAAATAAAGAATGATTATTAAAATAATAATTATGTCTACTAAACTACACACATCTTTACTAAAATTCTTTTGGAGGTCAATGTACCTCATAATAGCTAATTCCCGAAATAGTTCGATATTATGATATAATACTATCGTCAATATTGAATTGAAGCTTTTAGTTCAATTTACAAATATAGCTCATTAATTTCAATTGAGTGGCCGGACTCGCTAATCATTCCAGAAGGTCGTTTACTAATTTTACAAATACTTTTTAATTAGTTTTGTTCTGTGAGCGAGTAGTCTCTGTGCAGCCCTCGGTGGCGGGCCGGGCGGGCCGCTTCCTGTCGCGTTGTTTTCTTTGCTCCGGAGACAGTCGGGGCTGGCGATTAGCGACCCGCTGGAGTGAGCTGCGGCGGCCGTCGGCTCTGGTCCTCGGGAAACATGGCTACCTACTTAGCACGCGCAGTGCCGTGGAGTGACCGATGTCCACCAAATTCAATTATTCAAGAAAACCACTTTGTGTACACCGTGAGAATTAATTTTTTTCACAACCTGCAAAACAGAATGCCAATCCATACGTTACTCTTTTATGGATGGATACAACAGTTTGTTTATTTCTGATAAACGCAGCGGCACAACTTGTGACCGATTTGCAACCAACCAATAGCGTTCTTCGTTGCGTTGTTTATTTAGGAAAAACCATAAAAGAACACAAATTCATCAACTCATACAGAAAAAGGTTTTTTATACATATTTTCCCTACACAACTCAATAACGAAAATAAAGAAATACATGCACACTACCACCATGTAAGCCCCACAACCTGCGCGCAGGATTAGGAGATAACCATAGCCATAAGAACTATTAATAATTTACCAAAGAAACATAATGAATCTTGAATTTTTTTTTCAAAGGGACGCTTGTGGCTTTGAGGCCTCTACACACGTAGCGACAAATTGCAGATAGCCAATAGCGTCCCTATTTTGATGATGTAGGATTGTAGCTTAGTGCTTTAGATTTGAGATTTTCTTCTGCAGCAGTGGGCAGAGGACGCGCGCCCCTGCGCCGCAAGTGCCACCCTCGGGGAGGCGGCAAGCATTTCGGTTTCTTTGTGGCCGTCCATTGAGTGATTGTCGCGCATTGTTGAGGCGACACTCGTCGCACGTCTCGCGTCGCCGACGAGGCGCTCGTGGTGAGCCGAGACGATTCACGACCCGAGCTCTGAGCGCGAAGGCAGCTCGTTTTTTAGCTTCGCGAGAAAATTGATTATGCAATTAGCATAATTAAAAACAGCCAATGCTTTGCGGAGGTGGATAATTATATGCTGCATGAAAATTAAGAATTGTAATTGGCCGTTCGTCCCACGCATAATAAAAATACTAAGAATATTTTTGATTTATGACCTGCACGCACATTGGAAATGCGTTTAATTTACAAAAGGAATTCTCATCTATTGTAAAGCGATAAGCTAATTAAGCGTAATGACTCGTAGTAAATAAACACAAAAGATATGACCGCACGAGTCTTGAGTATTATCTATTGGATTATTTGCGGCAATACTATTCGAGGCGAGTCTTGCGCTTTACCTTCGATTCTGCCAGTGGCAATCTTGGGTCTTTTCAGCGAAGTGTTTCACGGTACATCCGCTAAAATCTATTCGTTGGAATGATGACGGTAAAATTTAATTGGTATCTGAAATAAAATATATTTATATATTATATTATATTTTGAGTAACATCACTACTAAAATGATGATGATATCTGTGTGATTTTAATAGGCAGATATTTATGGCAAAAACTCTGTTTTAAAATAAACACCTAACTACTAATTAAATTATATCCGTAAATTATGTTACGAATTAAATTAAAAAGTAAAAGGAAACACTTTATGTAAGTAAGTTTGATTTAATAGAGTACGTTAACCATAAAAGTAGTTTTTTTTTAATTCACATTTTGATGTTTCGTCAAAAGAAGTTACAACCTTTCGGCAAATCTTTTCCCAGGTAAGCAGCCGGTTGCCCGTCAGTCTATCTTCTGGTTTTCGCAGAGAGAACTCCAAGGCGTGTTCGCAACCATTGTCGGTTTACAACCAATAAACGAAGGGATTGTAAGGTAATATAATAATGCGATGTTCTGCGGCGGCACTAGCTTTACGGCGCCCGAGGAGCAAACATCTCGGGAACTCTCCTGCCATAAAGTCACATCCCGGCCTGGACGTGAGAACTGCACTTTCCCGAGGACAATAAAGATAACGAACAAAGAAGGCGCTGTATAATCTCGGTTTCCTTTGCTCTGAGACCAATGTCGGCAAACATTGATTTTGAATACAATTCCCAGTTTTGTGTAAACAAGAGTTTTGTGGTCGCTCCATGATGCTCATTCTTAGACGACAATGTTACCGACATAATAGAAAAACTACTGAATTCGTGTTTAATTTTTTGAACGCAGGCATAAATGATTGCCTTTTGCCTATTGTATTGTCATAATTTAGTAGAGCCTCGATACACCGATTCATAACTAAGGATTGAAAAATATGTGTACCTTTTCTTACCTAGCCCAACGTAATCTTTAATGATTACAAAAATAAAAATATTTATTGAGTTTTCAATAATAATTACGTCTAGCTAAAATCACTAATGTCTCCATTACGTGCGATTAGGCTTCACAGCAATCCGCTATTGCAATTCCGATGCGGTAAAATGAACCGCTAGTGAAAGTTTTTATTTTTATCTAGGGAGTTTCCAGCGCCCAATCAACTGGAATCATCTGCATAAACATCTCGCGTTCTTCCATCTTACGTTTAATAAGTTCACACTTCGTGCCGTGACAAGGGCTTCATTAAAAATCGCCAAAACGCAGTTTTTTTTTTATTGGGAGCTCTCGAGCTAGGGCGGCGGCACGGGCGGTAATGACGCCCTGGAGTGCCCGCCGAGTGCTGTCGGGCCTCGCCCTGCTGCTCAAAGACGGCTCTGGTCTCCAAAACCTTACTCACAAGAACCAGTGGAAAAAAATATCTCCCTTTAATAATTCTCACTAGCATTCAGTCGGATAAGAAATCAAGATAGGCAAATATCGCTCGCAAAATGAACGGTAATTATTCAGAATCACTTTGTATTTGGTATTGAATAAGTAAAATATGAATGAGCATGTAAATGTTGATGGGACCTCCGATGTGGTTCGTTTGTAATTGGAAACGAGTCACAAGGATTCCCAAATTTTACATAAAATGTAATAATACCAGTTTTGGATGACAAAGGGCGTTAGTAATATGATATTGGGGAGGCATTTTGCGGTTGTAGAGAAAATACTATCGATTGACTCATTCTCTTGCAGTTAATTATCTGAGAATGTAGTTTTTTTAAAATGATTATTATTAATTATTAAGATATTGTCTACTAACTAACAGCTTAGGTTTGATAAAAATAACTATGATTTTTTAATTTATTGCTCATAACATTTGATAGATACTAATCTTAAAGAGTTCACTTTGTTTCCTGGTATATCTTATAATATCACATGCGAAGATTTAAATATATACTTTAGTATACTTGATTAATTCGGGGAGTTTTTTAAAAATATAATTACAAATCAAAATATTAATCATTCAATTCACAAAAAAGATTTTGGTCACAATTGCGTCAAAATATTCACTTGAGCAAAAAAATATATATTCATAGCCAAAGATAAATTTTTCAGTTTTCTTGATTGGCTTTACAAATAAATGACACGAAACTCTAAACGAGATTAGTTTAATATTGCCACACCTTATGATGATCCTCTGAGTGGTGTTGGGAAGCGCTGGTGCCTCGGCCCGCCAGCCCCGCGCGGCGCCTTTGATCATATTCGCGTGTCAATACTTCCGACAGTGACGCACGCCGGGAAACTTGCTCACGTGCAAGCCGGCCGAGCAGTTTTTTATTATTATTATTAATTAATATATTAATGCAAACGCATTTATAATTATGAGCACTTTGGATGGAAGTCGGAATTATTTTGACCACCGTGAAGCACCTCTGTTGTAATTAAAAACTGAAAACACGTTTTTAAATTTAAAATCTTTTTTTAGGTTTTTTTTGCGGATTTTTCATTGAAATAACACAAAAGTTGAAGTGAAGTATTTTCCTTGCATAGAACGGAGTTTATATCTCTAAACTATTAAACCGTAAATTGTACAATAAATCATAATAAATTCTATAACCCCAGGAATAATATGATTTTTTCTGTGTTATTATTGAATCATGATATATTTGAGTACGAGTTCTTAATATTATAATAATATAAATCACAATTAAATAATTAAAAATCAATACTGTATTTGTACGAAATAATCGATGTATGAACTGAAATGGATGTTTTCTGATATCTTCATATGTGTCAAGTTAGCATCCATTTTACAAAAGTCGGTCATAATTTATCGGACGCGGCTTCGATCTCAGGGACGTGCCTTGCATTTTGCCGGGCGTGGGAGGGCCCCTCCGATGATTTATCCGGTCAGATTCCCGATCTACCGACATCTCGACGTCCGACATTCCCGTACAGGTGTACCGCGGCCCGCGCCCATATATCAAACCTTCCCGGAGAATAAATAAACTTCACCAGCCAGCATGATCGCGATCGTCTCCTGTCTCAGGCGCGCGTGCTTGCGGGGGATAGTGTTACCGGGCCCCGTGACAAACGAGCCGACTTCCAATTCGTTCAAAAACAACAGTCAAAACAACGGTTCATTCATGTTCAATATAATAGCAGAAAGCTAACGCTTAATTATTGTGTTGTACTCCCACTCTTCTTAGTCCCAGATACAAATACAAATATATTTCGTTTATAATAATAATAATATATCGTAAAATTAAAATCTTAGTGAGTACTATTGTTCTCACACCGCAAATATGTCACCTATCTGCAAAATTAAAGGCATCAATAATTAGATGGGTATAAAATAGTTTTGGTTTATATAATATATATAAAAAATCAGCTTATGTGCGTGCACTTATTTGTTTGATATTACATGGCGTATCTTTTATATTTTTATTTTGCTATAATTATCATATTGCCAATATTATTAAAGATAGTTAAACGACTTTAAATAAAATCGAAAAAAAATGTATGTTTATAATATTATACTTGCTGTAGTTTTATTTTTTTTTTATTTCTTTGATCGGTCAATTGTTTTTCAGCCGACTATAACTGCTTTGCCAGTCGCGGAACTCACCTTGATCTTTGAATTACGAGCGCTTGTATGTGCAACGAAAAACATCTTCAAAGGATAGCGCGGATGCTTCGGCGACACAAAGTGGTCTTCTTGCAGATCTGCTGGAGATAGATAAAGCACCCCTCAAAGGATCATAAAGTAACTCAAAGTCAACAAGGATGCCACGAAATTAATTTATGCGTTACTATGGCATTTTAATCTCACTAAATTGCATAGAAATACCGGATTTTTAATTAAAGTAAAAAAAAAATACATAGCAGATATTAGAATCTGTACAGTAAAGTATTACTTCATATAATCTTGTCAGCTCCTTAGAGAATTTTCCGATAGTTGTGGTAGATTTAATATCCGGGCAAATTCCGATAGTGGACGCTAAGTTGCCTCTGAGGAAGCAAGCCGGTGATAGTTGGAAAGATTTCTCTCTGCTTTGGCAAGACTATCAACTTGGTTGAATGAAAACGCAAAACTAGCAATTCAACTTGTTTGTAGTTTTGAAAAGCTACTCGCATTCGTTACTTTCAACTTGCTGAGCGCAGAAACCAGAGATGAATCTTTCACGAGATTAATAATATTAGTTATTTAAAATAATACTTATGTTGAACTTTTTAATATGACCTATTACCTTGTATTTAACCTATTGCTGTAAAAGTAATTTATAAATAATATAGTAGAATGATTAAAATTAAACGATGTAGTGACTAGAAAAAAAGCAGTTGAATTATATTAAAAATTTAACTATAAATAATGACACAACAGTAATGTTGGATATTAATATTCATAATAATTTAAACTGATGGTTGGTATCAAGATCCATTTTTTAAACCCATTAATGGTACACTTGAGTATAATATACATATTGCTTAATCTTACAAAAAAATGACCGAGCTCAAAGATAATTTTTTTTTTAAAACTAACATTATCTTTTCCTTAAAATTTATTATTAGTAGAATCGTTTTGATATGATTTGAGTATTTATTTTTGTATACTCATCCATAATTAGTATATTCTACAGATGAGTGTGTGTGTATTACTCATATATGATGCTCGTATCCTTTCTTATTTTTTCGCTTTTCCTATCTACTATTTAAATATATCAAAATATTAAACGAGTACGAAAACCTGCCGCGAAGCCTGTGATACAACTCAAAAGAGATATAAAATATGCTGTCTTCTGCAGAGGCTCCAGCAAAGTTTAGATTGAGATTTCACATTGCGAATACGTTTTGAGAGTTCAAAGCTTTCAAAAACACAAATTTGGTAAGCGAGAATCGTCGTCATTACTTTTCAGTTGGACCGTATTTTTTTTAAAGCTACACATGCAAAGGAATACTGTCCACAGGGGAGATATAAACTCTGATAAGGGGCACAATTATTATTTTGATATTTTTATCTAGTATCTAAATCATGTTTGAAAAGATAAAATTCAACTTCACCTCACAGAGTTAGATAACTTTATTATATGTGAATTGATGCAAAATCAGTCGAGCTCAAACATATATTTTTTATTTCGAGTGTTTTGAGCCTTCAATTAGCGCGATTCGGTTTTTGGCGAGGCCTGTACTGGGCAGGAGTTTTCCTGAGCAATAGGCCGTGACGTATAATTCATTAAACTCCTCTAGCTCGGGAACGCGCGGCAGTCGACATGAACATGTTCCGCATTAAGTCGACATGCAACTCCTGACGTACAAGTGGCAATAACACATACCCGATGTTAATTAGATTGAGAGAACTTCACCTCTGTGGAAGTCGGGGGCCACGGAGCTGTGCGCTTCTTTGATGTCTGGCGCATAACTTTAGCCCGCGCCTACGTTCGTGTTGTATGCTAAATAATAACACTACGGGGGAATCATGAAACAATATATAGTAGTAGCGTTTCGGAACCCTTTTATCTTATAATTAGTTTCCTCAATATGTATGCAGTGCACGTTAGTATTTATGGCAGTTGATATGCTATGAATGATTAAATTCGTTCTGGGCAAAGGTGCTACTATTATACTAAAACACGAATTATAAAGAAGTATTACTATATTAAATAGTTTTATTGAAATAGTGCGTCCTCATGATCTTACAAAAAATAGCAACGTCTCATTTTAAATTACTTTCAACTAAAATGTTAGAAGTGCATCTAAAAAATATTATTTCTTCGGTAATTAATAGCTTGTAGGTTAATGTTTAATTAAAAAAAAATGTAATCTAACCTTCCTATACTTAACACAACCATATAGAAGTAAACTGACTAAAATTTTTTTTTTTAGAACTTTGTTGCAAAACTTTGATAACAAATCTATTATTTTCCACATATATAATGTAAAATATCCTTTGATAATAGATGGAATAGAAGAACAATAAATATGACAAGTTTATTTCTTAGTTTGCTGTATAAGAATACATCTCGAATACCCGCATTCTTCAGGCGTTTTAATATTTACGAAGAAATGCATAGTATGCGATGCTATCTACGGAGCGCCGCAAACATTTTAGAATGCTACCAATTCGACTTCGTTTATTTTTCGAGTCCGAAATTACAAACAAATAAATTCAAGCTTCGACACACGCGAGTATAAAAAGCGCCGAAACAAAACTGAGAAAAAAACGAAACACACGCCGTCGAGCGCCACGGACCCGAAAAAAGTACAGAAAGACTTATCAGAAAACCGCGGTTCGATTTTAAGCCGTGGCCGATCTCATTCGCACCAATCCCAAAAATAATCCGCCGAAACATCCGATTTGCATTTCAAAAGTCTAACGGCCGCGCCGGAAGCGGGGCAGGGGCAGGGGGCTCTTTGAATTCACCGCCATTACCCCCCGCCTCCGCCCTTGCACACCTTTTCAGGTATTTTCATTATTTTATTAGGACCGCCGGACCGGGTGATTATACGGAGGACAAATGGATGGGTTTTGCGACCTCGTTTATTTTGATGACTGCCATTCCTATTATATTTGCATATGTATTGGGTTAGATTAGGCACGAATAAACCCCAGAATGATGACATCACCATATTGGGCATAATATAATGAATCATTGTATCTGTATCATTTACTCGTCATTATAGTTTCATAAAACAATATTTTTAATCTCGCAATTACCATATTATAATATTTACAATAAAATATAAAAAAGAACCATCAGTAAATTACATGCTGGAAAGTGAAAAATTATTATTACTCATTTAAACATCCTGCTAGGTGGAAATTTAATAATGTGTGTGACTAAACTCAACTGTAGTATAAGTGATTAAAAGTGACATGTTCATACATGTGGCAACTATGTTATCTTTGTTTCAGTAGAAGCAGTGGCAGTACTGCTGTACAAGCACATAAGCCCGGGTAGCCTTACCAGTTCTTCCTGGTTGGAACCTACAAAATACTAATTAAATTACATAAATACCAGTTTTCAATTATTTAAAGCAAGCGCTTCTCTTTCATATATTATTTTAACAAGAAATAGGAAAACTGAAAGCACAATAGTAGTGTTTGTTATCATGAAAATATTATAACGAACAATAGTTGTTACAAACGGGCTCTCCTGCCTACAATACCTTTATATTATAGAAGCGCTATTAACAATAAAAACATGTGCTTTCTGGAAATATTATTAAAAAAATAATACCACCTCTTTTCTTTTCTCTATAGATTTTTTGTTAATTGGTCACAGTAATTAAATTAAAGTTTATACACAATAATACATTGAATGGTGTAGGTTTCAGATAATAGACCATTAAAACTTCCACGGCCAAGAGTAACAATTGCAAAACGAATAAAAATTCAATGCACACAGTTTCAATTACACTTCAACAGAGAGAAACTCCTAACCGGTTTCTACATAAGTTTATTACTATGCAGTTATTACGCATACTTTGTAGTTTTATTATAAAAACATTATATTAATAAAAAATAGTATTCTATAGTTATAATTGAGATAGTTGATTTTAATGTGGCATTAAGTCGAGTCGCCGGTGGTGGTTCGCGAGGCACAGGCTGCAGGCCAGGTGAGGTGTCTTTATAACCCTTTGATGAACGCCGCCGTTCATCGCTCAGGTGCGTCAAATGCAGCGGCAAACTTCAAAGACCCGCCGCCGCTCTCGGGTACAACTTTCTGTTTTAAAACCTTTTTTTTTTCAGAATGGGATCATCCGTGATAATATCTTATCTATTATCTGACTTTGTGGGATTTTTGAAAAATAAAAGTAATAGAATCACTTTTTGTTTACGTGGTAGCTTGGAATGTTTTAATACTGTAATTTAAAATGTATTATAAAAAAATAAGCCTGTACTTGGCCTAGTTTAAAATTATTAACCTACGAAGAGTTAAAAATATTTATTTATTTAAAAATTTAAAAAAATAATTTTGGCTTATCCGAATAATTATTCTATAAATACTGAAAATTTACGACTAAAATTCAAAGTAGACAAAATAATATCGCTGATTTCCGGCTTGTAATAAGAAAATATTTAAATTAAACTTTCGTGAAAAGTACTTTCCTAATTAATCAAAAAGAGGTTTTAATTTGACATAAATAATGACAAACTGAAACTTAAATAATTTATTAAATTAAAAGATAAAAGAACATTATTTAATTGGTTTATTTTGAGATCATGTATTTTAAATATATCATGTATTTTGAATACTTGAGATATTGACTTGACGAAAGCTTTACAATCATATGGAATCAAAATAACTATCCCGCAAATTTTAGACTCATCGACACGTCTTAGGGGAGGTCCCTAGCTTACCTTAGAGAAGGCTTCAATTAAAGAAACTAGTCAGAATCAAAACAAATAATGGCGAATAGAAATCAGTAAAAACAATATTATGGTTGTGATAGATTTCTTACTGACAATAGAAATACATGCATACACTAAAGATTCAATAATGCAATATCAACAATGTGAAAACCACTAGGTTGCATTTAATACCAATAAAACACTTAACAAATAATGCAGCTACTGTTATAAAGTAGCGCCCCATGTTTAATCTGTATTGTTTTAGCAATGCGAATTTATAAAATCAAAATTTACAAACGAATGCCGACACAAAAGAGCCGGCCATTGCTCATCTAGTTATGCAATCCGCAATAAAGCAGCACAAAGGGGTTGAAACATAAATGACCGCATTTTCATTAAAATTGAAACATGAAACAACAAAGGGAGTGACGTCACGAAGGGCAGTGATCTCCTCGCGGTTCATCGGGGCTGCGGGAAGGGAGGAAGCCTGCGGTCTGAGGGGAGGACGCGCCATTAGGTAAAACGTGTCATCTAATAAAGATTATGTCACCGTACTATACGGATGTGGCTTTTTGCCCATGATGAGCTTTTCATCGAAGCTGACATCTCTAAGCATGGATAATTTTCACCATGGTGAATTTAACAGAATAAGCGTGCTCCTACTCAGCGTGCTACATTAGGTTTCAACATCAATATTCGATTAGTCCTTGTCAATAGACTTCAGATTAAGGACGCAGGCCATTAAAGAGTAATGTTTTCATCAGACCTGCGCTATCTGTTTCCGCTACTTATTACCATTATTGATTTTATAATTTATAAAAAAATATCTCGGTATTAAATTTCTGAAATATTGATAATACTTTGCAATGGTAATTTTTATTAAATGTATTTTTCAATAATACCAACAAAGCAATAATAACATAACCAAGTACTTTTTGATTAATAATTCGTGTTAGTTTTTATAAATTTGAATAAAAGAAAATTAAATTAGATAAAACTAGTATTAAGTTCGATAAAGTGGCCTTATAAAAATTATACTTTTAAGTTTGAAAGATAATTAATAACGAAGCCTTTGAATTATCACCCAGTCTAGACGCGAAACGCGCAATCATGTCGATCCATAATGAGTTCAGAGAGCCCGTGCATGTCTCCGCATATCCTGGAATCCTGTGCCTCTTCAGAACCCGTCTCGTCGAGTGTCTTGTAATAAGCCGGCTTTATCGCCAGGTGGGGAAATATATATGCAGATTGATAAGGAGCCAACACTGCGCGGGTATAATTATTCACTAATGGCCAATAAAATAAAGCTTAGGTTCAGTCATTAGCTGCCAGTGTAATGGGCAATTTCTTAATGAAGAATATTACTCCGGCCTCCAGGTAGCGGTACTTCCGAACGATGTACGATAAAATTATAATCCTTTAATGAATTGAATCTAATATTAATATAGCTATTAACCAGTCCAATATCTTTATTACAACGATTACAAATATTTTGATATCGTAATAAAGCGCATAACCTGGAATCTCCACACAGAGATTACAAATAACGTTACATATGTGCTGGTCAACTAAATAGTATTTTATATTTATAAAATACTACTAGGTTTTTTGTTCAGGATTCACGCGAGCAAAGTCCCTTGACGTCTTAATAAAATACAACTGTCAACGTTGGTAGATAATAGTATTGAAAGTAATTTGTAATTCGTTATTAATTCTACACAAATCCAAAACCAGTTATTTTAAGCGGGTGTGATTAATTTGCACATAAAAAATGCAGATTTCAAACGAAAGATAGTAATGTGCAAGCTCAATCTTATCTCAAGTGGGATTAGAATCGAGAACAAGTTGCTCGCAAAGCGGGCCATCGGGCTGGGGCAGTGCTTAAAAAATCCAGCTTGCATTCGTGTAGCGCGGAGATAGACGGCACGGCGTACAATACGCCGCATTGCCGCTGGAGGTACGCTGCATATAATAGACTCTCCCGACAAAAAACCGACCGTGATTTTTTATTATCAACCCGACTACAATGGCAGCCAATTTGTTCTCCGTCGTCGTTCCATCGCACTTTCAATAGCTCCACCTCGGCAGCATGTGTTACTCGGGCGGTGTGGCAAAAAACCTCCGGCACAACAACCTCGCCGCGGCCGGGAGATCGTAAAGAACGGTGGACGTCTCCGTTAGCTGCCTATTATGCGGCCCAACGTCGTAAGGAGTGGACGCGAGACACGCCGGATCCTGGATAAATCACCAAGGACAGCAACGCCGGAAACCCAATGCATTTAGCTTTATATTTGTACCATTTCATTTCTAATTAAAATAAAACCTGTAGATTAAACTTTCTCCACATCATTGTGACTGTATGGAACGCTGGTGTCTATTGTAGAATCAAGCAACATTCTGTTGCCCACAAGCCAAAGCAGTGTCTGTATCAAGGGGTTTTCTCATTCTTTGATGTTTCGTAGCGCTATATTTCCAAAGGTTTGTAACTTTGAGAGATCGCATGCTGTCTTGGTTTTTTTTTTAATGTTTGCTCAAATTTTGATAATACTAAGAAAAACATACATATTAATTTGGTAATGAAATTGGACGGGGGAGTCACTAGACAGCGGCAACCAGATATTGTGGACTCAAATTGAGCCCTTTATTAGTTTATAATGCAATCATAAGATGAAATGATTTTATATGGTTTTAGGGTTTCCGATTACGGTACTGCAGGTTACATCAGTTCATGAATTATTATTTTTATAAAAATTCACACATTCAGAATGAATAATTATTTTATACTGACAGCAACATGTGCAGCACGGACGGCAATCGCCGTTTATGTCTCATTACACGTCGGCTAATAGCGTACATGTCGTTCGTCCGTCGCGTTGCGTGCGTCCGTCCGCAGCCTCCGCAGGCCGTGGAGTATGAAAAAATAAATAAAGTGGGAGGGCTGACCCTCTGCGAGGAAGCCGCCCTCTAATTTGGGCTCCATTAAGCAGTTGCCGATAGAAAAAGAGCAGCCGGCCGAGGAGGCCGCCCCGAGGGCCGCTGGACGTGCCCCGCCAGCGTACGTGCGAAGCTTATTTAATCATAGTTCATATTATTAAACTAAAGTATATTCCCATTCGTACACACGAGTGGCAAAAAACTAATTTGATGGTTATGCGACTTGGTATTTTTTTTCTTCATGGCATATGCTTGTAGCAGTGCCAAGCAGACCGTACATTTGCAAATGTATTGATTTTATTTGTAATTGCATATACTAATTATAAATATTAAAAAAAAACACGTAATCTAATAAAAGTAGGTACATCTATCAGGGGTTTTAATTTATATTGATTTAAATGCAGGCTATCTTAATTTTTTTAAATAGTATTTTCAATACTCACATTATCATCATCAGATAATAATGTAATTTCAAACATATTAAAAATAATACCTCACATAATAAAATAACTTAATCTTGGTAACTCAAGATCAAGATCAATACAAACCATATACTTATAATACTCCTTAAACACACCGTGTCGCTAGAACAGCATGATTATATATTTGTTACTAATTGCTAAAAGATACTTACTAGTGGCCGTTTAATTTAAAATCCTAGATTGCGTCTACTTTATTCTCTTCGAATCTGTTCGTTTGACCCCACATACAAAAAATCTCATAATACATTAGATGTAAATTCCTAAATAAATGTGTTTCGACACTTATTCATTCAATGCTGAAAAAATATAATTTTAAAAGTTACAATGAATTTAAAATATTTTGAACGGTTTTAAATATTCAATAAACATTTTTTTTATGTTGTATTTTAAAGCCTTTAATAACATGCCACGTAAGGTAAGGAAATTGCATGCGTCAAATTTATGATACATAAAGTTTTTATACAGGAAATTAGGAGTTGCTCACCTGCAGCCCACGAAGGTAATTGCGAAATAATTTTCGCTTCGTTATGGAATCTCACGGTCTATTTTTCATGGGCGGGTATGGTTCTCCCCCAAGCACATATTTTATCCGCGCCAAGAAAAGTCAAGACATATTTTTTGTTGCGTGTGGTGGGGGGAAGAATAAAACCTTTTCTTTGTACCTTTTTATGTTGTAGAAAATAACTCCACGTGGCTGGAGGCAACGTTAGCAGAATCTATTCTATCTTACACGAGATAAAGAATATGTTATGCCGTATCAAGTACCTACCGAGAGGCAAGAACAAAGTGGCTTCGCTCGCATTTCGATGCGTTGCATAAAACTATCACAAAAAGGTGTGACTTCCGAAAGAATAATGTAAAATGCCCTAAATATATGACAGTAACAGATTTTAAAGATAAAAATAATACTTAGGAACTTTAAAGTATTATAAAAAATTGTCCACATGTGTCTCATGAGCTGTGATTCGTGATTTATCTTAGCTTCGATTTCGATATGATACTTTATTGCAAATTCATAGACCATCCTGCTATTTAATAACATAAATATGTATTGTATTTTTATAAAATATTCTAGAACTGTCTCAATGATGAATTATCATGTACATATATAATGTGTGTGCAGCATTTTGATTGATCAAAGTTTAATGTTATAGAATATGGTTCTTAAAAGTTTAGGGTATACTTTATGTGTGGATGGATTTAACCAGAATGTCTCCAGAACTTGCGTACATCACTAAGTATATGATGACAAAATTAATTATCCCCGTACATAGCTGGAGTTCAAGCTGTCTTTAATTTAATCTCGGCGTATGATCGTACGACGAGCAATCTCTTTGGGGATAAATCATGTACAGCACGAAGGAAGCCTCTTCGGTAATTTACGAAGCTCCCGTGACGTCAAAATTAAACGCTTAATTACCGCAGGCGGTGACAAAGGTACTGAGTGCTTTCACATCAACGTCAATTAATCTCTTCAATCATTTTGAAATAGATATTACACAACTTGGTGCAACATAACTGCGTTACTGTGCTCTTAGGAAATCTATTAGATTTGTACGCCTACGTTTAGTAACTCTCCATGGTGTAAGGTAAATGTAGGCATTTATGGATTTCGCTATTTATTTTTGTTCGCATAGGAGAATGTGCATTTAATTCTAGAGACTAATAATATTGTTGCATTGTTAATTCATATTTGGTTCCTATTCGTTTTGGATTGTCAAATTGTATTTGACGGTAAATGTTTATTAGTTTATTATTTTTTAATTGAAAATGAAAGTATAAAAAGTGTGAAACATACTGTAATATTATTTGTCTTGACACTTGTTAATTTTGATATTTATTTGCGTGTAATAATAAAAAAATTAAAATAAACACAATAAAACTATTTGTTACACACAAAATTGAATACTACAGTATAATAAGTTGAATTAACATAAACATAAGTATATGAATAATAATCTTTTAAGTACTTATTAAATTTAATATTAATAGTCAGTTAAAAGTTTGAAATGATGCCAAATCGTTAAAGTAATGTGTACGAGAATACAAAGAAAGCTTGAGCATAATTTTACTTAGCGTAAAATTATCCCGGTAAAAAACCTTTTCTTTGTAAGCACTGAAGAAATCTTTTTAAAATTATTAATTCACTAAAAATGCTTTATTTAAAGCTTGCACGTAATGTCAACATTACGTGCAAGCTTTAAAAGGATCTTGAAAAGAAAAGTATGAATGCTTTTTTCAAAAGAAAGTAAATTAAATTAAATGGTTTTATAGAAGTTAGAAAAATAAAACCATTTTATATTATTTAGATATGTTAGAACGCTCATAGCATAAACATAAATACAAAGGCTAAGAAAGGATAACCATCTTTTAAGACAAACTATTGTTATGCGTTGTAATAAATAAAACGTCAGAACTAACTCGTATCTTTTATAAAAAAAAAAAACAGAACAGCACGAACTCAAAATCAGGATTAAAATGGGAGCAGTAGGTTATCTGAACATCTGTCAGTGTAAGCAAGTAAGAAAAAACGAACATAAGTCCCGTGCTTAGAGGAAAGCCGTGCCATTCTTCCCGCAAGCAGCTCCCTGCAGCCGGCGCCCCCGCTTCCCCCCCCCCCCTCCTGCTCCTGCAACCAGCCCCCCCCCCCTTCCCCCCTTCCCTCCTGGCCCCCTGGCCCCCTGCTTCCCCCCCCCCCCCCGCAACCCTCCGCGGGCCCGAGGAGCAGTTTGTTAGCGGTCCGTTACCGCCGGCTTGTCTCCGACTAATCCTTTGTTTGACGTGAACTTAGCACCGTGCCCGCGCGTTTCTCTCCATTTACCCTGCTTAGTTCTAAAAGTGATAGAGTAGGAAAATGGAAAAGAAAAGCTGGCTTCCGACGAAAGCTCTTCCATTGAGAAGAATTTCAAAATAAAAGTAAGGAAAAAACGCAAACTCGCAAGGAATTGCGTGCACTCTTCTATAATCATAAATGGAGCCGTTTATTTCATGATTATTTCTTTAATGCGAACTCTAAATTCTTTGTGACTAGTTAATCAAAGTTTTATGAACACTAAAAATATATAGTTAATACAAGAATTTTGTTTTTACTAAGTATCTAATCTTACCAGGAAGTCTACTAAATTAACGAAACTCGCTTTATATATTGCACTTGCTAATATAGAGTTACAAGTAAAATTACACGAATCACATTTTCCGCCTTCTTCCAAAGTAGGCTTTGGATAAATTGACGCCTTGCGAATCCGAACCGTGATCTTCCGATTAGCAGGCCGTTGCTCTGTCTGCCTACTCGGTTTGTATTTTGCTATGGTGCCTTCATTATTCATCCATAATGTGTGGGATTAATAATTTCACACAATTTGCCATGCGTTAAACAATAGAGTTCATCATAAAAATGATAAATCTGCTTGTACACAAAACCACAATTAGAATAAATGCTAAATTGCATGAATATGAAATAAGAGCGTTATGCTACAAGCCCATTCCTCCGTATTGTTATGTTAATTAAGAACGAACGCCAATCATAAAAATACTATATAATATGTAGTTATATGAAGTTGATTGTCGATAAAGATTACCTTGATTGCTAAATTACGAAGGGATGATTTATTGAAGAATCGATTGGCTCGTTTACTCGATGGTTCAAATTGGAAAATTATGTTATTGGGATTAGTTTTTCGCTATTATTAAATGAGATTTATGCTGATATAAAATTAAAAAAATATATATTATTTAGAAAATCTATCACTAGTAGTAGATATTTCTCGATTTACAGAATCTCACAGGTTAATGAATCGATTTCTATCACCGATTAATCTTATAACTAAATATTACGTACATGTACTTCTTAACCTGCATGGGTCAAAAATGTGGATTTTATTATTGATTCACCTTCAAATAGATGGCGAGTACATAGTAGATAAATAATGCTGATATAAATTTTTTATCAAAGTAAGTAAATTTAATAAAATATATCTGATCGTAGACACGGTTTAATTAAGAAAAATACGAAATAGGTAGACAAGGAGATACAACTAACTCAACCGCATGGATTGCTGTTTGCTGTGTGCAATTTTAAAGGATGTGAAGGATGCAATTGTTATTAATTGATCATACTGTAAATTTAATCCATTACATTACAAACATAAATAATTACTTCTTTTATATAAAAAAAAGCCCTCGGCGGAAGCTTACGTTTGTCGGTAGAGTCGCGAGGACATCAGGCCTGAGTGAGGGGAGTCAGGGGAGTCAGGGGAGCGATGGGTGGCTGCGCGACTCGACTCCTCGCCACGGATGGATGGATGACATTAGAAACAAAAATCAAAGGAGCTCTCTCAAAGGCGCGGGGGTGCGGGGCGGACGGGGGCGGGGCGGATTAATTCTTTCTGTGTAAGCTTCTGCCTCGCTGCGAGTCGTTTAGCTTTTGTCTTTTGAAGTACAAAGGAAACCAAAACAGAGTTATTGATACTATCGGGGCGCGCGACTCTCCTCGAGTGGTCCGGAGGCGGAGTGCTCTCACAACAGTTTTAAATAGATTTTCTATTTCAATATTCATGTTTTTGGAGGATCATCGCTCCGAGGGCTTATGCCGTCGATAAATTATTTTGATGGCTTTTCTTTTGAGCTTTGACAAAGGAAGTTAATATTGCTCTTGGATTCCACCCAAATATTCATAATTCTTTTAATCTAATAACCTTATTCAGTGAATAAAAAGTATTCATACTTTTGATGTAACGCACATCATGATACTACGAATATAATTTTAAATCTCCAAAAATTAATATGAGTAAATTTTTCATTTCTGAGTTTATTTATTTTATGCATTTTCAAGCACTTAATTTTTATTTCAGTTTTTAAAAATGGTGGAATAAACACATTAGCATCATCGAGTATTAAAAGATGTGTTTGATAGATCAGAATCAGATTTGAATAACAGATAAGTTTGAGTAAAAATAGTCGAAATGTCGTGTATTTCAATTTTATATACTGATGGATTTTTAATCTATCTTATTAAAATAGCAATTTACACAAATTAGTGGTAGAATAAATTAACAATACTCGAAATAAACGAGTCGGTAAAATAAAAGTTATCATAAATTCTTTCACTATGTTACGTTTTTCCTCATAATTGGGTACATAAATAAAGAATAATCAGATCGTTTGACGGTCATATTTCACAATTAGCAGGAGGGACGGCCAACGTAGAAGGTCTTTTACAAACCACCCAGTGATTTAAACTGATTTACTTTTCATTTGATTTCCAAACTTTTAATTTGAGTCTCGGTTGACGGCAAATATTATTATAGACCGGGAATATTTACGACACGTCCAGCGGCCAGTGACAATAAAACACGATGGACACCACTGGGATAATTAGAAAATGGATGAAAAAAAGAGGACCGCGGCAGTAAAGCCCGATCTTTATGATGGTGCCCCGGACTTTACGAGACAGTTTGACATTTGCCTGAGTGGGGCCGTCGTGGGGCTCTAGGACAGCGCCCCTCAACACCGCCCGGAGCCCCCACTTTTAGGGGGCCCCCGGGCCATATCGAGTACAACGGAATTAGGGACCGATAATAGCTGCTTATTTACTTACATTGCAATAATTATTCCCCATCAAATGGAATAATTACTTGAAATCGCGCACACTCGAGTCTGATTCAGGCAGTTGTGTTTATTCCTTGGTGAGCACTGATTTTTGAGTGCGATTAATTTGTTTAAGTATTAAATCTTGCCGACAGCTGTTTAACCATTCTCGTGCCTATCAATCATTGTCTAAAATACTTTCTAAGTTTATTTATTGTCTTACTAAAATGTTTGCATGTTGTTTTAATGTGATTTTGAATAAATAATTATACTCAATCCTTTTCATCTGTGCGGAGTATTTATTGCCCGATAAAAGAGCCGAAAGCTTAAAATTCAAGTGGGCTTATTTTTGTAAATAAAGCTCACGAAGTTTGTGTTATTACTCGTTTTACACAAGCCACGTGGAATTGTTGTGAATAAAAATATAATATTAAAAATAAATTATATTGTGACCCAAGATCGGTGATTTTAAGCTCTCAAGAGCAAAGTTCATCGAAGTTATTGTATTGTTTTAATTTAATTTCTTAAAAGTCTGGGTGTAGTGCATTTGTGCATACATGAATATGCATCCGCTCGGTACGCGAGCCACGTGTTTAGAACGTTAAGACAGGAGACGAGCAATGGGTCGGGTTTCCTTTGGAGGCTGTATATGGATACATCCATAGTATCGTGGGACCATGGGATGGGTCTATATTGGTATTTTATATTGCTATTATGCAACGGAAAATCTTCCAAAAATAATATTGAATTACAATATGTTTATAAATCAACTTATTGCATTTACTTATTGTTGTGTATAAATATAACTTATGAAATCTTGCGGTTTCATAAAAAAATATATAGTAGTTGCCTAAAACATTGTAAGAAAATCGATACTTGTACATATGCAAACAATTCGTCGAAGTTTCTTTACAAAGTATAAGTTTATGTCTTGGCAGAGACAAATATATTTTACTTTTCTAGAGAATCGTTATACAATAACTTATTTATCCGGGACAAATCTTTATTGTCAAATACTGAAATATGAAACTCAAATGGTGAAACAACAATATTTTTAATAAATAATTTGAATACAAATTTGTAGTTTTATTGATTTTGGTGAGTGATTTAAATAAGCAATTCAACCTGTATAATAACGCTCTTTTATCAGTCACTTGAATATTTCATTCCATTAAAAAAAAATTAAAATCTTATAAATTTGGAATACATTGTAGTAATGCTAAAAAATATTAGATCTATGATAATACGCAATCACTGTGCATTACAATAAATGTCCAAGCATCAACTTTAAAATAATATTATAATATTTTTTATATTGCTTAAAATGGTATAAACATGGGACAGTATCATAAAAAAAATACATTATTATTAAGTCAGATTTTAAAATTAATTTCGGAGGTTAACATAGATATTATATTACTTGTATACATCGTATTACATACAATCGAAATAGGTAAATGAAAACTGAGAAGAATAAAATTTTTCCGTAATTCAAAATTGTAACTCGAGATAGTGACAAACGTGTATTATATTTAACACAAAATATAAAATAAAATAACAAAAATAAGTATACGAAAGACTCGTGTCCTATTTTGGTTCTCACGGAGGAAAATTCGTATTTAATACTAATAATACTAACGACAGCTCTCCTGAAGATAGAAATTATGTTTGCTACAATATTTGATGTTTCAGGATTTCAGATTTCGGTATATTTTATTGTGTAATTTACCCACTTCAATATCACTATTTGTTTATTTTTGTGAACTGCAACATTGGCATAATAAACCAAACAAAAATGATTTTTTAAAACATTATTAATTATTACGGGAATATTTGACAAAAACTTAATAATTTTAATGACGACCAACTTAAACGTTGTTTTTTTTTTATTAATTTATTTAATTAAAGTTTTCTTAAAGTTGATATCGACAATTAAGATTTTGTTACCATAACTCTTTCACGTTAATTTTTATATATTTTTTTAATCGGTGTTTTTTGACAAAACATCAAAGTTTAGCTGAAATTATGGATAAGAGCATAAATAGCGAAGTATGATATGCTGTGATTGTTTTCGTTGGCGTCCAGGCTTCGGGCAGGTCCAGGCGGACCACCTGCGCAGGAGCACCGTGCTCCGCGTGCTCTTCCCGGAATCCAGTTTTTACATCTCCAGGTCCGATGCTCACCTTTCAGACTATAGTGAACAGAGCTGGACTACTGATTTCTAGGAAGTGACGGGGATTGTATTACCACCAGGGCCGAACTGAACACGTTATTTAATTTAATTTTCGGTATTTAATATCTCATAAAATCTAAATGCCTAGAACTTGAAATTGTAATTAGTAATAATCAACTATTTAATATATGGGTTTTTTTTTCAAAATGATTAAAAATTTAATAAAAAAAATATATTTTCATCAAAAAGTTATCATAATAATGTTAAAAAGTTTACTTGAAGGGTAATAAACCTTTGAAAATTTTGAATTTTTGAAATTGCCTTTGAAACAGTTTAGTGTGTATATATAGAAAAATTATTTCTTTATGGAGAAATAAAAAAGTCTGCTCTTTCTCCCAAGGCGGGCCTGCGCCGAGCGGCACCCCGCCGGCATTCTAACTGGGTTTATTTTTTGTGTAAAGCCTTGCATTTTAATATGCCCGGCGTAAATAGTGTAATAAATGCCGACCGACCGCGTCACTCCGCTGCTGCATGACGGCCTCGCGGTCGATCAGCGGGAAGTGGTGCTGGCTAAAATACGTCACCGGTATCCATCTTGCCCTATTGAAGCCTTAAAGCTTTCTTAGTACATTTTAGGGTGGTCAGTATTCAAAATATCTAATAAAAATAAATCTCAATATTTTTTTCATTACGTAATTGCAAATAATACTTTCCAATAAAAAATACTAAAATATATACAGTCTAAGAAGAGGTAGTTAACCAAATATAATATATTTGCGTTATCATTGAGATGAAGCTTGGGATTGCACACTTGACCCGGCTACACACCCTTAACTGTAATTATCCATTAGTGCCTACTTTCGAGTTGTTTACTTTATTAAAGATACACAAAATAAAGGGACGCTATTGGCTAATTACCATTTGGCTATCGGTTGTAGTCAGATTTTATCAAGAATTTATTATTGATAATACGCTTTAAAATTGTGTGTTTAATTTTTGTAAATTGCTCAAAAATTTATAAAGTTGTGTATTATTGTGAATAAGGATGTATTAAGAGAACTACGTACTCTTTTATAATAGCTCGTATCACATGAGAACCAAAATACAAAGGCCTCTACGTTACCGGTTTTTTGTATGTCGAGTGGAATGCATGACTAATGGATAAACCTTTAATTTAGTCTTTATTCAATTACATGGTCAATAATAACTTTTGATGTAATTCCGAATGAAACCTGTTTTTTTTTCATCAAGTCTTCTTACGTATAAACGTTGTGTATAGTTACACCAAGTGTTTGCGTCGATTTTCGACCGTTTAAATTTTTTTACTACATTTGATTTTAAAAATAATGGGAATCACAATCCAAACAGAAAATATTATAATTTTAATAAATTTGCTTATATTTTTGTTTCAAACTTATTCTCCACGAAACAGACCTTAACATTTTCTAAACGCCATAAAATAATAGTGCAATATTAATTTGTTACATAAGTATTATTAAAATACCAAAGGACTGATTTCCTAAGGAGCACTGCAAATCGAAAAAATTGAAATAATTTGTTTTATTGCTTAGGAGTCAGGTATGAGAAACCATTAAATGATTGACTGATGTGTGGGACTTAAATTAAATTTAAAAAATACAATCCGTGATACAATACTGATCTTTTCCAAACAAAGAAAATCACTCGTAACTAGTTTATCTGGCATATATTATATTCGCATTTAATAATCGAAAACACCCATATATAAAATATTTTTAATAATTCATACCGTTTCGTTACATCTAAAATTAATTGATATTTGATTTTTGGGTGTTAAATTAAAATCTGGAAGTTCATCTGCAACATTTTTCAGATGAACATAAATGTAAATCGATAATTCAACTATCAAAAGGTTTTTTTGCTGTTTAAATTTTTGTTGATAAAACTAGTAATACTAGCGGTTCTATGAAATACTCAAATAATTATTTGTAGATTAATAGTATAATGTACAAAATAAAATTTAAAAAATGTTTAAATGTAGAACTGAAATGTGGTTGTATAGTATATGTGATGGCACTTTATGATTTATACTATGTATTTATTACGAAATAGCAAGTCGTAGTGCAGCAAAAATAAATATTTTTACAACCAACATTTTGCTGGGTGAGTGCATTTCTACTATTGAAAATAATGTGAAGTATTTATACGAGTAGCTATAAATATTTATAAACGTAATGCTATCCAAAATAATTGTTGCGATCAAAGGAAATTCTTTGGAATTTATGAATACTAAAATTCTAAAACACATTTTCTTTCGAAAAGAAGTTTTCTGTGAATGGCGTGGCGAGTTGATTTACTCTTCGCTGGCACGCGATCCTCGCTGTTTCAGTACTCATCACTTTTTATTACGAAATATCAATATCCCCTATGAATGAAAGAGATAAAAAAGTAATTTTATTGTTTATTATAATAATATATTACAATTTCAATTTTTGATACAATATTTTGGGTAGCTTTTCAGCCAAAGGATGAATCAATGTAGCTTTACGAAAAAACAAGTCGGCTATGTAAATTTTATAAATATTCAATAAAGCTAAACACAAGTGCTCGAGAGCCAACACAGCAACAGGAAAACATAGTACGTTGTTTGTTCTAGATTTTTTTTCAAGAATTCGATTTCAATTCGTAACACATCTCGATTCATCGGGTGTCGATTACTTCGCCGACATTCCCGACCCGAAATGACTCGGCAGCGATCTGCCGCCTCGCCGCAAGAATCCAGCCCCTTCCTCCTCGTTTGATCGATTCTCGCTGAAAGCAGATTTGCTGACCGTGGCCACATTTTCCCGGTGTAGGAAAAAATGGGTGAGGTTAATTAAGCGTGTCCGAGCTGTGCGGGTACCCTGAGTGGCGTGACGCGGCCGAGGGGCATCGAGCAGCGGACTAAGCGACAACCCCGCGACGAATCGATGGAGGCAGTGTGTGAACATGCGGTGCGTGCAATACGTGATAATCAACCCGAGCCGTGTTTTTCCGTGGACTGTTCGTTTACCACGTGGGCATATTGTGTTTTCTACAAGCTTGTCTGATATAAAATGCCAGGTTTACCGCCGCATCGTGTGCGCGCGTGGATTTTTTTCCCCGTCGTATTTACTAATATCGTGAGTCGCTGGCGTTTTTAGTTTCGGAAGATAATTTGATTCTGAATGCATAGCATGGATTGTACATATTCACTCATATGAATGTGTGCATATATACTCTTTTTTATGTTATTACCACACGTAAATACTTTTTTACGCAAATATGTGTGTACATAAAATTTCTATTATACACGTACTTAATTGCTTCAAAAATTTGTGATATCAAAAAAAAATTACAACCGTAACTTAACTTAGTTATTTTATAACTTAGTTATTTTATAACTTAGTTATTTAATGAATTATGAATGCCTAACAATGTGAATGGTACTATTTTTTTTTAAATTTATTTTCTAAATATAATTTTATAAAATAGACAATGATTCAAAGCAATTTATTGTTCAATAAAAATAAAATGTGAGCAATTATAAAAATTGCCGATGCAGTTTAATTTCAAACCCCCACGCACCTTTCATCAATCTAGAGGCAAAGGCGTGACTTCCAGGAACGCACCCCAATCGCACCCCCTAAATCAAGACGTTGTACTGCACAGCCTGCGTGTTAATATCCGGCCGAGGGGGCGAAACGTTTTCACGTAAAAAATAACGCAATCATGCGTAGTCCCTTGTTAGGCGGACTACTAAATGAGATATCGGAGGTGAAAATTGGACTTGTCGGCGAATTATAGACAGTCTCGGGCCGCCATTAAGTGCGGCGATGATCGGACCTCAAACGGCCCCCGTCCTGCCGGGGGTGGCCATCGAGTCGGGAGAGTTTTTAATAAGCGGGTGTCGCGGCCAGCTGCGAGGCTCGCGTACCTGCGGGCCTGACGATGGGTTAAGGCCTCCACACACGTCGCAACAAATCGTGCAACCGACTTGCAGCTTGCCGATAGCGTCCTACATTGCGTTGTTTACTTGGGCAAAACCATAAATAACACCCGACATGAAGGCACGCTATTGGCTAGCTGCAAGTCGGTTGCACGATTTGTTGCGACTTGTGTGGAGGCCTTTAGATATGGGGTTCGACACTTTGCTCACGTTCCGACTTTATAATAGTTTGATTCAGTTTTTTAACGCAATCGAAAGAGTGACTTATTATCACTTTTTAATATTTTTAGTAGTGCTTGCATATAATAGATATATCTAGTGACAGAATTATTTCAATAAACCAATTTATTTTTACAATATGTAAAAATATTATAAGTAAAAATGAAATGGCTTGTTAGCATTATGATATTGAAAGTAATAGAAAAGTTGTATACTTTGTAGATTTCTGTTTGTGTGATTTCACAGATCTGACTTCGATTTCGGAAGCACCCAAACTTCTTTTAATCTGCAATCTTTGCATATTGGGATAAACAATCAAATAGGTTTTATTACATTAACGATGTTTCATGGTGTTTTTTTTTAAATTGATGAAAAAAGTAAAGTAACATCTATAGTTGGTTATTAAATTAAAATAAAAAGTGATTGAAAGCAGTTAATCAATGGCAAGCGCGGTATAATTTATTTTTATAGATTCAATAATGAACGATGATCAAACTGGTTTACCGGCAATCAGTGCTCTCGAGCGACCACCTTACCGGCACTGGCGTCTGACTTAGTCATCGTCGTACATCGGCGAATGTCATACACGATATTATAATTAAACACGGCAGGTACATACGGATTTATACCTACAGGTGTCTCCAACTACCTGGTTTTTTGGAAGCACCATCGAACTGAAATATATCACTATTTCTAACTTCTACACATCCATACTTCTTTCCATGTTTATGCCACATATTTAATCAACATTCTGAAAACTATTGATTGTATAATATTTCGCTTTTAGCCGGATAGTCAGGTATATAACATATTTGATAACCCAAATCAACATGTCTATGAAGACAACTGAACGATTTAGTATTTAGATTTTGTAGTCACGGATTTCATCAATGTAATTGCTTTAACTACATTGGCATCCGAATAGCGATCCTGGGGCTTAACAATTCTTGTTATTTTTAGAAAATATATATGCGGAAAAGATTTGACTATCGAATATGTGATTAGTTATATCGCTATTATTTCACAAAAACCCATGCCCCAGGAATGTCCGCAGGCATTAATTTGATTTGAAGCTTTGCGCTCTTAGGACTACTCCACAATCAGTGAAAACACCAATTAAAACGGAAGTATAAAATAAAGTTGTTTATCATCCTCAAACAAGTAGCCATGATTAAAATAATGGTTTTATACATAGACTAATCATTTACAAAGTTTGTAGAAAAAAAAATGAAACCCATACATTTCGAAGCATATAATAGTAATTTATCATTCCTTTGATGATACATCATCTTACAATATTTATATAATTCACTATGTATTGAGAAATGTATTACTTTTTAATACATTGTAAACATTACTTGGTAACATGGCAATGTATATATTTTTTTTCATCCTCGATTGGAACCAGAGTATTACTGAATTAAAAACAAATACGTTTTCAATTATATGAACGTAACTAATCGTGAGAAAAATATTAGTGTACGTTGTGTTAGAAAAAAACTTTTTCCAAGTACAGCTGTGTGTTACAACACCTGTTGTATAATGAGCTAATTTGCGCTAGTGTATAACTATAATCTATTTATTTTTTGTTTAGAAATAATCTAATTCCTGTTCAATTTACGAGACTCATTAAACTATGTATGGTGGTTAAATAAAATAAAGTATATCTATCTGACCAAATGAAAATGATACCTCATTTAAAAAGCTGAAAAGTCGTAAAAAAAAGCCGACGCAGGAAAAAGTTCGGTTGTATTAAAAATTGAAATGCCAAGTCATTTCCGTCTTCAAGTGAGAATAAATAATGCACTCAAAAACAATTTACCGACGCCACTAATTTCTTACGTTAATCCCAGCGTAAAAGAATCAAAGATGATTAAATTATAAATTTGTTACAAAAAATTAAGCTTGCTGTTCTTTACAGGTGTGGCGGCGACGCCTGCGGCAATATCGCCAGTGGCGCACGGATAATTTTTAAATTTCATTTAATATATAAATTAAATGAAATATACAAACAAGCAAAAAAATATATACAACCAAGAGGATTCATAATGCGAGTTTACCTTCATAAAATCTGGTAGCAGGTGTTTTTATAAGTGGTTTCATATTCTGTTTTTTTATCTAAATATATCTTTCTAATCAAAAATAAAAATAATGTAAATATCCAGCTTGTAAACTTTATTTTTTGTACGTAAACGAATCATAATTGTTGATATGTTAAGTTTTGAGATATTTACTGTGTATTGAAATGTATTTTAATTAAATAATTAAATGGGGTTACTCCTCGTCACTCTACGTCGCTGGCTCCGCGGTCATGCAGCAGCGGTCGAGCAGGAGGCGGCGGCCATATGTAAAATCAAAGTGAGAAGTAATAATAACAATATAATAAACGGGCGGCGAGATCAAAGGGGGGCCGCGGGCGCGGGGGGGGCCTTTGATGCGCCGCCGAGGTGCGAATTATACCGCGCCAGGGGCCGCGCACTCGGCCAGGGGAGCCCAACCTGACTGGGAGGCTGTTCCTACTGCGCGAGCCTGCCTTGTAACAACACGACGATGTTTACTTCGTGCATTGTCGGGTGCGAACTCGAATGTATTTGTCGTGTGTATGCGAACCTTCTTTTTTTTAGAATTATTGAAGACGAGTTATTTTTTCAGGTCTGCATGGAGAGTGTAGGTTTTGGGAGACACGATTATGTTAATCTCTTATATTGATTAGTTGATTGCAACACATTATATATTTTGTTGCTATTTTTTGTTTTATAAGTTTAAACGGGTGTTTTTTTGGTATAAGTAATATTTTTATATGTAAACATACATATATTTGTATAATTATATCATACGAGTTTTTAAAATAATTACATGATGATTTTTAGTAATTGAACACCGAAAGATTGAAAACTTCTTTTAGATTTCTTAAGAATAAAGAAGCTTCTTTTAAAACCATTTTGAAGACTCCAGTGTACCATATGATGTCGAGTGGGATAAGAACCGAAACGTGTTCAGTTCTAAGCGACCATTAACAAAGAAGCCGGTGTAGTCGCAGCCACCGGGGCGCTCCCGCCGAGAAGGCAGTAGTTAAATGAAAAAGCTTTTAAATATATGATGCCATTAAGAAATCCATAAGTTCCACTATAAATGAATCCCTGAACTTGGAGCTGATACTTTTAAAAAGTTATCATTCATCACTTAAAACACTTCAAACGAACTGGGTGATCAAAGTGCAAAATAAAAAGTAAAAACGCATCGAAAACCGTGTAATATGCATATTTAAATACTAAAGCGCACCTCTAATGTCGCTGTAAAGTATGAAGTCTAGACATTGTGAAATGGTTAAAGAAGATTAAGAATTTAATTTCCATATTTAATATGTGTTCAAATACTTATAAAGAAAATATAAATTTATTTACGTTTAAAAAATCAAAATTCATTAATCAATTAAAAATATATTCAATCTTAAGGGATACCTTTACTGTTTTCTACTCGCGGTAAAATATTTAGTTATAAGTTGCATTCATTAACTCTTTTAGAAAGACCACATTTTAAAAAAATGGCTGTCATTTGTCACCCAAACATGAAAAAACTTAGTTAATATTCTGCATGCTTGGCTTTGAAATATTTGCGCACCAATAATAAATAGTATTGATTGCGTAATATATTATCAATTAAGTGCACCGGCTGCATTAAATCAATGCCAGAACTGACGGACAAAAAAAACATATTAGTTAACATTCACTATTGGGCAGAAAAAAAGCAAAGCATAACGAATTCAAAGATTGCAATTAATATTGATTGAAAAATTCAATCATAGATTTACAAAAAAAAGAGAAATATTTAATCATAACTCAAACGCAAAAAAATGATTTGAGTCATAATGCTTTACAAAGTGATTATCGCAATTAAATTATCGCTTGGAATTATATAACAGGCAGAGGAGTGTGTAATTTGGTAGCGGGCTATATTTTTCGGCTCATCCTTTGGTATTAGAGAGGCGAGTTTTTTATTTTTTATTTTTATTTTTTTAATATTTTAAGAAACAATAAATATAGTATCCTACACCTGACTGTCCAAAGAAGAAAATTTACGTGGATGCGGAGCGGAACCTACGCTAGTGCCTGAAGTTGGAAGTACAGCCGAATTAGTGAGATTGGCCCAGGATAGAGATATATTCTATGAAATGGTCACCGACCTTCTAAGAGGAGAGGCACCAGAAAAAGAAGAAGAAGAAGTAAAAAGTTTGGAAGAGAATGTATGCAGTAGCTGGTGTGTTTATCGAGTGTCTCCATTAGTGTAAGAGTGGCGGTCTTCATGTCAAGGAGTTGATGCGATAGTCCCGTCATGTGCGGAATCCTCTCCGGGTAACCCGCAGTGACGGACGGCGCCACGCCAGCTCAGATGCCTATCTGGCGTGGCGCCTGCGAGCCGACCCAGTGACTTTCGAATGCAGCCAGTGATCCAGGATCCCCGACCTCGACTGCTAAGCGAGGTGCTTCAAACGCGATATCATCTGAGAAGGGAGACTAATGACAGACAAATGTTTTGAATTTATTTGTACAAAGGCATTTTAAATTTTCCAGGCATTCTTGAAAATAATTCACTTCAATAAATAATTAAAGCTAAGTTATGACGTTAAAAAATCATTATTGTAAAACTTTGGTTGCAGAACTCAATCGTTAAATTTAATAAATATTCTGTTAAATACTTATAAATCTGCACAGAAGTCTATAAATTAACGCTGCAAAAAAACTTTGAGATTTTTTACATAGATGACTCTTTATTCAGATATTAATAAAATAATTTATAGGAATACCATTCGTAAAATATTTTTTGCTGGTTTCAATTTGTTTTAATTTCGGGTATATAAATTTGATTACTTGTATTTATATTAAGTTGTAAATTATTTACAAAATTAATTTAGAGCAATACTTAGTGTTTTAGAGGTACGTATTAATTCAATTCACAAAGTCGTTTTATACCTTACGTTAAAATTGAAAAAAAAAACTACACAACAGTAAATAATAACTACATATTATAACATATAATTATACTATAACTATACTTACACCGATAAATATTTGTACGTTTGAAAAATAATACCTTATATTTAAAATGTAAAATACTGTCGACTCGAGTAGACGGTCGAGCTAAGTTTTCAAGTGATCGCATTTCATTATTTATTACGTCCTGGGTTTTATTTAGTCTACGCTTCATATTTCGCGATAAAGTACGTACTTATAACCTGACGCCTATGCATTCCTACCTGCAAACGCAATCGTTAGCCAACAAACACGGCTTTGTTCACATTACGATCCTGGCAGACGTGAGTCACCGAAAAGGTTTGCGGGAGAGGCAGAGGTCAACAAAGCAGTGCCTTATGTTTGAGGGAAGCGTTTTAAAAAAAAAACACGCGGCAAGCAATTTCAATAACCAGCGGCGGTACTGCTTTACCAGTAAAATATCCTGAAAAATTCATTTCTAAACCAGTGCTTCAATATACTTTACCCATTACTGATAGTTATCAATATTTACGCAAGTTATTAAAAATTATCTACAGGTATCTGTAAATACCAACTAAAGATGTTCATTGGAATATATTCTATCTTATGTAATAATATGTATCCAAATAATGATATGAGATACTCAAATTATACTATATATGTTTTTGTGAATGTTTTGTATCATTTGATGCTAATAAATTTTAAGGGGTTATTTAATTTTTGAAAAGATGTCGTTAGGCTTGATGAGCTCTGCTGCTGGCGGGGACGAGACGCCACTGGCACGCAATGTGTTTGCTCTAAATGGAATGTTTGTTACGAGGACTGGGCTTCTAAAACAATCGCGAAGGCGAAATCTGAGACTCCCCGTGTTTGCGCACGTTTCTTCTTGCTGAAATGTTATAAAAGTACGTGTCACCCGCGCCTTGCATCACTCGCTGACCAGCTCCTGAACATCAAGCGCTCGTGTCACAGGATTCAGCAACTTGCAGGGAGAGAAGGACACAACGGCGAGGCAGTAGTCTGAAGATGAATTATTTACTGTAAGTTTTTTATTTTGATATTTTTAAACACGAATCTTAATTAAACTGGGTGCTGATTACTCCGGGAGGTCGCCGATTTCGTCAAGTCTTGGCAGGTGATATCATACGATTTGAACAGACCCTTTATGTTTGAATGCACCATTTTTTTGTGTAGCTACTTTTTTGGTATATTGTTGGCTTTGTTTTGTTAATCGACTTGAAATAAAGATTATGCTCATTTTGAATAACATACAATCAATTAATATAATATCTTAGTAAAACAGTGAAAACATTTGACATATTAGTAGAGTAAATTGTTTTTTCTTAACTCGTATATGCATAGATATCCAAATGATGTCAGTAATAATAATCAGGTTACCCGAATATGTAAAACATTCCATGACCATAAATCCACGATTGGATGCTGAATTCATAAACAGTTGGTAATATTCAGAACGATTGGTATTTTATTATATTGTTACGTAAGTCAGCGAATCAAAATGTCGTCAGTCAAATGTTTTAAAAAATTAAAACTTTAATTTTTTTTTCAGAATGTACGACAATCAAGCAATCGAAAACTCCGCCTCACTTGCAAACTTTATCAAGATGTCCCAGCATAGAAGATTTTCTTAATTATGTATCTTAGAAAAATCGTCGCAAAATTAGTTCGGGTGATTTTAAAGAGCACGTGTAGATTAAAATAATACAGTTAATTTTACATAGCTCTAAAGTCATAATCTATATTAGTAAATTGACACATAAACACGAGATAATACAGTGATATTACTATATACAGTTCTACTACAATTAGTGGTAAATTCTTCAATTTTATAATTTATGGATGTTCTCGATGAAAAATATCTATGATGATACCAAAATGTATGGCAATACTATCCAATCAAGGATATATATTAATCATATGTAATTAGTAATATCAGTAGTGCTTTCTGAAAATATTTTTGAATAATATGCAGAAAAATTGCTTGCATTACACAAACATTGAATAAACATAATTTGTTTTTCATTCGTGTAAAAATATCGAATTTGAGGTGTAACCATCAACTGGGATGTAACTTTGTTGAAAAGTTGGTTTATTTTACAAAAGCATTCAAATTTTATAAAAGAAGAGAAAATATTTAACACAGCATTAGTCAAGTAAGTTCTGGCAAAATTTATTAAAATATTGATGTTGTTAATAAATATTTTGTTACTAGTCTCCTATTTTATTTATATGGATATATATGATACCTCAATATACTTAACACGACCGAGGTGTCTCAGCCTCAATTTCATATGTGCTTTATTTATATGATAAAAAATATCTGCTATAAGCTCAGAATGCTGATAAACGTGAGTATGATTATCAGGTGATATTTAGTGACCGAAGGTGTGATGTTAAGTATGCGTAAATATATTTTTATTGATTTTCTTAACGCGTATATCAATCGATTCCCTTTATTATAATATTGAGCAACTAAAATTTGCTAATTAAATAAAATAAAATTGAAATTCAGAAAAATTTATTCTTAATCTAAACTATTGATATCAACATTTAATTGATTCTCTCTGCATGCTTTGAAAACCTAACTTGTGCTGTTGTTCTGAAAAGATAGTCATCTAAAGATGGAGTAAACTTGGTTTTTTTTTTTTTCTGAATCTTCAAATTAAACTTGGGCTTAGTATACTTGCAATTATATTTTCATAAATCACTTATGATAATTTTATAAAAAATACTGAAAATTATTAGGTATAAATAACATTTTTATTATAAAGGCAATTTGATTAATTTTGACTCTCGAATTTGTTTTAATTTTGTCTATTAACTTTTTTGGGTATATAATATGATTAATGATGATTTTTTATTAGCCAAGTTAATGCAGTGTGGCTACATGGTTGTTGCGCTGTCAAAGCGCCCCCCTCTCCACCCTTGACCGTTTGCTTACAATGTCATGTGACCTCTTGATTCCGCCCCGCGCCTTTGAAGTCGCCGACAAAGGCGCCGCCAAAGGGAAGGGGAGGGTAAAACGCTTTTTAATTGTTATTTCAAAGACCCTTTGCGTTATTATATAAATTTCAAAGATTGCGTTATACCTGATTTAATTTAGTGGACGTAACCTAAACAGTGTAATTATATCTATTGATTTTGTTATAAAGACGTTTACGAACCTTTATTATTGCCCTAAGGTGAAATACTATCCATTAAATTGATTGAAACATGAAACGAATCGCCGTGAGAAGCTTAAGTCCGTATTTTATTCGAACAAACATATACTTTACTTTACTTCAAATTCAAAAAAGCCGCCAAAGTAAAAATCGTGTTTTGATTTTGCCGAGTATTACTTCTTCAGTTGAAAACCATTAAAAAATAAAATATTAAAATATTTATTCATCCCTGAAGTGGAACTTCTACAAAGTAAAGAGCAAACTGTTCGGGGCCACAGGTGTGTGCACCGGGGGTCCGCGAGCCGCGCTCGACCCCGCCGAGAGGCTCAGACCTCGGGCCGTACTTAACTACACCTGCAAGGGAAGCCAACTCGCTGCACGTAACTTGATACTCTGCCCGCCTCTTTGGTCTTTGCTTTTCGCCATCCCATCCCTTCCTTTGAGACAATACAGAATATGGATACCCCACATTATGAGTGTATTTATAGAGAATATATTTGTGTGTGCGGTGTATTTATATAGTTTATTTTTTACAATTAAATAACGCCCAATATGTATTCACATTTTGGCATCGAAATAACATAAAGCTATGATGTTGTATAAATAAGATAATAAATGATCAACGTTGTATTTGATTTCGAAATCTAAAACTAGTGTTTTTTAGTCAAACATATTACATAGTAGTTAAAAAAATTCATACACTGTAAAAAATAACATAATAATATTTTTATTTATTTAAAAAAAAAAACAGCATACGTGTGTTTTTCTAAATATTTTAAATGCCTATGAATACACTTTAATAATAATAAAATATTTATGTAAATTGATACACCTAAACTAATGCGTATACAGCTTACAGGATGGCTAATAAGGCATGAGGTTTCCCTTTGGCAGTAAATGGTTTCCCTTGCATGGGATTGTGTTCAATACAGCATGGTATTTGTAATTACCCTCGGAGGGTAATTACCGCAGCAAGAGCCACTGAACTAGACGCAGCTTGTGCAGGGCGCACTGTACCTGCGCCCACATGCGAGGCTACCTTGCATGGCTTTATTAGTGGCATAATGGGTAATTCGATACTTGGGACTTTCCTCTGCACTTTTTGCTTTGATTTGCCACAGAAAAAATAATTTAAATGATGTAATACTTTATTCTCCTGTGCGTATTTGTAAAACTAAAATTTATCATCAATATACACAAAAAAAAAAACAACGCAACAGATAACCTACTCTAACATTTTTACAGTTAAAAACATGAAAAATATATAATATTTAAAAAAAAATTTAGTAATGACCAACAGAAATAATTTAAATTGAAAAAATATAATAGACACGTAATATTCGACATGATTTGATTCTGAAATTTGACATTTCACTTTTAATTATAATTTGTACAGTGAAACTGAATTGTGTATATCGTTTCGTTTAACTTTGAAGTGACTTGTAACTACTTTGAAGCAGTAATTAAATTATCGTCGATGTAATACTCAGGTACCCTTCCGGGAACTGAGGTCGGGAGGCCGTGATGACGTTATCATACCGAAGCTTTTAAAATGATTGGTTTAGAAATGAAACCGAAAAATATTTTATACAGCGGTATCTCCGCAAGGCTCTCCAGAAATTCTGTTATCGAAAAACCACTCAATATAAATACTATCTATGTTGAAATTCCGACAAAAAGAATTATTTGTCTCCCGACCATTTCAGTAAAATATTCCCAGTTTTTATTTGCGTTTTATTATTTTTTTGAGTCTGACTTTTCAACTCGGATTTCATTTTAATACGCTTGGCAAAATGGGTCATATAAAAAAGAATTATTCGAGATTCAACGAAAAGAGATGCTTCTTCTGAGAATAGATTTCTGACTTCATATTTCAATTCTGACAAATTTATGTGATGCACTGCCGGTGATCTCTCCTTTTTATTAAATCCGTTATTTATGTACATAAATTTTCCATTTTATTTAACGTAACGTGTATTTTGAATTATTTTATAAAACTGTGCACTTTACAAAATTAAAATTTACCTCACTTTTAACAAACTGAAATTAAATATTCTACTTTTAAATTTACAAGTTCAATTAGTTTATAACTTAAATGCCAAAATAATCGTTTAGTTCTTTATCTAGTAAGATTATTGGCTTAACCAGAATTTTTATTGTAAATGCATGATTCAGAACAACTTTATATGTTCTTGTTAGGCTATTTTATAATTAAATATATTAGATTTTTTATGGTACCTATGGTACGACGATGTCGACATATTAATAAAAAGTAAACAGTTATGAACCAAAATACCTTAATGTTGTTTGTTCTTCAATTAATAACGATACCGTTGAGTGACACTATATATATTTTAATTTAGGTCACTGGTATCAATCTAGAAAGCAGCACAATATATGGAAAATATTGAGTATCAAGTATTGGATGTCATTAATTTTAATTAATACAAATATTGCAGGGATCCACGCCCAAATGGCTGACGACTCGATATATAGTAGTGAGTCAAATTAACATTTCAGTTCGAGTATCAATATTTGTGTTGGGGAGTCATCGTATTTTCCAATTACGTTTATTAATCTCAGTAATAACCCACCCTTCGTGTCCCGGGGTGGCAGTCACACTGTGAATCTGTACGAGGGGTGAGGGTGGAATCTACATTCTCTATCCATGCATTATTCAGCGTTAATTTATATTTTCGCAAGTTTTAAGGGTGTCGAAAAATATAAACGTCCTGCAGGGGTGCACAAATCAACGCAATTAGAATAAAGTGATTTTTGGCGTTTCAAACCATTGTAGAAATGTGAAATTTAATTCCTTTTATGATATAAATACATTTCATCTTTATATTGCATAAATTACACAAAACGTATTTAAGTTATAAAAATAACAAATATGCATGATCTTATGTACAAAAAGTTAGCATAAAATCTGTGTTTTAGGGGAAAAACAATCATTCTGATTGCTATTCATGTCTATGAACCTATACAATTCAGATTATGGTAAGGTTATGTTTCAAAAGTATTTTCAAATCTGTGAAATTATCATCACGATAAAGTATAATACACATTTTCTTTTAGTATTTATTCAAAAGATCGGACAGTTTAAATAAAATTTAAAATAAACATATATGTATGTATTCTGGTTATATCCTAAGTACACACTCCATTTACTAAATTCATAAGAATGAATGTTTGTCTATATCCGTGCAATGGCAAACGTAATAAAACCGAAGCATTGAATATATCTATGTTTATTTTAGAACTTTTAAAAAACTGTGTTTATTCTTCGTCCTATAACATACATTTCATTTTTATAAAGCAACATCTATACTCGTTCTCATTTCTTTTGTAAACATTAGATGATATAAAACGGTTTATAAACATTTTAAATGTGATTTTATTGTTTATAATAAAATAATCCTAGGCTAGAAATTAAATAACAATGCAATAAACTGAAGTAAGTTCAATGCATCCAATGAAATTATACTAATCCTAAATTTTGGTTGCTTATTCTGAAAACATGATTGTTATGTAAATGTAATAATGTTTGTGAATATGTATGATGAGATGCATCTCAAGCATAGGCTCCCAAACTATTTTGTCCCGTCGACCCCTTGTCGAGTTTTCCTGTTTTTTGTAGACCCCTGCCGTGCTAATATTGAATTTTTGTAAATTCATCATCTTCAAAAATATTTTTGAGATCTGATATACAGGATGAGCCATATTTTATGTCGGTATGTAAACATTGAATAACTATTTCTTTTTTTGTAAGAAGGTTGACAACTGCATGGAAACCCTTCTCCGTGTGGTATGAAGATAGAAAATCTATCAAAAACCTTCTTGCGATAGTCCATAATGCAGGATTAACAGCATTATTTTGTAAGTACATAGGTTCATTTATGACATTTATGATCCACACTCGTAGACCCCCATTTACAGCTCGTGGACCCCCAATTTAATTTTTCGCTATCATCGATCCCTTGCAGGCCAAAATCGACTCCAGGGGGTCGATATTGACCACTTTGGGAACCAGTGATCTAAAGCAAGTGTGCAGTCTAAAAAATGCAACGACACAAAGCAAAAAAATAAATTGGCTTTCTTGTAAAATATTCTTCGCAGTTCTTGGCGCGTGGCAATTCCCACATATTGCAGTGAGATTAATCCAATTCAAGTGTGTAATGAATGCAACGGTCTAATGAAATAGTAAAGCCAGTGCTCCGTTGGTTCGGTTTGATTGAATGGAGCGCCCGAGCGCCCGACGCCGCCTGTTGTGCTCATCCCTCATCTGATTAGATTTGCAGAAGTCCGGGCCTCCCCCGGGACGGTCATATATTTTAATTCCCGGCCGGGGTTTTCAGCCAGCCAGAATAACGATTTATCGGCCCACTCTGCCAGTCAGCAGCCACTCGGCTCGTAATGCGTTCTTTTGATTAGTTGGAAAAGTGAATTCGTGTTTTTTTGTGACGGATTATTACATTTAGCCTTATTTATATTCTAAGCGTTTTAGTAGGTGTATAAATATAGATTTTTGAGTCTAAGTGGTAGCTATATTATTTATTGCTGGAATGTCTTTATAAAATTGAGAAGGCAAAAGGAAATTAAAGTTTAAAATATTAAAAGTAATATGTCTATTTTTCAATATTTATATTTAATATAAAGCCACCCGCTTCGCTGCAAACAAGGGATTTATAAAGAAAATAATATTAATCTTTTATTTTAAATATTATAATGATTTACTTACATAATGAGTTACTTCAGACTTGTAAACATGTAATATTTAAAAAAAATTATCAATGTATAGGGAGTCATGAAAAGCTGTTTTCTATACCCCTCTCACTAATACCTCGGGAAGAATTCAAAAAGCCACGCTAAGAAATCTCCTAAAATAACAAAGCATGTGTATTTCACTGCTTGGAGATATTCAATCTGAGCCTTATTCTTCTCTAGAATTCGCATTTTCTCTCCCCTAAAAACAACAATGCACTCTTCCATCGCACGTCGCCGTCTCGCAGCCTCGCGACAGGGAACAGGAAATAAAAAAGCCTTCAGCAGGGCCCGGAAATTAATTCCGAAACATGTGGAGCCGTGGAAGCCAGCTAGGCAACTGAACGAAATGAAATAGTGTGCTTATTCGTGGCTTGTATTATGTACACAGTATTTTTCAGTACTCACGGTAAGTGCACGAAGTCTCGCTGCGAGACGCCTCCTCCACCCTGACTTGGATGCCCTGAAAGGAATTTCTCAACTTATTAACAGGAAATTGATTTCTTTGTATAACTGCAGAAAGGATTTCTATAACTCTTCAGCATTAAAACAAAATATATGTGACCGACAAAGGTTTGTATAATCATAAAGAAGGAATATTTTGTAATTAAAATAAACAATAAGTGACATTATAAAATATACTCATACAATATATATAAAATTCCTTAAATCTTGATATATATGATGATTAATAAAAATGAAACTATAATAAATAAAATAAAACAAACTATGCTTATGCACAAGCAATATTACAAAATGAGCAATTATCACCGTCTCATTGCATGCCACCTCACAAGTGTGTTTTACTGCTCTTGACTTGAAAGATTAGCTGGAACTTAATTATTCATCGTGTGACAAATGCTCGCCTGCTGTTCCAAACCCTGGCTTATCTGTCGTCGACCACTCGCTGTGCGCAAACAATCATCATCGTCATCGAATGTCGTTTGTCTGACGGCTGACGGCCGACAGCGACTGTCTGGAATGCGTCCGAGAGGGGCGGATAGTGAAAAAGGCGACGACATGCCAGCGCCAGACGAATACTCATTTCAGGAGATTATTTCGGCTAGATATCGAGTTTTTATTTGTTTACGAAATACATTTGCATTTTGTTCTCCTAATTTAATAATTCCAAAGCCCAAATTGGAAAAAAACAACGTTGAGGGGTGCGAACTAGAGATCTCTTAGATTTTTTTTGCTATATAATGAGATTACAAAAAATGCTATTAAACTTCTTTGTTTGGTTTTTTTTTTGCTTACATCACACATGACATATATTTTATTTCAATATCACATGCATACATAGAAAAATTTATTTACTGATATATTTTATTTTTTGTCAATTAAGAACAATAAATTTATTTTCAAGTAAAAATTCTGAGCCTAAATGTACTTAACAATGCGAATTAAGAGTTTTGCGCCGAATAAAATTTTTAATTTTATAAAAATAAAATGTTAAAAAAATCTATGATCCAAAAACGTTATTATTAGAATATATCGATGCAAATGCATATTTAATATGAATAATTTTTTTAGCAGTGATTATAGTGGATGTATTATAAGGTAGCATACATTGTGCCATTTTACCGATAGTAACATTAGTGTGTTGGTGGTCTTTTCTCAGATTAAAAACGTACTTGGTGTAATTAAATACTTCTGGACATTTTCCTATAATAAAAAGAAAGTACATGTCTGGGCGACGCAAGCTTTCTTTCAAGCTCGAATATTTGAATTAAAATGCTGTCTACTTAGAAATTGCAATGCCGACACTGTCAAAACAGCCTGCGCCCGGGGCAGGTGGAGGGGGTGATTGATGAACGTTCCCACCCCCTGACAGCCGCCCCCGCCCCCCGCGGCGTCCCCTTCTGATGATAATTAAACTGCAGCCATTGTGGACACACATACTGCCTTTGTGTCTATCTACTATTTGTTCTGTGTTAGTGATTATCACTGCAATGCGATGGAATTTTTAAATATCTGTTGCAGAAAAATTCTCACAGCCTATGTTGTATTTTATGTTTGACTCTTGTACACTAAATTTATACGTTTATTAAGACATTTACGATATCTGGTCTATAGGTATAAAGTAAAAAAAAAACCTGAAAAAATAATTTTTAAAATCCGAGTAAGTTTTTGTCAAAGATATATAATACACATTAAAAAGAATTTCAAAAGAAGCTATGCATGGGTACATCTATTCAAATGATAAAAACTTCTTAATGCAGTTATAGTGTTAAAAAATAAATACAATGTGACAAATAAATGTATATGGAATCGGATGTCGCGGATAAGTTATATATTTTATAAAAATATACAGATAAGAATAAAAATTATTTAAGGTCGCTAATGTTATTCAACGAAAAATATTTAATCGTTAAATTAACTTAACATTAGTCTCACGTGTTTTTAAAATATTAAATAGATAAATATATTCGGCTATCTGCGTCTATTTTGGTTTTAAAAACGCTTTGCTTTAGATTCTGGTTTAAAATGTAAAGACAATGCCGCATATGATTTTAAAAATTATTTGATATAAAGTATAACTATTAAAATTCTTGCAGTATTTTTTTAACGAACTATAAACTATTTTTTTCAATCAAAACCTTAGTAATTCCTTGAATCGCTTCTGATTTACTAGAACTGGATTCATTACTATAAAGTCACATGAGGATTGAAATAGTTACAATAATCCGTTCTACATGCCCACTATTTACCGACTGAAAGCCAGAGAAACCGCAAATTTAGAGCATAGTAATTATATATGGTACCATATTGGTTTGTATATGTATTTTGGTCGTATGTTTAGTTTATTAGAGTAAGTTGTGCGTAAATTGAATGTTTGAGTTATTGTCTAATTGATTCTGATATTCATTAAAGTATATATTTGGTATGGTACCCTCAAATAATTCTAGATAAATAAATACGAATAGATTATTTCATGCATAATGCTAACATTAAAATTCTGGTTACGCCGCTTTGATTATCGATGCATAATAATGTATTTTGTTTATTTGGTAAGATTCATTTATAATGAATTGTGTTAATTAATTATAGTATATGTATGTAGTTTGAAATAGGGTGCTAAAATTTATTGAAGTGACAACATATACGAGCATTTTTGTTTATCTATCTCAAATATTTATAATGATTAAAAACTCCTAAATCAATAAATTGAAGCTGTGTTGCGCACTCATAAATGTTTATTATTTAAAACTATTTCAATTTTAAATAACACAAATAAACAAATTTCTTTTAGACAACACTGCTCAAAAACCCGAGATTGTGATTCGTGTAAATCAAATGTCGTTGGATTCATAAAAAAAGCTTTGTCTATCGATAAAACACGTCGCAATAAAAATGTCTTAAAAGCTTTTATTTCATTCGTTAAATTAAAACTAATGATTAGTAGTGGCAAGTATGTTAAGACACAGTAGGGAGGTTAAAAATGAAAAGCAGAAAATGTTTAATGAAGTAACTTGTTGATAATGAAGATGAATATTATTAAAAAGTTTAAATATAACATATGCGCTTCATTGAATTTCATCATTATTGTTACAAGCAATTAATTTTATCCTTTTTAATTAAATTGTTGTTAGATAGATTTGCTTGACCCTCTGCTTTATGACTATCATTATTGGTCCCTGGGGGTTACCGCATCGCCTACCCCCTCCCCCGCCAGTCCTTCCAACCGAACTCCCCCATCCCTTTCCAAACAGCTGTCCATTATCACGTGACACCAGGTTGACAGGGCGGGAATTTGGGGTGCAAAAAACTTCGCAATCGTGTCGGGATTAAGGACTTTTGAAGGGTTTGCTCGAGATGCTTTAAAAGTGATTGAAGTTACAGGTATTTTATGAGTCAGTAATCTAGATAAATTATGTTCTTCAACATGAATAAGTTCTTTATAAAAAATAAGTTTAAGACTTACTTTAAGTTTACTTGAGACTGGTTTAAATTGTAGCATTCAATATGAATAATAAATATATAATATGTACATCTAAATAGCCAGGAGGTTAATAGTTGTTTTGTGGAGAACGAGATATGTCCGACGGATCCTTTAAAAAGCGAAAAAACTCATTCTTAAAAAAACTATTTCATCACAGGTTTTCAGTTTATATTATACGAAATTTATTTATTCATCTGGACGCATACTAGATAATTTAATTTACATCATATTGTCTTATTTGAAGACAAAAACTTACATTTAAAAAATTGCGAATCAAAATATGAAAGTTTAGATTAACGGCCCCTCGTCCCAAGTAAACAAATAATATTAATATTATTCTCCTCTTATACCCCATAAACCTTTTTTCCTATATTTTTCATTCTTGTAACACCCTTCGGAAGGGGGCAGCTTTTCCCCTCGCTTCAACGCTCCCACGATTAGGGTCAAACTAAAAGTAAACCAATTTCGGAACTCAGTTTTTCTTTTGTTATGTCACGAGACGTACGGAGGGCCACGCGACTTAAACACACTTAAAAAGTTTAACATTTTATTTTTCTAATCCTAACGACATATTGAATTTAGATACTTGTTCTTGGCACCGTGCGTAAAAATAAAACTCAATATATTTATTTACATATTGTAAGAACATTTAGAAGTTTATCGAAATGTTACCTTAATAAACTAAAAACTTTCTTTTGGGATTGTTTTTGTAATATTCAGATTACGTAGAAGGAATAATAAGTGTTATATTTTGCTGTTGAAAATATTAATATTGCATCGTTTGCAATAAATATCTCAATATAAAATCTTAATAGTTTAAGTGCTCTTATATCGTTGGGATTATTTAGTTTATGTATAAGATTATACACATTACAGATGATTTATACTATATATATTCAAATCATAAAAAAGTGCTTCGCGATATTTACTTTGTTAAAATTTAACTCAGGGATTTGGTGCTCTGGAATTGCAGCAGAAATATAACTAGGAAGAGCCAAATACCGACTGTGATCATACATTATTAACCCTAAATAATCCTTGGGGATTAAATCCGATGATTTGATATTCTGGGAGACCAGCCGTGATGTTTGATGAGATATCCCACTCTAGGCCGGGACGCTGGGCTCGCGTGATGTGATGTGACACCCGAGCCGCGTCCAGGGATGTGATATGATTGGCTTATGGTGTGATTTGATTTGTTGATGAGTGTATTCAAACTCCCGGGATATGTTTGCTTCTAATTATACCCGCAAATTGATCAGCCGTAGTTTATATAATTATATACATATTTCACAAAAACATAAAATTACAATTAAAACAAATAAAAGTTTAGATCTGACAATTGGTTAGATGATCCATTTTGAAGGCTTTACCATGTTTAAAAGAAAAAGCGCAAAAAAAAATATTTTAAACCATTTGACTGCTCTTAACCGTTGTTTAAAAACTAAGTATTAAACGCTAAGGTTGTTTATATCGAATCGAAGTGTTTTGACACTTGCAATACTACTCTATGTCAAAAAATCGCAGAACACCGCAGGAAACGCTAACCTAACCTTCGATAGAAGAAATTATAAAAAATGTTTTCTAAACATGGAATATTTGATAAAAACATTGCTTCTCAATAATTTAACATAATTTAAAAAGTATTATAATAGTACCTTGTGTGCGACAGTCAGCGCTATAAATGCAGTATAAAGTAGAGGGTAACCTGAGATTATATCAATAGCGTTTTTACTCGATACGCTGCCCTGTAATCTAAAAGTCACCACCTCGCATTGGCTTACAAACTTCAGACACAGCCCCACAGTAAACTGACAGAACAATGTAACCACTGCGGCCAAACTTCCACGTCATCTATTTGCCGAGCCAGATGAAAGGCTTCGCTGTAACCACAAAGGAAAAAAATATCACGTGTCGTGTGTGCGGGGCTTTTCGCGGAGCTCGGAAATTCAACAACTTGTTATAGCCGGCTTGTAATTTTCACATTATGAATTAATGCTCCCCGTGGGCGTGCACCGGAACTTTCTTGTTCTGTGTCCAAATAATAGGCCCGGCGTAATGGCTTCTCTGGCCGCCACATGATTGCCTGGAAAGTTGACGTATCGCGTGTGCAATAAGTATAATGTTTGGCTTTTAATCCGAATTTTTCTCGGACGATAGTTTGCGGGATTCTTTTATGTGTAATAGTTATTTAAGCTAAGTTTTATGTACAAATATGTGGATATGTGACCAAAGCATAAATATTAGATATGCCATAGAAATGAAATACTTTTTTTTTGTGCGTGAGTTAATCTATATATTTTTTGATAATATACATACGCAAAGTTCATTTTCAGGTATAATTTTTTTTTTCATATTTAGTAATTTTTAACCAAATTTACTAAAATAAATAAATTTCAGTGTTCCAAAAATAGAGCGTATATGCAACTTTCAATACCTTGAATATAAGTTTTAAATAATAAAAAAATACTTTTAAATATATAGTAAGAATTAATAGATTTCACCGTCATTTTGTTTTTATAATATTATATCACTTTATATGGAAATTTTTCGTAAGCAAAAAAAGTCATCGAACTATATTTTTTTAAATATAAAATATCTTTTGATTTGTCTTCTAACCCAAGAGTCATCCTAAAACCATAGAATGAGATTTTATATTGTGGCTAAATACGAGCGAATCATTTCACGGTGAGTATGAATATTACACTTAATAAGTCCCGACATGTTGAGTAAAAGCAATTCCAAATTACCATTAGGCAGTCAGTATAACACGGAGGAGCTTAATTACCGGCTATATTTACTCCTTTTGTGCAGTCCGCCCGCCGGGCCCCGCGCGCCTAATGAAAAATAAAACCAACAATGAAACTGCATCAAGTTATAATTAGCCCGGGAGGGGCTGCAGGTGGGTGCGGGGGAGAGGAAGGGCAATCAGGACAGATCTTATCCGTGGGGTAATCGCACCGATTCTGTGAAACTTTACAACCCGTCGGGACTGTGTGACGCGGCTGAATAAAGGATGAGCGAGGGTGACTGTTTAATGTTGTATGTTTTTCAAAGTACGTAAACACGCATGGGAAACTTGTGCTAAAACAGTATGCGAGAGCCTCTATGATACTTGGTGATAACTTTTGCTTATAGTTGAATATGATATTGATATACTTACAAAATTGTAAAGAACTGTTTTCTTATTAAAAAGTTTTTAATTCGTAACTCCCAGCAACATTATACTGCGTTAAAAAATAAACAAAGAAAACTTATTTACTTAGTTAAAGGTCTAGTTTGGATAACATAATCTGAATTTAAGCTTTTACTTATAAAACCAATTTTAATCTAAATTCACATTTATGTTATAATATTTTAATATTTTGAATAAAAATACTTGAGTGATTTTCCACATTTTTGTTTTTATTAGTGACCGGTTTCGCCAACCTTTCACGTTGGCATTATCAAAACAGGATTATCGAAACCAAAATGTGGAAAATCACTCAAGTATTTTTATTCAAAATATTAAAATGGAATTCCACCAAGTACTCTCTGTCAAAAATATTGAATTTCTTATAATATTTTAACTAAATAAAATTTTAAAAATAGACAGAAACTTAATGAGTGGGTTTGATTAGTACAGTGATATTTCTATTCACAATAAAATGTTTTAAAAAAATTATTCAAACATTGTAAAATGACACGTACCTAAGAATTCATGGTAATATTTTAGGATGTTTAAGGTATGAATTTCTCAGGCGTTGAGACGTCGACGCTAGAAATGTGCAGGCTAACAGGGCCTCAATTAAGTCGTGAATTCATAATCGAGCCAACATACACTGAAGGTTTCTATAGCCAGAAAATGATGTAATATGCTGGAGTATAGCACAGAATGAATTACAAAAAGCAATCATTAGTCTTTTATAATAGATGCCATTATGTATCAATTTAAAAATAAAGTTAAAGTACACCAAACACTTATGCCTAAAATTTCCTACATTAATAAAAAATAAAACAATACTTAATTTTATATTATCCTTAGTTAAATTCCAGCAATATTATCAAGAGGAATCGTTCTCTTTCACTAGATCTGTGCAAAGTGTGAAAGATCTTCCCCATGGAAGGGCTTTTCAACGCATCGTTTAATTACTAGTCTTTCTACACCACCTTCTCGGCCGCTGACTGAGCGATGGAGGAAGATGCTCAGTAAATAATTAATTAGTCGTCAAATTCCGCTCTAGTATTAATAGCTGTCTAAATTTATCAATAAAAATAATTCTCTTCGCACTAACGTCATCTCCTTTATTGTATACGACGTCCATACAAGCAGTGTCTCAATAAGCCGAATGTTTCTTGGAACTGAGGATATTAAATAGGTTTGCTGTGCCACAAGCTGTCTCCAGGCGGCTTGTCTATTATCGTCGAGACATAATTTCGCAGTATTCTCGCAGCCGAAATGCTAATTTCCATCTCGAACAAAGTTGAAATGTTTCGACATGAATATTTAAAAGCGGCGGATTTTCCGTCTAATGGCGCGCGTTGCTAGACGCCAAGACGAACAGAACTCCAGCCAGTAGAGGAGCGAGGAACACGTCGGGGAAGCAGTCTGAGATATAATACAAAGTTAAATACTTGTACATTCAATTAGCTAACTTGTTGATTACAGTTAAAATCTCTTTCATTGAAATTGAAATATAAATTTACGGAGAACTGAGACTAAAACCTGCTATGCTTATGCATATATACGTTCCCTAATATAAATTTGCTCTACCTCGAATATCACAAAATTAACGAGACAAATATTTAAATTAGTACTCAACACGTTGGTTTAGTTTAATATAAATTTGTTTTTTTTTTATTTTGTAACAAATAAGTCGTATGATTTACTTTTACATTCTCAATGCAACAAATCGCTTAAATAACACGATTAATCGGTTAATATTAGATAAGACGAAAATATTTTCTGTCGATTTTGAAAATTATTCTTGTCAACAGAGAAGGAGTTAAAGGACAAGTTCTTCCAATGTTCACATAATTAAAAATTATTCAGTACCATTTCTATTTGAAAAGTATTTTTTATCTCACTTGTAATACATCAACAATTAATAACGCAATCAAAAAGCCTACATAGAAACTCTTACAAAAAAACTTCACCCCCATTTAGCGTACTTTTAATTTCACTGCCTGAAAGCCAGCCTTCATTTTCATCCCTCTATAATTGAAATATCCCCTCATCCACTGCAGTGCGGAGTTGCTTTTGTATACAAAAGCTCAAAAAGTTCTATTCTGGCAGCTAATGTGCGAGGTAAACAAGCTCTCGCCATGGCGCCGGTGAGAGGACTCCGCCAGAATTTATCTTTCTCGTATATGTTTCATTTTTTCTCTTACCCTAAACTGTAATTGGATTGAAAAATGTACTTTTCAGATTACATATACTATACATATATTAGAAAACATATTTTATTTGATTTTTATTGATAATCAAATTATCAGCAGAGGGTTAGAATTATGTACATTAATTCCTCAAATACGAATATGTATTAACCAATTATCTCATATCCTAAAAAAAATGTAGAAATGAGAAGAAATAATAATAATTCAGTAAAATACGGGTATATCGGCATGTTGTATTGAATAAAAATTGTATAGTGTAATAAAATGATAAAGTCTTCACATTTACGACCGGTTTCGATTAAAGCCTTCGGACATCATCGGGTGAGAATACAAAGCAGTCAAAACCGGTCGCGAGCTAATTCACAACATACGCAAAGAGTTCAAAAAAGGTATTTTTTACCAATATTACTATAATAGTACGTTTTCGCAAAGTTCTCTTGAAACCTCTCACAAAAAAGCGTCGGTGAAGTTTACTTAAATATATATGAGATATGATATAATTTAATCTCAACTTTTGATTCAAAAGCCTGATTAAAGTCCCGATGTCGGATTCTATGCGGCCTCAAATTTCATTTCAAATTGGAGCGTCGCTATTAATGGAGACATGACACCGAAATTGGCGAGAAAATTCTCCCTACGGCGCGGCCGCCTGTATTATTGCTGGCTAGGTGGAATTTAATGCCGACTGAGACGCGCCTTGAATCTGTAAATGGAAATATCTCCGCACTGTTTAACCCATATCTGCCGCGAAACGGAATCCATGGCTTTTAATATCCTATGAGCATGTAGGTCGAGACATGCATAATTTAGATTGGAATATGTATGACTTTATAGATATTTGTTCAGGGTAATAATAGTCTTGTGGTTGCGTATTATATTACACCCACTAGAGTTTGTTTAGTCGCATGTTTGTAGTTTAAACCTATCTCTAACTATAGCTAAACTAAAATATTTCCATGTGTTCATTGTGATTTTGCCATTTTCATAAATAAAATGCGAAAACCAGTATCAAATTAATATTAATTGAAACAATGGATATGAGACAAAGATTAAGATTATTTTTTTAATTCATGCTTAGCATGATAATATTGGTTCCACGTACTGATGCATACAATCGGCGTCTCTTGATCTCAAATCTATGCGAATCACCGAATGACTTTAAAACCGCCAACAGAAACGTACACAAGTTTGAGGCTTTGATTTAATGTTACCTGCAATAAAAAATAGAAAAAAGCGCGGCTGAAAAAAATAACAACGAAATTAAAATGGACATGCGCATGTTACGTCGGCCGGCATTTTATTTCACGTGAATTATACGGCCGGAGAGCGCGCCCTCTAATTTGTGATTTGTCTCGGACTGGCCGGCTCGGCGGAACGTTTACTCCATCTTATGGGAATTAATATTATATTAATTCCCGGGCCCGAGATGCGCGGCTATGGACGTAAATTACTAGTAGGATAGGCCGTAAACCAAAATGCCTATTCATTAGGTAAAACAATGCGAAAGGCGTTGTTTAGATAGATAATGTGGGGTATTAGAGCGCCACGCGAGGATACGTATTGTTGTGAGCAGTTGGATTAGATTTGTGCATTACTCAAACGGAGAAAATAATGTAGGATTGTTTATATTATTTTAAATATAAAAAATAAATACTTCATTGATAATCGTCCGTTAATATAATTTGTTTTCAACAAATAGCGTGTAGTTGGATTTCGCAGTTATTTCACGGCGTTGACCTGCGATCGTCATTTTGGACAAATGCGCGACCGGAAAGGGTAGGATTTCGATTTTGTGTGGATGGTGAAAAATTTTGAGTAGGTAATATGTATTAAAATGTAGAGGATTTTTTCTTGTTAAAGCAGGCAATGCAGTTACTTGGATACGTTGGTGAAACTTAGATTTGCAATTACGATTTTCTGAATTATGTGCGTAACGACGAAGTAACAACATTATAATTAATTTTAGGGGTTACTTAATAGTAAGTGAATGAGATAGATAGTGGTTGAAAACTTATGGCGTCTATTCGAAAGCGTTGGAAGTGAGAAGATTCCTAGTCGATTTAAAATTAAAAAAATTACTATTTTTATTATATGTTCAAGTACTCAAAGCGTTGCTAAGTAATGCTTGCGAGCTCCTCGCTGGTCGCAACTGAAAGGAGGCATAAACAATTTTTAATTAGCTCGTTTTGTAAACTTTTCTTTTTGAGAGAGTTTGGAAAATGAATGCACCAAAAGCCATGTTTTTAATTTAACGTTTTAAGTTTTCAACAAAAGTGCGAATGAAAAGTTTCCCGTTTGTGGAGAGTCAAAGCGCACTCCTTCAGAGTGTTGTTACATAATTTTATGAGTTTTCCATTGAAATGAGCGGTTTCGCAAAGGAGCTGAAATAAAAGAAAGAAATTCAACGGAAAGAAAGCACCGCTTTTGCATTGTAAATAGATTCGTTAAACGGCGTTTGATGTTGGAAGAAAAACAACTTCTAAAAACTTAAATAAAACAGAAATGAGTTGACGTTTAAGTTTAAATCATGCATAAATAATAATAATAAATTAAATAAAAGCATCGCATATTTGTATATCTTTTATAATAAAATAGGTAAACTAGTTTTCAGAACTTTAATCACGTATTTGTTTTCAAGTTTACTACGTTATACACTCATAAAATTATACTTTTATTCTGCCATACGCGATAAAAAATAATGCCAAAAAGTAATGTATCTCTTTTAAGTATCTAAATAATGACATAAAAAAACATTATATCATTTGGGCTTGAAAAAGGAGAAGTAAATGACACGGAATAATGGCATAAATCCCTTTGTTCTTATCTTTTTTATTTATGGCTAGTATATTTACGAATAAAGAAAAAATACCCTAAAAAACCCCGTGATCAATTCAATTTATAATAAAACTGAGTTATGGAAACGTAGACACTAGTAAGAACATGTTTCACCAAAGTTAAATATTATTTTGTTTTGAATGCTGTGGTGACAATCTGCTTTCGCATTAGATCCACATACATCGACCACAAGACACCCCACGTGAGATTTCATCTCTTTTAAACTTTTATTTATCATAAGTGTTTTGCAACCCACAGACATTTTCATTCACTACACGATAAAAGCTTTCCCCGGACGCCTGCAATTTTTATCACTTTACGCCAGACCTTATTCTCAGTATAATCACTTCGGGTATCCAACAAGTTTTAGTAGACATTTTACAATACATAAAAAAATAGTTTTGATTTTTGACTGCAGAAAGGTATTATGCATCGTTTGAAAATTATTTGCGAGTGGAAAATAAGATACGTTATACTGTGAACGGCGCAGTTACAGCACGTATAAACCTCAAAGTAAATAATAGAAATTATAATTATAGTGACCACAAATCAAACTACAGGAGTCCGGAGTGTAGTCATTAGCGGCTGCATAATTCAGAGCTGCAGCGAGCATTGCATCACCCATTGTGAATGTGAATTGCATTTCCCGTGGCGAGCGGTGACTTGCGGCCGTCCGCGGATTCATTATTCAGCAGGACTGCGCGGCACGTGAGCTCTCCCCGATGTGATATTGATTGAGAACAAACTGAACCACGAACTAATTATCATGCGATGTTATTTATATTGCATTCTAATGCACTTTCTAATTTAATATCACAATCTACATATGTTATAAAAAAATGAAATTTCTCCCTTACGGTTCAGTTTCAGCAGGCATATCAGTTCTAGAAATTTTTTTCCAATATTGCATTAAACTGCTTTTGTCAATAACTTAAAAAAAAGTGATAGAGTGACTCTTCCCCACTCTGTTGCTTGTGCATGGCTGCCATTATGTACCCTGAGAGTTTGTAAAGGATTGGTAATTGAGTAGTGAACTTGGAATGATTGTGGAGGGATGTGCTCTGGAAGAACCTTGCCGAGGTGGGGTGACTTGTAGATTTTCATTGGCTGTTTTTTTTTTAAATATTGACCAATCTGAATGGCCCAAAGTCGACCCAATTATCAAAATTCATTGTAAAAAAAGGAAGATATCAAAGTCAATGTGATCGTTGGCATTGCATTTCATTGACCATTGCTTCGTAAGGAATCATCAAGATGTTCATCTGTAAGTCGAAATCTGCACTTTGATTTTATGATATTCATTGTTGAAAACAATGATTTACACAAGTATGTAGAATCGAAAAACGATTTAATTTTGTATGCTTCTCTTTTCAAGAATGGTAATTTGTTTATGTGAACTATATTCCGGAAGTCCTCATCTGATACATTGGATTAAAGAATAATTACTTAGAAAATTATAAAGATATAATTATTTTCGCTGTTTAATTATCGTCTAATTGCAAAAATATCAGGTAGACTTTCACATAGCTCTCATCTCACTTTTATCAACGCAAAAATATCAGAAACACTTTCACAACGCTTTCACCTCACTTTTACCATCGAAAAAATATCAAATAGACTTTCATATAGCTCTCACCTCACTTTTATCAACGCAAAAATAGCAGAGACACTTTCACATCGCATTCACCTCACTTTTACTACCGCAAAAATATCAGAGACACTTTCACATCGCTTTCACCTCACTTTTACCACCGCAAAAATATCAAATAGACTTTCACATGGCTCTCACCTCATTTTTATCAACGCAAAAATATCAGAGACACTTTCACATCGCTTTCACCTCACTTTTACCACCTCAAAAATATCAAATAGACTTTCACATGGCTCTCACCTCATTTTTATCAACGCAAAAATATCAGATACACTTTCACATCGCTTTCACCTCATTTTTATCAACGCAAAAATACCAAAGACACTTTCACATCGCTTTCACCTCACTTTTATCAACGCAAAAATATCAGATTTTTATTTATTCAGCAACTTTTCCACCAAGTATCTGAACAATATCGTAATTATTAGAGGGCGTTATTACAGAGACGAAGACAAACAAACCACACCCATTAGATGCTATTTCAACAAGTTTATATATGATTTTCTGTAAAGAATTATTATTTTGATAATTATAAAACGTAAAATTGTAAAACGTTCGGCGGGCGCCATGGTGCCCGCGGGCATAGGGTTGGGGATCACTGCACTACACTATATTTCCCTTAAAAAACCATGAACACTGACTCAGCATGAATATATGCTCAGTGAAATGGTCGACAACCTTCTCTGAGGAGAAGAACTTGATAAAGAAGATAAAAGATAAGCTCAAATAGGAAATTAAAATTATAGATACAAAACCATTATATTAAATAACGGTTAACGAAAAATAAAGTCTTCTCAATACTGCATGCTAGTATTGTACTATAAAAAAAATCTGTATCAAATAATGATGTTTTTGATTTAACAATCACAAATAAATGCGTTGAAAATGCTACGGTATCAGAAGGTCTCGTCAACGTTCCTGTGATTGGGTTCGGCGAAAAAGCAAAGCTAGTGATGGATGAGAAATGTTGCGCTGAAAAATTGATGCTTGCATGACAGCATGAATGGTTCTCCGTGATTCTAATGGGCCTCCCACGACAGGCTAAGTAAACAGACATGTCCTATGGAATCCTGGCTGTCATGAGGACTGTTAGTTTTTTTCTGAATGTACTTTGTATTAATCATGAAAGAACTTAGCTGTATATCCTGGGAAGTATAGACTTTACTTATGCAATCCATTCAGTGACAGACTAAGAGGCTGAGGTCTCCGGAGATTTTTTAAGGGCCCTACGAAGATTAATCGTTTTGGGAGGGTAAGAGGGTCTCCTAAATGTGTTATTTCCAATTTTATTGCAAATCTTCAGCGGGCTCAGATAAATGTGAAATGTAAATTGTATCGTCGTGAGTGGTTAATATATTATAAATACGTCGAACTTTACGTTTACTGGTATCGTCAATTTTTATAACGAGGCAATTACTGACTGCCTGCCGTGCTGAATGTTCATATTGTATTATATAGTTAGGTATTTTTAGAATAGATTTTTGCATTTTACAAGACAGCCGTTTTTGTAAAGCTGTTAAAATATTTCTGAAAAAATTGTTTTTTAACTATAAATTTTAAAACATGAGCGCATACTAATTGTTTTTCAATGATATGCCACAGAGACAACACTGAAAAATCATTACGATTTAGGGCATGCGTTAATTGTTTTATTTCGTATTTCATCCTTAGATGATTGTAAGTAAAAGCAAACATTGTAAGTCAAAGTTGTTTGATACGCAGCAAGAAAAGAGAGACCACGCGCTGCAGCGATGCATCACCCGGGCCGAGGTCCCCGATGAGCGATGGTCCCCGTCACGGGAGCGGAAGTCCAGCAGTCCCGACAGCGTGGCGGCCGAGGCGGCAACATGGCGGCAACATGGCGGCTCTAATCCCGGCGTTCCCAGGCAGGTCACGTGCCCGGCCATTGTCGCCGAGTGCGTGCAGGCTTGGGAAAGGACGGCCCCATTGTCCCGGATCCAGGATTATCCAGGACGTGTTGTTTAAAACGATCACACGATTATGTATCGCGCGTGAGTTGACGACGCCTTTTGTTTGGATTGCCTGAATGGACGAAATTAGTAGCGCAAATGAGAATGGATAAGAGAAAAGGATACGTTATGTTTAATGCGAAGAATGTATTACAAAAGCAACCCATACCCTGGTCGCTTTATTCTTTTGTATTCACATAGCGACAGTACAAACCTGCGGCATTTAAAAAAGATAAACCCCAAATGCTGGGGAGATATGAAAATTAACCGAAAGTAATCTAATTTGGCTATTATTTTACAAAAATATTATTAGAGACCTTTTCAGCTTTGTGTAATAACAGATAATTTAATTTAATGTAACGTCTTTGTATTTATTTTATATATTATGTCTAATATCATACACACAAGTAATTATAAAGTTCTTTTCATTAAATTTATATATAAAGTTTTGTGTGTATCCGCTGTTATTATTCTTTTATATTTTTATAATGGGTTTAAATACTTATTACACGTAATAGTGTATCATATTATCCGGAAAGAACGTTTTTTTATCTACGTTACTCTTCTTGCATTCAATCCTACCAAAAAGCATTTCATTCAGCTGCGTACCAAAAAAATAGCATTGATTATTTCAGCTGATTTCAGTTTCAGTTATCCGAGTATCACGTAATCTGTTATTTGATTCCTGGGTTCATTGAAATCCCAGCATTGCAGTGAAACGAAAATCAATCGCTCTACAAAAACAAAATTCGTCATTATCGAGGGGCAATATTATGACAGACGAAAATGGATACGTCCTCTTACAGAGAAAATAAAAAAATACAACTGTGCCATTCAATAATATTCCAGTTTTTATTATACTGCCAAGGGTTTCATATTTCCGGGACATATAAATAGACACCCCCCCATCGACGGAGCTTTACAACTCGTCTATGTGTGAAATTTTAATAAAAGTGAAATAGACTGTCCATGAATTTTATCTTTTTCGCAGTTCGATAAAAATAAAATACATTTATGTATCAATTATTATAAAGTTGCTTTAAAATAAAGATTCCGTATGTTCTTAATAATGAGAATTGTTACACCTGTGAAAACACAATGAAAAAGTAAACGTATCAACACTGTACAAAGAGCAGGAGGCTATGAAACCAAGTGAGCCCAATGGTATTTTCTTGACAAAAATATTATCTAAATTAGTATATCATGTTAAATATTTTGAAAAAGCCAAATAAAACCAATGTGAGGACTGTTGATAAGAGCTTTGTTAAGTGATGACAAAAGCTTTTTCATTAAGCATAACTCCAAGTCATAGCAATTCAGTTTGAATAATATTAGTAATTGTAAAAAGGAGTTTAGCATATTTAAAATTATAGCTCACATGTATTAGTAAACGTTACATAATGCACTTTATTTGAAATTGCTAATAATAATTTGCATTATCACAGTACCATATTATAAAGTAAAGCATGGTCGTAATGCGCTGAAAGCATTGAACTGCGTTTATTCGGAATGACAGCGGGAATTAATGGGCTGTATTGTTGGCAACACCTAGGCGGGGTGAGGGGGAGGGTATTGGAAACGGAAGCGGATATATAGAGAAAAAAAATGGTGAATAGACGGCGGACGGGTACGGGACGTGTCATTGATATCGAAAACAAGTAATGGGGACAGACAAAGGCTGCCTGTAAACACGGAGATGAATGCAGCGGGGCCGGGCGCGGCGGGCCGCGGGGCATACGGGCCAAGACGCAGCGATCTACTTTTTACCACCTCAAGGTAGTCGCCCTTTATCAACTATGCTTGAAATGAGAAAAGGCGCATTCAAATGACGCAGATTTCACAATGCAGTTGCACGCGATAAACACAAATAAAAATTACTGCTACGATTAGTAGTAATATTTATAGCAAAGTATGTATCTTAATTGCAATGATATTAAACTTTATTTTACAATTTATCTTAGATTTGGTCTTCTCAAAATGAAACCAACAAAATGTGTATAAAAAATTTAACCTAGTTATTATTTGGATGAAAAATGTACACCGTAGGATATGGCATAAACGCCACTATCGGGTTGTTTGGTTTCATTTAGAATTTTTAATTAAAAATACGTTCTCGCACCCCCGCCTGTACACTTCGTCAGCCCGGCGCCGGTTAAGTGAGGCTTCGGCTCTAAAATATCCCGAGCAAGCGCGGGTCTCGCCGCACTTCGGCCGGGCTTGCGTTGTTTCCGCCTCTCGTGTTTCCCGACGAACCCATTTTCGACTGCAATCTTTTTTGTGTCCGCGTAACGGTTTTCTGATTGAAATTCTTCGCCGCTGAAATTTACATTTTTGTTTCGATTTGATGAAGATTTATTTTTATCTGAAAGCGCAGCGACGAATAAATTATACTCTTTGATTTATTAAATTTCTGCATCTGACGCGTCATTGAGTTTTGATTTATACATGATTTATACATTTTGTTTGAGTAATGTTTATTAAATATATAACAAACAAACTGAAACTTCAAGTGTAAAAGTTTTCTTCCCTTCCTAAGTTTCCTAAATCTTCAATTACACTTGATAAACGAGCGCTCGTAAATATGATAAGCGGATTATTATTAAATCAACTGTTAAGTGATTCGAGCATATATTTTTCGTTTCTTGAAGTTTGTCATCACTGCTAATAACATCATCAAAGCTAGATAAGAGAATCCTCGATAGTACTCCGTTGTTAAGTAACGAAACACCAAACATTTCTATTAAAGTCTGCATAAGTGCCCTCTAAAGCCCAGCCGTCCAAGTAATACTGTGAGGCAACAATGCGAGACCCTCGCGCTCTCGGCCGGGATTAGCGGGGCTCCAACAATACACCAGCTGCCGACTTGTTCAACTCCGCAACAAATTAATAAAGTTTCAAAAGGTCTTTTATATTGAATCAAGTAGGTACGTCCAGCGCGGAGGCGCTGTTATTGAATTTTTGTCACGGGGCGTCGGACAGCCGACAGTTACAAAGCAGGAATTAAACTGGAAATCGGAGCGTCGAAGCGTTTGCGGGAAGCTCTCGTGCTGGAAGGCACGGCCGCCTAAGCTGGTAATCCCTTCTCCGAACGCACCCCTCCTGAAAGCGGAAATATGTATTTGACGAAAACTAGATTTGCGCTAATTCCATTTTGCCGAACCGGAGGGGGGGAGGTAAGCTCTGCATTATGTAGGACAGTGTTTTTCAACAACTGAATTGATTAATTTCCCGGAAAAATATATTCGGTCTTCTCTACTCAAATGAGTAAAAAGCTCTCTCTCCCTCTGTGTAAAAACTACTCGGTCTTTATAATCACAAGTACAAAGACTTACCCGCGCTTTAGGTCGGTACTCTTAGAACAATAGATAGAGCCACTCGGCATCCCCGCGAGTGAACTAGCACTGGTTAGTTCAGTTAACACACACGTTCTTGTTTATTAACTTATGTATATTTTTTTGTATTTAAAAATAAAGTGCATAAAACATACATAGAAGATGATTTAAAGAAACTCTCAGAAAAATATCACCGTGATTTGTGTGGGGTTCAAATCCCACACAAATCACGATGATATTTTTCTGAGAGTTTCTTTAAATCATCTTCTATGTATGAACTAATGTGCCTAATCATATAAGTAATAATATAATAAACCCGTAATGGGTAATAAATACGCATCTGATTGACGTTCAATAAACAAACAAAAAGTTTTGATTAGTTACGTAATTTTCTGGCAAAAGAGCAGATGTACCATGAAATTTATATAAAAAATAAACAAAGAAGTTGTTTATAAAATACTTTTTCTACTTGGGAAATGCAAGCTGGCGTGAATTTCCGAGCAAAGGTTTTATTTTTTCTAAGCCAAATAAATACAAGAAAAAACCTTACATATCATGCTTTATCATCAACGAAATCCTTTTCAGAATTTCCGACGCGATAAAGGCACCCAACTAACCTAGCAGAAATAACCCATTTTTCCGCGATAAGAAACTTTGGAAAATGCAACGTTTTTCCTCTCTCAGCCGACGCATTGGCTCACCGGAAACTTTAGATGGCCGGGGATGAGCGGGGCGGGCTGGGCGGGGCGACTTCCGTTGGGGCGCTAATGAGGCGCAGCTGACGGCGAAAGAACCTCCAGCGGCCGTTATTCCGTTATCTCTCGGCTGAGCGGACTCCGCTACAATCTGCTTACTTTTATGCGAGACTCTCATCAAAGTTCGCGCAACTGCAAATCTTTTGCTCCAGAGCGCGCTGCACCCGGATTGTCTCCCGAGAAGCCTTAATCGCATAGTTGGTCTTGGCTGGGCTCGGGGAAGTTAATGACTTGGCTTTTCGCTCGTGTATTTATTTTTAAACCAAATTTAAACGTTTTATGAGAGAGTGGATCAGCATTTTTTCATAACAATAACAAATATATATTTTCTAAAAATTTAACGAAAGTATGTTTACAATCTTCAATGTCGTTATTATTTTTTTTGACCATAGCTTTTTAATAATCAAAAGTAGATAAATAATGAATCTTCTACGTTAATCGTTATTATTGATAAGACTGAATTGTATCTCTTTAATGATGCTTAGTAAGAAGTCAAACAAAACCAACAAGTCAAGCAAGTACATGCATTGATAATTAATCAGTGAAGTCACTTAAAGCTCAGTTAAAAATAATACAAATTAAAATTGAATTGTTTGAGTACAATTTTACATTTAATATTTATTTTGAATCATGTTAAAATATTTGTGGTTTAGAATAGTTTAATATGTATTATTAAATATAATACAAAATAATATTTGTATTATAAAAATGTGTCGTTGTATATTTGCCATAAATGCTAGTAAAAATCCTTAACACGAAAAGGATATTTCAGTCAAGTATCCAACACAATAGACACATTTTGCGATAAAGAGAAATTGTATCAAGATAACGTCGCCTTGTAAAAAATAAGCCCAGCCAGGTGCTGGAAATGATATTCGCGGCTTCAGGTTATTATATCCACGGCATCAGGGCTCGAAAGCTCCTTACGGGAGGTTTATAAGCCGATAATGGAGTATAACCGTGCCAGAGAAGGCTGCATTATTAAGCATTCTGTCTAAAAACGAGCTAATTTCTCCATTAATCACAAGGCGGATTACTTCACTCTGTGACGTCAGATAAATTTATAAACTGATATTTATTACTTGTCTGGAAAAAATCTATTGTTTATGCGAAAGTCAGGCACAGTGGGATCGAAAGCCTTTTGTCAAGTGAATTGCATTAATTGTTATTATTACACAATTTAAAAGTTCTGAAAGTGTTAACGGTTCTTTCGTATATTATGGCTATTAATACAAATTGGACTTCTGAAATTAATTCAGAAGAATTATTGGATTATTTAACAAAAGATTAATTATAATTGAACCTCTCTCCAAATTTAGATCATCTCTCTTGGATCTACAGAATTTTTGATGCTTCTAAAGTTTATTTTTTCAAGTAGCTTTCTGGTGTATTCTCGCCTTAAATATTATTGATGTAAAAATAAATTCAACTGGTTCGCATTGTAGTTTTTATAAATTTATATATCTGGATATTTATGGTAGAAATATACAAATTTTTCACCAATTCAATTTATTGTTAATTATAATGCTACTTATTTATATATATTTGAAAAGTATACAAAAGAGTAAATGAAGTAAAAATCAAAACAGAAAGGTAGTATCTAAATCAGACTTGTTTCAATTCTATCCCATGCCTACTGAGCTTAAGTGAAGTGCTATTCTTATGTGACTGTTGAGGATTAAGAGGCAGGATTTCTCCAAAAACGCAATACACCACTGGCTTGCTTAATTCAGTGGAAACTCAATTATCTTTGTAATCGATTGTAGGATTTGAAAAGCAAAATTTAAATATGAGCTCTCATAACCGATGAATTGATGATATAGATGTTTGTATAACTTTACAGTGGAATTTTTATCATGACAGTATAGATAATACATGATTTTTTTTACATTTAAAGATATTATATAAAATGAAAGAAAATCAATATTTTTGACAGAGAGTACTTGGTGGAATTCCATTTTAATATTTTTGAATAAAATACTTGAGTGATTTCCACATTTTTCGTTTTTATTGGTGACCGGTTTCGCCAACCTTTCACGTAGGCATTATCAAACAGATAACAAAAAAAAAAAAAAATAAAATGAAAGTTAAAGATAGTTTAAATTAAAATAATTATCATATGGTCTTTCGCAAACTCTATATAGATAATATAGGAAAATTATTATTTTTAAATAACAACAATACCAGTGTGATTTATTGCGTTCATATTATTATTATAAATTTAAAAAAATATAATCAATACATTTAATTGATAATATACGAATAAACTTTAGGAAAAACTATTTTATAATTGTTTTGATTTCGATTTCCATTTGACATGATTTATATATATATTTCGAGCTCGGCTTTACGAAAATATTGTGGTTATCTCCAACGCAAAGCGTGTTATGTTGGTTAATATTAAAACTTTTTTGAAGCTCTCCACAACTGCCCTGAAAAAGGTATCACATGATTTAAATTGTACATTTACAAGTTGCAGGCAATTCGAGAGGTCGGTAACCACCCCCGGGGAAAATTTAAAGTATAACGAATGTGTACTACACATAACACCACGATGTAATCCGATTGTTACGTATGCACGTATTTTGAGACCCGTAATTTCACCTGACACGGAATATGACAATTAGTGTCTGCAGTATATTTACACGTAGACGGAAAAACTAGTTAGAATAAACAAGTCCCCGTGGCCGTGGCAATGCGGGGCTCGGGTTGTAATGCAAATGCAGAGGTGCGGGATATGGCTGCGGTGGCGGGGGCTCATTTATCACGAATGCGGCTCGAGCACCGGGGCTTGCGTTCCTCCCTACTGCTTGCTCCACATTTCCGAGAAGCACCTAGTTAGGGGCTACCGACGCCGCAGGGTCCACGCAAAAGCGAGATAAACTTTTCGATTCAATTTTATTCTATAAAAATATTACAGACACTAGATTGTGATCACACGATGGTGAGATTATTAGATTTGTACAAATAAGCAAAATATACCTTAGAAGCTTTGCTAGTGTCATCAATTATGTTTAAAATATCCCAATTTCAGCCTGTCACTGTATATGTCAACATGAAATCTTAAATTTAACTTTTCAAAAATAATTTCAGGATGCCCGAAAAGGGGGTGTTAAAATTACAATTTAGACGTCACTGCAACCTGCGCCGGCGGACGGAGGGGACGCAGACGAGACGCTAAGATGGTCCTAAGGGCGGACGGGGGACAGGGAAAAAGGGAAGGGGGCCAAACGAACTGTGACCCACATAGCCCTCACGGGGGCCCCGGACGGGGGTTCGGATACGTGATTAACGGGGGCTTTGAAGCAAAGAGAAAATATTTGTATTCGGTTTCAGAAATTTCCGACCTAAAAGAAAAATAAACATGACTGTTTTTAAAGGACAAATAATGCCATAACATAATAGTCTATATTTTTACCCGAAAGACACCTGTCAATAATATCCGCTCAACAAATTCTAATATAAATAGACTGTCATAAATTTTCTAATGAAAAGTTTCCCGTGTCATTTTAAGACATTTTTCAAAAAAAAAATCATCGTTTTCTTGTCATATTAAAAAACTTTTTCTTTTAGCAATCATTAATAAAAAATTCCTAAATTCTTTAAATCCTTAACTTAAACTTGAATACCTTGCGATTGCTGATTTTTAAATGAAATACAAGGGATTTTTAAAAAGCACGCAAAACCACAGTCTGAAGAAATAACAATTTCCTTATCTTAATTAAAATTCACTTCAGAGCGTTAATTTAACGGGCGAAATGGTCATTCGCAAAAATTAGCATTTTAATTTTCCACAATACTTTAATTAGAGCCGTGGATCCATCTTGTTTTTCGACTTTTAAATTGTCAGTTTTTCTGGAACCGCGTACAAAATGGCGGAGGATGGGGTTGGTGGGGGTGGGGGGTCAGGGGTGGGGGTCTTGGCGGGGGTGGGGGTGAGGGTGGCAGTGGGGGTGGGGGTGGCTGTCAGGTCACGAGAGAAGGGAGGGACTGACAGCCGCGCCAGAAGCGGGTCACAATAACATTTATCTTAAGTTAAATCGAAGAAAAACCCTTGTATTATATTTACATACGACATAAATTTGATTTAGGACTGGCCTTATGGATTTTCACGCATCACTGAAGACTGTATTTATATAGGATATTTTTATTCTCTCGTGATATGAGATTTTGTAGATTACTTTTACTAAAATGAGTTTTAGGGAAATATAAATATAGGGAAAAATATATCAAAGCACTTGAACAATAATACATATAATATAAGTGATAATATTGACACAAGAGTTTTTAAAAATTAAAAACATATCCTAATTTAAGAATGATACAATGATACTCAGTTTTTGCTACATTCTTACTATATATGTTTTGATTTTGTAAATTAACCGCATGCATTACATACAGGTTGCATACTTAATTAAATTAATTGAAATGTAACGATTTACGAGTCTGGCGACTTTGAATATGCCTCGTCAGTTGTTTTCAGAACAATTCAATATACTAATGTAATCCATACTTTTATTTGTAGCACGTGTTTAAATGTGAGTATATATATATATATATAAGTAATTAGGTCTTTCTCGTATGGAGTTTATGAAATAATCAGAGAACTTTTAGTTTATCAACATGTGGCAATAAAAAAACTTGTTGATTTTATAGATTAGATTTGTATGTGATGATGATTGATTTTATTCTCTCATGCTTATTAAGGACGTAACAATGTATAAAGCAAAAACCATAAAGCGTCATTGCACATATTTATAAGTTTTTAATATTTTTCAAACACTCAAATATTTTATTAATTTTACTGTCTGAAAACCTCAAATAATGGTGTTATGTGAATTTATAAAATGATACGTAACAAAAAAATATTAAGTATTTATTTTTGAGCCTCCTCTGTGTACTCTAAATGCACATCAACGCTTTTGATTTGACGACAAATGACTGCATGAACATCTATGCAATTTATATTTTATGAAATCGGTGACAGCTTTCATATTTATTATGGTCCACCAGCGATCCACATTCATTGCGATATCAGTTTCCGGTTGAGCGTGCGCAGGAAAATCGGGCGGAAGTGGGGGCCGTGCGTCACGCGGCAGCTTTCCCGGCTTCCGGCCACTGGCGTTTGAACAAAATGGCCGATTGGGTTTGAACAAAATGTCCGCCAGAGTTTGAAGCTTTTAGCCGATAAAGCCGTTCCCATTGTGAGGGAAACGCATTCACAGCTACTGATAAATACGTCGGTCGTTATGTCCAAAGAACTGACGTGGAAACTAGTACGACTACATCATAGAGTGAATAAATTTATTTTAAATAAATTTTGTTTATATAGTTTGCATTAAAAGTTTTACCTGTAACTTTTACGGCCAACTTTTACTGCAAATTATTATATTTATCTGGCTTACGTATAATATTTAATATCTTGATTGTATCATATACTTCCTCTTTGTTAACGTATATTTATCAAAACGAAATCAAACAACGCTGGAGATATTTTTGCCAAAAGATATTACTTTATTAGTTTACATGACATTTAAATAGTTTATAATTTAACAAAAAAACAAGAAATGCGAGTATAAACGCGAACAAAAAATATGAATTTAATAAAAGAAAAAAAAAATTAGTTTTTTTATATTCAATAGAAGTTTATTAAATTGACGGCTAATAGTATTTGTTTATTAAAAAAAATTAAGTAGCAATAGGTAAAAAAGCTTAAAATAGAAGGAAAATTCACCAAATAAAACCCAAATGGCCACAGAGGCGTTCAAAGACATGATGAGCGACTAGAATTCTCAGGACAGTTGTTGTCGCTCGATAAAAATTGTAATTATTAACAGAAGAGACATGAATACGACGAGAAAGTAATTCAGTAGAGTATTATTAAAAAATAGCGCCTGTAAGAATAATAATGGAATTTCAATAAAACTGTATGTTTGTAGATATTCCCGTACCACGCATTCCTCGACACGACACCATATTTTTATATTAAACCTAGTTTAACCCCTTGCGCATTATGTAAAGTTATTCACGCGATCCGCCGCTTCCGATATCTCGGGGTTGTTCAATATTGGACATATTTCAGATGTCTCTTATCTCCTAGTCTAGTTTTTGCAGGCTGGTTCGTTAGGGTGCATTTGAAATATGTTTCCCTCGCAGCGGGGCGGGCGGCTGGGCTTGTTCTCGTTCAGCAATTTGCATACAAATCTACTACAGAATGTTTTACGAGAAATAGGCGAGATAAGCAGAGAAGTTTTGTCTTTCGATCTTCTGAAATGTTCCACGATAACATCGATTAGGTCGAATCTGATAAAACTGCTCAATCATTTGAGTGCGCATAAAATCATCGTAAAATGAACCATGATCATAAAACTTGTTGGATTCGCGGATTTGGGAAATCAACTGATGAAATTTTTAGCTACATTCGTGTTGAAACGAAAGTGTTTAAACGTGAAATACAGTAAAAGAGTTTTAGATTGAGTGCCGTTTTTACGACAGGCTTCGTTTTAAATTAGTTTTTTTCGGGGTAACTATCTATAAATAAAAAAAGAAATGTACCCTTAATACTTTATTTGAATCCTCATGAATTTAGAGTTTTCGTACCACATATAACGGGTGCTCTAGGAATTTTTTCAGTTTTCTTAAATTTATTTCATGAAAAAAAGTTGAAATAAATATGTTTTGTCTTTGGCATTTTTGAATTGATAAATTTTGTCAATTTAGCCAAGTTTTGTTACAGCATTAAATGAACGAAGAAGTCAAGCTGTTATCCGACTGCTGATCAACCTTCTAATAAACATGTAGGGCAGAACAATGCGAGGGCGGGGCTGTATCGGAAACGCATATTTTCACCGAGTTGCAACTTGGTAAGTTCAGGCGAGTGAACGTCTTAATCCCTTGCAATTTACGATTCCCTCGAGAGCCCTTCCCGCCCACCACGGCTCTTGAATTCTAACGCAATTGTCCGCTTTTCCATCATTATATTCCTCGCCGCCCCGGCATCCTCAGGGCGGGGCGTCTGGGAGGAGTGGAGTATTGCCAGCCATAATTTGAGAGACAAGCTATCAAATTTGCGATTTCAGAATTTTAACCGGAGATTTTTCGGTAATCGAATCGGCATGAAGCTGAATGCACCCTTGTTAGTAACGTGGCATGTAATTTGTGGCCCTCTTTTCTACGCATTCAGAAGATTTTGTCAAATAAATTTGCATTAGTTTAACGACTTGTGATTTTATGTATTTGAATTTCAAATTATCTTTTACTGTGTGGTGTTTGAGTATTAAGCCAGAATAAATCGCGATATCGATTAAATACTTAATTGGTATTTAAAAAATGTTTTATTTTTTTATTTAACAGTCATTATTTTGTGAAAAAGTAAAGTAATACCGCCTTAAATAAAAACTACCAAAGTTTAAATATAGAAAAGCAACAATAAACGATATTTTTTTTATAATTTATTAAAATATGAAAACTTTCAAATTTAAAATAAAAATATCAAAAACTTCACTTCAATTTTAGATATTAGATGTTTCTGGTTTTAAAGTTTAGAAAATATTTCATTTTTATGGTTTTTTTGTATAAATTGTAGCTGCTAAGGAGTTTAATTTAATTTTTGTTTGAAAAGCTATAAACTTCAAGTTTTATAAGAAAAGTTGAAAACTTGTGTCGAAATTTATCTTTAAAATTTATTTTTCACTAGGGATCACTACAAAACATAATACATATTGTCATATTTTGTGGATTCTTCTTTTGTAAAACTACTGTATTTTTTTTAAAACAACCTCAATCATACTTTTTTAAAGATAATTATAGTACTGTGAAAAAAAAAATTCTAATATTGTAGCTTTAGGTAAATTTTAAAGAAATAAATGATGTCTTTATATTATTAAATCAGATAAGTTTTTTTTAATCTCAACTATATAAAGTTGAGTTTGCGTTCGACGCGGTGGAGCCTTATTTCGATCACGTGCCCGGAAATTGGCAATAAATGATCAGAGGATGAAAGTGAATTCCGGCAGAGGAAGGAGCATCCTCGGGGACGGCCGGACGTGCCGACAGCACCACCCGGCGCGGACGCCCGAGAATCATTCTCTATGGCCGTACATCACTCCACCGACACCTCCACTCTTCCAGAACTAGCTGAGAGCTCTTTTCTGCACACTCTACGTGAGATTCTCTTAAGGGACCCTTAAAAGCACTAAAGAAGGGCCATATGCTTTTAAAACGCAAAAAGGCGTTCCTAATCAATTTATATTACCAAGTATCAGTAGTTTAGTGGGGAAGAGGTAAAGAGCTTTTTGTTTTTTTTATTAGTAAATTTATTACGTACATTTGTGGTGAGTATCATGGATGGAAGCGAAATATATGTAAATAATCATTATATAATCGATAAAAAGTTAATAAAATACATAAGTAACTGAACTAGATTATTAAAGGAATTATCATTAAGTATTGACAATGGCCGTAAAAAAATTAAAAAAACTCCCTGTATCACAGAAAATAGTCAACTGTTCAAGTTCTTTGATGTTTTGGGTATATTTGTATCTACTTAATTTAATTAATCATTTTATACTTTTTTTTCTATCACAAGCAGAATTATTAAAAATATATTGTTCCGCTTGTATTAACAGTGAACTTGGTTTACCTACTACAAAATTATAATAATAACTCATATTTTATATACATTTTTTTCATATTTAAAATATAAATATATATGATACATTTTATAGTTTTTCAATAAACGAGTATGTTAGTATTTTTATTTCAACTTCATATACTGTTGTAAGCAATACATGTTTACCCGGTGAGTACAGACAGATCCCACACAAGTCGTAACTTAAATCCGTACTTCGGGAATTTACCGATAAATTCCACCAATTTCAGAATTCCATTAGACATATTACAATCTCGAATCTAATAGACTCCAAAATCCGTCGTATAACTCGAGCTTGGCATGTCAGAGATGGCCGAAGTCGTACGAGCGCGAGGTGAGCTCCATCAAAGGAGATTTGGAGAATCCATTTGCAGGAAATCCACTTTCGGTTGGCTGAGGACCAGCCCTTGAATATTTCCACAATCGAGTTGTCTGTCAACAAGGAAACTAGATTCTTCCATTATTATCTCTTCCCTTTCGTCTTGGGGTTCACTGTTTAAACAACAGACTATCTCTACTCTTTGAGAGATTCTCTAATCTAACAGATGGACCTGCAACTTCTGCAGATGGCAGGAGTTACTCTCGTACCTACTGCAAACAGCGAAGCAAAAGAATGTATGCGAATAGTCTACCAGGATATAACTATTAGTTTCTTAGTTTTGTTTGATATTTGCATTAATTCAAAACTATCGGTAAATTATTCACTTGAATTCAATGATTAATTAAAATGAAAGAAGTGTTGTTGCAGATATTAAAATGTATTAATAAATCAAAATCTGATTGCTGACACATTATTTTAAACAACGTACAGTGATTCTGGCATATCACAATATGTGCGGTTTTAATAAAAAGAATAATTAGATACAGATATTGATTTAACTAGTAAGGAATAAAATTTACACTGAAAAAAAAATTTGTATTAAAAAAAAATTTAAATCGCCCAGCAAATTTGATACTTTATTTCTCTATAATAATAACTAAATAGTAAATATGAACTTTATAAAAACAAAATAATTTTTTAAAAATATTTTAGCAAATAATATTTAGAAAAATGTAATATTTTCCGTATGATAAATTAATAATGTCAAGCATTCTTATATAATTAATGCAGTCCAATTTTTCATTTTTATGGGAGAAAAAAAAACAAATCACAGAAAATAATAAATATAATGGCTCAACTTTTCACGCCCCTTCGGACAAAGTGGAAATTCATTACAAAACTGCGTGAAAGTTATAAACAAAAATATATCAACTCTAGTAGGAAGTTCTTTCATTTATTATGGTGGCGCGTTTATTTTTTGAGATTTGGGTAAATAAAAAAATATGAAAACACTCGGCGAAAGAGGCTGGGGGTGGCGGAGGCTGGGCAGGCGGGGGCGGCGCAGGGGAGGGGTGCAGGGCTGGGGTTAGTTCCTGAAGCATCGCCGCACAGCTTACTTAGTATTTCCTGTGTTTTTATTGGGAGGAAATAGCTACGCTACAAGTTAATGGATTATTTTATCAATTTTGAGCTAACCCGAGAGCTTTCTATAGCAGACTTCATCATGGACGATATTGACGTACGAGGTTCTATGGTTTATTAAATAATTATTTGTAATCTAACTTTAATTTTTATTTTATATAAACAAATGAAATGGGCAAAAAATTTACACAAATGATAACAAGTAAAACGTGATTTTATTAAAAAAGGGGTTTACGGTCTGTAGCCTAGAGTTCTCTGGTGCAACTCTGCTCTTTGAATAACAAGGCTCTTCCAACGACCGCAGTTCTACGTTGCTCCAGCGCTGAGTGAATTGAAAGTCCACTCAAATACTATATACCACCTGGTATTACTATCTCAACGGTGCGACAGACATACACATGTTCAACTTCTTAATAATTTGACAACCTGCAAAGACTACAAGTATTTACAGGTTGTCAAATATGTTTTTGATAAAAAGTATAATTTGAGAATTCAAATTTTTATTCATTATTAATTTCTAACTCCACATCTTTAGGACATCATTATTAGTAAAAGTATTTATTACTGTCAATTTAAGTTTTTCAGGTGCACGTTATATTATTTACTTTTATAAATAACATTAATAGAAAGTCACCACATCACAATTTTATAATATTGTCTGGGGGATTACGGGGGGCAATACAGTAATACGACTGATAAACCTGAACGTTTTATGTTATGGATAATATTTGAGGTTGCACAAACTTTAGCATAAGACGCTTTAAAACTGTCTACAGTTACCCGATTGTTCTGTCCGAATAAAATTTATTTTATTAAAATAATTTGTTAAGAAGTAAAAAAAACACAAAATGAAACATTTTGTTGTTGATTTTTTCTGATATTCCTTTTGCGAAGGGGTCCTTCTATTCGAAAAATAATTCGCTCTAAATTCTCCGGCAGAAAATCAACAAAGACGGCCAGACCAAGTAAACTCAATAAATTATTGCCGAGTGCCTGGAAGATCGCAGGCGGAGGGGGAGGGCGTGCAGGGGCCTCGCGCTGCAAGGGCTGCAGACAATATGCACAGCACAGCCAGTTTCATAACAACGGAAACACCGATATCATATTTGTGAATTAGCACAGCCTTTGAATATATAGACCAGCGAGTCTAACTACAAATTATTGCAATAGTAAACTTCAGATGCATTGGTTGAACACCAGTTCTTGTTTTGAAAAATCTTGACACATATTTTTGATGTGCACAAACAATATAAAAATACAATTTGAATAATTAGGAAGCAATGGTATTAAGTTAATATATATAAAACACATACAAAAATACTAATCAAATTTAATATTGAGCAACTTGTATAGCAAAACATACTTCCTAAGTGCGGTATTTATAGACAGCAATGTAAATATGAATAGGTGTAGCACGTATTGTCTTTTATTCTTGCATATATGAGAAAGTAAATTTTGCTATCAGCCCTTCTCTTGTGTAGGCCGCACCCCTCTCCCCACCCCCTTGTATCTAGGCAAAGCTTTCAAGGCAATTCTTCTTTGAGCAAACCAATCAAGAGCACTTTATGAGATAATAAAACAGCCCACGCTGTATATTCTTTAAGATGAAATACACAATTAATATTTTATATGTAGTTAAGCCCTTATGTTCTTCTTGGTTATTTACAGATTGCTTTGTAATATTTTATTTTTTAGTATCAATATTGTATTACAAAAAGTTAAAGGTTTTATTATTTTTAGATAATTGGTTAACGTATTTGTATTAAAGAATATAACTTTACTTTTGGACACACAGCTTAATTAAGAAAATTATTGCTATCGACTTTATACCCGTGTATAATCTAAGATCTCTGGAGTAGAACTATTTAAACTGCTTTTTCAGTTTTTTAAAGAAAAAAATAATACTTGTTCTCATCAATAATGATTTTAAATAATACGGCTAAGCTTTCTTGATACAAACATTTAAATTTAACTGTAAATTTATTTAGAATTCAGGTGTTGTTGGTTTTAATTTAATTTCCAAAAAAAAAATGGAAAACTCACTCGGACGGTATTGTGATAATATTAACAATTAAAAATTAAATTGCATATTAGTTAAAAGTTTCTGTTTTTTACAACATGGTGATTGAAATGCTGGCCAAGAAACCGGGTGATTTAATTTAAAATGTAATGTTTTTTCGTGTGCTTGTTTTATGAGCTCACGTGCTGCCAGGAGAGTGAAGAAAAGCTGTAAAACAAAAGGTTTTATTGCAAACGAGGCCTGCTCCGCGGGGCATTTTCTCATCCTACTACTGCTGCGCTGGTTATTTATTTTTTCTCAGAAATAATTGGACAGGGGAAACTTAAAATACTACAAAACAGCTTTTGTTTTATAATTTATACAAACACCGAATAATAAAAATATCTAGGAAAGCAAATATACGAAATTGGATTTCTCGAAGATTAGAATAATTAAAGATTTATTGTAACAATAATAAATAGCAGCATGGGTAATAATATACGTTATAAATATAAATGCATGCATATTTATACTTTAGATACCGTATTAAAAAATAAAATCAATCGATTTAAAATAGTAGATTTAAATGGCAGTGATTTGGGACTGTACTAATTCATTCAATAAGATTTATAAGAATATTCCCCAGAAACTTTCGATATAATATACTCGTAGAGTATTTTCAATCAGCTGAACAAATAACTGATGACAGAAAGAATAGAGGCTTCACCGCTGAATAAAGTTTTATCCTTTATTTACTCTTCCCCAGACAGCCGCCGAAGTTTACCGACTGTCCTTCTTTCGAATATTATTTGCGATAGCATTTTTTGCATTTTATTTCATGAGAGCTCAATATATAGATTATATTTGAAAAATAATATCGAGTGTCGTAACATTTTTTGGTTTAAGTCTAATCTGATAATCTGAGCCTTTAAGGTATTTTATGAAAAAAAATATTTAAAATATTTAATTTGTAATTATAAACTAACAAAACCATAAAATATATAGATCTCTTAAAAATTATATTACTTAATTTTTTTCACATTTAATTTATTTACATAAAGCGTATTGGAAATGGCTTTTTTTATTGAGCTAAGTTACTAACACTAATTTCAACATCAACTGCTAACATTGCCTTATGTAATTACATTATTAACATTAACATTACAATTTAAAATGATATGACTTATTTTGATATAAATATACTAAAAAGAAGTTTCATAATAATAAAAATACCAAAAAATACTCTTAGCGCTAAATTAATGAGATATGAATTTTAATATTATGTAAAAAGTGGAGTTTATATTTTTTTATCAGTTAAATATATATATACATTTAATGTTGATTTGACCGAAAATGCATTCGAAAGCTGTTTGCAATATATTTGCAAGCACATGTTATAAAATATAAAAAAACAGAACCTCAATTTTGTATCCCAAATAAAACGTAATGGCCGACAAAAAGCTCGGGTCACCGTGCAGAATATTTTAAGCGCTCGGATGGTTTTCCATCCGGAAAAAACTTAATTTTCTAGCTGAGAAGTTATGGCGCAGCTGGCTGCTGAAATCCAAATGGAATAAATAATGCCGCAAATTCTCGATCACTCCCCCGAGCCGATAATGGCGAATTTATAGAATAGATTGACTAAATTTCGGCTGAATTAATAAAATGCGAATTTCAATATAGTCGTTATATTTTTGGACACTATGTTTGCGCAACGAGGCGCGTAATTTATAATCCATCAGTGAGATTATTACTGATTGTTTATTTTCCCTAAATTTAAACATGGCGATGAAATTTTGAAACTAATTTATTTATTCAATGTAGACAGAATTAGCTTGTTATATCTAGCATCTCTCCTGGGGTTTTTTATAAGTATGTGCGGTAAAAGTCTGCATATTTTTGTGACGGGTCTCGTTGGCACGCACCGGTTGTTACGAATATTTTTACGGTTAGTGAAGACATTGTGTTTCATATAAATCGCATTGTCAGCCTTCTGCGGAAGACAGCTCGTAACTGTTCAATGCAAATAAGTCCCCCTCGACAAGCGAGGGAATAACAGAAGACGTCTGGAATATGTAACGAAGACTCGTGTTCGTGTTATTGAAAAATCAGGAGATATTCTGTGTGAAGTGCTTTCCGGAGACGCGCGAGGACGCCTGTCGGTAGAGACGGATCGAGCTTTTTGCGAGAGAAAACAAGGCAGAAATTCAAAACCCCCACGTGTAAGAGTCTTATGACATTTTTAAGTTGAAAAATATTTTTAAGTTGTTCTCCTATTTGTGTCATGATAATGGCTTTGTGTCTGGCGTATTTTATTATTTTTTTTTTTTTCAAAAGTATTATAGGTAAGAATGGTAGATCATTTGCCCTCCGCTATGTTTTCACCATATCACTATTATCTACTATAATTTGAGTATTCAACTACACATAGATAAAAAAAACATTGAATATGCCTAATTGTTTTATAGTCATTTTATTAATGTTGTAAGGATCAATTGTAATGATGTATCTTCTTAAGATGCAGAGATCTCAGTTAGATGTTTGAGACAGCATATCGAGAAACAATAAGTAAATTTTTATAGATTCGTACAATAATTAAAAATATATATATTTTATATGCTTTGGTTGTATATTTAATATATGTTTTTTCAGTATGGCAACATACAACCGCTTTAAAGCGATGAAAGCAGCTTATTAGGGAGCGGCGCACGGCACGGAGGCTGCGGCTGACAGCTATTGTTGCAAATTTGACAACTCCTGCCGTGCTTTGGAGAAAAACAACAAAATAAAGCCCCAGTTCTACAGCAGAATATGAATACTTCTGTCCCATCGAACTATTTGAACTCTATGAATACATTTTAATTAAAAAACTAAGTAGGTATATTATTGATGCTCCGTTTGCTCTGAAATGTTTTCATTACTCAACAGCTTTCATTTACTAAACGGCCGGTTATATAATCCGCATTATCGAGTTCATTGAAACCGTACGAGTGAATAGTTCGGCCGCTGCATTCGCAGAGAGCCGGGAGTAGCGGGACGTGCAAGCCTCATTGTGAGTCAAGCGCCGGGCAGTCAGCTTACCACAGCGAAATGGAAAATATGGCGGACTGTGAAACCATTCCGCTCGCCCGGCCTGCACTCAATATCTGAACACTTGAATGGAAAACATTTAGCAGTTTCCCGAATGAAAAGGCCGCTACCCCGTCCCGCCCCGTTCAGGTAGCGCTACATACCGGGAGTTATATTGAAGTTGTAGGGTTGTTGAGACACTTTCCCGCCTTGTAATGTATCGCCGGAAAGTGTTTCAAAGGGGTTTCTGGGAAGTGTGATTGAACTTTGTGAGCTTATGTGCTTTCTTGTGACGCCCGCTTTGTGCCCGCTCTTGTTTGAATGTGAATGCAGGCTGATACTCGAGAATGCGAAGAAACATGCTGTCGAGTCGTTTTGAGAATTTTAGTACCGGAGTCGATTGTAAAGTGAGCGCAATGAGGGCCAAGTCAGTCTGATTTTAATAACTGTGCAGATGACAGGGTGTTTTTAATTGAGACGCTTAAAGAAATTAAGACTCAATAACAAGACTATTAAAAATTAACTGGTAATATTGCATCTGAAGGTAATTATTGTTACGCTTTATTTTATTACAAAGAATATTTAATATTGACGTATGGCGTCGATCGCCTGAAAATATACAATTAAGATATAATTTCATTATTGTAAATTTAAAACTGCAAGCAAATAATATATAATAAAATAAAAAGAACCCGGTATAACAAATATGCACTTGGATGTCGAATTCGAGAAAGTGAATCAACATTTTTGATATCAATAATTCGTTACGATTATTGTGGATAACAAAGTATTCAAAGTAAGCTAGTATTTAATAATAGAAAATATTTATTTTTTAATAGGGAAAACCCTGTTAATAGTAAAACTCATGTCAACGATTTTTGTATTGCTCTACGTTACTTCAACCACCAACTCATTTCGACAGTATTTTTAAATAAATATTTTCACTTACGAAAGAAGAGTTGTTTTGCACCATAGTAATTTTAAAAGCTATATCACTTTTATTTAAAATTGATAAAAGCTTTCTACGATGCCATAAAATACTAGTTAGCTCAATGAAAACAATGTGAAATATATTTTCTTATTTTTGAACTATTCAAAAACATTGCATTCATTGTATGAAGCCATCCCTATTTTAATAGCAAAAGTTTCTTAAATTTGAGGTAGTTTGCCAACTTAGGTCTTAAAATAGCAAATTGTAAGCATTCTTTTGCTGCAAAATTAAACCTTGCTTTGAATGGATCAGAATTCAAAAGGAAGAATAGTTTCAGCAGAGGCATCATTGAAAGAACTGAATGAAGACACTCTGCGTTTTTCTTTGCCTATACTCGTATATACAGAATTCGTAGAATGAATAAATACACTGAGTACCAGAAACTCAGAAAATACCAGTGTTTGTTCCGAAATAATTAAAAAAGCCTTAGTATGCCTTTTGTTTAAATATAGACATCACTTTTTCCAACCCCAACGACTTTAGATGGATGCAAATAATTTTCTTTGTATTTCTTTATATATACAAAACAAAAAAGTAAATATTTAAACCGTATAATATTGAATGTAACGGCAGCATCAAATGTCTTTTTTTATGGAATCATTAATAGCTGACGTGTTTAAACATTGCAATGAAAAATACTTTTGAAGTATTCCCACCCGCAGATAATAATACACTGCAATAATAATATGGAGCTTTTGCTGAAAGTGCAAAGTTGGCAGCGCTGTTAGGGATTTCGAGCAGTTTTCTTTTCAGGTTACGATATGAATCTACCGTCGGATCGATCGGGGGAAACCCATTAACGTCTATATTGTTGGAGGCGCATAATTCTGATCGTATCTGCAAAGTCCCGAAAGCGGCTACTCGGAGCATGCTTATCCGCGAATCAACGCCAGCTCGAGCTAAGTGCAGTGATAAATATTTATGTTACGTCAAAACATTCACATTGAGAATGAAGGAGATTTATTGGCACTTTTGCATGCTTATTTTTGCATTTACTTTGAAATTTTGACATTCTTAACTGCGTGTTATGATAATAAATAATGAACTTCTACTTTTAGAATTTATAGTAAGAGACCATCACTCAATGTTTGATACATTTAAATACTAAATACTACACTCTAATCATTGTTAGATTAGATTGAGAAGAATGTACAATAATAATTGAACACGCTTATGTTGTGTTTTATGGAGTAGATTAAGTAACAAACCCCTTGCAATTTATTGGATTTAAAATCATAATATATTATTATCGTATTTTATATACGGATAAGTAACCAGTGTATTGCTAGTGCACCCAAAACAATCTGGGCAATAAAGACTTATTAATAATTTATTGCATTTGGCGCAGTGTGGGGCAGAGGCTACTCGCATTACAGTGGAAGGGATGAAATTCCAAAGGTATAAGTAAAGCAGCGGGGGGGCAGAAAGTTGCCAACAATACAGGAAGGGCCGAGGGGGCACAAAGAACCCTTCGCTAACGATCGGCTACAGATTTGCTTCGACAAAAGCAGTTTTTCGCCCAATTGTGTCTTCTACCGAACTATATGCTCCCCTGTCTGCTCTGGTAGCTATGCATGACCGCAGCAGTGAGGAGGCATTTTGATGTAGGATAATGATATTTATAAGTAAAGCGATGTATGGAGCATTCTATATTTTTCAACAAACGTTTTTTTATGTTCTTGCTAGAATGTGCTAAAACGCATATTTTCCACCAGAATTAAACTTTTTTTTTAATTAAAGTAGGCTGTGTTTTATTCAAATTTAAAAGATTAATTATATTTCGATAAATATATGCTTTTTGGGCTGTAAAGCGATTGCCCCTGCAGCGAGTACGCCGTCGCATTTTCAATGAATTTTCATTCATTTGAAGAGAAAACATTTGCACCTGGAAAAATATTGTCTCGTGTTCATATTTAAAAAAAATTATATTGTCGCTTTTATGGAAAACCATTGAAAAATATAAGCGGAAGGCGTATAAAAATACGGCCTCCGCGTCCGAGCCTCGGGCGCCACTTCCGAACCCTTAAATCCTACGATGACCCAGAAACGCGAGTATTATACTGAAAATAAAATACAAAACAGCCTTAGATAAGGCCGTGATGCCCCGTCCACAGTTTGCATTCACAGCTATGGGCAGTTTTGTAGGTAGGAAGAATTCGGATGGCTTATAAACGTCATTTTTGCGGTTATTACCGCGCCGGAGAACGCACAAATGCGACACTCCTGCCTCGATCGCCCCTCCGTGTGTACAGATAGGGTTACCGTACCGCAGTATCGTATTACTAAAAATAATTTATCACGATGCTAGGTTCATAAATATTTTAGACGTATAGATCTGAAATATGAACGCGCAAATATACTTCGTCTAAATCGAATAAATAAACTATCTTCCCGTTTACGACAATGGGTTGCATTGTACATTTTACCCATTTGATGAATAACTCAGATTATCAGAAGTTTATATAAAATGTATTTATATCATAATTTAAAAAATGTTTTATATTTTAACATGACACAATCATCACGAAAAAAGGTGATAAATGTATTTATTATAATTTTGAACTGTATGTGTTTCATATAAATTACTGTTTGCTAATTGTAAAGACACCATAAAGTATTTTCAACAGTAATAACGCGTTTAAAAAAAACAGTTATGAGAAGAAGATAACTCTTTAAATGCAACCAATCCTGAGTATGGTTTTTCTTTCTTTAATTCGTGTAACCATTTTATCCACAAATGGCAGCCCCTTCCATGGCACCGCCGGTGGCCGAGGATAGCCATAAATGTCGCACCGCATAAAGGAAATGAGGAATGATCGGCGGGGGAGGGGACGGGACGATCCAAATATATGGAAATGCGATATCGGCCAGGGGGTTGTTGCGTTCTGGGGAAATGTTTGTATGGTTATGATTTTTTTGGACTGCTCAATCGATATTTTTTGATATTGTTGTATATTTACAATGTGTTTTTACTAAAGAGAAAGTGCCGAAATAATCCAATAGATGTACTCGTAAATGATGGTTAATATACTTGTATATATATATATATATATATATATATATAAAAAACTGGAAAAGTGTAAAAGCTTTTCAAATCGGCACACATTTTATATGCATTTATCTCAGCTTTGAGTTGGTTTATTTAAGGGTTACTCAGGGCGTCACAGAATAATGCGTATAAACATAAAAAGTAACACATTTACGCCATTAAAAATGCTAAATTTCAACCCTCTAAAGCCTCAAAAATATTCATTCAGCTATTAACTCGCGAAACATAAAACATGCACTCATATTCTAACCCTCCCTTATCCGAAAAGATAACTTTTTTAAAGCCTCCCGTCGTAACTCGCGGATTCACGAAAGCTCACCGCCCATAATTTACTTATGCTAATTCTTCCACCCAAAAAATTCACCGTGCAAGATTGACCGAATAAACACTGTTGAATTTTATTTAAAAAAATAATTTGTGTTGTATTTTTCTTTTTAGATGAATAAAAAAACCTTAGATTAAGTGTGTTAGTTACACGTTCAACCTAATTTATATATGCATAGTATTTTGATAGAAATATTCGATAAGTAGGATAAGCTGCGAACTTAATACTTCGTCAAATTGAAAACACCGTGAAGCCGTCGCTTACACCCCTTACCAATCATTGTAATGCTACCCATGTATTTTATATATGATAAAATATAAATTTATAGGCACGGATTACACGAAACACCAATTATTATGTAATTCAAAATTTTAAAATTGTAAATCAATTATTCGACAATTATTTTATTAAATATAAACCAATCGACAGATATTGGCACTTTTGAAAAATGTGATAATTAGCTTGGCAAGTAGAAAATACGTATCGATAATATATTAGATAATAATTTTCAGTTTTTATACAAGCTATCGAAGGTTTTAATAAGTTTTACCGAATTGATTTTTTAAATTAAAAACCTAATTGATTGTTTTGCGATGAATAAGTCCTGACTAACGCTGTGTGTTGCAGCCCACGATGGCGGGGCCCACTTATCTCCGTGGATTCCCCGACCATTCGCGGCCCCAGAGGAGCCATGGGCTCCAGCAGAAGGGTTGCTTCCCTCTCCCTCCCTCCCCTGGACACTCCTTCCCTCGCACGTGTAGGACTCCTTCACCACGTGCGCCGGGATTAAATATCATTTTTGTGGGTGTGAGATTTTTTTAGTCTATGTTACCTTTAACCTAGTTTATTGAAGTTGAATTATTTTATATATTTTTAAATAATTTTTTATTTTTTTATTTTTTCACGTTTTTGTTTTTATTTGTGACCGGTACCATTTTCATACATTAAACGGACTTAACATTTATCAAAATATAAAACATCAATATGTGATAATATTTTTAAATATACACTACATAATTCACATTATAAATTCAATTCATAGTACATTTTATGTAAAGTATTACGATTTAAAAAAAAAGGTTCAATTTTTATTGATAACGCATAAAAATATTGTTCATTATCTTTCATTTTTAAACGTATTGTATAAAAAAGTTATGAACTTTTTTGTTAAGGTCTCTAAATGCACACTACCTTTTGATTTCATGTTTATAAAACATCCCTTCACCTTTGCATTATCACTTTTTAAATGGTTTTCTCATGTACATAAATATAGCATGAAAATAATTTACTATAATTGTTATAATTGCTAATCATTTTGGAGTACGCTCCACCTACATTACGCAAGTAATGTATATTGTTCAATTATGTAAGACACAACATCAAAGGGCATATATTCTGGCTGACAGCCACTTTAATTAAACAAATGTCAATTAACTTTAGTCTGTCGTTCGTTAAATTGTCATGAAACATGAAGTTACTCATCATGTAGCCTCGCAGCTGTCTATACCTTATTATTTTCCCCAACAAATATTACATGACTGACGGCGGTTCATACGATTCAAGGAGAATATTAAATATAATTATCTGCTTCGTATCTATAATTAGCATCCATAAGCAGCTATAATTATTAATGCTATCTACTATTGAAAGAGGAAAATACTCTATCATACAATAAGTTTAAACGTTTTGTTTTAAGAAAAATATATTATAGCTTGATAAATACTCTGATGGTCAACGTGTAAGAAGTAACATTATTTTTATTTGTTTTTAACTAAATTTGATTTGATAAGTGACACATAAGTTAACAATCTTTTTAGAATATATTTAATATTTTAAGTACCAATAAAAATATGTATGTTTGATGGAGATCAAAAAATCTATTTATGGAATATATAAAAATAAAAATTTCTGAACTTCCTGAGCTGCCCTCAACAATCTAATGGGGGTTTTTTTTAAATCTGAATGTGTGAACAATATTATAATCTTTATACCGCAAGAAAATCAATTTTTTTTTTTGTCATAACTATGTGAGATTATAAAAGTCTGATCAGAAGTGATTTATGGAAAATGATTAAATATTAAAAAGACGAGAAGATGCGTCTACCAGAACAATGACCGCCGAGTAGGTTGTTCGGTAAAATTACGATCAACTTAGAGGATGAAATTCATTGGAGATGAAAATTAAAAACGATAAGTAGAAAAGCCGTTTTCTTTCAATGTAATTTAAAGAATGAAGCAAGTTTTCTTAGTCTTAAAATAAATCGCGTATAAAATTGAATTAAAACTCAAAACAATTCATTAAGTTTTTCCGCTCGCCGCTGATGTTCATTGAAGTATTTAACAATTAAATGAAACCATTGCAAGGACGGGGTAAATTCCATTATCATCTTAAGCAGTAATTACTGTATATCAAGCAAATTTATCGAGCTGCCAAAAATAGCTGCGAAAACTCGCGGCGAGATCGCAAAAAGAATAAATACTTCGAGATATAAATCCCCAGACTCCAGCCGTAACTTTATGTATTTTAATCTTCCCGCAAGCAAGGCACGGCAGTGCAATACTAATCCATTACTCCCTCGGCCTACATTATGTACGGGCAACATTCTTGGGTCGAACCGAGATTTCCGCGCAAAGGCATTAGCATCCTTCACACACTCCGGTTTTGAGCGAACGCTTTGTGCAATAGAGAGGGTTGTTTCATACACACTGCTCGGTTTTGCAATTACACCGCTGCCCCGTATTTTGGATATATATTATTAATAACAACTTGGATAGTTGGAAAGGCGCATTACTACTCAGAGTGATAATATTGCATCGTTCTATGATTGCTGTCAGTTAATATAATTAAATTTTTTGTATGAATTTAGACTTTGCACGAATAATTAAAAAAATTGTACGCACAAAGAGTTTCGTAAATTACAGCTCACTAGTGAATTATGCTATATCAGGGTGGGATTGGGAGAAGGCTTGGTATTAAACTGCTACCAAAACTAACCTCGGCAGTATCCGCAGTAATCGAAACTTCAATGAAATTCAAGTTTAACTAAAATTAAGCCATCGTGGTAACTTACATTTATTATTCAGTGAGCCCGACGAAAACCGTGCGACGGAGGTCGAAGTCTGTGAATAAAGCTTGCCAGGGTCCGCCCAATAAATTTAAAACTCGACTCAAACATCCGCAGTCCTGCCCCGGAGAACCAAGTCCTCGAACTGGTGTGGTTCAGTCCAGCCATATTATTATCAAAAGGTCCGCCCTTACAGGATCGGAGTAATATCGCTTGAACTATTTCCACGATGCAACCAGGGCTGAAGTACACCTACTCTAAAGTTTCTCGTATGAAACCACTAGTGATGTGCTACTATGAAATGTTGCCAACTCAAATTTCCATTTGAGATGATTTCAGGTTCAAATATAGCCATCACTGGCTTTGAAAACTTTATTTTTTACAACCGTAGAGTGAAACATCATATATATTGTGACATCAGCAATTTCTTAATACAGAATTAATAAAAGAGAGGAACCGTTCGTGCATTTCAAAGTTCAGGTAAAATCTTTCAGAACTTTGAACTCTGAATTCTGAACTGTCAATATTTATGAGAGACTTCTTTGTTTTGTATACTTGAATATTAAGATATGCCATCTTTAATGTATGACATAATTTAAAGATGTATTTTTTATAAGAGTCGCTGAATTTCATAACGAAAAGATTCTATTTTTAGTATAATTTTAATTTTATATAGTATTATTGCTTTTTTTGCTTACATGGATCGCATGCACATGTTACGTGCCATTATAATCCTCAATCATTTTAATATCTCAATCTGATAAAATAATCAAACATCGGTGTGAATTATATGAAAACATCTAATTACTAGGATATCACTGGAGCTGATATATATATATATTTGAAAACTATTATAATCAAAATATATTATATCAGTTACATCGTTTAATGTGATAAATATAAGAATTCATAAATTCAATATTACAAATGGCATAGACAAGTCATATTTATTTAGGATAGTTATATAAAAATAAAAATTACCATAAATGATAATGAAAATACTTGCTTCAACAAAGTTAAATCATTATTATTCATTCTCTATCATAAAACGCATATTTTTATATGGTATAATTTATGTAAAAATACAGTGAATTATTGCGGCACTACACTCGGCCGATTCCCCACAGATAGAGGCTATTGAAATATTAACATCGACTGGACTTTGGGGAAGTTTCCTTGCTATAATAATTATTGCTTACAGTTTAATAGGGGCTTGCTGGTCTACAATATAATGACTATTATTAAGCAGAAACTCTGGGCAAAGTCTAGAATTGTATTTAAATGTTTCACAACTACTTCGAAACTAGAATATACGCTTTACTTTTTATTAATTATAGACTTAGCAATGCTACCGTGGTTCTACTTAGAGAATTTTCTAAGTCATACTCATTTATTAATTTAATTTACAACGAAAAAGTGTCTATTATCAGAAAATTATAATTTAACTTGACTTTTCACAATCATCAGCAAAAATGACACACACATATATCTATATATATATATATATATATATATATATATATATATATATATATATATATATATATATATATAACCATTTTTTAAAGGGATTCAATGCGAAAAGTCTTTTTGATCAATTTTTATTAAAAAACTTTATTTTCTTTGTATTATTTCAAAGAAAATTATTTAAATGCTGATAACGTACACGAGAACCTTTATTTAAATTATAATTAAATTTATTTATATTCACCCATTAAATATAATAGCATAATGTGTTTTTTTTGTTTTTACCTGACAACGCTTTAAAATAACGACGTAAATATAATGATACCTGAGTACAATCCACCCTCGTCTTAGAACACACTCAATAATAGGCAAAAACATATTCATTTTCCGCTTTTCTTTCTGCTGTCGGGTGATGTATATTAAATGAGAAAAACAATTCAAAGAGAGTTGCTTGTTTTCGTCCAGGTGTCTCATTATAATGAATCGGTTTCTACCACATAATTTAAATTCAAGACAGAGTGTATTTTTCTCATTCCTTCCTCAAGTTTCTATCTAGGCACGTCATGTTCCATGGCGGAGGATTCCAATGATATGTAATCAAGTTATTTACTGTGGCGTCTGAAAAACATGCACAGGGAAAAGAAAAGCCTTACTGCATTTTTAAATTTCCCTCGGGAAAGGAGCATAATTCTTTGTAGACTGTAAAAATATTATGAGACGAGGATCCGTGGGAAAACTTTCGACTCTGGAGGGAAATGTATATTTTGATAAATAAGGAATGTGTTTAACATCGACGAAAATTATTTTTTTCAAATAAAATAAACTTACGCTCGCACTCCGAATATATGGCATGGGCATATAATTAAATTTGTATGTGTAAAGCTAGATTAAAAAAAATATATTATTATGGTAATGCTGAACATTGGTAAATCCGATGAGCAGTATTTATTATGAGAGTCTAACGTCTTTAAGAATATATATTCATTTTTGTTTAACTTAAAAAAAAAAACATATTTTATGTTTTATGGCATGATTGTATGGGCATATTGAGCTAGGAAAATATAAAAATCTAGGCTTTGAACTGAGGACTTGATAAAGGTTTTTAAACGGCCATAGTATGTTGCTTTATTGGAGCGGACTTTGAGAACGAAAAAACGATTCGTTTATAAAACGAAAAAATCGACCACCTATTTGATGCACTGCCCAAGTGAAGGAAGGAAGTCCTTCCTATAGTTAAAATAAAAGTCACCTTGCAACACGTTACTTTAGTTTAAATGGCCGCGTTTCAGTATTCAATACTATTAAATTCTACAAAGTAGCCGAATAAGTAAGCTAGTAAATATTTCAGCCAGTAAGTGATCTAGTAAATATTTGTATTTGGGAAAATAGTTTTACTATGCTTGTGGGCTAAATTATACTTATAAATAAAACTATTTCCAATGGGAAGTAAACTTCAATTTGGGGAAATTTTGATAATTTATTCTTTACGGTAAAATTTTACGCGTCGTTAAACTCTGTCGTCGCAGCAATTCTCAAATGGTCTGGAAATGATAAAATATAACATACTCGCACTTATGGCGATTTATCGCTTTTGTATTCAATTTGTTAACTCCATATGTAGTTTTTGTTTGCACTTTGGAATATCGAAGCTTACAGAATATTGTAATAAATCATGTCGTGTCATGTATTACAGTTTTATAACATACATTTTAAAAGAAATATCATGTAATCTTTTTACCAAAGGTATAATATATTTTATAGATTAAAGGCTGGAAATCACATGGAAGATATCTTGCTTGTAAGAAACATTTGAAAATTCTTACTAGTGCAAATTTTGCCTCTTAATGTTTGTTTGTTTCCAAGAAAAATAAGAATTTATTAATAAATATAAAAGTGATTGTCGCTTAATTTTCGACATGCGTAAATTTCGAAATTAAACAATATTTAGGTAATTGATTGACACCTGAAGCGATGGTAAATTTCTTCAAATGGTTATCACTGTAGCCGTTGAGGTGTGGGTAGTGAGTTGGCCGGGGTTCGAATCCCACCGGTGTCACTAAAAAACTTTTCTAAGACTTTTTTCGTTGCTTCAGGTATGATTGCATAAATATTATATACACAGTACACCTGTATGGGTTAAAAATGCGGATTCGTTAAAAAAATAAATATTTTATATATATATATATAATATATATATATATATATTTTTTGCATTTTTATTTATGAATTTCGTTTTTTTATGGATAAATCAATCGCAACTATTTATTTTACAACATACTATGTAAGTATATTTACGATTAAGCGTAAATATAGTTTACTGAAGCCAATATTAAAATTCATTATATCTGACATTTCTTTATCCTTAACGGATATTTGACATTTCCAATAGCGGATCAATTGACATTTATCCGTATATAAACCGATCGACGTTACATGAATAGCATTACGTCACTAGATGTAATCACGAATTTGTAACATTTACTAAAACATACTGATATTCACGGTTATTTACTTGTCTTCTGCAAATTTACAATATAAATACCGACGCATGTATATAAACGTTCGCCCGATATAATTACAACAATACTAAGCTAGCTGCGAACGTGTATTATTGTAGTAAATAAAATTTGTTTTATATAATGTTTATTGTGTTATATAAAATGGCAGGGATTTAAATATAAAGGTCATATTCCGAAGGGGAAGATTAGGTCAACATGAATAATAAAAGGTCACAGGATGACTTAACATACTTCGGTCCCTATTCAAAGTTCGTGCCTACCTATTTTAATCATAAAAATAATTTCGATACCGAATCTTTTACATTTTAAATTGTTTGCATTAATAGTGCAACAGACACGTGTAAAATTAGAACGTATTAAATATAGTGATCAAAAAACTTACATCGTTTGACTGCAGCCGCGTATATCGCTTCAGCCGCAGCCGCCGACTCAAAATGGACAGAATTTTGGAAAATATTCTCAAATCTTTTCAAAACACGACACAGACTACTTGCTCGCGCGGCTGCGAGCGGGGGCGTATTGGTAAATGCCGCCGATCGCACGCGATCAAATAGTTGAAAAGAATTTCGTGTCCCAATCGAGCCTCGGAACAGTTTGCGGGGCGAATTGGCGCAGGAGGGACGCTCGTCTGGGCGGGCGCCGCGGCGCGCACTGAGGGCGGCCTCCCCTCCCCGCCCCTCCCCACCCTCCCCGCCAGGAAACTCTCGCCGGAAACTTTGTTTTGCCAACAGATTGACCGGCCGGCCGATCGGCGCGTGCGCGGACACAAGTGCACTCATTTGTTTGTTTTGATTGGCTGCAGCTCCAGCGGCCATTGTGTACTTACGATTTTGGCTAAGACAAAAGCGCTCCACACCTCGCTCCACATATTGCGATCGGCCAATATCCGAGGGCGAATCCCTCTGATAAATCCGTTTTCGAGCTATATTGATAATTTTTTACGAAAAATATACTACACCAATAGAAAAAAAATTAATGCCAAAAGCTAGATACATTCTGTGATTTTTATAAATTTAGTTTTAATATGATAAATATGTGTTTTTCCGATTAAGGAATTTGGAGATCATTATGACCGACGGATCTAGAACCCTAGCCATTTAAGTGTCATTTTTTTAAAATTGGAATCAAAAGATTACATATAGACCAACGACAAGGGATTAGTTTTAAAATTAAAAAATATCTTTGGTTTTGAAAAGTCGTCATTTTATCATTTCTTTAACAACTTCAAGACTTTATTTGGCCTTGAAAAAGAACGGTAATTAAATAATAAAAAATAGATACGTATAATTTATAGCTTCTTTAATATTCTTAAATAAAAAAAGTACAATGTAGAAAAATAAAGTGACAATTAAATAAATGAGATAATACGATTCGCAAAAAAGTGACAAAAGCTTGCAAATAAAAATACACCTTTATTGTCAGTACGGAGCTGACTCGGAAATCGAAATCGTGTCGTCTCATTTATTTAATTGCCCTCTACACCCGCGGCGACGCGACTTGCAATCAATTTGCAACCAGCCAATAGCGTTCCTTAATTATGGGTATTGTTGCCTAAGTAAACAACCCAAAGTAGGACGCTATTGGATAATTACAAGTCGGTTGCAAGTTGTGTCGCGACGCTGATTGTAAAACGGTCGCAAGGCGAAAAAAATAATTTAAGATTCTTTATTTTTCATTTTCATTTACATTTCATTTCAATAGTTCTTATGGCTACGGTTATAATATGATGTGTGACTATCCCCTGATCCTGCGCGCAGGTTGTGGGGCTTAGGTGGTAGCGTACATGTATTTCTTTATTTAAATTATTGTGTTTTGTAGGTAATAAAATTTCTGGATGAGTTTTTGAATGCGTGTGTACAGGGGCTTTGATAGATTTGTGTTGGAAAAAATTTAATGCCGATGAATTCATATAAAGTAATAAAAATTAATTCAAACTTGAACTTGAATGAATCTAAAACCTCACTTTCAAAAAAATAAACACTTGCATATTAATCTGGTGCAATTTTATTACCACTTCATAAGGGTATGTTTTGTAATGTTTCAATAAATATTTTTTTCTAGATACCGTTCGAAATAGGTATAGTTATAAAAAGTTTGATTGAGAATGTGTAAATAATTGAAAATTGTCCTTATTTGCTTCATAAATTACAAATTGAACATTTTTTTCTTTTGTGTCTGGCCTCTGAGAGTTGAATTCGAACTAAAAAGCAAAGGACCAGCCTTTTCACGCAGGTAAAAGTCTGCAACAGACATTCAATTATACGAGACCTTAACGGTTCGTTGATCATGAAACCACTATCCAAAATCCAGTGAAGATAACTGGCTTTTTGTAAGAAGATGACCGACGAGTTTATCTATATAATAGTGATGAAATTTAACCTGCCAATACCTATCCCTATACATGATATTTGTTATTATATTATACCTTTAAAACCCTAGATAATAATGTTTAATGGTAAATATTTCGTAAACATATTATATGACTACTTGCCGACTTAATAATTATTTGAAAGCGACGCCAGCAAAAAAATAAAATATTTGTCATATATCTATGAACTTTCCACGATTCCACATTTACTGATTGAATAATACTGCTATTTTCTACGACATTTTACCATTTTGCGTTATTTACAACTAAAACAATACGTAAGTCGGTTGAATTTAATAAATTTTAGTTTAAAAAATACAAATAAAATCAATGACAATCTAAGTCTACCGATTTCAATTATTATCTCTACTTATAACTTTGATGTGATCTTTACTAGTTCTGCCTGAAAAAAGTTTTTCTCACTTTGGTTTCATCTAAAAAAATCTGGCCTATAAGACTTTAGGCTTGTTAGACTAGTATGTGTGACGTGTAGCATAATTATTACAGCATGTATTTGCACCGTTTTAAATATATTTAAGAAAGATAAATTTAAAAAAAAATGTATTTTTACCAAGCGCCATGTTGATTATTTTTAAAAATTAGATATTTAAATACTATTTTAATTTTATAAAGAAAGATAAATATTTATTTATCAGGTCCAAATTAAATGTAAGCTGTTGCTTGAATTTTTTTTTCAGTGTGGCAATATTTTTTAACTTGACGTTTTACAAGCACATGTTTATTACAGCCGGCGCGGTGTTTGCGCAGGAAATAAGTTTTGATAATAAATATTGTGTGTTATACTTGAAATATGGGTAAAGTTAAAAAAAATAAAACCAAACCAAATCGGAATAATCCAGCGGGCCTAAATGAGGTTGAACAAGATGAAGAAATTATATCAGAAATCACACCTAGTGAATTGTCTATTAGCACTGCCAAAGAACAGTTGCAGGTTATTATGAAACATTTAACAATATTTTATAAAAAAATCAATGAATAGTATTTCCATTTAAATTCTAAGTTCTACAGCAAGTCTTATATTTGTAAGAATAATATGTGTACCAAAATTTGTACCACTTTTTAGGTTATAATGACTATGTGGCTTAATGGGTTTTTATATCGTAGGCTCCAAATATTGAAGATAAGTTATGTGGTTTGCAAACGTTAGCTACTTTGCTTGAATCCAAGGAGTATGCGGAGGCACTAGTGAACCAATCTGTTATCAGAGTTGCTGCCCCGTTGCTGATTGATGAAAGTTCTACTGTAAGAAACTCCACAGCTGGAACACTGAGAAATTTTTCTACACTTGGACTTGATGCTTGTGAATATCTTATTGGACAGGATGTTATGACACCGCTTATAACGTTCTTTAAAAAGGTAAGTCATATATATTATTATACATTTATTTTTTGTGCAGTTGTTTCTAGGAGTTGCACTAGAAAGAGATAGTTTTATTTATAGTGTCCTCTATCCCGAGGGCAACTGTCACTATCGTGTATCCCCGTAACCCTTGATGTCTCATGAATTCCTAAAACGGGTCACAGACCACACGCCCCCTTGATATACACATATTTCTATGTAGTTTTTTAGCCAGGCTGAAATTTAAAGTTATAAAAGCATGAGTGATTCTTCATGGACGTTTGCAGCTGTGTCTGGTGGTCCCTCCTGGATGTCGTGGTCTGGTTGGAATCCCGTAGTGTTATGGCTATGGTCGGTCTATAGTTACGGTCCTATGGTCCTACGGTCTATGGCTAGGTCTATGGCTAATCCTCCAGCATGGGTCTACGGCCCATGCTGGAAGATTAGCCATAGACCACAATTTTTAGACAAACTAATATGTTGAGCGAATACTTTTTGTAATAATGTAGATATTAGGTACACTAAATATCTATTTGTTATTTTTAGTATGCTGATACATGGATTCCCAAGCCAACAAATGCTGGAGAGTTGGATGAAGATGCAGATACATTTTTACATAGTGTTAATCTATTGTGGAATCTTTGTGAAAGTTCAGGTAAACAAATTAATTTAGTATTTTATTTTAAGTTTATAGGCAGTTTGTTTTTATTATATTCGAGATGTTAAAACTAGTTTAATTATTTTTATATTTGGCTTGAGATATACCATAATGCAGTGGTCCCCAACCCTTCCGCCCGCGGGCACCATGGCGCTCGCTGACCATTTTACGTGTGCCCGCCGTTGTTCGACCGCGATAAAAAAAATATTTTAGTTTACAATAAAATGTTATGAAAAAAAAAAATTGTAATTAAACATAGAAATACAAGCGAAAATAACTAAATCGTTATAATTTTCATAATAATATTTCTCTCCAGAAAATCTTACATAAGCCTGTTGAATAAGCATCTTTAGTTTGGTTTGTCTTCGTCTCTGTAATAATGCTCTCTAATAATGGTTTCACAATATTGTTATTATTATTAACACACCAAAGGCGGGGCGGGTACTAGTACCCGTTTCGTGGACTGCTGTCTAAAAGCGGGGCGCGTATTAATATCTTTTTGAATGTGTTTACTCTAAAAGCGGTAGAAGGGCATTTTACTCTTTAGGTTTACAGCTCGTAATGTTTGTTTAGACTCGTCAACGTTACTTCTACCAATACTGTCCAGTGATTCTGAACAAAGTGACAATGAAGAAGTGGAGTGGTCAGAGAATGATAATCCCCCAATTATTGAACAATTTTTAGGACAAAGTGGTGTTGTTGTTATGAAGTGGTTCAACTTTTTATAGGAAACGATTTATTTGACTACAATGCAAATAAAAGAGTGTATAGGCTAGATTTCACACGTGCAATTTTACGCGAATTTTGTCCGCTTTGCACATCAGTTTAGTCAATTTGGTTACCCGCTTAAAATATAAATATAATATAAGCTATTGTGTAACAATAAAATTTAATTTATGAACAAAAATCTCATAATTAACTCGGAGTTGCTAAATGGAAGAAAAAAAATCAAAGAGTGTATAGACTAGATTTCACACAAAATTTTACGCGAATTTTGCCCGCTACACACGTCAGTTTAGACAATTTGAGTTACTCGCTTAAAGATACTTGATGGAAAATGTTGCTGAATAAATATAAATCTGATATTTTTGCGGTAGTACAAGTGAGGTGAAAGCTATGTGAAGGTGTCTCGGATATTTTTGCATTGATAAAAGTGAGGTGAAAGCTATGTAAAAGTCTATCTGATATTTTCGCAATAGGACGACAATGAAACAGCGAAATATAAGCGAAAATAATTATACTGTTATAATTTTTCTATTTTTCCTCAAAAAACTCAATCCGGACCCTAACTTATATTTTTCGTATTCTAACCTGTTGTTTGCAATCTTTTGTTATAAATGTACATTTTAAAGTTGCTATTAAAAATAATTATTTGTTGCTTATTTGCCCCAATTCGACCCAATCACCAGAATTTTTATGTTATTATTTACTACGTATTATTTATTTTACATAAACATGTAAACAATAATTTATATATTTTATAATTATATTTTTGGAATTTAATATTTTCTGTGCATTATATGTATTATTGACTATGTCCAACTATAAATATACCTTGCAAAAATAAATGGTGCCCGCCGCCCGACCAGCATTCTAGAATGTACCCTTGGGTGCAAAAATGTTGGGGACCCCTAATGCATCATGGTTTCTGTTATTATCCAATTAATACCCCATAAAGGGACTACACGGCATTTCTTCAGGATTATGCTAACAACTTAAAATTAGAAATAAACAGACAAATTGTATTAATTTTCTGAATTACATAAAGTATAAAGTAAATTTTCTCTTTTTTTCAGGAACATCCATTAAATATGTTAACGATTCAAATATTCTCCCAATACTGACAAGATGCCTGGATATGGAAGTATTTGGCAGTGAAATGGTGGCAACTGTTCTGCATTGCTTATTTGTTATTTCAGAAGATAATGCTAGAGCAGCCGGTGATATTAAGATACTATGTGAGGAATCAATGGGACAATTTTTATCATTGAAGGGAACTACTCCTACCGACTTACTACTTAGAATTTTATCTGCTGGTATAATTATGAATTTACAAATGGGAAATGTAAAATTACTCCAGGCTGACATTTTATTTAAAATAATGGCAACTCTATCCACTACATTATCTGTTGATTTGAGACAAGCTTGTAACCAGGTCACAAGTGTGCTACCATTAGCTAATGCTGGAACGGATCCTGAACAACACAAGCTGAATGTTGATGTTAAAAATCAGGTTGAGAGCATAAAACAATTGATTGATGCTCAACAAACTGCCATCGAAATTATGACAAATATTTGCTCTTGTGAAGGTATATTATATTTGAAATCAAGATTTCTATATTTTTTTGTCGTAAGGCTCCTATAATTTTTTATCAATAAACAAATCTTTTCAGAACAAGATGAAGATTGTATGGAGACTGATGATGTTTCCGATGGTGATTGTGATATGGAAGAAGAAAAATATCAAAGCTGTCAAAATAATGGTTTAGAAACTGGCTGCACGTCTGACAAATTACCCATTGAAATAATAGAGTCAATTACAATAAATGAACTTGTAATGAAAGTGTGGGCTAAAACATCACTTCCAGCCGATAATGTCTTGCAAATACTTGAAGAATCAGAAGACGGAAAGCATATACATAAAAGGTAATGCAGATAGTGAATTGAATTGTAAGTGATCTGCAATGGATGCTAACTAAGTTTTTTGAAATGTAATACTTGTATTTATTTTATTTTAGATTATGTATTGTTCAGTCAAGATCCCTACTCTGTATGAATAATCTTATATCTAACTTACCGATTGAGATTTTGGGAGGCCACGAAGGAGTTTATAAGATGTGGGTTGACTCTGGAAAATTGGTATTTAGAAAGAATGATCCCGTGGAAAATGAAGAAATATTAGAATCTGGAACAGCTGTAATGAGAGCAGCCCTGGAAAGGTTTCAAGATAAAATCAACGGGGTCTGTGTAAATAATGAACTATTTAAGGAGCTGTCTATTAGTGATATACAGGTAATGGTTAATTTCAAAATGCAGTATGTTTACTTTATTACTAAGTCATTTATTACTACAATAAGTAATAGAGATATAAAATTAATTTCATGTATTGTGGATTTTATAATCCACAATAAATTCTCCTTGATTCTTAACTGCTTGAGTCATCTTCCCGGCATTCAACTTGAAAATTAAGTAGGTGGTGTGAGCTACTACACTAACCATATGCAATTTGTAAAAATTAAAGTAAAATTAAGTAATTATTTTAGGTTTTCATCAAATGTAAATAAGAGATTTACTGTTTAAGTATTGATCATTTGCCATTTAATTATTTTTTTAAAATAATTCTGACTGCTCTGTTATTGAAATTGTTATAATATTTAAGTATCGCATAGTGATGTTTAGCATGGGATTCACAAGATCCTTCAGGTTAATTAATGATTTGATAATTGCCAAGGGACTTTATATTATTATAAAAAATAAATTATTTCAGCTTACATTAGATGGAATCACACAATGCCAATGTCCTGAGATCAGAGCAAATCTTACTAGAATGATTGGCACTCTTGCTCTTATTCTGACATCCAAAACACTTCTCAACTCTCCAACTTCGACTATTCTTACTGCTATCTCAGAATATATACTAGATAGATTATTCAAGGAAACTGAGTGTTGGGTCTTGGCAGAAGTTATTGATACCATCATGGACTTGTTCTCAGAAGACGAAACTGATGAACTAGCAGCACACACTACTTTAGTTGATAAATTAAATGCAATAATGCCAATATTTAGGAATAAGGTTTGTTTGTTAATTGTAATGAAATGGGATATTTTCAACTTCTTATTATTTTAATATATTTATACGATAATATTTAAATGTATTTGCAGGTTCGCCAGGACAAAAGCAAGCTTGGAGACCACACTCCTATTGTCAGCACCGTAATGACTAACTTACCCAGATTTATAAAATATAAAAGAAATCAGGTAGCGAAAATCAAAACGTAATGAATTTTTACTTTAATTTATAGTATACTGTACCAATTACAAAATATACCTTTGTATGATTTGTAATAATATAATATATCATTTTTACAGTAAATTTATTGTATTATGTATATTTTTTTTAAATACATCACAAATTTATAGTAAATGTAGTAGTATTTTTTTTTAAATCGCCTTTATAAATAAATAGTGTTATTTTGTTTAAATAACATATATTTTATTTAAATATCTTATTATTACTATACAATATATTATTATAATATGTAAAATACATTTAAAAAAATTGTAATCACAGAGATAGACGACACTAACAAATATCGTTGACACTGCACTATTGTTATCTCCTGTCTTTGGATTAGTAGATTGTAATCATAGTACAAAGGAAGTTTATAAAAATTGTAATCAAGGCAGTGTGCATTCACCACAAACTAAACAATCAATTTTACAAATGGCCAAACTTATAAAATATCTTGGTGAGTATGATTCATAATAAGTAGCTTTGTTGCAAATGTAAATATTATGTTACCCTCAAATGCACATTGATCCTGTAAACATGATATTAAATTTGAAGTGTCAATATTAATATTATATTAACACAAATAAATTAGAAAATACCATTTTGCTATCAGTTGTAAAGAAATGCTGATATCAATAGTTAGATTTCATAATTTAATGGTAGAGTTGTCATTCACAGGTGACAAATCTCCTTTGAATGATTCACTGGAAGGCGTTTTAGATCCTAATCGTGATCGACGAGGCTTTGGTAACGGATTTGGTGAACTTAGACTAGTGTCGTTGATGCTTTTAGTTTCGGTAACTTTTGGATTATCAAATAAAAGTCTCATGTCTGAAACCCTCTTTCTTCTATATTCATTGCTTTCATCTGAATTTTTAGTTTGAGGCGAACTATCTCTAATTTCTTCAAACTTGAAAAACTCTCGTCTTCTTTCGCTATTCGTAGAGGTGTATTTATTTTCATTGCCATTGATAAGTTTGCACTTTACGATTTGCGGTGAGGATGAACTATTGCTATCACTATTAACAGTATCAATAGCTGGTAGGGCGTCACTTATTGTTACATGTTTTTCTTCATTCGGCTTTATTATTTTGGTCTCAATTATTGCTTCACTTTGTAAATTGGAGAGTACAGTTGGTTCTTCTTCATTGTTGTTTAACTGATTTATCTCTAAACTTTGTTGCTTTTTGTAGGTAATTATGTCAACCTTTGGAAACATATCCGATGTAGGAGGGTCATCCAATTTTATTTTTTCGATTACAAAGTTGATATCATTTAATGTGTCTTCCACCTTTTCATCCTCTATATCTAATTTAAATACATCATCAACCATATTTTCGTCATCTTCGATTTTCTTTTCTGGTATTTCAGGTAATTTTATGTTTTCGAAGGAGTCATCGGAGATTGGTTCAGAGATTTTACTGTCTTCTAATCTAGATTCCACTGATATACCTTCTGTTTCATTGCATTTATTACTATCTTTTGTATTTGTAATTTCCACTGTCACAGTTTCCACATCAGTTTTTGTGGTTATTGGCTCATTTGTTTGAATTGTATCTTCTTTCTTTGGACTGTCCTCATCTTCAACTATTTTTAGTTCAATATTTAAGGAAGGATGGTCAATATCAATATCTTCTTTTTCTAAAGAGATGTGTGCATCTCCATTAGGTATTGATGCACTCATTACAGTTGTTGTATTTTCTGATGTATCTGTCACCTAAAATATCAATATTAAAATGTATTTTAATATCATGGAAAAAATTTGGTTATGTTATGATGCAAGCTTTTAATATTTTTGTTAGATTGATAAATTACTAAAATAATTACCGTAATGTTTGGTGTGGCAGAAACGCTGCTGATTCTGGGCGGGGGAGGTGGGGCTCGTCTCTTCTTCCGAGAAGAGGCCCTCACTGAAGTGTTGATGCTATCATCGAAGGGGTTGTTGCTCTGCAGACTTGTCCGAGAGCCTGAAAATTCCAACTTTGGCTCATTTGAGCCACGAAGAGGAGCAGGAGAGCTGCCAGTTGGAGTGCTAATTCGCCTAAAAGTAAGAACACCAATAAGTTTGATTGTAATGCTAAGTAATTTGGTTCTGTTTACTTTCATTTGAGCATGTGTATCTATATTATTATACTATCTTTAATAACTATGAATCATTTAAATACCACTTTCCTTTTGTAATCATGTCCAAACATAAAGCAGCTCTTAAATCCACAAAACAACAAGTTAGATATTAGTGTAATTTTTATTAATTATATTCTATTATTATTACTATGTAGTAAACTAGGTATTGTCTGCCTTCTTTTTATAAGATATTGTATTAAGAAAATGGAAGCTGAACGGAACCTTTGATAAATATTTTTATGTATGTATGTTTTAATTGTAAATAATAAAGACTCTTATTTTACAACATTGTCTTATACTAGAATTGCTTTATGGTGGATGATATGTTACATACCAGAACACTTAAATAGTTTTGTTGATTTACCTGGGACTAGACATATTGACTTCAGGACTTTTGACATCGGCCAGGGTGCCTCTTTCTTGAAATCTGAATCTTGGCAAGGGTGTGACAGAACCTCCATATACGTAGCGATTGGGAGGAGACTGATTGCCAGTCGTGTTTCTAGATGAAACCGGTGTTGCGTTCGTTTGATCTGTAATAAAAATACCTCTTTTTTTATTTGAAAAATAAATATACAAAACTATTATTTTAGAGGAAATTTCGTTATGCATCAGGTCAGACCATGACTACTTACATATTGTCAGAACTACATTATAATAGAGTTCATAAAGAAATATATAGAATTCACCAAAATACTAAGTGAATCAAGTAAAGTACTAGCCAATTAATTTTTTTTTTTCTGAACCATTTTATTTAAATTATTATTTATTACTTATCACTAATATTGAATAGGTTATTAGATTTTAAAAATTTCATTTCTTTTAATAATGCGGAAATTTATTTGATGTCAGGTATTTGTTTATTTTTGGTGTCAAACATAAATTACTTACCGTTTAATGTTTTTCTGTAGACTATAGGACTGCTCGGTGCGCCATCGTAAAGAGTCTGTGAATTTGCTTTCTGTTCTCTTCTACCTTTTTTGGTGAATGATTTGAAACTCCTGAAAAAGAAAAAATAAATGTTTAAACAAGTGCGATAGATAATTAAATTAAAAAAAAATGTTTTCACTCCCAGACTACCTGCCTATTGCAATTTAAAAATGTTTATGAGCAAATTTAAAAGCGCATATCGACATCGACAGGCGTCTTGGCAGTAAATGGGGGGCGTTGATTGATTATATTAGTTGATAATAATTATTTCATAATGTTGCCGTCGAGCCTGTCGGACATTTTTGGGCGCTGAATTCGGATTGATTTAGGTCGCGATGCTGACACGCCTTTTTTTTTTTTGAAGAAAATATAATTTGAGCTTGAAACATTTCCGGTGAGTTCATCGCGCCTGCTCCCGCTTTTGTGCTTTGCTGCCTTCTCATGGAGTCGCCGAACTGAACGCCATTCAGGCCAGTTCCGAGTCTTTCATTCAATTGGAACACAATATTGAGCACTTCAATTCACTGCAAACCTTTATTCCGAGTTCAATTGGACAAACTATAAAGCATTATTGGCCACAACAAGACTTCAACAAGTTCATAACGACCACTATTGCAGTATGAAATGCAATATTAATTGCAGTTCTCTGTGTTGAATGAAATCTCTATTGCAGAAAAGCATCGATAATGCATCGTCTATACTATATCGATACTACCGATATGTTTTATTACTATGTTGTTTGATTTTTTCAGGGTACGCGTGGCACCATTCTCAACACAAAACATTTTATCACTTGTGAGTAATACAATTGAAATTACGATACGTTTCAGGAATCGCGTCAATCATTTTGAACCTTAGAAAATCGATTAACTCTATTTACACAATTTACCTAAATTACTAACAACGCATAAACACACGATTTACAAAATTAAATACGTAGGTTTTTTTTAAATCACACCCCCGCAGAGCTCCACCATATAAAAACCTAAGCATTGGCACAAAATGTTAATTTATAATACAGAATTTACGAAACATTTAAGTGCTAAATTTGACAATGATTTATAGATAGTGTCATAATATTTTTTACCGATCAACAAATTGGCGTGCCTATTCGACTTTTTCGTTGTTGGTATTGTTACAAGTTTTCATTCACAACTACGCGCATGTATTTCAAATATCCTACACATTAGAGTACAATGATTACTACCACACCCGTTTTTAAATCAGTTTGTACAGTCTCTTTATCTATTTGCAGAGTAACTATTTACTCCGCCGAAGTGCTCTTATCGCTTTTGGGACGATGTGCGAAATTTTACATAGCATTAGAATGAAGGCCCATAAAGTGCACGCGCTATTTAGAAACTTTGTATTGTGTGCGAGTTCTGTTTTCAGGCAGCTGCATAAGAGGATAATGCTTTGAGTGCATTATGAAAATATGATGCGTCAGTGTTACTGGAGTAACACATGTTAGATGTTGGTTAGAAGGACAGATGGTAAAATTACAATCAAAGCTTCTCGAGTGACTGCAACGTGTGAGACAATCCATAAACCAAAGTAGGAACATCTATTTACGTCTACACTGAAAGCCGGGGCTGGAAGACATTCAAGAGACTTGTGTGATCTTCTTGACTCAGCAATTCGATAGTTATTTAATTACGCGCAGACGCTCCCCACAAATAGGTAATCTTGACTGCACGTATGATTTAAAACTGTATTTAAATGAGTAAAAGTAAAAATGTTCGAATCCGTTTTGCCTATTTTTATAATAAATATAGTTGTAGAACAAAATCTTTAAGAATTACATTACTCAGCATTTTTCGTGGTATTTTTTCAAGCTAGATTTATTAAAATATCATTGATTGTATTGTGCATCAATTTGTTTCTTTGTTATGTGATAAAGATAGTGTTATTTGTTAGATATGTATATATGTACCCGAGACATACAAATAATGGCATGAAGCAGAGCATAACCTTATTGAATGCGGAGTATTTATGACTTAAACGGTGTGGAATGATTCTCTATCGTTAATGTGTATGCCATTAGTGAAGTCAATCACAGGTAAAATGATCGAGCCTATCGATCTCCGGTCGCTGTACAGTCGAGTTGACGTCACCTACTCTGAGAGACCAACCTTCGGACTCGGTTCACGGCCGGAATTACTTCATCAGAATATCTAATAATGGAGACCGACACGCTGAAGAAAGTCACTCCCCCTCACTTAGTCGCTACTTAAGTCTTACAATTTAGGTTCGAAAACAATACACAGGCTACCTCGGCTTACGACAATCTTTCCTGGAAATTCGTTCGAGGCTTTATCAAAGACGATTTTGTACTTTATATGCTTTGCACACGAGCGTTGGTTATTCTTTGTGGAAACATAAAAATACAACATCCTGAGTATGATTACTTGGCTTAAATCCACATTATACATATTTGATGTTTTTGTATTCATTCTGCTTAAAATGTATATTTCCGCGGCGCCGATTTCCCTTTTTGTTGATATTACGGACGACATTCCACATTGCTTGTAACATCGACCGAAGAAACGACGCCAATACAAATCCATCATTTCAAGTAGTTAACGATCTGTCTGTTCGTTTACTATCCAGACGGCTTGATACGTTTTTTATACATTCCCGGCTTAAATTTGGTATCTGTTAAATTATCTTTTTATTGATTTATTACATTAAAAGCTGTTTTCTTTAAAGTAAACGTAGACTCTGCATTTATCTAAATGAAATGGTAAAGATAAAAAGTACACGCTATCAATTTTGAGCGATAAGCCGCATGGCTAATGTACGATGCACGTGCCTAATATCCACGCTAAACAAAATAATCTAGGTAAATCTATTTTTCACAATTAACTTTGCGAGATGTTCAATTGCAGTAAAATATATAATGCTGAGTTGTTTCTTGGATGTTTTGGCGCTCCCTGCAGCGACGCGCAGTAACATTTTTAAGTCCTCGGGCATCCTGGAGCCGAAGAAAGACGCTCGAATGCGACGCCACACATGCATCACATGACCGCTGCGTTTATATTTAAATAAACTTTGTCCATTATAGAAGGAGACATCCGACCACGCGTACGAGCAGTGATTAAGGTAAACACGTCGGCCGGCGGTCCGTCGGCGCGGAAGCGGCACCAGAATTCGGGTGGGCCGAAATCCATACCAAATCTCTCTGGCTGGAATTGAAACGTCCCCCAAATTGCTAACATAACATGCCGCGGTCGTAAAACTAGTAACAATAAATGCGAGCGTAGGCACCGCAGTATTGGAAGCTAAACCGAGCACAGCGCGCCGATGCACGCAGCTTTCCATTACTAGACATGAAAATATGTAGAAAATCTTGGTTATTCTTATATTTGTTGTTTTCCAATGCAAGTCACAACAGTGCTTGTATTTGGGGAAATAAATTAACTTAGTGGCCCACATGTAACTATTCATTTCATGTTAATCAAGGCTAATTCTGATATATCGTATTTTTACCACATTACATTTTTTTGCCCACACGCGTCATACACGATCAGATTTCCGAAGATTGAGTTTTGGCGCACTAGGTGAATGTTGCAGAAAAAGTGTAGTTTTTGCCCAGATGACATCAATGCAGAAATCCAAGATTACTTTTCAGGTCACCGCGAGAGCCACGATGGCCCCCGTCGCCGCGGGACAGTGACTTCATATTGTAGACGCGAGTGCTCCTTTTTTATCTACGCCGAGTGCTGTCATTTATGGTCAGAGAAGCGGGGATCAAAAAAGTAACAATCCGGGGTCTGTGGCTTCATAAATATTGCAAATTTAAAAATATCCGAAATGAGTCATGATACTAACAAGGCAATAAGTAATAATATTAAATTGGATTTATATTCAATAATACTTTTTCTCCCACTGTGTTTTTTTTATATTAATTCATAGGATATAATTATTTCAAGGTAAATGGAATGCAACTCCCAAGTCTTGCTTATTGCAAATAACAGTTTTCTTAGAATTTGTTGTATGAAGTGAGCCTCGTCGAAAAGTAGATAGCATGCACGGAGACATCGCATTCCTTAGCAACAAAAAAATAAAACTTAGATATAATATTTTTAACTGAACGAAACTTAGGGGGATATATTTTAAAGATCATAAAAACTTTTTAAAAATATTTTTTTTACAATGGATAAGACAAGGTCCCGCTTTGAGTTTTGAAACACAACCGAGAATTATAATAATCAATAAGATATGTTATGTTATTAACTGTTATATTGACGGTTCTGAGAATTAGCAAAATAAACACATACATAGGGAAAATGCATACATGAAACCACGCAGATGTGTAAATTAAACTCGATTTAGTACTTATATTAAGAAAAGACATTATAATTTTTACGATAATTATTATTGGAAATATTTAATTAATAATTTAATGTGTAAAATTAATTAAAATCTTTCGATTTGATTATAAAGATATTTCACAACTGAACAAACTGTTAAACCACTCGAAAGTAATTCAAGTTGCAGACTATTTTCAACGACATGGGAAATACATATATTTATTGTATCTATATATAAATATCAGAAAATATATCTGATAACTTGTGTTTGAAATATTATATGCATCTTAATAAAAATTCAAACATAACGCAAAGTAGATAAGAAGATTCAATGCAATTCAATCGAGAAAGCTAGCTACTCAGGTTGGCTTTAAAGTATATGCCATATACGTAACCATCAACTGAACGAAGTCAGTTTTTCGGGACTTTCCCCTGTTCCCATTTTTTTTACTTCTTATTCACTGATATATTATACGGTATGGTCAGTACAGGTGCCCAAAGCGTAAACCACGTCAGATAAACCAATTGGCTTAAGTGTTCTCTTATCTCCTCCATTTTCGCTGGTCTCCGTATATTTAGACGTACATGTGTTGTGTGCACAAGTGTTATCTTTTATGTTATATTATATTAATACACAAATAGAACATGACCGAAGAAAGATGGCTCTATGTAAATAAAAAGCATGACATAATTTTCACATTTTTAGAGTCTGTATGCATCTATGGAAAAGTGAAATGTGTTCTCGGAGGCGGAGTTTTTTTCTAATAATAATTTATGGATTTTCGAAATTAAAAGAAGGAAGTGATTGGGACTGCTCATAAAATATAATTAATGGATTTTTTTTTTAGAAAAGAGGTGCGATGAAATATTCTATTCACGATGATTGGTTCATTGTAACCGAATGCATCGAAGTATAGGAAAAGGTGTGTGTGTTTTCAATCCCACCTGGTGATGAAGGTCTCTCCACGTAGGCAGTGAGAAGGCATATCATTATTTTATCGTTATACGTTTTTGTAGGCCCTCCACCAGAGTTAACATAGATTAAACACCTACAGGGAACGCTAAATATCGAAAACGTTTGTATCCAGTTCGTTATGAAATTGTGGGTATAATCTTTCTCTGGGATACTTTACGGCGTGGTACGTTAACTTGTACTTGTTGCTACACCTAACGAGTATAACTACCGATGTATCATTGAATATTTTGTGTGTAATAATCAAATTAATGGAATATGACAGTTCCCCATAAATGGAAACATGACAATTTCTGTAAACTTTTAATGAATGTAATTATTTAATAAAATAATATTGATTCGATACATATCTAAAAAATATCACTAAGAGTATCAATATAAATTATCAAAATATCAATCCGTTGCAATTCACGCTCTAAAAATATTACAACCGTACAAAAATTTGTGAATATTAAGTAAACACATGTATTACCAAACGCTATTATCCCAGAATCAAAGTCTCAAGGTAATCAGGGTCGTAAAAGTCCATAGCAGCGATTTTTTGCATCAAATACTTATTTTTTACTTCCGTTTACATTATTTATGGAATCTATTCGTGTTTTTTTTTATGATGAAAAACCTAAGCATGCGGATTTAAGAAAATGGTATGATTTACGCTTAAAAAAAACATATTGAAAAATTAATATATTTTTGAATAAATTTTGATTTAAAAAAAAAAACATTTAAATATATATTTCCTAAAGTTTTTGTTCACAAGCTAAATGAACATACTTGCTTTCCTAGATTATGCCTACTTTTGTAACTCCAACTCATTAGGAAATGTTTTGTTTTAACCACAGCGGGAGGTGGGCTCCAAAATACTACCCGGACACCCAAAAGAGCTTCAACACAATTTCGTCTATACCCCCCCCACGGTAAATAGTATATATAGGTAAGACTATTTTCTGATTAATACGAAAAACTAGGCTCTGCTAAAAATAATTATATTCCGTTTGTACACGCGGTAATTCAAGTAGCATATTTCTGAAGCTTAAACCTCACTTTATTTATGGAAACAAAAAGTCAACACTCCTTGGCGGCATCGTCACAATAAGATTGTGCAATAATGACTGAATTCAATAACAATGCTTCCCATAAAGAACGTGACATGTAATAATATCCATCACAAGGTGCAGAACGGTAAAAATGTAGCTGTTTCTCGATAGCAACAGGTCGTCAGTGCGATCACCGCTTGTTCTGTAATGTTTTTCAGCAATTTTACCATGTACTGAGCCCCATGTACCGGATGCCAAAATTATAAATTATTATTAATATTTTTGGACTACCAACTTTGCTACTTGAAACGAATCTTTGTTTTTGCTCGATAGATTTAATGCTTGTAGTGGCTAGCCACGCGATGTGGCTTATAAATAAATAATTCAAGATTATCATGTACGATGCTAATATATTTAATAATCTCGACGGATAGATTATCAGACAGAGAGGTTGTCAGTATAATAATGAACTGTAATCTTTTCAATACGTAACCGTTAATTTTTCCAATGATCCAGAAAACTTTGTTGCAAACAATTTTATATAGTCGAGGTTCACAAATCGAGGTTCGTGTTTTGTATTCTTTCGTCAGTTTATTAGACGACGCCAACCAAAAGTTTGAGAATGAAGTCATTCTGACTGATGTTATAAACGGATGGCGATAAGTGCGAAAATATAACTGCTGAAAATAATCAAACTTGAGATCTTTTAATTGCAACATTTTTTGTGTTAAAAGTCAATTATTCGCAAATTTATTGTAATTGAAAAAAAAATGCTGTACCTATCATTAAAATATAATAATTTCAAATGTAACGAAGTCAATTATTTAACATTGGTTTTCATTTAATGTGAAATATTGCGCACATTTGTCATCCAGTGGGAGATTGGCTATCGTACATTAATAAATTATTCTATCAATGATTTAGTAAAAAAAATGTCTATTATCATTTCAAAGATGCCAAAATATTTATCTTTTTGAATATACTGATTTCTCTTTGTATTATTTGTCCGCAAATTATTCCTTTCCTTTTTAGAAATGTCAGCTCCAAAAAAACGCGAACATAACGAGGATTCAAAGAACCACGTATACAGTCATGTTGTGATTCTCGATTCGAGCTTTGTATAGTTTTTATAAGCAATGAAACACGAAAGATGTACGAACTTCGTATAAATAAAAAAAAACAGTACTAAAGGGCTTCGTTGTCATTCAAAGTAGGGGTGAACTATTAAAAAATTATCATCAATATAATACATATTACTTTACTTAACATGGACGCGATAACGTGGCTATGATAAGAGATAACCTATCTCAGAGATCAGCCACTATTATCAAAGTCGGTAATAATGATGTTTAAAATTATCAAGGCGTTTATCATTAATGCACCATTATCTGACTGATATTTTTCAGTATTATTAAAACTTTATAAATAATCAATAACTTGTTTTATCTTTATTAAAATTGCCTTTTATGTTGTAATAATACAATACAAAAACTATAAAATTTTACAATATCAATTTTTTTTATTTTCCCGTTCATTAATGAGTTTTCTTATCATGACTACGAATAAGGTTAATTTAATAAAATACACAATTTTATGTAAATTTTTACTTAAGCATGTTTTAAACGCATTCAGAAAAATATATTAATTTCGGACTTCCAACCATTTCATAAGAACTTAAAGACTTTCATTTACAAATCTCCCAAATTGAATCATTTTTCATTTTCAAATCAATACAGAAAAATGATTAAAAATACTAGTTGCAAAATCCGCAATGATTTCCAGTCAAAATACACTTATGGGATTAAATACCAACAAACAGGGCGCATGGAATAATACTGATGTAAGTTCTATTTCGGTAGAACGCATCATCATTGTTGTCATATCGTGAATACATAAAGAGCGCTCCGTCAGAATACCAAGATGGTGCAACAGAAATTAATGCGAAAGCGGAATGATTTGTCAAAATTATTTTTGACCATGATTATTGAATACACATACTCGAGAAAGAACCTTGGACGCTTTGGGTGCATCGTGGACCAGCGCCAAGTCGATGACCCTTGTTCCAAAATCGGCGCCGTATCATGTCAAAATAATAAATATCAACAAAAATATTATATATAATACCTTTAAATTGAATTCAATCGGTATGTTTCATATTTATCATACATATATAATCTATTTACAGTAACAAAAACTTTGTCACTGTAGGTTTCAAATTCCAGAGTAAAATTTTGCATAAATCGATATCCATTCTCGCAAGTCAAAGGTGAAACGTTTTTGAGGAATGTAAAAAAAAACCTTATGACTTATAAAACCGTGCATTGATTCATACATTTGACATTATGTCATGCTTATTTATAACCATAAAACTTAGAGCTAAGAGCAAATGCCACGGATATGATTATTTAAAACAGCAAATGATAGCACACGTCAGCTACAACGCTCGTACTTGACACGAATTATACCACAATATTATGTAAACAATAAACTAGTCATTTTTTTCGGAACTCGAACATCTATGTAAATTATACATTTCCAGTTTAAACGATTCTCCTAAGAGTGTTTTCAATTGACTGCATGTTTACTTTTTGAGATCCTTGTATAATAATTTGTATCACAAACGTGGGCCACGCATCGCGGTATTGAATAAATTTCATTGTACTTTTATAGCTTGACGCAGATAGCTAATTATTATGCAAATAAATTTGATGCAGCGTTTAAGGCGAGACAATACTATGGTAATCTATGCGTCTCGAGCTAAAATAGCCATAGACTTGTCTCGTGAGGAGTTTCAACTCATCAGTCCATACGTGAGTTTGCCATATGGATAATGGTTTTCACGCGTGCTACCATCACAATAGAAAATTTCACAATGGAGCAAAAGAAAACACCAGTGGTGTGTATAGCGCAATGACGTGTGTTTAAACACAAATAAATTTAATTATCTTCACTTCTAAGCGGTTGTGCATAGAATGAGCCACAAGAAAACTTTGTAAATATAATCACCATTGGTTTATATTTTATTGTGATTGACCTATTGATCTATATATTTTCACTATTCCAAGATACATTTTCTCACGGATATTAATGTGGCATTGATGACAATACGCAGGCTTTTGGGGTTTTCGGGCAGGTCGTAATTACCAAGTGTTTCTGAAGTCCTTGAGTCCGGCCAGGCTGAAACTGCTACTGCGGGTGGGCTTGCGACTGAGAGTCCAGAACTGAAGCCTCCTGTGGTTGTTCTCCTCGTGAAAGGGATTGAGATGGTCGGGGTAGTCGTAGATGGAAACGGACAGCTTCCTCCCTTCGCCCGGGGTCGCCATTCTTCCACTCACTCAGCACTCGGAAAATCCGACGCACAAACTTTGACGAATCTCGGAGCACAGACGCGGCGAGCTCCTCATGGATCGCATAGCCGACTGGCGAGCGATATCTGCTCTCCTTCGCTATATCTCTTATCACTGCGGCGACTTCGGCTCGTTACTCGGATCGGTTATCGGGCTTGATAAACTTTATCGACCGGAGGAATCATTCGGGAGGGATAGCCTTCGCACCGGCGTCGGAGACACTGATTTTTAATTAACGGCCGCTTGCGTCGTTTATTGTTACACGTTCTGGCGGAAACCGTCCCGCTGGCGGTGCTTTCCTGGCGTCTGCTGGCCCGCGACTGGAGCCGCCGAGTGGCGATCGCCGGCGCGACCGGCAAGAAGTCGGCCGCGGGGTGTGTGATGCCAAAACGACACCGAACCTAGCTCTGAAAAAGAAAAACCCAACTGCGAGGTTATGTCAAACGTCAAATAAAAACAAATCTACAAGAATTGCATTATCGAGCTAGTAATGGGTCGAGTCGGGCGTGGGTTTTAATTCTAGAATTATTTTGGGATCGTCAAATGATAATCTTCTCGCCGGCTGTTGAAGTGTGTGGAGCGGGTCACGCGATGATTTTCATCCTTCGCAATAATTAATGTTTGTTATAAAAAGTCGCCGGTACTCAATCATTACGTTCGTTGTGCAGTATAAATTGCGGTTTCCGCGTGACTCGGCTAATATTATTGAATTCGACTTGATAAATGTTACAATAGCGGTAAATATATTATTCGTAGACAGTTACTTGAACGAATGAAATTGCTATCGAGTTGGCATTTTAATTTAATGTGGATAGGTCATGTTCTGGTTCCCGGTTGGATTTTATCAGTAGCTGCTACTCAAGAATGCAAATGAACTTCAAAAAATAAACACAAGTATTTTACACGAATTATGTTACTTACTTGCGTCATGGAAATGTACAATAATTTCATATATTTTTACAATATTGTACATACATATAAATAAATGACGCTGATGTGCAAAATTAAAAAAAAACCGATATAGGAATGAATCACAATGGAGTGTATCATTGTAAATGTATTCAGCCAGTCGCCGATTGTACGAGAAGTACTCTTTCTAAAAACTATTGTTACTGAAGAAATACGGAGCCAAACGAGTCCAAATTTGTATTAACTTGTATGTAAAAACATATTTAAATATAAAAAGACGGTTTCGACCGCAGATCAAAGGAGCGAACAAAATAGAATCCGAAGAATAGAATTGGTGGCCGGTGAAAGTATCCCGCTCGGGTAAGACTTGGGTGAGACGTACCTATGAAATCCTGAGTCTCACCGCATATCTGCCAATAATAAGTGAAGGAATTTAGGGAAAATCTTCACCTAGTTAATTAACATGGTGATAATCATTATAAACATTTCCCACTGTCTATTCTGAATGTATTGGAGAAATCATAAGACAATCGTGAATTATTAATAAACAATTGACCCACAGAATCACTCATTAATGGGATGGCGCAAATCAAATATTTCAATTCACGTGCAATTATATTAAAAAAATTATAGTAATATACATATAAACATAAATATCAAAGAGTCACTATATTTTTAATGATAAAAAATGTGTGACAATTTTCATTATCGGAGGTTAAGTATGCATGTACCGATATAGATTGTTATGATTAATTGTTTATTATATACTGAACAATTTTTTTTCCAGTTCTAAACATTAAGATAATATGTTGTTGAGGGACAAGGCATTTGAATGGTGATAATATTTTAATTATAGTTTGATACATAAATAATTTAATGCACCATATAAAAAGACGATTGTAGTCTTCTTTAATGACTCTTGTGAATTGCAAATTACTAGCCACGAGCCGCTGGGCGACGTTTACCTTGGTTTGGAGTATAATAAACTTGATTTGGTTTACCTTGGCATAAATCCACCCTAGTCACTGTATTCCCCTACGAGAATTCTTCGCCCCCTTCTCCGCACGAAAGTGGCCTCACACATTATTGATTGTGTGGCAACTTCATTTAAACACTATCAGATTATTAAGGTTGCTGAAAATATTTAATGACATGTCATCAAAAAGAGGAGGTGGAGAAGTAAAATGTATTCTATTTTCTTCTTCATCAAGTGCCTCTCCTCAAAGGAGGTTAGCGACCTTTTCACTGAGCATATAGTATAGTGGGTGCCCAGGTCCTTCTACACCGCAGTTTTATATTGGAAGAAAAAGTCTGCGTATTGCTGCTACCCAAAAGCATGATCATATAATCCTTTCCTTACAAAGCTCCTGCGTTTAGATCTGTAACTCCTTCTGCAGCAAGCTACAGAAACAATAACAGGAGCCCCACCTACAAGATACTTTCAGAGCACATCCCTCCATAATCATTCCAAGTCCACTACTCCATTATCGATCCTTTATACACGCTGAGGGTACAGAATGGAAGCCATGCACAAGCAACAAAATCTAGAGAGAGGGGAGAATTCTATTCAATACGAGTATCAATGAAAAATCTCTAGTCACAACCAGATGCCACTAAGTGATCAACTACAGCATTTTGTATCAATTATAAATATTTCAAAGTATAACAAAACTGCTGAGCGAATGTCACAATAGCGCTTAGTCCCAGTAATATATCTCGAAAGCACATGTTTTGTTACAAACTATAGAGCTTGGAAAGGTAGAACTGTATGTAGTGATGCAGCGTTCTTTACAATGTGTGTTGACATATTTTCATTTGATGTGCACTCTAATTGACTTCTTTATAAATGACAACAAATCAAAATATAATATGGCCGTCTCGCCATTAATCACTGCCGATGATTGATAACAAATAACAAAAAAGTGATAAGTGATTTGCCGTCTCTCGGGCGAGCTCGGCGGACAGAATTGTCACGGACATTTCCATATTTTCCAATAGAGCGACACATTGAAACTGCAGCGGAGCTGGAAATAGCACGGAAGGTGCCCTTCGTGACTGATGCTATGTGTTTATTAGTTTTTTTTGTAGTTTTGATCAAATAGTTATCAATTGATTGAATTGAAGCTCGCTTGTTATCAATAAAGTACCTGTTTGAATTGCTATTGGTGTTATCATAAAATTCTGATAAGGTAAAGTTTTTGCTTGTATAAAAGTAATATACGAATTTATAAAAAATATGATTTCTTCATCAATTTTTTCGTAATCATATTTATTATGATATTAGTAAACTAAAAATAAAAAATTATGATTCTTGGTGATGTGAATAGTTTTTGTAAGAGTCCATACAACCACTGCAACAAGGCACCGCACGTCCCAAAGTACTTTTCATAAATCAATAAGTTTTACTATTTTAAGCGTTGTTTCTGCTTCTCTTATATTATAAATATTTGAACATATTAAAATACTGTACGCTTCCATTTAAAACCGACATTGTTAAATTATAGTTACAATTTAAAAAATATTATGAGCAAGTATTTTAAACGATAGATTAGCTATCGTGCTAACGCGTTACCCTGACACTTTTTAGTACACAATAATGGAAAATGCCTAGTCATGATGAAGGATTATGTATTTTTCAGCCATCTAGAATATTCCATTACGATTTTGTAGAGAACAAAACTAGACAAAATAAATTATAAGTTAAGTAATAAATATACAAAGAAGTAAGCAAATTTTTTAACAAAACTTTTATCTAGACTAGATGGTTACATAATAAGCAAGTGTAGCGAATAATAATATGTGTAGGTATGCTGTATTTACTTTGTTCGAGAAAACCTGCAAACGTGTACTGTGACTCGTTATCTACTGATTTTATGGATCTTTATTTGAGGTGAACAAATAAACAGTTAGTTGTACCTAACACTTTACTTTACACGGGGGAATGATGTCAGCACTCTAGGTGATATACAGGTCCACGTACATGTAATAAGTAATTCAGTATATTACCATACGTGTGGTTTTTATTGTACCTGGTCACGGTCGCAGTGCCATACTGGTTTGATTTGCAAGAAAAAAATTACCAAACTTTTCAGTAGCTGTAGCTGCAACATGCCCTTGAAAAATATTTGACTAGATTTATTCTTTATCAGGTTATGTTTGATAAATACTATACTCCTTTGTGTTAATTAAGCATACAATCTAATTAACATTGCACAAAGAGTTTCTGTTGTATTTGAAGCCCTGGAGCCTCGACGGATCACATTTCTTTGAAAATTCCTAGGAACGTCCGTGTCTTTAATTGATCGCTGTTGGCGTACGGAGATACATTACCGCAGTTTTGTGCTGGCAATTAGAGCAAAGAGCTCAAATACAATTGACATTAATCTTTGTTGTTGGTACAATCATTAATTTATAAGATAACAAAGCATCTGTTGATCTTTCGGATAATTGGAGGGTTAATCACCTGCTTTAAAAGTGAGGGGACTTAAAAAAAATCGTGCCGGACTTTAATTATACCATCCAGTTTTCCGGCCGGTTTTTTTAATTATTATTATTATTACAGAAATTCGATTTTTATCATTTTAATACTTAACCATTTTTTTGTTGCCGTTTGCAAATCTATCAATCAACCCTTCCCGTTAGGTTTCTTAAAATCATCTGTGCCAATTTCAGACTTTGTTGTAGATCAAAGTTTACTTTAGATTTCTGCCAGCCTTGAAAGTGAATATTTATATATTCACGTATAGATTATTCGGCTAAGGCACCTAGGCGCTGGCGGCGTCCTGCAAGAGGCGTAGGATGTGCTTTGCAACTGGACGCCAATTATCTCTCAATGCCGTCCACCGTGTGGTCAGATGCTCCATTTCCTTTTCGCCTACTGTACCATATCCATACTAACTTGGTACTTCCTCCAGTACGCGAGTACGTAAGCTAGGCCGGTCGGTATCTACCGTACATAATCAAATCAACAAAAATCCTATCGTCATAAACCAGCTTTGGCGTACATGCACATCCGGCATCAGAACATAGCTATCGCAGAAGTTTTTTTTATTTCATTGTAATGCAAAAAAAAAAAATCAGAAACAGAAATATAAATTTATAAATATATATAGTACAGTTGTGGAAAAAAAATGGTATATATCATTTTTTTTCCATATGAATAAAAAAATAATCATATTCCATACAAATATATCATCACCATTTCTGGCCCTGATCACCATTATTTTTTTTCTGCAAACGATGTGATATATTTAAAAACAATTATAACTTAATTTAAACTATACATAAATAAAAAAAATAACATACGAAATTCAAAACCATATTAAATTTAAAAAAAAAGTATAAAAAACCAAATTACTAGGTTTTTTTAGAATAAATATAGAAGTTTTTGTATTTATAAAATATCTAACAAAAATTTATATTGATCAGGCTTGAAACTCCATTCTAAATATTTAGTACTTAAAATATATTTACTTTCCATAGTGACCGAGCAAAGCCACCCCCGACCCACCCTAAGCCCTGTTGCCATGGAGAAAACCTATTTTTTAAAATTATAACAAAAGATCTGCTTTCATGCCGCTCACTTATTGCCCGTGCTCTGCACTTGTGTCAATTAAAAAATGGCTCCTCCTCAAATAGTACCTCGTGCATTTTATGGGCTAAGAACTGACATAAAGTAAGTTTATAAATAACTTGATCCTTAAAAATAGCTTTGCGAGATATTATTTTTGTTTACTTTCTTACAAATTTATGTCAAAATATCTACATTTTTCAGAAAAAATGCTCACTATGTTACGGATTCAGAAGTTATTTATCCGGCTGGTGGAGTTTTGGTGCTTCACGACTATCTTCAGCGCCATCAGAAATATATCAAACTCACCGAAAAGCAAATTACTATCTTCTCTATCAGCTTGGCTCCAAATAAGTATGTACTTAATAAAACTGTAAATTGTAATAATATTTATAAACTTTTTAGCTTAAATTATTTATGAATTCTTTGCGGAAATTAAGAAAAAAGTCTCATGTTTACTCAGTTCAAAAATTATACCAAATTAAATTAATGTCTAGTCATTTGATTATTTAATCAATGTAGTAAAAATATCATTATTACTAATATAAGCACATTAACAATTTCACTTTTGATTAAAATAATGTGTACTTATGATGGTTTTCATTTTATCTACAGTGCCGTAGTTTTTACAAGCAAGAGGTGTTATTTAGAAAACTGAAATCTCCACGGTTAAAATTAATCTATAATTTATTTATTTATTAATCTATAATAAGAGATACACAATCTACCATAATAATAGCCATTGTGTGTGGGTGGGTGTATATATATATATGTAATATCTTAAAAGATACAACGCTGATTTTTTGCACGCAAGTTCAGTGAGATTTTCCGCAGTTATGTGCCGAATTTCAAGACGATAGGATAATATTTTCATTCATAAACTAATTAAATAAAACTATCAAATATGCTTTATGTACGAATTATATGATTCTGTTGTTCACAGCGAGAATTTCAAATTTAGAATTTTCACAAAAAAACAAAATATGATGCTTCTAAGAAATTTACAGTTTATGTCAGCTTGACACAAGTACCAATTTTATTTTTTAGTTGCGTTAGAAATTATTAATCACATCATTAATAACTTAAAATGCCTCCTAAAAAAATAACAGCGTCTAAGCACAGCAAACGTAATTAAAAAAGAATAGTACAATTGAATGTGATAAAGACTGCATCTAATAAAGAACAGTGCAATGAAAGTGATTCGATGTTTATGACACGAAATGTGATATTTCCTAGAATGGCTTTGTATTCAAAATTAATATCCGGTTATTAAAAAAATATGTGTAGAAAATATTCATATAATTCATATGTTCAAACACTATTGCATTGTTCATCGAATACGTCATTTTGTGACGGGCAACATTTTTAGTATAATAATAATCATTAGATTCTCTCAAGATCAGAAGTGCTGAAAAATAAATAACACTGATCAATATTAAACCAAACTTTCACAAATCAAACTTTAATTAAATTAATTTATTCTAGACAATATATTGCAATGAGCCAACGAGATGATGTTCAAGGAAAGCCCCTGATTGTCATTTATGACTTACAGACAATGAAGCGTAAGAAAGGACTTAATATTCCTTTTGAGGGATCTGAATGCAAAGAGTTCATAGCTGTAGAGTTCACTTGGGACTCTGAGTATCTGGTTGCCGTCACGGGAGAACCAGACTGGATGTTGTATTACTATAAGTGGGAGAGTGGTAAGATTGAAAGTCAAACAAAAGCACAAAACCCAAATGGAACTGGAACAGTAACTCAGGTATTATTTATTACATTTATTTCACTTTTCGCTGTAACTTATCACAGGTCCGTTGTTAAATGAAAGCAAAAGGAAACAGACATTACTAGTTTCGAACTCAGTTGATCACAACTCTAAGTAGATTTACTACAAACTTTTGTAGCACTAGTTAGGATAGGAATCTCACCTGGGACTTCTTGCAAACGACCGAGCAAATAAGTATTTTTTCTCTATTTTCCTTATTTATTTGATATATTTTTTGTTAAGGTCTGCTGTAATCCGACCGATGCTTCATTGGTAGTTATAACTGGTGAATATACTTTTCGATTGATGAATGTATCAGAAACTGTTTGGCGGCAATGGGGCTGGACTAAAGCTGAAAATGTAATGACTCTTAAATATATTTATAAAGTACCTTTACAAATTGGACAGTCGGAATTTAATACTTAATTTATTTTAGGTTATCATAACAACTGCTATGTGGCTTACGCCTGACCGTGTTCTATTTGGAACAAAACTGGGAGCTTTGATGACAGTTGAGAATGGTGAATTAAAACAAAATTGCGTATTTCGAGCTGCAGAAGTAACCGACTTAAACTTACGGAAAGATGAGTAAGTTAAGCTAGATCAACTAAATTTGGTTTGTAGCGCAGATGAGTGGAAGTGTATGATCATTACAATTGTGTAAAAAGATACTTAAAACGTGTCTTGAATGTTGCAAGCCTCTGGATTCCACCTGTTTCACCTGCTTCGCTCGGAGACTTCTATGGCACTCGAACTCTTAATATCTTTTTTTATTGTTATAAATTTATTAAACTTTTATATTAAGAGGGGGAATGAGTATTTAGTTAATATATATATTTTATATAGACTAGGGATTCTCGGAGAGACTGGAGCACCAGGTAAATCAGAAGAATCTGTGATTGAGGATGAAAAACAAGAAGTGCGTTGCTTGACATCATTTGCAAAAGGTAATGGAAATGGTTTTTTTCTTAGAACTTTTTAATTCAATATATTGATTAAATCAATATACCCTCTGGATTTTATTTTTAGGCTTTGCTTACACCTGCATGAGTGGTATGGTTCACATGTTTGAAAAAGAGACGCCACATAAGTGGACAAAACGAAATATTTTTAGGGTAATGGATCCACCATTTAGGTAAATATTCATACTAATTCTAATTAATATTGTGTGGTCTAAATAATTTATTTACTGATTGAGTTTTTATTATTTTGTGTAAACTTTTTTATAGAATGGTTGATGGTACCTACGTAGATTTAAATATTATTCATCAAATTTCTGTCAATCCCAATCAAGATTCTTTACTCGTTTCAACTTTGAAGACGCAACTGTATGTAGTGCCATTATTTGAACATACTTTAGAGCAAGTAAGTTATATTCAATTAATTATTCGAGTATCTATTCAGTGAATTTCATTAGCCTTTTGAAAATGTTACTGATATATTTCAGATGGCGGAAAAACCATTCAACGAACTCGGACCGTTACTGCATTATAGTCGTATCAATGGGCTTTCGATGTGTTCATGGAAACCGATTTTTATGACCAGCGGACAACATGACAGAAGTATTCGCCTTTGGAATTATGAGACAGAAGATTTAGAGCTAGTCAAATATTATCAAGAGGAAATTCATTCCATAGCTTTACACCCCACAGGCTTGTATTGAAGTGAAATATAAAAGTGAAATATAAGTCATATGAAACTGTATTATATCATTTTACTCCTTCAATCCATAGGTCTCTTCGCCATAATTGGATTCTCAGACAAATTAAGATATGTCGTTATTTTAATAGACGATCTTCATCAAATGAGAGAATTTCCAATACGAAATTGTAAAGTTTGCTGTTTTAGCAACAATGGGCATTTATTTGCAGCGGTGAATGGATCAGCCATACAAATTTTCTCTGCTGTATCATTCTTAAATGTTTATAATCTTAAAGGACATATAGCATTAGTAAGTTTCCCATTTAATAAATAAGTGCAAAACTGTTAAATTTATCTTGTTGGACTATAAATTATTTTTTATGAAGCTCTTTATATTTTGTATTGATAGTATAATTATCTTTGTATGTGAGGTTTAAATGGGTGGTAGGGTCATGGCGATGTATAGTCTGCTGTTTAGTAGTATGCAAGTGGTTCTCGGAACCTCTGAAGTTCTAAGCAATGCAATAAATCATACCAGAAAAGAAGGTGGGTGGAAAAATTTAGGTGCCATAAACATGGACACTGAAATACTGATGAAAAAGCCCTTAGTAGCTTTGAACTTAAAATTATCTGCTGGATATCAAAGATTCAGAAATTTGAAGATGATTTTTTATCATAGAGGTTATAGAGGCGAAATAAACTGTTAAATAGCAGCATCTTTGAAGGATTCTAGGATCCACTACAGTTTGTAGTGTGGAAGATAATGGTTATATATTTGTGTTATAACTACAGATTACTTCCCTCTCTTGGACTGAAACTGATGATAAGCTCGTATCGTGCGGGTCTGAAGGTGCTGTTTATGAATGGTGCATGACGACAGCGAAGAGAATTGGGGAGATAATTATAAAAGGAAATCAATTCACAGATGTTGATGTCAGTAGGTAGGATAGGTTTATCAAAATCCCTAAGTAATTATTTTAATTAATTAACTCAATAGACTAATTGATAATTATTGTAATTTTCAGTGATGGCAAATCCAGTTATGTTGTTGGGACAGATGGTGAGGTGAAGGAAGTATGTAATAATTTGATCAAACGGAATGTAAAAATAATCGGGATCAAACTAGACAACATCGTATTAGCGCGGTCTGATATGATGTTGTTTGTGACCGGAGGGGCGGGAAATGTAGTTTCAATTCAATGTCCATTGCTAGACAAGGCAGTTATAGCAGAATTTCATATGCACAACAAAAATGTTACATCTATGGCTCTCTCATATGACGACCAGACACTTATAACGGTCTGTGAAGATGCAACAATGTGTATTTGGAAATTAAGTAACATTGAAGGGAGAGTAATTGCGCTCGAAAAAGATTTCACATTTTCAACAGAAATCTTGATAAATAAAATTGGGCTCCAGGATAAAATAAACCTTATAAGGGTGAGTTTCATATTTTATTTTTTTATTATTTGGTTTTTTTAATACACATTTTCATTTCATTTCATATTTTAGACTTTGACCACTCGCATAAGTGAAATGGAAACAGAACATGCATACCAAATACGTCAAGTTAAAGCAGCAAATGATGATAATGTCCGCAAGATTCACAGTCGTTACTGTATGGCTATCGAAGAATTAAAAGAAAAATATGAGGCATAATATTTGAACATTTTTCAATGGTAACAAAGCTTTGACTACATTTTATTAAAACATATGTTAATCAAATCGATTTCAGCAAATGGAAGCAGAGCACTCTCACGAAATCAATGTTATCCAAGATAGTATTTCAAACACGCAATTTGAGCATTCAAGAGAATTGGAAAACGCTCAAGCCGATTTTAATATGAGACTTATTAGCGAATTTAATAAATTTCAGGTATTAAAGCTATTAAAGAATTGCCTTTTACTTTATGAAAACACTTGGTAGTGTTGATTTATTCTAGTGATTCGTTCAACCTTTTAGGCTCTTGAAGATAAAAGTGCTGTTATCAGAGATGATTATGAGCAACGTTTAGTTGATTTAGCTCAAAACAAAAGGGTTGCTCTGAGAGAGCTGACGGATAGTTATGAAATACAGCTCGGAACCAAGTTGGATATAATTGAAGAAGTCAGTATATAAACCTATATATATATATTAGGGTGTCCCTTAAATTTCATGTTCGATATTTTTTTACGCATACCTTCTTAAAAGTTTAGTAATAACCCTATATTGTCTAGAAAAAAAATATTAGTTCGATTTATAAACGATAACCCGTGCCGACTTGCGATTTTAACTTGTCCATACAAGTTGCGTAAGTACTGCGCTGTGACTTTTACAAATAAAACATGTAGTTACCTACATGTTTTATTTGTCATTTCATACGTGATTTTTAAGATTAGTAGTGCTTCATTGTTTAGTGCGTTGACATGTCGGTGGAATTACGGAGTGATAAACAAAATAATTTCTTTATCGGTTTGCCTAGATATCAAATAAATGGTGCAAATTACCATCTAATCGACAATTTCTCTCGGTCCTATTTTACAATATTCTTGAGGTTAAACTGACTGTTAGTGAAAGTGCAAATCTTGTGATTAGGGAGTGCATCATATATTGGGAAAAAGCAAGAATTCCAACAGGGGCATTTCCTAACTGCGTGAAGAAAATTGTTGATTTATATCATGTTTGGAGAGAGTTGCAAAAAAATTGTAAGAAAACTCAGGTTACGTTCAAGAGCCGTGAGAACAATGTCAAAATTGATCTTGATAATATTTGATATTGCACATGCTGATGCTTTTGAGAGAATGAAAATAGAGGAAGATAAATTATTTTTAATGAAACAGAGAGAGCCAGGTCGACCGGGATGCTTAGGTGGTGTTGATAAAAAATTGGCGGAAAAAGAAGATAGATCTAAACAACGACGAATGGAAGAAGAGGAAAGGGTTGTAAGACAAAGAGAATCACTAGCTGCTGAAACTAGAAAATCAAGGGCAGAAGCATTAAAATCTGACTTCCAAAACAATGTACCCGACGTAGTCACAGTCCATTGGGATGGAAAACTATTACCCAGGTTGGATGTACGAAGTTCTAAAGAAGAACGCTTGCCAGTTATTGCTTCGTTTGACGATAAGGAACAGCTTCTTGCAGTGCCGAAACTAGAACATTCTTCTGGAAAACATCAAGGTAAGGCTGTCTCAACAGCTCTTTTTGACTGGAACCTTCACGATAAAGTACAAATAATGTGCTGCGACACAACAGCTTCCAATACTGGCCATATTAATGGAGCTTGTGCTATTTTGGAGCAAACTTTAGGAAGAGAATTTCTGCTTTTCACCTGTCGTCATCATGTTTATGAATTGGTCCTAAAAGCTGTCATTGAAAGCAAAATTAAGCAAATTACTAGTAGGCCAGATATTCCAATGCTTAAAAAGTTCAGAGAAAATTGGAAAGGCAGAATTAGACAAAGGTTATGTAAGAGATGACTACCACAAATTGGTCGAACTGTGCGTAATAATTTTGGGAGGAGACACAGAGGAAAAATTAAAACTAAGCCCCCCCGGAGCCATGCATCAGGCACGCTGGATGGCGAGAACGATCTATTCTTTAAAAAAATTTGTTTACTTCAGTCACAATGCAGATTAACTGCGAAGGACAAAAAGGCTCTACAAGATGGTTTCTTATTTTTCGTGATATTGTATGTTAAACCTTGGCTCGAATGTACAGTGGCGATCAAAGATGATTCTTGAAGATGTTAAAAGAGTACGAAAAAGTTGATGCAACAATTTCTAATACTTCTATAAGCAAGTTTAGCCATCACTTGTGGTATTTATGTGAAGAGACAGTTATTCTATCACTGTTTGATGATGAAGTTGATAACCAAACTAAGAAGAAAATGATTGCCAACTTCAACCGGGACAAAACCTCAGATTTTAGCAAACGCGATGACCCGTCAAAGGAAGAACTTCTTCAAAGGTTGTTTGGTAAGTTAAATTGACTTTTTGTATATTTTATTTAAATATATTTAAATTATTGTAGATTTTTTTTGTTATTTGTCTTATTTTTTTTTTTTTTCCAGACAAAACACTGCATGATTTCGTATCGGAAAATAGCAAACAATTTTTATCACGACTGCAGATCGACGACAGTTTTCTAAAGGGCATATATGTATCTTCTTGGAATAATAATGCTGCTTTTCTGGAAGCTAAATGAAAAATTAATTATTTGAGAGTTGTGAATGATACTGCTGAAAGGGCTGTTAAAATGATGCAAGATTTTAACGGACTTATCACGGCTGAAGAAGAACAAAAACAGTTCTTGCTGCGCTGTGTCCAGGAACATAGAAAATTGTATCCGGACTGTAAAAAAACAACTCTAAAAAAAAGTTACCCTGACTGATTGTTATTACTTTATGTTTTTGATTAAAAATTAATGTACATCTGATTGAATTTTTACTATTATTCACTTAATTTATTGCATTTATAATGATTTTATACCAGACCGAAATATCAAGACAAAACACGTTTTTTACTAAACTTTGAAGCTCGGTCGGCACTGGTTGCAATTATGCTAGAAAGATGAGGTATGCATTTCGAAATTTGAAAAAAAAATTTTTTTGGTCATATAAGGGACACCCTAATATATATATATATATATATAGTTATATAAATAAACAATAAGTATGTTCAAATTGATTCTTAATAAATCCTTTATATTAAGTTGGGGGCAAAATATGAGTTAGAACTAAAGGAACACGAATACATCAAAAACTCTATTGAAAACGATGCCGATAGAGAAATTATAGAAATAAGAACTACCTATGAAGGTCAGCTAAAGGAAGAAAAAGAATCAAATGTAAGACTAAAAGGAGAGGCAGGTGTCCTAAGAAAGAAGATGCTAATGGCCCAAAAAGAAATCGAGGAACTGAATCATCACGTATTCTTACTCAAAGGTATTTTCAGAGTAAACAGGTATTTTTTTTGCTAAAAAGTTCTTTTAAGTAAGCTAATGGTTTATATTATTTATAATTTTTTATGGAGACTTCTATCAAAACTACCTTGCTTGTTTTTTTCATTTTGGAGACACAGGTACATTGTTAAAAATAAGATTTGTTTTTCTGACATTGAATTTCAATATGACCACATTGTGAGTCACACCAAATCGTATGGAGTAGTGAGATTTATTAATTTTTTCTACTGGTTCAAAGAGAAGAAAAATCCTTTGAGAAAAAAACTTTCTAATTTCACTTTATATAATAAGGCAAATGCCAGAGCGTGCCAAGCTGGCCACAGTCTCAGTTGCATTTGCTTGTTCCCATTTGCTTCTTCCCTTGCAGCATCTTGCTCTTCAGAGTAGTGTAGTTGAAGGGTTCTCGTTCTCAAATTATAAAAGCTTGGATTTCTCCCACTCGTGGAATGGACATAAAAAATAACATTTAAAAATATTTATATTATGTCAACATCTTGCAAAACTATTTCATAACTTTAATAAAATATCTTTTACTAGCTGAACACAAACAGTACCAGGCAGTTATTCAGGGATTGGAAAAAGATATTTTGGATCTAAAGAAGGAGATAAGTGAAAGAGACAACTCTATCCAAGAAAAAGAAAAGAGGATCAGTGAATTAAAAATCACAAATCAAGAGCTTGAAAAATACAAATTTGTACTCAATTTTAAAATAAATGAACTCAAAAGCCAGGTTATTATTTATGTACAATATTGCATACATTTTTGCTTTTGTTACAGTATATAGGTAAATTTTTATTTCTAAAATAGATTGAACCAAAAGAAAATCAACTCAAACATCTTAAAATACAAATAAAGGAAATGGAGCTCGAGGAAAATAAATTACTGGCAATAAAATATGATTTGGGTCTGTATAAAATGATTTGGAAAAGTGTACCGCGACGTTTTCTTCTGGTTCTTTCTACCCTTATGGTGCAAGTTTTAACGTTCATATTCATTCATTAGGTAGAACCAAGAGACAGTGCTATTGAAGATAGGAAGTTTCGAGTAGCTGACTTGGAAGTCTCTCTTGAAAGATTACAGAAAAAAAATAAACGCCGGGGTACATTTGATTATTACATTTTTTCTTGAAAAGACCAATCATGGTATTATTTATTTATGTCTTAACCTTTTTTCCATAGACTTTAAAGTAGGTGTAATGAATGAAAAAATAGTGGCGGGTAATATCGAAATTGAAAAAGAGCTGGATAAAAATGTCGGGCTGCACAATACAATAAAGAAGATTCAAATTGACTTGTTTAGCTTATCATTTATCATTCAAGAACCTGTGAAACTAAAATCAGCTATCAGAGTATGACAAACACATTTATTTTCTATTAGAGAAGTAATATTACATATAATTTTTTAATTTCTGATTTTCAACTTATCATCACGTGTATTCAACAGGCAATTTTAAAACAGAAATATATGCTGAATGTTGATTTTACCCAAGAAAAAGCGGCAGAAGAGGAAGTTGTGAATGAAGTGGATAGACAGAGAGAACACCTGGAGAATCATATTTCTCATCTTCAAGAAAAGTTGCGCGAAGCCTCAGTTGGTACCAAGGATGAAGCATTTAAAATTATGGAGGTTACTATGACATGTTACAGAAAGATCCGCTTATCAGAAACCTTTTTATTTAAAGATAAGGGAATTTTGACCTTGAAAATTAGAAATGAAAACTTGAATGAACCAACATGGTTTTTCCATATATTTATTTTTTCCGTGTAGTACAAAATATATCAAACCATCCATAAATTATCCAATTACAGGAAAACACTATATTATTGGCTGAAATAAATAATCTCAGAGGGTCATTGAAGGAAGCGACAACACTTTGTTCAAATATGAAAAGCTTACTGGGCCTCTCGTCCAATCAGATGACTCCGACCCAAGCACGAGCAATTTTACAAAAAGCTTGTACTGATCACGATAAACTGGAGGATGAATATACAAAACAAATCCAAGTAGGATGAAACAATTACACTAACCATTATTTCCATTATAATAGTGTGTAAAAGTTGTCCTTTTTACATCTTTGTATTTGTTCACATTTAGGATATGGAGGTAGTTGTTGTGTCACTTAAAGAAGAAAATCAACGTTTACTGTTGAAGATACAGTGCACACAAGAATCCAGAGATTCTTGACTTTATTACAATTTGCTGCAAGTTAATTCAGTTGCTTTTTTGAAGATACTCAATTATCTCTCCGGCCAGAGAGAATTACGTCTAATAGTATTATTAAGAGTTGTTACTCATGATGTCTGCAATTAAAATATAATATGAACTAAATAAGTTAAAAAAATTTAAGTTAGATAATTTAATTTATTTAATATTTTATTGAAAAAATACAAGACGAGAGGTCATTAACATCTAATAACATTGTAACAAAAATATAAAAAAACCCTTTAAATAACCACATATAATGAATGACATATTGTTGACTTTTAGAGGTAATTTTAAAAAACTCAATTTAAACATTGATTACGCCAAGAAAACATTTCCATTATTTTAATTTATAAATGAAATCAAATATCTTATCTAGCATCAAGGTTAAAATTAAGATGGATTAATCTAATGATTTAATGTTACGTTCTGCAATCCTACAAGTCAACAAATCAACAATTTAACAGTATATATATATATATATATATATATATATATATATATATATATATATATATATATATATATAGAAGCTTACATTTAAAAAATGTAATGTCGCACTTGTATGGAGAGTACTTTGTAATTCATACAGTTTACAAACATTCAGATACAAGCAGTATTTATAAAATAAAAAATAGCCAACAAAGTATTAAAGATAAAAACAAAAAGATTAAATAAGGAATGGAATAATGGCTTTCCTGTTCTTGGGGTAGTTGGGGAATTCTTTCTTGTAGATGCGATGTTTGCCGATTGCCCACATAGCCATCTGGTAGAAGCCTGCTAGAGCAAATAGTCCGGCTGCAAAGAAAATAAGCATATGATTTGATTCCATTAGATTAAATTGATATCACATAAAACCATCTTCATTAAAATGTCGACATTGGAAGTTATGTGTTTATTGATTAAAAGTGTAGATAAATTCACTTCAAAGGAAATTTACATTCCCTTTGAAAAACATTACCTGGAATGCATGAAGTCATGACAGTGAAAGATGCCCAAGCACCGAACTCATAGAAGTAATTTGGGCAAGATACGAAGTTAAACAGGGAAGTCAGCGGGTTTGAATCAGGCACAGGGATACGACGAACTGTGGATCCAGCTGGGCGCAGATTTCTCAAAAGCATATGAACACTGAAGTTTCCCAATTCACAGACCTGAAAAGATAAAAATAATCAAATACAAGGAATTTATGAATATTTTGAAATCAATTGATTTAAAAATCACATTTTTTAAGAATACAGACCAAATCTGTTTAAAACAAATACCAACAAAGAATTAGTATTCTAGAATAGTAAACATTTTTTCGTTAGAGTAAACAGATATTTATATATTATTGTTATGGCAAAAATTCAGTTTGGTGAATCACTTTTCACGGAGTCATGAGATCTGTTATTAGATTTTATTGTATTATATAAACCTACAGCAAAGCCTGCCAGTCCGATGTAGAACTGCAACTGACAAGGCGGAGTGAAGAGGGGATGGTTCACGTGGTAGGCGACATACATAGCAAAGAGCCAGTAGTAGGAGCAGTTTTTAAAGAGATTTCTCAAGGGCATTGTAGCATGAGAGAAACGATGTACAAACAATGTTTCTAACAATCTCTTCGAATAATGAATTGTCCAGCAAACTGCAGCAGTTCTAAAAATAAGAAAATATACGCTCATGTATATAATAAAATTCTAATGCAGAGCAGTGGCATGCAGTGTGTAAAGTAAAAATTAGAAAATAAGTAAAATATATCATAGTTTCATGTTGAATACCGGTATTAAAATTGACACTGTTAAAAATTCATTAAGTAATTTATAATGAATACTTCAAATAGGTGCAACTTATAAATTCAAATGTCCAAGGTTCATAAACATTTATAAATGAACTACAATCAGTAGCCAAACAAGCATTTAAGTAAAATTTAAAAAAAATACCAAGTACGGAATATAATGGATTCTTATCATTTTAAATGTATTTCACAAATTTTATTTTGGATATTTTAAAATCAACAAATATAAACAGTCTTTTAAGGGAAAAAGTTGTAATCTCTTAGCCATTTGTCTATTTATATTTGTTCTTTCGACATGGAGTACTGTCGTAAATAATAATGAAAATTTTAAATATTGAGAAACCTGCTATTAAAAATGATTAATGATTATGAGTATTATTTGGAGAGTTTTTCAATTATACCTAACTATTGCATTCTCAGTGAAGGTTAAACATAAAAGTAGGCAACATTGTACTAGCTAAATATTGAATTTTTACATAAATGAGCAGTACAAAGGTCAATAATTTACTGTTGAAGAACAGTAAGTTCAAGGTAAACAAAATATTTTTACTTCTTCCTCTTTCACTTAGATATGCCTTATAAACAGGCAATAATATTGTAACTTGCTGTGATCATTTTAACTATTGAGTTAAAAAAATAGTTCATACTTAATAAAAATAAATCATACTTGGCAACAAAACTGAAAGATGTTGATGGATCAGGAGTTCCATAGAAAATCCAGGGTCTTTGGTAAAGCCATAAGTAAACAGCAATGGGCCCTGCATATTCCACAAGAAAAACGGTCTTCCAAGAAATCTGTGGCCCTAAATCTTTTAAATAGAGTTTTCCCTGATTGGTGATTCCCAGGGATTTAATCGTATCACTATCTTTCAAAGCCTTTCCTTTGACATCAGAGCGAATGGATTGACGGTCAACGATTAGGCTCTTCTTGATATTATAAATCTTCATCTTCACATCTTTGATTGTACTGTCGGGAGTCACTTGAATGCGACCTACCGATTTCGATCCCGCGACGCTCAAAATTTCAACCTGTACAAGAGACAAAATAACTTTATTTAATAAAAGAAACAAACATTGAAAATAAAAAAAGTTTTTAAAAATATGTTGAAACTACCTCCATTGTGCTGCGTAATGCTTCTGTTGAAAGCCAATCACTAATACTGGACAGCGGTATAGGAAATACACCTGTACTGAATCAGACGATTGTGTATAATTTACTAAAGCTCGTAAGAATTCACCGGTTGACCCTGCACACCCGCGACAACATGCGACCAGACTTGACACTTAACACCACGCTGGCCAACCTAAGAGACATCTCCAATAAGGTAACACCATAGCTAGAGCCCACTACACACGCAGTGACACAACTCCCGACCAGTTTGCAATCAGCCATAGCTGAGTCAACGACGCAACGACGCTACGGGCCGATTGCAAGTCGGTCGCAAGTTGTGTCGCTGCATATGTAGCTATCTTTATATTCACCAACGGGCTACGTACTCATGTTCATATACCTACTTATTTACATATATATAAACTGAATTATGTTGTGATAGCGAGTACTATTAACTGTTATTGCCTGACCAGATGTATTTTCAAAGCAAAATGGTTCTATTATGCTTCTGTAAAATCTACACAAAATAGTGATACATTGTGGATGCAATTGTTTTTCAACAATCGCTCGGGAATTTTTTGAACCCCGAATGTGACAATTTTGTCAAATAACCAAGCCATCAAGATAAAAATGAGCCTCAACGCTGATTTTGTTCATTAAAAAATCAGCATCGTATGTGCCTTGCAGGCCATCAAGCCGATGTGCTATTTCACATGTATTAATAGTGTTTTTAATTTTTGATTATATAATTTTTGGATATTCTCCGTAAGAAAAATATAATGTAAAAGATTAGCTTTAAATTGTTTGTTTGAAAACCTGTGTCTATGGTATAACACTTTAGCATCTTTATGTTAGTAGCTAGAGGATCCCTTTTTATGGTCACATTGCGTCATTGGTCTACCAACTTCACGTATATGTTAAAAGTTTATCTCGTGAGAAGTGTGGTCGTCTGATTTAATTTTTACACATGATTAGTTTCATCTATCAGAAATAAGTCATGCGGTCTGTAGTGGAAATGAGTGCTGGAGTTCCGGCATTTTTAGGGAAATTATGGAAGCTCGTGGAGGATCCCACGACTGACAACTTGATATCGTGGTCTCCGGTATGTAAACGGAATGAGCACGGATATCCCAAAAAAAATACTTTTGCATTTTTCTTATTCAAATATATTTTGTTACAATGTAATAAAATATTTTATTTAAAATTAGTTCGCACAGTTGGAGGTTTAATTTTCGAAATTTTTCGTTTACATGACAGCTAAATTTCATACGCAGTTACAAAAATAATACGTTTGCATACATTGATGACATTCTTTCTGTCTGTCAAATATTACCTATTTTATATTCGGACTTGATTTTTGATTATCATAAAAAGTAGTTTCTATACGATTATTTTAGTTTTTAAACTAATCACGACTTATTTTTATGGACTTTAAGCATCGTACAATATGGTGAATTTGCAGTAATTTTTTTTAATATAGATACCAGTGTTATTGATTCTCAGTGTGCACTTAAGTCCTTTAATCACAGTATATATTACATTATTGGAAGTATTACTTGACAAGATCTGACATGGCTGTTGAAATTCTTGTGCAACTGACAGACTAGGACATACCTGACATGAGTTATTCATGAAATTCATCTGAAAATTTAATTAGTTCTGGTATTTTAAAATGATAGTAAAGGATATATATTTGATTGCAGGAATGTTTATAATGTTTAAAATAGAAATACACAAATAAAATGTCTGGGATATGCTATGTGCTAAATAATGATATTTAAAATTGTCACAGAAATATGGAAACTATTTTTTTTTTACAGAAGAAAACCAATTTCTTAACACTAAATAAGTCATGTCAATTGTTTGCTGAAATACCAGTTTTAGAAATTATTCTTAAACATTCAACCTCAATGCTTAATCTTATCTCTAGTTGCATCTTGTGTTTGAGTTTGCTTGTTTATTTGATTCAAATATTATAATATCTTTTTCATATTTATTTTTTTAAATAGAGGTTATATTAAAGAAAGATAATATGAAAATATATAAAACTGTTATTTTTTATTACACATTGTATTTTCTCCCAATACATTATTTTTATGGTCATTCTAATTACATCAACCTAGGATTTATAAGTATAATCTTGACAATGATTGATTTAAACAGTAAAATATTCAAGAATAATTTAATAAATCCAAAAAAGAACCAACTTAATGATTCTAATGTGTAATTTTCAAAATGAATTGTTAAAAGATTTCAGTTAGCAGAATAAATGAACTACGAATTTCACTAATAAACATAATAAATTGTTTCAGGGAGGAAAGATGTTTAGTATACAAAACCAATCAGATTTTGCTCGAGAACTGCTACCTCTTTATTACAAGCATAATAATATGGCAAGTTTTATAAGACAACTCAATATGTATGGTTTTCATAAAGTGGCTTCGGTTGAAAATGGAGGCCTTAAAGCCGAAAGAGATGAAATTGAATTTAGTCATCCTTGCTTCATGCGTGATCATTCTTATTTACTCGAACATATTAAAAGGAAAATAGCGAACCCCCGTCAACCAACTGCAAATCATAGTGGAGAAGAGAAAGCGATCCTTAAGCCAGAACTTATGACCAAAGTTCTCACCGATGTCAAACATATGAAGGGAAAACAAGAAAGTCTGGATGCACGTTTTAGTGTCATGAAGCACGAAAATGAAGCTCTCTGGAGGGAAGTTGCACTATTACGTCAAAAACATATCAAACAGCAACAGATAGTAAATAATGTAAGTTTCTGCTTTTAAATTTAGTTATCACTTGTTCATTTGAGAAATACTTTCAGGGTAATTTTTTAAATTATTTAACTTAAAATTTATTGTTTCATTTTCTTCAGCTTATTCAATTCCTCATGTCACTTGTTCAACCTCCACGGAACGGACCATTGAAAACTGGAGTGAAGAGACCTTATCAATTGATGATTAATGATGCAGGACATTATGCAAAAAAGCTGAGAGGAGCCAAGAGTCCCAGAAAACATATCGAGCCTGATTCTGAACAAGAAGAAACTGAATCTACTTTAGGGGAAGAGGTATTTTATAAAATTTATACTTAAAATTTATCAATTGCCCGGGGTGTAGAGGGGTTGTCATGCCTTAGGTTGAGACCAAGTCCCGTAGTGAGTATGTATAACTAGTTGTGGCTTCAATGCTTTTTATAAAGAAAACTTAAAAATATCTCTTGTATTTTCATTTCGTAAAGTTCGAAACATTTCTAATTATGATTATAACATTTACAGGAAAATGGACCTATAATACATGAAGTCCCTGAACAAGATCAGAGAGGAACGAAGAATTGGAGCAGGATAAATGAAGGTCCTGTAGCCTCGACCAGTCCTTCCAATTACAAATATGCTTCTCCATCACCCGACACATCGAGGTTTACTGCTGGAGCAGATGTCTATAATATCATCGCTGAAGATATACGTGATCCTAATACGGAAAGTAAGTCAAGTTTAGTCAAGCTTGTAATATCACAGATTCTTACACGTGCATGCTAAACATTTCCATAATTATTTTCAGATATTTCAATTGATCCGAGGATACTGACAGGAGAGAGTCCTGTAAGGATTGAGAGCATGTCTCCTGCGGAAAGTGACTACTTAATTGAGAGCTCTCAAACACATTGTCAAAATGTGGTTCAGAATGGCAATAGGAAAAAAAATGGAAAAAAAACTGTGTCACTAGACACCTCTTCTGCTTTTTCACACTCTGCTTCTACTCAGGTAAGTTTTATTTTTATTTGTCAGTTAAACTATTTACATATAGTAGTCAACCGTTACTAAGTTTCAATTTTCTAAATATATAATTTTGACAAATTTTAGCCGCCAACAACATTACCTACAAATATATTCGATAGTGATGAGGCAAATTCTCAGGACGAATCGCAGATATCCCTATCAGATGTGAATCAGCAAGCTGCGATATCCGCTTTGCAAAGTGCCGCAGATACTTACTTAGATACTTCCAGCAATGCTGCCGATGTAGATTACCTCAACAGTGTCGCTTCTGGCAGTTACAATCTCAACATTAATTTGAATTCCGCGAGTATGTCTTCGAAAAGAAAAACTAAGGTAAAAATGGAACAATCCGAAATAGAAAAAACAGTTAAGAACATAAAAGAAGAGATTCTCAACCCCGAAGAAGATGAGCCGGATTGGAGTAACATGACCCTCGCCACAGTTCCTGTCGTCAGCGACCACTCTACCAGGCCCACATTGAATAGATTTCAATCAGTGTGAGTAGCTGAAAAGATTTTTTGAAGTTTTTGCCTCGTCCTACATAAAAAAATATTGTCACTCAAAGTAAATTATTCCTTAAATTAGACAAAAATTTTCGTCATCTTTTCATTAACCGTGGAATAATCACCCGGCATGCTCTGTAGTATCATAATTTAAATGATATTTTTCGCACTTAGGACTGTGAAGGATATTTCAGCCCGTCTGTGCCCTGACAGAAAAAGCAAGATTCTTCCAGGAACATCTTTTCCCAAGTACGAAATAAAAATAATGTATTTATTAAATCAAATAAGCAAGGGGCAGTAAAAGGGGATAGAGAAGCAAACACTTGAGCGAATTCTCTGAGCTCAAGATTTTCAGTATGGGTTGATTTGCGCACATTATCAACTGTGCAATATTATATTATTTTTGTTTTGGCTTTTTATTGAACAATACTAAGTTGATGCTGTTAAACCATCAGCACCTTAGCTATATACGTACAACTAACATTCTGTATATTAACAGACATGACTATATATTGGTCAAATAATATGCTTTTGTGTACTTAAAAACATTTTTTTACAGTTTTTCTGGGTTTGTATACCCTCGCCTACAGGCCAGGAGGGTAATTTTTTTAAAATAACTATTGTCTGGATGTTCATTTATGTTGAATGTCATAATAATACATGGTCTAAAATAATTAAATTTAATTTTCACTTAATTATGCTAAAATATTACTCTGTCTTTGGTGTGCTACCTTTGACAATTGAATCACATTCACCAGCATCGGAGGCTGTGTAACTCTTGATTATCAGGAGAAAGTTTAGCAACGTACAGCTGCAAACCTGTATTACATAATTTTGAACTAAATTGATTTATAAATTATATCCTATGTTGGTAATTAAAATTCCTTGAAATTTCTTGTAAGCTGTAACCTGTATTTTTTTTGTAAATACATACATATATATATATATATATATATTTATATATATATATAATTTATATTGCTTTTATGTTAAGTAAATTTTTGAATGTAATAAAAACAACATGACCATTGTAATTATAATTAAATATGTGGCTAACATAGGAAATTGGGTATAAATTCTGATGGTTGCTATTTTAAATTGCTATTGTATTCTCTATAGTCAATGACAATATTAATAAAAAATAAATAATGCTACAAAAATTATACTGTGACAATAATTTGTTTTTTTAGGGAAGAAGTTGATGATCACCTCGACACAATGCAAAGTGATTTAGAGAGTCTCCGAGAACTACTTTGTGGCGATTCTTATTCTTTGGATGCTAACACGCTATTGGGAGTGAGTGTAACATAAATATTTTGAAGTAATTAATTTCAATTAATGTACTTTATGCTTAACAGTGTTTTTTTGGTTGCAATTTTTAAGTAAATATATTTTATGTTTAGTTATTCGGGCAAGAAGATCCATTCTATAGCCTACCACTGAGTCAACCAGAAAAACCAATCGATTCCAAAAGCAAAGAGAACACTGAAGGTAATTATTATTTGCTTACAAATATAAATGTTTTATGAGTGAATATCTTTGAAATTTTTTGTAAATTTATCAATTTCAGATTCAGAAAGTCAGTTGATTTCTTATGTGCCCACATCGCCTCCTCTTGATTTTGAAGATTTTGAATTGGACGATGATAATGCTGGCTGGCAGCCACCAGCTGAGAAAAACACAGCAGAAGATAATGACGATTCACTCAATACACCTCAAATGACATTGTCAGCTCCAAATTTTCCTCATGATAGCACCGATTGATAGTAAAAAAAAACTTGTTATTCACTAACATTTGTATTAGTCCATTATATAATAAGATTAATATAAAATAAATATACCTGGAATAATCAATAGTATATATATATATTGAACTATTTCTGCCTTTTACTCTAAAATTGTATGGATTTTAACATAATTTGTAAGAGTTGAAACTTGGTGTGGGAAGTATTTTAGAAGAAACTGTATTTGACTTTGATAATATGAAATTAATTCATAAACTGGTCATTTTTGAGTTTCTCCTAATTGTCTAAAAAATTATGTGAGTACGTATCAATCAATTGTACAATTAAAATAGACATCACACTACTTGTAAAGATCAAGATTTTGAATTTTCTCCAGTAACTTTTATTTTTAGTATATAACTTTATATCTCATATTTCTAAGGCTTCATTAAAATTATTTTATATTTATTTATTTCATGCGGGTATTTTTCATTTTGAACTTTTTGCTTAGCTTTTTGAATATCACAAATGAATTTTATTTTTCGACTTTCTAACATTAACCCCCCTCACGTTTTTGTTATTTTTGACAATGAACTGCATGAACTCTAAAAAAAGTATTTGCATTTTTCCGTTTGGTGGTAACTTTATGTAAGCGTAATTCAACTATTTAATTAGTAAAGCATCACTTTTTATGAATCTCTCTTCATAAGCTTTTAACCAAAGGATTCTTTTGGCAGAGTCGATGTACAAAAAATTGAAGTGACAGCGTATTTTGTGATTTAAATTGTACTGTTTTGTAAATGAGGAATGAACATAGTATTATATAATTATACGCAAACGAGGAAAAGAAAACATACTATGTATGGTACTAATGTAAATTATGAGATCAAAATTAATTGTTAATTTTCCCTTCAGAATACAGTGATCAGATGTTATATAATATATTATATTTATACATTATAATAAGGCAAATCCAAAATATATTTTAATATAAAGAGAGATTTCACAATCCATTTAGTATTGACAAACGCGGTGAGATCAAAGAAAGCTCTCTTTCTTTGTTTATGGATATTGTTATGTATATTCATATATATACATACACACACACACATATATGTATTATAATGTAAAGAATGCCATTGCCGTGTATTGAATTTTCAAGATTTTATTAAAACATTGTTGAAGATTGTATTAAAACATTAGGCAGTGGTTGTTGAGAATTACCTCATTTCTATCAAATCCCTCGTTAATTGAGGTTAAGAGTATGGTTTGATTCATGAAATGTTTTGAATGGTTACTTTTAGCCATAAGCTACAATATTACTCTGGAATGTTGAAAAACTAAATATCTTAATCTCAAAATAAACTAAATGGAATTTATTGTTGAGTTTTATTTTCATTTTCACTGATTTTACCAATAGTTGCTGAAAAAAAACATGATATGATATAAGCTGTCAATATGTTTGATTCTATGACAATTGTTGATATGTTCTAATGATTTTCCATAAAACTTGCTCACTGTATTGTAAAATTCTACAGCAAAAATTTTAAGTAATTCATTATTTCATTTGATACAATATATTAAAATGTACCAATCTGACAATATAACATTTGTTATATTTCCTTTTAAATCACTTAAAACTAATACTTTCTTACTTAGCAAGAAGTTAGTGACACTCGACGTACTAAATTCGTACAGTGTGATTACAAACAAGCAAAAGCAAACAATTGACCTGTCAGATTGTATGAACCAAATATATTGAATGTAACTAAACTATGCTTTAAATTTAATGGTATGATGAAAAATTTATGTTTAGTAAATCCAAGTGTGCAAATATAATTATTTATAGTTTACTATTATAGTTTATTTGTTGATTTTTTTTATAATAGTGGAAGATTGGAAGAAAGTCAACATAGTTCTCAGTGCTATCAAAAGTAGTTGTTGGGAGTAGTCCAAGGAAAGACAGACTATAGGAATAGGTACGAGATCCAAGGCACTTTTTTATACTTGAGAAATTGCCTTCGGGTTATTCAACAGTATAAAGGAAAAATAAGAAGAGCCTGACACCCTCAGTGAATAAAGTCGTAGTGAAGTAGCTTGTAAGCAATAGTGGACGAGACTTTATAATTTGGAGGTGGCAAACTACATCATGATGAATTTAAGTAATTTATTTAGTAGGAATTGGTAGGTAGGTATTATATTTTGAGATTTAGTTACTCTGATGTGGACATACACTATTAACATCATATTTAAATAATAAGAAAGTAAAGTGATTTGTTTTCTCGAATTTATATAAATGACGAGTTAAAATAAAAATAAATGTCTTCAAAATTGAATAAATTAAATTTAGAGCTAGTGAACACTTGATATTATTATTTACAAGGAAAATGTATTTTTATAAGTTAACAATACTATTTACAGAAATAAATATATTTTTTAAAAACAAAATAAACATTCACAACCAGTTAAAAAATAATATTTTTCATTTAGGAAAAATAATACAATAGAGAAAAAGAGACCAATAGCTTCTTATTGCCTTTTGAATAAATCTACTTTATTTTAGACAAAATAATACTAACAATTTCTTAAGATTGTTTTTGTTCTTAAATGTTATTTATACTGATATACGCAGCATAATAAAAAATGATCTCTGACTTAACTAAAACAGGCATGAACCTTGTAGCATTGGTTTGCGATTCGCTTGTTATATATTAGTTTTTTTTATATCAACAAGCAACTCGTCTTCCATATATATACAATTACTATAATTATTAAATTAAAATATATAATTTAGCACTGGTAAACATTGCTTTACCTATGGGCAATAGCTTTACTGGAAATAAGTCATTTCTTTAATGTACAAAATTGCATTTTGTATTTCAAATATATCCTGGTTAACTTTTAAATGTGAAAACAGGCATATTTATTACAAAATTACCTAAATAACTAAGTTATAAATTATGATAGTTATCATTTGTCTTAAACTATGATTGACAAATGTTATGTTCATCAAAATATTCTTCTCCTCAAAATTCCCAGACTGGGCAATGGGGGAGGTGGTGGTAGTCTATTTTTTAATCCGTCGCTAATGTAAGGTCCTGGTTTGGAGATAAGGAGAGTATGAAGGGTAGGCAAGGAATAAAGCATGTTGGCGAGCTCTGGTGAAACATTACGGCAACCTTGAATATCCAAGAACTTTAAAATCTTGCATTCAGATTGTATAGCTAAGAGTGAAGCATCAGTCAGCAAATTACAGCCCTACAACAAAATAATTACATAAGTATATTACTTCGGAGAAAAAATTGTGTTTTAAAAATATTTGAATTATTACTCACACGAAGATGGAAATGTTTGAGCCTGTGTAAATTTTTGACGAGCGTTTCTACTCCAGCATCGCGAGTGTTGTAACAGTTGACAAGTTCAATTGTTTCCAAACAAGGGCAATTGCTTGCTAAATGAGCCAAGCCTTCACAGGTTATCTGCTGGCATTCAGTCAAATTTAATGACTTTAGTTCTCTGCAGCTAAAGGCATACATGAAGCTTACATCTGTAATTTTGTTACATCCACTAATATCTAGGAATTGGAGTTTTTTCAGTCTAGCCATGGAATATCCTTCGATAATATCCCCTGCAGATTTTTCACACATTTCTCTAACATCCTTCTTTCTTCTAGCATCATTGACAATTTGCTCTTCAGCACGAGACCGAAGGGATATTCTATATTTTTCCACTGATTGTACAGTGCTTTTAATAGGAACATTTTCCGAAGAAGTGTGGTCTTGTTTTCCCATGCCCATGCCAGTCAACCCGGCATCAGATACTTGTTCGCAATGACTGATTTTCAATGATTGTAAGTCCAATAGGTTCTTGAATACCGCTTGTATAGAAGTATCAGTTACAGAGGTAAAACAATAATTCATATCAAGTAATTTCAGATTTGGCAACTTTTCAGATATCATTATTACTGTGCTCTCGTCGAGATTTAATGCACAAATGTTTAATTCTCGTAATATATGGTTTGTTTCTCTGCACAATCCGAGGCTTATACCCTCTTTAGTGATAAGTTCACACTGCGATATGTCAAGGCAACATAATTTTTTTAAGTTCCACAACTCTGCGATTCCAGAATTGGTAACCGCTCTACACCTATTAAGACATAAAATCTCAAGGTTGAGTAGATTATTACTGATTGAGATGAGTGATTGGTCTGTGACGCGAGTACACATACCAACATCCAGCTTCACCAATTTGGTCTGATGTTGAGTTAAAGATAAGATTCCTTCATTATTCAACTGATCACAAGAAAAAGCTTCTAATGATCGAAGCCGCACGTGTTGAAGCTCTGATATAAGTTTCAAAGCAACGCCATCAATCAAAGTTCTATTAAAAGTGAGCTCTTTAATGTTCTTTCCGTTAACTTTAAGAAATTCTAAAATATAATGGAATGTAAGAACACTCTCGGATGGCGTTTTCACACCGTCTTTATTAATTCCAAAAGGGTAAAACTTTTTGTAGAGGCCAGAATGAAAAGAGACCGGGCAATCAGAAAGATCAAGTTTTTCTAAAGAATCGGCAGCAGCGACAAGTCTATTAAATAAAGCATCAGATAAGTACCTATTGCTGGATAAGTTGAGACTTTTTAGTCTCTTTAAACTACCATTGCTAAGACCATCAACTTCGTCTTCGACAAGTCTTGCCGACATAAACAGTTCTCTGCAATTAGAAACAGTTAAGTATTCTAAATTTGGACAATGGTTTATGATAAATACAAAATTTTTCTCTTGCATATCACATTGGTCTAACTCCAATGATTTTATGTAAAATCCATTTAATTCCCAAAAACTGGACATTTTATTTGCCATATCCATTTCTCTAAGTGAAAAATTTGAGAATTTTCTGATACTATTACCATCAAAAATATTAACAGGATAGGTATCATCTTGAAGAGTAGTTTTTATAAAGAATATGCATTCCTTGATATGAAATGAAATATCACAAGCAGCTTCGTACCATAATCTGCATGTTTGACTAGCTGCAGCTCTGTCCGAGTGCCCGAGATATTTGAACAAATAAACTAAAACCTGTAAATATTAAAATCAACGAAATATGTAATATCATATTGGTGCATTTACTCAAGTTATTGTTTATTGAGTTATTTAGAGATTATCATTTTATAAATAAAACAACATGATCATTAGAAAACAGATGTATACGTCTAGTTATTAATATGTATAAATATATAAAACTTTTAAATTATATTATTGTAATAATAATAATCATAGATATATTACAATTTTCCAGCAGAAGTTATATTAAAAAAATCACGTGATTAGATCAATGTCAAAGTGACACTTCGAGTTGAGTACAAAATTATCAATTTACCTCGATTGGGACATCCATCGCCGTAATATATAAATATAATAAACCGGGACAAATATGAATTTATGTAAAATAATCAAAATAGCGTTGTTACTTTTAAAGTCGAGGATTAATAATTGGGCAATCTGTTTTTCATGTTACCCGCTGCTTGCTTGATAGATTGTCTATGGTTGACATATTGTGCCAGTGCTGCCAGAAAGATAATTTATACAGAATATTTACATTTCAATAAAATTTAAATATTATAAATTAAGCCTCAACATAGTACGAAATTTTTTAATTCGTTGAAATAATTTAAAAAAAAACTAAAACTTTGTTAACTTTACAATTGCACTAAATATATATATAGATTTATCCACACAAACATACGTCGTACGAACAAATCTTACCAAAAATAATATGGAATAGGCACTTTAAATCACGCAGTATTTATTCAATACTGTTAAAAACTTTCATGAGCGAATACTTAATTTACTAGATTAGAAAAAGTTGAGATTAATTCTCAGTGAAATTGGCAATGAAATTTTTTTGTGCCAATTATGAAAAATATGTTTTACAAAAATGCAGTAAATGATTTTCAATAGCAAATTTTATTTATAATAAAGGCGATGCGCGAGTAAGCCCAGAGTTGGGTAGCAGTGAGCAATGTGATGTATGATAGACTTGCTTGTGTGTAATTCATATTTAGTTTTATTTACATTCAACATACTCAATATGTGTATTACAAATACTGTGTAGAAATTAGAAGAATATAATTTACCAGAAAATTCTGCAAATATTTTGTAATATGAGAAATACAATATATTTAGAAGTCTGATAGAGTATTAATATATTCAAGAGTGAATATCTATAATACTTGGAATTTTGATCTAGGAATAATATTTATATAGATTTTAATAAATTATGCAATTATCTTTAAAGAAGAACATCTTTATACTAGTTATAATGTTAACAAGACAATGAAAACCATATTTACTATTTTCTAAGCACGAAAGCAATAAACACTCCATATAGTTTTTATTGAAATCTTGTTTAATACATTTAATAATTCATATTAAGGTCCCACTTAGACTGATCAGTATAAATTAACTGAAAATACATTAAGCAAAAATTAAATAAAAACATAATATATCAAAACTGCACAGCCATTGCATCGAATATTTTTTTTACAGGATGGTCAGTCTGTGAGACGAGGGATAATTTAAAACTCGGTATCTCTGTATCAAGATCTCCATTATGAATCTGTGATATTATTGTCGTGGCTATCAACATTAATTAATTAAGCCTGTTGACGACAATACGAGAAATGTTGTGACACCAGTTCTAGATTATATTTGAGTTGTGATAGTCTGCTTTCAGGGGTGTAGATTCTTTTTAATTTTATTAGATTTGTAATTTTTCAAATCTAATAAACCAAATAAATAAAGGTACACAATTTGTGAATTACACAACATATGATTGTTTTTATGTTACTTACTATCTCTTTTATATGCATATTATATTATTTAACCGATCACATAGATATATAAATATATAATGTAATATACAATGGTTTTATATAAAGACAAGTACATCATTGAATGTTTTTAAGAATATATAAACTACTAATATATGTATTATGAATCTAAATATTCTGTTAGAGTCTTCCATTCCTCAGGAGTTAATGCTTTTTTGATGGTGACTAGAATACTTGGTGGTATGTCCTTGGGAGATTTGGGCTTATGGAGATGACCTCGACTAATATATTCGAGATTTAACAGCTCTTGGACACTCGGACGTTTTTTGATATCAAATGTGAGGCACCAGCGTACAGCATCCATCAGTACAGTAGGGATACCTATAATATACATATAGATTTATATATTTTTCATTCAGCTTAAATTGCAATATATAGCCAAGTAAAATAATTCTCACAAAGTATGAAAAGGATAAACTCATACATAATTAACATATGAATGTATTTTACCATCTAACGGGGGGTAATCTATGACATGGTTGGGGTTAGTCAAAGTAGCCATCTTAGCCCACATGTTAGTTGTGTGGCTTAAGGGCGTCTTTCCATATAGCATACTATACAATATACAGCCTAGAGACCACACATCAGACTTATAGCTTATCTGAAAAATTAAAAATAATCTAAGTACATATTTCTGATATTTATAAAGTATTAGTCTGAAGTCTGTTTAAAACTTCAATTCTCAACTGTTTCAAATATTTCAAAACTTTGTTTATTTATTGGATTGTAAGCTGGGACATCCAGTAGAGGGAGGACATAAAAAAAAATTCAAGATTTTTTATTTTTCATTAGGTAAATTTACAATAGTTCTTACGGCTAAGGTTATAATAAGGTATGTGGCTATCCCCTGATTCTGCCCACAGGTTGTGGGGCTTGCAATATGTGACTTAGGAGGTAGCGTACATGTATTTATTTAAAAATTCTCTTAATATAACATCAGTTTCAAGGTTTCTTATCTACTCATTTCTTTTATTTTCAATAGATTTCTACTTCATTGTTCCTAGTATTTTTTATAAAACGAAAACGCTACTAAAGGCCCATGAAAATATCAAAGACATCTCCCACGTATAACATTGGTTACTCTTAATCGAGTTGTAACTAATAAAACCTTTTATATATTACCTTTGGAGTGTGTCCCCCCGGTTCATTGGCGATAGCTTCGGGACTGATGTAGTTTAGTGTTCCTGTGGTAGAGTCTCTGATAATACTAGTAGCATCTCCTGATATAGAAAGAGCAATACCAAAATCTATCAGCTTTAATCGTCCTTTTACGAAGAGAAAGTTTGCTGGTTTTAGGTCAGAATGGATAACATCTGTAAAAAGGTGTTGTTTAATAAAATAATAATATATGATACTTATATACATAAAAAAAAATATATTACCATTTTCATGGATGTGTTGGACTGCCATGAGCATCTCAGTCCAATAATAGACAAGCATAGCCAACGGAAGTTTGTTTTGCTGTGGTTTGTAGGACTTAAGTAATCTTGATAGGTCCCCGTTCCCAAGTTCCAGCAATACGTAAAGTTTTCGTTGTTTTTCAAGATATTCGCTAAAATTATACAATATTACTTAGTATATTTTCCATGACACTATCAATAGAAAAATTGTATTTTTACATCACAGGCAAATACACACTACAGCTATTTAACTCTTTGTGAGTTCCAGTTCAAGGTGCAGGTAGAATAAATGATAAATACATATAATTATTTCTTGAAGTGATATATTTTTTAAACAGTGAAAATCTTAAAATATTGAATGATGTTTATAAAATGTTACTTACTGATCATACAATTTAATGACTCTATCAGATCCTTGCAGTCTCAGGAGAAGTTTAATTTCATCGATATAACCTTGGGCTACAGATGTATCCACAGCAAGGTTAACACACTTTACAGCATACATAGATGAGTCTGCTGGATCCATAACCTGAAGTAATTAATCAATGTGCAAGTTTTCAAATACTAGAATAAAAAGTAACGATAATGGAATCCATATTCAGAAAACATAAAAAAATATTTTACTTTTATTTATAATTAGTTTGGGTTTGTCATAAAAAATATATAAATTGTGTACCTGGAAAACTTCACTAGAACCACCAGAACCCAACTTTCTTAGGAAAATATAAGGTTTTCCTTTGATGGTAATTGATTTGAATTGCTTCTGAAGTATTTGAGGTTGAGAAATTTTCAAATTTCCTTCTAAGTTTTCAATATTTTGTTTTTTTTTCACTTCACAAGTAACTTTTTCCTCACTTTGTTTAACTTTTACAGACTCTTGAGGGACCGATTTTACTAAAGGCTGGGTACCATGATTTGCGATTTGATTATTTGTTGCAAAGTAGGTGCTTCCAATAGGTTTCGTATATTGTTTTAGATTAGCAGGTTCATTATGGAATGGTTTCTCTTTTACCTGTAGATTGCCATCGTGCTTATTAATAGGCGGGTGATGACTCGACGCTTGATTACTAAAAGGTCGGTTTTGAAGGGGAGTTATTTTATTTTCATTAACTAGGGGTAATTTTTCATTTCTTACTGGTGATAGTATTATTTCATGTTCTTCTTGTTTTTGATCATTCATATTTTGATTATCATTACATTTCTTTTCATGTCTCTCTTGTGTTTTGGCATTTATATTTTCTTTATCTTCTGTAGCCAATGTTGCCACAGTACTTTTATTGTTCGGTAAATTATGTTTAAAATGATCATTGATTGGAAAGAGTGGTGTTCTAACATGCTTGGTTGGAATGGCATTATACTGTGTGGACGGTGTTTCAAAAAAATTGTTTTTCATTTCTAAAAATTTATGAGGGGTGATGTCATTTTCTCGACATCCCCTGACAATCAAGTTGGATGAAATATTATGCACACTTTGCGGTGTAGCTAACTTATCAGTTTGTCTAGAAAAGTAGCTGTTGCCTTTGTTCGAATTGGCAATATTTGACTTGCCAGATTGATTGAATGAATCAAGTTCATCTCCGATTATACTATCTGAATTTCTTGGATAAACGGTGTTTATGTTTTTTGTTAAGGGAGTAGCAAAGAATAATTGGTCATTAGGTTTTTCTAGTTCACACTTTAGCTCATTTTTGAAAAGATCTCTATTTAATGGCTGTTTTTTGCTATGGGTCATTGCTGGAAATAAGGAATCTATAATAAAAAAAAGGTTCATGGTGAATTTATGACAAAATTGGTCAGAAAAAAATCTATAAGATATACAAAGGTATGGTTGGTTTAAAATCATATATGTTCTGTCTGAATTTATCAAACATTATATTTTAACCTTTAATGTTTGTACAGGACAACCCATATCTTTGACTTATTGAATGTGATTCTAAAAAATATTCAATATTTTTTTTTTAGAATAAGTCATTTTTACTAAAAACTTTAAAAACAATTTACTGCGTTTGATGTTTATATGTATGTATATTTTTTAAAATAAAAATTTGATCCTGTCTAATTTTTCTTTATGTTATTAGTAAAATTTATAACAGAAGCACGACCCCGCAATCAAAATATATGCTTGTAATTACTTATAATGAAATAAGTAAACTTTTTATTTATATCTATATTAATGTGAAGATATAAATAAAAAGTTTACTTATTTCATTATATTAATGGATCTTCACCATGCAAATGCCTTGTCCCTCAACAACATGTAATTACTTAATTTTAATTAGATACCCCATGAGGGATTTCAAAAACAAAATTCCATAGTAAATTGATTAACGGGTAATAGCAGGTCATCGGATGAGTGTTGTTAATATCCGCCACAGATCAGATGTCATAACAGAAAATAAAATGAAGATTTCAGAGTATATTTATTTGATTTTAGAAAGTACACTAAATACTCACATTTAGCCGAAACACTTTTTAAAGCTCCTTCGATACAAACATTTTTCTTAAGAGTTGAAGTTCCTTTTGATCTCGAACGTACTGGAGTCTTCTTTTTGGAACTGAGACGAGGTGTTACGATTCTATAAGATGCTTTAGCAGCACTGCTTAGCTTATACTTGGGAGTTTTCATAGGTGTAGCTACAGTTTTATTTTTTGTTTTACTAGCAGAACAGCTTTGAGAATCTTTATTTGGATATGTTTGATTGTAAGCATTAGATTCATATTTAAATAAATCCTTATTAGTTTTATCATTGGGGTAGGTCACTTCATTTGTGACACAGGCATGAGAATTCTTGTTTACAAAATCATCGTCACTGAATGATCGGTTAAGGAGATTGGTAGAGTCTTCAGTGTCTTCTTCGGTAGAGTCTTGGATAGCTTTGATTGTCGCCATCAATTCGGACATTCGCATAGGCTGCCTTTTCACGTTATTTGGATTTGTTTGTGACATTTTATAGTCTTGAATTAAACACACATTATTTCATAATTAATTATTTCGTTATAAAGAAATCCATGTGATAAACATATAATAAAACTTTTTTGACACAAGGCGTAGATGCACACCAAAGCAAACCGTTAGAACTTCAATTTGTTTTGAAACGAGGATTCAACGAGATTTTGTGGCCATAGACTAAATAATCATATTTATAAAGGTACACTTACAAAAATGAAAATTTACAATTTGATTATAAATCATCAATGCTGCATAAATATTAAAAAAAAAACTTGTACCATGTAATAATTTTTACGTTTGCTAATCAGCGCATTGTTATGAATATAATGTGAATTACTAAAGCCAATGAAATACTAATGATGTACGAATGAATATATACGGTAGTGTAAGAAATTTGACATAGCTATTTGTGTGGTTGGATACGTCAGAATTTTAAGCGCAAAAAGTTCTGATCCAGCAGATAAAATTATTTTTAATTTACTTTCGCTATTATAACCGCTTTTATTTTAAAAAGTAAGGAAGATAATTGTTAACATATATATTTACTCACAAATAAAAGTTAAAGAAAGCTTTTTTTATAATTGTTTTTCACAACACGTGAAAGTAAGAATATCGGCATAACCTTTTGTAATTTATTGTTACAAAGAAGAAATTTTTAGTTTATTAATTATTCAAATACTATTATTAAGTTATAGCGAACAAAAATAGAAAAATTATGCTAATATTGTAATTGTTGTGACAAAGTTTTCTTTATATATATATATATATATATATATATATATATACATTAAAAATTCTGGTTTCTCCTGGGTAATTTTTTAGCACGAATGATATCAAAGCAAAGTGACATTTTCTCTTAATATAAACATATAAATGAATTTAATATTTACCAGAAAGATATATATGCTACTATAATATATATATATATATATATATATATATATACACACGAAGGCGGTCCGATAAGTACTTAGCCTCACCGCTCGATGGTGCTAGTATCGCTAGAGAGATTTACTATCGTGTAGTAGATTCTTGTAGACGGCTACAGTCAAAATTTCAACAGAATCGGACTCGTAGTTTTGTTTTGACCGCGTGTGGAAGCGAACGTGTACGCGTATTTTAGAAAAATGTAAAAAGAGCAATATCGGTCGGTGATTCGATTCTTGTTTTTGGAAGGGAAACCGCGCAGCGAAATCAAAGAGCGCTTGGATGCTGTGTACGGTGACTCTTCTCCTTCGATGGCTTTTTTAAAAAAAATGGTTTAACGAGTTTCAACGTAGTCGCACGTCGGTTTTTGATGAGCCACGCTTAGGTGCCTCGAAATGGCTACCACGAAGGATAACGTGACAAAGTTAACGATAACTATGCAAATGTATAATTATTTGTAATGGTAAAAATTAATGCTTTTTCCATAGCTCTAAAATAGTGAATTTTTTTTCTACAGGCTTAAACAAGTAAAAATCGAGGATGGCAAAAATTGGCCTCACTGGTATCAAAATTGGCATCAGAATTGACATCAGAATGGGTTATTACTAGCGGTAATTCTTGCTAACCGTAGTGACGACGATAACCATGTACCTGTATATTCTCATGTACTTGAACAATTTCTAGTGCAGTTACTGCTACACATGAACGTTTATTTTCTGTATGTCAGGATTTCTGCACTGGGCAAATATTAAGTCGCTCTACTTATCTCTATACAAAGCACACAATAAACTTGGATAGTCACGAGGCGTTGGTTTATGCAATATAGGCAAACAATAATATTTTGTTATATTTATAACCACGAAACATATATTTTTAGAATAAAATGTATATTTCCGATATCAATCGAGGCGCTATTGCACCACTGAGGGAAGCCAGTGGTGGCACTTTTGTATCTGTCTCAAGTGGGTTTGTTTGACTGGTTTATGGATTTGCCGTTTTTGGTTACCGATTGGTAGTGTGATCAACGTATTTCAGAGCTACAAGCACTAAAAGTATGAAGCTGGGAGTTATTATAAAATGTGATGTCTACCGTCTGAGTCCTTGTGGCAATCCGAGCGGTATGGCCGCGCGCCTCGCGCTATAAGCGCTCCACCGTCGGCCTGGCACGGACCATCTCTAAAGCCTATAGATCCCAAAAAATATTAATGTTATTGATTTCCAATAACTAGACTTAATTAACAAATTGACTACTAAATTCTCTGCTAAAGTAATAGGTGCATATAATGTTGTATCCAGACTCGATTGAGTGTGCGTATTTTATTTCGGTTAGTATGATGGAGCCCAGAATAGTGGTTTCAAAATTTATCTCGCTCACCGTATTTCGTTGGAAAAAACTTAACACGAGAAAGTAGTAATACAACAAGAGATCTATCTCTCTAATAGCCGATGAACACACGGTGAGTAGAAAACGTAGGGTCAGTATAGTAAAAAAGAAAAAAAATTCACAGTATTTGAAATGTGCGAATATTTTTTTTGTATCTGACAAAACATTTGACAAGTTTCGACTATGAATATTTACAATTAAAACTAGCGGGTGATAATGACCGGTATTGTTGTATTTAATTTGTCACAAGCACTGTACAATGCTTCACACGTGACACTGATGGAATTCTGCGAACAAATGTTGAATTGAAATAATGCGACAAGTAGTAGAGTATGCGTCCTCGGTGGGTGCCAGACAGGTCGTGAAAGTTTTCAGGTTCAGATTTAAAATTGAAAACGCGGGTGGCAGGGTGGCAGGGTGGCGGGGTGGCGGGGGTGGCAGGGTGGAGGGTGGCGGGTGGCGGGGTGGCAGGGTGCATGCGCAGTGGGGCCGATCCCACTTGTTGGGCGCTCCTCGCTCAGTGCGCCGAGCGCCGCGACGCGGGCGGCATCCCTTGCGCCATCCCTTGCTCCGAGTGTCGCCCAAACAAGCCTCTCGAAGTTATCCCAGCTCGCACCACAGACGCACCGCGTGTTTCCGGTTGCACTGCCACGCGCGAGTCGCACACACATTCGCATGCTTATGATGCAGTATAGTTTCGTTTTATCTTGTCGCGATATCGGTGATCGACTGAGTGTATCTGTCAAAAACTTTTGTTTTGATTGTACAATGCGGCTCGTGTTTTTTTTGTGGTTGTTGATGTGCGATTGACGGGATTTTGGGATAATTTATTTGGATGGAATAAGAAAGCCGGTGACCACGTGGGGTGCGAGATTGTTGGCATGTCCCGCCGAAAGCAAGCGAAACCCAGGTCTCTCAAACGTGAGTCTTGATCGAGATTTATTTTCGTATACTATGTTTGAATATTTATATAATAAAAAATGTACTCGTATATTCCATATAAATTCTTAGCATACGCATGATTTGTATATTATCTAGTAGGTAGCATGTCAAATGCTTGCATATATCTTCACAAAATCAACTGTTCAGTCTTTTATTAATTTTTAAACTATTTGTAATTTGAACGCAAATCAAGTTCACCAATAATGATTGAACCCACAAAGATTAGCGGATTTCATGAAAACAAGAATATAATATATAAATCAATGTGTCATACTGTATAACATATAAATACAATTGAAAAAATAACAGCATGGAGCTCTATTTAAAATATTAGTGAATTTATAATTTATAAAGATTTTATGATAGTTTTCATTTTAAAGATCAAATGTAAAAATTATACATAAATATATAACAAAAAGTTGACTTGTGTACAATTTATATGATTCTGCAAGAAACAGAAAGATATATAATCTAGATTTTTGTGGTTAAATGCAGCAATTTTTGACGCTTGTTGTGAAATAATGAAATTAGTCATCGAATATAATTTGTCGCAACAATAACTTTAAAACAGAGAAGGTAAGTAAGAATAATGTTTGGTCAATTGTATGTGATCAGATGTGCTTGACAAACTTAAAACAAAGTCATAAAGTAATATTTTTGTTTCCATGCTGTGCCGTTTTGTAAATAAGTTCGTATGTCGGCATCTAGTTACACGTGAATGCCACATTAGAGGCAACATAAAATATGATTATTAATGTGATAGGTAATTAACTAATAAGTGAGTACTGCTCACATTTATCGTGTAATTAAAAAGTTCAAATTATACGTAGAATAATCAAACTTAAGTTAATATTTATTATATATTTGATATATATATATATATATATATGTGTATTTTTAATAGATTGAACTGGGTGCTTACGCTATTTTTTTGATTTCGATCATGTTTACCCGCCCTCGGTTCATATTTACTTCTAAATTATGCGCGTATTAAAAAAGAGTATCAAATACCGCACTGTTTAATTATCCAAGGCATCGCATCGCCGTGAACTTTGTGCCGTCCACACGTTCGCTTTAAATTCAGGAGGGAAGACACTCAAACCTTTACCTGGGCGGGGTGGGGGTCCCGCAGGACCGGCTCCCCTGAGGCCCGCTAAAAATGTCGGACCGTGACGTCACTGGACCCTCTCCGCTAATTACCCACCCCGCACCCCCCAGCTCGGCTCGCAATTACTTATTTTACTTATTCACAACAGCAAGGCCAGAGTAAAGCCTTAATGATATTGTTTTGACCGTTGGAGAATTTTTGATTTGAGACTATGAGCAAACCCCCATCCTCATAGTGTCAATGTTGTAATGTAATGAATAGTTATGATAATTTTGTTTACAATGAAGTAAACCGATGGTGCCATAGTTTAGTATTAGCCGAGTTGCACGTTTGTTGTGTGTATTCTTAGCAGGTTGTTGGCACAGAGTTTCCGAGTTTTTCTTAGTATCAAGCTCTGTAAAGGATGGACCAAACTCGTTACGGACAAGATTATCTAAACAGTTACATGCAATTCCCAAGTTCCCGATGTTTTTTTTTTCGGTTTGTATGCTTCATGGTGTTTGGTGGGTTTGCAGTCACCATGATGTTTGACGAGGCGCCATTACGCGGCTGGTCGGTGGTCAGCGCAGGTCATCAATATCGGCAAGGCGGCCGTCAAATCACCCGCGGCTGTGGCGAGGACGAATGTGCCGCCTGCTCGCATTGCGTTCATTGTTAATGATTCGGTGCAGTGATTGTTAGTGTTGTCCATGAAAATTGCTGTTTCGAATTAATACCTTTAAACGTAAGCTATAGACTACAGACGAAATATAATAAAATAATAGCACTTTATTATCTAAAATTTATCCAAAATAATTCTTTGAACTTTTTCAGTTCATAGATTTCACGATTTTTAGATTCATAGCTTACTTTTCTTGGCACTAAGTTAAATTAAAAGATTTCAATATTTGCATCGTGCTTAAAGTTTCTTCTCTCTCTAATATTTGCTCATATATAGACATTACACATTTTAATATTATGTTAGTTTTGACAAATAAATGTTCAAAACACAAGAAAATTAAAGAAGTGTCCACCTTGCCCTGCAAAGCATTTTTCATTTCTCAGCTATTTATCTCGAATAAGTGATTTAATATATTTTTATTTAAAATTTAGGTATTCGTAAAGTTTATATATTTATTTGAATTATTTTAACGTTGGTTTTTTCAATTTAGTATCTAATACAAATTTGGGTGTAAATAAAATATACAAGTATTTTTACACTCTCTTCACTAATTTGTTATCAATATTGATTTTGAAGTTGTCAATCAACTCTCTGCTAACAACTATTATTTTAGTTTTCTTTATGTTCACGAAGAAACCGTACTTACCGTTGACTTTGTCGACTAGGAGGACAGTATCATCGGCGTAACGAATGTTATTCAGTGACCTACCGTTGATTTTGATACCAATTCACAATCATCATGGGCGTCGTAGTAAAATTTGAATAACATTGAAGATAAGATGCATCCTTGTCTGACACCCTTACAAATTTCTATGTTCGTTTTTCTCAATCCTATTGTGTATACATATAATATCTATAATTTATTTTAATAAAATATTGTACAGTATCAAAATAAAATCAGGGATGTGCAATATCGACACTGTAAATTTTTTTTATCCGAATTTGTTATTTTGCATTATAAGGTAGCATATCTGTTGTCGGTGTTTTGTTATCAGTTAGATTTTGAATGTGCAATGGCAAACAAGCTCACCTTCCGAGCCGCCATAAGCAAGGCTCGCGTTGCCGCTCGGTCACCATCGGCACAGAAAATAAACACGGAAGTAGGTGCCCGGATGGCGGGCCGCGCCCCCTGGGACCGGGCCCCCGGGCGCCGCGAATCGATCGCTCATACCGCCCCGCCGCGTCTAAATGCTCATAGATTATTTTTAGAAGTTGGAATTTCATGTCTGCGGTCGCTACTTCTTCTCCTCTCTTGTTCCAGGCTGTCGGGTTAACGTGAATGTGTTGATAAATTTATGCAGATTTCTCCAGTGGGGAAAACGACTTTGAGTTGTATTTTTAGTCATTTTCAATGATACAGTGGAACGAGAAGAAGATGGACAAAATTTTACTTTACAATTGAATACGTATATTTATTATAAATTGAAGTCCGGTTTGCCATCTCCGCTCCGCTCCTCACGAGGTCGACTATACTTCAAGTTTTTGTTCAGTGTTTTCCCCAGAATAGTCATATAGGTTTTGCATGTATCTGATGTATAAAATTAGCTCACATTTTTATTATGTGGAAGTTGCAGCATAAATAGACTTTCTGCATGCGGGACGATGTGTTTTACATGAAATTTTAGAGGTGGGTCAGAATCCCTAGGAGTTGGTTGGAACCGGTGAAATCATTTTAGTAGAGTTGCGTGCGCGTTTGACGTCCCACGGACTAAAGAGCCCTTTACAGCTTACTTTTTTACCTTTTTTTACAATTATCACGTTTTTAAACACTACATAGCGACAAAACTATTTAAAGTGTGCTACGTTGAATCGCAGATACTTATGTAACATTGAGAGTAATAACCAATAGTCACGAATAACTTTGTGTGTATTCAACAAATTAAAAACTAAAAAAATGTCCTATCCGAATTGACAAAACTATCAAAATACCATTTCGACCGGGGCGGTCGTTCGTTTAAAAGTAGAGTCCATTTTCCGATAGCAGCTGCGGGGCGGCCGGGCCACCTGGGACCCGCGGGGCGTCAGAGCCTTTGTCGGCCGAAGTTATGGGACAAATGGAACCCCCGGGGGGCGACCGGGGGCAGGGGCGAGGACGGGGGCGCGGGGCGCAGCGCCCGCTCCCGAGGGACCACCGCCCATCCCCGCCCCCACCCTGTCCCCACCCTGTCCCCACCCTCTGGAAATTTTGCCTACTATACGGAAAATGGAAAAGCCTTCTCCCCCTCTCTCTCCGTATTCATTTATTTCCTTTAAAAACTTACTGTATATTTGTTGAGAACGCTCGGAAGAGGATCATTTCTATAACTGATTTTAAAATATAATTTAAACTAAGCAGGAGTCACTCTGGTATGTCAGTCTAAAGTTAGGTGGCTTGAGTAAAATAAAGCAATCCAGCATCCCGAGAAGTAAACGTCAGGATACTGGATGAAATTATCATAACCATCGGATGGCTCGCTTTTTCCACTGATGCTAGCAATTTCGTGAAACTTGACTTTTTTTTGCGTGATTGCGTATCCTGTAGCATGTCTTGCTGGTATGCATGTCCTGCTGGCTATAGCAGTCTGCTTGTTGCTCTATTCACCTCGCGACCCAAGGGTGCTTTCATACAATTACTATGCAATACATTAGTCTAAAATTTATAAAACTGAATATTGATCAATTATAATACAGAGAGCAATATTTTTGTTATAATTAGCAAGTAATACTTTACAAAAAAATTAAAAACACCGAAGAAACATTTATTCACAACGTGTAATTTTTTTCCATTAGGCTTTTTAGCTATTGATAAATTAAAATCCAAAATAAATTATACTAATCAGCGATACCTCTTTTAGTAAAATTTCATATTTGTGAAAGCATATTACCCCTTACCGTAGAATTAAGTCTTCTAATTTCACGTTACATACTAATCCTTGTTATAAAATAAGTGAAGTCCTCATTAGCCCCCGTACGGAGGTGTTTTTTCTTGATTTGAATAGGCAGGATCTTAATCCTGGTATGAGTGCTATCTTCATACGGTCCTTCCTCTAAAGAGGCTTACCGGAGGGCCAAGCGGGCTTGGGGCAAAGCCGGATGTCCATCAAAAGAGATTTTAGAAACTTCTAAATTAAAAAAAGCGACTACCTTTTTGCGCAAATGGGTGTGGTTGATGGGTTTGTGCAGATCTACTGAATAATCATGTTACTCATTGAAGTTTTAAATTGAATTATGAATATTTATTAATTATGTATTTACGAATACTGATTTTTTTTAGAATTTTTTTAATAATAATTTAGCGTTATATCACATAAAAATTGGTAACATTTAACTTGTAACGCAAGTTCTAATTTGCTGCTCACGCACACAGCATATTTTTTAGGGGGTTGATATTTAAATATATCATAGTATTTTACTTATAACGATAGAAAATACAAATATTATACAGTTACAGGTTGGCGTGTGAGCTTCAAAAAATCATGTCGTGTATTTTGTACTTAATTTATAATCCATATTAAATAAAAACGTCTTAAATTATAAATACGACAATCGGAGTATATTCACATTCAGTTATAATTTTTTTTAGTACCCAACTCTATAACTAAAAAAATTGCATTAAAAAATAAGCAAACACCATTTTAAAATATTAAAACTACACATCGATCTTAAAATAGAGGTTTAATGTGTTGTTGAATTTTGACATAAGTTGATATGATGAGAAATAAAATTATTTTCTATTTAAGTGACATGCCGTGGGCTTAAATATCCCTAAAATAAAAATTGACCTAATAAATCTCCATTTTGCGCCCACACAGTATATATATTATATATATCGCAGCCCGGGTTTATTTAACTTGTATTAGGAATTACTATTGTAAATGAATAAATGCACATAAAAGTGATATGTTGCTTAAAATGTTTTTTTATATATATTTTCTTTTAATGCCGCAGTGAAATATATTGCAATATTTTGAGATTTTATAATTTCAAATCAAATTATTAAGATACATGAGCCTATTCTTAATTATCATAATTGCCCCTTTCCCCGGTTCTTCGTCCCGGACTAACGCACTCTCCGATACGGATCTTCATCCAGACGCGGCCTAAGCTCCCGTGAAGAGGGTCCCGTCAGCTCGCAAGCCGACAGCCCAGCGTCTGCGCCCCGCCCCGCCCTGCCCGCCCGCCAGGCCCCGACACCTCGCCGTGCCCGTCAACCACCTCACCCCCAGCGCCACTTTTAATTTTTAAACACCCCTAATCAGTATCAGTATGAAAGGTTTTTTTCAGTAGGATTAAGGTATTTTGTATGCGAGGGCGTTGAACATTTACCCGCAGCGTACCTACCCCTCATTATAATTTGAATGAGGCAATCAAAAAAATAAATTCAATGGATGTTTTAATATTAAGATATCTTTTTAGATTAACATCTTATAAATTGAAGTAGCAGAAAATATCGATTCAATGATATTATCGAATAATTGTATGTTCTTTGATTGTTCTCGCATGCGGCCTCCTATTGTAAGAGCGTAATAGAATTATTATAGGCTAGTTACAAATAAGTGTGCGTGGGTATTATTTGCTTGTGGACTGACGATATAAAATATGTACTGACTGTTAATATAAATATTATCTTGTACTCATACAGAGAAAACAAAGTAATTGTTAAGACTAAAAAAAAATAATTATTTTGCAAAATAAATTGATATGACTAGTTTAATAAAATTAATTTAGGCTATCAATTATATTATTATTTTTATTCTTTCTTTCTTCTAAATATTTATGAGTATTGAATTTTTCGCGTAGAATGAACAGATTGTTTACTTTTATGACTGAAAGCGTATGACTGTATGGCGTTTATAATAAAACGTTACTTTAGTATTTCTTATTTTAATAAAAAAACTGTAAAGGTAAGCGACGAGAGTGGGAGTTCTTTCTTTGGGAGTGGGAGTGGAATCGTGAAAATTCATCTATACATCCGTTTAAAAAAGAATTGAGGAATAATAATCTAGGTGTTTCTGATATAATTAAGTATGAAAAGTACGCCGGACGCAGCGGAGTGGAGCCGGCGGTGCTCACCGCACGTCCGCCGCGCCGAGTCCTTTTTACTTTCAAAGTCCACAGCCGAGTCCACACATAATGCTCCGCTAAAGGAATATTATATTTAGCGTGTCTTTGATACGATTTAAATACGTAATCCGGGGCGCGGCGGCTGGGGACCGCGGCCCTCGGGAAATCTCCCGCCGCGCCTGTCGCGGCGTCCGGGCCGGAGTTTTATGGTGGCTGAGAAGTAAGGCTGCAGTTTTGTTTGTCGCGGTGCTCTTCGACTCGTGGTTTATTGCAGAGTCGACTCTCCGCGCTCCCCCGGGCCGCCGCGCTGGCGAGGTGCCGCACCTCCGCGGCCGCAGCCCCAGAAGCCAGATTTCCAAACCTACCATTCTAAAAATCTAGCTTTAATGTTATTATACCTTCTTGTGTATTTAAAAAAAAGGTTGTGGCTTCATACATGGATTTCAATGACTCCTCTCGATGATTCTCGTATTGATTTTGCACGTGTCAGTCGCGACCCATAATATTGATAAAAGTCAAAGTTTTGTTTTTCATGGTAACGAACAGAAGCGGATTTGAAGATGGATTGTTTTCATATATAGGCAGTTAACTGTTATTTGAAGAAAGATTACTAGTAGTAGTATAAAGATTGCTAGTAGTAGTAGTAGTATTTTTAGTGCAATACATTATATAATACACGAGTTCATGTCATTGATACAGTACGTATACATAAGTACATTATTATTATAGAGCTGTGAAGTATCTGCAACAGTCGTATAAGGATATGATATATAAATAGCATAAATCTACTTATTTCCGGTGTAGTTTTCATTTGATGCGTAATACAAGAAGTTAGCGTATGTAAGGTTTAGAATTTATGGTAGCACACTATTGAATATCGGGAAAACTTGGCACATCAAAATGAAGATTGGATTCAATACAACCGAAAGCCAAGTTTTTTCATTTCGAGAACACTGGAGATTCCGTTATTTGGTTGGTCTGAACTTATGGACGCACTGTATAGCTGTTCCTTTAAAACAGTGAATTCCTGTGAGCCTTTAACAGACTTAGGGGCGGCGGGGAGTCGGAGGGGCGCGGCCCCCGGGGTCCCAGCCCGTGCCACCCCTGGGGCCCGCCGAAGCACGCTGCTCCCAGGATGAATTTTTAATACTATTTCTCGACTTTCGTTAATACACAGTTCCCAGCCCACTGCAATTAGAACGCAGCTTCCCTCCGGTGTCGCTATAATGGTTGCGGTAAAAATGCAAACAAACCGCTCATGTTAATTAATTCGCGTTTTAATTATATGGTATTTTTGTGTGATTTAATTACATTAAGAATATAAATAAACCTTTCTAATACGATTATTAATCATCAATACATAAATAATTTTAATAAAAAATATTGTTAAATATTTGAGTATGTGTGTGTATATATAATAAACAATATAAACATAAAGCTATTTAGTTCTTGGTATATTTTAACATAAGTCTCCGTAAAGAAAAGGTGGTAAATTTTGAAATTAATTGATAACTAAAAACAAAAGTAAACATTTTAATGTTTATAAAATAGATAAGATCACAATTGACTCATTTGTGAGGAGTATTGACTCTATTTTTGCATGCACAAATATTAAAAAAAACATACTTTTGGTAGCCGCGCAGTTTAAAATGGATAATCTCGATATATTTTTTACTCTATGCTTATTACAACTGCGTAACTATAGCTGTAGTGAGTACTTGAAGTACGTTTTGTTCCGTGATAAGTTTTATAACGGATATATGTAATCATAGATATCTAGTTTTCAGTCTTCTAGCTGCAATAAGTAGTTTAATGCGGCATATGAATATGTATTAATTTTACAAGTCCCAGTGTTGCGGGTGGCGTGGCGATTGCTATCCGCAGCATCGTAAAAGCAGATTTTTCCAGTGCTGCTCGGCAGTGTCTTCAGCGGGACTGTAAAAAGTTGACTGGCGGTTTACAACATCCCCGCGCCCCCTGCTCCCCCGCCCCCGCCCCGCCCCGCCCCGCCCCCGCCCCGCCCCCGCCCCGCCCCGCCCGCTTCTCCCCTGGGTATTCCAGAAACACGGGAACATCGCCGAGGCTAACCGGCCGTGGCTGCCTCTTAAATGTTCGCGATTATTTTATATTAACACAGCAATATTGGGTTGTTGCATTGAAACAGCATGTCTTTTATATTTAAAAGCCACTCGTGAGCAACGTTTTAATTTAAACCTTAAATCGTACATCCTGTCGTAACATCCGTTGTAGGAATCGCTTATAATATAATTTATAAAGGAGTAAACACAATTTGCATTGAAACACGTATATGTCTATGATGACACTTAAACAGGTATGAGGTTTATTAAGTAAGTAAAGGTTTTATTTATTAAAACAAAATCGACCGTTAAACATCTAGTCAAAAATAACTATCTTTTATAATTGAGATTGTTTACTCAGAAATTTATATTAAGCTTGACGTTAGGAAGTAAGTTATGCACAAAAAAATATTTTGGAATTTAATAACAAAAGAAAAATAAATAGAAATATGTATATATATTTCATAAGATCTCAAACGTTAGTTTTAATGTGATTTATTAACTTCAATTTTTTTAATTTTGTTCATTCAGCATATATATTTCATGCAAACTATAAATACACTTCTTCAAGAAATGATAAGTCTTAATGGAAATCTCTATTGAACACGGATCCTAATTCTTTGATATTGATTTTTCCGTTGAGTCAATTTATAGTATAATTTAATTTATATATTTTTATTGTCGTTTTAATTTTATCTCGAGCGTATATTTCATACAGCATGAGTTTGCAGGCTTCGGTATAATACATTAACCCATATATATATACGCAGTACGAATACATATTGTTGAAGGATTTGATAGAGTAAGAAGTGCCCTCTCCCTGCGCCCCTCGGCTGGCCCCGGGGGCGCGAGTGTCTCAGCTGTGCGCCCCGCCAGACCTGCCTTGGTAAGATAATCAACTTGTATTTCGATAAATTCAAAACCTTTATTTTGACATGGCAAGAAAGCAATGTTATTATTGATAGCAATAATAAAACTGTGGGAAAAATAACCTTTAGCAACGAGAACGGGTTTTTCATTTGGATAATCTACTGTTAAGAGTTATTGCATACCATAGATTTGTAAATTCTATTTACCATGATTTAATTGATACTTAAAATTATTATAAAAAAAAAACTATTGATAAACTTACTTAAATTAATGTTGTGCGTTTCTTAAGTTTAATTAAATAAAAAAAAGCATGATAAATTCTATTATATTGCAGTTTGCATGCGATAAGAAATATCGACTCTTTATGTAAATGTAATATTTTAATCTTACTTTATTATCATTACGCTCTTTAGAGGCGATATATTCACATGGAAACCAATATTCGGAACAAGAGGCAATATATTTACGACAAAGCACATTTTGGAAGTATGGTTGAGTAAAGACGTCTTCAGTTTCAGAAATAAGTTCTTGCGTAGCCCTCCGTCATTTGAGACTCTTCGTGGAAATCTTGTATGTATGTGTAAAAGTCATGGGTGAGATATGATTGAGAGCGTACTGTCCATAATTTTGATGATAAAGAATAGTGTCAATAATAATTGAACACGAGAATTTTCGGTATAAAGTTGATATTTGAAATCGTACCTCATGGATACGTGAGGTACCTGACGTATCAATCCTATCGACCATCGTTATTCTGATACCAAGTGAGAATTTTAGTCGCTTTATATTAGAATAAGAAAAAAAATTCTCGAAGTCTCACGTGTGAATAGTTTGTCTGAAAATAAATAGTTAAATTTGCATGAATATTTGGATGGAAAAGTAAGATTCGCTACGCCTCTTGCGCTGCGGCACTGGCGAGGGCGGCGTCCCCGCGGGCCCGGCTCGGGGGGCCCGCCCTGGGATCCGCCCAAGAAACGGCACGGCCCTCCCAGGAGACCCCAGCCCAAACTTTTCAAGGCTTTTTGTGTTTGATGTTGAGTCAGACTCGATGCGAGATTGTTTGGGAAATATTTTTTCATCGACGTGATGTATTGATGACCGCTCGGCTTTGATATAATATTTTAAAGGTGTTTCTATTTTAGAAGGAGTAAACTAAAAAAACCGTCAATTCTAGATTCGCAGATGAAAAGTCTACTAGAGACCTCGGGAGTTAGTTCTTTTAGATAATTATTGCATTTCTTTATAACAACTTCTTAAGAGAACACATCTCACACATCAGCTGAATAACTTAAAATATATGTTTACAAACATAACACATTTAACGCCTTCAAGTAAAAAGTAATATGTAAATTTTAGTGGCTCACCCAAAACATTCAAATATATCCAGAATATTAATAAGTTAATGGGATTTATATAAATGAAGTATATAATTCCCAGAGCATTCTGCCTATAATTTCCGATAAATTTCATTTCCCATACATGGAGACAGGGACGCAATCGAGCGATAGGTCACTTTGCGATATTGGCAAATCCAACGGTGGGGTCCCCGCGGCTCGGGCCCCGGGGGCCCCGCCCGCTCCCGAGGGACTCCGCCCTGGTGGGCAGCTCACCTTTGTCTGCCGGTGTAGAATCAATCGATATCTTTTAAATTCTGAGTCAGTAGGATGTGTGCAATAACAATTCAGATGAGCCAAATAAACTTATAGGTTCATCAATTTGAACAATGGTTTTTAATAAATATGTTTATTTAATCAATATTTTTCATTGGTTTAATGTGTATAATATATTTAGGTTATAGATTCACAAATGAAACGATGAAAAAAATTATTTCAAGGTCATTCATATCTCAAACAAATTAGCAACGGGTAAAAGTATAGCCTGTGAAAATAAATGGCGTAAGCAAATTATTTTGTATTTAATTGATATATATTGAATCGACTCATTCTTTAGCACATATTCGAAAATGTGTATCTTGTAGACTCTGGATAGGCACGAATGATGATCGCGTTGCAGTTTATCAGTCACGTAATCAGTATGCAAGCCTTAATGGATGCAGATTTAATTCCAATTGCTTTTCGTAGCTGGAAACTGCTGTAGCGCCGACTCGGCCTCGTTGGGATCTGGTTTCTTTGCGTGCAGCTCTCCCCAGGGGTCCGTACCGGGCCGGCGGCCGCCAGAGAGGCTCGAAGGTCATTTGATTTTAGGTCCCTAATGAATTCTGCTCGCCGGCACCCATAACACTTTCATGGCGGCTTGGCATGCCAGCTGAGAAGCAAAGCCCTTCTGTATTAACTTGTACCAAAGATCTTTAACATTTTGAGGATCTATAATTGTGTTAATTATGTTATCGATAGCATTATGAGCTGGTAGATGTTAGGTTGGGTTTAGATAGATTGAGTAAGGTCAGATATAATTCATATTAATTTTAAACCTACTGGTTTAGTTTTTCGTTGGTAGGTAGTTTACAATGGTTTTGGCTTTGTCGCAATCAGCCGGTCTCCCTGGTCGATACCGATACAGCAAGAACGCAGCCAAATTATACCAGCCGTTATTTTTTATTCGGAATACCTATTAGTGATTCCACAGGGAGCGCCGGGTCCAGTGGACGTCCGGTTTGTTGGGCAAGTTTGCGAATGCAGGGGCGCCAGTGTAAAAATTCTAATGCACAAGTAATTTGATTGATTAATGACAAGCGCTATGAAATGGCCTCATAAATACTGAAGAAGCATACATTCGATTATTCGGTTCGGTAATGTTACTTAACTTTAGTAAGTTCTTAAGGTCAGGTTCTATGTTTGTATTCTTATAATTAATAAAATACATAAATAACACAGTGATTATAGTGTGTATATTTTTTAAGATCTTACTGTGTTATTAAATTATTTTTAAAGTTGGTTTACGTTAATCACGGTGTAATGACGTCATGATATTTTTTTAATGTTTGATCACTGTAAAAAAAAAACGGCGCTATGCCACATGCAAATCTATTAAAAATATGTTGAAGCACTCCGCCCACCCGAGTTTCCCCTAGGCGAAAAGCCTATTAAGGTCAACCACAGCTCAAATACAAAATTAGTTTTCCTGTGTGTTTTCCTTTGCTGCAGCAGCCCTGGGCTGATGGTATGCATTAGCGGCGCTGCGCGGGGCGGGCAGCCGGACAGGGCCGGTCCCAGGGGAGCGCAAACGTCGATTCATTACCGGGCCGCGCCGCCCGCGCCCGCACGGGCCCCGGCCCCGGCTCCGGCCCTGATGATGATTTACTGACGAGCCCTGCGCCGGCTGGGAGACTGTTATCATCAACGGTTCCATCAATGAATAGTCAAGTCTGCCATGCAGAAAAAAAACTTGCAGCGTTAATAATATAATGAGATTAGCGATTTCATACCTTAATAATTTTATACTTTAAAATAATATTTTTTTAGTGTGTGAATATGTTAGTTTTTTCATCTATGGCTGTTATTATTTTAAACATTTATAATAAAACATATAGCTAACAAAAAAACTGTTGCAAGCCCCACATTTAATGAGTACTTCTTTGAGCTGTCTACTGTTTACTATCATTAATAATCTTGTCACATGAATATCTTCAGTAAGTGACGATTTCCACGAATATATTTATATTTACATGTAAAAAAAAACTGTCACAATATTACATTTAATTAATTTATATATCTTTGCTTTTAAAAAAATGAAAGCATTATACTAATAACGTAGCCCAAGGCGTTTTTTTCATTAAAAAGACGAAGAATACTTATACTTACAGTATAAAATATTCGTGCATAATTGGTGACATTCATTCATCTCTCAGGTTGCCAATAAATCTAGTAGACTTGCTTTAAAAATCAAATTCATAATGTTATGATGCCGGGTGGACACAAGTGTATACAAGTCTGCTTAAATCGAGGTAACTTTAGATTATCAAGTAGAACACTGTTTGGTTCTCGTATAATTATAAATGAAAACTGAAAAAATAGTAAAAATATTCAGATGAGTTAGATTTTCCCGCTGCTCCCAACGTATCTGTCGTATGCACTATGTGTTGATGTAAATTCGTAAAACAAATCAGTGCCTTAAAAATCGTTTTTGACCTTCAGCAAGTGAAGCAAATACAACAAAGAAACAATACATTATTAGCGGGGCTTCATTAACACCCCTGTCGCCTGCGCCCCCGGGGACTCCCCTCGCGGCCCGCGCCCCGCCGGACCATCGCATGCGGCCAGATAATGTAATTGTACTAATCGTGTATTTTTTATTCCGTTTTGTTTTTACGATATTAGATATTTTTGCTTTGTAATTAATTCTCGCGACAGGGTCGATCCAAACTTAAAACATGAATCCCATATTTAATGTATTACTCATAGCGGCATAAAAACGGTTTATTTATTATTACATACTACAGTTGTATCTAAATTTGTTATAATTTATACTATACTAATATTATGGAGATAATGCTATCTTTTATTCAAGGTATTTACGCAATCAACGCAGTTAACATGAACACCTATATGGTAAGAAGATAACGATAAGCCCTATCAAACTGAATCTGAATAAATCTTTTTTTTTCTTGGCACATTTGCCTTTCAAGAAAACTTTCGCAAAAATTGATTATAGCCTCCCAGTCATTTAGCTTTTTAATTAGCCATTAATATTTCTATTTGAATCATCTTGCCATAGTTATACATGATTTTTATATCTCTTACTTATAATACAACCTTATATTTGAAATGATTACGTATCAGGTAGTTGAATGAAACATTTAAGCATTGAATTTACGACTACATAAATATGCTAATGAATGATGACCCACGCGAGGAGCTCCGTTACGAATCCATGTCGTCAGATATTACACATATTTAAGTATATTTACAGCCTAAATTTTTTAGTAAATATATATTTAGCAATCTCGCTGTGATGGTAATTTTTTAAGCGTTCAAATCGTACATTTTAATTTTCAAACAGCCTGACATCGCCGTTATCACAGGGCGTCAGATTGGTTCCCTCATAATGAGATAGTTTTGAGTGTGCCGCACCCTGGCAGGGTCCCCAGGCGCGCTGGAAATCCACGATTTCGTCGCACCTAATCACATTATCATATTTTAGCTGCCGCCCCCGCCCCTCCCACGCCACAACAGCGAGCCTCTCACTCACTCCCCTATAGATAGATTCGGCTTTTATTATAATGGACGACAGACGGAAATAACGACCAGAACATTGGACACACCACACAGGTATAAATATGATTAGCTAATTTTCACACGTGAAATAAAGTAATAGAACGTTAAAACTTATTATCTCTAAGTGATAAAGCTAGTTATGACAGATTCAAAATCCATTATATTGTTTGTTTTATCCATCTGCACACGAAGGCTATTTTGTGAGTTAATACCGAGGGCTTCTAATCGCATAAATTATTTTCATACAAAAACGTACCTTAATTTTTGCAATTCATTTATGTAAAAAAAATGATCACTTTGACGAAACTATAGAAATCGGTATCATGATGTGTTTTCTATTCAAAATTTTTATTTTCGCCAAATGAGAGGCAATGTAGATGCAAGGTGTTTATACTTGGTTGCATAATTTACTTTCTATGTTTAACAATATCGCATAGAGTAGACTAGCAGTCTTGGTCGCGCGTCCCCCGGGGTAATTAGAGTAACGCCGAGGGCGGGGTTGGGTGACGTCACACGCAGCGACTCTACTCTGTTCCTCTGATTTCACGTCCAATGATTTATTTGTTTATTAGCGCGTTTTACAATTCACCAGGTGAGAAATGGCCGCAGATTGTGAGAGTGCGTGGGTGGCCACATTATTTTTTTCTTTTGTTGTAGCGTAACTAATATACCCAGGGGTGTGATATGTTTTTTTTCTATTTATGTACGTATCTGCAGGGTTTAAATTAAAAGTGGCTGGGTAAGCGTAGCTTACAGAATATAAAGCATTAAATAACAGCTTGTATACATTGATATGAAACTGTGTATGAGTACATAATACCATTATATAAGTGATAAGATAAGAAAAAGAAAACCAGACATGCATTTTTTACAAATAGAATACAATGTGTTTTAATCGATATTAATATTAAAATGTATTTAATATTCATTCTGAAACAGTTAAGTGAAGAGTCCACATGCAAAACATTTATCAAGTTTTGCATGTGGACTGCAAAGCGTGACCAGTTCCGTGTTAGATATAAAGGGCAACAAAAGTCAGCAAGGGGCTGCTTTGGTTGCGAGCAACAAAGTTAAACAAAGACGCAAGAAACATATTTACAAAATAAAGATTCTGAATTTTTAACTAATGCTATTTTTTAAAATTATCTCTTTTAATAACATTTTTTGGTACTTCTATAAATATTTTGTATCAACATTGAATATTTACGCACTTACGTTTTTCCTAAACAAAAAAAATCATACAATCATAAACTTGCAATTACTTTTATTTAAAAAAAAAATTAGTATGCATAAAATTTAAATATCGTAATGAGGTCTAAAAATACTTCTTTCTTATGGAAAATATGGCTTATTTTTTATTTTGACGATATTTTATACAAAATATAAAAAATATTATATTGGATGAATTTAAACCTAGGCTTAAAATTTGTTATCGCAGAAAATGCAGATTCCTAAAAATTCATTTGCTATCACAAATATCAGATAAACAAAAGCTCAAACTATCCAATAAGCTCGATGTTCTGTAGTTTACAGTCCACCGGACACGTCTAATTTAGATAAAGAACAAAAGCTCGCATGTAAAATGAAATGATAGAGGAAAGCTCCCATAGCATGGGAGGGAGGGGGACCTCGGGCCGGAGGCTCTAATGCGACCATGTACAAAAGTATCACGCAGCGGCCGCGGTCAGAGGGTGCACTGAACAACCCCTAAAGGGGATGGTCAAACTTTAACCCAGGCGTTTTGAATTTTTGGAGAAGATTGGAATCAGGCTATCGAATTTGTTTCGGAATGCGCTTGAGCAGAGTATCGAAATTTTATTTTGGAGCAAGCTTATTAAGAAACATCCGAGAAACTTTACATTTATGATCTCTGTGTGTACATGAATTTAAATAGAAAAAAATACACGAATCTTAATAAATTCCTGATGATCGCCAAAAAGGCAAAAAATATTAATATTGCTAAGTAGAGCTTATATTAAAGTACTGTTTCTAGATATTTGATTATACTATTTTATTTTACCAATAAAAACGATTTATGACATTGTACTCGGTAGGCACATTAAGATTTTTATGATTTATGAATAATAAACAATAACAAACAATAGGACAGATTTTTAAATTATTATTTCCAAATGTCTTTTATTTTACTTCGTAAAGGTTCATAAGCATCAGTTTAAACTCTGTTTTCTTAAAGTGTGAAGACTTTTTGAATTTATTTTACAATTTCACAAACCACCCGTAGATCAAAAGAATAGCCAGCAATCCCATAAGGGTGCAATAGTTGCATCTTACAATTTGACCGAAATTGAAACCGTCTGGTCGCGTACAAGAGGTAAAGTTAAATCCGCATAACGACCGTTATAGCGGTCCTCTCGCCATACTATTCTTACTTAGAGGAGAAGAAATGTGCTTCTATTATTTTTAAAACAACAGTTTATTTTATCCTTATACTTATAGTATTCTTTCAAATTGCTGTTGCGAAACAATATTCCATCAAAAGGATTTACAAAAAAAGTAATCTTAATATAATGCAATAGTTGAAGGTTATACAATCTATTAGAATCAAGAAAATTTGCTGTTGCTTTGACCAGTTTTAATAAAAATGATATTTAAATTGATAAGAATAAGTTCTTTCTTCCAAACTTAGTATAACTTATTAAAAATTTCTTACCCTCTATATGTAAAACTGCAACATTGTATATCGACAGGTGTGCTTAATCCTCAAGTCATGATTATTTTGAGTCTATTCTTAATTATTTTTGACTGATATCGGTTCTTGTTCAGAAGGTGACGACGATTGGGATGAAGAAGCAGCCAGCGGTGCTGCAGAGGAAACTGGAGGCGAAGACGAGGAGATGCTGCCCCTGTCGCCAGCGCATAGTCGAGGTAAGATGATAAAAAAAAAAATTACCTAATTTTTTTTATAAATATACCATAATGAACGTGAAATTATTTTATGGTTTTATTTATATTTATTGGAAATCAGTATAATGTATTTTAATAATAATTTGCACATTTTTTTTTAAGAGTAACTTTAATGTTTCTTTGTTTATTAAATAAATTTTAGCGATGTAACAGTTCAGTTTTAAAATAGCTTTTTTACAATTTTTCGACCGAAAAATTTGTTAAATATATGCGTATACACTTGGATATGCGTATATAATGATATTTACAAATATTTTCGTGAACGAATGAAAAGACAATATTTTTTTTTAGTATTAAATTAATTTTAAAATGATTACAACCAGCACTTCTTGTTCTGACTCTTTATACCTTCAAACCACCACGGATGACCCATAAGCTAACTATGGATTTTTCTCCCCTATTTTTATGATAAATTTTCGGGCATTTCCCTTATCACACGAACCGTGTATACATTGTTAACACAAAAAGCCTGAATGGGGCAAAATGCAGCTAAACGTTTTTTTTATAAAAAAATAAAAAAGTTTCGTCTATAATTGTTTATTTAATGGTTCGTGTAAAATTCAGAACTAGAAAAACAAAACCATTATCACTACACGATAATGAATAGTCAACGTGGTCTATCGTAGATCCATAAATTAGAGCCAGTGGTGTCCCATGCATGGCGACGCAGGGGCAGGAGCCGCGGACCGGCGGGGCTTCAGGAATGCGAGCTGGCTGCATGATTTATCCGTCCAGCCGATATGTAAATGCAGTGCGGCCAGTGCGGGGCCCCGCGCGCCCCTGGGAATGTCCATAATAATTATCTCGTTGTTGTACTCATTTGCATTAGTGTGCCTACATTTCTGCTCTTAGATCTGTATGTCAACTGTTGGAATCTGATTTTTCTAAACACACAAGTTGAAAAAAATAGCAAATTAATACTTGTTGAGGGACAAGGCATTTGAATGGTGAAGATCCATTATTATAATTATAAAAAAGTAACTTTGTATTTTTGTCTTCACTTTTGAGTTTTTTGAAATTATTTGCATAACTAGTTTCGACCCAATGACCGGGTCATCATCAGATGCATGACTAAACTGTTTAGTACCATTTTATTAATTGCATACTATCTGTAGTAATACAGGCAGTTATGTTTGATGCTTGTATATTATAGCTGCAAAGGACTGTCTATATAAAAAAAATATAACGCGCTTTCATTGCTTTAATAGGTACCTTTTATTTTTAAGAAACAAGTGATTTCTTTTATTGTAATTTTTTCCAAATAAATATTTTTTTAAGATTTTATGAGGTCATAAATATTTATTGTTTGCTTGATACAAAGTATATTGCTACTACAAACAATCAGGACGTCACTATAACTGTGCAAATATTTACTTTGCAGGACTCATTATATTAATTTAAAGCAAGTATATTTTTTGGGAGATTATATTTTTGGAATTCCCAGTGAAAACTCGGCTTCATAAATGCATTATTAAGAGGTTTGAAAATCGCTTTAACTCTCGCCCACAGCATTTCAAATATCAACTTTTATAACATATTGGTTTAAGGCATGAAAGCTATACTGTCTGTATTTTCATCTTTTGAAGAAATTCCTGTTGTAGTCATTGGATTGATGGCTAGGTTTTTTCGCTACTGGCTGTCATATCATATTTCGGATATATTTCGCAGAATATCTGCCACCTCGTTTACCCAGCAGCTACCAGCAGACTATTATTTGCTACATCTAGTAGGCTTTTGATTAAATAATGGATCGCGATAGTCCTGGGAGCGCCGGTGACGGCTGCGTTTGACAGAATTTATGCTAATATAACTGCACGTCATTTGCTTATAATCTGTGTATGGATTTTAATCAGAAGCTGCTTTTATATCTAAAAAATCCTTTTTTAAAAATGATGATAATATATTTTGACTCATGTAATTATACCGTATATATATATATATGTAGTTGTTTCAAATATATCAATCACAATGGAAGTTTTATTTTTAAAATATTAAAATAATGACAAAACTTTAAACATTTAATGCTTCATCTCGTCAACTTTATAAAAAATTACGCAATTTTATAAAGAATATATTATCGAACAGTTTGATAATGCCAACGTGAAAGGTTGGCGAAACCGGTCACCCATAAAATTAAACATGTGGAAAATTCACAAAGTTATTTTATTTAAAATGTTAAAACTAAATTCCACTAAGTACACCCTAACAAAAATATTGAATAACAATTATTCTATTGATACAGTTAATACTAAATGCTGTCTCGTAGATTTAACACAATATTATTTGATAAAACCCAGTAAAAACGTCCAATATATATATTTTTAATATTTATAGTTTATAATAAATATTTAACTTCGGTTTTCAAAAATCATTCAAATTTAAAAGAAATAAATAACTGTCTGTATGTGCATTGCGCTTGGAGGCCCTCGGCTGGTCGAGGAGGATGGGGTTGGAGGGGTGGACAGGGTGGGTGGGGATGGTTTGCGCCTTAAAAGCCTGTCACACCGATATTTCATTATCGGCCGCGAGGTGTCGACATCAGCTCGAGCGCAGTGGACAGCTTTTAATGCCTGATTGATAGAAACTATCTGCGATAGGCGAAATGGAAATCGAAACACTGCATTGAGATGCGACATTTTCTAAATCCATATATAATATATACATATATACTTTTTGCCATATGGTATTTTTTCAGGTGGACGGTTTAATGGACGTCTGTTTTTATTTTATAAAAATTAAAACCACAATTAAAAAAAAAAAACCATGAATAAGTTTAAATGATAGGAGTAAACCAAATCACCCATTATATTCCTGATAAACTGGCCTTATTTGTTATACTCAACATTTAAACAAAAAGATATTAATATGTGAGCAAATAGATGTTTTCAAAAATTGTTAAAATCTTTTAACAAATTTTGAAAATATTTAATTATTTATCAGATAATAGTGAATTTGCCCTTATTGCTAATTGCCTCATCCAATATTTATTAAATGTTTGTTTTGTTAGCCTCCTTATTGTATTAGTAGAGATATTTAAGCGGTTTATGGTAAGATATAATCTTATGACCATTCATTACAACGGTAAATTTTATGAATTAGGTGATAAATTTAATAAAAATTTTCACTTAATTCATAAAACCTTTCAATGAGTAAAAAAAAAATATTTTTAACATGAAAACTCTTTTAACTTTTTAGTCTGAAGAAGCCCCTGAAAGGCGTAAGTTTTTTATTTTTAAATGTCTGTCCAGTTGTCTGTGATTGAAAAATGTTATTAATTAATAATGTTTAATTTAACATTGAAATATAAATTAATAATAAACTGTTGGTATATGCAATAATAATTTAATTACTCCATCGTTTCATTATATTGAGAAATTTACCCATTTTATTTTAATAAAAACCAAATGACGTCACCACAATGTACAAAACAATTCTTGTCTCCCCTCGCGCGTCTTCAGACGGCGAGCACCTGATTCCTTCTGTGGAATAGATAAAACTCGAGACGGTTCGTTAAAATGTGAGATGTGTCAGATGCGGTGCGGGTGGTTGTATGGTTGTAGGGTGGGAGGAGGTGGGGAAGAGGCGACTCACGTGTGGGGACGAGAGAGGGGATAATGAACACGTGCCCAGATAAGCCACCAGTAAAAAACAATACATGCGCTTCTTATTCAATTTCATAAATTAAATATTAAAAAAAAACTTATGAGAATCGATTTTTTTTTTATAAGTACTGGGTTTTAAACTCAAAAGGAAGCTTTTATAATTTTAAGTCACTGCAGAAATAATGGCTTTATTTGAGAGCTAATTTGCTGTTGATGCTTTTTACTCTAAAAATAAAAATCTATCTAAACACAGTAGTAATTATTGTAAACAAATATTGAAATAACATACATGTATTACACATTACCCGTAAGACATTTATGTAATTTTATTTATTGGATAAATTCGTTGCGGTTTATGTTTTCATGTATTTTATTTTCTTGTTCAGAGGTTAATAACAACGGATTAAAAAAAATGAATATATTAGAAAATGTGTGATCAGAAAATACAGTTAGATAATTTCATATATTACCCACATTTTACATAGAATACACTCACGCGTCAATGATCAATGGTTGAACAAAACTAACCCAACAGAAAAATAATTGTTCCATAATAATGGTCCTATGAATAAGTCTACAAAGCTGAATAACACAAATGTTGATTTTAGATATTTTTAAATAGTAAATATACCTTTTTTAGTTTCAGTAATATATATTTATCAACAAAAAGAACTGATTCCCAACTCCACATTTATATTAAAACCACTAACCGTATTTACTTGTCTGTAAGCCGAGCAATGCTTCCATTCCAAAACGAAGCTAGTCGTTTACTGTTATTTTGATATCTCAACATAACTCGTGCATTAACATTAAAAACACACCGAGAGAAGGGGTGCGGTGAGGCTCCGGGAGTGGGGAGGGGGTGTGAGAGCCACCCTGTGGTTATTATTATCAAGAAGGTGGAAGCATATGCTCCTCGAAAAGCCTTGTCTTCCAAAGATGGATTTCAGATTCTTATGGATTGTTTTCAAGATTGGCAAATGATGGATAGGATAAAATATACTGTCAACATTTTTATTTATTTCAAATATATTGATATAGTATTCAACAATTTTATATTCTTTTTCCTAACCTATAAAATAATAATAAAATTAAAATAGTATAGTTTAAATAAAAAGTATTAACTTTATAGGTATTTGCAAAAATATCTCAACTTTTTAATAAAAATGGTTCGAGTAAATATAAGCACATGATATTACGACAAGCATTCATAAAACTAACCTAAAAGGAAAACCTAAAATTTTATTATGATCTTCATTTAATACTGTGTATGATATAAAAATACATTTTATACTAACTCTTTCATCCATGCAGTTGTGTTATTTAAGTTAACCAGTCATACAATTTTATGATCTAAATATGTAAAAAAAAATATTTCACGTAAGCTTACATTAATTAAAGGCTTAAATAAATTTTAGTGGTAAGATACTTGTAAAATAACAAAACAATGTATTTATAAATATATTGTCATCATAATTGCTTCGAAACACCCTGTATATAACATTTCTTTTAGCGGAAATTGAAAGTCATGTGCTTCTGATTTGCCCGCACCTGACATCAGAACACATTTGAATATTCCTGAGTAATGCTTCATCCATAAAGAGGTCTGAAAGCTTTTTCGGTCATCAAAATATAAATGTGGTTTGGCTAACGTATGCCTGATTATCAGACACGTGACGTGAGGGAGGGTGGCTCGGGGGGTGTTTCTGTACTGAGTGCGGGGAAAATATTATTCAGTTTTCAGGATAATATTATATCACGGATATGATATTAACGTTGTCAATTTTAGAATAATTAATTCATAACATAATCTTTTAATAGTGATTTTATGTACATTTTAGAATTTTTATAATACACTGTCAACAATAAAAAAAATTATGTACAAATTGTTATTTTATCTATGGATAACTTTTATCTATATTTATTGTAACAATCTATGGAAATCAAACATAAAATCAGAAATAAATATCTGACTTCATGTACAGCAATTTTTATTGGTTCGCATATTTTAGTGTGTTAGTCTCAGTTTCCAGGTGTAGGTTCTTTAACAGAAGATATGAAATTTTATTTGGTATCTGCAAAATAAGAGGAATAAAATCCGTGGCATGAAAATTTTAAAACCTTTCTATTTATGTTTTGTATTATCAAGATTTTTTTTAAAGAATTGTATTAATTCTTTTCTTTTAATCGTTTAAAAAGTTACGAACGCTCTCTTTAATTAAAATTTAGGTGAGTTTTGTTACTTCGGTTTGTTTATGTGGTTGTTATGTTTTTATCATAATTGATGTTTCTTAAATAATACATTTTTTTTGTTTGAAATTTTAATGAATAACTTGATACTTACTTTATAATATAATAATAACTTTATAAATATTTTTTTAAGAATTGCAAAAAGCATAACAAATACATAATTTTCTTTGAAATGATCTACTTCTAGATACATAAAAAGCACATTTAATATTTGTGTTAATTTACTTTGTTTTACTGGTTCTAGATGAGGAGGACGTGGATCTCGATGACGCAGAAAAAGATGATGATGCGAATGACGATTACGATGCCCACACGCCACCAGATGGTGAGTTGATTCAGAAACTGGAGTATTATTGATTATTTCAAGTAGCTATCATTTTACGTATATCAACATAAAACTAAAACAATAAACATTCATATGGCCATGAACTCAAAAACATAAGATTGATGTTTACAAAGCTCTTATTTTCCTTATATCAACCTAATAGTATCAGGTAGATAAAATAAACTAAACACAACTTTCATCTTCCGTTTGTCCACCCAATTACGTAATAATAATTTTTAACCTCTTTGAAATTACTAAACGACTTCAAAATTAATATAAACACAAGTGTACTCAGCGCAGTGTCTACATCTTATGATTCTGACTATAAATATATTTTTTACATAATTTAAATGCTACTGGAGTTTATGAGAATAGATTAGACATTAGACGATTGCGGTTATCAACTATCTCTCTCTTTGCTTGTCGTATTTTTGCTGCTTTGCATTCCCATCAACGTCAGAATTGCATTAAATTAAGTGTATTCCACGATCCTATCCGTTTATGCGAGCACTAGTGGCCTCGGCCGCCGAGGGACCCCCGGGACCCGACCGGGAGCAGACGGCAACTTTCCGTTCCCGGGGCATCGCGACTGCCCCCTTCCCGGCCGGACCACGTATTTATTTCCGTTTTACATTCTCGTCAGGCGCCGCCACCATTTCCTCTTCCCATTAGCCCCCTAATTGAATTATTGTCTGTGCCCTCCACCCCGCCCTCCCCCGCCCAACGCTCGACCTGTGGATTCCCGAGGAGGAATTATTAACCAAATTGTTTTGGGATCCTCTCGGAATAATGCCTACGGCGAGAGCGCCTTAGGCGAGGGTGACACGGGCAGGAGTTACAGGGTTTTTGTGTCTTTTTATTATTAGTGACAGTACGTTTCAATAATTTGATGAACAAATAACAAAAAGAAAAGCTTACTGAAAGTATCGCAAAAACATATTATCTAATAGACCAAGCATCGTTTGTTATAAGATATTTCTAAATATTTATATATGTCGTGGACAGAGAGCAAAATTTCTTTCACATGTGCTTAAAAACAAATATTAGGCTGGGAAGTCAACAGTGATAATTAATAAAATCCAATGTTTCTCAATGCAAATTTACTGAAATTACTTTTAGTTTAAGTTGATTTTTTCCTAAGAATTTTACAATATACTTTGTGTTGCCGGTTGTATTGTAATACGATAATGTTAAACGAGAAGATAAGGTGAGGAATTTATTTATGAAAGCGTCAAGTTTTTATATGTGCATCGTTAAATGATTGTTTTTATTCAAACTGCAAATGTTTATTTTAAAGATAACTAGTAACCCGTTGTCAATCAACGCACGCAGTAAGACAGTAACCAGAAGTTTTCTCATAACAAACGAATGAATGATTCAGGAGATCCTGAAGTCAACAGGAGTGTTTACTTATCAGCTGTTCTACCCTCGGCGATGGGAGGCCGTGCAGCCCTCTTGCGCCCCGGGGACTGAGTTTTAGCTAATTCGTAAGAAGACAAGTGAAGTAAGCCAAATTGCTTACTGAAATACCGAAGAAAACTGAATTACAGTGAATTGTACTATAAAATATGCATTAGAGCTTAAATACTCAATGAGTTAAGCGGGTGTGATTTCTCCCTGGAATACTTTAAGTGATTTCTAATTGACACATATGCGTTATTTTGATTGACATTATCTTCAGACCTGCAACTTAAATTGTGATTATACAGAATATATTTAACTATGCTATAAGCGTAAGCCTTATTACTAATTTAAAAAAAATTTAAACTTAAACTTTCTAATTGATAATATAAAAATCTATCATATGAATAGGTAATTATGTTTTGAAATATTTTTAATTTTAATTTTAAGGAATCAGGAGTATCAGAAAATAAACCCATCCAAAAACACTTAAAACTATTGAATTTTAAATCTTTAAAAAAAATCTTTAAAATTTTTAAAAATATTCTTAACGTTGATAATTATTTTTTAAAAGTACGAACAACATAAGAATATTGTAATTTTGTGTTATTGTTTGAATATTCTATATTTTACCGATAAATTTTATGAAACGTAAATAGGATGTTTTTATAAATAATAATACGAACAAACGATATTATGATAACATCGCTTCTAGAGTAACAAATGTTTATTTAAAATATAAACATAAATTAATTTTCAGTACCAATTGATACTATTTTCCTGCATTGCTTGGTGCAAAATGATTGCTTGTGACAAGGTCGTACGTTTTCGGTTGATGACGTCACCTGGAGTTAGCGCTGGACTGCTCCGTCGTGGCAGGTGTCGGGTCAGGTCGTGATTATCTACTGAGTGATGCAGGGCTCGGGGAGGGGAGCGGGGGGGCCAACTTTGAGGGCCGCCCGGAGCAGTAAAAACTGCGTTAAAAAGTACTAAAGCCGGCCCGCCGCCCCCTCCCCCCCCCACCTTGCTCCCGGGGGAGCTAATTTCGCTTTATTTATTTGTTTAGATTTCACCTGCCTATCTCCTGGTGATATTATATTTGATATTATCGTTTAAGAAAAAATCGATTTATTTTGTGCATATTATCAAATTGTTTTATAAGATAACGTAAAGCAATATTTGTACATCGCATGGACGACTGAGGTTCAAACAGGTATTGTTTTGTAAACAGCCATTTGAGTGGAAAAGAGAGTCGACGGAGTTCTCTTATTCCAAGCTTTAATTTAAAACATCATAAATATATCAAATGAAAGCTTACTTTTCTAGTCATATTAGAATAATGATTTATTATCTATTTTGTTTAACTGTATATTGCAAATATGATTTTTTTTTTTTAATAAATCTTGGTTGGACCAAATTTTTTAAACCAAATCCAAACCTCATTGCATTAAAATTGCACTAACTTTTTGTTAATGCAATGTTAACAATAGCAATTAATAATGCAAATTTAGTCGTAATAATAGTGAAACCTATGACTGGTACTATGAGGGTAGAGCAATAGGAGTAAACCATGACGGGTAGGTCAGTGTTCTAGCTAAAGCACGTATTTTCTATTGGGAATACTCTGCAATGTCGTCTGTAGCTGGTGCTGAAGAGATCTTTACACGGGAGGTTACACAGATTTGCTAGCATGCAGCGAGAAGTGATCCACTAATATGAACTATTAAAAGCCTTGTTTTAATTAATAGAAGTTCTTGAGTTTTCATATCAAACATAACAGACTTGTCTAAGCAGATTGCTTATAATGATCTGCAAAAAAATAATACATTGAGCTAAGATAAAACAAATTATAAATATAGTTACTCAATTTTTTTCAATTATTATCACACACATTCAAAACTGATTTGTTTATATTGATTGTATGTCGTGAACATTGATTGAAAAAGTACGTCATCAGAACAAAACGATACTTTTAGAATATTTTTGTAATTCTGTGTGTATGTTTCCACTTTTTGTGCAGTGACTTCCCATTGTATAAGGTTGCTATTTTAAAATAAACACATCGCGAAAAGGGAACTATGAAACTATTTTATAATATTTTTCTACGTCAATAACTCACAGTGCGTATCGAGCGCGTTTGTTGATCCAATAATTATAACACACTTGCCTGAAAGAGAATTATGTAACAAGCATAAATATTCAAATTCGGAAATTCTAAATAATCTAAACACAGCGAAGTGGCAGAGCACCAGGCGGCGTACAATTTATATCACACTTAGCATAGATTGATCATTGGGCGGGCGGCGCCCCCGGGGCCCATGTGCGCCCTCGCCCCCAGATGCCGACCCACCCCCATCCATAAAACCGAACGGCCGAGTAATGCGGCAACGCAGTGGAACTGGTTGCCCCTGCATGACCTGCGACCACCATGATGACGTATCATCCATCACGACATCTTGATATCCTAAGAACCGCATTTGTGCGATATCAGAACAATTTTAATAGCGACTCGTGTCATTTGGGAGACCGCCACTTTAGCCTAACTACTTCTTTAAATTAAAAATAAAAACATGTAAATAAATAAGAGATTTTCATTACTGTTTACATATTTTTATAACAACGTATTCAGAATATCGAATCGATTAATCTCTAGAGCTTTTGAATTAACCGTTTTGCAAAAGTCGTTTATTTTGAACGACAAAGACTTAATTAATATTCAAAAGTATATGTTTGGAAGGGGCATCCTTATCTGTAGCCTCCCCCTGCCACCCCGCGCTTCTCCCGCTCATCTCATCCGATCAATCCCGTGAGCCCCCCTGCCTCCTGTCCCAGGGGGCCCACCCCCAGCGGCCCGCACTCCCATCGGCTACGGCGGGCGCCCCGTAAAAAGTACGGCCTGCTTTCGTCCAGGCTAATTGTGGAAATTTGCTAACATCGGAGTAATATTATCGAAAATTATATTATCATAATAAAATTGTTAAAAATTATATACAGTCAAATTTGGTTATGTCAAAAACGGTGTTTTATGGTTATAGAGTAAAAGATTTCTGCATGTTTTCAAACAATGCGGTTTATTCAGTATTAAACAGAGCTAAATATTTTTTATTATTTATTGTTAACACAGCATAGAATACATGTTATTTAATTCGTATAAAACTGATACAACTTCTATGTAGCTTTATAAAAATAATTTTCTGATGCATTATATTTTATAATATTAAAAAAAAGAATCCTTAATTATAATATTAAAATCCGACTTTCAAGCTGCATCATCATTTCAATTTTTGTATAGCTCTTGAGGCTTCAGGCCTGCGCCCTTCTGTTTGTTCTTGTGCCAAGTTTATAAACAAAACGAATACTGAAGGTTCTCCTGAAAACAAACGCTGGGAGTTCTCTTACTAATTCAGGCTACGACTCGTCCAACAGAAGGCTGGCCGAACCACTGAGCGCTGAAGATTGCGGGTGCCGCGTATTGTGCATTCCGAGTCCGGAGTACCTTCGCTTGTAAATTAATAAACCCTTATTAAAGGGGCTGAATTTTAATGCCACTGCTGGCCCACTGCGCTCAACGACTGGGAGCCGATCTATAATAGTAATGCTACTTGTTAAATTAAATATGAAATAATGTTTTTTTCTTACTATAATACTTTGATGATAAATAAAAATTTATATTTTTAGGAACATTAATTTTGCGAATTTCTAGCTGAGTTGTATTTTGTTTTTAATAAATAAGGATTTTCTTTGAAAAACAGATATATTAATTTGATTGTTGATATTGTAAATTAAATTTGGTTTCATACAAATTTATTCATTTTGACTTTTTAGTATTGTAGTTTTTGTATACAGTTTGGCCAAGGATATAAAAATATGATAGTGGCGATGATTTGTCTGTTTGTGGGATGATTTTGCTACAAGATACGTAAATAGCATAGAAGAGCGGATTTCTTTTATTTAAATAACTATTTCTATTATAAATAACGAGTTCTTAAGTATTTTTTTAAAACTTATACATATAAACATAGATAAATTATTTGACTTGTCATTGAAAAATTAACAATTGTTTACTTGAATTCACTTAACTGTTATGTATCAATGTAAAAATAACTTAACTTAAAATTTTGACTTGCCTTATTTTTGATTTATGCTTTGTACTCAAGTCCTAAGACAATATATATAAGATTCAAGTCCACAAGGGCTATTTTCTTATATTTCTGTTAAATGATATAGCTTCAAATATTTTACCATGAACTTACCAATCCAAGCGTTGCATTAATTTACATAGCTTTAAATTTGTAATTGGTTATGTTACCATAGTGTGTTGTTTTCATTTTATGTTTCAATGGTCAAGTTTACAAAATCTGTTTAGTTAAAATATTCATTTCATTTATAAGAAACTGTTACTGCACATCTATGAATAAAAATGAATATCCCAACAGAATAAGAATTCCACAAATATTGAATAGTGAATACTTAATTGAATATATGATATTGCTGAAAACATTTTGTTTTAACACGGTTTGCTATTTACAAAAAAACACCACTTTTAATTTTCAATAGTAGTACTAAAATATATTATAATATTTACGCAGCAACAAGCGAGCATTCTCGTGTTTTAGTTATATGATGTGTATCAAATAAACACGAACAATGCTTGAAATATCGATTACAGCATTCATAGTACAAATTACTGCTTATGAAAGGCGGATACATAAATTTGGGAATTCTGCATAATTAAAAAAAAATATATGTATCATTTAAAAGCATGTTGACTCCTATTCTTAGCACGGTGTTATTATAATTTTGGAGTTTCTCGGAAAACCAACATGTTTAATGTAATGAATGAGCAAAATATATTATTCTCAAAAGTACCTACTTATGTCCAAAACACGGAATTCCCTCAAGTGGTCCGGCTTTTAAGATTTTTGCCCGCAGAATTGCGCTCTATTCCCAGGAGCGGGGCAAGTTTCCCGGGCGGCGCGGGGCGGGGGCGGGCCGGTCCCAGGTGATACAAAACACAATGGCGGAATTATCACGTGATGGGCGGGGGCGGGGGCAGGGGCGGGGGCGGGGGCGGGGGCGGCGCGGGGCGGGGGGCTCATATCATATTCTCGCGGGGGCGGCGGCGCCCCCCGGCAATCCAGGGCGGGCGGGATGCCCCCGCCTGTCTATTTTTAATGAAATACGCAAAAATAGTTGCCGAATTGAATTCGCACAAACTCTCTGAACACGTGATATTTTTTTTAATATATATATTTTTTTAATAATTTTTTATATCTTAAGTAGGTAATCAATGCTCATGGTATCAATATAAAATTTTTCGTGCACTCTTTATGAATAATCTCAAAATGCAATAGGATGTAATGACCAAAAACTACTTGACTTATTTCATTTATCATATGTTCGATATTTTAACAAGTTGTTTAATTTAACGATTTCTTGGTTTGTTTTGATATAATTAACAATATTGAAATACATACTGAATTGGGTGGCCGTTGGGTGCTGATTGAGGGAAAGTTGTTTCAGGCTGTAGCTTGTAGCCTGTTTTATGGCCTCGTTTCCCCTAAAGTAGCCCATGCTGAATGCCATTTTCTATTCCAACTATCCGAGGGTAGATATTAGGATTCTGTCCGCCAGCCGAAGTGAGCTTCTCTTCATTTATGAAACTGAAACACCTGCTGTTCCAGCTGGTTAATTAATTTAATTATTTTACTGCAACTTCTTTACAGTTCTTCATAAATGTTTATCAACATAATTGTATACAAATTTGTTGTGAATTTAGCAATTCTTACCGAATTAATTAAAAAATAATTTTGTAAATTAAAAATATAAAATAATCATTCAATTAGTAGGTCTTTATTATTTTTTTGTTAATTTATATCAGGTGCCCCCAATTATTTTATATATATATTCTTAGTATTCTCAGTATCTTTAAAAAAGTATTGTTTTAAATAAAAACGCTCTAGTTTTAAAAAAAGTAAGACACTCTTGATTTACAATCATTTAATTTAAAACGATGCCCTTTTGAGAATTGATTCCTAGAGATAGAAAAGATGGGTCAAATTATTGTTGTAAGCCATATATATTTTGAAATTAATTCTAGTAATTCATAAATGGAAAACCCTTTTTGTTCAATAAGATTCGGTACATCTTGCAGATTGTAAATAAACTTTTATATTATAAAACAATAAAATCACTTACTTCTTTGGAAAATCAAAATTATTTTTTTTTAGATAGATTCTATGCTTGTAATTTTTTTTGAATATAAATACAGATTTTCCAAAAATTAATAAAAAAAAACCGCTTACATTTTTTATCTTCATTAAAAATGTTTAAAATTTTGTTTTTATAAAAAAATGTTTTGAAGAAATGAAGTCAGTATATCAAAAATATAATTATACCATATAGAAGTTATAATAAACGACGGAATAAGTAAAAGTTGGAACAAAGCAGTAGGTTTACATGCGTGTAATGTAATATTAGAATTGAATCACATGCTAATTTAGTTTTCGTTTGTTTTGTCTTTTGTACAACGCCATGTGTTTAACGCAATAATTTAAATAGATTTAAAATAAAGAAAATATTGGTTGAAATATTCAACGAATAAAAAAACAAAATTCTGTCGAGAGGGCGATGGAGTGGGGGTGGGGGTGGGGGTGGGTTAGGGGTTGTGGGTGGGTGCGGGGGTGCGGGGCGCGGGAGGCGATGGAAGCGACGCAGCGCCTCTGCGGCCGGCCGGGGTCTCGGGAGTCTCTCCTCCCGCTCCCTCCCGCCCTCCCCGCCCGCGCCCCTCGCGCCAAAAACTCTGATTAGTTGGGGTCTCTGGGGATTCCCTCGCGGGCCCCCCCCCGCCGGGGATCCCCCGACGACCCCCTCGGCGCCCCCCTCGGCGGGGCACTCGAGCCCCGCCGCCCGCCGCTCTGACGCTAGCTCTTCTTTGTTGGAGTTGAGGCTTTTGCGGTTTTATAATAATAGTGTTGATTTTGAAAACGTATTGCGATGGAAACTTAAATGATAAATTGTGATTCTTGATTGTGCCCTGTTTTAGTTGATAAGCCACGAAACAGTAGTTTGTATAATATTATAAAAATATGTTACTTATATAAGTTAATCGGTGTTGAAAAAATGAAGCTAATTTATGAGTAACTAAACAGAGGTAAATAATTTACAAACTAATTGAAATAAAGGATTCCGACAGAGAGATTTAGTAGTAAATTAATGAAACAGTATTTATTAAATTGTTTTTTGACTAAATTTAGTAAATATTATAACTATTGATGTTAGATATTAAAAAAATCAATTGATATGACGTACTTTGAAAATGTTTAAAAACGACAGTTTTTATAAAAAAATAACAGATAAATTTTAATAAGAACGTCATTCGAATGAACGATGAGCAAATAATCGTTATAAGTCAAAATACCAATTCAATTAAAACTGATCGTTGATCCATGTATGTACAAAAAGGCATACAGTTTTGGTTAAGACATAAAGACGCTTTACTTGTACAAATTTCCTTAAGACCGATTGGCTTTAAATTGATTTACCATTAAACAGTTGCTCAACGGAACCAATAATTTCTTTTATTAAACCGTTCAAAGTACCGTCCGGAGTCTGCTGGAAACCAAATATTACAAATTACCCGCGCTTCCTCTCCGGAGGGAAGGTTTCAATTCTGAAACTTGGAAAGGTGTGAAAATATTGACATGGTATTCAGTGGCAAATAAGCAGAGGGTGAATGAGAATTATCCCGAGAGGCTGATTGGAAAATCTCCAACCCGTGTTTGCTGATTTACATATTAACAATCAAATGTATTGAAATCTGGAGAATAAGTATTTTTCGCTTAATTATTTGACATCACTTAAGATACGTAAAATTTCAATATTGATACACTACATTGATATTGCTCTTTTATATAAACACCAAATATTGCTTAGATATATGTTTTAAATTTATGACAAACACTTGACACGATGTGATATTTTTGATGTAAATATTTTAATATCACATTTTTCAGTGTTAGTTTTTTGATAATTTGCATATATATTTGAAACATCATTCAAGCTGAACATAATATCAAATTCCACACATAACTTCATTTACTATTTGATAATATATATGTATATAAGCTTTAAAAAAATATTTGAAATGAGTTAATTAATTACAGATTTAAAACATATATTTATCTACACAGGCTCAGTTTTTGAGTTAAAGTAATTAGGTATTATTGACAGAAATCTAATAATAGTGTTTTTTGTAACAATGTAACTTTTTGAATCTACTTTACGTGTTGTTGTTACCCGGCGCCTCTCCCCACGGTGATCGCGTCAATCCCGTGTCATCGGTCTCCTCCATAAACAAAACTATTAAAATAGCAACTGTTCAGAGCTCGACTCGGGGGACTCCGCATTCCGCTGATCAGTTTTCCCATTAACCCAGCCGCACCTGCGCCAGGCCAGCTCGGCTCGAGGAAGCTGCCGCGGCCCGGAGATCAAAAATATCAATCAAGTTTGAAGTAAAAGAGAAAAAAAAATCAATAAAAAACCATTATCACACTGTGTGATATTAAAATTTACGGATCGGATGATTCAAATAGAGTTAAATTGTAAATGTTGCAGCAAAGTATGTTAGAGCTATGTATTGGAAAGAGCAGTTTTACACAGTTTTAATTTTTGGTCATATTGCTTGTTGTAATAAAAAAGTTTTTTTAAATGCTTATTGTTGTTGGCAGAGTGCTATTGTTGATAAAATAATGTCGAACTCGATGATATAGAGCAATTTCACTTCGCAAGGCCAGATAGATGTGTTTATGTTTTAGTATTCAATACGACTTCTGACAGGCTAAATTATAAGAAGTTTAAACTATGCAATTTTTTTACTATCATTAACAGGTGTGCTTAGTTTTATTATTAAAATTGTTGAACAATTCAAAGCTAAGCAAATGTAATAAGTAACAACGATTCGATAGTAGGACGTGTATGGTAGTAACCTTTTTGTGTGCAAAATAAATACAAACGAGAATGTACACATTTTTTTTGTGGTATTGTTTGCTAGAAGAACAAATTAAACCGAATTATATATTTCAAGATTCAAGAAGAAATCAGCAATAGGCATCAAAAACATTTTTTTTGGAGATTTAATTTAAATTTAAATTTAAAAAAATATATATTTATAACTTCCTACTTTAGCTCTGAGTTAGAATGCACCTTTTTATTGGTTTCGATTTATTTCCAGATACAATGCCAACCTACGGGGAATGTTATTGAAAAGGTGTCGAGTCTATTCTAACCAGCAGCTAATATTTTTGCACGTGTGAACTCGGCGGGTTACGTCATCCCATTGTTATTTTTTCTAAGCTATGAGGACCTTTTAGAATCTGTCAGCTGGAAATCCGCGGAGGGATTTAAATTAACCCTTGATTTGATGGAAGTATTGATGGTAGTAGATATTATCGATGTTTTTTACATTTATATATGTATTAGTATTAAACAAGTTTTTTTTAATTAAAGGTTTTTTAATTTAGTGTGACGTCTGCAGAAGAACTAGCATTAAGTTTAATAAGAACTGCTTAGGATAATATATATTGAGATATAAAAAGCATCCCCCTTACGTGTCAGAGCAGGATCAAAATAGATATTATCAGGAGAAAAGTAATTTTTCAGCGTTGATATTTGGGCCTTAAATTATTTTTTTAATTCTAAAAGTACCCATGAATATAATGTTATAATGTTTGCGAATTGTTATCGGTACACAATTCGTCAAGTACAGAATCTTATCAATGCCATTTGTATTTTTTAACTGCCTTGTTTTTGCAATAGTGGGATTTTTGGTCAATTTATATTATGCGTATATTTCGTAGGTAGAGGTTGTACTAAAGACAAAAGTTTCGTGAACATAAAGCATGATTGTTTAGCTACATTACAAATCATTCGAATCATTCGAATCATCGAAATTTAAATAAATACTGTCTTCTCTCATTATCTCATTAAAAAGGTTATTATATTACATACTATTATTATACTAGAAATGTTGCCCGTCACAGAATGACGTTTTCGGAGGCATTTTGAGTTATTAATGATATGATCAATAATTTCTAACGCAATTTCGATAGAAAAATAAAATTGTTACTTGTGTCAAACTGACATAACCTGAAAATTTCTAACAAGCATCAAAATTTGTTTTTTTTTTGTAAAAGTTCTAAATTTGAAATTCTCTCGGTGAACAACAAAATCCTATAATTCGTACATATTGAAACTCGCTAAGGCATATTTTATAGTTTTATTCAATTAGTTTATGAATGAAAATATTATCCTATCGTCTTGAAATTCGGCACAAAGCTGCTGAAAAACTTACTGAACTTACATGCAAAAAATCAGTGTTGTATCTTTTAAGATATTCTATAGAGAACCAAAAAATGAAACATACGCACACACACACAATGGCTATTATTATAGTAGATAATTCACTATTTTTGTTAATGTATGGGTTTTTTTCAGTTTAATGATACAACATATCGCCAGCGAAGGACACTGAAAAAAAAATTGTTTTATAGGAATAACTACAAATTCATAAAAAAAAAAAAAAACAAATTGTTATGCTCAAAGAAAAAAAGAAGGATTCCATTAATTTCAGCATTATATTTATTGTTCTTAAATATGAAAGTATTGAATTGTCTATCATAGATATATTAACATAAATATTAGATTGTACATTTATACTTGTATATTATAAAATACATATTTAAATATTCGCAAACGTAACCTCAACCCGTCGGCTGGGTGGAGTGGGTGGGGTGGGGTGGGTGGGGTGGGTCGGTTGCCAGGGCGACGGCGCCCGGGGGCCGCGCGGGCCGCTCCCGGGGGCCCTCTGCGATGTGATTAATGCGGCCCCCGCGGGGCGGTGCCCCCGGCCCCCGCCCGCTCCGCCCCCGCACTGATTCGGGACCGGCGAGGGGGCAAAACTCCACTCGCGAAAAAACGCAGGTGTTACTATTTACACTACTTTTTGATTATTAATATTTCATCCATTCCTCGTGCATTGCAATATCTAATAATCGCTGAAGTTCAAAAATAATATTTCAGTGTATCGTAGTTTAAAAGTTTTTATCAATGAATTTTTTTCAGCATAAATCATTTTGGAAAACTCTGATTTTGTATGTGAATGTTGAATCTCAAATTGTTGCAATCAATTGATATGCTTTAGAGACAATTTTTAATAGGATGCTGACATTTTCGTGATATACGTGTAATAATAAATAAATAATATATTTTTTTAAATAAATTTTATTTTATAAAAACTTAACAATTGTATCTAATGCAAATCATATGTATATTATGCTCGGTTTATAATAAATTAGCGTAGATAAAATTCGCGACTCCTTGTGAATTTTATCAAACTTACCAAACAAACTAATTATTTATTTAAACATATTTACTAAACTGAATTAAAGCCTATGGTGTAATCTCTTTTAATTTCCAACAGAGAGGTTAAGTACAACCTACATTCGTACCTGACAGACCCATTTACGAATATACTTCAAAGATATAACTCAAATACATCTCAGTAAGCCAAAAACCCTCTGCCAAAATTGAAACATAGAAATTTGCAAGGACTCCCCTCGTCTCTCATACACAAATGCGGTTACCTTTCCCAATTTGTTCACATTTAATTTGATACTTCCCGATGCCTGTGTTTTGGGCTCACGTAAAAGGTTCATTGGAAATTTTGACAACGTTGTAAAGAGAGTTTTATCGTTGTATCATGTCACACCCAAAGTGTGTCCTTTTCCTCTTTCAATATGTTTTCTCATTTATGCTTTTTTAATTTCTTTACTTTCATCGCGATGGTACTTTACTCCTGCGTAAAATTATAGTATAAAATATATCTATATTCAAACATTTTATTGGTATTTTCAATTTAAAAATAATTAAAAAATGTGTGATTTATAATAAAAATAAGAATGAGTACGCGTTGTAGATCTTGGGAATTAGATTTGTGTGTGTTCGTCTATCTGTATTTTATGTTGAAACTTGGTATACAATTTCCAACCGATTCCCAATTACCTACTAGCGCCCCTTTATTTTAGCTGTTTTTTATGGTTTAACCAAAGTACACAACTCCAAAATGGACGCTATCGGCTAGTTACTATTCGATTGTCAGTTGTGCCGCAGCATATGTGCAGGGCTTCATGTACCACTTCTTTACGTGATTTTTAATACGCACATATATTTTATATGATATTACTCATATTAATGAATGACAACAATTGCCAGTTGAAAATGAATTTCGCTCTAGGAAGTTATTAGATTTTTATATATTAACCTCTAATTTTTTTTAATAGAGGTAACATTAACAAATAAAAAACAGGTGTGATCAAATAAAAAAGTCATTCATGAAATCGAAAGTTCAGTAGAAAACAATGACTAAATATTAAAAAAAAATTTAAAATTGTTTTAATTAAAGATAATTTAACTTAAATTAGTTCATCATGAAGCAAATTATTTTTTTAACATGTACGCAAATTTCTATTATTTGATTCTTCAGCATTATTTTTTTATAGATTTAAAGAAAAAAATTGAAAAGCATTTACCCAAACTGCATGACGTCAAATTTATTTCGATACCCTGGGTAGTTAAAAATTATAAATTTAGTTTTCATTGAACTTTGGTTTTTAGTTTTGTTGCCACCAAGTTGTTTTGTATTAACAATATCGATATTCAGCAGTTATTGATTCAGAATATTGGTTGTTAGCTTAGTCGCTTGCAACAGTCTGTTTTGCGAACTCTCGTGTTTACAGTTCAGCTCCCGTAGTAGGCAGTCAGCAAATTCTAACTGTTTGGTCAGCTACTGGGAAACTGCTTTAATTTTCATTTCAATGCTTGTGGTGATAATACCTACGTTTTGAGGATAAATAAATAAATATAAATTTTGAACATAAATCATCGAATTCAAATGATATATTTTAACTTAAAAGTTTAGTGCGTTTTTTTAAGTATAGAGTATAGCCAAAATATATTTAATACAATGTTAACTAATAGCTAAGGTAATAATGTCAAGTGTTTCTTCTCCTTGTTACGTATACAGGGTTAGAAATCATGTAAAGCATGCAAATACACATGACAAGCATGACTTGAAATTAAGTTAAATAATTAAGTAGAAACTATAAAAAAAACAAAAAAATTGAAATTTAATGATTCTTTTGGTTAATTTGCAATAGTTGTTGTTTTAATAGGGCTCTGCTTGCAAAGCTGTAAGTGACTATACTCAGACGTCGCGCGCAGGTCGCGGGGCTTACAACATGTGGTTTAGGTGGAAGCATGCAAGGATTTATCTATTTTCGTTATTGAGTCTGTGTTGGGAATAGTATGTGTAAAAAAAACCGTGTCGAAAGTAAATAACATACACTGGTTTAATTTAATGCTAAAGCTGCTGCGTTTTGTGTCCGCGCTATAACACGCGCAGACTCTGTTGATTGTTTGTTTCTAATTCAATAACAAAGTTTCGCAATAAAATCCATTACGAACACTGCGCCATCAGGCCGCCGCCGCTCGCGCGCATACTCAAAAACGGCATCCTCGACGGCGGGGTGTGTCTTCGCTTAGCCGGTAATAACACCTCGGGTTTGAATACCTGCTCGAAAGGTAGCGAGTCTCCCGGGGGCACTATGCTCAAGGCGGCAGAAAATTAACGCGCTCCCCCGGGAAATCTATCTCTTCTCTGTCTTAGCGGCCGCCATCTCGTGGGAAATATTTAATATCTCTCTTCGCCCGCCGCTAGATGGCACTGCCGCGAGCGCCGCGGCCCGCTCGCCCCTCCCCGCCCCTCCCCGCCCCGCCCCTCCCCACCCCTCCCCGCCCCGCCCCGCCCCGCCCCGCCCCCGCCCCGCCCCGCCCCGCCCCGCCCCGCCCCGCCCCCGCCCCTGCACGTGCGCTGCGGCCGCTGCAGGGGCTAATTCTGCCTTCAGCCCGAAGGCAGGTGATTCTCTCTAATAACGCGGTTTCGGCTTCAACTTTCTCGTTTGCTACGCAGCGAGAGGAAATTAAAACTTTTGCGTTTGTGCGTACTTTTCTCATCACTGCGATCAAAATCAGTCACTGAGCGATTTGATACCGAATGGGTAAAAAGACTTTCAATTAATGTAATAATAAAATAATCCAATGATCCGTTATTAAAAAAAAAATTTTTTTCAATATATTTACCCTTTTAACAAAAATATATTTTTTAAAGTTTAGTGTTGATCTCGGTCTTTCTTTAGAACTGATACCAGCGAAGGCTATTGGGTTTAGCATCCTAACCGGGCTCCCACCGCGCGACGTAGTCGTCTGATAACAGCAAGACGCCTCAACCACCTAGGTTGAGGTCTTTTATCTTATATCTTCCATCCGTATTTCGATGGAGTATTTATCCTGAATAGCATAGCTTTAAATTTTGGCACGAACTTGATTGGAATGATCTCCAGATACAAATAATATATGTACTAAAATTTATTTAGTACACTAAGTTCTGATTCAAATTTAATATATTTTAAACATAAATATATCCATCCACATTAATATAAAAAATGACTATTATACACAACGAAATACATATTCGTGTTTTTTGTTGACATATTTTACTGTGAATAAAAAAAGAATTAAAACATGCATTCTTACCTCCACACACAGTTATTTTAATGGTTAAACTGAAGTTTTTTCGTATTTTATATTATAAGGATTATTGGTTGTAAATGGTTTGGGTAGCATTTTTTTCGTATAGAATAAACGCAAATATGTATATTTGTTATTAAATCATCTATGATTTAAATTTTAAATGCACATGTTCCCTGTAGGCCCGTCATTTATGACATCTTCATACATTGAATAGTAATACAAAAATATTTATGATTGTACGTGATATTTAGTATAAACAAAGTGCTTGTAGAGTTGTTGTGTTGAAACGCTGTGCAATCTGCAGCCAGGCAATCCCGCCCCGCTCCCCTCGCGCTGCACCCCTGGTGGGGTCCTCCGTGCAACCTCCTCCCTCCCCCTCCCTCCCCCGCCCTCCCCCGCCCAGCTCCAGTATGCCGGAATGTGTCGGCCCGATAGGAATGCCGAGCCCCTACTGGAATATGCTACGAGAACAACACAATCAGACCATTACCTTCTCTTTCAATTATTACCGAATATTAAAATATCAATATTTATTGCATACATGACTTTAGAAAGCAACAGTTTTCAAATAAAATTCAATTTTTATAAACATTTTAAAAATATTAAAAATAATAAATATATAATATTTTTAGTAAACTCAAATGTTTCAGTGGATTTTTAATTTGAGATTGTGGTTACAGATTATTATTAAAAAAAAATATTGTTCTGAGATTCACGTGGTATTTAATCAAACTTAAAAATTAAAACGTCTTTTGCAAGGACAAATGAAGCACAATTTCAGCAAATTTTAATCTACATCTCGTACCATATCTTAATTCACTTTAGTAATTTTAAACAAAAATATATTTATCTGATGTTAACGGTATTCTTACTACATATTTTGATCAATCAATGCCATCTAAAATGTTATGAAAAAATTTTGTCATTAAATAGTAAATCTATATAAAGCTCACAATTACAAGTAAAAATATATTTATTTTAAATACAAAATTGATTTTTTTACAAAATCGGAAAAGTCATAGAGTTCATAAACACACAGTTAAATAAATAAATAATTAAGTTTCAGGAAACATTACAATTTTATTAGTTGAATTGTCTTAACACTTCTGTGATATTCAAAATATCTTCTGGGTATTGCCTAACAAATACAAATTGCATCAAACGATGCCAAGCATGTTGTTAATTAGCGCGAGGCCGAGTGTCGCCGCGCATTCCTGCCCTGCTCCTCCCTAATAAGCCGGGAGGTGCGAATTCTTGAAGGTTTAGTTACTGCAAAACATTCCTGAAGTGATTTAAGTCGGAGGCTCGGGCGGGAGGGAAACATCTCGGAAGGATAATCTTGCGGAGTCGCGACGCCGAGCGTCTCACCGGATTGTTTGAGTTAGCTGTATTGTTAGTCGAGGGATAATGATTATTTGAAATCTGGGAGAAGTAAACAATTACTTAAGTGGAAGTAAATCACATTCGGGTGTTGCTATTTGATGGTAATAAATTGCGTATCTAGCCATTAGTAAGCGATCTGAATATTTAAGTTCATCAAAACATACAATAGAAAGGGATTCGAATAATAAAAAATCTTCTGATTTATTAAAATAATTATTTTGAATTTAATATAGACAACAACTAAAAATATACAACAACCGACAAAGTTCACAAACTCCACAAACTAAAGTTTATACATTTTATTAGAAATACATATTTTCTTCATCACGATATCAGTGAGTAATTTTAGACTCTATTAAAATATAATTTTCTATGTTGTATTTCCCCCATACTTTTTGGTAAGTCTTTGCCTTGCGTACCATATAATTAAAATCTGTGATTTATATAATAGAACTGATATTGATGACGTAATAACATAAACATATTATAAATTCACCAACATGAGAAATATTTATAACATAATTAATTCGTCTACAGTTGGAGTTATTTCGACTCTATTTTTATCTCAATATGTATAATACTATTATAAGATTATCGAAATACTATAAAAAAGAGTAGAGTAACGAATTCACGGGTGTATTTAAAAAAAATATGAAAAAAGCGTGTATAAAATAGCTTACTCTAATAACTTGTAGCATTGTTTTGGTAGATCGAAATGAGTTATGATCGGTGAGGTAGTGTGGGTTTTGGCTCGACATCTCATTACCTAGATTGCTGAGCTGCATTAGTGATGGGGTTTGAAGTCTGACGTCTGGAGCTGCCTCGCCCGTCGCCTCCGCCCTCCGCTCACCCCTTACGCCCCCGTGGAAGTTTCCACCTTCAGCAGACGATAGCTGACTGTGGCAGGAGAGCCCCGGATTGGCAGCTTCGAGTGGAAAGGGCTGAACTTAGAAATTCTGATTTGATGGGTTTCGTAGAAATATGTATGCTTTGAAAATGATTATTGAAATATATTAGTGACAAATTCTCTTAAAAACTAGAAACACAAGCTTTAAGCAAAAATTTTGTTTATTGCAGAAAAAACGTTAATCGATTACTGTTTAGTGAATTAAATTTGAAAGTCATTGAATATTGAGAATAGAATTTGTTATTTTTTTATTTTTAAAATATACTATACATTACTATTTATGGAAATTTTTATATTTAACTTTCAGTGCCCTTAAGCTACATTTTAATACAAAATAATTATTTGAGTGATTTGATTATATAAAAACATTTAGTTATTAAAATTAAGTTTTTACATTTTATCGGAAATTCATTTATTTTATATTGTTACTAAAATTCAATTATGTCCTAATGTTTAATTTAAAAGAATAATATTTTTATAGTGATAGTTGTTTACAAATGTTTTACAATTCTTCTCCAAGGTCAACTGATTAAAAAGTCAACATTTTTAAATAATGCTTGACTTAGGTACAAGCCTTTTTTTAATAAACAATATGCGGCCCAAGATTCAGGTTTTACAAGATTTCAGTGATACGCAAAAGTAGTAAATATTTTTGTGTGAGGCACAGCGCGAGGGGTAGTGCGATTTTAAAAATATCACCATTGGATAATAAGCCATTGTGGTATTGTTATAAATATAACAGTTTTATCAAATAAAAACAAATCAAAGTGATATACAGTTTTGTATCAAGTATTAGACATTGTTTTTTTTTGTGTTTTCTAAATTTATCAATGTGATTAAAATGCAAACCAGCAGGCGTTAAAATAAAATCAAACCATTTCATTTTTCTCATTACCATGCAAGCCAGCTTGCGATGAATTTTGAAAGCGCCTTTGAAAACACTCTTCCCCTCGGCTCCATATACCTGTCCCACTCTGCCACCGAACAGCCCCCCGGGGTAAGTAAATTATTAATATTTTTTCGATACAAGACACCCGAGAGACAGGGATAGATACAGCGCCAGCTCCGTGCCGAAGGAAACGCTGCCGGTTTTTGGCCGGATAAGACGAAGGTTTTATTGGGTTCCGAAGGAGCCATTACTTGTTGTCAGATGGTAATGGGAAACATGAAGTATTTGAGTAATTCTAACAATAGCGTATTATATACATACACATACTTAAGTGTATAGTTAGTTCAGGAGTTAGATCGTTGTCGAGAGTTCCCAATCTCGAACCTCAAAGTTAATCTCAAGTTGACTTAGGCCTGTTTCTTTAATTAAAAAAAGCTATGTAAATAAAAACAATAATTGCAAAGTTTAGTCTCAAACAAGAGCCGACATTTTCGTTTTCTTCTTGAGATGAGAATTATTTACTGACATTACTAAACATACGAAGCATGGTGATTTTAACCGAGTTGTGACGGTACAACTTTTTTTAGTAAATTTTAAAGTATATTTATAGTTAAAAACGACTTCAAATATTTGTCATTTTCATTCCCTTCAAATGCAATGAGCTACTCAAAAATCATCTGATTTGTAATAAAAAAAAATCAGATAGCTAGCTGTCTCTGAATAGCAATATTCAAAAGGAAACGGAGTTTATCAGTTTTAGACAACAATATCACTTACGTCTGATATAAAAAAACCTAATTTTCATTTTTAATTAGTTACTAACCACGCAACACAGTTTTTGGCTCATTAAACATATTTTTTCATACAAACACAGCTTGCTAGTGTACTTTAAAAAAAATCAAGGTTTATGAAACTGTAACGAGCGCTTATAAGTTTTATTTGACATAAAGAGTAGCAGAAGACACCACAAGCGATGGTTGATTAGATCACTGTTTACTTATAACGCTTGCTATTTTATATTTTAAATTGCAAACAACGGCCATGATTTATTATTTCTAACGGTTTGAATTTTTTTTACAATCTATTTATTTCTATCAGCACAGATGTCGATAGTGTTTGTGAATGTAAAAAATCTGCACGGCTCTTCCATCGTGGTTTCTCCATGGCACGGGTTGCGTCCTTATCGCGCACATAAAGACATTTGCTGTGACAGAAATTGAATAAGATTTTTGTCTCCCTAGGACCACTGCCATTGAGACCTTGGAAAACTGAGTATTGAAGCCTATAGGAGAACGAGGAAGAAAATTATGACATCTCCGGTTATGTCAAATCGAATAAAATTTCTGTTGAAAACATAACTTTTTGTTTGTTTTCACAGTAGCTATATAAAGGCAATAAAACATATAAAAAAATGTATTTAATAGTTTTACTAAAACGTTCCAGAAACGAATTTATTCTTAAATATTTCTAACTTTTAGCCTTAAAAATATGATATATTAAATATTTTTTATTAATGATTTTTTTACAATTGTCCTCAATGTAAATAACATAAATATCGTTACTTTACTGCGGTTTGTTTTATTTTTATTAATTCAGAAATTATTTCTTCGATGGCAGAATAAATACTTATCAATATATTTTTTTTATATTTAATTAACTGATGTCAAATTGTCAAACACTATCAATGGCTAAACTTATTTAAAAATAATAAGAGATTTCAAAGTTTAATACGTTTTAACCTTTCTTGGAATGCTTGATCACTTTTTAAAAATTAAAAAATATATATTTAGTTATATTTTTTTTCTCATTAATATAAGCAAATTTTGCTTTCAGTTGTATGTTTAAAAAAAAAATACAGTTTTTAAATATAAAACTATGTTTCAACAATACATTCGTCAATAAATTTCACATATTTACAAAGTCAAAAGTCCCTGTCACGTTTGATGTATGAATCGCTCCAAATGTAAAGCCTCCGCGCCAGGTCGCCGATAAGTCCATCATTTCCATGAACAATACAAAGGCTCGTAGAAATATAATATTTAGTATTAAAAACCGTCAGTACGTCCGGTCCCCGGGCACAATCGACTTATTTATCTTAATCATGGGGTCCCTGGGGCCCCCCGCCCCCGCCCCCGCGCCAGTGACGGCCGGTAATGGTCATTTGTGACCCGCTTCATAAAAGTTCAACACTCGTAATGTGAGTGCCCGAAATATAAATTAAATTGGAAGCAAAGCAACCTACTCTCACAAATTATTATATATATTACAGTATTTAAATTTATAAAATAAAACAATCGGCAAACAACCAGACAAATAAAAAATATTTATTTTATCTGTTCGAATTAATTAAACTATGGTAAATTATATATTTTTTTGTTATTTATATAAATAAAAAACTATAATTTATACTATACATTAAAATAAAAATGTAAACTCGTTTAGGTTGATTCCATTTATATTCTAGAAATTCTTCCTAATTCTTTAAATCGAGTTTTGTACTGTTAACATGTTTGTAAAATAAAGTATATTGCGTGTTCTCTGTGATTTATGTTAGTGGTTTTGGGAATTGGATCCGAGTGTAATGATAACGTAATTTAAGTATATAATTTAAGAAAAATATTTCAATGGCGCCTCATTTAATTTTAAAAAACATTACAACCCTCTTGTTAATAAATAATAAACCGTACACCCTACACCCTCAATACCAAAGTACTCTCTGTCAAAAGACTGAGCGTTCTTTGAGCACAAATAGTTCTTTAAAACCAAGAATAAACTTTTCAATCATATTTTTTTTAAAGCAGCGATTTATTTCAACTGATTGCCGAAGTTTATATTTTCTAGATCAGACATTTATCCGGCGTGGGCTTAAAAGCCGTCGGGTTGAATTCTGGAGTGAGTCTTACAACAGCGGGGATTTGATTAGTGGACAGACAGACAAAAAGGGCACTTCGAGTCGGTATATGCTGGATGTAACTACGGCGTAATAAAGTTTCTCCGGATTTTTGTAACGTACTTGGGCACCGCTACCCGGAGCCCCCGCACACCGTGCTGGATGTATATTTCCCGTACGTCAGGGTTATGGCGCCCTGTCCCGCGGGGCCTCATTATCCGCGCCCCCGCTCCCCATCCCGGGCCCACCCCCGGCTGTCCTGTGAAGTCACGGCGTCCCGCGGGAGACAACAGGGTTGCTTCTCGAGAAACGAACAAGGAAAAAAAAACCCACGCCATTTTAAAAAAAATATATAAATATTTTTCTCAACGATTAAAGCTTTTTAATTGTGGGTTTTTAACATTGTAATACCTTATATGATAGTTTCCCAAACTATTTTGTCACGTCGACTCCTTGTCGAGTTTTCCTGTTTTTCGCCTTGTTAATATTGTTTTTTTACAAATTCATCAACTTCAAACATATTTTTGACATCTTATATAGAACAACTCACTTAAAAACGATTTAAAACTGTTTCCCATGGAAGGGTCTGCCTGTCGGTCGCCAAAGTTCCCACGTTCCTAAGCCGTACAGGTGTCCTTATTTTATCGAAATATTTGTCAAATCAATTTGTTTTATTACGTCCATCGGCGCTCCGTACAACCAATTAGCTCACTGCCCATCCGAGTTTATTAGCCCCTGTAAATTATTTTTAAAAAAGGCAACACGATCGTAATGGTTCGTTTTCTTATGTCATAAGCTCCAAAAAGGTACGTCGGTATAGTTTTACAATGCCGAAAGTCTCGTTTCTCGAGCATTTGGCACGAACTTCTACGCTTCAGGGCTTCGATTCGTCACAAAGTAATCTTTGTACAAATTTGTATTAACACGATTCGATAGAATCGAAGTTGTGGCACACATAAGATAATTCATAATTGCATGTAATTTTCTTAAATATGTTTGCTGTTGTCTTAAGTTAGAAATTTAATGAAAGAGCATTAAATTGTTTTGATCACCTTCAGTGCTATATGACGTGTTGCTGGCTTTGTGTTATCGGGCGCCCTGACGAAGGGCGGCTACTCTCCCGGGGGCGGGGGCGGGGGCGGAGGCGGGCGGAGGCGGGGGCAGGTGGACTCCCTTGTCAGATTACCAGCCCCGTGCGTATTCCGTTGTGTAGCTGCCTTTGTGAGGCTCTCTTATTTGTGAGCGTATTGATAAAACACTATGGCGAATAATTTTTACTTCGAGTACACTGAAAATGAGCAGTTGTATGAAAATAACGCTTTAAAAAATAAAAGTGATTAATTTTCGTTTTATACACGTAACCTTTTTTAGAAGTTATAAATAATATTAAAACAGATTTTTAAGTACGTGTATAAAAATGATTAAGTACTTTATAAATAATAATTGTGTTAACTTACTATCGTATATGGTTTATGAATGTTACTTTTTATTTGTATCTATATTTTGCAGCATGTGTAGTATAAATATGAATATTATTTATATTTGTTGGATACATTAAGCTTTAATAAACGTTTTAAATTATATTTATAACCAAACTTTAATTGTATTTTTGAATGCTTACTTGAACAACCAAATAAATAAAAGAAGCCATTTATTATACAATATTTTATTACTAAAAGTTTTGAAATAATGATTTTTTATTTTTCATGAAAAAAATGTTACATATATGAAACATGTCAAGTTTATTATAAAGTAAATAAACAATTTTTCCAGACAACACACATTTTAATTTCCAAAATAACAGTTTATACGTAATGATACAAATATTATGTTCATTAATTAGAAGTAGTAACTGTTCTCCCCGCAAACCAATAAAATATCAATATTTTTAGATTTAAGCTGTAATAAGTAGCAAATTAAGGCATTTAAATGATATACATATTAAATCAGTAAGTAGATGGCCTTCAACTACAACTCTCATTATAAAATATCATGGTAACACATTTAAATCTTAATTACATCATAATAATTAAAATAAAGTAAGTCTTACACGTGCAAGATCATAAACTTTCAAGTCCACTCTGGTAATTTTACTGCCTTGTTCAGGGGCTCTGGGAGCTCCTCGGGGCGCGGAAGGGGGGTAATGGCGCCTCCAGGGGGAGGGAGACTCATGATTGGCGAGGCTCGGGGGGTGACACCTGTGTCACCTCTCGTCATTTTTGTATCCCCCTATTCCTTCATCCCTTCTCTTCATTGTGCTGTGAAGATTCAGGGATGATCGCAGCTGGATAACCGTCAGTTAATTGTGAACGGCTTATCTTCGTTTTTAACTGTTTTAGTCAATCGTTTAAATAAACTACTTTCAAATTAAAAGAAGCTCAAATAATAAATTTTAAATAACGTTAAAGAGGATTTTAAACTATAACACAAAGTGTTTTTAATTCGCGCAATAGAAAAACTACAAAGCTGCGGAAACGAAAGATTGTCAATTTATCCCTTTTCTAATTATACAAGTGATTTATTCAGTTTAGGATTCAAAAGAGTAAAACCGATATTATTTATTTTAAAATTGATCATGTATGTGCAAATGTAATATTATTTAAGTTTGAATTATTACAGGTATATTTGTATAAAAATAACTTTAAAATCTGAAAAAATAATCTAAATAGCAAACGAATCTATAGTAACACTGCACTATCATAAAAACTTATATCCAAAAAATAAATTTTAAGAAAAACGAAAAGTGTGTAATATTGTACCAACTATGCGCAATTATATGAAACAAGGGAATGAAGAAACAGCAAACAAAATATGATGCGATACAATTGTGTGGTTCTCGCCTCCCCCTGGGTAACTGGCTCTGGCGCGATAGGGCTGCACACGCGCTCGGTAGGGGTGAGGATTTTGCTCGTTAAACAAATCTTTATTTTTATCGTGACATGCAGTAGTTTCAGCCAATTATAGTATACTTGGATAGCAGCATATGTATGATCAAAAGTAAAATAAATTGGAATAAATAGAATCCCCATGTTATCAAAATATTTGTTATAAGATTTTTGTGATCCAGATCGTTTCCCATTATTACTAATATGTGAATAATTTTTTAATACTAATTTGTTCACTGAATGCGTGTACTAACTGGTGGTTTCATCTTATTTCTCATATCCACGTTAAAATATCTCAATTTAAGGTTGATTATATGGTTGATTGGTGCCTGAAATCTACAGCGTAAATAAATACACTTAAGAAGTCGTTATAAAAGCCTTATACCCTTTTTGAACGCAGCTGAAACCAAAAACTTATATTGAGAAATTAAATAAAGCAATGGCTGTTAGTTTTATAAATATCAAAGCGACTTAATAATTATTATTTTATCATTAGGTTTCAGAATAAGCATTTATGCGCTTTATTTGTTCAAAATCTTCATCACTCAATCTTCACAGCAATAATCATAGCAAAATTGACTTAAAATATTTTCTTTTACGAAACGCTTTTACAAAGTATAATTTTTGGTAATCTTTGACTGCATGGCAGCATAAAAATTTGTAGTAGGGCGGGCTACTGACTAGTTAAATGTATGAATTCGGCAAGAAAATCTTTATTGTATAATCAAGAACCAATATAATTATATAGTTTATACTATGTATGTATAGTTTAGTAATCCAGAAGTTATACATTCATTTATTAATTACGAATAAACTGTTTTGTGTCTTCATAAAAAAATTGTTAACGTAAAATCAGGTGATATCTTAGTGACAAGAATAATGAACACGCAGATGTAATAATTTGCAAAATAAAAAAAATTATATATAGACCAAGCGCTATACTTGCGTATAAAATAAAAAGTTCTTGAACAATAAATAACACACTTAAAATTCTCCAACACCAGCGTAAATATTTCACAAATCTACCAAAACTTACATTTTATTGAAACAATAAAAAAACTAGCAGCAGGGGTAATAAAACTAAATTCAAAGTACATCGAAAGTTTGTTAATAATCTCACACACATTTTTGTTCGGTTCAGCCGCCCTGGCAAACGTGCGCCATAGTTCCAATTCCAAACATTTGACAATCCCCCCGAGAGACATTAGAAAATAAAATTTATATTTTATGACAGCGAGGCTGCGCGCCGGTCCCAATAAACCCATTGAGGGGGCGCCGGCCGCCCCCGCCCCCGCCCCACCCGCCCCGCCCACCCCTGCGGCCTGATAGTCGGGATTTAATCGCACCCTGTATCTGGGAAATTAATCTAATGCCATTAATGTGACAATCACATTACTACCGTGAACTTGATTCGTATTTATTATTTAATTGTACTCCCATTTAATATATGTTAACCAATCTCTCCCGTACAACAGCCAAAAACGCGCATTCTAATGATTTTATAAAAGGTTCTTTTTTGTCGTTTCACGAAATGAAAATTTATATGTAATTTAATTATATGCAAGTAATTCCTTTGATTGGGGTCAAAGTCCTATGATTGCCTCTGAAAAATAAATTTATAGATCATTTGTGTATATCGACTATTTTTTTAGTTTTATAAGTATTATGTACGTTTATTGAAACTGCAACTATTATGCTTCTTAAAATGCTTTTGATACCGAATTTACACTATTTTTATTCTTTCTTACTTTTATTCAATAAATATAATAAACAATATATGTTTTGAAATTCTCTAGCACTTTGATAAATATAATAATTTTATAAATATTTATTACTTTGAGCTGCTATGTCTAGATGAGTATTAATATTATGTACGATGTATAGGTATGAATATTTTTTTGTAAATGCATACTTGGGAAATTTTTGTACTATTGTGCTAGTTGAATGCAATACGTACAACCGAGTAGTATGCAAGTAGTTACATGAAACACTGTGCTGTGTGCATGGAATAAATATATATATATATATATATATATATATATATATGTAAAGCTGAAATAGATTGCGCCGGGCTTGTTCATTTGTTTGTCGGTTTGCCTGAGCGTCCCTCGATTAAGGTAATGAGATGATCATCTGCGGTGAGTCTCGCTGCGCGCGGTGACGGTCGCCACGCTGTGTGCGCCCTTATCTATTACCTTAATTATAATGTGCCACCAGGGCAGCAGTGACCAAATACGATATTCATTCATTATGCAAGGCACTTTATAACGCTCGTGCAATGCGTTCTCATTACTATTGCAGGCGGCTCTCTCGGGCTGCATTGTTTGGGTTCACGTTAGAGCAGCTGCTGCATTAAATACACAAACGGAAGCAAACCTCTTGAGATAATTTAAGCATCATTTTATTTTTAATAAAGTATGCATGTTTGAATATCATTATTGTTGATCCAAAAACTCGCGAGGCTCTCTTTGTTGAAATCAATATACTATTCTTAAAAGCGATAATAAATATATTCCGTTATGGTACACTATTGCATCATGAGTTTATTTAATTTATTATATATTGCGGTCTACACAAGGCACAGCGCAACCAACATAAGACCGCTTTTTTGTAGAACTGTTAAAAATAAAACAAAAAAGATGAATGGAAAGTAGAAAAAAAATTAGTTATCAGAAGATGTCTCTTAATATTAAATTTGTCTTGCAAATCAATTAAGACTCCATTCAGTTTAATAATGAATGATTGCATTTTTTACATTTCAGCATTCAGTACATGCAGACTAGAATCATATTATATTATAATTGTTTTATCAAAAAACCATAAATAACAGGAAATAAATTTAGTATAATACACATATAACCCTAGAAGTGGTAAGTTGATATAGTTAGTATTACATGAGCCTTATTTGTACTAGTTATACAAAAGTTTGAATTATAGAATAAAAATATACCTAGAATCCTTAAATAAAATTAGATTTAAATCATAAATCTATTACATATGTTTTTCTGCAAAAAATATCACCACTAAGATAAATTAACATGTCGATTGTTTCAAATATTTTATTATGAAAATAAAATACAGATTTTAAAAGAGCAAATTGAATGAGGTTATATCATGGGTTGCAAAAGAGAATTTGAAAAGTACGGCGTACCAAAGAAGTTTAAGTAAATTGTCTGATACATATCATTGGTAAGGGGGTGTCAGTCCTAGCCGGGGGCGTAGTGACCATAAGGGCGGGGTAGAATTCAGTTAGGGGTAGTTTGGGTAGCAGGGGAAGCCGCGGGGCGTCTCACGCCACATCACTCTGAAATGGTCCCCAAAACAGTGAAAATACCCATTATTCAACAATTCAGTAGGCCTATGGTATATTTTTCTGGTCCACTTGAACACAAAAGAAGCTATGTATTCTATTATATATAAGCTGTTTATTCTACAATGCATCAATAACGATAAATGCAACAGTTTTATCGCAAAAAGTGTGTTTAGTATTCATGTAAAAATAAATTCATTCGTGTAAATTAAAAATTCTTTTTTTGAAACATATCAACTAGATATATATTTACTTTTTTTAGTCAGTGAAAACTTAAAAAAATAACTTATTAAAATGAAAAAATATTAGCAAGGAGTTTGACAAAAGAAAAACTGTTTTTAATCCTTAACTGTAAATAGTGCATTATAATATTACTTTATAATTAAAATTTCATTGAATTAACTATATTATTATAAAAATTTTCACGTGGAGTAAATTTAATAGCTTATTTCCCCGCTAAAACAATATATTCATCCAATATAAAAAAATGTTGAAGATTGATTAGTTAATCTAAGAAATGAAAATCTACTCAAGCTTATTTGTAATCTTTCTTTTAACAGGTATGGAGGATCTCAATGGGCCAACCGACACGATGGACAGTATGGAATCGGGTAAGTGGTTTTTTTATATCAATAGTATTTTATTTTACCAAAAAAAAAACATTTATATATTTTAATTTAACAAAGGTACTTGTCAAATTCCAAAATATAATTGTCGATTTTTATTGAGATTTTTTTGATTTTTAAATGTGGACTATTTAAGTTAATCTATAAATTAATGTATAAACTTTGAATGCAATTCACAAAACTACTTCTTAAATTTTTAGAGAAAATTGGACATTATCTTTCTTTAGTTTTAAATGTGGTCAAAAAATTAGTTTTTACCAATAGTTATTATATTCACTGACTTAACTTTAATTTCAAATAAGATATGTCTACTTTATCTTAGTAAAAAAAAATATTAAATCTTCTTAGAGTATTGTTGAAGGTAATAATATTTTCTGCGGATAACACCATGACTTTTGAAAAATCGCGAAGTATTTTTTTTAGATTTATCATAATAAATTGTTTTAAATTACCATTCAATTTATAACAGCGATCATAATATTTAAAATCAATATATTGACAAAGAGCGAGTAAATTGTTTTTGTTTAGCTCGAAATATCAACAAAGAAATGTAATTGCAAAGTCTGAGCATACAACACGTACGACCGGTTTCACGGAGGATAAAAAACACCTATTTCTAACCAAAAGCGGGATCTTCTAGATAAAAGAGTTGCGCTATCTCTCTCAAGAGAGCATTTGGAATGTTTTTTCAGACAAAATAAAAACTACCGCTTACGGAATTAATTCCAAGGAGCAATCTCTTTAATAACTGCGCTGGTGTAAGTGCGCCCCGAGCTGCGGCCCAGTGCAGCCGCCAACAGTCTGCGTTGCGGCCAACTTATGAAATTACCTTATATATAAACATATCAGTCGGGGAAAAACAAGCTAAACAACCCTCATTGTGGCTCTGTAAACCGTTGTTTCCCACCCTATCAGATAAAATATCGTCATCTAATAATTTGTGTTGTGTTTATACCAAACAACTCGTGCGAATGTTTCGGAAACATGGGTTTTGAGAAACGCATAAAAATACTCTATAACCTCAAAATATTTATTTTAACACACTTTAGGCGGGTACCAAATTGACTAAACTGATGTGCGTAGCGGACGAAATTCGCGTAAAATTGCACGTGTGAAATCTAATCTATTCACTCTTTGATTTGCATGTAGTCAAATAAATCGTTTCCTATAAAAAGTTGAACCACATCATACACACTTTGCGGATTACTTGGCATCACAACAACACCACTTTGTCCTAAATATTGTTCAATAATTGGAGGATTATCGTTATCTGACCACTCCACTTCTTCATTGTCACTTTGCTCAGAATCACTGGATAGTATTGGTAGAAGTAACGTTGATGGGTCCTAAACAAACATTTCGAGCTGTAAATCTAAAGAATAAAATGAGCTTCTGCCGTTTTTCACATTCAAAAACGTATTAATATGCGCCCCGCCTTCAGGCAGTAGTCCACGGAACGGGTACTAGTACCCGACTCGCCTTTAGTGTGTTAAGTACCATTCCCTTTATTTCGATATAAACTAATTTAAAAAATCAGTGAATAAATTCAGTGCTTTTCGTTAAAATTATAAGTTTTTTAGAATTTTTCACGTGTTTTTACCTGGTGGGTGGGTATTTTCGTTTGTGTGGGATGTAGCTTGCGTCACAGTTGCATATTCCTCGACGTCTCGGCGTGCCTCCAGCCTCGCAGTCCTCGGGAGCCTCCTCCCCGCGGGGCCGTTAGACAGGCGTCGCCGTCCCGACGCCTCCCTCCCCGCCGCTGGCTGGAGATTGACTCGCTTTAGTGACGTCTTGTGCCGTGGGTCTCAAATGAAACTTTCAAATTGTTAGTTTGCATTGGTTTTAATTAGAAATTAAAGAACATTTAAAATTAATTAAAGTAAGTTTACCTAAAAAAAAACGGAGGATGCTATCAAAAATTATTAAAAAAAAAAAATCGTCGAGAATAAACCTCATATATACAATTGAAAAATGTCAACAATGCATCAATAATACGGTATAAACATTTTCAAGTAAACATTATTTATCTAAATTAGTGGGTTTTTTTAAAACTCTTTTGGCCCACGGACCCCCTTTCATAGTCAAAACTTGTTCATGGACCCCCTTTCACAGTCAAAACTTGCCTACGGACCCTGGGTGAAAAACAACATAAATTCATATTATAGACTAGTTGGTGCAAGTATCGACTCTATTGCGTTCCTGTAATAACCTACCTGACTCCTGTCTATATTTATATTTTACTTAAGACGTAAAAAACGCTAATAATGTATACATTGTTATTTATTTTAACTTCCATATTTATATAAATGTGTCACGATTTATTTATTTTATAATAAACCTTGCGTGGACCCCCTGACGCTGTTCAGGGACCCCCAAATCGAATTTAATTTTCTAAGGACCCCCTGAATGATCCCAGGGACTCCATAGGGTCCGTAGGGACCACTTTGAGAAGCACTAATCTAAATTATAACCTTCCGATCAGTCGTTGTGAGTAACTTCTTATCCTCCCTCATGCTTATTTTTTTTATTGATAATCAATATAATCAACACCCTTAATAAAACTGTTTGCATTATTCAGGCGCAAAAAAGCTTAAAATTTTATTTCGCATTTACTCGTATACTTGCAAAGGTGATTAAGTATTTATAATATTCACAATCCTCCATAAGTCCCCCATTATATCGTCAAATTATAAAAGCCGGCTGGCCTCCAGCAAGTGTCACTCCCGACAGCCGCCCCCACCCCGCCGGTCCTGAAAACACGGATAAATATTCATCAAGTAATCCATTGGCCTTTATCTGGTGATGGCCGGGCCATTAAAGTTGCAGACCCGCTGCAGGTGAGTTGTCAGCGTCGCCGCCCAAAAATCACCGCCCACCTTTCTCATCTACCCCTGCATTAAAATTGGATGACTTATCGTTGTGCGTTATTTTGTAAAAAGTGCTTTCAACAAATGTAATATTTTATTAACATACATTTTTGAAAAACGTTTTAAGATTAAAAATAAAACTAAACAACAATTATGTTAAATAAAATTGTATTGTTTTTCATTAAAGTAGAAACTTTTTCCGTATGTTATACAATTTCCGTAACATATGTAGTATAACTGAAAATCCACGAACAACTCTCTATGTTGTCAATATTTTTTTATAACAAAACAGTGCTTCAAGATCTAAAGATACTCTTCAAAAATTAATTTACCTATGTATGAACATAATTTTAACTATAAGTGTGAAAAGGGAAAATAAAAAAATATATAAATATTAAGTGCTTAAATTATCCTAGTAGTCTCAGCATAAAATTTTTTCTATAATAATAATATACATACATCATATATTAAAATTACTTTTTGATATAAATATGAGACTTGCGTGCCTATCCAAACCGAATTCAACATTAGTTGCTGTATTATTGGAAGTAAATATAATCAATAGTTAAGGCTTAAATATAGATAGAGTATTTTACGCAGAGCTGAAAATAATTAAATATGTTTAGCTTTCACCGCAGCCTCGCAGTGTCACAAAGTTCCAATTATAATAGACACGATCAAATTGTGAACACAATTTCTCACTTAGCCTGCGCCAGGCTCCCGCGTGTGTCGCCCAAATGCAGCCTCGGCCGGACGGGCTTTCAGGTAGTTTTCTGTAATAGCGTTTGCGTTGCAGAGGGCTAGTTCGGAACACGCGGGTGATGTGATTGGAATCAGGGCCTTCCGGCCTTGCAACTAATTGTGTTTAAAGTTTGAGGTATTTTCGAGTGCTGTTAGTTTGGGGACCGGACGTCGGGCACAGTTATCGTACTCGTAAGGGAAACTGACAATTACACCAGACTCTCGTACGACTGGCACAAATATGTCTACGTTTGCATTTACACGTCTTAATACATTTTATATTAAAAGTCAAAAAGTTTAGATATTAAAATAAATTTGTTTTTCAGTTAGTTGTATTCTGTTTTTCTCGCAAAAAAGTTGAACAACACCGTGACAATTATGTTATCAGAAATTTTATGAGTCAGGTTAGCTGGAATGTATCTAATCGCACAAATAGATAATGCGGAGTCTATTAGCTACTCGCGCACGAACAAAGTGTCCCCGGGAACAAAGTTACTGCAACTTCAGACTCTTTCAAACGGAGTATCCGCGCGTTTGCAATAATTTTTGCGTTATCAGTTACCCCGCCGTAATTAAGTCACAAACTCTTTATGCGCCGCGGGCGGGGGGAGAGGAAAAGGGGTGAAGGGTTTGCCTTTTCCCTCCCTTCCTTCACCCTCTCCACTCACTATCGCTGCAAACTTGCACCAGCCTGCGGGCACCGCTGCGGGTGCGATTTCACCTTAGCTTTTCCAATCACGAATCTAATAAAATGTGTACTACATACAAGCTTGTTTGCATTGAATATAAGTTTCTGATATGCAAACTCTTATACTATACAATATTTTTTTATGCAAGTTACGGTTGAATTGCTATAAACGATATCTGTAGCTATCTGTAGACGGATAAAAAGATCACAATTTGTACGTGATGCTATACATATTTATTTGTAAAGGAATACAACATATGTACTGACACATTAAGTACTATAAAATATCATTTTGGGCCAGTTTTAATACCCACAACGTTAAAAGTCACAAGAAATTTGCCAATAAGAACTATATATTTGTATGCCATTATTGCACTGCACTTTTAAAATTAAAATTCAATGTCTTAAAATCTTCTGAACCATTTTTCCAATTAAGACGTACTATTAAGTATTATTATCCTTATTAAATAAGCATATTTAAAAAAAAATCATATGGTTTCGGCCATTGTAATAGTTGACTGGAATTGCGCCGAATTTTACTTTTTTATCTAACCAACCGGTTGTGGGTTGTTTTAGTATAATTGATATCAATATGTTATATTAAACTGTGTTTGAATTTATTGAAATCATTTTATATTTCACCAAAAACATAAATCTTGTCAATTTACCTAACAATGTTTTTAAATCGACATTTTATAACTTTAATTACTTTTCAATCCTTATTTACTCATAATGGAAAAATACTATTAAATACACAAAAAACGAGACATATTTAAAAAGTTACAATAGTTTGTAGCAACTCTGGCGACTTGCAACACAAGCAAGTGTTCTCACCGCCATTTACAACTCGAATACGAACTATCCCGTTAAACATGAAAACAAAACTAAGGGTTGAGATTTAGCAGGAAAAGTTAGAGTTTCTGTCGGTCAGGAAAGGGAAGGGGTGCAACCCACCCGGTAACTTTAGTCTCCTTTCAGCTCTTTCAATCATCCCCGAGGCTCTTTTAATTTCCACGTTGGAAGTCCGGTGATAACATCGGCCCTCGGTTCTTTGTTAGGGTTCCCGTTTAAAGATGTTTAGATATATCTCGAAGGTTTTATCGTCCTCTGAAAATTTGAATCTCAAAAATAGAAGGTAGAAATACTGGCAAGGTGATTATTTTGTCTATTATATCGTTTGATTAGTTATAAATATTAATATTATGACATTACTTGTACTTAGTTGCAATTTTAATTGTACTACATATTTTATAGTACGTAATTTTAATTTTAGTACATAGTGCATAAAAAAAGAAAAATTAGACAGTCTTAATTTGAGAAGAAGGTAGTCAAGGCTACAAAGTCAAAAAACATAACGCATTTGAAATTGATAATTTTTCCAAATCTAGAAAATTGATATAAATTTTACATGACCATCATCCTATTGTTATAATAAGACAGTTAATATTAATTATAAGTTAAAAAAGACGACTTTACTTCACATAAAAAACAAGTACCAAGTAATATTGTTATTAGCTGTATAAATAAGTTTTCAAGGATTTTTTTTCAAGTTTGACAATTTATTGTGAAAAAATTGTTACAAGTTAATTTTTCAAAGTATTGTCCAACGCTAGCCACTACTTTTTCTCATCTTTCTGGCAATTTTTGGATACCATCTCGAAAAAACGATGTGTCTTTTGATGCAATCCATGAATCGATCCAATTTTGGACTTCTTCAAAAGAGCGGAAGTGCTGACCCTTAAGAGCCTGCGTCATCGACAAAAACAAATGGTAGTCGGAAGGAGCAATGTCTGGGCTATATTGCGGGTGGGGTAGGACTTTTCATTTCAGCGTTTCAAGGTATGTTTTGACCGGCTGCGCAACATGTGGCCGAGCGTTGTCATGTTGCAAAATTACCTTGTCGTGCCTCTTCTCGTATTGTGGCCGTTTTTCCCACAGTGCTCGGCTCAAACGCATCAACTGAGTTCGGTAAAGTTGTCCTGTGATGGTTTCACTTGGTGATACAGCTCATAGTACACCACGCCCAATAGGTCCCACCAAATACAGAGCATGACTTTGCCACCGTGAATTTTCGGCTTTGGCATCGATTTTGGCGTATGGCCAGGCGGTCCCCATGATATTTTGCGCTTGGGGTTATCGTAATGAACCTATTTTTCGTCACCAGTCACAATACGATGCAAAAAACCTTTTCTTTTTTGCTGTTAGAGCAGCTGATCACAAATGAAAAAGTGGCGTTCGACGTCTCTTGTCTTCAATTCATACGGTACCCAATATACTACCTTTTGGACCCCTCCGATGGATTTTAAGCAAACGGATATGGGTTGTTGAGTCACTCCCATAGTTTTTGCGAGGTCTTCTTGCATTTGGCACGAGTCTTAATCCAATATAGCCTCCAATTCGGCATCCTCAAATTTTTCTGGCTGCCCTTCGCGCTCTTTGTCATTGGTATTAAAATCACCACTTCTAAAACGTTTTTACCAAAATTTATTCATGGAAATCGATGAAGCATGTTCTCCGTAAGCTTCTTGCAGCATTCGATGGCCTTTAGCTGCACTTTTCTTGGAAATGGGAGCAGCAGAAAAGTAAGCTTTCCCGCAAATTGTGTTTTGTTTTTGTACACACAAAAACTAAGTTTTTTCCACTTCTGCAAAATGACAAATAATGAAAAAGAAAGCCTAATGATGGGGTTATAAAATGAAGTTAGTTGCAACAATGTCCGTTTAGATTTAATACTAGTAATGCCATCTCTTGAAAATCCTTTAAAACCTAATTGTACACCTAATACTTTTTTTAATACAACGTTAAACAAGTGAATCATCTTTCATAAAATCGAAATAAGGGTTTTCGGAGTAAAGATTATAGATCAAGACTGCAATGTTTATAATTGTGTTAGAGGAAAAATCAACGATTTGATGATCCACTAAGTAATTAGAAGGGCACACGATATTTATAAAATACTGGTTATTTCACAAAAAAGCTTGTATGCTTGAAATGCTTGTTGAAATTTTTTACTGTATTTGGTTGTTTATTCAATCTTAAATACAGATTCAAAACAGAGCGTAGCGGCGCCGGCAGCATCGCGGCGCGGCGGGGCTGTAAAATGATCATTACTGGTGGACCTCAGAGGCGCCGGTGGCCCATATAAATGTCGCCAGCTTTATGGGCCGGTCTCCAGGCGGCCACCTCCCCCGCCTCCCCGCCTCTCCGGCCTCCCCCGGGGCCCCCGTTTCACGAGCTCCCGCTCCATATAACTCGAGAGACCTTAAAGCATTATGCCGTTATCGCTGCAGGTATTCGGGCGGCTCGAGTCTCGCGTCGCACCAAAACCCGCGACTCCCAGAGAAACTGGAGACGTTCTTATCCTGAAATTGACGAACGGAGAAGCCTCAACTAATATTGCATCGAGTGCAATAACTCGGCCGGCCTGCGTTTGCAGGTGTCGGCAATATAACGTTTTACAGCCGGTTTATTTCCATTAATCCTGTGAGTGCAGTGCCGATGCGGCGACTCAGTCGGGCGGCATTCATATTTGAGGCCGTCAAAAATCGCGTCGTGAAATGTTTATGCAGTGACGCGGTGCGGCTACCGCCCGCTAGATGGCTCCGGTCGTAAAGCGCTGTAGTGTCGCTAGCGGGCGCGGGGGGCGGGGGAGGGGGGCGGGGCGAGCAAGCGAGTTATTGCCATTCTCATAACATTCCGCGTCCATTTCCGGCCGCTGGATAAATATTTAACATTCAGCTTAGTGAGCCGACTCGCCAGACTCGCCAGACTCGCCTGAGATGCGCGGGGATCAGGGGCCCTAAAAATAATTAGGAAACTTCCGCCGTTTCTTATTCATAGATTTTTTTTATTATGCCATACACCTATCCTCCGATTTACACGATACTTTATTTATACATTTGTACAGTTTTTTAATTCGGTTGGCTCGATAATTAACTCTGTAGCTTATATTTCTGTTCATTGTATTCTGAAGCGATCGTCTCCCCAGGGTTGCAGAGACACGGTTAATGAAACAAATAATCACGACAGTGGTCTCGGTTGCGTTTACAGCAAAAGTCATTCGTGAAGGACTTGAATTAGAGCGAAAATTGGGTGATCATTTTCTACGAAATAACTCGAATGATGAGCGAGCTCTTCTACTTCAACTAGAATAAAAGATTAACTCAATATTAGGAAGTCTCCAAAGATTTGATGAAAAACCGAATACAAGTGTGAATTGCGAATTTCATTACCGAGGCTCGCTAATCTCGCATAATCGCATCAAGTACTATCAAGTGATGAAAGTGACATCATACCAACCAGGAAGAAGTCTAAATTTTTAATATATATTTCTTATTTCTGTATGTAAAATAAATTACACTATCTTATATTTTTGTAATTTTGTGAATGGACCGTTATTTGAATGTTTTTTAAGATATATTTGGTTATATTTTACGTTGAAATAAATGGCTGAATTATGCATATATTAATTTGTTTTCGATTTACACGGTTTATGTACTAAAATCAACGATTTCGATTTACACGTATTTCTAAAGAACCTATCTTAAGTGCAAATCAGGGGATAGATGTACAAGATTCACTAATTTTTGCAGTTGTGAAGATTTTTATTCAAACATTTTGCAGCTTTGATGAAAACGAAAAAATCGAATATTGTACATTTGTATAAGTGAATATTGTGTTTCACGTTAACTTGTTGGAATTGCTTTTTTTAAATTGTTTTCATATTTTATACTTTTGTTGTTCTTGATACCTGATTTATCTGCAAAATAACGATTCGGTTTGTCACTCGCGACTACGGCCCGAGGTTTTACTGCCGGTTCGCCGAGAAGGCCAGGATTATTAGAGCTATGATTTTGTTCTTCCCTCGGAGGTGTGCTGAAAAATGCAAGGGATCTTTAGCATGTTTTTATGACGGGTTTTACAACCTTCTCATTTTTTCGTTGTATTGTTATGAAGACCGTAAATTATTTATAAATATTTTCTTACAGAATCACTGCTACTGTAATACGTACTCACGAATTATACATATTTTATTACAAGAAAACTGTAAAAGATGTACGCAATGGTGATTTGAATGAACCTCATTCTATGGTATTGGAAACTGAATATCATTATAAAAACTAAAAACGTCACTATTTCCAGTAAAATAATCTAACCATATATTAATATAAATAAATGTATTTATATTCAAATCTAGACAAATAATTAGAAAAACATGTAAATTATGGAAAAAAATATTTCACATATTATTTTTATTAAAGCCACTTAAAATATATAATCAGGTTTAAATTTGTAAGACCAAAAAAAACATTCGATGAATTACCGAAAGCACATTCTATGTAAAGACAATACAAAAATAAAACAGCATCTAAAAAGTAAAAACATTAAATCGATTTAAAAAAAAGCCAAAGCAAAGTAATTCGTTCATAAAAGTATTGGTTTGCAGTTTAAAACTCCCCTATTCTAGCAACCCCTTAGATTGTCTCACTACTAACTTCAAAGATCCTCCCTCAAACAAGTATAATAATTCAAGCAATGCCAGTACTTTGACAGATTTATGATATTTGTTTCTACCACCTTTAAAGGGGGAGTACTATTTTATGAATTGTAAATCAGTTCCCCAGATCGCGAAAGAGCAACCTTCCAGAAGGATTTCCCGGTGACGAGTGTCTTATTCTGAGAAAATTGTCTAAGATTCATTAGTAGCAAATTGGTTGGAGTCTCTCCTTGTACTCTGTATCACAGTTGGCAGGAGTGCAATTTTGAACAGTGATACATTAGCCGGTCTTTAATTAAGTCTTGAGCCACTTGACACGCCACCCAACTGGAGTTTATGTACAGGTTGGCAGAACTGAACTAAAGGTGGTTTAAAGGTAAACCGGAGATTTGTAAACGTGTATCTATTACAAGGAGTAAACTAATTAATTTAATTTAAAAAATCAGATTTTTGTACATTATTTCTTATGATAGATTTACAATTTTTTTTATACAAAAACATGTTAAAATCATTTTATCATAGATTTTTTAGCTTCCGATGGCTGTATTATAATTCTTTGGGGCACGACATTTCAACACAATCTATAATATTTGTTATCGCATGACTTGATAATCTAATAAAAATTATAGGGAATTTAATATCAGCGAAACTAATTTGAAATAATTAGAGATAATTTAAGCTGCACTCAATACATTACTTTACAGGAAATCTTTTTTTGGAGTGAATTTTCACCGATTCAAATTAAAAACATTTTTTATTTAAAAAATACGCTACGTAAATATCATGATTCGAAGCTAGATTACAATGGTTGGTAAACAAACATACTAAGCCCTCAGCTCAAGGCATTTGTTCGTTTATGTCAAACACCGTTCTTGCTACTACAAAGGATACGCCACCCTTCACCTTCAGTGCGGTTTCCTTGTAATTATAGTGTCTGGCTCACTAGCGGCAGTGTGCCATGACACGGCTTGCTCTGTGCTATCAGATGAATTTAAATCCATTCTTGTACTTACATTATTTCATTGCTACAAATTTTGTATTTGTTTTCACAGTACAAAAACTTTTTCAAAATATCTAAATAAAATATACTAACAATAAAAGTGAAAAACCCATTAGTTCACGTTCTATATTAGCATTCTATAAAGCAATTTTTGTCATTACTGAAATTTCAGTTAAGTTTTTATTCAGGCGTTAGTAATCAGTAAATTATGAAGTGCTGTATTCATCGCCACGCTGCTGACGCGAGGCAGTGAATACTATGTTTATAATTCAGTAATAAATAGTGACTGGAACTTTTTTGTATTATATAATTGTCACGTGATGGAATTCGTTGGTAAATTAACTAAGTAGTTTCGCTTTTTCTGAATAAATATATGCTCAAGCAAGTTGAGTTAAAATGACATTTGCTTCTCTGTGATATGCAAACTCTCAAGAGATTTTAATACAAGAATGGATGTTTATTTTCGTACCCGAGAAAAAATCTAATTCCTTCTCATCCGAGGAGTGTCGGAGCTTTCATACTCGGCGCAACCTGAGCAGCGGCATGGCGCGGACGTGGTGCATTATGAATTTATACGCTGGCGATAAAAAGGCTTGGGCGGGTGAGGCTTTGTTCCCCGCCTCCCCGTCCCTGGCCGCCCATCGCCCGAGCCCTCCGCCCTCCGCCGCGCTTGCTTACAACCTCCTTAATTTTATTTTTATCTTATTGTGTCATTTAAGATGACATGTATATTTTATAAAGTAAACTCGTTTTTTATTTTAAAAAAAGTTTTGAACAATTATTGCATTTGATTCGTTTACTAACCCTATAGTATAGAGAAATGCTTCTCAAAGTGGTCCCTACGAACCCCAGAGGATCCCTGGGATCATTCAGGGGGTCCTTAGAAAATTAAAATCGATTTGGGGGTCCCTGAACAACGTCAGGGGGTCCACGCAAGGTTTAATATAAAATAAAAAAATTGTGAATACGTTATTAGCGATTTTTACGTCCTAAGTAAAATATAAATATAGACAGGAGCCAGGTAGGTTAATACAGGCACGCAATAGAGTCGATCTTGCAACAACTAGTCTATAATATGAATTTATGTAGTTTTTCATCCAGGGTTCGTAGGCAAGTTTTGACAATGAAAGGGGGTCCGTGGGCAAGTTTTGACTATGAAAAAGGGTCCGCGGGCCAAAAAAGTTTGAGAGCCACTGGTATAGAGCATAACTCTAATTGATAACGCAAGTCTTAAGTTCTAAAACTGTGTGTGTAAATATACAAAACTATTTGCAAGGAAGATCAATGATATTGGTAGTAGTAGTTTAAATTAAATCGCTTATCACGTAAATAATCTACTAAGAGACAAGATCACATAATATGTCATTCATCTTATTTGGTAGCATGAGTAAATGAGTATTCTTTTGGACACACGGGACGCGAAAAACTCCATTGCGTATATCGTCACAGCAAAAATTCAATTTGCTCGCACGGCCGTGCGCCGGCCCGCTCGGCAACAGCCGGCTGGAGTCACCCACAAAAGAGTTGTTGAATTAAATTTTACACAGGTCTCCATAACGACGCCGGAGACCGAGAGGAGCCCCGAGAAAGTATAAATTTCAAATATTGACAGGGTCCGGGGCGGCCGCGTCCGCCGCTCAACAAGTCGGCTAGGGCGGCGTAAACTAAATTGTATCGCCGCCCGGGGCGGAGGCTGTTTGGACTGCCCTAAGAATATTTCATTTCTATGCAGTAATTACAAGGCTATATTACAGTGGCTTTTTTTAAATGTAATATATCTATAATAAATACAATGCGTCAATTTGCTTAAGCATTAAATTAAAAGTAGGAATTTTATTATAGAATCAACCATAGATCAAAGTACTTAGTGTAAACCAGAGAAAGCGAAAATAAAGTACATAATTTTGTTATTCAATTTTTAAGTAAAACAATTTTTAATAATTTTCTCATTATTGTCTGCTTTTTAATTTTGAATTTTAACAAAAACGAATCTGGCTACACTGATTTACCTCGATATCGAAAATATTTTGATGGATTTGTGGCTCTACATTTCCACACTGCATCCCTCTATAAAGATTAATTTGAGATTAATTATTATTTCTATTGCTCGTTTCTACTCAAAAAAGTATAGTTTTTTTTTATATATTTAAACAAAATATTCTATACATATCATATTAATTCATGAACTTGTTTGACTCTGTCCAATTGAGTTGTTTATCTAGCAATTATCAAAACTAAAAATTTAAAGGCCAAATTAAAAGGCTCTAATCTGGAGTTATACGATTGTCTGAGGTTCTGATTTATGTAAAACAGGGGAGTGACTGCTCCTTCCCCAGGTGTCACCCCCTCACCGCTAGGAACAATGATTGTGTTTTCAAACACAACTTCTGCAATCAATTTTTAGAGCAGAGATCGCGCGCCTCTCAAGAGTTATGGTTGCTTATGTATTTTATAAAACTTTTACGATATTTCATATTTTATTGACAGTTCTTATAGTTATTTAAATAGATGAGAACTTCCCTTTCCCTGTTTATTATTTTATTTAGTATTTGTGGAAATAATCATAGAAGTATTGAATAATATTGGAGGGATTCTATATTTGATTAAAAAACTTCATGAAATTATAACTAATTTTTTGTTCTTTGTTAAAATTTTCCAAAGTAATAATTAATTCACAATGATAATAAAAGTTTATCTTTATCATAAATTTAAAGGTACTGTTCTCATTTTATCGATGAATAAAAATATAAGTAAACCCCAAGCTATTCGAACACTAAGTATAATAAATTAATACCTTTACAATTTAACTTTCACTGTAGCAATTCTGGGGATTAGATTTACCCCAAATAGACAGTAATGGTTTGTGATTGTTAAGAAATAAGGGTGCTTGGTGTGATTTATTCTTCACAGAATAAACCACCCTGATTGACAAGGGGCAGTTGGAGTGCTCGATAGTGTCATGTGCGTCACGCGTCAAGGGTGGCCAATAAAGGGGAAAACCAGTAATGCCCTTCGACGGTCAATGCACACGCCTTTTGTTACGTAATGATGCTGTAGCGACAAATATAAATTATATACGTCACGTTCTGTACATTTATATGTATACATTTTTGTGTTGTGCAAAATGTGATTTCTTTTGTTTATTTAATCAAAAAGGTTTTAAAAAAACTTTTTATTTATAACTAAAATTAAAATTAAAAAAATGTTGGAACATCGTAAAATGGTTTGTTGTAACCACAAGTTTTCCCCTATTTTATCAAAAAAACTAGCATAGTCTAAATATATTTTTTTAACAAATATTTCATATATTTTTAAAGGAAATGTATGAAAATTGTTTCTAAAAATAAAAATGTAACTATGATGTCATGAAACATTGACAAAGTCATTGTTTATTTGAATAGCCAATTCACCGAAATTTACATATGCTACGCTTAGACTTTGTTATTAAGCAAATCTAACCGCAGCTGCGATTTAGGTCTAGTCGTAATACGAAAACTTTCAAGGTCTTAAAAATAATTATAGGATGAAATCACTTCCGATTTGTTTTCCGTATTAATGACCGGCGAGATAAGAGTGCCCCGGCCGCAGCCTCGGCGGGCCGCCCATAAAGCAGCGCCGCCCACGGGGGCCAGGGCGGGCAGGGCGGCCAGGGCGGGCCGCCTAATTCAAGCGGGTAGATAGATAACATCCTGGCGGCTGCAGCCCGACCGCCGAGAAATAAAACTGCCGCTATCTAAACAAAGAGCCCTAATTATTCGGGCCCGGGGGCGGCGCGCTTATGGCCCCCCGCGCGCCCATTCGGCCGCGATGGGCCCCGCGGGAGTGTCGCCCCCGCCTCCCCGATCACCAGCCCCCCCCGACCCCCGCCGCGGCCCGGCGTTCGGTTTTTTCCGCCCCCGCCCTCCCGCCCTGGCCGGATCGCCTTCTTGGGCCAACTTGCTCATTTTTATTGCCGCGATATGATTATAGTATTCCCCGTTTAATTTCGCGCCGCGGAAGGAGGTCGCGCGCTTCCTGCCCGGAAACAACCTCGCCCGAAAATTATTCAATTCGAATAGCGGAAAATCAATCTACACGAAAGCATCACGGGTTGTTTGATGCGTGGTGTTGATTCTGTGCTCAAAAACAAGCGATATTCTATATGATGATGTGACATTTCCGAACTTATTCATATTCCTCGCGGCCACTTTTCCTACACGGGCACTCGCGATTCGGTAATCAAACTCCATTTAAATTATGCCCCACACACGCGGCTAATATCACAATTCCGCCGGCGTTATCACACGCGAGTGCACTGTATAAATTACCAGCTGATCCGCAATGCAACTGCAATTTGCGCCGTGACTGTAAATCGGGGCCCGCGGTCGCGGCGTGGGCCGGCGGTGGATCGCGGGCCGCCGACACGAGTCCCCTGCGACCGCCGCCCGGCCAAATGCAACGGAGGACAATTAAATACGGAATTACTTATATTCTCGCAACGATAATGCATGATTTAGTCCAATATTATGCGACATTTCGGAATGGTTTATTTCTGAATCCATTTATCGTTTGTTGTGATTACGTAATGAGGTTGTTTTGTGTTTCGGGTAGTTTTGATTTAATTAATGCACATATAACGTTTAGAAATTATAATGGCTGTTTTATGTTATTAATTAATTATAAGTCAAATTTATGGCGCTGTAAAATTCTCAATATAGTATTATGATTTAATGCGGTAATGAGTTCGTGTAGGATAGTTAAGGTGTGAAATATTTTCCCTAAAGAACCAATAGCGTATAAGTATATAGTTGAGAAATATTATAACCCATCTTGTTTTTTTCAAAAGCTCACTTAAAATGTTCAATATATATTATTAAGTAGAAGCCTTCAAGCATTTTAAAATTTTAACAAATCAATATAGAGGTCAGCAAAAAATTGCAACACAAGAATGTTTTGAACGACAAACATGAGGGTTAAGGACATCCTCTCAAATAGCAACGATATCGACAATTATATAACATAATTTTTGTCAAATGGATATTTGAATAAATGAATGAAGCGGAGGGCAATGATCGGTAGATTGAGAATTTGTTATTTAATCCGGTATCTTAAGACAGAAATAAATTAAACAAATTAAAATTGATTTATACATAATTTAGTATTTAGAAACAATATTTGAAATTCTGCGTAATAAACCAATAAAACCATAGTTAGACATAAACATAGTTAGTAAGCGTATATTCTATTAAGTATTGTGGCAGCAATATATATGTAATTTAAAAGTTAGACGATCATTTTTATGTATTTTATATGACCCCGTCACGTCTTCTGCATGATATGTATTGCATGTAAAAACCCGGTTGGGTAGACCAGGAGAGTCATTCTTAGGCCCGGAGAGCTCTGGAAGTTGTGCCATATTTTGTTCATTTTGCCATTTATATTGTTCAAAACTTTTGTCTTCAATACAATACTTTAGAGGTACCACGGAAATATGCAAACATAAGCCAGACAATATCAGCGTAGGCTCGTTTATAAGAACTTAGGAACTCCGCTTGGAGTGACGGTGCTAACTTTCAAGCCAAGGTTATTGTTAGGTATGTGCTAAAAAGTTTTTATTATGCTAAGGTCAACTTGAATTTACTCACCAGCAGTATTAATAAAAACTATAATTAGTTAAATTAACATAAACTGAGTAAGTTTATAATGTTCACCCTAATTCTTGTGTAGGCTTTAAAGGAGAGCTCAGTTGTACAACGGAGGCGTTATAACTTGTTAAAAAAGCGGGCATACGTTGTAAGGAAGGATAGGCGGGGGCCCTAGGGCGGGGGCGGCGCCCCAGAAGGGCCCCTCAGGGCTCCCCGGCCTGCAATACGGGGGCCCATAAACAAAATTACTCGCAAACAAAGAGGCTTCAATCAAATCAAACCGGACGGCCCGGCGCCACCGCCCCCCAGGCTTTCTTCAATGAATTTTGTATGTTAAGTACCACGTGAATCGAAATGGAAAATGTTCCTTTTCCTCTTGTTTTTTTGTTTTATGGTACTTTTGTAGAGTAAATAAATTGTAATGAGTTAGTCGTATTTATTTTCCATGTTTATCTCTTTAATGGCCATTACATCTTATTTGATATCTTTTTTTAAGAAATAATAAAAAATGTATACCTGTTCATATTTACTGTACAAAAAAATGTTATTTCGTTCATGTATGCACATATATATGTTTACGGCATCGGCTTTTTAAATAAAATACTATGAATTATATATTAAATGGACAATACAGTGGGTTCTTTAAAAAACGATTAATTTATTTTATTAACGCATAATATAAAAATATAGAAATTCACCTCGTTTAGTAATTGTTAAAAAAATAAAATTGATTAAAATGATTTATAACAAAATGTAGGCATGAGTTTACTCACACAGTGAAAATAAATTTTAAGCAAACAAAAGGATACCAACAGACATGAAGGCACTATAAAAAAGCTGGTCATTGGCCGATATCGGGCACCTAAGTATGCAAGTGCTCGGGCCGGGAGCCTCCCTGTTGTTCAGCCCCCCGCGGGGCGCCCCCTGCGGCCGCCCCCCGCCGGGCCCTCCTCTCTGCACCCACATCCTTAAAAACTGCATACCTCCATCTACACGCAGCTGCAGCTCTGGTGCAATGTACTTTGAAATTTAATTTTTTTATAAAGTAATTTTTTCAATTTTCATTCAAATGACAGTTTTTTGGCGCAGCGGTAAAGATGGTCGAATCTTGAGCTGTAGTTATACAAATCGATGCTTTTTCTATAAATGATACTATTTGGAACAGCAAACGAATTTCGGTTTATTGTTCGGGTATCCCAAACGGCACGATATAGCCAGATATAAACCAATTATTCCATATTAAATTTAAGGTTTTACTGAGATTTTTTTTTTGTTTAAAGCATTTTTTAGAATTAAATCGATAGTGTGTTTAAAAGAAATAATTTTTGTACAGCTCTTTTTATAGTGAATTGGATATATATCGTTTACCACATACAATAATTGAATTAAATAAATGCAATAATTTCGGTGATAAAAACTTGTATTACGTGTTTTAAATTACCACATAAAGCAAATAAATAATTAAGCTTAGCAATATTTATGGGATTTTAAATAATAAATTTCTAGGAATGCCGAAAAGTTATTTACATAAATTCAATAAATATGAGCATATTTTTACTTGCCTTGATTTTCTATTCTATCCAAAATTCGTGTATCAATGAGAACAAAAATTAATAAAATCAATCCTTGGTCGCATAATCACCTCCATCCCTCAGTCCGGACAGAAGTCCTCCGCCCTTTGCGCGTCTCAAATGTTCTGTGAAAGAGCATTGCTTTTTATTGCATCAACAAAAGTTCATATTTTTGTGCCGGTGAGATATTTAAAAGGGTATATAAAACGCTGGGGCGCATTTTGCTCCAAAAGGGTGCCGGGATTTTTACCGATTCCTGAAATGAAATTTAATACAGACTGCAGTGTGGAGAATTACTCTTTATGCGAAGGCTATGGCGGAGGATGTGTTATTTTATTAAGCTCTATATGACGATTTTGTATGAATTAATAATTTTATAAGAGAAAGGATTTTAAATTCTATATACACAATAATAATGGACGTAGATGGAGCATTGATGGCGAGTGCAATCATTTTAAAATATGTTTACTGCCTTATATTTATTTATTTATAAAAAACTGTATTCATTTTGTCAATTCTTAAATGCACAAGTAAATATGCAAGATATGATAAATAAATATAAACTACAAAGTAAAAATCCATTGAACAATGTACATCTGTTTTTATATCAGCAACGTTTAGTTATGAATAATGTAAAATCTAGAGCCGACGAGATTAATAACAAGACGTGAAATATTTAAAATTTAATGCTGTTTACTAATAATTCACTATATGCATTTAAACAAATATATTTGTAGATCATTAATAATATTAATGTTGTTACTGATACAAATTTCAATAAATCAAAAAATCGGAATAATATTTTTTATGGATTATTATTTTACACATCCAGGTAAATAAGCACCTGAGGGTTATACCAAGCATTAAATTTTGTTTTTCTCTAGTAAATTTATTCTTTGTTAGGTATATCAAAATCAGGATTAATTATACTTTTTAAATAATGGATAAATTTATTTGCCAAAGTAAAAAAATATATATTTGGAAATCTTTTGTTTTATTATCACGAAAAACGTGGAAATAAAAAAAAACACGGCCAACATATTTTATTATTGCAAAAGAGTTGTGTCCACAAGGTTAGATTTGCACGTAAAAAAATCTGAAATCTTTGAAACACGGGGAGATCATGCCATTCAGCCTCCACCCTCGCCCGTCAAAAGGGAATAAAAGGCTATGGGCGTTTTGTTAGAATACTCAATTGATTCGAAATAAACCCTAAATTTACACCCTTAAATGGGAGTCCCCAAACACTTACTTCAGACAAAGAGTCGGCGCTTTGAGTATTGTTTCTGTCCGACCATTCAACGGCCCTTTCATCTGAGTCCTTTCATTCACTCAAAATAAAATTAATACACAATTTCCTTTCAATAGATCCGTAAAAACGACAACATGATCTTACACAAGGCTGTTCTCTTGTCAGGGAGATATAGTTTTTACGAGGAGTGCTGTAAAAGCTATATTCGTTTAAAATAATGAGATCGTATAGATTATTTTGCTTTGGTATCAAGTTTCCTTCAGTCATTTGTATTTTATGTGGATATTTGATACGCGGATATTGTTAGGTGAGATGGGTTTCTTCCAGGAAAACAGAGACGAAGCTATTTTCAAGATAATGCGTAGAACAGAGAAAGCGATAGTTTACGCCTTTATTCTAAGTAAAAGATCGCGATGAATCGATCAATGAACAAAAAAGTACTGGCAATGCGCACATGCACGGTTAACAAATAGACTAAATGTTGCGTACTTGGATGTGAACAAAAATTAATGGCAAAAGTTGAATCGATTTATTTCGTAATTCAGTTCTTGTCTGGGATATCGGGAACTCCATAAAAGCTTGATATATGATTGAATAAATCAGCTGTGCTGCGAGCGGAGTGCATGTCCATCCGCAATAAATAAACATGGCGCGTATCGGAACGGGAACCGGTTACCAGCGGGCTCATACAAGGATGCTTCATTCACTTGCAGTTGTTTTTGTAGTTCTCCTTCCATTGTTTCCTTCCGCTCGGCCAGCCTTACGCTTCTTAATAAAAAATATAAATATATGGGCATTCGACTTCATTTTCAGGGAAGTGTTATTTTAACACCCTATAAATTATGTTTTTCTTATTCAATAGTTTATATGAATTTATAGCACAAATAATATTTAAAAATTAATTAACTCAAATAATTATTGAAAATGATTTTCATAATATGCATAAACCATTACACATATGTAGGCTCTGTAAAGTATTCGATGAAAAGTACTGTGAAGACTGTGTCTGCTTAGCAATATTTCTGAAGTATTTGTTCACTGGGCAGGAGGGATTCGCATCGTTTCTGAGTCCTTAAAAGGACGTCAGTGTATCAGGAGGAGAGAAGGCGTTAGGAGGTTAATATTTCTCGGTCAGTCTCGCTTCGAAGACGAAGCCCGGGCGTGAGACAGCGAGGCCGCTGGAAGCGCGGGGGCGAGGGAGTTGGCAGGTGCCTCCCAACGCGGTCCGACACTGACCAGCAAATGCCAAAGGGTACCTACTGCCTGTCGTCGTGCTCCTGGTAGCTCTCCTCACACGAAGGAAGACTGAACACACATAACAGCCGAACAATTAAACTGCAAGCGGGCCCATTTTACAATCGATTTTTCACACTACGAATTATTGACTTTTGAAATGAGGGACAAAATAATCTAGTTGCCAAAATTAAAAAATATAAATAGAATTCGTATAAGATAAACATTCAAATAAAATAAATTTATATGCATCTAACTATACATAGTATTATTCTGAGCCAGAAGAGATTATGCATGTTTGTTTTCGTAGTCTCCGCCTTCCGCTACAGTGTGGGTTTTTTTGTAAGGCAGGCTCGGATTTTATGCCGGCGCGAAGGTTTCATTGTATACCTGTGCAGGGGGGACGGGGCGCATATCATCAGAAAGTTTAATTGAGTCCCGCCGCCGGGGGCCCCGGGCCGGCCTGGTCCCCGGAGACTCGCCCCGTCGCACTTTTCTTCAGATTGCGTAATTTTGCTATTTTAAAAGCTCGGCCCTCCCCGCCGCCGTGTTGACGTGTGAACACACGAAACTCTCCCCTTGATTTAATACTTAAATTGGATTTACAGATTTTTTTATATGTCTACTGGGAGAGTGACTTCTCATTGTATTTAAAAGAATTAACCGTGCAAACTTTAATGATTTTGTGATGATACCATTTTCACACCGATAGCTCAACCTATGAAAAATTTATCGTTTTTATACGGCAAAAAATATATCTCTATAAACATAAATATTCTAATTATATTAATTAATTTGTAAAAGTTTTTTTTATTTACTGTACTTCAATTCAATCCAGTTTCTGCCACATGCATTTTTAGCTGAAGTCTTTTTGCATGTTTGTTTCTGTATTATGCGTAAATTTTTAAACATATGAGTACAAATCATTTTAATTGAACGTTCCAATATTTATATTTTTTCTGTCGTTTTACGAATCAAACCTAAAATTTCTTAACGATATCACCAACCTGCATTTAGGCTATCAATCCGATTGCTTGCAAAATAAATACTGAGATCACATTATTTTGATTTATCTACGAACATTTGGTAGGTTAAACATTTTATTTATAATTTGTATCTGAGAAACGTAAGTATGCAAAGATTGTTGAAACCTATTACTTTATATTGAAAAATAGTGTTGTAAAATATATATTATTATGATTTATTTTAAACAACGTTGTTTTATAATCAACCGAACATATCAAATCAATTTCTAGTATAATGTATATATTTTAGATTTTTTGTTTTATTGTTTATGAACATTGCCTCCAATGACATTATTTTATGGTTTTTACAATATATTTTCACCAAAATAGGTTTGGTAACAGTTCCGTCGCTGTAATTAAAAGAAATCTGATCGGGGTACAAGTCCCCGGCGTGTAGTAGTGCCTGTGGCGGCGGTGATCAGACACATTATTAAAGATGGCGCGGCCGCGAAGGGAGCAACTCTTCTCGGTCGATTGCTAGGGGAGTAGCACGACTACAGTCAAATACAAGTATCATTATGACAATAATAATGCTTCTACTTCTTACCTGCAGTGATTATTAAACAAGTTTCATCATTACTAGCGGAGTTCTTACTGAAAATAAATTTTAAAAAAATTAAACGATTTGCATACAATCAATCGTACGTCTGAAATGGGAAACATGTTTATGTAGTGGCAGTTTTTTGTTTCACGTTGTGCATTGAATAAATTCTGGACAGAACTCCATTTAAGACATTTAGGGATGGTTAAATTTAGAAAATAAAAACACACTACGAAATAAAACAATTCTTTATAAAATCAACATTAAAATAAACTATTTTTGAACATTATAATATTATGAAAGAGTATATTATTGTACTTTAAAAATTATTGGAAAATTGTTGAATTCTGTAAAGTCTTGTTGATAAAATGTCAAGATAGTATTTAAAAAAAACGAAAAGGCTAAATGTAGCAAGGAGTAGATGACCTGCAAATGAGAGGAATGTATAAATAAACATGTCGCAGTTGCAAGCTACTTACAAGTATATTCGTCGGACTGGTCGTAGTTTGTCAACTCGCTACAAGTAACACTCCGCTTCGTGCCGAGACCAAAAATAGACTCAATACTTGCCAGCTACCTAAATTAAGCATGTATGTATGTATTGCATTGGACCTATATATATTAATAATATAAAAAACGACTTCGAATGAGCATTCTTGAATATTTAGGAATATATTAAAAATTTAATTCAGTTCGATTTAAAGTTGATTTTAATTCTGCAAATAAACACTCATTCTTTAATAAAGTTAATTATTTATATTTAAAATGAAAAGATTAATTATAACACATATGCAAACAATAAGTTAGAAATAAGATACATATAGTAGTACTTTTTGCATCAAAGCTAGTGATGCATTCAAAACAGGATATTTGGTGAAGATTTCAATTAAAATAAAAACACTCCAAGTCTTTTTAGTAACTGTTCAATCAATTTGTAATATATGAAATACTCTCGGTTGCTATATAAACACTTTCAAACAAAATATTTAGAATATTCTGCTAAACAAAAATGTAGAATACAAGGCCTAATCCAGGAAGGAGTCGATAATTATTTACTATTCGTACATCAAGGGACAAGTTGTTATGGCGTCGTTGAAAAAGTTTCACAATTAAGGCGGTTAACAGTCGCGGCCTCTCAGCTTGTCCCCGGGGTGGCCCCCCCCCAGCCCCCCCCCCAGCCCCCCCCCCAGCCACCCCCCCCCCCCCAGCCCCCCCCCAGCCCCCCCCCCCCCCCCCCAGCCCCCCCCCCCCCCAGCCCCCCCCCAGCCACCCCCCCCCCCAGCCAACCCCCCCAGCCCCGCCCCCCCGCCCCCGCCCGCGGCTCGAGAAGGCGCCACACTGTGGTCAGCGAACAATGAAAACTTGTTTTGTAGCACTACAGATTTACAGTAGAAGTTATAGTTTTATTGCTAAAACTATAGAATCAGAAATGTTCATCAAACAGTATTATTTGTATATATTGTATTTTTGGCATCAAGTTACTGAAAAAATAGCACCTTAAAACATTAAATATCAAAAGTTGATTCCTTTATAGTAGTCGATATCAAGCAGCAACGTCACTTCACGACGAGTGTCCGAACACAATCAAATATAATTTTGTTTGTGTTTTATATTTTTTATTTATATCTAAAAACAAACAAGTTTTTTGATTAATTTTAAACCTATATTTATAACCTATAAGTTTTAACCGACACCCCCTCTTTCCAATTAGTCCGTTATATCGAGGTATTACTGTATAGTTAAATATATAAATATTTTTATAGCATGTTCATTTATACTTCTGTTTAATTTTACGATTATGAACTAATTTGGTCTTCTATTACTGATAATGTTATTTATTTCAAATTTTCTAGGCTTTTTTTTACCATCTTAGAAATATTTATTATTCTCTTTTTTCTTCTTCGTCTTTGGCTTTGACAGCGGTACAAGGAAATATATTTGTATTTATTATTCTCGTATTAAGGATATGTTCCACAGAATAAAATCTTTTTGACCCCAAAATATTTACAAAACCACCCAAGTCTGTATTTAAACACTTTGAGATTCAAAAAAATATAAAATGTTTCATTTTATTAATAATATGATGTTTTAGCATGAATTACGAACACCATATCTCAATTTATATTATAATACTTATTATTATTTAGGTTAATGATACGTTTTATTATACTGTTCGTTAACATCGGAGAATCTTCGGTAGAATGTCTGACCTCGATAAAGTCATATACGGATTTGGCAAAGATCCTGTGGCGATTTTGTTGGTAAGAAATGTTATAAATGTTGGTATAGGTCGCTGTCTATTTAAAAAGTACTTCCATAGTATAAAAAATAGAAAATAAATTATCAACATATTATCAATATATTATCAATATAGATTTCTTACATTACATGTACGCCGAGTGTATATTTTTAAAATTAAAATTTAACAGGAGTAAAAAAAAAACTACAGAACTTCCACAAAGTTAATTTAGAGGATATTTCAGTGGAAATGTCTACGGTGTGAATTGGTGCCTGTTTAATATGTATATTACAGGTGTTTTCCCAGCGTGCGTGGCATTATATCAGATCCACTCCCCTGAGCTTCTGCCCCAGTATCAAAGGGAAGTAAAAACGTTTTTGTAATGTATAAATTAGATATATATTTCAACAAGGAGTCTCAAGAGCAAATCACAATGATAAATAATCATTGAGTAATAAATTTAAAAAATACGAATCCCATATATTTTTGAATATTAAATATTTTACCTGAACCCGTAACTCGAATATTCAAAAAGTATTTTTTAGCTTTTTACTTTGTAAAATTAATATTAAACAAAAAAAAACAACTATTCATTTATAAATACATCCAAAATTAAATAAATATTCTAATATAGACTTTTAAAACTCAATACAAAAATCAAAACACGAATATAAAATCATATTTTAAACCAGATAGATATGTGCTAACGTAAGCACTGAATTTTTTTTCCGCAGAAGAAGTAAGTGGGTTCACGTAGTATTCATAAAATCTTGATATTTAATAAAAATAACAACTTGGTTCCTAAATTGGCAGTAGAAGTTTTGCAAGCAGTGTATCACGACGTTAACTAGTCCGGCGAGGTGCCATTTCAGGAGGACATTCGCGGGGAAGACTTGCGCTATTCGGCTGCGACCTCGCCCGGGCTGTAAAGTGTTTAATTGCAGCGGGGGCGGGCGACGCGCCGGACAGCCGCCCTAGCGCAATTATCATAAAATTAAATGACACGTCAGAGTTCAGAGTGTGATGTCACAGGAAACACATCGGTCCAGGTTGTTGATTTTGGGAATTAGGCTTGTGTGTGATGATAGTATATTCTGTTTTATTCGGTGTTCTGTCGCAGTTCATGTTGGCAGGAATATAATCTTCAAGCATAACAGTGGCGTTTTGTAGTATTTGACAATAGAGATACAATTTTTTTCTCAATTGAATAATAAATCTTAATCAATAGTTTTGCTGTTAATTTATAAATATACCAATTTTCCTACATATTTTAAGCACGCAGTGCTTTATTGCTAGCGAGGACCACGGGCTCAAAATCTGACTTTTGTCATTTAACTTGTATGATTATTAATATGAACAAAAAAACAATTTTTTCTTATGTACACAACTTTTTATGCAATAAATCTTTATTTTGAAACTACAAATTAGCGAATTTAATTTAAACAAAAATCTATTCTATAAATTGGTTCAATAATTTAAACAATGTATTTTATCAACTGTATATCTGTAATTAATAAAGTTAGTTCAATTTTTGTTGCGGTGAGATTTTATTATTTATCTAAAGAGTTGCAATTGACTCTGGCGTCATCATAAAATTGTCAAAAAGCGTCTTCTTACTGATTAATTAGGATTCGTGTCATCAGAGGCAGACTGGGTGGCCTTGCGGCATGGGCGGGAAGGTCGAGAGTCCTCCCAGCCTAATTTACCGCCGCCCTCGGGAGTCGAGCAGGTATTCTGTATCAAAATAATGATAATGTTTGAGGTACACAGTCTCCTCTCCAGGGGACTCTCTCTCGGTACAACGCCAGCGAAATCCGCTGGGAAATAATGCCACAATTTTTAGTTTTAGAAAATTGAATTACTCACTGCATAGTTAAGTAAAGTAATGATGCGATTTATCACGGGTAATATGAGTGTACTTTGTGTCTAAAAAATTGTATTTTGTTGTCATATTGAACGTACAAGTTTTGTTAGGAACATATTAAAAAGCATTGTCACAATGCTATTTTTAACCAATCAAAGTTATTTTCGATGTGTATGCGAGTGAGTGCTTTATTTTTCCGTAATCATGGGCAGTATACGTAATACGTTTTTATAAAGACTAACAAAATTGTTGAAACGTGAACACGTTTAATTCATAGATAAAGAAATCTATAGTATAGTTCAAATAAATATTTTATTGCTGTTTTCGTATACTTTAAGATTTAAAAATAATAGGTTTTATGCCACGGGTACATATCATTGTTGGTACTCCCTATGTAGAAATGATTTATTCGGCATGTTATAAATGCAGAATTGTTACAATTATTATACATTTAATGAGGAACACATGATCATGTGTGAAGCGCAATTTTTATCACATTCACGTAGAAAATAGTATGCGGTTTTCAGGCACCTGGCAGCTGGCAGCCCCGGCCCGCAATACCGCGGTGCTCCCCCGGGAAGTTTATCATATTGCAACACCAAACTTGCGCGGGCTCGCTCCCCGGAGCGCAATACTTATCTACACGTAGTGTTGAAGCACACCGCTGTGTGTTTGGCAGGGCATTATTACGTAATTCAAATGGCACCCACCAGCGGTGCTCTCCTAATGGCCTCCGCCGCGAACAAATCATTTTACGCCGCTTCAAGTGTTTTATACGCCGTTTTGTTTATGCGATGTGCCGCGCGAATGTGTTATTATTACTCGGCGAAGATTATTGCTACTGCGCTCCTCTGGTCAGAGTGCCTCTGCAGTTAGGCAATTTTAGTTTTTTTCTATATTAAGGCAGTTGCTCCCAGCCTTTTAATTGCCTCTGGTGTCCAACCGGACACCAGAGGCAGCCAATTACCTGGCGAAATCGTGTCATTTGATTAATTTAATTGTCACTTTATTTTTCTATATCGAAAGTTGATTTTTTTACAGAGTATTGAAAAAGTTATAAATTACATTTATCTATTTTTCATTATTTAATTAACGTCCATTTTCAGGGTAAAATAAAATCTTGAAGATGTTGAAGAATTGGATAAAATGACGACTTTTCAAAACCAAAGTTTGTTAAAGATTTTTTTATTTTATATTTTTTAAACTAATAAGACGCACATGGTTTATATTTAATCTTTTAATTCTAATTTAAAAAAAGACTTTTAAATGTTTAGGATTCTTGGAAAATGTATCGGACGAATCTCCAAATTCCTACACTTCAATCGGAAAAACACACATTTATCACATTAATAGTAAATTTATAAGAAATAAAAATATATTGTGTTCGGAAAAAGGGATGTATCAAACTTATTGCATTTAAATATTTTTGATTGGTGCAGTCGATTTTTCGCAAAACGGACTAGAAAATGATCAAAATACTCGATTATGGGACTTAGACCCTTAAGAAATTGTCCACTGTATCCAAATAATTTCATGATGGCAAAACTTGCTCATAAGTAATGTTTTATGTGTCTGCAACATGACGCTGTTATTATGCAATGTTGATTATTTTTTTTTAATTACAATATTGCCTTGAACAAATAGATTCAAGGCAAATTCTGAACATGCAGATGATTACTTATTACTTATCTATTGCTATCAAATAAATTTCGTGATGCGTATATATTTTTTTATAACTCGCAATAAAAACGTTAGTTTTGTCAAAGCAAAGGACAGCGAGAATATTTGAGGAAGCAATCACACTATTTACGAGTTGAAAAAACAAAAAAAGTGCACGGATTGTATGTGGTTGGCGATTTTAATCGGTGTTTTTATCGTTACCGAATTCATAACCGCTTAATCGCGGCGCGCATCAGCCTCGGCTGCAGAGCCGCCGCGCTATCTAGATCCACGACCGAGTCCAGGAGCGCATCGGCCGCTGCCCACGGCGCGGTACTGATCCTCCACCCTTCTGTGCGGAGGACCAGAGCGAATCGGAGCTCCCTGGCTGCGGCGCAGGAATGCGGCGGGCTGATGGAAGTGGTTGCGCCAGCCATCGATGACTAATATTTAAAATTAACAACTTGTAGTCGTTCGTATTCAAAATTTCAAGTTTTGCTTTACCTTGCAATTTCAGCGACGTCTTTATATATTTATAAATAATTATACTGATGTATATTTATTTTAGGCGAGATGAACAAAAATCGTTTTGGTATTGATATGTGTCCTGTGTTTTTGTATACATACATAACCTAATTTTGCAATACATTAAGTAATTTTAATCCTAATACTAATTAAAGCACATTTTTTGTATGTTGCAATATATGAAGCAACTTTTATTCGTAGATTTTTCAATTAATAGAAATTTGCAAATTGAAAAGATCTACATCTACATTAATATTAATATAGCTATAAATTTTATTAGTTCTAAAATTAATCAATGATTCAAAAGTTTTGCTGTGTACTTGAATTTATTGAATATATTTAAGTTAACACAAAATATCAACATGCGAATCTATTCCAGAATTCTATTAGTATCATAAATATATATATATAATTTTATATTTTATTAAATCACTACACGATACTAAAATGCTGTTTTATATTTAAAAAAATCGTACTTATAGTAATTATCTGTAACATTAATCGCTTGTTTTCTAATATGAAAATACCAAAAAATAAATTCACAAGGTTCAGTGAACATGCTTTTAATTCTCAATTCGCAAAGCTTCGTTGTGGAAGGACTGTACCTTAAAAAAGCAAAGGATCCGATAACTTATTAAGTTATTTGTCCAAAACGGCTTGTCACGGGTAGCTTGATCCCACAATGAGAGGACAAATTATGTTTGTGTGCCGCGACTACCTGTCTCTATCAGAGCCGGTGCGGGCACCTGCACCGATCCCAAGGAGGTCCACAACTAGACCACAGCAATGTTAAATAAAGCAAATCAATTATTGATTAGTTAATTTAGTACTCGTAAGTGAGTCTACATGTTTCAGTTCAAGTTCAAGTATTCCTAATCAGAGATGTTATACTATATATGACGTCGCTAGCTGGCTTAGTTTGAAGATTTATAAACTTACAATATTATTTTTTGGCAGAAGGTGCTTGATATTATTATATTTTAATATATATAATAGTAAAATAAACGGTTATACTTCCACTAAGCTCACGGTTTTACCCACAATCTTGATTGACGGTTATCAAATCAGATCTCTGCCTGTGAGGTTCATCTTTGTTTATTTTGATATAACAAATATTTGTGATATCAAAATATTGACAGAATATAAAGCAAACAAACTTGACTGAGCTCGATTAAATTAATAATTTCACTCAGTGGCTAAAAACTTAGATATTAAATATAAATCATATTATTAACCTTGCCCGGTTCTGTTTCTTAAGCGGTAGTAGATTATGAGACATAAATCGCCTCGTGTATCTTGATAGAGATAATTCAGTTTGTTTGATTGACAAAAAATCTATTTGATATATTCAGTCATCAATATTAACCAATTACACGATTATCATCAGCCGAAAATGACCAGTCATCTTGTATGGATCAGATAATTATGATCTGGTGAACAAAACGGAAAGAGTCATTTCTAAAAACCACCATTCCGTGCAAGTTACTCTTTACATAGTTTTTAACAATTGTATAAATGTGAAATGCAATAAATGGTTTTATTGAGAAGCGACAAAGCATTATTGGAAAATGTGAGTAAAATTGTATTGCATCTGATAGTTCAATTTATCAAGATAATTAAAGTTTGATAAAAAAATTCGTAACCTGTATGACTGTTAATCATGCAATACGAAACCGAGTACGTGGGAACTAGAATTAGTAGTACCAATTTGTAGGAAGTTTCTGGTAGTGATGATCTTGACCTGGCACAAATTAATTTAACTGAGGATAATCAAGACATACGTAAAAGTTGTAAGACTTTAATCGGCGTTTTTATATTGGATTTTAACTAGATCAGATAAAATGTTGAATAGTTATATTAAAAGGAATAAAAAAAAAATATTTTTAAGAATATTTAATTTAGGTATATTCTATTGAATCAGATCTTATGCCACTATCTAAAACTAAGTAAATAAAATACCTCGTAATGATATTTGAAAACAGTATGGAGGTTTCGTATTAAAAAAAATATATTCGTAATAACCAAAAAGCTCCAAATTGAATATTTATCGAAGTATACTGAGCACGATGTGTTTTTGCCCACACCGGGTCTCACCGCAGCACCTGTTTCGTGGCCGAGCGCATCAGCCCCGAACAAAAAATCCAAACTGATTGAGCTATCCCGAGGAAAAAATCTGTTGCAAGTCGTTTAACAATTTAACAGGTGAATGACTCGATGTTTTTGTATTGAAAGAACACCTTTGCCTGTAATGAAGGTCGACTGTGACACACATCCTGATTTGAATGAAACTTTAGAGTTTAAAAGGGGTTACAATTTTCATTTTGTTATGCGTTATAAATATTTAATACGTGTTTTTCAGCAGGTCTTAATACATTTATTTGAAATAAAATTGATATAAGATATTTACGTCAAGTTCGTAGCGCTTCCTTGCGACGATAATCCTAACCGAAGGTCGGCAGTGGTTCTGTTCTCGGATAAGTCAGTCGGAAAAGCAAACCTCACCGGAAGTGAGTTTAGTTTCCGATGGGGGCATCTAGCGACCGTTTGAGAAAGTAGTTGTTTTCACACAGTCAGCGACTTGAGTGTATTTACTTCAAATAATATTGATACTCAAGCTTTACTTTATAATTTGGTGGTTAGAAAATTTAGCAACAAAATATATTTATTTATTAAAAATGAAGCTAATAGTGATTATTTTTATAATTTTATCAACATACCATTAAATACAACATGAATTTTACGTGTTTAATTTATCAGATAAACAAAAACAGAATAAATTAAGATTTAAAAGTTTTTTAATGATTTTATATCACCAGCGCAATATCAAATATAAGCATTGAAACATTTTAAAATAATATTTCATAAATAATATTCATAGTATTTATGATTAATAAACGTTTCTTTAAATGGTATCGTAAAAAATAAGGAATATTACAAAAATATAGGCTTTTTCAGTTTGTGGTTTTCTTAAAAAAAATCATTTGATTAAACCGAATCCTCGTGTCTCTTATATAACCAACAGAGAAAAAAATATTTTTATGAGTTTAAGTTATATTAAAAAAAATATTTATATCATAATCATAAATAAAATTATATGCGCATCTGACTATACCTTTGGCTATGTATTAAGGTAGATATAGCAATACAGCAAGCGAACACCCATGGCTGTGGGCGACCAATGGGCGCTCTAGTTCTACGCAAGCGCTCTAAATATTTCTTCATTAGAAGCTAACACGTGAAGACATATCATCACAATATGAACTTATTAAAAAGCCCTCACGTAGATCGTCTATCGTCAAAAAATACATTTTTCCTTTGAAAAGGACGTATTCTATTTGAAAATACTACCTTACTCATTTTGAACGTGTGCGAGTAATGCTGTATTTATTAAGATTTTGTCAATTCATAGCATTAAATGCCTACTAGATAAAATTTACCTTACCTGAAAAACGCTCCTATAAGTTATTAGAATGATACTTCTTAAAGTAATGATGCATCACCACGTGGGCTTAAAGCAGTTTATGTTGCAAGAAAGATACGAAAAAGAAGCCTGCATAAGTTTGCACAACACGAGGGAGATTTCGACACTCAATCGATTGCCAATTCGATTGCCGATGTTTCTAGCAACCGTGTGAGTTGTTTTTTTTAATGGAAAATTTTATCTTACAATAGTTATCAGAAAGGTTGTAAGATATTCAAAACTTAGCAACCATTGCTGTCAAAATATACCTTGTGTGAGGCGCGTTAAGCATTTGAGCAATTAGATGCATTAGTGTGTTGAAAGATCTTTATCTCGATCAATCAGATGAGACGCAATCCATGGTACCTAAATTTGCGTCCAAACCAAAAAAAATCTGAGTTTAAAATTGCCCATTTAACAATTTAAACAATACACAAAAATTTAAAGATATAGTTTTGAATTTTGTACATAGCTTAATTTTATGATAAAAAAATGTTCAACAATCGTTTGTCATTAATGCGTTTCACTTAAAATTCTGTGCATACTTCATCACTCCGTAGCGTCCAGGGCATGATGCATAATTTCATACGGTTCCTGGGGACGGCGACAGCGTCACTGATCCAACTATGGGGATACCGAGATTCTCAGAGTCATCTTCGGTGTTCAAACAATGTCCTAAATATTCCAAGTTGTCTGATGCCTTTTAGTAGAGAAGCAATTTCGTTATTTTTCTCTTACTTTTTGAAAAAATGAGATGGCTCTGAGTTAATGTGAAGCGGAGACCTTTCGGTGGCTTTTGTACGCCAGTCACGACTTGGATGTTCCCACACTTTTTGCGTCCGTATCAATTCTGCACTTCGCTGTTGACAAAGCGTACCTAAATATGCGCTGGATTCTGTTAGACTGAAAACTCCAGCTGCTGTCTGGTAATCAACGAGAAGTGCTGAGCACTGTATTTTTGACTGTTACATAAAATTACACCCAGTTATAAAAGCGATATAATATTGACACATAAAGATCATATTTAAAATAAACAATAAAGTTGCCGAGCTAAGATGATCAACTAAAGTAATTGGTTGATAGAGCCTATGGGTAATTTTTTTTTGGTAATTTTTTTACGGTAAAACTAAAAATGTTTAAAAGCGGTTACTTTGTATATTTGAAGGTATTTTTGGTACATAGCTTTGAAAAAAATATGGAGACTGCAAGAAATTTTTTAAATATTAAATTGAAAGAGAAACTTAAATTCAGTATGAAAGCAAAGAGAATATAATTACTAAGAAAATTATTAAAAATTCACAAGAATCAGCATTTATAACATATTTTTATAAAAAATAATATTTATTGTATGGGTTAAGCATGAAAATGCTTCAGAAGGTAGTAATACATATTCATAAAATATATTAAATAAATATTTTTACTAAAAAAGTACAATTATAATGAAACAGTTATAATGAAAGAATTCCGGATAAATCATGTAAGTTGATTACGGGAAAAAATAAATAGTTTCCACAAATTTCCAGATGCTCTACTAGTCGTGACCACCCGTGGAGTGACAGGTGGGCTGCCTAGAGAGCAAATTGGTTTATTGGGTAAACAAAACAAATACTTGCCTGACCGACGTGATTGCGTAACAGAAGCGTTTTCGACAAATTAAAATAGAAAAAACTCTACCTTTTTTGTGAACTGAATTCAGGTACATTTTATCAGGTAGATCAAAAAGCTAAAGAAGTTTATCACGCTTTTAAATACTGATATAATAATTTTTCAACGTTGGATACAACATCAAAATAAAATAAATTCATCAACTACGTTTCAAATCAAATTTAAAAATAAAAAGTTTTTTTTAAACATTATTTAGTATGATTTTAAAGTCGGAAAACAGAAGAGACCAGCAGTTTAATCTTGATTTAAGTTGATTTCATATATTACTGTCCTTTGAACAGTATTTTATTACTTTCGTTTTTGTTATTAATATACCCATCGAAGTTTTTTAGGCATAAATATTTTTATCAACGATTTAAACATTTGTTTGGGATTTGATAATTTGAAAGACCCAAGGTGTCCATACACCTGCCTTTACCACAACACAACAAGCCGATGCCACAATTAGTGACGCCCGGTCTGAGAGGGTTAGGGGATATACCGACTTTGGAGTATTTATTCTGTGGGGTACTATACCGACGAAATAACCATATAACCACACGTAACCACTAGCCTTGTGGCTTTACTTTAACATCTTATTATATAAGAATTTTTTCATTGAGTTTTTCCTCGGACAATCTACTGCAGGCTTTATTTGGTATTTTTGAAAATATGGCCAAAATAGGATACCCTCAGTTTTTTACCAGTTTCAGAAGTTCTCTTCTTTATATGACTGGCCTAGGATAGATATACATTCTGTGAGATGGTCACCAACTTCTTCTAAGGATAGGCACCTGAAAAAGAAGAAGTACAATTATGTAAATAGTTCTTTTAATCAGCTTGCTACTTTATACACCATGTGTAATTAAAAAAAATTATATTCTCAATAATGATGCAACGAAGTATTTTTTAATCGCCCTTCGGAAAGTATTTATATTTTTAAATTATATTATATAATAATTATTAATACATTGAAATTTTATATTTCAAACATGGTTTGTAAACTATCCTACCCTTTTATTACTATGGCTTGTTTAAGCTATAGTAGCCACAATGGACAGTTTGTTCGAGACTACTATACATCCGAATCATATAAATTAAATCTGAAATTGTTTCAAGTGTACAAATTAACATATTATTTATTGTTACCCTTGTTTACTGGATCACCCTTATCTCAAAGCGAAGAAAGCACTTCCTTTAGTGGTCAGGGGTCAAGCATCCCTTCGAAGAATACTCTCCTTTAAGATGTAGCGGGTTCAGGGATGGATTGGAATACTATTATGTAATAAGCATTTTTAATATTATTTATAGAAAACGTATAATTTTTACATTATAACTTTAATTCATATCTATTATTTGCTTTTTAAAATCATTAAGATAATCATCGATTAGGATAATAATTTTTTAATTTAAATAATACTAATTTGTCGACTTACATATTCAGAAACTACACCAGATGATGAATATTTATTATATCCACCGTTGCTTTTGTAAATTATTGACTAATTATCACATTGAGATTATCTTTTAAAAGGAAATAATATTATTTAATATTAAACAATGGTTAAGGTTTTGATTTTGATAATCTTGATATTCTTGATTATTTGAGGTGGTTAAGATTTTGACAATCTAATATGATGTATTATTTAATACTTCGGTATTTTGTATAGAATTAAATTTGTAAATTATAACAAGTCCATAATAAGTGAAACTGAAATATTTGTTTATAATGAAGTAATTTGTGATAATAACACATTAAAAATGAAGATTGTGACAGTGCTGTTATTCTCAAGTTTTACAACTTAAACTTAAACTTCAACGGAAGTTTTTATGTATCAATCTTATATCGTGAACAGTACTTTTAATCCAGTTCTGTCTCTATTTACATCTTTGCAGTCTTTCCCCAACAGCCCCACTTAGCTGGAAGCTCCGGAAGCCAGCCCCCTGCCCGGAAGGTAAGATGGACGCAAGGTCCGAGGGCGGCCGGAAATGGCAGTCGCGCATGCTCGACCAGGGGCGGGGGTGCTCCTTCATCCCTTCCTTGTTAAGGGTCTATTGTTCCATTTGGATTTTGGTTGTTTTAATGCGTGATTGTAAGGAGTTAATATTTCTTCTTTAAAGGAAGTGAAGCCTCTTAGCTATATGCTATACATAGAACTACCTCACCAAGAGCATGTATTAACATAAGTATTCAATAAATTATAACTAAAATTGAAATTAAAACTATGAAATGATCAGGTTTTTCTAGGTTGGTTTCAAGAATTTATTAAAATAAAAATATATTCAGCTGAAAGTGATCTCACTATTCTATCAGTAGTTTTGTTGCTGTCTGAAAAATAATAAAACCGTGCTATAAGTATGAAAAACTAAATTATATATTCAAGGGATTGAAAAATTCCGAAACCACCTCCATTTTTAATCCGCTTTTGAGTAACAAATGAACACAAAATTTGTGTCCAATTCTTGTCTTAGTAGTACTGTAATGTTTTTATTATCTTGTAAGATTTATTATATCCAGTGAGTATGAAATAAATACGCTTGGAATACTACTCAGTGCCATCCGATGTATTAAAAAAACAAAATATTTTAGCTATACTTAATCAAGGATTAAAATATATATTTCAACGAACACAATTTTCACGCAACAAAATTTAGTAATCTCTTTTTTTTTTCAACATTTTTATCGTAACTGCGTTGGCAGGTGCCAAAGACTAGTCACTGTTATTTAAAACGAAATTCAATCTAATCGCTTATTGCGGTAAAGAAAAACAAGAAGAAAATCTCAAAGCGGAAGCCGCGAGTGCGCGGCCAGGTGCGCCAGGTGCGGCCGCAGCTGACGCCACGCGCGGTAAGGCACCGGCGCTGCGCCTCTCTTCAGCGCACGCGACCGGATCAGCCCCAACCAACCACGGAAAGGAAAACAAAAGTAATCAAAAAGCTAAGCACACCGACGTTGTACCTACTGCTTCAATTTGTGTTTTATAGTCGAGCACTCTGCGTACCTTACAGAGAACATTAAAACCTTCATTCATGAATGCTAAAAACCTACTTTAATATAAAATATTTAAAACTACATTTACTTCGCCTTAGATTTTTTTTTTACAAATACTATTGGATTTTTCTAGTAATAAAACAATTCAGATATTTCAAATTATTTTCATGCACAAAACGGATAATAAATCTCGCAAGAAAAAAATATTACTCCAATTCGTTGTCGAGAGAGAAACATTATAATTTCAACCGATTGCAACAATTCGTTATAATTTTATTTGATTAAGTAATGCGTATAAAGATGGCTCTATAGACCGTGACGCATGTACGTACTTAATCAGTTCCTTCTAAAGTATGAACATCCTCGATTCGGCTTACAGTAATCCTGGACGTGGTCTAACGACAATCGGAACGTCTGTCCGTAGAAGAATTAAGCAAACGGTCGAAGGTAACGTTCCTTGAAAATCTCTGCTTCTCTTTATGGTTTTATTAGTAGTTGTGGCCAACAGCTGGCTATAACACGTGTTACATATAATCGTTTAATAATCTAGGTTGTCTCAAGCACGGATGTCATACCGAAGCAGGATGTTTCTTTTATCTCCACGCATGTACAAAAAATTTGATCAAAGTCATCGATAATGGGAGAAGCTGTAAACTAGGAGATTACTGTCACTGGAATAAACGTATGAGATTAATATCTTCTTAGGGACTCCAACCTATGCCTACAATATAAGTACTTATCAAAAATAAGTTTGCTTAATGTCTATATTAAAAAAAATCAATTTGATCTTTGAATAGAATGAACATTTTTATCTTAATAAATAATGTGTCCATATTTATGTTTGACAATTAATAAGTAAAGAATTTATGCACCTTAAAATTTAGTTCTGCTCAAGATAAACTTAATATAACATCTATTGACGGATCACAAATAACAAATAAAGAAAATATTTGTCACATTTGATTTTATATATTCATATATCCAAACCATATTACCAAGAGTAGTATTAAATTCTATTAGATGCTGCAGTAATCCATTTGTATTCCCTTAGATAACGGAATACGAGCAAGCTAGCATAGTATGAGACTTCTCTGACTGTTAGATAATGGCCTCATGATTAGTCTTCGATTGCCTATTTTCTTGATGCGCACGACGCAGTCAGCACAGAGTTCAAAGATATATATATATATATATATATAATATGCTTACTTCTAGTAAATAATTGCAAGATATTGCTGAAATGACTTTTACCTACGTGTTATTTTCTTATTTGATCCATGTTTTTGCTCAGAGAAAGGAATGTAGAATAATCTTTCCCATGTGAAACTAAGCCTAAAACATGAAATCGTACTAAATTCTCTGTAAATAAAAGCACGATAGCATAATTGCGTTGATTTTCCGCTGGTGAGCATTACGCCGAATTTGGTGTTGCGGAATGCCCGCGACTATTGTGGTCCCGGTGGCACGTACGGGCCCCGTGCCCCGTGCCCCGTGCCCCGTGCCCCGTGCCCCCGGGCCTCTCGGGGTCCTCATTGTGCCCTGCGTGGGAACGGCTACCGTCATGAGCCCCTCTCTCCGCTCCCTCCTCCTCTCTCGGTCAGGTCGGCGAAGGAAAAAATACCGCCTTTGTGAATTTACGGATGTGAAAGGCTGGTGATCTAGATTCGTAGTTCATATTGGTTGTCTTTTCTCCTAAATGAAAATTATTATAATGAAGATCTTTTGCATGGTTTTTTTAAAAATGTTAATTCATTTCCTGATGCCATGAATGCTACTGGTGTGAGTTAAAGGTAGATTGTGTTTCGTTTTACCGATGATTATTTATGTTTAGTTTTAATGAATTCTCAATTTTACCCATATAGGTTTATTGTGTACTAAATTAAAATAATCGATGCGCACGCTACAGTGCCGCTATAAGAGAGAGAGAAATTGAATTGTTATATGCAAGTGTCTAACCAATGTATTTTATTTTTATTATATTATTTTAAAATATAATTAAATTTTAAAAATAATTGTATAAGGAAGTATAGTATGTTCATAAATTTGGATTAAATTAAATTGACATTTCTCGCTCCCAAGGTGAAAATAATGATGATTCGTCGGCATGTGGTGTTTGTGACTAACCAGTTTGCATTCTTGATGCTACTCAGCTCTTCTCGTTTTCTGATCTCCTCCGGCTTCTCAGGCGTCCCTGGACGTGTCCGCCGCCGGGACGTGTCGGGTCCTCTCCCACGACTACCAGAACGAATGGCGACCGCTGGCCATGGCGCTGTGAGATTCTTCAGTTTTTGTTACTCCAAGTTTGTGACCGGCTCTCGATTGGTGTTGTAACAATAACACTTGCAATTTACTTTAATACAAAAAAACTGTTGATTAACTAAATCATTCACGCAAAATCTCCAATACACACTAAAAACATACTATTTTAATGAAGTTTGTGGGAAATAAGAAGCCATAATGAGTTTGCAATTCGTCATCATTAGAAATGATTCTTTTCGGAGATTCTTGTCGTTTGCGATATTTTTGTAGCATCAGAATTGAATTTGTCACGAAACGAATGATTTGTCATAAGGTTTACATAAAATTCAGTTAGCGTACAATTTAACTAAGCATGAAGGTTTTTATCGAAAAGTAAACCTGTAAATAGACCGTAGATTCAAATAAAAATTCTTTTAAAACTAAGGATGTAATACAAAGACAAAATTCAAAAGTCTACACTAAATAATATCCTTATCAAAAAAACATGATTAATTCAATAAATTCAATATGAAGATGTGCATGTATATTAGTTTTTTTACTATCGATAATATTTAATTAGCCATATATAAACCATATTTATGAGTAAAGGTGTTGTTTCACAATAAAAGATGCATAAACATATTTGAATGTTAGAATTACGTTTTCATTTACCGTATAAATTTAGTTATTGATTGTGTACCCCTGGTTCTCGTTTAAACTTTGCATATCACCAAACCAATTAGTAAAGTATCACTACGCGAGTCGGGAGTAGACAACCGTTGGGTGTGGTGACCGCAGGAGGAGCGTTGATTGACTAAATTATTTACGCTTTTCGAGTGACAACCAAGACCCACCCCTGCCTTTTCAGCAGATCTGTAGTACATTTGCTGTGCAAAAGGTGCGCGTGAATATTTTAACGGATGCTGTGATTTCTAATTGTGGAACTTCTGCTTATTTCATTTTTATTTTTACGGAAGTTTATGTAATGTAGAATAGAAGTAAAAAGTAAATATCATGTATTAATTCTATTACTTTTTGAGGACAAATATATATTTTTTTAATATACATAGTAAATATGGAATCTTTGAAATTACTTAAAATATCTTAATCACTGATATATACAGTTTAATTTATCCACAATACAGAAATAATTGGGTTTGGAGAAGAGCCGCACTGGTGGTCGCACTGGCGGGGCATAATAAGAATAACTTTATTGGGGGCTCGAGGCTCCACGGGGGGCGCAGACTTCAGCCGCTTGGGTGGCAGAGCCCTACGTGTAGTGATGACTCATTTTACTCCTAAATTCGACCAGAAAATCTAAGTAATACATTCACACAGATTTTTGTGAAGTTAATTAAGTTGTTAATGGTTAGTGCGTTGTAACGAGCCAGCAGATGGAATTGCGATTGGTTGGTAAAACAATAAAAACAATCAATCATTTACCTCTCTGTTTTTTTGACTATTCTTTTTTATATAAAACACATGAGTACTTTTTTTAAAGTTATGCTTGAATATTTAAAAAAAATTGATTATCTATAAAAAATCATAAAGTTTCATATGTTTAAAAATTCATATCTTTATTTTTTTATTGAGGAATCAATTATGATAAATATTTCTGTTGAAACGATTTATAATTGTTGATTTATAAATTACGAATCTGAATTAATAAATATAAATTGATTGTGTTTTGAAATGTTTTCTTTGGTTTGAACGATATTTAATTAAATATAATTCAAGGCTTACACGGCTAATTAGACCTATTTTCAAAGTTCTCAACCAGGCAAGATTAAGATGTCACTATTTAACTCTTTATACGACAAGATTTATCTCAATTTTTCAGAATTTTGTGTTGCCGCAAATGTAATTCCATTGGCAAATATGATTGTTTTCAATAATTTGTTACATACAAATATAAACATGCTGTTTTAATATAAATACCAATAGAATGTAGTGCGGAATCTGTTAATCTATTGCAATTCATTTAATTTTTTTTCGGCACAGTGTTTTAATTTGCTGGAAAATTTAGAACTCGTAAATTATTTGACGTAGTAATACATTTTTTTATTTAATGGATGTTAAGTTTTTTATACAAAGAAAATTGAATTTCAGTTGGAGCAACATCTGTCTCTAAAAGACAATAGGATAATATAAGGTATTTGAAACATTTTACAAAACAATGACTCCTATAATTATTAAATTCTGACAAATGTAGCATTGAAAACAAGGTTTTGCTGATTAGGTAAATAATCTCTATGCTTATGTGTATATTAGGTGCTTAAATGTTTATTAGATGATTAATATTAACTTAAGCAAATAGTCATGTGGGTGCGATTTTAAAAGCGTGGAAATAAATTAATATAATATATTTCACTTTGTTGTTTCATGAGTGTTTTGTAAAGGGTTAAGCCTTTTTATATTGTCACCGAGAATTTAATTCAAAATAACAAAAAAAAGGGCTTAAGGGAACTTCCATCTACCGGAGTGACTCGTCAGTCCGCCACAAAGAGAACAAAAAGTGGACGAATTCGCCATACGCCGGTAAAAACTCATCTCCTACCCACGGCCTCACCTTGCCCAGGTGTCGGTAATGCTTGAAAAGGAGCACCGTCCCTCTCACGCACGTGGGAGGCGAGTGCCGGCAAAAAGAAAGAACCTCCGTCAGCGAGAGGCGATTAAAGTTGTGTCAAGCAGCTTACGCCGCTTAGCAACACAAATATTTTTTTAATGTTTCAACTGAAAATACAAATATTGGGACTGGAGCTTGTGATTTATTAGATGTAAGGTTCAGTGATTACTTGTAATAATACATAACTACAAAATTTGGATGTATTTTATGTTCATGTTATTGAATGATAAAAAGGAATACTCTACTACCGAAACAAAATAGGAAAAAACTTTTGTGAAGAATAAAAAAAATATATATATATATATATAGTCTTACTACCATAAGTCTACCAAAGCAAATTTGAAACAGCTCAGGGGCGACGCGTGAAATATTTAGTAGCATGTCACTCAAGGTACTAGCAGTGGCGTAAAAAGCCATTATAAATCACTGAAATTTTTTTAGAGAAATATTAACGTTCAAAATTATAGGATAAAATATTTTTCAAATTTTATTGTTTTTGATTGTCAAAGCTAACAAATATTACCAATTGAATAACCAAATTGGTGTTATAATAAAAGTATTTTCGGGAATCACTGCATAGATAATATACCAGTGCCACCTCCATGCCCCCTTTACTTTTACGGTATCTTTTTTGCAGTGACGTCAGACAGGGAGCGCGGCACTAATATTTTATCACCAGAGCTGACGGCTCAGCACGAGCCTTCTTTGTCTTTACTCTTCATTGTCAGAGTATTCTATTTGCACGTATATTTTTTAAGTTCATTTTAATTTACCTTTATATACCACATTACTGATTTAGATTCATACTTAGATATTTGAAAAAAAAAAAAACAGTTCGTTAACTAAGTAAACTGAAATGTAAAATAAATAAGTAAAAATGGTTGAATCGAAATATTGCTGCATTATTAAACCAAGTAAACTTTGAATTGATTTTTTTGTAAACCAGAATTATCGCTATTTATCAATTTATGCGTAAATATCTGCTATTTGATTTAGCAGTTTGTAAAATGCTTTAACTAAACTAAATATAGGCAGGTAGAAATGGGTAACAACAAATAATACAAAATAAACGCATTCCTATGGATGATGCACCGAGTGCAGTCGACGAGCCTGAAGGTGCTCGCTTCCCCGGGGAGCCAGGCTTCCAGGAAGTAGGCTCCGGGGGTCCGGGGACCCCAGCACAATGCCCTCCCATGGGAGCCAACTTATCTATCATCAGTCAAACTGCAGGATCTGATCGGTTCTTGATTGTTTTGGATGCCATATTTGGGCAAGGGCCAATGTCTCCCATACTTGACTCAGGACCCGGTATACATGAGTAAGAAATACAAATATTGCATGTGGGTGTCCAGATCGATGTTTTCATATAAACAGATTCTAAACACTTTGAGAAAATTACAGTTACAGTATTTGCTGTCCTTTTATTTAAAATAGTGTAGGCTTAAAATTAAAGTCAATTATTGCTTAAAATTAAATAAAAAAATGAATTAACGTAAAATGTTTACTGATTTCATCGTAAATGTTTATAAAATATATTGCTTATGAAAGTTCTGAAATTTTAGTATGTGATAATTTAATCATAATAAATGTGCATATTTAAACATGTACCCTTACTTTAAATCTGAGAACCAACGACATGAGTACTAATCCTCACTTCCTAGCTAAACAATGGTATAAATGTAAATGGATTTTAAACAGCATGCAATATTCTCCCTGCACCATGCTCTTTATCCTGCCCCCCATGGCCGGAGCCCTGCCGGGGGCCCCCGGTGCCCTCCGCTCCCCGCTGGCCTTACGCTCGGCTCCATGTGTCATTAAGTCATTATTTATGGGCCCCCAATATTCTGACGAATGCATTGTTTTGTCCTCAATGTACGGTATATGTTTGTAAACACTGGGCAACTCAGGTTTTGCTCATAATGGATTTTATTGACTAGTCGTTAAATTGTGCTATTAATCTGTCTTAAATAGTTAATGATCCTTATATAGGTATGCTATTTATTTGTAATAAACAGGGGGTTAATTTTTTTTAATAATAAAAAAAGTGTTATCATATTTTTTTATGTAACACTTTGACATAGAGAAAAATGAATTCATAATATATTTATTAGAATCAAGTATACTTTATTAGACGTTTTGAATTTAATTTAAAATTATACTGGCTTTAAATTTTCAGTTAAATGATTTTAAAATTGCATTTGGTAACTCATTTTTAGTTTTACGAAATATTGGCAATTTACAATAAATTTCTATAAATATTTATTCTATTAAACACGATACATAAATGGTATCAGTTTTTGTTATTTTTACTAGTCGTTCAAACGATATTTTTATAGATAAATGTGTCTGCAGTCTTAACTTAAATATTTTTTTCTCTTATTTTCAACATTCAGTCAGAGTTGTCAAATAATATATTATTATTATTTATTTTTTTAGAATGTGTACCTCAGAATATCAGTATTCATGAATATTGGTAGCATGTGTCCAATATGTGTTTGTAGTTCAACCTACAAACACGAAAATATCGGTGAAAATTCTATCATTTAAACACATTTTATGTTTATAGGTCCCACAGGATGTATTTCTACATTAAGATAATCTCGTCTTTATCAGAGGCTAACACCATCCACGCTATTAATTTAAAACAATAATCACATACAATCAATAATATTTTCAATGTAATGTTTGTCTGTAACGAAACACAATATGTATATATAAGTTAATGATATGTGCTAGTAAAATAAAACACAATAAAATTTTAAAATTCTAGTATTTTATACAATCTGAATATATTGAGTATGATAATTGTTTTAGTGCAGTAAAGATATTGTTGAATCAACAATTTGCTTTTATGTAAAATTTAAGACGAATTTTAAACTGAAATAAATGCCTTAAGTAGAAAACGAATTCCAAATAACACTACTGGAAAAGTTTCAAGGCTTTAAATAATATATATGAGATTAGAAAATCCATATGGATTATATATCTATTTTTTAGTATGTTTATGTATATTACTAATCAATGAGATGAACTATAATATATTTCCTAACATCATAATCTATTCATTTAACTCCCTAAATAAACATATATATAAAAAGTATATGTAGTATAATTTTCAAAAATTCTTTTAATAAAATTTCTCTCTTTCTCAATTTTTTTAAGTTTGTTCGATGTTTTTTTATTTATTATATGCATACAAATTATTACTGTCTGATTAATCAATAAATGAACAATGATCATTTTGGGAACAAAAATATATTGCAATAAGTAAATATTTTTTTTTTTTTTTAGTATGTTGCAGTTTTTCTCAACTTAAGGAAATTGTCGATGAATTTCCTATGTTTATATGCGCGGTCATATTTTATACATAATCTTCAATCGCTTGTTTATATCCCAAGTTCTTATCAGAAAGGGTGTCTTGCAGGGAGCGGGTAATCGCGTAGGTCCTCTCAATATATCTAGTGGGATTATTTTCTTAAGTGTCGTTAGGTTTTTGCTAACAAAGCACACACTAAGCTACCTCCAGGCGCAATAAAGTGTTTAATATTCACCCAGATTAGGGTTTAGTCCCGTTTAGTGCACGGGAAACCAGGACACTTGTTCCCGGAGGACCAATCATAATGGACGCAGCTATTTATTCGGGTATAATACAATATTTACGGTATATTACAGAAGTGATCGGTGGAAAAATATTTCATCTAAACATGTACCAACCATGATATGGTTTTTAAAGGAAATGAGTAATATTATTATAAATATTATTATGAGACTGTTGTTGTTTGTTATTTAAGGTTTTTATAGCTTCGCTCAGATATCAAGTTGGTCAAACTATTTGTCATTGGTTTTGTAGAAAAATTCCAATAATATTTTTTTTTTTGGGTTGGTTAGTAATTATTCATCGCGTATTACTTTCATATATTGATTCATAAGTTCATTGTCCTCGAGTACACTTTTCATTTTAAGAATTTTATATGTTTTAACGAAGTACTTCCAACAGCGCACCAGATTGATCACGTAGCAATTACTCCAGCCACTACCAGTATAGTCCGTACGGCAGGAGCTGCTGAGGAATGGTTTCCCGCGGTCAGAATATTTATCAATCAAGACTATCACGACTCCGGCACTGCTGGGAGGGTACAACTACTCTATAGTCATCAAGATTTCAAAAATTGAAATACCAACTAGTATTGAATTATAATATAAAGTGAATATTTATTTTATTCAGATACATTTTGAAAAATCATCCATACTATGAAGCTTATACGCTTTTGTAAAATCACATAAGATAAATTACAAATAATTTCATAGTTGCAAATTGTAAGCACAAAAATGGTATTATAAAAACAATCAGTTACATCTCTTTATTCGGCATCTTTAAACGACTATTAACAATTTGATATGTATTTATTGCGAGTTCTTTCTGACCTTTGAAATTGGTTTATACGCAATAATTGTAAAATATAAATATTATGCAGTAAGATGAAATGTATACACTCTAAGTTGCTTTAGTAACAAATAAAACTTTAAATAGGTTTTATGATGAGTACTAAAATATTCAACCGTTTCCCTCCGCCGAGCAAGTTAATCGATTAATGAAATCGGCAGTACTGCTAAGAGCACATTGTATTCAAATTTTGTTACGATAAAAATGTAAATGAACTAAGACAGTGCAATTAAATTTGCCGAAAAATCAAAGCGGAGAGAATGCTCGGGCATTGTCGCAATTAAAAAAATATTTCACGACCAATCGCTCATGAAAACGCTTCCATTGACACCTGCGAGGCCCGGCGGCCGCGGTGAGAGGCGTGTCGAAGGTAATGAAGGAGATTTTCCGGGCCCGCCGCGCTCCCACGGGCCATTAGACTCACCGCTCTCCTCGGCCTCGGCCTCGGGCCTCGCGGCACTCGAGAGCCCCGGACGAATACCAGGAATAGCTGAGTAGCTGGCTCGAAATATCTTAGGAATTTCAGGAAAGGAGTTCCGTTAATATTTCGTATATTCTCTCCTCTTGCTTTGAGAATAGTTCCTTACCTTCCCAAATAACTCCCCTTATATACAAATGTTTGTCGCTATACTATAAGTAATGCTTAGTTTTTAAATTTGTGTCAGATGCGTCTTATAAATTTCATACACAACCAAGAAAACTGTTAATTCACATAATATAAATGTTAAGCAAAGACAGTAAATTGTATTCAGGAAGTATATTAAATCGAATATCGTTGAATCGTAGAATTTTTTCTACTTAGTACTCGTATCTAGTTATTATCGGAGTTTTCACTTTTTTAAACAAATATGTGTACGTAAATTTTGATCATTCATAACAAAAGATCAAATATATTTGACTTACATAAAGATTTCGCAGGTATAAGTAAAACGATATCAGACGATTTCATTTTACTATAATATAAACTAGGTACGAGGAAAATTGTAAGATTTGTACTTTTTATTCATTACAATAAGTAAGCATATCAAACAATTTTACAATTTACTGTGAAAAATAAATTTATTGAATATAAAATTACTTAATAAATTTTTGGAGTACCCATTGGAATATGAGAGACTAAGCGATACCATCACCATATCTAGAACAAATCTATGCGGCTCCGGATCGGTTTTAAGTTATGAAATGATTAATGGTATTTTTCATATTTTACAAGTAATTACAGTTATCATTTATCGTTTCCCATATCAGAGTGCTGTACAGCACCAAGAAGCAGCCTGGTTCCCATGGAGATCAGCTTTGACCGCATGGGCCGCAGATTATCTCACAGACTCCCACCGCGGTCATGATGGACCAACAATGCCGCGAGCAGCAGGCATTGTTCGTCTTCCCCGTTTTGCGGCACCGTCAGTTCTTCCCGTAGATTAGTGCACACTTCATGGCGAATTTACCGAGCACGCTGGTCAGCGTCTAAAGCTGAGATGCCTTTGAATGTCGACGCCTTCAATGGCACCGCTGATGTTGCGTTGTGTGACACTGTAAAGTTCACATCACAGTTAGTCGCTTTAATCAGTTCTTTTATTTGAAGTACCTGCCCGGGATCGTGTATTTTTATTCGTGCATTTTGCATCCCATTATGTACCATTTAAAACCCTTACTTCAAATACATGTTTCCTTTTTATGTTTTAAAACGAAAATCGAATGTATACTATAAAATATACAAGAAGAGTAATGCAGTAAGCAAAGATCCCATCACCATATTCTACTCTATGAACTTTCTAATAACACCTGATAATAAATAACAAACTCGTAATAATAAATAAAATAAAATAATGCTTGCAGCTTTATTTAGTAATTATATCAATAATTAATTGGTTACATTAAAATAGCTTTATTTTAAATTAAAAAACGACTATTTGATTATTTGAAAATAAATTTCTAATGTATAATATTTTTCGGGTTGTACATAAAGTGCGGCGTTTTCGTTTTAAAACCAATTCAATAAAAAATAATGCGTGTTGAGACTCGCTTCCGTTTTCACAGCCAAAAAAAGATTTAGTATCGTAGCCTTCTATTTATTTAACGGCTTTGCATATTTGAGGATTTCATCATGATAAAATAATAAAACAAATTACGAATAATTAAATCACAATTAAAAATCAGAGTTAAATCATTATGAGTGATATCAAATGGTATGGGGTAGCTTATAAAAGTTTGATTGCTTCGATAGGATATAAATTATATATGAGTTAATTTTGGTTATCGATTGGACCACTCAAAAGAATATTTGATATTGTTGGCTACACAACACCCAGCAAATTTCCACAGTGAACCCTCCTAAGCCACAGCTGAATTGCAAATACTTCCTCCGTTCCCGATCGGAGTACCTTCCAACAACTAGGGATCGAAGTTTCAAGGAGTATTCTAGAATATTCTGCGATTCGGGGTAAACGTCACAGAATTCCTCGCTAAAGTTTGCCGCTTCGTTAGGAATTCCGACCAGAAATGTGTTCCGTATAGGAGCTTTGTTGTACATAACGTATAGGAGTAGTGGGTAGGCGATTAAATTTTAAAGATGTTTATGTCGTGAATATACAGAAAAGGGGCTAAACCCTACAATACATATTTAATTGCTAATTATTTAAATAAATGTGTCTTCACTTAAATCAATAGTTCGATTCGTTGAATTGCATGTATTGTATGTTCATGAAGATTTTTATTGTTAAACGATAGCTATAAGCTCTAGCTTTACAGTGATCATTGTTTCAGTCGTATTTTCTAGATATTTAAAATTAAAAAAGTAGATATGGTTTGATTATAATACATGATGTTATGAATATAATATTTCTGTGTATATTTTAGTTTGTCTATTATGTCACTATGAAGTACTTGAAGTTTTACCGAGTAAGTCAATGGCTCCACATACATGTTGATAAAGATAAATAAATAAAGAAATGAGTATTTTAGATTTTTATATTGAGTATTTTGGTTGTTAACGATATTTTAACTTTGGTTTTGATTCAAACATATAATATTTTATCTTCAAGACACAGGACCAGTGGGTGTCTGTCCAATCCCCGACGGTGCGGCACGCCTCCCGACCAATGGGCGCGCGCCCTGAGCTGCCTGCAGCTTTCTCTGTCTTACTTGCAGCCCTCGTATAGCGCCGTCTCGCTCGCGGGCTCGTCGCATGGGTGTAGCGTCAGAGGTAGGCGTGGGTGGCATTGCCACATACAAGCGGAGATTTTCTTTGAAAATGTTGAAAATAATGATTATGCACGCACAAAAACTTGTTGAAAACTTACTTCAATTAAAATATAGCCTTAGTTAATTAATCCACAGGTAAATACATTTAGGTGTTTAGATTAATATTACTTGGAATACAAAATTTGATATAAATCACATCTCCGCATTCCACCATACTTATTATCACAAACATCGAGTGTTAAATATGCTTGGATGTGAGCAAAAATAATCAAGTCATATTTTTAACGTAAATTAAGTATTGGTATTTAAGACACACATAATATAGAAATGGAAATAATAATAATACCAATAAATATATTTCCATGTAAAAAATAGATAATTTTTATAAAATATCACTGATTCTTATATTTATTTTTTGTCAACCTTATTTGTGGTTTCAAATATATTTCCTAAAAAAATAGCTTGGAAGATAGAATTCAATAAATAAAGGAGATGCAGGTTTTATGCATATTAATACAAATGGTTTATTTGAGTATTCATTTTGATCCATATTATTTTTTATAACATGTATATCGATGTAAAGGCTGCACTACCGCAATTGCACTCTAGAATATCGATTCCTACCCGAGGCCAGTGCATTTGGTAGCAGGCGCCAACGGTCCTCACATTAGGATGCATTCTGAGAGCTGCCATTGGGACAGACCATTCAGGGCAGTGCAATATTCAATAATATAATAAATAATATTTATATTCGAGCAGTATGTAATTATATTTAATAGACTAATAAAAACGAAAGAACGAGTATATTCAATCGAACATGTAGCAACAAATCCAATAGCCAATAGCGTCCTACATTTTAGGCAAAACCATAAAAAACACCCAAAGTATTCATATGGGGACGCTTTTATAAAATCATATTATGTACGCTCCACTATATTGCCTCTAATAAATAAATTATATTATTGTACTACACTCTAAATCACAGTATAAAAATAAGCTATTGATATTGCCGGTGAAAATGTTTTTTTTTTGTTGTAAATACGAAATAACGAATAAGGTTTAGTTATGGTTATGAGAACAATTTTCTTTCGCAACATAGGTAGAATTCGCTTACTCTCTTATTATGGCTCAGTTCTTTTGATTATTCACATACGTGATACAGATGTATAACCGATGAATCTTAGCCAGAAAAAAAAATATCCAGAAAATATATTTTGTAACTTATAGCATTTTTTATGAATAAAATTCGTTAAATTGTGGCATAAGTTTAGGTTCATTCAAACTGAAAGAAAACATAGTATTTTTCAAAATGTATTTTATTTGATATTCATTTGCATTTGATTATATTTATGGTGTAGTCTTTTACCATGGTAAATCCATTGCCAGCCATTTTGCATGACTATCACCTCACCGACGCGCCAGTCAGCTGGTCGTCGCCCGTCCGAGTTTTCAACTGCAGGCTTCCTGCAATATTCAGCAATAGAATTAGCCCAGCTTTCAAAAAGGCTGACATAGACCTGACTGTGAGTTGAATGTGGATAAATAGGTTCTATTTTCATTCACCATTCCAATTCCATCCGGCGCGTATTTATAAAATTTAGATTTATAACTATTTATTTATCAAAAAAACGACTTATACTACTCGTAGAAAAATTATAATAACAACCATCAAATGTGCTTAAAGAAAGAACGAAGAATTTAAAAAAATTAAAAATATGTAAATTATCTAATATAAGAGTTTATATATAGGCCACATAGAACAAACAAAGGTACAGAATGATTAAATATTATTCATGAGAAAAAAATCACATCAATTTAAAATTAAAAGAATTATGTCTATTTTTTTATTAAACGCCAATCAGATGCGTATTTATTACCCATTACGGGTTTATTATATTATTACTAATATGATTATGCACATTAGTTCATACATAGAAAATGATTTAAGTTAAATATCGGTTGGCCTGGGCACATTGGTTCATATGTAGAGTATGATTGTTAAAAATTCTAGATAAACGGAAGTGATTCGTTAGTACAAGGGTAAGTACACCGGCCATGTAAACCAGGGGATGTGAGTTCAAATCACACACAAATCACGATGATATTTTTCTGAGAGAACTAATGTGCCTAATCATATTAGTAATATTAAAAGAAAGTTAAAGACATGCAATATAAATCATATTCTCTGGATGCCTCTCCTCATTGGAGGTTGGTGGCCATTTCATTAATTATACATATCTATCTTGGGTCAGTTTTTTAAATTCGGCTGTACCTCTGGCTTCAGATACTGGCGGAAGGAAGATAGTTTCCAAATATTTCGTAAATATTGTAATAAAAGGGTGCAATAAAAAGACAACTAATGTACTTTATAGAATATATATATTTTTTAGTAAAAAATTAAAATTTCAACAACAACCCAAAAATTGTTTATGCACCGAAGTGGGTTGGTATATGATAAAGCGTTCAAGTCTTCAAGACAATACGAGACCGCGTCGAAGCGCAAACAAAAGAGCGAACGGAGTAAATCTCCGGACAATGGGCGGGCGGGCGGGCGTGGTTGGCGGTGGCGGGTGGCGGGTGGCGGGGGCGGGTGCGGGGGCGGGGCGGGTGCGGGGCGGGGGCGGGGCGGGTGCGGGGCGGGTGGCGCGGGGCCCGGCGGGGCCGAGGAGGCGCCCGCCCCGCGCCCTGGGACGCTCCCTCGGCTCAGTGCTCCTCGCGCCGCGCCCGCGAGCGACTGCCGCTCTGCCCTCACCGCCTCGCCAGACCGAGCGCCGAGACTCGAGCCTTCCTTGAAAACTAAACAAGCTTTCAATCGCGATTTTACACTAAACTCTATGCGGTTTCTTTCATAATCTACAAACTGAAAACATTAACGGTACTTTTATTTTATACACAAAACTCATTTATTATTTATAATGAAAACTTGTGCTGATATTTTTGTTATGATGTGACTTTGACTATGTGCAAAATCAGTGTTATTTTTTCAAATTTAATTTAATGTTTTAATTTTTTCGTCACGCTTCTGACCGTCCGCGAAGCGATCGTCTCGAAGCACCTGTCGTCGCGGTCCGAACCCGGCACTTTGGGTTCGCAACTGCGAAATTGCTTCACGCGGCCACAGCGCGGTCCACCTGTCATTCTGCGCCCGTGACGCGCTCTCCGGATCCAAATACCTGCGCATCGCCCCGCGCACCTGTGCCAATCGCCCAAAGGTGCGCAATGACCGACCCGTTTGGGGACTCTTTGAACACGCCGAAGAGAAGAAGCATTGCGTGACGTGAACACAAAACAAATCTCAAAACGCCACGGACAATTTAGTTTCCCTAATTTAAAAAAAATAGTCAATTTATGAACAAATAACGTATGAACAAACAACTCGACCTGTTGTAATAGTGATAAATAATTTTCTAAAAATCTTCATCGAACGTTGAATGTAAACTATTATATAGAGTTATGAAGATTTCCCTGGTTTTTGGAATTTTGGCGAAAAACTCACGGTGTTGATGATGTCATAGTACGTGGGTAAAGCTGGATGAAGCCAGAAGACTTTTTAAGGCAGACAGAAATGATCATGCTATTCAAAGGAAACAGCAGTCGCTTGGAGCACCTCATTGAAAAAATCCAAGCCAATAAGGAGAACCACGAAGTCTCGGCTGACGAAATCAAGGGTATGAAAATAACCACTAATAAAATCATCGTATGTTTTTTTTCTATTTCTTATGTTTTATATACATATCATTTTTATTACAAATCCCCAATATATAGGAATCATTTTTTTTGTAAAATTTATATATAATATGGTAATTTAAAAAATATTTTTTAGAGTATATATTTTAGAGTACATATATTTAAATTATTTATTTAATAAAAATATGTTTTTATGACTGCCAATATTAAGTATTCACGTATTTTTATGAAGGACACGAAATAAATTTTAAAAAATCACATTAAAATTCAAAAAAGTTTTTGATATTTCTGTAGATCTTGGCTTATTTCACCTAAAAACCAAATGTTTGATTAAAAATTGAAATCAAAATTTATGAAAGTTAGTAGTGTATTTTGATATCAATTTTTCACCAAAGTTTATTTTCATATGGTTTTTTAAGTACCAAATACGGTTCTTATACATACAGATAACACCAGATACCATTTAAACGGATACAGATGACCACAAAGATATGCACTATGCTATGTTGAGTGCGAGGTATTTGAATTGATTTATCCTCTTTATTTTCCAATTCCACGGGTGTAGTTCATTATTACTATGAAATTTACTGAACCATCACAACGAAACAATCGGAGCTCGCAAAACTTGTCAATTAGTCTCACCCACACTGCGACCGCCGGGCCCGCCCCGGCCGCCCCGCAACGCCCCGCAACGCCCCGCAACGCCCCGCAACGCCCCGCAACGCCCCGCAACGCCCCGCAACGCCCCGCAACGCCCCGCAACGCCCCGCTACGCCCCGCGCCGCCCCGAGCCGCCCACCCGCCCGGCGGCGAGGGCGGGGAAACTCTCGACTCTTTCCGAACTCCGCCGGAGTTGCGGCTTAAGTCTTTTTGTTCTGGAAAGTTCGCCGTCAGGAATAATACCTGCCAGCCAATTCATTTATGAGGTAGTTTTTTGAGATGCTTTGTATAATCGCAGAATTATTAAGTGGAAAACACACCCACTTTACATAATAAATTATGAAAAGCGTTTTGATACCTTATTTATAAAAGACAAACTTTTAGTTTAATATACACAATTTATAACGCTAAACGGATTTTTAAGAACATATATTATCATACAAATAGAATAAACTTTCTTGACTAAAAAAAAAAGTTTCGATCATGGCTTGATAAGTCAAATAACGTTATTTTGATTACAATGCTCTAATCAAAGCAAATAAAAATGATGACTAAAATGTTTTAAATATGTACGATTTGGTACCTGCCAACATAATTATCATTCAAATTCCTTTTTCACAATAAAAATATAGTTTAGTCACAGTAATATATATTTTAATATCAAAAACATTATACACATGATTATTTAGTTCAATTCAATGAAATATGGGTTTTTTAAAAATCTTTTACAACCAAATAATAAATTGGAAAGTTCTGACAGGTAGCATATCCATCAGAAATATAAACGATGTACTGGATTATGATAAATATATTAAAAATAAAATTCTGCAGTGGATATAACTGTTATGCTAGAAACAATGAAGATCGTAGAATAGTCTAAAAATTGCCTATAATTATAAAATACATTGATATCGTTTAATCATAGTTTTATTCTCATACTATAATACTGATAGGTTTTAAAAATATTTTTTTTATATTACTCGTATGTATCTGCCCGTCCAGTTTGCGGAGGTTAATGTTGCGATTTCGGATATCCGTATCAAGTACAAATTGAAAGTATTTCCAGATCACACCCTCGGCTGTATGAATATTGAATAATATCCGCGAGTCCATACCGCTACTGAATAATGCATGTGAGGGGTAGAGGCCGGCGCGATGTATGTAGCCCCTGAAATGTTCGGCCACTTATCGGAGCCGTCCGTGGAAAGTTACCGTTTCGTTTGACATTTTCTATTCCAGGCCGCGGGCCGGCTGCTGGGTGGCGAGAGATATAAGGGGAATATATTTGCAGAGGGATTTTATTTTATGGCATGAAGATTTAAAGTTTTTGACATATGTAAAATATGTCAAAAAATATTTTTTTATACTAGAATTTGATGGGTGAGTGTTGCCAGAATTACAAATTCAAATATATTTTTATATATATAAATATATATATTTTTATATATATATATAAATATATATATATTTGTACATATATATATATAATTTTTTTTCTTCTTAATCAAATGCCTCTCCTCAGAGGAAGTGTGCGACCATATCACTAAGTAAATTTATGGTGAATTAGTGTTCATGGTTTACGAAGGAGAAAATAGTGTAGTGGGTCCCCGGGTCCTTCTACAATTGCCTACCTTGTTTAAATATATATATATATATGTGCGTATGTATATATATATTTAAAACAAATGTATTTTTAATTTTGATTTTAATTTGATGTTTTTTCTCGCAGTGTGAAAGCACACACGTATATTTTTACTATTCGAAAAATCTGTATTTTTGTACTTTTCACAAGGAAAAACTTTTTACAAAAGGTGCTTTTCAGTGTGCAGATAAGGGTGAAAGCTTTCGTACCTGAGGTCGACTCGGACAGACGGGGGATGACAGGCCAGGCGGGTCAATTAGGGGACTGTAGGGGACGAAGGAGAGAGGGGTGAGGGGACAGGCAAGAAAAATTTGCATGACGAAGTAAGCGCAGGCGGAGGGGTAAATTATAAATGAATAAAAGACAGATTTTCTCCGTTTGAATATTGAATTAGTTTACTATTAAATAGGTATTTTCGGCTGTGTTAAAAATTAAAAAGGTTATTTTCGTTAAATAATTTTTAACTCCGATAATTTGATAATAAGTTATCAACATGACGTATTGATTGCAAATTTTTTAAAGTAGTTATATCGTAATTTATTATCATTACCAAAACAAACAGACTTAGATGACAATATTTACAAAACGAATTTATAGGCATATATCTATTTATTATTTTCATATATGTAATACAATTGGATGATATTTTATAATTAAAGTAAGAACGTTAACCTCTTTGCAAAGAGCTTTGGCACCTTGTTAAGACAATTTTCAGAATATTTATGATTACTAATTCTATTTCAAAAATTGATTTATTATACCAATTTGTAATAAAAGTAATATATATTATGATTTAAATATTTCTGAGGTGAGGAACATAGCAAAAAAATCAACACCTAAAAAAATAACCACGGTCACATATATGTTGCTTATTTGTGAAAATAATACAAATTTACACAGGTTTAGCTCTCACGGTTTGTCTTGTATTGTGTCATACGTCAAAACATATTTTGATAATAATAATAATAACTTATCAATATTCTTTCCACGCTTGGGATTGCAAAGGCAAATAATATAAATGTCATTTTTACGAATAAATTTAAATATGTTTGTGTAAACATAAAAAAAATATGACCGGCAATATCAAATACACATATATCATTTCAATGAAATTTTTCACATTTTCCAATTATATGACTCTTAGCATTGTACGTTAATTTTGTCTTTTTAAGTATATTGAAGCATCCTAGACACTTTATTAGTCAGGATGTCACCTCTTTAAAATTGTTAGTGTAAAATCCTGGTTGGCTTGTTCTCCCATGAAGTCGGCGCCGGCGCCGGTCCGAGACACTTCCGGCGCCCACCTCGGCGCCCGGCGCCCGCGCCCCCGCACCACTTTAGTAATTTACCCAACTGCCGCTATGTAGGTTTCAACTGTACCTTGATATTCTTTTAAGTGCGCAAAACGATGTGCTAAATCATTCTTATTTTTGGAACAAACTAACAAACTTAATTTTTGTTAGAGTTTAAATAAAATATTATATCAAAGTTCAAATTTAAACATACCAAAATTATCTATGGCTAAAGTGTATAAAGACCTTATAATATTTAAATTTAGTTGTTAAGTTTTATTACAATACAAAATTTATCTTTGATCTTCCACAATAAATATAAATATCGTAGAACTAAAAATTTCTACCAAAATATCCAATATTTTATCTTTATGCTCAGTTTTAAAAATTATATATATTTAAGTCAAAATATGAAACTACGAAAACCAACAAGTTGACACAAAATTGTGTTAATTTTTATAAATATTATAAAGTATAGAAACAAAATAATGTAAAATTAATATCCGCGTTATCATTTTAATTTTATTTCTTTAGGAGAGAAGGATATTATTTGGTTTTCAACTCTTGCGATTAGTTTATAATACGCCAGAAATCTCTTTTACCTTTTGTATGCTTGATGCCGGTGTTTTTTTGATTGTTTTATAACTGGATATAAAGGCAAAACTATAAAGTCTGACGGGTCCTGGTGGCCGACGCTGCCGTGGGAGGACTGCGCTGTCCGTCCCAGTGGTTTGACCCTAATTTGTCGTTTCCTGGACATCCATCACGAGAACTCCTCACTTTACTTAAATCTCATAAATTTATTGTTCCGCCTTTACAAAAAAAATGAACATAAGAAATAAATTGGTAGCATATCGAGTTTCCTTCAACGATAACAAGGACCTACCTGAATCTAAACAACATTTTACAACTCTTGAAAACCTCTAAAGGTCAAATAATTGTATTATTTCTTTATCCGCTTTGCAAGTATACATATATACATACCGGTGGACAGATTGCTCAAAATATAAAATTAATCATTCGTGAGACTGATAAAAGATTTTACCACAGTTGACACATTTGGGCGATTCAACAAAATATTTGTAAAAAAATATAAGTAAATATTGTAAATAAAAAAACTGGATTCTAAATAATATATTTTTTGATCCAGAATATAAAATAACGTGTAGCCATGCAAGTATTATAAATGCTACAGTGACAAATCATATAAAAGTTTATGTATTTAAATTGACCAGTCCAATTTGTTTATTAAAAATTAGATATCCTAATTGTCGAATAAATGGGAATTACCGGCTTACAAAGATAAAAGAAGTAGACCGGCTTGCTTTGTCTGTAGGGTAACGCACTTCCTTCTCAGTGAGATCTTCAGTGTGTAAACTCCGCGCATGTTTCACCACAAACAGTCAGACCAGCAGTGATGACCAGCAGACGGCAAACTGCCGATGGCACCCACTGGCGAGTCACCACGAGGAATGTTCATCCAAATTGTGGCTAATTACTTCCTGTGCAGACAGTAGACGAGGAGCCCACTTTGTCTGGGGGCTTCACATGGGAATTTGTATCAAGTGAGATGACATGGATCTATGTGATTTTACAGTTGTTATAATTTGTGGTAACAATGTTTTTAGTCAAATAATACCACGTTTTCATTTTGATAAATAGTTTTTATTTATATCAAGTAATGGATATGCCATGTTGACACGGTAGTTCAATGGTTTCTACCGTTGACTCTTGACCGAGAACTTACAGGTTTGATCCCAATAACTTCAGTCATTCATGTTACACCGGTTTTAGTCAAGTTAAATAATATTTAATCTGATAATACAAGTAACTCATAAAATAGTAAATAATCTTTTTGAAATCAGCGTTTGGCGAGTGGTAAAATTTTCTTACATGGAAATCCCTTGAAAAGACCACACTTCCATTCCTGAGATATTAATGACCATAAAATCTCAATTTTAAATACAGATATTTCAATTCAATGTTTTCTAAATTAAATCAGCTTCCAATAAAAAAAATATTTTTACCATAAATTTTCTCATTGATACAGGTTTTTCATGTTATATCTGTAACGCCGCAAAAGTAACAAATGTACTGTGAAGCTTACAGCCCATGCCCAATTAAGCTATCTATCTTCTGATTCGCTTGATAGATATGAAAAAATATTGAAAATATTATCCGTGCTCAGTATAGGTGATAAAAAGTAAATAATTTTAGTGCATATATAATTTATCAAATTTCATTATTGAAATATTTGACATCATTATTATTCATTTTGTTCTAAACATGAAAATGAACAGTAGACGTACCTTTAAATTTTATCACGTAAAAGTTATAATAACCTAGTACTTACCATACTCTTTATATGAAAAATGAAACATACTTAAAATGAAAAGATAACGTATCCTGTATGGTTTGGTATTGTTTGGCATAATTTTAAAACTAAACAAAGTAATAAAAAGGGAATGTTGGCAAGACCATAAAAGTCTTCTCAAATCCTTCAGCGTGCTCGTTTCCATTTGGGTTGCGGATTGGCCGAGAGCAAGGCGACGCCGCGGAGCAGACCGCAAACAACGGGAAGATTTATAACTGGCTAAAGACTCGGTATTTTAAGGTGACGGCGTATATCTCCTCGCATAACGAGTGGTGGAGTGGCCCCCTAGCATCAATCACAATTTGTGGCCTCTAGCAGGGGAGACAGGGTTGCCGGAAATGCAGTGCGATCACGCGTCATGTTATTACCAGCGATTCTCTTATTCCGACATTTGAAACAAATATGTGAAATTATTAAAATGAAAATTATTTTTACCTAATCTTTGAAGTTTTCCAATATTTTAGCCGTATTCATTTAAAAAAAAAATTTTAGATGTTAAGATACTCTAATGAGTAAAAAATAAGTTTTTTTAACATGATTTTACGTAATTAAATAAAAATATAATCAGATGTCTGAATTCAGTCTGAATTTTTCGTTTAATACTTATTTCAATAATGTTTCTTGTAATCAAATTACATCTATCAAAATCTTGGGATCTGGACAGAAATTAAATATTTTACAGTTGATTTGTAGAATAGCAAGGTCTGATAATAAATTTAAAAAAACTTTTTATCTTTTTATGTTGTGGTAGTGGCAGCCCTGCTCCTTGCGTTGGAAGCTCTCCCTTTAATAAATTCGCCTCCATTTATATTCCACAACGAATATTCCATTTATTAGGTACCGCCGCGGTGCTGGTAGTATCTCGCGAGGGATCATATACGTCTTCCGTTTTTTCTCATTAAATCGCGATAGCAGCCGTCAAGAGCCTTTGATGGCTTGTCATTCCACAATATAAAGAACTTATCTTATTTGAGAACTAAGTCCGATTTGAGGCGAGATTTCAATTAAACGTACTGAGGGCACTAAACGATCGGATTGTGATCTACAAGTCATCAGATCAAGCACGGCGTATTAGCCGAGACCGGTTTACAGCTACTGGAAATGTAACTCACCAAATTATCACAGATCAGTACCAGTAAGCACAAAGTATCTAAATCATTTCATTATTATTATAGAGTGAGTCATTATTGAATAAGAACCAATTATAATGTATATGCTTGATTTAAGTAATATCTAGATCCGTTTTTATAAAATAATAATATTGATCTCGCGAACTTGCAACTATAACTATGATTTCATTTTGATTCTCAAGCGTAGCTTCAGCATGAGCTGAGTATATTTTTAAAAAGCTTAAGCTATAAATTTATAATAAAATCCCCGCCCTTGCCTGCTTCACGCCCATCATTTGTCTCTTTCGCCCAGTGATACGGCACTGATATGTATTTATTAGATACATCTTACTTCCGTTTATTATCACTCGGCGCATCCGTGGGTATATTTTTCTATTACTCTTTCTCTCTCCTTTAGGTGTTGTATAATTTACACGAATGACATGTACTTCGATTTTCATTTTTGTTTTGGTTTATTTTCTGGAATAATGTATTTTATTCAATATTTTTTCTCAAATGTATTAAATTTGCAGGTTCATTTACTAGTATTAATTTTAGGTACGATTTACTTGTTATTTATTCAAAAGATCTGTAGGAAAAAAATATATTTAATTTGATTTCAACAATTTTTGATAAAAACAATCTTTTTTGTATAACTTTAATATGTTATAGCCCTTATGTTAAAACTAATAAATACAAAAAAGTAAAACGGGTACAACACTTACAATTTTAGTTTATAGATAAGATAAGTTATTTAAAACTATAGCACAGTTTTTATGCTATTAAAAAGGTATAAAAATATTATTTCCTAATTTATGAATAATAGTTGTTTATTAAATTTAAAATCAATGCACAGCAACTCATTATTGTATTTAAAAAAAAAAATTGTGTAGACGTTAATTTTTTTGTGTTAGATTAAATTTAAAAAAATTAATAAAAATTATTTTTACTGCTGTGCATTTATAAAGCAAGGCTTGTCGAAAATTTTACTAACCGTTCACCACGATTGTATAGTACAAGTATTGTTAATTGAAATGCTGTTGTGCTTGCTTGCAGACGCTTTGGGCACGACGCCGGGCAGCTCGTGGCGGTCTTCCACGCCGGAGGGGGGCTCGCGCTCCCCCGCCAGTTCGGCCTCAGAGCGAGACCTCACCTTCACGCTGGGCGCCACGGAGCACACGCCCTACCAGTGCCAGTTCTGCGATAAGGCCTTTCCGCGCCTCTCCTACCTCAAGAAACATGAGCAGGTCAGTTCAAATCTCAGCTACCTTCAACTGATGTTCACCGAAAACCTAGACGTGTGTTTTAAAAAAAAATACGATAATGTTTCTGTTCCCACACCCCTCGAACAAGTACTTTTACCTGTATTTGAAATCTCGAGATGAAAATATTTTTTATACATACCCTATTGTATCTTCGTCTGCTTTGCCATATCGTTGCCTACATAGAATACTAAGTCATTCGAAATGTAACTAGATCTAGTGCAGATAAACCATGTATTTTTACTAAGTACTACTCAATCTATTGTAACGAACAAAGTATTACATAAATTTTCTAATCGGATTTCACATGAGTTAAAACATCATAAATAATATGTTTTATAGATGATTTCCGTCAGAACCTCTCTGCGGCGTAGATATCTAAGGGCATATCCAGTAATTAGAGGTAATTAGAGAGCGCAGACGTGGCTCGCAGTGGTGACATGTGTCGTGTCGTCCACACCGCCGGTCGCTTCCACGAGTCACATTCCGTCACAGTGGCGGGCGTGCGGGGTCGCCGGGGCCTCCCGAAGGCTTCGAGATCGACGCGGACATGTCGAATTGCAAATATATTCATCTCAGAAATATATTTTGAAATCGTTTTCTTATATTTTGATAGTATTAAACAGAAGAATCGACTTGAGTCCGGTTTTAATATAAGTTAATTAAAACTACATCTGTTGCGACTGATTTATTTCTGTTTGAAAGTGTTTTAGGATCGCAGATATATTCGAATATAGGTCACTGTCCTAAAACTATGTAAATATTTTTTTAAAATATGCATCAATGTTACTACTTCTTTTTATTTTGATAAATTAATGACTTAGCGCAAAGTTAAAATGAATATCAACAAAATGAATAAGTTGGTTTGAATAAAATCTTTTAACAAAATTAATGTTGCTATGTATGCAACTTTGCCACGTAGCATTTTTATAACACATAACAACCAGTAAACACGGCAAATAACACGTTCTGCGACAAAGCGGACCGTCCCACGGATCTTGGCTTCTTCCGCCGCCGGCCGCGAGGGCTAAAGCAGCCTACACACGTAACAACACAACCGATAACCGAACGGTAATAAGCCTAATAGTGTCCTCGTATTTTGGGTTAGGTTAGGTTTAGGTTAGGTATAGGTTAGGTTAGGTTTAGGCTAAGTTTTGTCCAACGCAAAACGGGATGCTATTGGCCAGTCGATGTTCGGTTGCTGATTGCGTCGCAGCGTGTGCAGGCTGCTTTGCCAGTCCGGCGTGTCCCGTATCGGTGATCGCCCGCGAGGTACCGCGACGCCCGGCGGCCGAGAGCCAGCCGGATGGCAGATAAGAGATAAGCGGCGGCTCCCGGGCCGGGCGGCATCTGATAGCCGGCGGGTCGGGCGGACGCTCGATACGCCACTCTCAGCGTGCTATTGAATATGATCGAGTGTGACAACCAGGAAAAAATACACCGCAAGTCTGGGGCCGTCCGATAACTTGAGATTGAATTTGGAGCATGCGAAATTACTTGATGAAATGAATACCGACGGGTTTTCGCGAAAAAAACTTTATTCATTAGCAGTGTTGAATAATATATTTACTTTTGGAATATAAATATTATTTCGATTGAATTTATTTTTATTTAAAAAAAAAAAACAATGTGTTGATAATAATATCGCAGCAACCTTTAAAGTAATACTCGCCTTGCAGGGAAATTATCGTGTCCTGAATATACACTTTTAAAAATCTTTGATATATCTTATATTTTGTGTTCATAGTAATGTTACAATATAAGTGACTTTTAAATTTGATAGTTAGATGATGCTTAAAATGAAATACTTCTGTAGTTGAAGCACTGAATGTAGTGGGTTAGCGTGTACAGTTGGATCGGGTTAGGTTTGTTTTTGTGGAGTGGTTCAGCTGGCGAGCATCCCGCGTCGGACATGTGGTGTCGCAAGTAGCGCCTTGCGGATATCGCACTAGTCGCCGCGGGGGATATCACCTGATCACCTGAGAGCGTCTCCGGAGACTGCTTCGCACGGAGCTGGTCTGGTCTTCCACTCGTCATGTGCGCGCCGGCCGTCTTCCTGTCTGATAGTCGCTGTAAATGGTCAGGGAAGTTGCACGTGCGTGCTCTGGTGCTCCGGCGTAGAGCGCACCAGGATATTATACTGTTATTTAAATATATAAAAATTATTATAAATATCATCCAATATTTTTTTAGTATTTATTTATTAACAACGCTTATTATTGCAATTCTTCGATTGTAGATTAGTATTTTGTGATATCATTGTCAAATAATTCACATTGCAATCTTGCAAATAATGGGATATAATTTTTTGATAGATAGGTGTAGTACTCTTCAAGATATAGATACATAATAAGTCCCAAATTAGAAAGTGGTTCAATCTGAATTACCTGCAGACACATTTCCTCGAAAGATAAACGTCAATCGCTTTTCAATCAGTATTTCGGTATTAGACTATTTGAATAATAATTTTATTAAAAAGTTAGAATTCAATTTACTTAAAATAGAGTTCAATTTAATATAAACATTTATTTACAAGTTTGTTTTAATTAGAGCCGTAGAAAGGAGAGATTGAATACCGCATTCTACGCGTTTAATCCTAAGAAAAAACCTTGCAGCATCAGCTCTAAAAAAAACGAGAAGCTATGGCTTCTATCAATCATCTCTTCCCGGTCGCGAGGCCGCGCGCTCATAATCGCGCTAAAAAATCTCCCGGATTCCTCCGCGGATAAGGTGCAGGCTGCTGCCCTGCGCGCCGAGCAGGCCGCCTCGGACATGAAAGCCGCAGAAGCCGCTTTTATACCGATGCTAGGGAAATACTGCGGAATAACCACCTCGCTGCATGCTAGCTCTGGAACTCACGATATCGAAGAGCGATATAAGGTACCTCAAATCATAAATAAATTATAGCACAGGGCGTCAAATACATAGTATTCTATTTAAAGTATTATATAATTTAAGTCAGTATGAAAAAATAAGTTTATATGCAAAAAGGACCCCAGTTATTTTTTTTTTAATGATTTTTTAATAAACACAAAAATACTTATTTTCGTGCAATAAGATGAGTTACCAAAACAATGCTTACAATATACTGTCAACTTGCATTTTTGAGTAGTAAAAAATTTAAGCGTCACTGTATAGATTATATGTATATTTTTGAACCTTCAGTTAACATAGTATTTTATTAAAAATATTAAAATGGAATTTCACCATCTACTTTCTGTCAAAAATACATAATATTGTGTCATATTTTTTTAAAATATGGTAACGAATGCAGAGCTGATGTATATTCTGATGATTTTTTTTTCAGAATACAAATTGACTATCTTTTATTCTCTGTGCTAAAAAAGATTTTAAATGTTTTAAAAGTTGCCTCATTTTAAAAATTCAATAATTGCAATTAATAATGACCAGTGGTTCAAGAAAATTCCTTCATCATGCTGATCATAATATTGATGTTCGTTCCAATCTCAGAGCTTCCAGCTGTCCGAAGATCATATTCATGACCGGATTTTATATCAATGGACCTGTGAGTGGATTCCATTTAATATCGCATCTCGGCCAGCGCGACAGCCCTCTCATGCGATTGGCATGTGAACTGACTCAGGGAGATTTAACCCTTACGGTACTGATAAGTTATCTTATTAAATAATTAATTCACGCGTATGAATTTTTAAATTATTTTAATACTTTTATTTTACAATTTCATATTTATTCATTTCTTGAAAATATTTTAAAAAAATTATTGTGTTTACTTTTGATACGCAAAATTTTAAAGTTTTTCGGTGACTCAAAATCTTTTGAAAAAATGTATGCTACCAAACCATGCATAAAATTACCTTCCAATAAACTATTTTCACATTTTTATTTGTTGTATTGTATTGAATTATACTTGCTATAATAATTACTCTAAATAAAAAATACTGAAAGCAATATATGCTAATGAATTAAAATTATCATTTGAAAGTCTGACACTTATATTTATATATATATATATATTATAGTCTGGAATATAAATTATAAATCTATAAAATGATAGGGCTTTTTCACAATGAATCATTTTTAATGAATTTGAAGTGCGAGAATGCCCTGAAAAAATGTTGATGATGTCAATATTTAAAAAAAGCTACAAAACGAAATAATTGTTGTACAATAATTATTTTCTCCATACAAGAGAACAAGTTTTGTAAAATTATCAATACTACTGTCAAAATGTCTCAATTGAATACAAAATAAAAATGTATCAATGGGGTTTTTAATTGAGGGCTTTTCTTTGCTGATCAAGTGAATGATACTTGCATTTATTGTAAAACAAAAAAAAAATACAACAAGTTAGTGGACAAATCGCCAAGAGAGCCGCTGGTCACAAATCACGGTGACCGGCGCTCTCGGCTCGCACTGCGGACCGGTCCGGTCCACTCCCGCGTGGCGCCGGTGCCGAGGCAGAACCGGTAGCCGTGAGAGAGCGGATGTCACCTTCCCGACTCCCGTCCTGCCCTCCGTAATTGGCCAATAAACATCCTGCAAGCAGATGCGGCACCTGAGCTGGCCGCTCCGACCATTAATCCCCGATGATAAGCCGACCGATGACGAAGGTGCTTCGGATGACGCGGTGGCGAATGACGTTGATGGAAGAGGTGCCGGAGATTGATGATGTGCGCCGATTTAATTAACAGATAAATATTTGGTGTCGATAAGGCCTGTTGATGACCACTCAGTGGGATCATTGTGATGATTTAATTTGGATGTGAAAAAAAAATCGTGAGCTTTAAATGTTTGATACTATTAGATTAGCTTAGACCAGGGGTCGGCAAAGTGCGGCTCCGGAGCCGCATGCGGCTCTTTGATTCCTTAAGTGCGGCTCTGGCACAAATATCCCCGTATATTGTTTGTACTTAAATTAAAATTAAAATTAACAACATACAAACTGGACTTACTCAAACTTTCCAAGGAGATGCAAGAACATAGTTCGCATTAAATGTTTGTCGGTCATTATCATGATTTAAATTTATAGATTAAATTTTTTACTAAGAACGATTTCATCGATTATTGTATTTTCATTTTTATGTGCGACTTGTAGAGAATATATTTTGATTTTTTGGTCTTAAGTACTTACATATAATTAATAACACTATATTTATTTTTACAGATATATGAGTTTTATAAAACTTTATTTCTTATAATTCTTTTTTATATTACAGTACCTTTAAGTGTTTATACTATACTTTCTATTTTTTATCTCATTAGGGCGTTTGTTTGATAAAAAATAAATCAAGTTTTATTCGGTATACCCGTAATTTAATGAAGAGTTAAATTAATATAGAGGTTCGTAAATCAATAAACAGATTGAGCTCCCAATTTTTTTTTTACATGGTATTGTACATATTTGGCTCTTTGGTTAATAAGTTTGCCGACCCCTGGCTTGGACCAATAATACAAGATATATTAGTTTTTTTTATTTTAAAAGTGAATGCATTTTATTCAAAGTCATCTGTATTTATAAACATTTATACTGTAGAATAAAATTTATACATTGAACAATAGAAATCAGCCTGTTAAGTTACCATCATCTAGATACAGATATAATTACTTAATACTAAAAATCCGTGTGTTTGCCGGTTAAAGTATCAAACCAAAGTTTTGCATCAGTTAATATTGCAAAACAATAGGAACATCACAAAAGAAAACAAGACATCCAGTGTCTTGGGTTTTCATTTAATTGGCTACTTAAATATATCAAACACGAACCTCTCATTTTGGTACAAGGCGTGCGTTTTTACGAGACTTTATATTACTCTGGATGCGTGTCCACACACAAAGAAGTCCAAGCGTTTAGCGAATAGCTGCTGGGGCCGAGGGAGCGACTCGGGCTCATAGTAAAAGTAACGGCCGAGCGATGTTATCAGGAAATCGCCGTACGCGTCTTCATATACAAATTAGTCACAAGCACCAAGAAACTAGAATTTGAGTGTTCAACGTCAGCAGAGGGGGATTTGTTGCCAACTTGTTCAATGCGTTGTCGATTTATCACTTGCAGAAAAGTCAGAGCCGATTTATGTAGGTGAAAGCATTGAAATATTTGATCAATACAAAATAATAATTTCACCCAGAAAAATGCTTTTTATGTAATCAAAACTGAATCATTGATATTACGGATATTCAGTTATATAGAATATAAATTATTGTTACATTGTTATAAAGTAGCAACTTAAAGTTAAATCGAGTTATATCGATTGATTTGATACATATTTCTCGGTTATAAAAAATATAGAGGTTTCTAGCTCTTAAATTTGATAAAAACACATTTTTGTCGTTTAAAAAAAAAACAAATATTATTTTATATAAACATTTTCAGTGTTATAAAATTTTATTTTTAGTATTCTAATAATGCAGAGCCCTTTTTTATTTCAAAGTATAATAATTATCACTTTATATTATTTATTTTTAAAATATGGCATTTCATTAAGGCAGAAATATTATGATGATGGTATTCTCAGCTGTAAAGCTGAGTGCTATCGGGGATCCGCCACTGGTCTGGCGTTTCATTACACAGGTTTTTTGAGGTTGTCATGTCGACAATAAGACACGATCTCTTATCTCGTTATTTACAACAATAATAAAATTATCTTCGTAATTCAGATTCTTACTCGCAAGCCAGCTTCCTTTTGAAACAGGTTGCGCAACATGAAATGGGGAATTCTGTTATTTTTTTAGAGAATTTTACTGCGAGTGACACGCCACTGACATGTATGAATATTAAACGAACAAGCTTGTGGTTCAGTCTATCTCTTCATTTCTTACTCCTACTTGTAAGAGCTTTCCCTCAAAATACACAATACAGTTAAACTACGGTTCAAACTTAAATAATACTCAAAAACACCCAAAACTCTAGATATTAATCAACTTAAACGAATGTCAATATTTGGTATTCAAGATACTAGTTTACTTAAGTCATAATAATTTATATTTATTCTAACTGAAGTTAAATACTAAAAACAATCTCAATTACTCAACAAAATCGAACACTGGTTGTATCCAGAAGATAAAACATAAAATACTTTTTATTTTTTTACAAAACATTTTGAATTTTTTTAAGTTTCATCGTAGCCACTTATTATTAAGGCTAATGCTCAATGATTTGCTGCATTTTAAGTTTATATTAACTTTGCTTTAGCTTTTTCTACAATAGCAAATGTCCATGATTTTCAGAATTTTAAAGAACATCGACATGCTGACTGCATTAATTATAAGTGGGAGGGTATATGGATCGGCCGACGCGGCACAGCTCTGCCTCTCACAGCGGAAGGCGCTATGAATAATGCACAGCCTTAAAAGCCTTCTAAGTAGGCACTTCTCTAGGTAGACGTTCAATTGATTCAAAAAGGAAGATGGATTGTCCAGTTTTTACCGACGTTCTCGGTGCATTGCAACTCAAAGTGACTTCTCATCGGAGCCGGTCTTCCAGGGAGACGATTATTTCTTTTGTGAGCAAATGCAGCTATTATGCACAGCCATGCAGCACCTAGGTCCAGACCCGGCGCAGCGGACGTGAGATGTTTACGTTGACAGCGTTCAGCGGGATAACTGTAGGCTTAATTATATAACATCCGATCTCAAATCGTATCTGACATACCTTTTACACAACACCTGAAAAAAAACGTTATGTTGTTATTACTAAAGGCACATACATGTTATGTAGATTTCACATAGATTCAATACACCCATAAATCAAAATAAACCTTTAAAAATTGTAATTGTACGTGAATGTATCCGCATAAATTATTTATCATAGAAATAACCGATTACTTAAAATACTTATTTTTAAACGCAAGAAATTTTATATATTCGTCATTTTATTGATTTTTTTACATTATAAGCTCGTTTCTAGTAGTAACAGAAGCGCAAGTGCAGCATATTTTTTTATTAAAATCTCCGGATTTAAAGATCTGCATGTCCATATCCTTGATTATTATAGTTTAAAAAGACATGAAACTTTCTCACGCCTAATACTTTAATTTTAATAATTTTAATTTTTTTAGCATATTATCTTTTAAATTTACCCATTGAATAAATAGGTGTTATGTTCTTAAGCTTCTGTTCTTAAGTTTTTTGATCTTTAAATCAAAAACGAAAATAAACTAACGGATCTTAAACTGTATCAATTATACAATTTCTTCACGTGTTTCCATTCTTCGCTTCAAATAATCCAAGTTCTGTTGTCTAAACCTAAAATGTCTCTATCGAAGTGCTATTAATCGCTCCGCAGCAGTTAACAAACACAAGTCAAGCCAGCCGCAGGCTCTCGGCTGCTGCACTGGTAGTAATCTTCGCACTTAATCACTGTTAACACTTCAAATTAAAGCACACTTAGCATGTTCCCATGGTGGTGCTATCGCATCCGATCATCTCGCCGGAGAAAGAGCTTACCGGCCGCTGGAACAGGAGCGACTAGTATAATTCCACATTGTATGAACGTTTATCTCTATTTGCTTTAATTACACATTTAAAGCAGATCTTTTCAGCACTGTCATTAGTTTGCTAATGGGATTGTATGCTTGTTCGCTTGGTTGAACAGCCGTATCTTAGCTGTTCGGTTAGTAAATCCGAACCTAACCCTATCAAAGCGAATGCCAATTGAGTAAAGGTATAATAATGTTTAGGTTTGTTTATATATACAAACAAATATATTTATATTAAAAATGAACAGAATTTACTCTATAAAATAAGTCTCAATATTTATTAATTGTAATCTGAAGAAGTTTTGAAAAAAAAGAGTTTACTAATTTACTAAAAAATTTACTTTCAAATAAAAAAAATCGGTTATAAAAATTATCATAAGTGCAACATGAAGCGTACTGTTATTATTCCAAATTACCGACTCATTTATAAAATGAACAAAAAGCATAAACTCTACATTAAGCTGAATAAAATGTTTAGTCTTTTTATTGTAGAAGAGATCCTACAATTTGTAAAAAGGTTAATTATCATTGTTCTCTGTGCATCAAATGCTTCCTTTACCATAAGATCTTACGTCAGTTACGCACGAGATCAGTTTTTTTATGCTTATTTAACCGGGATTAATAAATTAGGTGATTTCTCATATAAAATATGAAAGACATTAGAATTTGAAAGGTTTAAAAAAGTAACAAGAGGTAGGTGGCTGATATATTTTTTTAATCATTTTTTTGTTAATATATTTTAGAAAGAAGTAAAAAAAATGTTGATCATTGGTAACCCAACCCAACGCAGCAATTTTTGAGGCTCTTCCCTGATCGAAGCGATGCAGTATTTGGCAGGACTTAAGTAGTCTTTTGCCAAAGCACGGGTCAATAAATTATTGTTAAATAGTAATACAATTTAAATTAAAATTGCGTAAAATAATATAAAAGCTAGACTTTGAATATGTAAGTTTATGAAGTGCTTAAAATCTTTTCACAAGCTTTTATAAAAAAAAATTACTTCGATATATTAATAAAGTTTTATTTAAAAATAGGAATTAAAATTATGCATCTATATCATAAGCACATTTTGCTTAAAAAAAATTTTTTATAAATATCACACTTGAAATAAAAATTAAATAGAAATTTTGTGAATTTGCACATCTATTGTCTTTTATTTATAAATGTAGCTATATTAATAAAGCTCCGTGCAATCTCTTTCACAGTGCTATTGAGGCACCGACTGTTTTGCAAGTAAGCAGTGCACGCCGCTGGTGGGTACTAAATGTTACCTTGCATCGAAATTAACTTGTCTGACCTTAATACTCTTCGCATGTCCCAATACGAGAATACCAATTATTTGTCAACAAAAATAATGTCGTGAGCTTTTTCCCATGGCTGTGAAATTATCCTCAATAGGATGGAGGAATCAATTGTCGAATTCTGAATGAAGTTTCCAGTTAGGCGGGCTAAGCTACGAATGGCGTGACAGTCCCGGCCCGGACAATGCGAGGGGACATCTCGTTTTTGTAAATTAAGCGTAATTTTATAAAGATCATCTCCAGCGGCAATCAGGGGATTTCAAAATTTTCGATAATCATGCTATAGGTCATTCTTTTGTTATGTGGGAGCCATTTATTGCAATTCCTTTTATGTAATTTTCTGCGCATGTTTGTGATTACTTATGGTTGATTTGTGATATAAATGTAGGCCAAAAGTCTACGGAAATCACGCCGGATTATGTCGTGATTTATTTTCCCCGTTTCCGTAAATAACCTTCATAACCTAGTCAATGTATTGATTATTATAAGAAGTCTCAGAAAAAGGAAAATTAAATGATCACGACTCACTAATCGTTGAAATAAAACAGAAATACATTTACACCACAATACAATACAATTTATTTAAGAAAATACCTTTAACTCTTTGAAAAATTAGTCAGATTTAAAAAAATATATATTAATGCATTGAAAATATATTTTACTATCAAAAAATAACCACTTTTCATAAATATAGCGAAAAGTTAAAATTTGACTTATTAGCACAATAAGTAGATTTAGCGATTGATTCTCGTTAGCAATGCACGTTCGTTTCACATGGTATTTTTTTATTTTTCCAGAAGTTTATTAGAATACCATAGCAGTTATAAGTACGCGATTGCATTTTTTATCGATGACTTCATAATCTACTCTTGCTACGCTAAACATTAACGCACTCAATCAATCAAACAACTTAGTTTCATGTTATATACAGTTGATGTCTATATTTCTGAGGTTAGTGAGTTTGCAACACGCCGAAAATGCAAAGAAAAATGGTGGGCTTACGATATCAAATTTAACGCGAAAATTGTGGTCTAGGTACTGTAGTGTTATTACAAATTATGTCTATGACCATCACACGTCTTAAGGTCATATCATCCTCTTAGCAACACCTTTAGATCTATTTATAAAAATACGCCTGACATAAGACCGAGCAGATATCTCATTAGGAGTTATTGTTTCTGCACTTCAGCGGACCGTCACTAATGCAAAGTATATATGATTAACATTGAAGCCCAAGCGACGTTTTTATACCAACCTCTATTTTTTAATATCTTGTAATTTTATAAAGGATATGATACTCAACCGGATTTTATAAGAACATTTAAATTTTTTTGTTGAATATTGAATCAATATCATCATAAACTCCATGTAATCCTAGTCTTGTTTCCATATCGTATCAACCGTTTTCATTTTAGATTTTTAAAAATTCATTTAAATATAGTAATTAATTTTATAGATCGATTAAATTTAGAAGTAGCACTTCATAATATTTGAATCCAGTCCTTCTGGTACTTTAGTAATATATTTTTTTACGTGTGAAGTGATTAACTCAACTCTTCATCCCTACCAAAAGAACTAGGATTTTCATACTGGGGATTGTTTTTCCTTAGCTTGGTCGTTTTCATTTTATTAAACCAAAGATTCACCATCACAATTGGACGCAAGTTAATCAAAATTTTTGTGGTGTTGTTATAAAATTCAACTTGGCAATACGTGGGGTTTTTTAAAACACATCTACTAGCAAAGTCTTCATAGAAACGACCCTACATACTATTTAAATCCCGATATATTATTTGAATAATCAATAAATAATGGAAAAACAAAATTGGCACGTCCTCGTGTTTTTCAGGTTAATACTGATACTTTTAATTCAGACATTAAAGCGCTATCATAACTGAGAAACTGAAACAGTTGTCTTGTAATGCAAATAATACTCTGAGCACTGCGGGGTTTATCCGGAAAATAGAGTTCCGTTGTTCATACAATAATATAATTAATTCATGAATAAAAGCGTTTGAAATTATTGCATCGGTGATTAATTGCCGATATTGGATGACGTATTAAAAGTACGTATAAGACGTATTAAAAGTTGCAAATGCTGCAAAGGAAATCGTTAATCTGTAACGGATGCAATAAAGCTGATTGCGTGTATGTATGTATCTTATTAATACTGAATGCAATCCTTAAATGCATCCAGTAGATATATATATCCTTTACCGTGGTATAACTGTGAAATATATTATAATTGATAGTTAATGCAATGACATAACTTAATAATACGTTATTAGAGTGTAATTTGTTACAATATATAATGAACGCGTATAGCGTATCTATAGCATAGTAAAAATGAACAAAAACTATACATTTGCTGTAATTAATTTTTAAAATAGATTGAAAAATCTAATCAAAGCTTAAAATTAACAGTGAACATTCAACAAGATAGTATAACACAAACAATATACGACAAATAATATCAGTATCTTATATCTGCATTGTTGATAGAAGTTAGATGTTAAGAGTTTTTCAAAAAATAATTAAACCGATATTGTTTCGTAATTTTCACCGAATAAATTATTTTCATACCAATAAACTTTTTGGTTACACGCAGATCTTAACGTTAAACCGTTTTTAAAGCGTTATTTTACAATGATTAACTTTACTAATATTTTTGTTATTTCGTTGATGAGATGGATCGGTTCTAGCTTAATCGCACACATTATCCCAATTTTTTTTATTTAGTAAAGTAAAAATATGTTATGTGTTATTAATATTAGTCGCATTGTATGTTCGGCGATTCATTGCGCCTTCACACAGGCCGCGATCCGTGCACGTGTGACGTCACGCCGCCCCTCCCGAGTCACGACTAATGTGGAAATTAAAACTGCATTAGTCGCCTAATGTGCACTTCTCGACGGAGCAGCCATTTGCATAAAAAAGCGCATCGTTAGGTCGCGGAGTTGGGTCGGTCTTTCACGGATATTCACTTTAATTTGCAATCTGTCTGTGTTCGCTCACAAATTACGCCATTGTTGTGGCTCGCACGTGAAAAATAGCGACCGTAACGAAACGACATTTAGCATATTGGCGATCAGGCTGGAACTAGACGACGACGGCTATAGCAGCACTTCAAGGCGAGAACTTGCAAAAACTATTAAGTTGATTGGTTCGATTTTTACTTTAATGATACACGGCACATCGATATTTAGACAAGTAAATCCTAAATTGATGTAATTACCATACACTTCTGTAGTTTTATCGAAAACCGTTATTTTTGTTACGATGTATGATAGTTTTTTTTTAATCGACAATATTGCATTTGATATTTTATTTATGGAAAAAAAAAAACAGACACTTAGACTAAAATAGTTGAAAAAATTATTTCACGATTATTTCTGTTTACTTGAAAAATGTAACTAGCAAAAAGTTATTTCCCGACAGTGAAAATAAAGTACACGAAGGACGATAAACACTAAATATACCTATATCTGCAAACACAACCACACCAAACTATTATGCTAATGGTATCTCGTATCTAGAACAAAATCTGAGTTATATTCATTACGTTTATTTTTTAAAGTTGATTTGGACGTTTAACTTTTGGGTCTAGAATACATCTCTGGTACTATACTGCGGCAGAAACGTAAAAAACCTGAGTAAGCTTTGTCGTCAACTCACAATGGACCCGGACAAGAGAAGGCCGCGGGCTCTTTCTTTGGGACTCTGAGTATGTGACTCGAATGTCCTCTCCAGCATTTGAATCTTTTTATTTTTAACATACCTACTGCTCCTTACAACTCTACCTACAGGCTCACTGCACGCGTGCGACCTAAAGTAAATTTAAATTTTTAACCTACCCTATATGTTGATGCAATAGTTAATTACACATTTGTTTAAATTTTTGACATACAGATTTACACAATACATAAATGTGACGTCAAAAACAAACAAAAATATTAATAAGCATCGAATTAAAAAAAATATTAATAAGCATGATTGTACACGAATAATATTTTTAAGTAAAGATTACAGGAATATTCACCTATATTTTAAAAATTATTTTATTAATATATTTAATATTTAACACCCATTTTGGTAAAATGTTATGCACTGTTATTTTATACTGTCTCCTATTGGGTGTATCCTGTAAATATTTTAATAATTTTGCGCTCAAAAAGTATGCAAGGGAGGTCTATTGAAAAATCTGATATTCAGTTCTATATATAATAAAAAGATCCACTTTGTAAAAAAGAATTGCTATCTTTTACCGTACCTGTACTCAATTGTATATCGCTAATTCCAAAAGGCCACAATGAAAAGTATAGGGTCAAACATAGGGAGATCTCAGAGGTCATTGACAATGGTTGATGATAATCAATGCAATGCGATATGTTCCCAAGAATTTATACCGCATAAAACATCTTGAACCCATTAATAAAAAAATAACAATAACAATTATTGATGATCGCTGATCGCCGCGTTCAAAGACATCACGACCGGACCATGTCTACGAATCTGCCCTCACAGCACAATGCACGTACAAAATTTAAATGATTAATTGTCCTCGGATATGTAGCAACTATTGGTCCAGGGCGTGCGGCCGAGGCGCGCTCAGATGCCCGAGGCCGAGGCCGGCGGCCTATTATCACAAAGGCCATCACTGCCGGCGGTAGCAGGATTGTTTATCACTTTACCGTTTATCACGAACACCTCCCCGGCCGGGCCGCGTCGCCGCGCCTCGGTCCGACGGTAATTTATCAAGAAGCTGAATCACGAGCGGGGATGCTCTGTTGACCGATTTGTATCTGGCATCTAGTCGGCGGGCAGATTGGAGTACTCAGCCTCGCCCTCCTAACGTCCAGCAAGAGATTGTTATCTATTTGGCCCGGTTCAAATTTTGGACTTATTCAAAATATAAAGACAGCGCATCCTTGAAAATCTTTATTATGTTTAATCATAAATAAAAAATATATCATTAAATTTTTTAAACAAAATATTTCAAATTAGTTAGATAAAGATTTAAAAAATTATCTATAGAATAATCTCGTAATACACTCTGTGTAAACAGATCTACTTATTGAATTATTATTTAGTCATGTTAAAGGCTTAAGTTAGTGTTGAGTTGTAAGTAAAAAATATATATAAATCGTGTTTTGATTGTATTAATACAATTACAGTAACCGATGTATTCATTTCTAAATAAAGAGATCGGATAAAAATATTTATTATGATTAACCATATAAAAAATGGACACGATAATCTTTGAAAACATCATTCTCGAGTTCATTAATTTCAACTCACGATTTTAATATCCTAATTTATAAAAAAAATGTGTATTTAAATTTAATCAAGCCGCATAAGATTTATAGTAAAATTTCAAAGATAGTAATCGGAAAGTGTTCCTATAAATAAATATAAATGCTTAAATCTAGATTAGGGTGTCTTCTTTAAAATTAGCTGAAGCCATATTCTGGACGGGAGTCATAAATATCTGGGGAGTTCCGGGCTATCTGGACATCATCACCCACACCCCTGGCCACTATCCTCGACGGCATCTCTCTTTACATGACTGTAAACACACGGGGCTGCACCAGGAAGATGATGTACTATACGCGCCGACTTGTTTTCTTAGAAGTAGTTTCCTAAAGCACGTGCTTCATAACAATAAAAAAATAATAATGTTTCAAGAGTAAAATAATATCTACGGAAAATGTGCCTTATTATTTCAGTTCTTTATGTGTTTTTTTTAATAAAACAAATTCTGGCGATCTCATATAAGTGCAAATTAATTTATCATTGAACAAGTACAGCTCGAGCACTATTCCACGCTAAAATGTTTGATTGACAAAAGCCAGCTAGCTACATTACAAGTCACATGTTTTAAAATTATTAAATGTATGTTTTACTGCATTATATAAATGAGAATATGACTTGACTGCTGTGTTAAGTTAAAATTAAAGTTAAAATTGCAAATTTGCAAGATCAAAAGTATGGTTGGATTACAATTTCGTTTAAAAATGTATTAGAATCGAGTTTTGTTAAAAATTAAAAAAGTATTAACTGAGTTGAAACCATTAATTTATTTTAGAGTTATTGATATTGATATTAAAACAAAATATATTTATTTTTTAAATTTAATGTTCAACTAAAGATTTGAAAACACTCAAAATTCACATATGCCTGTGGTACGTGTTGAAAATCCCTATGGTAAAAACATAACGTAATACTTTTTTATTCCACGCATTGCCTTCTTTATTATATTACGTAATCATACTTTAGAAGAATGATACAATTCTAAGTAATAAATTGTAGAAAAGTACAAGAAAAGACTTAAGTATTCCGTAAAGCACCGACCTTTGTAGTTCCCGAAAGTGAGCCTGTAGTATGCCATGAGTGTATCTATTTCAACACATTTTATTTCGTAAGCTCTGCTCAGAACATCTTCACTTGTCGTCTCAAAAATCTTTCGCACGAATGGGTCTTTTTGTTTTAAAATTGTGGCCGCATGGGTCCGTGACATTAAATTACACCTTTCGTGACGTGTCGGTAACGATGGTGTGACGGATAAGTTTTTTTAATATTATAAACTCCCTCGTGAGTATCAAGAACGCAGAGGGACTTACAGAAACGGTGTTCAGGGAGTCTAATCACGTGTGAACTCTTGGTTTATTGTCGTCACCTTGTTATAAACGATGCCACAAGGCGACAAGAGATTATATCTCGCGCTTATAGCCTTAAAAAAACTAAAACTTTTTTTAAAATTATTATTATTTAAATATATTTTTTTCAATTAGTTGTGTACTTGACTAAAATTAATTATAAAAAAACACGGGAAAGTACTAAACATGCCTAGGTAATCTAGGCTAGGCAATCACATTTATAATGCATTTGTAATTAAAATATGCAATGTGTAGAACCCGAGCATTGTATCTCAAAAAAGCTGACAAGTTGTTTTGTCATATTCCTGTGAATAGATTGCCCAAAAATATATTGTAAACCTTTATGATAAATAAATAATATAGCTTGTAAATCTTCGGGAAAATGTTGATTGATTTGACGTTTGTTGAAACTTCGTAAAATAATGTAATACAACAAACGCCTATGGGATTAAATGTCGAGATGTATTAAGAAATTACGGAGGTTGAATGATATAATATATTCATAGGACGACATTAACAGAAAAATAATTTTCAAGATTCGTAATTTTCTTTTTGTTAATTTGCAATAGTTCTTAAGGCTATGCTTACATTACGGAATGTGATTTTTTGATCTTGCACGCAGGTTGTGGGGCTTACAAGGTGTGGTTTAGGTGGAAGCGTACATGGATTTCTCTATTTTCTTTATTGGGTTGGGTTCTTAAGTATGCTTCCGCTCGTGTTGCAGACGCACTCGGACCAGATGCCCTTCCGGTGCGAGTTTTGCGCGCGCCTGTTCAAGCACAAGCGCTCCAGGGACCGCCACGTCAAGCTGCACACCGGAGACCGCAAGTACCGCTGCGCGCACTGCGAGGCTGCCTTCTCGCGCAGGTAACTGACGCCCTGCCGTGCCGCGGCTCCAGCGGCACGGCAAGATATAGTATCTATGAATTAAAGCCACAAATGTTACCATAAAAGTTCCTCCACATATGTTTTGGTGCAAGTATCGATTTTGTTGATGTAAGTATTTTTTAAATTTGTTATCGTGTTTTTTTTTTTTATCAAAATCATCCGTTTCTTTTTTACTTCAAAAGTTGCACACCAAGTGTTTTTTAATAGAATAGTGTGTAGGTATATGTGGCGGTGATGGATTAATTCACTAAATGTCAGCCCTCTCTATTCAAGCTGGAGTAGCACCCGACCGAAGGGTGCTACATAGAATTGACCGGGGAAGTAGAACACAAACCCGCTATCGCGATCAGATGAACTTCTTGTACGAGAGTAAATTATTGTTTTGATGATTCGTTAATCCAACATAAAACATCAAAATATATTACAAACCTCATTTAAATTCAAATACTTTAAATAATAATACTCTTGTTACATTTGTAGTAAAAAAAAGATTTTTTTCTGATTATTTTTTGACATTTACAATAGAAACAAATACGATTTTAATAGCTTCAAAAATACTTTTTTACTGTTAAGAAACGCGTTAAGATGCTTTTTTTAAATTCAATATCTATCCTTAATTAATTCACATTCACTTATTACAATGTGGAAAATCATTCAAGTATTTTATTCAAAAATATTAAAATGGAGTTCCACCAAGTACTCTGTCAAAAATATTGAATTTATTACAATAACTAAGAGTCTCAAAATCATTTATATACAGTTTCGAAAAATATGTAAATTTAAATTTCATATTTTTCTACGAGCTATAGAGCAAAGAATGTATACTTAAAAATTGAAATAATAGAGTATTAAATATTTGAATTATTTTATTTTTGAAATTTGAGTCATGAAGCCGCCCCTGCTCGCTGCCGGACGCTCGCGCGGACGCTGATCTGTCAGCCTCTTTGTTCCTAAAGCTCTATGACCTCCGGCTCAAGGTTTGTTAGGATATTGATATTGAAAAATGTCTTTTGGCTTTGAGTCCTCTCAGATACTCACCACAGCTGCCACGCCAGACCATGAATAAAGACTTCGCGGCGGAGACTTTGTTCACTACTATCCCTACCGGCCTACGTGATTTATTCTAAGATCTCTACGGTAATTAGTAATCACCTATAGTATATATTACCTTACAAACGAGTATTAACTATGACTTCATGCGCAGATAATCTTTGTACAAAAACTAGTCGAGCTCTGTCATAATTTTCTGAGAAATTAGTAATATGCTTGGTGTCTCGGCTAATTGACGTTGAAACTATTTATTTTCAAAAAGGAAAATGATTTATTTGATAATGTAATTACAATTCTTTAAATTTCTCAAGTCTTCAAATATTTTAAAAATATACCAATTTCACACGAAAATCTAAAATCAATTCTTTTTAAATTACACAGCGCCGAGCGAAACGAAAAAATGAAAAACAATGTTTTATTACTTAAATATTTATTTCACTCCTACATCTAAAAAGATACGGGAGCCAGATTTCAAATCGAGTGCTTTATAAAATAAATCAGATAGAAACGTTGCTTGATTAACCATCTCGTGTACATTGCGTTATAATAAATGATCGATATCAAATCGCTTGCGTTCCTCGCTGGAAGGATCGCGGGGCTCCCGATAGGCGGCAGATAAACGCTCGCAGCGGGCGCAGATCGATGCCTTGGTCCTGCGGGGTGCTCGCCGATCCTCGCGGATACAAGCTGGAGCCGCCTATCGCGCTGAGATCTCCCTCGGCCAGATGGAGACATCAGCCGCCCACTGCAAGCGGACAAAGCCGCCAGATCCGCCTCGGATACGAGAGACTAATTGCCGAGCCTTTTGTGGACCTCGCGCTCATTTGTCACCCTGTCCTGGCCTGAATGGACAGAGTCACCTCCGAGACGACAGTCCCGCGGCGACGATAATGAATTAATCATCATTCTCTCGGAGATCAAACGGCCCGCGGGTGGAAGGCCGAGGAATGCGCAGAACAAAGATATGATGGATGTAAGGCGGCGAGCTCTATGGGTGAACTGTGGCACTGTCTCCGCACTCATATTCAATAAAGCTTAAAGAAACACTTTTGGCCATGTCTTCACTTCTGCCTTGGACATATTATAAGTTATTTTGTTGCTTGTGTTGTTTTTGCTTATATGTGTGGAATACTTATCTGGTCTCATCAAATTGTGTCAAGTTTGAATAAATATTTATGTTATTAATTCACATTAGGAAGTTATGACGTATTGCTAAATATTTTTACGGTTTTAATAATTATGATGAAATAAAAATGCTATTTTAAAAAAACACATTTTTGTGATATTTACTGAATTTTTTTTACTTCTTTAAATATGAAGCGACGAGGTATTTTCTTATTATATTATAGTGCCCTCGTTTTAAAACTATTGATCTTTAAAATCAGAGTGTAATACTTTTCAAACGAATGTTTTTATTTTACATATTTTGTTGATAATCATAACATATACTCTGTTTATTACAAAAATCCTTTTTTTATAATTTTTCTGTGATCCGATTTTTCAATTTTTATGTTTTGGCTTTTTCTCATTTTTTTATCGAATCATTTCCATTTTAGTGACCATTTGAAGATCCACATGAAGACGCACGACAATCAGAAGCCGTTCCAGTGCACGGTGTGCAACCGCGGCTACAACACGGCCGCCGCCCTCACGTCCCACATGCAGAACCACAAGCGCAGCGAGGGCGCCGTGCCCTCCCGCGCGCCGCCCTCCCCCGCCCCCGCCCCCGCCTACCGCTGCCTGCAGTGCGGGGAGCGCTTCCGCCGCCCCGACTTGCTACAAGTAAGGACGCCCCTTAATTACAACTATTTCAATTATTCTCTAACGATGGTGAAATGCGGTAAAAACACTATCAGTTATTTTGTTAAAATTAAAACTATTAAATTCTTTCTTTAAAAATTATGGATTTTTAAATTTTGTCATTCAAAAAGTCAGTACTTTATATTTTGATTATTTAATTCATCAAATACAATCCAAATTTTTAAAAGTTTAATCGATTGAGGGCTTTAAATGATATTGTTTCAGAACCACATGTCAACTGCTCATTCCGGGGAGGTTATCGGCAGTCCACGCGCGCCCACCGCTCCCACGCCGCCTTCTCCGCGAACGCGCTCTCAGTTGTCCTTCACACCCAAGCTGGCCTGCATCTACTGCACAAGAGATTCCTTTTGCACCATGGAGCAACTGCAAGATCACGTGCATCGCATGCACGCCGGAATTCTCACCGGTGATCTTCCGCCGCCGCTCCCGACTCAAAACGGAACTTCTCCGTCGCATCCGTTTGCCTGCGACCTGTGCACCATGCGCTTTCCGACAGGGCAGTCTCTGCAGCAGCACGTTGCCGCATCGCACACCAAGTGCAGCCCGGGGAGCTCTCCCCTCAGTTGTATAGCATGCTCCATTCCGTTCAGCTCTCCGGCCGGCCTCGCTGAGCATTTTCTGCTTGCCCACGGGGGCCCACCGCCGCCGGAGCAGCTCCGTCCGACGGATCTAAGCAAAAAGACGAACGAGCGTCCTTCGAAGCGCCCGAGAAGTCGCGAGGAGTCTCTGAGTGCGGGGACCTTGCTGTGCAACCAGTGCGGAGCGGCGCTGCCGGACTTCGAATCGTTCAGGCTGCACTTGCGAGCGCACCTGGACGGGGGGGCGTCCCGCACTCCGCCCCTGGCCTGCGCGCAGTGCGGGGCCCGCTTCACCGATGCCGGGGCCCTGGAGAGGCACACGGCCGCGCACATGCTGGCCGTCGGAGCCGAGTTCGGGTGTCCCAGCTGCGCTCGGGCTTTCCCGAAGCCGGATGAACTGCAGAAACACCTCATGGACTTGCACGCTCACCACCTGTATCGCTGTGCCATTTGCAAGGAGATGTTTGACTCGAAAGTTGCTATACAGGTAAAAATAAGCAAATCACAAAAATGTTTTTTCTCTTTCGTTGTACTATTTTTTGCACGATCAAATAAAGTTCATTTTAAGTTGTTTCTAATTATTTGTGTTACCAAATTAACTTTAAAAGTATCGAAGAAATATTTTTTAACCATTTTTCCTTCAGATGTTAACTTTATTTGTTTATTCAGCAAAAGTTATGAGTGAGAGCATTCCCTGATCATTATATAAAAAATGAAGAATTGTAATATTGTCTCACAGGTCCACTTCGCAGTGAAGCACAGCCACGAGTGCAAGGTATACCGCTGCACGGCCTGCCCGGCGTCGGGTGCGCCCTTCCGCTCGGAGCGCGAGTTCTCGCAGCACGTGCGCACCACGCACGCTCCCACCCCCCTCGCGGCCCGCGCCCCCCTGCGCTGTCTGCTGTGCCGCCACGCCTGTGCCTCCGACCTAGAGATGCAGTTCCACCTTGCTGCTCATGCCGATCAGTTCCGATGCCCCGTGTGTAGGGAGGGATTCCACGTGGAGTTTCTGCTCGACAGGCACATGCAGACCCACCACTCTTCTCCGGTAAAATATCCACAATCTCGTTTTAACTTGTATTTTGCTAATCTATTAAATTGAGGTTGAGCTTAACTGCTCGTGTATTGTTTTATAAAAAATATTTTAAAAGTTTTTATAAATAATTTTAAAATAAATATTTCAGAGTATCAACGGAGACAGCCCGAGGCCAAAGCAACAGAGTACCCCAAGACTCACAGTCAAAACTCTTCCCTCTGAAAATAATAATACAAAGAAAGAATCGAACAATTGTGATATCTGCGACCGGAACGACTTCCAGTCGGAGAGCGAGCTGACAGCGCACAGGAAGCTGGCCCACCACGTCAAGCTCGGGGGCAAGAACGGGGCTGTCAGCCTCCACTGTGCGTACTGTAATGAAAACTGCAAGTCCAGGACGGAGCTCGAAAACCACATGAAGAGCCATTCTCAAGGGAGCGCCACTGGAGGAAAGCACAAATGCCTAATCTGCGATGAGATCTATCCGTCCGCTGCGATTTTGGCAGAGCACAAACTCACCCACTGCAAAGTTCTAGCGGGAAACAGCTGCACACACTGCAAAGCCACCCTCACTAACGAAGAGGAGTTCTTCGTCCACTTGGCGCAGCACTCCAACAACAACAACTCCCCGAGCAGCCCGAGCTCCCCTTCTCCGATGTGCATGCCCACTTCTTGCGTGGTCTGCAGGCAGACTCTGATTTCGGAGATCGAAGCGAGAATACACGCCCGGTTCCACTTGAAGAACTCCGGTATCGGAGCTGACAACTTCCAGTGCGCTCTGTGTCTGAAATCGTTCGATCTCAAGGACGTGATTCCGACGGGGGGAGAGAGAAACAACGGAATTCCTACGACTCACGTTTGCAAGGAATGCTATCGGCACCACAGCGGGGGAGTTCAATCCGCAGAGCGCCGCTGCAGCGAGTGTCATCTCAAGTTCGAATCGTCAGCGGCATTAGAAAACCACGTTGAAAATTCTCATAGGAAAACTTACACTTGTATCGAATGCCAAGCGGCATTCGAGTCCGAACAGGAAGTGCGAGCTCACGTGAGGGCCCACGTGGCCGGGGGGAGCGCCCTCGAGTGCCGACTTTGCCGCCGATCGTTGGGCTCGCCGCTGCAGCTTCAAGCGCATCTTATTGAGCACACGTTCGCCGGCTGCGGAGGATTCACTTGCTACTTATGTTCCGCCGTGTTCACGGCAGCTCCCGCTTTACAGCAGCACATGCTGGCCCACGGACTGGCCGCTCGCCCTTACGATTGCGTCAGGTGTGGATTGAAATTTTTCTTCCGTGCAGAGCTAGATAACCACAGCTACACTCACCTGGAAGACGATGTCAGAGTAAAACTTTCAGACCCCGAAACGCTAAAGCATCCCTATTTTATGAATCAAACTGAATTCCACGGCATGGATACGATGGCATATTATACAGCGTCTCCGCCAAACGCCAAGAAAATGAAAACTTCTTCGAGTCCTAGTTTATACAAGTGCTCTGAATGTCCGTCCGAATTTGAAAATATGCTCGACTTGCACGCCCATAGGAGACTGCATTCCGCAGCGAGAGAGGCGGCCAGTCCTGCGGGGAGTACAGTGAAACACGAAAGCCTTCCGATCAAACAAGAAGTCGATGAAAAAGGGGAAGAATATATCGAAGTGAGCTCCCCCGTAACCAATGAAACAAATTCTGAAAAAAAAGACGTCGCCGCTGAAAATCCCGTTCCAAAGGAGTCTAATGGAAACGGGCCGCTAATAAATCCTAAAGAAGAAACTATCGATAATTAAAAGGTGTCGATTATTTTATTGTTACATATAAGTGGGAACAGTATAAATATAGTTTGAAAGCAATTCTTAATGTGATATGTCGGACGCTAAATAGTTTATTTGTTAATTTTAGCGAGACGAGGTGAGAAGCTTCTCTCACGTGTCCAAAACGGGTTTGTGTGAAGTCCCAGCACAACGAGCACCTTCCACTCTCTAACTAACTATCATAAGTAGAAAATAACACAAATTTCATGTTGACTTACATAATGTATGTTATCTGTTTTTTTAAGTTGCACAAGGCGGATTCAAATTAAAAAAAACAAATTGAAACCTTTATTTGAACTGTGCTGTGTTAATCACGTTAATTTTAAGGATTTTTTGTTTGAAATTATTTGCTTATTATATTTGAAGGTATGATATGAAACAATAGCTGATTTTATACTTTATTAAATATGAATAAAACCGTTAATATTAACGTAGATATCTTTAAAAAAAAGTGTATCTTATTATGTTCGATTAAAAAAAAAGAATGTAAATAAGGTAAATCAGTACTATCTATTATTATAAAATATTTAATATTTATTTTAAAATTTATGTTAAAACTTACTATTAAATTATTAGTTGATACGTTCTTTATTGTGTTTTGTTAAAACAAATTACTAAGTTATCAATGCTATTTATTGTTTTTAAAAGTACTAAATGTTAATGAATATTATTAATTTTTTTAATTATAAAATCTCAGAAAGATGTGTAAAAAAACCGTACTTCATTTTTAATTGTGTAATAATTTAAACTTATTTTCAATTAATGTTATATTTATTTGTTTTAATAAACCAAAGCTTTCATATTAATAATGCGTTATTATTCGACAGCTTATTATTTTGTTACTTTGGTTATTTTTTCAAAATATAATAAATTATTATTTGGTACAAATAATAAACAAAATAACTTGAAATATTTTAAAACTATTTTTTTGTTGTGATTTTACTTAATAATTATACTGTACAATCAAAGTAAAGTTTATAAATTCACGTGTGTTAAAATATTTTTTCAGGAACAAGTTGTAGGAACGTGAAAATAATATTAAATACTAACCTATTAAATTATTTAGTCAATGTATATTCAAACCATAACGTAAGTTAAAATTAATTGAGAACCTTAAAATAAAAAGACTTTTTGTTTATTGTCTTTCTGATATTAAAATCTAAAAATAAATTTAGCATATTACGAAGCATTCATGAAAAATATATTTAAAATCACCCCAAACTAATGTGCAGTGACAGTGTTAATAAACTATTTTTTTACAAATGCTAATACTCTTTTAATGCAATGTCAAACATATGACTTAGATCGCTTAGCTGCACATTATTTAAACAGGATGCTGTGCACATCCGGTGGTTGATTTAATCGATGAAAAAATTATAGAAGTTCAATGCTGCTTTAAAATGAAATACTAGTTATTCCAAATACTTGATCACTTTAAAGTTTGTAGAAAAATAAATATTTTTTATTTATTTAATACTTATATTTATGTATATTTTTTTAATTAGGCGGCCATAGATTGTCTAGCTTGTATCCACGGAAGATAATTGACAACGTTGACGTAGGCAGCTGGTACTCCTTGAGTGGCGCAACCTAATCCCCAAGCCACCAGCCCTGCTACCGTCCAGCGCCCTGTTGAGGTTTCGCAGACCAACCCGGAGCCTCCGTCTCCCTATAAAATATACATTTAGTATTAGCAATAACCGGTTTAGGCCCAACACGTACGTGATTGATGAGATCCCACCGTGCAGGAGTCCTTGTTGGCCTCGGCGCCCGCACAAAGGAAGGCTGTCTTATCCAGCATGTATGCCGTGCCCAGACGCGTGGCCCGGAGGTTCGTCTCGCAAGTGGCGGCCGGGATGATGGGAACGTCGACTGCTTTCAGAATAGTCTGATATCGTCCAGTGGTACCGAACGCATCCTTGCCCCAACCTGATACCCAACATCTACAAGGAGTAATATGGTTATTTAATCAATCGATTGCGTAATTCTCTATCCTGGATTACTGGCGGCATAAAACAGTTTTTTAAGTGCTACGGAATTTATTAGATATCCATGACTGACCTCATTCCATCAAAGTTCTGACCAGCGGTGGGCAAGCACACTGGTACTACCCCCGGAGTGCCTGCGGGGATCCCCCCGCCTATTCTGATGATAGAAATATCATTCTGCAGAGTGCCGGGGTTAAAGGATTCGTGGGTCCACACTCGGGAGATGGTGAAGTCTTTATAAGGATATTGCTCGTAGTTGCCCGCCGCGTCCCACTCGCCCACGCGGATCTTCAGACCTGCACCGTTTCTAAAAAAAAACAGCATCGTTTTGAAATTTCCTAAAGATTAGATTAAATTGAATTCATATTGTTGTACGCATAAATTCTTACGGGTAAGTAGAAATACGATGAGCGACTGTAATAACATTTTGCATATCGATGAGTGTTCCTCCTCCAACGTATTGGTTATCACTTGTCATAATCACCACCTAAAATAATATATTTGTTTGCAGTAATGGCACATGATCTTGCATTCGTTAGTATGTATAAGTCATAATACAAATGCGAAAATTCTATTTGTTTTTGTGGACCACGGTACACAAATAATTCTTCTAAAAACCTTATGACCGAATAAACCAAATAATACAGATAATCGTTTGGTTACAACTATTTACTCTCTTTTGATAGTTACACACTAATACTTTTGTTTTTTTAGTGGATAAATGATAACTTAATAGGAAAATGAATACACACAGTATATTATTTGAACCATAGCACAAAACTGCATAAATTAAAATTTGTTGTGAATTTGTAAAATCAAATGAGAAGGACCATTCTATAATAGTCAAGTTTAATAATGTGTCAAATTTAATACAGTTCCGCGGAGGAAGCCGTCAACCTGTCATATCCTGTGTCAAATGTATCTGAGGTCAACATGACATTAGCGAGCGTATGAATAGTATAAAATATAAATGTGTAGGATTCTATTACGTAGATAAACTATCATGAATAGATTAATACTCAGTTGAAATTCTACGCTCGTTTTTTTAGTATCAAATTGATATAAAACTAAATCTACTCGTGCCTACTCTAGGCAGGAAATTTTCCGTTATATTTCATTATTATTTTTTATAATTACAAATCTGATTTTTTTTATTCATAGATATGTTTATTTTAATCAACTGATAAAGTTGAATTTATTTTATTTTCAAACAAATTTTATTTTGTATTCACCATCCACGGATAGTCCCCATAGCGGGCTTGGCCTCCTTGGATCGGGTAGGAAGAAGGCGTCTGCACTCGAGAGCCACAGGATACTTGGCTTGCTGAAGTCGAGGTGCAGCAATAGACATATCCAACGGGGCAGGTTGTTGCTATAGAAGAAATCTATGAACATATAAGGATGTCGTACTTTTTTATCACCCAACATGCTATGAACTCTACTTGTTTGTATTTTTTAAGAATTGAAAAATAATAGTAAAATATAAACATAAACAGAAGATTTTTGATAAAATTATTATACCAAAGAAGGTTTAAAAATATTTGTTATTCAAAGAAAAAAGACAACAAAAGTTTACCAGATTGTCACCCCAAAGATTCACAGGAAGAGTACAAGCATGTTGGAAGATCAATACCGAAAGATTTATTAGAAAGCCCTAGAAACCCTGAAACTTAAAAGAAGAATAAATAAGGCATACGCATAGCAACCAGTCAAACTCACGATGCGAAAGTCGGTAGTTCCGCTTCCTAATGCACTAGTTGGACACTGGCTAGGTAAAAAGCATCCACAGTTATTTGTTTGCCTTTTTGTTCTTAAGAAGCGATCTGGTATGGATCTCTTATTCATTGGGAAGACGACGATATCGTCTGCCGTAGGCATTTCTGTGATCATGTCTACATAGTCATTTACGGCGAACTTCAAGAGGGGCTCGACGTCCTGCATCTTCAGGGGAGGTTGAGTGCCTATACGGGGGTCTATAAGGGGGAATGATGTCGGACCTGGCGGGAAGATAATAATTCGTGTGCTTACAATTGGTTGATTACCCAAAAATAATCATTTTTATTTTGCGACAAAATTTTGACATAGAATTCCAAAATATCTGTTTTTTTTTCTTACCTTAATTTAATAACATAAAAAAAGTTTTATGATATATAACGACCTTATCTATAGTATTGCTTAAAATTAAAGGTGAGAATCTGACTTCTTTGTATTTTGGACGCTAGTGATTCGCAAACTATAGCGATGTAGTGTCACACATATAAAACATAAAATAAATATATATTGATTTAGCGAATCATTAAAAATTAGATTAAACAATCGAAATGGATTGTTTGTTTTGATAGTTTGTTTTCTTATGACTTTTACGTACATATTGATGTACGGCCGCCCCGATCACCTTATTATATCGATGTTGTTTGTAAAAAAAAATTGTATATTAAGAAGTAATTGATTTACCAGCGGTCGGTGCTGGCGTCAGTGGTGCCAGCGTCGTTGGCCTGGTGGTGGTAGTCGTCATGGTGGGGAGTGTCGGGAAGGGCGGTAGGGTAGGGGTCGTGGCTGGCGCGGCTGTCGTGACTGGTGCGGCTGTCGTGACTGGTGCAGCAGTCGTGGCTGGGGCAGCTGTCGTGGCTGGGGCAGCTGTCGTGACTGGCGCAGGAGTCACGACCGGTGCAGCGGTTGTCACCGGTGCAGCGGTCGTGGCCGGGGCGACAGTCGTTACGGGAGCGAGGGTTGTGACAACGGGCGGGGGCGGGGCGGCAGTAGGCAAGATGATGGGCGGAGGCGCCTGGCCCCCTGTCACTATTGGCACTGAGATAAAAGGCTGATTTCCCGGGGCTGTGATGCCCAGGCAGGCTGTCAGCAACCAGAGACACATGCTACAAATGAATTAAAAATTTTACATTATAAAATACTATTATAAAATTATGAATGGTTTATGAAAGCTTTATGTTGTACATTTGAATAATGTATTCATTAATCATTGTAGTTTTTTTTTGCAATACATCAAAAATAATAATCAACTAAACAGAAACATTAACAATAAATAAAATGTAACTTAAATTTTTTTTAAATATTATTTTACCTGTTGAAGTAGAATACAGTACCAATAATATATTTTTTAAATCACTTGATATTTCACACTTCCACACTCAATAAAAACAACACGGAAAATGCCACACTTTTCTATGCAATCAGATTTATATATGGCATCCGCTGTGATGTAAATTATCTCTTGTCTCGCTATTTCAGTTTTCCTGCTCTATTCGTCATTGATAAATCAATGGGCACCATTGTTAAAAAATATAAGCATGTAATTTATTATGCTAGTTCATGCACTGGCGTTAGAACATTTGATCTTATCAGTTTTGAGAACAAATTGCTATACCGACATGCCATATTTGCATATTATATATGATTAATTGGTGTAAAAGTGTATTGGGAAGGATTCGTTGGTCATGGGTAATTCTGTGAAGTCAGATTAAGACCACATTTTAACGGATTTGAATTAATAAAATTATACCTGCAATCTTCTTACCATGGTAAAGTTTATACACTTGCCGAACTATTCTTGATATTTTAAAGGTTTATTGAATATTTATTTTTTATGAGTTTATAAATAAATATTATTTTATGAAATTCAATATTTTTGACAGAGAGTACTTGGTGGAATTCCATTTTAATATTTTTGAGATTTACTCTGTTTAATAATGCCAACGTGAAAGGTTGGCGAAACCGGTCACAAATAAAAACGAACGTGTGCAAAATCACTCGAGTATTTTACTCAAAAATATTATTATTTTATGCTTAAAACACCGCCGATGGATGATTATTCTAGTGATGAGTTGAAATCTTTTATATTTTCTCAGAAACATTTTAAATAAAAGTTTCTGATTGTAAATTGTGTACTTTTTGTCTATTCAATTTATATATAATCCTTCTTTATCAAGTGCCTATCCTCAGAAGAGGTTGGCGAGCATTTCACTAAATAAATACTCATGCTGAGCCAGTGCTCAAGGTTTTCTAAGGGGAAATCAGTATAGTGGGTCTCCGGGTCCTTTTACGCCGCAGTTTTATATTGGAAAGAAAAGTCTGTGTATTGCTGCTGCCCAATAGAATTATTAATAATCTTTTCCATACAAAGCTCTGGCGTTTAGATCTGATACTCCTTCTGCAGAAACAATATCAAGAGCCTCCCCACTTCGACAAAGTACTTCCAGAGCACATCCCTCCACAATCATTCCAAGTCCACTACTCCATTACCGATTATTTACACACGCTCAGAATACAGAAAGTGGAGAGCGGGGAGGCATAATATATTATAAGAGAAAGTAATTTTTATGATTTTAGAATGTCTACGACAGCGCTTTTAACATTTGCATTCGATAAAATTATAATTAATTAGTCATTTCTATTAAAATAAAATTATTACTGATAAGTTTAATGAGTAAATTACAATTCTTTAATTAATTTATTTCACATTTTCCGTGAACAGCATAAAAGCTACTTAATCCTACCAGTCAGTGATGAAAGGCATTCCTACAGTTTTATTTGACTTGACTGACTGAAACTGCGAATCTAACACACCTGAAGTCTACCTTTGTTCATCCTTTCTGTAATTAATTTCCTGTAATATTTTTTCAAGATAAACTTCAAGCTAATGATAATTGTATAAAGATAATCTAATTAATAAGCCTGTCTTTCATTAAAAGTCATACCCCCCTTCGTAATACTAACAGGTGATCAACCAGCTATTTGACTTTGATATTTTATTTTCTTTATATAATACACTTAACAATCTATGCTATCAAGAAAGGATTGTTTTCTTCTCAGTTATTTGAGGCGATATCGTAACTTATAAGTAACTAATTTATGGGTTCCCATTGTTGAGATATTTCAACAACACAAATTTCATAAAAAAAAACAGAAAAAATAATTTAGATATAACATGACATTACTATCATTTTATTCTGAGAAGGTTTACAGAAAAAATGAGAAAACAAGTTTTTCTGCTTTAAAATACACGTTTTAAATTTTATTTACATATTCTGGTATATACGGGCATTATAGTGTAAATTAAACAAATAAATTTGGTCATGCTATTATTTATACATATTCTTTCTATATATTCTATCTAATTATTCCACACATACATGTTCTGAAAAAGTGTATACGATAATTTATTTTCATTATGTAAAACAATATATAAATATACCATTTAGACATAAATATGGTTTTAAATTTTGGAACAAAAGTATTTATAATAAATGAACACCAAATCTTTATTAAGCATTTTAAATTTAAATTAAGCTGCCATAGATTGTCTAGCTTGAATCCATGGAAGGTAATTTACAATGTTAACATATGCAGCTGGTACTCCTTGAGTAGCGCAACCTAATCCCCAAGCCACTAGTCCGGCCACTGTCCAGCGGCCCTGAGAGACTTCACAGACCAAACCCGACCCACCATCTCCCTAGAAACCAAATACATAGTAAAAAAAACATTAGGGCTTGTAGTAATTTATGTGCTAAATAAATAATCAATATAGAAGTATAATACCAAAAAGAAATCTCACCGTGCAAGAGTCCTTGTTGACCTCAGCTCCCGCGCAGAGGAAGGCTGTCCTGTCTAGCGTGAAGGCTGTACCCAGGCGAGTGGTACGGAAGTTTGTCTCGCAGGAAGCGGCAGCTATGATAGGAACGTCCACTGCCTTCAGGACTGTCTGGAAACGGCCATTAGGACCGAAAGCATCCTGACCCCAACCGGATACCCAACATCTAAAATTTGACAGTAAATATGAAGAAAAATATGCTCATTAATCAGTGTTTAAACAAAATTTCATCCTCTCAATAAATCGAAATAGATAAAACTTTTTTTTTTCAGCCTTTCAGATGTGGGTATAATAACGATAATGACAGTATTATTGGCAAAAAAATAATAATGAATATGTCTTAGAAATTAAATACATACATCCCACAAAAATCACGATGATATTTTTCTGAGTGTTTCTTTAATCAATTTTAAATATTTGAAAAAAAAAAAATTATCAATCAATAAAACCTGTATAGGCAAAATCGTACTTCATGTGAGACGGTCTTCACAAAAATCGATAATATACATACAGTTTTTAAGAAAACACCAAACCATATCTTTATTCTCATGTGTCATAAATTGAATATGTATGCATCATACTTCCTCTGTATTCCAGATATCTATATTTAGCAATAGATTAGTTAAAAATATTGATGATAATTATAAATGCTCAGAATTTATGAAGATTCTGATGAAAAGCTGTGATCTTGAATAATTTTGTACAACCTCATTCCATCGAAGACCTGTCCAGCCGTGGGCAAACACGCCGGCACCACTCCAGGGGTGCCTGCGGGGATTCCTCCCACTAGCCTGATGAGAGCAATATCATTCTGTAAGGTTGAGGGGTTGTAAGACTCGTGGACCCACACACGAGCAATGGTAAAGTCTCGAGATGGATATTGCTCGTAAGTACCCGAAAGATCCCACTCTCCAATCCGGATCTTGAGACCTACGCCATTACTACAAACATAAGAAATTAGTCGTTAAATTGTATTAAATAAATCAATTGATTATATATTTCTTACAAATTCAATAATTTCTTACGGATATGCAGAAATACGATGTGCAGTTGTGATGATATTTTGCATGTCGAGAAGGGTTCCACCTCCAATATATTTGTTATCAGTTGTCAATATCACCACCTAGTTATTGTTGAATCTTTATTTACTAATTTGATAAATATTGGTAATTATATGATAATGATTTTTGATTAAAATTTATAAGATGGTAACACATAAATACAGAAACCGAACATAAAATTATCCTCTAAAAAATATTAGATCTGGGTGGTTTTTGTTGTTAAAACGAACTATATGGACATTTTTTTTAAATACAAAGAATTATTTAGTTTATTATAAATATACGATTTTGTTACAAAGCAATTTGTTATATTCCGATCCTTTTTAACTTTACAATTGTATATTTATATTATACAATATAGTTAGACTCAATATAGTTTCAGCTCTCATAATATAAGTTCAGCACTTCAATATAAAAATATATTTTACATTTACCAAATTTAAATCACTAGCCCAAACTATTATAAAAAAAAACCTTCACACATTTTCTTGATACTTAAAAAAACTATAGCATAGACAGTACATGATTTATGAGTGCATCATCATTACTAGGAAGTTTTACATGAATACATACAATCATGTGAGTCAATTTTGATAATAATTGGAATAGAAATACAAATGACAGTAGTCAAATAAATATGTATGATTATTTAATAGCGCTGAATGTGTAGTAATGTGAAGGATGATATTGTTAAAAATAATAATGCGACACGTTAATGTTTTATATTTCATATAAACGCAGCGGATGCAGGTTGAGAAATACCGTCCGAATGTTCTTTCATACCAGTGTCAAGCTCTTTAAATATAAGCCAACTGCCCAAAAAATGGAATTATGAACAGAAAATTAAATATAAATGCTGAGTGACTACTATCTATACATTTGAAAAAATATATATTTATTTTACAATTATAGCTAATCATTGTTTTATAAGTTAATAGTAATTAATATAATTTTTTTTTTAAATCTAAAATATTTAGTTTATAATTTATTTATGTTATCGTATGTCACCCTAAAAAATCTTTATTTTGAATAATAAGTTTGCAATAAGTAATAAATGGTTATAAAACATAATGAGGACGAAAAAGTATTATTTGTGCTTTGAATGCTCTAAGAACGCTAGTGCCAACAAAATTGGATTAACCAGTTTTGTCAGAAAATGTGATACTGCAAATTTTATTCTGTAAGTAAAAGAATGGATTATTGTTTAAATGTGCTGGAAAATAAATAAATTATGAAAGCTGCATAAAAAAAAAACTCAAATGCTTTTCCTTATTATTATCAAAAAATATATTATGACCATTTTTGTACTAGAATTTAAATTAATTAAATGGTGCATTTATATTACGAATATAAAATTAAAACAAGGTTATAATTCTTTTAATTTCAACTATACCATAAACGAAACAATAAAAACTATTTGCCAATAGTGTGATCTAGACATTGAACATTTATATCCAGCCAATTCACATCCTGTGTCAAGATTATCTGATGTTGAAATGACGTTAGCTGGCAATTGGATAAATAATAATTTATGATGCATTGCTGTGTAGAAAATAAAAAAATGAGATCATTTTTTGTACTTCATTTATCGTACTTTGACCTGAAAACTTTGTAAAAAGTATTTAATTTAACTATTTTAGTTATTTGTCATATTTTGATTTTTTTTTTCTCACCATCCAAGGATAGTCTCCGTACTTAGTCTGGCCTGCCAGAGTTGGGTAAACGGAGGCAGTTTGCACCCGAGAGCCACAAGACACTTGTGATGATGTAGTAGAACTACAGCAGTACAGAAAACCGGCAGCGCAGGTTGTCACCGGCCCCTGTCGAAGTATTTGAAGAAAAAAAAGAATTACGATTGCAAACGATTTCATTCTTAGCATTAATCTAGCCAGATTGAAATAATAGTTAACACTTACTGTAGGGAATTAAAAGATATAACATAGATAGCCGTCAGAACAGAAAACGTTTACCAGTATAATGTAGCACCATAGATTCCCGTACGAGCAGCGACTTTTGGAAGAGCAATAATGAAGAGTTGTCGAAATAGTCGTAGAGACTCTGGAACTTTAAAAATAAATAAGAATAGTATGAAAGACAGAGGCATAGTAACTAACCCCACTCACGATACGAAAGTCGATCAGCCCGGCTCCGAACGTATTGTTGGTGCACTGACTCGGCAGGACGCACGCGCAATTCACGGACTGCCTCTTATTTCGCACAAAACGGTCGGGAATGGACCTCTTGTTCTTGGGGAAACCGATAATGTCCGGGTTTCCCGTCGGCTCGGTGACCGATTCGCCGCCGCTTGCGAGGCCCAGTCGCGGGTCTATCAGGGGAAATGCTGACGAGGCTGTTCAAAAAGAATAGTCACAACAATAAATATCTATACAAATAACATATTAATTGTGTAAGTGATTTCATAAATATAATTCCGGAAAAAGTATTTATAAATGCCAATTATAAATCATCAAATTTTTTTTCACACTGAACTGAAGTTGTGGCAGCTGTCAAACTTTTAAATTATGGTACTCATACGCATTTGTAGGGTATAATTTCATTAATACTTGCATTTAAAATAGGAAACAAATATTTGGTTAATGATTTGTATAAAAGGAGTCTGCGGCTGACTTCAACGTTTCTTCCATATTTTGACTCTAAATGGTTTATACTCACTTGCAAACTTCCGTGATAGTGATGAATTTGTATAAATAACTTAAGACCATATAAATGCGTTTGTTATATTAAAATATATATTTAATTAAATATGTTAGGTACTTACCTGGCGGTACAGGCGTCAGTGCAGGTAGTGTGATTGGCCTAATTGTGGTTGTAGTACTTGTAGTACTTGTAGTTGCAGTAGTTGCAGTACTACCGGGGAGGGTGAAGGGCGGTATAGTGGTGGCTAAAACTTCTCCGCCTATGATGCCCACCGACTTGAGCTTCGGACCTCCTGGGGCTGCCATGCCCACACAGGCCGACACCAGCCCCAGGCACATGCTAGGAAAAAATATACATTTTAATTCTATGAAAATGAATTTCTTAACAATAACATAACACTATTAAATAATAAATATAGATTTATTGAAAGTGAAGAAAATATTATTGAATAGCCATAGATTTTTTACCATGGTTATGATTTATTGTTAAATTTTCTACGTATTTCGATTAACTAGGCTAACATAATTTCTGTAATATTGAGAATTTGTCAAAAAAAAATCAAATAATTTAATTTTAAAACGTAATGTTACAACTCTGTACATCCCGATTCCTTTAAAAATTGCGAGAAACATCTAATAAATTAGCCTAATTATGATTCAGGTTACACAAGACTGTGAAAACATTTGCAATCATTTGGATATATATTTACCTCATAAAGCAAAAAAAGCGGGGAAAATACATTCACAATAAGTTTTTTTTACTTGTTTACCAGATAAAAATGACGCGAAAAATGTAAATAAAAGCTTGTGTGGACGGATTTATATAGCATTTCAGTAATGACGTCATTTCACCTCGTCTCGCCATTTTAGATTTGCCGCTCTTTCTGAATTTATCCAATAAATGGGCGTCCTTTGTTGTGAAGTGTCAGCATGTCATTTATTATTCTAGTTTATACATCTGAGCCAGGGTACTAGATATTATCTGATATGTTAACAAATTGTCATATTTGTAGTATCAAGCGTAAGGTAGGATCAATCGTAGGGTAATTTTTTTCGAATAAAATGGCACTTTTGCTTCCTTATTGATTTTTTTTTTTGAAAATTCATCTGAGAAAAATCATCCTGCATCAAAAACTTCAATCAGAAGATCAAAAATAAAAGTTGACTGACTTCCCTGGCTGGGCTATTTATAATATATCTTTATAATATGTATCGTAGATTCTCATAAATAGAGGAGGAAGGAGACTGATAATTATATAGTTTTATAATTTAAGAAAGGTCTATATATATTTTAAGTAGTTATTATAATTCAATTGTATAATCACTGTCAATTTATTTCACTGGCACCTGTTTTCACAGAAGACTGGAATATAGTTTTTTTTTAAAGACTAAATTAATAAAACCAAATCTAGTAAAATAGTTTTGTATGTAACACATGGGATATATTTGATAGCATTTCATGTATTATTTATTTTTAACTTTCTGAAAATGGACAAATTTTTAAAAATTATTTTATTAGCAATATGTGTCATCAATCGATTTTTTAACCATTTTATTAGAAAGTGCATCAGTATGAAAAAGTGCCTTGTCGTTTTGCGAACAATTCAATGCCCATTAAACTGATGTGGGGACGTTGGATATTTATAGGTCATCATGTCGTTGCAGATATTTTAGTATCCGCAGATAATTAACGAAACTGGACACTTTGTATTTATTTAATTTTAAACTGAAACTTCAGAAAACTTCTAACTTAACTATTTCTTATTTAGAAATATTTATTTTCTAATGATTTTTTAAAGTTTTTTACTATCCATAGTATTAGATTTTGCTTCGATATTAAGAAAATTCTCTTGAACTCTTCTAGATGCATCTTTCAAGAGATTTCCAATTTTAGTTTCGATAAAATAAAGGCATTCAAGGCACCAAAGTTGTTTGTCAATTGATACCATTTTAAATACAGTATTTTGTATACATGTTATATTCAGCGAAAAAGTTTATTAGAAAATGATAAATTTACATTTATGCGTAAGACTGTCATAACAATAAAATCGCATGAGTACAAAATGATTTTTAAATTCATTTTTGTTAAAAAAAAAAAATTATAATAGGTAAATGATTTCTTCTATAAATAATCACGAAGAAGTTATGTTTTTCCTTGGTAGACCATTAATAGATCATTGATATTTGTTTAATTTGACTACGAGAGAAAATGAAATGATATTAAGATAAATCTAATTTATTATTCTAAAACAACGTCAAAATAGAAAATAAATGGTAAATATTAATGAAAATTGCAAAATAATTTTTTAAATGTTATTTAATATAAGCACTAAGAAAGTATTATTTACTCACGTTTATGCCTTATGGTTAGATAGAAGCATAAAATTCATATTTTTATTTTTATAAATCTTTGAAATACCTCTAATAATTATAACGTGACTCATGATTTCTATTCTATTACCTCTGTGAAATTTTAAAATAATACATCTTAAATTGTGTAGTGACTATTAATTTTTATATATTTTTAGTTTTGTCGTTTTCTTATAAATTTCACTCCATTTATATTTTTAATTATTATTAAAAAAAAATCATACTTACTGCAAGAAAGAAAAGTAAGTAGTTTCAAATATTATTTTACGGTGTTTATTTTTCAAACTAAACCGTTTGACAACAAAAATAATTTATAAGTATAAATATACATAAAAGAATTTCTTGGTTAAAAAATCATTGTAATTCTTTAAAAAAACTTTAAATTATTACATATTTTAATAGATTGTACATCACATATTGGTGAACTCTTAATGCACTACGTTCCTTTAAAATTAATATAATCATAGTGTTTTATTTTTCATTATTACAATTTATAGTATTATACCACAAAATAAGTTATCACCCGATATTTTTTAATACTTTGCGAGGGACTTATTTAAATAATAAATAGCTAGTATTTGAAAAAAGGCTATTGTAGATAGTATTTTTATTTGGTGCAAATAGATTATATTTTTCACATCCAGTATTGTATTTAATATAATATAAATTGCTTTCATATAAAAAAAAAAAAATTGCATGTAATGAATAATGAATTTGAAATATACAAATATTTAAACAAATCGATTACAATATTTGATTTTCATGTAATTAAATGATATATAAAAATTTATCCAATTATACAACATTAAACTGTAGATTTTTGTAGATCTGACAATTTTTTTTTTTTTTTAAATCACCAAATTTTATTTGATTTAAACTAGTGGATGGATTTTAATCCAATAAAAAAATTACAATAATGAAATTACTTATAATAAAATTCATTTGACTTTGAAAAATACCTTCAGCTTTAAAGCGAATAGGTATATAATTTCAATTAGTTTCTGTGTATCTTCAGCCATGGTTTAGTTATATAATTAATTACTCATGTGCAAATGCAAATGCAAAATAAAAAAAATACAAAGAATCATCTGAACCTCAATAACAAATTGTAAACTTAAATTAGGCTGCCATAGATTGTCTCGCTTGTATCCACGGAAGATAGTTGACAATATTGACGTATGCGGCTGGAACTCCTTGCGAGGCGCAGCCTATTCCCCAGGCCACCAGCCCGGCCACCGTCCAGCGTCCTGACGTTTCGCAGACCAACCCGGAGCCTCCGTCTCCCTGTAAAATATGCAATTAGTATTAGAAATAGCCGATTTAGGCCCAACATGTCCCTGATTGATGTGATCCTACCGTGCAGGAGTCCTTGTTGAGCTCGGCTCCCGCGCAGAGGAAGGCGGTCCTGTCCAGCATGTAGGCCGTGCCCAGGCGGGTGGTGCGGAGGTTCGTCTCGCACGAGGCGGCTGGAATGATGGGAACGTCCACTGCCTTCAGGATTGTCTGTAAACGGCCATTGGGGCCGAAAGCATCCTGACCCCAACCGGATACCCAACACCTGACCATAAAAGCATCACTATAATCGAATCATATAACTTATCAATATCAAAAAATATTCACAAACGAAAGAAGGTATTTTAATTCTATATAAAAAAAAATTGTAATGATTTATCAAACAACAATATTTAGTGGATATTTATTTAAATGTCATAATATATTAAACGTTTTTCGAAGCAATGTTGTGACAGAATCAAATATTTTTTTTACATGAAGTATTTTTTATCTCAAAGTATAGTACCTTACATGGCTTTGTACTTGCCTTACATTGAAAAGTACTTTACTTTACAAATTAAGGTAACTAGTTCGTTTTGGATGTATCTTTGTTATCAAAATAAAAATGTTGACAGTATGATAGTAATTTATCAGTTAAATTGATTAATTTCGCTTAAATAAAAAAATGGTTAAACAATGTCTTTCCTCATTCCATCGAACACCTGTCCAGCGGTGGGCAAGCACACCGGCACCACCCCAGGAGTGCCTGCCGGGATCCCGCCTGCCAGCCTGATGAGGGAGAGGTCGTTCTGCAGAGTGTTGGGGTTGAATGCCTCGTGGGTCCACACTCGAGAGATATTGATGTCTTTGAACGGATATTGTTCGTACGTTCCTGCCATGTCCCATTCTGCAACACGGATCTTCAGACCTACGCCATTGCTGTAAAATCCAAACAAAGTTTAAAATACTAGCTCTAATTCATTAAAATAATTTCAATATATTTTTATTTAATTTACTAAGCTGAAAAATATAAATTTCGGCTATCTTTTTTCATAAACAAAATTATTTATATTATGATATAATTATAATAAGGGATATGTTGAGTAAATATTAAAATATATTTAACTATGCTAAATTAGTGTGTTTTTTTTACGGGAATGCAGAGATTCGATGAGCAGTGGTGATGACATTCTGCGTGTCGATGAGGGTTCCTCCTCCTATGTAGCGATTATCAGTCGTCATTATCACCACCTGAAACATCATTTACGGAAGCGCCGTAATAATACCATGGATTACAGTATCATCGCGAAATTTAAAATAATTTTGTCAATAATCGGACTTCGGATGTTTGTGACAGCAGTTAAATATACATGATTATTTTTACACTATAGATAGAATGCTTTATAATGTGTGGGATGGTATAGTAAAAATAGAATACAACACATCATCATTGGAAACATTTTAGGTTCAATACAGTTTATGGGTGATGCAGTTTAAAAACTGCATTGCATAAAATACACCATTGACTGTCAAAATCACATTTTTCGAAAAAATACTTCATAAAATTCTAAACATATTTGATTGAATGTCATTTTTATTTTTGATAGAAACAGTATGAAGGATACTGTTTCTATCAAAAATAAAAATGACATTCATTATCAATATTTATCAAATAACGAACTGCTTGAGTAAGTTATATTTCATTTTAATTACTGTAAATAAAAAGGCATTCTATATTATTTTAATACGTTTTTGAATGTGTTTACTCTAAAAGCGGCAGAAGGTCATTTTACTCTTTAAGTTTACAGCTCGTAATGTTTGTTTAGACTCATCAACGTTACTTCTACCAATACTGTCCAGTGATTCTGAACAAAGTGACAATGAAGAAGTGGAGTTGTCAGTGAATGATATTCCTCCAATTATTGAACAATTTTTAGGACAAAGCGGTGTTGTTGTGATGCCAAGTAATCTGCAAAGTGTGTATGAAGCGGTTAAACTTTTTAGAGTAAATGATTTATTTGTAAATCAAAGAGTGTATAGACTAGATTTCACACGTGCAATTTGGTGACCCGATTAAAATATAAATATAATATAAGCTATTGTGTAACAATAACATTTAATTTATTAACAAAAATCTCGGTTAAGTCAATTTGCTACCCGCCTAAAGTGTGTTAAGACATAACATAAAAATGATATATGTTTACTTACACTTAAGATTTTATTTATATTTATCAATAGTTTGAAAAAATATCTCTGTTTTAGTCATTTAACGTTTTTCTGATTTTGAAAATGTATAGTTTTTCAGTAGGGTTGTTTAAAGCTCACCATCCACGGGTAGTCCCCGTAGCGTGCCTGGCCCAGCTGGATGGGGTAGGTCGAAGGGGAGAGCAGACGCGAGCCGCAGGATAGCTGCGCGGCCGAGGTCGCCCCGCAGCACCAGCGCAGCCCCGGGGGGCACGTCGCGTTCAGGGGCTGCATTATTTTATAAAAAAATATTAGATGATTCTGGTTGAGACTCAAATTTATTATTTTCCGTCTTACTTCAGAATTGGGTCCTTGTATGCTATTTGAATGCCCGTATAGACATTGGCTTCTATTCTGTACCCTGAGCGTGTGTAAAGGAGTAGTGAACTTAAAATTATTGTGAAGGGATGTGCTCTGGAAGTATTTTGTCAAGGTAGGGGGGAGGTCATGATATTGTTTCTGTAGCTTGCTGCAGAAGAAGTATCAGATCTAAACGCCAGAGCTTTATAAGGAAAGGATTTATAAAATGCTATTTCAATATAAAACTGCGGTGTTGTAGGACCCGGGGACCTACTACACTTTTTTTTCCTTATAAAACTATAAGCACTTGTTCAGTATGAGCATATAGCTCAGTGAAATGGTCGCCAACCTCTTCTGAGGAGAGGCACTCGATGAAGATAAATATTGTAAAAATACTATTCATATCTCATATCAGTTATTAGTATTATACTTATTTAATTACGCTTCACTACAATTTTATAGTGGAAAAATTTGGGTTTTATGTGCATTTCAGTCTGGCTTTTATTTGATTTTACAGATTCCTACATTTTAATTTTACTGATTGAGTCTTCATTGGTGATGCGGATATTTTAATAGCGAAAAATCTCACATTCAACTGTCCAAGCATTGAAATGACAAGTACGTGCACCAATAATAAATGGCTTCAAAACTTATTTTTTATATAAAAATGTGTAGTTACAAACCTCGTTTATAACACGAAAGTCGATTACAGCATCTGATTTTTTTACGATGGGACACTTGGCGGGCACAACGCATGCACAGTTCGTGGCCTGCACTTTGTTCTCTCGAACAGGTTTTACAACAGCCCTCTTGGTTCTGGGGAAGATGACGACATCTGGTCCTGGGTTGGGTTCGTAGTGCGTGTCCACATTTTCACCATCTCCGAATCTGAGAAGGCTTTCGACTTCATACATTTTCAAGGGAGGTAATACACCGAAACGAGGATCAATAATTGAAGCCTTTGTTGTCATTGGCGGTAAAGTTGTTATTGCTGAAATAAAAGATGAAATATTTTTCATAACGTTAAATTTTATATACTTTAAAAAAAAGTTTAAGATAAAAATTTATTAATACTTGAGCCTGAAGTTATTATATTCATTATAAATTATTTTGTCTAAGCAACAAAAAATCAGTGCTTCTAAAATCGGTGTAATTGCAGTACTTGAATTCATCTTAATTATTTTCGAAAATATATTTTTTTAATGTTTATATTAGATTCTTAATATATTACAAATAAATATTATAAAATCATAATTCTATTAGTAAATAGCTCACCAGGTACTAAGGGTGCTGGCGGTAGCGGAGGGAGAACATTCGGCCTGGCGGTCGTGGTCGTCACGAGGGTCGGAGCACTCGGGAACGGAGGGAGCGTCCCGCCGGGCAGCGTGAAGGGCCGAGCGGTTGTGGTGGTGACCACCGGTGGCAAAGGAGGCAGGACAACGGGAGGAGGTGCAGGCCCACCTGTCACGATGGATGATCTGTAAGGATATGGGATTCTCAGGGCTGCCATCCCCAAGCAAGCTGACAGTATCCAGAGACACATACTGTGAAATAAAAAAATACAACATGCATATAAGTATATATATATATATATATATATATATATATATATATATATATATTTAATCCAAATTAAAATAGTTTATTAACCTTGAACACCAATGGCGAGGTCAATAGTCAAGTTATCGGTGCTTTTTGGTTACACTATACATAGATGTTTGTTCAATAAAATCGACATGAAAAATGTCATATTTTTATGTGCAAAACGAGTTTATATACGAATTTTGCTGTGACGTAACACCATGGCTATTTCACCATTTTCGATATTTTTCGCACTTTTGCTATTGTGGGATATCAAATATATTTTCAATTTTTGACAATTATTATATGATATTAGTACAAATTGGCCTGCCGATGGTATTTTGAATGTCAGATTGAACTACGTGATTAGTTTTCAATTGAAATTTAACGCTTGATACGAGTAATGAAACCTTCTTCGTACATCACATCAATTTAACACAATGTTAAATTTATGCATATCACAAACTTTTGTTAAGGCTCGTGTGAAGTGAAAGAATTCATAGAGCTAGATGTTTTATAAATTTGAAGTCATTAAATTGATAGATTTCTTTACTTTTTGATTGACATTAGTTCAATTTTATATTTTTAATGAAATTTACAATAAAATAGCCGGGAAGTGCCTCTCTCTACTCAGAGTAGATTGGCGACCGTTTCACTGAGCATATACTCATGCTGAGCGAGTGTTCATGGTTTTCTTAGGGGAAAACAGTTCAGTGGGTCCCCGGGTCCTTTTACACCGCAGCTTTATATTGGAAGAAAAAGTATGCGCATTGCTGCTGCTCAATAACATTATTATAAATTCTTTCCTTACAAAGCTCTGGCGTTTATATCTGATACTCCTTCTGCAGCAAGCTACAGAAACAATATCAGGAGCCTCCCTACCTCGACAAGGTGCTTCCAGAGCACATCTCTCCACAATCATTCCAAGTCCACTACTCCATTACCGATCCTTTACACACACTCAGGGTTCAATGGCAGTCATGCACAAGCAACAGAATGGGGAGAGCGGGGAGATGAAATAAATAGTATTAATAATATGAATTGATAACTAAAAACTATTGACAATAACAACTAATAGCCGTAAGCTTCAATAATTATTATCAAGCATTCAAAGTATAAATCTAATAAAGCATTAGAATTTTAAAGTATAGACTTATGTTAGTCAATTTTTTTAAAGTAATAATATTATATATAAATTTAGAAATAATATTTAGTTTAAAAAAATTATGTACATAATTTGTTTACTTGCAAACATATCAGTTATTACAAAAATTATAAATTGCTCACTCGAACTTCATGATTGAAATGTAAACAACAATGCTACATTAAAATTATTATTATTATTAAAAATTACTCTCACACAGACTTAACACGTAAATAACTATACTGTTTCTTATACAATCTGTATCTTATTATGTTACAAAGAATAGAAATATTATTATATTTAGAATGATTTATTTTGTTTTAAAATTAAACTGAAAACATCTTTGATAAGCAAGAGTTAAAATACTATTTATTAATTTATTTGTTGTATATAAAATACCTGGCATAAAAATTAAATAAAAGAAAAACATGAATCATTAGTAATTATTTATTAATTGTACATTTTAAACGAACCAGGTGCTCTTTGCATGCACTTTAAACTGCACATATCGGTCAGAAACAGGTTATTACAGGAGAGTTAATTTATTAAATACAATTATAATTAAATAATTTCATTGAATAATATAAGACACCGGTAGTTTTATCAAATTGGTATTATTAAAGTATCATTACGTCATCTATTTATTTAGACATTTCCAATTTACTTTATTTTATGAGACTTAATCTCACAACAGTTTCAATATGGTTTTTTTTAGATTTAGACAATCTCAATCGTTTCTGATAATTTTAAATATCATGCATTTACCATTATTTTTATTAGTATCTGATATTTATTACTTATTTATTGCAGTTTCTTTTTTAATATTTCAGTTTTTATTAATTTATTATCTGGTTCTATAGATTTACAATTTGATCCCTGAAACTGATTCTGTCCATTTTAGGAATCAACAGTTCATTAAATTAACGATTCTGTTCAATCAACAGTATCGACAGTTTGTTAAAAGTAAATATATTTTATTTTTTAAAAATTATTAATTGTCCTATATTTTTTTGCAGCCACATCACCCATTGACAAAACTATGTAGAAAAATATAGAATTGAGCTAGCATTAACCATAGATAACTATAAAATAGATTATAGACACATACTATTATTAAAAAACAATAATGAAAAAAATACAGTTTAAAATAAATAGTAAAAAAACTTTTAGAAAAATGATTGAATAAAAAATAGTGCACAAAATACGTTTACCTTAGCCACTTTACATTTAGATATATAGTTATTCAAATAAAAGTATAATATATTATCTAACCGATTATGTTTTAACTTTTCAATCATTGTTGCCTACACGTGTGTATTATATAAATTTTCCCATTAAGCTTTAGTCTGTATTTTTGATTTTGTAATTTCACTATTTAATATTCAGATTTATGTCTATATTTTAAAAGTGATTTATAAATACCCAAATGATCATCAATTATATATTTTTTTAATGGAGTTATGAAATGGACCACGCACACCTCTAGAAGGAAAATACAAAGGTACTTTTATCATTATAATAATGGATCTTCACGAATCAAATGCCTTGTCCCTCAACAAGAAAAAAAATAAGACTACACAGTCATCGCTTGTCTCGCTTGTATCCATGGAATGTAGTTGACAATATTGATATACACAGAAGGTACTCCTTGAGTGGCACAACCTAATCCCCATGCCACCAGCCCCGCCACCGTCCATCGTCCTGTTGAGGTTTCACATACCAACCCCGAACCTCCGTCACCCTAAAAATCATTTTTTTAAATACAAATTAGTAATATAAAGCCACTCAATATTTAATGTTAACAGATTAAAGTAAAATCAATAAAATCTAGGGTTTATCCAACCGTGCAAGAGTCCTTGCTGGCTTCAGCCCCTGCGCACAGGAATGCGGTTCTGTCTAATGTGTAAGCAGTGCCCAGACGAGTTGTTCGAAAGCTCGTCTCGCAGGAAGCGGCGGGGATGATTGGAACATCCACCGCCTTGAGAATGGTCTGGAGACGACCAGCAGAACCGAAGGCATCCTGACCCCAGCCTGATACCCAACATCTAAAATCATCAACATATAACATATAATACATAAAACAACGGGTAATTTTTTTTTAGTTCCTCAAGCGTTCCTTGAACTGACTAGACTTCTAATGTTAATATAATTTATCTTTTCACAAAAAAAAAAAATATTTAAGTTATTATTTATATATATTTTCTAATTTACTTATATTTTTATCTATATGAAACATGTAATTAATAGCAGTTTTAATTATAAAAATTACATTTGTAATTTGTAATAACAGTCATTTGTACATATGCTACACGACATGTTGCAGTAGTTAAAAAAAAAGGGTAGATAATGAGTAAATAACAGATTTTTTAAACATGAGGTATCACCCTGATCCATAGAAAGTTTGTGATTTCTATGAGGTATTGAAAATTAATACATTTTATTCTCTGTCATATATGGGAAATGCCAACCGATAAATGTTGATTTATTTTAAAGTTGTCATTACAATTCATATACGTATAATGAGATATCATGAAATAAAATTGTGCAACCTCAGTCCATCGAAGACCTGTCCAGGGGTAGGTAGGCACACCGGTACTACCCCTTGGGTGCCTGCTGGGATCCCTCCCGTTAGCCTGAGGAGCGCAAGGTCATTCTGCAGAGTTGTGTTGCTGAAAGACTCGTGGATCCACATCCGCGCAATGCTGAAGTCTCTATAAGGATACTGCTCGTACGTCCCTGCTAAGTCCCACTCTCCAATACGGACCTTTATACCTGCGCCGTTTCTAGAAAAGATATATCTATTTTTTTTAAACCATTTTAAATATTTTAATTCTGATTCTCCATCAGGATAGAGCGTTAATTTAACAGAACAAGACTACGAATCCCAAATTAAATAAAAATCGGGATACGTGTGGATCGTAGATCGGTTTAATCTTATAAATGAAGATTGCAAATTATTTATTGATCAAACAAATAAAAAAGTAGTCTCGTTTATTTTTATAGCAGTTTTGAAATATTTGTTTTTTAATTATATAAGTCTCCACAGCACTTTTTATAAAGCTGCCATCACCCGCTGCGATACAAGCGAAGGTAACGATCAAGAACGGGTTCTTTTGCGGATTTTTTTTACAAAGCAATAAAAACACCCTAAAATAAAGAGGCTAATGACTTTTCGGCTTTCGTTTTTTTAAAAAAGATATTATTAGAATATTAAAAATATTACATAAAAATCAGTAAAATATTTTTTGTGATTCAAAATTCACTGTCATTATAAATAAAACATGTTTCGATTGTATCCACATAATCTAGCTTATGTATATATTTTTTTGTTTTTTTTATTTTGTATTTCTTTAAAATTTATATTTTATTTAATTTCTTACACGTATGAAGCAATTCGGTGAGCTGTCGTGATGACATTCTGCATATCGATAAGGGCTCCTCCTCCAATGTATTGATTGTCGTTAGTCATTATCACCACCTGAATAAAGTACACGTGACGTCATTATCAGCAGAATCACAATGAAATATTTTTTCAATATAATTTATAAAATAATTTTATTAAAATTTTTGTGACGTTAAAATATACGATTATGTATATTTAATAGCATAGGATATGTTGTAATTTGAAGGATAATATATTTAAGCTCACATGCATTACATACAATTAAGGCTTTGTGTATATTAACGGAGGCTGTGAGGTAAATTAGAGAGTGGCCATTGAAATGGTCGTTTTTACAAATTGCTAAGCCATTATTAAATAAATCCGTTACTAAAAAAAATATTTCTATGTATAAACGCATATAATTAGTTTTGATAGATTGGTGGGTAAACTTATTGCATAATTAAATTTGGTTAGATTCGTTTATGGGTTAGTAAAATGTTTAAGTAATTAAAATATAAAACATTAGTGTAAAGTGTAAGATATACCTTTTAAGAAATTGATTAATTTTAAGTAAATCAATATTTTATTATATCATAGAAATGCTAGCTAACATTTTTGAAATTTTATACATAATATACAAAATAGTCTCAGATATTAAACATCACTAACTCAGATAATATACCAATGTTAGGGAAATTAGTGTCTATGACACTGTAAATAGACAGACCTTTAGTGAATAGCATCCCTTAGGTACTCGCAAACCATATAATTAAATAACTTAGGCCCATAAAACCTTGCGAAAATGATATAAAATTTTTGATGCTCAATTACAAATAAATATGAAAATAAATTACTTGCGTATAATGATAGTGATGTGCGTCCGTCGTGTTATTATATTTAATTTGGCGTACAAACCTGTCACATATGTGTATTTTTAAATCTACTAAATTATTTAGAAATTTTAAATTCAAAGTGCGATGCACGAGCTTTAATAGAAAAAAATGTAACTACGCATTGAGATTATTAAAAAAAAATATATATATATGGCATGTCATACAAAAATCAGTTATGAGTATTGAATTTGTGATAGTTTATATATATATATATATATATATATATATATATATATATATATAGTTTAATGCTCACCATCCAAGGGTAGTCTCCGTACTTGGCTTGGCCTGGCTGGAGCGGGTAGGAAGTGGGCGACTGCAAGCGGGAGCCGCAGGAAGTCTGAGCCGCTGTCATGGAAACGCAGCAAAAACGAAGGCCAGTTGAACAGTTTGATGATGCACTCTGTGAAGTATTTCAAATCATATCTCACTATACAATTTAATTTATTACAATATATAGTTCAATATGGACGATTATACCACTAGCAGTATCCGTCGTAGAGCAACTAGCTACTAGAGCAGACGAAAGAAAATTAGACCAGCGATAACGTATAAATCGTGTTATATGCCTAAATTGTGATATTAATACTTTGATGTAACCAAATCCAAATCATTACATGCATTCATTAAGACACAATTTGACAAATCCTGATTTAGCTGAAATCTAAAAAAAGTACGGATTTTCCGGGAGAAATACGCTTTCTTAAGAGTAGTATCATATCATACCCCACTAACAACACGAAAGTCGATAAGTTCAGCTCCATTCGTGGTGTTGGGACACTGCGCCGGCGGGACGCACGAGCAGTTGAGGGCCTGCCTCTTAGTCCTAACGAAGCGGTCTGGAACCGACCTCTTGCTTCTGGGGAAGTTGATGACGTCCGGTTCCCCGTTGACGTCTGATGCCGCTTCGTCTCCACCGAACTTCAAGAAAGTTTCAGCTTCTTGCATTCTCAGGGGAGGGGGAGTGCCGAAGCGAGGATCTATCAGCGGAAATAGAGTCGACACAGGCGGAAGTACTGTTATTCCTGAAATTAAAAAAAAACACTATACATTGGATTGTTTTAAAATTTAACATCTAAAAGCCGAACCATATTACTTTGACTGAATTTACCTATATTAATTATCAAAGTCAGTGTTTGGAGAAACCGTGTCTTGTTTTAAAATTTCTTAGGTTTTATTTTCGCATTAGGTCGATTCTTTTCAACAATTTGTTTCAACTTTTCATCATTTATCATTACAATAAAAATTTACTTTTTCTTGTTTGAAGCTTTTGTGAAACATTTACACTAGGAATATGTAAAGTAAAATTATCAAGCGTGAATGTACGATATCACGTCATATTATTTTTAAGTATTAAAATTTGTGATTCTTTTGAGTATTTATAATAGTGAAATTTATATTTATAAACTTGCTGTTATCGTCTGTGGTAAAATTTATAATTGACTTTGAGTACATCACATAGACAAAATATTATTTTTTATGATGAGGAAGATGTTGGGTACTAACCGGTGGGCACGGGGGTCAGTGGTCGAAGAGTGGTGGTAGTGGTGGCTCCCGGTAGAGTTGGGAACGGTGGAAGTGTGGTGGTGCCCCCGGGCAGGGTGAAGGGGCCGGGGGTCGTGGGGACGGGCGTGAGGGGAGGGATGCCACCCGAAATGATAGCTACTGAGGATAGCGACTGACCTCGTGGGCGTACCAGGCCCGTGCAGGCCGTCATGCCCAGGCAGGTCCACAGAAGCCAAAGACACATGCTGTGAATATTAAATACATATACACGTCAAGACATAAATATTTGTAATTTTATAACTTAGTTTATGTAACAATATAAAGAGTTTGCTAAAAATGTCAAATTTCCCATAAGTATTTACAAAAACAATACCTAGATAATAATTTGTTATTTTAGATCTTACTTTATGTAATAATATCAATAGTTCCAACAGATTGTTTTATATCGCTCGTTCTCACTCGTAGGTGCGTACCACACTAAATGTAACATTTCCCTGTGCGGACGAATTTATATAGATTTTACGTTGTTATTTTTAGCCTGCTCTTTTCGCCATTATTTGATAAATCTGGGCTATTGTTGGGATGTGTAATTTAATTTACTTGTTGATTCAAACGCCGGTGTCAGGGCATTCGATGTTATCTAACAAATTGTCAAGCTGACATGTTAAGTGGTGGAGAGAAGTGGGTGATCGGTTTCCGTTTTGAAGAATGGGGGCATGGCCAAAAAAACCTGAAGAGTTAAGAGTGCCCGGATATTTTTATTTTACAATGAAATCGTAGCTTTTATATGTGGAACTAAATCGCAGGAACACCCTTGAGCAAATCTGGACGTATTATTATTACGTGCCAAAAATTTTTAATTTATCATAGAAATATTATTTAAATATACATATGTGTGTGTGTATATATATGGATATGTAGATTTTTCACTCAAATTTGAATGGAGTCAGAGTCACTTCATGATGATTTCATTTCTAATGACATTCAGGTGCTCCACTGCAGGTTAATTGCGCTTGCCTTCTGCGAAATATTCTTTGCATATTCATTATATAAAATTTAACAAATTAATAACTTCGTCAGAATGCTTCACTAACCGAAAAAGGTAATTAAAAAAATATGTTGATTAAAAATAAAGAGCCATCTAGTGGCATAATGATCAAACCTTTCATTATTATGAAAAGTAAAAGTAAAAATAAAATATGTCATTTTTTTTAGTATTTACTTCTACACACAGATGATTTTTCTGTTTTTTTTTTACACATTCTATAAAATTTCCTATTTTATTTTACTTAAAATATGATTCTCAACTTATTCGAACCAAGCCCAATTCATTCACACAAAATATTAAAACTTTTTTTTTTGTTTGCATTTTTGTGAATGAATACCCAAATAATTTTTTTAAAAACAATTATATTGTCAAAAAATTTCTCACCCATTTTTCTGAGATATGTTATAATAATTAATAGTTTTTTTTTTCATTTGTAACTATGAATTCAAAGACACACGTGAACTTAAAATATACAACATCTTGACATTTTAAATGTAGATTTTTTTTTTCAATGTTAAATATCAAAAATGTTTGTTTATAAATATTAAAAGAATATTTTTTTTGGTTTTAATATTTCATATTATAAATGCATGTATTCAAAAATAAGTTTGGAATTTGCTTAATGATCTTAAATATTTTATGTGTTGTCTTAACTATTCCAAACCAATTCATTTAATTTCTTCACTTAAAAAAAATTAAATATATGTTCAAGTTTCTAAAGTAACCAAGGTAGATCAAACAAACGTTATTTTATCTGTATTATGCCAAGAAAATATAAAAATTCCGGAATCCCACTTTGCTTATTCGAAATGAGCTAGTTTTTTTATTTGTAAGTCTTCAATACTATTTTTTCTTAACTCTGCCTGGTTACTCTCATATAATTTTATGTACGTGTTCATAGTTAATATTTTGAGGATTCTTATATTTAACACAAATGAATAAAAAATGTATAAATTTTAATTATTTTATTAATTGTTCTTTCTAAGAAAGGAAAGTGCATTTAAAATGTATTTTGGTTTGTATAAAATCTTAAATAAATAAATAACATAAAAAAAATATTTTATATAATATTAGATTCAATTGCGTAAAATCAACTGAAAATTACCTACTCATCCGAAGACAATATATTTCGTCGATTTTACTCTTGTATTTGATGTTTGAAATTATGATGAAAGCTTTACACCAACTGCGAATGAATACATCTAATGACATTTAAAGATCTCAACTGGCTAATGATTAATTGATTTAAGTTGAATATAATGTTCAAAAAGTCGTTTAATTTTGGATATTCTAAAAAAAACATTATTCCATTTTAATTTCCAACACGAAATTAGTAACCGTCAACCAGTGTAAGAATATTGATGACATTATTTTCACTAGATAGCCATCACTTGTCTCGCTTGTATCCAAGGCAAATAGTTTACAACGTTGACGTAAGCAGCCGGTACACCTTGAGTGGCGCAACCTAATCCCCATGCCACTATTCCTGCCACCGTCCAGCGGCCTGTCGATGTTTCACAGACCAACCCGGAACCACCGTCTCCCTGAAAAAAAAATGTAATTAATACAAATAATTAAGACGAAGTCAATTGCAATTATAAGTGAAATAAAAAAATAATGAAATTAATGTCACCGTGCAGGAGTCCTTGCTGGCCTCGGCACCCGCGCAGATGAAGGCGGTCCTGTCCAGCATGTAGGCTGTGCCCAGGCGGGTGGTGCGGAGGCTGGTCTCGCAGGAGGCGGCGGGGATGATGGGCACATCCACCGCCTTCAGGACAGTCTGGTAGCGGCCCGTTGTCCCGAAAGCATCCTTACCCCAACCAGATACCCAACACCTATTGATAAAAAATAAGCTGCCTTTATTTTACGGAATAAGAAATTGAAATTTTATAGTAACACATTCTGAGAGATGTGATTGTATGCTGTTCAAAATATAATCATTTTTGGTGATTGAACGTCTTCATTGGATAATTAAATCAAACCTCATCCCATCGAAGCTCTGTCCAATCGAGGGAAGACACACTGGAACTATTCCCGGACTTCCTGTAGGGACTCCCCCTACCATCCTAATTAGGGAAATGTCGTTCTGCAAGGTGTTAGGATTGAATGACTCGTGGGTCCACACTCGGGAGATGGTCAGGTCCCTGTAAGGGTACTGCTCGTAATTGCCTCCGACGTCCCATTCTCCGAGGCGGACCTTCAGCCCCTGGCCATTACTAAAAATTTTAGAGGAGGCTTAGACTTTACGATTAATTACCTTATTTGATTAAAAGTTAAATATGCTTAATTATATATTTTTAATTACGGATATGCAGAAATACGGTGGGCAGCTGTTAAAACATTCTGCATATCAATGAGGATACCTCCTCCAATGTATTGATTATCAAGCGTCATTATCACCACCTGAAATAAGTTGTAAAATTAAAATAATTCACCCACTCACACACACACACGCACACACACATACACACACACATATATTATATATATATATAAAATCACAGATGACAGTTATCAAACATAAGTAATGCTAGTTATTTAATGACCTAGAATTCATTATAATTTCAAGGATTTTATATTTATATATAATAAAGCACATCAACACTAATTTTGATTCAAATTTTGTGTACATTCATTTAGGATGCAAGTAGTGTCGATGTATTCATTATGTTTATAGGCTCTTCCGTTCTATTTGGTTATTACCGCTGTATTTGTATTCAATGGTATTAAATGTAATTTTCGTGGAAACTACGCAGACTTTAAGGACCCCCTAACAATACATATTATTGATAAAATTCAGTATTGGTAAACAAGACCCGTTCGAGTTCATTGACATAACATTTAAATCGACTAATATATATAATTTTGATTATACTATAAGCAATGCTCACAGTGCAAATAAAATTTTAATTAATTGGACATTTTATGTGTTTTTACAAAGTCTGACCAATAGGTATTTAATATTTGTTTGCCAAATTATTTATTGTTGTTGTAGCTTAATAATATCTTATGGTTTGAATAGCTCAATATGAGTAAAGTAGATAGTGAGTACTGCCGCTGTTTTCTTTATACGTAGTACATTTATACGTCTTCGGTGGCTTTTATGCTTTGTGTGACGTTGGATCCGATGAGAAGCGTGCAAGTAAAAATAAATGAAATACGTTTGATATGTAAAGTGTCGTATTTTACAGTGCTTTCTGTTTAATAGTAGGGAGTTAACATGAATCCTTTTTTTTGATGATTTAAAAGTGTTCCTGCCAAATAATTTTTTTACCCTTGAATGAAATATAATAGGGATAAATTAAATTAACTTGAATACTCACCATCCATGGATAATCTCCATATTTAGCCTGGCCTGCTTGGATTGGATAAGACGTCACCGACTGCAGCCGAGAACCACAAGAAACCTGTGGTGATGAAGTGGAGCCGCAGCAGTAGCGAAGTCCTGCAGAGCAAGTCGTGATAGATGCCTGAAAGAATATTCGAGGCAATCCGTATTTTAGAATAGTAAATCATACATTTTTCTACTTATAAGAAACTTATATTATGTATCCAATAAGTCTTAACTTTTAAGAAGGATAATAGATTATACATTAGATATAAAATGTAGTAAGTTTAAGAAGATAAGATAGAATATGTTTACCAAATTTTATCCCCAAGAAAAAGTCGAAAAAGCAACATGAAGATTCACGAATTAGCCGAAGAGCCTCTGAAACTTAAAACAGAAATAAGAATAGTATGAAAGACAGAGGCATAGAAACTAACCACACTCACGATACGGAAGTCGATCAGCCCGGTTCCATCGGTGTTGGTTACGCACTGGCTAGGAAGAAAGCACCCACAGTTGGTTTGCCTTTTTTCTCTGATGGAGCGATCTGAAACGGATCTTTTGGTTTTAGGGAAGATAATCGTCTCCTCTCCCCCGTTTGCCTCGATGACCACGTCGACGTAATCCTCCTCGCCAAACTTCAGGAGAGGCTCGGGGTCTCGCAGCTTCAGCGGGGGTGGTGTGGCGATGCGAGGGTCTATCAACGGGAACGGCGTTGGAGCTGGTGGACCAAAAGTTTTAAAAAATTATAACTACTTTCATATTTATAACGACGGCAAATGGGGTCACGAGCAATGCTGTATTTTCAGGAAATAATTGAGATATTAAGAAAAGTGCTGAGAATGTTCAATATATTTTTTGAAAGTCAATCGATTATAGAAATGTTGGAAGAGTTAAAAATCCAGTTAGTAACAGCAATATGTAATAATAAAATTTATCTGTTCATAAAATTAGACATAAAATATATAATATAAATGGCAAAATTTTTACCAAAATCTAAAATCTTTACCGATCGTGGGTACAGGTGTCAGAGGAGGCAGCGTCGCCGGTCTAGCGGTTGTGGTCGTAGCTGCGGTCGTTGTCGCGATGGTCACCACGGGGGGGATGGTGGGTATGGGCCGTAGTGTGGAGGCAGTCGTCGGTGCAGCAGTCGTGGGGACGGGGGTGAGCGGTGCGAGCGTCGTCGGCAGGATGATGGGCGGAGGCGCCTGAGCCCCCGTCACTATCGGCACCGAGATATACGGCTGACTCCCCGGGGCTGTCATGCCCAGACAGGCTGTCAGCAACCAGAGACACATGCTGGAAGATGAACCAAATATCAGAATTAATACGTTACCATGCCACATTAAACCGATTTCATCCCTCATTATACTCAGCTAAAAAAAAAACCTCTTCATGTCCCTTTTTGTTTGTTTCTAGTATTTATCATATTTGTTAATAACATGAAGCATCTGAGTACAAATTCAAGTAAGGCAATTAAGATTAATACGAGAATTAATATTAAGCTTCCTGAAAACACCAATTTCCTTTAACAAGCCGGAGTAGGTCGGACATGCCATTGTTTCTAATTTTATTTTACTTGCTCATCTACGGTTTCCACTATAGACGACTGTATTCCTTTATTTTATATTTTTGAACTTGAAAGTGTTTGGTGGAATCCATTATAAGAATATTTTTGTTGTTGAGGGACAAGGCATTTGCATGGTGAAGATCCATTAATATAATGAAATAAGTAAACTTTTTATTTATATCTTCACATTGAGTTTATTTTATTATTTGCATTACTAGTTTCAACCTTATAACCAGGTCATCATCAGATGCACGACTTAAACAGTTTAAGTCGTGCATCTGATGATGACCTGGTTATAAGGTTGAAACTAGTAATGCAAATAATAAAATAAACTCAATGTGAAGATATAAATAAAAAGTTTACTTATTTCATTATAAGAATATTTTTACCTAGAAATTCCTGCTCGAAGATGCCAACCTTGAATATTGGTGAAAAAAGGCGCGTCAAAAAATATAAAGTAGGAACAACACTAAAAATATCTGAATTTAATAAAAACTTTTCGTTAACAAATCCACAATCTACACCTGCTGATACCTGTTACTAATATTTTATATAGCTCAATTCTACAAAATAGACACTTCAAGTTGTTTGACACTTCAATAATTTTGTTTCTATGAAAACTTTGGATTGAATTTACAATATAAAACTGTTTGAATATGTAAAAAATATAATGATTTTTTTGAAAATTTTTTCTAAAAAAATATTGAATTGTCGTTTAAAAGAATTTTTATTAACAGCATCCGAATAAAAAATGTATAATTCACATTTCCGTTTCAATGGAGTATCTAAAATACTTAAAACACACAAAAATTACAATGATGCAACTGATTAGGGTATGAATTTTCGCACACAAAATGTTCACAGCTCTCAACACCACAGCCGACGCATTAAAACATTGGCTTCAATAATACTACTCTTAACACGAAACTTAAAAAAAAAAAAAAGTAAATAATATAATTTACCTCATTAAGAAAAAAGCAATTTTGACGAAAGTCTAAATAATTTCACTCAAATCACACGCGAGAGACGCACTCCAGATAAGATCAGCTCGGAGTGTGACTCCAGGCTGCGCGGTGGAGTTTATATTCAGCGGCCGGCGTGACGTCACGTCGCCTCCCGTCCTGGCAGTTGAGGTTTTTCCAGCTCTTTCCGCCATTGAGCGCCATTGTTGGCTCGGGTAATGGAGTAATTGGCTGCGTTTGCCCGCGCGCTATCTGAAATGCGAACAAATTGCCAGACTCGCATGTCACATGCCGGCTTGGATTGGGTTCATTTTCCGCTTCGAGCCGAATTAGTCGGAGCGGATTTATTACGGTAATTATATGCATTTTCGTTTAAAAACATTTAATAAATGTGTTGACTTGAAGTCTTCCTTTTCTTCGCGGTTGTTTTATTTAAATTTGAAATCTATTTTCTATGCTTTTAGTTCCCGTCCTACGTCATGGTGCTATTCAAAGAGCTTTAACCGTTGATAATTATGCTTAGAACTACTTTTTCTTCAAAAGCCTTTACTCAGAAGAGGTGGGCGACCATTTTACTGAGCATATACTCATGCTGAGTCAGTTTCTATGGTTTTCTAAGGAAAAAATAGCATAGTGGGTTTCCGGGTCCTTCTACACCGCAGTTTTATTGCTGCTGCTCAGTAGCATTATTATACAATATTTTCCTTGCAAAGCTAGAGCTTAGCTCTATCTTAGGACTAAGTGATATAAATTAAATATACAGAGCAATTCCTTTTTATAAATTTGCATTATTTTTTAGCTTCACATTAGGAGATTTTTTAAAGAGTTGGATAGAATATATTAAACTAAAAATATTACTGGAAAATTAAATAGTAGTTTCAGTACACGATTGTTTACCTCAAAAAAATTGTAGATGTATTGTCAGAATTTTTTTTTTTTAATTTGATTTGAATACCTTATTAGTTTTTGTTTAATTCGCTTGATTTAAATATTAAACATCAGAGTTTGTTTTTATTTTAATGCATTTATTATACAAAGCGAAGTAATTTATATTAATTATTACATACTTTTGAAAACCGTTAAATAATAACATGTGTAAAAGTTGAATATTAAAACAGAAAAAACAAACCTATGCAATTTAAGTTTAAGTAAAGCGAACTTTTAACGGTTTGTGTAATATATAATAGCATTGTTTTTTTTAAATATCTTTGAATAATAAGCTATTTATTTCATTGACAAATAATTATAACAATATCTACTTGCGTTCAATGGTAACAAAACTAAACGATCTAAGGTATACATTTATCTTCAAGAAAAAATAGTACAGCTCTAGCTGTTAATATTTTTTTGCCACACTCGACGATCTATAAACATTCTCTTTATTATTTTTATGGCTTTTTTAATGCAATTTTGTATTTTCTTCGTGGTTATAGGGATGGATTAGGTATGCTTGGATAGTAAACTAAAATTAAAAAAATATATACAGATGGTGGCATGGAAGTGCAATGAAAGCAAAGCCACACAAAATTAGAATTATGATAAAAATACATTTATAAAAACACCAGTAAGCACATTTAGGCTCTTTGTAATTAAATAATAATAACAAACCCACATTGTAATGTGGGTTTTTATGTATTTTGTCATTACTCAAAATGTACATCTCAAAGCATTAGTAATAATGTTCTGATAAAACACTTAAGTACTTGAAAATTACAACAGGTAAAATTTATTTGTATAGTTAATCATAACTTAATTAAATTCGTAATAATAGCAATAAATATTTCTGATGTTATACAAATCAACTCAAAGGCAAACAAATAAAAACCTAGATTTAATCTAAAAAAGTTATTGTTGGGTATGGAGGTCCATAGTTTACTATCCAGATTTTTCGGGTCAAACAAATTATATTTTATTGAATTCAGCCTTGGTGAGGTGAGCGTCGAAATAAACGCGTATTTACTCCCATTTAGCGTGTAATTGTGATTTTAGTTTCTTTTTTAATCTGGGAATAAAAATCAGTGTTACCTCGTCTAAAATATTTATGAGCTGATTTAATCCTGATCCAGTGACTGCCGAAAATTGGCAGTAGTTATTATTTTATTTTTTTATCAAAATCCCACGGCTAAAGTAATCTGGAAAATATAATGGTTTGAACGTATTTTTATATTGCTTCATTACTATCCAATAAAAATTGTCGGCCGTTGCAATATCAACGTGTGCATCTCGATGGAACCACGACCATTATTATTGACATAGTATTTGAAATCTACTTAAATTATAACCACTATTAAATATTTTTTTACATCCGCTTTTTTCATGTGATTCACTAGGCATCGAGTTTTACAACTGCTAATTTATGAAAATAATACTACACAAGGTTTAAAACTGAAATAAAAATAAAACAATTATACTCCACAAGTTGTCAATAATTTATTAATAACAAAATATGAAAATCGATCAACTGAAGATACAGTGTTTATAGATAATACAATAAAATATTAATATTTAAAAAAATACCATCTATTGATGGATTGCAAAACTTTTTTTATTATTAGCAAAGACGCAAACCGACATGAAAATACAGCATCATTGTATTTTTGGCGTCGGATGGCAGTACTTGTGCTTAGTACAGACATTCGTTCAGAGAGGGCAGTGACAGCAGGTCCGGCTGATGTGGAAACTGTCAGCCAGTATTTATGCACTTTTCTTGAGAAACCCGACAGTCCGAAGCCATCCGTAGCGGCCGCGGGTGTCGGTCTGTGCCCCGTTGTATCTATCGATATTTACAATTTACTCAGTTTACTCTGTGCTCTGTGGGTGTAAAATTACGCGAGACGCATCGCTTCGTGTCGGATTGCAAATATTGAACGGTTGTTTGGTGAATTTGTTCAAAATAAGAGTGCTGCCATGATATAAGTGGGCACAATAAAAAAAATATCCGAGCGTGGAAAGGTGTTTGATATTATCACTTCGCCCAAGAAATCAAGATAGAAAAACACACCAGGTAGATTATGATATATGTTTTATTGAAGTTTTTTCATTTGTTGAATTTGTATCGCAGTTTGAAAACTTTTCACTAGTTACAAACATAACTTCATATGTTGTCTACCTCGATGTGGTTGTTTTGATTATATATACGAGCTTCTCAGTTATAGTAAGGGTGCATTTTACCTTATCTGAATAAGCACAGAAAATGACTTAAACTGTACTTTAGTAAGCCTTGTTCCCTGGCTCGGCTCGCTTTACCTTGAGCACTCGCTCTGTACGCACCTTCTATATTGTTACGAAGTTTCACCGCCTCCCTACTTTCGCCTAGTTAACAACAAAAATTGATATTGTCTTATATTAATACAGTACTTCGATTGTTGCATTTCTTTATCTATGTACGAATATATCTAGAAATTTATTTAATTAAAAATGATTAAATTATGAATATATCTTTGAGATTTAGAATTTTTTTTTATACCATACAGGAGAAATATATATTGAAAATCATACTATCCGGAAACAGAAGGCTGGTTGTTGACATTGGATTACATAAAAAAAAAATTATTTTTTAATTTTAAATTGATTTTTTAACCTCTATACAATAATAGTGCACCTGAGAAAGTATTATTAGAAAAATGTTTTTTTACTGTATTACACTTCTCCATCTCTATTTGGATGATCCGATGTGCATTGAAAAAACTGTGTACCTTGTTGAGAGACAAGGCATTTGAATGGTGAAGATCCATTATTATAATTATAAAAAGTAACTTTGTATTTTTGTCTTCACAAAAGTGAAGACAAAAATACAGAGTTACTTTTTATAATTATAATTATAACTGTGTACCTAATACATTTATCTACATATGCATGTAGTTATCAGTGTAGTGTTATTCAATCCATGCCAATAAAGGTCTCTGTCAATAGGTAGTTTTGCTTCTTGAGCCGAACCCTTTTTCTAGTTTCTCTTTGGTATCTACTTTATGCTTTTTTTTCCACAGGGTAAGACGACGAACTCTACTCCGGTGTCGGTTCAAGATCTTCATTTAAAATGTTCTAACACCATTATTCCTCCATATTTTGGTCGATGCATCCCACCGATGCCTTTTAATCATTTTTTTAACCATTTTTCTGTAGTTGTTTTATTTCTCAATTATTTGATATGGATTATTATCACAGGAAGACTAATTGAAGTATTGCTGTCTCTATAGCAAAAATAAAAGTAATTAAAAAATAGTATTTTTCAACCAGTATACACAATATAAAGCTTTTCAACGAATACGTTTGGTAATTGTTATTTGCATCCGTCATTGATAAAAAATATTATTTTTACTAAATTAAATAATAAACTGCTGTATACTTGATTACTAAGTTAAAAGAATCTCCTCACATGTTAAGATTAGAAAAAGCAATTTGAATTTTTAATTCCCATAATCAAATCGATAGAGACGAAAGAGCCTCTTTGCATGTTTATTCGGCGAATTTATTGCTTTAGAGTTTCGATACTTTTACACTCTTTCACAACTTTCAAAATTTCAATCCGCCATCTTCGTCTGCCAGATGGCCTCTCAGATCCAAACAAATCTGCAAGTCCTGCCATACGCCGGTTTATTATCAGTGTGCGGTACTCGAGTTCTCCACGACATTCATCAAACCAACTCCAAGCAAGCACCTGACTCTTGGACGTCTGCCAAAACATCACATGCTCGAAACGATCAAAATTAAATGCACGTTAATCCAGTTTATACGAATATCAGTTAACCCGCAACATCTAAACATGGGTCTTTGAAACTTGGCATCGTTTATGGTTTATCGTCAACTTAAAATCTAATATTATTGCTTTTCACGACATTTGTTTAACCTACTGTAAGCAGCCATTCAAATTTTAAAAAATATAAACTTCGTATGGTCCAAAGCCATCAAAATCAAACGCATAACTAAAACAATTCAACGGCTATGCACGGCTATTTGAGACCCACTGTCAACATAAGAAATATTTTATTGTTGTACTTGTACTTTATTATAGATCAACTGCAAGATATCATCTGTGTTTTAAAGTTATGCCAGTGTTTTAAAACCACCAAAATTAAATTCGCATCGATCGAGTTCAGAAGAATATAAATTAACAATTTATATGCATGTGTATCTATAGTAAGACTCGACCTCGTTCATCTCAAACGTAAGACTCGATCGCATTGCCTCTGTGGTTACGTGATCTGTAGTAATTTTATACTGTTAATATGAGATTTGCAAGGACTGGTCGTTGTAACCATTGTACGAATTCAGAAATATGCTTACTTATGATTTTTTTTAACAGTTCACCGCCGGATATGTTAAAAAAAATCAATTAAGTAAGTTAATTTAAAATTAAATTTGAAAAAAAAAAATTGCACGCAGACATTGGCTTGAAAAAACAGTACAAAAAATATTAACACCACCATAAAAAAACTGCGATCAGGTAGTCAAGTATATATTTTTTTAAATTCAGATTTTTTGTAAAAATATTTTTTTTCTCATTGTCATTAATCGTCGATTATGAAAAGAACCGAAAAAAATCCGCCATTTAAATTGTATGATTGAATATGCAAAAAGTTAACCCAGCGTGTGGTCCAACCAGTGAATACCATATTTACATGTATTTACAGCATTATATTTACAGCATTACATGCATGCCCTCTCCGTGCTTGCTCTGTACACTGTACCTCTCTATTCTCTCCATAATGATAAATAAATAAACACCACTATCATACACTGGGTGCTTATTCTCAATTACTCAAGTATATTAAATATGTCACGAATATCAAGAATAATATCCATTTCATTTCCCATTCGTCCTGCTGCAGTCGTAATATATATAATCGATTTTCTTGTTTACTTCCATGAGCCATGTAAATTTAAAACGTATTTTTGTTTATTGTTAACGTACCGTTTCCATTAATTGGACCTTTGATAATTTTCTCTATTGTCAACGGACCGACAACTTGTATATTCGTTCACACTTGAAGTGTTTTTCTCAGTGGAGATTTTCTCCGCCGATATTAAAACGTCGCGTGCACGAGTGCGCAGGTTGCCGCGAGTGCACCTTTGTTTATATATATTATTGATTACATGTAGCAATAAAACCGCTCGAATGATGCTGGCGTGGACTAATATAGCGTCACAATATAAAAAAAACTGATTTAGAGAGTTAAATTATACTTACTAGTCTGGGTCTTTGTGTATTTTATTTTTTATTAATTTGTGTTCAGCCATTTCACCTAATCGTCAGTTATAAGACATTGGCTTTGTCTTGCAGCCCTTTACTTTAGAATCATTTAACCTTCTATTACCTATTGTTATCCATTTGCCTCTTCACGATTGACGTGTATTTTTTGACTAAGATGATACGACATTTGATTTAAATCTTTTTGAGACACAAAACAGCTCAACTGGTTTCATGCACGAATCTTAAAATAGCGTTCTTCGGTAATACCATATCTCGCAGTTATTTCTTTAGTTACGAGAAATATAAAGCTGTTTAGCTTTAGTTATTGATAAATAGCTTATTTTTTGTTTCTTCTGTTTTAGGTAATCCTTATTGGGATTTCAGTGATGCAACAAATGAAGGACATTTAAAGTGAATTTTAGTGAAAAAGGACATATATAATTGCTCTTGTGATATGTTCGTGAGTTCAGCTAAGGTGTTCTCCTCGGCCGCCTAGATGCCTCTGAAAGCGCGCTTCGTCTTATGACGGTTCGAGAACTGCTGCTCCGCCTTCCAGGACATGTTCTGCTTCAAGAGCGGCGCGGAGCGGCAGGCGGCCGTCCCGCCCTTGCCCAGCCCCGTGAGGGCGCGCCCCACCTGGGCCGGACTCAACCCCTGGCCTCCCAGCGACGACGTCATTTCGGACATCAGCAGTGACGGCAAATACGAGATAGACATCCCGACCCCCAAAGACTTCACCCTGACGGACATCGAAAACATCAAGTACATAGACAGCGACAAGCAGGACAGCGACGGGTCCGAGGACGCGCACAAGAACGACGAGGAGCCGCCGAGGGACTGCAGCGACGAGTGCGACAACGCGCACAGCGACGTGTTCCTGATCCAGGAGCCCGTGGACGTGAGGCCGGCCGTGCAGAGCCAGTTCATATGGGGGCCAGAGAAGGTCAACTTCACCGAGGGCAGCTCGGCCGGCAGCAGCCCACTAGCAGCCGGGGCGAGCCCGAGGATCATCGAGAACCTTCTGGACAAGAACTGCGGCAAGGAGGACTCGCTGGACCGCGCCGAGGTGGACTCTTGCACTGACGACGGCAGCCTGAAGTCTTCAGCCAGCACTACCGATGTCGCCACCTTGGTGAGGACATTTTCTCGTAATATTTTACATCTAAACGAACACATTATACTATCCAAATTCTACTATCATAAATCTTAAGAAAAGATAGCGTGTTGGGAGGTATTATTTTTAACAAAAAGATGTAGAGATTTTGTTTGTCAGTAATATAAAATTTTCGATGATAGTATATTTTCATTAATATCAAATTTGATTGCTTTCGATGGTTGAACCTTTTTTTTAGAAACTAAAATAGAGTTCTCGGATTAATTTGATCAAGGTTACTGAAATATACTAAAAATTTGATGAAACAAAGCATTTTTTATTTTGAATACAAATATTAAAAAATGGTACATATTTAATTGAGTATTATTACGAATTAATTTATTAAATTCTTTTTAAGATTTATTATACTCTGCATGATGCATTATTACTTCAGACAGATGCATATGGATGTATATTCAAAAGCACGTGCATAACTTGCAACACTACCGCCACAGATAAAGATGGAGGTGTTGTTTTAGTTTTACCTCAGAATGAAAAACATATCGATTGCAGAAGTTTGAGTTGTTACATCTGGGTTTTGTATAATCCCGCGACCAATCAAACTTTTGAATGATCGGGAAAAACAGTAGTTGTGTGAAACTTTTGCCGAGAGTAATTTGTAGTTTTTAATTGACTCCGGCTTATTCACGGGAAAGTTCATTCGCATCCACGGGACTGAATAAGACGGAATAAGACTAACTATGTTTGTGCATTCATTGTTAGTGCAAACAACGTGCATATCGAATAACGTGAACAACAAACTCTGCGGCCCGCTTTGTTGGTATGGCATGGCGGGCGATGCATTATTCCATTAAATAATTATTGTGCTGCTGTTCTTTTGTACTGCGTAGCGGGAGAGTTGTAATTAAATAATTTAATTTTCACAATTTAAATATGTTTGTATCAGTTTTGAAAGTTAGATTGTGATCTTGGAATTTCAATTAATTGATTTATTTAAGTCCGATGTATATTGATTGGATGTTAATTTTTTTTAAAGTTAAGCATGAGTGTTGCGTACAGTAGGTTATTTTATGAAATAATTTGAAATATTACAAAATGTCGTCTGCTGAATGCGAACTAATGTCTCGTGTGGGTGAGGGCAGCTGGAGGAGACGCCGCCGCTGTCTCCGTGCCGGGGTCGCTCTCCGGCCCCGGGCCCTCGTTTCAAGCTGCTGCTGGACGGAGACATCCCGGCCTGCCACCTCAACCACACGCGCACCGTCATCTCCAAGTTGCTCAGCTCCAAGTTCCTGCGCCGCTGGGAGCCGCACCACTTCACTCTGGGCGAGGCTGGCATCTACATCAACGCGGTGAGTCTATAACATCAGTATTTACTTCATTTTTAACTAAAACTTGCCACTATTTATTATTTGTATTTTGAACCAATTATTGAAATTATGAAAAATGGTATTATATATATGCATAATTAAAGATTCAAAACAGCTATGTAGTCTTATCAAATTGCCGTAACGCCGGGCCTGGCCTCCCTGTAGCTTGTATTTATCAATACCCTGAATGGGTGTAGCTTAGAGTCGCTCAAGTGAGCTGTGCAATTTAAGAGGCGATTGGGTTGTATCTTCGTCCACCACTGTGGAGAAGTTTGGGTTAAGTACAAGGTTGAATCACAATGCAGATTTTCGTCGTATTGTCCGCGGAAAGTACGACACAGCAACTATAAAGCATGCTCAGCATTTATGTTTTGTATGCAGTTGGGTCATTTTAAGTTTTTTATTTAGATTAGATTCGAGCCAATTCGTCCTTTGGGTATACTGATTTTGTCTATAATACCGAATAAAAGAGTCTATGATTTTTAATACACATGTTTTTACAAATAAGTGAAACGTTATAAATGCTAGCTTTTATGAATTATCTGTTTTTATAAATACTGCCTCAATACATTTATTTCCTTTTACTTCAGCGTGGCAATGACCATTCAATGGGTTCATCGCCCAAGCCCTATAACGTAGCCATAACTCTCGAAGTATTATATCAAAGCATTCGAATAAATCATGTTACACCGAAATTGTTTTGTAGCATTTAAAAAATAAAAAAACGTCGAATCAAATGATAGCTTAATGGTTTCACATTTATTTTGAGACTTTTCTTTTTAAGCACAATTATAAACGAAATATCACTGCAGATAAAAAACATCATAGTATGCATACTTGAAATTTTATAGAATACTATAAGAGATTTCTTAAACTATCAATAAATTTTTCAAATAAATAAAAGGTAATTTTACAATACAATATATGTATAAACACGTTTGTAATCGTTAAAAAATGGGTGCTCTTTCATTTCAACCGCCACTCATCTATGGTAGGGTTAGTATCTTTTCGTGTACGGATATAAAAATAAAACAATAAGTTAGTGAATGAGCAAACAAACATTTTTCTGAGTAGGTAGATACCAGGTATTTATTAGAGATGTGCTTGCATTATTATATTATGCATTCATTATTTCCGCTTATCGTCTATTTTTAGCATCACTAATATCGATTTGTAAATAAAAACCAAACTCCCTACTAAGGATGGGTGCGGTCTGCCGAAAGCACGAAGCTGTCGTGAACAGAATCATGGATAATGATTATTTACGATAGTCGTATGTCAGAAGACCCCGGCAGTATCGACTGGCTTGTAGCTAACCAGCGCGCGGGGCTGGGGTCGGGATTGAATACCTGCCAATCTGATTCAACTGCAAATTAATAATATCAACATGTATTATAATTTTATATCATAATGTATAATATTTAAATTTAAAAAAAAAAAATTATTTCAGCATGTGTTAAATCTCTATTGAAGTTATTTGAAATATTATTTTACATATTTTCATAAAACACTTGTTATCTGTGACTGTTTGTTCGTATCGAAGCATATCGCTCGTTATTTTTTTAATCATACACATACAACTCTAAGCGGATACTTTGTATACTGTAATATTATGAAATGAACATTTAATCATTTAAACGCTTATATTATCAAATGTACGTAATTTTAATGTTATTAAACAATGAGTCGTTCATAATCGTTCCAAAAAGTTAGGGTGCCTTATCCATTATGTAATTGGAAGGCAGGGAAATAAAAGCGTGTAGATACAATTTTTGCAGTGAAAGTTTTTGTAATGAATGAAATAATAATAAAAAGTAATATTTTAGCTTATTCTACATTGCGATGGAAAAGCTATCTGCGAGTATCACCATGGTTTTTGGTTGGAATTTAGACTCAAATGCAGAAGATGAAGTACTTAAATTAGTATTTTTTTCTATTTGTTTCAATTATATTGTAAGCGTTAATAAGTGACAAGCAGTTATTTGTAATTGATATCAACAAAACAAGATATAATATATCAAACAAAATTAAATAGTATCTGTGATAGAATAATCTCATGAAATTTGATTTTTCAGGGGCTTTGCTGTTGTATGGGTATGATAAAACAGCGCAATATTCTATGTAATGTCCTTCTCGATCGCCCACTGCAAGAACTTTAGCCAATTGGTTTTCTTCGCAAGTTACTTATAATACTTAATGCTCACAGAACTATTCGAGGATGTTTCATTGGGCGGAACAATCACTATAAATTGTCTGGTGATTTTTACTGTTCCGGATTTAATAAGCCGACTATTTGGTTATAGCAGCTAGATTTATGGCAGTTGAAAGAGCATAAAATTCACTAAGGCGAATGCGACAATGTGTTCAAACTTTATGACTTTGTTATAAATCCTCCGAGGCATTTGCGCCCGCTTTTAAAGCAAAACCATGGCCACAGAGAACAAAATTGCGTACTGGCGACTAAAACAAACCTATAAAACACCAGCCAAACAACGTGTCCGCACCGCCGCCAAATAAATTCATAGAGTATGTTCTCGGGCGTATTTACCTTCCGACCAGAGATTGAAACATCAGACCGTAACATTTTATTGATTAAATCTTTATCGATACTCAAATCAACAGTTTCATGTCTATAAAAATTGTTGTTTCGGTTGAATCTCGACCAAAACCATAGTCTACTTAGTCTATCGTTCAAATGTACAATTTCCAAACCCTTCTAAAGGTTTTCTTCTCGACTTTTCAACAAAAAAAAATATTAGTTTGTTTGAAGCAGTGAATTTTTTTGTTGGTCTGTCATAAAAAGTCATGTGTTATTAATCATCGCCAACTTCGAGATCATTAGCACAGCCGTGTTATTAGCAGCGTAGTCGCGTTGTATAGCACCGCGGATCGTTAGGAGCTCCTGCCATTAAACTGCACTATTCAATGTTCCTAGAGCACTTCTCGGGCGAATTTGCAACTTAAGATAACAAAGTTGACCTCGACTAGGGTCAATTGCCAACGGTCACAGCAGCGAAGAACATTGTGACCGTTACCCAACCTTGCAGTCCTTGGAATCAGAAATTCTATGTAATATTACCACTAAAAACTATCTTTACAAATAGTAATAATTTCTAAATCATACGATGATTACTATTTATTTTAGATTGTCCATATTTTGCTATATAATTTGTCTATTAATTACTGTTTTTTCAACCAAACGTATCACACAGAATATTTTTATATTGATGTCTAAAAAAACAATGCTCATATAAGTGTTTTAAATTTATTTATGGGTTATACTTTACTTACTATTAAATTACCAAAGCTCGTGATTTCTAAGCCTAGCTTATCAGAATACGAAGTTATTCGGCATTATACGGTTATCGATCAGCGATTATACCCGGCGATCGTGCTTAGTGTGCGTTCGTAGCTACTTCCCTTTTAATGTACAGTGTTTGCGTAATATGTATGGGACCTTTTAAAAGGTGAACAGAGTGGTTTTACATAATCTTGAATAGAGTTAAAAATGTATATTTTTCCCAACCGAAAACTTAGCGAATTTGATTTGAAAAGGGCGTGGAATATTGCCTTGTTGAGTAGCTCCATAAATAGATAATCCCTTTAGACCGTGTTAATTTAACGCGCAAGTTCATACCAAAATTTGTTTAATTACTTTGTAATGGAAATATAATTCCTTATGTATGAAAAATAATATCAAACGCTTACTTCACAAGGATTACCTACAGGCACGTACTTATTCGTGTGAAAGTCACAACTCGAAATAATTATGATATTTACTTTGCGCAAGGTTGATTACACGCTGTCGGAAACGAAATTGACAGAATGAGGCTGTAACAGAATGAAACATGTAGGGAGTGTTTTCACTGAAACCATGGCGCAAATTTTTCGTTCTTGTGTATTAATGATACTATTGTCAAAACAAAATATAATAAATAAAACCTTAAACAAATAGCATTATATGCGCACACTGAAGTTATTTAAGTAAAGGCGTTTGAATCTAAAATTAATATTGAGGTTTTAATATTAGTATTGATTTATATAAGTTATTAAAATATAGCAGTAAATAAAATTGTATCACCTCTGAATTTAATTTATTCCATATCGTGTCGAATAACAATTCTGTTGAATTATCAAAAAATTTCTTAGAAAACTTTCCATGATTCCTCACAAACAAGATGTATTCCAACTCCGAGGTCGATCACCCTGGGAAAATTTTGTTGAGCACTTTCGCTGAAAATTTTGTGTAGAATTGGGAAACTTCCCGTGATAGCTAAGGGTTTAAGGGTACGTGGAAGTAGAGCCTGTGTTATGAAGAATGCCGTGTTAATAAATTTGTAAAAATGTTCATGCTTAGTAAAAAACTTTTTTCTTTATTTCTAAGATTCTTTTGACGAATCACAAAAACAATGTATTTTTAAAAAGAAGAGTTCTTGAAAGAAATAGATTGCGATTTCGAGGTCTTTTAAACGAACTGAAAACCTATTGAAAATGTTTACATATTATACGCTTTCAATGTATATAAACTCTAAAATAAATATCTAAATTTATCAGTTCGCGTGCAATTTTTTATTATTTATAAATTTTTGGCAATTGAATCAAAACGATTAAAGAAATTCTCAGAAAAATATCATCATGGCTTGTGCGGGATTCAAAACCGCATCCCCACGCTTACATTGCTGGTTCATTTAACCAATTATCATCGGTACAATTGAGAACTTTTAACAATCATATCCTATATTTGAAACAACGTACTTATTATTATGCCAATTAAATATTGTGTGACTTGCAATACTAAAGCCATGTGAGAGTTTCTTTAATCATACTTATGGTAATCATATCAATCAAAAATAAAACCTGTATAGGGCAAAACCGTACTTACTGTGACGTTCTTCACAAAAAAACAATATTGAATCAAAACAACTATAAAAATTAGTCATAGCCTTATAGTAACAATACGAATACGGTAACCATTACGGTTGTTTTATATTATACATTGAATTAGTTATCTTCAGTAGCTATCAAATTATAAATCTTCAGCTTTAGCCCAGGGTTTCTGCATATATTTCATTCTATAAATAGAGAAGTTATTATTTTTTTAAATTTTTCAAAGTAAAATTATTTCATATAATTGTATTGCGCAATAAAATATATTATTTTGGTGGCCACGCGCTCGCAGAGATGCGCTTGGACTAATAATATCCTGTTGTTTTGATACGTGCAGATATATAAAAAATATCACCAAGCCTCACATTTTTTTATCATTTAAAATTACATAAATTTTTCAGTGTTTATTTCATAGGTTAGAAATTTAAATAAAATATACATCAGTTGTTTCCGTGCATATTAATATTATTCATTCCTTTTAAATCAGAAACTAAGTGATGTGTTCAATCAGTTTTATAATTATCTCCGTTTTGGTTAGGTGCTACATAATTTTCCTCCCACGTTAATTGCGTATTTAGATAATTACGTAGGTAGAGCATACCTGTATGGAGTCCACGACTTCGCACAATTTCACTCTGTCGTGCGACACACCTGCGCGGTGCGACGTCGCTGCACAAACTTGAAAGATCTTTTATACATATTATCACATGTTGCATACATATTTTTAGCCAGGCCGTGTCGGTTCCGCGGCCAAAAATATCCCGTGAGATCCCATCGAAACAGCGCCCGCCCAAGAAAACTCGCACTTCAAATTAAATATGAAATATGATGTTTAGATTCACGTCATTCCTGATCGGACGTGTGAGTCATATGTAAATATTTCGTAAGAGATTTTATAAAAATGTGACATAAGGTACGGTGTCAGGGGAGCCATTACGTCTCGCGATATATTGAAGCATTTTACCGGCTGGAAGTGCGCCAGCTCGACGATGGAGAATTTTTATTCCGCTCGCCCGGTACAAAGTTACTCAATGAATTGAATATCGGAGGTCTGTTCTCGGCGGATAAATATAATTCAGATAATCGTATTTTTACGAGTCTCGAGAAGTCATACTGCCATAAGTCAATATAAATTAAACAGATAAGTAACGTCGCAAGTGTCTTGTCAAAAAATTATTTTATCAAATAAAATTGGCTTACGTTTATATTATTCACCAATCTGCTCAGCTTATGAGAGTATTAAGAAAGAAAGAAATTTATAAAATTATACGTTAGTCATATACTTATTATACTCTTTATTTTTATACAGTATATTTAGTATTATATGAATATAATTATTAAGAAATATGCATAGGTTCCAAAGCTCTTTTAACTACAAAATCTTGTAACAAATGTTCACTGAAAATCAATTATCAAACCCAATAGCAAAATATAACATTTGCCTGTATTGCACGGTCTTGAATATTGAGCAATATTTTAGCCGAATTTTATTTAATTTTAAACATGAATTGTTTTAGAAAATACAATCAGCATCTATGATATTTATTTTAAAATACAGTAAAATTTAATATAGTTGTTTTTGTTGATAAAATGAACATGCCATCTTTGAAAAAAAACAACGACACCAGCAGTTTGAATGCTCAAGGGTTGTTTCTTTTCTGAGACGGGTGAGTTTCCATTATATCGCTCCCTGCCTGAAGACAACATTCGATAAATCCTGTTTGTCTGGAGTTTGTCGGGTGCGACAGTGCATTCTGCAAATATTGCTATTTCCAATCGAGTGATGTTTCTTGGGATATGTCATAGTACATTGTCGTTCACCGACGTGCTTTCCCTATGTTTCCTGCAGATAAAACTTCTATTTACGCTAAGAATGGTGACACCAAAGAATTGTAAGCTACGCTGGACAATTTCACTATCTTTATTTATTTTTTGTACATATATTTTAAAAAAATGCAGTTTTAACATAGCTGTCCATTTGAAAAAGTATATATATATATATTATCATTTATATACTGTTTAAAAGTTTAAAGTAATTAATGTTGAATATTTTTAGATCTCAATATTTTAAAAGCCTTATATCGCAATACTAATAGTAGACTTAAATGTAAAAAATAATATAAGTAATTTTGCTGCTTGCTATGATTTTATACGTGTTACGTACCGAAGTTTTCATCTCACTTCATTTTTCAATTATCTTTAAGAAAAAATATAATACGTACTAAGAAGCATATTTAAGTATAAATTGATTTCGAAACTAGTAACTTCCATATGCTTGGCAGGTTGATTGACTCGATTATTTTTGAAGTGGATTCTTAAAAGGATCTGCGTATTAAATTAAATTGCAGCTTATTCATAGTGTATAAACATTCCATGCTTCAATGTTATTAAACTCTTCTACCTACGTCAATCAGTGAATGAGGATCTAAAACTATTGATTGACGTCTCAGTGTGAATAATATTAAATATCTCTCAGTCTTGATATAAAAATAGGCTTTGACAACTTTTGCAAAAAAAGGAGTTTATTAAAAAATCTGTATTTTATAATATTCGTGCCTTTCAATTTTTGGTGACGCAAATGTTGCCCGATAAATAAGTACCTACGCGATTGATAAAATCTTCATATTAACTTATCTTATCGACGTTTACCCACACAAGTCTAATCTAGTTCACGTTTGCAGGTGCAACTGCGAGCGACCTCTAATAGTGTTGTGGAAAATTCGTATTCCGCCATTAGCAATTTTACTGTAAAAATGAACTAATTGGAACGGCATTCATCATTAAATTAATTCAGTTTGATGAATAGTATGCACCTTTGTGGGGCCTTTTTTTACTAACCAGGTTTTTAAAAATCCATGAGAGGGAACTTTTGTGAATCATATTAATACTTTTAGTAAAAGTAAAGCCAGCTTCCAATTTTCAATTAGTCATAGTGTCCCTTTATTTTGGGTTTTATGGGTAAGCCCAAGTAAACAACTCAAAAGAGGACGCTATTGGCTAGTTCGGTCATGGGCAATTCGGTGGTCAATTGTGTCGGAGCGCGTGTGGAGAGTTCGATACATTATTTTTATTTAACCGATTAAATGTCCGAACATATTTTATTTATAAAACATAAAATGGATACCTAAATAAATATTTTTATGTTTCGTAAAAGTAGAAGTGATTAAATAACATAAAATTAAATAAAACAGTGAACCTGTCGCCATCAGCCACGAATCTGAAAACCCAAGCTTTTTCCACTTGTACGTCAGGAACTTCGTTGACTGTGATTAATGATAATTATCTGGTGTTAAGCAGCGTCATTGTTTCCTCGTTCTGTTTCTGGCATTTCGACTTGGTAGGAAGATCATCTTCAGAATTTTTCACTTGCATGACTTTCAAATGCGCTATAAGTTAGTAGGTCGAAAGTTACTTAAAATTTTTGATATGAAGATTTTCTCAGAATTGAAAGTCGAAACATCAACTAACAACTAATATTACACTGATGCGACTCACTATCTTTTAATTATTAATATAAAGCTACATCCGCTAGATTTTGCAACAGTATTAATACTAATATTGTTATTTATTTTACAAAGTGTATTCATGGCTGGATTAGGTATCACAATCAATCAATAAGAAACTAAACTATGCAAGCTCGATCCGTCATCTCCCCCTCATACCCTGTGAAATATTGTATCGTAAAATTAATAATCTATCGATCAGAAACTCGGAGCAACTTAATCACGATCTTCAAGTTCATATTTCATGGTCATTATTTTGTAACAGCCTCTGTTATTAATTTTAATACAGCGCAATTTTCTCCGAAATCGATGGGAAAACTTATTTTTGGAAACATTTCGGAAATTTATTTAAATATTTTCATATGACAAAAGTTCTGACTTACCAATCCAAACTATTATCAAAATATAATTATTTAGTTTAAATTATTTTTGAAAGTTATTTAAATTATAATTTATATTTAGCGCAAATGTTTCGTGTGGGCTTGCTAATGTTTCATATATATACATACAATTTTTACTTTATTTCTTTACCTGAATATTTATAGAATTCACAATGAATACCCGAATAAATGCGCTTCGCGCGTAGGCTTGTATACTGTGGAGATATATATATACACGAATACAATTTATTTTTTATGAGAGGCAACATCATGCTTGCTTTATAAATATACCGCTCAAATAATCATTTAAAAGGATCCGCTTTTGCTGAGGATATTTTTTCACTGAAATTACCACACTACGCTATGTTAAATTTATGAATTATTTCATCCTGCTCTATTTAATTAATAAATTCAAAATTACAAAATAGCCCCAAAACATTAAATAATTAAGGCTGTTTAATTGCAGGTTTAAAGTTAATCCTTTTAAATAATATATGAAATAAAAACACCATTATAAATTATTTGTTTCCTAGAAGTTTTAAGAAGTAGTTTTGACCGAATTTTTTTTATCAACATGATTCTCTAAAAGATACCAACAGCAATAAGAATTATTAATATTGTAAGGAATTCGTAAACGTTTAAATGCTATATTGTGATAATTGTTATGTCGCTATTTTGGCCACTTTTTTAAAATTAAATAATAATTTTGTACATCTTAAAGTATAAAATGATATTTTCCATGCCATATTTTCAAGACTTTGCGCCGCCTTATCTCCCATGAGATTTTGTAGAATCTCCAGTAACGTAGATCCAGGGGTAGTAATATGTTATGAGGCACGGCAGTGATGGGTATTTCGTCGATGTACTCCCGTGTACATTACACCCCCCTTTCTCGCCCCGCTGGTCCATTGATCTCCGGCAGTGTTGCTAAGCGGGTTTTTATCAGGCCGCACGAAGGCTTCAGCGGAGGGATTCTGTTCAAAACAAATTCCCTGTATTGATAAGCATTTGAATGTTTGGATACTAAATTTACACAAAATTGAAAGGAAATTGAGGGACATATCTGCTAATAATATTTTGAGATAGCGAGAAATATCCGTTTTATCGAAACTTAATCTTTTAGATTCTACTCTGAAAGCAAAATTATATATAAAAATTTCGTTTTCATCAAACGAATTTTAGTATTCGGTATTTTAAGTAGTGTATTTTAAATAAAATATTTCATCTTACCAATCTTAGCAATGCACTATTTATGACCGTTATGAAGGTTTTAGTACAATTGTGTAAAATATTATGTAGCATTTCCTGTTTTTTTAATAAACCTTGTTTTCAGTGTTGTTGTCCGTAGGGAGAAGGATTTTGTGACAAAATTAATCGTTAAAACTTAATATTCATGTATAACCCTCCATGTCACTGCCAAATTCCGGAAAGTGTTTGAATATTTCTTCACACTAATTACAATAAATTGTTTTCCTCGTGTATGTTCCGAATAGTTTCACCCTTACCTTGATTAAACTACCTTAGTAATAACATTGAACGTTCAATTTAAATTATAATTAGAAAACAATCCGTGAAATTTCTATTTTACTTACAAATATTAAATTTGAATTGAATATTCATCAATTTTCAGGACAAATAAGCAATTTAAGTACTGTATAAAATTTAAATTTCAAAATAAATGTTATTAGTTATATATGTACTAATATAAATTTTATGTGACGTGTATGTTCTCGTCAAGTATTTATGAGGCCGGGTCGTAAGTGCTGCTATTTCATACAAAATTAATATTCATTTTAAAGTGATGAAATAGAAAATCATTACTTAAATACTTTGACTTGTTGACTGACAAATAAGACAAAATTTGGTTCAGTTGCCATCCTACAAAATATAAGATCGATTGTAAACTTTTTAATAAAAAGTGACCTGTATTATTATATTCAAAATAAATAAAATACTACATTGCATTTTTCAAAAATAAAAAACAATCCTTAAGTTGATAAAAATATGTTTAAATCAAAGTACTTAACAGTTAAATATAGAATTCCGAATTTTTAGTTTTATTGTCTGATTTAATCTACAATAAATAAATATATACTATATTATATAATAAATATATCTACCAGTGACATTTTTTTATACTTATTTCGTATTGTTACTTAAAATAATGGTCAAATTACTTTTAAAGCACTTTAAAAGTTTATAAAAGACCCTTGAACATTTAAAAAATTCACACTAGTGACATATGTATATGAAATTGTTTGTTATTGAAATGCTAGGTAAATATTTTTTGTCATATGTTCTAAAAAAATAATTAATATAGCCAAAGCAATATGTTTAAGTACGTCGTGGGTATTGACGATTCTCTGATGTAACAAATATAAGTTACTAGTTTTTTTGGATATGGTTACCAGAATTTTTACGCTAGAATATGATATAATTGTTTGATATGTAAATACCTAAGTTCTTTAATATATGATTGAAAAAGATTGTGTCGTTATTGAAAATTCTCTTTCATAAAAATATATCTGTAATAACTTATTTTTTATCATAACCAAAATATTTTTGGACGAATACTTGTAATGTCTCTTGAACCTTGTTCAGCTTCTTTTCTGTCTGCTTGCCTTCGTTTTTATAAATGTGATGATTAATCTTCTTTGAGTAGAGAATTTATACGCAACACCAGCGCATGCAGTTACTGAATCAGGTTAATAGTAATGGGGCGGAAATAAACTAAGAAAATTATTTATTAAAAATGAGAAGTTTAAAAAAAGTTAAGCGCTGTCTTTTAGGACGTTTTTGATACATATAAACATAAAATGTATGGATTTCAATACAATTTTTACTAAATCCACATCAGATGCAAGCTTAGACAATCTATAATATAGTGGTTTAAGCGACATGATGTACTTATGACTACATCTTCAACATACGTTCGTTTTGTCTAAAAATGTATCTGGACATTATTTTTTCATGGAGAAATACTATATTATATGTCTCAATATCCTATCCCAATATTTAAAAATATTTTTATTTATTGATCATACTCAGCTTTTTGTTTTTTGAAGTGAATGAATGAATTCTCTAAGCCACTTTTTAGCTATCGTAAATAATTATTGAACTTTCATACCGACAGTTATAAAATATAATACAAACGAAAACAAAATCCTTTTTTTTCAGTACGGTATAACGGAATCGTTGTATATAATTGGAATAGAAAAAGATGTGGACAGTTGTGGATTATGTGACCTGGTGTGTCTGTCGATACTAATAAGCCTTTAGTCTGCTTCCCGATCTCCGGGCTCCAGGGGTCTGCCGCGAGTCGCAGGCCTATTTCGGGAACGATGCCTCCCGACGCTCTCCCTGGAGAACCTTTTTTAGAACATCAAAGCGATTCCCGGTGTTACTTTAGGATAATTTCCTTGGAAACATAATGTTACATGAACCTACTTACTCCTTCTACTCAATTACCTACTCCAATCTAATCAAAACTCGCTATTACTTTCACAACGCACTTGAAAGGAAAGTGTTTAAATACTTATTAATTTCCTTTTTTTAAATTAAGAATATTGAAAAATTTGGATTTAATAATGTCTAAAAATTTGTTCAAGGTGTGCAATGAAATTGACAATGTCAATCAAAATTTAATCCCTAGTCTTTTCGTCGATGTGTCTTTTTCATTTCAATAAAATATTATTTCTCTCGTACATGAATTAAAATTATTCACTCAATTATTATTTAGTAAAGTTATTTTGATTCAGTTCGATGTATGTATTACTAATGTAACTTCTTTTTGAGCTAGTTTGTAATACTTCTGTAAAATAATGAAGCTACACCTCCGTACTATCTTTGTTGTATATATATATATATATGTGTGTGTGTGTGTGGAAGATATATAAATATATGTAAGTATATTTATTTTATACATGTAATTAAATAAACAGTATAATCCTGAAATTCCAAAAAAAATGTTCTTTGAGAAGGTTTCTAGTACAAATTGCTTATGGATATATTTGATAAGACTTTTATTTATGGAGGACTGAGGGAGTTCTTTATACAGCTATTTATACTTCACTTTAATTTTTCAGCCTCCATTGAAGGTGGATAGGGGCGGCTTCTTTAAGTCGTTGAAAATAAAACGTTTACAAGGCTGCTCTTTAGATTAATTCTACATAAATACTGTAACATACGTATACAAATACACTATATACATATTTACACCCTTTATCCTTTCGTAAAGACGTTTACTTTATGATTTTTTTTGTTGTTGTTAATATTGCTTTGTTTTGTAATAATATTTTTTAAAACCGTTTCGCGAAATAAAAAAAAATTCAAATTAAGATCTGTGAAATTTTTTAATAATATGAACTCATTCAAAGATGCTTTTGTCTAAAAATCTATAAATATCCTTGGTTGTATTTGTTGTTGATCAGATCTAAGAATTTCCACCGGCGGCTGGAAAATTTAAAGACAATATTATCAATTTTAGATTCTATCTATATTTTGTATCTTAAATTTTTCGAGAATTTCAATGTATTTTAAATACAATTCGTATTCAGCTGTCAGTCAACAAGTCTTTGAGAACAATAGTTCCATAATAATTTTGTTATTAAATATGAAAACTGTATTGTACTATTATATACTTTAACCCTAAAATGTTTAGAAAGGTACTTCCACAAGTAAGCTTCATGAATATGGTTGTAATTATTATGATTTATGGCTACAGCCCGGAACTTCTGTTTGTGTTTTCGCGTACTTCACGTATTTTATCAGCCGGCAACTTTAACTGAAATCACGGTTGCGTAATCATATAGAAATTGTACGTATTATGCGATAATACCTTTATCTGATAGCGAAAGTACTTTGATGTATAATATTTTGCTGGAGATAGAATGGAGCAAGCTGTACCAGTATTCGCTTATCATACACCTTGCATTGGAGTTACTCTTCAGGTGACTCACAATATGGACACACCTAGATTAAAAGTGATTTTTTCAGTTTTATTGTTTTGGACTAGAATCAATAAATTTATGTATAATTTAAAAAAAAATAAACCTTTGTAATTTTAATTTTATATTATATATAATAATTTAAGTATCCAAATCAAATAAAAAAGATATAGTATCATAGGTTTTTTTAAATATTTATTTTGGAAATTAACTTTTTTTTTCAAACGATACGTTAATCCGTCACTAATAAAATATGTATTTTGAATTATTAAATGATGCTATTTATAAAGTTTCTCTTAGTTTAGTAGTTTTATAATTGATTTACGATCCCTATTGAATCACAAGGTTTTATTACCATCCCGGCAGGCGAATCTTAAACCGTGTATCACGCTGTCTTGGTGAATTCTAAGAAGATTTGTGTTGACATTTTATTTGTCACTACAACACTTGCTGATATAAACAATTTTATACAACTTCAAGATACTTTTCGAATGACTGTTTGAAGATAAATTTTATGGTGCAATTCGCGAAGGAACGTGAGTACCGGGGAACACCTCTGCTCTAGGGCCCGTCCCATTAAATTTTCAGTACATTAATTTGAAGCTGTCGCCGGTAATCTCCTCATCTCCAGCCAGCCTGTAATTTTATGCCCTACAACTGCTTTCTGTCACGCCACTTAAGGAAGGATCCCGGACACAGTACATCTCGGCGTATGTTTATAATTAACTAACAAGTAATTAAAAAAAACTTTAATTTCTTATGCTTTATAGAATTCAACGTATTCTACTTTTGAAAGTACTATTATTGTATTCGATTTATAACGTATATAATTTTAAAAATATCAAGCTTTATTAAGTATTAAAAGATCATTTGTTTTGAGTAAAGATATTTTCTTTGATTTATGATATTATTTCAATTTATTTCTGTTTCGATTTTTGTTTCAAGGTTTTCTGAATAAATGTGTGGTTTTCTGGCCAAATGTGCAAAATTCTGATGAATCCAATATCAGGCAAAAGCCAACTGAAAACTTTCTAAATAGTTCTTTCCGTTGTGAAATTACTTTCGTAATTAAATTTGCAATTAGTTAAAGCTACGCTCAATATTGCAACATACAGATTAGTAATTTCAACGCAATTGTGTGACATATGGTTATTGATATTACAATATTTTTCCTTTAACAAATATGTTTTTTGGTTTTGGTATTTATTGAACCACATTTCGCATTTATCTTTTAAAATTTTTCTTACTAAACAAGTTTAAAAATACTTAGTTCAAGTACAAGATGCTCGTCGTGATACATTGCGGTTGAAACAGGAGACCCGCCTCACTCCTGTTCAATCTCCAATAACGCTTGAAAATATCTCGGTTACATTCTTCCCAAGACGCTGGGAAATAACTCATTTAAAATGGGACAATTTCGAAAGGTATTTGTGGAACTATGGAACAATATTACATTATTGTCTCGTCCCGGGAATCTTTGAGTACATCTCAATTAATTATTTTTTTATGCATTGTAGGTTTTACTCCGTAATGAAATTCTACTTTAAGAATTCACAGAAACTTAACCGATTTCATTTGTCAGATTCTATTTAATTAACTACCACTTTTGTTAAAAATTCTATACATTTTTTTAATTTGGTTATTTATATTGAATAAATTCAGTGGAAATTTTTCACAAATTATTTAAATCTATTTTCATTCCTTCGACATAAAATTTATTATTATAGTCGACCAAAATAACAAGAATCTTTCAGTTCAGAATTACTTAGCCTTCAAACCATTCTTAATGCTTAAATTCAATTGACTTAAATACCGTAATTACTAATTTTCTCTATTGAGAGCCTCTCTTTTTAGTGTCAGAATAAAACTTGGTGTATTTAATTCTTATTATTGTGTTCATTATTGAAAATCTATAGCAAATCGTTGATCTAAGATGATAATAAAATGAATATTTTTTTATTTATTATTTTAATACTACTTTAGCTACTGGTTCAGTTGTGGTAATCTTTGAATGGCATTGGTAACTCACACATTGAGTTTGTTTGCAGTTAATGCAATATGCAACTTTATATCTCCAGATCGCGTTGCATCGTACTGATTCAAAGTCTCGATCCTTTAAACATACTCGCGCATATAGCGCTATCGCTGGGGTACTTTTTGGTCTCCAAGGACAAGGAAGTTATGTCATGAACGATATTATATTGTGGTGTGAATTTATGACCCGAGAATTTCTTAAAGTTTGGCCAAACATGCCCCAGAAAACTATGTATACAGCGATATGCATGCGAGCCACACTCGCCCACCACCATCACTCATCTCATAACTACTTCCATGTGTGAAATACCAAACGAAGGGATCGCGTTCAGCTTTTCAGCGCACAAGGTCCGAATGCTAGAGTATGTTATATTACTTAAAAGGGAACAATTATTACAAATAAACTATTTCATAAATTATACATGACTAAAATTAAAAATTAATGAATAATATGCTCATTGTCCTGTTTTAAAACTTTATTTGAAGTAAATATAAATATTGTTTGCTTTTAAATGAAAACGGCAAAATTATTTTAACATTTAAATTATCATCGTCCGTTTTTGAGCCACTGTATGATGACTGTCTGCCCACGCTTTTGCCACTCGAGATGATCTTATACATACACCGTTAAGTCACTCCTGTCATCTTGATACGGTCATCCTTTCAACGAGGCTGTAGGTGTCCGTGGCTCCGCGGAATCGCGAAGGCCCTGAAGATTTCCTTGATGCTTTGAATTATTCTATCACATGCAAAAACATTTTGTTTGGGATATTCTCCTTCATAGAGAGTTTTTTTTAAATTCATGCATAGATACAAAGTTTTTTTTTTATTAAAAAAATAAAACGCAATTTTTGTAATGTGTAAATTTTAAACAGTTTTTCAGAATAAAAAGAAAATCAGTTAAATGATTAAGATTTTGTGAAATAAAATGTGCAACGTTTTTCTGCAACGAGAACAATTCTCTGTTAATTATAATTTCACTCCTCTGCGTTTGTATAAAAAGGCGAATGCAAAATTTGTGTTTTATTTCCTTATCGATCCGCCGATACCCCAAACGGCGGAAAAAATGACGACGTCTGCATAGGAAAAAATGGTCATTTCCCGCGAGCTCCAGACTTGGAGCTCCTAGCTACCCCCTCTCCGGGTCGTTAACCCGCCGCCCCGCCCCGCCCCCGCCCCGCCCCGCCCCCGCCCCGCCTCGCCCCGCCTCGCCCCCGCCCCGCCCCGCCCCGCCGCGGCCTCGCTTGCAACAAAGGAACTGCAAGTGCGGCAAGTGAGGGTAGGAAGTGGTCTACCCCTTTACTTTCTTTGTCCCAAGGAAAATAAAATCATTTTTTATACTGGCGATATCGCGAGATTCGCAAAATATTACATGTCGCTCTTAAGAGTGCATTTCTGTTATTATTCTTACCCAGTTCAGAGTAATAATTTTCTATTTCAATATTTTTCATCTAATGAATTTTTGAAGTTTTTTTTTAATATTTGATAGTTTTTAGGAAATATTATGTGACATCTAACAATCAAAATACTAAAATATTAAAAAGTAATTCTATATTGCTTATTAAAATGAAAAAATTGAATCAATTTTTAATGCAACGTATGAATATGCTCGCCTATATTATACCATATAGTTAATTTATTTTATCGGATTAATGGAAACGCGTAATGCGTAAAATCTAGATAGTGAAAATCACCGAAATAATATTTTATTTTATTCAAATACCTTTTTATAACGAATCACAAAGTGAACATGAAATACTTTGTTATAGTCTGTAATTTTGTTTGCTTTCATTATTTTATGCGCATAGCCTTATATAATTTAATTATTTTGGTTTTTATTTTATAGCCTTTTTATTGAAAAAAGATGTCTTACATGCTATGCCGTAATCCCATTGTGTATTACACGGTAAGGTATTATATAAAAAAAAACTCGGTCTCATAATTCAAGTCGGAGTGACACAGAAAACGATCAATTTTCAATATATCACCATTTCCAAATATTACGTACGTTTTTAATTAAAAACGGAAATACGTTTTTCGCATCCCGCCATCCGAATTTCTACACATGCTCTACACTAATAAAGGGAGATACTTGCATGGAGCAGTCGCGCTAAATGGCTAGGATGAAACTTTCTGAAGCCAAGTGAAGTCAAACGGCTCCGCTTACGACTTCATATGCGCTCTAAAAATGATATTACTTCCCGCATTCTGCTTCCGAAATTCTACGGGGATTAGTTCAATTCAATTTGCTTTAAATAAACGAAAGTAAAAATACCCATTTAAGTAATAATACATTCTAGAAATGTCGTGATTTTATTTTCTCAATTTTAATAAAAAGTTTTATATATTTTTCCAACAAAAACTTCATAACTGTTCAAAAAGTTTTGGTTTGATTTTTTGTTTGTTATGCATATTAAATAGGCAATAAAAGGATACTGACCTCAGTTTTCAGAAAGTGCTGGCCCCTCTTTGTAAACTTATTGAAAAAAATATCGTGTTTTTTTTGTTGTAGTTGTTATGCTTTTAAATTATTCAATGGTATTTTTTTAATCAAAACTCCGTCGCTCTTGAAGACTTTTGATAATGTCTATGGGCGGCATATAAATTCTTCTTTTGTGTGCATTTTTGTGATGGTTTAATTAAAAAAAATAACAGGTATTACTTTTACAGGTTTCATTTATGTTTTTTTTAGTATCAATTTCATATATGTTTTTGATATTTATATTCCAACCAATCAAAAATACAACTATGAAAAATACATTAATTATGACTAATAATAACACCAACAAATTGGCTTTAAATCAACTTTTTATAAAACTATCTGGATGCTATTTCCAGTACTTCTCTGCAAAAAAATATTGTTACTTTCGATTTTCTATACAAGGAAACATACACGTAGAAAGTGTGATGTGAGTTTTTCTCACAAGTCGCCTGCAGGAAAGTGCATGCCTAAGACCTCCGGGGGTGTCCATCCCCCTCCGCCTCCCTCTCTACCATGTACTTGAGCTACTTTACGGCTTTCGACCTTTTCTTTGATGTCAAAATTAAAAAAATAGAATGAGTATGAGACTCTCACACAACTTGTGATTGCTATTTTTGTTCTAGTAATAAGTTTCTATTCTACAGACCGGGAAGTTTTGATTGTATGTTTGTGTTTTTATGTAATGGTGTCGGTATCTTAAAATGAAATCGTTCGTATTGATATATAACTGCTTTCTTTAGAGTAAAATGTGTAAAGTCTTAACACGATTTTTTGCGTAATTAATTAATTGTATACAATCGGATACTACACATATTGTAGTTTATAATAAAAATTACAAAGGAAAGAGTCAATACGTAATCGTTAAATATCGAACTGGTTTTTCTGAAATGGTTTTTTTTCCCGTTATGAATATATAAAAAGCATTATCTCGTTAAGGTAAAACGTGAAACATTGAAATGTAATAAACTGAATAGGAAATTTATATAACTCCTATTTGCCAAAATCAGAGAGCTAAAAGAAAAAGAAAAAAAAAAAAACAACACAAAAACTCTTTATATTCAATCAACGATTTTTATTTGTTTAGAGACTTCCGTGTTTCGTTTTATTTAATTTAGTTATTTAATCCGTACAAATATCTTAAAAAAACATTTGATTAAATAATAATTCAAAAAAGAGAAGTCGCTGTTTTATTATTTTATGCCCACGTACCGAACTTAATTTAAAAGAGTACTGAGGCCGTTGATTGATTTATCATTGATTATCTATTGTACGCCACTTGTGGATCGATTCATTTTTTTATCACCGAGGACGTAATCTAAGCAGTGGCCGAGAAGACGTAAAGTGACCCAAGGATCACCGCTGGCCTGATGCAGGTCAGGCCAGACACTCGGCTTCCTGCGGCCCTGTCCACACCAGGGTGTGTCAAAAAAATTAAATTAAATTTCAAGATTCTTTACTTTTCATTAAGTAAATTTACAATAGCTCTTATGGCTAAGGTTATATGACGGTGTGTGTCCATCCCCTGATCCTGCGCGCAGGTTGTGGCGCACATGTATTTTATTATTTACATTTTGAGTTGTGCAGGGAAACATGTGAAAAAACCCTTTTTCTGCCGCAGATTATGTATACATTAAATAAATAACTAAGAACTAGATAACAAAGATAGAGATCAAGCTATGTATGTGTTTATATTTATCCAATTCTACGATAGCACTAGGGAAACTTTTATTAAAATATTTTAGTTGATTATCAAAAGAAAACTACTGTTTTATTATTCCCTTTTCCCTAAAAAGATTTATTAAAACTGTTTGAAACTGTTCATAAACTGAAATGTATAAGTATAGACATAAATATTACACATATTTGTTGGCATAATAGATAATGCTAAATCTTTAGTTATAATAATATTAAAAAATGTTTCAGTGCGCTTTGTGTGTTTTTTTTAGATTTCATTCTTAATATGCGTGCTACTGTATTGGAATGGTAATATTTTTTGTGAAATGAGAATGAACATGAATGTGTACGTGAAATTTCCAAGCGTTTATTTAGTGTTAAGAATATAAGATTTATTATTTAAAAAAAAACATGATCACAACCCATCTAACAAAGCATAGGACTATTTTCATTTATATAAACGAACATTAGAATTAAAGCATTTCTCATTCATATAGTAAATAAAATATAAAATTTAAATATAGATCTGAAATAATACATACAAGTACCCAGAATTGAAATGCATCAAACACATCACAGCCTCAGTTGCCCCCGGCCTAAACGCTCTTTTAGCAGCCCTCTTGGAGCCCCGCGCAGGCAGTTTCATTTGACCTACATTTACCTCCGGCGGCGCCCACCACCTCGGTCATAACGGATCGTATGGTGGAAACTTACCACTTATAGTGATGAGATGATTGCTGAATATTTAACAATCGATACTTTTGAAAAAATTATCGATTTTTTTCAAAACAATGATAGGATAAGCTGAACAGGAAACGCAGCGTTAAGGAAACAACTAAATAAACTTTAACGCATTGTGATTTTTTTAAAAACTAAAACAGGTTCTCTCCAAACAAGACGTAGAAGTTAAATATACCATTTAAGGGTAAAAATCTGTTATATAGTAAATATAGGTGTCCATATTGGTATTAACTTCAAAATATATAAATATTTTGTTATAATCAATTCCATTTGATCAAATTCATCAAGCTAACAGTTATAAGTGCACGCAGAAAAAAATCAAATCAGATGATGTGGGTTGATAGCTTGAATTTGAAATCGATTTACAGTTACTTGCTTTAACTTCAAGTTTCGTTTATTGTGATCGACAATTCCCTACACTATTACCTTGCTATGACGTTGAGAGGAGTGGCGCTCGGCGCTGATAGGAAATCAATTTCGGTCGGCGAGACTACCTGTCCGCGAGTGCCGCAAAGGTTTATTGTTACGTGGACGTTATCGCAGTCCTAAACTCAAAATAATTTTCTGGTTCAACGCAACCCAGGCGGCTGGTGTAGTAGTCAAAACGATGAACTTCCATCCAGGAAGCGAGCGATCGAGGCTGTTATAATATGTAAAATTATTATTTCCAGTAAAGTAAATAATAATTTTCCTTTTTTATAATTTTGCATAGTTTGAAATTCCTATTGATGACATTTAAAACAATCTGTAGAAAAATAAAACAAGTAACTGATTTGTAGATAACTTTTAAATACAAATAAATTTGCAGCATTGGTAAACTGATTTTTTCTTTTCTTTCATTATTTCTTCATTTCAATAAACATTAACGATATTGAAAGATTTGTATTATTTGTATCTATTTAACATTTATGAAGTCAATGAATATTTTCATCTAAATGCACTGTAATACTTAATTTTCATTATAAGGTATTCGTAATACTACAATCCGGTTAGTTTAAATATTTTTGATAATATTTTATTTCATTCTGAGCATAGACAGGTGTGCGTTATATTTATGTTATGGCTTATCTCTTATATGATATTAAAAAGGCTAAGATCCTTGTTTTAAGAGTCTTCTTATGTGCGTTAATGAAAGACATAAAATATTTCGCTAATAATTCGGTTCTCTACGTCATTAGTGCCAGTATTATAGCAGTCGTAATAACATAACATTTCACCAAGCGAATAAAAAGGAAAATATCAATAAAAATGAACACTTTGTATTCTTCACTCTTAATTAGTGATAAGGTTATAGAAATAGAAAAACAAACAGAAGCAAGGTTATATTTATGGAATATATTTCTTTTTTAATTTGGCAGGAGGGCGTGAAAATCCTTCAAGTACATCGTTAATATTGCTTTTTATTTATAGACGTATTTTGAACTTTTGCACATTTTCTGCGCAGTATCATGTATTTTTTTGTACCCTTACAAATCAAGGTCCATTTTTATTAATTATTATTTGTATTATATTAAGAATTTGCTACAAACATTTATTATTTTTGGTTTAACAAAAATTTAATCTATTCGACACGAAATAGTGTTGAATACGAGCGAGTCTCAAGCTTTTTTCGGTGAAAAAAAGTTTGTAAGTTGACATATTGACAATTAGTTTCAATTCAAAGATAAACGAGCTGTTAGTGTTAGCCTAATCAATAAACAAACGGCCCGTCAGATATTACAAATATGTTATAATAGTTTAGATTCAATATATTATTACAAAAGCCGATGGGAATAAATGTAATTGCCTACATCATATTTTATTCATAAAGTTTGTTAATAAAACCTTTTGTAGCATAATGATGGCGATGATAAATTGACTTTGATATTTTCGAAAATGACTTTATCACTATAACTTAATTAAAAAAATATATACACTGTTGGTCTTTATCAGAGGTGACCAAAGCGTCGACCGCGTAAGTATTTCTAGTCGCCCACTTGTCTGATATGAACACATCTCTGATAGTAACACATAAACTAATAGTTTGTGAGAAGAAATCATTATTAACTCTGATTGAATATGTATATGTATTATCTACGTTTATATTAAATTTAACCTTATTTTTGGCTTGAAATGACTACTTTCTTATGTTATGTTCAACACTTACGATGTTGGTAGTCGGCAAAAAATCAGGTTGCCCGCAGTGCTCAAAAGTTTTCCCACCCCTGATCTAAATAAACACACAGTGAGGACATGAATCAAGCATTATAAAAGAGCGTTCAATCGAGCAGTCAATCAACGGTGCATTCCTTCACCGCAACATTTAGATGATTTAATCACCTGCGTGAGTATTCTCAATTCCCTTAGAAGGAATGATCGCAAGGCCCGCGGCTCGGCTGACGCACCTCATGCAGGTGTCGCGCCGCGCGAGGTCCTCGGGCCGCGACTCGCGACATGTCATCAATCTCAATAAATCTGCTGTTTTAATTGGCGTCATTACAAATGGCCCATTGTCAGGCGGGCGCGCCTCCATTTAAGGTGTCCGTTTCAGCGGCGCCGGCCCGCGAGCTATTCCGGCCTTATTTTTATAGGCTAGAAAGTGAGCCGGTTTAACGTTTTTTGCTCACTTGTCTTTGAAGATATTGAAATTATTGCAACTAACGACCGGAGATTATCATAATATCAGTCATAATATTACGGAAACAGATGTGCTTATTGCTTTTATGCGCAATAAACAGATTTACTGTGACCTTTGTGAGTGTAGTATATCCTTCGGTTATTGTGTTATCGACGACTGCATCACGACTGACACTTTGCTGATATCGATAGATCGTATTAGAGTTTAAGGATTTAGAGATGGATTATTTACACTGATAACTCATTGCAAACAATTTCATTATTAGAGTGATGAATATTTGTGGTTATGTCACAACAGGAAATGCTTTTACTTCAGTCTTGTAATAGCACAATGCAATCAACGATGCATTGAAGTTTAAACCAGAAAAAGTTTATAAAAGTTAGTAATAAGTAATATTTGAATTATCAAAATATTTGATCGAATAAATCATTTAATCATAGAATAATTAAACTAATGATTTTTTTTAATTATTTACTTATAAAAATTGCACATTTTAAGTTTTGAAAGATATTTGATAATTAATACGACAGTAAATTATATAGTACAAATTATGATTTATTTTGGGTGTTTTGATAATTTACACTCTAAAAGGCAGAACATGTTTTCCATAAAGAAAGTAAACAAAAAAAAAGTTTTAATTCTTTTATATAGCTAAGAGTTAGTTTGAAAATCAATATACCTTTAGGTTATTGATAGAATACGCTATTTGTACACTATCAGTATCTTCATAAAATATTTTTATTTTTGGCGTGTCTAGATTTTAAATCTGTTACCCATCATAATGAGGTTGCTTGATTGCGTGTGGCAGACACCAGCTTAATTAAGTTTGATATTAATTTATTTTCTAGCAAATAGCTGCTAGTGTGATTTGACGCATTGAATAATTACCTCAATTTGAGTACTACAAGTTAGAGCGAGTTTCCTCGACTTGGTCTGGCCGGGAAACACACCGTCTATATCTGGCGGGGCGCTTCAAAACAAAGCAGCCCAAGACAATAACCCTGTGCCTACTGTGGCTCTCGGGGGCTTTTGAAAGCTCCGCACATTCCCGAGCCGCATTCCTCAGCCCCTGGTATGTCTGCTGACTTATTCCTCAGAATACATACCGATGACTTAATTGATTCGATTTATACTCGGAGGCCTGAAGGAAAGTGTGTTTTGTTTTGAACTTAGAGATTCGCGTAATTGGAATTTCGTTACAGATAATTTAATTACACAATCTGTTTAGTCTACGAACTATTATATTGACTCTCGAAGATGCTGTTTATTTTAGTTCGAACAACTTTTCTAAAATTCCTCTTAATTAATTTAAGCATTTTTTTTCATTGTTAAGTTTGCTTACTCATAACTGAAAGTCTGGTTTATTAAGTTCCATTTAATAAACGTTAAAGTTTTAATTTGATAGAAACATGCAAAAATATGTTTATTATTTTAGAAAATTGTTGTAATATTAAAATAATTTTTTTTTGTTTTTCAAAAATAATTTTCGGTTCTGATTTGTTTTTTACTAGCATCAAAATCGTATTTTTGTGACATTACCTTCAATTTGTTTAGATTTGATTGAGCTAATGATTTACCATCAACACATTATTTGTGAAACGATTAAAATGTCAATATTTGATAATATATATAAGCTACTTTTATGTAAAATCAGATCAATGTGCTGGTTATTTTAACATATCAATTTAATAAATTGTAAACGTCGTATAGTAATAAATATTTAAGACAAGTGCACCGTCCTAATTGTCTACATATGAAACGATTAACATATTAATTTATTACCAACGGATAGAGCCAAATAGTTTTGCTAACTTTAACCTATTTCATATTACAATATCACAGCTGCATGTGCGCTGAGCAAATTATAAACACATTAGCCTAAGTAGAGCAATGTAACATTGTTACTACCGCGGGGGCTCGGCGTCACAATGTCGAATAGAGTCGCAGTTCTTTGGCTTGAACCGGGAGTCTCTGTGGTATTGGTTTTTTATGAGCCTAAATATTGTAAACTTATCCAAATTTTCTGGCAGAGTACTAAATAATTACATTTATATGAAAAAAATTCAATTATTATAATTGTATCATTCCACTGTGGTTAAAAAAAACCGAATCAACAATACAAGTATACAATCACAAGTATTATACTAAACAAATTATCATTTAAATATTTATTGACTCTTTGTATTTATTCTTAAATAATATATATAAAAAAAAATTATGCCTGTCTGGAATTGATTTCAGGGTTTTTTTTTCTCAATTTCAATCAAATAATTTTAAAGGCAGTTTTTAAGTTATTTTAAAATAAATCCATAAAAATCCTTGATACTCGAATAAGACAAATTTTAGTAAAAACACAAGGTAGAAGAAGGTTTTGAAATTGTATATAGAGAGAATGAGAATGGTTTCGCCTTTGAAGGTTAAAAGAGTTCTCACAGTCCCAAAAAACCAATCGCTTACAACTTTAATAAAAAGTAGATCAAAACAAATATCTCTACATAAAATATTCTTTTATTATCCAATTGTGGCTTTGTTGTCATATGAAAATAGTTTACATTTGTTTTTTTGTTAATAATAATAAATATTCTCTCTCAACTAACTGTCACAACTCTTTTGCAACATGTTAGTTAAATTTTATTCCAGGTATTAGTGACTTTTGTGCAAGAGTTTTTCTTAAATATTTGTGATTAATCCAAATAATATCTTAAAATAATTGCGTACACTTCAAGTTGGGAGTTTTTATCAGAGAGAGAGCAATGCTGTTTTGACAAGTAATACGCCGTGTTTTGCACAACGTACTCGTCGTTATTTAAATTCCTGTAATGTAAAAGCATTATTAAAATGACATTCCTCTGGTAATATTTTATCTAAGAGAGAGCAATGCTGTTGTGACAAGTAATACGCTGTGTTTTTTACAACGCATTCGTCGTTATAAAGTGTTAATAAAATTTAATTTCTAAACTGATATTTTTCTTCAGAATCCTAGGACTTTTAAATTGTTCTTTTGTTACAAGTTTAATATATTAATTAATTTACCCTTAAACGTGTTTTACTTTATTCAAATATAAAGGTCTTAAATATATTATTTCAGTAACTTCATGTTTTTCATATGTAATATATTCATAATTTATGTAAGTATACCAACTAGAATATTGTTTAAAATAAACATTTTATTTAAATTATATGAAAATATGTTTGAGGAATCAAAATATATTATAACATTTACGAAATTTTTTTATTTATTTTACAGAAATATTTTAACCGGTTTCCAGTGTTTTCTTGAAAATTCTGTTTTAGAATAACACTAATAATGAACCCAATTTTTAGTTAATAACTTTTCTACAATATGAACAAGTAATAACTATTTTTAAAGACAAGAAAACAAGGACCGTTTAAAAATAGTATTACCTGCTTATTTGAAGTTATAATTTCAATAATGTGGTCTTGCGGTAATCATCATGCATTCTGCGGTCAAATTTTAAAATTTTATTAATAAAGCACGGTTTATTGATGAAAAAAATGTGAATAGTTTCCTAAATCGTAATAATGAGACAATGGATTAATAAATTCAAGACAATAACAATCACCTATTCTCTCCTCAATTCAAAGCAATTAACTCTGTTTCATTGCATATACGATTCTTTAATATTGCCTTGCATTTTCTATTGTATTTTAAGAGATCTTCCAGATAGTCTCAACGATTCCGCTAGAACAATTTCACAAACTGCTAGAACAGTACATTTTCTCATAAAAGTATTTCAGTTTATATCGTTAAATTTAAATGAGGTCAGATTGCGGGGACTTAGGTACGCTAAGATTTTAGATAGAAAATTCAAAAAACTCATGCTGCTAGGTGGACGAAAAGCAGTATAGATTGTAACAATTAGCGTGTTTATTTTTGAAGGTCTTTTTTAATTGGATTGCTATGGAACGCAGATTAAGCTACTAGATTATACTAAAACGTCTGACTATGAAAAATGACCCGCATTTCGATTGTATCAAATTCAGATATTTTCGGTTTAAAAATAAACCCTCACGCTCCGAAATTGTTGGATTGATAAAATATTCACGTTCTTACAAACAAAAGCGCGTTCCAAGAACCACTGAATGCAAAAATATTTTATACCAAAACCGTCCGAACTATGGACATATAAATATTTGAGAGGCCTTGTTTATTTGACTAGTATAATTTTTTTTTTATATTTTAGATTCGATCCCCTCGGAACTAAGTCAATTACAAACAGTTCGCCTTTCGCTCCGATTATGTTCACGTACAACGTATATAATTCTGTCTTGATTGGTTTTTCGACGAAGTGTTATGATCGCCTCGGTAAATATTACTCTCCCAGAGTAATGGATTCCAGTTTCAGTGTCTAAACAGAGCGATGCACGTTGAAAGGTTGTTACCCACGAGCTCCGTGCTGTTTCTACGGATTAAACAATATGTGGTTAAACACATCGTTCATTTTAATCTATTTTTTTTAACAACAACAAAAAATAGTATCAACATCCGAAAACCCAGTGATCTATTAATTTTATTTCGTGGCTATAAAATAATTATTAAAAAAATCAGACTTTATTTTACAATATTTTAAAACCCCATTGTTTTTAAATTCTTTCAATTAGTACAACTCATGGTAGGTATTTGAAGTCCCCGAATTCCAATAAATTTATTTGATAACTTTTTTCGTTGCTTCAAAATTTATTAATTACAAGAATAAAAACCAGTCTTAAATCTGTACAAATCTGCTTTACTGGGTTTTCAACAGGGTTACGTTAGGTAAATATAAAATAAATCTGAGACATTTAAACCTTTCAAATACAACTATTCACCATATTCCCGTCTGGCAAGCATCACCGATTCCATTTAATTAAGTATTTTATTATTTATATAATAATTGGGCCGTGATTAAGTTTGATTTTGCGTTGTCCATGTCGATATAAATTATTTAAATACATATCAGAATATTTTACAGTCAAAATAAACAATTGGCTACATTAAAACATTGAGTTTTCAGTACATATTACTTTCTGTACTATTATGTTCAATTCATGTGTTATCTTTCATGGTTTTAGTTTTTTAATCTACTTTTAGCTGAACAAAAAGGAGCTCTGAACGATTTTATTAAATAATTATTATTTGATGTCACGATAAATATTTCATCAATTGCATATTTTTTTTACAAATAGTACGCACCTAAGTAAATACTCGTTATGTTGATAACTAGTATAAAAATATCAATTTTGTATTACAAAAGAATTTTTCATAAATAAATCAATCTTTAGCATTAAAATTTATATTAAATCTTTATAATTATTCAAAGTCAACGTGTGAATAAAGCGTGATTCAAACCTTCTAAATACTGCGCAATACAGGCGATGGATTGACATTTTGAAGAAAGCCTTGGAATATTTCAACCCTTTGAAGGAAAATGTCAGTCAGTACGAAAACTTATCGACGTTGGAATATTCACTCGCACGTGGCACAGGTCTATAATTTTATGCATTAAATTTCTAATAACATTAAGTTTGTACTTAACGATTTCAGGTGAATATACATACTGAAATTCTTATTTATTTTTCAAAGCATTTATTATTCAATGAATTTAAAATAAAACAATCTTTCGTTTTTTTACTAATATTTCAGCAGCATATTTTCTCGCAAAGAAACACAATCCGTTGAAATCGACTATCCCAAATCACACTTTGATGAATATTGTAAAAGGTTTTTTTTTTTTTATCAAATCAACAAAAAACAAGAAATTAAGTGTGCCTTTTCGAAAAAAGCCGTTTCGTATTCTTGCTCAATTAATTATCAAGACAAAAAGGCAATAGCGCAGCTCAAATGTGGGTTGAGTGTAATTTATGCGTAGATTGTATATTTTTGGAACGCAGATAGGCACAGTGTTGAATTCGACTGACGTAACTCGGTGCCCGAAATCATCGAGTCGCTCGGGTTATGTATCTCTGACGTCACCGCCCAAGGACTCGCGTGCCGTGAATGAATATGTAAGAACTATCGTGCTCCGTACTGTTTCCTAGAGCTCGGTTACATGATGTCTCCATTGTCACGGCCAGGCCGGCGCGCGGCTCGTGGCAGAGGTATGCAAATCATGCCTCGAGTCTGCCGGCCGCCTTCCTCGCGATGTCTTCGGTTGTTGTTTATATATATTTTTTTTTTGCAATGTGCGTCATAGTTTTCGTGAATACGTATTTTTAATTTCATTCATGTGAACATTGCAAATGCTGTGATTTATTAGAAATTTATTAATTGATTTTGGATTCTGAAATATTTTTTGTTATGTTAAATAATATTTTATTAAAACGTATTGAATTAAATTTCGTTTGAAAATTTATTCTCTTGATGACTTGTTAAAATGTTAATGTTAAATCAAAAACATAAAAAAATAATCATGTTATTAAAATTTAACAATACTGAAGCAGTAACTATTTAAAACTGAAATATTATGATAAAATAAAAATGTCAATATTATAAACTTAGGCATAAAATAAAAATTTTAAAAGGAAAATTTGCGTTTAATTTTTGACATAAATATAAAGAATATTTTTCAATTATTATAAATGTTCCTGTCAAATAATCTATATATTTCTAAAGATAAGTTTATCTTTTGACTCTTTGACAAAAGGAAATTTTTCGTTTGTCAAGATAATAAGCTCGATCGATCAATCATCTCCTTATTGAACTAGGCTCGATAGAACAAAGGCACTTTTAAGCAATATCGATTACTTTTAATTTTAAGTGCCTATAACTATATTTTTGAAAAATAAAAATATATAATTTCAGGCTATTTTATTGATAATTAAGATTGCTATATAAGGCAGGGGTAAAAACCGATGGACGTATACCAAGGATCTTGGTGCTACATCTATAAATTCATGTTACGCGTGAGTAGTAAAAAAATCACCTTCTCTCGTTGACGCAGGTTTATTATCATTGCATAAACACAAAGAATCAAATGCCGAAGTCGTAACCGGATTCAGCCCTAACATTAATATTTTTATTTTTATAGCACGAGAAGGGCACACCAAAGCTTAGATAGTCTAAACCAGAATAGTTCATATTTAACATAAAAATAAGTTAACCTTGTTTTCAGATTACTATAATAAATAAAGCTAAATGTACGCATACAAAAATCAATATTAAATTATTATCTTGAAATTATGTTTAAAAAAAATGTAATTGGATTTGATTTATTCACAATTTCTAAGCATTTTTTTTATTTTGAGCAAATATATATATATATTCGTATAGCCTTTTTAACTACTGCAAGCCGTTTAAATCGAGTGGGTTGTTAATGTTTAATTTTCTTGTTTGTCTCGTTATCAGCACATTTCGGACAGAAAATTAATTAAACCATATCATTATCAATAGCAGACGATCATTTGAAGCTCTCGGCTGTCACGCGTGATAATATTACGGCTTAGTATAAAATTATTAATGACGTCTTCTGTCTACCAGAATCCAGTTCAATTGATAGTTCTAAAATTAATGGTGCAAAATTACAACTGACAATAAAACTACACGTATTCATCTAATGACGCAATGTTATATAGATTATTTTTAATTTTATACCCTGCGATAAAATACAACAAACTAGTTCTTACTCAGGCAAATGAGGTTTCCGTGCTCTTGTTTCTGGTTAAAATACGAAGTTATTTGTTATAGTTTGTATGTGAAATACGTACGTGAACTATGCATATCCTTGGAATTGTATTGGCCAATAAAACATGCTTCATTCTTCCTCGTGTTTCTTTCTTGTACCAAAATTGTTACAAACGTGTGTGTATATACATTTCAACTGTATTATCAATACAGATGAAATGGCTTTAATTTTCTTATTCCATTGGAAAGCTTTCAAAGTTAAAATGTATTACACAGTTTTAATTAGGAAAACTAGTATATTTAATTATATTTTTTTATAAGGATGCTTTTAATGTAAAAAATATTTTTTCTAAGTGTCTAGTTTGTAATTTAATATTTAAAACACCTATGAAAGTGAACATTAATTATATTTTACTTATACTGAGTGAAGCCTCACAATAAATCAAACACTTTGATATAATATCGGAACATTCTCCCGGGAAAACTCTCTCAATTCACTGGATTATTGAAATTCTTTGCTTTGTACCCGAGTAATTGTCAACGATTTGCCCCCTCCAGAGATTGTAAATCAACATTTTTTCCAGGTTTCTCTGCAATTTCGCAAGCCTTCTATATTGGTTTTATTTATCGCTGTTTTCTCATTTTTCTCGCCTTTGTCTGCTGATCTCCAGCCAAACGGGCTCGCATCGAAAGGTTTTTACGACAAATATGAAACCGATTTATAAAAATTAATATTAAATATTTATCTGTTACATGAAATATGTATACTTTTATTAATACAAATGGGACTTCTGTAAGACTATAGCTTTTCAAAATGAGATTATATTTTTTACGTCTACATGTAACATTACCTTTTCAATTTTATTGGAATTGTTAGCATTTACTACATTATATATCACCATAGCAACTAGGATTAGGACTATGGATTTTCTTTGGTTAATCATAGTCGATTCTTCCGCCTTCAGACTTATTAACACAAAACAAAGGTGAACAAGCTGTTGAATATATATCTTTAATTTTATAAAGCGGTGTTCATAACGATCTTTTTTAGAGAGCTAATTTGTTTTTTTTTATTGCACATTGCTTATAAATTAATTATCGCTAACTCAAGCTTTTGACGTACTTCGCAGCTTGTTAAAATGTTATTTTTCTTGTCTTATAAAAACCAGTCACTATTTTTTTTGTCGATTGCCAGCTACAACATGATACTATTGTTGCTACGGTAATGCATATATTGTTTTGTTGCTATTATATTATTGATTCTTGTTTTATAATATTTTCATATCATATTTAACACTGTGCATTATTTATCACCATAATATTCTATATTGTATTTAGTAATGTATAAAACTTAATTTATGATGTTTATTTTTAACGCATAATAAACGTTGAATTGTTTTAGCAATTTTTAAATTGTTGAGAAACCCTCAACCTGCTCTTTTTAATTCAAAAAAATAATCTTTTTGAATTTTAGGCAGAACTTATCACTTAAACCCACTTCTCTGACTAGTCGAGTTTAGCAGTAACATGACCGTGATAAATTGAGTAAGCAGTTACACACAACTGTTCAAGTCTTGTCAAAAAATAAATAAAACGACCAAGTATTAGTATTGTATACGCACTCAAAATAATATCAACATACTAAAATAATACAACAGAAATAATAAATATATTTAGTAAACATGTTTTACTTAATAGATAACAGAATAAATATTTTCCCTTCAATCTGATAACATGCTATAAAAAATATTTTTCTATTTGCGAAGCGTCCGAAGGTTGAGGTCGCAATAAATAACTTCAGAATTATTGCTTTTTCCGAGAGGTATATATGGTTTTTAGCTGAAAGCTTTTGATTGTGTCACATACATGTATCACTGAAGGTCCTCGAACCCCACACATGAGGTGTGACCTCTCCAAGCATGGCCTATGATAAATCTTCCCTCGAGTATTCTACGAGGAAAGTAAGAAAAGTGGAGACAACATCGCTGGCTGTTGTTTTCACAAACACAAGAGCTGCCGTGGCATAGTGAATATCGTAGCTTTATTACGTCTTTTTTCACAACAATATATATTTTTTAATTTTTGTGACCCGCAGCACAAAGTGAATATTTATTATTTCAAAGAAGTCAATGTATAGAATCAATATACAGAAATTATGACCGTTCATACTTGTTAGTATATTTAACATTTAAATAAACAACCAAATAAAAGTACTTAAGAAATGTAACTACAGCAAAATATATTTTTTAAATGCCTATTTGGAAACGGTTTTAGTATTCAGAAAGAGAAATTAGAGCTTATGCTTTATAACTCCTTTGAAATGCACTCTTCTTTGTGTGAATTTTCTGAAATCTAAAAAACCAATTAGCATATTTTAAGTAACAAAAGAAAAGTTGTAAATAAAAACGCTGTAGACTGTTGTGGAGTAATTTATGCATTTTTAGATTTATTATTCCGGAGCATAATAAAGCGATTATTTACGTATTGATTAATTCTTTGTAATTATTATAAAACGTGTACAATTTGCCTTCTAGATTAAATTAAACTAAACTACAACCAAGTCAACAAAAGATAAATATGAAAGTAAACCTTATTTTTAAAAATGTACTGATATATAACTAAGCTTTTAATCATTTATCGTTTTGTAGTCGATTGGGTATTGGTCTCAAAATTAGTGAAGTTACAGAAATATTAAGGAGTCAAAAATTAAACAAAACATAAAACTAAGACGTTGATTGGCTCATTGATTATGTATGATGTAGTTTTACCAAATGAAAATCGAATAAGCTACTTACAATCCAGTAAGTTCGATGTTATTATTTTTGTGAATAAAATTAATTGAAATAACCTTATCCTGAAACCTGAATTAATTTCATTGGTTAATATATAATATTTACACTGAATTAAAAACAGCATTTATTGGACAAATATACGATAAGATAAAATGTGAAATAGTATTGGAAATTACTTTGAGAGAAAATAATAATTAAAGTTAAATGTTATTATTTTATATAATTGTTTGAGCTGCTTTCAACTCAACGTGGTTAATTTTTTTTGTATACTGCCTGAAGCAGATTTCCATGTCTTGGTATTTACGTTGCAGCTTTGTGCGTCCTTAGCATATTTCTTATGTTAAAAATGCAGATTTAATGTGATGTCTGTTGGACGCAGTCACAAACACTGTGACAACCGCTAGACAGTGCCGCGGGCGACTCTCCTGGTATATTACCCCGAGACAGTGTTTCTCAAACGGTGTTGAAAGAGAAGTTAGTAGATTTTTGTCTCAGTATTATAATTTTTTAAATCTAGATGAGCAACACCCATCACATAATTTAACATATCTACCGTAAATCTACTGAATTTAATCATTTTGCTGAATCAACATAATAAAATGTGAGATGGTAATCTTACAACTCAAAATATCTTCAAATGTGCTAGAATTGTTACGTTTTTCAAAAATAAAAAATTATTTATTCTAACAACGTATTTAACATGAATCTGTTTGTCGTGTGTTAGTCGCAGATCTTCTTTTACTGTATAAAAGTGTGTTTATTCTTTTCAAAATACTTGTTTGTGGAAGGGACCTTCGAAATCATAAGTCTCACAATAATATTCCCAAGCACACATAATGAAAGGGCATCCCGCAATAAAAACCAATCTTACAAGACGAATTACACGTGAACCAATCTCAAAAATATAGACCTAGATGATAGATAATACTAGTCATTGAATAGGACATGCGTATATGTATATATATATATATTATAAGGTTTTTTCCCTTCATATTATAATAGCGACCAACATTCATCCTTTCAGCAGTACTGTGAAGTAATGAGACTGTTTTTCACGGAGAGACTTGGCGACGAAATTTAAATGTCTCTCTGAAGGGGACGCCTAATCAACGAGATTACAAAACTTTGTTACAGATGAATTACGACAAGATTGTTTAAACAAATGTACATGTTACAAATACAAGGCATACCGAGCAGATTCAAAGAAAAATGTTATAAAAATCTTTTACATGTTTTCTTAATAATATATAAATACATTCTTACACTCTGCGTTGTTTTATGTAAATACCGGGAAAAAGCGTAACGAAAGATTTTTAAAATTATTTTTTTATATAAATAAAGTATTTTTTGTGCGTCATAAATTAATTTGAGATACATATTTTTCGTCATATTTACAATAAACTTATTATAATATGGAGATAAAGAATTCATAACATAGTATGTGTATCAAAACGTTCGGCAGTTTGGTTCGTTATCTAGTTTTCCGTTCTTTTAACCGTCACTTGTTATGGTCCAACACACCATCTCAAAGTTCTCAGTGCCATCGTAGGCCGCCTGATGTAATATGTTATTATTCTGCCCCCATCAGTGACTACCCATCTTCACTTATCCTACGATCGTGGTTCAACCAACGTAATCGCATTTTCTAAAATTACAACACGATGATGATTCCGTTATCATATTCCAGGATGACTCATTCTAAGTGGTTGATATTACAGTGTCTATTTTGCTAGTTGTGACTCTTTATCGCAAATATAAATGAAGGTAGACAAATAAATAAAACATGACTATGCTGAGGTTTTTCCAGAATAATATACTATTTGTTGAGAAAATAGAACATCCCCGAAAAAGAGTGATATGTTAGGATCATGCATTTCATTGACGCAATAAATCGATAATCATATAGGTTAGTACATATTTTTTGATCGATATAAAAACACATGTTATTTCAGAATGCATAAATTAGCTTATCTGTATAACCAGAAAACATTGATGTTACCTTATTTATATTTAATTTCTGTGTTATTTAATGCCGGTTATTTTTGTATAATGTTTTTTTTTTTATAAACTGTCAGAATTTAAAAGTGTTATAAAGTTAAACCCTTCAACCAGAATCATGACAGAAATGCTTGTTTTTATTTTAAATTAATTCATCTATATTTTAAATGTTGTATAAATTGAAAATTATATGTATATGGGTTTTGGCAGCCGTTGTCATGAAATTATTTGGTTTATGAATGTTTATCTGTCCCACTATCTGTCTACGTTAGGTTAAGCTACATCGTAATGCTTTAGATTTCAATTTCATCATAGTCTGATTATTTCATCTGAATCTTCAATACGATTTTGTTCATCGTGTGGCAATGATATTACACATTTTATAATAACAACTTTTCGATTTCGCGCACACCGTACTTCGGCAGACAGAGGGCCACACGTGAGACTGCGCGCTTTAAACACCCACAATTGAAATATAACACTTCTACAGCTGAACAGATAACAATACCCCAGCTCGTCTGCCTCGAGTGCCTAATACGTCTGGCGGATTGACACATCCCCCTCGCCTCTGCAGAGGTCGCGGCGCCGGGCGGGCGCGGGTCCGTCCAGCCCTCTCCGGTTTATGCCACATAAATTAGCACCCCAGATACAGCCATGGTCACCGTGCGAAGGCACTCGGCGCCGATTTATGACTTGACTCAGAAAACAAATTGTATTATTGGACTATTGACGTACTTCGGACCTGCAAATACCCAAATAACAAACAGAATATATTAAGCACATTTTTTCAAATATTGAAAAATGATTTGAATTCGAAAAATATCATTTGTGTGGGATTCGAACCCACATCCCCGAGCTTACATGGCCGGTGTATTACCAATTATACAAACGAATCACTAGGTACTTGGCAAGAATTTTTAACAATCATATCCTATAAGTGAAACAACGTACTTATTATGCCAATTAAATATTGTACGATGATATTTTTCTGAGAGTTTCTTTAATCATTTTTCAATATTTTAAAAAATGTACTTAATCATTATCAATCAATAAAAAACCTATATAGGCAAAATCGTACTTCTATTCTATAATATATTTGATTTTTGTGAAGACTGTCACAGTAAGTTAATGCACCGGCCACGTAAGCTTGGGGATGTGGGTTCGAATCCCGCACAAATCACGATGATATTTTTCTAAGAGTTTCTTTAATCATTTTTCAATGCGTGAAAAAATGTACTTAATCAATCAATAAAATATAAATACTTTATTTTATTGGTTTTATATCTAATTATTATATCCAAATACAATGATGTAAAAACAGTAACAAAAAAATATAAGAAATTATCAGTTAATTTCGCATATTTTTAAACTGTATTTAAATTTTATCAAATTAGTGGTACGTCTCACAAACCGATAGCGGATTTTTATTATTTTGAACAATCTATAGATGGGTTATATTGAACGAAAATTCTGATAAATTCTCAACTAAAAAGATCGTCTTACCCGTGCAAATAATACCGTGGGGGAATTAACCCCATTTTTAAAAACTTTATGTGCATTTTATAAATCCCACTTATTTTTACTGCCGCTATGAAAACTAAAAGTTTTGTGAAAGTTTAAAGTAATTGCTTATTTTTCATGTCATTTTTCTATTGAAGTATTTTTATATATATAAAAGCTTAGACTTTTGGGTTGATTATCGATTAATATATTTGTAATTAAATCAAATCATTCATTTTGTTACTTTCTATTAAGAAAATTTTATTAAGTCAGAGTTTTAGATTTATTTTTCTTGGTATTTTCTGAAAAATAGCACTGACAACTGTCAAAATACATGCCAGCAGGCTGCTACTTATATAGTACATATATGTAATGTGATAAATTACCTAAAATTAACACCAAAGTAATAAAAGTATATATATATTTTATAAGTTTAATATTTTGATAATGTTTTGTTCGACAACAATAATATAAATAATATGATGAATGACCCAAAATTAACAATTTATTATTTTTTGTTTTTCAAGTATAATATTTTGACAATGTTTTATTTGTAAACAAAAAATGTATTGTTATATGATATAGCATGTGACAATACAATTTCATGCGATGTTTTCGACAGCGTTTGGTTAAATTACAAGTATATTATTTTAATTTATGCTTTGTATAAATTTTCCAATTTTTGATTTTCCACATTCTTTGAATATATTAAAATTTTATATAAAAAAAAAATTCATTTCCATTCTGTTATCTAAAGAAATAAAAAAATAATCCCGTTTGTCTTGGGTGTGTGCCTGCAATATACATAATCATATTTCCGCATACATTTGTGTCAGTACTGAAGTTTTATATCATTATGGGGTATGAAATATTCGGGGCACCACTGAATAGTTTTACCAGAAAAATCATCTCGCCAGGGTGTGGCATTGACAGAGTTCCTCTCGCCTCATGAAACATATGAAATATAATTCACATTATGAATAAGAATTTCGCAATATATTCTGTGTCATCGCAATATTTCCAAGAGAGCGATTTTCCCCGTACAAATACTTTGAAACTCTTTATGTATTTTTATTACTTTGCAGTCTCTCACCGAGAGTGTATAATTACACGAGGTATTTTGAGCTAGAAATTATAATATAAATAGGGTAGAGACTGATGTTTCTGGTCAATTAATTTACATTTGATATTATCGCACGTGTAAATGAATACTTTATTATTATATACAACATATATCATTTAAATTAATTGCAATTATGTATTTATATTTCTTATATCTTATATTTAAATGTGCTTATAAAGATCTGTTAAAAATTACTAAAATTATAGACATATTCTTAAAGTAAGTGGTAGTTTTACACATTTTTTCAATCGAAAACACTACTTGATGAAGGCTCTTGGATGCTTTCTACTGACTTCAACCTTCAGTTGGTATCAGTATCAAGTAGTTTAAATGCATATTTTCGTTAATGAAAAAAACGTTTTTTTACCAGAAATTATTTTATTTTGTCACAAGTACTTGATTATGATAATTTTCAGTTGTTGGAGAACTGTGTTTTATATATTCTATTCAATTTTATATTCGTAATTTGTGTTTGTTTTGAACTTTGTTTGTTATTAGTATAAGAAAGTTGTACGAAGTGCTGTAATATCAAATATTTTTTCGTGTATCTTCCCTTCCGCGAGACCTTGAAAGTTTTTTTGCGAAAATATATATTATAAGTACGGCGAGAGAAAATATTCTCGCAACCTTCACAACTTCAATAAATTGGTTATATAAACTGAAGTCAAAAACAATCTCTGCAAATACTGCAAGAAGGAAGTAAATTCTCTTCAACGCAATTCCACATAGGTTTATTTAAATTTTATTTCAAGATTTTTTTATATAAATCAAGGAATCTTTGTAAACTTGAATAAGTTGAATTTTGCTGTATTTTTTATACTTAGATTATTTTATTCGTTGTTCATTATTCTTTACTATAAAGTCTTGATATTCATTCGACAAAAAGATATCAAGTTTTTTTTTTTAATTGTTTAACATTAAATTAATTTTCGATTGTTTTTTTTTCAGTAAAAAACGTTTTTTTGTGTAATGATATTTATATCCTTGAAAAAGTGAGTATTTGCAAATGTGTTCGCGAGAAAATAAAGCCACTTAATAAAATTTATGGTTTTTTACGCAGTATGTACGTGCGATAAATCATTGAAAGTATCAATAAAACGTAAATTAATATAAACATTTTTTGCATATTTTTATAATAATGTAATTGTTTGATCGTCTAATGCTGTTAAGTTTTTTACAAATTATGTCCTTCAGTAAAAATATTTTCTTGACAATTTTCAACTCTTAATTTTTTCATACAAAATTCATAACATGAACCACAAATATATATTTACGTTCACAACTTGATTTCTAATTTCTGTTTTATCTGAAATTTTTAAACAGGAATAATTAAACAATTATCATAAGATAAATGCAGACGACTACTTCTGTAATTTTATTTAATGTTTAGTGAATACGCATATTGAAAAATATACATATTCAAGATACAAAAATAATTTTTATGACTTTTATTTATTTATGTAAAATAATCTCTCGTTTTTCCAAATAAAATGGCCTTTCAAGAGTTTCACCTTTACGCTATTCATACTTAGCGTCGCTCTCTACCCTTACTATTAAATTTCTTAATCTCGTCCGACATGGTGGGCCTCCAATAGTGAGGCCATCGAGTCGTCACGTAGTACCGGCCGGTGCCAACGAGCGTGCGGGCCTGGACGCCGCATTGACGTCAAATGCTTCACACGCCACGCTGTGTACACAATAAAAATCAAATATACTATTACATGCCTCACTTCTCAGAAAACCATCCGCCAATGTATATTTTCTTAGAAATAATATTGAAGCTTTTAATAATGTAGGTAAATTCATTTATGTAACTATTATATATATGATATAAAAATAAATTATATGAGGCGATTGATTTTCAAAGTCAGCGTAGTATACATTATCACATATTTCTTACCTGTATAGATATTTCAGTAACAGAATATGTTTTATTTATTATGTGAACATGAACGGCCTGTCTACTTCGTCGGACCCAGTTTTTAGTTGGGGCGGTCACCTCTCGCCCCGCGCCCCCGCCCTCCTGGCCTAGTTGGGTGGGTCGATACTCCAAAGGTGATTACAAAAAAAGGGATTCGCGTGTCGGGGAAGCCCTGCTATCATTCGATTAATCAGACTGAGACTCGCTTTAATTAATTCCCAAATTCACATGGCGTGAGAGGGACCCGCATCGACTTCTCCACTCATCCAATATATTTACTTTGATTGCACAAAACCATAAAGACTTCTGAATAGAACCTTACATATCGATAAGAAATAATAATATATATGTTGTTCAGAACCCCATGGTTGGCAAGGAATTCGTCATTCGACCATGAGGCTGATGACTACCACTACCCCCAACAACATCGATGTCCGAGGCGAATTCTAGCCGTTTATGCCATTCCCTATGGTATTTGCTTAACGTGCATGCACTTCCCAAGCTCTAACAATATCTACAAACTATTATCATCTCATATTTGTCAAATTGATTGGCTGGGGGCATCAACCCAAATAATTTGTTGTAATATCATTATTGGCCCATTGTTTTGGACAACTAGATGAGCTGGAAATATACAGAAAAAACAGGTTTCTAATAGCTCTTAACATTATAATAATTTTAACATTGTATGATAGTGCGAGTATATTTTAAAGTATTTTAACCGATAATTAAAATGTTTTTTTTGGTTATGATAAAATTTTAATATTTGATACGAATTTATTTGTAACTGTTTTCTTTTACCATTAACCACTAGATTAACCAATTTTTACCAACGTTCCAAAGAGATTTTTTTTAGGAATAATATTTTTAGAATACAGCAAAATTGACTTGACAGTAATCGTTAAATTAAAAGTGAATTCATTTTAAACGGCGGTTAGCTGAATTTTGACTGAGATTTTTTCTGACATTATTATCTTTACAAAGCTTAATATTTATTTTCTCAATTGGAAGCAAAATAACTAAACTAAATATAATTGTCCAATAGCCAAGAATTGATACTATCTAATCTCCTAAATCAACATAATATCCTTCACGCATTTGATTACGCATTTCTCTATTAAAGTTATTTTCTAATGAATTTATTATTGATAACGATTAATCATATTTTCAATAAAATTAAATAAATTACGGCCATAGCCTCTTTATAAAATAATACTGATAATGAATACATCTTTTTAATATCCTTTGTATCGTTGATTACTTTTTTCTGTCGGAAGTTAACCAATTCTTAAGAGGGTATTAAGATGATTGTCTTCAATTCTGGTTATCTTCAAACTTATAATAAAAAATGTTAACAATAAACAATCGAACAAGAATAGGCAATTTCATAGAACGTTGATCTTTCGGGTTAACTGCCAAGTCTACTGTACTTCTGTGTTTGTTACCAATTCTTATAAAACCCGCCTCTAGATATATATTCAGTTTTACGATTCCAATATGTATCTAAAAGAACAATCAGTTTTTTCTTAAAAAGAAGTGATATTTTTTTATTATTTTGATACGCAAATGTGGTCATAAAGTATCTTTGTTTCCTCGGATAACAATGTGTAAAAATTTTTTAATAAAGAATTTTTTTTTTAACTAAGTAGTTTTTGTAACAGCAACTAGGTTAATAAATTAGTTATTTTTGGCCCCAATATCTTACTTATTTAATGCCAGATAGAAACTTAAATTAATTTCATGTTTCAGCCGTTTTTTATTATTTAAACCCCATTTCAGTATATAATAGGTGATATAAAAATATTTACATACAATTATTTTTAATTTATCACCCGGTATTACGTATTTTGGTAGTCTTTCAACTAACGTAAAAACTTTATTTGCTGTATTTTGAGTTATATTTTGAAATCTCAATTATTAGATGTACGTTAAATGAATTCTGGTTTTTGTTTCCAATTTAGATTTTTTATGAATTAATTCATAAATTATTGTGAATATCACAATTTATAAACATTTTCCCCGTAAAATATATTCATTATTTATATTGAAACACATAAGAGAGGGTTGTTTGCGTTGATGTAAACTATTCACTCGGTTTTATTTATCGAAACAGTTTTATTTGAGATGGGTGTCATTGCATTCAATTTACGAGGCGAAGTCGCAACCTTGGAGTCGCCCTGCCCCAGAATCAACTGATTAGAAAATCCAAAACACACTTAGCAAATAGGCACTAACAGTTCAGAAATAAAGACGGTAATAATTATACTGAAATTGATCATTCAAAGCAAAATAACACAAAGATAAAACACATCCCAGAGAAAGTTTTTTCTTTTAAAAAATAAGTTGCACACAATAAAACATAAAATAAGGAATATGCCACATTTTATTATTAGCAATTGTATTGAAAATAAATTTGTAAATAAATAGTTATTTTTATTGAAAAAAATATTTAATAAAGTTTTTCTCCATCGTTTTAAGCGGGTATAAGAACCTTTAGAATATATTATTCAATATCGTATCTTATTTAATCACACCTGCCAATCTCGGTCCCCACAAAGCTTATTGGTTTTCAATAACACTTCAGCACTGAGCGGGAGTCTCGCCTGCCCATAAGTATATTAAAGGCTCGAGGTGAATAATTTCATATGTGCTCCATTTATAAAAATGGTTGCTCTGTATGAACCTCAAACGGAATTTCAATTGAGCATATATATCTGTTGACGTTATTCTACCTCTTGTTACACATTCTTTTCGCGATAATTATCAAATTAGCTCAGCGTGTATACTTCAAGGTCATATGAATTGTTGATTCTGCCCGAGTGTGAAAACGCATTTTATTGCAAAATAGCCTATAAAATCTCAAACTCTTGCCGACTAAAAGAACTTTGTTTTTAAAGATAATAAAATCGTTGATACATAAAATTAAAGCCATGTTTTTTTATAATAAAGTGAACTGCAATTAAGAACTTTCCTTTGTTAAATAAACTTAATAACATGATTGCATCCATCTGAGCAAACTCTTTACTTTCTTACAGTTAAAACCATTTTATTCCACCTCAATAATTCTATCTAAAATTGCCTTAGAGCGTATATTTTTTTATAAAATTAAAAATAAGTTTTATTATAAGTTCATCAAAGCCGCTTTAAAATCAAGTTTTACGTTACTAAAGTTAATAATAACAAACCGAAGATATTTTACATTATGTTTTTGAATATTTTTTTTTCAAAAGACAAGAAAATTCTAAGGAGAATCTAGTAATCCGAGAAAACCCTTCCATAAGGAGATCTCTCATAGCAAGTTAAAGAGTAACAAACTGTGAATAGCCATCTGAAAAATGTTTCAGGGGAAAGTCTTTTTAATAAAATAAAACTTCACTGATGCTAAGTATATTTAAATGAAAATTAATAAACACTCTCATCGAAGTGCATCAAAAGTAAACAAATAAAACCCCTATTTTATTAAAGAAGCAGAGTATTTTCACACATCACTTTACTTTTCCCTTTAATTGAGTTGAACTGCTTGACGTCGCTGCCTTTCATCTTAATCAGCTGATAATAGATTTATCCTCCTCCCGCACCCTTGTCGGTTGCTATGGAGACCGGATCATAAAACCTAATGGCCGCCTTTTATTCCCCGTCTTGTATAAAAGAGTATTGTTTCGCTGTTTTGGCCGTTTAACAGCAATATTTGTGCAAATGCTTCCCGTCCTCGTGATATCACAATCTAGTAAACAAGGTTATCTCTTAGAAACTAAACGCAATTGTATTCAGTTGTATTTGGTTAGTTAATTCTTACGACTCTGGCATTTGACCTCGTGAACCACCGAAGAACGAGCAGCCCCAGCAGCAATAATATCCAATTGTCATGGCTGAGTAATTATACATTATTTTACGACGGCACTACTAAATCTGTCGGATCAGTCATGTGAATTTCATTTTGGAAATCAACATTTTATAGCTTAATTTACGTGACTGTAACTTTTTGAAGACATTTGACATGAATCCAAGAACAGTTACGCTTAAAATTATAAATTTCAACTCAAGGAATTTTACTATTCTAATTTCACTTCAGTATTTTAGCATACGGCTCACCGTATCAAAAAAATATTATGATGAACACACAGGCTATTTTGCTATTTTTTCAGGATTCCTCAAATAAACGAACTGTATACACCAATATCCGTGAAAAATCTACAGTATAGAAAAGTATATTTGTAAAATAATTCGTTCTGGAGACATTTTTACAGTTCCTCGGTTGAATAAACAGAAGGTTTTTCTGTGTCCAAACAAAACAAGGTCAAAAAAATCGATATTTTTTTCAGAACTCTTTCCGCTGTTAGATAAATCAACCATTTTAAATACACCTCTTTAATTGTACTAGCGATACTTCAGCAATTAGTAAGCTATTAAAAAGTCGATAAATTTTTAATTTGTTTTAAAAATGGTTGCTTAAAAAAAACGTTTTCCTATTTCTAGAAACACGATTTAAAAGCTATATTTAAATCCATTTATTTTCTGTGGGCTTTTTCAGTAAGCTTTTTCAGTATTGGCTTAAAATGTACATGTAGAACTTGATGTTACATATTTAAAACAATATAGATGGCACAGTAGTATTTTTTTGTCAACACTTCAGATTTACGATTCGATTGCTATTTTTGTATGCCATTTCCTCATTTTTATTGATTTAGATCTCGATGTTCTGTTAATGTAAAAAAATGGGTTTAACTGTATTCTCTATGTACAGTTAGATATTTATCAGTCTTTCTAAAATATAAATAATATATTTTTGTTATTTGCTATTTTGGTGGTATATATTATGTAATAGGCATTTTTTTCAGTTATTGGCTTGTTTACGACAGTTTATTTTATTTTGGTAGTTTCTCTTTTTTTTTTTTTTTTTTTCATTTTTAACTAATATTTTAAAGCTACTATTATGTTTAATTACATCGTATTTTTTATATTAAGTAAGGAACGTTTTTTTGCATGTATTGGGTATTTTATGCCATATATAATTTTATAAGAATATTATTTGTCTGACCATCCACTTTACTTTCTTATAACATAATAAATTTAAATTTCAAATCTATTTTAGCGATAACATCTACAAACAATCTTATATTATATATATAATATTAAAATATAAGTTACTACAAGTACTCATCTAAAAATAGCATGAAAATGCATTTGCTCTTCTCTTTTTATGGTCCTTGAATCTCAAACTAAATGCATCATATAAAAATTAAAGCCGTTATAACACCCCTGCAGAGGTAACTTCTTTACTACTTTTCTTGGCGACTATATCGAGCGGCTCTCCTGCGATTCGTATAGGTAAATGCCATAAATTCCCAGCACCGCAGACGTCACAGGGCAACACTGAATCTGTTCTCAGATTGGGTCGTTAACTTTAATAACTCGCCACACCTTCGAGGTACGTATTTTGCTTTTCCCTCGCATCTGCAACTTTTTTATTGCTGGCAGCATAGAAGCTTCATTTCTCAATTGCTGTCAGCACATGCTTCGACTACAGACAGAAACTGCACTTGTGAAGACAATTCAACGAAGTGATGATTTAATACTGAATCGTCGTCCATTTTGTTTTAGCCTTAATGGCACATGATTTGATTTTATATAAATTTGAACGCAAAAATGATGTTGATTTAAAAATGATGTTTGAAAAATGTTATTTATACTTATAATAACTGCAAATTAATTCAATTCTAAGTTAATTTAACTCCATTTCCATTTACCATTTGTTTCACAAATGTAAAATATTCAATTATATAATATATAAATTGTTCACATAATCTACAACCAAACTACTCTATGAGAGTAGGAGACTTAGGTAGTTAGTTAATAGGTTAGCATAGAAAAATATTTGATTAATAAATGTAAAATTGTAGTATTGAGAAAATTTATAAAAATAAAAAAAATTATTCCCTTGACCCCATGGTATTTAGCTACTAGACTAATCTAATCTCTCTAACCTAAGTACCACTTATTATTTTACTTCTCAATACTCCAAAGATTCTAAATGGTTTGATTTGCTTTGATACGTTGAGGGTGTATTTCTTAGTATTTATTCAATCTATACTTGATAGATAACCACTAGCCTCTCAAAGAGATAAAAAATAGAAAATTGTATAATATAGAGGTCTAAGAGAACGACCACACAACGTTCATATTTCTCCACATTTAAAGCATCTATTTATCCGTTTCTTTTGATTCCATTCTAATAAGATTTATTTCAGGTATTAAGGAGGGCTATGTAATCCTATTCTAACCAAATATCTAAAAAGATATAAAAAAAAACAAAACAGAATAATAACATCGTACAATAAGTATGGAGAAATAAAAATATTCTTAGTAAAAAAAAATGAAGTTAAAAAAATTAAGAATAAGATAAACATGGAAAACAAACATTAACGAAACATAAAACCCATCAAATGAAATATTTAAATCAAATAAATAGTATTTTTTAGAAGGATCTCTTTCTATAAGGAGACCTCGAAGGTAAAAAGAAAATTATCAATACATTTATATCATTGAAATTAAAACTGGCTATAAAAAAAATATACAATAAAACTACAATATAAAATCACAACAATATTTGTATCAAAATTTTGCAATACTAAAGTTTGATTGATGATACAGTCAATCAAGATACGATTGGTTTTCTGGTTTGAATGAAAAACACACAAAAACCACAATCGCGTTCGGGTATCTTGGCCAAACCCATTTGTTATGTTTCAAAACCACCAGTATGCAGATAAATGGCAGTGAAGATCATATTTTTCCCGTTCTATTTCCGTCAATCTGGCAGATATTGCTGCACGAGACGCTTTACATCTCCGTCTAGGCGAGCTTCATGGGGACTGCGTATAATGAATAGGGTCTTTGGGAGAGGAGATCCACTGAAAACTGAAAACTCAGCGGCCTCTGGCTGGAACATTTCCAACTCCGGACCGGTTTGCATTCCGAGGCTTTCTACGAGTGCCTTCCTAAAGATCCATTTATTATTTCGTTCCCAAGTACTTAACATTGCAATTTTATTTTTATTTTTCGCTGTGGCTTTTTGCTTGATTATACACGGTGTTTAGACATTCAATGTATCGATTTGCCGAAGTGGAGTGATGGCGTATCACCTATTAAACATTTTAAATTATTTTATGTGTTTAAATCTTGTTTCGTGATTTTTTTCACGTATATTCTTTTATCAAAATAATTTTACACTTAAAACACAATCGTAAATCGTTAATATAGAGTTTTAAAAGTTGTGGCATCGTATGATTTTTCTTTTTAAAAGGAATGTATTATGTAAATTATGTATGATAATATAACTAATTCATTGGTCTCTGTATATTGAAGATGTTAACTGCCAAGTTTGAACCTAGTTCAATCAGTTGTTTGTACAAAACGAGAAACCGTAAAAAAATGTATTTCCATGCGATGCTTCTATATTTGTCTAAATTTGCAATAATCAGGAAAAGTTACGAGCCACAAGCGAATTCTTCCATCCAATATTTTCCAATCAAATCACACCGCGAGCAGGAAATAGAAAGTATGTTCCTGTGTTTGAACCGTGGAAAAAGAAATTTCATTGTTATACTTGCTTTAAAAATAAATCAATTTTGTATAGTTTCAATGCTAAGTATTCGATTCAGTAAGCATTCCTGGTGGATTTCCTTCGTTCATTCGATGCAAGTCCCGGAGATGGCCCTCCGCTCTCGGCAAAGGGGGACGCCCGATGGGTCTGCCCTCTTTATTTACTGGCAGCTCTGGTTAAGTGCACGCCTCAGGTTTCCAGGATTTCTCGTTTTATTGCCCTTGAGCACTTTAGACGATTCCATTCTACAAAGTGTTTGTTTACTCGACTAACTCAGATAAATTGTAAACCTCATTGCAATCAATTGATCTGTATAAATCCACTGCATTTCTCCATTTCCTAAGACAACTTATACATATAAAAATACAACATATTCCAACAGTTGAAATTGTGCATTTTAATGAAAAAACATTTTTTATAGAGACAGACATACACACGTTTTTTTTTTAGTTTTTACATTGCGTGTTATTTCAAAGAGATTTCCGTAAAGGTTATTTAAATATCTAGTTTCATTTTTAATATTTGTGAGTTATTAAAATTATTCAATATTCTTGTTATCTCGAGATCAATTAATCACTAATGCTTAATTCAGTAACCAGGCGTTTTTGCATAAATTTTATTCCACTAGATGCTTTCCTACTAAAATATCTAATATTTACATTTGCGAGTCTCTGTTATAGAAATGAATTTAAATGTCAACTTGTTGACATTTTATAATATTTTAATTGATTGGAAAGCACACCATTCTCCCTTCTGCACCCCCTTCCCCCCCCAATCCCATTTGCAGTAAGCCCCCGGAGGCAGTGCCCTCGCCGGGCCCTCGGAGGTCCTGCCGCAGACGCCTCGACGTGTTAGTCTGTATGATGAGTTAATCTCCCAGGGTCACCTATCCCCGAACGACGCCCACACCGGGTGACTACGACTATCGGCAGTATCTCGGTGGATGATCGATAATTGTTTTTGATCGCCGTAAAGGCCCTTTCAAGTAACTTTTATCGCTCTTAAGGTGCCAATTTTCGCAAAAGTTTGCCGTTGCTTTTCTTTTTACGGCGGCTAGAAAGTTTTGTATTTATAAGGTTTTATTTTATTTTTAAAAAGTATTACTTTTACAAAATTTACGACGGTTATAAATGCTTACTTTAAAATAATAATCTATGCTTTGATATTTTTACTTTGATAGCTGTAATATAAATCACAACTCTCAGGTGAGAAATGATAATCAATTATAGATAATTGACTGACTCAACGATGAAAGCAATTCATGAATTCTGTTTTGTAATAAACGGAAAGATAACGTATTGGTTTATTTCATCCTTGTAAAAGCAACGCCAGATTAGGAGGCAAACAATGAATCTGAATATGTACAGTTGCCAAAATTTACAACCAAAGAAAAATAAAAATGACCCAAATACTAGGTTTGTTGAATATTGTGGAATAGACAGTGGAGATAGCTCTTTTATAATATAAGTCAAAGTTTGTCTGAATAAATGATGCTATAAAAAATAAACAAACACGCAATGAAAAATATTACGAATAAAAAACTTATTGCTCTATTTCTGTAGCCCTAGTAGTGTGATCATTGCTTGTATATGGCACCCTAAAAGTCATCAATGATTACTGTACTCAGATGAATGTAAGAACAACTGTAACCGACATGACCATTCTAAAAGTAGCCCAAATGTGCTATCATTCACAATAGTAAAAGACGAATAAAAATGTGTTTGGTTCTGTTTATTTTTTCTGGCTACGATTATTTTCCTTTTTGCTCATCAGCATCTCAAATACTTTATCTTTCAGTAAGTCTAAATGCAATCCAATTATAGTATTTGTAAATCTGTCAGTAAAACACATTTACACATTTATTTTAAGAATAAATAACTTAACACCAGGTTTTCACGACAATAAATTTTTTGACTACTTTTTTTGTTGTTGTTTTTTTACAACATTATATATTATCTACATTTTTTTCTTTATGTTATTCTTAAATTGGTGTTCCTATAATTGATTGTTCTTTATCTAATTTCCTTTGTGAATTGACATAATTTTTGAAATAACTTTTAAAATACTCTTGGAAACTGTCATTTTGGAAATATTTTGAGAAAACCTCGTCAACAACAGGCTTGCACATTTGCATAGCGATGATTGTCTCATTTTTGTCTACGCTAATATGATAAGACATGTTTACGGTTGCTCCCCTGTCGCTCGACAGAGCACTCACCCCGACCCCCGGCTGTCACGCGGGGTGTTGATCTACTGATCGGCTAGTCTACGCAGACCTGCTTAAAATGCTTCACGTGATATGGATAAAAAAAACGGTAAAATATATTTTGTATATTAGACAGGTTGACAGCCCTTCGGCTTTGTTTAGTGTAAATGAACGCATTGTATTCGGGACTGAAGGCTTCAGTGCTGTGCTACTACTAGACTGCAAAAAAACCCAAGTATTTGTATAGACGTATTGAAGTAAACTCCACTTCATTTGACAACAAAATAACAATCTACTCAAACATTATTATGTGAGAAAAAAAATCTTTTGCGGTATCAATGCTTCAAATTATTTAAATTATTAATTCTCTTGTGTATATTCGGTATTGGTCGTTTACAAGAAAAAATATTCATTAATATTTATTTTGAAGCAGGAATTACATTTTTGATTGAATTTAAAACCAATTAATATAAACAAACAATGCACTTGATAAAAAAATTAATAAATAAAAATTACCATGGCTACGTACCAAATCAGGCATAGAGTATATCAATACAATAAAATGTTTTGAAATGTCTTAGTATGCAAGTAGCAGAAGTGTAAAAGTAACCACATATTAAAAAAATATTATTAAAACGGTTTTTATAATTTATTTATATTACAAATTTACGAGAGCTTATTTAATTATCACTAAAATTAGTCAAAGTGCTAACTTAATTACAAAAAAGTTGTAAATTATTTTTTTGTTGGAAAAACCTCATTTCTTATATTTTTTACTTACAACTTCCCAAGTTAAAACAATGCTGAAAAATATGCTGTGCATATAATACTATATTGTAATATATGCTCACAAAAAAAAGTTTAAAATAAAGTTAAATATTATTTTTATACAGTAATATGTTCTGTCTAATTCTCTCGGTATATCGGATAATTAACTCTCGTATTCAACGGATAAGCAATATGAGCGTGTTAAAGTAAAAATGGATGCCATGCTCAGATTTAAAAAAAAATGTTTTGAATCTAACAATTTTATTTGTAACTAATCATTTTTATACACTCTGAAAGATGTTCAAAAAAATTTACAAAGAAAATTTTTCGCTAGGCGCTATCAGCGATGCTTGCGGACATTGTTGAAGCGCCGCTTGTCCCGGTTCAGCGCGAAGTGCCGGCGAGGCCGGAAGGGCAGCTTACCTCTGGAGGCTGGCCCGGCCCCAGAGGGCGGATGTGCAGCTGACCGCGCACCGGAAGCAGGCGTGTGACGTCATCGCCTCGCTTGACGCGACTTCCTCCCCTTGACAGATAGCGCCCCCGGCAAAACCTCCCCAGTACTAAAACAGAGACTGTAAAAAATGACTCAAGACTGAGTGACATTTTTTTAATATTTTGCGGAAACACTTGAAAAAAAGTTATCTATTCTAAATTTGTACCTGTACGTGTACATTGAATAATAAAGCGTTCAATCTATTGAATTTTGGCATTAGTATTACTTCGGTATTTTTTTCAACTACCAAAGCACGTGAAAAAATACAATGGCGGTTTTATACGTTTCGAAATTGTATTCAGGGAAACGTTTACCAGAATATCTCAATTATTTTCCGGCTATTTATTTTTACAAGTTTATTGTCGTGTTCTCGCAGATACAACACGCTTTTTTATTATTCTCTCAACGTGTACACAACCCAAAAGAATGGTCTTTTCGTAATACGGAAAAATAAAATATATATATATTTGTGGGGTTCATAAATCTCTTATACTTTGTATTATACAATACGGACCTCCATGGTACAATAGAGATTTTTTTATACATTTTTATTCAATAATAAAATAATAACAAGGTTTTTGAGTTTTATGCGGCATCCTAGGTTCTTTGTAGTTTCGACGTTTCGGAATAACTGCAGCACCGAAAGCGAATTATCGAAATTTAAAGGCCATATATAGCATCTAAATAAAAACTTGAACCCTAAAAAATTGTTTATATCTTTTTTTATATTTTTCATGAAATTTATTTAAATCACGACTTGATTTATTTTTACACAGTTATTTACTTCATCACTGAGAAATAAGTCATCAAATATAAAGTTGTCAACAGTATCAACAATTTCAGTCATGTATATTTATTATGTTTGCTTTTAATAATGACGATGTTAAACGCTGTCATCAGTCAATTAATATTTCATTTTAATAACCCTTTAAATTATGCAGTAACAACTCGTATTACAGTAAACGTAGTTTTTATTGTTTATTTCTAAAGATACCGAATTTTAAATGAAAATATACTTATTTTGGTCCATTGTCACCCCAAAGTGTAGCTGCTTATCGGTTTGATATACAATACATACAAATACACGCGAATCCGGTAATGTATCTGTGTAAACACATTATGTCGATGTCGTCTTTACCTTGACGTCTATTTATATCCGCTAAAAATGTTTATTTTGTCAAGTTATCACATTGCAACACGTGATAACGATTATCCAGAACTGAATTGGGCGAGATAGGTAATCCTACCGCCTCAAAATACTCGACGGCATAAATACATATTATGAGAGGGCTTTTATAACAAAGCCAGAAATTCTATATTTCATCACATATTAATAAAAGAAATTACAATTATGAAATTTAGTTATTTCTCATGGAAGGTCAGTCATATTTTTCTCTTAAATTCTCATTTAATATAATGATAAAAAAGCCTTTGTATCATACTGTGGATACAATAAGTATCATCAAACAATAAGCTGCCTTGATTATTTGATAAAGCAGCTTCTACTTATTTGAATATTTTTTATCGAATTTAATATTAACTTCTCAAAAAAAGCCAGATCAAATTTAATATTATTAGTTTATTTTTTTAAAGTAAAATATCACTTACATTTTGACGATATTTATACATTTATTAGCATATAAAATTTCAGAAAAGTTAATATATGTTTAATATAAAGCAGCACTTTCACAAAATTTTGCAACAATAAATCACTGACTTTCTAAAAATAGCGAGCATGTAGGTGAAAATAATACCTCGGAGAACCACTCCGAAATAATGCTTAGTCATTCAATTAACTGAGTGCGGTGTTATCTCTGGCGGCTGGTGCCGGGCCAGTGTATCCTCTGCTGGAGCGTGGTCCCTCCTGGAGGGTAATCTCCGCCGTCTGACTGTCGCATTATACAAAGCTTCTCGCCTGAACGAGAACTTTCCATCCGCTTCCTGATACACGAATATTTTGTCGAACTGCTGATGCTCTTAATATACCTCCCAGTACCGTGCGGCGCCCAGTAAACTCTCTCTATATCTATCCAATTTATCATTGGTGATGGTCAATGCTTTGTGAGTTTGAAAATTAATCCAATGGATTTTAATTAATTTTTACTGAAAAGTATTCTAGCAATACTGCCAGATGTGATTATGGTGGCATTGTTTTTGCTTGTGTGTTGCGTTTTGCACCGAATTTTTTTACAAAATCAATGTATTTTGGAGAGTTCTTAGAAATACTGAATTTTCTCCAAAATCTTATAAAATCAAAGTGTCACAAACAAGATTTCCATCCATTAATTTCTAAAAAATTATACAATTTTAACTCTCATCTTATTGATTGACAAATCTTTCTTTGTGGATGCTATAAAGTCAAAAAATGTTCCTGTATTTTATTTGTATAATTTTTTAATAAAGAATCTAAAAAAACCCAATATGCCTATATTTCAAACAATAATCGTTTGATTTGAAAAATCATTTGTATTTTGATTTTGGTTGAGGATATAAATGCAGAAAAATAATTTAAGATTTAACTTAAAATATACGTATTATATGTTATATAGCCAGGAAACATTTAGTAACAGTATGTATATACTTTTGTCTACGGATAATTTAATTAAATAAAATCATTGTATTTTTTTATATATTTCCGATCTATTATTATAAAAATTATTCACATAAGTTATGTATATTTAAAATTATTCAAATGTAATTAAAAAATTAGTCCGGTATTCTTAATATATTCGTACATTATTGGCAGAGTATTATTTGCTTAGTCTTATTTAATTTTGGTCTTGCGGTTGATGGTATATTAATGTGGCAAAGTTTTCAACCTTGCAGAATCGTAAATAACGACAGTATTCGTATATATTTTAAATTGATTCCGCTCCCGAAGTTGCTCCAGAATAGACGCCCGCTCGACTGTTTGACTCCCGATCCTGGAGATAGAGGTCTAGCACTCGACGGTGTGATAAATGCCTAATGTCGTGGAAGGGAATTGGCTTATTTCTTTGGTTTATTTCTCGAGTTTCGGAACTTTGAAAAGTGGGAAAAATGTTTTCAAAATATTATATATTCTAAAAGCGTCTGTGAAGGATTGTTGCTGCAGACTCTAAAGTTTGAGCCAAGCTAAAGTCTCGTCAAAATCACACTCAGTTTTCAAAACGTGTTTAGTGTTGTATCTCATTGCTAAGCCAAAATATTTCAAATATAGTGAATACTTTATGAACACTTGCTGGGAACATGTACAATACTTAATGTATTCTTCGTTAAGATCGTATATTTTATGCTTCGGTACTTTATTACCATATTCTAGTCAGTAAGATTAAACATATTTTGATGTAAATAAAATAATATAATTAACCATTGCTAAAAAATATTTGAAATGAATTTTTACCAAAATTAAAAAAATATATATATTAAGTACAAATCTACCTGCAGCCGTCCACCAGGACTAGACTTCGCAATCGTTTTCACGTCAGATGTATGTTGACCTCACCAATAAAAGTCACGGTAAAGTAAATTATTCTGTTAAATTATTACATTTCATTTATTTAAACATTAATAAAACTTAATATGTACTTAAAATATTAAGTAACCAGTTAGCTGTGCTTGTATTGTTGCCTTGATTAGGTATGCCTACACACAATTTATAAATAGAAACAAAAATTAGCATGGCTCCAATTCAAAAGCACTACCTTACTCGACCAAACGAGACACGGCGATTCGTTAAGTAAGACAATGAAGACAACACAAACAACCGAGTCGTAAATATCAATGCTTTTTTTTTTTTTTTTTACTGTCGGCCCCGGAGTAGTAAATATCAAAAGCGTCTTTTGGGTGTTTTTTTTTTTTTTTTGCAAATTGTGTTTTTGGTGTTTTGGTTGTGTTGTGAGTTGTGTCGCAGCGGGTGTAGGCACCTTTGGAGATTCGGTCGGGCGCTGAGTCAGGCCGCTCCGAATGCGACTGACGCAGGCGTGACGTCAGACAGCCAAACGACCGGCTCGTGTCGAAGTGGAAAAAATGGAGCCGCCGCGGCCACGGCGGGTCATTGGACAGCGGGAGCGGCCGAGATTTAAAAAAGAGCTCCGGCTTAATCTGGATTCGCTAATTTATCTCCGCAGTTTAGAGAAAAAGTTTGTTTTCATAATAATGTATGTATAAACAATGTGTATTTCGGTCACAGTGACGCACTCGGTCTTGACAATTATGCTTAACGATTTCAAATATCTGTGCGATGATTTTTTTCATCTCATATATTCAAATTCTTCTAATGCGTTCACGTGATATTTATTATGCTGTAACTTTCCATTAAAAATTTTATTACGTCGTTTGTGCTTTGCTTTCATAAATGCGAACAGACCAGTTTTCGAAACCAAAAAAATTAAATTACTTTTTAATAATGCATAATGAAATAGAATGTTTATAAAACAACTCACTGGGTTTTAAAAAGTACTGCCACCAGGAAGCAGAATTCGTTTATCCAAATAGCATAGTACTACATTCGGAAAAAATCATTATTGCGCTATAATTTTTCATAATTTAGTGCAATTTAAAACTTGCAACTCATGTTAAGTATATATAAAGATACCTTTCATTCATTAATAATATGGATCTTCACCAAGCAAATGCCTTGTCCCTCATCAATATAAAAATTTTAAAACGCGTTTAAAAAAAAACTTTCTTATTTAAACTTTACTTATTTAAACTTTACTTATTTAAACTTACTTAATATTTTTTTAATGTTGTAATTTTTATTTACTAAATTTCATTGTTTACTTCTAATTTAGTTATCATAATTTTTCAAATATTTTTTTTACCTGTTTTATTACATACGTATTTAAAAGTATTATTCTCTTTATATGTTACAATCATCCCTCCAAAAGATCCAAAATGTGTTACTATACTTTTTAGGTTTAAAATAAATATTCAAAAAAACATTTTAGAATAAGTACAAGTTAATTTTTAGTCAAAGGATTAAAATTTCTATTTTAACTAATATGGTGCTGACGTATGAACTAATTTAATGCGTTACTAAAGTAGAAAAAGACCCATGTTATAAAAAAAGATTATGAGTTCTTGAAGTTAACTGATAGAAGGGAGATAGAAGAAAAAAAACTTTGAGGTCCGAACTCGCAGAGAACCGAAAAAGAATATGTTTGCAGGTTTTCACGGGCAACGATGGCCGTTAAGGGCTGCTTCTAGGAGAAGTTGCACACAAAGTCTTAAAACACACCACACCTTCATAAACCACACTCAACTCTTTTCAATTTGTGTGTGTACTTGTAGCTGACTCCGCGGGTTAAATCCAGTCTGTTGTGTAATATAAATATGCATTAAGTACTAAAAAACGACATCACTCAATCATAGTCACGAAACAAATAGATTTGCGGAGATGATCACGCTTACTCCGGTCGCTGATGCTTGACCCTATTGAGCGAAGCGTTTGACTGAAATCGCCAGTCAACTCATAAAGACGAAAATAAATAAGCTTTCAATCCATCTAGATGTACCTGCGAGCCAGGCGTAACAAATAAAGCAGGTTGAGGGCTTTCGGACTCCACCGTATGCCTTCCTTTGATGCTCCATTTGATTAATTAAAAGCATAATGTTTAAAATCCACTCTATTAATCCTCCTGCAACTCATAACGGCGGTAAATTTTACTAAGCCAAGCCGTCTGAATTATTATTATAAAACCGCAAAATGTGATTTATTTTTTTTATGAATAAAATACACTGAGTATTTTTTTTAATTTAAAAATTCCCACGAAAAATTCCACTCGTTTATTTACAAAAGTAGAAAGCAGGTGGTTCTTCAGTAGGTAGGTAGATATTGAAAAGATTTTTTCCATTAAATTAAAATTTTATTATAATAAATTAATTATGTCCTAAATTCGTCTGTACCTAAAAATAAATTAAGCTCCATAAAAAGACACAATACTTAAAAACGCGAAGCCTTTACAATTTATTATAAAATTCAAAATACAAATTAAGCTACCGAAATTTAAAAAAAATCTTTGCCCACAAACTACGACATTTTATTTTTAATTAAAGTAATAAATTTTATTTTATGAGTGCTATTTATTCAAGTCGATTTCAATTTTGCAGGTGTCATCATGCAGGGTTCGTCAATATAATCACATTATCTCTACAGTAAAAAAAAGTATACTAGTACTTAAATTTATTGGTAGTTTTTTCATTTTCAGGGCGTCATTGAAAATTCACCCGATTCATCTTCGTTTCGTTAACCCTTGTCAAATTCTTCTCTCCGTCACTTCAACGTGCATACGGTCTAACGTGCTTTTTCTCGTTTTCCATATTGGTTACAGGCAGTCACTACTAAAAACGGTTTAGAAAAACTCTTTTCTATTGTGTGTACATTTTGCTGATAATTTTTTTTTTCTTGCAGCCAATCGCCATGCTGGAGTCTCCGCTGACGTATTCCTCTATCCAGGAGGTGTACTCGGTGAGCCGCTGGGACGCCAGCCACAAGTACTGCCTGCGCATTGTGGTTCCCGACGGCTCCCTGTTACTCCAGGTGAACTACTTCCTATTTGTTATTCAATTTTATTTGATTACATTTGGTTTTGCGGTTGCGTTGCCAAGGTCTCGCATTCGGAGCGATGGAATATGCGATATTGAAATATGTGGTTTTTGTGTTAATGCGCATTATAAATCATTTAACATTACGCCAGATTCAAGTAATTTAGTTAATAAAATATGTTGTTGTGTATGATACCGCTCTCATTAGTAGAATCTACTTCCTGTGAGACGGTCTTCTCAAAAATCAATAATATAGTAGAATCTATGTTTATTTTTTAGGTATTTATCGAAAAACCTAAAATTGTAAGAGTTCTAATCCAGACATAAAAAAGATATAACTGGAAGTTTTTTGTTATATATCTCGAAATCAATTACAGAATAAACTTTGAAACGTGAGTAACAAATGTAGAAAATTTATATCTCGGATGAAATTTTAGATTTAGTTTGACGGAACACAACTTTCCTTGTTAAAGAAGTAATTTGAAGATATGGAGAGATAATATTCATGTTCAATTCCCGCTGAAACTTTACATTACAAACGTGCTCAATTATTATTACAGCAAATGTTTAAAAATACATTTACAATATATTTACGGACATTCAGAATAATACTATGGTCATTGATAAAGTCCGTTCTATTCAAATAATCTTTAGAGCCTTGCTGAATACAAATTGAATTTCAAGTGGCTATTGTAAACTCTGTTACATTAAATTCATATTATCATTGCGGATATTTTTCATTAATATTCCTCAATTTCGGTATCGGTAGCCCCAGCACCGCGGGAGCAAACCATTTTGAATTGTGTCATACCATGACAAAGGGCTTATTCTGACTTTGATGGACGACGCGCCGTTCGGCAATTTACCATCGCGAGCGACGTCACAGCTTCCTGAAAATCGTATGCAGGCTTATAACGAGAAAACTCATCAAGCCCCGAGCGGTCGGAGACACGAGGCTGCGTGCAGGCTGCGTCGCGTCAGACTCATTAAATCTCAGCTTATCATACAGCGTCACACTTAACGCAAAGCGAACTGCGAGCGATAATACAAATCGTTTCGACGTTTATCTCAGTTTACGCAAATGTACTTGGTGTAAACATCACTGTATTATCATGATTAATGAGTTTTTTTAATGGACTAGTCAATCATCTTGAATTCATATTTCTAGCGATAAGTGTTTGTAAAATTCCAAATATTTTCCTGGGACAATCGTTATACTAATACTTAGGTACAATATTATGTTTATTTCGTTTCCTTACTGCGGTGCTTCTAAATATATACTTGCTAATAAATAATGTTAATTTGTAAAATTTACATTGAAATGTAGTAACAGTATCATTATAATTGTTCCCTGTTATTAATTCTCCTCGAGTCGGACGTCATAGAATAATATTATAACTCAATGTTAAGGTTTTCTCGATAATACCACTCAGGTTAAAGTTGAATTTGAATTAATAATATTTATATAAACATATTTAAGTAAGATCTTTTCGTTTATATTTTTATGATTTTTTAAAAATAAAATAGTTCAGTACGTAACTTCTCATGGCCTCAATGCTCTTACAGAATAGATGGGTATTGAGGCCGTTCAAAATAGCTCTGGTTGTTTATTTTACTTAGTAGATATGTAGGTCGATAAATTGCTATCGACCGTAAACGTACGAATAATTCTAAATAAAAAAATGTGATCGCTTAAAAAGCTTACAATTTGCTAAACACTCGCTTAAATTAATTTAGTCCAAAAATGACTAATTCCTTGAATATTATACATTTCCAGATGTAAAATTCAGTGTACATTTTCACGCTTGAAAGTGTTTTTTTGTGTTTCAGTAAAAACACGCTTGTGTTTTCAACGAAAATTATAAAAAATGAAATTAATTGAAACTGGAAAAAAACGAATAAATTAAATACTTTTCCAACCGAACTTTCTTTTATTTTTAATATAATTTAATAGCGCACGTTATAAACAGTTTTAGATAACATTTAAAAAAACGCATTAAAACTTTAATATCAAATGGAAAATATTTCTTGATTCAATAAATATATATGTATAGGGACCGCGTCCATGAGACTCTGGATTGCCGAAATTCATATGCTTATGTGTGATCTTTACATATAAGCATATGGATATCGAGGATATTTTTTAAAAAAATACGAAAGCACAAGTAGGTCACTTATTTCCTTATGTTTATTTGGTGAATCGATTGAAAAATTACACTCAATACTGCTCCAATGTCTATATTTTCGATTGTAACTGATTACCAATGAAAACACAATAGTATATCGTATACTTACTATAACGTTATGGCAGTCATATTGTTTTTTTAGATTTTTCAATTTGGAAATATTGCTGGTATCTTTTTGAGGACGAGTTTTATCTTTCAAATGTGATTTAACGTTTCGAGGGTGCCAGTATAGCTCATCAGGTTCAAGGTCAATCGGCACTTATACAGGTAATTGCCATAAGGTTACAGACCTAGCCAACGTGAAGATCATATGTAGACACAGTTTTTTTTACGTTCAATGAAAACTTCTCATCTTATTCGTTGTTTTATAAATTTAAAAGAAAACTTTGATAAACAAATGTGCGACTCTTTCACTGTAAGTTTTTAAGATACGTAAAACGCCTTCAAAAGCCCATATAATTTTTGGTTTGGAAATTTGCATTTATGAGTCAACGGTTATTTGAAAATATTTAAATTAGCGTTTTTTTTTCCATTGAGGTTTATTTTGGGTTTTTAGGAAATCGATTCTTATCATATTATACTTAATACGTACAAGTTTTATGACGATTCATCAATAATCTCAGGAGGTGCTAGAGCACCTATAAGTGATGATATTATAACATTAGAATGTTATAATATCATCACTTAATTATTCGATTACGCAAATGGATGTCACACTTTACTTTATTTTACGTCTCAACAATCTCTTCATGCTATTAATAGTCTACTAAATAAACACACCAGGAAAATCTTATGTCACTTATGTCATTAATTGTTGTTTTTATGTATTCAAATTTAATCAACAGGATACTGACCTAGTTAAATATATCATTTCACGCAGCTTCTTACTCACGAAGAGACTAGTTATTCTTACTTACATTTTCTTAAATATCTGTTTATTTTGGAACGCTTGGACCTCAGGAAATATATGTAAATATATTTAATTACTATCCTTATATTGAAGTTACGATGGTAAGTACTACATTAAAAATAATTGTGTGCCCAGAACACCTTCATTATAATGAACGTCGTCTATGAAGATAAATATCAGTCTTTGTTTAAATGGTTACTATAAATATACTATAGAATATTGAGTAAGGAGCTTTTAATGCCAACACACCCTCATTGTTATAGTCACTCGACTTTAAACTTTAATATTCTTAATCTATAAATCGTTTCTGAAAGCGCCGAAAACTCAAATGGATACAAAGCATTTGAACAAACCGAATGGCTGTGTTTAGATTATTAAGTCTCTAGAAATAATATTATTGTGTAAATATTTTCAAAGAATCATTTTTTTACGGAATGAAAAAACTAATTGTGTCGTGGAAAAACAACTACGCCAGCACATAAGACACGAGGCAGTTCGAACCCCAAGTTATTAAATGCAGCTGTAGACGAAGCCTCGGCGTGTCGACACTTCCCAACATAGTTTACGGTGAATCGAATCCTCAATAAAAGAGCACATATAAAGTTCCTTGGAAAGTTCTCTGACGTCAGCAGCTAGGAACATCAGAACTTCTTCCAGTGCTCGTGAACTGCGGGAACATCGAGAAATTCAAGCAAACAATACAACTACCCGTGAAACTCTCCGATTGCGTGCAGTTGAATTTAACTTTGACTATTCTCGTTTCGATTAAATATTTGTCTACTCTTAAGTATGCATGTACTTCCAACTGTGTATTTCACTTTTCACTGCCTAGGCGCTCTTGTGGTGTAGGAAAATTAACCTTTGGGTTGGAATCTTATCGAGATTAGCGCTAAATAGTTGGATGACGCTGATGTAGAAACTGGTTACTCTTTTCATATTGAATAAAAAAATAACTAACGTCATTGATGACATTCAAGAGGTTCCATTTTTACATGGTTCGTTTAGATATTTTAATATTCATTGTATTGGTTTTGTTGTTGTTGAGATAATAACAATACAACGATCATTGTTAATCGGATGTTAAATTAATATTCAATTGTGAAGGTGACTTGTGAAAACTGAAAACACGTTAAGAAGTGAAATTATTTAAATTTAACTAGGACTAATGATTAAATTAAATATAAACAATATTTTTCTTGTTTACTTAGTAATCTATTTAACAGTTTAAGGGACATTCTACTTCTCGGAATTACAACAATGCAAGAGATGTTTAATATTCTGCACGATTTTATACGTTTCAGATTATATTTCTTGTTATTTATTACTACCATTTATTTGCACGGCACTTTATGGCCATTAGTTGTTAAGTTGTTTACATCTCGGTGGTCGTTTTGAGCAAACTATATTTCCTTCGATATACCTCACATTTTTTTAGCTTGAAAGATCATTCGTAGATATTTTTTGTGTCATCAAATTCAGACGCTCTCTTTTGATTTTGTTCAGATTTGAGTCATTTGGAGTACTTACTAAAACAATCGTGAAATTCACAATAGAGATTTTTCAAATATTTCATGAATTATTCAGCAGTTAATAATTTATTATTCGTTATTCTCTGTGTTACTATTATTAACACAGCATCGCTATTCAAAGCCTGTTATTGTTTTATTTAAAACCCCACTGGGGTAATAACATTTTGATCAATATTGCAATGAGAAATATTTAGATTGTGATGCTAGCATAGACTATTGTAGTCACGTTAATAATTTTATATTCATTGGGGGTATCGTTTATTTGATATATACGACCAATTTGCGGGGTATGTTTTTAAATATTAAATTGTATGTTTTATAATGATGTTTTGTTTGTTACAGGCAAAGAATGCGTACACCCGCGACCAGTGGTTCCACTCCATCCAGTGGAAGGTAAGGCGCATTCTCCTCCACGCGTGTGTTGTTGGCGCATTCGTTAATTGGCTTACCAGATTTGGCGTTGTAATTAAGTGGAGAACATTATTAACTTTATGCCACACCAAACGACCTAAATAAAGCGTTTTTTTTCCATCAAATAAATTTTATTTAAGACTCGCTCAAACCATATTGCAATCTTAAATCGTACGGTATTATATATATATATATATATATATATATATATATATATATATATATATATATATATACATAATTTGATACAGAATGATAACCGCCGCTATTTTCTACAACCCCAAATTTCAAATTATAGTGTATTTCACTATGTCCAATTATGTAGAATTGTGGTGTTTTTTTATGAATTGAGAATAAATTAGCTTGAGAAGAATAATATTGCTACATTTTTTTTTTGAATAACGTGTATCATTTTTTTGTGCGTCTTTAATATTTATAATAAATAAATACTAAAGAGATAGTGAATTTTTTTTTAAATAATCATTTTCTCGTGCGTTTGACAATATATTTTGTATTCAAATGAGCCCAAGCGTGAATGTTTTAGCATTTATTGATAAGAAATCATAATATATTAAATATGTTTTGTGAATTCAGTTACATTTTGTGTATCCTCGTGCTATTCAAATCGCTTACACTTAATAGAACATATTCAGTGAAATATAGCAATCTTCACTTACCAAGAGTCGGATTAACAGTTAAGCAAATGTATTCTCGCCCAAAATTTAACTCGTTTGAAATCCTAGACAGTCAATGCACCCAAATAACGGTTCGTTTATTTTTACGGTTCTCAAATTTAACGTTCAATCTAAAGAACAGATTTCGCGTATGAACCTCGCAAAACCGTATGCTTTCACGGTTTTGTGGACAGAGTGACTTGTAGTCCCTTTCTTCTCTAACTTATTATACTAAAAAAGAACAAAATATGACTAAAGCAGTATACGAATACGATTTAATATCCTTTTGCTAAATGTAATAATGCACAGGGCCGGGCATTGTAGCAGTAATACGTTTTTATTGCGAAGCTTGTTTGATCAGCAAACAATTTAGTATTTGTTGAAATTCCTTTTCTGATTTTTAATAATGAGATCCACTTATATGTTCTACCAATATTTTATAAATATGATGTACTCTTAAAAACCAATATTCATGGAACCAAATTACGCAATACTAAATTCAGAATAAATTCGTACATTTATTTTCAATTCAATGCAATATCTTATACCAAAAAAAATCTAGTTTTGTTGCTTATGAAACACTTTTAAAGGAATAACATAAAAAAATTAAGTATGTTTTCTGTTTTGTAAAATTCTTACCACAGATATATATTTTTTTGAATAGCGTTTTATTATAAATAAAGTTCCCCCGAAATAAGCAACTTTTTACAGTTGTGTTAAAATAATACCTGTATCTTTGAAATAAAACAATTTGTACTAACTGCTCATGTTTTACAACATCTTCTAATTTAAAATACAAAAACCATTTTATGGAGTAATCAGTGTGAGAAATGCGATTCATAAATCCCAACAGTTGCAAGTGAACGGTTCGTCTATCTTATGCCTGAGCATGAGCACTGTGTTAATTTTAATATTACCCTCGTAGTAAAAAATCATAAACTCCCTTACACAATGGCGCAAACATTCAATTCACTCAGTGTGCAAAACAAGTTCAGTGAATTGCAAAAAATAAAATCTTTACACATATTTTCCCTAACCAAATTGCTTCATGAAAATAGAGAATTCCATGTAAGCTACAATCAGGATCAGGGTATAGCCGCACACCGTATTATTAAATATGATATATGAAAAGTTGTTATATATGAAAATAAATCAGGTTTCATTAGAACAGTATCTTCATTCCGTTTGGATTAAAAATATATTTTACATATCCCTGAATAGAAATAGACGTAAACATTCTCACTGTACGGTTCAAGTTAAAACTTGAATTTACTTTTAGTTGATTTTATAATCTGACTTGATTGTATTATAACTATAAAAATATTTATTTCATACGTTTTACGTCATCAAGTGAATCAAAAATGAGCTTCGAGTAGCTCTGTAGTTCTTTTTACCATTGAGCTAGCGTTCAACTAAAAAAACTGTATTAATTTTATACGCAGTATTATTTGCTAATTTCGTGAGATCTACCTACGTCGATCGATATGCTGAAATGCGTGATGATGAAAGAAATTGTATGTTGGTGATTTATTTTTATTTGTAGATATCAATATTCATTTTCAATTTCGAAATCAAAATGTTTTAATTTCTCGATAGTGAAAGGTGATGAAAATTTTAAGTACCTACATAAACAAACATTCGATCAGTCATCCACGACGAGGGGTAAATTAATCTACTTAGTTATGAATCCATCATTATTTCCACAGCATTTTTTCATAGAAAAAAAACCCACGAAAGGCACTCAACAGCGAGGCGGCCTTGAGGAGGGCGCGTGTCACGCATAGATATGCTTCATTTAAACGCGCGCAGAGCAAATTGGCACTTCGGCTCAGCAGACATGTGGATCTCAATTCCATGTAGGTACCTTGTGTTTAAAAAAAATAAATTTAGCGACTAAAGTGATGGGCATGATCGGATACATTTGATCGAAAATCCCGGTTATTGAAAGTAATCGATTAAATAGTATAATACATATTCGAATGATAATTACGAATATCCGAACAAATGGAAAATCAATTGCTCGTTTACGTTTCGATTTTTACTGTAGTAAATATTTTTTTCAGTTTGATATTTTTGTATATTCAATCGTTTTAAATCTATACTTGTATAAATATTATCAATATCAGATCATCACTATTGTGTGTGGGTTTGTTCTGCTTCATTTAAAGAATATATTATAATGTAAAATTCTAATAAGGTTGGTTGAAGAAATTATTATATTGTGGCCATCACTACAAAGCTTATAATGCTATGCAGATAACATTGGCGTGCAATGGGTTTCATATCAGATCAATGATTTTTTATAGAATTAATGAAAACTTATGATGTAAATTACTTGAAATATAAGAAAATAAATTAAGCTTATCTCTTATCTAGCTCTCTTTGTGGTTATATTATACATTTTAAATATTGTACGAATTTGAAAATTTTAAGGCATGCAGTATTTTATTACTTTTATAAATTGAACGCCACTGAAAGATAATATATTAAGTGTCGCGTACTTGTCTACACAGGTCACATATTATGAAACGACGAGGAAAAACCCTCATAAAAATATATTATATTCTAGGGGTAGTATTGACGCCTCCTGACTTTTAGTTCGGTCACCACAAAGTTTCTAGCGATATATTTACTTGGCAACCTATACAATAATTGTATTGTATATAAATATACATTTAGGCATTACCATTATTTAAATACATCTTTATGCAAATACAATCTTCTTGGTTTGTTTACACCCATCATACGCCGCTCCGTGAAGTAATGAACATATAACAATAATAAATGTACATGGCTCAAGTAATATTTGAAACCACGGTACCTAGATGTATGATTGATGCATATAGCAAAATAATAATCGATAAGAGCAGTAAACTGTAATGGCCTCCCTCTGTGTAAAACTATTAAGGATATTTCAACTTATCGTTTGTAATAAGTGGTACAGTGATTAGACTAACAGGTCATTAACATGTAATTATTTCGATTGTTAATCATCATGCATCAGTACATGCAGCCCAGAGCAATTTGTGTTGACATTATTTTATCAACTTTAAAATATTGTTATAACGCTTGAAATAAATCTAAGCCAACTCCCACGTATTTTTATTTATTGCATAAATAAATTTGAAACTAAAGTTTATATCATAAAAGATATTTCATTTTTAATCGAGTGGGCCAGATTGTGTGAGATAGCTCGTTATTTCTAGTCTCATAGACCGCTTTCATTAACTTTAGTACCAGCTTGCGTGGCTCTCTTTTTATTAGACATTGAGTGTAAAAATAGACTGCACAGTATTTAACTTTATTTATACGCTGCAGTTTATGGTACCATTCCTCTCATAAATGGTATTTATAAGCCCGGGGTGAGACTAAAAAGTGCCCAAGCACCATCTTTAAATCAATTCTCCGGTGCGATAAACCCTCACACCCTATATAAGATCACAGAGCACGAAAATTACCCTCGACTCTAGCACCGCAAATACTCACCCCGAAGATAAACTTTGAATAGTAAAGTGAATTATTCTTCACACCGCGTAGAACCGGGTTCTGTCACTATTTCTTGCTTTATCATGGCTCTTTACGTCATACGGACTCCAAGCTCGACTCTTGACCTTTCAGGTGTGCAGTTTTAAGTTTGAAACTGTGGAAAATATAAAACTGGAAAGATATCACATCTTTGAGAAATTAACAGTCTCAACATAAAAGTCTGTGTGGTGTAGTTCGTATGCTTTTTTAAATAAATTGTTATCCATTTTTAGGTTTGGTTTCCAAATTGATCACCATCAATGTTTCTCGCTATCGTCTTGGTGGACCGCAGACGCATTAAATTTTATCAATTTCATTCAGTGTCTTTTAAGCCTTATGTATATAACACAATGCACATAAAAAACATTCGAGTATTTTGACGAATTCACTTAATAAATAATGAGAAAAATTAAACCAAAGACATTCTCGGAACACAAAAGTTTTACAGGTATGAAATTATTATTGAGTAATTAAATATTAATTAAGTTTATGTGAAAAAAGATATTTCTTATTAAAATCGCGTATTCTTGTTCCAAGCATTAGCTTCTAATAAAGAAAAACTTATTTATTTCAGTTTAATCAAGAAAGGGAATACAATCAAGTCTGTAGCAAGCTTGGTGTTACTTTTATACATCAAACAATAAAATCAGTACTTTTTTTTGGTATTAGGGACATATATTTTTTTACATTGACGAATATTTATTTAATCAAAGTAACATTTAGTCTCAGTATCGTAAAGGCCTAAAAATATTAGATTTGAAGAAAGTTTTCAATTTAAGTTGAGATTAATTTGGAGTTTTCTCCGCAATATCGTGATTAGTAATTCATAATTAAATTACGTTGATTGTTTAGGCCAACGGCCTTGCGAAGTAAGCCGTAACTTTTTTAATTTATTTCTGTTTTGTATTAGATATTTAAGTACTTTATTTATGAGCGAGACGATGATCTGAACTCTGTAGGGTGCTATTAGGGTTTGTCTGAAAAACATTTACTTAAATTATCTTCATTTTATATATATATTCAAAATAAATCATCCACTTACTATTTTAATCGTCTAGTTCATATTTAATATGAAATATATTTTTTTAATGTATATAAATTCACAATAATATAAAAACAAATTAATTCATAAATTATTTACATAAACTCATTTTAAATATGAAAAGTAACAAATATAAACTCTTAATTATTTTTTAAATAGTTAGTAAGATTTTACTTACAATTGGAGTATTTTTATTCAAACTTATGTTTAACCCATGCATAATAAACTACGTAATAAAAAACCCATATATTTTCATTGGTTAGACACAAAAGAGATAATATATAATATTCCCCGCTTTCAATATTTTTTGTCGGTTGAATTGACGTAAATAAAACACATGCTTGTTGAGGAAAACTTTTATTTTATCCACAATACTAAACCGAATATTCATAATAGGTTTTTCCTTTGACGTAGATAATATTTCTCTATGTTTATAATAAGTCGTTTTTTACGTTTATAACAATGTACAATTTAAATTGTTTGCAAGAATCATTTTAGTTGTAATAACTGTAAATAATTGTGTTATTACTCGATCAAAAGCTCAAGCAAACAAATCCAAATCGACTTATGGAATTGTTAAACAAATACTTGCTTGGCACATAACAAATCAGAATATACCTGAATGTCTAAAACAAAGAAAAATAACCTACGTTGCTAGAATCAATATTGGTATGCTAAGTTATCAGTTTGTTTTAATAAATTTTATTTTATTAAATATATGTATACATATAAATTTAATCATTTTGATCCAAGAATACAATTTTAAAGTTATATTATATATAATTTATTATTATGAATATAATTGATATTTATTAGAACTTTTCAATAATAAATACAATTATTTCAATACAATAGGTTAATCAACCTTATCAAATACATTGCTTCGTGTAGTTGCTGAATTAAAAAGTTTATTGTGGCTGTTTGTATTTTAAGACTAAAAACACCCTTTATTACTGTCTCAAAGAGACTAAAATGATAAATAAATATAATCAAATAATTTTTGTATTATAATGAATTCAAATATAATTAAAATGACTATCCAACTAGAATAATCCAAATAATTCAAACGAAAAATAATTTACCTTTGAGCATATTTTGTATTATAAATTCACAATTGTCGGTTTTTACAGGTTACAAGTAATTCACTGAAGCATCTTTCTTTGGTATTTTTATTGAATTAAATGTTTGACTAAACGACTGTTTAATAATTAACCGAATAAAAATGTACCCAAACAAATTCATTTATTAATTATATTTTCATATAATTCTATCACTTCACAAATACTATCTGGATTTTTTTTTTAAATTTCAGCACTTAATAAGAAGCCCGAAAAGAAAATATTTCTGTTTCATGTAAATTTTTGCTCTTGATTAAGGCTACGTTTATTTCATAAGTCAAATTTATTAAAAGATGGTGGTAAACTTTATTAGCTGACATAAGCTTCAAAACTGTCACCGGAAGCCTCATTTTCCAGTTATTTTTCCTGTAAATAAGATGCCGCCTTAAAAGAGCTTTACCACGAGTTGCTCACGCCGTGTCGCCCTGAATAAAATTGACAATACTTTAAACAGTTTAGTCTAATATAAATTTTAAAATAGGTCACATCTAAGTGGGTCAGTAGGTTGTTGAAGGGCTGCTTAACTGAAAAATTTATTTCAACTAAGATAAATAATTGGACTATTTCTAAAATGCTTTATTTTACGTCCTTATAAAGAAGTATCACGCGCGGAAAAAAAATATTTGACGTTCGTTCGTTTTTAGGTTGCAATATGTGTGCGGATAAGGCTGATATGATAATAGGACATCAATTAATATTGGCATTGGCATGCTCAGCTTATTTCAACTCACGATAAATAATGTATATTCGACAAAAATATGTACTTAATTTTTAGTGGTATATATATAGGCCACATATTGTTTTAATTTGGGTGGATCTCAAACCGGGGAGCTTTCGGTCCAGAGTCGATGATAGGATAATGAACAACTAAGCCAACCGTATCTTTTAATATATATTTTTACAACAATAAAACTTCTATATGGGTTTATTGACTATGTTTACAATAGCAGTTTTTTTAAGGCAATTCTAATATATTCATTTTTCTTTATTTTCAGAAAAACCTTTACAAGTTTCGGAATATTCTGGCCAGCAGCACAAGACGAGAAGTAGTCCTTAAAGAATTAAAGGTAAATCAAAAGAAATCTTTTTCAAAAATCATTTCAATTTATATTTATATCTCTGTTAAAAGAAATGAAGATATTTACTACATAAATTCTCTCATACCATTTCTTAGAATTTTTTCAATAAGTTTGCTTTAATTTATGTACTTTTGGCCATGTGTATTAATCACGTACATGTATACAAAAGAACAAAGTACTTTTTTACTTCATATGTATGTTTATATTTCGTTTGATGCTTAGTTCTTATTTTTTATTTTTTTCTTTATGTTAGAATCAAAATTTAGATTGAAATATTAAATACTCCTTATTGAAAAAAAAACTATTTGTATTTTTAGATTTTTCAAAATTATGATTCATACTATATAACTGATATATAATAAATAAGTATGACGCCTTTCGCTTTTGGCTTGAAAAATGTCCCATTAATGAGAGCCCTTGGGCAAGCTTTTAACTTAGATCCCATCTAGAACAAAGCCGCACTTACTTATAATCTTTGACAGTATAACATCTCTCCGAGTATTTCTCGCAAAAAGGACCATCAGGAATTTGTTTATTTTCACTCTGAGCTGCGGAAATAAAGATAAAAGCAAGTTTCTGAAATCCGCCCTCATGGAGTTACAATTATTGTTGAAAAATTTAAGCGGACTTAACAAATTCAGCTTTTCATTCGACACCAAAGTGTCTTATAATTAATACAAAGTATTAATTAATATTTTGTAAATTAATGTGCAATAATCTCTGTTGGTTTTATAGAGTACATTATTGTACGTAATTTAACATAGATATTTAACAGCGCTCATAAATATTAACTTAGTTTCCCTTGAAGATACAATTAGATTTTTTTCAAATTTATAATGGATGCTTTTAACGGAAACTATTATATAACTAAAAAAACTACCATGAAAGCAAAAAATACATTAAATAAACTTTCGCCAAGTCAAAGCTTATTGTTTGATTATCACTAAAGCTGGAAAAAGTCTCTCTCTCATTGTAAAAACGTTTTAATTCAAAACATCATATATATATAAGAAGAAAAGAAATGTAATAGTGTGTTTTTATTCACAATGTAAATGATGTTGCTCTTTCTAGGAAATAATTTAGTAAACACTCGTGAAAGTGACATTACAACTAATTCTGTCTAATCTCACCCAGAGCATCCGCTAACTTATACTTTTTGATTAGAGTTTCTGAGATAAACACCCACAATGTACATAAAGTAATCACGGAACATTTCCCTCGTTTCTCTTAGTGCGGTACCGCATCCATTCGGGGAGGCCGGGGCACTTGTCCCACGCACTTGACCCTAATTTGTATTTAATCTCGCCCCGGGAACGAGCCCCCCGGCGGGCTCTCCCCGCTCCGTATTTGTCACGATCTTTCCCAGGCCCCGAGGCGGTGTCTCATTCATAATGCCCCTTTAGTCACTCGCCCCGCAATAACTCCGGATGACTTGTGATTTGTTCGCAGAACATGGTGGACTTTGTGATGAGCACCCCCCTTCAAGACGAATCTATCACCAGCGAACCGTTAGACATCATTTCCAAACTCCTCATCGAGGTAAGTCGATATGCGAATTACCCGAAAGTTTTGCCCTGTTTGGTTTAAACACAAGTTTGGGCATGTATGGGTGAAACCTAGAAACTTACTTACTCCGTATGGATGATCGTTGGGTAATGTGAATTGGCTGATCGCTGCAGGAGCTGCGCTGGGCGGAGTGGCCGCCTAGTGGGGCGGAGGGGGCGGAGGGGGCGGAGGGGGCGGAGGGGGCGGAGGGGGTGGATGCGGCGGAGGCGGCGGAGGCTGCAGAGGCGGCGGAGGCTGCGCTGGCGGCGGTGGGTCCCCTGTTGGCGGCGGCCTCGCTGCCCGCGCCCCTGTGCGCCGCCCTGGGCCGCCATTGCCGCGCCCGGCCCCGCTCCCCGCGCCTGCGAGACACCCTCGCCCACGTGGCCCGCCGCATCCTCAAGCACAACGTGGACTTCGGCAAGTCCCCGCATCTGCGCCGCTTCGTGCAGGACTACATCGGGTAACCGACTGCCTCTCAACATGCCCTAAAAAAATTTTTTTTCATTTTATTTTTAGTCACTCAATATTAATCGGCCTGGGTACGTTGTTTCATATGTAGAATAAGATTTGTTAAAAATTCTCGCTAAATGGAAGTGGCTCGCTAGCATAGTTGGTAATGCACCGGCCATATAGCCGTGGTTCGAATCACGGTGATATTTTTCTAATCGAAGTTTTTATAATCGTTTCAATGTATAAAAAAATGTACTCATATTAAAATTTTATTTTATTTTTCATTAAGTACATTTACAATACTTCTTATTATGGCTAATGTTTATAATATGGTGTAACTCAGGTGGTAGCGTACATGTATTTCTTTACTTGAATTATGTGTACATTAAATAAATAACTACGAACTAGATAACACAGATAGAGATTTGTAACAAGAACAAAACAGAAAACAAAAATAACAGGTAGAACAAGAGGGTACAATAATCCCCTCTAGATATGTTTGTAGACTGTTCTGCGCTCAATATGTTTCAAACACACTTCATTGCATGTGCACATCGTGTGATTAAAATATATTTATTTCTTCATACATATTTCTATAATTTACATTTTAATCACTTTTGCATTCACCCTATAATCTCGTATACTATTCGATGACTAGTATGGTGTGTGATCATTGCCCTATCGCCATCGATTATTCACGTTACTTTATGTCGAACTGGATCAGTTAAGCTTGCGTAATTTTTCCTGTTAGCGTTTGCGTAAATGAAATAATATCGCGTTGTGGTGATAGCGTTATCGATGACCGTAAATAGCATATAGATATGCTAAGCTTTAAAGAATAGTAAAACAATGAAATCAGCAGGAAGTTCTTCTATTTTCTGATTGGCCATATCCTGCTCGGCAATCGCACCGTATCAACAATGCAGCATATTTACGTGTTTCTGGACATTTCGTGGAATACCTACCGACGCACACGCTTCTAGGGGACTTTACTGATTTGGCCTGTCTGATTTTGCGGTTGTATTTACGTAAACTCAACGCGTAATCATATTCATAATCCTTAGCGTTAATTTGGCTGGGCGTAGATTATACAATAATAAGACCATGGGAGGATTTGGTAACGTTAAAAGCTAGTGTGTTTACTCGTCTTCTAACATTTTGTTGGATCCACTCTCAGTAGAAAAAATAGCGATCTTGCCGTCCAAAGTTGAATGTTGCCTCAAATAATATGTACCAATTGCACAGAAATCAATATTATTTAAAAATATATATTATCACGAGTATTCTACGTTATGTTATATTTTTTACGTAATACGTGTGTCCAATAGATCGCGATGGCTGGATAATATTGGTTCGAACGACACTTATCCAATGCCTTTGCTTTTTTATTTTTTCTACTATAATTTTATTTACTCCATACTGTTTTCCTTTGGGAACTAATAGAATATTGTGTTATTTTTCATACCATTCAAAATATTAATGGTATACAGATGCTTTAATAAGATAGGTCCTCCCTTCATCCATCAAAGAGCTGATGCTGCGGAGTTAAACTAAACTAAATATATAACACGCCGAACAAGCCACCAATCTATCTACGACCGACATAGAGAATCTGCTCTCGATACCACAACTTGTTTTTTTTTTGTTGTTTTTTTCTATAAAACTTCGCAATCATATTTATTTTTTATTCTTGCTCTTCTGGCAATTTTTATATTCAATTTGGTTAACTGAATTCTTGAGTTTCATCAAAATTATGCGAGTAACTGAATCTGTTTCAAAGAATAAAGCAACACATACGTATGAAAAAGAAATAGAGTGCTCACTACAAAGAAAATGTTCCTAGTTTGTGTTTTCAGAAGAGATGGATTTTCTCTTTTAGCGAGGAAAATTTCTCTATTAGTCGTTGTTAGTAAAGTATGGCCGTGAGATGAAGGTCCCTACCCCGAACTTTAGTGGCCGTAGATTTTTTTTTATTTGCTCGGTAATACTATCGTATTTGAATAGATTTCGTGATTTTATCATCAGTCGAACCGAGTGCTAGAATTTAGGCAGTCGCGCATTACGTAGAAAAAAAATATTAGTATTTAAAAAAAATGAGCTTCTAAGACATCAAGTAGTTATATATAACCACTTGAGATCATGTATATATGTATTAGAAAACATTGAAACAACACAAAACCTGAGGTCAGATAGATTCATACGAAACTGGTGGAAATACAGTACCTGTAACTAGTATAAATATTTATTAGTTCCTCGTACTCATTAATTTATATTAAATTTACTAGAGATTAACGACATTGAGGTGGATTGTATATACTTCTAAGAGCACAGGGAAAGCAATCTCCAAAGCTTTATATTAATTTTTTTAGTGCGCTGAATCGGCAAAACGGCGGTGCCGAGGTGGTGCGCGCGTGGGTGGCCGGCGTGCACGGGGCGTGCTCGGCGTGCCCGCATCCCCGCGTGCTGCCCAACCTGGCCGCCGCCTGCCTCGCCGCCCTGCACGCGCCCCCGCCCCCGCCCCCGGGCCCCGCCCCCGCCCCCGCCCCCCTCGAGGTGCAGGCCGACCAGGACACGTCCTTCACGGACGACGAGGACCTGGTCTGCTTCGCCAACGTCATCAAGCACATGTAATAACAACGATTCCCTCGAGCTACTTCAAATACGCTTAAATTTGAATCGACTCAATTTTAAACACACAAAGAAATCAACATATTTCAGTTTAAAATCATTTTAAAAAATATGGCTGCACTGACTGGATATCAGAATTATCTTCTTCTTCATCGAGTGCCTCTTCTCAGGTGAGGTTGGCGACCATTTCTCTGACCATATACTCATGCTTAGCCAGTGTTCGTGGTTTTCTAAGAGGAAAATAGTGTAGGGGTCCCCGGGTCCTTCTGCATCGTAGTTTTATTGGAAGGAAATAGTCTACGGATTGCTGCTGTCCAATAGCATTATTGTATAATTTTTTCCTTGCAAAGCTCTGACGTTTATATCTACTACTCCACTACTCCACTACTCCATTACTCCACATGCTCTCGAGCAATTGAGAATTATCAGAATTATAGATGTTATAAATGGTCATCAACCTCCCGCGAGGAGAGGCACTGGAAAAGAAGCGAGTTGGCAGGTAAGAGAGGGTAGGGTGACCGGGTGGTTTCGGTTGCAGGTCCGAGTACGTGGACTGGGCGGAGGGCCTGGGCGCGCTGCTGCAGCCGGTGCCGGTGCCGGCGCGCGCGCTGCAGCACGAGCGCGCGGGGGCGGGGCTGGCGAGCGCGGCGGGCGCGCTGGGGCGGGACCCGCGCTGCGCAGTGCATCGCCGCGTGCTGCCGCTGCGCGACTCCCGGCCCGGCTGGTTCCGCCTGCTGTGCCCCACGGAGCCGGGCGCCCCCGACGCGCACGTGCAGCTCTGGGGGGACATGGTAAATCAGCGCCACCGAATTTATGCTATATTGCTGAAATGTATTTTTACAGTGAACCGTCAAATTCAAATATAATATTCAAGTCATTTTAGTCACTAGAGGTTACTTTATTTTCAGTTGGAAACGTTGCTGAACTGCTGTTGCAAGAGAAAACGCTTTTTGACAGAACTGGCACAAATGCTCCAAGCTTGCATTCTACTCGCTATAAGAGCACACGTAAGTACAACAAAAAAAGTTTGAAAATGCCAACGTGAAAAAAACAAGATCTTTTAATTATCTTGTAGTAAATAAAAAATAGTTGTTGGGTATGGTAACAATACGGTATGTGATTCCCTGATCCTGCGCGCAGGTCGTGGAACTTACAAAGTGTGGCTCAGGTGGTAGCGTTTATGTAGGGAAAAATATGTGCGAAAAACCCTTTTTGTGCATGAGTCGAAGAATAAGTTATATAAATAAATTACTAAATAAGGACTAGATAACAAGGATAAACATTTAAGAGAAGAAAACAAAACAGAACAGACAAATTACATTAACAAACTTTATTTAGATATATAGTATGTATTTTGAAAAATTGTGGCTCATACGGTGTCTCAACTCCTCTTGCAGCCCGCAGGTCTGCAGTCGCTGTGCTTGATGCTGGAGTGGGAAGTCCTGGAGGAAGAGCAAGCCCGAGTGGAAGCGGCCCAGGCCTTGAGGACCACTCCAGCCGGCCGCCTCGCTCTGAAGGCTTCCTGCCAGCGCCAAGTGCACCTTAAGCAACTTGTAACTACCCTCAACCTTATTGAAAAAAATTATGAACCAACTAAATAGAATGCAAGAAAATTTATTGATAGCCATGGTATTCGAGCATTCGCAAAACACAACATGCACACAACGCAAAAAAATTTATGTGATATACATATCAAATTCACTCATATTTCATGTTATTAGTTAAGTAACAAAACTATTTTGTTGATTTTTCTATATACTGAACTGATATTATTGATTGTTCACATGGATGTATTTGAATATATATTGAAATCATTAAAAACCATTATTGATTGAATATTCATTTAATTTTCTACACAATAATGCCTAAAATAAAAATAACTTGATATAATAAAGAATAGACCTTGTTGATTAAATTAAATTAAAACAGATTTGAAATATTACTTCATGTTAATTTATTTGTTTATATTTAGCAACAGAAAGGTGGACCACGACGGTTGACTCTCCCATCGCGAGCCACAGACACAGATGTGGCTCGACTGCTTTCTGCGGGATCCTTTGGAAATCTCGAGTGCCTTTCATTGGCCTTTACGCATGTCACATCTGCTGTTGCCGAGCAACTCATCAAAGTTAGTAAACGTGACTTATTCACATATCACTATTGATTATCAAATGGTTTATTTTAACTTATAATATTGATTTTGAATATTTTTTTTACATGAATAAAAAATAATAACCAGAAATATGATATAATGAAATGAATCTGAAATTTTTCATTTGTCTTTATTTACACAGCTTCCATCACTGCGTTACTTGAATTTATGGGCTACACAGTTTGGCGATGCAGGAGTCTTATTGATAGCAGAACATCTTCAGAGGTTGCAAGTTTTAAATCTCTGTGAAACTCCTGTATCAGACACTGGGATAGCAGCTTTGGCAGGTATATGAAAACCAAAAATATATATGGAAACATTATTATATTAGTCTATGAATTTTTTTTTAAATAGATTATTGTTATATGAAATATATTGAGGTAAAACCCACGTTATATTCCTCTGCAGATGCAAGACAACTCACTACACATATAGATAAAATGCCTGAGAATTTTGCTTTTTAATAAGCTTGTATTTATAGCAATACAGAAAACAATATTTACGAGTGATGAAATTTTGATAATATTGTGTTTTTAACCAGTATAATTCTTTTACAGCTCTCTCCGGCTTGAAAAAACTTAATCTCAACAGCACCAAGCTGACTGCAGCCACGTGGGCTCGACTGCGGCTTCGTTTACCTGCCCTGCTAGAGAGTGACATTCGATACACAGACGCTTGGTAAAATAACTATCTAACTTGTGCAAGTCCTGTTACCACAGTGCCCACTCTAATATTGATAATAATCATTTCATTTCATCATAATAAATAATTGAGAACTTCTCATTCAGATGACGGCATTTGTGTTGATGCTTTTATATCCGTATTTATGAATGTAATTAGTATAAAAAGTGCATTTGCTTTAATGTTGATTTTATAAAACCCTTATTATTAATTAAGGATTGATTAAATTAACAAGTCAATTATTTATTAGCAACTTTTAAATAAAAGTATGCAATTAGCATAAGATAAAACAATTCCTCGATGTAATATGAAACTAAATAATATTCTCACAAAATTGTTTGAACTTTAAGCATTACTGCAAACAAATAAATTGCTGTTGTAATTTATTTTTTTTGCTTTCTTTACATAACAGATTTGTAAGTTTAATAAAATATTAATGAATGAGTTATTTTTACTTCTGACATTCAGACTAGTCAATTTTTTTTAGCTAAAAGCTAAGAAATCTGGGGACTTGTTATTTAGTAATTATTTTATCATGTGAGATATTTTGTATTTTATTTTATTAGATGTTTATTTGATAGTATGTGTATTGTGATGTATTTAATAGGTGTTGTTGATATAATTTTATCAACTAATTAAATGCCTATTATTCTGTGCGTTCACTGTGTCTGTGTATGAATATATTATTTTGTGAGCCTTTTATATTAAAAGATTTATACATCTTATGAGATCACTATTTGATTCTATGAGATAAACTTCATTTAATATAGTGGCACAGAAACCTCATTATTTAGAATATTTATAAAAACTTATGTATAAGATATGATCTATCTGTGGATATGCAATCCTACCTAAATATAAAATTAACTGATTGTGTTGCGTCTGTGAATTAACAGTAGGACTTCAAAATGAAAAATGTGATGAATCACTTTATTCTATCCATATTTCAGAAATTGCATTAATTTTCTGTTGCATCTTTCACTTTAAAAATCCCTGAAATTTCAATGAATTCTTTAAACTTATGTGTATTATTTTATCTTCAATATGTCAATAAAATATTTTATTACTTTACCATTTGCAGGTCATATGCAGCAGTATAATACCCTTAGTTCATATCCAATCCATCTACCTACCATTCTGGGATATAAAAATGCCATAAAATTCAGCTGATACAACCTGTGGGATAAGAGCTATATATAAATATTTTTTATTCCCAACCTTTCTGATGTTCTAAAAATATTAGTGTTTAGTAATTTAGTAAACTATTTTGAACTCATATGAAACATAAATACACGGGGTTTTTTTTCTGTTCCCAACAAGTACAATAATTGAAATCAAGAAAAGATAAAGTATTATGGAAGACAAGCTCGGGCACTATGGACATATAAATACTTCATTTAAACATTCCTTACTAAGCCTTATATAATCTCTAACCTTTAATAATTTTTTTTTGTGTACATACCAACTTATCAAAATTTATATAAACTGAATACGCTTATAGAACTAATGAACTCTTGATATAATGTTCTACATAATTAAAATAAGATGTTGTCATCGTGGTTTTTTTATACTAGGTATTATTGTTTATTAAATAACATAATCAAATAGATATCTACAAGTCACATTATTGATCTTGCTAAACTTTTATTATTGTCCATATTTAAAACCTACAAAAACGTGGGCAATTGTTTGAACAGTGTCAGTGTTATGACTTGGATGATGTAGAAATTCAGAATATTAAATTAGTAAGAATGTTATTGTTATCATAGTGATCCAATGTTAACACTGTGGAAATAAAACAATACAGAGGTAATTTAGAAAATCCAAAGAAAACATAGGTATTATTAATTATTTATAAATAAGTTTAAACTTTTCTATACATGTTGTGGAAAATGTATTAGGTTTGGAAAAATCATGTAATCCAGGAGGCAGAGACCTTATGATTTTTTTTAGATATAATACTGCAAAAATGTGAAAGTTTTTATAAACTCAAGTGGAAAATAGATAAATATTGTCATTTAATATATTTTTATTACATGACAAATATTTTTTAAAAAATCATTAAAATACACAATATCCATTTATAATTTACAAAGTTCACTGGCATTCATAAATTAAGCCTTTTGAATTTATTAAATGTTTTAATATTATAACTTAAATTATTTGATAAATTGTATGTAGATTTACTTGGTAGTACTTCATGTGTTAAATGAAATTAAAATCAATATGACTATAGACCACTAAGATTTTTTGAATGCCAATTTTTTTTATTGTTATCTGATATAAAAAGACTGGAACATATTTTCAATGTACTTAATCAATATTGATACATACCTTTTCACCAACAACCCAATGAACTTAAAAATGTTTATAATACAGTAATCCCTTAATTTTGTTTACAGTCTAAGTTTGAGTCTGTAAATCACCCAATTTCACGGATCTGGTAGATTGATATCCTTCTTGATACTTCAGCAGGTCATTATCACCCCATTCAAAAAAGCCAGCATGAATATGCACTGAAAATACAAACAGTAAATTTTTATTAATCATGGAATATTTATAATCTAATCATTAAAAATAGATATTTAAGGTGTACTCATGAACAATGAGAATTTTAGCAGGTTTCATCTAAAATTTTGATTCTGAAAATTTTTCATCACCTTATCCAACCTACAACATATTTTTTACAAAAATATTTCTGCAGTTCTTCCTTTGAAGTCTTTAATAAACAAATGTCAGGTTGTAATCAAGTATTTAACCTTCATTTATTGGGATCAAAATAAATTTATTTACTTCCTTCTGATTAATATTATAATAATTATTATATATATTACAAATATTCATATTTCTAATATATTTGACTGATTGTATTGTAATTTTTTTTTAATGTTAAAATTATGATGAATGAGGCCTCTTTTTCATACAATATTTAAATAATCATTATGATATTTATAAGATATTTAGATATAACTTTAAGAACATGTAAATTATCCCTAAAAATAAAGTAATATTAATGATTATATTTTTATGATTTATTTACTCTAACCGGACACCGCATCCTTAATTCACCTGCAAAAAGATAATTATATTTTTTAATTATTCTCACTTCAAAAAATTTTGTTTGTGTTTGTGGTCTAGGATATTAATTTAGTAAGGCTTTAAAAAAATTGCAAGCTTCTTGGTGATTTTATCACCCAGCTCCTAAATTAATTTTACATGAAATAAAATAAAAACAGTATCTGTGTAGCATAGGTTTTTTTATTTTCAAAGTTTTAATCACTGACCAATAGCATAATAGCAAATATTTTACAATTATAAGTATGCATAAAGCAAGTCGTATCATAAAACATAACCACCACAATATACTCAGTTATCTTTGTGAATCCTTAATTACTTAACAACTTTTCTTTCATCAATGAACAAAAACATAGCAAATAATCTACAATAGACATTGATTACAATGAAAAGATAAAAATATATAATATTACAAATAAATTTAAGGGCAAGTTATGAAATAATGTTGCGAAGTTAGCAATGATGCAACACAACCTAACCAAAACTATAATATTCATCAACTCTGTAGAATAAACAATCCATATCCTATCAATATAATAATTAAATTTAACATAGGAGTAACAGCCAATAGAACGTCAGAGAATAGTAAAAGTACATATTTAATTCATACAAGTAAAAATAATTTAAAACAAACCGTAGGATCTCTGACATCTGACATACATCTTACAACATAGGAGTGAAGATTCATCAACAAGCGCGCCGTCCCGGTGATTGTCTCATCAGGTAATCGCCTCCAAACAGAAGACTACCCACAATAAACAATTAAAACAAAAATTGGGATATAGCCAATAAGAAAGCATACCTGCCACAAAGTCTCCAATTTTTAATGCCTAAAAATGAATCTTCAATTTATATACAGATGTTAAGACAGCATAAAAAAGTCTTACATCAAATTTTGTAAAGTTTACATAAATTAAACTCATTACACCAGCATATCCAAACCCATTAGAATTGAACTACTTATCTGGCGTGTTAGTAACAGTGTCAATTTTACGATAATTATTTATCACAAAATAATACATACATAATGTATATCATAAAAATTAATCGCACAAAGCGATATCTTCTTCACGTCGTCAATGAATACAATTATAATAACTAGGCTTACACACCACAATGCAAGGCTCACCTTGTATAATACATCTGCAACTTACACATCTTATTATTAGTTATTTTACAAATTAGTCAGCCATTATGGTTGACTGTATTTATTTTGGTGTTTCAAAGGTCAGTAAAGAAAAGAAATGACTTTTAGCCAATAATTTATGTGGAATGATTCAAAATAAAAGTTGCAATTTACATTGATGCCGGGATCACAAATGTGGTTAGAGGTTTAAACTCAGTCTCAGACTAAATACAAATATATTTGAATAACTTTTTTGAAACTTTGTATCTCTAAAATTCTATAATATCTATGCAATAAGGATAGTTTTAAACAAAAAAGTATTAGATCTTCTATCAAAATTGAAGAGGTGCATTTTTCACTTTTCTCATTCTTTGTCAATTTGATGAATCAGTTCAAAATAAAACTGAAGAAAACCACCTAAATAGAAAAAAAAAAAAGTTGTGACGCAAGTGAATGTCGAAAAAAATCTAAAATCAAACTATTGATTGTAACAAATGTGATTATTTAGATTCACCGTCACCTTTGTACTTACAATTGATTTGAAGAAAATATATAATCACTAGACATTTAAATGAGATTACCCTTTTAATAACAGTGAAATATAATTAGGAATTTCCTTTAATTAAAAAAAATAAAATATTTACACATATTAAAAAATCCTTTAAAGAAATAATTCTATAAAACCGTATTACTGAAAAAATACAAGAGTGAGGTATATAAATATAATTGTTAACTGTAGAAAACTAAGTTAAAAGTCAACACATATAATTCAAATGATATATAATGTATTCAATTTAATCTTGTCTGAAACTAAGTACTAAAATAATCCATATGCATTAGTGATTATATATATATATATATTATATGTACATATGTTGTATTTTTCAGAAATATAATATTGCATATTCTTAAGAGATATTTAGCCGAGGTTTGCCATGTGTAGTTAATACACCTGACCTTTGCCTGACACTTTTATACTTCTTTTTTTTAAGATTTTGCATAATGAAATATTTGAACAAAGTATTGTTGGTTGAAAATATACATTATATTAATATATAGTTTGTATTGATAGTAAATATTCAAACACAAACACATATTCAACTAAACATTTTAATACTGTAATTATCAGATTAAAATATATTCTTAAAAACATTATATGTACTTACATGTCATAAATTTATTGTGCTTCTATTTATTATCATTAATGTGTCAAATTCATGAGAAAAAAAAATGTCCAAATGAAAACAGGCACTGTGGAGTAGAATTTAATGTGGAAAAATAATTTTGAAATACACACTAATCCAATTTACTTATAAACTGAATGTAAAGTTGCCAATTGTTTAAATCGATTTCTGTCTCACATTTATAACAAGAAAAGCATACGTTAACACCAAACTAGAAAGAACCTGCTGGCAACCAGGTCACTTTTACTAAAAAAAAATTGTAAAACCAGAAACCGACTTAAACAGTATATAAATATTTATAAGTAATATGGTCAATATATTATCATATCTATTATTTAACATTCTGTCTGTTTAAAATTGACATTTAATAGTAATTTGATGAAATTATCTAAGAAATCAGAAGTTATTTCTGTGTACTATTTGACAGATTTATAAATAACTTTAAAATGATGAATAATTTAAAGGTATTAAGTATCAAGTAGAACATGTATTATTTTACAATATTCGAGTAGTTGTATTTGAATTCTGATGGTCTTACAAAATAATCCATTAGGAAAAGAGGAAATAATTTTAACACTAATGAGAACTACATTTTAGTGGAAAATCTGAAATCATATTTCTAAAAAATATCAAGACTTTTTTTAAATATCATGCTTTATGAAAAATTTATTTGACGACATTGGAAATACTGCCATTTTTTAGATATTCTACTCCTTACCTGAAATCTAGAAGCACCGGTACATTATAGTGACTAGATTATAAATATAAAGAGTGAATATCTTTTTTTAATAATAACATTGCTATCAATGAAGTGGCACAAATTCAAACGGTGTCAGAAATTTCATACGATGACTGAATACTCGTCACTACACAATATACAACATTTACGCAATGTAACCCAAATATGCATCCTCCAATTTACTTACAGACAGGTTTTTATGAATGAAGGAAAAAACATCCGTGGAATTCACTAACTCCCAAAACTAATGTAAACACTAAACTTGATCAAAAAGTCTTTTTGCTCCAAATGAAGACCGCTACTGGATCAAGATAGTTTGTAAACCGACACCCGATTAGTCTAATCTCAGTCCTAGTTTTAACACGACTCTCTTATACCTTAAAACATCAGTAGAATCGTTAATTTCATAAGAGTTATATTCGTGAAATGCAAATTTTAAAAAATCAAACAGTCTGCAATAGAAAAAGAAAGGTTCCCTCCGAGCTTAAGGGCCCGAAACCTATTATTTACAGAAGAATTTCCATTAAAAGAGTTATCCAAAATTGCATTAATCCCAATAATAAAAAAAATATTCACTTTGAATAATTCAAAACCAAAAACGAATTGCTATAATGTACACGAGGCCGTTTCAAGTAAAGACAACTCTCAATGGAAGGCGATACGGACAAGATTGGAATCTGACAGATCGTCCTGCCAAAGTCTCAAATTAACGGACCTATCAGTCACACTGAAGTCTATCGGGGAACCACACGGCAAGTGCGCCTCACTACCACCAGTAGCCGGCACCGGCCGGCCGCTATTTGGCAAAGGCTGCGAAAACAGCCCACATCACCTCTTGAGAGTTGGGCTTCAGACTCTCCTGCTCAAAGTCCAAATCTAGCAACTCTCGCACGCGTCGCATGGCCAGCTCGTAATCTTCGTCTGATAGCGGTGCAAATGCATTCTCCAGCACATCTGATGCGTGCGCTAGCAACAACAGCGCTGCCGTCCGACGTTCCATTCTTTGCGGATCGTTCACCCATCTGGTCAGCACGGCTTCTTGTATCTGAAAATAATCATATTGAAATATTATAATTTTATACCCTGTAGCATTCAAAAAATAACATGCAGACATCCAATGTAGGGTTAACATTTTTGTAAAATTAGCACGAGATTGCTGCAATACCAAGTCCAATAATTTATCTATTTGAAAGGGTAGACAATAAATGACTTGACATGACCTTATTTGTTTGGAAAGGAGTACAGGTTTACATATATATGAGTAGGAGAAAGAATCGCACTTCCATCGCTACGTGATTGGCTAAAAAACAAAATCAATGTTTAAAAGTTCTTTAGAAAACTATTGTGATTTGAAGATAAACAAAACATCTGAAGTAATATAGTCAAAATAAAAAAAATCTGAACATTTCATTTAAGTTAAATTTAAAACAAAAAACTGATAATTCGAGGTATTACATTCAGATATAAAATAACAAAGTATTTTAAAATGGCCTCATTTTTCATTTGAAAAAACAAAACTTTATTTACTGTTATCTTATTGTGTATAGCACAGTTGATACAGGTGAACTACAATATTTATTAAAGAAACAGATGGCAGAGCAAATAATGTATTAATTTCAAATTAAATTATCTATTTAGAAATACGGACGGTAGATAAATTAAATAAATATTTTCTCATTAACTCTATAGCAGCTACCAATTTACACTTCAACAAAGTCTTATCTTCAATTTTAATATCCAAATGTTTTTTTTTTTAGTCTAGAAACTTTAATTGATGTTGGAATAAATATTTTTTTTATTTTAAATTTAAAATCGAATTTAACTATGAAAACAAAATAAGTTTTTTAATTGTAAAAAACAACAATCATGGTAATTCACAATAGACAGAAATTTTGTCTAATTAAATTCAAATTAAGATATATTTCTGTTTATTTAATTAAATTTGTAAAGATCTTAGATTGAAATAATTAATGACGCACAAAAATTAGACACACAAATACTTTGTACCTAATAATTCACATTTCAGTTCAAAACAGAATCGTAGCCGTTAAAAATTTCATTTAGTAGAAAATGAGAAATATTATTTAAATAAAACATTATACAGCAATATGAAATATGTTAATTTGATTGGAAAAGGTAATATGTTGTAAATTCTAGTTTCACAATAACAAAATGTTTTATATAGATCTTAACTTCGGCTTTCGGCAAAAAATATTTTGAAGCTTCGATTCGGTATTACTTGTATTATTATCGGACTTGCGTCATATATTCATATGTTTTACGACTGTAAGTGTACGATATTTTCATAGTGTATGATAAAAATGTAGAATAACATATGTATCCAATTCTCATGAACGTGCCAAGTGTATAGCTCGGCTAATGATTACAGTGCGCAGTAAATCAGTAAAACCAGCACTTAAATGAGATAAGATATCCATCCAGCCACATTACTATGTACAATTTATACATACAAGGTTTTTTGTTATTTATTTAGACATTTTTCATGTATGTGAAAATGTGATTGCATGGGTAACAAAAGAAAGGTAAGAAACATGTGCAGTATGTTTATCGAAATCTTTGAAAAAACTATACAAGCATCACTGAATACTTATGATTTGAATTAGTTTTATTACCTTTTTAACGAGCCGACATTTGATAACATTATCTGTGAGAGGATGAGTAGTCATGTCAAAAAGTACAAAATTCTGTTTTTCCGTCGTCAGCACACCCTTCTCTACCAAATTTTTTGCCAGCCTTTCTCTGACATTCTTTAACTGGTACCTCAACTTTAGAGGATTCCATGTTTCTCCTGCAATCAAATATTTATATTAAATACACCAACACCATTAATACAAAAATTGAACTAAGAACTTAAATAATTATATGACATAATAAATGTCACAACAACAACAATTGCATACAATAATGTAAATAACTTCATATGCATCTTACTTATTATAGTTATAAAAATAGGGCTTCTCAAATATTTATCAATAAGAAAGTTTATAGTATAAATATAAATATTTAGTAATACTTTAAAAGCACTTTCAAATTAGGAAAGTTGATTAAATTCCAATTCCATAAGTCATTGATAATATTTTACTTTATCAAACTGAATACTCAAAAACTATTAATCTGTTACTTACCACTTAGATATTCTATCCAGCTTTGGACTGTTTCTGGTGGCTCAGTCTCTTTCATATGCTTCAAGGCTTCATCCAGTAAAACGTCACCAGTAGGGGTATCTGAATGTATTTAATATATCGTATAAATCCGTGTAACTGCCACTTGATTAAATAAGACATCACAGTAAAACAAATCAAATATTCAAGTTATTGTCAATATTACCGAAGGCAACTATGGATATTTAATTAAGAACTCTAAAAACATTCATAAATAACAAATCAGAAAAAATATGTACATAAGTATTTCAATTTTTGAATCACAAAAGATACGAGATAGTAGGGCAATTTATTTAACTCTGTAAGGGAGTGAAACCACCTATCGAATTACTACCTGTCCAACAGTCTGACAACATGGTAACGACAACTGACGATTTCTACAACTCGTAATAAAATGAATCTACGTGGTTTTAAGCATATAAAGAGCATTCAAGCACAGTTTTCCTATTCATATGAATTAATTAATTATTTATTCAAATTCTCATTATCAGGATATTACTTTTTTTAAATAATAATTTTACATAAACTGACAATAAATAACAGTTTTAAAATACAAATATATACCAAAAGAGGTACTTTGAAATTATAAGCACCTTTTGGAATTTAAGTTCTTGTCTATTCGTCCAAATAAGCAACTACATAACTGAACAATATGATTGTACTTTTAAGGTAACAAAAAATGTACAGATATTATATTCAACACACACAACCTATGTTTTTTGTCGGATAGTACAAATTTTACAATTTAGCATGACAAAAAACATGGATATCTAAAAAATTGACACATAGTATTGAATATATTAAAAATAATCGCAAGCTACGCAACCGATTTTCATCGAAATTATGGCCAGATTTTATACCTGATCGAACTATGAGTTTTCTAGAGAGGAGCCCTTTCCTTCTCATTCCAGCCCGCTCCAAATCTATGCGCCCACGCAAGCCTAGCTCTATCAGGATGCATCCTCGAAGCCCACTGGATATGCAATCATTCCAGAACGATGTATAACCCTAAAAACATAATCGAATTATATGCTTTTTAATAACACTAAATTATCGACATATTGCTTCAAAACAATGCTGCAAGCGTACGTTTTGCGTAATCATACCTCTTTATCTTTCAAGCCGAGAAGCAAAACTTCTTCCATGAGAGTGAGACGAGTCTCCTTGGAGTCTCCATCGTCGGATTGCGAATTGCGATCATTCTTTTTATCGTCTACGTCCTGATCGTCTCTAGGCACACCTTCCGAGTTTTCTTTCGAAACATTTCTACGCTGCACTAAACCGTCAGCACGATTCATTTTCTTTCGGATAAATGTCAACACGAACGACCAGTATTAAAATGAAGGATCGCACATTGAAATCTGCCGAAACTGCACTTTCAGTAACACCATCGAATTTGTTGACGTTTACTTGTCGACATGAAAGCTGAGAAACATGGCCGCCGCCGCTCATCTCCTCGTTCCCAGCTGGCGAGCCGCCGGTAAAACAGTTCGGCTGTCGGTAAAACAGATCGCGCTGCCGGTAAAACAGGTCGCGCCAGGCGGTCGCGGTAAATTTCAACTAGTGCTGACCGCAAGCGCTATATATACTCAGTCAACTCACTGATGTTACCGTCTTGTTTTGTTATATCTCTTAAATATTCATATTTGTTATCTAGTCCTTACTTATTTATTGAACTTAATCTTTCACAACACATTTTAAACTCAATAACAACCCATGTGCGCTACGACCTAAGCTAAATATTGCAGGGCCCGCAACCTGCGCAAGTACCAAGGAATAACCACATGTCGAATTGTAAACAAAGCTCTAACAACTAATGTAAATTAACATAAAAGAAAATAAAGATTCTTGAAATTTATTTATTTTTTCTTTATTTTCTTCTGTATTAGTTTACAATCGTTGTTAGAGCCATGCTTACAATACGGTGTGTGACTGTCCGCTGATCCTGCGCGCAGGTTGTGGGGCTTGCAAGGTTTGGCTTAGTTGGTAGCGTACATGGATTTCTTTATTTTCGTTATGGAGCTTGAGTAGGGAAAAATATGTGCTAAAAACCATTTTTGCATTACAATCCACTGTATGTTCAAAAACAAGCAGTTTGATAACCGTGTTACCACCATCGTAATATTTTTTAACGACCAAATAAAATCTTGACTTATAAATACTCTTTGAATCACTCTGGTGATAGTACAGTTATAAGTACAGTAAAAATACACATATGTGTGTATATATTTTTTTAAATACAAGATTCTTTATTTTCATATATTAAATGTGCAATAGTTGTTAGGGCTATGCTTACAATACGGTATTTGACTATCCCTTGATCCTGCGCGCATGTCGTGGGGTTTACAACATGTGGCTTGAGCGGTACCGTACATTGATTTATTTATTGAGTTTGGCTAGAGAAAATATGGGCAAAAAGCCTTTTAAAATAAAATACTTCACCACCAACGCAATAAACAGTTTCAATATATGTAAAAACAGTATGTACAGTACATGTACTCTAATACCTAAGCCACACAATGTAAGCCCCAAAGCACCCAGGATCAGGGGAGAACCACACACCGTATTACGAATATAGTCCTAGAAGAAAATAAAGAATCGTGAAATTAATTTTTTTTTCTCCATTCAATGGAAGTAGATAATTAGTTTGTACACATGCCAAATATTGAAAGAATTTATTCCAATTAAGGTATTAATCATTTATTATTCACACTTGAATACAATCATATATGGGTTATTATTTTAAATACTATAAATGTATCCCGTCATAGAATGACGCGCATTCGATGAACAATGCAATGGTGTTTGAACATAATAAGATGAATAATTGCTTTCATTTTGTACCATCAGTTGGATGAAGTTCTGTGATATACTTGGCCTTGAACTTTGAAGCAGAGTGGCCCACTGTTAATTTAGCTCCCATTGATGCAAAAGACATACTGTTATCGTATGATCTTATTTTTCTCTTGAAATTTCCATTATAAATATCCTTTAAATATACTGGGGAAATAGGCCTTGCTGGTAGTTTCACTTTACTTTTGTGACAGTAATCGTTGAACTTTCCATCTGATGGGTTTTCTGCTTGATAATGTAAAGCATTGCAGAATCGACAGGTCACACTAATTAATCCGAAGACAAACGCAGCGTTCGCTGTGCATCAGCTTCTTTTTGTCTTGAGGTCGATGCGCGTGCTCGAATTTTAAGAAGACGCTGCTCACGTTTTCCTTCCAACTCATTGCTTGACATTTATGTCACATTTCGTGTCACAAACAACGCATCACTTTTCAATGCACTGTTCTTTATTTGATGCAGTCTTTATCATGTTCAATTGTGAAATTCTTGTTGTCCATGGGAAGCGTCGCGATGGCAACATCGCGGGGAAGGCCGGGAAGAGGACCGGCCAGTAGGATCGAGCCCTCCGGAACATCAACTTGTTCCATTGACTGCAGCCATCTCCCCTCACAACCACCCTTGCGGCAGTGACCATCGGCATATCAAAAAAAGCTGCAGGTCTGCAACTTCGGTTCGCGTCTCTTCTCGCAGGGACGCTTCCGGTCACGTCTCTCCACACACGAACGATTCCAATCGTTTCGCTCACGGCAGGTGGAAGAGATCTGCAAATCTTGGGGAGTATCCAGACGATTCCGAGCGGCCTATCGGCCGTCTGGGAACGGCATTGTGGAACGGAATCACCGCACTGTGAAGAGGACCGCTGCGAGGGCAGGCATATCCCCCCTTATGGCCGTCTTCTGGTACAATTTGGCAGCGGCGGATCTAGAGTCTGATCCTCCGGCGTCTTCGGTCCACGCCTACAAGTGGCGACACCCGCGTCTCAACAGTCTCCGCGACAGAAGACGAAGGCGGACGGAGATCCGCAATTGCCACACCAATCTCCACAACAAAAATGTTACAGATTTATTTTTTATAATTGTTTATTATAAAAATTGACATTAAATAAATTTAGGGGTTTAATATAAAGGTGATTGCTGGAGTTGAAAAATAATGAATATCACTTTTGGGGCGGGCGACTGGTAGAGGTTCCAGCATAGGGGTTTGTATTATGGGGCGGGGTGCCGTGATGAAAGTTGCCCTTGCGAGACGCACTTCGCCGGAAGCCGCTTCGACGCCCTGACGATGGGCGCGACGATGGGCGCGACGACGACTGGCGTGACGATGGGCGCGACGACGATGGGCGTGACGACGAGGTGTAATGCGACCATGAGCGACGCGATTGGAATCGTTCGTGTGTGGAGAGACGTGGCCGGAAGCGTCCCTGCGAGAAGAGACGCGAATCGAAGTTGCAGACGTGCAGCTTTTTTTGATATGCCGATGGTCACTGCCGCAAGGGTGGTTGTGAGGGGAGATGGCTGCAGTCAATGGAACAAGTTGATGTTCTAGCAGCCATATAAACATTTTATTGAATGTATTAACAAATAAGTATTTAATTATATTTTTAAACATTGCACCAAATTTTTATATTCGTCCCTAACTGTTAAATTAAAATAGACATTCATTTGTTAGATTCTTAAAATACAATCATGCACCAAAGAACTATAAAACCTAGTTATTATTTAAATTACTAGGTTTGAAATACACGGCTGCCTTGAAATAACTCGATTGGTCAAACCAAGGGAGAATTGTCAGAACGCAAAACGTTTTTAATAATATAACCAATGAGAACCAATGCACGCGAGAGAACTTTCATCATGATCAAGCCTGACGGCGTCCAGCGCGGCATCGTCGGCAAGATCATCAAACGCTTCGAGCAGAAGGGCTTCAAGCTGGTGGCTATGAAGTTCGTGTGGGCCGGCGAGGACCTGCTGTCCAAGCACTACGCCGACCTCTCCGCCCGCCCCTTCTTCCCGGGACTCGTCAAGTACATGAGCTCCGGGCCCGTCGTGCCCATGGTCTGGGAGGGACTCAACGCCGTGAAGACGGGCCGCGTCATGCTGGGGGCCACCAACCCCGCTGACTCCGCTCCCGGCACCATCCGCGGAGACCTGTGCATCCAGGTTGGCCGAAATAGCTTGTAATCAGAATAATACAAGGGGCGTGTGGTTCAGGTCTTTATTACGATACGTGGTGGGATTACAAGATCAAGTCACGACGCCGCGCGTCCGCACGGCGTCCTCTCTCAGATGTTAGAACTGTAATGCCCGCTCTCGGAGTCCCCTCTCATAGAGCGGGCATTACAGTTCTAACATCTGAGAGAGGACGCCGTGCGGACGCGCGGCGTCGTGACTTGATCTTGTAATCCCACCACGTATCGTAATAAAGACCTGAACCACACGCCCCTTGTATTATTCTGATTACAGAAATCAAAAGAATAATCAATGTGTTTGACAAGTTAGTTCAAAATATTGAAATATCCAATTCCCTCATCAACTTTCCGGTAAAGAAGGTTATATATACTTAATAATTAAATATATAAATATAATTAATAAATACCATGATTCACTTCGATTTCAGCTTATTTTTATGATCATAAGTCTGTTGGCTTTATCAGTGCTGCATTTGTCATCAATAATTAGTAATGAAAATGCAGTAAGTACAAATCAAATTTAGTTTAATACTAAGCACTGTCAATACTACTACCGATCTGATTGGTCAGATTTTTGCCCATCTAATTTTTTGACCTATCAGACAATATCATTTCATATTAAGTCAAGTAGTAAGTAAGACAGTCTGATTCAACAGTCCTTAAAATGTTTGTTTCAGGGGTTCGAAGTTGCATTACAAAAATATTTATGGACTATACACTTTATCATTCGAACGATTCTACCGGCTGTATCTGGAGAAAATTTACACAACGTCATGGAGAAGATGAAGAACTTTGTATATAAACATAGCATATACAGCAATTTAGGTAAAATTCCTTATAATTAGAATCTGTAAAAGATCTTTTGTACAATACATACATAGCTACTTTAGGTTATATTGGGTTACTTAGGTAAGTTTATGAACAAAATATATGTTTGGTTTTATTATAGAAAGCTGCATTATGCAATATGCACTCATAGAATAATAGGTGAAATGTGTGTTTTTGCAGACAATTACCAATGCAGAATATTAACAAGCTTTAGAAGGAGAATCACCGAGGAGCAAGTGAAAATCAAAGTGGGAAACATGTTTGATATTAACTTTACTCTTTTGTATTCCATCGCTGGAGTCATTGCCTCCTACACAGTAATTTTACTGCAAATTCCTCAGAAAGACCCTCAAGGATGAGGCAAATGGTGTTAATTGATAACGTCCAAACACTTCGTTATTCTTATTTCATGTGGGTTTTTTTAAAACTGTCGTTTGTTAATGAATTATCAATAAACAGTGTGAATAAATAAGGCTTTTCTAGCTTGATCATTCAGTAGATAGAGTAAAAACACCTTAAAATAAATAATCTCTAATAGTCTTGGTAATTTAACTAATCCTTATTGTTAAATGAAAAACGTGGCCGTTCAAATTCTACTTTATATGACACAAATACATACAAAGATCTTCCAACATGTTACTTAATGAAATGAAAATACTTATTGCTCCATCTGAATTTGTATTTTAAATTACTGCTTCTCCGAAGTCCTAAGAAGTATAGGCCTTGTCAGATGATGTCCAATTTCAAATTCAATAAATAAAAATGGATGTATAGTAGTAGTACTTCTCAAAAAAATATTCTTTTACAAATACATCAATAAAATTAACCCAATATTGTAATGTTAAAGAAAATATTCAATTACTTCCTTTAAAAAGCCTAAAGGAAGATTTCAGCATTAGATAGTGTGACTCATAATAATAACATTAACATATTATTTTCTATTGCTTAAGTGCGTACTTACAATTTTAATTCAAATAAAAGTATTCAGTTGTATTGAAGTAAGATACGTTTTGTGGTCAGGAAATAAAATAAATTATGAGAATTTCAAATATACTGAAGAGGATATATAAAATACATCTTTATTGTGGCTTGGGTAGTGTGAAACAAAATGGAAAGAATTTTATACCATTGAGCAAAAGATTCCGAGTATATCCACTTTTATTGACTATTATATCACTACTAGAAATGTTGCCCGTCACAGAATGACGTTTTCGGAGGCATTTTGAATTATTAAAAAAAATAAAATTGATACTTGTGTGTCAAGCTGACATAAACTGAAAATTTCTAAGTAGCATCAAAATTTGTTTTTTTGTAAAAGTTCTAAATTTGAAATTCTCGCTTTGAACAATAAAATCCTTTAATTCGTACATATTGAAACTCGCTAAAGCATATTTTATAGTTTTATTAAATTAGTTTATGAATAAAAATATTATCCTATCGTCTTGAAATTCGGCACATAGTTGCGGAAAAATTTACTAAACTTACATGCAAAAAATCAGCGTTGTATCTTTTAAGACATTCTATAGAAAACTAAAAAATTAAACATACACACACACAATGGATATTATTATAGTAGATACCCTATTGAAAGACAACAAATCATTTCAAGAATTTACGTGTGGCCCTTCGTTTTACTTGGTACACACATATTTATGCTGAGCCAGTGTTCGCACCAAATATTTTTCTGATTTCTCAATTGTGTTTTAATTTAATGAACTTATAAAACTAAATCCGTTTAACAAAATCACCACATAAACTAATGCAGAAAAGGGGCTTTTCCCTACATAACACAATAACGTAAATAAAGAAATATGTGTACGCTAGTATCTAAGGCACACATTACAAGCCCCACGACCTGGCCGCAGGATCAGGGGATAGCCACACACCATTCAACAATTAAAACAAACAAGGCTTGCCTTGCTCGGGCAGGTCCTCGGGGCGGTGTTTACCATCCATGTTAGAGTGTTTAAAAGCTCCCTTTATGAAGAAATCAAAGAGTCTGAAGATAATTTGTATCGAGATGACAAAAGTACCAGCCCTCTTTGTATTGTGGAGTTTGCACTCCCACTTACAGTGTTTTAAGAACCATTGAAAATTAACCTAATGAAAAAAATATATGTGTTAAAATAAATTTTTTTTTTTTTTTACAAAATTACGAACCAAACTCATTCAGAAATATGAAATAATCAAATAATAAAATTTACCGAATAGAAAGTAGCACCATTCAAAGAAATACGAGCAGAGGCGCTTCAGTCTTTCTGCCCTCGATTAACCGAAAAAAGTGTCGATTCGACAAGCGGAGATAGTCGCAGCAGCAGAAGCAGCAGCAGCAGCAGGGAAGGGGCAACAACACGTGCGCCTATTTCTACTTGCCGACACGGGCCCAGTCGCGCCTGGCCCGTCAGCTCCGCCGCTCGCCGCCCAGTCGAGCCGACTCGCTCCCGACCGCAGCTCACAGTGGAAACACTCCGGAGCAAGTTTATCGCCAATTCTGCAGTGTGTTGAGTGACTCTGGAGCCGTTCCCCTGCGGTGAGTGTTCCCCTCGCGACTCGCTGCCGTCCATTCATTCTGTCCCGCTGCACTTTCTGCGATGCGGTAACTGCACGCCGCGGACATCCTTCGAGTATCTGGAGCTAATTTTATTCCGGTCTCGCGATTTCTAATTCTGAATCCGATTTGGGTTTATTTGCCTTGAGCTTGTGTTTGAATAAAATTGTTTAAATTTAAGTAGTCTCCGAATCGTAAATAGATTTTGAACGACTAGGAAGCGTTCGGGAAACTCGAGGGACAGTAAACAACATGTGATTGAAATTAAATATTAGAGTATACGTGTGGCGGATCAAAAATATGTCTTTGATGTTTACTCAGTCTGTGAAAATGTAACAATACATTTTGTACCTAAACTTGGAAATGAGTGCATCGAATAACAATCCGTTGGTAATGAATGTATATTTTAACATTATATAATATACAAAGAGCCTCTAGATTTATAGTATGTTTTTTGCTATTAATATTGTTTTATGTATAAATAATACAAAACACGTATCAACGTAAAACTAAATGTATAAATGCATAAAAAAGTCAATAAGAAACAAACAAAATGATTTGTAACTATCATTCGTATATTTAGCATTTTAAAGGATTTTTGGTTTCATCATAATATAACGCGCATTGTAACGTTCGGTCATTTAGGCATTTCTATATTAGTAAACATCGTTAAAAACCGGTTGAGCGCATATTTGTAATAATATGTCTGCAAAATATCTTCTATTCAAATTTAAAAACAATATTCCCAAAATGAAAAAAAAACTATCTACGGAGGTGAACAAATTTGCATTCAGATAGCTTGCGATTAACACAAATATTGTAGGAATAATTTACATCAGTTTATTTTTGTGAATATTGTTGCACATACTGAAAAATATATAAACAATCGTGTACAGCGCACACTACTGCCATTATATACAAAGCAAAATTATTTTTGAGATCAAAATGATATTTGAATGACTGAAAACTAAAATTAAATAAGTTGAGATGTTTTTAAAGTATAATATGTACCGCCGATTTGTGAACCCTGTAATCTTACACCATTGCACAACTTATTGGGGTCTTTGACTCCGAAATATAAGTTTATCTATCAAATTTTTGTGCTTCTGAATAACACTATTAAATAATTGGGTAAAGCCAACATCTTATGGAAACGTTTTTCAAAGTTCATTTGTGCAGAGTAAAAACTGATTTCCCGTATTATTGATCCGCTAAATTTTTAAAAATAAATACAAAATATAGTAAACGTACGCTTTTTTTATTTTCAATCGAACCTTCGCACCTTCATTAACATACAGGTTTAACATTGCCAATTAAGTTTTTTGTAGCTTTTGCATAAGAAATTTGTGAAAAGTATAGATTTTTTGGGTGATTCAATCTTTCGATACGTGCCGAAGATTTTCTTTGACTCTTTTTCTAATTTGAGTTTATTTATTTAGTGTCTGGATTATGTTAAATTATAGTTTAAAAAAACAAGCAGTGACGTATATGGTAAATTACCTTTTTAGCATAGAAATATTCACTCATAAAGCAATCAGCACAGAATATTTAGACAGAATATCTTGAATAATTTTCAATACCTAGAAATTTAACAATAAGGCGATTCGATATTGCTTAACAGCTAACACACACATAACTCAATATCGCTTCGTCATTAATATTTCATAAACACAAAGAGTAATGAAACAACACTACTATATTGTTCCTATTCTACGTACGTATTTAAGCGGTAACAAATATATATATATATATATATATATATATATCAATATAAATATAATTTTTTGATTGATCCTACTAGTTAACCTATGAAAACTTGTTTTTCAGAAATTGGTGAATTTTATAAAAACAACAAAGTTAATTATTTTTATTTATACGTTAATTCTGGTATTATATAGAACAACATGCCAATCATATTTGATCAGTATTAGTGCTTAGAAAACGGTATATAAAGACATGTTGTATATATTTTCTACGAACGCCATAAATTTGGTCGTGGTATGTAAAGTTGAAATATGAAACCAAGGAGATTCTTGGTAGTTACTATTATTTCGATATATATTGAATTGTAAAATAATTTTAATTTTCAATAATACATTATAAATGAAATTTACCCGACAATATTATCCTGACAATGTTAATAATATATTTGCTGTACCAATACATATTATTTGTACGGCTCAAAATAAGTTTCTACTCCTACAAACCTCAAAAAGTGCTAATTTAATCTTGATTTTATTTGCCTATAATGCAACGTAAATTCAAATTAATTTTTATAATCAACTAAACAAGTAAACTAAAAAAAATATTTTGTGCGAAGATATATCAAGTAAATCAAGATAATGTCCACCAAATATCTCGCAATCTGATTGAGTACCTGCGCAATTAGACGCTCTCGTGATAAATTTCTAAAAAACATGTTCATAATATGCATTCTTTTATTCAATGTTTATCAACAGCTTGTCTTTCAATAATAACCTTGTCGTGTATTACTTACGACGTGGACTTGTGATATCTTTGCAAACTGGTGATTAATGTTTAACATTTGCAGTGAATTGAGTTGAATTTGCCTTGAATAAAAAAAATTAATGGTAATTTTTCTAATTAAAATTAATTTCATCTCGTATTTTTAATAAAAAAGTCGTATCTGCATGAATACTGTGTCCAAGATTCTCTTCTTTAAAAAAATGTATTTTCTTGTGTATTTATATATTTATTTTTAAATATTAAACTAAAATTACGAATCCACGTATCTGTTACATATTCTAAATGGGATTCTTTATAAACAGAGTAAAAAGTGTGCTGTGGTATAGAATAAACACATGTTACGGTATCACTTTGATAACCGTTTTACTACATATTGCTATTAGAGATAAAGTGATCGCGTGTTGTACTTGTTTTCACGGATGATGTACAGAGAATTTTAGAAATTTGCTAATTTCTATTATTTTCTGTATTTTAGTTCACTATTAGAAGTATAAGCAACCATTGAAATGGTGTATATATAAATCTTAAAATTACTTTTATATCTGTAAGTAACCAACAAAATAATAAAATGTTTCAATGTAATTCTCGTCTGAAATACGCACGTCCTTATATATTGCGTTGTTATATCAGTGGTATATAAAACTGCTAAATTAATTATAGGAAATCTACAACGTCCAAGGAAATAACTTTTGTAATACACGTAGTACATAAGCTACCTAATTGACTTAGGTATCAATAATCATTTATTATTTTCTAAGGATGCAATGGTAGTGTAGAATTTTTCCTGTTCAATGTTTGCTTAGTTTATAATATGCATTAAATATTTATAGTATAGCTTCTCATCTCACCTTTGTACACTCTATACTTTAAATATATAACAAAAAAACTAATAGCTTGCTGCTTTTGTCCCGTATTCCAGCTGTAAAATCCACTGCATTTTGATACAAAGTCTATAATTCAAGCCCAGGTAGCGACTAAAAATATTTCTAAATGGGTGGAAAATTATTAATCGCCATTCCCAGATTCTCAAAGAATACCGTAATTTTATTTTGCGTGAGAAGGAAAATGCCGGAGATGTAACACCAGACACTCTTGATTTTCTTTTATCAACGATTCTTAACAAGGATATTGTGATTTTCGTCTAGAAGCTGGATATGAAAACAATAATTATTACTATTATGTAAATTTAATATAGAATTAAAAACATAAATGAAAAGGCTTTTTCACCATTACTTATTGTGATATTTTTTTTACAAATTATTTTTTTTTTATGGTGCATCCTTGATCCATGACCGGTACAGTCCCTGGCAGGTGTGATCAACCCATCACCATTTCAACTTTGCGGATGACGTCAAAACAAAGTAAAAATCATTTACGTGTATTACAAATACATATTTAATGGTTTGAACACTTTTTTTAGTTTCATTTATTATTTTATTTATATTTAAATTTCTAGTACAAAGTGTATGTTCCGTTATGGATAGTTGCCATAACATTACATAAAAATAAGATTAATTCAAATACGAAAAACTTAATGCTCATAAAAAATATATTCATAATGATCATATCAAATTAAAGTATGATGCTGTGGGAAAAACGGATATCCGAAGGTCGATAAGATTATTTTTATGAATTTATCACATACCTGACAGTGGCGTGGAGTAGTACACTTGCAATAAGGTATGCATTTTGCAAATTATATTTTTACATATCAAAAATACATTTCTCTGATAATTTACATTGAAAAATGGCATAGTCTATAAACTATAAAAAATAGTACATAGTAGTTTCGATAATTTTTTTTGATATGGTCGACATTCAATACAAAAATAAAGTACATACGTAAGTATTAAATACCCTTTAACTAATCGTATTGCTAAAAATACAAGGTTTAATCTATCACCAAACAATAATTAAATTCAAAATATCAAATGATTTCAGTGTGTAAAATTATTTTTTTAAATTATATTTACGTAAAAAATAAGCATTAATCAAAAATAGGTGTTCATTAAAAGTAGCATAGAATAACCACATAACTACCATATAAAACCAAAATTTAATAAACAAAGTGAATCAAAGAGGGTTTTATTAGAAATTCTAAATTTATGCCCGCGATTATAAAAATATATTAAATTATTTATACTCCACGTTCTCTTTAAGAAATATCTATGATGGTGTTACTTTTTAAATCATTTTATCTCAGATCGACTCATTAGTGACTTATTAGTATGCAAAGTAATACTGTGAAGTAATTGACGTCATAGCCTCGTATATATTTGCTGACATTGACTTATAAGATAAAATGACCCTTGATAAGAGTACTCCACAAGTACCGTACGGCTTTGCATTCTACGAAGTATTAAGGGTCAAAATACCTTGAATAAAGCGAAATCTTACTTTTGTAATAGCGACCACTTAAACCCTGATTTCGCATATAATTATTTGCATATAATAATAAGTAAAGATTTCTAAGTGTTATTTTTCCTTAAAATGCCTTTTCGCAAAATATTCGTGGTAACCTTAGTTCGAAAAAATTACCTGTATTTTTTGCGTTCAATTTTTTAGTTGATACAATAGTGAGAAGGTGATAAAATCTAATTGTGAATATTATTTGGAATATTGTGAAGTTGATTATTGAATAATACAAGAGAAGTACTGTAGCACTCTAGCAAAGTATGATGTGGGGTAAATTTCGATCTGGAGGTAACTCCGCTGGACCCCTCGATATTTTCAGCAACATAACATCGATATATCAGAACATATTATTTTTATTTCAGAATTTCAGGAATGATTCTGACAGGAAATATTATCTTAGTTTTCATCGGTACAAAAATCATGTAGGGTAGCCTAGGAATAATAGGAGATCGCATAATAAGTCAATCTATTGCGATGAAAATATTAATCACAGATAATTGTCATGCAATATGACATGGTATTTCATCAAAATACTCGAAGTGAGTATTACAGCTGACAATCTGCTAATATTGTGTCATCTTTGATAATTACATTATCTTTGTATAATGAAAGGTTTTCATATGATAATGATCGCTTATTAAATCAGTATGCGTCTAATTAACTTATCTCCCGGAGATTAAATACACCGTCAATATATCAAATTTGATAAGTGTAAACATATGAGTGCTCGTATAATACTTCCATATAGCAGATTTAATCACAATAAAAAGATACATCCATGTAAAATATAGATATTTATAGATTTCGCATCGAAAATATATTAACGTTATTATTTGTACATTCTTATTGTACTATCAGATTCCATGTTTATCCACGCATAAAATGAAAATAACAAAAATGTAAATATCACAAAATATAAACACACTTCCATATATATATATAATATTTATAAAACCTTCTATCTGATCAACCAAACCGATTCGATCTATATTTTCTAAAAAAAATAAAATTATTCATTGTAAAAGCGATGGAGACATTCTATTTAATAAATTTTAGTACCCTAAACAACATCCAACACCTTGGCTGATTGCTAATCGGTCGCAAGTTGTATCGCGACGCGTGTAGAGAGATTTAGACGATACACGTGAGTTGTGAATAAAAAAAACACAGGTATATGATTTACACATAGATTGGGGTTCATTGTTTCTGTGGGTTTATTGAGTATTTTTTAAATGAAATGTTTTGTAGTCTGTGCCAAAATAATTCTATTTCTGGAATGTGTCACAACCACGCCCACAAATCTAGTCTGGCCTGCTCCGCAATATTTTTATCAAAGTCTGAGATGACGATATTTTATTGTTAAAGCTATTTTGAAATAAAAAAGCTTCTGGGCTTACGAAGGAATTCAAAAACAAACATTTTCTTCAATCACTTTTCCGCACTTGGCAATAGAAGCGTCATAATACTTTTTTCCGCGTTTATTTAAGTTGTATATCTATAATTGGTCTGACCCACGAATTTTGAGTGATACCGTTTTATCAATTACACACGCAAAAAGCTAATATAACTTAACAAAAACGGAATCGTCATAATCTAGAAATAGTTCATGTGATCTAGTCTCCCCTTCTTTGGTAAGACACCGTGTTTGTATGTGTTTATATATATATATATATATACATTATACATATACATTCATTATGAAAGGGAAGGTCAGTTATATAATTTTAATATTTTATTTTATAAATATATAACGTAGAAATATTTAGATTGCATTGATGGCGCTAGATTTGAGGGTAAAATATACCAAGACCTGCCCCTCCCGACTAATTAGTGTCCACCATCACTGAATGTAATATCATATTTGCAAAGTTAGAAACCAAATCCATCGAATTGGATACTAACTAAAATAACCAAAAAAGTCATATTATGTTTGAGCTCAAACAAATTTTACAATAACTGAACATCAAAGGCAATCATTGAGGTAAAATGTTACTAGTATTATTATAAGGGGTAAAAATCGACCACTGTTATTTACTATCAAACTGTTTATTTATTACTAAAGTAAACTAAAAACCGTCAACCGAACTTGCGATCGAGATTAATTTAATGCGTGTTACTTTAAATATATATATATATATATATATATATATATATATATATATATTTATATATATATATATATATATATATATATATATATATATATATATATATATATTAGTATACATAAACAAACAACATGCTTAATATTCATTCAAAATATTTGATTGTACAACTGTACTATACTTTTCCTTATTGTGTTGATTAGTATGTATGCGTCATTGTGACAAAAAAATTAGTGAAAAATAGTTTTTCATTGCGTGCTGCAGCTTTGGTTAGAATTATCATAAATAATTTTAATCAGAATATGGTTGAATCTATTAAAATTCATTTAGACAGCCGTGGGCTCGGTGTACTTGTTTCTTCAGCTAGTTTCGAAACATTTTGCATATCGGATTGACATGCATTATATATATTTATGAAAATGAACATGTCCTTTGCTTTACATGACCCAATGTAAAAATGAAACAGAATGAGAATTCCATATAAATATTCGTTTTCGGTACTTTTATTTTATTTTCATAGGCTTTAAAACTGGTTTATATGAGGTTAGTCGGTGAAATGAAAGAACTGCCTCTGCGACCATTGGAAAGTCGCGGGTATCACCTGAACGACCACCACTGGTAAAAATCAGATCTATACTAATATTCGTAATAAAGTTTGGCAATTTTTTTAATATATAGATGTGTGTTATTTTAATGTAAGTGATCCATGTAAGCATGTTGGGCAACAAATTCAAAACAGAGCAGGCAAGCAATTTCTAAATATAGTTTTTAATAAATCAGTCATCATTGGCATAGTAACAATAGAAAACAAAAAAATAATTTACAACGAACTTATTTTATAGAGTGCCAGGCGGTGTCAATTTTGATTACTATCCCTACATTTCTGCTACGGTACTGGACCCATTTTTATTTGCGTGCAAAGTCAACCGTCTGCAAATTGAGAGCTGTTGAAAACACCTGCCGAATATCATGAAGGTAACTTTAAAAAAACACAATAGAATTATTATCATTGCAGTTAAATCATGTTCAAATCAAAAGACAGTACGTCAAATCGATTAGTTCTTAATTAATCATGCGTCATGGCATAAATTCACAAAAAAATGACCATGTACTGGAAAAAAGTAGACCATCCAATGTCGAGTAATTATGTAAACGTGTCGGGACAAATGTATTGTTAACCTATCGATATTTTCAATATGTTATTCCTGGTGTGTTTTTTTTTTTAAATTCTATGCAATGTTGGTAGAACTAAAGAGTCAGCGTCCTGATCTAAAACCAGCAACAAAATATGCAGGGCCCTCTGGCACTGTCCCAATAGTCATTATCCGCTTTCTTCTCTGCGCGTGCACAGGGAGAAGGCTTGAAACGGAGTCGCCCTTCGTACTGGCTAATATACTTCCAAATTAAAATAAATAAGATCATGCATACGGTAGAATGTGAATTTTAAGACAGACACACATCAAATCTAGTGACGTGTCAACAGGAAATAACACGGCTTAAATGAATATAGTTAATTTGTTATATATAACGTGGTATGAGTCTTATTTTTATAAGCCTGCAGTATATTTAAACATAAATAAAACCTGACTTCGTTTAGCTTGAGTTAAAGCAATAAAATAAAATATTTTTCTCTAAGTTTCACATTACAGTTAATTTTTAAATTTATTATTATTTCAATGAAACTGATTTTATTCATAACACCTCTCACCATTTACTTCATGAGTGTCAAGCTTTATCACTAAGCTATGTTTGATAGATGCTGAAAAATAAAACCAAAGAATTATATGGTTTGGTATTAATGTGTTTAAAATTACAATTGCGACAGCTGTTCCGTGCGAATTTACCTGTTAAGTTTTAAGCATATCCGGTAAAAGAATTCAGATTTTTTTTTGTCGTTGTTACTTGGAAATCGCATTATTGTTCTTCGAATCCAAATAATGAAGGCTTATTACAATCATCATTTTTTTATGAGCCAATAATCTCAATTATTTTAAAATTAAATTTAAATACGCAAGTGTATTGCAAATAAATAAAATTGCTTTAACTTATCAAAGTCAAAACGTATGAGTTATTGTTATTTATAAATGGATAATTCTAGATCTGAAATTTGTATCCTCATCTAAATAATGATAATTTCAAAATCATTTTTTGTATAATAAAATAAATAAAATTGTAAAATATACAAAAAAAAACAATATTAAATTATTAATAGTAATACAAATACGTCGATGTACAAATACCATATATTTTTCTTTACTTAAATACAAAATAAGACCAGCCATTGCTTATCGAATAATTGTAGCCGAAGCTGATAACTAAAGTGCTCAAATAATACCAACAATAGCAATACCAGTCAAACGCATGTTTCATAAAATATATTATGTGCTATTACTAATAAGTTAAATCGTACGATAAGAAGTTGACGCAGTTTTTAACTACTTGGCCACTAAAGCTGCGGCACAATTGACAGCCGAACTGTGATTAGCCAATGGTGTTTTTTGGTTGGTCTCGAAAAATAATATTTAATTAATAAATAAGTAGCTATAAAACGGAAGAAAATATATTTAGGTTATGGTAGTTATGGTAATAAAGCTCCTCACGCTGACATTGTGGATGGCATTGTACAGTCCTACACCCTCGAAGACCAAAGCAGGTATTTCTGCATTCTAGTGCACGGCTGTTAACTGCATTTTACGACAACAGTCTGGTCTTCGGAAATCTCAAGATCTACTGGCCCCTAAAGGTAAACGATCCGAGATTGCCCTTGACTTGATCTATACTTTGTATAAGACAAGAATTATATCACTTTTTTTATTTTGCACATTGTCTTGATGCTAACTGTTGAAAACTCAAATGCATTTTTGTGTTTTTTTCTTCCTAATTCCAAGTACCTTTTTGATTTTTTTGAAATATTTTATTCAAAATTTTATTGTATCACTTTCGTGCGGTACATGCAATAGATTTTATGTTATGATAAATATAATATTGGTCTTACGTTGTTGATTGAAATATTTGCTAAAAATAGCCTTTGCTGCGAAGGCTATCTCGTATTTCAAATACTACCCTTCACAACCTCCCTTCTCCCCTTCTCCTTTATGTTTGACTCTTATAACTTTTTTAATTGGTAATACGAGCCTACATTATGTGACTCGTCTCCAATAATATAGATGGTTTATCTGATATATGGGCATATCCAGCACAGTATTTGTAATTCGCACCATTCAGTTGGAGTTCATGCTTCCTTTATATGGCTTACTATTAACCACCCATTCAATAAACATCAAATTATATATATGTAGTATTTTGTTGGAAAATATCAAAATGGAACTCCACCAAGTACTTTATATCCCTTCCACCTTATAATTGTTTTTGTACATTGAGTACATGTAGTAGAAAATCCGTTTCAAGAATGCCCTGAAAATAAAATAATAAAAAATAATCTGTATATATTTTTTTAAATTCTCACATAAATGACTGGCGATGCAGCGTTAATTTATTTCGGATGCAAGGCCGCCGCCTGCACCGCTGGGCCGCCTCACGGGGAGGCTGGCTGTTCGTGCGTCAGTCGTACTTTCTCCGGTGCGGTTCTTCCGTTCATCTCTCGCCACTAATCTGCCGTGTGTAATTTTGTTGTATTCGCCATGGACGGCCAGCTCCCCCGCTCTCCGCCCCCTCTCGCCGCCCGCCACTGTCGGTCAGTGGAGCATCGCGGGCAGGGGGAGGGGGAGGAGGAGACCAGTGCGCCAGCACCGGACTGGAAACCTTCGCCAAAATACCTAATCATGATATACAATCATCCGTGATCCAGCGGTGACACGATGCATACCGGGATATGGATAGAGTTAAAAATCTATGCAACACCCGGATACAGCCGCTTTCAACTGATTGATCATGTGCATCTTCGGTTGAAAATCTTGACATGAACACGTTGGAGCCATAGCCAGGAACCTCTCCGCTGAAGATTAAGGACAGTACCTTGAAACCTTTCATGAGTTGTCGATTTATCAATATAGTAGCGAATCCCGCAGGTAATTGATCTATAGATAATCCAATGCTCGGGAATGCGATGAAACTTCCTCCGCTCAATGAGTCGTAAACTTCTCGATCTCGTAGAACAAACATCAAAATAGACATACACACCGAAAATAATAACCAATCGAATAACAAAACTTTGATTGACAAGTTCACCTTGTACAAATATTTTACATATACTACAAATTCTGATGTTTTTTTATAGGGTTAATTTTGAAAAATAAATTTACTATGCGCAATATAATTTTACGTGGATCATTCTTCACAGATATCAAGACAGCCAACCCCCGTATCATTTTTCTAAACAAATATTTGTTGAAACAATGAGTCTTTTAAATTGTTTATTAAAATCAAGTGTACTGAAATTGAAGTTTATTTTCATAGATGACATTCGATTGAAAATGTGTATTTGAGATGAAAAATAACGATCTAGGACTATACATAGCAGCAGAGGTATTGTCTAGTTCCCCGATCCGTGTCTGCTAAACTAAAATAAATCATTATTATTGGCGTGCTATACTTAATTCTGTATTTTTAACGCGCATGTGTTTTCACCACGTTTTGACGAGTCAAATGCAAGAAAGTGTGACTTTTTAGTGTGCATGTAAAATTTTACTCCCCAATCTGGCTCTCGATATTCACAATCGTGTACTTGAACACAAGAACACTTGTAACAAAATAAAACTAAAATTCTCAGCAGGTGGTTTGAACTATTTAGACATCGGTGATCAGTATCAATTTACACTCCTTTTTAGTATATACCTGCATTAAAAAGAGCCAAAGATAATTTGTATGTTTAATGCACAGTAAGATCTTAAATCGGCTTTAGTTCAAGCGATGAAAGCAGCGAATTATTTATTTATATATTTAAAGTATTATTTTTTTACAAAAGTCTGATGTTCACAAATATTTTTTTCCTTAAAAGCAACAAGGAAAATATTAAATTAATTCGAATATGTTGAATAACACGTTTATTTCCTGGTACAATATAAAAATGATTTTGATCAAAAGTGTTAGATGTTTGACATTTAAAATGGTTTTTTAATTCAAAGTCGGGTCGAGTTTTGTGGCGAAATAATTTAGTTGAAGTTTGGTAAATTTCTTCTCGACAATAATTCCTTTGCAGTTTGTACCGAGCCTTGGCACGACTGCCAAATAAAAACCCCAAAAACTTTTTCACAAGTTTCATTAAATATTAATTTCATCTTTAGGTTTAAGCTAACATATTTCGAATATATATCATAAAACTATTGGGTTACTTCTATTTATCCTTCTGCATAATCAGTTAACATACATGAAGATTTACTTGTAACACATATGAATAGCCAAATTAATGAGGTTACAGGGGCTTCTTCATACTCAAAGTCATTGAGAGGTGAAAGCGCTCACAAACAAAAATAATCGAATACTGTTCCCACAGAAAAAAAAACTAAAATATCAAGAGCTTTTTTTATAATATGGTATATTTACAATTATTCTTAGAACTATTTTACAATGGGCTATTTATCTATCCCCTGATCCAGCGCGCAGGTTATGGGGCTTACACAAGTGGCTTAAGTGGTAGTTTAAATGAAATTTTTCTTTGCGATATGGAATTCGATTAGGGAAAAATATGTGTGAAAAAATTCTTTGTTTTCAAGAATTGAGGTATATTCCACCCCCAACCATTCAATATTTTTCTGCAACATCTTTACAGGCGCGTTATAATATTTTTAGCGTTAGTTATCTTATCAAGATCTTCTGCCGGCCATGCATGATATTTTTATTTTTAATCCTGGACTAGAAGCGTCGTTTTTAACACAAACAGTAAATCTGTGTAGATACAATTACAACTGGCCATTTAAATTTGATTGGGCACTGTGGGAAACGTTAACGTGCCATTAGACAGACGTCGGGTAATTTCAAACCATTATTCACACAAGACTTTCTGCCGGACATCGCAATTATTATTGTCTGTTACAAAAACTCATATTTTTGTATGATGAGTAGCCGTTGGAGACTACTCATCATAAAAACACAAAATCTATTTAAATGGTTACTCTTTTCTCTATTTAAATCTTATTTTTTTATGTAAATATTTTGTGAAAATTACATGATTGTGCGAACTTTTCACTGTCAAAGTACGTTATGTTTTTATTAATCATTTAAAGGTCGTACCTCTATGATAATAAAAAAATGTAATGTCGCACTTTCGTTTCTCACTTACCCGTCAGATCGAGATATTTCTGGATTTTATAAAGTTACCTGCTGAGGTAAATGTTGAGAGTCCCGGTGTAAGAGGGATCGGAATAACAGTCCGTCGTATTTGATAAAAGCTTCTGAGGTAATATACATTTTTCTAAGTAAACTTTCTGTCTGGTACAGCACGGCGCGATGAGGGGTTAAAGCGTGAACTCGGTAGATTCGACCAGACATCCGTCTCGTTATTTATCGTCTGGTTATTTTACATCATGAAGTCAAAGTCTGAAAAAGTAAGACTGTTTTTCAAGTTATATAATGTCATGACTACCTTTTATCTTCAGGCCGAGATAGACATGACACGGCGTGACCTCAAATGGGCTCACACGAGTCATCACACATTGATACGGATTAAGTAAATAATCACTGATTTTTTGTCGCTGTTAAATAATCAAGAAACTGTTATGATAACAAATGAATTATTTATGAACTGTGTATAATAAGTATAAACCATAATGAACTGTTAAATAAGCTATTTAGAGAATATGCATTTACAGACGATATCTGTATCGACACCATGCTCATATCATCAACTAACATTGACCTGTTATTTTCACTCACAAACAAGTGATGTAATATATTACATAAATGGACAACAAAGTCGACCGTGGAGACTTACAGAATGCGTGACGAGCATATATTCTGCCAGGATCGTAAAACCTTTCACAATACTTTCACATACAATAATGTAAGTAAAAATTAATTATCTGTACCGACTGGTACATGCGATGTCTTCTTTAAAAACTGAAACAGACTGTGTCCAATTACATCTATTGAGATTTACATACCAAGACAGAGATCGAGCCGGTGAACTCTTAACCAAAAGTTGGCGATCCCTATCACCGAGCTAAAAAGCCAATCAAATTAAAGGAATAATAAAAATATAGTACATTAGTAAACCAAATTTTTGTTGCTTTGTAGAAAGTCAACAAACAATTTATTTATTTTTCCCTTTTGGAACATGGCGTTTGGTTGGGTTGTATTAATATATTTTATAAATTGCTAATAAATATTTAAAGTTAAATATACCCTATAGTTTTGAGCTGTTAGAAACATTGTGACTTGCGTACTTTAAAACTCAATTTACTTAATACGTATTAAGTAAATATAATACGCCACAAATCGAAATATAATCACTGAGCTGGCATAAGATGGCTTTGCGATTGTGGTTATGATTATCTTAATAAACCGAGACTTAAAAAATGCGAAATCACGAAGTGATTTTGAAGACTTTGCAATTGCCTATTTTATTATAAAGTAATGATTTATCTACTAGTAAGTACTTAAATTATTGCAAGAGTTCTATGCTTGTGTAACATGCTTTTTGTTTATTGATTAATGTAGATCCTTTGAAATTGAATTTGGTATTAATAAAAACTTACATTTTACTTTCTAACTTGTTTTTTTTATCAAAATAAAATCTACTTTACAACTCAAATAAATAAAATCTTGTAAAACTTATAAATCGTCAAAACCAAAATACCATAAATGCAAACAGGTTTTTCTGAATATCAACTTGATTTCTAAATGTTACAACGATGTAATTTCATTTCTAATATACATTTCCTATTAGATATAGTCAAAAATTACATGAATGATTCCACATAAATAATTAGGGTACATGATCCGTTCTTCAATCTAGTTTATTCTCCTGAGTAATAAAAAATGTTGGTAAGCATACTTACAATAAAATACCTGGTTTAAAATCGTAGCATCCTCGATACCTGGCGTCGTGAGCAATTGATGTTCAAGGTTTGGTTATCTTTTCAGTGTTTATTTTGAAGAGACATTGGACTTTGAATTGCAGTTAAAATAATACATCAGATTTTTCGGGTAAAAAAATCATTAGCGATCGATTACAAGATTAGAGACATAATTCTGCCTGACATGCTATCCTAAAATTTGAGTAATGGTTATTTCAATATAATTTTTATTTTCAAGTAAGGACTTTGCTGATTTTACTGTGCGTATTTTTGCCAAATTTGTGCAATTTTATTTGATTAAAATTTTTATGTTGCGACTTTGACTTGAAAATACGAAATTCGACATTGGATAGAATAATCAAACTTAGTTATAAAGTAATTATGAAAAAACGAGTACACAGTGATGATAGCCAATAAAGTAATAAATCTTGATTAAAGTTAAAATTTTACTAGAAAAAAATATAATATCCGCGTTCTTTTTAAATATTTTGACATTTTTATTATTTTAATGTCGGTCAGTGAATTTTCATTTATTTAAGATTAGCAAATACGAAATTACAGGCGACAAATAAATGCCTATTGACATATTGATCTGATATTATACATTTATATGCAATTTTACTGTGCATGTGGTTTAAAATTATTTTTAATTGTTCAATTTGTCAACATTTTAAGTAGGTAGCTTTTTGGCTACAGACAATAATAAATGATTAACATAAAAACTAAGTACTTAATGCCAAAACAATGTATATAGCATGTTAAAATCAAATAAAGCATAAACGCTCGTAGAAAATAAAGTTGACATCAATTGCCTCTCAGTTTTATTTTTTATCAGCACCCGTGAAGACTTGAAAGTCTCTGATTGGCCCTAAATTAATTAAAAAATCAGAACTTAGCTCAAAGGATTTCTGTACCTAAATATGTTAGTTAAATAATCCACCATTAGTTTAAAAAAGTTGTCAGGCTATTTTGCTTTTATTGATATTTTTGAATAAAAGATATTTTTGGGAATTTTCCACATTTTTGTATTATCTCATTGGCATTTTCAAATGAAGGACTACAATCAATAAATATGTAAATTTTATATAAAGTTGTATGCTTAATAAACATAATAAGTTTAATAAACAAGTATTTAATTTGTATGCATAGCAATAAGATAAATGACACCAACCACTATATAACTAAATGTTAATCGCTTTCATATTATGCTTGATTGAGTTTGTGTACAAAATAAATATAACTGAATTAACTATAAATTAAGTCTTCAAAAGTTTTCTCACTTGATTATGGATTTAAATGTAGGATTTTCAACATTTAATCAAACCTGACTATTGAATAGCAATAAAAAAAAGCTTTTCTAGCCTGCCCAGTTCAAAAATCTGAGATTATCTTAGCTACTAAGTTTTAATATCTCTAATGCAATAAAAGATCTCATATTGAAAAACCATTACAATGGTAACAATAAATTTTGTTGTGTAATATTTTAAAATACAAAAATAAATACATTTTTATCAATGAAATGAACTTTCCAGTTCAGGGTTACATTTCTGGATCTTTGGGAGATAAGAAGCTTAGATACTAGATACTAAAATTCTATCTGCTGCTCGTGAACTCTGCATGATATGGATATTAAACTTACCATACAATAATAAATTATATTATCATTTACTTGAACTAATTTATCTCGCTGCACCCGGGAATAAGCTAGACGTTAAAAAACGCCAGACAAGTTTAAAAAAATGCTTTCTCGTGGCACATAGATATCTCAAAGAGCAATGACTAATCATATAACCTATAGAAGCCATTTATTTTCTGATATACAGTATTTGTAGTATTTTAAATGTCAAATACAATGAATATTTTTTATTACTCAGGTTGTTTACTATTTTGTTTAAATCGATAAATTAACATTTAAATTATAATTTTAGTTAATATAACATATGCAGAGCAGTCAACTATTAAAATTCCATAAAATCTGTACACTAAATATATTTTTCAAGCTGTTTTTTTTCATTAAAATTTGTGAAAAAATAGATCAACAACCTCACAACATTCATATAAACAAATATGAGTTATGATTTCAGTAGCACGAGCAATCATGCAAAAAAAACCTTATCTAATCTATGTATAAATAATGAAATTCTCTTTCAAAATGAATGAATTAATTTAATAATTTAAAAAAAAATGCAATTTAGAAAACCAGAAAAATTTACAATATCATGAGGATATCTAATTGAGCATTTGTGAAAATACTAGTTTATTACATCAAACCTATTATTTAATTATTGTTATTTTCCAAGGCATATATATATATATATATATATATATATATATATATATATATATATATATATATATATATATATATATATATATATATATATATATATATATATATATATATGTGTGTGTGTGCATGTATAATGAGGTGCCATATATATAGCCATTATTGTATTTTAATATAATTTTTTTCTTTAACAGAACTCTTGAAATCATCTACCGGAGCAATGGAAATTGCAGTTGAGCAGCCCATTACAAACGGGTACATGAATGGACATGTAGAAGAAAAAATAATTCAAGTAGGTTTAAAAAAACATGCCTTTCCTTATCTTTTAAGATTCACAAGAAAGCAAACAAATTTTAATTTTGAAACGTTCACTTCAAAATAATTTATAACAAAGGCCATTATATATACTTACTAGTTAGATAAGTTGTGCTCAATAATAATTCATTCGCAGTCTTAATTATGTAAGATTTTGAATGATTTGATTTTTAAATGAAGGAGATGCTGTAGCTGGAAGATTACGTGACAGTTTCCTAGCTTCGATGGTAATAAAAAAAAAAAAGAAGGTGTGCTTCATGGGAAACCCCCCCCTTCAAGAATGAATGAATTATTTTGTGTACTTTACATTTAATATAATAAATGACCAGCTATCCGGACCCAGAATTAGTAACACAGCGCTGTCCGGGGCCACAGTATTAAAATTTAAAAATAAAAGTTAGGTTGGGTTAAGATGTTTTAAATTTTATTGATATAATTTAAAAGAAGAATAAAATCATCTGTCTGACATTTCAATCTGTTTTGAGTTTTCTCTAACAAATGTATTTTAAATTACAATCAATTCTTGTTTCAAAATAAGTCAAATGCTGTTGTACATGAAAACAATTAGTAAAATAAAACACAAATATTTGTAATACAATCAATGAAGGTATTTCCTTATCTACTAAGAATTTTTTATTTATTTATTAAAAAATATTTATATATTTACTTATAAATAAATAGGGGATTTTATTAAATGCAACGTCTGTATTTTCCAGAATACTGAAACGAAGCAGAAAGAAGTTATAACGCATCTAACATCTCTTCCATTGACAAGTACAACTACAAATAAAAATATTGAAAAGAATGGTAATTGTGCCCAAGTTTTTTCCATATAGTGTTAGTGATAAAATATTAATTGACAAATATTTACTGTTGAATTATAAGAAACAATCCACAAAACTGCAGCCATTTATTTTATATAAAATATTGAGTAGTTTCATTAAATTTTTGTATACATGGAATCTTGTCAAAAATATTTTTTTTAAGTAGATTTTTAATAATATTACTTAAATTTTCTATTTCAATATAATTAGTATAATGCCACATGTTATTTATAGAAATATTACTCTTTCAGGCCCAAATCAAATACTTCCAGCAAGTGAGTACACCTGCACCAATCCAGATGGACGAGTTAAACTTCGACTGGGAAAAAGTGGGCTAGAAGCTGAGACACCAATTTCTATTCCGGGTCTCCTGAATAGAACGGTTGCTCGTTACCCTGATGTTACTGCTTATGCTGTCAAGGAAAATGGACAATGGAAGAAGACAACTTTCAAGTAGATTATTATAATTTAAACATTTTTCAATTGTTTGTGTTTCTTGTATCTGTTTGATTTTATTTCTAAAAATGCTATTTTTTTATTTACAGGGAGTACCAGAAACAAATCAGAACTGTTGCCAAAGCATTCCTTAGTATAGGATTGGAGAAACATCACTCTGTGTGTATTCTCGGATTCAATTGCCCACAGTGGTTCATTTCGGATCTTGCAGCAATTCATGCAGGGTATATTTCGTATTTCAATAATTTAAGATACATTTAATTTAATTTTTTACAAAAGCAAATCAAATAAACCCTAAACCGTAGTTTATTTGTATGTAAGTTTAGTCTTTGCTGAATACTGGTTTTTTCAAAAATCAAAAAGGGCTTATTAAGATAAAATGTGATAACAATATTTTTTGTGTACGAATATATTACTTTTTAGAGGTTTCGCTGCTGGTATCTACACTACAAACAATCCAGAAGCATGCTTCCATGTTTTAAATAACAGTCGAGCAAACATTGTTGTAGTAGAAGATACAAAACAAATGGACAAGGTTCTCGAAGTCTGGCCTCGTTTACCTCATCTAAAATTGGCTGTGCAATGGGATGGAAAAATCAAAGGAAATCATGAAAAAATTATTACTGTAAGAATTATGTTTGAAATCATGATCAAATTAATAATATTTTTATTTAATTATTTCTTTTTTTATCTTAATCACTGCTATGAGAAATAAATTGTCAATATGATGCAAAAGTATAGAAGAAACTATTTCAATTGGCCCTTGGTCAAATTGACCAGTTTCGGGATGTCTACCTTAAACACGGCGTTACTTCACTAATTACATTGTTACGCTGACAAAAATAACAATAAATATTTTAACCTCATTTAAATTTCAGTGGGATCAATTAATGACTATCGGAGAAAAGGAACCAGAAAATGAATTAGATGAAATATTAAAAGAAATAGGGATAAACGAATGCTGTACTCTCGTTTATACAGTACGTATATTTGTTAAGTTAACTGTATATACTATAATTCATTTTGATAATACATTTTAATTTTAAATATTATTTTTTATCATCCAGTCAGGAACAGTTGGCCTGGCTAAAGGAGTGATGTTATCACATGATAACATTTGTTATGAAAGTTTTATTGTATCATCACGATTGGACATCGATTATGGAAATGAATGCACCATATCTTTTCTACCTCTGAGCCACATAGCAGCTCAAGTAAGTTGTCTTAATTATCTTATTAAATATCTTTTTTTTATTGATTTTTTTAATTATTTTTAATTAATTTTGTTTTAGATTTTAGACATACATATGCCTTTAATGAATGCTGTAACTGTTTACTTTGCTGATAAAGATGCCCTTAAGGGAAGTCTAATGAATACGTTATTAGATGTGAGACCTTCACGGTAAATTAAGTAGAGATATTTTGATTTGCATATTTTTTAATGCTAGTATTTTTTATTTCAGAAACTAATCTTTCATGATATTTTCAATTTTGTATAGGTTCCTTGCTGTACCAAGAGTCTGGGAAAAAATGTATGATAAGATGACAGCCATTGCAGCAACAAATGGATTTTTGAAAAGATATATTGCAGATTGGGCTAAATCCAAGGCCCTTGAATACCATATGGATCAAATTGCTGGGTGAGTACAATTTTAGAATATCGGTTCATTATTTATTAGTATACAGTTTTAAACTTAAAGTAGGATTAGTAATTTACACAGATTTTTGTATTTAATTATATTAAAATGTTTCAGTAACGTATATCCACCATCATTTGGATTAATGTTGGCGCGAAAGCTGGTTTTTTCTAAAGTCCATGCAGCGCTAGGACTGGACAGGTGTACCCTAAGCCTGACTGCTGCAGCTCCTCTGGCAGTAGATATCAAGCAATACTTTCTCAGTCTGGATATTCCCTTGATGGATATATTTGGGATGTCTGAGTCCAGCGGAGCGCATTCCTTAAGCACTCCAGATTGGTATGATGTATATTTATCTAGAATGTATCTTGAATTGAATGAATAAATTGACCAAGTGATAGGAAAGCAAAATACATTGATTATAATACTTCATTCAGTATATTTTGCAAAACATATAGCAAATAACTATTTTATTTACAGTTATAACTTGAGCTCTGTTGGAAGAATAATGGACGGGGTAGAAACTCTGATACTCAATCCTGATCCAGTAACGAAGGAGGGAGAGATTTGTATGCGAGGAAGACACGTCTTTATGGGATATCTCGATGAACCTCAGAAAACTAAGGATGCTGTGACTGATGAGGGGTGGTTACTTTCAGGTGATATTGGCAAAACTGATGAAAAAAAATTCTTGTACATAACTGGCAGAAGCAAGGTAAGATTATAATGTGAATAATTGAAGCATATACACATGTTTTGTGCATTCTCATCAACATGTAAAATAATTTTATATCTTTTCTATAGGAAATATTGATTACGGCTGGAGGTGAAAATGTTGCTCCAGTTCCTATTGAGCAACAACTGAAGAGCGAGTTGCCTTGCATATCTCAGGCTATAGTGATCGGAGACCGGCTTAAGTTCTTGTCTGTTCTTCTAACATTTAAGGTAAAATATTATTTATACTTCTGTTCATATTTGTCTAAATTTGTCTATATTTTAAAACATATAAAATTTAGAAAAAATTAATTAATCAATTATTATCATTTACAGTGCAATGTGAATCCTGAAAATGGTGCTCCTTTAGATGTTCTAAGCCCAGAATCATTACGCTGGCTCAAACCATTAGGATCGTCTGCCACAACAGTAACGGAGCTTCGAAATGAGGAAACCAACAAAGTTGTGAGTTTTAATATTATAAAACTCATGCCTGTGTACCCCCAAACCATTCTAGAAACAAATCTTGATTAAAACAATTAATAATTAAAATATTTTCGTAGATTCTGAAGGCCATAGAAGAAGGAATTACACGAGCTAATTCTTATGCTGTATCCAATGCTCAGAAAATCCAAAAATTTGCCATCTTACCAGCCGATTTATCAACACATACTGGTGAATTAGGTAAATAATTCAATATTTTTGACAGAGAGTACTTGGTGGAATTCCATTTTAATATTTTTGAGTAAAATACTTGAGTGATTTTCCACATGTTCGTTGGCATTATCAAACAGATCAAACTCTGTTTGATAATGCCAACGTGAAAGGTTGGCGAAACCAGTCACAAATAAAAACGAACATGTGGAAAATCATTCAAGTATTTTACTCAAAAATATTTTAATTAGGTAAATAACAATTTTCACTTTCTTTTTGTTTGTAATATTGCTTTCAAATTATCTAATATGGTTAAAATATATTTTCAGGTCCTACTTTGAAGATTAAGCGTAATGTGGTTGTCGAAAAATATAAAGATATAATAGCGTCTTTCTACAATTGAAATATCCAAAAATTTGGTATCCAAGCCCCAACAATTATAGATCAGCAGATAGCTCCTTATGTAATATGTCCTCAAATTTACTAGCCATGTGAATAAGGTGGACAATTGAAATATTACAAAATACTTCAGGGTTGTCCTTAATTTTAAGACTCATGGGTCACTACCAAGTCATGCTGACTTCTAAACCAAATATTAATAAATTAATAAATGCTTCTGGGCAAAATGATGGTGACCATTGTGGATAGATTATGTATTTACAAAAGAATGGTGGCATTTATTTAAGTAGTTTTTTTTATTTGAATAGATAAACCCACCACATCATAATTAGCAATTAAATGAAAAAGAAATTAAGTAAAAATTGAATCATATTTTGCTGATATTTTAAATTTTTTTATATATCTAAAATCAAATATACAAATGATGTAAAAGTTCTAAGTGTGTAAAATGATTTTAATATAATTTACTTTTAATTATTTTATGCTCGTGAGAGAAAATTGAGAATGAGTGTTTTATAAAATACAATATATTTTAGAATAAGTATAAAAATATTGTATATACTGATAATGGATACAAACAAATGTGTTTAAATATATTACAATAACTTTAAAAATAAAAAGTGGCACTTTTTCTTAAAGTTGTAGAAAATATTAAATATAATTTTGATTTCTTAATTGTTGCAGTTTGTACTTTTTAAACTTAATGTTCAGTGGCTTCAAAATTAGATTCATTAAAAAATGTCAATAAAAAAAATTCCTCTGCCTTGTGCATATATAGTAGTAATGAGTAGTTGAATTGATGCCTGTTTGTGTTGTTATTTCATTATAATTAAATAATGTTGACTATTTAGAGAAAAAATATAATACTTTATTGTTAAATAATGTTATGTGTAAATAAGTATGAAAAGGTCCATATTTAGAGAAATGAATATTAAATAATTCCATAAATTTTATGACATTTTTGTACTGTGATGAATTTTTTGATGTTTTTAGATTGTAGATGTGATGAAGAGGTGCTTTTTTGTACAAATATAATTTTTTAATTCAAATTTTGTCAATGTGGTTTAATGTGTTAATTATATTCGTATTATCATTAATAAAAGATACATTTCTTCAACGGATTGATTCATTTTCTTTTAACTAATTTAATATATAATACTATTCATAAATATTTTTAAAAAATAATACTGTTGTGATACATTTTCCACAAAAAAATATTGCACTGCTTTATACCCTACAACACCTACGACAATAAAAATCAATAATTACAAAGAACAACTAATGAATAGAGAGAAATACAGTTTTAAAGGTGTTTAATTTATTATTATAACATTTTCATAATAAAGATATTGTAAATACATCAATTTAATATTTTAATACTAAAAAATATTTCTTCATGAAATTATTATTTACTTATTTCTTATACTATATAAGTTTACAATACTATATTTATACATATAGAATTTGTAAAATAGTAAACCACATGTTCTGTAATCAAATATAAGCCTAATTTGTAAAATAAATAAACGAAAAAATCACACATCACTATTTGAAAAGAAGTAAATATTTCATTACAATTATCTCATTTTGTGAATACTATAATATAAATCTTAGTTGCTGCCGCCATCCAATACAATGCATTAAAAAATAATATATTGAAATGAAAAATTTCTTCAATTGTAAATGTACAATTTCTATATAAATATTTGTGAGTGCAACGCACATGCACATTCATAATTTCAAATTCAGTCTATAAAGTACACGGTTGATTTATAAATATGTAATCAAACCATATCTAAAATCTAAATAGATATAATATTTTAATCACCAGCTGATAAATAAAAGGAAACCAAGAGAGTCTTAAAAATAGTGATTACATAGTTATCAAAAGATTTTTTTTAATACATTTATAATCAGAATATATAGTTTGTTAAATAAACGTGCACCCCTAATCCTTATATAAAATAATTACAACCTAATAAGTGATGAATTTTTCAATTAAAATATGATTTCAGGCATTCAAAAAGCAGTCACACAAATTATAATATATTTCCAAGCAGTAAACATTGCAAAGAAAATAAATGGAATGTCAAATAAACACCAAAAAATTGATAATAAAAAAGCATTAACTTCATTTTTTATAACATTCATTTTAGCAGCCTTTCTAAAAGTATTTCAGTGCTCTCAATGTGATAAAATATAAATTTGTTCATAAACCATGTCAAGTCATTCAATTTATTAGGGATTGCATTAAATATATTGTCAATGTCACAAAGTACATTGGATGTATTTGTATCTTACTGAATAGATATATAAACAAAATAGGTTTATAAAGTTATATCGGTAAGTAACATATGTTTTCTATAGAAAGTAAACATTCATTAAAACCATGTAAAATATTAAATAATATATATCAGCATTGATAATTCTCCAAATGGTAAATAAACAAGCTCTTCACATATGTTAGGCTGTGTTACATTTATTGAGTGTTCATTTTATTATGAGGGAGAGATGGAGTTGGCATACCGTTTGGAGGAATGCAATCAGCAAGAGGTAATGGCTTTGCAACCCCGATACGCACTGTTCCACGAGGGGCTCCTTTCAATGCTTGCACTGCTTGATCCAAAGTAGCATTTTCCAAAACCTGAAGATGATTAATGAAATATATTCTAGGATTATATATGTCAATAAGAGTTAACTAGCTGTGCTATTGGCTTTATTGCCACTAAATTTATTGCATACAACTTTATTAAATTGCACAGCACTAATAATAAGATTGCATATTTAAAACATCAGTTTTCAATGTCATATCACGGGACTTCAATGTCTAGTGGTTAAAAGGTCTCACAATTCCCATGGATAGTGTAATAAGGACTTAAATATTTACCTGATCATTAACAGTAAGAAGTCTGTCGCCTGGAATGAGACGGCCGTCTTGTTGTGCGACTCCTCCGGGAACAAGGGAGCGGATGACAATAACTGCATGAGCAGGACGCAACGGATCCTGATAGTCAAGAATGGAAAAACCGAGTCCTCTTTCTCCTTTGACCAATTCTGAAAAATATTATTATGAATGAAAAGTAAATATAAGAAATTTTTTTACTATATGGATAGAAAAAAAAACAAAAAAGCTTTGATTGAATTTTGACATTTCATCAAAAAAAATTGCTCAAATATACATAAAAAAAAAATCAACCTATGATTTGTGGTTCAGATGACCACATAGCGAGTCCTGTAAGTGGCTCTAGCGAACGTGACCTCAAACGAGCACCGGCCAAAGCTGCACCTCCCCCGCCAGTGCCTCCATTTCCGCCCTCAGCAGTTCCTGCTCCTGCTCCTGCCCCTGCAAGACTGCCATCTGACTTAGCCTTGACAAGGGCGCCGCTTCCCGAGCTGCCAGGGCTGACATCCCCATCAATAGCACTGCGCGCGCACACCAAGCATACTCTTGCTGGAAGCTCCTTGAGAATAGACACCACCTCCAGATGATTCATCCCAAGAAGGCGATGTCCATTAACCTCTGAAAAATTATAAGTGTGAATTAAGAACTATCCATAGTTTTTCTTTTCTCGTTTATCTAGAATAAATTCATAAGATTTATATTAATATTAAAATGAAACCTGCCTAGTAGCTCATCTCCAGAGCGCAGCTTAGTGGCACGACCAACGGGACCTTCAGGTAGCACGCTACGAATGTAGTGGTGAGGGCGAACTTCCCGTCCACCTTCTTCGACATCCACGGTTCCTTCAAGAGAGATTCCAAGACCTCCTCCACCCTTAACAACTACACCGATGACGATTTCAATAGTGCTTCCTGAAATTAAAAAATAGATTCTTTATTATTATATGATAACGTTTCAATAAATTCATTGTTTATTTATTTATATTGGATACATATTTCGACCTATCTCAGACATTCCTTAGTAAAAAGTAAAATATAATAATTTTAGACATAGTTTAAATCTGATTATTCTTAGTGTGATTTTTCTATACATTACCAAGTATTAATTTCCATTTGTTACAAATTGCCTCTTCCATATCATGGGTGACAGGAATTTCAAATCCTGGTGCATTTTGACCAGCGGGATGAGGCAATCCTCTGTTGATTCCTAGAACATGGTTGGTTGTCTCGACAATCATCTCAGATTCATCCATCGAATCAGGTGGTAAATCTTCACAGTCCAAAGTATTTACAGGAAAGCGGAGAGATCCTGAGGCAGTAGACTGACTCAATCCAAAAGATCTAAAATAACAAAGAAAAGACAGATTTGAATTATTTATTCAGCAAGTGAATTAATAATAGTAGACTCTTGATCAAGGATTTAAATCTTTGTACCTCGCCATGACAGGCAGATATTGCAATTATGTTAAATAATTTCAGTTGTATTAAAAATTATGTATTATTTATAGATTAAAAATGTATAACGGAAACTAAAGAAGAATAGAACTCTTTTTATCTAGGAATGGCAAAGTACTTTTGCATAAAAAAATAGTTAGTACCAGCATATGGAGCAGAAAAATGTACATGAAATATATCTTTGCATTTTTTAATGCAAGATCTTGTACAAAGTAAATTCACTTCACAGAATGTCCTCAGAATAAGATTTGTTAAACTTAGTAAATTCGGAAAGCTGTGGCAAACAAAGAGAAAAGAGGATCATTTCTTGTCAAAGAGGATCTTAAAATCAAAACTCAGACTGAAGCCAAAGTCGCTTTACTGCACTAAAAATTATCTCAGAACATAAGACACAATTGACTGGAAAATTAAAATTGCATGTGAAGGTATAATTTATAGTGAAAAGTGTTGTAATACTAAAAATTATGATGATAGTAATATATCAAAGTTTCTCATTTCTTACAAAAAGGCTTTGATTTAAATTTAATCACTCTGGCCTCCCAACAAATGATGTTCGTTCAACTCACCCATGTTTACTTAGTTGTGACATGGGAATATGTGTATGTTGAGATTCAGCATCATTGTCCAATCTATGGAGGTCTAAGAATGGATTAGCAGGAGGAGCCGAGGCTGGTGGTGGTCTGAGCTCATTTGCAGCAATAGCCTGTTGAAGTTGTTCAAACTTGGGACCACGAAGGTATCTGAAATAAAAACCATTTGATTAGTAAGATACATACATTTGCTTCCTCCAATTGTTTTATGGGTGTATTAATATTATATTGCACACCTTTCAAGATGATTAGGCACATTAGTTCATACATCGAAGACGATTAAAGAAACTCTCAGAAAAATATCATCGTGTTTTGTAATCCACATCCCCTGGCTTACATGGCCGGTGTACTAACCCTTGTACTAACGAATCACTTCCGTTAATCGAGAATTTTTAACAATCATACTCTACATATGAACCAATGTGCCCAGGCCAACCAATATCTTCTATGTATGAACTAATGTGCCTAATCATATTAGTAATAATATAATAAACCCGTAATGGGTAATAAATACGCATCTGATTGACATCCAATCCAAAAAATAGACACACCTTTCAAGACTCAAAGTGACTGTGCTGCCACTGCTTCTGAGAGCATCGACTGCGCAATGATTGGAGCGACCGTGAAGACTGGCTCCATCAACTGCCACAATGCGATCATTCACTCGAATACGACCACTGCGGGCTGCTGCACTTCCTGTTGTCACTGACTTGACAAATATTCCAGATAATTCTTCCTTTTCACAAACGTATCCTTAAAATTTACAAACCAATTAGTAAAATGATTAATTATGAGGAGGCAAAAACTTGGTGAATTATTCTAGAAAGGAGTTACCAGCAATGGTTATTCCAAGACCATTTTCATCTTTTTTCAGTTGAACTGTGAACTTTTCAGTTTCTGGCAATTCTATATCCAAATGATCTAAAATAAAAATAAATATAAAAAATATTATTAATGCATAAATGTTTTTCTGTGCAACTTTATTGAAACATTATGAGGTAATATATATTTCACCTAAAGGTATTGCTCCAACTGCATCAGAATCTTCAGATGGGTCAGCTTCATACAGAAAAGCTTTATCTAATATGGGAGGTGGTGTCGGAGAAGGAGTGACTTGAGAATTAAATATTTCTGGAAAGCCCGCATCCGTTAGATAATGATCGAGTGCCTCCAAGTCTGACAAAAGTCTATAAAAATAAATACATTATTTGTGAACAGAACATAGAAATATATTAATCTGTGGCAATATAAGTGTATTTTGGTCTAACACTAAAAGTCTAAAATCTGCATAGTCACGTACACTCTCAATGAACACCCAACCCTATGGACTTTATTCATACTCTCTTCGTTCTTTCATTTGATAGACATATGGTAAATCTTATCATGTTGCAATGTTCACTCCCGTATCTCCACTATGCATCCACAAATAATAAGTAAATAATGAAAAATTATATCCACACATTTAAACCAGACACCTATTAGTGTCCCTAGAGATAGTCAGATGTACTAAGCTATATTACGTTTACGTACCTATGTACGTAGCTACGTTTACAGTTCTTAAAATTAAAGACAGAAGGCCTTTACCTAGTCGGGACAACAGGAGCATCAGAGAGAGTGGCGACAGCAGGACCAGCAGGATCTGCAGGCCGGGCAACCACGAGCCTAACGTGAGTGCCACTTCTGCGGAGAACACCCGCCACCTGCTCAGACACCATCTCAACCAGTACCACCTAACAAAGATATTTGTAATATTCATTATTGTTTATTAATAATTTGTTTTGAACAGATTCAAAATGTATGAAATACCAACATCTCCAATTTGAAGTATATGATCTCCAGATTTAAGACGACCGTCACGATCTGCTACTCCCCCAGCAAGAATCGTTTTAACAATCACTCCACTTGTTCTCGCTCCAATAATTCCTAAAATTGAAAAATAAATTAATTCACTGGCACTAGAAAGTGCCATAAATTTAAAATAATCCCAAAAAAATTATTAACACCATGAAAGTATATCAAGGTATATATGAAGCTACATGTAAAGTAACATAAGTAAAGTTTAGAAACTAAATAAATATCCTAAAATATGTACAAATATTTGACATTATAAACATTGTAATTTTTAAGTAATATCTGCATTTTTGTGACAATATGAACACAATCAATCTCAATTTTTTGCATATGAAGCCTATTTCATAATATATAAAAACATTTACCAAATCCTAAGCCTGTGCCATCATTAACAAGATGGATGGCTTCCACCTGCGCCCAGTCTGAACTCAGCAATGGTGGGGCAGAGGGGGGCAAGGGAGGGGGTCCGTCCTCGCCACCTCCACGTGCCGCCACCAGTTCTACTAGACCGCGTGCTTGCTGCAAGATGCTGATGGCCTGTTGAATGTAAATTAAACAAACACAATCATGTGTACTGTAAATACTATTAATAAACCTGGATGCATCAAACAGTTCAAAGCACACCGGAATTTCTCTCAGTCATTCTCACAAAGTGCAATAAATAACGATGTAACTCAAAATCAAATGTTTATAACAAAAATAATTACTTTGATAAATCCATAGCAAATTAAATATTAGTTGAAAGCAAACTAGCAATAGAAAGAGATAACTGGTACGCCAAGATGTCGAGTTTTGTGCCAAAAAAACAGCATTTGCGGGATGTTTTGCTTTTCTGCTTTAACTTGAAAAAAAAAATGCAGCTGAAGCACGTCGTCTTCTTGAGGAGAAATGATATGAAAGAAAGAGTTTCGAACATCGAATTGTTACTAGCGATTAAAAGTAGATTTATTTTGAGAATTCTAAACGCAAAAATCGTTCACCTGGCAAAGCATCATCAACATCATCGATGGCACGGCCAAATCGTTTCGGAAAGAAGAGTATGCTATGCATTTGGTGGGACCAGAAAAGAATCGTGTATAAAATATAATAATGAACAAAAATATATCTGGTGCTAATATTTTTCATACATCGTAAATATTTTGGATAATAATCAATTCATAAAAAGCTATTTTATTTCATGGCATTCACTTTAGTTTGTCAATTTTCACATCTCTATTGGTAAAAAAACTGGGTAACAACTACATTTCAGATAAGACCTGACTTGTTAGTGTGAATTTTTTTTCTTTACTAGTATTATAGTAAAAATTGTTACATGTTTGGGTTATTACTTCTTATACTATTGATTAATTATGCATACCTGTTGGTGGGATATATTTGCATCAATAGGTGACCCATCGATACCAATGATTCCTTCTTGTGGAGCTCCTAGTACACTGTAGCCCAGGCTATGAGGAGGAGACAGCTGAGGAACTCTTTGTTCTTCTTCTCCATCTAAACCACCATATAGACCTCGAGTTTGCAAAGCCAGCTCTCCTGTAAAAAGATTTAAAAATGAAAAAGTCTCCCAATTGGCGGATACCCAACCATTGGTTAAGAATACTTACCAGCAGGAGTGATGTCAAAGTCTCCAGGTAAAATAGATGGATGATGAGCAATTTGAGTAGCTAATAGAGCCATGGAATCCTGAAGGGTCACGATACTCCTAAAGACGGGATTTTCCAAAAGACCCAAGACAAGGGCAAAATCATCAGCAACAGCATTCTTTACAGCAACAACAAAAGAAACTAATTTAAGTATGATTACAAAAATAGTGGATTGTTATAAAATATCTCTTTACTATATTTGACATATGTTTTAGGTAAAATGAAAATATTTCTTACCTGCAATTTAGGATCGTCACTTTGATCAACAGCTGTCTTTATAGCTTCCAATTGTTGGAGTGCACTAGATATATCTGCATTTAAATGCATGACTCTTATTTTCAAATATCTGAAAAGACAATATCTACAAAAATAAACAATTTGTTAGTATCATTATAAAAAGATACAAAAAGTAATACACTGACCATGTTACAAATGAGAGTCTAAGACAGAATGGGCAAAGAAAGAGAATTCTTTAAGATGGTAAAAATGCGCAAGGTCTCCTATTTTGGCCATATTTTTCGAAACAATAAATATAGCATCCTAAAGCTAATTGTCCAAGAAAAAGGGTCATTGGGGACGGAATTTACGCCAGTGGCTGGAAATCCAGCCACTGGTGTAAATTGGCACAGCATGAATATGTGTTCAATAAAATGGTCACCAACCTTCTCTGAGGAGAGGCACTCTATGAATAAATATACAATATTGTCTTAGATTACTGGCTAAAATAATCAAACGCTAGCGATTAGCTGTTAATCAATGTGTAGTAATCTAATAAAATAAATACCGATGTAAAACCATAAAAGCTAAAATGTTTCAAAAGTCAAAGAAAGACTAATGAAGTTACTCACAATTCAGAAGGCAGTTAATTTTACGATAAAATAAATCTTAAAAAAAACACTTTTGTATTTATTACATAGGTTTAACACTTGTTTTAATATGAAAACCTTACGTGATGCAGGAATGTATATGTGAATTGAGATTAATATCTTTATCACATCACAAGCAAGCTCAGTGTCATTTCACAACTTTTATAATAATTTTGACGTGAGCATCAAGATGTTGCCTGTTAGCTTGTTAAATTTAATACTTTGAAAAAATATATAAATATATTTATAAGAAATAAATCATAATTTTAATATATTTCGAGATATGTATTTCGCTACGCACATGTTATATATATTTTTCATTTTTGCTTTAATAAATTTTCTGAGTAATATTTCTGTACCACAAGTTTTAAAAGATTGTTTAAAATCAGTAATGCATAGCAAATTATTTAATCGTTGTTCTGACTTAAAAAAAATATTTTTATCTGATAAGCTATCTGCGCTTTACATCAAACTATTAAACAAAATTATAAATAGTATTCAAATTCCATTAATGAATTTACATACAATTAATTTGAAAAATTAATCACAATTAATTGTTATTTAATTTTACCAGACTTTTTATTTTCGAAAATAATTTGGTAAAAAAACTGTTTTTTTTTAAATTTATAAATATTTTTGGTCTAACCAGATAATTTTAAAACGATGAAAAGATTTTTTTTTTATCTATTTAAAGATTTTTTGCGTGGAAAATTATTGTAAATCAAATAACAGTTTTTAAACATATTTCCCGATTCCATAGACAAAGCACCGTTACAGTATTTTTAACGTTTTTAATTCTAAGTTCTAAACTAAAGTGGTTTTTAGTGAGAATATTATAGTTTTGTTATCTTTTATTAAATATATAACATAAAAAATTGCACTTGTTTCCAGATATAGATTTTTTTCTTATTGTAACATTTTTAGCTCCCTATCTTATTTATTTTGAAGCAGTGTTTTTATTTCATGTTTTGACTTTTATTTTGATAACATTGGCGAGATGAAATATTTATAATGGCTCTTTCGATTGATCGAATCAAATATTACTTCTGGTGAATATAGAAAATCTTATATGTTTTATTTGGTTATATTATTTTTGCAATTTGTATAGCTAATTAATTACATTACTAGAAGATCATTCTATTCATAGAATTGAGTTATCAGATTTCAGGTCACAGTTCACAAAGGTCACGCAGATTTATTTAACTGCTACTCGGTGTACCTACGTCATCTTTTCCGAAATGGATGTGCTTATTATTTTAACTGTCGTTAGTATCATTTTAAAGTCATCTTACGCTTTGGATACTAATTCATCAGTTTCTGCCGAAAAATATTATCAACAAGGAATAGACGCATACTTGGATGAAAGATGGGAAGACTGTATTAACGATTTGGAATCGGCGATTCAAGTTTATAAAATAACATTGAACACATTATCAGACTGTCGGTTTAAGTGCCAACATCAGCATCACGAACCTTTGGTGAAGAGGGATGTCGAAGATTTACATTACTATGAAAAAATGGTTCGGAGAACACTCTGCTTTATACAATGCAAGAGAATAAGATATCCAAAAGTTGCAATTCACTATATATCTGATTCATCATTTACGAAATCCATGGAGGACTTGGATTCATATGCTTATCTCCACATTTGCTACTATCAAAAAAATCTAAGACAAAAGGCTGCATCTGCAGCGTTCACTTATTTGGTGAAGCATCCTGATGATAAGGTAATGAAATCTAATTTTGATTTTTACCTTGGTTTACCAGAAGTAGACAAACAGGAGATAACCAACTATGAGACGGAAGAGTACTTACCTCTTTACTTACATGGCATGAATGCTTACAACAATGAAGACTGGGATAGTGTGATAGCATACATGGATGAAGCTGTTCACAGTTACTTTGCATCTGAACAAAAATGCCGGGCTCTCTGTGAAATGCCTTTTGATCATGGTTGGTATCCTGACTTTACAACGTCTATTGCTAATCACTTTACATTCTGTCTCAATTGTAAGCGAAAATGCAAAGACAAACTCAAAATGTTCAATGGTGTAAAAGGTCAAGAGATTTTAGCAGACATGTACAATTATCTCCAAATTGCCTATTTCAAAATGAATCGTGTAGCTGAAGCTGCTCGTGCTGTTGCCAGCTTTTTGATCATCAATCCTTCTGATAAAGAAATGCTGCATAATAAGAAAATATATAGCGAGTTTGCTGACCCGACTATGTTTGTGCCATATCCAGATATTGTGCAGTACTTATTGAGGGAGGAATATGAAGATAAGTTATCTAATTTTACTCATATGTCATTTACAGATGAGTTGAAGTTAAATAAAAAAGAAACTGTAGTTGAAGATAATATATCTAATGATTTATGACTGACAATACAAAACCCAAATATGGAGTTAAGTACACCAAAAATAAGTTAGTTCCTTTATTTTACTTTGATGTTGAAGCAAAATGTTAATTTTACTGTCAATTTCATGTAAGCAGTTTATATTAATATATTTTTACTTAGGGCTAACCATAAATTATTCTATTGAAATCAGAGTAGATATTCTTGAAGGGATAGCCATAATTAAACTAATAATGACTTTATAAAAACTAATCTACCTTAGTAAAAAAACCCAGCATCTGATCTTCTTGATATCTTGTTTGAGCCCTTGATTTTCTGAACTTGATTATTAGCAGTTTATTTTTTAAGATGTGTTCACCAATTTTCGAATCAATGATAATTTTTATGAATGTCTAAATCTAATTTTATTTACAATCAGTACAAAGAATCCAAGACACCAGGGCCAGGGACTTTAAGTTATTTATACCAGTTTACAAATTATGAATATACTTGAATTATAAAAAAATGCCTGATGATTAATATTATTAGGGTTTGTAAGAGTCTTATATTTACTGTATCTTAGGTTAATTTTGTAAATTTTTAAAAACTTTTATTAAAATATTCATCTGCTAGTGCCATAATACTCATTAGATTATTATTAAAAATTGCCTAATATTGATGAGAATCATTTTGTTGTTATAATACATAGTGGAGCAGTAATGATAAGCAACAAACTTATATAGTGTATTTAGTAAAAAACATTTATTCAATTATGAAGAAAATTGAATAGTGATGTCATGTGCCATATTTTTAACAAAAAAAATATATTTTTGATGATATTTTGTATATAATTTTGTACTCGCAAATAAATAACAATAAAAACAATCATGGGTATTTAAATTATGTTAATAAGAAGATTGATTGGTAGCATTGACAAAATTTCTAACAGCACTATGCGTAGTTAGTATGCTTTATAGAAATGCTGCATTCTTGAGTTTTGCCAGGTTTTTTTTAAATTTCATTTTCTTCTGGGGCCATCTTTGAGGACGAATCCCTGAATATGTACCACACTAGTCACACGGTGTAAAATCCAAGAACACAGCATTTCTGATTACAATGGATAACAAAATCTATAAATACAGTATACCTCTCAATTCTATATCATCAAATGTTAACGTTTTTCGTATTCATTAAATTTTAACACATTTAAGTTAACCATGTCTCATCGTTGTCACTTGCCCCAAAAAATATTGGCTTTTTAATGAAGTGTTATATCACTTGAATTAAATTATATTTGATTTGGGACTGTTTTTAAATTATTCAAAAATATGTAAATTTGTAAATTTTTATTTATTATAAAAGAGTGTTTACAAATTTCAAAATTTCCACATAATATAAAATATATAAATCAATTTACAGTCAAATGTTTTAAAAAAGAACAGAGTTGTTTTAATGTTTTTCAGATCCAAATGTTTACTAAACTAAAAATGATGATCCCTTAGTATTCACCATATGGAGATTTTACTGTATTAAGAAAAAATCGTTTATTTCAAGCATAAAAGAAACTTATTTTATAAAATAATTGGTAAATTTCATCCATATTACTTCAAATTAATCTTACGTCTAATAAAAAAATGTTTTTATAACGGCATTAAGAGATTTAATAAAAGTATACGAGACATAAAAATAGTTTTTTATCATTCAGGACTGACGTTAACTTTATTTCTTTGTTTTTTTAATAAAAATGCCATTCCATGAACTCTAAAATGTTTATCAAAATCAATTTTGTTCTCAAACTTTTCATAACAAATTTGACACTGATTTTCAACAACAGGCCTTTTGGAATATCCAGGAAGAATACGTACATCTTCCTCTAATTCTTTAATAGCTTCTTTATCGAAGCAATTGTTCTTTTGAATGTATTCATCAGTATCCGATACACCATGAAGTATGAACAAATGAGTAGATAATGATTGTTTCACAGCAAAACAGGATCCACATTCCATGCACTGATATGAAGTAGAAATCTCCTTATGCATAATTATGTGTTCACGAAATACATCTCCACTTTCTGACACGAAAGCACATTTGGCACATCGAAACTGGTTATTAACAATAATATCAGATTTAACAATTCCGGCATTAAATAAGGTGGAAATTGAATCAATGGTTCTTCTTTTGCTCCAAGCTGATTTGCGTTTCTTTTTTTGTTTGGAACTGTTTTCCCCAGGAGTAGGAGGTAAGGCCTTTCTTTTGATAATCTTTGGTTTTTTTTCAATTTTTGTAGAAAAACTGGTACTGCCATATTTTCTTGGTTTTTGATTTTCATAAACTATTTTATTCCTCGTTTGCCGTTTAATTGTACTATCAACATTAATATCGGCTTTGTCTAATGAAACGTTTACGCCTTGGCTTGAGTTCCCATCGTACAGTTTTGATATCTTCTGAGTAGTTTTAGATGATAGTGGGAGTTTTTTAACAATGGCATTTGATAAAGTTGAATTATTGTAAATGTCTTTCTTTTCTATCATGATAAGATTGCTAGCATTTATTGGGGTCATAAAATTGTCAGCTTGTATACAAGCAGGACATTTTTCAGGAACTGAAAGATTTTTCAATGTGGTAAATGAATATTTAAATGGGTTTTTACAATCTTTGCATGCTTTTTGAATAAAATTTAACTTTGTTGCTTTGATTTTCTTTATTAGTTTCGGAGCTACAGAGCAATTCAAAGATTTAAAATAAAACCCACTAGATATTTCTTTATTATAGAGAGACTTATTGTACTCGGGACATTTTGAAGTATGTCTTTTAAATTCTACAATCCACCCAACCATTATATGACAGCCGGGGCAGATAAAAAAAAACTTTGTGATTACTTGTTTTTTAATATGTTCTACCATATGAATGTGTATTCGATGTTTGGGAACAAATTGTCCCGGGCAAAGGGAACATTGATAAAAGACGCTCACCTTAGTCTTGTTGAGATTAAGAGAGTGTTCTTTACTCATGTGTACTTGAATGGTATACATATTAGAACATGAAACGGGACATTCCACACATCTGTACGTTATTTGAGTGTGGTTACTTAGGTAATGAACTTTTGAAGTATTTAGTGAGTTGTCATATAGTGACAAAGTATTGCAGTTAGGAACAAAACACATTATGCCCATGGCTCGAGCAAAATGGAAACAGGTATAAGACAGATGAATATTAAGCAATGAAATTGATGAAAATGAAAGACCGCATTCAGGGCAAATGAAGGGAGCTAACTTTCCATGCAATCTTTTGTGGGCAATTAATGAACAAGTGTTCTGAAGCTGAAGTTTACAAATTGGGCACACACAGCTTACATTATTGTATATCATTCTTTTTTGAAAATGTAAAGTTCTAGCTCGAAATAAATTTCCCGTTACACCTTCATATGTAACTCCACACACGGGGCAGAATTGCTGATAATTGGATACAAATTGATTGGTATTTTGTTTCTCTTTTCGAGGTTTGTACTTTTGAATAGTGTCATTTATTTTTTTTTCACTAATAGAATTTGTTCCAAAAGGAAGTTGAATATTAGAAACATGTCCATTTTCTGTAACAGATGATGATTCACAGTCTTGTGGTTCTGATGATTCAATTTCTTTTGATTGAATCACAAGAGCTTCATCAGCATCAGTTAAAGCAGCTTCAAACATTTGATTGACTCGATCAATAGCTTTATCAAATGATGAATGCAAATCTGCAGTGCTATCATTGATATGGACTACGATTTTGCCGTTAGTTTCAACTGCCTCCTTTAGATTATCAGGAAAGTTAGACTCATCATCCGAATCACAGCACAAGGAGCCTAATTTAGGTTGATCTTGCGGAAGCGGCTCTAAAGTTACATCTCCCAAATTCAGAGTAGTCATTTGATGTATATGCGACCTCACATGTGCAAGGAGCATACAACGGTTTGAAAACTGAAGAAATATTTTACATATTTGACAGTAATGAATCACTTTGAGGCTGCATCTGTTGATATGAAAATTATAGCTTGATTTAAGTGCAAACCTGTAAAAAGAATCAATTTGTTAATTTATTACTACAGAGAGATACATATTACAGATTCTTAGTAAATTCTATATTTTAACTTTTTAATTAAAATTTTTAAATGTATAAATTTGACAAGTGAACTGGTATTATGATTAGGTGATGAAATTTGTTTGATTTTAGGAGGAAATTTTTTGAATTGAGTTATATATTTTTACTTCATAAATATGTAAAATAACTTGAAACTATTTTCATCTTTAAATTGTTATTTACAAACTACAAAATAACACCAGTATAATTTGCAGTTTCAGTTCAAATATTACTAATCGAATATTTATATTAAAATACTCTGTTGTTTTAGCATTGTGTTCAAGTTATTGAGTTAGCAGTATACATGTTAGTTGTTATATTTTTGTAAAAGCAACTTACTTGTCTCCGCAATCAATACACCAATATGATTTTGTACCCGATTCCTGCTGGTACACATAATTTTTGTTCATCTTCGTGAAAATTTGATCTCTAACGAGTAACTGCATTTCTGATGATGATTTACGAAGAATATTCTGAAACAAGAAATTACCTTGTGATTAAAAATACATTAGGTGTTACTAAACTTTTACAACTTTTTTGTATTTTTAAAAAAATGTTTTTTCTGATAAAAATTTACTGAGTGGGAGTTATATTGTAACGCTCGTAACTGGTAGCGTACAAACATGATGAAACTGAGTATCCAATAATACCAAAATTTTAATTACTAAGAGTTGACAACATAATGCAAAAATACAACGCTGCATGTAAATAACTACCTACATTATCATTTAGTAAATTAAGTATATATTACCAGAGTATTAGGTTTTCCATTTATGGTAGGCGTAGAGGAAAGACATAAATTGGGTTTCAAAATGGAATTTGAAGTTATGTCATTCATTTTGATTCTTGTAAATCCAGAACATCTGCAGTCTATAAACAGGACATATATAAGATTAATTCTTATTATTCTTCATATTTTAGTTATAAACTTATTACTTTACTCATTTAAAATATTTAAAATACTCAAAGAGGCAGTTCATAAAATTTTATCACAAAATTACAAAGACATTTGTCACCTTTATGATAAATCTTTTTCCATTAGCTTATCATGAAGTTTGAGTTAAAGAGATATAAATTCTTCAGAACAATGTAGAATGTTTATCTCATTAAGACATTATCACAAAATCCAGTGAGCAAACGAATGACACTTTACATAAACATATTGGTGTATTGGAATACTATTTTACAAGATAACACACTATGAACAGGGTGGACATTTTTACTTTCAGTGGACTAACTTAATAGAGGGCCTCTGTCGGCAATCTCACATAGCTGGTGACAGCTTCACGGAGGAAGTACCAACGCAAGAAAATAAAGCCACTGGTGAAGCAAAAGAAGAGCACTCTGAATGCACTCACTGGTACCAACCTCTCAATAAAATACAAAACAGTTTTTAGTGTGCCCTGTACTAAAAATATTATATAACCAAAAAATACACCAAGTGTATAACTTTTTTATATTCTTTATGGCAATTGAAGCTAGTTCCGAAGACCATAAAATGATTTTTTATTAATTTTTTCTTGTTTTATAAGATGCCATACACATGTCAAAATGATTGTGATTTGAGAAAAAAACGTTATTATAAAAAGATATTCAAATCAATAATCTAAATACTGTTTTTAAAAAACAAATTGTTTACACGATGCTATTTGCAAAAGATGCAAACACTGAGTTAATTCTGTAGTCAAATATAAATTAAAACATGTCTAATTTTTTGTATTATTGAAGTTTCAATTTTAGTAGCAATAAACATATTTTAATCTGAAACTTATTTAAATAATAAAATTTAAAGTAACAGCGTTTTTAAATTTATTACAAATTACTCTTATTCTAGTAGCAAATTTAAAATTCTCCTTATGTTTTTAATTTAAAATCAAATATAGATAATTTGAAAAGGAATTGAATTTAAAAAAGCAATGATGTATATTAAAATTACTATTTTGATAATACTCTTGCTGACTTGTTAACAATCAAAGAAAAACATTTTTACTGTATAAAATTAATTATTTAAATAAACTTATCTAATGCTACTCAATTTTACAAATAATAATAATTATCAATACTACTTATTAGAAAATCAATTAGGAGTTTCGACTTCCGATTTTCAATTAATCAAAATTAATAATATACCCAGTGGTTTAACAATTCTTGACGGGTATTTAAATAAAACTTGAATCGTATTGAAGAAGGAAAAAAACCACAAAAAATTACAAAAATAATATAGTCTATGGTAGTAACTCTCAAATAATAGGTTAGAAATTTTTTCATACAAAAATCAGGGTTAAATATGATTATTTTTTTGGTAAGATGTGACCACATGGGTGAATTGTTATCCCACTTACTTTTTTGGATAAGGCAGCATTTTAGTATTATTACTCGAGTCAAAAATAAAAACCATTTGACCAAATGCAATTGTTATAATACAATTAAATACTGTTGTCAGATAGGTCAGAAACTTGACTGTGATAATAACTTACCAGTAACTAGATCTTGATAATAACTTTTAAACTTACTAGCATAATATAAATAATATCATAAAATAAATTGCTTTTTCTTCATAATCACCTTAAGAAAAAATACATATTCATTTGAGTAAATCTGTCCAATTTTTATAAAAATATATGTAAATTTAATATTTCTGTAAAGCTGCATAAGTTGCCATTCAGCCAATTTGTCAATTTGTCAAAATGTCAGTTTTGATGTCACCAGTAATTAAAAATAGCAATATAAATATATATTTTAGACAGGAAATTTAGATGAAAATGCTTTAAATAGCTTATCAGTTATTTCTTGATCTTGCCTGGTTTTAATAATTTTTATTATCTGATTTTGTTTGTAGCATGTGTTTGATATATTTAAAGTTTATTAATAATTATTTTATAAAACTTACCGTTTTGTATGTTAGCAAGGGAAATAAATAATGTAAAGTCATTTTTTAATATGAAATGTTGTGCTTTATTTATATTGGACAAAAAATCATATTGGATTTAAATAAGTAGAAATTATGATCAGACATTAACTTATGAATACCCAGTATAAAAATTGACACAATATGAAATTGACTTACTTTATTCAGTTATGAGTAAATAAATTATTATGTTACATGTATATTTTTATCCAATTTTCGAGTTATTTTTAAGATATATACAAAAAGTGATTATTATTCATATTAATCAATTTATATATATAGTACAAGCACTCTCCAAAATGTGCTAAAAATGAATTATGCCACAGTATCAAAAGCAACAAAGATGTATTAAATATTTAATTTATGAATAAGAGATTACTTAAACAATTGTCAAGAAATTAAAAACATCGAATTAATTATCCATGTATTTACGAAAAATGGTATATTTTACCATACAAATAATTTAATATTGTGCCAAATAAAGAATATAAAATACATTAGGTAAACTCCAACATAATAATTAATCATTACTTCTTGTAAGCACTATTTAAAATAAAGGCTTAATTTTTTAGTGTTTGGCTTTAACGTTTTTCAATTAAGCTATGCAATAGATACTGAAAAAAAAGTAAACCTTATAATATGCACCTATGTCTTAATTTCTGTCCTTACAGAAAATATTATTTTATCACATTATGGAAATATTATCATTCATTTAATTAACTCAAATTGTCTACGATTTTAGTGTAAATACATTACTTAATTATTAATTACTATTAATAAAAATATGTATGAATACATTTTGAGAGTTTTTAAAATCTTTCTTACACCAATAAATTTGGTTTGTGTTTGGCAGCTGTGCTTAAACATAGAAAAAATATATATTTAGTGAGATATTTATTTAGTGAACAACATTATTAAATTATCAGAGTTCTTACTATGTTACTAAAGTAATTAATCATTATAAATGAAATGTATAATTCAGTATAGAACAAAGATGGGATAATTGTGTTGAAAACTTAGTATCTCTATCTTAACTACATAATATTATAATGCTTCAACTATTTTACACACAAGTACTTCTGGCACAACATAAATAAATACGGTAATTTGTTGCACATCTTCCCGTTATACGACATATTGAAGAAATTTGTTACATTTTAGTCTTATTATATAGGAATAATAAGGAAATAATAACACTACAACTCCGTACTCATCTCTCCATGCTCTGCAGGTCGACCCGATGCTTGGGTTTTATTGTGACGATTAACTGAGCTGTACTGTGCCTCAGCTGTTTTCCTTACATCATTTAATTGCCCTGGAGCCTAAGGAAATAAAATTAGTCAATGCCTTATATATAATCACTTTCACTGAAATAAAAACATGAAAAGATGAAAGAACAAATAATTTATAAAAATATAGTGATTTATTTCACTATCATTAATTTGGTGTGTAGTGAACTGCAAAATTGTGAACAAGGGAGTGAAGGTAATAAATATATAGAAGATGTGTGGGATCATCTATGAACAAAAATCAATATTACAAATTAAATTATAATACACATACATTAAAAAACATAAATATATCATACTTAATACTAAAAATAAAATAATGTATTGCAAACTTTAGGCAAGTAAGTAATTTTCATGTTCTACCTTGTCACTGTGTATATGAAGTTTGTTGATAAACCTTATGGTGGTCTTCATAAAGTTGTTTAGACTACTTACAAGGTGAACGCTAGCAACAAAATATTTATGTAAAACGGAGTTTTATTTTTTTATTAATTGTAGGTGAGAGGATTCTTATGTTGGGACTGTCAATTATATTGAAATAGGCAATGTTAATACAAAAGCAAGAATGTATATTTTGTCTACAAATTAATTTATCTACATGGCATTAGAATAGAGAGATAAACGATAAATGTGAATTCCTACACATACTTATTCTCACCATACCAAAATCAGTATATGAGTAGTGCTACCACAGCGTAACCAATTACCATTGCTATGTGCATTGTGCTAAGCTTTTGCTAAATGAAATATAAATGGCAGGTGAATGAAAAGTCTATGTTATTGTTATTTTTCAACCTATTTTTGTAATGAAATGAATATTACACATCCCAAAGTATTGTTGGTGCTGCTGAACATTTTCAAATGTACAGTAATTAATTATTGTGAAAGCGAAGAATAAATACTATTTACTGTACAAATTAAGATACCCTTGTGAGTCCTATACAATGTGATCTCATACATATGTTTGAAAAATGAATATTTACAAGCGTTGTTTTCTTCAAAATAATTTACTGTTATTTTTTCAATACACTTTGTGTGTTATTTTATTAAATTTACTTAATAATTATAATATTTCAAATAAAAGTGAGTAAAGATGATCACATTCAAAACCATTTAAACATTGCGATTTAATAATTGATAATGGTGGTTTTATACATAATACTTACTGTGTGCTTTCAATAAGTGGTTTCAAAATGATGTGGAGACTGTTATCTGTATTTTGATGCCTTTTGACATTAGCATTGGCATCTGTGCTCCTTGTCAAAGTTGAATGTCCAGGATTGTTATTTCTGTTTATGTTGTTATAGAAGTCACTGTGGTGAGAGCTGCTTCCTCGCAGGCTGCCTCCATTTTGTCGATGCCCAGTTACGAATATCCCAGAGTCAACAAAGTTGTTGTTGGATGCGTGTCTCTGTTTGTAGCAATATTTAAATAGTACCAGGAATATTATAAAGGGTTACAGTTATCTAATTATTGTCATTTGTACACCTTTCATTAGACTGCACACATACATAAAAAAGATTCAAAATACCTGCACAATAATATGAATGTGAACTTAAAAGATGAAATGGAATTTGATTAATGTATACTTAAATTGTTATAAATTACTTAAATAAATATTTCTAATCTAATTAAAAAAATACTACTCCTTAACCTTTTATATAATACCATCCCAATAGTGAATACTTGAATATTATTTTCCCAATGTTACATTTTCTATTTATACCAAAACCAATACTATACTAAAATAATTACCTCGTAAGCGATAGAGGCTGAATCGACTGAATCAAAACCTGACGCTTAAATGAAATATATCAAGAGTAAGTTAAAAGCAGCTAAGTATCCCACTCACATTGAAAGCATAGGCTGCATCACCGCGCACAAAGTAGAGTGGCCCACGGTGCTTGTTGAGTGACGAGGGTCGGCCTTCCGACTGCACGCTGGCCAGTGAGCGCAGGCTACCCCCTGTGCCTCCCGCCCCACCTGGGCGTCCCCGGCCCAGACGTGCTGCTCCCCGCGCTTCCGCCCCTGCTTCAGGGCCCACCCCCCAGTCTCCCGGTGAACCATATTTGTAAGCGAGCCCCGAGATGTTAGAAGGCTGTACATAATGTTTATTTACAGCGGGGTTAATGGGCGGCTTTCGACGAGTGAGACTGAGCGCCGCGAGGTCTGCAGACAGGGAGTGAGGAGTGAGGCAGTGGGGAGGGAGGGAGTAGGGAGGTGCAGGTCGCAGACTACTCACAGTCGGGACAGTGGTCTGCTGCTGCCTAATGCTGCCACCTGCTGGGCATTTAGCACTGTCACTCGATCTGAAATTAAATTAATGTTACCAATATTATTAAATGAATTAAACAATTTATTCCGCTCAGTCCTATGGTTTAATCTGCAACTCAATTTTTTTCAATATTTTATTTTTGGTTGTTATTAAAAAAAAACATTTATAGTAAGCTTTCGGTCCTTAAAAAATTACTCATTATTTTTTTATTCACCTTTCTGACGAGTATGCATAGTCCTGATCAGCACCGAGTCCAGAGTCAGTATGCTCATGAGACACCCTGGCGCTGGAAATGAGCTCCCCACTGGAACTGTTGCTGGCGCTGGCAGGCGGTGGACGACCCGTGACCTGCCCAGTTAGTTCTGGAACGTTCCCTCTTCCTATGCGGACTGCTCCGTTGCCGATTACAGGAGAGCATTCATTTATGGTCAGATCTCGCATACGCCTGAAATATTGAATTAAGTTTGTTTTTTTTTAAATATATTAGGAATACTTTTCAAATTAACACTTAATAGTTTAATAGTTTGCACAATATAAAATTGAGCTTCTAGAAATTTAAATGATTCAGTATTCAAACAATGCTTATTAAAAAGTTTTTACCTCTCTGATATCTTGCTATTGCTATTTCTTCCAGAGCTGATTGTGCTTGAAACTGACCTTATAGAGCCCCCGTTGCTGTTCATGTAGTCGGTAATGCTTGTTTTAGTTGGATAACCTTTATTTACTAGATCATTTTCATTTTGAATATCGCTGCTGTAAAATAATCGGATTTGGAGTTGGCAGAAGTCTTATTTTAAATGAAATATTTTTATCAATAACTATATTTTAAAGAAAAGTAGTTTACCCATGCTTATTGCCTTGCTTTAAACGCAATTGCTTGGCTCTGCTGGTTTGCACAACAGTATAAGGAATTTCCCTGAGCTGATCCACGCTCATACCATCAGTTTCCACGAGTTCCCATTCTAGATGCTGTTTCAGTTCCGAAGGCAACCAAGATTTACTTTCAGACGGAGAACGAGATCGTGACCTGCAAATTAAAAAAAATATCAACTCTATCATATTTAGTTACAAAAATAAATATATAGTACGACGAGTGCTCATGATGTCTATTTACCGATGCTTGCGATGCCTCCGGTGCCGATGAGAGGAACGATGCTGACTGGAAGATTCTGTTGGCTCCACAGGACCGGCTCGCCTCACGCTGGCTTGTTGAACAGCACCGCCTCCGATCGCTTGCTTGCGCTGCGCCTCTCGCCATTGTCCACCAGACTCCACCAACTCATACTCTCTAAAAATAGTAAACATTTATCCAATTATGAACCTAGAAGAATTCACTTAATAATATAATTTCACGTGTCATTCAGTTGGACGATGGTGCATATTCCATTTAGTATACTACTGAGAAACACAATAGTATTTCTTTGATATTTTGGCAAATGAAGTATTTTCAGAATGTAATAGAACATTATCAAATAGTATAGTTCACATATGATTCAATGTGCATTCTGATGGGTCATTTGGTTGGGGATACTCACTTCCTTTTGCTGGAGGAACGGTGCTTGGAATCAGTCTCGTCGGCGGAGTCTCGCCCCTTGTGACGAGAGCGGTGGCGTCTGCGGCGGCGAGAGCGCCCTGACCCGCGAGACACTTCACTTTCGGCGTCAGATGTGCGGCGGCTGCGCTGGCGATGCCTGCAATGTCGCAAACATGTTTTATTTCCAGGAGTCAGTTGACGGGGAAAGAAGAGAAGAAAGTGCGGGATCATACCTCCTGCAGGATCTGGAATCGTTGGAGCTGTGGCTGTCCACAGAGCTGGAGCGCAGACGGGAGTTGGAGGCCCGAGGAGAGGGCGGCCCGGAGTACAGGCCGTGGCGAGGGAAGGGTGCCGAACGAGTAGACCTCGGAGATCCGTCTCTTCGAGCTGACCCCAGGGCCGCGGGTATGCTGCACGTCGAGCGGTACGGAGACTCCAGGCTGAAATTATAAAAAAATATGCATACCGACACCATTGTTTTGAAAAAATAAAATTAATAAGTTATAATTCAAGATTTTTTAAAACTAAAAATACTAACGAGAGAGCCGGTTGGGGTATTGATATCGGCTTGACATCTTGTGGTTCACGAAGCTCGATCGTCGATACTGAAAAACAGACAATGATATATTTGATGTGGTTTATGTGATAATCTAATAATAATAATATATTTTAAAATTATTTCAGTACTCGGTTGCGAAGAGTCCAAAGGACGGCGCTGCATGCGGCGGGAAGGAACTCGCGTGAAATTAGGCGGAGAGCGTCCCGTCTGGCGCCCACTCCTGAAAATGTAAAACAAAAGGTTAGCGTGAAAAATACATTTTTGCGATTGATATATTTTATGAAGACTGATGCACGAGACTCTCCAAAACTGCTTTGAAGTATTATTTAGAGTCGTACAACCGCAGAACGCGGTTGATGAACATCATACCCACCGATAAACTGTAATTTACGCTTGTGCAAATCGTCGCTCAATGATATCACTGTTCGCCTTTTATTTAACATTTATACACTCTTTGAAACGTTAATTTGACGGATGTATGATATCAACGAACCAAAGCTCGGATAGAGCTGGTTTAGCAAGACGATGGGACGTTACAGTACAGACAGGGGAGGCCTGACTCACCCGCGGGCGGCGTGGGCGAGGGCGGGGGCGGCCGTGGCGGGCTGCAGGCGGAAGAAGGCGTGTTGCTCGCTGCAGCAACGCCACAGGTGGCGACAAGCACCGCGGCTGGGCGTCTCGAATCCATACGTGCTCACCTCGTTCTGCAAATATACCAAACAACCGCACACTGAAATACCAATAGCAATAACAGTTAACGGTCAGTTTCCCGTGCGAGAGAAAGGCAGCCGTAAGTAATCAACTGGGCGCAAAAAAACTAGCGACAGCCTCGAATATCCTGTGATACACCGGGTTCCGCCGACCAAAGCATGCAGTCGTCTATGAAAGAACTTCACTAATGTCGGTTGCGGTCAGGTAGCAGGCAATTTGTTTCACATACGTCGGATTCTGTCAGCAGGTTGTGCCGTTAAAAAATACACCAAGAGTTTAAGAAAGTTTATAAGGTTTGATTATCAATTAGCGTGGAAGCTGATGAAAGAAAAGCTATTTATGCAATGGGTTGTATATTTAATCACGATTCCCAAGAACAAGTTGCTACACAGAAATTTTTCTAGAACGTATCCAATATCCAAATCCTTGTAGTTTTTCTTTTCGTTATAAAACTCCAGATCTCATTCAAAATTTATATGCCTGATCTGAATTTTATTTTAATGAATTATATCCGCTAATACAAAATTAAGGTTGCGCATTTCACACATTTCACGCACGTCCTTGATTGTATTTTGAAAGTGTATAGTAATTTTGTAAAATTTTATAATTGGCAAAAATATATTTGCCCTGAAATTGACACAAGTCTCGTATAAGTAAAAAATTAAAAAAAATTAAAAAATCAAAGATTACATATATTTGAGTGATGAGATCTTGAAGATTGGTAATTATAACTATACCCAATACCGTAGCATCTAAATATAAAAAATGACGGCGCACCTGTCCAATAACTCAGGCGTATTTAAGGCAGTGCAAGTGAAGTGCTTGACGCCTGGTAGTCGTGCTGGGAGCTCATGTCGGCGCGCCGGTCGTGCCCGACGAATTACATTCCCGACACTGCGGATACTCTGCATTAGCCCGCGCGCCAGATTCCGCTAAGGAGTGTGTCTTTAGAGCTAATGCGATAAATGAGCTATTTAGCTAAACGAGGAGAGATTTGCGAAGATTAGATAGCTGCGGCTTAAGTCATGATTTCTGCGCTAATCGCACCTGCGAGTAAATTGATTGATGGAAAATGTTTCAACGCCGATGGAGCAACACTCACTGCGGGCAAGAGAACGTTTGCAATCATTTATGTTTGAGCGTATATGTGTAATTTTAAGTTAATTTATATACAAATCAATCAAGATTTTTAAACAAATTTAAAGCTTGCGTTTGTGTCACGTGCCACTTTCTAAAAGTGCAGATTGGTTGCATTCTTTATACCCTTTTCCCTTATTTTAATTTTTCAGTATCAGATCTGAATACCTGAGCTTTTTAAGGAAAGGATTATGTAATAATGCTATTGGGATGCAGCAATACACAGACTTTTCTTTAAAATATTATATAAAATTGCTGTGTAGAAGAACCTGGGGACCCACCATGAACACTGGCTCAGCATACGTATATGCTCAGTGAGATGGTCGCCAACCTCCTCTAAGGAAAGACAGATACGAGCTTAGTGAATACCTTGCAGAATTTTTAATGATTTCAGGTGTACTAGTCAACAAAATCAACACATTACACTGAAAAGAGTTTTTTTAAACATGTTTTCCTAGCACAAACTCAATAACAAAAATAGGGAAATCCATGTACCCTACTACCTAAGCCGCGTATTGTACTGTATTGTATGCATAGTCTTAACAACTTTTGTAAATAACATAAAATAAATAAAGAATCTTGAAATTAATTAATTTTTTAACACGTAACACTTTCAGTGCTCACGTGATTCGCTTCGGTCGGGCTGTCCATTTCGCCCAGGATCATCCGGGTCGGGTGTAGAAATGAATAGATCACAGCTATTGGCGTAACAAGCACGAATACGTTGGATTAGATTATGAATGGCCGTCACGCGCTGCTGCCGAGAGCCCCCGTGCACCTCAGGTGCTAATGAGTGCAGGTGCTCCGCGGCGGCCAGCAGGCATCGCGGAGTCGAGGCAGTCTGCAGGCCCTGACGGCTGACGCGGGCCTGCCTTGTGTGGTCACCTGCCACTCCTCGCGGCGGAGTGCACGGATGACAGGGCGATAAACCGTTTGATTAAACTAATGAAGTGCTACAGCCACCGCTGCGTTAATGCTGCAACATCCACGATTATCGCTTAGTTTGGATATCGAGACGTAACCCTTGGGGTGATTTAATTATTAATAAAATATACAACACTTTGCAGAAAATAACGAATCGTAGCAGAAATTGTTAAAAGCTTCAATTTAATTTATTTCTTATGAACTTAACAAATTTTTAGTTACACTTTTCCAAAAATTACCAGTTAGATAAAACTTAAACACAATAAAAGATAGCATGTTATATATATATTTTTTGTATTTAAATTCAAGGCACCTTTGTACCTGTACCTCTGTTACATGAAACCTTAAATATTGTGGCAATGTCATATTTGAATAATAAAAATAATGAGTTCATTAATCTAAATATAATAGCAATTGTTTAAAATGAGTGAGTAGTCGTGTATTTTTATTTATCTAAATTCTCCTAACCGATACGCTTTCCGGAAATTTTAATCTCAATATTATCGGAACGAACAAAATACACAAATGTGGTTTCTCCCCATTCTCCGAAATTCGCTTAATTAATACCCAACTGTTAAATTAATACTCGAAACAAACTAAACGAAACAAAATTCCGATTGCTTTTCCAATAAAAACCTTATTCACACAAAACGGCATATTTAATGAAAAGCTATCAAACGGTCCAATTTGAGAGGGAATGATTAAATCATTTCCATCGGTTCGAGCCCCGTCGAAAAGAAATCAAAAAAACATTCAATTTCGCGCACTCGCGGCGACACGTCGTGGCTGGACCTCCGCGGGGTCCGATCTCCAGACTTGCCTTTACAAAAGAAATATCCGCAGTAACTAAACCGGAATGTCGAGGAAACCAAATAGCGTCTGTCTGGGGCGGGGGCGGGGGCGGCGGCGCAGGGGGGCATTATTATTCCATTTCAGTGTCAGCGTTAATGGTCCCCGCAAAACGGCGGTAAATGCAAATTTTTATATCAGACCGGTCGCCATCTTCCCCGAGGATTAACCCCGGGTGAAATAAATTGACGATGGCATCCTGAGAGAGCTGCACGGAGACGCGAACGCGCGTTCGGAGTATTGAATTTTCGCCTTCGATATTTGTGGCGTTTTAGTATTTCCCGGGAGCTTCAATTAGTGCTGAAATATTGGCTCAGCGACTAGCACAAGCCAGCCATAAATGAACGGGGGTGCAGGGCGCCGCCTGCGTAACCATGGGGATGTACTTAATATAATCTGCCGTGGGGCATAAATTAACATTAATTAATATAATCGAACGATAGGGCGAAATTATGCAAAGATATTCGAAAATATTGTGATGGATGTATTAAAGTTAAAAACATCGTAAAAGAAGACTCTTTGATTCAATATCAGTATAGAATGTCAGTTACTTTGCACCCTGTTATACAAATATAACAAGCGGTGAATAAATATTTCACGAGACTCTTTCCTCGATATTTTAGTACTTATTTAAGTATTATAAAACATATACTTTCGTTTTTGTTCTTTAAGAAGTAATAGTATGTAATTCAATTACAAAACTGTTTAAAACCACCAAAGCCACTACTAATGTATAAAGGCGAAACATTACCACAGCACACCTACTGATTTTAAATATCAAACCAGTAAATTCATTTAATTTTGTGAGTAGAAGCAATCACTAAATAATATGCTAATTAACAGTTCTGATGCGATATATAGTAGAATAAATTCATAGGTTGATTCACGGTGTAATATCAGTTGACTCTCCGAGACCTTCCATTGTCAAAGAATACATTTTGTCGATGAGAAGAAGCAGCTATAAACATTTTGATATTTCTCGGAAAGCAGAGCGAAATAACAAAGCACTCAAAGCTCCGTTGTCTTGCGCAGAGCGACGGATTCTATAGAAAGTCTTCAATAAAAAGTTTTTGCGAACTTGTCGAAACGGTAGCCATTCTGAGCAGTCCCAGAAATGTGTTTATATGTATTGGGAATGCAATATTTCGCGACAGTCGAACGGACAAGTCGCAGCGGGCTCTTTGGATCTTCGCAATAAAGTTTTATTTACAGACTCAAAAAGAGTCGTATTGAAATTCTTAAGCATGCTTTGACAACTGCACTATGAATACTTTGCAATATTCAATAGTTGTTGCATTGTTTCGGGCAGTGCAACAATTCTCAGATTTAACAGAATCTTCCTACTTTTTTTACAAACGAAACAAAGAATGGATTTTATTTGATAAGTCATAAAAAAAAATATTTTATAGTATATTCGAAAACGTTTTCTCGAAACCGAATAAAGGGCATCATACCTACATCTACAAACCGATAGCCGTGGGTACCATTGAAGAGATTGGAAATCGTCTCACAGTTTTTTCGAATACTGTAAACGAGATGTACATGACACGAATGAGTGAATAATCTTTGTTATATCCATACTTCTGGGGTAAGGAGCTCTTCATTATAAAACAGCTGACAATACTGCCAGGTTTTCTAAAAATGCTAGCTAAAACCGCTATCCTGGCAAGCGATTCACTGTTACTATAAAATCACAATCGCAGTACCCAGTTAACATGCATGAAAATTACACTGTCCGAGTAAAATATCCTCTCATATTGCCACTCTAACTGGTTAAACTGAATCGGCTCGGATTAAATTTTAATTCGGTGTAAAATTTTATGGTACAGTTATACCGTTATTTTATTGATAACCATAATTACGTTCAGTCGTTCTCCTTCCGTTACAATGAACTTCATCAATACTTGGTTTAGCATACCTTGTCTGTTGAGTATTCCAGGTGTTTTTATTGATTGAATTTAGAGGTACCATAGTTTTTAATTGGTGGTAAAACTAGAAGCGAAAGCGCTCACAAAAATGTATTTTAAAAGTAAAGGTGATATAAGGCGACCGAAAACTGCAACCAAAGAAGTATAATATAATACTGCTGTCTGATATTACAATAGAGAAAATGATACCAAAACACATTCCAGGAATAAAAAATTTCATCAAACAACCTTGTATTTTTCCTCGCCCTAAACTACAATAAAACAATATTGTTTACGCTTTGGCAGTAAACATCACGAGCTCAGAATATCGCTTTTCCTAGAAAAACCACATGAATTCCACTAGCGTAGCTACTAAGGGTGGGCTGGCACGTTTGATCACATACCGGCTAATGACTCCTGAAAGGTGTGCATTGAGTCGCGGTTGTGAATCGAGATGTGTCCTTAATCGAACATCACACCCGGGTGGCTCGAGCGCCGCGAAGGAGGCTGGAGCAGTACACGAGTCTTCATCCCTAGTATCAGTTGACGATATTCTCTTACACAATACGGCAGAGAAGGCAACGGAAAATATTGCTTATTGATTAATTTATTTTTATTTGAAATTTAGCCCTATATATAAAATAAATATTAATGAACAAAACGATTTTACAACCCTCGAGGATACAGCGCCATTAAAATTTATTCGATTTTATTATTATCGATAATCATGGAGTTATATTTATCACCAACGTTGAAAAGTGAATCGCCCCGTAGTGACTGAGGTAATTCAAGATTATTTAAATATAATGACTGCTTATGCATTTTAATTAAATAAACTTATTCTTTATGCCAGTGTTGTGGCTGCCATAAAATATTATTTATTAATTAAATAAAACAGAGTTAAATTATTTAACGAGTCATAAATAACGTATGAACGTGCATATCAGTAACATCTGTACACGCGATCACCATTATTAAAAATAATATCACGTGCTGATGGGTACTAGATCAATTGTGAAACTAAAAATGTGTCTTACTTTATTTCAAGTATGTGTTGTAATTTATTGTTAACTCACGTTACAATTATTATAGAAAATATTTTATCTCTTTGATAATACAGGGTGATTTTCATATTAATAATAAGTTTTAGTAAATGATACTTAGAAATATAAGATTTTACTATAGAAATTTGAAAACGACAATATATCCAACCAATCATTAAAGTATGATAAATTTTTAATATCAAAGTTAAATCGAAATTCTCCACTCTCTTGCTAGCTAGGTTAGAGAAAAAATATAATGTATAATGTTCACATATTTTTTTAGTTCGATTAGAATAATTGGTTATATTTAGTGTCAATCAATCAAGTTTAGTTATACGAACACAAATTTGAATTTATTATTAAAATAGGAAGGTTGCAATGTTTAAGTTATTTTTTCGTAATAAATAATAACATATTCTAAATTGATAAGAAAAAAAGTAAATTATATGAAAAATAAAAAACCTAGTTGGTACTTAATAAAAATATTTTTTGCTGCTAGACTATTCCAGGAATTCTCCAGTCAATTTCAATTTACTGAGAGAGGAACAATAACAAAGAAATTATGTTAAAAATTCAATTACTCATGATTAAGCCGACGGATGAAAAATGAAGTAAATCGGCAGAAGCAATTTATTTTTAATTTTAATTAGTGTTATGAAAATGATGTTTTCTTTCGAGTTTCGGTGGCCTTGGAAATCGATATCGTCTTTTCTAAACACTCTCGAGACTTCGTTAATTGAGCCCCCGGGGACGCCCCGCCTCGGCCGCCCCCTCACCTCAGAGCTGGCGGCAGCTTTACCTAAAATATTCAACTCGGTTCGATCTTACCTTTCTAGAATTAAAAATTAGACTAAGCACAATCTACATGCATAATAAACTGGCAATATATATTATTCCGAAAGAACCAACGCATTTTCATCAAAATGTCACTGTACAAATATTTATCTTGAAATTCATAACGATGTTACTTATTAACTTGTAAAAATTGCATAGTTAGAATTTTTACGTATTAGTATATTATTTTAAAAATATTTGTTTTATTAACGAGCAGCTAATATGATGTGCTAGAAAGAGCTTGCTATGGAAGTAAAAAGAAAACTATCACGATTTAAAATATGCTAGCAATGGTTTCAGATAGTCAAATAAGTTTTATTTTAATATTAAATTATCATTTTATATATGGTATATAGCTTTGTTGTTTGACCAGAAAAGTAAAATAACTAACGAAACAAAAATAAAATATCGACTAACCATATTGATATAATTCAAAGAAAAACAGACTCCTTGGTAATTTAAATTATTATTTTAGAGATTTAAAAATGTACAATGTACTAGTAGGAGAAAAAAAATAATTAAATTGATATTTAAAACTTAATTTTTTAGACTCATTTTACAATAAAACATGATATGTCATTTATAGATAATCACATATTTACTTTTTTGCATAGCTGCTGGATATTATGTAAGCGCTAGAAACAGTGGGTTATTATAACATAAGTAAATTGATATAGTTTTAAAATAAATCAACATGGTAATAAAACATTCTTATGATAATATTGACAACCCTGGATTGTAAAACAGCGCACGACCTTATTTATTTAGGTTCTGTTATATCTGAAATCAGAGGGTGGGTGAAGAGGCTTAGAAGACGCAATTAAATAGCCATATGATAACATATATATATTTATCCATATTTATATTATGGAGTATAAACGAATACGGAAGAAGCTCATAAGATAGACCCTACAAAGTAAAATCAATTAAAGATAGCAGATTTTCGTTTTGTATGCAGCTGGAAAAAATATATAAATTATATGTGTAAAATGTCATAACGAAATTGAAATTTGTGAAATAATGAATCTTAAACTAAAAAAGGCATACATACCATGAATGTATTAAAACAACGAGGAGTGAACTTTGACAAGTCTTTTGTGAGTTGAAAGTTGTTACTCTCAGGGATATGAAAAGGCGACTTTATCCCAGCGACAACCCCTATTTCAAAATCTTCTGGAAGTTAAACTTATGATATACAATTTAATAAATATTTGTAACCTTAAAGAGAAATGCTTGCGGAAATTGTATATGAAAAAATCATTTCAAAGATCAAAATATACACTTTTCATAAACTCAATTTTAAGTGTCAAAAAAGTAAAATAAGAATATTTTTCGTGTTTTGTGTACTCGAAGCCCAATATTAAATATTACAAATTCTGTATATATTCATAAATATACATGTATTTTTTGTCAAAGCGTAATAAAATGAACATTTTTATCAGTCTTTATACTGTTGTACAGTAATAAAATAATATTAATATTTTTTCAGTTATAAATATTTTTGGTATACAAATTTTGCCTCAGTTCACACCAGTGAATACGTTTTTGTTTATTGGAAAAGTGATTTCTTTGATTTTTTTACTGATGAATATTTTATTATTATGACGGGGATTCTCTGGCAACTAACTTTACAGCTAAAAAAAACCTTAGTCGACCCAACGCGAGGGTTTGTCACAGCGACTTGTTGGTGCTAAATTGTACGACCAAAATGAAACTGCGGTTAGAAATTTGCTGATTCCACTGGCGTATAGCATTGTTGTTGGGAGGGTGATTAACATTAGTAATACAGATACGGTTTATGGACTGGTTACTCACGTTCTTGTCGCAGACGCGGAGCATGAAGTATTTCCCCTTGGAGTAGAGCTTGGTGATGCGGGGCCAGTAGTAACTGGCCACGGCTCGCTTATTGCGGAGGACCAGCACACCGCTCGGCGCCAGCCCCAGGAAGTACTCCACGCTGTCTTCCCCCTGCAGCAGAAGTCACCATCAAGTCATCAAATCATCTTTGGCACGGAGAGAAGGAATGCTATCAAAGCATTTCGCTTCAAGATATGCCACCGAGATATATTCAAAATTTCTTCATTGTGTGTTCATGCACCATTGAAAATTATTTAAACAAAATTATATTAAATAAAATAAAAATAAGGAGTATAGAAAGTATCAAAAAAAAAAGATAAAAAATCAAGCAAATAAAAATAAATAATGCAGACTTTCAGTAAAAACCAAAAGTAACTAAATGTTTTCCTTCATAAAATATAATTATAAAAATTTCATCGTTAATAATATTTTTGATTAAAGTTTTCTCACAGCGGTAAAATTGTTATAATTTATACATTTTATATGATGGAACATATTTATTTGTATTAGTTGAATTCTAAAACCTCATTTTACATTTCAGCTTACAAAATGTATCGATTCGATTGAATTCGTGTGTAATATTGTAGGTTACATATATTATAGCCCAGAGCTCGTAGCAACCGAATATTCAGCTTTGTTCAGGAACAACACAAAGTTTCCTTTCGGGTTTCAAAGATAAGTTCTCTATGATACTCCGGCATTGGAGTCACATGAAAATGGCTCAGCGGATAATGTTATGTGTTTGTTGACACGAAAAATGTAAGAAATATTTCATATGAGTAAAGTTTTATGTGTGATTTAGTGTGTTAATAAAAAGTGAGAATTTGAAAGAAAATCGACGAAGGTTTTTACATACTTCCTATGGCATAATTAAATATGTAAATAATAATTTAAAAAAACCCAAAAGAACTAGAAAGTTTCAAATTTTTGGACTTGCATATATGCAAAGAAACTAAAAAAGTGTTTTCTGTAAAATAACGATTCAAGTAGCCACAACTTGGAGTATGTGCTGCAACGTGTAACTGATTTATGGCAAAAGAAATTCATGGCATGTATGAAAAACATATGCAAAAACTTTTTGAAAGCACAATTTTGTTTTTATTACGCGAGGAGCCTTTTGCCGAGAAACAGCCAACCTAAAATATTTGTCCGCGTTATCCAAACGCGTCCAAGTTTTTTTGCCACAATGGGAACTTTGCAAATCTATTTTCCTTGCGTCGCATTGATTTGGCAAGTTTTAAAGGCATTCTACACGGGATGGTCGCCAACTGTAAACAGAATTCGCTCGCGATATTGAAAAAGGCTTCCCCGTACGTGCGATTCATTCAAAGTTGGCCCGCAATCTTGCAGTTTGTCGAAAACTCAACAGGTGCCTTGTGAATAGGTCTTATGTAAATATTCTATCGGGACAGAACCCTGAAAGTCTGCGTGCGAGACATTATTTATAGATTTATTCAATAGACAAGAAAAACGTTGCTTTTACGTTCTTTACTTTTATTTTACTTTGGTTTCTTTGCTTTTCATATTGGGGGTTTCTCATACACGCAACCTCCGGGAATAGCAATTTGGAATCCACAGAAATAATAAAAATTACATAACAGTCACATATTAATAAAAAAATGCAACCATTATTGCATTTTCAAAATTTCTTAGAGCACAATATCGTACTTATGTATATGCAGTACATTTATTTCATTTTTAAAATATTGAGACTTGCGACGTCACCGAATGTTTTGTCACGTGTGATTTATTCAAGTATTTAAATTATATATATATATTCTTTTGATAACGTTTTAAGTGTATTTTCGTAACATACAAGAACAGGGTGCAGATCAGCTCCGTACAGCTCCAGCCATTTTGCTCTGTCCAGGAATCCCAGCTCTGCTGCAGCCGGTGACTGGCCCCTGTAAAAAAATAAATAAAGATATATTAAAAAGCATAAAATTAATGTCATATGTTTATTATTTTATTATAAACAGCCATATTTTGAAAAACTCAACATTCATGTTTACTACAAAAAAGTCATTTATATTCTAATTTACTTAAGTCCTTCAAGTACAATTTCGATTCATGGTTTTTCGGTTGAAGTAAGGCTAATAATTCTATTATATATTTTTTTAAACGTTGAAATACATAAAACAAAAATATAAGTACAAAATATATCCCGACTCTCGCATCACGCAGGGGGCGTGTAAATTAACAAAGGGAAGAAACGTGAGGCGGCCGGGTCAGATGTGAACAAAACAGTTTCGGGGAGGGAAGAAGAAAAAAAACAACCTAGTTTATGTATTTTCCATTAGAAAGAAGTCTCATGTGTTTGAGTTGCCAGAACTGGGCGTGTGGGCGCCATTTCCGGCAAGGACAGGAAGGGGAGGTCCCTGGACCGGATGTTCGGTGTCCGCTGCATTGCTCATAAAATATATTACTGAAGCTTTCGGAAGGCTGTGATTGAAGACAGGGTGGACAGATGGATGGCTCGTAATACGGTGATGTTAACCACTCTCTCTCTGATTATGAGTTATATATGCACTTCACAATGCCGTTATTGTAATAATTGGGCAAGAAATGAAGGATAGAGTGTATTGACTAAATGAATTATTTAGAGCTAAAAACTTATGTATTTTTTATTAATTAATTATTATTTTAACAGCATATAATTTTAAAAGTGAAATGGTTTTTGCTATTTTTTTCTTTACTATAGTTTAATTGCTATTATTTATGATAATTTGTGAATCAGTACTCATAATAGAGAGCATCATAACATGCAAGGCTATACATACAGCTGGAAATCTCCAGTAAATAGAGCGAGCTCAACAATAAGAACAAAGCACCGAAGCGCGCTTTATAACTCAGAATAATAACTCGAGAGAATTATTTTTAAAGGGGTAAATTTTATAGTGTGTGTAATGTTGTGATGGCTATTGTACATTATCTTGATATTCCCATAAAGTTAAAGGCCATTACCGAGGCATTATAGGTCCCGAGTTTCGCATAAAGCTGTGTCGCATTTAAAATTTACGATTTTATTGTCATAAAAATAAGGGAAAATCATAAAAACGAGGCTTCCACAGCACACTTACGGAGAATAAAAAAATATGAAAATGTCTTCTTAAATGAAGGCATTAAACATTTTATATTCTGACATTTAAACTTAAATTAGCAAATTGTATTTTTCAGGGTCATTCGTTGTTTAACCAATATATTATACAAGTAATATATATATTTAATTAGGATTAAATTATTTTACAATGCTTACTTATAAATAAGTACGTAAATACAATGTTATCAAAAACGAAAAAAAAAACTGACTAATAAATGCTAATATTAGCTAGATATGGTATTGTCTGTAAATGGTTATACGAAAAAAATAGATGTTCGGATGAATTTAAGTATCATATCTAACGATGGAAATTTCTCGTGTTTTCACAATGTACAACGTGCGATAAAAGCAGTTTATTGTTAAAAATTCAGGCCTTAGTGTTGGTATGTGTGATTAATTTTCTTTACATTTTACTTAACTGCGCCTTCTTAAAAATATAATGCCTTTGAAAAGTACAAAAGAATAACATTCTCCAAAAGCGAAATAAAAAAAATCACACAAAGCGGAGAGATAAAGATATCATGGAGGGCACTTGAACGAAATTCTCGAATGCGATTAAACTGTCTTCAAAATTTTAAGCGTCCAGACATGAAATGACGTCATAAAAACACAAACAACACAAGGGGAAGGACCGCGTGGCTCCCACGGCCGAGGCGCACGGCAAACCCACATTCGTCTTCATTAACGAAAGATTAATTATGCTGGAAGAAGTGCGAACAATGAGCGGCTCAATGGTGTAACTTGTAATGTTTTTTGTAAACATTCGCGTGAAATCTTCTCCGGGTTAGAGGTTCGACGACTGCGCGGCCCGCTCCGAGTGTATCATAATTAATGCGGCCCCGAACCTCCTCGCGGACAGCCTGACTTTGTACAAGATGAATTGCCCTGAGGTTGTTTCAATTACTTGATACTGTTATTCAATCTCTACAATAAAAATAATTTGAATACGGAGAATAAATTAAAATGAATAAAATGATATCCACACCGCGTAAGTTTGATGATTAATGAAAATTATGTCAGCTTTTTTACGGCGGTAGAAAGTTAATATACGTCTTCAAAAGATTGATTTATGTTACGTTATTCTGACCTTTATTTTACTTGAATGTCACAAAGAACAAAAAAGAAGCATTAAAAAGAATAATTACATCAATATAAAAGCCAGAATTGTGTTTATAACTGTATAATTTAAAGTGTAGCAAAAAATGTAATTATATCACCTGACAGTGAAGGATTCTCTCTTGCTAAACAAAGTCCGGTAGCAAACCGCAATAAAGAACGCCCAAGACTGATGGCGGCCGGCCATTATTCAATTAATTAATCCGCCGAAGAGGAGATACGCCGTTTGATTGTTTCCCTAATGTCTACGTTAAAAATCAATTCAATTACTGCGGGGCGGGCGGGGAGGGGGTGGTTTATTTCCGGTCGGGCGGACGGGACGCTTCCATTCATTCGGATGCAACATCGCTTGTACACACGAGCCCTTGGTGCGGTCGCGTCAAAAGCCTGCCAAACAAAGAGGAAATAAAAATTAGCCGGCGGCGCAAAAAACACGAGAATTGAAAACGCCGAGTGTGCGCGCATCGGGGCGCTATTCGCCCAGGAAAAACCCAAAACTACTAAAAATGACAAACGATTCAATACGATTATTAAAAATCAACTCAATGATATCGCGAAATAGGCTGTCGAAAGTGGTGCAAGATTATTCCGCGAATGCCACGTTATTCACAAAAAAAAACTATCAGCATACTGTCCGTGTAAGTCACTATAACCTAGGTCTTGATTACGCTCCAGTGATGTTGCATTTTCAATTACTTCAAACCGCATAATGATGATGCTGCAATCATAGCATGGTCGCCTTGTTTATGCACAGACGTTGCCCTACTGCCTGAAATATTAGCTTATAATTTTGTAGTTATATTTTGTAAATAAGTATGCTAAGCTTATTTAATAGAAACAAATGAGATTCTTTCACTAAATAATAGAAAAGTTTATTTTAATCTGCGAGATTTACATAAAAACTGCGACGGCCCCTCTCGACCATCCCGGCTTCGTTATTGCCACCGGATGTTACAGTTTTCCTCACTCCGTATGCGCGACGTAATACATTGGAAGAGCACACCCGTTTGGGTGTGTAATGTCGGCATACAGTAATACAGGAGAGAAGTACACCCGCTTGACTGTGATGTCGGGATGTACTCATTAAGCATTGATGCTAAACATCGCCCATTGACGGCGGGTAAATGGAATTTTTAATGCTCAGTGATCAGTTCCGATTTATCCGCGCTGTTTGATGAAAGGGGAATTTTTATTTAAACACTCGGAGGGATAAGTATTTATTTTATATGCCCGGCGCGTCCACAAAGCCCTTTACTATTTATTTTGGCCGGATTCGGAAGAGAATCAATAGAAACTATGGAGAGTCTAAATCATGAGTGCGTCCATTTGCTCTCTCAAACAATTATTCAAAGGTACAATCTGAGCCAATGCTGTAATTAAATTTTTTTTCAGCAATACAGTGAGTGTACAAGTCAATTTTTGTTAATTCAGTGTAAAAATTACCATTTAATGATTTAATATCAATATATACATTCAAATATTTTACATACAAAGTATAAAAATACACTCTTGATTAATTTCACTTAAGTGTCACAAGTGATAAAATAGATACGTTGCAGTTAAAACGCAAAGATTTTTCCGCTCAGCTAATAGCAACACGAGTTAAGAGGGCGAGAAGTTCCATTAATTTTTCAGTGAGTTGGATGTTTGCTCTCTGCAAATATTTTTTAAGCAAGTGCAGCCCTTAAAAGTACTGCCACTTTAAATTATGGACCGACACTTCTGTTCACGTAATTTATTTAACTAACAGAAGAGCCAGCCACTAATTAAACTATCAAACCCCCTAATGAAAATTATTTGTAATATTTTATTTGATCACAACGGTTCTTCAAATACTACTAAATTAAAAATATATATTTAGGAAATCAATATCTCTGGAACATTCATATTTAGCTTATAATTAACGATCTTCAAATTGTGAATCAACATGAAAATTATATAAATATGTAGAAGATGTAATTTAGAAGTAGACTTTAAAAGCTAAGATGTCTGAAAGCACTCGTATGATGATACAATCCGAAATTCGTAGGCCTTTGTTTCCCCCCGAGGGTGGAAAAGGGGAGAGGGGATGAATTATAATTTAATTATCTTCCACGCTTCATTAATTGGAAACGGATTACCAATAAGATCCACCGGGTAAGGTAAGCGGGACCCCGGGCGGGCTGCTAATGAGGCGGGGTTACCGTGATGATGGGATTATTGTCCAAAGCCTACCCCGGAAGAGACGCTAGTAAAAACGCTAATTAATATTGTATCTTAAGAATAATTCCATGTAGGACATTTGTTTTATTTATCACAAAGAGTTATAAATGATGAGGAAAATGTTTTATTAAGTAAACATTAGATATGTACAAGAGAGAAGAAAGAAGATTTGTGAAGTATGATTTTTGCCTGTGATTTTTCCCATTCTTGAAATTTATATTTAAAAAAAAATCACTATTGTGGGGTTGAGATTTTGATGAATCCAGAAGAGGCTGCAACTTACGCTAGGTCTCGGTGTAGCTCAGCCGCCCTGGCCTCTAGAGCGGGGGTCTGCCCGGGCTGAAGGCGGAACTCCGACACGTACCCAGCAGGGTGGCGCCGCGGCTCGTAGTCTCCTAGTTCAGCTGAAACAGGAAATACAAAAAGTTAAAAATAAAAAAATAAGCCTCACTGTTCCAATAAAAATGTTTGATTTGTATTTTCTTCAATTAAATAGAAGCACATATAAGAACTAGGAAAGTCTCGGTCAACAACTGACAGCCTTGACCAAAGACCTAATAATACATTTCAAACAAGTACGGTGAACGAGATACATCCCAACTTAAATTGAATGAGGAGTTTTAAGTATCCCACTTAAGGAAAGTTGGAGAGGAAGCGAGTCCGTAAAAAAATAGCTATCAATATATTTGCTGAAGATATCTGGCGCGACACAAAGGTCGTACGATAGTTTCTCTAAGTACAAAATAATTTGAAGTAAAACGTGTAGTAGTTCTGTTCAAGAAGTTCGACTAACGAAAGTACTAACAAGTGTAAGATGCTTTGTTTAAAGAGAAAAGCCTTAGCTTTGATTCTAGTATTGTAACAAAATTAAGTTGTTGACAATGGAAAAACCTGTGTGACTTTATTTACTTATTAAAAGAAAACAAAAACACAAATCACTAAAGAAAGCTTTATCAACGGTAGTGACTCTAAATGTTAATTGATTAATCAAATCAGAGCAAGTTGACATTATTTTTGATTTGATTTATCTTCGATGATTATTAATTTATTTCATTGTAATAAAACATATTTAAACGCCTGAGCTCGATGAATCCACTGTAGCACTTATGCCATTTACGGTGTTTTATGCCAACAAACTGTTGCAAGCAGAACAAACGAGTGTTTATAGTACAGTGTCGGGGGTTGAAAGCTTCGTGGAATTCGTATCTTGTCCAACCATGACAGCCGCCGCGCCTGCGGTTTGAGGCAACTGACGGCCAGGGAACTTCCGCCCCGTGCCTCTGTCTCTTAATTGAAATATATGCATTGGAATTGCATTTTGTAGCAAAGAGATAGTACCTGCACATTCTCTAAGCAACACTCGTGTGAGCAATGAGATCTATTATTACCTTCAGCTTAAAGGAACTATTTGATTTTCTATGAAATGCCTTTTATATAGTCAGTAGGTAACTTTATGAAAAACAGTACTCCTATACGTGCAAGTTACTATCTACTATAATAATAGCCATTGTGTGTGTGTATGTTTCATTTTTTGGTTCTCTGTAGAATATCTTAAAAGATACAACGCTGATTGTTTGCACGTAAGTTCAGTAAGTTTTTCCGCAGTTATGTGCCGAATTTCAAGACGATAATATTTTCATTCATAAACTAATTAAATAAAACTATCAAATATGCTTTATGTACGAATTATATGATTCTGTTGTTCACAGCGAGAATTTCAAATTTAGAATTTTTACAAAAAAACAAAATATGATGCTTCTAAGAAATTTCCAGTTTGTGTCAGCTTGACACAAGTACCAATTTTTATTTTTTAGTTGCATTAGAAATTATTAATCACATCATTAATAACATAAAATGCCTCCTAAAAAAATAACACCGTCTAAGCATAGCAAATGTAATTAAAAAAGATTAGCACAATTGAACGTGATAAAGACTGCATCTAATAAAGAACAGTGCAGTGAAAGTGATTCGTTGTTTGTGACACGAAATGTGATATTTCCTAGAATGCCTTTGCTTTCGAAATTAATATCCGGTTATTCAAAATATATGTGTACAAAATGAAATCAAATATTCATCTAATTGTCAGCGAAACATATGTTCCAACACTATTGCATCGTTCATCGAATACGTCATTTTATGACGGGCTACATTTCTAGTATATATATATATTTAAAACCATTGTTATACTTTCTGTCGCAATATGTTGTTAAAATTATGCTGTTGTCTTATATGTACACAAACGTTTGAGTATATTCAAAATTGGCATAGTAATACCAAAAAAAAAAAATTGTACATGAACAATGTATATTGATTACAGTTTTTCATTATAAATGCAAAATAAAGAATACCGGCGATGATTTAAATTAAGTGAAACTAGTTGCAGCATCACTAATTCGTAAACAAGTTTTGATGATCCTAAAAAATCCGCATTAATGTTAAGATAGGCATCATCAGGTGATCAGAGATATCAAATCGCTAAACGTAAACATTACTTCACGCCTGATTTTTCCAAGAGATATGCATCGGCAGTAGTTATTCGTCTCAACTAGAATATTAAATACAATTTATGTTATCAACTTAAAATTCTCAGCTCGTCGAAGATCGGGTATCAGAATAATTAATTACGTTGAAAAATTTCACAGATGATACAGAAATGTGTATTTTTAACAAATGCAAATCGAGAGAGCCGAAAAATCAGATATAATTTTTTAGGAAAAAAAAAAAACCCGAGAAAAATTTCAAAATTATCTTAATAGAATTTCTGACAAAGAATCAGCCACCTGTAATGAAGTGAAATGTAAAGAGACAGGGGAGAACTGCGCGGGTGCAGGGGCCGAAAAGTATCGCTGCCTGCTCACAGATAAGGGAGGCGTAGTATATGGAGGGGTCCGCGCCCTCCGCCCGCCAAATAACCTTTGTTATCTTGAGACATGTTCGTCTCAAAGACGGCGAACATATTCCCAGTCGCGGGGTCTCCCTCGCAAGTTTAATACTGACTTACGAGCCTGCAGTAAAAGCTGAAATCATGCCGTGTTGCATGGAGGAACTTTGATACTCTCCGTCCTCTTTTATTCATAAAGGGGCGCCTAAACAAGGCGTAGCATTAGTCCCCGGATAGTATTACGCGCATGCAATTTGTTGTTTTTTTTTTTTTTGTTAAGTTGAATTTAGGGCCTGGTATTGCTTTATATTATGCGCCGAGAATATTCAGACGTGTTTACTGTATTTTAAGAGAGCATAAACGTTCTTATGTGAAAGACATGATGTGCACGTTTATAGACTGGCGATATGAGGTTATGACTTATGAACCATTACATATACATAATATCCGCTAAAAAAATAAGATCATTCAGTGGTATTATTATTTTTGAAACTAAGTATTGTGAATCGAATGAAAAATCACATAGTATAGTAAAATGTAAATATATCGTGAAATACATGAAAATTATTATCATATGTAAGCTATGCGTATTCATTTCGATACAGATATGAAAACACACTTCAGAATTGAATGCTTTATTACTTGTATGAACGCGTGCTACTTGTAGTAACAGATAATAGCTGCGTACAAAATATGGTTTTGTATGTAACAGAAGCACGTAGCCTGTACCCACGCCCCCTAAGCGTTAAATGAGCAGAGGAGCGTCTGCCTTACGAGTTTGTAAAGTAAATTCGGGTATTTTCTTACATTAGAATATGTCATACTTTTGAATAATAATACTACATGCATGACACGAATCTACATATTAAAAAATCCGCACACGGCTTATATCTATACTTTCATTCAAAAGCACGTACATCATTCTTCGTAAGTAACGGGAGAAGAAGTGATTTATTTCATTTAAAATCTGAAAAATCAAATTTTGTACTTTAATAATTTTCGACTGGTTTTTTAGAATTAAATATTGGATTTTTACTTCAAAAAAACCGCGTAAAAATAATTGCTTTTGAGTTCGCGTTACTTAAATCTAAATAAAATTCACTTTGATGCATGAATTTAAAATATATAGTAGCTGATCAAAGCACATAGAAAAGTGAACATTTAGAAAATATTTATAAACAAATAAAAATAATGAGTTATTTATAATATTTATAAGTTTTATGATTACTTAAATAAATTTGTATTGTTACAAAATATTTGTAAGGTTAGAATCACTTTAATTCTGATTACAACAAAGATAATATAAATGTCTTGTTTCTTGTGTGCCATATACCATACGTTACTCCTGTTATTACAGATGTATGGTATCGCGTCATTAACAGTTAATACTGTCTGACTGTTATTTGGAGAGATAACATATTGCTAGATTAGCGGGCGATCAAGGAGATGAGTAATTAACTTGATTTAATTAACAGAATCAATATAATTTACTGGAACATTAGGAAGTCAATAAATTATTTTAAAATAAATCTTATGAAAAGTCTGAATGATATGTGATGTCATAATATTTCCAGATATCAAAAAGACGCAATTTTTTGATATATTAATTTAAAAACGGTTTAAAGTTTTAATTGAATATAAGTTTTATTTGTTATAAAATCGCGACCCAGAGTATCAAAGAAAATATTGAGAGTATTTTAAAGATTTTTTTGATCTTAACTTCGATCTGTCCGCTCTAAAAATAAACAAATCAATTTGTGAAAAATCTTTCATAAAAGGCTCTCTGCCGCCGTAGCCTGAAAATGTAAGTCAATCATTACCGTAGAGAAATAAAAAGGAAAAATCCAATTAGAAATAAAATAATTGCGTCCATTCAAAGGAAAGCCAAACCGGAAAGCTCATTTTAAAAAGAGTAAATCAGTGAAAACTCGCAAATGAAGTAAATTAATTCAAATTGCAAACGTCATTCGAGGAGAGTAAAAAACTCCGTGCGGGGAAACCCGCCAAGAAATGTCAAAAACTGAACTTTGATTTCACGTTCAAAGAATTACGTAATTAAAAATGAAACATTTCGAGATTGAAATGAAATTTCACTGCGCCGTTCGTTTGAATCGAAGTGCGTTATTAGTGAGCAGAAGTCGGGCGTTTTACGTGCAATAATTTACTTGTTATCGGGGCGCTTTTGACCAATTCCAAGTTAGTTACGGTACAAACAATAATATACACAATAAAACCTAAAACGCAAAGCCGACCGTTCCCAGTAACTCCGCTCCGTTCAACTGCTTACAAATTGTTCTTTATTTCTCGTTTAACGTTCCGACCGGAAGACCGTTCACCGACTCGAGGCATCATTAAACCTCGCCTGTTCTTGGGTTGGTTTTTCGCAGTCCTTAGGCGGAGAGAACAATAACATCGTTCGTATATATTAAGTATCTATGTCAGGTTAATATTGTATTAAGATTGGATTTGTAGCTATTCATCTGATGCTAACTGATATCGCTTGAGTAATTCAGTAATCAATTAAGCATATATATGGGTGCTATGAGATTCAGTTTGGTAGGTATTAGCCAATAGTTTAGGAATCATAACCCTAATATACAAAACAACCAACGTGAATAATATCATTGTAAAGCAATGCATTTGTAATGTGACCCTATTTGGGTTTTTATTGGTGATTACGAGAAAGGGAATAATTACAATATAATCTCTTTGTTTTCCCGGTAAATATTTTAAATCGCCCGAGATCTTCTCGAGTGCCGACATTAAATCTAAGGGAAGCCCATATAAACGGATACTTTAATTCATTAGTCGGTAAATAAAGCTTATGCGTTTAATTATGCCCTCAGACTCGGTAAACAATTTTCATCGTATTAATTAATGTGCGCCAGTACAACAGGCCTGGTCGCGTCCCTTTGATGTCGCCCCTTCGTACACACTTATAATATATGAAACTCATCGGTACTTCAACAATTTCCATACCAACTTCGTGCTGCACAGATCAGCCAGCACAAAAGCTACAATACCATTATGGATTGCCTATACATCGTGGATGCGTTTTTTTCTTCGGTGAATGTCGAGTCTCTTTGAAGTAATGATCAGGAAAAATCAGGAAAATTTAGGAAAATGGTGATAAAAGATTGTTACTAAAAAATAAGTAAAAGAGAACTCAATTTAAAGAATTGTTTTGTCTGATATGTACTAAATTAGACTTACATGAAAAAAATATTTTCAGCGGAAAGATGATGTTTAATATTCTTTACAATATTAAATTCCAATGTTGTTTTGAGCATAACATTAAATATCGTTGAAAGTAAAATCAAAATTACTTGGCCAAACATTCTGCTCTAAGTTTCATAGATACATATTTTATAGTAATTTTGATTTTTGGTAAAATTATTATAAATGTTTAATTTGTCAGTTTTAATGTATTGAATATTTTTCCAAATCTCCTAAGGCGAAGTTCTGAAAATCGGTGTTATAGTTTCAAATTCAATAAAAACAATACGAGTATTTATAAATAAATATAGTATTAAATATTTTCATTGATTTTATAGAAAGATGTTTTCGCTGCATAGATCCGTCGTTCTCACAGACAGCTCTCGATTGCTACCCTAATGGCCGACCCGATTAATCGGAGCCTCCCAATTTATGTTTTGTTCACCCGTCGTGATAAATGGCATTCATTTCTACAATCACCAGCCATACCGTTGCAAGTTTCTTTCAATTTTAAACAGAATTAATCTCCCTGATTCGTCCCTCAATTACTCTGCGAGGATGAAGAGATACGTCGGGGGCATCTGTCAGTCAACCCGACAACAACTATTGCCGGGGGCTGATGGGCGAATGCTGCGGAGGGGAGTGGTCTGCTTTTGTTTCCGGAGGATCCATTTCTCAGCGCCACGAGTCGAACGATCGCCGGAAAACAGCGAAGTAGCTGAAGAATTTCCGCGAACTAAATTTAATTTCTTTGTTTCATGTTTCACTGAAATGAAATTGAAACCATAAGATAAATATTCAATTACTTTTTTGAGGCTTTCTTATTTCAATCTATCCTTTGAAGCGTAGAATAAATATGTTTAGTATAAATTGAAATGTATGGGTAATTTTCAAGGAAATTAAAGCAGAATGCCGATCGTTTTCTTAGCGCGCAAATTTGGTTCAATTATCATTCCGACAATATATTCAAAAGGAAACCTTATTGTTATTGCTGGTTATAGCTGAATTAAAAAATAATTTATAAAATAATTATAAATAACAACGAGACGTTACAGAATAACAACGGAGAGAAAAATAAAAGCGTAAGCTTACGTATGCAATTAAAAATTATCGCGAAACTAAAAGTACAAAAAAATATTATTTACACTCAGCTTAAGCTCTCGCAAATGCCATTCTATTAAATTAAGAACGTAGTTAAACCCGGGCTTGCACACTCCAGCGGTGAGCGCTCACAGCCTGCCGGAACTCGGCCATTTGGATAAAAACAATTGAACAGGGTGGAAATGCAAATGAAGCAATCTTGAGGGTGTTAATGGGGGGTGGTGCAAGTGTCAGGAGGTGGCGGCGGTAGGGCAATTAGATGTCGCCCTCTAATGGAGCACATTCAAGCCCGTCCCGGGAGAGGAGGTTACGTGTGCAATAATTGCAACTGCTCGCCTAATTGTTTACCAGAGGCTGAACGAGACAGCCCCCGTCTTGAAAAGGTGCAGAAGGCTGCGCTGACGGCCTCCCGTATTGCTTAGAATTTACCCCTAATTCAGCCTAAGATTTTCGTAATTGGTAATTTGCTCGTGTTGTAGAGTGTGAAATTTAATTACACCTTGCTGATGAGCTTTTGTATATTCTTAATTTCTGAACGAGAAACGTCATGGAGGAAATGCTCATATCGTTAATTAGAAGATTACGAAGATGTTGCATTATTTGTATTTTAAAATATTATGTAAAAAAAAATAAAAATTATTAAAATGATTTGAGCATTTATATAAATCTTCTGAAGTACTCATTACTACTGATTGCTGCTATTATATTCGTCATTATTTTTTTCATACATGTCGCCCCAAAGCTCAAAGCGTGATCTTAAGATGGTTAAAATAATAATTAATCGCTGATTTTCTGCTTAAATGTATCCTAAATCGAATGTCACTTTAGGTCCCCTTTCTTCGTTCGAATCAGTAAACCGTTAAATAACAAAAACAAACTACTGAGGCGTCCTCGGAGTCCATATCGCTCTCACAGCGCTTGGCTAGGCAGCGGTCAACAACGATAAAATAACATCATTCTGTATAAAATATATCAATTCTGAAGTAAAAAGCGATTAAAACCTCATACGATAATTATTAAATGAATTCTAATTAAAAACGATTAAAATAATTTAAAAGAACCTTCTTACAATAAGCAAATTTTTATTAAAAAAATTATCCCTTAAAAACACTCAACAGCCCTCAAATATTAGTGCTAACCGTAATTAAATATATTCTTAAATTATAAAACGTATATTTACACGACAGGACTTTAAAATTAATGTGAAACTATTCCAGAGAGAGAAACGCTAGTTTTGTTATATATAAATTAAATGAGTTGGAGGACTAAGTAGATTTTCGTGTGCAAAGGTGAATTATGTATGTACTTAAAAAGGGCAAGGACGACACTGTTTTTTTGGACTCCACCTGGAGTTAATTTATTTTTGCATAATTAACAACTGTGTTTACTTAAAAGCATAAAATACTTTTTTTACTAAAAAAAAATACCCAGCATCTTTATCTTTAAGTCTTATCCTATCTTATTGTTTTGTATAAATAAGTATGTAATTATACAATAAATAGTTATTTTATGAATAAAACTTACTACACGAAGATAACTTTTTTTGTTGTTGCTTAATTTTCGTCTTAATGTCTGATCGTCTGCGGCTAAAGAAGATTTATTCTCCCTTCAAAGTCTGTAAAACAAACTCACGCAGGAAGCTACTTATGCGTGTATAGTTAGACTCGTACCTTAGGTTAAACATGATATCGCACTTGTTAAATAGTAGTTCACGACTACTGGACGGGCAAGTGCGAGCTAAGGAGACAGGGGTGGGCACGGGGCCGGAACTGATTTACGGTAGTTAAAGGCCGGCGGTCTCCGAACGGAAATTACAGGAGGTGAGAGCTCACCGGCGTCTGGACGCCCCGGCCGGCGGTAACTCTCGGCCTGTCAGAGATTGCAGCAGAATAGCGGTCTGCGGATCAACAAGATTAGGGAAACTTGTGATTTGAGAGATACCGATACTAACTTATATTCTTTCAAAGAACTCTTTTTAACCCCGAAAAACTCGCATTTTTACTTACGAGTAGTACCATATTACACTACAGTAGTATTTTCTATATTTGTGTTCAGTTACGATCTACTAACCTATGATTGATATCATTTAAATTTAAAAAATTCTAGTAATGGCTAAAAGACGATAAAAAAGAGACGGCAATCAATGAAAAAAATGTAAATAATTAGTATTTTTATTAAATACATGTGTGTACATAAAAAACCAATTTAAGGGACTTCATTTTCTACAAATCAAAAATATTAAAACTATGAATCAGTTTAAATTTGGTACTAGAATTAAATCTATATGGATTGTTTTTGTATTGAAAATTATGTACAAGCGATATTAAATATTTTAATCAAAAGTAATGTTAACGATTATAATATTGAATGAATAATGTAAAATATTTAGCACAAAATTTGTAGAAAATTAATGAGTTCTGTATATTTTAAGTTCTGTATATTTAGAGCACGGGCTTAACTATTAAATTATGCGTATAATGATAATTTGTTTTATAAACTATAAAAAATCTTAAAATGCGAGAGAGTGTTGCGGTATCGCAATGTTTAAGATAATGTATATTTTTAGTAATATTTATAAGTATAAAAATCTACTCGAAATTATTCAGACAAGAAAAAATTGTCCTGTTACATGGGCAGGTATCTCACCGAGGTCAAAGGTGAATTAAAACCCCAACCAGGACTATACCTGCGCATTCCTTCCACATTTACATGTAATTTGAGACCAGCCCTTGCAAGAGGGGTGGGTGATTGTCTTTGATGTTCAAAGGGAGTATTTAGGAGACACCCCCCACCCCGAGACACCTCCACAGGGCGGGTTTCATTATTTTTTCAGCACCCATCGCAAGTGCAAGTATTTTTAATAAATGTTATTACTTTCTTCCTCGCAGTGCTTTTCGAGAAAATGCTAATTCCGCCGCGTCGTCACCTTTGCTGGTTTTTTAAAACGCCGCCGCCTGCATTATGAGCTCTTTGAGAATATTTTAAACGTATTTTAATAATACATCTAGTAATAACTTGATGTATTATTATTACTCTATCCAGTATTACTTTTTAAAACAATAAAATATATACGACATAGTTTATATATAGCCCATACCTAAAATGGATGTTGCTATAAATTATTTCACTAAAAAATCAAGTTAAAACCATAAATAATTTTTTTATTACAAATAATATTATTTCTTCAAAACCGTAACAAAGGTTATATATATTATCACAACGATTTACGATTGGTTTTGTTTTTGTTTTTATTTTTTTTACTCATATCGGTATATTGTGAACAAAAAAGGCTTAAAAAATCTTTAAAAAAAATTCTACCATTTAAACTTATATGGGTCTGTACGCAAGCAACAATTTGTATCGTTAAAGCGTGTATATAATAACTGCGAACATTACATAACATTTAATAACATGTTCGAGTATTATGTTATTCGAGTATGATTTTCTTCCAGAATCAAGTAACACTATTCAAAAGCGTCAAAAGCCGTTTCATTTTTCCTCGTATTACAAGAAAATTGAGTTCTCCTATTTTCTGCTGCATCAATCTATGGCCCGCACGCTCTCCAATTTCAATGTAAAATGGCAGAACGTTTACAGGGTAATGTACAGCGAACTAAAATGAAAGTATTTGCATAATAAGGGTAGGTATGTTTGCAGCCGCACCCCGGGGCCCTGAAGTCACGGAGGGTAGTTCCCTGAAAAACCTTCCCGAGCCCTGCACTAAAACCTCCCTTAATGTTTGGAAATTATAAACACCGTGCGTTTGAAAAATAAAAGTAATTTAAGTGCTGTACAAATGAACTCTCTGGAGGCTGAAATGTATACTTGCAAGAGGAAATACAGAAATGTATGAGAGTCCTCAGTTTAACCTTTCAGTACCAAAATTATTACTGGCAAATATGCAAACAGTTGACACGTAAAAATACACATTTCCAAAGGTTTAGATCAAATGGAGAAAATGTAAAATCTTACAATAATTTACGCTAGTGGCTGAATGTCGGAAATAAGGCCAAATTAGTAAGACTGTCTTAGAACAAACATATTTTTTGTGAAAAAGTCACCAATCTCCTCTGAGGAAAAGTACTTGGAGGAGAAATAAAAACATTAATATTTTATACCAACATATTATAATATATTTAAAAAATCACATACAAATTTTAAGAAAAAAAGAGATATTCATTTGAAATATTTATACTTTTATTTCAATACCGAATAACAGTTGAAAATTTAGAATAAAAAAAAAAATTCCATCTGCGATGCGTTTAAATCACAATGGAGAAAAAAGCTTAAAATTGGATTAAAATATAACAAAGCTCGGATACCCCCGCCGCGAGACATCACAACTCTTCTGGAGCTCGGGGAAAGGAAAAAACGTTTTCCGTTCGGACGCTCTTAATATTTGCAAATATCCTTTTTCTGATTACCGCGGGGACGGGCTAGACAAGCCGCCTCCTTTGTTCGCTTTGCAATTCATTCTTTGCGAAAATTGAAACGCCCTGTCAGAAACAAATTAAAAAAGTGCACAGGAACCCCCGAGGATTCTTATATTTCCAGGGATGTTTGCCCTAGGACGCACGTAGCTGTGTAAATCAAATTATGTGAGATTACGCCGGGGTTCTATTTCTTATAAACTCAATGGAAACTCCCCCGTTGTCGTTGATTTATTCTAATGATAAATGGAGGTGCCCTTATGAAAATTTCAAAATCTTTTTAAATAATTAAGTAATATTTGATTTTACAAAGCAAGCGAATACCTGTTAATACTTTCGAATATTTTTAAAATTATAACCAAGAAAAGATATTTTAAATAAATATGATCATATGATCATACAGTGTTTGTATTTTTTAAGTCAGTGAAAATGTGCGAATTCAATTTAAGTTTAATTAACAAATTTTACGTTATACAGAGTATGTGAACTGTTTGCTTACTTTGTTAATCTTTACTTTAATATTAAGGTGCCTAGTTTTTAATTAGAAAATAGGGTGTCCTTCATAACATACAGTAACTTGCTAAATATCAATACAGCTTGCCATTGAGTGAGATTCAAAGGTGGTTGGAATTGAGTTCAATTTTGAGGTGAGTCTACACACAAGAGAAGGGAGTTTCCAGACTGTGAATTTAAAGCCGTGTATGCCTTGCTTTTGGATATTTTGTATACATGAGTATGTAAGCACTTAAATGAATCTGTCAAACAAAGCAGTTTAACATATTTACGTGTAGAGCAAGACTAAATACATATTTTTAAGATGGAATTTATCTAATTTAAATTAACAATAAAGCACATAAAATAGTAATATTTTATTCAAGTTCTTTTATAATTACTTAGTTACGGCTATCGCGTACGTGTCGTTCTCGCTGTACTTGTCTGATTTTGCCACGATTTCACAAAATGAATCCCTCTCGATTTACAAATGTAAAAAATATATTTCACAATTATTCCATTTCTATTTCTTACGAAATTTATACGCAAATTAATATCAAAATTTTAATCGTGGTGAACGAGATAAGATGAATAATGTCAATCTTCGGTGCCGCGACGAGGCCCGGCAAGGACCGTATTACGAAGCGAGAGACTTATTTGAAATTCTAATTTTGGTTAAATATTTTTATAAATATTCCCCAATTTGTTATTTTTGTAGAATTCGGGATAAGTTATTGTGCAACAACGCGAGAAACTTTCGGCTCATTCTGGAATTTTAATTTCGTCCGAGGGCGAAAGGGCGGAATTCACTTTATCATTTTCTAATTGAAGAATTCATAAAGTTTCTAATGAATATAAATAGAAGGTAAGGCCTAATTATCAAAGAAGCAACAAAAACAAATCACCCTTTCCCGGGGAGACAGCAAATTATTGTAAAGTGAAAATGGAAATACGAACGGGGAAGAAGACGGGCCGGTTTATCATCCAAAGAGGGGGGGGGGGGGATATCAAATGAATAAAAGGCGACGGGAGATAGAGCGATCTCAAAATTTCCCAATACGAACACCTTATCATAGCTTAATTATTATGATATAATACAGGAGAACAAAGCCAATGCTGCGCCTTGTTGACGTAGTGCTGAGAGATAAATGTTGTTACAAGTGTAGAAATACAATTTAATATACTTGTATACTCAAGAGACGTTTTGAAATCAGGCTCCTATTAAGAGTAGTATGCTAACATAATATTTTATTTAATACAAGAATTTCTTAGACTCAGCGGCAGTTTCATGAGATGTAACGACGTGATAGTGAAATAGGATAGCTAACAACGCCTATCTTGTCATCTATATGACACCTTCTGGAATCCGGCAGCGGGGATGGCTACATATAACCGTGCGAGCTTTGCAGTTAAGTTTTGTATTCTGCAAAATATGCAGACACATCTGCATATGGAGTGGTAAATACAACATTCAATATGCAAAAAAACGTGATGCGTGTTGATTATTCACACTAACATTCAAACACGGTTACTGCGAATTTGCATGCCTTGAAGTCACGGCGTGCATCCACGTTAGGATTCACCGGATGAAGCGTTGAATAACAAACAGTTTTTTCGGTTTATTCAATATTCAAAAACGAAATAACAGTGCTCCCGGCCGAATCAAAAATCCACAAAACGAACAAATCATATTCCCGGGAACAGCAACAGGCGCGGACCTCGGGCTCCGCGGCGACATCAAAGCTCCGCTCGCGTTTGATTGATGCGTCCGAGCTCTGTTTATGCGAGGCGATCGAAGCTTTACCATATTTTTCATTACGAAGAGCATAAGCCGAAAAAACAGAAAGATACCACGTTAAAACAAAATCAAAGGAAACACCAGGAAGTTACATGTTTAAAAAGTGTTACTTTATAATCAAAAAAACATTTGCGATGTGTCCGCAAATTTTATTTTGATGCTAGTACAAATGCTCATATTTTGATTTTATATTGACGGCGAATTGCTGCGATTGTGGCCTGTACGGCTGCTTCGGCAGTCTCGTAGTTCGGATATAATGGAGAGCACTCTCTAAACCTAAACAATATCCCAAACATGAATGTGTCTCGGCAGAGGCTCTGAATTCATTGTTATCCATCTCAATTTGTGCATTCCTGAAATTCATTTCGAACAATGAAGGGAGAAATTAAATACAGAAATTTCCCAAGAACATTAGGTGAGTCGACTCCGTTAATATGCAATAAGAAGTATTTTTCAATATGATACGAAAGCACTGAGCTTTACCATTTCAAAAACTTAAATTATCTTGTTAACACTTATACATGATTAGTAGTACGTAAGCATTCTGAAATATGAAGTATTTTTAAAAATTACTAACTTTGAATTTCTTAACTTTTTATAAAGTTGTATAAACGCAATTTCGTAAAACTCGATAACTTACTTATTAAGAAATTTAGTGAGGACATGAAAAAAGTGTGTAAGATCTTAATGGGTCTTTGGCTTTGGGGGGAGGGTAATGTTTTTACTATTTAAAAATAGTAATTAATAATTTAAATAATAGTTAACTTAAAGTATTAAATTAAATTTTAATAAACTAATATTCAATTGCAATACTTTAATTGAAATAATGAACTGGCGTGTTTTAAGTAAACGAAATAAAATGTTTTTGAGAGTTCCATGTGCGCGCTCTATGTCTATAATATAAAATTATACCACATTGCAGAGAATATCAAATCCTCACAATTATTTGTTATATTTTTGACCTCACTTTGTTCCAGATAATCCAACATCAAAAGTTTTATACAACAGATGTCCTGTCAATGGTTTTAAATAACATCAAAATACACATTATAAGAACATTAAGTAAAGCAAAATAAATAATTTTAAAACTTTAAAAAGTAGAATATAAAATGAATGCGCCAAAAAATGTAACGTGTTAAGAACCACTGATTGAACACAAAATCATCTTACAGTTAATTGAAGCTTCGTACTACTATCGCGGTTAAATCAGGTATTTACTAAAGGTATAAATTCCTCGTCAAGTCAATCGCACGAGAGATAAAGCAAAGTCGTTTCCGGCAGTATTTGAAGGTAAAATAAGGTAACTCGGCACTTTCCCCTAGGAACTTAATATGTCTAATCGTCTTTAACAACAGCCGCGAGGGAGGCTCGTGGTTTCACCCCCTAATTTACTGGGGTTGAAAACGTATAGTTCAACTAATCAATGTGTTTACAAAGCCATTCCCGACTCTTTGAATTGGATTCTTTAGTAAATATGCGCTGGATTGAATTATTATAAATATTGGTTGAATCTTGACTTTAATCAGTGTGATATTGAAATTGTGGTTTATATATTTTCAATGAAATATATATTACATTTAAGATAAAATAATCAATATAAATAACCGACAGCTTATAGTTTTTAGTTATTTATTTTTCAATATTAAGATATTTTAAAATGACACACTTCTCAAAATAAAACTTATTCAATGTTATACATTGAATAAGTTTTATTTTTTTTATATTGTGTTATTTTTTGAATTCTCCTTAATAAAAAAGGGTAAAATATCACCTGTTTTTTCAGAATTAATTTATTCTGTATAGTAATAACGTATTAAATTTTAATAACGCCGTAAATCAATATGTATTTGGATAATTTTAATAAGATACATTTATTAGCCCGCCTAATATATAAACGGGTTTAATACCTTTAGATGAGATTACACTTGTCGGCTAGAAGCCAGTCATTATGGATACACATTCAGAGTCCAGCACTGAAGTTAAGAAGCAACTGGTGTACCAAGTTTTATTACCGTCCGGAATTGCTATTACCGACTAGATTTTCTTTACAAATCCAATTACAAATTTAAACTAAATGGTCGGATTTAAAACGAGATAAAGATACTTCTCGTTTATTTATTTGTACAAAGGCATTAGCGTCCTCGTAAAAATAAATTATACTGTTATTAAACTTTAAAAGAAATGAAAACATTTAAAAGTTCTTTATACTATATAAAAAATGTGTCACTTACAGAGAGCAAATTATTTTGGTTAAATATGCCACAAAATAAATAATATTCCTTATTTGACTAATAAACATAGCATCATCTAAAATATTTTTTTATGAAACTGTTAAGGGTCCCATAATCGAGTTTTTTTGATCATTTTCTAGTCCGTTTTGCGAAAAATCGACTGCACCAATCAAAAATATTTAAATGCAAAAATTTGATACATCCCTTCTTCCGAACACAATTTATTTTTACTTCTTATAAATTTACTATTAATATGATAAATATGTGTTTTTCCGATTGAAGTGTAAGAATTTGGAGATTCGTCATTTCCCTTTTCCAAGAGTCCTAAACATTTAACTGTCTTTTTTTCAATTAGAATTAAAAGATTAAATATAAACCCTGTGGGATATATTATTTTAAAAATTAAAAAAAAAAAACCTTCAACAAACTTTGGTTTTGAAAAGTCGTCATTTTATCCAATTTTTCAACATCTTCAAGGTTTTATTTTACCATGAAAATGGACGTTAATTAAATAATAAAAAATTAAAAAATATAATAAATAGTTTTTTCAATACTCTGTAAAAAAATCAACTTTCGATATAGAAAAATAAAGTACCAATTAAATTAATTAAATGAAACGATTTCGCCAGGTAATGGACTGCCTCTGGTGTCCGGTTGGACACCAGAGGCAATTAAAAGGCTGGAAGCAACTGCCTTAACAACTGCAACTACCCAAGCGGGTCAAAATCATAAGGCGATTCTATCGTGTATTGACTGAACATTACTGGTTTGCTCAAATATAGATGTAGTTGTCTGTACAATATTATTCAAGATATTATTCAAATTCTATAACTGAGTTTGCTTTCAATCCGTGTGTATATGAAGCTGGAAACCAAATTGTAAATTTTGATAAAGCCCGTCACACAGTGTCCGTCCCCGGTGCCCCGGCACTATTATACGGGCGTCGGTAATTGAATGGCGTCGGGCTCGGCCGTGTGCGACGCGCGTAATGACTGTAAAACTAACCACGCGCTTCGGACAATAATAGCGGACGCAATACACATCGCATCCAGATTAAATTTAGTCAATTCAATAATCTTCTTCTTCTGGTGCCTCTCCTCATAGGGCGTTGGTGATCATTTCATAGAATATATTTCTATCCTGAGGCAGTCTCACTGATTCGGCCGTACTTCCAACTTTCAGACACTGGCGTTGATTCGACATTACACATGTTTTTTTTGTGAACAAGCGAGAAGTAAAAAGGAAAATAAATAAAGCGTGTACTTATATATTGTATTATTATTTGAATAATTCCCAATCACAGTGTGGGCAGTTAAAATAATATAAAAATTTATTTACGATAATTGGCATAGTAGAGTAAGTAGTGTAATTGGATGCAGGTTGGGTGGTTTTTTTTCTGTTTTTAATACATAATATATAACTTGTTGTCAAAGAATTAGATTCTCAAGTTTTACTACTATAAAAATATAATCAATTTTAAATAATATGTATGTCACTAAACTTTTAGCAAATTAATATCACACGTTTCCAATACTTAACACAATACAATAGTAAATCTTAAACATTGTATATTATAATTCAATGAGAAAAATTTCAAAACGAAATTCCAGTATTTGTACGCATTACTAGAATCTCTTTGTTCTCAATATATGTGGGTCAAAATCAAGAAAAAAATCACGTTCAACGCATTTATCTATCCAGCAATCTAATATACAAATAAAATATTATGGTTCTCTTTAAGTCATGTGGATTCTTTCTACGCCACACCTTCCCTCTCACGATGACAGAGCTTCCAGCATGACACTTGACTTCTAATCGAAACTTTCGTGATCTTGTATACAAGATGGAGGCTTCACTTAGATTAAATCAATTAACTGGGAAATAACTGGAACACTAAAATATTAATCTTCAAGATAAATATGAATTTTATCCTTAGTAAATATTTGGCAATTTGGGAAAGCTTGCTATCTTAATGATAACCCATAACAGCTCAATGATGAGTCAGTTATTGATTAATACGATTATATTAATTATTTCACTTGACCTTTGAGTTTTTGAATAAACGTAAAACAAAAAAAAAAACTTAAGCTTTACTAAGCTAAACTTAAACACATTCAATTAACCTGAAAATATTTTTTATATTCTTTAATTTTTTTTGATATTGAAAAAAATAATTGTGCTCTTTAATCTAGAAAATTGACAACTGCTCTAGTTAACTCCTTTTTAAACATATAATTATTGAAAACATTAAGCCATAAGTATATATGTATGCTATGTATAACAACGCATGGGTCGGAAAACAAAACGTAGAAAACAATGATGTGTTTGAATAAGTAACTATTATATCACTTTATACATATTTGAGGATATAAGCACCCCAGGGTGAGAACAAAAATACATTATATTTCTCTCAAGAAGAGCCACTCAGTCGAACGCAAGTCATGCGAAAAAGGCAGAATCAATTTATATGAATATTTGAAATCGCTAGAGGACGTGAACTGTCAATACTCGCACCGTACATTTCCATTAATCTCAGTTATTTCAGCGCAAAAATGCATCGGAGGTAGAATAAAAAAAGCCCTACCGCTGGTATCCAAATACCTGCAGGGGAGGAAGCCAGACGCCGCGGCCCGCTACTCTCGCAGCCCCCGCTTTCGTGCAAATCCTCATAAAGGGGAGTTGTTTGCGTATCGGAACGAGTGCAAATTCGCCTTGCCACGCTGAAATCCCATCCCGGGAAGAGCAAACATAAAAATAAATCACCTATAAGTTATGATGAGTCCAAGTCTGTGCGCCGGTTTGTTCTGCTTGCGGTGCAACAGTTAGGGGTGGGCGGCTCCAGGTACGGGCCGCCCTGGACGCCGCCCTGAGTGGATTGGATAATTCGAGTTTATTGTTATTATTTTCGGCAGGGTTGTTTTCTGAGTGAGTACGTGGGCGCAGCGATCTTTTTATGTTTAGTAGAATTAGTCCTAAAATGTTTACCCCATTCAAAAGCTATAAATAAAATTCTAAGCTTACTTTAAAAGTAAGTGGCTACTGTTGTTACTACCTCTAGATGCCTTTTTATATTATAGATAAAAGAAAATATATTTGCTAAACAACAAGAAAACGGCGATATATATTTTATTTCTCTTTTTATTCAAAGAAAATGCTTTGGTAGCTATTGCATTGTATTGCATGGTATTGCACGGGAGTGCTTAATAAAAAAAACTCTACAGAAAATATTGATATATTCAAAAAATCGTAATTTAGTTTATTATATTTCATTTGTCTGTGTAGACTTGAGGTTATTTGCTTGAATTTGCATGATAAGGTTTTTTTAGACATTATATGTCCAATTGGAATAAATAACCATACAAATTCGGATAATCTATAATTTCGGTTGTGCTTTTATTCAATATACGCTACGATTGAAAAATAAGTTATTGATATATCATCAAGTATATGTAATCTCCAACCCAAAATAATTAGTTGTATTTATTAGTAGAGGCTCAAATTGCTCTGAAGTATCGCTGAGCGGACCCCGGGGAGAGGGGGAGGGCGTGGACAGCGGACAGACAGTTCCGACCTTTGGCCAGTCAGCAGTCCGTGTGATTGATGTAGCGTTAGATTACAAGTTATCCAGAAAGGTAACGGCAGCGGAAGGGCTTGCCGTTTGTATCAGACAAACGCTGAAATTGGCAGACGGACGGGCTTGCAGGGCTGATCAAAGGAAACCGGACCGTCTGCGCCCACACCTGGGAGTCGGGTGGACTGTTGACTGCCCGGATGCAGTTGTTTGATTCGATTGGTATGAAGCGGGTAATTACATTTCAACTCGATGTTTCAGTGGATGACGTTTTCTTTGTTTCAAAAGTTATTTTGTAGAGAAAAGAAATTTTTTGAAAATATGTATTCAGATAAGGTTAAGTTAAGATGAGGTATTCTTTAAAAATAACGGAAATATTAACATAACAAAATTTACGTTTTTTATCATTGCTAGAAAAAAGTTAACAAATCTGATCCTATATTACTAATTATAATTATAAAAGTATCAAACATTTATTTGCATAAAAAAATAATTGGGATTCCACCAAGTACTTTCAGTCAAAAATATTGAATACATGATTAAAAAAGGAGATAATTATTTTTAGTAAAAAATACATTTATTTGGAAGTTTATATTTTTACTTCAAAACTTTCCTGGTTTTGGAGACCAATTATTGAGAAGTATTAATTTCGTTGCAGTATTTGTTTGTATACATAAAAAGTCACAATTTGTTATCACAATATAAGAAAATATTTTACCATAATAAGTGAAATATGATTAAAAAATATTACATACAACTGAGATATGGTATATACTATAATACAAGTCATCCAACATATAAGTACACATGTGGGTACACATTGTGTTCAAACTGGCTCCATAAAAGTTCAAATATGATATTTGCGCATTAATTTTTTTTTTATTCCCAAAGGACAATAAAAAAATACAGCCAATTGGTAGAAAAATCAAAGCTTTATAAAATTTATTTGTTCTTAACATATTCCACGAAAATGGCAATTATTTTTAATAATGCCAAGAAATCGCTCACAAAGTGATGTTTACAAAAAATTATATTATATATATAAAATTAAACTTGGTTTATTTATCTAGCCAATCGGAAGAGTATTTTTTGTACATAAATTTCAGTCAAGACAACGAGAAAAACATATATTCTTGGTTTATTGATAAAACAAAATGAAAATAATTTTTTATCAAATTCCTAGAATTTATTTATTACACCAGACTTTACGTTTCTAAATTATTTCTTAGAAGGAAAATTATTATGAAATATTATTTATTTAAAGTCAATTCAATGTCAGATTATTAAATTCTACAAAAACTACATCTATAGTAAAAACACGTTAACTTATATTGAATACTATGATTTTAGAATATTTTTCGAGGGCTTTGCTACATGTTATTACTTGCATTAAATTATCCACATTATTCAATTTAAGAAACAAGATAATAAAATAGTAAATAGAAGATTTAGGCTGAAATTAATATGTGCGTAGGTAAGGGGTGTGGGGTGCGGGGCTGCAGGGGTGAGTTACTACCCTCATGCGGTGTCATGTGTATTGTGGGCCATGTTCGGGATAAGCCCTATTGCAATATTCAGGAGAGGTTTCATATTAAACGGCTCCATAACAAATTATACCAGAGACACAACATAAATCACACGGAATTGTGAGCATTTTATACTCTTTAATTTATTACGCAAATTGTTATTCAAAAGAGTAAATTGTTATTTTTTTAGAGCTCAACGAATTTTGAATGGAGATTATAATATTGCTTTGTTGTTATTTTTGAATAAAATAAGTATCTGTTTTATCGCCGTGGAACCGAATATACATAAACCTTATGAACAAGGTATTTTCATTTCAAATTTACATTATTTTTATTTGTTATTATATATTTTGATATGTTACCAAAATAATTCTAAGGAAGCTATTTAAGAATTCATATATGCTATGAAGTTTCATAAAATTTGAATACTAATACTTGAAAACTCTTCTGCGAAAATCAACAATAGGATAAGTTCATTCTTACTTTACAAACGTTCGTTACAGTTTGGAAATCATAATATTTTATTATAAATTGAACTTTTTAGAGTAAATAATTAAAATCCAAATAATCGACTTTATAATATATTATATAAAGAAAATAAGATATTTAAATCAGTGTTGTCATAAAGTATAAATTGTTTCTTATTAAAAGTAAACCGATCCAGCCACGCCATTTTCAATCACACAGAGGCAATTTGATTTAAAGAGGTTTCAAATAATTTACAGTGGCAGGGTGGTGCGGCAGTAAAATGAATCAATCTGAAGTCGTACATGTTCACTGCGAGAGTGTGAGGAAAGGCATGTGCGCTCATCCCTTCGCGGGGGAAGCCACAGTAAAAGTGCACAATAAAAACAGAGCTGATACAAACTAAACACATTCAATGAAATGCGAACTACTTTATTAATAGAATGAATGCTTTTTCAATCCGTTTATAGACTTATGAGCTTTTATGTCTGTTATTATTTTGTTGGTGAGGGGTGGGTCTTGCTGTTGTTTCTGTAGCTTGCTGCAGAAGAAGTATCAGATCTAAACACCAGAGCTTTGTAGGGAAAGGATTATATAATGATGCTATTAGGCAACAGCAATACGGATAATTTTCCTTCCAATATAAAAATGCAGTGCGAGACCCACTACACTATTTTCCCCTTAAAAAACCATGAACACTAGCTCAGCAATAGTAGCTCAGTGAAATGGTCGCCAACCTCCTCTGAAGAGAGGCACTTGATGAAAAATATTTTCTAAAACCTTAATTTTTTAACATTTGAGCAAACATTTTAAATAAGCTATAACTGATATTAATTGGATATTGGTTTTTTTTGTCCATTATTTATTTATTGAGTTTGAAATAAGCAGCAGCCGCCTGCTGTATCCTTTGTGTAGATTTAGTAATGTTGCCATTCTTCATTCTTAAATGGTCCTAAGCTCGCACATTGGCAGGTTCTATAACTCCCGGGCAATCCTAAGTTTGTTTTACTTACTGCCAATACAAATATAACCCCTTAAATTGATAGTTGAAGCTATTTACGTCGGGAATTCGTTATTTATGTAGGTATTACCTTCCTCATACTTTACTATTACGTATGGATTTTCTTTTTCCTGCTTGTGTTTGTGCGCTGAGAGAAGTATCGGCTTTAGTGTAAATAAACTTTATTGTTAAAACAAACATAGAGCGAATTTCCCATCCGTTTTGGCGCAAAACCAACATTATGAATATCGAATTAAATTAGATTTGCGTGAACAAATTCTGAATTTGGGGGGTGCTTAGTTCTGTGAAATATTATGGAGGCTTCAAAATCATTTCAGGAAATCTATGTTTAACACTTTATGCGAAATTGATAATTAATTGTTCATTTAACTTGCTTTATATTTCAATGTATTTTTTTCATTTAGGATATAATTAAAATATAAAGTATCAATTTATTTAACATTATATTTTTAATGAATTATACATGCGATATAAATGAGCTCAAAATATTGATGAAGCAACGGTTTTTACAAAGCTGTAAGATTTATCAAAACTAGAGCTAATTCTAATAAGAGTGCTTTGAATGGTCTCCGATCAGCGGTTGTTCCAGAGGCTGTGAGTTGATAAGTAAAGAGAGGACCGGAGGGTCGATGGCTGTCTAATGGCGCTGCCGACCCGCCCGGCCGGGGCCTCGAGGGCCTCATAAGCTCACCTGCAGGAGGCTCCAGGGTCCGCACGGACGCGACATACATTTAAAAGAAGATCCTTGTCAAATATGGCTGAAGCTTTTTTTTTACTAGATTTCATATATGTGATTTAATAAAACAAAATTAAATTATTTCAAAAGTTTACTGGACTCTAGACTTTTACTGCTATCAATTTAACAAAGCTGAGAAAATTTTTTTTTCGATAATAATATTGATTAATATTATAAGACGATAAACTCATTATTTTAAAAATATTAGCACAGACATAAAGCTGTGCAAAAAAACTTCCCTACCAACCAAGTTACGAGTTCAAAATTTTATTTCATAGAACATTGGTTTTCTATTGTAGAAAAGACATAAGCGAAGGAAACCTGTTTTAAGTAACCTAAAGTTTTAGTTATTAAGATATTGGAGAGTTAAGCCATAAGTATCTTCAATATATTTTGTTTTAAATTAGTTTTCTGTGCATATTACATTAAAACTTGCTTATTTCGCATGTTCTCGTAAGATAAATATCCCAATCAAGAACATTCAAATTTATTAAAAAAAAAACACTAGGAAAATGTGTAAGCGTTTTATAGAAAAACACAATAAAACGAATAAAATAATGGTATAAAATTTTTCATCATAAAAAGAAAAGTAAATTGCTGAGTATTGAAATAAATGACAAATCTAATACAATCGGAAATAGACGCTGTAACGTTATCTTTGAAAGGGTCAAAAAAGTCCCCATGAAGGGCACTTTTTATGTAGAAGGTCTGACGTCTCGCCTACCTTTCTGATCTCCATATAAAGGGCATCGCTTGTATTCATCTGTCTTCCGAGTTGACTGGTTCCGTCTCCTTAATACACGCTGACGCCCGCCGGTTTAGACGCCTGGATCAATGGCAAGGATCCATTTTGTATGTCCTACATTTGATACTATTCAAACTTTGTGTTATCTATGAATATACAACAGATCATTAAGACGATTTTTAAATATGAATATATATATATATATATTTGTAACGTATTTATAATACTTATCAAACCTATAAACGTATCTATTTATTTTACCAAACGTTAGTATTACGGTAATATATATACATAACCGTTATTATATGCTCATTATTCATTACATAAACAGCTATATGTTCAACTACACTGAGTAAGTATTTACGAATACTATTAAAGTTCTATGAATTTAATTTAATTAGTTTTCCGTGAATTCTAAAGGTAAGATTATGAAACATTTCTAGTTTGATACTTTAAAAAAGTAAATACAATTTGAATAATGTAATATACAAATACTCCAAAATTTATGACGTACTTCAATTAATGTGAACAGAATTCGTAGTATTTCTGCAATTTATCATAGACCTCCCCGTTAAAAATATACAGGCGAGTATATGAAGCAGGGGGTTGATTCACTGTCGACTAGATTGCTAGGGGCGCATCCACAAAATCAAAGTATTTAAGGCAGACAGTTTCGCAAATTCAAATCAGCCACCATTAATTATGATTTTGACGGTGAGCGACTGAAAATGGCGCGACGTCCTCTGTTTTGAATTTAATTAAAATTGATTGTACTGCTGCGATGGGAAATATGTATCGCAAATACTTAAGATTTATAAAATTGTTTTTTTAAATTTATTTATAGTTTTTGTTATAATGTATTAAATATTCACCGTAATTTTTAAAATATAAAATCAATTTCAGAGAGAATATTTGAAATTTTGTTTTAAATTATTTAATATAAGTTATTTATGAAATAATACCTAAGTGAAAAAGAATTCATTACATTATAGTTTAAAAGTAAGCAGTTTACGTGGCTACGTACCCCTGTGGTTTTTATTAGGTGATTTTAATAAATCTTTTGAGTCATCAGATGTAGACATATATGTTTAGCCGCTAAAAAAAAATCTCCATTTTAGCTTAATTTTTCAGAGTTATTAACCAAAAACACGCATATAAATATAATCAAAACAAAACAATGTTCTAGGGAGAGGGGTTAGTATGCAAGGCCGTCAGATCCCATTGTTAGGGTTTCCTTTGACGCAAAACGGTAAAGAATCTGGGGTGTCTAACGGCGACAATGATATAAAGTTACTGGGCGGTAGGCTGCTTCATTCCCAGGGATGATCTAACACCTGCAAGTGCCTTAAAATCCCACCCCCACAGAACACACAGCAACCGTTCACTGTTTTAGAGCTAGACGTTTTTACCCGACTTTGTTACAAAGTTAAGGCCTTTTGTTTCTGAATCTGTAGTGAGCTTTCAGGAGACGCAATCTGAAATATCTTTTTTAGCGGGTCACGTTCTCAAGAAAACTACGATTCTTAGTAGAATTTTCAGATAAATTAATTTGACGTTAATGTGATACGCTTGTTTTAATTTTTATAAGTAGAATCTGATGAAAGAGCTGTTATTTGATATTACTTTACAGAAATTTAAATTTTTTGCCTGAATTTATTTTTAAAAAATCTTGCATATTTATTTATATACTTTTTCTTTTTATTAAAAAAGGAAGTTCTTAGAATGTTTGAATACATTTAAATATTTACAAAAAATATTTATGAATTCTATAAGAGATAAAATGAAATATTTAAAAAAAAAATACATAAAACAAAATATTAAAAAAGTGCCAAAATTGCGGGTAGAATTGAAACACATGTCGCGTAAATACTCATTTTCAATTATAAATTTATAATAGAAAATGTTTGTTTGCACATCGGTGCAAATTTCGTTAACTTGATGAATAAATTTTTTGCCATAAAAATTTTACTCATATGTGCAAATGCTATTTTTAAAGAATTTTTCAATTTGCATTGTAAATAAAAATAGATCTACACTGAAAAATAACCCCAGGAAACAGAGGGAAAACTGGCATGAAAATTCAAAAAATTAATAAATAATTCATACGATAGAATATTACATGTATATGTGTTGCTTGTGTTCAATATATGAGGAAAATATATATATATATATACAACTTCAAAGAATGGTTCGACACTGGGTGCTAAATAAAGTATGCAAAATTTCAGTTTATGCTAATGTGCGAACAGGACTTATGAAATTTAAATGCGCTTTACACTATGCGCGCGGGGCTCGCTTGACGTATTTACGTCCAACGGAGCAAATGTAATAATTGTTTCATGATTTAAATTATGTGATAAATGGTCCAAATAATCCTTTATTGCTCCGGCCAGGGCGACAATCGAGCAATATTATCGCAACTAAATATATTCATGAGCGATCGTAATTCCGCGCCTGACAAAAGCGATCGCTAATTTTTGGCTGCCGTATTGTGAAAACGTAAATTTATGCCAGCACAATTATACTCTGATATGCATTAGTATTTAAAGGCCTCAATTCGAAGGGGATCGTTATTAAAACGGAGCATGCGTTTTTCATTGTTTTATTCAACACGTGGAAAAAAAACAACTGCCCCAAAAATGTTTTGATATCGTTTATGAATTGATGTTTGTTCGCTGTGCATATTTTATGTGCATTAATTGAGTTCTGTACTTCAGACACCATTTACTTATGATCGACGAGCATTTTTTAAGCAGGAACATATAAAGTATGCAAAAATGTGAAATGTGAGAAATGAATATTTTGTATGTAATAAAAAAAACACGAGGCTTAGCGTTATCGAAACTATCTAATAAATTAAATTAACATATAGAATTCAATAATCAAGGAAGCGATTTTCTTATATATTTTCCTTAAAATATAATAAATTAAATTGTATTTGTAGTTTTTTATATGATTTGATGTTGAATTTGACCTCCCTAATAATTACCGTCAAATGTCTGAATGGAATCATTTAATGATATCCATTATCGCAATGTGTTTTAATACATAAAGTAAATCATAACTCGTATTATTTAATGAAAAAATCTTTTCATCGCCAATTCAATTATTTAAATTAAAAAAACGTTTCATTTATTTAATTTCAACAAAAATTATGGACGAATGTAAATAAAATCCACAAAATTATAATTTTTTTTAATTTTAAACAAATACTCGTAAATCAGTAATCGGAAAATTATTCAAAATTCCTACGTTTTTTTATAATAACTCTCATCGTAAATAAGTCGCGCGGGTTGTGTGAAAAGTAAAGTGTAAATATAAAATGAATGAATTTGCAAATTGAACATTCCGGTAGCGCGTAAGCATAAAATTTAGCTCCAAAGATAATTCGGGACATTTGTAATGGAGTCAGCTAACGCGGGGGACACCGTTCAATTAGCGGCAACCGGCACCGGCTCGGTATTAAGTCGGCCCCCTAATAACGATTCTTCGCATCTGCCGGGCTGCTGTGGCGGAGGACCGCGGCCAGGACCCCCGCGCTAGTGGTGGGGCTCTTGGACAAGCGTGTCTCATCAATTGTTACAACTGTTAATTGGAAACTTGGCAGTTTCAAATTGGCTTGAGGTGAACCTTGCGTTCATGTAATCTTTTGACCGTGCAAAAAATCGATTTTTTTTATCTCTTTCTTACGTTCTTAAGGGTCTTGCTACCTAACCTTGCTTGGTGTCCATCCCCCGTTTGCCACAAAAAAGGACCGTTTACCTGGCGAAATCGTGTCATTTAATTAATTTAATTGTCACTTTATTTCACTATATCGAAAGTTAATTTTTTTATAGAGTATTGAAAACACTATAAATTATAATTACCTATTTTTTATTATTTAATTAACGTCCATTTTCAAGGTAAAATAAAATCTTGAAGATGTTGAAAAATTATATAAAATGACGACTTTTCAAAACCAAAGTTTGTTAAAGATTATTTTTTTTTAATTTTTAAAATAATAAATCGCACAGGGTTTTTATGTAATCTTTTAATTCCAATTTAAAAAAAGACTCTTAGAACAGGGACATGATGAATCTCCAAATTCCTACACTTCAATCGGAAAAACACATATTTATCATATTAAAAGTAAATTTACAAGAAATGAAAAAATATTCTGTTTGGAAGAAGGGATGTATCAAACTTTTTGCATTTAATTTTTTTTGATTGTGCAGTCGATTTTTCGCAAAGCAGACCAGAAAATGTTTTAAAAAAACCCAAGTATGAGACTTAGGCCCTTAATGCATTCTCGTTTCAATTTATAATCAAACGATACTGTTTATGACTTTTTGTATAATTTGTACTTATATAATTTTGCGTATTCGAAGATACGCATGTATTTGTAAGTAGTTTTAGTAAAATCGTGATAAATACGGGATAAACCTCGCGCCCATCGCTATTCCGCGGTACCTAGCGCGAGTGTCAAGGCTTCGCAGCCCAGCGACATGATAAAGTAGGTGCGTGTGGGAACTCTGACATATTGCGTAATATTCAAGCTGAAAGTTTCAAATTTCGCGCCCACTAAAGCTCTTGGATTTCACGAGGCCATGAATAATAACTACGCGCTTCGGGAGTAGCGACTTCCTAGACGCGTGAATCTCAGCATAATTTGACATTTTTCGCAACTCCCGCCTGACACTGCCGCGCTTTGCGTCTGATGGGATATTTGATCACTATCGCCGTGGCGAGCGGCATTTCCGATTGTGCTACGCATTAGAGCTCGCCAACACCGACGCAAAACTTCGCTTTTGCGAGCTGTCATATGATTCGATATTGTTTTAATAAAAAGCGTCATTAGAATCTTAGGAAAAAATCGGCTCGCGGCGACCTTTACGAACGTACAGCTGCTTACAATTTTTTCTCTCAACGGTAATCACGCGAAAGTAAATATATTGCTTGCAGCGTTTTAAGTATGATTTCGCTGTTTATGCTGCTTTCGCTTTAGCTGTCATAATTTATACATATACACACAATAGTGGAAAGTCAAATTGAAAGTTTATCTGAAATCGCAATGTGTTTTTGTTTATTAAAAAAAAACTATAAAATAAAGACAAAGTTTGGATTTTTTTAAAATAGAGAAATCCGCTTCTTTTAAACGCAGGTAGAATAAAAATCTGATATTGAGATGTGAACATGCACATCGAGATGCTAAAAATATAAAAAATTGTACATATGGGAGTGCTGGGTATAAGATTAAATTAACGGTTGTGATTTGATTTGCGTGAAAAAAAAAATCGCACAAGCAGCGCGAATGCCTCGATCGCTGCGATTATACTCGCAGCGGTGCGTGGAAGGCTTCGCTGCGAGGAGAATGCGCAGGAGCCGGAAGGGCCGGTAAGTGGCCGCGCATTGTGATGTCACAGGCGGCATGAGAAGTAATAATAAGCCCGGCAAGACGTGCGGCGCGCGAGAGCATCCACAGAGGTTTATCTTGTTTGCAAAACTGACTTATTAATTTAAAAAGAAAGAAAATCTCTGTTAAATTATATTTATATATGTTTAACTAAATCAATTTCATTTTTATTAACTAAAATATTTACATCTAATAGAATTTTTATTAATTACAACCGTTTAATATTTTAACTACATATATGTCAAATTGTGTGTTGCAGGCCAACCCTTCTCACCGCAATAAAGTCTTGATGAAAAATTGTTCTCTAAAATAAAAAAAATAATAATTTCATCAATACTCGATGCAGTAATGAAGCATTCAAAGTGTTAATAAAAAATCCAAACCAAATGCAAGTATAAAACTGAAAACATTAAATCTAAAAATATTATCTCGGTTTACTTGATTTCCCATGATGCATTGCGCTGACAGTAATGGCGATTCATAAATAATTCAAAAACTTGACGATTTTTCAGGAGCGGAATCCAGTTTTACGCGAATGTGCAACATTTCAGGTTAATTACGTCCATAGCTGGCCGCGAATCGGAGGGCCACGTGAGTAGCGGCACGTGCATGCGCGGCATTCCGCAGCGCCGGTATTTTTTCATTTGAGCCCCCGGCAGTGGCGTCCGTGCACAAAGGGATAATTAAACTGAAAATGGCGGTCGAGAGAGTAGCGCACAAAGAGACGATCTCATCCCCTAAAATAACAGCGCCCGGCCTGTTCCGCCGAGTCGGCCCTGCCGTGGGGATGATACGGTTGAAACTAAAACGACAGGATTACATGATGTCTGCACTTAAGTATTACTGAAACATTTACTAACAAAAATATTCTATTGACAATTAGCATACTTACTAATATGATTAGGCACATTAGTTCACACATAGAAGATAGGTAGTAATAGGTAATAAATACGCACTTGATTGACGTTCAATATAAAAAATAGACATACAATTGGCATACTTAGCATGCAGTCAATATTCTTTCTATCACGCCTATCTTACCCAATGAAAGCATGTATTGAGACGGAAGCTCTATAAATACTTGTAAGAATAACGGTATTCCGATTTCACAGACGAGTTTTTTTTTTTTTTTTTAATAATTAACGAGTAAGCTATTTTGTATTTCAACAACTTAAAACTAAACAATATAGTTTCAATATTAAATGAAGTAAATATAAATAAATTAAAATTGTATGTACAACAACAAATATTACTATTGTAAAACAGAGTTATGTGCTTTTAATACAAAACAATTACAAAATATACATTTAAAATAGCGAATAATAATATAAAGTATTAATTATTGTTGGGGAATTGTTGAAACTATTTGGAGAAGGTTGTGAGAGGTGGAGAAGGGGGTTTATTGTGAAGCGGAAGGGTAATTTATAATTTTGCCAATATGATAGTTGAAACTATTGAAGTATATAATAGAAGTGAAATTAATTTTATATGTAAGAAATAGGACACGTCACAGTATTGAGTTTTGCTAAAACAGGAAAAAATAAGTCGAATCGTTCAAAGGTCAGATGGCATAATGTAGAAAGTCCAGCTTTACAAGACAATGTTATGGAGAATAACCGATGCATTTTAGTGGTTTATTATTAGAAACTATAGCCAAAATGTAAATTTTATTTCAAAATTTTCCTTGTAAATTGACATGACTTGAGCAAACTTTGTAGTTCAAGTCATTTCTTACTGAATCGAAAAACAATTTCAAATCTCCCTACAATAATTTTAAACAAGTAAGCCCTATCTAATAGGCTTACTGAGATTTATATTAATTTACTTCTTCAAAAAGTTCAAAGAAATCATGTGAAGATAATACAAAATTCTCTCTAAGTATATATTTGCTTTCAGTAAGTGCCTGTTCTATTTACTTAGGTAGTTAGTCATACAAGTTAAGTCGGAAAGCACAGAAGTGGTGTAAGCAGTGAGTAGGCACATATAATTAATTAGTAGCTACAGTTCGAGTTATGATAAGCGCCCCTGGGTTAAGTACTGCGATCTTTCAGTTAAAATACGTATAGAAGAAAATTAAGGCCCGGCTTGAATTACATGTTTTATCTCCTCGTAAATTGAACAAGAAACTCTCATTTATAAAATTTTATTATTCATAATTAATGGAAATAGTTATTCGTGATGGTAAATATCATAAAAAAAACCATTAAACTCGTGAACTAATGATTGAGTTTATTTTCAAAATTTTTTTTAACAATTTACAGACATCAAAGTATTTGCTTGAATGCTTTTTTTTTATTAAATATATTTCATATCTTGTATTTTTACCACAAAAATATTTTTAAACTCATCTATTCACAAACCAAATCATAGACATGTTATAAGGTTAATGGATACCAAGATGGCATTGTCGCTATTATTTAAGGGTTGTTTAATGCTTTAGCATTAAACAACCCTAGCCTTTTAAGGCTAGAAATACAATGAACGAGTGGTGTAGCTTGATATAATATGTAAACATTTTGAGTAAGCAAAACAAGAAATAGGAAAGGATCCATTCGATAAACTATCACCAAAAATAGATTTTGGCGTTAATTTAATTAAAACGAAAAAGTCCATTTCCCAGCAGTATTAACTTGTTCTTCATTACTTCAATACCAAAGCACGTGAGTTTGGCTGAGCATGAATTTCCCCATTTTCTCGTGTTATGGATTTAATTAGAGATGAATTTCTGAGTATGTTATGTGTCCACGGGAGCGAGAGAGCGCAATTATGAATCCATTATAAAGGCAGATATAACAATATTTCCATTCGAGCTTCACTTAAGCCATTGTGCAACCGTTCAAGAAGGCATTCCCGGAACGTTTGTTGTGAAACAAACGCCGCGCTGCGATAACAAAAGGCTGAGTTGTGACTCATAATAAATCGCGAGGATTTGATTTGAATAATCTACCGGGAAGCCATCGCAAAATACGACGATCTGTTTGCGTGTGATGTACGACTGTTTGCAAATAACTCCCATGCTTTTGATAACAGTGGCATATGAAATAATTTCTAGACTGCCATTTTTTAAATTCCTAAACACGGTAATTGTATTCAGCGGTTTAAAATAAAACTTCTTAGTAAATATATTTAGAGACAAGAATATGCATGTCTGGAGAAGAAGTGCGTGTTATAAAAGTTAAAGTTATAGTAAAGTTACATTTCATGATGCTCAAGCGTTTTTTATTACAGATTTTACATGCAGCAATACAATAATAATCTTGTGATTTTTAAACAGCAGTTTTGGGATTCAAAATAAAGGTAGATTTACAGTTAAAAAAAAATTGTTAATGTTTAAAGATAATAGTAAATAAATCAAACACAGCTGCAAACAAATCCATCCTAACAATCCACACACCACTTGGCTTGGCAAGTATGCTAGGTTATGGCAAATATTCCCTTTGCTGGTGTGGAGAGGTCGTCTACCCACGAGTAGATAGAAAAACACCTGATTCCATTTTAAAAACAAATTACTAATAATACTTTATTCAACACAATCTATGAATATCAATGAAGTGCTTGAATTAGTTGATAAATATATATCAAAATAAATTTTACGATTTTTTGTAGCCAAAACGTGTGCGGTTTTTTTTATTCAATTAACAATAAAAAATGCATAAATAAATTTGTAAACCTCTAAAAGAAATAATAAATGAGGTGTATCGCAAAATTCTACGATTGAATTTTTACAATCAAAAGAAACTGTCTTAAAGATGAAGTCTGACAATACTTTATATGGCAAATTGAAACCTCTTTAGCCGGAGGGGGAGATTTTCTGAAGCACCCTCAACGGCTTGGGCCGATAAGGGTTTCTGGAAGGACTCGAGAAGGCGACTTTCTTAGGGTGGAACTTTACGAGCCTGGCCCGGGGGCTAGGGATGCACCTAAACCAGAACTCCAAGAGGCAAGAACTCAGAGGTATTACTCACGTGGGGGTAGGCACCGGATTTGGGTGTCACACAACTTCCCTTGATTCAAATATTTAATGCGTTTCTCTGTTTGTTTGTATATTACAAAATTACGACAAGCATGGATAATAAAATGTTATCAGCAAGGGAAAGACTTGCTGTGCTCTAAGTCTCCAAACACTATTCTTCAGAAATATGATTTCTATTAAATTAACTTTTTAGTTGAAAAATGGAATTTCTTTTTAACGGAATGTTGATAGTTGAGTATACTTTATACATTGTGCAAGACAGTGTAATGCCACATTCATACCTATAAAAAAATATTTATTATACATTTTACATGCTTGAGTTTTCGATCTAATAACTCCACACGTGGTTGTTAAATAAGTTTAATTCAAAATAGACACGTTAAACTATTTACACGATTTATATATGCCCGTTGAATATAAATTAAAATATTTAACGGCTGGAGTAAAAAGTTTAAAGAGTAAAAGCAAACAACGATAGTAAATAATGGTTTGAGTGAAGTATATTATATTTTGCGAATTATTTTTGAGCATTTGTTATTGTGACAGATTCACATCCAATGGCATATTTAGACGGCGTACATCAGCGTTAAAGGTAGACAAGGGCCATTATTCAAAAGGCAGTTTCTCGAAGGACCCGGCGGAGTTATAAGGGCTCCCGGTAATTAGACATTACGATAACCTCGCGCGGGGCTCGGGGGTGCAAGGGCCGTGCGTGACATAAACACTGATAAAGGCGCGAGGTCTCGCTAGTTTCAGCGGATTTATTGCAAGCGCTTCAGATGCAAGATACGAAGTAACCGCCACTATAGAAGTAACGCGAAAGCGGTTTACGTGAAATTAAAAGAGACCCTTTATTACTTTGAGTTTTACAACTTGTATCTCGTAAATCAAGCGCAAGCTCTGTGTAAACGAACCGTTACAATGTTAACAATGAAAATATTTATGAGCGTTATGATTATAGTTGGTTCTTATATTAATTTTGCTTTGTTATTAATAAACAGATTTGTTGAAACATATTTAATCATTTCATTTTCTGACCTTACCGTTGGTCGGAGTGGCATCAGGTATAAAAAATATAGAAAATTGATTATTATTTTAGATTACAGGAATAAACGTGTGCTTTCATGATAATAATGTGATAAACTGATTATTATTCGTAAAGTGTCGTTACTTTTTAGTTTAAACTGAATCTTTAATAATTGCTTGTGTTTTTCTGAAAATAACAAATGCTGAGATGCAGATAACGGCATTCATCAATTGTAGAAAGCTGTGAGCGAGATAAATTTATTCGATTTGCTTGGGACTCTCCTGTGTCTGATGTAAGGACTCACAGCGGGTTCGCAGCAGCAAAAGGAATTAAACTCAAATTAATTAAAAACATTACTCAAGAGATACTGAAAATGGCGGCGCAGACCGTCTGATTAACAAATTGCAAGTCAACTTATCAAGGGAATTGTTTTACAGATCTTATTTAAACGAAATTAATTACACAGTCCAAGCTTCGGCAACAAAGAGAAACTACTCGTAAGGAAATAGAGACGAGTCTACCATTTTATTTAATATAACATTGTTATTTTAGGTACGTTCTCATAAATCATATCTCATAAGTTCTGATACATATTTTATTTTAGATTATTGTATAAAAAAGCGAATATTAAATCCATAAAGAATGTCAACTCATTATGATGGATATTTATGGTTATATATTTCTATATGGGTTAACGTACTTTTATGTAAAATAGGCATTTTATTAATAAAAATATTCTGCTTCATTTTAAGTCAGCGAGGACAATCGCGATAAATAATTCACTAGAATTGCTCCCAGCATCCGCGTGTTTTTTTTAATATAGAATTTTAGACGTTACTTCGTGTGAAATTTATGATAAATTTGAAAGAATGGAAGCACTCATGCCCGCATGCGTCAGCTGATATAATCTTGCGAGGCATTGCTGCTCGCTCCATACATAATTCAGTAATTCTGTGAAACATTACGCGAGTGATAACAAAAGGCCGCCGGGGAGTAAACTCCTAACAGCGACTCGTACTCGATACTAACAAAACAATCAGTCACTCTGAAGAACAACCGACCAACAGATCGGTCGCTAACCCTAAAAAATTATCCAATTTTTGTTACACTCCAAATACTACAGAAATTGTATATTATAATTACTTGCTTTAATATTCCACCCGAGAAGTGATATTCAAGCCAAGCTTAATAAATAGTATTAAAAAATTCTAACACTGTGCTTGCTACTCATAATGTAACATTTATTGAAAACGAGCTTGGTATGTTTAAACAAAACACTCGCAAATACATATAGATTACTTTAAAAATGAAATTTCATATTCCACGTGGGTATACATTGTTGTGACTTGCGTATTAAAAAAATAATAATACCTCTTTCTGGATAGCATCCTCCTTTTTAAAAATAAAATGCAAACCCTCATAAAGAGAATAAGTTGTACCACTGCTCTAAATAAATTATACGAGTAGGGTAAGTAAATTACATTTGCATTGACAAGGATCTCAAAGGAGCGGCGGGCACTGATGAAGGGAAAGAGGATCTCCACGTGAGAAAAAATACAATTATTATTTTTATCTGCTTAAGTGTTATTATTTTCTAAAGAAGAAAGACATTTGAACAAAGCGGCGTCTTTATTCCTGAAAGAGAATATTCACTTTATATTTAAATTTAATGATTTGAATATTTTTTTTTATTATGAAGCCTTGTTGAGTTTGTGTTCCTCGCTGAATAACGACACAAGTACTTTTTTTTGTTTCAAGGCGTGTATTGTTAAAATAAAATTATATTTGTAAAGACAGTATGTTTTCATTACTATTTTAAATTTAAGCTTTTTATAAACTACGAACATGTATGTTAATGTGAATTTTAATTGTAATTTTAATTAATATTAATTTAGTATACTATTTATATTTCAAACGTAAGTAACTAGTTCAAATAACATTAATTATTGTTGAAGGAATGTTATTTTTTAATGAATTAAAGCTGGAGGGAAGCTTAAAAAAATAGCACAGTAAATACAAAACTGCAATCCGAGAACGAACATTAAAAATGTACACAGAAATTGAAAATGTGGGAATTTCTCATTTATGTCGGAATCAAAGTGCGGTAAATTATGTTTTTTAGTATGAGAGTTCCTCTGAAACGCTCTCCCTGCACTATTGAGAAGAGTTTAATTTTCAATCTAAATTATGTTACGTTTTCATTGCAGGAAGTTGGTCATCAAACGTTATAGTGTTGAAATATTCTTTAATTTTAAAAGTTGATAAGCGTACTTAACGTGGATACAACGGTTTGATCCAAATAAAAATCGTAAACTGAAGTAATTTGTACAATATAATAATTATGAGAGCATAATCAATTTTTATTTTATTATTAATGGTTAATATCCGTGATTCAGTAGAGCTCAGGAATTTAGTGAGTACGGTTTGAATGTGTTTGCAAATATAACAATTGATGCACGAGAAACTGATATAGCAACAACTTGTTTTTTTAATATTTACGAGGTATTTGTAGTTATAAATTTAGAAGTATTGCTAATAATAAAAAGTAACGATAAATCATTACTAAAATTGGTAAATTACATTTGTTAAGTGATATCATGCTTAATATTATAATTTGGAAATAATAAGACATAGTGACAAACATACTGTAAGTATTATATCCGCCGGATTTATATATTTACTTGCAGTAGCTTGTTTGTACCAATGACGCAATAACATGAAATATTCATATATTAAAATGAAGAAAAAAAAAAACAAAAATTACAATGGAAACAGCGGTTTAAAATTGTAAAAGAAACTTATTTTCGTAATGCTCTACCAAATATATAAGGTCAACTCCTTGGTTTTAATTATTCCAAATTACCTGTTAGCCGGAAAAACTGGAACAAACTTAAAATGATTAGTATAATACAAGCGTGCTAACCACGTGGCTCGCACGCTTTTATTCATTAGCGTACTCTACTTCGAGGTAGTTCGTATTGACGGCTTCGAGGCCCAGTAGTTACTACGCTTGGTTTTCGTCCATGAAATCCAGATTTATAATCCGGATGAAGCAATAAGTTTAATTAGTTAAAGCATATTTTTAAATTCAATTCACAAAAAAATCAAGTTTTCAATCAAGGTCTTCTCTGAACTTGTTTTCTTCCATTCATGGAATAAACACTGTAAAGTAGTATTTTGTGATGTTTCATCGTAGTAGATGCTGTGGTGCTGCCACCCGGTAATCCCGTCCGGCCGGATGAAGGCTGCGCAGGCCAGAACAAGGGCAAGGTGCGCGGCTCGGGTGTCAGGTGCGCGAGTATCGGAACGGTGGCAGAGAAACCGCAGAGATCGCGTGCGTGCGAGTCGCCCAGCGAGCAGCGCTTCTAGATTCCATGCAATACAGATATACGCATAATTGAAAACATCCCTTCCAAAAAACACCTTAAATCTTGCAAAAACACCCATACAACTTTAAAGTCATGCGTGTTAAATTCAACGTTTTAAATTTAAATAAATCAATACAAACGTAAGAGATTTAGTCTCGGAAAGTTACGCGCAACACCTGTTGAGAAGCATGCTTCTTACAGAAACTGGTCCAAGAGAGATTCATCATCTGAAGTATCTAAACCAAACCACTGGTGATGAGTGAATCTTGCATGTTGAGTTCTAATTTATCTCCTCGGTCTTAATTGACCGTTCCGCGAAGCTCTGATAAAAAGGCCTGAGAAGCCTTTGACGGCGCGGCGGTGCTATGACGCATCCTGCATCGTAATTAAGAAAAGTGGAGTATCTTTTGAGACCATATTATAAACTTTAAATATTTAGCATGCTAATTAATAATGTACGTGTGTTTTAAATTAGCAATACATTTATAACCGATGCAGGAAACACCTATCAATGCCCGGACCGGACTTCAAAGCATAATTATTTTTACTCCGCGAAGTTGCACTCGAAGGTGAGTACGACTTTTAATGTGAGAATAATACAGCTAGCTAATGTTTCGTTACAGTTTAGTAATTTGCATAATCGTTGCTCATTTTGTAGGGCTCAGAATATTTCGTAAACTGAATCTTCAAGATCATTCTAAAATACTGGTTTTTATGAAAATTCTCATGATATTTCATAAAAAAATGAAATATTTTTTTATAGCTGAGAGAATATGATTAATAAACTATTCACAAAACGTTTAATATAGCGTTATTACTTTCGTTTTGAATAAAAATTTAAGAAAGAATATACGAAAAGCGAAAAACGACAGTTCTGAAGAGCTATGCGTTTAGTAAGTGATTTTTTATGTCAATCGCAAAAAGTAATATTCTTGTGAAATCTATTGAAAGCACTTTTTGCCGAAGTAAGAAAATAAAATAAATACATAAAAAAATATTGCTTCTTTATACCGGCTTTAAATTGATTTTGATCATAATCACTTTGTATTAAACAAATGATTCATTTCTTTACAAAAATAGATTTATAGAGTTCATCTACTTAAAAATATCCTCCTGACAATAACCAGATGTAGCTTCTTGCAAATGTGTCATAATCCATTTTTGTTAGTGTATATCCTATTTAAAATAGAAAACCAAATGACAAAGAAAGTGAAAACTAAAAGGGAGCGAGTATAAATTCATAATTCATGTGTGTTATAGTAAATTAAAACGTAAGTCCATTATTTTGGCACGTAAAAACGTATTACGATACAAAGAACATTTATAATTTAAATACATACAATTTTTTTAAATTTAATATTTGAAAATTCGTGGTTTTCAAGTGATTTATACCAATCAAACATGAAAAATGGATTTGATAAACAATTTTAGGAATTTGCCGTAGGTATCATAAAATAAATTTACTTTGTAACATTTAGAGGTTGATTTTTTATAACATACCGTTATCGATTATACGTATAACTTCACTTTATAATAAATCATAGTGAGCGAAAAATACAGTGGGAAATTATGATGTGTTCAGTTACAGTGAAATACCATACAATTAAAATAAATTGTGTTCTGACGAGTAGGATTAATATTGAATATTATTTAATAAACGCCCACCGATAAATGTAGAAAGATAGAATAATAAAATATGAGAGAAACGAGACAATATAAATATTCATTGAACCTTTTGCAATAATTAGGAATGTATGTATACCTGCTACCTGTAGTATTAACTGTCGATGTAACCAAATAGCATTCGTAATGAGTTTCCTTGATTACCTCTAATGCATGTTATCTCAATCCTAGCTGATTTAATGCGACGGTAAAGTCTTAAATGTATGCGGCAGGCAAGTTGTGTACAAACAAATAATCATAAAAGACATTACTCGCATGTACTACCCTTATTTATTAATAATATGTTTAATTTATTCCAGGGCTTAAACGATTATTAGATTCATTACTAATGTTTTTATTTTATACGTTGATGTCATGACAAATAATTATTTTTTTATAAACGAGATGGTAAATAAAATGTAACAAAACGTAGCGTAGAATTAAAGCACAAACTTTTCCGTCGAGCGATTCACCCGAACAATTCGTAAGATCACTGATTCATGAAATGCCTTTAATGACTTTACCCTCTTCCAATGGAGCGAATCGAGTATCTCGGCAGAAGTAATTTATTTTAAGCGGCATCTCATCTGATTAGAACGGCGTTATTTATAATATTATTTTTATCACGTCCCGCATAATTACTCCCGGGAGGATGTACCCGAGAGCCCCTGGAGAGATTGATTAGTCGGAGTTTGGTGATTGGCGCTGGACGAGTCGGAAATGACGGATCACCTGAGCCCAGTCAGGTATATTTTTTGTTACTCTTTGATTTATGTCCCTCGGTGCGCGACATGTTTTGGTTTTTGCGTTTCCGCACTTCTCCTTACGGCACACTTCTCATAGCTCTATTATCTGATCCGGTTCTGGGTGTACCGGACTATCTTTAAAAATATGAAGAGGACGTGTTAGCTTATACGCTTGGCTGTCACTCTCAACCGTGTGAATCAATCGATTATAAATTAAGCAAGCGATTTAAAGTTTAAATTCATATTCTGGCTGCATAAGTTAATGTAATAATTCGATAGAATTATAACTAGTTTATCGTTGAAAAGTTGTCACAAAACAGCTCTCTATTTTTATTTTACATCTAAGAATTTTTTTATTTTGAAACCGAATATATTATAATATCTAGTTGATGTTTTAAGTTAAAAAAATTCTAATACATATAAGTATTAACTTTTAAATTGCATAAAACGATTAATAATTCAATGAAATTTAAAAAAAATTAATTGCGCATAACATTATAAATATTGAAACATTCATCAATTGATAAGTTGAAACTACTTTAACTAAAAGAACTACTTATTTTATTATTTTTTCAAAGAAATATTTTATTTGACACAAGTGTTTCGTTGTGACAAGATGTAATGAAGTTTATATTGAATCTATTATATTGGATTTATTAAAATTAATGAACATGAACCACGATCACTCGTATTCAAAACGGTGTAATAAAAATATTCTCTGAATTGCTAAGTACAAAATCTCGCAGACGATTACAGGCGAAAATGTCATAAAAAAGACCAAATCCGTTATTTTAGTAAATACTTTCCACTTAGTGAAAGGATACAATACGAAAGGGTAACACATCGAGGATACACACAATAATCGCGATCCTTAGATTCGTGGAATAAGATTGTTGAGGTGGTACAGAAATATTTTTTCACTTAGATTACACATCATGTAAATGTAACAGATCTAAAAAGTATCCTTTTTTCTAGATATTTTTAGAAATATTACTTCTTCAGTAAAAGTAAAGAGAAAAAAAGATATATTACAAGCTTTTAAAGATGTTTATCTTTCTATCAGAACGAACCAAGGGCATAAAATTCCCGGGAAAGGTGGAGATTAAGCTCTTGACTACTTGGTTGGTTGCCAAATGATATTGAGTGAAAATACATACCTACCTAGAAAATACGTTAGCAGGCTTAAGTGACTTAATTACTTATGGAAAATAAAAGACTACTGGATATACTCAATATTTTGATTATTAATTTTTCGACTCAATATAAAATTGTTATTTATATTTGATATTTGTTATTAAAATAATTTTATAAAAAATATATAAAAATGATCTTTATCGCATTAAAGTAGTGTCTTTATAATTTTGTCTCAAATTAATGAAATTATTTACAGAATTTTAATGTTAACTTATTGTATTTGCGAGGTTTGCCTCTTGCTGGAATAATAATATGCTTTTAAATATATTACTGAAAGACATTAAATGTAACAGATTTTTATGTTTATTACAATAATAATTGCAATAATAAATGTATTTTCTCATTATAATTGCAATTTATATTATGTCGTACCTTAAGTACAGGAAACTCGTAGATTATTCAAATTATCTCGAACCAATAACCCTCAGGCTTTCAGTAGCCGGTACAGCCAAGCTCTACAGCTCTTCGGTGGCGCACTAGTTCACTATACACTACACATTATACTGTAGTGAGTTCAATCGGACTCTCCAAAACAGATTAAAAAATAATTATCTAAGTTTATGATACCTAAGCAAACAATATGGACTATTTTAAAAATCAACTATAGATTTCCATCGTAACTTATGCATGATATTGCATTCGATAATAAACCAAATGAATAAACAAGTAAACTTACACAATTTAGTGTTTTTTTTTAAATTATATATTATTTTTATTAATTTAACCGTTCACTTTAAAACACTTAAATTTACTTTTGTTTTTAATGTTTATAAGTATGTATTTACTAATCTATTTAATTCATTCATTGACTTCGTTCTTTGTTTTTTACTGTTAAACTTCCACGAATTAAAGTTCGATGGCCGTTTTTCCAGTTGATGCTGGACAAGGCCGTAACGCACAGCTCATGACAAGCACCCGGAGTTGCTGTGATGATGAAAGTTGAGACGGTGCTCTCAATTTGCAAGCAATTATTGAAAGGGCCACTAGCCATCACTCCGTCCAACTTGGGGGAAATCTCCAAGCCGCACAACTTCGCCAAGTTTATATTGCTCAAGACTCAAACATTAATTACTATTCAACCTTAATTATACTGTATTCTGCAGTGACAATTTTTTTACAAATAGATCGAAGAAATATTGTTTATAATAATTGATTCATTTAATAGTTAATCAGTAAATAACATTATCTTTATATACTACTTTCTGAAAATGGTATTCGTATAAAAAAATAACAAAATTAAGATTACACTCTTTAAATAAAGTAATACTCACAGCTTATTGCGGTAGTTTTATTTTTATTCGTCTTTATTAATCTGATTTATATTTCTTTCCTAAGCTTTTAAAACCTTAATCCTTTTTCTTCGCAATCTCTGTGCTGCACATTTCTTAAGCCTGCTTACTAGTTGTGTACTGAATTTACACGAGATATATTTTTATGTTCGAAAAAAGTAGCACTTGTGCAACTGTCTTATTTATTTTTTTTACTGAAGAAACAACTTTCATGGTATTTATTAAAAGAAAATAATTTAAAACACTTTGGTCTTTTATTAAGTTGAAAACAGATGTTAGTTTTAATATACAATTAAAATTTAAAAAAATATATATTTAGTATCGTTTATGAAAAATGATATCTTATTGAATATATACAATTATTTATGTTTCACATTTTTCAGTAATTATTTTTGTATTAAAAAAAAAACACCTGATAAGCTAGAGTTACTGAGCCTTGAAATACATAAAATACGAGAAAAATAATAGATATAAATTATATAAATAATCAAGATCTGTACGTTAAAAGCTGTAGCGCGAATTTAATTGTATTATTAGTATAATAGTAATAAGAGAAAAAACGTAAAATTTCAATGTACAATTTCTTTCTTAGATTACTTTTTATTCAGTCACGTCTGCCCGCATGCAGATTTAACAAATTCAGTTAGTGCTTAAAAACCACTAAGAGTTGGCGGTGGTAATGCGATTGTCGGGCGGCCGGTAAGGCAGACACCTGCTGCGGACTGCGGGGTGGGGGGAGGGCTGGGGGAGGGCTGGGGGAGGGTTGGGGGAGGGCCACTCGGGGAGCCCCCGAGGACAGAGAGAGTGCTCTGGGATTAGGGGAGCGCTAAGATGCCCCGCGGAGAAGCCTTGTTTTAAATCAACGTTTCACCGTTGATGATTATTGTCTTGTTCAGAAAAGAGCTTGGAAACATAAACCTCAAGTACCTGTTCAATTTGAGCACACACTCTAAGGATATCATGCTAATGGATATTGTTTTTTTATTGTGAATTTTTACAGCGAATCCCTGGTTCTTATAATATTATATATTATACTTACGTACCTTTTTTTACACAGAATCTCATTTTTGATCTCACATATAAAAAAAAATAAAGTATATAGTAGCTTAAATGCATATTTTGTTGAATTATAAAATAATTTGATATATTTTTAATTCACTTAACTGAACATTTTTGGTTTGTGCGGTAATTTTTTTTTTTTAGATTATTTTTAAAGAAATACTGAAAATAACAAAACAAAAGTTCGTAATCTGTTGGATAGTGTGGTTCTTCGGTGTTCGAAGTTCCCCCAACACAAGCCCAATCTTAGAAATGGACGCCAATCCTAGCCCAAACCGCTTACGCAGAGCTTTTTGATTACAGCGACTTCTTCCATCTTCTTTACTTTGTTCGGTACACATCCTCAGCCAGACCTGTGCGTATCTCCGGCGGAACCTATGGATTAATCCTAGATAATGACACCAATGAATTCTCCCCCGAGTAGGGTAACAGCGTGGATTTAAATAACATGCAAACATTTTAACCGAAGGTAAAAGTATATTTCAATCGAAATTATTTTTACGCGTAATATTATTTGCTTGATTCTTGAGGCATGAATATTCAAGTTTTGAATCACTGGATTTAACGATTTAACGAATTAGCTAAAAAATAATATAATAAATAAATTAGTTAATATAATGTGTAACGTATTTTAATGTTCAATATTCAATTTAATATTTAACAAGTCATTCAAATCGCGGGCGTTCATTGCAATGTTTTAATTTTTCAAGACAAAAAATAAGCACTGAATATTGAATAGCCTTAACTGCAGTATCTAAATAAAATTTAGAAAGTGCAGTAGGTGTACCTTACGAGTAAATATCTTGAAGTCCAATTTAACGCAATTGGTATTATTTTATTGTTTAACAGCATAAGAAAAACCTTTGAGAATGTTATGTAGAATCTAAAGTTTTTAAAGTTTAGTTAAAACATCAATAAGTTTTCGAGTTTTGTAAAATATTTAAATTGAATTTTTATAAAATATAATTTGTTTTTCTTGATATTTACAGAATGTGTGGTCACCGTAGTTTGTGGACAGCCGTTAGCGTAGAAGGACAATGGTGCCTTCTACCGTGTCAGTAGTGGGGGTCGGGCAGACAATTGGGGAGTTACTTGTTAAGGTGAGGGTTGGGGTGAAAAACAAGACCATTCGGGGGTTGATGAACGCACTGGATAAATATTCCATCTCATTGTGTTGCCTTTGATTAAGGGTGCTTTTTTCGCTCGCTTGCAAACGATTTGGCTATTGATGACTTCTTTTGGTTCCTTTGACCACATTTGCGATAAACTATTAATTTGCTACATTCAGAACTGAAATGTAAAAAGAAAATTCGTAATTTTTAATGTATGTATGGAAATAAAAAAATATGAATAAAAAAGATTACGGTTAAAAGAATTAAAAAAGATATTTATACATCAACTATTCAAAAAAATATTGTGCCAAGAATGTTAACGACACATCTTAGTGAATTTTCATCCAAAACAAGTAATCTCTTCATTTCAGCTGATAAGTATATTATAAAGGTGAAAAATCACTGATTTGGTATTAATTAACATAAACGATAAAGCGTTTTGATTGATAAAAATGATTTTATGAAAAAAGAAGTCACAAATTTCCATTTTTTTAAAGACTAACATGGTTAACATTTCAATAAATTAATAATAAATCTTTTATGATAATGTTTTTCAGAAAATATTTAAATTTGTATGGTCTCAGTTTCTTAATTAGTATGAAATTTTAAAATATAAATTTTACTCTAAATAATTGTTAACTGGTAGTGTAAAAAAATTGATTGGGTTCAAACTGTAAATCCAGAATAAATCATAATAAATATTAATGGCTTTTTTAAAGCTCGCAATTTAATTTAAACACATACATCGAAGTGGCGGTAATAAAAACTAAATGCCCACATCCGCTTCCGTTCGCAATATAGAGCAGCCAGCCTCGGAGCTCGGGCTGGTCATCGCCTTCGAGGGCAGGCTCTGCGGCTCCAGAACCTGTTTGTTGTATCATAAACAACTCCGGATGCCCTGGGATCCGCCCTTAGGATGCTGTGAAAAGCAGAGCTGGCGATCAAGCCACATGGACGGTAATTGTGTATGTTTTTCCGATCATCGTGATTCTTACAATGTAATACAAAAATAAAGTTAAATGAATGCTTTTAAGAGTTAACGATTTAATGGTTTTGAATAAAATTAAATAATTATATATATAAAGTATAGGTATAATTAATTTAATTTATTCATTGATTTAATATTTAAATTGTCGCAATATTTTTCAGGTATAGCATAATTTATTTATACACTATACTTAAAGAGATTATCTTAAATTGTAACTTGAAATATATTTTAATTTTAATAACCGTTGTTAAAATCGTTTTAATAACATAAAATTAAATTTTTTATAAATAGTAAAATGAATAAATAAAATGAATGTTTAATTGTTTCAAGTTACCAGTGTAATAAAAATCTGCTAATCGGATACTTATAAATTTTATAAGGACAATTGGGGCCTTTGTTATTTGCCACGAGATTAATTTTCGCCATCATTCCGAGAGCTATTACCCGGCGAGCGTTAGTCGCCGCATCCATTCCATTTGAATTTCTCATAATCACTTGAAAAAACCCTAACGACTGTGTCGCCAGCACCCGCCGGGCCGCGCTAACAAGTGGGGTGGGACCACAATGAACGAAAAACTGGCTAACAGATTGACCCGGAGGAGACCATCAATCCTGGTGCATTGTTGTAACCGCCTTCCTAACTATAAATTAAGTAGTTCGCAAAAACCACGCCTCGTGGTTAAACTTTACCTTGCTAGGGCCGTCACAGTACATTCACAGACGCGCTGGGTGAAATATTTTACCAAAATTAAATTAGCTTGAGAAAACATTTGTTTTCCATCATCATGTTTGTCCAAGTGATTTTTTGAAAAAATTTCAAGTAAAATATAGTAAAAATGCTAATATTAAGTAACAGTAAAGCCAAAGATAAAAAAATCTGGTTAACAGGTACAGAAGATTTTTGTAAAATTAAAAGCACAGGATAAACACTGCATTATCAGTATTTTATACATTTGAGTGTGTTTAAATATAAATTATAGGTGATAGAAGGACCCGTGTACCCACTACACTATTCTCTCTAAGAAAACCAATAAAACATGATCAGCAAAAATATGTGTTCACTGAGACGGTCGCCAACCTCCTCTGAGGAAAGGCACCTGTAGAAGAATAGTTACCCATTATTATTCTCAATATATAAATTTTGATCCAGCGTTGAAGCTTTTCAGGTGTAAATAAAGCAGGCCGTGGCAGGTATTTGAGAAAAGTACTACGTGAGAGCTGTAAATCGCAGCTAGTGCCACCGTAGCTAAGCGTAAAGGCGCGGGACGGCCGGCAAACAAGGGCCTTATAAATATACGAGCCCATACATATGCATCGCGCGAACTGTATTGCGCACCGTAAACTGCGGCCTGTAGAATCCGGTGCTTTATATGCGAACTCTAATGAAGAGTTATACCCACCGGGAAGTCTGATTTATTCGACATGCTTTCAATTGTGCAATTGCTTGAAATATCTTTAATGCGGATTTCACTACTTTTAAAAACGATGGTGTATTTTTGTTTATGTGTTTTATTTTGTTAAGCTTATGCGCTTACATACTTACGGGACTTACACTTACAGGGACGGACACTGTGTGACGGGCTTTATCAAAATTTACAATTTGGTTTCCAGCTTCATATACACACGGATTGAAAGCAAACTCAGTTATAGAATTTGAATAATATTATGTATAATATTGTACAGACAACTACATCTATATTTGAGCAAACCAGTAATGTTCAGTCAATACACGATAAAATCGCCTTATGATTTTGACCCGCTTGGGTAGTTGCAGATATTAAGGCAGTTGCTTCTAGCCTTTTAATTGCCTTTGGTGTCCAACCGGACACCAGAGGCAGTCCATTACCTGGCGAAATCGTGTCATTTAATTAGTTTATTTGTCACTTTATTTTTCTATGTCGAAAGTTGATTTTTTTACAGAGTATTGAGAAAACTATAAATTATATTTATCTATTTTTTATTATTTAATTAACGTCCATTTTCAGGGTAAAATAAAATCTTGATGATGTTGAAAAATTGGATACAATGACGACATTTCAAAACCAAAGTTTGTAAAAGATTTATTTTTTTAATTTTTAAATTTATAAGACGCACGTTGTTTAAAAGACTTTTAAATGTTTAGGATTCTTGGAAAATGTACCGGACGAATCTCCAAATTCCTACACTTCAATCGGAAAAACACATTTATCATATTAATAGTAAATTTATAAGAAATAAAAACATATTGTGTTCGGAAGAAGGAATGTATCAAAATTTTTGCATTGAAATATTTTTGATTGGTGCAGTCGATTTTTCGCAAAACGGACTAGAAAATGATCAAAAAAACTCGATTATGGCACCTAGACCATTAAATGTACTGTTGTAAATCTACGTATATAAAAATACCTTCAATTAAGATCCACCGAGTTAATTATGACCGTTATAATAGATGGGGCAACATATATTATCGTTATCTGAATTGTGAAATGTTAGGTGTATTGCGTTTGATATACATTGAAGATCGAAGGATTTGAAGATCAGCGCAACGTTATCGTATCCATTTAATGTTTACTTGAAATATATAATAATAAGACATGCCAATTAGATTAGATCTTTCTGAGCGGGTTATAAATGTACTACTTTGCCTATATAAAAAACTCATCAAATTATTTCAAACCATAAAGCTCCTTAAATGAGTAATAATTTTATAAATATATATTTTTGAATTAACACAGCACCCTCAAAGCGTTACTTACAAGTAAATTTACGGATTGAGTTTATAATCATCAAGTAAAAATGACATTTTCTTTTACTTTTATAACAACGAATCAATTCTTTCATTAACATTATACGATTTATGAAGGCCTCGTGTCTATTTATGCTACATATTCTATTGTAATATTATTACAGGGAAAAATAAATTAAACATCCATTTTTATATAATAATTTAGTATTTTACAAAACAACAAAAACATAAATATTAATATGACGATTTCGTGATATTTTTTACTTGTTTTTACAAGAAATTGCTTTGTGAATTTTATAAAAGGTAAAATGATTTTTGGAAGCGGCCAGGGTTTTTGTTGTTGTTTTTCTTTGATAATGCAAGAAAAATTACGCAACCAAAAATATAGCATTAAATTATATTTATAAAACAAAAAATACTTTAGTTTTTTTTTTAAATTTGATAAAATGTTTTCTTATGTTGTAAACGTACAAATAATATCAAATGAATGGCCGCCTTATAACTTGGAATAATTTCAAGCCGAGGCGTAACCCAAAAAAAACCCAGCCTCTCAGCGGATACAAAATTTTCGTTTTTATTTTATTCAACGCTTTGAAAACGTTTTGGAAGTTGGAATACTTTTCCAAGAAAACCTTGCAGATAGGGAATGAAATGCGGTAATCGATTTCGACCTTAAAGCTTTATAAAATACCAAATACTTATACTCTTGAAATTGAATAGTAAAAAACGTTTACTTCTTTTAATATATTAATAAAGTACTACACAACTTATTTAACGTTTTTATTTGAATACTAGGAATAAAGAAGTGCTATTGATGCTGAGTAAAGCGAATGCAACTGTATTCATAAATGCAGTAATGTGTTTTGGCCGAGAAATATCAAGAGGGTGTCAAAAAGAAAAGATGGATTGATGCGAAACCATCAATCTTGTAGTGTAACTTGGCAAAGGAAACGGACATATGGTGTGTGTGGAGCCTTCGTAGATTCATAATGTAGCGTAGGAATAGAAATAAACCGTTGATAAGAATTTCTTTTAAGGAATAATAATATATATTGTACGAAATAAAATATGCCTTTCATGGTAAGATAAAGTTTTTTGTGTTCACTTACGCTGTCGGAAATTTTGTTGGATAAATTCATAGTAGATGTTTTGACTTACCTGAAAAGATAAAAAAAATATTATTAGCCACAAAACACAAAAATAAATATATTATTGTATTTGATTTTTTGGCGAATTCAAATTCAAAACTCTATGCATCTGTACATATATAAAAAAAACGATAAAACAAATGGATACAATTTAAGACTCCTTTTACCAGACATGACACAGCTATATCAGTAACAAGGATTGTAGGAGCAATCTAGGGGAAAACTTTATCCTGCTGTATATTTAATGGCTTAGGTTGGATTAGTCGACATATTTTATATTCGCCTTTGGAAAAATTTACAGGAATCAAGGTTAACACATGAAACGACGGAAAAATAACGATTAAAAGATGATTATTATCGTGAATTTAAGACGATTTTTTTAATACAATTTGATTGCTATTTTTTGGCCGATTTTAAAATAGAATAGTTTAGTGGCATTGAAATAATATTTCCATAGATAATTGTGCATATATTCACATTTCGCTTTAGCATTATCGCTTTGGATATTATCGGGTACAGTGTTCATTCAGCAAGCTACTTAAGTATTCTCTTAGTAATTCTTTAATTTCGATTCCGTGTGCGTTTCACAGATATCATAATGACATTACTGCAGTAGATTTCAGCATTAAGAAACGCTGGGGGGCGGAGGCCGAGCACAGACTTGGCAGGGCTCCGCTTCCCACTTCCAAGGGCGCCCCGTCAGCTGCCCCGCCTGTCCCCGGGGGCCGCCAGCCAACACCATTATAAATGGCCTGATAAGTCTGGGAACGACTGCACGGAGGTGGAGGAACAATTATTTAGACGGCGCGACTACAAGCAATTGCAATTTGGTTTGGTTTTTTGCAACAAAAAAAAAACGCTATAATGGAAGTAAAAGAAATTGCTATCGTAAATAATTGGATAAAATGTGTGCAAATAAGAGGAAGTGAATAAATAATTATTTTAAAAACGTGTTGCAGAAACAGCCAAAAAATAATCACGTGCAGACTAAAGTATTTCGGTGATGTGTATATTTTAAAATTTGTGATGTCTTCTGATAAAGGGTCTTGATTTCATTTTAATCACAATTTAACATGAACTTTTAATGTTGCAATTATTTAAAGAAAAAATAAGCATACAATATAATTTTAGACCGATAAAAATGATATATAGAATTTTAATTTGCTATATAAATTAGGATGGTTGTAGTAGGCAGCTAGCAAGCTCGCTTTTTGACATGCGAGTTTAACTAAAAAAAATCAGAATATCTGTTTGTTTCAGTTAAGATAATGCGCGATCATTGAAATACGATACATTAAATATATTTTAATACCAAATATCTTTATTACTCTTTTGTGCTTTGCGTTCCAGAAAACAATGTTAAAAAGGATATTTATTTTAAGAAAGCAATCACGAGTCACGCTGTCAATTTTAACGAACGACTTCCGAAGTTGCACAAATGTGAAAGACAATGGTAATTTAGGGCAGTAACAAATGTGTGGCTTTCATCGGGGGTCACTTCCCCCGCCCAGTAGTCCCGCCCTGCGGACCCGCCCCAGCGTCTGGGCGGGCGCCAGGGCACTAAGTGGACCGCCAGAAGCAGCGGAAAGGCTCCACAAATCAGCAGTTTCATCCATATTAATATGAGAACCGACTCCAGATATACTGCGTCGCAGAGGGGTTGTAAAGATGACCCGAGCATTTGGTACCACACATTCAAATGCGTTATTGCATAAATTGAATCCATCAATAAAATATACATTGCGTCGGTAGTTATTGCACACAAATAGCGGCATGTTTTAAATATGGATATCTACTATAATAATAGCCATTGTGTGTGTGTGTGTTTGTTTCATTTTTTGGTTCTCTATAGAATATCTTAAAAGATACAACGCTGATTTTTTGCATGTAAGTTCAATAAGTTTTTCCGCAGTTATGTGCCGAATTTCAAGACGATAGGATAATATTTTCATTCATAAACTAATTAAATAAAACTATCAAATATGATTTATGTACGAATTATATGATTCTGTTGTTCACAGCGAGAATTTCAAATTTAGAATTTTTACAAAAAAACAAAATATGATGCTTCTTAGAAATTTCCAGGTTATGTCAGTTTGACACAAGTACCAATTTTATTTTTTAGTTGCGTTAGAAATGATTAATCACATCATTAATAACTTAAAATGCCTCCTAAAAAAATAGCACCGTCCAAGCACAGCAAACGTAATTAAAAAAGAATAGCACAATTGAACGTGATAAAGACTGCATCTAATAAAGAACAGTGCAGTGAAAGTGATTCGTTATTTGTGACACGAAATGTGATATTTCCTAGAATGGCTTTGCTTTCGAAATTAATATCCGGTTATTCAAAATATATGTGTATAAAATGAAATCAAATATTCATCTAATTGTCAGCCAAACATATGTTCAAACACTATCGCATCGTTCATCGAATACGTCATTTTATGACGGGCTACATTTCTAGTATTTTAATAACTTTGGAAGAAAAAGAAAACAAAAACAGTTGATGAAATAAAAATTATATAGAATATTTCAAAAACGGTATTTTTCAAATCATCGCTCCATTCTCAATAAAATAATTACTTGTGCTTTAATACCTGAATGACTACACGTTATTTTTAATACAGACATTTTAATTCTTTAGTCCATTATTCGAGTATTGTTAAGGTACAATTAAAACGGATAAATATTATTTTTGTATTAATAATTGAAATTCTGAAAATTCAAACAAAGATTTATTTTATTCGAAAACTGGTGATATCTGTAAGTTTTCTTTTGTAAAATAATACTTTCCTTTGGAGAAAAAAATACAGGTCGACTGAATTACAAAAAGCTTTCACGAGAACTGCCTTTCCAATAAGTCTTATCCTGTTTATATTTTCTAAGAATCAAATATCATTTCTTAGGGCAAGCACATAAAACACCGTTTGACATTTAATTTAAAAAAATGTTTTTTAAATTAAATAATTGATAAAATAAAATGTTTATAATAACATAAATTGGGTAATACATATCTTATGTCTATCATAAATTAAAAATATTTTTCTAAATTAAATGTAAACTGTCCCAGTGCTTGTGTTTGTATTGAACAATTATTTAAAAAAATATATTTATTTATCAATTAATAACAAATTAATTCAATTCGATTCGCACTTACATAAAATTGGACAAAGAAAATGATATTCTTTATCAGCAACCGATAAGTTGATTTGTTGAAATATAAATACTAAAATAGCGCCTAATTAATGTGCGAATGATAGTCTCAAAGGCCTAATTTAATTTATATAGCACAGCTGCCGTTCGTTGGGAATTTAAATTGGCTTATTATTTCTTCAGTAAAGTGTCTATATTATTCAACACTATCAATGAAATATCGGCCGGGGACTCACTTCCGTTCCTCACGGGCGGATAAATCTCTGGCGGAGGATATCCGCCGCCCTGGCCTCCCAAACTTTCATTACCAGATAGCGACCGCCCAACAACCTATTAAGTAGAGACATTCACCGTGAGCCGTTTGTATACTCTGTATTTATCATTTAAGGAAAAGGTTGAAAATATTTAGCACATATGATGTTTCCAAAAAGCTTTAGCACCCCCACAATTTTAATAAAACAAATCGAAATTATATATTTTAATTTCTGAATTATTACTCACTAATACATTTATACAAAAATACTGACAATATAATAAATATTCTGTTAATGTAGATATTAAATTATACTAAAATAATGACCGTCTAAGCAATGTTGTAACATAATAGTTTTTAGATTTCAATTACTAGAACTGTGCGTATAACAATCAAATGTTTAGCAATACATCTCAAGTATCGCCGCAGCAATTCTTTGAATTCTGGTTTTACAAATTATTTCGATTCGGTAAAAAATATTATACAAAAATTATCACTGTACAGGTTTTAACATAAAAGATTTTTTTTTAAAGGAAAATTCGTAAATTTTATCTCTAATATAAAAAAGGAGAAGCATTCATTAAGTCTGTAAATATATAACATCCTCATACATTTTGGACTACTTACTCGCTTGCTTGCATAGTACAGGCTCCTCAGTATCGTCTGTGAGGTATTAAAATATTTTCTTTTCAAGTTATCTTGAGTAATCTTCAAAGTCAAGTAACGAATTTATGTAAATATACGCGAAGGGTCTAACGTTTTTTAGTGACTTGTATGGCCCCAGCTGGCGTCTCGTGAAAGCCATGCCGAGATTATTTATCAAATATAATACTCAGCAATCTTATGAAATATGGTTAATGTATTTATTAGAACATAATAAATTTACAGACTCATCTTAATTTCTAATATTGAGTAATTACTCTACCTATTCATTTTATAAAATTGGTATTTATAGTATTTTTGGGTGGTTGCGTTGCGTATTTTAATTTGTATTTACTTTTATTTAAAAGGATAAAAAAATTGATGTTGAAGAATATTAATATACTGTAGAAAACGACTACTTATTGAGTTAGTTTAAATCAGTGGTCAAAATAAAATAATTGACTAATAAAACGGGAATTTTTTTGTTAGCAAAACCTTTTCAAGAATCAAAAAATATAAAGTGTTAAAACAAAGCACCAGGGTGGGTTGACAGGGTTTAGAAAATGTTACATAAATATTAATATATAAAACTGAGTGCCAGCAAGTAAATGACACGTCTTATTTTCACGGGTATTATGTCACGTTAAAGTCATTTTAGTCTTTCGGCGTTTAAACTCCCATACTGGAGTCATTTTCTCCTTTGAATATATTGTCAACCGGACCTAGAGTGTTTGCCATAACCAAGAGACAATATGCTAAGCAAGTCGGGGGAGCGATAAAAATATACAAACTCTTTGACAAGATACAAAAATGGGGTGGTCCAAGTGTGAGAGCAGCTTACAAATTAAATAAATATTTTTATATGATATATTAATAATAAAAATTCAAAAACACTAAGTTAGGCAAGTTTAATTTTTCTCCCTGATCTTTTTAAGCGATTCGTTCGGCACGAGCTTGAAGATTTTTTGGGCGACTGCTTAATGGATTAGTGGCGCGATTAAATACACATCAGCCCCAAGAAGGAAAGAACAAAGCGCGAGGAGGTTTCCAGATACAAACCTTCTTCAACAAAGCAAGATGGCTTTAACATAATGGTTATGAATTATAGAGATATAAAATTATGTAGTGAAGCACTTTTTTAAACATAAATAAAACGGTTTTAAAAACGTCATTATCAAGGTGAGTGAGAGGTATTTTTCGTCATTTACTTTGTAGATACCTCTAGAGTGCGAACAAGCTTTCAATGTCCTCGTGAAAAAACTAAGGGTCCTTCAAGCTAGTTTGTTTTATATTTCAAAACTTATTGACATTTGAAGTAAAAAAATACTTTATTTTTCATTTGTTTTTTTAATTCGTAATTTTTATAATTATGAAAGTATTTTGATAGCTAAATAAAATTGTAGTGAAATCTTGAATACGCTTAAAAATAAACAATACTCTGCTATAATTTCCAACCACCAATAGTTCTTAGAAGTCAAAAGCTATTATAAATCAGCACCAATAACTTGTATTTAATTTCGTATGTTTTTTGAGAAAATAATATATTAAATTATTATAATATGTAGAACTAATCCAAACCATAAACCTAAAGTCATAAAAAACTGGGTTGTCTTTATTAAAAATGTATATACTGTATAAGTAAGTCAAGAAACACAAAACTTGTCTGCGTTTTAGAATACCTAGAATATAGCATTTATTTTTTAATAAAAGTGATAATACTTATATAGACAGCCATGGAGACAAGAAGCCAGAGCTGGAGGTGTAGATAACGAGTGGCGATTGAAGCAATAACAAGAAGACATGCAACGGCAAACTCAGCAAACCTGAATTTGTGGATGTACGTATATTTGTATGTTAGCTTGTATTGCACTTCAAAACTTCACTCAGAAATACGTTTACTACAAACATAAAAACGCTGTACCTCTAAGTCTTCTGTAAACGAATGATGCTAAAAATAATAGTGATAATGTACTCGTAGTTTAGGATTTTTGTGTTAATTTTTCTTTCTGTGATTTAATTTTTGGGCCATTTCAGCAAATACTTTAGGGTCTCAAAGTTCGTAGCCGTTAAGGAAGCTGAGTTAAATTTTAGGAGGTCTGTGAATGGCAAACTGTAATTATTCTGCGTGAACACGTGGGGCTGAACACTGGCCACGATAATGCGGTAGTTTTCATGCAGCTGGTCCTGAGGAGGTCCACGCATGCTAACGACCAGTTCAACCCCAAAACGGTTTCATTAAACGAATTCACAATACACCCCAGTAGTTCATGTCAAAGAAGTCATAATTTACGAAAGGCGAACTATCGAAACACACTATTTCACAGTGAAACTACCGCCTGAGTGAAAGATGTTCATACTTACCATAGTACATGATTATATATTCCTTAACGTATTTAATTATAAAAAAACGAGTATTGATTTTTCAACTGGAACACAGATATTTTTTTGGTACAAAAAGATTATTTTATGATTTATTACATACATCTTCTAAAGACCGTAACATCATCATGTTTCACTTATATTAGCCAACAGATGGAAGGAGGCCTCACGATCTATAGTCCTTCATGTTTTCAGTAGCCACTTCGAAATTCAATATTTTTGACAGAGTACTTGGTGGAATTCTATTTTTATATTTTTGAATAAAATACTTGTGATTTTCCACAATTTGTGGTTTTGTGATGAAAAAAGTGATTTTCACTCTGTTTGATAATGCCAACGTGAAAAGTTGGCGAAACCGGTCACTAATAAAAACGATAATGTAGAAAATCACTCAAGTATTTTATTAAAAAATATTATATTTTTCGGGCAGCCCAGCGGGTCTCTTTTCTCATTTGGATCAGTTTGTCTCAACCGTAACGCTCGAGCAATCAGAGGGCCTTCAACTCACTTCAATTCTTCCGTATGTTGTTATTATACCAATGAGAGCCATTATAAGAAAGCCTATGTTTTAAAACATTTTAAAGATTCAACCGTTATCGTGAATGATAGAGTAAAAGTAATAATTATAATTATTTTTAATATTGAAACTTTTAGAAGGAACATATGATATAAAAAAACAATTCAAAAATGAAAATCTGTATATAATTGAAACATATATTAATTTTATAAAAATGGTAGTGCTACCAACAATAAAGTCGTGATTCTCTTGTGAAGTTATTTTATTTATTTGTATAAGTTTACTTGGTCCGTCTATAAATCTTTGGGTTTTATTAATCTCAGCAGATGTTCAACAGTGATGTTAGCTTTAAAGAGGAATTTTCACTATTGACATCTCGGTCGGGCAAGATATTTGATTTATATGCTGTTATGCTAATGATCTTTATGAAATTCATTATAGACAGTAGTAAATTAAATACGTGTGTGAAGTAATGGCGTCCGATTATTAACACAGCATTCGCCACATGAAATTTTACGATCCACCATTTAATTATTCTGTCGGCAAGCCTACCGAGTAACTTGCGGATGCAAAATAAACAAGTTTAACATATGTTAAGTTATGGAGAGTATCGGGTTATCATAAATTATCTAGTGGTTTTTATTGCTTGTAACGCATTAAATATTTTTCTAAATTAGTAAATATGGGAACAAAAAAAAGTCAATTAAAGATGCGTGAGATACAAACAGCTGTGTTGCTCTGCCTCCTGATGCGACATCATCGCCGGCTCAGAGGCGAAGAGTTTCTAATGCAACTGTCATTAAATAAACACGAAAGAAATAAAATCAGTATTGATGATTGTATTAATTTTTGCAAATGCAAGTTTTATTTTTATGCAGAAACTTTAGTATGTATGTTGTTAATAACATTAAATAATATATCTTATGACACACATAATATGTCTTTAAGGATATTACTTAAAATATCTCATACAATTTTTAAAATTAATATTTGTTAAATAAATATTAAAAATAAAAAAAATATTAATTTCAAAAAAGAAAGTGAAGTTACATTAAATGTGCACATAAGTTGCATTATATTAAAACATCGCTGGTTTCGTACTTGCAACATTCGTGTATTGAATAAATGCAGCGAGGGCGGAAATTGCTGGAAAGTCAACCCTGCGCTAAGTTTTCCCGAAGTGAAAAGCTTTTTCAATTCAAAGTCTAGCTTTCTCGGCAGCTCCGTAATAACTTGATACACTCAAGTCTGGTCCTCCTTTTATTAAGTATTTGAGAAAAGCGCCGGCTAAGTAAAGAAACAACTTTACTTGGGTGACTTTACCACCCTGTTGCGCATGCAAATAGTCGATTTAAATGATACTAATAAAAACCGAATGTATAAAATAAACTTTACAAAATAAATCCGTGTTTCAGAAGAACAAATTCTTACACTAACAACCATTTGCTCTCTCGTATCTAGTTACTCTCTATTTACATGCAATGTAAATTTATAGATGTAATAACCATTATGAGCACTTGCTGCCTTGTATACATTTCTAGATATATCCAACATTAGTCGTAAGTATCTACCCATAATTATTGTGAATATAATAATCAAATAGATTAGATATTTTTTTCTCTACGCACAATGTTCGTCATTAATCATTATATATTTTTGTTTTTAAAATATACATGTAAAGAATAATATTAAAAAAATAACAGTGACCCTGAAATGCTATTTTCGTGAAAACACAATGCTGTACGTTTTCAAATTAATTAAAAACAAGATGTTAATTAATTTATTAATCGAATATAGGAGGTGAATTTGTTAATTAAAACCATTAAGCCTATTAATTTAGGACGCTGTAGTTATGTCAAGGATAAAGAAGCGTTCGTATTTGAGTAAGATTACATACACATAGTTTTCGTATGTAAAAAATAGACGACGGCCTATGGAAATAATGATACCGTCACTTCACACGCCAGAGTCAAAGATAAAATAAAACATAACAAATTGATTAAATAAATAGAAATTATCATTAATAAAATATATTAATTGAAAATTTCTTAAGTAGGTATTATCAGGTCATCGACGTTAAAAAAATCTTAACGTGAGCTTTCATTATAAAAAAAATCATTATTTACCAAATTTTTAAAATTTCATTTCTTTCACATTGATCTCTCCTATCAGAGTTTAATCATCGTCCTTTTCAATCTCAGGCAACTCACCAAAAAGGAAGCACCGACAAGGATATCGAATAAGTTCCTTTATTTTTCATCCAATAGCATCATGCTACGAAACTGTCTTTGATCCTTTATATTTTTCAGAAATATCAATTGCAAGTTTATACACGTAATAAATAACCATCATTTAATCCGAAAGATTTAGTGAAATGTTAAAAAATATTGAATTATTAAAAATATGATTTATATCACAATAGTAGAGATGTGTACCGTTTTACATTAATAAATTTTTTGAGTGAAAATTCAAATCTAAGGGTCTTAACATGCTGTTTCTGCAAAAGCAAGTTTATTTAAATCATAATCATGAGACTCTACAGCGATCACGATTTAACGACTTAATTTTCGAGTGAGAAATATTCTCTGCAGTGTAAAAAAAAAGTAAATTGGACACAGCTCGTGAGTTGCGTGGGCCGGCGGAGAGCCTAACAAAAGAAAAAGTCATATGGACTAAACAGAATGCGAAATGTCATGCAATATATTTTAAATGTCAAAATACATTGAGGGCAATTGGAAGATAATAAAATCAACATCCAATGACTTAATTCAAATAAACTTGAATTGTTTGATAATGCTATTCTTACAGTGAATATTGACCTACACTTGCCTTATAAATAATAAAATTAAAAAAATAACTCTGTTTACTTATATTATACCTATATATTGAAATTACTGAAAATTTCAAATCTGAATTGAAATTGATTCGATAGACGTAAGTTAAGATGAAAACAGAAAGTTATGTTCATTATCTTTTAATCATCTTGTGTCTCTAAAGGTCGTGCTTAGAAATTATAGTAGAACGTCATGAGGAAAAAAAAACGTAACCTGATGTTTGGCTTTCGAAATTTCACATTCATTTTTTTTTCTAATTCACTAAACAATGGTTTGCAATGATTAAACTAAGTTGATCTTATCTCTCACAATACATGTTTGCGTAATGGGAATTCTTCAATTCCCAATAAAATATATAATCCTTATATGTGTTCAGTTGTTTATAAATGCCAAGAATTCTAGTGGTCAGTGAAGTTGATTATGTACCGTGGAGTACTGAGTTCAAGGTTGGAGAAAATTCTTTTCGATTCTGTAAAAATAGAAATTGCTTCAAATACAGTTAAAAGCTTCAAAATACGAAACGAAATGTATTATTTTGGTTGCTATCTGCACATATGAAACTTTTGAATGATGGTTATCGTTGAGAAGGTAATTTACTAGCGAAGTTAATTTATTAAATTACTAGCGATGTCTAATAACCAACGACGCACATCCAAAACCAGAATCTTTAAATAAAAGTTATTTAATTGAACGAAATACCAGTTTTATGAAAAGTATAAATGAAACTATGGCATGATTCTTCGTATATATATTCACTTTTCCCCATGAAATAGCTAAAACATTTTTTTATTTTTATCAAGAATTCAATTTACTGCGAGATTTCACAGGCATGTAGTTTTAGCATGAAAATAAAGTATTTACATGATTTAAGAGGCTTCGCTTAAGTATATAAAGCAAACGATCCTGAAAAAAAAGCATTAGATAAGTTCCAAGGCTATCTTACTTGCAGTGCTTACAATATATATGGGTATTGGCTTTTGTGATGCAGATTATAATTCAGTTTCCAGTTAATAAAGTAGATTTATAATCGTACACTAAATCTCGAACGCAAACAGTTTATCCGACGTTCTTTATTAACCTTATCGAATACAAATAGCGACTTAATGCGTGGGCCCTTAACTATTGAGCTTTGCTTCAGTACTGGAACTTGGGCCTGAGAAGTAATACTACAAGTTATGCGGTGATCTATGGCGAGATCACTGTTGAAGATCGTACACTGGAGTACATGTGAAATGGATACGCAAATGTACTTGCGTAAACAAAGGAAATAAAAACTGTGCGAATACCACATCCGTGTAGGTCTTCAGAAAGTATCGCTTTTTGTAGTGTGAGAAATACGACGCTCTATATTTCTTTAATGAATAAATAGGCAATTTAATAGCTAAGCACATTTTGACGAAGAGGCGCTTTACGAATCGCCTTATAGCTCACAAAGAGAGTTTTGCTGACAATCTAACCGCAAAACCTATATAGGATAAAAATAAATAAGTTTAAAATATACACTCATGCTCGTATATTTAGATCTATTCAGTGATAAAGTTATTGACAGATCAAAATATAAAATAATAGATGGATAATGAATTTTTAGCATGGTTTATAATGTGATCAAAGATATTTTTTTCTGCAGCATATAAAATTCAAAACGTAAAATATATCAATTGAAGAAAGCAGTGCTTCAGTCGACAATTGTTACAAGGAATTTGTTAAGTATGTGATATTAAAAAAAAAAAATGGTGGTTTTATTTATTCCTATTTCGCTTCAGAAACTTTTAGGGTCGTATGCTATACCAAAGACGTCAGACCCCGGTCACCGAAGAAATCCAAAGCTTTATAATAGAATCTTTGATATGTAGAGACTGTAACCTTATACAACCAAAGCTTTAAAAACATAAGTTATATAACTTATTTTTAAAAATCGATTCGTTGTCTTAAGTCCAGAATTAGTCTATTTTTTATTTACATGGTTTTGATCATAGATCTCATAATGTGTTTACGATGCCTTTAAAATAACATAAAAATTATATTATAGTTTTTCAGAAATTCGAGACAATACAAAACAAATATTTTTATCTTATATAATTTATTGCGGTTTTATATCTGAACAATTGATACAGTTCTCTCTCTGTACAATCGCTATCTTCGCTCGGCCCAGATGCTCCGATGCTATCTTGTCTTCGGCGGCTGTATGGCGCGTCTGATTGCCGTAGAGACCTTGCAGCATGTCTCGGCCTGCTGCAGATGTGTATCGGCTATTGACACAGTATCAAATCCTGTGTATTGAAGCCGCAGCGTGTATGCGACCCGAGCTAGACAATCACGCGATAATGAATTGTACAGTATTATAACCGGCTGCACATATCTATTCGATATCTACCAAAATGAGATCTTCATTAATATACCTAGAAATAACTCTAGAAAATCACTTATCGAGATTAAAAGTTTTTTTTATTTTAAAACCAATTATAATAGTAATCAGTTTAAAGGAATTCGCAATATTAAGTAAGTGATATGGTGTTATTTTAAATCGTCTTTTACATAGCATATGATAAAAACTTACATGTAATATTTATTTAGTTATATGTATAAAGGCTGGGAAATTAAAGTGATTTAATTTCCCATTTATCTAATATAAACTTTTACTTCAAATTTTTAATAGTTGTAAATATAAATTCTGTATATTTTAAATACTGTATTTTAAAAGCTTTGTCTAAAAATTAACTAAGCAGTTATGTTAAAAAAAATACTGATTGATTAATAAAGAAATGTCAAAATATTTTATTGAGGAATAAAGCTTTTTATCTTGGTCGCCAAAAAGCTGAGCACTCGGAAAGACTTCACGAGTGATATTGGCAGGAAGATTGAAGCAGTCGGGGTAGCTCGGAGAGGTACGCAGAATTCGGTGTTGATTGCGCCCCCGGGAAAAGAGAAAAACAAAAACCTCCCCACGGCTACCCCTGCTGTCAGCCACGACAGGCTTTACTACTGGATGGAAAGGTAATGATTACCGAGACTTTAGGAAAAAGCCTTCCATTATGTACACAAAGAAACAACGCTTTTTTTTTGAGCTTACTTAAATTAAACACGCTTTCAGGCACTTTAATTTATGAAATATTTAAGTTTTTATAATTCCAAAAAAAATTTCAAACATGATGTAGTCACTCTAGTTTGTACGCACGATTTTAAAAAAAAAAATAAATTAAGTGTTTCAATATATATATATATATATATATATATATATATACGAAAGTAAATATAAAGACAATATTTGAAAAATCTTAGCATTGTTATATTTTTAATATTTAATTATATTCTGTTATCTCATCATTTTTTAATGAAATTATGATACGATTTTACGTTTAATAACTATAATAAATATTCGTTATATTATTCCTATTACAAATAAACATTTCTTGTAGAACATTGAAACGAGAATTAGGTAGCTATTTAAAATAAATATGCAATAAATAAAAATATGTACATAAAGGTACAAAGTACACGGAATGGTTTAACAAACATTGTTCAAAGCTACAGTGATTGTACGCAGAGGTAATGGGTATTATCTCTTTTAAGCACACTGTAAGGGGTTGGCTGTATGCTAGGGGTTGGCGGTATATGGCAAAAGGGAGGCTTTCACCTGTAACGGAAGACCCCTAACGGGCTTAACGCTAGGATTAGCCATAATACGGCGTTATTTTTGCCGTAGCGTCGCGTAAACAAACTGGCAAATACTGTTAAGGAGGGAATAATCATTTTGTATATTAATAATTTAATAAGCAATACAAAAACACGTATATATGCCGCCACATTCATTTAAAGCCTTTTAATATGCCAGTTATTTTTTTTATTAAAACCTGTGTATAAATACTGTTCATTCTGAAGGCTGATATAATCTTTTATTGGCACTTATTGATTTTGGTGCAAAGCAAGCATAAATCAATCACAAAGTTATAATATTCAGTGCTCGAATATGCAATCATTCAGTCCTTCCTTACAAACTTATATTTCATACTTATCCCTCCGGAGCGCGGGTCATCTCCGCCTAGGACGTATCTACATTTCTCGGGAAACGAACAACATGAAAGAAAAAAAAATACACAATGTGCAGTAAATCTTCTAGCGCATGAATAAAATATAATATACCGAGTCAAAACATCGAAGAGGAAAACAAAAGTTATACAAGATTGCGGAGCGTGGAAGTTTCCAGAATCTGCCGAGCCGGCGGAGGGGCTGGAGGAAGCCGCGCCGCTGAAGTTACTCGTGCCGTAATGTGATGAAAATTTTATACAGTATAATCTTTAATATTTATGTGCTTTTATTTATTTATATACGCGTTTTGTGTTCATTGAAATTTGTCGCAAAATTGTCAAGCGAATATAATTTGCAAATATTATACCGACGCAAAATATTACAATTACAATTTACATTTCATGTTGCGTACTATAAACGTTCTTTAAAAGTTTTTAAATTGTGCCATTATGTGAGATCATCAATAACGTCATTTTTTATTTTAAATATCACATTCTTACACAAGAGTTTTTTTTCGATGAAAAATGCACAGAAAAACACGCGAGTCGTATACACAGATCAAACATTTTGTTATTTAGGCTCTGGGAGACTTGCGTGCATTTTGGAATAGTGAAATGGCTCGTATAATCTACTTGGAAGCATTTCATGGTTAGTTTGTGTTGCCAACTGAATGGCCGCTGCGAGCGCTGAGCAAATATTTTGGGGAAAATGAAATATACCCCCATTGTCGCATTAGCGTGCGAGCCTACTGTGTCGGAAGTGGATCATCCCCCGTTTCCGCAGAGCCTTACTTCGATACCGTCCACTGGAATGCTTTGTTTTTATCTATCATGGATAGCTTTACCATAAATTCACGATATACTGTATGGATTGACCCATAAATGTTGTATTGATCTTGAAGAATGTTGGTGTTTTGTCGCCTTTTATTTGAGAAAACGAGAAAGAACTTTAACACTAAGGAATTTATTTTCAGCACTTTAATACAATAAAACCACGGGAGAGGTTTAAAAAAATAATCTGATCTGAAATCTGAAAAGATAACAATTTTTTGGTACTCCATTTCATATCTTTTAAAAATTTACATTCTACCTCTATAGGCTTATATTGAGACGTTATAGAAATTATACATACAAATTATGTAACAATAACTTTACGGGGTGAAATATTTAAATCTAATTAACTAAGAATGTTAAAGCAATAGCCTCTAAAAACTTTTTGTTTTTTTATGTAAAAATGTATGCTATTACTTCATAAAATACACATATATTTGTAATTTTACTTTAAATCAAATAGCTATATTATCAAAACATACATTGTATACCAAATACGTAAAACAAAATATAAAAGTAGATTGAAAAAAAAAACAGAAAATTTCTTAAATGATTCATTAGCACGTCAAAAATATGGGTAAATTTTATTTTGAAAATATTTGTGGCATTAATTTTTTTTATTGGAAGAGTCTGCGTAATAATTCATTTATTTTAGCTTAAATCTCAGAGCTAAGTCTCGTGAACTGCAAAACGTAACAATAGAATAATCTGAGCCGCACAGTCCTTCAGGAACAATAGAAAGCTACCGAAGCTTCCTCTAAATACAGCCTCTAGAAAGCTCGCCTCCGTCCGCAGGTCAAACACAGCAATTACGGCTCACGGCCATCGTAGCCCGACGCAGCAAATCCAGAACAGCCAGGAACGGATCCTCAACGTGTAATCTGCCGAGTCTACCTCCCAAATAATAACCCGCGAGCCGAGAAGAATGATAATCAAAAAATGATATGTCTGCATCAATGTAATTAGGTTCTACATCGCAATACGCATGCCGAGTCAGAGCTCTGTAATCATAGATATTATTCAGTAGCATTACCATTTTCTCACATTACAGTCGAGGCTCGCAAGGATTGAAATACGACTTGTACTGATGTTTAAAGCTCCAAAGAAAAAATCAAACAACTACAAGAGAGCAATTTACCGGTGTTTTCGAGTGTTGAAATAAGAATGCCGAGTAGTAATTATTTGTCGATTTAATAATGGTTAACGATATCGTATTGCCTTATTTATAAGACGCGATCGAATAATGATTTTTTATTGCCTGCATTAAAAAAATGGTGGTGATTCAACAGCCAATGACGAGCTTGCACAATAGACTATTGACTCTAAAATTAACATAATAATAGTGCACTCGGCTTTTACAAATCAAATAATTGATATTCTGAAAGTGGATAAAAAGTCGTGGCGAAATCAATAATTATATTAATTGTGCTGAGAATAACATCGTAGACTATTAAGCCGTATATCAGATCAGGGCTATAAATTATAATTTTATAATTTCTAGACAGTAAATCCGTTGCTGTATTGAGAATAATGCAGTAAATTTTATTGTCATAGGCGTAAAGAGACAGGCCCGTGGGTCGCTTTTGCAACTTGGACGGAGGCGAATAAAGCAACGAGACGGACAGCCGCAGGACCACATCTCACGCAGTCCCGGGAAGCTCGCTCCGAGCGGCGCCGAGTCGCCATCGGCTCGCCCGAGAACATGTTCGGATTTATTGCTTTATGGTTTAAGCGGTTCAAAATAGACAGCTCCATGAATGTATAATTAATTGGACCACCAAGGTTAGCGCGAGCTGATTAGGATAAGAAGTACAGATTTATCAAAAAAAAAAAATTATAGGGCAATGACTTGCAGACTGAGGCGAGATAAACAAATACAATTGTATACACTTATTGCGTATAGGAACGGAGACACAGAGTGCGCTCGCATAGAAACACACATTATGAGTTATGACAGGCTCACGCAGAGCAGGTACATTACGGCCACGCGCGATCGATCAACTCGTTTCGAAGACAACCGATCTCGTTCGAGACAAAGCGCTCTTATTAAAGCAAATCAATACACCAGATTAGACAAATACAGCGATCTTTCTAATGCGGAGAACCGGTCTTTCTGGAAATAAGGCTGGCAATAAACAACGCAGACCGTTCTGTAGAGATCTTTTCAATTAGGGCCGACGCACACGAGGCGTCCCGCGGGCGGGGACCGAGCCCCGCCGGGGAGCACTACAATCAAATAATTGCTGTCTACTTTTTGTATGATTAACGACTCAACTACATTAACAGCATTGTGTTCGTAAGATGTTTTTGGCGTTTCTCAGTTATTAAGTTATTTAACCGTATGACATAATAATATATTGTTCTCAAAATTATCAGACAATGATAGCTTTATGTTATGCTCAAGTAACATGTTATACCACGCAAAATATTTACATTGAACTGAAAATGTATTATTCGACTACACATATATCCGGTGAAATGCTTCAAGGCGTGAGAAATTACTAAATAGGTATATTATGTAATATATTAATTTATAAATTTAGATAAATCTGTGTTTCTTTTATCATTTTCAAGACGTGCTATGATAGTTGGAAGATATCGCGCATGTGATGATATTTTATATTTATCAAGTAACATCTCGTGACGGTGAATACTGTTGAGGTTTTTGAAATATATCAATGTTTCAAACTGATTTATTTTATTTGATTTAACTTGAAATATATAGTTTTCATGAAGAGCTAGTAAAGCAATTGATGTTTGGTTTAACTCAGACAAGCAAGAGTGAATTGTAAAGCTTTAGCTTGACGTCAGTTTCTTCTTTGACGAAAGCTCGATACCAGGAATCAGTAATTTATTCCTTTGAGAATTGAGAAGGAAATGTTTTATAGTAACATATAATATTTTACACTAAATCTTTTGAGGGAAAGCTTTGATATGGGATGCACAACTAGATAATGTATGAACCTACAAAATATGTGACAATGACAAAGCGGCAAAGCCAGACCCTTCCTCGTCAGCACTCATGCAGAACATCTGAAATAGATTGTCTTAAGCCGAACATTTATCTCCTGTGTGAAACCTGACCTATGTATGAAATTCTAGACACTTCCCGAAGACACATATTTCTTCCAACAAAATAAATGTGGCCCATTACTTTCAATAAAATGTTTTTGTGTCTCTTATAACCAAACATAAAGTCAGATACACTATCGATACATCAGGAGCCTCGTAATAAAACGAATATATTATATGAAATGTGCTACTTGAATGTAGTGGTAAAAATGCTGGTGGGTTAATTAATTTAGTTTTTATGAAATCATTGTGTATACCTGGAACTTTTGAGAAGTACGTTAATGTTTTCAATTGGAACGATCACAACTTTTTTTTTTCTACAATACAAGTTTTTTTACTTGGGCGATAGGACTTTTACATTAAAATGATTTATTTCATACAAAGTTCTGGTTCTGTTTTATTATTAAGTTTTTCTAAATTTACTAAATAATTTTTATAAGAGAAACTCAAAAGCAAGCTGTACATGTACCTTCGATAGAACATTATACCAAGTTTTACAAGTATCGACAGTAATTTATACCAATTAATATCGATTGGAATCTAAATTTGGTCTTAGCGTTTGATCTCACATGTGTGGTCTTTAGGCAAAGGTAGGACTACGTACCGCGGACTTAAATCTTGATTATATCACATTATGATTTAATAGGTAGATTGATTTCAAGATACCTACTTTGTATGCGATACGCAGGCATTGCTAGATGATTGAAAATTAACAAGCCTATAATTTATTTGCTCCTCGAATTCTGGCTATTTCTCGGACCAGGCTGTAAATTTTTGGTACATGAAAGGTTATTTTCTGTAATAATATAAAGAATCCAAAAGGTAATGAATATATGTTTAACAAATAAATATTAAATCCTGTATATATACACTCACTCACACAAAGTTTGTAATCAGACTGGTTTACGTTCATTCACAAGAGTTTGGTGAGATTTATTAAAATACAAGTTAATTTATTGATAAGATTTTAGAAGATAGGCATTCAAAGTTTTCTCATACATTTGAGATGAGATATTGGGCTTATTGAGGATGCTCATAAAAAAGTGGAATAAAACGGCAGTGATTCACGATAGGCTCACGAGTGTGCCAGGGACCTCGGCCAGCGGATGTGCTTCCAGAGACTCTCATAAATCATGGGCGCTCAATCGATCTGTCGCGACGCCGCCTGTCGATTAGCGTTACCTGAGGAGTTGCGGAGGCGGCGCCGGTGAGGCCCGTCGGGAGACTAAGGAGACTCTGTACTTAACATGTTATTAATAATAAATAAGTTGTTACATAACCTAACACAGCCTTATTTTAAATACTTACATTTAACATTTTAAAAAAAAAATTAACTATGATTATTTGACTGTTCAAACAAAAAAGAGATTTTGAAATCTTTCAACGGTGTCGAGAAACGAGAAAGAGTAGTAAAGCAATTCTTTTTGATACTGAAATTAATTTTAAGATTTTGTGATAAAATTATAATAAAAATCAACTTCAATTCTTCATATGAATTTTGTTTTCATACTTATTACGAATCAAACAAAATGACAATCAAAATGCATGCCAAAAATAGAGTTCAAGGAAGCACAATTGAGTTGAAATATCGCTACACAACCACTGAGCTATTTTTTTTCCATACGCCATCGTAAAATATCTTGTATAACAATTTTTTTTAAGAGCGGTGAGAAATTATTTTAAAGATGTGGGATTAAATCTCACCATTACTATATGTCCAAAAATGAATGCTCAATTATATTTAGACTATTCCATCGATCTTTAATTTTAAGTGGAATTTCTAAAGGAAAATCCACGACATCCCACACAGCATGATTTAATAAGAAACTTGTGCTTCGCTTATTAAAAACATAATTCTGAAAACAACTCAAAAGTCTGAGTAGTCTTAATTTAGTCCTATAGAAAGCAGGTTTGTTTGAAATGTTGTATAGAGTACGTCAGGGGTCCCCAAACTTTTTGCACCTTAGAGCACACTCTAGAATGCCGGTCGGGCGGCGGGCACCATTTATTTTTTTAAGGTATATTTATAGTTGGACATAGTCAATAATACATATAATGCACAAAAATATTTAATTACAAAAATATAATTATAAAACATCAAAAAAATTGTTTATATTTTTATGTAAAGTAAATAACAAGTAGTAAATAATAGCATAAAAGTTCTGGTAATTGGATCGAGTTGGGGCAAATATGCAACAAATAATTATTTTTAATAGCAACTTTAAAATGTACATCTATAGCTTAATATTGCAAACAGGTTAGAATACGAAAAATATCAATAAGGGTCCGGACTAAGTATATTAAGATTTTAATGCACCAAAAATATTTAATTTCAATGTTTTTATTGGCTGATTTTTAAGAAATATTGACCAATCAAAATTGCCCAAAGTCGACCCAATTATCAAAATTCATTATAAAAAAAGAGAAATATCAAAGTCAGTGTGATCGTTGGCATTGCATTTCAATGACCATTGCTTCGTAATTAGGGGAGTATGATGATATTCCTGGTCGTAAGGAATCATCAAGTTGTTCATCTATAAGTCGAAATCTGCACTTTGATTTTATGAAATTCATTGTTGAAAATAATGATTTACACAAGTATGTAGAACCGAAAAACGATTTAATTTTGTATGCTTCTCTTTTCAAGAATGGTAATTTGTTTATGTGAACTATATTCCAGAAGTCCTCATCTGATACATTGGATTAAAGAATTAACTAATTGCAAAAATATCAGATAGACTTTCACATAGCTCTCACCACACTTTTATCAACGCAAAAATATCAGAGACACTTTCACATCGCTTTCACTTCACTTTTACCACCGCAAAAATATCAGATAGACCACATCGCTTTCACCTAACTTTTACCACCGCAAAAATATCAGATAGACTTTCACATAGCTCTCACCTCATTTTTATCAACGCAAAAATATCAGAGACACTTTCACATCGCTTTCACCTCACTTTTATCACCGCAAAAATATCACATAGACTTTCACATCGCTTTCACTTCACTTTTACCACCGCAAAAATATCAGATAGACTTTCAAATAGCTCTCACCTCACTTTAATCAACGCAAAAATATTAGAGACACTTTCACATCGCTTTCACCTCACTTTTACCACCGCAAAAATATCAAATTTATATATATTCAGAAACTTTTCCACCAAGTATCTGAAAAATATCGTGAACGCATTATTAGAGAGCGTTATTACAGAGACAAACCAAACCACACCCATAAAATGCTATTTCAACAGGTTTATACATGATTTTCTGGAAAGAATTATTATTTTAAAAATTATAACGATATAATTATTTTCGCTTATATTTCTGTTTAATTACCAATTCATGGCATATTATTGTTAAGTTAAGTATTTATTTTATCGTGGTCTCACAGCGGCGGGCACACGTAAAACGTTCGGCGGGCGCCATGGTGCCCGCGGGCATAGGGTTGGGGACCACTAGAGTACGTGGTTTAAAAATGCGTAATTAAAATAGTATGACAAAGAAAAGAAAAAACTTCTTGGCGTTTCAACATGCTACAGTAAAGACTTACTCCTACAGTCTATGGATAATCAATATAAATGAAATATTTTATTTGTGTAAGACATTGAAAAATCACAAAGTGGTAGATTTTCATTTTTGTTTCAAACAAGTCATATAAATAAGCAGCCCATTAAAGCATTCCTCTCGTTAAGCCTGGTACTCTGGCACAGTATTAAAAGCATCCTTTCCCACGGGAGGGCAGTTCTCCTGCCCAGGGGCAGGACATAACCCGCGAGCGGGCCTGGAAACCTGTCCGCTCGACGAATACATCATAAGCACGAGTCCCCGGGCCAGGGGCAGGAACTGCTTCACGCCGCTCCGCCGAGAGCCAGCGGCTTCTGCCGACCGACTACCAACTGACAACCGACCGACAACCGACCGACAACCGACCTTAACACAATTCCGTTTTATTTTACTACTTGGCTACATTTATGTCATTAACAAACCGAACGTAATTTTACACACATAACACTCATTACCTCAATTTATTTTTGATCATATAATATGTTTCGTATTCAAAATATTTATTAGGAGGATCAATGATTAGTTTTATGATTATCAATAACATGATATTTATAAATTGTTTGATATGTAAAAATATATGCTTCATTTCTCGCAAAGCTTATATTTCGAAGAGCTTTCGTTTTTAGCACGTCCCAGAGATAAAACTTCACTGTTTCTGACAACCGACTTTCTGTCGATAATCCTGTAACTCCATTTTTCAATATCTCTGACAACTGTCAACTTTAAAATGGATTTTATTGAACAGAATTTCTCATGTTAGAGGGTTCAGTATTTTGTGAAATGATATCAACAGGTACTTTTGTAGGCTTGTTACCCTTACTTACGGACCATTAGAGAGTATGGTAGATTGAGCACTTGGCTTATCTACATTAAGATGCCTTTTATATATAAAAAAATCAAAAAACTAAAAATATATATAAAATTATTCTAAATTAATATCCATTTGTTGGTTAGTATTTAAATCATCAAAGTTGGTTAGTATTTAAATCATATTAAATTATTTATATAAACTAAAATAGTGAAATTTTCTTACGTACTATAAAAATGTCTAAAATGAATAAAATGTTCAGAAGGAGAATAAGTTCATATAAGAGGTTCCAGCCATAACTAAAGAAACGAAAAAGAAGTCTAAACTTCTCCATGTATGGATTATATTCTTCATGACATCAAAATATTTTATAAAATATAAAACTTTCACTAAATTGCTAGGATATTTTGAAGTAGCTCTACGCTCGTCATAGACCGAAACACAGTAACTATTGCATGCATTTTTTATAACGCTTTATGACTCACTGTGTGCAAACGTTCTACATGATTTTTTTACTATGCAAAAAATGCACCTCTAAAACGGCTGTTAGTGCTGTTGCAAAACAGTATTTTCACGTCAGTGCTTTTAAATGGGAAGACCTAACTTTGTACCCTTTTTACAGAACATTTCGTTTTCCTGGGATTTACTTTAAATTGGACAACCGCTGCCGCCACATTCTGAACCTGTGACGAGAAAATGGCTTTTGTATATTTATATTAAACTGCATGAATATATTTCGTTAGCTGATAAGCTAATATAGAGTTAATATAGTTTGACATCAGAATTATGGCGGATATTGTTAAAATAACCACGTTATTTAGAGAGATAAGTAAATAAATAATTTTGCTCGTTAAAAGGACGATATTTAAAAAAAAAAAATTGCTATGTTAATATCATTAGTTTCTTGTAGCGCTTAATTATATTCGAGTTAGCATTCATAATTTTTTATTGCTATCTTAAATTTCAAGTGAAAGTTCGTTTTGATAATCTTAAAGGTTAGCAATTTAAAAAAAAATATGACTATAAAGCATTCAGTGTATTGTGTGTCTTCAGATTTATTCTTTTAATATTTTATTACAGCAAGACTTTCAGCCGAGAGCGTATTTATGTTTTTCATATTTTATTTAACCTTATACGTCGCCGCTGGCTGTGATATAAAATTTAGAATTACATTTCTTAATTAGAAGCCGGTATTAAATTTTCAAGTACGATCACGCAAAAGAAGATAGGAGGATAAAATATAATTTAATTTAAAATGCCATAAAATATTTAATTAATGAATTTCCATTAAGCAACTTTGAGAGTCAGATTTCGTTTAAACTCGTTTTAAAGATGATTCTTAGCATATCGATGCACACAAATGTTAGCAGTTGTAAGCTACGGTTGCGATTTCAATACTATAATTGATTTGAAAACTAAACTTTTCGAACTCGAGTGGTTAACGGATTAAAATTGGATTAAGCATTTGATTTCTAGGCACGCGTTAAACATGTTAAATATTAAATAAAAACAAAAAATAACTAAAATAACACATTATTTAAATACATTCAAAACTGATTATTATGACAAGTGTCTACAAAACCTCGTACTAAAAATCTACACACAAAAAACAAAAAGCTTAACTTTAACAGGATATTGTTAATATTTTATTGTTTATTCATTACTCATAGGTTAGATGTATCAAAATTTCACAGATAAGATTCTTTTGTTCCTAATGAGCAAACATTTTACTAATATAACTAAAAATATATATTATATTTATTTTGAAATCAAAGTCAACTATGACCAGCATAAAAATACAAATACAAGCGGAAATAGATTCATCAATTCACTCGGCGTTAATTAAATACACTAATAATAGGAACAAATAAATTCCAATCGTAAGTTTGCTATTGTCCCTTGGGAATATTGCGGAGAGCAAATTTCATCACAGGTCTAAGCATCACAATCGCTGAACATTGCTATTTGCTCTGGCGTGGTTTTGGCATATTCAATTGGGAGCGTAGTCGGTTACCAAACAAAAAGCTGCAAATACCAACACGATTGTGGTTTGTACCAAATCAACGAGTATTCTGATGTCCCAAACGGTACCTGGGGTTAAATTTTCTCATCGGCAATGGCCACTAGACTAAATGTTTTATATTTCACACGTTTCAATTTAATAATTTCAAATTATTCAAATAATTTTTCGGTAGTGTAAATCTTAATTGTAAGCCCGTGTTTTTATGCAATCGTTGACAAAATTGATTTGAAAGTTTTTAAACGACATTGACAACGAGATGTTTATTTATGTGATTAAGCATATTTTTTCACACATTGAAAACGATTAAAGAAAACTCTCAGAAAATATCATCGTGACTTGTGAGGGATACGAACCCACATCCCCAAGCTTTCATGGCCGGTGCATTTATCCAACTATGCTAACGAGCCACTGCAATTTAGTGAGAATTTTTAATAATCATAATCTACATATGAACCAATATGCCCAGGCTAATCAATATTTATATTATCCCTCACAAGTCACGATGATATTTTCTGAGAGTTTTCTTTAATCGTTTTCAATGTGTGAAAAAATATGCTTAATCACATAAACATACTAATACCTGCATGGGTAAATAAATACGCATCCTGATTAACATTAATCCAATTTAATATAAAGAGATGTTTATTATAAATTGTTACTCGACTCTCATATTATTTAGTAAATATTTTAAACTGAATTATTTCTAACAGCATTTCGTTCAGTAATAAATCAAATATTGGTGTCAACGAATAATATATATTTAAAATTATATTGCATATTTTTTTATTGAATTGAGTGATGCATTAGATTCTGCAACGTAACGCCTTACAGGAGGGTCCATTTTGTATGGAGGTATTTAAGTTAGCGCACTTCTCCGAGCGCCGGCGTCAGTAAACACAGTTATTAGGAGCTATCAGTCCTAAATGCATCGCAATAATTGCGTGTGCATTCGCACCGATTACTGTTTGCTTTCCAATCAGTTGCAATCACGTCCTGTTATGAATTGCCTGGATTTCTTGAAATTATTCCACATGAAGGATGTTTCGTATGCATATATCTTCGTGAACTATACAATGTGGTTTTATTACAAAAACGTACAACAGTTAACTTACTGCTTCTGCGTTACTTTTTTTTGAGATGTTGTTATATAGCAAATATAAATCATTATGTTATCAACAAGTTATCACATTATTATTATTAAAATTATTTTAAAGATACCATTTTCTTTATTTTATTAAATAGTATTTCTTTATAAAATCGTTCTTTCAATGAATTGATTTATGTATAGGGTAGTTTTATAAATGGGGTTTGTTATGAAGCTGGTAATGACATGGCACTTTTCTAGATATTTTATGAAATTATTTTAGTTTAGTTTAAAAAACATAGAATATAAAATAATTTATGTAATATTTTAGTTTTTGTGGAATTATAACATATTTGTACACAAGAAAGCAATATTATATAGTCGTAAAGATTGTTAGTCATTTCTATTTTAATAACAAAGGAAAGTTATCTACGAATTCCCAGAATTAATTTATTGCGGATATACATTATCGAGAAACTAATATTACAGTTTAATTTCTAAAATTATAATTGCTATAAAACTGTCTTAACTATTTGATTAAGTTATTTATACGTCGGCATGTTACATGGTCGCGAATTGTGAACAAAGGTCTCGGGTGATTGGGACATATAACGAAACTAGTCAGATTGTCCTGGAATACTTTTATAGGTGATATAAATAGTAAAGAGTTCACCGAGAGAGCGCAGGGCTCACTGATTGTACCGGCGAATAGTTTTATTGCCTATAAATTAATAAACATATACCCGATAAGCGGAGATATAATCATATGGGAGTGCTCAAACTACTTTTTAATACGACTGCAATAAATTTGGACTGGGATAATTCTAGTCGTGGAAGGCGGGGATAATTGGACCGGCGGAATAGAATAAGGCGTGTTACGTACTCCAATATGTGAGAATATACCATTAATTGCCAAACTTAATGCCGCTTTCAGTTTACCACTTCAAGTTCATTGCAAATATACAATAATAACAAAAAAAAAATCAACGTATATGATTCCGATTTCACTCGAGTCATGACACTGTTAAAGGTGTAAGTCTATAAAAAAAAAGATTAAATCTTATGTATATAGAAGTTAGAAAATGCTCGAATCGGATAGGCTTGAGAATTTGTAGAGGAAGAAGAAAAAAAGAATAGAGAGTTTATATTGAAAAATAGAATTGATTTAGCTTATCTATATACAAAGCCATTATTACTACAAAAAAATACTTTTGATAAAGCATACATTGCTTTCAAAGGTTTTTTAAATATGTTGTTTGATATTTAAGATTACTTGAAATATTATTGTAAGAAGGTACAGTTATATTGTAGAATAACTAGTCGTAAGTACATTCTTAAAGTGATAGAATTACTTTGGCGAGGTAGCGTATAGTGTAATACGATAGCGCGGCTCGTAAGTAATGTGGCGATAAATCGGTTTTCACTTGTGGAGGAGAATCCTTTTGTTTAACATGCAAATTTTATACATTTTTCATCACATCGCATATTCGTCATGCTTTTTTTGGTAGGAGAGAAATTTTATATTTATCCCGCAAACCCTTCGTTATAGTATGACAAAATACTCGACCTCATAAAATTATACACATCCACTAACCAGTAAAATAAAATTTGGTTTGAATAAGATGTCAGAATTATCGATAAGAAAACAGCGAAAAAATCAAAACAAAGTCTTGGTTACGGATTCAAAAGTAATGTAAGCTTTATGTAAACTGTCTTTGTACTTAGTGTACAAATAATAGTTTTATTACATTTTGTATAAAATTCAAATCCTGTATTTTAAACTTATTTTTACGTTTTCGATTTTACTAAAATGTAAAAATAAATTATATATACAGAATTTTTATCATGAAAATTTTACGTAAATAATAAATCAGTAAAATGTCGATGGAAAATAAATCTCAATGTCCAAATGAGATAATAAATAATAAAACCTAATAAGTTCTTTTTCGGTTTCTTAAAGTTTAAAGTAGCGCTGTTTATCCACAGAAACCACTTTTTGAAAAGAGTAAAAAGAAATGACAAATACATTCCCCCTCATTATTCTTCTTGGAGACAGCACCCTTAGACTAAGCCTCTCGGGGTGGGTATCTGTCATAATTTGACACGCGCATAAAGACAGCGTATCTGTAGTTTCATATTACTAACATTCAATAACATTCAAGTTAGCTTTTTTGTCAGCTAACAACTCAAAGCATATGTAAAAAAGTTAAAATAATAATCATATATAATTTCCAATATTTACAAGTTAACTCATAGTAAAAATATTTATTTATTCATAATGAGTTGCTAAGTAAACAAACTGAACTTAATATCGATTATTCATTATCGCCATAAAAAATACTATGTAGATACACAAATGTTTTATTCTTCCAATTTGAAATTCAATACTCTTAGTAGAGACGTTTATATGTACATAATTTTAAGAAATATATTTGTAATTCGATAAAATGCCAAAGTAGTCATTACGTTTCACGTAAAGGGTGCTCGAGTGCGATGTCGATAAAAATGGCTCAAAAGTCTAATTAGAAAATAAAAGTCACTACTTACATTGGAGGACATAGGCTGCCAACTGCGGAGCTAGATCTGGTGGGACCGGCAATCGCCCGCGGACTACATCTTGGCGCACCTGGAGAAACACTTGGTATCTGGAAATAAAAACAGATAATTATGAATGAATTCATTAATAATAAACCACTTTATAAAAATATTTTTTCCGAGTATATCATTTTACAAAATTTCACAACAGGATTCTCGTGTAAATTAAAGTGCAACATCCATCATGAGGGTCCAGCAAATTGGTTGAATTAGAAAGTATGGAGCTGGTCCATTAACTTGATTAAATATTGTATTTTTTACGGGTGCCACGCTGAATTTTTAATAAAATAATGGCTTTTTCATAAAACAAATATTTCTTTAGTGATACATTTTTCGCAACAAAGTATAAAAGCAAAAATAATATTTTTAATACAGAGATTTTGTAAGATAAATTGTTTAATTTCTATATTTTGTATTCGGAAAACAATCTGTTTTTTTATTTACGCAGACGGGTATTTTTGTGTTATGTTTTGGTATTATAATACCAAATTAATAAATTATTTTTGGGTCAATGGGCAGAGCCTCAGCATAATTATTTTTCCTTCTCCGAGTAAAAGGTTTCTGAGAGGATTGCGGCCGCGGGCGTCAACGTTTTCGTTACCGCAGTTGAAAAAACATCTTTATAATTCCAGCCCGGGTTACTCCGAGATAATCACCGCCGATGAAATATCCGACATTCTTGCCTACACCGTAACCTTTAAGCATCGCACACTTCTCGGAATCGCATATTCGATGTAATTATACAATATATTATTTGATCGCAAAAAATTCCGAACGAGAGCTCGCGAAAAGCACTTTCGAAACATTGACCGCACGATCGTGTAATTCGCCTATCGCCTTTGGTGCGGCGACGATTCGATGGAAACGGCGATTTTATCTAAAGTATCAATTTTAAGGAATAAAAACAAAGTGGGCTCACGAGTTTGTGCGCGAGTCGATTACTTCGCAGGGCGCACGACGAGATGGGCTCCGGTGCAGGGCGCGGAGACGCCGCCTCGAGATTACCGAAATAATACGGACGATATCCGATATGATATCCCGAGTGCGCGAGACACCGGCCCGGGCAGAGGCGAGAGAGGATAGTCCGGCGTAATTACGGTTAATCATACAAGCGCACTCCTCTAATGGCCGAACGGCTTTTAACCTCTAACATTGTTCCGAAACCGAACCTGTAATTTAGTGCCGGCGGTTAATTACACATTACGCATTTAAAATGGAGCCGGAAAAAATATTGAAAACATCTCATCTCGACTTTTGGAACAATGCGTGGGAAAGAATCCGGCCGGCGAGGGCGGAGGGGTCCCACAGGGCGCAAAGCACGTGGCCTAGTTTTAAATGTGGAGTCACCTCATTTCAACTGACAGAACTTCTATTAAATACTATTGAAACAAACTTACTTATAAAAAAAAAAAACACCTCAATATAAAAACAATCAAACGCCTTAAATCTTATGATCATATTTTTGTACATTCAACATAATCTGCAGTCAAACGAAGACTGTAAATCTACACGTAAAAAATCACTATCCTACATAAACTAGGTATTATATTTATATAAAAATCAATCATAAAACAAAACTATTTTTCAACACTTATAACTCAAATCCAAAGCACCTGGCCTGAATTTCTCGTCGGTTTTTAAAGTTGCAAAAGACACGCGCTGCCAATAGAAAGATTTGTTCTTGATAGTTAAAATATGTTGATAGCGTATTTGGTTTAAGTATAACAAGTTTGTTAGAATTTATGCCATGAAAACATCATATACGTCGAATATGAAATATGCGGTCAATCATTTTTTTTATTGGACCGTGTACTTATGTTAATGGACTGAATCATTTAAGATTTTTGTAATAAAGTAATGCTTGCATTAAATAAGTTTATAATGTATCAGTACGTGTAGTTTTAATAAAATCCCGCTATAATAACATCATTTAATTTTTTGTTAAGAAATAGAGTTGTGGTCAAATTACGTCTTATTGTGAGCCAAACTGAATACAGTAAAAATATAAGAGAATTTTGTTTAATAACTGTTCAGGATATTTATGGTTGTGTGTTGATATGCTTAAAAGTGGTCTCGAAATCGTGCATTTTCTTGCTTATATATGCATAAGGATGCGCCTGAGAAGTATGGAGCAGAATGCGCTTCTCTTAACGTGTAATTATGAACACTGCACGAAGATGCAGCATTAGTCAGTGCAGCCTGGCAGTGAGTGTTGTCCCGCGGCGACAAGTGCGTATTATCACAAATATTACAAGTAAGAATGCATGTGCAGTCATTCATCTTACAAAAAGCGCGATGGTGAGAATGAAAATAATAAACGCTTGTAAAAAATAAGTATGTATTGAGTGAACACGTTCGAGTAGTAATGAAAGATGTAAGTTCAGTTTTTCTCCTCCGTGTTAACGAATAAGTTAACCCGCATAATCTCAGCTGTGGATAGAGCAGTACTGAGAATTATTATACATCGATAAAGTTGATACAAAGAAATGTCAAAGCGTAAGATATTTTGATGAATGAACATAATAACTTGAACACTTAGCAGATAAAAGTTTTTTTTGTAATTGACAAATCGAAATTATGAAAAAGAAAAATCAACTGACTTCATAACGAAGACGAGACATGGGATAGAAAAAAATGTCATAGGTCGAAATTTACATCAAAATATATGAATACACTATATTAATTTTAATTGCGACAGATTTTCAGTGCTTTATTTTTTAAATTTACTTTTACAAAATTGGTCAGTTTGAATTCATAAATTATGTCCATCAAAAATAAGTCGGCTGCCTTTCAGGATGATTCATACACTAAAACATTCACAAAAAAAGGTATCACGGATTTGGTGGTTGGTGAGACTACCTCAGCAGGTAGAGCGTTCAAACTCTTTAGCCGACCTGTAATTATGTAGAATCGTAGGAGATTTTGCAGGATAAAAGGATGTTACTAACCTACAAGTGGTTACAACACGGTTGTTCTCAAAAATTCTGAGTAAATATCCAACAAAACGCTGTCAGTTAAAACTCATTTCAACATTACGCAAACTACAACAGCGGGATTTCTATTGTGTGTATTTTATTCAGGTGATTATATTGCTTTTATAAGCGCTCGCTTTTATACAAAGTATAATGGTATTAAAAAATATTGTATAGCTTAATTGGTGTTGCTTTTCTCTATTCTTCCTTTTCAGTGTCACGTACGTGATGTAGGTTCGAGGCAGAGCGCGGCAGATCGCTTCCAGGGACAAGGAGAAAGTGTGGGTTTTGTTTGGCCGAAGCTCGTGTTCTACCGCCGTGTCGCGTGGTGTTGCTAGCGCGCCTAGTAATATCGCCAGTGGCCAAAACTATAATTCCTCACCGACATAATTAAGCAATTAAAATGAAGCCTGGCAACAAGAAAATAAATCATAGGAAATAGAAACCGAAAATAATGAGTTCGTTATGTAATAATTTCAAAAAATTCTCTTATGGCAATCGATCGATTATTTTTATCTGTTAACTAATAAACAAGTGTTTTTTTTTTGTTGAAGAATATTTAAATTGTCTATTCAATTCAAATGTGCTTTGAAAGTCATAGACCACCGACGATGAGCTAGATCATTTAAGGTCGTGGGTTGTTATTTCATTGGAGCGTTCCTCATCTTGATACCTTATCATATAAGTAGAAGATTAGATATATTAGCCAATAAAAATGGTAAATCATACAAATGATATACATTATATGACTGCTTTTTACTTTGACTGAAATTTATTTTTTTATGTAATGAGTGCTCAATTCTCAAAGGGGATAAAAGTTCTAAATAATAAAAAGGTAGGGGAATTACTTTCTCGCTTAAGGCAGAATCTGAAATACAAAAAATAAAATAAATTATAAATGAAGATATTAAAACAAAAGTCCATAAAGAAAAGAAAAACCATAGATCAAAAAAGTTTATGAGATCGCACGCCTTTTTGGGTACGTATTGTGGATATACAAAGGAGTCCTGGAAACTCAACGATAAACTGAACAAAGAATATTAAATTATTAATCAGAAATCAATACTTATTCAGATGAGAGCTTTTTTTGTTCTTAAATATTAAAACGGATTTATTTTTAAACCTCTGATGTAGAGAATTTCTTTACCGTGAAATTAAATACCGTAATATAATTTTGTGAAAAAAATTATAAATTATAATATAGTGATTTGGGAGTATAAATAATTTGTTTATAAAAAAAAATAACACTCACAATTTTTTTTAATATGTTACAAAGAAGCTGTAAAATACATAAAGAGCTACAATGATCTGCATATATTATGATTTATTTATTATATTAACAAAATTATAAATATATAAGAAAACCTAATGATCATCTGTTACATTTAGATGATAATTTATGTACAACAGCTATCAAATCTGTGTGAATTTTTCGAAACATTCTATTTGAAAGAATAATTTATCATACTAATGAACTCCAGATCCTACTGGTTTAAAGGTGCTACGACATGACAGCGTACAATATCGTTTTCACATATTAGTGAGTTATTTTATGTCTCATACTAATTATCTATCAAAATCTTACAAAAACGATAAATTGCAATTCAAATGATCGGAGTGAAAAAATACTTGAATTTATAATTCGTACCAAAAATGTCCGACTACTTTTGATTACAATCATTTTAGCACAACGAATATATATCAAAGTAAAAATCTTATGTATATATATATATTGTTGATTTTTTAAATCAATTAAAGAAATTCCCAATTCTCAAAGAAAACTACTCTTATGTGTGGTTGCGGACACTTCTTTTAAATAATTTAAGCTTAGATGTCTCCTCCTAGTAGATTAAAAAGAATATAACCACGTCTGTATTAAATTTAAAAACTTATTTTATATATATTATTAATACAATCAATATTCTGTAAAAATATTTCACATAAGAGTTTTGAAGCGATTTAAGAAATCGGTAATACATTTTGCTGGTTTAATTAGTTTATAACTAAGCAAAAAATTATTAAACGAAAAGAATAGAATGTCCTGAGGTTTAAGGGATTTTATAGTGGCTTACAAAAATAAAACCAGAACAAATCTTTAGTACAGCGGATTAAGTGCAAACAGAACCTAGGAAGTGGAGGCGGCAGAGCTGTTGTGACGTCACTCGAGGGCTGGCTGGTATTCACGCGTACAGATAGTGTCAGACACAAGCCGGTAAATTGCGAAGAGAATGGAGGCTTTCATATCAGGCCAGGATAATAGACGCCTTGAGGACTCCGCAGACTATTTACTGCATACAGAATTCTGAATGTGGTGGGATAATTAAATTTTTCAACAGGGCACGAGGGGATCTGGCGTAATATTGTTAAGTATTATTTGAACAAGTTACAAGCAGAATTTTTAAAAACATATTTTAAAAATCAATATTAACTATGATTTTACTCAATAAAACACAGTATTGCAAATTTTGTTTCTTTACTGAAAGGAGAACTGAGATGACATGACACTTGGTGAATCTCCAGCGAGATTTCAGAGGGTACACATGCAGTACGTTTAATAACTTGAGGAAAGTACTATGCTAAACATTTAACCGTTTTATTTGTTTTTAATATGAATGAAACATGCATGTTTCACTGTGATATATTTTTATCAAAGAATTTTATTTTATGAAGACAAACACGCGAGGTTTTTATAATTTAATTTCTTTGCCCATTCTGTGCAGGACTCCCTCACTTGTGACGCGGTCAATTCGGTTTGAGATTGACGATGCATATTTTGAGCCGCGATATTAAATCGCGAGCAGATTTCTCATATCGCATAAACTGCAGTCGAGCAGTCGCTTAAGTTCACAGACGCCAGTTTACAAGTTGCGCAATATTGCGCCGATAGCGAAACAAGGGAGTCGCACGTCATACGGGCTGTCGGTTAGGCGGAAGTACCGGCGACGATTGGCGCAACTAGCGGCGGCTCCGCCTCTGGCCGGCCGAGTGCAGTGGTAGTCGATTCCGAGGTGTGAACAAAATAAATCTGGAAACAAATACTGAACAGCAAAGCTTTGTCATGTTTTCCAATAGACTGACCAAAAAAGCCATAAATGATAAAATACAGCATATCATTATAGCAAAAAACTAATTTAAAGTTGAGAAGTGAAATATCTAATTCGTCATATTGTTGGCATGAGATATTTACCGTTTGATGACTGAACAACTTTTTTAGTGATGATTTTGCTAGATATGCAATGTAATTTATATAATGAGCTCAAAATATATAAAATTACTCTAGCGCAATATCTATTTTTTTTCTTTTCAGTATTGTTAGATTAAACTTCAATCTTTAACATGGTTTTTGAGAGAAATCTGCCAGCAATATAAAAAATAGTATTTAGATTTTAAATGTATCCGATCCCGCTGCAGTTATAAAAGTGTCATCCTACACGACAGCTGCCAGGCATGCAATGCAGGGCAGTGTGGAAATGACATTTTATATCGTTTAAAACGGTGCAAGTTTTTAATTTTTTTAATTGAGGCAATACAAAAAAGCATTCGATATCTTTATATAATATCTATGAATGTTTTAAAAACAAAAAACCAATGAAAATATAACTAATGACTTTTGTACAGATTCATGTAAAGTCAAAACTAAAAAGTTGGTTTACAATGTAAGAATACTTATATGTTTTCTTTTCGAAGAATACAAAAAAAATTATAGGAATTTTCAATAGAATTTTTTTTTTATCAGATTATTTTCTACTGAAACAAGAAATACCATATCCAATATTAAAACAAATAAATACATAGGTGCAAACATATACTGTTAAGTTATTGGTTTTTTTTATTTTTAATCATCAGTAAAATATAACGAAATTAGGATTTGCGTATATATATATATATATTTGAAGTCTCTCAAACTAAAACTTGATAATTGACCTTTCATAAAAAGCTTTTTAAATGCTATTTTATTAAACGTTAGTTTTGGCGAACAATTATTAATGTAATTTATTATCACGTCCAAGTTTATTATTATTATTAGCATAATAGCTGACGCCAAGGACATATTTTAAGCGATAGACTTGACAATGATACATTTTATTTCATTTTTATTTAATAATACGACGTAGATATAGTTCTGAAACAACGAATGCCAACAGACGATTTGGCACGTTCAACTCTATTTCGATAGTAATCCGGTCTGAAAACAAGTGCTGAAATTTTGCTGATATGGAATCAAATGAAAAACGACAAATGTATTAAAACAGTATTCATTATTCTAAGAGTATACGCAACCTTAAGGCGTCTCTCGGCTTGTTGAGCTTTGAGTGCGCGCCGTTAGCTACAAGAAATAAAACAAAATGCCGGATTATATCAATATTTTACAGACTGTAGGCGTGGCTTGAGAATAGGTCCGTAATGTATTCGGCACAAGAGACGTCTAGGAAAATAAAACAAAGGAAGTTGCGATCTCCGCTATCGTGTTAAAATGCCTACAAAAGCGTGCAAAGAGAACAGTCGCAGCACAGAAGCTCGTAAGTAAAAGAGCGAAGACACGCGAGCACGCAAATTGTGAGACTAATTCATTAACATAAGGTACGTCCACCTGGGAGCGGCCTGACAGCCCTGGGCGTTACTTCTTTGTGGGTAAACTAGACATGGGCTTGTCTAAAACACATAATAATACATTTCGTACTACGCAATACTGAAGCCTAAATATTCATTTTGATTGTCTTATTGAGAGAACATCAAAAAAACATTGTGGATATTCTTGTAAAATATTACCAGCTAATCATTTTCGGACAACAATTATTTTGGTTCATATTGCGACTGGGAATGTGGTTATGATATATTTATGAACTTTGTAAAGATTATGTTTCGATGGTTTTTGTATATCGTTGTTTATCATAATAAAAATAATCGTATTAGCAATTAAAAAAATAAAAGATTACTAAAAAATATACGCTCAGACAGCAATGTTTATTTATCCTTATTTATCCTAAAAATAAAATGTTTCCACATAAAACATGCATATTTCATTCAATGAAAAATAATACAGTTTCATATTAAATCTTAATAACTACATAAAAATATTAATTTGATTGATATAATAATAAAATTGTAATTTTTTGAAATGCAATCAAATATGCCCGAGTTCTTAATTAAATTTTAACGGTTTTCAAAACTAAATATTCATAACCGACTTGAACGATAAAGTGGTGTTGGTTTCTACTTCAAAAGCTCGTGACACAGTATATTTTTAATTATCGAGGCAATGGGATGAAAAATTGCCTTGTTGAAAGTATAATCAACGGTAGATTCATCTCTGCCAGCAGGACAGGGAAAATCAACGCGACAACCTGGATAAAGTGACGTGTGCTGTTGTTTTCTCTTTAAAAATAACAAAATAAAATTATGTGGAAAAAATATATATAAGAGCAATCGAGCCGAGTGGGAGGGACAGGGGAGGCGTCGGGGGTAATTAAATATAGCCTATCTTGTTATTGGCTGTTACAAACAGTACAACGGTTAGTATTTTAGAAAAAAAGTATTTAAATTAAAAATTCTGTATAAAGCAAATATTTTTAATTGGTTTATTTGGAGTGCATAATTTTAGATGTAAAATTCAAAACATTTTCATACTACATAATTTATAAAATAAAAAGCTAACACTGAAAACAACCAAAAACTGTATTTTTCGTGTAATTTTACTTATGGTAAATATCCCAATTAGAATGTAAAGTTCAATTATCATTCTAATTATTTAGAGAGAAGCATTAAATGGACAGATAACTGTGCGTTTATAAGTTTAACTTTAAACTCACTTTAAAGTTTGGATATATTAAATTGATCTTCTCCTAAAAATAAGCCAGTATTTTGAGTTATTTCTGCGCACAGCAAATTTTTTTATATTTTAAATCAGCAGAGTTTTTCATTTGACATTGATAACAGTGATGTAAAACAAAAATAAATAATACTACTTTTTGTGTATTTAAAACGAAGCGTTTTGATTTTCGGAGGCATGAATATAATTGAATACCCATCCTAGATCAAATGGCAGAGCGTGGCCATGGCTGGGTTTTATAATGATGCGATACGAATGCAAAAAACTTGCCAGGGAAAGCACGGTGGATCCGATAATTAGCGAGAAGTTAGTGCGGGAGAGCGCCGGACAAAGGACGTGCCGGCGGGCTGGCCCGGGGCACGCAACGAATCCGAACTAGTTGGGTATTTATACATTATATTTATATTTCAAATATATAAGAGTGGTCAGAGGTTTTTCAAAGAACTGTACTTTCAAAGCCATAAATGCAAGCTGCATCTCTTGAAGGAATGAAAATATTTTTCAATACTTTTATTCTTAAAAAAACAAGCCCCTAGCTTTCAATCAATTGAGGTATGTCAATATGTTACAAACACCTTTTTATGTTACGGGATGTAATACCTCGCTTTTTAATTTAAATTGCATGTATAAGTTAGACATACGCAGTAAACTGTAAACGTAAAAACTACTTGAATAAATAGGAAAAAATTTAATTTTATGTAAACTATGTCAACTGTAAATTCTATACTGCATTCAAAAGAAAAAAAAACAAGATGTACATAATCTTCTCACAATGTGGCTATAAGGTCAGTATATAATATAAGCCAGACTACACCGTATGTTCAGACGGTTCACTTTTTTTCTCTCAGAAATGTCTTTACTCATGAAAAAAAAGACATATACATAGAGTACAACATGTATACAGTACTCGGGAGGCGTGCAAAGAAACATTACATTATTTTGGATGGTATATTTTTACGCTGCTGAAAATATCTAAGTAAAATAACAAGGAGTCGTTAAACCGTAAGTAACAAACAGAAAGTACCTGGATGTGAAAAATATTTTTTGAAAATAATATCCAAGTTGGTCATTTAGGGGCACGGATCATTGCTCACCCCTGCTCGTTGTAACGAGAAGGCCTTGACGGCTGGCCAATTAGCTGGCAGAGATTATTAGCGAAGCCTTTCTCCCCCGCGCCCCGCACCGCCACCCCTCCCGGGCTGAGAAGCTGCCTGCGCGGGCTGTGAGCAATGCTACTGCATGTGAGGTGCTTACTACGCGCAGGTGACAAAACATTGTCACCAATATAGAGTAAAACAAATAAATACATTTGTTGTTGTACCTACAAATAAATTTAAATATTTCAAAATTTAAATGTTTAAATCCTAAATTTCAGAAATCATTTTCATAAAAAGTGTATTTGAAAATGTTTCAAATACTTTTATTGATTAAATTAACGAAACAACGTTTAAAGACAGACATCTTTAAAATAGTATTTATGGTTTCAATTAAATGACTTGAATGTTAATAGCGTTCATGTTTCATGTGACAGAATTAAATTTTCCGATTGTAATAATATTCAAAGCCAGACATCACAAAGACAGGACTGCATTTTTTAAAATATATTTAAATATATAATACATTTATAATACATTTATATATATATATAAATGTGTGAAATAAACTTTTTATTGAACCTGACCATGTTTTTCCTAGTCCTGATTTACTCTGTATAAAATTCAGCTTTGCCTTTCCGGGACATTGAGTCTTCACCAGACCTCAGATTGAACGGAGGCTCGAAGTCGCTGAAATATTTCCAATAAGGCTTTATTTGTAACCGACCGGCGGCCGGAGGACTGTGGTCCAGGGAAGGGTGGAAGAAAAGTACGATAATGACCCCGAAAGTCGACGTTTTTTTGCGCATTGAGCTAGAGAACGCTTTGCGGACCGGGGGGACAAAAAACTAAGGAAAGATCAGTCCCGCTAAGGCGTTCGCCTGTAGGTACGCGGCCATTGCGACGAGGCAATAAGAATAATCGTTTATCTCCGTTGATCGGCGACAAACAAAAATAATATGAGAAACTTATTCATACGATAAATATTTATGCGATTGGGAGAATTATGCAACATTAGAAGAATTTACGAAAAAGCATTCGCTTAAGATATCACGCATTGAAGTTGTCTATTCAAAATATTTTACTAACCCTGTAATTGTTACTTGTCGTTAATTAACTTTCATAATTTCAAATAATAACGGTCTTCAAAATCTACAGACATACAGTTTTTGGGTTAAGTGTTTAAAATTATATTTGTCAATTTCATTGTAAAGGTGCATCAAATAATTACTTTAGAATAATTAAAATTAAATATAGTAATGCTGATATATCTCACAGTATTCATTACACTACATGAAAATATTTTTTTATAATATTTTTTTGTATTTGTTTACATTATTTATTTTATTGCCATCGCTCCGAAAAACATCATACTTTGCTGCCATCCTAACCCAGATAAGCTAACGGTTGCATGGGGAGTTCGAACGATTACAGCATAGTTTTGGGGGAAATCGGTCACTCAAAAATAGCGTAATATGAAAACATCAATAAATATATTTTCGTGTTTCAATTTTGGAGATGACTTAATGTTCAATTTTCAACGCATCAATGCTCTGAAATAAAATGCCAATATCTTGAACAACACTTATGTATTATTTAAAGCTTTTGTGAAAGGTCTATGTTTACTGTTTCGCTAGTTAAATCTAACATATAGTGAGTATATTTGCGTATGCAGTTGGTAGTTAGTTAAGTAAGCGAAGTAACCACGTAGTATAAGTAGTTGTATATAAGTTAAGAGGAAGTGCTGTTAGTATTCACCCTTTGATTTGATATTCACCTTGCAATCAGCACTCAATACCCCACGTACCTGCTCTAAGTACTGATTCGTAAGAAATAATGGCGAGTGGCGCACGCCATCTGGGCTGACTGCTAAAATACACCGAGTATCGCCTCACACGTAACTCACAATGGCCGCTCGCGGGTTAAATAGCTTTTATTATAAAAAAAATCTCGTGCTATGAAACGTGAGAGGAATCTTAATATATATCTTTATGCCACGACTAAAGTAAACTTTGGGGAGAAGGTAATTCTATTTCCTGTAAAGCGTTTTTAAAATGATATCATCGAGAGAAGAGTGGGGTTTATTTTAGAATATTATTGCGTTGAATAATTTTTTGATTTATTATTTGCTGCAAGTTAAAAACTTTATAAAATACGTTTCAGAAAAAAATATACATATATTACAAACACTATATATTATTAAATAACTCACTTTAGAAAAACTAGTTAGACGATTGTTGTTACGTTGCAATTAAATTTAATGAAAAATATGTTTTCATAGCTTAGCCGATTTAATTCACATGCTGTGAAACCTGTTTTAAACTATATTATCACATAAATTTTAGATTTATTTAAAAAAAATAATAGTTTATATGACGTTTAATTTTAAATCGCAATTGATATAACAATTGTTTCGTTGATAAAAAGATAATTCTCAAGTGTATAAAAATTACAACTAAAGAACTTCCGGGTATACGAATAATCTCTCCTCATATTATTAGATAGGGATAATTTTTCTTTATGCGAATAATAACATACACCACAAAGTTCATTTTTATTGCAGTTCATATTCATAAGATACATTATTTTCTCCATGCATAAAAACGAGAAATTTTCGTGTTTAACGGTGCTTTTAATTGCACAGAAAGTATTATCAGATTGACAAATAAAAACACTCGTAAATATGACATTTTATGACTCCTTGTCAACTGGAGGACCCACATACACTCACGGATAGCCACAAGAGGCTGGTTATCTTCATTATGAACCACATGTGTAGTTAATATTAATATTGGTCTATGAAAACGAACGTCATAAATATTCATTACTTATTTTTAAAACCCAATGTATTAATAAACGTGTGTATTTATCGGTGATAATTAAGAAATACATATTAATTAAATATGTAGTATTAATATGATTATTTAGTCTTGATTTTAATCAACGGATTTTTATGCATGTGGTTAAAAATAAATAACGCGAGGGTGAGAGGGTTAAATGAGAAACGTCAGCCCTTTATAACATAAACCGTAATATAAACGACAAATGAGAATCAGCATTCTAATATGCTGAATCTTCGAACAGTCAAAGATAATACGTCAGATCAGCGTTGTTTACTTTTACCAGCAGCATTGATTCGGGATGAAACTTAGGTATGGATAAATAAGCTAATAAAATATCAACCCAAATGCACAGGTTATTAAAACATCTGACTGTGTATGCATTCAACATACTAACCATATTATTTATTATTTTCTAAATACTTTAATTTGTGGCTTAGCAACGTTTGGACGACCTTTAAAAAGAGTTGTAGTGTTGTGTAGCTTTCTAGATAACCTGAATGTCCGATAAGATATAAATAACTAAGTCTGGAATTACAAGAACAATGAAGCAAAGCAGACAACGCAGCTCAAAAGGAATCCGGAACCTCCTCCTGCCATTAACTAAACGAATACTCGTGTACGGTTCTGACTAACTCTAGATATACGGCGGCCCGGCTCTGAGTAATGCACTCTCTGCGTCGTAAAATTTCTAAATTTTACTATGACCGAAGTAACCATAGTTAAAAAGACATTTTTTACATTTCAATAAACTTGATTTTTTAAATAAATAAAAATCACAAAATGATGTACTTGCTTTAAGTTTATTGATGTATTCAATACATAATGGTTAAATACATACATACAATTTTTATTTCATGCTTTGCAAAAATATAATTATTAGGTAATTAAAAATGAAAAGAGTGTATGATGATAGATTTCAGAAATCTAACAGATTCCACCGAACACGCACATTAATCACAAGTGATCGAATCACCTATGCACAGTTCTATATTATTCTACTTGAAATAAAATAACTCAAAAAGGTGGCTATAAGCAATTATTAATTGACAAATACGTGACAAATACCAAAACAATTAAGTGCATATCTAAAATACACAATAAGATTATTTATAATTACAGAAAGTATGGTTTCTGTACTCTGTTAAGCGGTGGGTCTACACAAAATAGCCAAAAATGAGCATTTTTTAAAAAATCATGTAAAAATACTTGAATTTTTTTAAGCAGCTAAAACTGTATTGTGATCGTTAAGGTATGCATGCGGTATGTAACTTGGTTTCGGATAAGATTTATATCTTAAACAACCCAGCACCCAAAGCTATTTTACTATTTTTGAAAAGGTATATACTGGTAGGTGAGGATGAGAAAAGCAAAGTAGATACATAAATGTATTTTGTGAATAAAATTCATTTATTTATATTATTTACATTTAAAATAGTCAATAACTATATTTAAACATACTTTGTGACGTATTAAAAAAATATCTGTAAACAAAATAAGTGACAGATTTCATGTGAATTAAGTTCTATTTTTGTATGTAAACGACTCGGACACTTCTTTAAAGAGCCAAAAATATATTTATATTTCAATCTTCGGTGCTGACGGTGGAGCGGAGACGTGACGGAAATTGTAACAGCAGGAGAATGATGCAGATAGAATTTGTCGATATTAGGAATTTGTGTATTTCCCTCGGTTTGTTTATTGTGTCAAAACCAGATATCAAATTCGGATTGCATTACTCCGGGAGATTTGTTTTGTTCCCGAAAACGCAGACCTGTTTAGTAAAAAGCCGCCATGAATATAAATTGTAAATAATTTACGCATCGACGGCTAAAGATATTCAAAAATTGCTTTTGTTGTAAATAAATCCCAATTCAATTTGGACTCAAAAGAGTTATTGAAAAACTTTTTCAAGCGTCCGCGGAAGAGAAGATTCGAGGAGCTCCGCTACCTGCCGCTCGACACTTCAAACGCACCCCGACTTCACTACCCCATTCGACTTTTCAATAAGGCTGTTGTGAAAACTTGATGGGGGCTGTTATAAATCGATCAGCGGGCGCCAGAAATCGGAGAGGGGAGCCTTTTGATCGCCGTTCTAATTTCCCCAGTGAATCCTCGCAAACACCGCAGATGACGCTCCAGACTGCGGCTTGATGCACGGAGCCTCGAAAAACAAACGCAGGGTAGAGATAAACACATTTTAGTTTTCGACAAATTCGACAGCTGACTGCAGAAAACTATGATAGATTATACGCAAATACTTCACGAAGACAGTATAACAAATCCTCAGGCAATATTCTAACAAAATTAATATATTGCGATCAAAAGTTTTCCTGCACCGTAGCAGCTGTTAATCTATCAAAAGTTTCTAACAAAGCGAAATAAGTTCAGCAAAAAGGCAACAGCGGACTTATTAAACAAAGCCAAGAGCTCGCGGCACGTGCTGCGTCCAAACTAAAGCTCCAAAAAAGACAGTTGTGTACAAAAATGAATGAAAAAACTCAAGAAAACAGGCAAAAAATCACGACTGTTTCGATTGTGGGAAGTCGAGCTTCTTATGTAAGACGAGTTGGACCATTATGTCGTTTGTCGTTGGCATGTTGGATTTCGTATGGCGAGTATTGGCCGAGAGCTCGTCGTCTTGTGTAAGTGGACAGTGTAGTTTTTTCCTTACAGATTTATATCACGTCTCTTATACTGGAGTCTATTGAGATTCTGTGGAAGCTTGTTGAAATTGAACCGCTTACTATGGATGTTATTTGGCGAGTAAACCAAACTACAAATGCTTAGCAACAAGAAATATAACACCATAGTAAAAAGAATAAATGATGTTTTCCAAGAAGCTTTAATTCAGGATCTTACATTTTTTAGCTTGTAAACATCATAAATATATAAGAGAATCGAGTGTTGAATATAGAAAATAACAAGGTGAATAATATTATTTACCTCTTCTTAAACAGAATATGAAAGTTTCGGAAGAAAAAACTAATTTAGTCCGCTACAAAACGGAATACGATAAAAGACAAAGGATATTACCGGAGCATGAAACAATTTCACAAGATAGACTAAATTGTAGAAAAGTATTGGGAACCGATATCCATATATCTCTCCTCCCCATAAATATCCTCAGTAATAAGCTAATAGAAGGATGTCCGCACAATCACAAAGTAGAATAAGAAAGCTACAAGAGGATTTATGTTATTACTTCTGACCTCCACGGTAAAGAAAAACATCGCAAGTTTGTAGGAATTACTTCTTTTATAGTTTCCTTAAAGAGTTTGAAAGGAGATACTTTATACTTTAACACTTTGTTGAACGGAGTCATCTGCGCTTCATTATTCAAGTTTTATAACTTTATATACAGTTACTATTCGCAGATTCTAGAAGATATTAAAACAACTTAAAACGGCACCCTCAAGAACCGACGGGAATCACCCTTTTTGTAAAAAATATATTCATTATATTAACAAACATTTATTGAAAGTATATGTATAGTAATGGGTTAACTGGAGAAATACAAAGGATTGTAGAATTTTTTGAAGAAAATTTAGTGAACCGTTTGACGTTATTTTCAGAAGATGTATGGGACTGAATATTTTTTTCTGCCATATTACTTTTTACTAACGTTTATTTAACATCAGGAGGGGTTACTGTATAAAATTTTCATATAAATATGACAAACCCATATTATATTGTCAGACAAAAAGTGAAGACAAGAGGGTTCTCGAGTTATGAATAGTACTTCCGTGTCTGAGCCGGGAGTCTGTTAAGCTTTGTAAATCTGGGGATATTTCTTTATAGCTTCCCGCAAATGTACAACAAAAGATAACAGAAAGTTATTCCTTATTCGAAGCATTGAATCTCGCGTGCAAATGTGGCGTGGATGTCTCACGAAACCGGAAATCTCACTAAAGAGAGATTTATTTAATAAAGGCCTTCGCCAGCGCCATAAAAGAGAAAAATGTTACCGCAGTATCGACGTTAAAATATCGTATTTGTAGTGAATTATTTTGGTCAATGCAAATCCATTATAATATGTCAGATAAGAAATATAATTGTAAATTACTCCAGAGTAAAGCTTGAATATGAAATGTCATTCTACTATGAAATATAATAATTTATTAATAATATTTATGCACCTCAAACATAAAAAAATAAAAAGAACGTAGAGTGGTGATTTTTATTCCAATATGCAAAATAATAATATATAAATTTAGTAAATAACGGATCTGTAAAAGATAAAGAATATATATGATTAAAACTTTAGTAAATATGTGTCATAAATTCACGGCACGTGAATGTAAGTCCTGCTCACAAACAAGGCAATTTCTTATTCTGCTTGAAGGGTTGGGGTGATCTGTATTTTTATATTTTGTGGAAAGAAAAATATTTTATAAAAAAAAAATCGATATTTTTATAACAAGTCATTTGATTTAATTGTCAGTTTGTGTTGGCTATGGAGACTGAATAAATAGCTGTCTGTATCTCCTCATTACAGTGCACCAAAATACTGTTTTCGTTCATTTATTCATATGCAGTGGTAATAAATAAACGTTTGTTTAAACCTAATGAAGTTAGCAAAACAAACTCAACTGAAACGTTAATTACAAATATTGATCAAACAATACCACTGTAGGATTCAAATGCAATAGGAAGCGTGTTTGAATGTTTAACCCGCACTAAACAACAGTTTTACTGAAAACGATTATGGAATGAAATACCGAGGATCGGTCTCCGCGTCGGCTGGATTAGGAAAACTAATCGCATAAAAAGTCTTATCAAAATCGTGTTTGTTATTTTTATACCCTCGATTAAACAGCTAAGTATAGAGATAAACGTATCAAAGAGATATGAAATCGATAAATATTATCGTTTTCAACTTCTTTCTTTCTTTATCGTACTTGCAAAAAAACTATAAGTCACAGCAAACTTATTATCCTAGAGATAATTTTCTTCTCAAATGACTCAAGGAGACAATGTAACGGCTCTCCGAATCGCGCGGAGGGCAATAACGATAAAATGAAAGTTTTCATTTCATAGTTGCGAGTTTCTTTCTCGCGTTATGCCATCCGGGAGGAGTGACGGGTGGACAAAGTTCGGGCGGCAGGACAGTCATTACGGTGATTTAGTTCATTAACAACTTGTCTTGGGGACTTGGACAAACAAAGGGCGGACGAGTCCAAGTCGGGCGCGTTCCGCGGTCGCCGCAAACGGCGGCTCGCCCTGCAGCCGGGGAAGTTCCGCGCGAGATAATCCCTCTTTAAGTAGTTCGGCCGTTCATATATTACGGCGACTGAATAAAGCGAGTCATTACTGTAACAATAACATTACATTAACTGAGATGTCGTGCGTACTTTGGCGTATACATTTTATTCACAAAGTTGGGCGAAATGACGCACGTCAACGTAGCAAAAATATGCGACGTTAGAAAAAAAGGATAAAAAAATTTGAAAAATTGTCATAGAAGTAAATTACACTCTTCGCTCAAACTCGCTCTCGTGTCGAATACATCCACTCTGAATATATTCACCTCCATTATTTGCACATTGTTCGGACAATGCATTGTACTTACAGGATACGACCTCCGTTTTGAGCGCGTAAATTTTATAATGCCGTGTTTTATTTACATCGAGATTGGGATCGGTTTTCAGAGCGTCGAGGTGTTCGCCCCTGAAAAAATATTCTCAGTTTGTAGGTACACGAAGATCAGAATTAGCCGCGGGTAAGTATGTCTGAAGCAATTAAAAGTTGTTCCCATACATAATGGAGTTCGCTACTTCTTCGCAATTCATTTAAAAACTTGGACTCGATTTACATCGAACCGGCGGAAGTGGCGTAAACATTTTAAAATTCATCAACGGCGTCATAAATTCTACTTTTATGGACTCATTAAGGCATGTATTGACAATTTCACATGCCATATAAGCGCGAGAAGTGTCTATGAAAATTCAGCTATTAGCTACGGGGGTCATAAATTGTGAGGAGGTTGCTGTAAATCTCCGGTGCACTCGGGTTCCGTCAGTGACTCCTGGCAGTTAATAAATCCTAGCCGAGACCTTCATAAGTTGATCTGCTGTATTTGGACGCGCCGCTGCCCGAGGACGCCGCGGGGAGTCTGCCCGGCGCACTCTTTGGCAATCGTTTCATTAAAAATCCTATCCCTCGTATTACGGTAAATAAATACATTTATGACTAGTACTCACATTTATCACGGTCAAATTATATTTTATATACATACAAACCATAAGATACAATGTTATGATGAAATAATCTACACAAATCTATTGTTTTGATATGCGAACGAGATCTCAAAAAAATGTTGTTTAGAAGATAGATGTTATCAAGCAATAAATAATTAAAAGTAAATAAAAAAAAAAATGACAGCAAGTTTTGTCGTAGGAGTACGTTAATAAAATTTCAAAAATAGCAAACAGTGTAAATCATTGTGACAAAAAAAGATGTTGCCTAAAAACTAAGTGACATTTTAGAGTGTTGTATTTCCTGCTTTACCATGCAGTATTGTCTTATCTCACAAAATAAATTATCGATATTTATGATAATAAATAATCGATAAATGTAGTACAGTAATAAAGTATACACACCTTATAATTACGAGGAAAACACACGCGTACAGAAAGTAAGTTTGTAATATGAACAAAGTATTTTTATGACCGAGCAAATCATATAGAGTTTCTTTAGAATGTACGAACCATGTCTCTGAGGGTACACTTTTAGAAATTCGTTGGTAAGATATCCGTGGTATCCAATCCACATTGCGGCTTTTGAGATTTGTCGTCCTCTGGGCCGGGGGGTGAGGCCCTCCATTAATGTCATTACCTCCCCTGCACAGCTGTTTTTTAACTTCTAAAAATAAGATGTCGCGGGGGCGGCCAGCCGTGTAAGTGATCTCAGCGTACCCCATAACGGAGAATCCCAAAACATTGGCCGCGGCAACTTTTTATTAAATTATAAAGTTTTTTTTCACAGCGCCATTACCTGAACCTAAAGTCTAAAATGACAAGAATACTAAGTTTTTTTACCTTTCCTTCGGATAATTTTTTACAAAACATTATTTAATTTTTATTTGATGTTACTAAAAATATTCACATTTCAGGTATCTATTATGTAAATGTACGAACTTATGAAAAAATATCATTTTTAAACTTTATTATTATTAGGAAATGGAATCAAAATTTTACCATTCATATTTATAGTTTTATAGATCACACTTCTTCTTATTATTACATGAAAATACTGTTTAGCACTATTATATTGTCCTGTTATTTGCAAACATCATTAAATTTTACCGTCATTTGTTTTTAAAATATAGTTTTCAAGGCGCTATAAAAAAGGTGCCAAATTTTAAAAATATCTTCTTTCTTATAAAAAATATTAAATTGGACTGAAGATTAAAAATTCATGCTATTGAGATGTTCAAAGGTAACATAAAGTTATGAGTTGAGGGTTTAAATTTGACTACTCGAAACTGATTTTTTTACATTTAAGGGTGTTTCAACCTGTTTACCATTATTACTAAAAATCACATTTTCAGTAAGTATTGTTTACGATAAGATTGGCTTATGTTTTTGATATAAAAAAAACATGAAAAGGTTGAGAAGTGCTTGATTTTGAAGCTCCCCAGCTGTTTCGTTATTTAGTGGAATTTTGTTTGCTACAAACTAAGCAACTGCTAGTTTTTGACTCACTAAGATGCACCTGTGACATCATTTACACCCAATTACACACAGATGCGCCATTCCAACTTGCATAAATCTTGCATGTTCCCAAATATGGACCAAAATAAGCAATAATACTCAATTCATCATTAATTAAGATTATGTTTATTCACATTATTTGTCATTTGAACGTGAACAAAAATAATACTGGCACCTATAATTTAACAACATAAGTTGCTATGCTATAAATAAATGTCACAAGAACATTTAATATGGTTACATAAATAATTAAAAACATGTGTCCTTTAACTTAAACTACGTGTTATTATTTTAAGCTGTACTTTACTAGGACAAAAATGTAAAATTTAAATTTACACCCTAATAACACACAGGCGCTCGCATCCATCCTCCACAAAGCAAAGGGAATCCACAACTAGGGAGGGTTCTGGCTTTCAGGTTTACGAGGATTTCAGTTGTTGGTTTATATTAACACTGGAAATGGTCATACAAAGCCACAGTGCGTGACTCAGAATGCATTTCACTGCGGGGCTTGATCAAACGTATTGTAATTAATGCAGTTTGGGGAAGAGATGATATGATATGCGCGAGTGTACAACAGAGATATAAAATTATTTATTTATTTCGCGTATGGCATATGTTAAATGCTCTATAATAAATTTACCTTTACGTTTGAATGATTTAGTATTAGTTTATTTTAAAAAAGAAGAAAAGCGTATTTTTCTGTACTGAAATCGGTTTTTTACGACAATCAAAACTAAATTTCTTTCGATATTTATTTATGTGATATTTTGGATCAGTTATGATTCTGAACTTAAAAAAAATGCGCTTCGTTTACAGCCTGTAATAAAAAAGAGCGAATAATATAAAAATGATATTAAATGATAAAAAATGATGTTTACAAAGATCATAAAGGTGAAAGGCAAAGTCAAATGAACTGAATTTAGTCTCAAAACAAAATTTAAAAAGTTCTCACAATAAGATTAGATTTATTATACAGGTTCGTTACCAAGACAGAGAGTTTTAAATACCAATAGAGACGACAAAGAGACGCCTTCACCGAGTAGTGTATCGTGAATAGTAATGTTGGTTCTAATAAAATAGTGCCCAATGAACATGAGTAATATACCTTTTTTATATGTTTACATAATTTATGGCCAAACATTTAACTGCCCACTCAATATAATTATGTCGAACTCATAAAACATAAATGGTTGAAACAATAATATAATAAAGTACAACATGTCTACTTAGTTACCAGTACACATAGAGGGACGTGTGAGGTCATTTCTAAAAAAAAAATCCCATATGAACTACATAATATTATGACTGTTTTATTAGTTCCCGATATAATATTATTTATCGTGCTATACTAACATTAAACGACCTGCTCTAAAAGGTAAAAGCCTGTTTAGACACAGTCATTGATTTACTTTAGTTATAACATGTGTGTATATTTTAGTGCTATAATAATACCAAATCTGCGGTTATAAAGTTTGCGGAGAATTGAGAAAAAAATATATAAAAAGAAGTTGTTTCTTTGCGCAAAGAGGCTCAAAGTTACCGGAAACTTGATTAGGAAAAATAATGCTATTTTTGATCGAGAAAACGTGTCTCTTCTGTTAAAACAAATAAACTGGTAAAAGAAACACGCGGTCCCTTTTTTAATTGGCTTGTTCTTGGAATCTTAAAATAGCATGCTTTAATTAAAAGAAAATAAAGAAGCTAGATTCCTTAACAAAGTTCTTGTTAAAAACATTTGATATAGAGAGAAATAACATTTATAGTCAGTTAAATTTGTTAATCTAGTTTTAATAAACATATTTTAATTTGTGTCCTTTGTAGTAAAACGGTTGGAAAAGTTGTTTATTTTTTAAAATGTATTTCAGAAGATACAACAACATGAACAGTTTTTAAATTTTTTTGGATAGCTTTATATAACTTTAAAAGTTTTTTTGGTTATTTTTGAGTTCTACAAACTTAAATTAATGATACGCCACTTCTATAGAATGCATCATACTATATATTTTTAAGAGAATAAAATCATTCAAGATATTTTATATAAAAATTTTACCTTAAGATTAAGAATTAGTATTAGTACGGTTTAAATTGTCTTAAATATCGTAACTTCATTAACTTATTCCTTTTATATAGAAGCATTATTTTTAATGGCTTCCAAACAGAGTAGCACATCATTTTTACGTACCTAATGTTAATTTAATAAATCCAATGAACTCATGATGCTTCACAAATTATGGGTACGTATAATGATAGTAAAAAAAATTATTCTTGTAGCTCTGGAGTCGAATACCGTATAATTTACTGGCGATGTCTCTCTAATATCACCTTGTCATGAAACTAACACAAAGGATAAATATGAAGCTACTTACAGAATATAGACAAATTCTTCATTTAATTTGGAAAATAAACTATACAAAATAATAGTTCTCAGGTACTTGAAGCGTAAAGGATGACATTCTGACATAAATTCATATCTGAAGAATAAAAAAATAGACATGCATGTGAAGACATTTCATGGTTTTGTAGATCTAGACAATACGTATATAAGAGTAATACTTCGGAGTAATACTAACGATGAATTATTGTCAATTGGGATAAATAATATTCTTATAAAAATAATGGTTTGAATAGAATAGAGCGTGAAGGTTACAGATTAAAAGCCAGAAATACTCTCTGATGGTTTGAAAGCATCCGAGTGTAGGTGGTTTTTAATAAGTTTAAAAAAATAAAAAGAAAAATCTAACACGCTATGAAACGTACGAATTTATTTATTTTGAATGTGATTATCGTGTACAGTAATGCATGTGCTATTTTGTTAAAATTATAATACACGAGAGAAAAGAATGAAAATAAGATAAAGGATACTCAAAAAACAAAATTGTATATACATTGGTAGCTTGTGAAAAAATAAAATATGTTAATATAATATACTTTAACTAGCACTAAAAATCAAAAACTATCTGAAATGTTTTCCAAATTAGAGGAAGATTATATTATCAAAATATTAGAGGATTTCATTACATAATAATGAACCATGTTTGTTGTGTTAATATTTAATATATATTAATATTATTCGCTGCAAAGGCTTAAGCTTTGTACGGGAATTGAATAAACAATGTTGAGCACACAAGTGAAACGCAGCTTTGCTCTCACATATGACTGCACGCAAACAATGTTTTAAAGAACAGCAATAATAATACCGGGTAATTGGTCGGCTCTCCAGACGGACTGAACTCCCATTGTTTCGTCCGGGCTATTACTGTAATTGATCGATCATTATAAAAAGACTTATAATTACATTATTAAAAGGAATAATGGAGAACGTACTACTTTTAATATTTATAGAACGATACGAACGAAGAAAATTATTATATATTACCAGAAGCAATATTGGCTTGGCTCGCAGGAACTTTTCAATATTCCTTTGAATCTTTTTACAAAATTATTTCTTATATTTTTTATGTATCTACCAAAAGTCAATGAGCTGAGGTTTCTTTTGACGTATTTATATAAAGAGAATCATTGATCTTGGAGAGAAACCGACAATTTACATAACATTATGGGGAACTAAGAAAACCAGTCCATAAAATTACATCTAGTGTATCATTATTTATCCATCGATAGTTAAGATTGCGGTCCACGTCTTCCTTACTTTATAATTTAAATAGCCTAATTTCTAATAACCGATATAATTAATTCTTCTTTTGCCTGTCGGATAATCCGATATGAAATTCTTAGTACTCGAGATATATTTATACGATGTTAAAAATACAATACGTAAAAAAATACTCAATCAATTTATTGATATAATATTTTTAATAACTGTACAGTATTTTTTGAATGGTTTTTAATAATATAAAATCTTCAAAAGAAATGCCTTGTATTATTTTTTCTTATTGAATTATAAGAATAATTGAATTTGATAGTGGTTTTCGAACCAACTTGGCCCCAAGCGATGTTTTATACGCGAAATTGATTTAAAAAAATATCAAATCAGACTAAGTGCCTCGGCAACAAACACTGGAGGACGCCGAGGAAAAGCTCTCTTTATTATAATCTTTAGTCATTTTTTGCAGCATTGTGCCTTCGGGTAACTTTTTTTTAAGAGTTCACTCAGCATGAAATATAATTAAGAAATTCAATATTTTTGACAGAGAGTACTTGGTGGAATTCCATTTTAATATTTTGAATAAAAATATTGAAATATAATTAGCAAAAAAACTCAATACCCAAACATTCAAATGAAACAAATTTTCTATAATGATAAGAACTACTGAAAAAATGTGTAAAAAGTAAATAAAATAACTGCTGTTATTGATATAATATTGGAACGAGCACAAGAAAGCATGCAAGCTTGCACATGTTTATTATTAGAAAAACTATAATATCTTTTTCTCTAAATACATTCGAGAAATCAGATTATTGTTATTTTAAATTGTGTAAGTATATTAAATGAGCTCGAAGAAAAACGTGCTCAAACTGATTTTAATAAGTTAATTTTTTTAGAACCCCCGAACATCAAGTAACAATCATAAACGGGATCGTTCTAGCTGATCGCAATTGATTTAAAATGAAGCCTAACACGTAAGCAATTTTTTTTTTAAATATTGTAGTGAAATGTCAAGTCAATCAGGGCTAGAACAGTTCATTAAGATGCCTACATGTATCTTTGATATTTTTTATAAGCAAAAGTAGTAAACTAGAAGCAGAGGAAGTAGTTTCCCGGGAAGTGTCAGCAGCACGCACGCGGGGCGCGGGCGGGTGCGCTAGAGTATAATTTGGTATGCTAAGCGGGCGGGACTCCCAGTCGGCCGCCCCGGGTATCAGCCCAACTCTCGTCTTGCAGCAGTTTGCACAGTTTACGCTTCCGAAATTATTGTTTATTATACAGGAATCCTCCCAAAACACGGAGGGGAATTTACATGTGAATGCAATGACCCGACCTGCGGAGTGCACCGGGAGAGGCGGCCGTGAGAGAGCCGAGGCTCCTAAATCTCCAGTAATGGACCTGCTGGGTGCATCTCTGGCAATACCTTTTCGTGAACTCTTTCAAAATGCACTTTTGCTCTGAGTTATGTTAAAGCTCACTTTGAATCCACAATGGTTTATTATTTAAACAAAGAAAACTTTTGGAGTGATTATTATTGATGTGTTTTAATTAAAGCACATAACCATTTAATTAATTCTTAAACCAGTTTGATTTATTAGATACAAATAATTATTTAATACTTTTTTACAGGTCCAACACACATCATATGCAAATATGTGCACTTAGCACTATGAATTTTCAATTATTATATACCAAATTGTAGGCAATATTTTGCATTAACGATTTCACAATACATTTCTAATAGACTGGTTGTGCCAAAATCAAATAAACACAATAATGCTGATTTATTGATTATAAGTCCATACAATTATTAAATAATTCATAAAATGACGGCAGTAGTAAAATTAAGCATTTAAATGTAACAATTAACAATTTATGGAATAGTCCACTTGCTCACAACATGCACATACAATTTTAGCCACAACGGAATATTTTGGTGTGATATTTACGAAATTTAATATGATAATACCGACTTAACTCTGCCTTCAATGCTTTGCATATTTAATTATTAAATTTTTTTTAATTAAAAAAAAAAACACAAGCAAATCCGAAGCATTTAGTTCTTTTACATCAAACAAATTATGTCGTAACTCAGCGTTCCTCTTATCTATTTTAATTCCTATCTAAAATTCTAGAAACATCCCCGAGTAAAACGAAAAAACCTCGGGGGAAATAAAAGCGGGAGTCTTGAATCAAGCCTTAATTATCTACGAACATTACTAAATATATTTACCTTCCAGTTTAACTACACGACCGAGAACAAAGACGACCGAGCTCTCTTATCTCGGGCCGGCGCACTCGCGACGCGGCGTGTCCTCAATTTTAATTTTTCATCCTTCGCAGGAAAATAGTGGCACTTTAAGTCAGTCTGCCTTCCTTAGCCATATGCCTTATTTGTTTCATCTCCTCGACACTGTTTCTCCGAAACTGAAACTTATGGAATTCTAGATATCTAGAATACACCTACTAATTAACAAAGTGTCGACCACGCATAGTCTGCGAGAGCTTACTACTAAACTGTCGTGCCAATTAGTAATCTTTATGTGACTAAGAACCCAAATGACATTATTAACATTCTGTATTTTTTAAAACCAAGCACAAACGAATCAATGTATCAAAAAAGGAAAATGAATTTCAAGCTGTGATTTAAAAAATGTAATTTTGGATATTTTTTACAAATTAATGACATTAAGTAGGTGTGTGAATTGTGATATTGATATTTATCTAGAGAGATTATTTTAAATCTCTGACTGAAAATTCAGATAACAAGGAATTCTGTAGATTAAAAATAAAAATACAAGTTTTCTTGCGATAAAGATATTTTTGAGTGTCTATATTTCAATGGGATTTCACCCTCATTTCTCAAGGGTCCTGGGGCTCGATAGGGGGGTGCTTTCTCATTGAAATTTACTATAGAAAAAGTAGCTCAACGGGATATCAATATTCAAATTTGATTTTGAATAAAAAAAATATTTTTATACAAATAATTGAGGAAAAACAATGGAATCAGCGAGAAAATAAAACAGTGACAATGAACAAAAAAATATTGCAGTTTACGTATTATTTAAGCTTAAATCCAAGTAAAAACATTTTTTTTAACGAGTCCACAAAAAAAATTGAATATTGACACAACCAGGGCCTGAAACGAGCTAATAAAATAATATAACTGTTGAAAAATGTGTAAGTTCAATTACAACAATTAAAAGTATGAACTATCAGTTATGAGTTTACGTTTTCGAAAAGTCAAACGATACGAAGTAATATAATAGTTTGGGTGTCAAATTTAAGAAACATGCTATACCATTAAATATGTCCCTAGTTTGGCGATCAAGTTCTCATTAGATAGATGTTATATGTACATGAGAAAATTTTCTCTAATGTGCGAATTTTCTAAAATAGTTGAAGGTCCTTTTCCGAGATAGTGGCTGTGTGGTTTAAGTCAGCTGACAGGAACACGTGGGAGGCACCGGCTTCATGAATAATGGCCTTGACTTCTAAATATCGTGAATGTTTTAAAATAAATTAAAGTAGAGGTCTGCGGTGGAACCTTAACCCTACTAAAGTAATACATTTACAGTAAATAGTGCGGTCTTCAAGTCTATAAATTAACTTTCATGTAATAAATGCTATTTGTTCTGGAATTTACATTTTGAAGACTTTGGAAACACAAAATAAAAATAAAGTAATTGGTGCGCATGACAAGTATACTAATTTCATTAATCGATGCATTGAAATACACAATATGTACAAATAAGTCATAGTTAAAATTTTCAATATTTAAAATTTGATTTCAATTAAATTGTTTACCTATGCAATTAATATTAATGTGATTAAATTAATAATATTGTGAAGGATATGAATGTATTAAATTTAATCCGCGTTGCGTGGATTTAATTCGCAGCATTGTTGCTAACAAAATACTAAACATATAATAACCGAAAAAAAAAAAAACAAAAAAAACAACAACACAAAAATTTCAAGCACATCAAAGCGATAAAACATCTGAAGTTCCGATTTAATAAAATAAAAAAAATCTCACAATGCGAACAATCAATCTGTGAAATATTGCGCTATCCGTCGTGACCCCACATGTGTGGCACGGCGGCCGCGCCGGGCAGGCGTCGGCTTTATATCGTGATAAATCAATCAGGTACGTTCAGCCGCAGATCCAAGGTCTGCCGGCCATGAATATGCATGACGAGCGATCAGCTCTCAGGCTCTGCCCCTCGGGGACCGCTCTCGTCTGATCACTTTCGATGTCTGATGTCTGATGACTTGCCCGCGCGGCCTGGCCGGTGTCTCTGCGAGATGCCGCCACAGCCTCGCTTGTGTTTTAAGATTCGTTTTAACCTACATTTATTTAAAAGTGAGATTGAAAATGTTTTGAATTTTTGGCACAGTGAAAGAATACACTTTCATAATCAAACGGCATATTTAGAAGAGCATTTTTTTGGTGTACAAAATAATATGATAGAGATGGGTTTGTTTAAATTAATTTTATACATCACTGTGTGTATTAAAACATGTTTAACCTTTAACTTATTAACTTATTACTTATTTTTTTGTTTTTAATAGTAAAATACTGAGTAAAAAAAACTGAAAATATTCATTTCTCATAAAAAAAAAACTAAATAAATTTAATTGATTATGAAAATAACTTACTTTGAAATTTAAAACATATTTTTGAGGTAGAAAAAAGATCTCCAATAATGTGTGCCAAAAGTTGGCAAAAGTCATATTCTAATACGGTTTGTGTCTATTCTAGAGCTGTTAGTGGTAAAAAGTTGATTTAAATTAGTTAGACAGGTCCAACATAACGGTCACAAAACGAAACAGTTGATCCTATAAGTTTTTATGGGGTTAAATTTTTTTTTTTTTTAATATGTATTGTAAAATATTTGAGTGATTTTATTAAAAAAATATATTAAAATGGAATTCCACCAAGTACTCTCTGTCAAAAATATTAAAATTTGAAAAAAAGGTTATATGGTTTGTTACCGATCTGTCAAATTAATAAATTTAATTATTTTACTTGTTTTTTAACTGTGTTCGGTTTTTGTGGTTGATTTAAATAATAATTGTTTTAGTTTCAAAATAAGCTTTAATTCTAATTGAGCATAACATTTTGATATGTGTCAACTGAAATTATTGAAAGAGAGCCTGTTAGAAACATGAATGTGAAATAATAACATAATCGTTTTTGTAACGACGTGAGAACAACTTCCTGACGAGGATATGTGATTACAACTATATTGTGCGTAAGCAACTTGAAGTATTGTATATGTTGAGAGCACGAATTTAACATATTTCCAAGCAACATCCCCGTCATAGCCCCTCACTGAGGATCCTGCGTAACGGGCGTTACACCAACACGTTATACACACATTTCCTTCATTGACTCTGAACTTAATTCAGCATTTATAATGAGCCCCGCTTTATGCTCGTAGCACCTAAAACTCAAAGCTTCTTGTTAGGCTAAGCCGCAGTAACAAATTCAACTTGTAAAATATGTAATTAAAATTAATGTCACAAAACTATGAAAATAATTATTTTGTCATGACTATTTCACATTATCGTGCACTGATACTAGGTATCGTACAATTAGTCATTTAAATACTAGTTACATCAAACACATATCAATTTTTTTATTTTATTTATATAATATTTACAATCGAAAATTCTAAGCAAACGTTAAACAAAGCATATGATTACCATCAAGATAAAATACTCATTTGATTAAAAAAAATAATTAAACTGTTGATATAATAACAACACGAGTGGTTCTATGAATATACTTTTAATTTTGATTTATATCGGTATATTTTTAATAAAGCAGTTTCTACACATTTAAGCTGAATATTCGTAAATTTTAACGAACAAATGTGCTAGACGTTTAAAAAGTAAAAAATAATATATAAGGAGATGCAATTTAATTGGCATGTTTGAAAGCACAATATCTTATGTTTGAAGAATCCTGTGTGTTCTCGCTACATTTTACTGTCCAAAATATTTCTGTATTTTTAGTCTTAAACTCGGGTCCTCAAAAAGACTCGAACATTATAAAAAACAAACTGATGTTTTAATTACTGACCACTCTACAAAATTGATGAAACCACCAAAACGATTAAAAATAGACACGGAAAATACATAAGTATTTCAAAAAAATCCTGTAGTGTTCAAATTCTAAGAAGACTTGAAAAATATTATTCTCAAATATGTTTTATATCACTGGGAGCATTTCAGTGTCCCCAAGGCAGAAGTAAACGGCGTTATGACACAATGTATGAGTAGGTAGAAGAGTAACAAAGCGACCTTTTTTGCCTTACAACAGCTCGGGGAATATAGCAGTCATTATCTAGCACTACTGATTTTATCACTTAATTTCATGCGACCGCGGAAAATAAAAAAAATTGAATTCATCAAAGAATTCAAAAAGTTAGATTTTACTTTGCTGAATTATTTTTTTGTTTTCAGGTAAGGTTTGGTACGTAAAAAATCAAATAAATTTGATATTATATATTGGAAAAAAATTATACACAAAAGGCTCGTTTAATGCAAAGGAATGTAAATATTCTCTTTGGACCCGCTTTTGCCTCGGAGCATCTCCTCGCTCATATTCTGCTTGTGGCTATAAATAATAATATAATGGATTGTTGTTTTTGCCGAATTTTCCGATGTTTTTTTTATCATATAATAAGGTAGACGGATAGGACTCAAAGCCTACATGTTTGTTTTGCTTCAGGCTATACGAGTACAAACAAGTAAATAAAAATAAATTGTGTAAAATAAACAATTTAAAACGTGATAATTCATTTCAAATCATCATATTTATCTGAAAAAGTGACTGGCTGTCATAAACCGGCATTTATACGTGACCTTTGTTAGTATATATATACACTTATATGTATTTTTTTTACAGATAACGAATATCGCTATAAATTATTAATAAAAAATTATATCTACTTATTATAACTGTCATTGGAAATTTAAGACAAAAAATGTAAAAAGGTATTCATATGAATACTAACGTACCTATGCACATTCGGTTGTAAACAGTTAGAGATAATTAAAAATATTTGTCATTAGCTTTAGTGAGCAGATGGCAGGTAGTTTAAGCATTTCGTTTAAGTAGTGTTTTTTCGTTAACTTTACTGTAAAAAATAAAATAATACAATATGTATAATAGTAAAAAAAATGTAACAAGATAAGTATAAAAATTATAATTTAGTGTAATTTACACCGATAATGCACATTAACTTCTCTTAGTTATTTATGAACGATTTAAATTTTTTTCAAAATTTAAAGACATCATTGAGTTATTTTAAATATGCCACTTTCACGCGACTAACGATTTTTTCAGATTTTTCCAACCATTCATAGCGATTTCACGTCGTCGTATTTATTTGAATTGAAAAGTAGAATAAGATAAACCACATGGCTGACATAAATGGAATTTTTGATTCCAAAACATGGTTATTTTCCTTCCATTACAAGCCGGCAAACAGACCAAACACATCTAACCACAACGCTCTGTATTATAAAAAAAAAAAACAAATTTACTAGGAGTTCAAGGAATCCAATTTGATCAGGATTCGGTAGGCCAGAAGCCACGACACAGGTAAACAGCAATTAACTGCACGACACGCACATATCATTAATATATACATATTAATATGTACTGTAATTATAGTATTCTTGATATTTGATTACACATAAGCGACAAGTAAAAATAAAAATTAAACAAGAGCTTCAACAGCAGAAGTACGTACTGATTTAATGTTCTCAAATGTTCAAATCTTCAATTGTTTTTAAAACTGTATTACGTAGTATACAAGAACAAAAAATATTATCTCATAAGTAGATAATTGTTTTTTTTTATCAGCAGGACTTTTCCGGTGTGTTTATTGTTCCAGCCGTATACATAAAACCCCAATAAACGTGAAATGGCGTAACTTAAAAATTTAATAAAATTACGCATAGTTTTAATAAAAATAACAGTACATTCCATTGTTAGCTACAAACAACTGCAACCGAAAATATTCGTACAGCAATTTCATATTTTATTGGAAATCTCCCGTATTATAATGCTCGTTACCAATTGAATTTAATTAAGACAAGTTTATAGATGAGCTTGGAATTTTTAATAAAGCTCATAATAACCCCGATACTAATTAGAATCAAACAGGCGTTAATTCTATACGAGAAACTTTATTGGAATATCCTCCATGAAGATAACCGAGTTGGTGAGTGTGTACTGTGTAGTGCGTTATACGTCATTAGGCATATTGAGTTTCACGCGATATAATTGAGGAGCAGGAAGGAAATAGTTGCCTCCTCGGCGGGGGCGCAAATTGAATAACATATGGAGGATGGGCCCCGAGGGCTGCGGTCTGCCTCGCCCCTCCATCTTTGCCCCCGCCCCTCGTATTTAATAATCGAAGTTTCTTACTTAAAGGCAAATTATTGTTGTGCTTTGAGAAAGGTACTAGGAAGTTTGCATTTTGAATCCAAAGCATTTCAAGTTTAACAAGGAGAGTGTGAAATATGATTAAACATTACAAGGGTGCATTTTTCCTGATATACGTATCTTATTACTAATATGACTAGGCACATTAGTTAAAATATCATCGTGATTTGTGTGGGATTTGAACCCACATCCCCTGGCTTACATGGCCGGTGTACCTGTGTTAATGTGCCTAATCATATTAGTAATAATATAATAAACCCGTAATGGGTAGTAAATACGCATCTGATTGACGTTCAATTCAAAAAAATAGACAAATACGTATCTATTACCGTATTTATTATCAGCACATAGCATACGACTAACAGGAATTAATCTTGCAGCAAAAATACTTCGAACAAGAGTCATCTGTCTTAGCTGATCTCATAAAAAGCTATTACTGAAGGTAAAAATATTAAAACTCATCATCCGATACAAACCGATTATTTACACAATTTTTGAAGTTTTCAACGATAAATATCAGATCTAGACAAAAAAAAGTTTTAAAAAAATTTAAATATATATAATATATATATATATATATATATATATATAATACCTTATAAAAACCAAATCGAAAATTATTTTGATGCTTTGGTTTCTTGAAAAGAATGAAGAATTTTTATAAATAGTAAAAATAAAAATTAAATTTCCAAGTGTATTTGAAATGATTTAGAGAGATATACAACGTTGAAAGTATGTCAATTACAAATTGCATTAGGTATAATATTAACTGAAATAATTTATTTTCTGATATCATAAATACATACTGTTGTATACTAAACGTTTGCGAAATGCAAAATTTACTCGCCTTAGGACTAACATTCTGTAAGTGAGATAAGTATCACGTTTTATAAATGTCCAACAATTAGCATTATTGCGGAGCGCAATGTTCTCCAAACTGCTCCGAGCCATCCAGCGATCGGTGCAATGTTGCCAATTGAGTTGTTACTCCGACAAAAGCCACTTCTGATAGGATTCCCGGAAGAGCAGCTGAGATCTGCTGAATGCATCTGGGAAGGAAACACTCGGGGACTGTATGGAGAAACTGCTTAAGAGATTGCCGCGAGCACAAAAACTTGGGTAGTAGTGAGTGTAGAGGGTGGTGGTGCCGATTCGATATCGAGGAGAAACCAATGCGACTGTAGACTATGTACAGTTACTTTATGTCAATTTAAAAAATCTTTACTCCCAATAATACGTTTGCGTTGAAAACGTCTTCCAATCGTTGAGAAGATGGAAAGGCTTCGTTTCAACTTATTTTTCAATCAATAATAATTTCAAAGTATATGCGATTGATGAAAACCGTTTTTGTAACACATGCTTCGGTGTTAAAAAAAAAAAAACATAAATTGTAACGCTTTTTTCTCACAAGAAAAACTAATAATACATTTAAAAAACTAACATTCTGTGAATAATAAAATCTCTAGAGCAATCATGGAGCGAAATAATCTTTGTTTCTAGAAAAAATCACGTAGATTGTGGATACGGAATATTTAAGAGATTTATTATTTACAACCCATTACTTGAATTTTTTCATTTAAGAACACAAATTTCTTCATAAAAAATAGCTGAAAGTATTTTAAAAACGAAACGATCAAATCGACAGCGGCACAGAGAATCGCTCGCCGCTAGATGCAAGTGCCGAAGAATCGCAGAGCCGCGCTGAGGTGAGTCCCCGGGGGAGACTCGAGATAATGCCGCCGCCTCGCAGCTGATCGGGCCCGGGTTCGATTCCGTTTTATGGCTCTCTTACGTTTAAGTACTCCGGCTCCGGGACTGGTTTACCATACATGCCACTCGGAAAAATTGAGATGGCAGGATACTTAATTGATTGCGAACGGAAGTCAACGACACGGCGGCCTCGGGCCCGTGGTGTGTGGAGAGATACAGCTGAACGATTAATCGGAGTAATTTATAATTCACTTGTTAGCATTGTCGAAGATATAAATCTTGTTGACGATGGAGTGTTGAGAAACAATGTGCTGTAGAAGGACGCATCTTATACATTACTTATTTGATTCATAGATGTAATAAACTAACAATACGTTTAGAAAAAAAATAAGCTACGTTAGCTTTTAACTTTTGATCACAAAAAGATAAATATAGATTTTGATTCATAATAAAAGTTTTGTGTATAAAAGATAATAATTATATTTATTACCTTTAGTGATGATGTTTTAATTAGATTTTTTTAAATAATCAAAACATGAAAAGATTTATTGATTAAAAATAAACACCAAAAATGATTAATCGTGTAATTATCGATGGTTTTGATAATTAGATTTAAAATAAGGCTTAATATTCGTAACATCAAACATTTTTATATTTGTAACAATAAATACAAATGAAATCTTAGATACATTTTTATTTTCTCGTGAATTTCAAGTTAGATTATTGGCAAAATTCATTTAGCAATTAATTTATTTGCATATAATAAAAAAAGCGCAAATTTGTATTATTTGTAAACTTACATCAAATTAGTTTGCCCTATTTTGTACAGAAAAAATATTTAATAACTTTATTGAAAGGGTTGTTTCTTATTCACATTCATTAATTTTATTTAATTCAGTAATCGACTGACTAACACACGAGGGCACTCCTGCGATCTGCAATCTGCAGCAGTATCTGGAGGGGCGTCCTTTGTCTGTCGGGGACGTGAAGCGCTCAGTCCGCCACTCGGGACATAATGACGCGGTATTAACATTTATTTACAAGATTCTTCTTCAGAAAAAGGCATGCGCACGCGTTATGAAAGGGCTAAATGAAGCAATTAAAAACAGACGGAAAAGCTTGCGCTAGGATTCCTCTGTAAACGGGCAGCTTTACTTTATAATTGAAAAACTGCAAGTTATTACAAGGAAAGACTCGCGCACTCAAATTGATACTCGCATTAAATCCGTTAATGGCTGAAAAGTAATATCTATGAATACATTTCCAAAGTTTTGTGAATTAAAAGTTTTAATTGTCGTAGTTAAAAACATATTCGCTTCTCTGTAACAACTTTATCATGAATCCAAAATCGGACAAACAAACCTTCGTAATCATCTGAGAAATAACTGCAAGGGGAGGCCGGAACAAAAACGGCAAGGGGTAAAAATATTCAAGGCGCAATTCTCAAAATATGATAACCATAAAACACGCCATTAAACGGTAAATTATAACGCAGACGCCGTAATAGCCGGAGCCTTTATTCGTCTCCGAGTCCCACTTCCGGCCGAGACGAAACGAAAACACCCGAAAAAATAAAACGAAACAGAAAATGGCGACTCGACAAATATTCAAATTCAGAATTCACCCGGCGAAAATTATACAACTAAGTGGAGAACGGTTTGAGCGGAAAATCTCGATTCATTTACTGCGAAAAGGAAAAACACAGCAGCAAGTTGGCAATATTTAAATTTTTCATTATTCAAGCATAAATTTAGTTGAAGGGCGGGTCGAGTGGCGGGGGCGGGGGCAGATTGCGTTTTACATGGCGGCCCCGACTTCGCCTTCGGTTTATGATCTCCCGGAAGAGTCTACGCTACTATAGAGACGGATACAATTTAACCAGTCTTTACGGTAAGCAAATTCATAAACGTGCACTTTTGAATACTTCGTACTTCTTTTGCAATACTGTGAGACTTCACTTTACAATTTTGTAAGTATTTACTCTACAGTCTTGAACTGAAACTTATTATTAAAAAAACATATTATCAAGAAATAATTAGTTCAAGTAGTTAGGCATATTGAAGACAACGTTTAATTAAGCTAAAATATTAAATATTTTCTTAACGTGGTCATTATTTGAGCTAGCAAATAGTATTTGAACTTTGGATTTTTTAAATATATTTTCTTTGTTACATCCAATAGAAATTATTTGTGATAAAATTTATGAAATTTACAAATCGACAAAAAACTAGTAAAATATGTTTGGTGCAATTAAGAAAAGGCGGTTATTCCTATAAAATTCATAATTAAAAATAGTGTGTTATAAAGATTACTGTTAAAAAGAAATTTTATTCAAAGAACACGTTTTTTTTATTTTTGAGTGATGTACTCTATTTTAATATATAAGACATGACAAGAAACCTGCGGGAGGAACGATTCACATGACTGAGGGTAATTTTGAAGTGAATTTTGAGACGAAGCCCAACCGTGGGTAACCTCACCGATGCGGGTGTTCTAGCATCTTCTCCAAAAGCATGCCTAATGAAGTGCAGTTTCTAGTGAGGACAAAGAGCATACTGGCCGAGTGCTGTGCTGCACCATAACCTGCTTGGATATGAGCAATTGTGCGGTATATAACCAAAGCCCACGTGCATTTAAAAAATACTGGAATTTTTTCAAGGGTAGCGCAAGTACTTCTAGACTTACTCTTTGAGAAGTTACGTCGCTTTGAAACAAAGCGCATTATTTTTCAATAAAATTACTGTATGAAGTATACTATACTATACAGATCATGTTGATGTGATCGATGATTTTTTCATACGTATTTATTTTTACACACAAACACAATTCAAATAGATGTATTCATTTTATATTGAAATTGATAAAGCGTAGCGTGTTATATTGAGATTGCCGTCTTGATGAAAGGATCGCAGTGTTTATCGCTGAGAATCAGTAATTTAGTGAATTATTACCAACGATACATGAATAGAAAGATTGAAATGTCAACAAGACATCTACCCAATCAAGGTAAAAACAACAAGCCAAGAAAAAGAACAGCAAATTAATCAAACATCCCGCATGGACATAAATCACAGAGGCTAAATACGCAAGAGCAGTGAAAGGAGGTTCCGCGGCAGTCGGTAGCTCGTCGCACGACGGCCCGGAGCGGTGTTCGTTTATAATTTGTTGGTAGTTAGCAAGTTAAATGCCGAAGATGCATATCGGTCCTGCGAATACTCGAGAATAAACACATCAGCCGGGCTGTGGGCGGCCGCAGCCTCGTGCCGGCCCAGTCGCGTACAGTGCAAGGTGAACCACGGCTTGCGATCCTTAGATCCTCACTGAAACAATTTCCTCACACGCGGGTCTTCTAATCGTCCACACTAGCTTTTGAGGTTCGAAACTAAGACTAAGTGAAACTAGAAAAAGTTCTAGTGCTTTTTTATTATAGATGATGGAAATTTACAAAACAAAAACATTTAAAAAAAAATGAAAATATATTGGTACAATATAAATACAATGTTAGTATTTTACTTTGATCGAAAAGCGACTTAATTTTATTTAAAAAAACATGATCTAAATTAATAAGGAAATCATACACTTGACATTAAAACTGCTGAAAAAATTGTAACTGTATTTACAGTTATACACTATCTTATAAAAAGAAGCTGTGGTTACCCTATACCCTGAGCAATATGGTATTCTCTTCCGCGTGTGATTTGTACCTACATTATGTGATACTGTTGAGATCTTCTCATGGGATAATGGTGTGATGGATTGCGGTTATTTTCAAAAAAAGACATATTTGTATGTTTACATTTGATCAATTGTACTACACTTGTATAGCGAGTAACGGGAAATAAAGCATCGTTATCTAGAATAACAAAAAAATTACATAAAAAAACTACCAAGGTAATAAAATTTGTACAAAAATCAATTCACAATATGTCACCTTTAAATAAGATAAAATTAGACGTGACAGAATTTTCAAATATTTTGTGTATATTTCAGTATCAGTAAAAAATATTTTGTTTCAGTTTTTTTTTTTTTGTTTTTCATTTATAATAAAATACTTTTTACGAGTCATTTCAGGTAGAGTAATAAGCAAGTAAAATTTCGTTAAAAAATGGCGTGGTTAAATTTTGTTTCTTTTTATTTTATGAAAAATACATTTTTTATCAAAATTGTACATGTATTTTATAATCAAATTTAAAATAATGATATACAAAAATAAGGAAGAAGTTTGGTAGTTTGTCATGTCAATAAGCATTAATACTGTATGGTGTATAGTATAATTATATTGTAGTCTCCTTTTGCAAATCCATTTAAATATGAATCATTATTGAACAAAACAATAATTGTAATATAATTATAACACGCTTTTATAAAACAATTTAAATACTGCCGTGTATGAAACATACACATTTTACGGGTGTGTATGAAATTTTTAATTTGTGGATTATTTTTTTAAAATTTAATTCATTATTCATAATTCTTAAAAGACGTTTGAAAGTTTGCATACATATATTATTTCAAAACCTTGAGCAATATATTCTGAAAAAATAATCGTTTATGATTTGACTTTACATCAATTTAAAGCATTATCGAAAACGGTATTACACAGTTCGTAGTATATTTTGTCACACAATAATCAAGTTAAAATCGAAGAGTACCTTTTAGAATAAACTCGTATCACAAAAACAAATTAAAGGTCACAGGTGAGAAATCACGGTTACCTCAAAGCCAAACCACAATCAATTTACCTGAAATAATTAACTACCAGCGTGATCACCTAAACACCGACGGGTTAAGAAGGTGCGTAGAGCACCGCGGAAGCCTGCGCCTGTACCCAGCTCGGGTTTCCTTGGAGTCTGGTATACAAAGGGTAGCGGTACCCATGACAAGGGTGTAACCTTAACACGAGCGAACCCGATACAGGTACCACCCACTTTAGGGGGTGTTTTTAGATTGCGCAGTGATTTTAATTTGGTGATAACACAATTTCATTACAAGCTCTTGTATTAATACATGTTTTCATTATGTTTTAATCAAAGACTTTTCAGAAAAATAAATATTGCTTTAGTGATAAGATTAAACACTCCATAACTGTATAATGGCGCTAGAATTTTGAAAACATTATAATATAAAACAAGCAAGTTAAAAAATAGATGGTTAAAAGTAAAATAGAATTTGTACTTTATAGAAGTATTTTTGAGATGTTAAATTCAGTCGTTAAATTTTTGAGCTGGATTTTTTCCAGTTCAATTTTACTCAGAAAGTGAACTAAAAGACGATACTTCAAACTGTGATATTAAAAATATTTTAAAACTAGTGATGAGAAGTTAACGTCTGATTACAAGTTATATAATATTTTTTAAAGTTTAATCGTTATTTTTTTTAAAAGCAAATAACCGATTCGCAAGAAGCCAATAGCGTCCTCGTATTTTGTGTTTTATTTATAGTTTTGCCCAAGTAAACGCCACCGATATTTGCCAATTACCGCTCTACTGTCTGCTGTGCCACGATGTCTGTAGGAATTACATGTAAAACATTTGTTTTGACATCCATTGCTACAATGTGATTAAAAATTTGATCACGAAATGTAATTTGATACGCCAAAGCCGATGTGGTGTTAAATAATAACATAAATAATTGTAACGATTATTCTGTTGGAGTGTGTCGCTCACGGTGAAGTTACGGCAACGTAACGATGTGTAATGTTATCGCGTGTCTGGTCTCTTTGAGCGCCGCCACAGTACGTCATCACGAGCCATTCGGTCGGCAGCGCCGAGGAAAACGAACCGAGTGTAAGACGATACGACTGAATACGCGCGAGGAACTGCCTGAAGAGACGTGCAGGGAGGCAGTGGCGTCTCGTGCCTGCCATTATAAATAATAATCGATAAATCTTATACTTTCAAAAAATTCTTTCCGACATATGTCATTTTTCAGCATAACGATTTATGTGTAAAAAATTTCGTGTCTGTTGTATCTGATTGAAATTAAAAATTACACTTTATATAATAGAATCGGGAATAACGCAGAAGTACAGTAGTATAGCTAACTAAATATTAACAATTATTAATGCGAAACAAATATATTTAAGAAATCAACAAAAAGAGAACTTTTACACCAAAATACTAGAACGCCAAATACAAAAAAATATTAATACTAACGGTTGTTCTTTCTTAACAATAAAACATATGGTTTATTTCGAAGTAAGTGGATAAATAAAATATATTCCAAAAGAAAATTTCTTAGTCTAATTATTTTTTTAAAAAATAAGTTGTATGAGCAACAAAGTGATTATTTGAAAATCGTAGGCTTTATCCAAAATATTGACATATTTTTAAAACTCGTAAACGGGATATTTAAGAATTAAAGTATTCAAATTTACAACAGGGAATATTGATTTTATAAAAATAATATGAAATCAAATTAAATTATCACAATCAAGGCAAACAAACAATACAAAAATAGATTTGAGAAAATGCAAGTGTACTTTTCTTGTACCCAAGTACTTTTGAAGTACTGAAGCTTATAACAGCAAATTCTTAAGCCTCTCATAGCAAAGAAGTTATTATTAAAAGATAGGAAAAATATATTATTTACAATATATGTTTATTTGTTTTGAACAAATTTTAAAATAATTTAATGAAGTTTAAAACCATGTTATAAATGCATAATAAAATTATTTTAAAAACTAGTTTAATAGGATACAAAAATATTTGCGCCTTAGTCTTTTTATTATGAAATGGTTTTGGTCTTTGTAATGAGAATTCTTTTACTTCTTATGATTACAATATTTAAATTATTAAAAAAGTATTCAATTACTTAGTTAATGGTTTAATAATGATTATTTTAATAATTAACGAAGAATAAAAAAATTGGCTACTACCCGCCTTTGCGTGCGATGTTCTCGAGTCCACTGATATTGGTCGAGGACAAAACAAGATTATTTAGTTGATTGAAGATCTGATAGGAAAATAGACTGGTATCTTATTTCAACGGCAATAAAGTCGCTTGAGGTTGGACGCGGGCTCGCTCGTGTCACGCAGGGGGCAAACCATCAAATGCGACTTCATAACTAGGAAATGAATCGGCAGACCGTTTGATCTATCAACCCGCGAAAACACATAAAAATAAAATTACTTAATATTCATAAGTTGCTAATTTAATGATAATTTAATCGCTTGAGCAAATTGGTTCAGAATTATGTAAGAATTTTCGTACGTATTTTGATAGCTGAGGTCGTATTCTGACTACGGTAAATATTAACTTCTTATTAAAATAATACATTATCATCACATTTGAGATGAATCTTTCTATATTTTTGTACACTCTACTCTCCGTTGTTTTTTTTTTTTTAATATACAAGCTATCGAAATTACATTTGAGTTTAAAAATTATAATTTGCATTTGCTTTTTAAAATTTGATATTGAAGAATAATGTTAACATTTCAAACATTTTTGTTTAAATGTTAATTGAAAATTTTAACGAATCTACAACATTATATTGACTTTCATGAGCTATATATATTTTTTATTTAAAGTAATAAGTAAAATACTTGAATGATTTTTTGATAATGCCAACTTTAAAGGTTGGCAAAACCGGTCACCAATAAAAAGTATTTTACTTATTATTAAAAATATTAAAATAGAATTCCACCAAGTGTACTCTCTGTCAAAAATATTGAATTTATATATATCTTTGTCTAAGAATGTTAATCATCAAATGACGATGATAAATACAGAACGATTTTAAGGCAGATCTTATTAAACACGCCTTGAGGGTTGCGAGCCTATAAACTCCACTCATCTCGAAGAATTGGTCTCTTAACATAATGATACGATTGACTCTTGATCACTAAACTATATATCATTAAATTATTAGTTTTGTCATACGCAAGACTTTTACCTATACAGATCGTGGATTTTTTTTATTATTTGTCGGCATATTAAATCATTGAATTTCAAGGTTGTTCATCGGCATCTCAAGCATTTCATGAAAGTGTAATTCAGTAATGGACATACCTGGTGATCTCCTCCAGCAGGCGGCACGGGTCGGCCGCGTAGTACTTGACGGCGAGGTACAGCGTGTGGGGCCCCGCGCCCCGCAGCTGGCGAGCGAGCCGGCGCCGGGCCTCCAGCCAGCGCTGCAACGAGTACAGGCTAATTAGAGTCAATATTACAACACCAGATATGAACAATTGAGTGTGAAATCTTAAGAAGAGGTTCGACATTCTTGAGCTGTCTCCCTAAGGCAAGTTACAAAGGATTGCGCCATAGACAAAAAGTTTGCAGTACGTATTTTATTTTAAGCCAATTAAGGTTATTGCGAAAACCTTCACATAAAAATAAAACACAACATTCATCCTGTCATAATAGTATAATCGTAAAAGAAAAATAAGCACCCTTATATTACAGACCCTTTACCCTTAATTCTAAAACCATAAAATTTATAGGATTCTTATTTCGATAAAAGCTTTTATATTTTATTTCCGTTCACACTTTGAGCATGCTTCAATTTACTATTAAAAAACATAGTCCTAAACGCAAAAAAGGATATTTCATGTTGCCAGCCATCACATAAAGTCCCTCAAAACCACATTAAAACAATACCAAACCGGATTTTTACGGCCTATAAATCAAAATGATACTTATCCATAAAATAAAAGCGAGAATAAAAAGGCGCCGCGAAATTCAAGTTATAACATACGCTAAACATTGTGTGAATATTCACTTCGCAAACTCGACACAAAGTAAAAAACGAATCATTTTTCCAAGTTTAAAGGTAAATTTATGGACTTCTGGCAAGCAGCGACGTCCTGAACAAATGACTTTACTTTGTAAATAGTCATAAAGCTATCTTTAGATGCAACTTTTCTCACTAGTCTACAAATTAAGCACACGAGAAATAGCACCTTTAAGAGTGTGAACGCTGAGCGAGTCTGGGAAGAAACCACATGGCCACCTGCAGAGGCGGCGCTTCTTTACGGCCTATGAATTTTACATCTGCAGAGCTTAAGCCTCCCGAGCTGGAGGCGAGTCTGCCCGAGATAGGGCAGGACGCCGATTCAAGCACTATCCTGTGCATTGATTTATAATGATTGGCTGGTCATAACAACCCCACCGTTGAAATTACTCCGGCCATTCCGATCTCAGATTTATGACCGCAGGCCTGTGCCATTTATGACATTTCTGCAGAAAGGGATTCATTTGAAATGCTTTCAAAAAAATCAAATTGCCTGAATGTTTTTTTTTAATTTTGGTAAATACAAGTCGTGTCATATCCCTGTTGCGAAGAATATGAAATTCCGCGTGTGAGATTACGTGAAATAATATTTATACGTAAAAAATGTATTAAAATAATGAAAATGTATTTGCCAGAAGAAAAATAATCTTTTTTGATATTTTAAATTTATTTGTCATTACATATATATGATCAATTGCTACGCGTTAACAAAACATTCTAGATGTGTACATTTTAAAAATTTTAACATTTTTTTCTCAATTAGTAACAATAAAAATGTTTCAGTTAAAAAAAGTACTTAGCTCAAAGGAAATGACTCGCGCAGCACTAAGCTTATCGGAATACCACGACGTCCGACTAATAGAGCCTGGTGTGATTCCTGGTATAATTTTACGTGCAAGATATCTAATCATTCTGTCAGATTTGAAAGCGCCGACTTTATGAAGACACTCAACCAAAAGTTTCGGAAAAGTTAATCATAAGATAACCCGCGCCGAGCGGTTAACGGTTAAGTCAGAATATTACTATCGTAAAAAGAATACCTTTATAAGATAAAGCTCTTACAAGCAAACAAGTAAGAAAGTTTGTCTCATAATCGTGACCTATTTAAAAGAAAATATGTATTTTTTTTTTCGACGAGTTGGCTAACTACAAAAAATCCTTGAAACAATACAGCTGTATCGGCGCGGGAGTGCCAATTTTTTTCCTTTGTATCATTTTCACTTTCAACGAAAGGGATTGTTAGTGCTCTGTCGTAATATTTTTTTTATATCCCCTCGCATTGAGCCCTATTACTTCATGTCAGAATATGAATTCTCATATTCCGCGACGCCGAAGGTATGGCGACTAAGCCTGGACATAAAAGCTGCCTTCGTGGTGTCATAAACCTAAGGGAGAAAGTGCAGATGACGAAGAGTTTAATACAGAAATGTAGGGAACTGCCCTCCTTGCACGAGTCCAGCGCCCTTATTTTTACGATACACTACAAAGGAGGGTCCAGGCTGTTAACCAGGAGTCACAGAAACCGCACAGTACTTCGATCTCACCGCGACTATGCAATAAATTTCTAATAAATCAGGATTTAATACTTTTAAAAAAATACTCAAAAGGTTTTAAGTTAATTTAAAAACATTTCTTAAAGTTTGATACCTTCTTAAAATAATTGTCATAATATAAGTAAGTAAAAAAATATTGCCTAGATTTATCATTCAAAGAATAAATATGTTTAAAGCAAGTTACAGTTGTTATATTCATGCGAATGATCTTAATAAGAAACAAAAAAAAAAAAATATCCAAACACAAATTACCAAATTTTATTATATCTTGAATTAACTGCCTTATTCTATCAAAGCTTGTAATATAAATCAATCAAATAATTTTCTCTCTTTGCCAACGCAAACTGCAACTCGTAAATGTGTAAAAATGTCTAGGCAAAATGTTTACATTCAAAGTTCGCGCAATGCAAACTATAAAGATACCCAAGTTTTATGAAGTGCAACACTGTAAGCACTTTACTCTCTGTTTTAAGCAGTTCTCGAATAACTGCCACTAAGTTAGGTTTAGTCGAGTACGGGCGCGTGGCTTGCCCCACCGCGGCGCTTTATGTGCCCATACCGGCCGTATAAAACCACAAATGAAAATTAAATGACTTTTTTACTGGTAATTTTTCCGCGGGGACATCATTCGTGCTTTAACGACGCCTCCGAAGATGCTGTTTTATTTTTATTTCGTTGCGATTTTCCGCCCGTGAAGCTCCGCCCCATTAAAGGTCGTATTGTTTTTCCTTTATTGAATCCACGCGCCCCCAGCCCCGCGTTGGTAAATAACGTCTGCGTACTTTTATAATTGTACTATGTTTTGGTAACGTTAGCAATATAAACGTTTTAGAAGGAAGATAAATGGGTTTGAAATGCGCGTATTTTAATTTGATTCGCTTCTGTTGTAAGGCAGGTGTTTTTATATCAAACTCATCAAGCTGTGTGGCGGAACATTATAAATAGAGATTCAAGTCGAAATTAACAAATTGTTATAGCCAGCAGATTCAATTTTGTTTTTATATATTTACAAATATAAATTAAAAACCTAAATATAAAATCTATAAATAATATAAACCTAAATGTATTGCTTTATTTTAATAAATATTATGATTTTTAAGTTACTTATTTCTATTTTGTCAATCAGATTTGAATTTCACATAAAATACGTACCGGTTGATTGTCTTGGTCCAAATATCGTAGACCGAAGTAGCTCGTTTCCACTAGGTCTAGCTGATGATACACAGCATCCAGGAGAGCCTGCCCATTTTTATTGGCCTGTAACAACAAATATACATTATAATATACCCAAAAAATTACATAAATCATAAATATTGTAAAAAATATATATATTAAAAAAATAAACGCGTCGTTCTAATGGTGATAGATGCATCGTGTTACTCAACAAGAGAGAGAGTAGAGGGATGAAAAAGGCAAAAAACATTTTATGAAATAATCAGCATTTGTTCCTTTTCACAGAGCCGACGACCCTGATCAGGGGGTTCACAATTTAATTTTGTTCGAGGGGAAGCGGCGCCGATGGGCATTTGTAATTCAAATGAGTGCGGTTATCTCGTCCGCCCCTGCAATCTTACCAGACCCGTCACTGGTAATTATTGTTGCCATGCGAATTTACCCACAAAGATTAGCGGCATACATCAGCGAAATGCAAACATTTGCAAATTGTGATCACTTTAACCGGATCATCGTTGATTGTAAAATTTATAATGGGTCCATATTGTACGGTAATCAAAGATTTTTTTAAATAAAATTTAATATATACATATCGAATAAGAATAAAAGAACTCTTCTAATTCGTGGCGTTATCGTATCATAACTAAGAATATTTTTGAGTGGGAGCAGAAAATCAAAAGCACACGATGTAGGAAAGAAATTACAATAAGAGTGGTGCGACAATAAACTCACTATACCACTTAAAAGTTCGAATAGCGTTTAAAATATTTTTTTCTTTTAAAGTCGGTATAGTCGGTGACGTCACAAATTCCGACATGGCGCTAGGTTCGCATATAGCGCCGGTACAAAAAATCTGTGTTTGATTTGTTACTGTCAGTAGATAACAATGTAACGACTGGTTGTAAGATTGATGTAAAATAAAAGGAAAAAAACTTTCTTCGGGGTTTATACTACCGGTAGCGATTTACTGTAGATGAAAAGATATAACGTAAAAAAATGTAAAGCTGGAACGTAGGTGAGGTGATCGATCACCCAGCTCCTGTCAAACTGATCGCAGCCGAGTGTAAAGAATTATACATGGCATGTTGGACTGTACGCGAGCGTTATTATTTTAACCATTTTGCTTAGAAGTATTTAATGCACATAGGTCTATCTTAAAAAAACTACATTGACCGCTGAGAAAATGTATGACTATTTTTTATCAGCTTTCGTGTGATTTTTAAGAAGATTTGTTAAGAAGAACGTTTTCGTATGAAATAATTCTTTGGTACATCTATTTATCAATTTTCAACAAAAGAGCATTTCCTAGTTTTTTGGCGATCTTTTAGTTTTATCCACCAAGATAATTGTATTGTAAACACACGGGATAATACGTCATGCATTGTTATGTTTTACAAGATTTATTTGTTGAATTCAAATGCCTCATTTCAAAAGCATTTAAACGGTTTTAATTTTGTTGTAAATACAAGTTAACATAACAATTACAACGGGCAGTAAATAAATTATTTACTTTTGCAATCAGTTCGCAGAAAAAGATGTTTCGCTCAGAAATCTCAAGGTGCTTCGTAGTTTACAAAGTCTTAATAAAACTTTCGCTGTGATGAACAGAAATAAAAGCCAACAAGAAAGGCCATAAACTTCCACTACTAGACGTTGGAAGAGGCATTAATATAAAGACGTACTTGCGGAAAGTTGAGATTATTCATGAGTGTAGGATTGCCCACAAGTTACGTCGGAAAATACCTCTTCATAAGTCAAAGCAAAAAAAATAAATCTTCCTTTCACCAAACATTACAAATATACTATAATGTACATACTTAAATCAAAATTGCGACTTAATTCAATTTATATTTGACCTATTTAAACTTTAATATTTATCCTTTTTCTGTGTGACACTTAAATGTATTGCAACTTCAATATTATTAGAACAAATATGTAGCCCTTACATGAATATTGATGAATTTAAAAATAAAAGACAGCTTTAATATTTAATATTATTTTTGATGCTGATATAATAAAATTATACTCAGCTTTATTTTTCTGTATTAAAAATATTATTCTTCTTAATTAAAGTTTTAATTTGTCTGACATGATCAAATATATGGTAACCTACACAATATGTAGGTTTTATATTATTTATACTTCTTATATTATATGTGCCTGGCTGTCATATATAGTACTTAAAATGATAAGTGGTAAACATAGCATTTACGAATTTGAATGACTGATTGAGAAAATATGCGTTTTTAGTATAGTAGTGTTTTTGAATATTTATGAGTGGTATAAAAAATGACGTAACACAGAACAGCGGATACAAGTCGGGGTTCTGTAGTGATAGTTGATTCCGCTCTTCCAGCTCGGACACAGAGCATTAATAATAACTTGTGTACAAGTTGTTTTTCTCGGGTTTCCTGCTGTTTTCTACGCTGAATAAATAAAATAACCACGATATGGGGAAAGCCAGCTTATACTTGTGCGAAATTACACGGCTATCGTACGGAATGTTTTAACAGGAGTAAAAAGATGTGGCTAAAAACGGCAAGACCGATATCCCTGCTGACGTCACAGCTTTGTTTTGCGGGATAAACCCGAGTCTTAACCAACAAGCTTATTTCATAGTTGGCTTACAGAATGGCAACGAAAATATAGATCATTAAAGCAGAAACCGAAACTCGAAACAGAATTGTAAAATTTGGTACGATTTAAGCAAATTATATCTTATGAAGCTCGGTATTTTGAAATGCACATTGAAACGTTCATAAAAAGTGTAGCCTGTTCAACTTATCTAATCCAACCGTTGCTAAATGCGATGTTATATATTTCCAACTAGGCTAGTGGAAATTTGAATGGTATTACTAACGCAGTAAAAATAATAGATAATGTGTCTTTAATATTTTTGAAGGCCCAAATATTTGAGAAAAACAGCATATTTTCTGAGGAAGGAGCTTGAAATTGTTGAATTATTTTTTTGTGATAAAACGTTTACATAAAAAGTCACCTACTTTTTATGTGTATTTATTCACATGGAATTAATATATAAGTTTATTATTTACATATTTATTTATATCAATATCTACAGGTATTAACTATATATTTCAATTATAATAACATATATAATATGTTTTTTTAAACCCTAATACAATATTTACAAAAGGTTAGAATCTTTTGAGAAATAGCCTTTATTTATTACCTTGTCTTATAATAAATACCTATCAGAAGGAGTATGCCTTTAAATAAATATACTAATTTGATGGAAATTTAAATACGTAAAGTTCTTTAATAAAATCAAATGTAATGTAATGAAATTCAGGCAGTTTCTAAGTATCTCGCCCAAAGAGAATGTTTCGCTTTCTCCACTAAAGAAATAATTTTAAGATAAGATGATTATACTTGAATATGCTTCTACTCATATCAAAAGCCTCAGCAAAATACGCAAATTTATTCCAAGGACATTAAGCCCATCGCTGAATTGTGGATTGATAAATGATAAGGATTCTGTTACGATAATGTGGAAAAGATGAATGCGCCTCTACATTTGTATCCTATACTAAATTATTATGTTAAATTGTATGTGAAAAGCTATTCGAGTTTCCCTAACAAATGCTCGACCAGCTAAATACAGTTGGTGTATGAATTTCTATGTCGTAAATATTTGGTTACAGAAAATCCATAACAATAATTTATGATCTAAATACATATTATTGAGCCGAATAAAAAAATCATTTGAATTTTTGATGACGTTTATCTAACTATTTTTTTTAAGTTTAAAAGATAACTGAATGCAATTAGGTGAACATTTAACGTATTCTTATATTTTTTTAATTATTATAAACATATCGATAGACCTTTGATGTTTATAATATAATCAAAAACGGAAAAAAAAACTTAAATTTTTCGGTTAATATATATATATATATTTTAAGATTCAAAGTGTGGTTATAGATATTTGTATTTTGACAATTTTTTATCAATTTAAGAACAATACGTACAATGATTACAACATTTTTTTAACATAACAAAAATTAATACTTTTGAGGCAATAATATTTTGATATGTTCTTTTATAAATAAGTAACATTATAATAAACATAATACCATTTTTAAATTATGTTTAAATATTGACCATATATCACAAGGGATCGATAGAAAGCAGCTGATATTTAGGCAGCTTATGAAAGGCACTGCTCAAAGGCAAACACCACAATTTTTGTGTCAATATATTTTGGTAGCATTTGGGATATTGTTTGTCTTCCCAAACACAACTTCCCCAAGAAGATGTCTGAACAAACATCAATCAGGGTAGTATCGCCACTCCGGTATGTGTATTTCTCACGGTGGACTGAAAATATTATTCTGCTTCTTGTTACTTCTCACACCACTACAAGGTCCCTAAGCAAGCTTCACTGACTATACATTTATGGCTGAAAACTTAGAAAATAAATACATTCATTAATATAAATAAAATAAAGATTAACGATTGAAAATATAATACGTTGTCATAAAATATAAAGAAAAACGCAAAAAAGATTTAAATAAAATATCTAGCTAAAATACACAAAATTGCGGTGATTTATCCAATTAAAATATAACTGTATGAACTGTTAAACGCGTCAATCGTGTATGAATAGTGAATATAGTGCAACCCTTATGATACAATAAAACTTAATAAATTGAACTAATTAAAATATTATATAATTGTACGCATTTGTGTACAACTATTTGAAAACGTCAGTAAAAAAAATAATGCACATAAATTCAATGAAAACCTTTAAAATTTGATTTTGAATCAATAAAGCAGATTCATATATATACCATAATATAATACAACAACGCATTCGAATATGTAATAATTTTGCAATGATGTCACCTGATATTTAAAAAATACCAATATTTATCATCCATACAAATTTATAAAATTTTACTTCACCTATGAGAGAGCGATGTATAATAATGTCACATCTTTCAAATGTTTATGCAAAATAATTCATATAGTATGAACGTCGAAAGTACTCTTAAGTTATAGTAGCACTTATAGTCCTGAAACAGGCTGGTATTGATATGAAGTCAACGGGCCCCCCATGAGGTCCATAAAGACTTATATAACCCTGGGCACAGGTAACAATCTCCACACAGGTGTTCGACAGCAGGTTACTATGAACACAGGTGATTAAAATTGGATAACCTCATAAAAGACACTGTTAATAAATGTACGTGCATATTAAAAAAAACGTAATAAAGTCTTGATTAATATATCGAGAAAGTGGAACGTAAGAAGTAGCGCATGTGCAATTATAAAACTCCAATATAAGATTGCCACTGATATGAAGAGTGTTGAGTGATCCATGTTACGTCAGTTCATGATTCAACTTTGTAAAGTGACGCTGATCGACAGGGTAAACTATTATGTTTATTATTATTATTTTTATTTTGAAGTCAATTATAAAAACTGTTAGTTTTAAGGAAAAAACACCATTATTATAATAGATAACAAATTATAAAATATTAAGTCAGGAATTCATGCTAAGTTAATCTGAAAAAGAAGTATGTAACAATACTATTTTATGAGCAAAAGAGACCGCCAATAGGCAGATAGAGAAAAAGTTAAAAGCGGTTGTGTTCACCTTAGTACGTTTCTGGCATTTTCCTTGTTATATATCTTTTATCGGAGTAGAACCTTGAACCCATAATCGGCAACCGAGCCTGTTAACCACTGTGGCGGTTTTTTAATTTTATTTTTTCGATAGATAACGATAATTGTTTGATGTCTTTTTTTAGAAAACATACAACTAATGCAGCGCCACTATCGAATAAAAAAATCAATCAATGCATTACCTTATAAAAGGTTTTTTTATATATTACAACGCAACACGAATTTATCAGTTGTAATTTGTGTAAGTAATTTATACAAATCGCAATTACTATTAACAATTAATAATAAAAAATCTTATTGAATTCACTTAGCCATAAATAAACAAAAATTAGTGGTGGGTAATTAACTAAGAGGTATATCCAAGTATACAAAACTAGATCGGCTTATTTGTGTAGTGATAAGTAAATGTCAAAATGTAATAGTAATTGTACTGCTGTGAGATGATAAACGGTTACACGGAGCACTAATGTGGAAATGTGCTCCTAATTGCGACGCAATGGCAAAGCCACTCTAAGGTGCCGGCAGAACAAGAACTACAATGCACGGGAAATTAATCAGAACTCGAAAACAAGGAATGCTTCTTGTGAATATATTAACTGATAAAATACCCTTAGTGGTTTTGTGTTACCAGAATCAGCATGGAACTAATCTGTGATAGGTACATCACTATTATCTTACCCAGAATACGAAGAGAACTACGCTAATGTAAATTATTGGCTTCTGTATTTACAGACATGGTATATATTTGAAACAGCGGAGTAGAAGTAAAGCTTCCATATCATAAATCACAATTGAACTACTAATAGATATATTGTACCCCTTTATAGTGATATTTAATATTTTGATGTTAATTTACAATAGCGGATAACGTGAAGCATTGCTTGTACTTGTTCCTATTAACTTACTGCATAAATCAAATTTATGAGTTACTACAATCTTGTAACATTAGAATTGTGATTATATGAGAGAAATAATTGTTACGATAAGGAAGAACAAACAATTTTGATTGTGATTGTTATATACAAAATATTATTATTATCATATTAAATAGTATAAGTTAAAAAATTACAAAACTCTATTTTGAAAAATAAATTTAAATTAGTAGTTTATTTGACTTGACAAGTATTTCCTTGTAAACACGCAAGCAGAATACACGCAATAATATAGGAACAACTGCAACTATTATTTTAAATGCGCAGTTCCAGGATTGCATCTCGGCGCCTCGGGCGACTCCTTCCTCCATCTGGAAGGATCCCTCGATGCGTCAGCGGCCTGACGGACGCCCTAATGAGCCAATCATCCTGGTCGAGGCAACATTTGCATTCTTTTGAGCTTCTTTATAATGATAGGCCTAGGCGATTTCGTGCTCATCGAAGCTTGGAATTAAATACGACCCAAAAACAAAGAATACGAGACGAACGGAGGCCGCAACCACCTCAACTCTGCAGCTACATGTCAGTTCAACAGAGCAACAAATGTTTTTTGGGGATAAGTTTTGAAGACTTAAAACCATCCAATCCAAAGTATTTTTGGTATAAATACTGGAATATTAGTTAACTTAGAAGCATTAGTACAAATTCATGTAAATTATTTTAGAGTTTGCGTGTCTACTTTGCTCCCGAGTTACACATCTCTGGGCCTGTTCCCGCACGGCTGCGAGCGTCCCTCAGCCTGGAAGAACAATTTGAATGTCCCGTCGTGTTGGCTGGACGTGCGTTATTTTTGTAAGAAACGCAAGCCCCAGGGAATAATTATTGTAAACGATTTGAATTATGCCTTATTTTGCAGAATAAGCCGACATTGTAATAATACTACGCAATAAATTAGAAAATTCTCTTACCTGGCCAACATAAGCAAGAATCTAAATAAAATACCTGCTTTCGTTTGAATGTGGATAAGTTGCTTTGGTCATTTATCAAAAATCATAAAAAAATATTTGGCCGAATTAAATACTAAAGATGGAAGATTTTTATGAGCCTTTGTGTTTTACGCTTACAAACAAAAAATAAATCATTTAAGCGTTAAATTGGCTTAAGAGCACCTAAATATTTACAGCGGTAATACCAAACTAAAGTTATTGAATATGAACAAATGTTATAATTAAGTTATTGATTAGAGAATAATTATTAAAATAAAAATAAAATTATTTTTTTGTTATTTAAATATTTAATTCATTTCAGTTTATCTGATTATAAGAAAATTGAATTCACCGAAAGGTGAAGTCTATTTTGTTCTTTATTAATTTTAATAAAGAACAAAATAGACTTCACCTTTCGGTGAATTCAATTTTCTCCGGTTACAAGTATTTATCTTTTAAATAACTTTCTTAACGAATAAGCGGCTATAAAATAAACACGGGGGAGACAGGGGTGCGCTGGACGCGACGAGTAACGAACTCGGAACTTCACAGTTGGCCCCGGGAACCATGAGGCTAAATAATCTAGCCTTATGCAAGGGTAATCGCTTTCAGGCAGCTCGCTAAAAACTCTATTAAAAGAGCAATTCAATTGCCCGCGTCATTATTCACCCCGCTTGTTCCGTTATCAAGGGGAGCCTGGGGGCATCACAAAGTCTTTTTTGAATTTTTGGATATTGTTACTCTCTACGTATATTTCCGGATTACTTTTCTTTAGCACTGTACTGCTATAAAATTCAATCTTCAGTATGAAATCACCACAACTGACTTTATTCAGAAGGATAAAAAAACTATTAAAATTACAAGTTAATTAAATACTAATATATATTTTTGTTTCCGAAATTGCACTTATGGATGGATAAATAAATATATATTTTGTGGTTTATCAAAAAATAATTCAAGAAATGAGAAATTTAAGCTCTATTTGGCACTAATTAAATGCGTGTAATAAATAAAATTATTTACGATGTACGCATTTAGCATTGATTCATTTCAAACACTTAACTTGCTAATTTCTCATTCAAATTATTTCTTCTCAAATCGGCATTTCAAATGACTAACATCTTAGTCAACTAAAAAAATATTATTATATATATTAATCCAAATTTTGTTAAATGGCGAACTCGTTTCCTTGAAAGTTTCTAGTTAAGTATGAAAAACAATTCTTTTGGCATTTTTAAGGATGTAAAAGTGTAAATTTGAAATAACACTTGTAATACGTGAAACCTCCATATACTAACAACGATATGCCTTAATTAAACGCTGTTATTTGCTCTCGGTCTAGACAGGGGAAGTATACGGCAGCAGAATGTTCTGATAAAAATGCTGACGTGGGACTCAAAAAAACTTACGCTTGCATTTTATTCAGAGCTTTGAATTAAATACGCTTTGTATGATTTTGATGGTTGCTGCGTTTTCAATTTAGAATTTTTTTTAATAATTTAATAAAAAAATAAATTATATTTTATTACTTGATTCACAATGTTATGTTATGTTATATTCACTGTTATGTATACAATGCATATATTTATAAATGGATTATTATTTTTCCTAACCGCAAACATTAGCTATTCGGGTTAGGTTGTGTCAAAATATATTATTAGAGTCTACGTTTATTAAAAAAAAAATAAAGATATAAAAAGCGTCACAATTATTTCAGACTAATTGAAATGCATATATCTAAATCAACTCGATAGAAATAAACTTTAAAGATCGTAAACTTCACATAACTTCCACTCCTGATGCCGCGTATTTAAACGCGACGCCTTGACGAAGACCAGACCGCGGCGGACGCATAGGTGAAAGCCCCCTCGTGGGTAATTTTGTTAATGGACGAAGACTCGGGCCCATCTGGCACTTTTCTCCGAGCATCCTTTATCGCCGCGAAGAAAAGGCGACCAGGATCGTTAGCCGGCAAGGCGAGGGTTTCATTACACCAGTAACAAGCGCGCGGAGGCGAATTGAGTCCCGAGGACAGAAAACATCTCAAGTTTTTCATTCGATAACGCAACGCTGGGTGCATTGAATCTCAACAAAGAACTTTTTATTCCACATTCCCGGTCGAATCGAGGGCGCCATTGAATGAGATCTGCGCTATCGGAGGGTAGACACCCGGCGACGGGTTAGAAATATCGACTGGATATGTACTCAAAGAAACTGCCTTACAGCTTTCGGTTGACGATAACAATCAGCGAAATTACCAAATGATCGATATATGAATAAATACAGTTTACAATCTAAAATAAATATTCTGTTTATTTCATGTAGGTTTTTTTTATATTGATTCAATCTATAAAGAAGGAGCTACGCAAATATCAACGAGCGAGCATATTTAAACGGCGTTATTGCAGTATACAAAAATAACATTTCTCGCTGGTTATTAGGGTTGTTTGCTTAAATTTACGATGCATATATTATCATACCTAGGCTTTTCTATTAAATTTCAAACTCGGAAAATGCAAAACGCAACCCCAAAAAAAATATTTACCTTCAATCGTTACAGAACGCCGTGTTCTTGCCAGCGTCAATACAAAAATAAACACCGAGCGAGGGGAGGGGTGGGGACTTAGGGGAGAATTTGACAACATTTCTGGTACACAATAATGAATAAAAAAGAGGCTTTATTCCCTGTTATTGTTGCCGGTCTGTGTTATCAGTCAAACTGTTGACTCAACGCGAGTCTGCCGGTTGCGGTGTCTACTCGCAACGGCTCTGCGGGAGTTGTTTTGCCAAAAATCATCGAAATTAAAGACAACTTGAAGCCAGTCAAATCATTAGTATTCCTAGTGATATTTTAATGAAAAGCATTTTATTTAATTTCATAAAATATTAAAATAAAATAACAAAATTCATATGAAATACTTTAAAAAAATAAGGTTCGTCGAGAAGAGTTTCAATTAAACTCAAGGTTGTGTGTTAATGATTGTTTTAATTATCGAAAATGACTTTATTTCGATAATTTTATGTTATGAATTAGGAATCTATAAAATATGACAACAACAGTCTATAAAAGTAAATAATCATGTTGTTATTTGTCATTCAATCTACAAAACTTATGTGACGAACAACCCCCACAGTTTTAAAATGAATAAAATTTAATTCCTACTCAATCATAACAACTTGCTTTTCCAAACAATACGAGTCGTTGCCATTGAAAAGCATATTTGAGCTAAAATTATCAAAGTTTTTAAGATAAATTTCAGTAGTTCTGAAATCCAATCAAAATACAATTATAAACCGTCTAGTCTGTCCGCCCTTCTGCATATAAGCCAGTATCCCTTCAGCCCTCTTGCCAGTCCCTGCAGTTATTGCCGTTCGTACGCCACGAGTACAAGCGTGTATCCACAACCGAGCGCGCCTGAATAATCGCGAATTTACAGACTTAAGGCCAATTCACACCACGACTGCTCTTTCGACATCACCTCGAAGGATTTATCGTTTAACAATATAATGCAGGTGTTAAAGAAACATATGAAAAAAAATAATTCAGGAAATGTTGTTTTTAACTCGTGATAAAATTTAAAAAATACTTCATGGCAGTGTAAGCGGATGTATCATATATAATTTAAATAATTAAATTTTCATGACATGACATGTTATTTTGCGATTGTGCGTTTGGTTATCAATAGCTCCACGGATGCCTTTTTATCGATAAATTCAGTTTTTCAGGAGAATCTGCTAGAAAAAATCTGTATGGTTATAATTATTTCCCATGCACAACATTGCTACATCTTTGAAATATGTTGGATTGGTTAATGATATTAAATTTTCAAAATATCAATGCCTATTTTAATATTTTGTGAATATACTTCTGTAATTTTTACTGTGTAACAATATCATCTCAGGATTAAAAAATCCGGCTTACTTAAAACTTTCATTTAAAAAAAAAAAACATGTTTATTACATAAACATCTTACAAAACAGTGTTGTCTTTTTAACCTTTCAAATACAATATCCACTAATTAAAACATCGCTAACAAAAACCCTATAGAAAACTCGATTGGTGTTTTAATTTCCAATATTATGATTTGACCAACGAATGCTTACTAAATAAAGTCTTGTTTTGTGTACATTTAATATAATAAAAAAAAAACCGACAATGTCTGACGTGTATTTTTATGATATGAAATACAACAAAGGTACATGTGTGGCTTGACCCTATGTAAGTACACAGTGTGACAATAAAAGCCGCTTTGGTGGTGAGAATTGACAAAGGTTCAAAACAAGGCACAGGGGAAGTACACTTGTCCGTGCACACATAGAAGCGATTTAAATTATAACGAAATGGACGACTTTTGTTTGTAATTTAAAGGGTTTTTGCTTTGACGAAAAATAAAACAGACTTTATGAGATGAGAAAGAACTCCGAAATGACTGATCTTGCTTATACCTACTTGTACCAATATAACAAAGGACACGTGTCTATTGAAATAATTCCTAGTAATTTCTTACAAGATGGAAACCTTGCTGAATGACGCCTCGCATGTTTGTCCTCATAGAAACAAATTTAGTTGATGTAAATATATCACAATGAAACAAACATGTTTCATTCATATTTAAAACAAATAAAAGGGTTAAAAGCTTAAACATTAATTTCAAAATGTTTTAAGTTCATATGTTTTAAATAAGTAAATATAATCGTGCGAGAACGAGTCAACAGTAACAAAAAACAAGAAGACGAATCTCCCGCACCTGTCTCGTTTGGATTTTCATGGATTAATTTGTAACAAAAATAACACAGGTCAGATTATTTTATTGTACACCGTCATAAAAATATACTCGAATGTAAAACGATAATTTCTCGATTGGATAATGCATATTTTCAGGGTTGATGTCATATTAACTCAAATTAAATCGATACACTTATATGTGTGTACATACTGACTTATTTAGCATTAAGAAATATTTTTAATTACCATTGCCGAAGGACTGAAGCGATAAACTCTATCGCTTTTCAATGTGCGGTTAATATGAAACCTAAGATATAAAGCAGTATTAATTAACCCAAAAGGTCAGGTACTCAAGTGGTTACTACAAATAGGACGCCCGTTAAAATTAATATCAATGATAAATATAAATGTAAAGTAATTTTCTGAGAACATATTTTTAATTTGTGCATTTTTTTATGAATAGACGTAAATAATAAATGAAAAAATTCAAATAAGCTATTGAAGCAAAAACAATAGATTCTTCAGAGTAAAGATCATTTGCTTTATTTTGCTAACATGGATAATAAAAAAAATAACAACATTTCACAGAAAATTTTAAAAATATTTCTTTCATTTTTCAAATAGTTTATAAATCAAGTTAAAGTAAAAAAAATGACAGGTAGATCACATCGGGGTCGATCGATCAATTCATCTCTTATTTTAACTTTCAAACTATGAAATCATGTTATGTTAATACATTTTATTATAAACGTAAAAATAAATAACAAATACATTTTAACCGAAAGGTTCAAAGCAGGTGTTTTTAAAAGCAACATTAAAATAAATTCTAAGCCTTTTTATAAAATCCATTATGAATGTAGGTAAGATGAATTATGTTTACTGAGGTTGTAGAATCTGAATCAATATTTCAATTCAAATCGGATTTATTTGGGACACAAGGGATGTAAAAAGAAAAGGAACTGTGGTATGGGAGCAAAAAGGAAGGGAGATGCGAAATGACCAGCATTATGACCATTTACATTAAAGCAATAAATTTGCAAACAATGACACCTGTAGTAATAAATTCAGCAAGTAATTGAGAGAAGGAATTCTCTTAAATATTTCATTACTCTAATGTATCCAAAAACTTATTTTACTCATCGGAATGCGAAAATGCGTAAATTTCCTTGTATTTTATTCCTTATACAGAGTCGTTCACTGCAACGCAAAGACATAAATTGGCGTTTAATGGCACTAAGCCGTATGAAAACCATTGTTATATATATATTTTTTTTTTTTTTTTTCTTTTTTTTTTTAAATTTCTTTTATAGTTAAAGCTGAAAAATTTGAAAACAAAATAAATATTATAACGTTATTATACTTTGCTTGACTTAGATTTGGTTCAGTAAAAAAAACTCTGAATAACACAGCTATACTAGGTTTGCTTATAACTTTCAAATTCATAACTAAAACATGTGTATTTACAAAACACATTCATGGAAAAAAATTGAATACGTTTTTGTATTTCTATTTTATCCATTGCATTTTTGTAACATCCGCCCTCCCTCCTCCCCCACTTCTGTCATATTCAAATGAAAATTGAATGTTTTATATCAGAAGTGCTTGCAGTCCCATTTTTCAGGAAGTTTCACAAAGGATGCAATGTTTTGCCGCTGGCGATTTTGAAATGGAAAATTAAACAAAAGATTGAATAAAAAAAACGATCACAATAATAGTAAATGTATGTGTTTTGTCCTTTTTTAAATCATATCGATTTTATGTAAAAAAAATTAATGGGCTCCAATATTGAAAACTTGGTACTATCGTTCCACTAACTTGAAAAGAATACTTAACATATCTTACAGATTTTTACTTACCAGTATTGTCCAAAAATTTTATTTTAGTAATTATTTATCTCAATATCTATTAAAATAGTTGCAGTAAAGGATACCATACCTGTAACAAAAAGAAAAAATAATTTGTTAATTATTTTTTATAAATAATCAATTTAAAAATCATCATTAATTACCAAAATAATACAATATGTAAATGTTTTCAAACTAATCGATAAATAAATAATACTAATTTAAGAGAAAAGCAGCTTAAACCTAAGATACCGGCCCTTATAATCGACAAAAAGCCAGATGCCAGATTTACTGCGTTTTTTTAAATCTATGAACCCTATGTAAATTTAACATTTACATTTGAAAGAAAATGTTATTTAATCTCTTTCGTTACATTTCGAATTTTATTTTTTTTATATAAAGAGCTAGATAAATTGTCATTTCGACTGTATTCGCATAATTCATCAATAAAATGTCGGTAGAGCAAATATTATATTAAACATGTAATTTTTGTCTTTGATCAAGCGATTCGCCCGTTATCGATAATATTTGATTTATTAACACTCTAATTATATTCACAGAGTACATTCAGTACATGCATAAATTAGTTGGGAATTATTTAAGCCCGCAGCGCAGTCCGGAGAGCGACGCCGACAGCCGACCCTCCCGACTCCTCGTGTCTGCCCCGACCAGCACGCAGCCGATTCAATGAAAGCCAGTCGCGAAAACCAATTTCATTACATAATCGGAGCCTGTGAATATTTAATGCATGCATTTGATACAAACGCGAGGGTCGCATTACACAAAGCGCCCCGGTGCGGTCCCGTACATAATTGAACGTCGAAATTCAACATTTAAATGGCGACTTTCCCCGCGACACATGTAAATGCAATGTAAAAGCTATCAAATGCAAATTCATTTTTTTCAGGTGGTCGCTGTCGTCCCTTTGCGCGACCGTGTTGATAGTATGAACGCAGAATTTTCGCTGCATATTTTAGTTTCGATAAAAGTACACAACGGTCTGCTGCTACTTGCCGACCCGGCGCGGCGTCGTCCCTCGCATGAGGTTTTGCTTTGTTCCAACAGGATAATGGTCGCCCATTGTAGCAATATTTGCATAGCTCCCGAGTTCCGAGCTTTGACGACGTCAACGATACTTAGAGAATAATCTATTAGAATCGTGTATAATTCCATTTCGAGTCCCTGAATTTCACATGTTGTGACGTTATGCAATATGGATTTACCAGACGTTCGTGTGTTGCTGAATTTTTCTTTTGTCGTAAATATATTTCTTCATATTTGATGCTATTTTTTTTTTTAGAAGTTACGTACTAATAAATCTGGGGGTTTATCTGTTGAAAAACAAACATAAAAACGGTAAAACTGCCCAACTTCAAAAAAAAAATGTTTACCCTCATTCGTTATAAGAACACATACATTCTCGTGTACACACATACCCATACACAGCATTTTATATTTATTATAAGCTAAATAAACATTGCTTATAGATACAACTTTGAAATAATTTACATTTGTTACAAACTCTCCTCATTAAAAGTAATGATACTGATACTTGTTTAACAAAACAACATCATTATATGTTATGTGAGTGATTCCTCAAGTCATTTATATGTTAACAAATAGGTGAAAATGAACCGACAAAAATTGTAAAGAAGCTTAGTAATAATTTCAAATGATGTATTGTTTATTATAATAGTCTGAATATATTTTGTTATTTTTCAAAAAATCAAAGAGTAAGACGAATCATCTTTTTTTTGGATCCGGTATAGAAGGTAAAAGGATGGAATAAGAATTTAAACATGAAGTAATTTAACGCACAAAAAAAATCCGTACTTGAGCTAAGCCATTGGTGACTGTTCAGGATCTGAAAAAATAAGGACTAAACTGTTGTCAAACTATGATAATAAAAAAATTATCACAATTTTTAAAAGGTTTTTTTACTTAAAGTGTTGTGATATCTTGCTTTCCAAATTTATTGAGAGCAAATTTATGTAAGAAAATAAACATCTTTAATGAGAACTCTTATCCCATTGTTTGAGCATGTATCCATTAGTTTATTTAATTTAGAAAAAATATTTGACCGCCTGAGCTTCATTTCCTGTGCTACCCAAATAAAATACACAGAACTAGGTAAATACAACGAACAACCTTTTACCTCACAAGAGGAACTCACTTTTACCTCTACAAATCCCTCCAGATTAACAGGCCTGAGCAAGTCTGCGAGGCCGATCACTTGGTTTTTCGAGATCAAAGGTTGTTTGATTGAAACGGTTGAACTTAAATACAGAAAATGGATGTAAAGGGACAGACCCACGTCTGTGACTTCTATTGTTGTTCTTAGTAACAATATTAATCTCCTTCGTATGAATGCAAGTAGTTCACAGAGAATATTTATGAGAGAAGGGTTGGCATCTCTTTCAGTAATATGAAACAATACGTTTTGAATAAACAAGGGTGAACGAGAGACGACAATATGCGCGTAGAAAATATCTAATCAATATTTGATAAAGGGTTTTCTATTGAACAAGATAAAGGCCCAGTATTCAATTTCAGCAGGAGAGTTTTCATCTGTATTTGTGTTGCAATGAAATAATTTTATAAAACGAAGGAATGTTTTTTTAATATAAATAAGTACCTATGGAAATCGATGTTAAAAAATAATCTTATATTTTATTTATAAGTGTTCTACCAGCAGAAAAGCAATAATAAATATTTCATCAAACAAAAGGGTAGTCTTTATTGACATTGAATGAGATGACAATACCTTGGGGAGTTGTTTTTATTTTTCCTTCTCTTGTTCATAGTATACGTGTTACTTACACTCAATTGATTCAAATTAATTAATACAGCTACCTGTATGATATATCTAGTGATATATGTAGCTGCCTAATAATTATTCCAGTATGTTGTCTTCAACGCAATTGGCACGGTAGAACAACACCCCTTGTGGTGTTGACAGCTATCACTACCCCTTTGACGCCCTCCCCCGGGCGAAGTACTCCTACTCCTGCTCCAGCCCCTTCCCCCACGCACACGTGACGCGAGGCTGTCACTTTGGACGGGTGGACGTTATTGCCGCGGACCCTGCCACGTGTCGCCGGTGATAAAGCATTGGACATTTGTAATTTGAACGGACCACCTATTCAGAAATACTACAAAATAGTATCAAAGAGAATATTTTTAAAATAATAATCTTGCCCTGCTGTTGATTTGGGAATTGGGTTTGTATGTGATGGCGATTATTTGGTTTTGTATTGTATTTATTTCAATGATACGTAATTCTTCAGTAATAATTTTTTTACTGTTTTCTCTTTCATCTAACTCATTAATTATTACGGTGTTTTCGTATTTAAAAAGATGTTAACTGCAGATAAACGTTTTGGATTTTAAAAATCGATCGTTAAGGTTAGATCTTTTGGTGCCTAGTTATTTGCTAACACATCTTCATTGAATTTACATGCATTTATTTGAAGATCTACTGTATTACAATTTTCTACAACGATAACAATTCATTATTTCAACTTCTTTATACTTCAGAATAAGTACATGCGAACTCCGTGTCAATTAAAACTCGTGTCAAATTTTTTTTAATATGTCCTTGCGTGTGCTGTGAATTTTTATTTATTGAGTGTATTAAATTCTCAACTATTTATTCTTTGATAAAATATCAGTTGCTAAAGATCTACGACTGAGAAGATTAACGACTCTGATCGTGTCAACATGACACATTTATAAAATATGAGGGTAAGCTGTGAGTATAGAACAAGGTGTTACAATAAGAATGAAACTGGAAAATATGTGTAAGCAATTATATCAAAATTTACACGTCGGAAAGGTTTTCAACGTGATAATTTTTTTATTCATTTATATTTTTATCGGTTAGTAACTGAACTAAATTTTACCCTAATTTAAGGGTAAAATTTAGTATATTCATATATTTCGTATGTTTTTACTATGAAAAACAGAAATATTGTACATATTATAGAAAACCTTTGTTATTTCTTTAAAGTTTATTTTACAAAATATTAAAAACATGTATTTGATAAAATACTTACTCTCAATATCCTTAGATTGAAAAAGTAAATTGTATTTTTTTAGTGAGTAACCAACAATTGTTTTAATAATAAACAAGTAATAGCGGACTTTCAAAAAATATATTAAAAATATAAAATAAATGTTTTTTGTAATACATTTAATTTTAATCAAATATTTTAGTATGATCATGTTTCGCTACACCTAAAAAATCAAAAAAAAAAAATTTTTAATAGAATTTATTATTTCTCGTTTATTTACAAATTATTAAGTTATAAACGGCCATTTGATATACCGACAAATTGAAAAAAAATACATAATGACTTATTTCAATATATTTAAAATCAATAAGATGTGGATATCGATATGTTGATGGTATGTATGGGATTATGTCTGAAATTATATTTATTACAGTCATCAGATTGATTATGGTGGCAATTTCATTCAAATTCAATTTACCTGCTGTGGGCGGGTGATTTATTTTGTATTTCTTTTAACCTTGATCGGCAACAGGTTATATATTTTATTTAAATCAAAATATGTGATTATTTAATAAACACTGAAACCAATAAGGTTATAAAATTTGTTCAAATTGAAATCAATGCTAAACAAAAATAAAAACAGCATTGAAATCAAAATCAAATTTAATTTAAATTTACGCGATTCGATCTTGTGAATTTGATATTTGATATTTGGTTTCTTGACTCGTTAGAATTACAAACTGGGGGTTATTTCATCTTTGTTAAAATCATTATGATTCAACTTCAGTATATGCAAAGATGGTTAATTTGCTACTGCATAATATATTTTTAAAGCTAAATATAAACAGCTACTATTTTATATACAACTAAAAAAATATATTTTATATCAACAAACGTCTTGAAGGCACGAACTCTTAATAAAATTCACATAATTCGTTTGATAAGTGATCAAATATAAAAATAAAAAAGCGATACATTTTTCATATCTTGACTAAGTATTTGTTTGGATGAGTTAAAACATAAAATATAAGCGGCGCTTGCTTCTTATGAATTGTGCTAAGCAAAACGATAAATGAAGATGAAGTATAAATAAAAGATAAATTGACAAAACAAAGATATATATCAAAATAATATTGTTTTTGTTATATTCCTAATACGATGTTAATATTCAGAAAACACTTATGGAATGAGCTAATTTATATTTTTTTCAGCTATTGCGCAGTTTTATTTATTTATTAGAGAAAAAGCGCTTCATAACAAGCTAAACGCAGTTTTTTGTTTTCGTTGTTCTGATAAAGAAGATGAATCGACACCGCGGTTACTAGTTTTGATTAATCTCACAACTTACTTAAATTTGTTAGAATCAAAATGTAGTGATTCAGTTTGATAGTTTTAAAAACCCTACTTACAAAAATGGACAAAGATATTATTCCGACAGAGCGTCCACACTATCCCGGAATGAAACTTTATATCACCGTTACACCCGGCCGCGACAATATGCGCGATTACACGGGCCCGGCAAAAACCTCCATTTGTCCCGGGACAGTCAGCAGAACGGGAGATTTACGAGCCAATAGACTGACCTCCGGCGGCCAGCTGCGACCTCCGGCCCGGCCCGTCCGCGGCTGCAGGATGGAAGCGGAAGTCGGGGCAGCACGTGCTGAGGCGTTACGTCACCGCCGGCGGGACACCCATTATCCGGCAGCCGGCGTGAAAGCCTATTCGGTCAAAAGCTACGTGTGAAAGGTGCTGTGAATTTATTGCCTTTGTAGTTTTAAACCGGGACACGCAGGTACGTTAATGGTAGCACGGACCGCATTAATGAAATAGAATAATGTAAGGTATTTTTTTTAACAAATTATGTTGAGAAAGACGGTACACTGTAAACGTGACAGTTGACCTGGTGAGATTGAGCGCTCTGAAATTACCACAAAAATATATCCCGTAAAGTTTTAATTTTTTTTATTTTATTTTGCGGTATCGCACTATCAAAATAGAACATTTAAACGTATATCTCAATGGTTACTTATTTTAAATAGACGCAAATGTAATATTTTTAGAATTAAAACTTAAAAATTATTATTTTCTTACGTGATACCTAAAAACTTTTTTGTCCTAAATTTTTGAGTTTTTCCTGATCAGTATTGAATAACAAATATCACGTTATTACTAATATGATTAGGCACATTAGTTCATACATAGAAGATGATTTGAAGAAACTCTCAGAAAAATATCATCGTGATTTGTGTGGGATTTGAACCCACATCCCCTGGTTTACATGACCGGTGTACTAACCCTTGTACTAAGGAATCACTGCCGTTTTCGAGAATTTTTAACAATCATACTCTACATATCCCAGACAAATCACGATGATATTTTTCTGAGAGTTTCTTTAAATCATCTTCTATGTATGAACTATAATGTGCCTAATCATATTAGTAATAATATAATAAACCCGTAATGGGTAATAAATACGCATCTGATTGACGTTAATCAAAAAATAGACATATTTAAATATCACGTTGTACACTTTTGAAGACGTAGTTTAGTCGTTTATTTGTACATTGTTGAATTATAAAATAAAATAAAAATAATGTGACTACTTTTGGCTGCACAATAAATACAAAAAGAAGAAAGAATGAAACACTTCTTTTTTTGTGTATGCTTTTATAACTCGGCCAAATAATGTTCTCTAATCGCCGAACATTAATGTCTTCGCTGCCAGTAGCTGCGGCCGGCCATTCCGATTTCACGCGGCGGGACACGTTTCTCGCGGAGCCACAAAACCAGACCCACGAGCAATGCCCATGTGGTCAAATTAAATATGGTCCATTTTATTACCTCACCTCAAAGCGCCCTTTGTTACGAGTCGATGCAGTATTTATGGTCCTTAGCCGGTTTTAATGTCGAACGTCTTAATAATGTGGACGCAAAGTGCTTCTATAGAGGCAATGCTTCGTATTGTTTGGTTCGAAATTGTGATTGATCAAGATTTACAATAGTGTTTCGAAAGTAAGATGTTAGACGATAAGCTAATGGATGTTTTATCTTTATGCTTTTTGTTAATCATATTAAAATTCTTTATAGGAATACTATTTTATTTAATGCTTTTAAAAAAAATTATCTTTAATATGACCAATGCTATTTCATATTTATTATTAGGTAAAAACACGAACGTATCTTCATCTACTTCTGAGTATTTAAAAACTATTAATTACATTATTATATGTTGTAGTTGTAGTGTAAAAGTGTTAATTTGTATAAACAGATATAAGTAACATATATGTGTTTATAAAACAAGATATCAATGTATGAGTATTTTTGTATATGAGTATTTTGAGCGCAACTTTAGTAAAATAGTAAAATCAATCAAAAAATTATCATAAACCTATACCAGAAATAAAACTACTAGAAATAGAAGTTGTGTATATTAACCAAATCTATAATAAAAATAAAAATGCACAAACTATGACTTAAAAAATGCGGATACTGACAAAAATCTAAATGTACGGAAATGATAGTTTATTCAGCTGTCCTTTCAAAATAAAAAAACTCATGTTACGCTGTAACGTTGAGTAATACAGCTTATTAACAATTATTTTATTTTTAATTTTAAAAAGTTACTTGTTAATCTTTTTAATTTATTTAACTCAGTACTTAAGATACAATAAAAATAACTATTAACTACACAAGTACATAGCGTCATGCAAAAGCGTGCATGCCTGTTATTTTTAACTTGCACCGTATTGTCTGATCAGCCGGCATGAGTAGTTTATTTTATCATATTGTCGGGCCAGTCCCGCCCACGCGCTAATATAATGCACTGAAAATAATATAATAAAGACGCTAGACTATAGGCGTAAAAATAGATAGTTAATATAAATTATATTAATCGGCTCAATAACTTGTTCCATTCCAGCCCATTATGTGTAGCAATTTATTTTTCGTTGAATTGACGGACGTAGGTTTAATTGGGCAGTTTACACGATCTGTCAGTATTATATAATAGTATGTATTTATGGAATATTTCAAGAGCAACGAGTAATCATTTCTAAAAAACCATCATGTCAAATGTGGTATTAGGCTTAATAAATAATTTTTAAATGTGTATAAAAATATCAATACCTACATCATGATTTCGCAATTCATAGCCCATGAATTTATTTTAAATTTTGTACAGCTTCTAATTACGTTTCATCCTTACTTCTATACATATCAATTTGTACACGGACGCGCAGACACACACATATACACACACACACATATATATATATATATATATATATATATATATATATATATATATATATATATATATATATATATATATATATATATTCATTTAGAAATGTTACGAAAGTAAGTAAAACAAATAATACAAAAGATTGAACTGACTTTTGGCCGAGACTTATTATAATTGAATCATTTACACAATGTGTAGAACAAGTAAGCGTTTTTATGATATTATTTGTTTCATTGATATGTTTTATATTTAACACAAAATATAAAAAGTTTTTTTAAGTAATATTATTTACGTAACAATATTACGTGCAAAATGAGAGCGTTAACAATCGTTTCAAAATAGAAGGTAGCCATAATAAATCACAAATAACTTTTCACAGAACGTTTAAAGGCGCTTATGTTTTAACACCTGAATAAAGCGGAATGCAACATTACAGAAGAATAATTATTATGACAAGCGCGAAACTTATCAAGGTGTAACGAAAGCAATAGATATAATACAAACTGCAAACAGCACCATGTCGGCTATGAAGTTCTAAATTACCCAAGCCTGATAATCAGCCAGTAGTCAAAGGGTTTTGCAACTATGCGAACATATTGCGATTTATAAAATGAAATGTACTTCATGAATTGTAAAAACGTTTCGCAATTACTATGCGTTATTTTTTTAAGCCATTTGTCTGACATAAAATATTTGCAAAGCAATTTTGAAAAAAAATTAAAATATTTTGCACGACATACTTCAGAGATTAGTACGATTTTAATGTTTTAATTTTACCCCAAAATATAAATGCCTTGTCTGATATATAATATAATACATAGAGCGCAAATATAAAAAAAAAATTAAAATGCTAGTTTGGCCTGATTCTAAATTGAATAGCTTTGGTCCAGTTTATTCAATGTTCAATCAATCTTCCTATTATTTAAACGTATACGCGGTTATATTTTGTATTCCTATTTGGTGCACATTGTACTGTATAAATGTATGAGAGGAGTTTATGTACTGGTTCATTGCCATACCTCGTAAGTGGTGCAATTTTTCTTCGGTCGATAAGCAGGCGCCCTGTCAGAGGTAATCTGATCTGCCATAGTCGGGGCTCCAATGATACACCATTACACATAATGGAAAAATATCAGCACAAAGACCTGAACGTCCAGATAGCCATGGTTACAATGGAAGGATGCTTTCGCAGATAAAGGCGTCAGGACGTACCCGTATAGGGACGTCGACCTTATATAAAAAAAATGAAAGACGAAAAAATATATATACTGTCGATTGATATTGAGATAAGCAAATATGTGATCGGTATTGAATAATATCCACCGAATAAACTGTATAATAACCACCTATCATTAAAACCGAGGCAAGTCTTCAAAATTCATAGCAAAATGATCCAAGAATACTTTTTCTATTTTAAGGCATCACAAGAACACAGACGCATTACATAGGGACCCATTTATCGTATATCTATGGTACAAAATTGGGCGTTTCCTTCCACGGATCGTTTGTTTTCATGGTGGATAAACATAAAATAAATTTTTTGAAAAAAAAAAAACAACAGAAAAAATAAAACATTGCATTAAAATATGAATACTATCGTATTCAAAACAGATACGAGACTGGGATATCAGAAAATTCGTGCCAGAATTTTCTGGAAGTCGACGCCTATAATGACTGCACGCGTTAGCCATAAAGATACCGAAACCCTGTCATGTCACTTGTTGCTGTGGCCTTTTACATTTAGGCAAACTGCCATTCCTAATATTATTTTTCATACAAACATGGCGTCCAGGCATGGAAGCGGACGAGTGCTCACGATTTATTTTCTATATGAGTGTATTATTAGAAAAGTCGTGACAACTGAAAATTATAACAGCGGTTTGATTATAATTATTGGCTTTGTTAATATTTCAGTGGCATTGAAATAATTTCGGTCTATGGTCATTTTATTTTTAGCGTGATGCGCCGTGATTTATGTGAAGTATTTCAATATAAATAAAGTTTGGCCTTGACACATACACGCAAGCCCTAAAACACAGACAATATCGTTTTTTTTTTGCGGAACGGGTGGGTGGGTAAAAAACCTACTTTGACAGAATACAAGGTAGAGAGTTTTAGTTATTGGTAGACCGAGGAAACATGCAATATTATTAAAAACATAAAAATATAATTTCCTCTTTCAAATTACTACCCGTAAAAAGCGTTAGTTTTTGAAATGATTAAACATTTTTTTGGAAGAATCATGTGAAGTATATAAAAAGATACCTTTCATTCATTTATATGTTTGATAAATAATAAAAAAATAAACATCAATGGATTAAAGCCATCGTCAGCTTCCACTACCAAAAAGCGGAGAACCTATCGGAATATCTCCGTAATTCCTAGACACGCGGGAATTCGCAAGTTTAGCGGCGATCAACTGTTTCAAAATTTAATGCAAGCACACCGACACGGTCGCATGTAATGTCTCAAATTTGGAGATTAAGAGATTACAGTGCAGATCCGAAGCCGCGTCGCGTCCACGGCTCCGCACACGAGCGTTAACCTCCAACGACCTGGGGTCGGATTACGAGCGGACGCTAATAGTCGGCGGTCAGTAAAACAGGACGTCCGCCCAGTGCGCGTCCTCGGGCAGCTTGCATCACGATAAAACTGCCGGGGATTTGAGTGCCATGCCGCTGCATGAAATGACAGGATTTCGCAAAAAAAGTCCCAAAAGTTTGCCTACACCTTACACCTTCCACTTACAAAATACACATTTTTTGTCAGTACAGTAATACCCCGCTTTACACGAGGGATACGTTCCGGAAAAAAACGCGTTAAGTGAAATTCGCGTATATCGGGGTAATGCAAAAAATACGAATCATTTGAATTAATCACTTTAATTCTAAGAACACTTTATGCAGTATTACAAGTTATTTTTACTGAAAAATATATCTATTGTTTTTTGGGTAGTTCATGTAAAATACGTTCATAACAGCCAACGCTGTTTTTAATTGTTGAGAGAAGTTAATGACTACATTATGTTCATACACATTCTCAAATAAGAAATTCGCGTAATGCGAGGCATTTTAACGCAAAATTTGAAATTCGCGTTGTAGTGAAACCGCGCATAACGGGGTCGCGTAAAGCGGGGTATTACTGTACAGAGCTGACTCGAAAGCGAAGCGAAATCGTGTCATTTCATTTATTTAATTGACACTTTATTTTTCTATATGAAAAATTGTTTTTTTTAGAGAATATCAAAAAAAATTATAAATTATATTAAATTATTTTATATAAATTGGTAAAGGTAAAATAAATAAAATAAACATTATTTGGTATTAAAGGTAAAATAAAGTCATGAAGATGTTTTCTTTTGTCTATTTAATTTTCTTTATTTTTTTAATTTCAAACTAATCCTTTGTAATAGGTTTATATGCAATGTTTAAATTCCAATTTAAAAAAAAACTCCTAAATGCGTAAGGTTTTTGGACCATGAATTTTTATGATCCCCAAAATGGTTGAACTTCACTCGGAAAAACACATATTTCTGATATTAAAAGTAAATTTATAAGAAAAAAATGATATCTATTGTGTAGGAGAATGAATGTTGAACTTTTTGCATTATAAATTTTTTTGATAGGTTAATATGTAGATTTTTTGCTACATATTTTCAAAAAACATCAATTTTGAAGATAGCTCTCTTAACGAAAGCTTGCCGTTTCAAAGCTCGTGTCAAATTCTAAAAGAGGAAACGGGACTTTTTGAAAAATCTGTGCGTGAGTTAAATAAACCCTTAATATTCATTAAATTAAAATTTAAAAATGGCGTTACGTAAGTGGACATAAACTTAAATAAAATATAATATTTATGGCATAGAAAATTTATGCAATGTTTTTTATATGCTTCCTGAAAAACAGATGTTCTATGATAATTAATAGATTTTATAAAAAAATATTTAATGTCTTTTAAATAAGCTCAACTTTGATAATGGCGATATAACATTTACAACATAAAATATATTTATCAAAGTTGTGTTGAAATTTCTAACGGATTATATGTCATTATACAAGGAGGGAGGCACTTCCGTAAAATTTCCAACTTATTCTAAAGTATTTACATGCAAAGACAGAAAGAAAGATGCGAATTAAATATTTTCTTTGCAAATAAATGATAAAATTAGGCAAAGAATACAAGTGGCGCATGTCAAAATAAATTACGGCCGAGAGTTCTGGGTGGAAACAAATTTTGGACAGCGACATTACATATTTTCAGCACGAAAACATTTTTTCTTCGATGAATTTGAAATGATAATAATGAATTCCTTTACTTGAAAGATATAAATTCAAAACATACTTACACTTCATCTGACTGAATTGAAATTGGCTACTTATTAATGGAAAAATCCAGATTGATTTTAAAATTATTACATAATTAATATATTTGGTAAAATATTCTAAAAATGTTAGTAGAGATTTGTTTAACACATAAATGGCTGTATTTTGTTTCAGAATATTTATACCAAGAGATAATCACTTATGAAATGAACCTATAATTTTTTTAAATATAAATCTTTTTTTTTATAAATAAATATATATTTAGAGTATATAAAAAATAAGAAATAACTACATTCTGCTGGATTATTATTACGCCAATGACGAGAGGTCTCTATGTGAAAATTGGTCTATTTTTTTCAGAAAACATTAACTATTCGAGCAATTGAACTCATCATAATTCTAGTATTGTAATAATAACACTTTGCCTTTTTGAAAAAGTGACCAAGAAAACTATGCTAAGAGAATTTATAAAAAAAACTTTTTACGATCATTTTAAGCGACCAAAATAAGTACAACTACTCTTAAAATATGCAAAAATTGTTTAAATCGTTGGAACTGAAAATAAAAATAAATTAACACGGATGTAAGGATACAGCGGTACAAAGGCTCTGCTGTAATTTAGAGTTAAATAGATTTCAAGCAAGAGACGGCTGAAGAGAAGAGCTGCCGCACAGTGCGTCAGTAGAGCTTATTAGCGGCACCGCAAGAGAAAACAGTCGTAGACGAGAGCACATAAGCCCGGCGGCATTCCCTCAGGATCGGCTGTTCCGTGAAGTCCCATTAAAGATTGCGGCTGGAGGATAGAGCGCAGGCTGTGCTCGCCGCGCCGTGAAAAGGCCATTCCTGAAATCACTTCTCACTTTTGCGTGCGAGCCGCCGAGGCGGAGGTGATGCTGCACTAAGCTCTGACTGCAATTCTATTATGCTGAAGTTTTCTACACGCTATGAGGCAAAGGCTTCTTTCAGGACTTCAAAGCAAACATGACAAGAAGTTTACTGTAATTGTAGTTACGCAAATCAGCGTTGAATTCAATTCGCTCGGCAGCTTTCTGTGAATAAAAGAAGATCTGTTTTTTGATGAGATAGGGAGAAAAAATAACGGTACTAAAAACAAACAACCTAAGTAAAATTAAATTTTAAATTAAAAATAATAGTACTTTTTATGTCTTTAAAAAATCATTGTAATTTGCATAGTTTTTTATGTTTATAAAGAATTGTGACTTGAACCAGTTTCTTTTGTATCATCTTGGTTCTAAGAACATTAAAATGATTATCAATATAATGTTAGTAAATTTATCTATTTTCTTGAAATGATAATTGTCAAACAGCTTAAAAGTCAGTATTATCTTTTAAAAAAAATCAGTTTGTACAAAGTATACAAGTATTTTATTTAACTACTAAATTCGCATTAAAAACCAATATCATTACGAAAGCCTACACATTTTAAATTAAAGTGAAACATGATTACGAAAACCTGATTCAATAACAATTGTAATTAGCCCCGACACGAAGGTGGGACAAAAATCAATTTGGCCAATGAATTATGCAATAGCCAGTCCAGGTACGGCCAGACTTTAAAATTAAATCCAGGATAATTGGAACCATCCCAGGATATTGGCTGCAGCTTCAATATTTGCAGCTATTTGATTGGAATCAAGACCGGGCGTAAACCGTCAGACGGGGAGATTGGTAAAGAGAGGGAAGGTTCCGTGAACTGGAAGATAGCCTACGAGTACCGGAAATTGACATATTAAAATTTATATTTAAATAAAAATATATTTATGAAATACTATTAAAAAAAACAAAATACAGCTGTGGCAGTAATTTATTTTCATTAACGTTTAACATGTTTTATAATTTATTTGCATAAATTATTAAAAAAAACGCAAAGCGTTTCATATTGATGTTCACTGGATCTATATAATCAAGGTCAACTTTAATTTATTTTATCGACGTGGTTGAGAATATACGTATAGTTAATAATATGAAGTAAAATCAAAAAATCTTTTCAATTTAAAGCCATAAATTTTTATTCGTTTAAATGATTTTCTGCATTGTTTATAGTATTCAATAAAATATCAAAAATAAGCATCGATTTTGTAAATAACTTGTAAAAACTGGAGCAAAGTCTGAAATGCAATTAATTGTCAAAATGCTTTAATAAATCTTAATGTTATTTTTAAAGCAAGGATTAAAGCAGCAAACAAAGCAAAAATATTCCTCGAATGTACAAAATGGGGTAGTAGATCGTAGAAACTGTTTACAATGGAAGAAAACTTTTCGCATATATATTTTAAGCGATTACATTCCTTGTGATTATGCATAGCCGCGGCGCGGAGCAAGACGCGAGGAAGTTCAGAGAAGAACAGTCATAAAGTGTAAATATGTACACGAGCAGTGTCAACTTGTAACTCCAATTTAAGGAGACTTTCCAGTACTACCACCGTTATAATTTAATATTGTAGGAATACAAACATACCATACAGCGTTACTTAATTAGCAGTACATTATGTATTCTTGGGGAAGCGTGGGTACTTTTATTTGTACTCAATGGAATCAAAAGAGTCTCCAACAATAGATTAAGAAAAATCTGAATTTATAGTAAAAGTAATGCACTTTAATTCGATAAAAGAAAATAATTAATTAAAAAAACTATACAAGTATTTCAGTTTTTCTTTACCGTTTTTTTTTGTTTTATTTAAAATTAAAATGCTATGTTTTTAGAAAGATAAGAAAAGATTTATACAAACTTGAAGATCAAGCTAAATCAGCCTGGCGGTTGAATGGTTAAATTACTTTGTGTATACTTTAGTTCTACATTTAAGTTTTAATTTATGCCTTCAGTTTTATTGCAATAAGTTTTGCATGCATACAAACAACAGTAAAATTTACATTTTGCAATATTTTACATACCGTCCTTTCTAATTAAAAATACAACTATTATTAAATGTTTTTTAATAATTTTAGAAGTCATAACCGTTTAAGAAAACTAAAGAAAACATATTCTAGGTCATAAGTTTAGGCCCCAAAAGAAGATGTAAAAAAATATTCATATTTAAACAACAATAGCGTCAATAGATAAATTAACGACGCAATTCATTTTTATTGAATATATAACGCTTACATCACAACGTCTAACAATACCATAAAGTAACACTATAAAAAAATGTAAATGGAACCATAAACACCCAATCGTTACTTTTTAGATTATAATCCCATATCTGAGCATCCATATGAAAGAAATTGCCCGTGTAAACCAACACGCACCACCTCATAGACCTGATATTCACAAAATAAAGTAACGAGAGGCTTTCAATAGACCGGTGGTGGAACAAAACTCCAACCAGTCGAAATTATAAATTCTGGGCTTATAATTGGTTCAGATATGGCAGGGAATGTGAAAATTGAGTGGAATAAACACTCGAACAAACCACTGCAGCAAAATAAGTCTACAAATAGTTGAGTGGAGAGATCCGGATTTATAAAATATAAACTGGTAGCAGTTTCGCCGTAATTAAACATTTGTTGAAATAAACATTGCAGTTTAGCATTAAAATTTAACGACTATATATATTTGCCCACAACGTTTAGATTTCAAAAGTATTGCTACTTTTTAGAATACTAATGTAACGATAAAGCGACAAGAGTTAAATATTTTCTTTTACTTTTAAAAATGTTTGAAGCAGTTCTAATGAAATGCAATATAGTTTTAAGTGAAATAATGATTTAAAAGACCAATGTTTTAAAATATACAACGTAATTACACTAGAACCAAGTAACATCAAGTAACCAATGAAGTGAAATAATCGTATTATGAAAACTTATGAAATCAGCACTAAAAGAGAATGTGTACCAACCATACTTGATTTGTGTCGATACTTTTCATGTACATAAAAACTTTTAATAGATGTTTATACATTTATCTATTATATTTACCATTATTTTAAAGATCTCTCAAGGTTAACAGAATTTGCTTATGTCTTACTTTGTTCCGATGTTACCAATGACAAAAAATTTACAGGTAAATGTTTTTAAGATCAGTGTTTAATGCTTTAATAGCTCATAGGTATTTAAAATAAACATAATGAAACATATTTATAGAAAAATTAAACAGCAGTTTTCGTGTCCAGATATAAGTAGTTGGTTTCCACTTGTTTTAAATTTATTTGTACCGTGGATCTGCATTTGTAACTTTTTTGATACTTAATTGATGGATTAATTAAAGCCATGTGATGTCATTGCTCTACTCCGTTATTAATTATTGACCGTTTCTTCCAACATGCCGCCGAGCGAGTTGAGATTTAGGCCGCGCCCCCCGCCGGCCGATAATTTACAAAGCAAAGAAGAGATAAATCACTATTATGGATAAAGCACTAGCAGTTCAAAAAATTACGATAAACTTAAATGTTATGACATAACGTTATTATTTATAGGCGTTTATGATACAGTATCGGAATAACATTAAGACCCCGCTGTCCCGCCCGTACTTATAAACTCAATTTGTCATGGTCGATGACAGCCGGGCCTGGAGTGGTACTCGCGCGAGTGGCTGTGAGGGTGCGCGTTCCTTCTCCTCTCGCTACTTTATATGCTACATCAAACATATAATATTTATAAGAATGAACTACACTGTTTATAACATGTTTCATAGTTTTTTTATATGTCCCCATTTTAAAAAAAATTGATTCGATGATTTGAAACATTTTTTTTTTTAAACAAAAATTATATAATAAAATTAATATGAGGTGTTTTTAACCCTGTCAATGAAATATGCAAAATCAGTTTATCCAATATTTAGATTTTATAATTAATTAGTAGATATTGCACATATCGATACAAAAGACACGTCTACGGAAGACTATGTACACAGTGCCGATAGCGAATACCTCGTTGTTTTTATGTACCAAGCACTCAGTTTCATTGAAGATTCAACGAAGGCAGTAATCCTTTGTAAGTTGTTACATCTGATAAGTCAACATTGTTCCTTCACAATAGCCAAGACGTTCTTCCGATAGCAATCTTAGCTTTAATCATCGCATAGTACTTCAAGAATGCTATCAATTACTATAACACCTCGCTAAGTGCGAACTGTCATAGAAAATCCCAGCGCTCTGAGAAAATAGCAGCCAATGTGTTCAATGAAGGCATGTTATAAATTATTTATTAGGGTAACAGTATAATCTTGGATTTAAGAAGCAAAAAAAAACAGAAAGTAAATTGTCTTTTGAATTTGAAATTGAAAAAATATATATCCATAGTCATTTTATTAACTATTTAAAAATAAAGATAAAATGTATTTTAAATAAAATATAAACTCAAGGTTACTTTTAAGAAGTACTCCTGTTAACTTTTAATTAAAGCCAAATAACACTTTACTGATTTATTATGACGGACTTAATTTAGCTTTAATTTTACGCTTTGGGAACATACATCACCGTATTACTAACGATATGTGGAACGGCCTTGTAAGCCATAAGCTATGGGTAACAGGGGCGTACACGATGTTATAATAAAGGGTTACCATAGTCGTCGGGTGGAATTTAAACGTTCCCAAATATGAGGCGAATCTCTCAAATGAGGGTTCTGATTCTAAACAGGCTCGAGTCTGCAGGTACCTAGGACAACACTTTTGATATAATACAAAATTAATTGCAATTTAATTATATTTGATACTGGAGATACGTATAATTGTGTATTTAGGTACATTTAAAACTGAATTGTATCTTATTAAACATTTAGTTTAGTGTAATAGATACATATTTCAAAAGTGTTCTCAAATTAATTTAAGGAGCATGTATTTTGATTATTACCGGACGGCTATCTTTAACTCAACAGTCTAAACTGAATGTAACAAAGAACTGTTATATTATGTAATAAAAAATATATACCGAAGAACATATTTTTTAGAAATTTAAACTTCTTTTAACTGTGGGTGTGCAAGTTTATCTAAAGCACACATTTTAACAAACTTACGAAAACCACTGGTTAAATAGACTGCACTTAGCAGTGCCATATCGGCAAAGCAAACGAAGTGCAGTTTATGGCCGCCGGGATATTTTATAAAACTCCAAATTGCGGTGGTCTGCAGGTTTTATTACTGAAAATTACCGACTTGATTCAACCCTCTAATAGAATCCCGGCGGGGTTCACGCGGGCTGGGCGGTGCCACTCTCACGGGGTTTTTTTGTCCCGTTTTTTGCCGTTATTATTTTCCCATTTTATGACGTGTTTATTCTGGGATTTGGGATGGATATAAGATATCCCTGGATATTGTTTTATTAGGATATGGATTGTAGGTTTTTATACTTTTTGCTGCCTGATAAACGGCGGATGTGACTTTACGAAAAAGTAGAATAATTGAATAAAGTTTTGTAGAACAATCGAAAGCGAAGTCGATTGTTCGTAAGAAAGATTATTTCTTAACTGTTTTTATGCTCCAATGGAACAGCATGTTTCCAAACGGATGTAATCTGATTTATCTCATTAAAAGCAAATTAAACTTCTAAGATAATAGATAATAGGATACCAAACCCATCGAGTTTCCATTGAACCAATATAAAATTAGAACGGTATTACACAGACGGCTCATATTTTGAGAGATACAATTTGTTGTTTGAAAATATATTAACTATTTTGAAACAACGTCATTTCAAAAATATGTTATAAGAGACTCAAAACATTAACTCTTCTCTTTTATCTGAAATCTGTGAAGTCCGAGGACAACCAATCACCAAGACCATTAAACTCATAAAAGCTCATTGAGATCCAACTCCAGCGTCCAGAGATCCAGCAGATTGAGCTCATTCAGTTCTATTCACACGAAATGACTCTACTTGAGTGAAACATTGCACATTTTTCTTTTGGGTAATCTTAATAAAAATACCCAGTCTCATATATATATATATATATATATATATATATATTCACGTGTGTGTGTATAATTTACTTCAAAAGCGCTTGTAATATTAATGATTAAGATTTATAAAAAACGTACGTATGGGCAGTTATTACTCAAAACTAAAAAACCAAAGCATTAAGGTAACATTTTAATTTTACGGGGAGAGGGGGTAATATTAAGCGGTCGACCCCGAGGCGCGCGCCCTAATAGCAGAAAAAATATTACCTGTTTGGGAAGTCCACCTTTTTTGTGATTTACCGACCCCTGAGGTATTGAAGATCTCTGTGAGGGAGTATCACACACCGACTCTAAATCCTTGATTGGTTTTGGATATCTTTTGGATTTCAAAAGAATATATAACGTTTGTGTAGTTAGACCATTTTATTTTATAAACAAATTTTTAAACCATTTTATTTAAAATACAGTAATCTTATTTTGGCGATGTGCTGTAGACATTTTATCTAATTTATTCAAGTAGATTTTATATTTATTTACATAAAAATTTATTAAACGATTTTTGTACTAAGTAAAGTTTTTAGATAAAGCATGCAATATTGTTATTTTATTGCTTATAAAAGCACTCGAAAGAATTAATAAAGAATATAACTGTAAACATATTCAGGGTAAGTGATTCGTTAAGCGCATTGTATGCAGACACTTAAAGAAATTCCCGGAGCGCTTAGAATGGTTTTCATCGTGCTTTGTATGAGATCACAGTAAGAAGTTCCGTACATTGCATTGTCGAGGATAACTGAGAGATAAAACTGGACATTCTCTATTTTAGACCGGTTCACAACTTCTGTCCGGCACGGTCAGTAGAGGCATCAAGTGGGTGAATCATCATCAAACTGATTTAATAATGATTTATCGAGTAATTTTGACCAATGATCTCTTGACAGACAGTTTGCTGGTTCAATCCCCATCCTGAGACAGGATTCCCAAGCAGATTTAATTGAACTCGTGTAACCTTTGGTTTAATCGAATATATATTGTATTACCTTTACGTGTGATCACTATTTGTATACATCGCTATATGCATACAAATAGTTTTAATTTATAAAATTAAATAACAAAGATGCATATTTTAATATATCACCTGAAGTCCCACAGTGAATATCATATTTTACGAAACCATACTTGGGCTAACCATGAAACGTGGAAAATTAAAATTGATCAATCTCGTAAAACGATTTTTTAAAAGAACTTAGTAGATATGCATTTACCGTTATTAGAAAAAACTATAAAAAAAAATTTTGAATAATAAATCAAAGAATAATCTGAATTTTAAATTTATTATTGTAAGGGACTTTATGCTTGGATACATACATCTTAAAACTCCAAGTCACTTAGAAAACTGACATACTAACTGCCAATATATGGGTAAAAAAATCTTCCTTGCTCCATTGCCATGTTATATGGCCGCATGGACGTTTGTCTGTAGATCACCATTATTACATAATAAAAAAATTAATATTTCATTAAAAGTCATGCAAGTGGTCTTCGCCACTGTATGCAAAGAGAGCAGTATGTGAATCGGCCTTTGGGGAGTCATTAATGGTCATACATGACTTGCAAAATGTTCTGATAGCCGGGGAACGAAACAAAATGAATCGAGACAAGGAAGCATTAACTTTAATGAGGGGCAGCCTCGCATAATCTTAAATATTATTTCGTTGCTCCTCCCGGGGAAACGTTGCAAAAGTCTGAATACAAGACTACACGATATTAACATAAAACCCTGCTAATGGCTACATCTTCTTAACTATCACAATTTTATGATAATAAAACAATTCATGTAAATGCATTTACTGCTATTTTTTATGTTTTATTTATTCTGAATGTTCTTAGTTGGGTGTTTTTGTTACCGTCGGCAATCTAAGAAAAGTTTGATTACTTATTCAACTCATATTATATCATTATGTATTAATTTAATATACATATATAAACAACTTATTTATGAGAAGTAAAAAAATAAATAAAAGAAAAAATTCAAATAAAATATTATTGATATTTTTATACTATTGATCTTCAATCAATCAAAACTACACCATTTTAAAATAAACATTTTTTTATTTTTAAGCTTAATCCCTAAAATTAGACATAAAAATAAAGTAGTAGTAATAAATAATATCGTAATTCTTTCCTTATAAAAAGGAGGGTTGTGAAAAAAACATAACTTTTGGTACTCTTTTAATAGATTTTGTGACCATTTTGTTTTATTTAAGCTTTTAATTAACAAGATTTTTAAAAAATAGGTTCTTGTTGAAAAGCTCAAATTTGAATTTATAAATTTTCGAGTATTAAAAAATTATCTTGACAAAAGGGTAAGTTTAGTTTACGAAATCATTTAAATGAGAACCATTTTTTCAATAGTTGTATAATCTTACTCAAATTCTTAACAACAAAATAAAAAAGAACCTCTTGTATTGATTGCAATTCTGATTATTAAGTAAGAGTAGTTTTAGAGTGAGTTAATTAATCATTATAATCCACTTCCTTGTGCAGTTAGATCGTAATAGATTGCTATGGAAGCCGAAGATGGGAAGAAATTAAATGCAGTCAGTAAGCTATATTATGAGAGAGTGAGTACCTCCAACCATCTATCAAGACTTAATGAACACGGCGATCAAGGCATAGTGCAAAGTGAGCTACTCTAAACAATGATATACGATGGAGTGAGATAAATGTGATTCCGTGAGAAGATAATTAAAAAAATCATTTTTTTTAGAAATTAACTCATACTAAAACAATAATCGTATGTTTCTATGTACATTGTACAATATTGCAACGTCATATTTCCTTAAAATATATCCAAACAAAGGTAAATCAACTGATTTTGCTTGTATATCCTCTCTAGGTGAATAACGAGAAATTGATTTTGGAAACTGAAAATACTTAATAAAGACTTCAGAAGTTACACATTCACACACAATCAAAAGTAACAACAAAGAGTTTTAATTTTGTTACTATCCAGCTGGTGTTTGCAAATAATTAAATTGAAAAATAAAAGTTTATTAAATGACACATAACAAAAAAATTAAGAAAACATTACAGTAAAAGTGATTTTTAAAATGAAGCAACTTTTCGGCTATAAAATTATGAATCAAACTATTTAGATTTTTATATGAATGATTTTTAGTTGCCAGAACAATACGATAGCTTTCAAAGCAAACCCCTTTTAAATTTTACAAGTCTGTCCCGTTTCTTAAAGCCATGTCTTTTATCATAAAAACACTCAATCCTTGAATGTCTCATTCGGAACTTTTTCGACAATTACGAAGAGTTGAATAAATGACCGTCACAAGTTGAAATAATGAGAGCGGTCGTTGCGTTGGTAAAATAAGTTTAAATTAATTTATTTGATTATTTTTATAAATTATTTAAAATGTACAAACTTGAATCACATCTTGTTCTTTGTGATATTTTATTTAACACAGAAATAATATCCTTGTTAAAGAATACATTACCGTAAATAAAAAAAAAATGTTGAGTAAGATTAGTAGGCGCTTATTTTGTGTGAGTCATAAGCAGGGTGTTTAAAATTTGACATCAAGAGAATTTAGACTCTTAAAAAAGATATCTGTAAACTATACTTTAAGAATGTCTTGCGAGAAAATAAGAATAGTGTTTATGTTCAAAGACGTTTAAGCTAACACATTTCTAGTAAGCTCTAACCGTGCAGAAAATATCCCTTTGATATTCAACATTTCATAGCAAATAACGGTTATTATTACGCAAAACAATTCAAAGTCCCGGAACGGCCTCAGGGCGAATCAAAATTTTGATCTCTATTGCAAACCACTGGTAAGCTTCGAGAACTTCGTTATCCTTTGAGAGTTAGAAGCAACGGCGCGGGGCGTGGGGACTGCAAAAACACCAGGCAACAATCCCTCTGCGTGATCTGACGCTCTGGCTTAGGCAGAAAGGCTAATAATCAGGCCAGACGAGGAAACAGCCAAAGCTGCAGCCCCAAATTAAAAAAAACACTTCACTTATATGTGTTTCACACAAACAGATTAAGTAAAAATAAACTCAAGAATTTGGCTGCAACGGGAGAAAGTGTGCTTGCAGAGAAAAACATCACATTTCAGCGGTTATTGGACAGTTAGCATATGCACAGAGTACCTCTCTAAAATGATCCAATGGAACTGGGCCCAAAGACGAAAATATCGAAGTTTGGACGTAAAGAGAAGATTATTTACAATATTTAAAAAAATATTATTATTAACACGGATGATTCAACGACATTGAATATGATTTGTGTATGTTGCAATAGTTATAATGGCAATGTTCAAGAGCAATTTTGCGTAAAAAACAAATACACTTAATTTAAACGGTCAAGTACGCACGAAAACAATAGACAACCTTGAAACACAAGTTTCCGCGTGTTTAATCAGAAGATCTACATTTCAAAAATAATTGTTCGTCATATTAGCGGCCAGGCCTGTCTGCGCGGATGGCCTCAGGTGATAATATGATAACCGAAGGTAATGGGTTCCAGGAAAGCCGAGGTACGCCGCAGCAGAGCCGCCAATAAATCCGCGTCGTCTGTGCAGGGGCGGGGGCGGCGCGCCCCGGGGACCCCGCGGGCTGCCCTCCCGGCCGGCGATCGCCGGGACAGAGATTAACTGGATGGATGCTGGGGTCGACTTCGGAAGGCGGTTCGTACCCTATTTTCCTTTGTTAAGTCATTACAAATAAATGCCAGAATTATGTGCGAATGTTATGTTTCTGCTATGTGTAAGTTTCATTCGGTTCAACTGTAAAAAATGCGTTTAAAATCTGAGCAAATATAAAATTGAAAATAGTTTTTTTTTTCTGATTTTATAATCAGTACGATAAAATACTTTGAGGATAAAGATTTCGCGAATACTTTAATCAAATAAGTAAAAAAACTTATATTTGAGTGTAATCGGTCTCAGCTTGATTCATAAATAATATTTGATAATACTATCATTTCATTTTTATTTAATGTACTTTTGAATTCAAATATAAAAATCAAATTAAAAACTGTAATTAAATAAAATTTCCATGAACGATTGTTGAAAGTGAACCCAGAAAAGATTAATAAAGATCCATTTGATACTGATAACATATCTAGATAAAATCGGCGTAAAATAGTTTAATTTAATATGAATTATAAAAAAATAATAGTTTTACGTGCGTCGGGCCGTTAATACCCGATGCAAGCGAAGCGCCCACTCGCAGCTCTGTCCCGGCGCGGGTTTTTTCCTTTCGGTTTGGTCTGTTAATCGTTTTATGATTGATAGCCTCTGAGCGTGCTCGGCCAGGTACTCCTCCACAACCTTCCAGGTAATTAATACGATAGTTTAAAGTGTAACATCCAACATCGCTTGGTGAACATCCGCGTTGCGTCCACACTGCCGAATATTCTGCGTTCACTCAATGCGAATGACAATAAATTACTTTTTAATAAAGCGATGTGTTTGTAGGATACGCGTTACTATATAAATGTTCAAATAATAATTTGATAATTTTAACCAATTATATAAAAAAATTAACGTCACTTCATGTCTGTGAGCTTTTTTGTTATTTCATGGACGAACAGTTTTTACAAAGTAGTGTTTAAATATATATTTAATTTAACATAAAATATTTAAAATAGCCTCCATTTTATTTAACTTAAGTTAATATTAAGTGTGCCAATAATAAGCTTACAGATAAACACTGAGCTTGAATAAACTATCTGCAATTAATAGATGTAAAGTATCGTGAAATCAAGGAGTCATGAGTCATTCTTGTTGTACAATAATATCACTTCAAATAATTACAAGAGTTAATGCTTTACATGTATCATATTTAGTTATGAAATGAGTAACAACATTCTTCAAGAATTATATAAGTAATAAACATTTAATTTTTAATCGTATTTTTTTCTTTATTTACTTACTGCTTTAAAAACATTTTTTTGTTTGCGCTCAGCAAAAAAAAAACGAAACAATGCTTTCCCAGCCTAGTTTTTAGCACTAAGATAAGCTGTATAGAAGAAAAAAAACGTGACGTGATAAAAACAATTCTGAAGTCAATTTTAAACAGCTGAAAAAACCAACTCAACAGAAATATAGTTAAAAATGTTCCCCGGTGCAATCAAGCAAGAAGCGAGTGAGATAAGGATGCAGGATCGCGAGAGCCAGTATTATCCGCGGCCTCTCCAACCTGCCATCAAATAATAAAAATCGTGAGTGTTTGTTGCGGTCGGCGGCGGTGCGTGATTGTTCTCGAAACACGAAAAACAAGAATGTGTGATTCAATTTGGACGGCATAAAAACCGCCCGCTTTGTTCAATTTAAACAGTGAGGCTGCGGTGTTGTTAATTATTTTGACAGCAAAAGTGAAAGTTTCGCGACGTATTATGTCATTTTTTGCAACGGAAAAATAATAATATAAATATATGTGTTTTGTTAAAAACTTAGTTTGCTTGGTGGCCGAAGACGAGACAAACCTTTGATCATTCATTTGGCTCTTAGGTGTATCGAAGTCTTTTACCTGTAACAAAAATAAAAATAACAAGTTAGCATTATATTTAAGATGAAGTGTTATGTTAAGTGTTAATACGACTTTTAATACCGTGATTTTTTGGTAACCAATTACATCAGGAGTAAGCAATAATTTTAATATTATTTAAATGTGTCAAAAATCAGTTCACTGTTATTATAGATTAACTGCGGAAATATTGTTTTTAAGTAATTGTTTAATTTTTTTAAAATAAATACATGTTAAATAAATAATAAAATGAAACCTCCTGGCTTGCACCGCGCACGTAAAATATTAAACCCAGCACGCAGGTGCTTTGATCAGAGTGAGCTGGTTGCTCTGCTTAAAATTTAAACTTTAAAAGTTGGCGCTTTGGGGAAGCAGACCACGTCTGCGCCCGGGAGCGGGGTGCGCCGATCGGGCGCATTTTTGTCGCATTTTTACCGTCAGGGAAGTGAAGGTAAAGTGACTCCGGAAGCTGCAAGCCCCGAGGACTCCGCCGCTGCCGAGGAATTCCAGGCAAAAGCGACGTCGCCCGCACTTACGGGGACGCGGGAGGAGCGACGCCAAGTGTTCGGGAATGTTTGGGATACCGGGGAAATAAAAGAGCTCAGGAATTTATATGACTAGCTTGACAGTCTGTACTCGGAATGAAACATTTTCGTTATCTATTGAAAAATTCAGCATGTCGTCGCTGATTTGATTCACATTGTAAAAAATAAATCATTTTAACAGTGATTATTGCTATGGACAACACAGGCTATGAGTCTATTTTGAACAGCGTACAGTGCTGGGGAATGTTTGAAATATTGGGAAAATAAAAAGAGCACAAGAATTTATATGACAAGGTCGAGGTTTCAATTATCTATGGGAAAAATTCTCATATCGTTATTACTTCCACTCACTATGCATCAAAAAAACTAAAATACAAAAACATTTATTGAAATTTTTGTGAAATAAGGTTTCTGTAATTTTCGATACGGTATTGTAGTTTTAGCATATTTTTGTGTTGTTAATTCCACTGAGTGATCACTATGGGTATTTTCAACTTATTTTTTACCTTGATACAATTCCTATAACTATTTTAATTTATAAAATCCAAGATTACGACGAGAAAACCTTATTCGTTGTGAAAGTACAAGTTAATCCCGTGAAACAATTTTAATGATTTCAAGGAAAAAAAAATTTTTTAGCAATTCAATTTAGTCTTTTTTTAATTAGGAAAAAAACTACAGCGAGTTGTTCAAATTTTAAATTTTTATAGTCATATCAACATTCCTCAATCATCAAATGCTATTTTAGACTATTTCACTACGGTGGGGTTAATTTGGTAAACAAACTATCCCAAAAAGACAACAAAATTAAAGTTTTTTTATTATTTTTTCATTGAGACAACTACTTTAACGACAATTTATAAAAACATTTTCTCGTTTTAAACTACCATGTTTTTTATTTAGAAAATAAGGCAGAAGTGCGTACCTTGAAACAATTTACTTACTACTATTTTAAAAGAACGCAATCAATACAATTATAAAATAATGTGTGCCTATATGTACCTCGCCAAGATTTTGAGAATAAAAAGTGTGGATCACACTGCAAAACCAAGTTTATCACTAGGGTTAGGAGATCCAATACGCGGGCTGTCGTCGCTATTGAGATGCAGGTACCGATATCAGAAATGAATACCTCCAGGGTTGGAGGGTAAAGGGTGCAGCTGACAAAGGGGACGCGAGCTGATTCCAGTTCCACTACATGTGCGGAAATACAGACACGTAGAGTCCCGAGTATCTGAGCCTCGGGAGCTAAACGCCTGCACAATTTGGGGAACGGGCGAGTCATGTCGGGCTGCATGTTTATCTACATCACGATTGGATGGTTTGGATTGAAACGTTTACAGTAAATGTACTAGGTAAATGTACAAGAGCATAAATTGGAAGCGAGATATAGAAAACATCCTTATATAAAAGCACCCGACTAGCTGTTTTTTTTATACAAAACATTGAATGATCGACCTTTATTGTAAAAAAGCGATGCCTCTTTAGTCGTGGTATTACTCGGAAAAGGGATACTGGGTATTACTATAAAACAAAAATAATAAATTAAGTGTGTCTACAATCATAAGTAGATTTGAATCTAGTAATAAAATATCAGTATTAAACTAAGCCATTGAATATGTTAAATTAAAATGTAACTGTTTATACATAAGTCTCTTAAGTGTAACACCAACAGTAAATGATTACGAAAAAGTGAGTAAAAGCATCAGCGCAACTGATATAAGTTTTCTCGCAGAACCTTTTACAACGTTTAACGTGAAATAAGGAACGCTACTCCTTTTATATGTAACAATAAAAACGTGAGTAATTTCTCATTTCAACAATCTACTCTATCTGAGACAAACCTTCGGTTAACTGCAGAGCTCTCGCCGTACAGTCTCAATGAAAGAACCATCTAAAGCTAAAACGCAAGGCACGAGCAAGGCTAACGAAAGGAAAGGTCTGTGCTATAAAAAACGCTTTTAAAGTTAAAACGGTTTCGACATTAATAAAGATGAGCAATAGTACAAGATACAAGGCTGTGTACCTGATGTTTCAAACCTTATAATTATATTTTGTATACACAATATTAATAAAGCCTTGAAGAATCAAGTGATTTCTGTGTAAATCTGTGTTTTATTTACTTATTTCGCTTGCTGTTTTCTTTCTAACGATATTTTAATTGTTATTTATTAATGTTTAATTTAAAATAAATCCAAATCTAGTTTTTTTTAGGCAAAGTAGCTATTACATAAAAAAAATACATGAAGAGATTAAGAGCACAGAAATTTTTAGCTTCGAAAGGAGAGGAGTCAAATATAAGTAATACCAAAAATATTAAGAGCGAGATATAGTTTTTAATCTTAGTTGTTGTAATCTTTTGCTATATTTTCAAATTTACTGTTGACTTTAAAACAACCATCGCTATTTTGAATTTAATAATTATAGTTTTAATTTTAAACATGAATGATTTTCATTGGCCATTTCGTAAATGTAAATTTGTATTTTCTTTATATAGCTTTAATAAATCAGCAATAAATCAGTTGCTGCAATTCCCATAAAAAAGAAAGTCCAAGTAAATGACAAATATCAAAATAAAAACAAAACAAAATCACCGAAGAACCGTTCAAAAATACAACACCGTGCCTTACAAATAACTACCGTTGTTTTTTTTATTTATTACCCAAGGCGCGAAAACTTTTACTTTTACTGTTCCAAGACGATCGCTAATTTGGGAGGAAGTGATTTTGGAGGGTCCCGGGGTCCAGGCCCGCCGCTCGTCGGCAGCGAGGCGTCCCGGGACAAAGGGCGCACTTCCAGCCGAGAGTTTACGGGACACGTCACGGGAATAAGTCTATTTTATTACACTGTAAAGCGGGATCAGATAGCGCGGGGGAGATCCATTATGTGAGGGAGCGTGTCGCCAAGGCAGTTACACAGAAATCAAAGTAATTTCAGAGCGTAAAATTTGCAATCGAACTCATATCGTGTTTCGAAGAAGAAAAGCCATTTCAGCATAAAATATTACAGATTTTCCGATCTTTCGAGCAAACAGTTTATTTCAAAATAAGATTTATCAGAGAAGGTATACCATTTAAAAAAAAATTTTAAATTCAAATATAAAAACATTAATCTATCATATTCTTATGAATTGTGCTAATATTATTTATTTACCAATCAGTTACTACAGTGGCTTATTATTTCGAATCTGACTCTACACAAAAGCAAAATTATTTTGTAACTATTTCACACAAAATAAAAATCCTATTTAAAAAAATATGTTTATTTTTTTATAGTAGGCACATGTACGCACATGTTTAAAAATTAAAACATACATATTTAATAAAAATAGGTATCTATTCGGCAGCCACTATCGAGGCTTATGTATAAGAACGGAATTTTTAGGGCTGTTTGTACTATGAACGATATTTAAGGTAATACCACTTTTTTTATATTTATAATAAAAAATAAATTTACATATGAAGATGATGATGACGCATGTTCACGAAAATAATGAAAGTTGGTTGACCTTATTTCTTAGTGGTTGCAAGCTCTAGAGCCAAGCGGGAGCGTAGCAGGTCACCCTGTGAAGGTTTAGCTTATCTGTTTTCATATCCGACAATATGCAAAGAACAAACATGGCTATATCGCGTTTTAAAATATTATAATATGAATAGACACATCAAATGTAAATACCAAGGATGCCGTATGTTTATTTATAAAAACGCCCACAAAACTCAGCTGTTTGATGCTCGATAGAATCTGACTGACATTTGATGTAATGTTCGAGATACGCATCACTACATCTTGCCATTTGAGAAAGAAAAATTGTGTAAGAAGTATTACCAATATTATTTTTATGAGAAGTCATAAAAAATAACTATTCAAAAATGGTTTTTATCGTGCATGGGTTGATAGCTTCATATTTACAACATTGGATCTTCTCCAAAAAGGATTCGCATTCCCTGCGGTTCATACTTAATTTATTATAAACATCCACTATGCTGATATCCTTTTTTATTGTCTTGAAAATTGCCCTGATTATGAATCATTGGTTTGGAAATAAATTGGAAGAGTGCTTTAGAAAAAGCGCAATAATGAAAGGGGGGTAAAATAACATAGTAGACACAAGTTTAGAGAACATACTTGGTTGACATGTTCAAGCAAAAACTAGTTGCGTTAAAAAATAAAAAGTGGAAATATCACTAAAAATACTTCGTAATTGTGTTTTAATTTTCACAGATTTTTTAACGAACTTATGAAATTAAAAATATCTCAATTATTATTTCTATAATTTAATCAGATAAAAGTTTTCCTACACACAATATTGACAAAATTAAAATGCAGCTTGGTTAAGACATAAAAATATATAAAAATTTTAATAAAAAAAAAATTATTACGCCAAAAATATATTATTTTTAAAAATCATACTTTTACATCGATTCATTCACAACGTGTGTAAAATGTAAATCGATGCAATTATAAAGTCTACTAACGATATTATTAAATGCAATCGATTCGTTTCGAATTTCTTTGAAATGTTATATTTCGGTTGAATGAAGAGATTATATTTACAAAGGTTTATATTTTGATGCAACTATTATTTTAATACTGTAATTTGAAATTCAAATAGAAACAAACTCAAAGAGCAATGCAAAAACAAGATGCAAGAAATAAACGAATACACCAGAGGCTGGGTGGATATTCTTTGCGTTTTATTTCTTTTATCTTGGCGCGATATAAGATGACTATCTACCATGAAAAGGTCTCAAAACTCCTCATGAAAATAATTTGAGATGGAAAAACACTCTTTTAAAATGTATAAGAATTTTAGAAGCTTTTACAAAAACACAGGATGGCGTCTGAAGAAAAACTTTTTAATACTGAAATAAGATATTATTTAAATATTTTAAATTATGCGTAAAATGAACATGGTTTAAACTTATATATCTTTTTTTACTTTTATAACCACAGTCATTAAAAAATAATGAGTGAGTATAAAAAATCTCAACCAAAACATTTAAGTAGTAGAATTCAGTGTGTTAATGTAAATTATGTTCCCTGGTACAAAATAATTAGTTTTATAATTATTTCATCAAATATGTATAAACTAAATAAATACGCTTTTCATACATCCGAACACAAAGTAAATTTGTACTTTGTTAACGAAACTACAGAACCATACGGATTCCTAGATTTTAGAAGACAATTAGCTCCTCAAACTAATTGAAGAGCAAGCCTAGGTACCTGTACAGTAAATTAATGTTATTGTGGTCCCATCACAACCGCTAAGAGAGTAAATTACTATATGTAAACATAAACACTCGTCATTATCTCGCATTGTCTCTCAAGGATCCCAGCAACCCCGCCAGAATACGCGAGAGGTAAACACCCACAAACAATAGGGGAACTATTCCAGCTAGATTATTCCAGAACATTGGTCTCACATTACTACATAGTACAAAAGCTATTTCGACATATCCCCTGTTTACAGTCGGCATTTAAATAAGATCAATGCAATACAAACACTAAACAGGCTAAAGTGGGGTTGCGTGAGGACTTAGTGTCGAGCAGTACTCTCAGTAGAGCGAGCTCAATTTATACTTGGAAAATTACTGGCGACCCACAAGAACACTGACATGTTCGGCAAACGGGTTAGCGACTACCCACACACACACATTATTACACACCCAATTATTTAATCAATCCGTTAGTCTAATGATATTTAAAAATATCTTTATTAGTATTAATTTAAATATATAAAATTTGAAATGTCAGTCTGTTGGCTTTATTGTATTTTTTCCCCCTAATGAACATATGAGGGCACGTACGATTCTAACACGCTTAATACCAGGTGATTGTAGAGTCTCAAATCAACAAAATCCACAGATTCCTAATAAAACAGTTCGCTGAAAAAGTACTAGTAGTAATTAAATAATATGAACATAACCTGCCTCCCAAGTTACAGCAAACCACTGAATTTAAGTAGTTTAGTAGTTTGATTACTAAAGTAACAAAATATTATCATTCCACATCGCCACCAAAAATTAATATTCTCCAGACACAGCCGCAAACTTTAAACTTCTTAACTCTCCCGCTAACCCGGAACTTTATTTAAGGCAATAGTAAAGGCATAGCTTTATTATATGTAAATATTTTATTACCCGGCGCCATAAGCGGCGGCTTTAGTTCGATCAAGAATTCGCAGTGCGGTCTCTGTGCTCACTGGGCTTGGGTCTGCCGGCGACTCCGCAGTGACATTAGGAAGGACCGGAATGCGGGAAACTTGAACAATGTAAAGAAGCGGTCGAGCTATCAATAATCCATTCGATAAGAAACTTGTTGTTTCTGAAGCTACGTGACTCTGGTACCCTCCTTATTGGGCGTAATTACAAATGATTTAATTAATTAAATATCCGATAAATTATTTTCAGACATGTTTATAGCTTGTAGCGCCGAGAAGAAATGTGCGAATACTTCAACAACTTCCAGCAATTGTGGTAAAGTGGATTTACGTTACCTCCACGTACATTAAAAAAACGATGTATTATATATGGAACGTACACATGCTAGTTCTTATAAATAATTTGAATTTCGTATATATCTAGACTGTGGCTTGTTCAAAAAAAATTATTTTTTTTAAGTCTGTGATATATTTTATATCATAATACTTCAGTATAACTCTAGCACTATAGGTAGGTCTAAATATTTGCCTGTCCCCCGCGCGGAGGTTCCATTCGATCACACGGAGGGGCCGCAGACTGCGCCGGGAGTCTCCTATGCCAGCGGTGAAAAATCACTCGCCTCCACCATACTTTGAGTTATCACCCTGAAAGGAGACGGCGGCGGAGGAAGTCCTGGCTGCGAATGAAAATAGCCGATCTGCACACAGCGCCGTCGGGGCGGATTCCAATTTGTAGGCGGGGGCGGCGAGGTATGGCAGAGGGCAGATCTCATCACAGCCGAGAGCAATTTTCAATTGCGTTAAAGTGGACGGTGGTGGTCATATGACAAATCGCACGAGCACTCACATCTCTGTACCTCTTTGAGAAATTGCTCATGTTTGGAGAGTAGTTTTACTTGTATGGTAGTTCTCAAGTATATTGCTGTGAAATTTTTACATTCATACGATTTTATATGTTCATAGAAAGAATAATATAATCAAAGTCTGGACAAACCGTATGAAATAAACTGAACATGTAGCATTAATCACATAAAATATTAATTTGCCTCGAAAGGGCAAAAATTGTGCCTTTTACAAGATTTACACTAATTTAAAACAAAAATTAATGGTTTAAGCAGTTTATCACATAATTGAATGTTATACAAGAAAATGAAATTTTTCTAGACTTGGGCTTGTATTCCTACAGCAATATTAATTCACGGTATGATAAATAAATGCTTATGAAAATATTTTTATAATTTTCTATTAAAATTACTAAGACATGTGTCGCAGTTCAATGGTGTTAACATTTTAAGATAGAATTATCAAAAATACCAGTAATGAATAATGTCTAGAAGCTTAAAAGCTTCTAAAAATATAATTTAGAAATACCAAACTTTTCAACATATTTCCTGACACATCTTGGTCGAAAAATGTAATATTCCACAAGGAACCTTCAAATTTATTTTTGTAGCTGTCAGCAGCTGGTCTCCTTTAGATAACGAAAACCGCAAATGTGTTCAAGATGTAGGACAAAACGTTTACACTTTTATAAATCGGAAAAAAACTTTAACTTCTCTAATCGTAAACAAAACCATAATATTATAATATTATGTATTATTTAAAAAATATTTTAACTACTAAATTAAACAGTTAAGAATATACTATACTGACTCGTTTACGGACTTATTATCAGTAATCAATAAATCATAGTCAACCTTTTTGGTTTGATTAAGAGTGTTTTTTTTTTAGTCATAATTAAATATCAAACAGGTGTCATGTTTATTTAAAAGTATTAATTTACATACTTTATTTTAGATACCACTCACTAAAATCCTTCAATAAACCAAATGCGTAAAGGTTAGATTGAATAGTAATTATAAATTTCAAACAATCCCATTTGAAAAAAATAAATTAAAATAACAATATAAAAAAAATTTACTTGGAAAAAAAAGTAAGTTTTTGTAAGAAATGACAAGTGACCAAACAAAATATCAAAGAAGAGGGATTATTCTAATAGTGATTTTTATCTTCCAATACTAATTTATTCGGAATCTATTTTATTAGGCTAGTAAACATTATCACACGTCTATTTTTGTATCACTCTCCTGTTTATACCGACACTCGGTCTAACCGCCGAGACGTAATTATTTTTTTCTTAATTAGCTACAATCATTACAATCGAGGTGAACGAAAAAAACATTATCCACTCTTCATGTCGGGCAAGTATGCAAATAAAAGCGATCGCACTGAATGGAATAAAAACGAGATCCAATATATATGTAAATAGTTCAGAATATTTGCACAACAGGTTTTGATGATGAAGAGAAATCCATCATACTCACGTGAGTATAAAAGTTTTACACTGGACCAATACTGAGCACTGACCCACATAGAGAGGAATCGATACAGTCTATTCATGACGTTTGTTTATCGCCACTTCCCATACTCGATGATAAAGCAATTCACAAATAATGCTCTATTGAATATTGAACCGAAATAACACGGCTGGTACAATCTCATACTTGGTAATAAAACAGAGTCAATCGACTTTTGAAGAGGCATGAATCAAATTGGCGTGCTAAAAAACCGACCGCTTTTTCAGATATTTTATTATCTCTTTTTTTCATGTCGGTAAACATATAGCATATAGTATCGTTTATATAAACATTACTATAACATAATTTAAAGTAGAAACACCGCATGTACCATAGTTGAAGCTACTCACTGCTTAGTAGATTAGTAATTGGAAAAATATTAAATTTTACAAAAAAACACCCTGTTTTTGCGATTTTTCAGTGTACAATAATTAAAATTCCCATATCGTATTAAATCCGATGCAACTGCAACTATATCTCAATGCTAATATTTTTTTGCTTACTTGCGTCTACTTTCACGGCCTTACATTTTTTAAACTATAATATAGAAATACATAACCAGTTTTCATATAGCCTTTCGTAAAATATGAAAAAAAAAAATTTAAAATGAATATTTAAAAACAAACTATAAGTTTAATAACACGTAATTTCAATGAAAACAAACCCAGGTTGCCTATATCCCAAGAGTTTCATATCTTGATCCTTGGGGTCGATTATGATCCTTTGCAAGTTTCCACCATCCGGTGGATTAAGATCGTCTATTACACTGAACCTGGATTACAAGTGGCTTTGTACCAGCTTGCACCAGCGCAGGTCGTGACACGAGCAATTAAATATCTGTAATAGCCTTTAATTAATACTTGAAATATTGAACGGACTTTCAAATCTAATTAGTTATTTATGTGTGAGTTCCTTTCTCTTAGTAAAATTTATTTATAGATTTAACTGGCCGATTATTGGATGGATATTTTACTTGATAAGCATTAAGTGTAATTTCTATATAAAATGCGTAGCTCAGATAAAGAATCCATTAGCAGTTTTAAGGGCTAATAAAAAAGTAAACGCGTATTTATTGTTATAATATTTTGGTTAAACAGTTATTTTATATAAAAAAATTATTTAACAATATTTTAAAAATGAATATCGGTTTTAAACGATACTTTAAATATTGATATTTTTTAATAAAACCTCCTTTGATTTTCAGCAAGTACGAAATTTAATTTCAAATATGCCGGTGCTGTTGCATAATTGTACAAAGTATTCAATATAAATTATAATTAAAACAAAATTGTTTGAATATAGATTGGGTACTTGATACAATATTTAGTGCTTAAGCAAAATTAGCAAATCTCTAGAGCAGTTATCTCCACTCAAGCCTGCACTCTACATGTCCTGGTCTTCAGAAGCCTAGGCTTGAGTCTCCGCAGCAGGCTTAGGAGGACGAACAGCGTCCAGGAAGAGTTATGACCGGCTCGGGATGGAGCCTAATTACATGGGGTGGTAATCCAATCAGCAGGGAGGAGCACAGTCGGCCAATAAAGTCTGATCTTACCCGGATGCTGAAGAGCCTTGCGGGACTTCTGCAGTCTATAGGCAATTGAAAAGGAAAAACGTGGATAGCGTGATTTATTAGCTGAAAAACAATTATTACATTCAGAAAGTAACAGTATCTAAATCTAAAAAATATCTATTCAAAAAGTAAATCATTAATAAAAAAATAAAAAATTGTAGTAAAATATGGTACATTATATATATACCATATTTATCATTACATTAAGGATTGTAAATTTACTATTTAGGATGTGTAATTAAAAATACAAGTTAAAATTAAAATTTTACGATAAAGAGCAATGAAATATTACATTTTTTACTCTATAATTCAAAATGTTTTTTTAAATTTAAAATTTATGTATGAATAAGGATGTGAAATAAAAAAAAATGGTTTTCTTTATGAACATTTTTCTTGTTTTTTTTAGGTGAGTTACACATTTTCCAAGCGAGTAGCGTATGAAAATATGCAGGATTTGAATCCATGTGGGATTTTTTAGACAAGAGAGATCACATATTATTCTGTCCAACCTTTTACAACCCTGGCGGCATGTATTCAATTTTCAATTTTCATTCAACCCTTCATAAGTTTCCATGTGATCAATGACCAGGGCGGTCCCGACCCCCGAGCGTTTAAAAAAGAAACACGTTCTACCCGCGCCCCCACCCCCTACTCGCCCACCTGACCACACTCTGTAGGTTCTACTCGACAGCACCGGTGGGAAGTTCGACATTTGTAAAACGTGCATAAACAACATCCCCGTGCTTTATGGTTGGGTAGTTTGAGAGGGGTCGTAAACCAATTATACACACTTGTGATTTAAAAAGAATACATGTACGTATATCCCTATTTACCTACGAGATTTTCTCGGGAAGGGAACTGGAAACAATAATTACGCGCTAATACCTAGATCAAAGCTTTTTTTTTATAAATTTATTGAGATAATTTTAATTTGATTTAAAGCTATATTGTTTTATTTAATATCAAAATATAACATCAACATTTTCTTAATATACACTTTTGGTCCTTATTTTTTTTATATAATGTTCATTAAAAACCTTTAATGAATAGTCCACGTACGAGTTGAGTTAGCGTCATAGCTTAGTACAAGCTTGCCTTTTAATATTTTAGTTCAAAGTTTTAAGTCATAATGTTTTTCTAATTAAAAAAAATATGGAAACAGATTTTTTCCATTGGATGTCAGTATTCGTATCACGCCATTGAGATTTTTAGTATTTTAGTTTTTTCAGTATTATAATATGTGATATATCACTAAACAAGTATTGATATTAAAATTACAAATATGAAATAACTAAATTAATTGAAAGTTGAAAATTCAAATCTATTGACACTGCACTGATATATAATTTAAAACATTTTTAATCCTAGATTAAACAAGAAATTATTAAGAGCAATTTAACAGAAAACAAAACTGAGATGTTCTCTGCCACAGACTCTAAAGGTACAAAACAAAATACCCAAGTTCCTGAAATTTAGTTTGATAACTATTTACCTGTGGCTTTGGTGAGTTCAAGTTGAAGATCGTTTGATGTGATGTTTATTGAAAGGATAAAAAAATATAGAGCATTTTACATGTAACAAAAAAAATATAGAATATTATTATAGGTAAAAATAATTTTTTTAAATCAATTGTAGTAGTATACTGCCGTATTTTCTATGACAAAATTTAAAAGTGAGGATCCATCCTACCCGCTATTTAAGTTTTTTTTTTTTTAATTTAAAAAAAGTATTTTATGATATTTCGTTCCGGAAGCATGACCCAAATTTCTCATTGCAACTATTTCCGAATTTAATACATTGCTTTTGATAACATAATTTTTCTAAATAAAATAAAATACGGTGCCGAAAGCAAGGTTGTATTAACAAAATACGAATAATATGTATAACTATTGTAGTTTAAAAAAAAAAAAGAAGAACGATTCCGATTCAATTATCAGCACAATTTGTAGTGTTTTCATGTATTTCACAAAAAAAATATTTTAAATAAAAAGTTACAACTATAAAAGAGATAGTGGAAGTCAACTGGTTTTTAGAACAATTGCACACATTCACAATTAAAATAATTATTGAAAAGTGTTTTTGTACGACCAAGAATTAAATATTTGAAAGGCATATAAATTTATTAAATGTATGTTCTGTGATCGCTTCAAAACACTTCATCTGTTTTTTTTAAATATAAAATATTAATTACACATCTCTCTTTATTGTAAATAAATATCGTATTTCTCGTCTTTAATAATATAACTCGATAATATTCCGAAATGTAAAATGATCAGAAGCCTACTAAAAGGGCGAGGGTGCGAAGGCTTCCTGGCCAGTGGAGTGGCCGCGCGGCGCTCGGGCGGGCTTCAAGGGATCGACTTCCGAGTGGTCAATCTTTTCAGATTCCCATTTGTATTTGGCAGAAAATGGAAGGGAAGATCCGGAACAAATGCCACTTTGCGGAGGCGTAAGGCTTCTCAGAGCGAAGAATTCAGACTCTTCACAATAAATCAATAAATCGAATACCCTTATAAAGCTTTGTTTGGAAAAAAGCCATAAGGAGGCACACAAAATATATTAAAAAATCGCAAAGGTTTTAGAGAAGCATAGATTTTGTCTTTAACGATACAACTCTTAAGAAAATTAGTATAACGAAACTAATTTATTTTTTTTTAACATTTTAAGAATAATGAAATATATTTCTCAAATATTAATTTATATACTTGAGCATAGATATCGGATAATACTGACTTATTATTTTTTTTTTATTTTAAATATCTTGTTAATGAATATTTTTAATGATAAAAATGTTTATTATATTACACCTTTTTAACCTTTTGACACAAATAAAAAACTTTACTGACTCACAAAGCTAAAACTTTATATAATTATGACACTTTCGCCTTTGATTTTCAACTTAAATTGAAAAAAATATTTTTTATTTTTGAAGAATAAAATGCTTGAGAGCACGCTCGATTTATTCTGTATATCACAATATTATACATTATATAAAAATAAGGGAAAGGTTGCGTATATGTATTTTTATTGCCAAAATACCTAAATAAATAAAGAGTCGAAATCGAATCACATTTCCTAAGAAAAGTTTAAGGTCAGAAGTACCTACAGTGATGTGGAGCATTCAGAAATATCTTTTATTTATACAAAAAAGAAAAAAGGCTGTCAATTCAATCAAATGATATATTCATTGTATTCGGACGCAAATAAACACTAAACCATTTTTTATTTCCATGACAAAAGCTCGACACAACTATTGTTAAACTTCGCGAGTTCAGAGCGACGCATTTTTTTATTGTATGATTTATGCGCTGCAGGATAAAGGGCGGAGGGGCGTTTGCTTTTCCATAAATAAAACAAAACTCGATAAAATACATCAGTCTGACCGCGGAGGGACGGGAGGGAATTTCCCCGGAGGATTCTCTTCCTCTGTTAGCCGAGCCGAGCCATCTTTATTATAAGCCAATCAAGCAGCTCTGGCAGGGTTGCCAAATCACATTAACGTTGAGGACTTGTCCTCTAAATTTTGTTCTCAAAAGTATCAGTGAAATTATATTTAAAAACCTTTTTCCTGCTAACTGGTTTGACTCTAGCCTAACTTGTATTTAAAAAAAGATATTAAAATAACGTGTGCAATAAATTACACATTCAAAGTAAAATATCAGTATTATCTAAATAAAAGCCAAATAGGCACATCAGAAGGTTCAAAAAATATTTTTTTTAAGTTATCTCAGTGGCTTTTTGATTACCACCACTACAACGACTTTGCTTAAATTGAACAAATGTTATCCTTCTGGAGTTTTGAAGAAAATGTTTAATTTAATATTGCACTTAAGTTAGCAGCCCGTCCAGATTTTATATTTTATGGGATATATCGCAGGATCAGGCGATAGCCACCATATTATAGCCATAGCCCTAAAAACTTTTATAAACTTACTAAAAGAAAAACAAATAATCTTGTAATTTTATTTATATTTTATTTCATTCGTAACTTACAAATAAACGTGAAAAATCGTTAAAAATAGACCTTCATTAACAGATTACGACTATTTTAATCTATATTTAAATTTTGCTAGTGGCAACCCTGACTGTGAGTAGAGAAATAACAAACAACTCGCAAGTCTCACCGGCGCTCACTGCCAGAGTAAATACTAAAAGGAAAATCTACTAGGGTGGTGTATTACAGATGCAGCCATAGATAATATAATTTTTTTAATGCAATATTTCAAAAATAACGCAGTTTCTTTCATTATAAAGTCACGGTCTAGGTTTTAAACATTCATCTGTACTAGTTTCAATTAACATTTTTAAGCTTGACAGACTAAATATCAAAAATATTACTGTAATTCGGCGTTAAAAATGCATGTTAAAAAAAAGATAGTTACCAAGAAAGGGCTATTTAGTCAAACAAATTTTGTCACACATTCATCACTAGCTACGCACTTTAATAACTTTAATTACTTTAATTCTATATAAAATATTACTCATTTGTCCAAATTGAAAATATTTTTATTTTAATGTTAGATGTTTTCATTGCTGTAATTATTTATAGAATGTGTACACTTGTTTTCCTTGGTGCTTTTTTTTAAATTTAATACTTTTGCCTAGAAACTTGCCATTAATAAAATATATGAGATGTATTTATTTATTTTGTATTCTTTATAAATTTAGTTTCTTTATAATTTGATCAAAACTTGTATTCGCCCAACTTTTCAAAGTTTAGGAGCTTAATTTATTTAACGAATAAACTTAGCAGTAATTTGTGTTTAAATTTAATCGCGACTGAAAGAAACAGTAACGCTACACGGAGGGGTATATTTCGCTAAGCAGAAAGAGGCATAGAAAAAATCTCGGAGTAAAATCACAAGTTCTTTGAGAGTGCATTCAATTACGAGACGTGACGCAAACTCCGATGTGAAATATTTATAATAAACTTACTTAAATCGCAGGGGGTCCTGACGGCGCGGCTTGAAATATTAATTTGTTCCACACTCGTGGATCCACACAGCTGTGCCGGTCGCAAAGAGAAAAAAGTAATGAAAGGAAGTTCCAATGGCGCCACGGAGCGATCCTGAAAGCGGGGAAATTATCTTAGATCTTGCATTTAGCGCTCACTCGGCCTGGTCCTTGCCGGCGACTGTTTCTGAATGAGCGAATGCTACGACCTTTTGAATGTTGCTTTTTGCATTTGTTGCACAGAGATGCTTAAGATTCGAGCTTAACGGGTCAGCTCCGTGGTTTTACATTCCCAGCTCGGAGACACTCGCTTCCCGGGGCACTTGAAGGGCGGGTCATCGTCGAGGTATTTAAGATTTTAGGCACTTGGTGTATCTCTAAGGGTTTACTCACATAAATAACGACCACAACATATTTATGTTAGAAACTTGACATTATTAGGGTTGAATTTTAGAAGCTAAATTTAAATATAAAGTTTAGAGGCGGAAACCACACAAAAACCTGTACATCATTACAAAATATAAATGTGTTTTCTGAAACAATTATTTTTACTTTAAATACTGCAAAAAATATAAACTTCATTAGGTTATACAAAAAAGGAGGATATCAGAGATATACATATATCCCTTGTAATAAAAATAATATGTTTGTAATATTTATATACAAACGATAAACTTACTTACATATTATTAATATTTTTAAATGTAAATACTGAATTTATATTAACTCGCGTTCTTATAAAGATCAAGTGATGTTTTTTTAATGAACATTTGTAAACTTGGAATCCAAAGGGGTCCCATTGAAGCAGCCAGGCAGATATTGCGGTGCTAGACGTTCTGGATAGGAATTAATCCGCGGGAGACGAGTGCTTATTGAAACATTAGAGCCTGGGGGAAGCAATAAGGCTTTTGAGGTTTGTTTTTATTGAGTCATTCTCAAACAAAGGGCAATAACGGGTTAAGTTACAACTTTCCCCAGAAATCTTTAAAGACGCAAGTACGTCTCATTGAATTTGTACAACATTATCAAAATACATTGACTGTATTTTGGTATGAGAAACCCAAAATACAGCTCAAAAGCTTTGCATTATATAATAAAATACATTCAACGTTACATTAAATTTATAAATAGCCAATCAATAATAAAAATGGATGTGATACATTGTTAAAGTTCAATTAATTTAGACAAAAGAGATATATAGTAAAATGAAAACATTAATTTGTTAGTAAAACGGAGTTGCTTGTTGTTGAATCGAAAACGCTGAAAATTTAGATACACTTTTCGAAACTAACAAAAGCTCTTCTTTGTACGACGAGAGTTTGTAACACAAAAATGAGCAATACTTATACAACAAAGAATTATTCGCTGAAAATTGCATGGCCACATTCACACAAAGGCCTCACTGGCAATTAACCTACAATCGGATCCAAATTTTTAACATAAAAATATAATAGAGGAAATAAAAAGCGTCAGAGTTGGCTTATAAATCACGTGACGGGCGCCCCTGGGTCTTGGGGCCCGCGGACACAAAGGGGAGGAAGCCCGGGACCTCGGGCTGCCCGGGCCTCTTTCCGGGGTCCTATCTTAATGAGCCGCGATGAGAAAAACATCGATTCGAATGCGACGTGAATTGTTTTGATCAACTTTGTTCTGTATCGTTAGTTTTATTATTTTTCGTGCCAATTAAACGTCTGCTTTCATTGTAAATTTAAAAATAATAGGCAGCGGATATAAATCCCATGTAATAATACTGGTGGTTCTGTAGAAAATTACAATGCCGAACAAGTAAAATACAGGTTTTTGAAAGCATTTCGTATGCAATTCGATGAAGTAAATTTTACAAATGAGCCGTTGTATAAATTCGTATACTTTTTCAAAAAAGGCAATGATCCATTTTTATCTTCCTTATTATTGTCTTCTTTGAGGTTTTATTTCATCCTAAAAAAGAGCTCGGTATGTTCCATTTATATACATTCATTATACCATAAAGCTATTTTTCCGCAGATTAGTTTACCTTGATACAGTCTTATAATATTTTTCAAAAGTTATTGACGCTGCAACTAATAGCAGACTGTTTTAGCCTTCTCCAAGTAGGCACTATTGACCACTTGAACAGTGTAGCTTCCGTTATTGTGCTCCTTTCTAAGATTTTGCTGTTAGTTCAACTATGAAAAGCCCCTTTTTTATTTTTGTTATGGTAGAATTTGGTTATTTAACGCATTTAGTTCACCCTTTTAACTTTTCATATTAACTGTGAATGGTGTAGAAGTGTAGATGGTTTCCAACAAAGCATCAAGCAATATATTATATAGAGCCATATAACATAATACAAAAGTTTATTAATGTCCTTTCTAAACCTTGGAATCTTTAACATTAAATGTTCTGATTCTGTATTTATTTATCATATTGATAACAAAGTCAATATTTTTTATTTTTTTAGTGTTGGTTCAGTAGTATTATAATATGTCTCCATATTAGACTTGATAGTTTAGAGTATTATGATCCTTTAATAGAAAACTACAGTTGTTTTTAAACCATGTCTAACTATTAAATTGTATACAATATTACCAAAAGAGAGACACAATACAAAATTTTAACAACAGAATTTTAAGTACACAAAACAACTCTTCTCAAAAGACTCTGAAACGAGATTCATAATATCATCAACAATACAAAATTACAGAGTGATTAAAACATAAAACATGGGTATAGTTTTATTTATTACCAACATAATAATCGCGAGTGTCTACCTTGCTTTTTCATTGCTAAGACCCGACCTAATGATAATAATTATCCGTGCTTCTACTTGTGCTCTACAAGTAGTCGCCTTTAAATGAGATAAATAATTAAAACTTCACTGGGTAATCACACTTATCGCGCTTGTGATTGTTTACTTGCCCGAGGTATTTCACGTGAAAGAGAAAATAATAACAAGAGGTTGTTTGCCGAAGAATCAACGGAGGAGTTTTTTTCTCTGCTATTATGTAGTTATGGTGAGTTTCGAAAGCCATTCAATAATCGATAGATTATAAAAAAAGGTTGATAATTGCATGAAAAAGTTTTTTTTTTGACCTTTTGCGCAACGAAGATTCCGTTGATCATCATCAATTATGTGGTTAACTTGAATCGGGATAGTGAACAATCAATTCAAAAACTATGTGGACAACGACAGAGCACAATCGTTTACACGTACCAGCAAACTGAAAATTATTGATTGTTTAAATATTTACATAAAATTTTATTAGGATCCAAGAAAAGAGATTATGTGGTGAGTAATGATTTTATTTGCCCGTACAAAGCTCTCCCAGCAATCGTTCAACACCAACCCTCGACAGGCAAAGCGTCCTCAGTGACAGAAGGCGGGTAGTGCCCAAATTACCGGAACACTTGCATCGGGCCTTTTGGACTTTGGTCTCGGCGCAGCCATTAAAAAACGGAAGAGGCCTTTATGCCCTGCGAAGAGCGAGCCTGAATAGAGGGAAGCTTACGGCACCAAAGAAGACGGTCTTTGAGGGAGAGACCAACTTTGCTGCTAAGATGTAATTTAGCTCCGTGCGACTTGAATTCCTAATTAATTATAGACACTGGCGAGATGGTCAACTATTAAGGAACAAGAGACATAAAATAAATCAAGAAATTAACTAACAATTAATTCGTTAAAGGCCTAAAGATTGACTTTAAAATCCGAGCACAGTGATTTTGATAAGAAAAATATATAACTCATTACAATATCATCTCAAATTTGTGATTTATGTGTGTACATTTCTAGCACCAAAATAAAAAGGAAACATCGTTCCTAAAAGAGTTATACTCTAACGTCGCGTTGTTGATAAATAATGGATTCAAAATATAAAAACAATTACCAAAAAAAAAACACGCGTCTTTTAAAATCCACACAACGATTGCAGTTAAACATTTACGACATCGCTTGGCGCGTTGTCGGCCGATGGTCGTTACTACACCCGACGTACAACCTCCACCTGCAATCATTTACAGTAAACTCAAGTACTGGCACCGAAAAACTATAGCTTTTTTACATAGCATAATAGGTCTACCCGGCTGTTTGCGTCTTACATCAATCAACGGATCATTTGATGCACTCGCATAGAAAGTTTTATTCACAGACCACAACGATATATCAAATGTTAAGTACGGGCAATTTAGAATTCTACACGGTGCCGATGAAAAGGCTCGTATGTCGTGTTATTATACAGCCCGGATCGGTCAACACTTTGTCATTTTGAAGAATATCTCGGAGCTCTGACGCTGGGAGCGCCTTGCGCTTTAAGTGCACCGCCGGTCTACTCGCCTACGTAGCTAGACACACGAAAACATTTGAGACCATAATAATCTGTAATTTAACATTAGAAAATTTGATGTAGATTTTGAATGCATTTGTTATTCCAGTGTACTCGGTGTACCTATGGTGTTTAGTTGTAAGACAATGGATATTTTTCAAGAGATCATCTCCAGGTTTATATTTATTGATTAGCTTTTAGGATTATATCCATTCTGTCGACAGGCTTCATTTATATTTACTATTTGATCTCGGTAGGGAATGTTACTGATTCCGACTTTTGATTTTGATCAATGACATTTTTTGATACTGAATTGATTTTGAATTTATATTTACCGTGATTGTGAAAAAAAACACCTTAAACTAAGAATTTCGGTAAAATTTAACATGCATATTGTACGCATTTCTAATGACGGAATATGATATATAGGTTTTGTCTCGAACTTAATCATTGAATATAATAGATATTAACCTTAAAGTTGCGTAAGGTAGAATTTAATTTTTCACTTTGAAATTTTCATGGGGTGTCGGAAAATAAAAAACTTCGTTTCTTTTAGCAGAAGAGAGTTGTAGTATTGTAATATCAATATATTTTTCAAACAAAGAAAAGTTATGTTATAGTAACTGAATATTTATTTTTAATATACTATAGAAAAAAAGTACTGATATATATATATATATATATATAATCTAGATAAATATTTACTTTTCATAGATTTAATTAAAGTGTTTCTAGAGTAAGCCCTATGGCGACTAAATCAAAACTTAACCGTCTTCTGGCTAGTCTCTTTTCAATTTGCTATGCACGGTGTCACCACCGCGAGCAGTCCCGCATGTGCCTTATTATGCAATCTCAGTATATTTCCCTACTCATCTTACATACAAATTTACTCGAAAGAAAAAAGTCATCGACACGGCTCGGCGGTCTGCGGCGGTCGCTCGGAGAGTTCACAGAGCCATTGTCCCCTACGATCTCTGCTGCGGTGCAGCTCGCACGCCACATCAAATCGATACGACTATTTCATAATGTGATTGAATTACTTATTACTGCAATATCAGAAAACCTTTACCAAACCTTTCTGGTCTGCCAATAATAATACATCAACCCACTGAGACCGATATAAACTAGATAATAAAAACAAAACTCTCATGCAATCGACGACACAAAAATCATCTAAAAAATATATAATACACAAACAAAATAATGGTGCGATAAATACAATAAGATTATTTTTTATATTTAAAATTTTAACTACTTATAAAACATCATGCAAAATTACAAGCTTTATAATAAAAAATATATATATGAACATTTTTATACGTGTAAGCATATAAATTAACTAGTAACATCGAAAGTAAACAATATGAAATATAAATCATCCACTGAAGTCTGAGTTGTAATTGTCAGGCATGTAAAAAAACCAGTTTATTGATGTTTTTATAATAACACGTTAGTGTCTGCTTTACATTTGACATCAATACAACAGCACAATAAAAAAACAATTAAGTAAAAGTCGTATTATATCGTCATTCTCACGAAGCCTGTTCTTTCTCTCGTCATCATTCTTTTGTACTTTAGATAGTCAGTTAATGGCCAAAGGTATAATTTGCTGAAGGAAATGACCAGAATGACTGTATTCAGTTAAACTGTATTTAAAAGAAAAAAAACGTAAAGACATGTCAGGTGGTGCTGAATCTAAGAAGGTCGAGTATTTAAAAGTGAAAATTTGAGAAAGTGTGGGAGTTCAAGGTCACAACGTTTCTTAAATATTAATTAACCATAAACGCCAGTAGACTTTTATAAAGTAATGACTGTAAAATCTTAATCTATCAAAATTTATCAGCAAGTATTTAAGTGCAATGAGTAGTGGTCGGGTTCGTAGACGAGTTTCAAAACTGCTTTATGTCAACTGAAAAAAATTGATTGTTGCTTTTCAGAACCAAAAATTGAATCCAATACAAAATGTTCATATCCATACGATCTATATTTATTATTTATATTTATAATTTATTTTTCACGAAGAAATACAACTGTTCATCTGATCTAAATTTGAAAATAAAAACAAAATAATGTTATAGTTAGACAAAAATAAATTTAAAAAGTAAAAAGTTAATATAACTTGTAAAATCTTAGCATGAACGAAGTTTGGTTTTTTTTTTCAAATTATAACCAAAATGTTACTGTTTCTTGGATATTAGAATGCAGTTTGGTTAATGTGGATTCGATCATATTATTAGTTTATATTATGTACTATAAATCCTCTTTATTTAATACATATTCTTGTATACAAATAGCAATACACTCTAAGATAAAGCATCGCTTTAAAAGATATCGCCTTTTTAGAATCCCGTTTGCCCTCTTTGAGGCGTTTCAAATCTAAAATCAGCATCTCAATCCAGAGTAATAACGACGGTCCATATTGGAATTCCACTGCAGAATCGGCAGGACATTTCTCACCCTCTCAGTCTGGGGTGGCTCGCGCGGGCAGGGCTGGGGAGTCTCACCCTGAGCGCCACCCCCGGAGGGCGAGGGATGCAGATTGGAGGGAAACAGTCGTTACCTGCGCTCCGAGGAACATAAAGGCTGATATGGAACTCTGTGATTTTCAAGCACCGGTGCTTATGTCATTTGGGGAAAGCAAAGTTGCGCTGAAATGTTTCACGAGCTTTTCAACTAAAAATTTACTGGCAAGTTACGAATGTCTGAAAGTCCGTGTTTTGCCAACATACCACATGTTCATCGTGAATACACATTTTTTTTAAATATCATGGATAATTGTTTTTAAATTGTTTGAAAGCTCTGCTCTTCAATACCAAACTACAAAATCAAATATTTATTTTATCGTATAGAATTTTAAAAAACTTTTTTTATATTTTTTTTCCACAAATAAAATATTTTACAATAGTTGATATTAAAATTTAAATATGTATTAGTAAATGAAATAAAATAAAACAAATAGCATCACTGTTTTCGTGGACATTGAGAATTCGAGTTTCAAGGTAATATTAAATTAATTGAACTGCTTTACTCTTTGATAAAAAATATCCTTTTAAGATTACTATGTTGTCAATATCACTTTACCATGAATGCTTATTATTATTCAAGCTATGAATTTGATTAAAAATAATGCCATAAAGCGAATCAAAATTCTAGAATGATTATCATTTGTCGCTGAGTGATTTTCACGTAAATACAATTTTCAGATGAAAGCTATAAGGTCTCCATCATTTTCCGAAGTCTAAGAGGAAAATCGAAGAAAATATGATGGCAACCAATTCTACCGAAAAGCTTTTCTTCGCCTTGGAAATCGCAAACATACCTCTCCTGATATTACTTATTCATTGTTCAATCATACTTTTAAAAGCTTTTTGAGAATTCAAAGATTTAAATGGCCATTTGGTATAACTGCGAATAGATCTTGTTATCCTAAGATTTTTTTTAATGGATCTACTCATTAAAACAATTTTTATCTAAAAATTAGCAATTTACTTTTCTAGTAATTTAAGTAAATCAACGTTTAAACTATTTGCATGTAAATATAATATTTTATCGCTAATAAATATAAGATTCATGTCAATGTTTTTTTTACGTACAAATTGCTTAAACTGGTTTGATTTAATAAAAAATAATTGACCAGGCAGAATTGTGGTAACATACATTCGGTACTGTTGTACTAGTATCATACAAAATAGGCCATGTAAAACTTTAAAATAAAACATTGTTTAATTTAATAATAAAAGATTACATTTTTTCTATAATAACAGAAAGTAGCACAGTTAGCAGTGAGCTTACCACACCTCAGTAAGAATATACTAGAAATTAAGTTTGATAAATTACTATAACAACGTTGAAAGAAAGACTCAAGTACTCATTATTCTAGTAGCATATGTACGAATAAATGTATTGAAATTTAATTGATTTCGGTCTCGTTTAAAATTGGTCGCTTATAAATGGATGTTTACTTGACAGCAAATAAGCTATGATGTAATCATTTTAAACAGAAATATATGTAACCATATTGTCATTATGAGTGATTAATAACAACAAACTACCCAGTCACCGTAATAATTACATATTTCCATCCCACACGCAAAGTTTTAATTTACACGTTAGGAAAAAACCAATTAAATTAGGTAAAAGTAATTAATAGTTACATATAACGGAATATAGTATTATTAATGAATTACTCATTTTAATTAAACAAGGATCAAAACAATTATCCACAAATAACACAGCAACCCATCGCGTTATATTTATTTTTCGTTGTCAAATGTAAATTTAAAGATACATTCCGAAGAATATAATATCGTGATTTTTTTAAAAAAATACCCACTAATTATTTTGGACATAATTCCGGTTTACCGTTTTGATATTTTTGACAAAAACAAAAATATATACCTAAAAAACACGATAAGTTGTTTTAAAAACAGTAACCTTATTTTATTTTCGTCGATGTTTTATATTTTCAGATTCAACAGGATTCTTTAAATTCGGCCTCATTTCACAAAAGAAAAGTTTTATTAGTTCTTATAGTGATATATGTGATATTTAGGGTTGCTTGATCCTAAACTAATAAAGTGCTTGTGTTGAAAGATAGGTTCGATTTAGGTTTGTTTATCTCAGAGATTCTAATGTTGTTGCACAACTAAATCCTCAAAGCTAACATTGTGATTTCGGAGAAGCATTAAAATAAAAATACATAATACCTCACTATTTTTTTATTTGTATTTCATTGAATCTTTATTTTGCTTGGATTAGTAGCTCGTGGATACTATCATAAGCTAACATATCGTGAAAAAAGTTAAGTGTGTGTGTCTTAAGTGGAGGGGTCGTTTTACGTTCACCCGAGCTTCGCCTCTTAATTTTGAAGCTTTTCATGTATATGGAGGAGGGAATGCTCTCTGAAAGGACCTCTGGAGGGGATCCACGACTCTGGGGGCACACAAAGGGGCCCCAACGACTGACAGTTTAATGAAAAACGCTAAGGGGATCAAATGCATACGGACATTTGATATAAGAATTAGAATATATACAACACTTTGGTAATCCAAAAAGTAAATTTTATTTTTAACATTTATCCATGAATAATCAAATCAAAACATACATCTTAAGATCCCTTACTTAATACTTGATTTTTTGACCTTTATTAAAAACAATATAAAGAAAATATTAGATTTTTATACAAATTTAATTAATGAATATTATAGGTTAAGATTTATTCTCTTTGTGTAATATAACCGAGACAAATAATCCCCTCCAATAAAACAATACCGAGGAAATAGAAAAATAGAAAATACGTGATAAGTTTAGTTTTTCAATACAAAGAGCAGACATTGGAAGATAAATTGCTTGAAAGTTAAGTCATGAATGTATAATCCCAAAATAGGAGATAAAAAATGTTTCGCTTTCTAAATCGAAAAACAAATTTATTCTCTAAAGAATTTGTTTTTGGAAAACAAACTCCTCTAGGGTAAATATAATTCAATCTACAGAACGAAATCTCGTTACTAATTAAAATGTACAGTTTAACGATGTGGAATTTCAATGAAATTTACATCTCACGTAAATGTGTTTATTACATAAAAATTAAGCAGCGGAAAATTTATTCTATTTTTTTTTCCTTAAATAGTGGGGGGAATAGAAATTCAGATAATCTGAATGAAAATAATCACCACCCTATTCTGTAATATTCTGGGGCCGCAATTATAAATTGGAACGTCATCAAGCGGTTAGAAACTATATACGCGAACGATACATGCGGCTGTGTTTATTCTGTTTATTCTGCCATTCTATAGAAAAAAATTGATTTGAAGATATTTGTATTCAAACCTGAAATTACTATATACTTTATTTATGGTATTAAAACTAAAACGTTTCATTTAGTTTAATATAATAAGTATTCAAATGGCCCAAGCGCTGTAAAACACAGGTATTTGAACCAACATTTCTCAATGATGTAAGCAGTAATTATGAATTTCAAGGATAAATTTATAACCTTTAAGAAAATGTAGAATTTCATTCGCTTTGTATATTTTGCTTTTATAAATGGGAGATATTTCAATGTGTCTCTTTGTGTAAATAAAAGAGACAAGCATTATATCTCGTTGGCATCTCGCGATGTGCGAGTATTTTATATTTATTTGACGTTTTCATTGTAACAGAAAACGTTTGTTTCGTTTGAAAAACGTAGCGTTAAGCAATCCCGCTGATCTTTCGTGTCAAAGTCTCGCTATAAAGACGTGCAGTTTTTCACGCCCCGGTCCCGAGACAGTCGTTGTTCCCCTCACAGAGCAGTAATAAAACTCACAAATTGCCGAGCATTTCGCGTGCCACGAGCTGCAGTGCCTCGACGAGGACATTCCGCACGTGATTAGTCTGAGCGAGCAGAAACCCTGCTAACGCACAGGACTAAACGTAACTCTTGTGAATTATCATTATTTCATTTCTGAAATAAGCTTCATTTCATAAAAATCGATTTTTGATAACACAATTTTTGCGTTAAAGCTGTGCTATGTAAAAAAAAAACTTAAACCATTAAACAAAGAGGGTAGCTTTTAAAAACGGATCATTCAATAAAATGAAGTTGTAAACATTATTTCTGATATCAATCCGAGTGTACACAGCGGCAAAAATTATTTAATCTGATGACCGTAAGATGTAAAAAAAATACATCTTAATACTCTGTTACACCCTGTATATTACTTCGGCGCAAATGTTGCCTTGTCTGCTAGATAATCAAACAATCAAATTATATTGTGAATATTTTCGTATATTTTCCACATTTAGTGGAACATTTCAGATATTTAAAGCTTTTAATGGTTACTGGTTCCTGTTGAATTCTATCGTAGCATAGTTCACTGAACGCATTTTGATATTGTTTTTTTTTTTACTATATTAAATTCTTGTTTTACCATTTCCGTGAGAATATTGCTATCGTTGACTTAATACCCAAGTATTGTGTTCTCTTGTATGTTTATATGTGTTTCACAATTCATCTAACAATAATAGTATGATCAACCACGACAATGTAAGACAATACATATAATTAACTAGTTTTAAAAATAAACTATATATTTTCATTATGGTATATTAAATTATTTATTATTAAAAACTATAGCAACATTTTAATGTTTCTATTTATATTCATAGTTAAAATTATCAATTTATTACATAGTCTATAAATTAAATGTTTATTGTCTGTAATTTATTTCCAAGCGGTTTATGAAGTTTGCACTAGTTTATACTACACTTTGTACATTTTGTTAAATTGCAAACTCACAACCAACTACTAAACACAAACATAATTTTCTAACAGAATTTTATAGAATTTTATAAATTATAACCTTTTTATTGTTTAGGAGATTATATTACTGAAAAAATATAAATATTATAATCAAAATATTCCGACAAATTATATTCCCTCGCTCCAGTTCACTTAGATAACCAAAGGCGAAACGTTAACAGATCGCTGAGTTGGGTGGAATTCCGAGAAACAGGATGGCCGTTTAGTTTCGATGTCTACGGTACATAAACTTACCCTAAAACATTTATACAGTTTACAGAAACTGTAATAGCTAACAAGATACAAATAGACCGACATCCCTTTGTCCAATTATTGCTCCATTGCCGTCATTCAACGTCAAAATGTTTGCATCGAAAAATCTTTGCGTCAAATCCAAATCGAAATGTCTACAGAATAAACTGTGTCGGAGTATTGACAAGTGTCCAATTAGTGTAGTGTGCATTGGAGTGACATCATGCTGCCTTTGTCATTTGAAGCCATCAAAATATTACATTTAATTATTTTTTTTATAAAATGTATTTTATTTTTGTAAACATTGCAATTGCTCTTGAAATAAACATGTTATTACAAACCATTTTATCGCAACATTCAAACATATTAAAAAATTTGACCGTTCACGTTGTGCTTTTTTCATTTCAAAATAATATGTTAAGCCTAATTTTGTTCTTTATGATTACAATCAGAAAAGTTATTCATTCAATTTTAAGTCTTACGGAAGGTCTGTACATTATATTATATGTGTATGTATAGTGAATCTAACATATGTAATTTTTCTATCTCAAATATTTCACTTTGAGCTATTGTCAGAAAAGTGTACAAAAGGTTTATAATGATATTACTCAAGAACTGTATACACAATTAAAAACATTTTTCGTTCAGTTTCTCTTTGAACAAAGGTTATTCAATAGATGCATACCAGCTTTTTTACATCACAAATGCTTGTCAGTAGACAGAAAACATCAGGTCTTGCTCAATTAAACTAAAAAAAATAAGTACATACTACATATCAAATATGATATATGCTACGTATGATTAATGAATTAAATTTATTCTGACAGGTCAGGAAGCAATCGCGACAGTTTCGCGCATAAACATGCTTGCTGTCCAACATTGTAAGCGCTGCCTTTTACATTACATACAAAGTATACACGTCTACTGAAAACCAGATCGCAATACACCTAATTACGTGCGGCTGCACAAAAAACCACGCTGTTTATGACGGTCAATGTGTGCGCAGGTTATCTCATACACGTAGCAGGCGTAAGTACTGTGAATGAAAGTGTACAAAAACACGAGCCGGGTGAATGGGTGTATTGGGTACAAGGTATTGAGATTTTTATGTTAATTTTATATCGGTAAGCAAAAAATGTTGATGCATAAAGCATAAAAAAACTTGCCTAAGGCACCACTCGAGGTGAGGACAGTGGCCCGCGGCGAATTACATGTTCTTTGAACTAGAAAAACAATGTTTTAAAATTGATAAAATCACGCATCACTCTCATTTTTTTATTGAATTTCTCATCATTTTTATAACAAGCTTTGTGTTTGACGTTCATTTTTAAATTATTGTAAGTAAAAAAATATATAATTATGTGAAAAATATATTTATACATATTTTACATTAAATATGGTTTACTTTTGATCCAAATAGCTCATCGCAAGCATAGCGAATGATATATCACAAAAACGTTGCAAATGTTTTGTATATAAATTAAACACTTTTTTCTTTTAAAAACCAATATAAAATATCGGATATTTACATAACAATTATAAAATATTCAAAGCTTTTTTCGTAAACTTGTATCGCCGTTTTTACAAAAAACATTTCTCGTAAATTGTTTAACCTGTGAAAAAAGTTAGTATATACATTGCAAATTCACCCATACTACCACTTTTGTTATTTAACTTCGCTAAAAACGGATAAATATATTTTTAATTATATCTATTACATCAACCTATTTTAAATCAAACTGAGAGATAGTAAAGGCGCTTTTGAGGAGTTCCCGCTTTGCAGAATTTTCATTAAAATTTTCCAATTTAGTTCTCAAGTTCTCTGCTGGCTCGACTTACTTACCCGAGCGGAATTTCAATATTAGCATACCTTGTGTGGTTATTTAAAAAAGTTGCTATCCTGTCCGAAACCACGTTAATACACACATAATCATATTAGTTACAATTTTTGATGACTGTTTGTCGAATCTAGGCAAGCGTGACTGTTTAATTAGACTGCAAGGATTGCGGGGCCGGATCTACTTCGAGCGAGTCTACGGTATATTTGCCGTGTCTTTATTCGCTTTCAATTCTATGATACATCTATCTACGATATATTTATGAAATGGGCAAAAATTTGGGTATGAATAAAGGAAAGCCGTGAATTTATATTCTGAGAGCATCGTGGTAAGTGAAGAGGTCGAGTGGAGGAATACCAAATGTTTTAGGAAATGCAGTGTAATATAAGCTAGCTATAAATAAGTATTTTTCTTCATGGAAATATAATTTTTTGTTAGTTCAACCATGAAAAATATTGCATATAATGTGGCATCTACATATTATATTGAGAAGGAAAACAAAATAAATTACTTAAATAAATTCGGTTGACTCTGAAAATTCACAAAATTAAGAAGCTTTTAAATTTAATAAGAAATTCAATATATATTTAATTAAATTTCTCAGATAAAAATAATACAAAAGATAAAACGACTCAGGTTTCGATAATCTTAAATCGAAAAATCAAAATAATTAAAATAATTTATTTAAACTTAAACATAATTTTCCAAAATTTAGTTAAATACTTTTTTTTACTTTAGAATAACAGCAAAACATTTAGCGCAAATTTCTGTAATTTTTCAAAGATGTCTCAGAGTTTGCAAAAAAATTTCTCAAAAATAAAATTATTTTCCTGTAATCCGGAAAAACTTTAAGCTCTGGAAGTTTTTTCTCGCTTTCAATTAGCCGCCCAACAAACCAAAAATGTCCTCGAAAATCTGCAGCGCATCTCAAAGTAAATAAAACCCTAGCCTGGCTCTTCGAGGACACGCTGTGCAACCTGTAGGTAGCATTTTCCATATCGTTTGAAGCATTTCAAACGTCATATCCGGAAACATGGGGATGTTGGCCGGAAGACGTGGAGCCAATTTAAAGCAACGGGATGGGGTGGCAGACGGTAAGCGCCGTGGCGTGCCTTGCATAAACAATTATTTATTTTAAAAGGCGATTGCAAAACGAACATGTATTAAATGTTTTAAGTACGCATTCCAAATAACTAGATGATAATATGTAACTAAAATTTTATTATTATTTTAGAATATAAAATTCTAATGACAACTGAATTTTTTCATTGGTTAACGGTTATAATAATATTTTCTCATTTCTCTGTGGCAAGCTTATATAGAATGTGAGAAACAAGCAGATGTCTATTTATAACATGTTTGAATCTTTAAACATGAAAAAGTTTCCATTTATTTACTTTTTCTGGTATATGAAAAAAAAAAAAAAGTTCAAAGAAAAAAAAATTTCTTAGAATATTAAATTTTGAAAAATGATACCATATTGTATTTAAAACGGTTTTAGATTGATAGTTTTTTTATTCGAAATCTTATTGGGTGGTTTTAACACCGCTGTAAAAAGTATTCTCTGGAAATCTGTTTATAAGTATGTTTTATGTTAATTTCAAAATATTTTGTATGCGAATAATTAAATAATATTTCGCAGTAGAAGTAAAGTAGTAAGCTGGATAATTCCAAGTTGATATCATTCCCGAGTCGAACTCATGACCCGCCGCGCTAATCCAATAATGTGATCCGCGAGGGGAAACAATGACATTCGTTAGGAATAAATTCCTTCAATTTCCAACTCCTGAAACTCCAGTCTGCTATCTCTCCATCCCACTGCGACTCTGGCGATTGTCAAAGACGTTTTAATTCTGAATCAAAGATGAATTCCGCACTACGAAATTTCAATTTTAATATAGAAGATCACCACAAATCAAAGGAGTCAGAAAAAATACTGGAACCACGTCTTCAGCATCAAAAAATTAATCATTTTTGATATTTTTTTACGTAAATAAATATCTCAATCAAAAATATAATTATATTGTAATATATCATGATGAAAATTAAAATATAATGAAATGGTATTTCATACCAGTTTATAGTTTAAATTGTTATTAATATGTTACTTTTTAAAATTCCATGTATTACTATGATTTTTAAACGCATGATTTACTAAAGAGAACACAAAATTTAGCGGTTAAATTTTTTGTAAAATAAAATATGGGAATATTAAAAAAAAAATACACGAAAAGTATTAAAATTTACATATATTATAAATTGTTATTATTAAAAATGGTGTGCGAATTTTGTAACATAAATAAAAAATTACCATAGAAATATGAATAACAACTGATGCAGATGTATTAATTAATATGAACAATACCACTCCACACGTGGCCCACTAGAGATGGGAGCATCCCCCGATCGTGACCCGTGCGGGCGTGATCCGGGGGAGCGTGACACGACCGCAGACAGTCTCCGCGATGCTATCGGCGCCGGTACGGTAATTGCGGCCATCGCTTCCCTCATCACACAAGTGATGAGAAATTCAATTGTCTCAAAAGTTACGAGGGGACGCGACGCGGCGAACGCCAGGCCGTGAGAATAGTGAGGGGGGAAACAGCGGGTCACGAACTTTTTAGAAAAATATTGTTAAAATCAAATCATTGTAAAAATATAAGTTTACCCTGTTAGTCAAAAACACGTAACGTGTAAAAGGTTTTGTAAAGATATTTCAAAAAAAAGGTCTCGTTAATCATAGAACTTGAGCGATTATACTACTAAGTCTTTTGTACAATTCAAGTTCATTGGTATAAAATTACGTATTGAGCACTTTTATAATAAATTATTCATTAAAAATCTTCTTATATTTTATGTAGGATATTTTCGCTGTTTTAAAATGCATATATGACTATTAAAGTTCGAGCTGTGGTAATTTGTTTTGAAGTTAAAGTTTTATTATAAGGGTTCATTTAAAACGATCTTTTTCCAGCGCAGAAACCACTTACTATCATTATGAATCGGACGGAAGAGAACTTATAAATTTATAAATACAAAGTAAAAAGAATCAGAAAAATAACATCATGAGCACAGTGTTGAGACGATTGTCGATTTTGAAGCAATCAATAATTTTGGAAAGCCACTTAATTAGTAACAAAACAAATCAAGCAAAAATATGGCAACACGAGGCCAGGCAAATTGAGATCGTTATCCAAAATAATTATCGTTTGGTTTAAATTTTTGTTTATTGGAAAGTTCTATGTCGATTTTTTCATGTTAAAAATAAAAGTCGACATTTCAACAATAAAATATATTTAAGAAATAAATTAAATACATTCAGTAATGTTGATAAGTTACTTTAGCTTATAATTAAAATGGTACAGTAGTCGTAGAAATAATTAAGCACAGGTACATATTATATTTTAATGTGTTGAATAAAATTAGCCTATTGTTATTTTTTAAACATACAATTATGAATTTTCGTCGGTGTCAATATCTCCATTTTATTTTTTTGACAAGAAACCAAATGAGTACAGTTTTTACGATCGCGATAATAAATAACAACATAAGCACTTATCTCCACATCTGAATTGTTTTTGTCCATTTTAATTATTACTCTCTACAAAGATCTCACGGTACTTACTGTTAAATGTATGTAAGTAATAAATAAAATCTAGTTTTAATAGCTGTAATATTACTCTGAGAAAATAATAAATTTAAAACTACGGGAGGTATTCCGTTTATTACTTTAAACTTTAAAATTTTACTACACCTGAATGCCTCATTTTTAAATCAATTAAACTACTTTTTGATACATATGCAGGCACCTTTTATAATACGACATATAACTGTAAAGTCCAGAAGTTTTTAATACGAAAAAATAAATCAGAAGAATATTCAGGGTTCGTTTAAATTGTTGGTTTGGATTTTTTCCCCCGTAAATGCTAAAATATATTTGACAAGTAAGCAGCTTTACATCTTAAAAATAATGATGTAACGTGCGTTGAAATTTGATCACCAGTTCAGACCGCGTACAGGATGATTTCCAAAATCTACAATTCTTTTAAAAATGATGTTATTAGTGTATTTTGTTTTAAATTTAAAATACGTTTTATAATTTCAGGCATTCATTAAAATAATTTTTCATTATTCAAATTAAACCATAAAATAAACTTAAAATAGAAAATTAAATATTTTCAAGGACCTGGTAATGTTTATACGTTATTACACAGTAAATATTTTATAATATACTAAAAGGTGCGGTAATTTATAATGGTTGTTAAACCATTCTACAGTTTTAAAGGTATTTAACTAGTTATAGTCATTGTAATGGCTCTTATGAAATGTAATAATTTGGGTTTATAAAAGTTTCGGGAGTAGGAACATATTATAAGGACAAACACAGCATTATACAACTTGAAATACTTCTTTAAAAAACTTCACCTAGAGATAAAAATATCTACCTTTTAATATTTTCAAAGTGTTTTTTTTGTTTTTATTCGTCACATTTATAATTAAGAAAGAAAATCGTAAAAAAGAGGTTTTTAATTGATTTGATACGAATTTTACATTGAGTCTGTATGGATGCAACTTCTTCTTATATAGTGAGAAAAAGAACATTCATGAAAATATCACAAACAAGCGTTAATTAAAAGTATCAGCTCAGGAGATCACGTCACGCATATGGATAGATCTTTATGAGAAGCTAAAACTGCTATTTGAGGCAAACGTTTAAATTTAATCAAAACGAGTAAGAAGAAAACTGTTTTTGTAATATTAGTATCGTTATGAAGTAAATAATAAATTGCAATTACAGCAATGACAGCAAACAATTCAAACAAATCTCCACTTCAAACCACACTTCCTGTGAGCAACATAATCCAGTTAGCGCTTGCATTTTTCACACAGCCGATCCGGCAATCTTCCAGCCACGGATCTGTCGCAGAGCAAGCCGCGATTCTGATAGCAGCAAAATCAGCTTCCTAGGCGACGTGCCATGGCGTGCGAGTCTCTCGAGACAATGGCGAGTGAACGAACTGCCTGAGAAGCGCCCTACACCAGCCGTGACCCCGCCCGCTAAATTTGAAAAAACCAAGAATTATCGTAAAAAGTCTCCGCTATGGCTGCGAGTGTAGCAGAAGCCCGCGGATCCCGACATTTTTCCGAACGAGTTATGGCTGTGTAATTAGATGATTGGTGTATTTAACCATCGCAGGAGCTCGCAGCTGTCGGTCGCCGCCTCTGCCGCATCCGAGCGGAAGGATGATAGACGATAAATCTGTTCCCAACCGGCTGTTTAATGAGTATTACTTGAAAAAGAACCGCGCCGAAGAAAGTCGTGCGAATCATATCTGTATTGTTGTTTTCTGGTTGAAATGTAAACAGCTGCCTTTTGAAGTATTCTTCTAGTATGTACCCTGAGTGTTTCAGTAGAAATTGATACACGTTTAAATGCTATTGTAACATAAATGTATTGTACCTTCTAGTACTTATAATTATAAAAAAACAATCGCAACTTTACATTGTTGAGTACAAAAATATAAAGCTACTCATTCCATTGTTAATAAATTGAATACAAACTGCATTGCTGTAAATAAAGCTTCAGAAAATTTACAGTGTCATTAAACATAATTTTATTCAATTATGCATACGACATCCATAAAATAATTTATTTGTATGAAATACATTTATATACATACAATAATTTTTCTGCCAGCACAACCATTAAAAACCAAAAATGATTTTTTAAACAAACGTTAGAAATAACAAAACTGCCATATATGCTTAGCCCAAAAAGTAACGATTTTGAACATAATAAAATTCTAGGGAAAGTAAATAAAACCTGAAGCTGAAATTGAAAAAAAAGTCCTTCCATACTTCCAGTTACTTTTTATTAAATATTATTCATAAGAAATACTACGCAAATTGAAAAAACCGTACGGTCTCTCGGGCAGTTTTATTAACTATATAAATTTCAGCGAACGGTAACTTTACTTTGTTGATTTCAAGAAATGTACCTTGTTGCTGGGATCCTGGCGATTTTTCAATCCTCAAACTCAATCCATTCAATAAAAAGGCCGTCCGTTTAATGCCGGAGCGAGAGTTCCATTATGCAGAAGCTCGGATTTGGGAAAGGCCCTTCTGCGGCGAGATTTATGAAGATCTCGTTGTGGGATATTATTAATGCCTTTGTGTTACTTCTACAAATAACCTGATACACGGTTCCGAGGCATTCACGCTTTTTTATTGCCTACACTAGAACCCTCTTGAGAAAATAAACAATTAAAGTAAACCGAAATACATCGGCTCCGAATTATTCGGATACGTAATTCCGAAAACTCAAGAATAACTTTTTTATATATAGTAAAAATATACGAATATATCATATATACTTAATTTAATAGTTCATTGTGAATATTGTTATGAAATTAATTATTTATTTTTAAATGAAAAATAATAAGTAATAAATGGATCGTTTTCACATGTCCTTATTAATTAAACGTGCATAAAATATTTTTTTTATTTTATTTGTAATAATATCGGTAAAGCAGGATTATTAACGGATTATTAGCAAGACGAATTAGATTTACTAAGTTTAAAAACCAGCTGTCATTGATTATTGGGGTATTTTTTTTATTTAAATCGATAATAAAATTAATACACTTACCGATTTTTTTCCGCTTACTTACTTACCGCTTGAAAATGTATGTCAGAATGTATCGAGATATAATATATTTTTTTCCGATAATTGATTAAATTTAAAACGAAAAGAAAATATTTTTGGAAATTATTAACGGTTTACAGCTTTTCGCTCCTAGTTTTAGTTTTAAAAAACTTAAAAGGCATAGAGTTACAAGCAGAAACATCACAATAAACAAAATAGAAACCACATCCGCTCAATTTATATATCTCTGCCTATTTCGATGACTAAAAAAGTCGAAAAATAAACCAAAATTCAATCATCAATGCTGATTAATACTAGTCATTGCATTATTTATTTTTCGTATTATATTTCTGGTATTTTGTAAAATACGTGGAATCTCAGAGCGGTTTTACACTCAGCAAAAACATGGAATAAGAACTTTGGTTCTATTTTCTAGGAAATTTTAGTTTAAAGCGCTTTATTTCAATTGCAATCGTCTTAAGAGCGCCTTAAGGATCTCCCGCGAGGTACTCAAGGCACTCTACTCGTAGTATTGTAACATAGAAATAAATCCTCTGCCTTCGATTCTCTAACACTCAAGGAAAAAGCAGCTCTAAGACAGAGACTTCCAAACTGCGGCTCGCGAGAATCATCGTCCGATTCTTAATATCATACGATGAACACTTTCGCAACTGGCACCGATGACTTTTATTAAATATACCGATACAGGTTTATTGTGTAAATAATATATTTAGATAATCGAGATATACATGATCCATGAAAATCAATTCCGTCGTTTCGGGTACAAAAAAAATATTTGAAAGCATATTAATTACTTAATCTAATTGATCATTGGTCTTCGTAATAATTTTAAGGCAATGACGTTTGACGTTAAAAGAAGTGATTCTTTGAATTATATTTTTTTATAGATAACACATGTCAATTGAGAACTTAAATATATTTAAATGTGAGATTGTTTTTAAAAATTCTAAGCATTTTTTTAATTTATGAATATATTATTGAAAAAGAAATGCAGTAAAATTTAAAATGTAAATTTTGAAAATCTATGTTTACGATGTTTTTAAAGTTAATTTTTGTTATTGCAATTTATTCAAAATGCGATTTTGTATCAGTATATTTATTTCCGCAAAACTTAAACAGATGAAATAGTCATGATTTATGAAAAATAAACCTATGCTTCAGAACATTGTTGTATAGTAAACCATACCAATAAGAGGACACGTTCTATCTATTTGTTTCTTATTATAAATTAATGTTGATGTGTTAATTTCACCGACATGTGGTAGGACTGGCGATGATTCACCATCGAGATGCTGTGAGACATTAAATGGACATCTACTTTAGAGATGAAGCCACATGAAGACAATGTGCTAGACCTGTGATTATCAAAACTTTAATCAGAAATGTCATCAGCATGGTCTGATTTATTGATATCATAAATGTGTCAGCCAGTAAATGTTTTATGGTTTATTAATTTTAAAAAAAACATGGTTATAAAAATCAATATTTGATATGAATAAATTAATAAAATTGAAGTTGATTAGTTAAATTAATATTTTTATACAAAAAGTTAATTCGTATTTATATTGATGTTGTAAAATATTGATATTGTTTGATTTGCAATTGCTTAATTTTGAAATATATTTATATTATTTGAAAATGTATAATATTTCGATTGCTTTCAAAATCCTGTCAATATTTACAAATGAAACTCCAAACAAAAATCCTAGACATTCGGTTTTTTGCCTATGCTTTATTAACTAAGCTCTGTGTATAACAGCTAGACCCGAAGTGAAATTATATCTTAACATAAAAACATTTACGAAAAAAATTGTACATAAAAATATAATGTGTACATATAAATAATTTAAATATATAAATAATAATGCAAAGAATACACATTGAAAGTAAGAACCAATTTATTTTTAATATATTTTAATTTATTATTTTTAATATTATACATTTAATAGATTGTTCGATTTCTAGAAAACGGACTTACGAATCTTTTTCCCAAGAACTTCAAATTAAATATGGGTGCCAGATGTGTACTTTATATAATCTTTCTCACAAAAACGACAAGCTGGGCAACTTTTTGAGCGGATTTAAAGATGGAAAACAATCCAAAAGAAAAAATACAATCTATCTGAGAGTGACTAGTGTATTTGGTGAGACTCATTTCAGTTGTATGGAAAACAATCAACATTGAGATTTGCGAATGCAAAAAGTACAGAATGAACAATGAAAATTGCAACGTTTCACTGTCACTTTTTGAATTTGCAAATCTGAACCCATTCTTAAATTTCCTAATAGAAACCTCTGTGAAATACGTGAAATGGTTTTAGGTATATCTACTTCAATTTTAATACGCAGTCTGACAAGTGTCATTAAGTCTCTAAGATGGATGAACACAGAGCTTCTATACAGGCAAGTGTAAGAAATTCTCAGCAAGGCGTGAGAACTCCGGGTATTAGACGCCTTGGGAAAAAGCTATCATTATTTTTTCAAACAACGTATGTGAATGGCATTTAATACAATCTACCAGCATTAATACTAACTAATAACAGTTTCATCACAATAAATTTTAAGCAATGTACACACTATATTTTTTTAGTTTAGATTTGACCTTTCCTTACATAACAGCTAACTGTATAGGAAATAAAAAGAATACATCTGATATTTCAGCGAATGTAGAACACACATACAATTAATGAACATGTATGATATTCATAAATATCCCAAAAACGTAGTAAAAGAAAAGAAATATGTCTTACACATTTACTCGGAAATATATTTGACTATATTTTTGGGGTATTACTTTGCGAGGATTTGTGTGTTTTAGGCCTTTAAGAAGGCTTTCTCACATATCGTATGCCCGATGTTGCGTGAGAATATCACTGCGGGCGAGTACCCGCGAGGCAGCAGGTGATGTATCCTGTAAGACTTATAAGATCAGGTTGTTTGTATCTGAAAATAAAATAAGGGCTTGGCATGCTAGAGGCGCCTCTAACTGGTTGGGGAGGTCCGAACTTGTTTATTGCATCGTATTTTGATCGCAATTATTTTTAATCAAATACAGTTTGAAAATTAAATTGAATTACAAATTTTGACATTTAAAACGTATTCCGTCATGGCAACATTCGATCCAGGTAGTTCTAAGTGAAGAGTCAGCCGGAGTAACTAACAAATAAATGGACATGTGAAAATTTTATCAACAATGAACACAGGAAGAAAACGATTGTTTAACTGATTTCTTTCAATTTATTAAGCATATTTAAAATAATAACATAATCATATCAAACTAAAATATCTGTAATCGCAATTATATCAAATCAAAAGTAGATTTTAAGTTTCTACACAAACCAAAAACCAAAGGATATTTCAAATACTAAAGAACATGACGGGGTAGTAATCACATTAGCTTGATAACAACGCTATAAAAGCGACAAAAATATAAGGGAAACGTTTGAGGCAGAACGGAACGCGTATGCGAAGGGGTTGTTCACCGGAAGTGGCCTGCGCTCGCTCTGCACCCCACACGCACGGGCGCACGTCTCAAGCAGGCCGAGAAAAACTTCATAAATTTATGACGAGAGTCTATTAACTGCTTTTCGCGAAAGTCGAGCTGGAATAGGAAGCAATAGGCGGACTACACCTGCTGTTGTTTCAGGTACATCAGCGTAAAATAAGGTAACGCTCTCTTATCACGAGTGTATTCGAGGATTTAGGAGAAACGAAATATATTAATAAAATTACTTCAATGCGTAACAACTCTACAAAATATTGTTACGAGATAATGAAACACATCGTTGTATAACGAATATTAATATACCATACGAAAATTATTTACAATACATGTTAGGTTGATAAATTTTAGAAAAGTGTTATACCATAATATGTCTCATGACCTCAAACACGCTCATGGAGTTATACAAATTCAATCTATTCGAGTTGAAGACTTTTTACGATCACGAGGCAAATATTCAAACACTTAAATAATAATGCGCCATCAATCGATATATTTTTTTATAAATTCCATAAATTTAGCTTTAAATAAAAATAAAAGAATGTAAATGTTATTATATGAATCGCTAGAGAATCAGATTAAAACCGTTTTAAATAGGATAGATAACACATATACTAAAACGTTTGCAATCCCAGCAGTAAAAAATAAAACACAAATAACAGATGCGCAGGGGACGGAGTTATTTATTGCGCATTACATAAATTGAGATGGTGCGTTTTTACATAATGTGGCGCGAAAACGAAGAAGGTTGTTTACATAAATACAATTCGGGGCGTCGCGACGCCGACGCGCGATAAAGTAGTGCGGCTTTAGAAGAAGGGGGCGCCTGAGTAAGGGCCCATGCCTTCCTATTACCATACGAGGGCACGTGGAGGACCCGCAGTTTATAAATAAGGCTTTATAACACATGAAAGTCATGAATATTTCTTGTTTCGAATAAAAAAAGCCTGTCTCTGTGACGCAGGAAGCCCCATCCCGTAGATACCTGCACTCTCTAAAAGAGAAGAGTCGATTGCAAACAGCACTTCGCAAAAGTAACTTCAGTAAAATCGATCCACAAACCATATATAAGCAATGCGTGGAGTCGTGTTGCTTTAGAAATATAATTCGACATTTATATTATAATATCTACATATTGATTATGCATTTACAATTAATTTAAACTTCTCACATACATATTTCATATATTTTTTTATATAAATATTTCATTTATAAACAGCATAATCAATAATTAACAATAACATATTTAAACGCACGAATATTCTTCTATTTTTATGCTCAATGATATATTTTAGATACGCCACTGAGAAACGAAGTTAATCAAGTATACCATAGGAACATCGAACCTTGGTATGAGTCTCACATTGCAATCAAGTCACCCGAACCGAGGACTCGAAGCCAAAACTAATACAGATTCATGGCATAATAAAAAAGAAAAATCCTAATCTCGTGTTACGATTGTGGCATTTCTGATTGCGAACCGATCCACACATTCGAACAAACAGCCCACCCAATCTTTTACTCAATTCCTGAAACGGAATACGATAGATACAGTCTTGCAATAAAGAACTGCAAGTATATAAATAAGAACTCAGCAATAATAATTGGCGGAGCTACTCGGGGCCGAAGAGAGGATGGATTTGCTTTTATTCGCCCAATTCCGAGAAACTGAATTATTGATACACAAAGACCCCATCTCAGGGAGGAGAGCAGTCCTGTTACAAATATCGTGAATTTTTTTTATCATATCTTAAAATATTACAAAATTAATTTCGTGCTGATTCTGTGTATTATTTTCTACAAATGATGGTTGAAGAATATTTATTTTTGTTATTTTATAATTTTTATATAATATTTACAATATAAACAGTACTCAACGAAATAAATTTATATTGAAACCCTTACCTTATCTAACCATTTTTTTTTTTAACTATTATTCGATAGTTTTATTAACCGAAATTCTTAGATATAGAAACATCCTTCATGTTTATAAATGCAGAAAGAGGGAGCATTTGAGTAATATGTTACGTGAGTCCCGGGAAAGTACTTACTAGCTCCTGAAAACGATATTTAAAGCCAAAATAGACTGAAGCAAGGACTAGACAGGAAGGAGCTGTCGTGACTGGGAGTATCCGGGAGAGAACTGGTCTCGGATTCGAAGAGCTCTTTGGCTAAAATAAGGTTCAAAATAGCTGTCAGAGATATGTGCAAGTAGCAAAACACCAAACTTTTCAATAAATTGTTTTTCATATTAAAAAACCGAAAATACTAAATAGTATTTGTATTTTGTTACTTGATAGACTAGTAATTACTATAAAAGATACAAACCAACAAAAAATCTGCATAACATTTTTATATTATATCTCAAAAAACGTAATAATATTTGATAATTAAGTACCACGAATTTTTTAGTTGAAAAATATAAATTAAAATTTTATTAGATATTTCAAGTATTAAAAAAAAAAATTAAGTATAATTTAAGTAAATTTAATTCCATACACCGTGTGATCTAGAAACATAAATAAAACTTAAGAGTTTTTGAAGTGTTCACAACGACCAGGGCGCTAAAGGACCGTTAAAGCGTAACGGATGTCCGCTCCACAGTTACAAAACCCGATTTCTGCAAGATTCAAACCAATAACCCGAGACCGTACTATCTCAAGCCTTAAGTATCTCCTTGATTAAATTTCAAAGCGAGATATTTCACTAAACCAGTTTTTAAATAAACTTTGGACATTATTGCTATTGTAAGCAATTCACAGACGCTTACAAACTTATAAAAAAAATCAAAAACGCTCCTAATCTGTTTTTAATTTCGTCCACTTATAATGGAATTCTAGAACAATTCTCGCCTATTATGTTCCAAATGTAAGCACATTACGTGTTGTAATCAAATCACGTCATTGTGAAATATCTCAGCACATATTTAATTAATCTCTGTTTACAATAATTAAAATTAAATCAAGAAAATAAAAAGGCCATTTCAAATTATAATAAAAACAAATAATAAAAATACATAAACCACCTCATTGCAAGGAGAAAAAGCACGTTTTTTTATTACCAAAAAAAAAGAAACACCAAACGATAAAATCAATATTAAAACAAACATTATATAATTACTGTTAACCAACGAAAAGCAGTCTTCGAAAATACAAGTCTGTGCAATATTTTTCTGTATAAGATAAAGCGCATTGTCGCATCAAAATACCCTGTTTAATCTTTCATATCATACTACCTCGGTGCCAAGTCGTCTGACAAACGTGGCAGGTTATTTAGAGCTATATGGAATCCATTATTCTGCAAGACAACTTTATTTTATGCCATATAAATATTTTTATTTTAGGAATCAGAAATAAAATACACAGTCTATTATATGAAAACTGTTTTCACGAATTCCTTCATATCAAAGCATAAAATTTTGTATACTGATTTTTACCTTTTCATTGCAGATCCACGATTGAGCAGTAATATTTTTACAATTTGCCGATTCCAGATATAAATAATACATATTTGCAATTATTAAAAAAGGTATAATAATTCGTAGATTATAATTTTATAGAAGTATTTAAAAAACGTTATAAAAGTATAGCACGAAAACTTACGAAAACAATTTATTTAGCAAATATCTTTACTTAAGACATATAGAATGTATATTCCCTCTTAAATTGTATAACGATAAGCGATAAAATAATTGTTTACGTAGAATTTTAAGTGAAGCTTTGAACAAGCAGCAGATATTGACATTTAATAAAAAAGGATCCAGTATAAGCCATAGCTCATAACTTATATGAAAGCATGTATTTAAATATATAATAAAAAGCTATCAAATACACCGAAATCAAAAGGTTCTCAAACACTTAGTGAGATTCTTTGATCTCAGATCCAATGTACGTCTGATATCAAAATTTATTCTGAGGGTGAAAGCTAGGATTCAATCAATTCTGTATTGAACCAGAGTGGTCTATTAAAGTAACGCCCAATTCTGAAGAAAGCAAATCTAAATCTAGAGGACTTAAAATTTCATAAAATTTATACTCGTACATATATTTAATTAATCATCGAAAAACATTATGTTTATTTATTACTAACGCGCTTCATGAGAAATACATATTAAGTCAAATTTATATAATTTTTTTTAATTAATCCTCTAGTGATAAACCTGTATTTAAATGTTAAAAATAGTATTAAATATTATTGTTGAAGGGCGGGTGGAAGTGGCGGTCTATGCAGAATTTTTTTTTTACGAATATTTGATTTTATCGAAAACTTAGTTTGTAAAAATATTTTAATTGCATTATAAGCGTTTATATATCAATAGTATTTTTATTTTAAACAATATAGAAAATTATGTTTTAAATAAAAAGTAATCAACCGTATAATTCAAAATATTTTTTAAGTATCACAGCATGCTCGTGACCTTGACAGATAGATTCTACATAAGCCGGCTCTGTTTTTATCCAGCCATCTTCACATTTCAACAGGGTATCTATCCATCAGTGTCAGTTTCACTAAGAAGTTTGTATGGTAAGCAGCAAGGCAGGGCCCCATCAGGTGAGGGGGCCCGGGGCAGCAGAGGAGCCCCGGCCTGCGACTGATATGTGAAGTGGATAATAAAGGGAAATAATGGCCAAAGACGACTGTATCTTATGTGCAGTCTGCAATATATTTATTATTATGACTAGGGGCACGCACAAAAGTATACAAATATATACGAGTGTGTACTTATACTAGTTGCAGTTTTATGAACTAATATAATATAATACAAAAATCATTAAAAATATACAATATTGAAATGAAATTTCTAAAACATTCAAAATCACAAGTAATTAAATTTAAATGAAACGCCGTAAAAGCAAATGACTCCATTTTGGAAATTGGATAAAAATGAAAGCGGGAAATGAACTGTGTTCAATTTTAAATAAGCCAGCACAAGGACAAGAACGGCCTGCATTACCCTTGCACAATAAAAAAGGCATTATGGCCCGATAGCTCTCCCAGCGAGCGAGCCGCACAAAAACACGAATCCTTGTACAAACAGACAAATAATTGGCCACGCCTGGCCGGCCGCCCGCGGGACGCTCGAGGGAACCAAAACTTATGTTGATCATTATTTATTTGTTGTTACATTAAATTTAAATTATCGATTTACAAATTCCTTTATTTTTCGATACAAATAAAGATGTAGAACTATTTTTTTAATGTACAAAATATAAATGGAGAGAACAACTTTACAAAACAATTTATTGAATGCATTGAAAAAAGCTGTAAATGTAGTTTTTATTTTTTTGAAAATATTCATTAACACAGTGCTTTATATAGACCTTGTAAAACAAAACTTGAGCATAAATCAAAGATTATTTACGTTAGTTCTCTCAAATATATAAAAATAATTATTTGCCTACATAAGGAAGAAAATATGTTTTGAAATATCCGATAAGTCAAATATTATTTCTGATTGACGGGTAGAAGATCACGTTCTATATAATTGCAATCTTTCTATACTGTACGTTAGATTTATAACTGAAAATTTTTCACACATTCTACTTTCAATAAACGTAAAATATTATTTAATAAAATTTCAGCACGCGCATAAGCGAAATGGAAGGGGTGCGTCCGATCAGCGTGAATGAGTAAAAAATGACATGTGCGAGCATCGCCACATAACGAATGATGATTACGCCGGTCATTCTCCGCAGTGCACAATCAAAGTTTACTGTGTTTGTACTGCGCCAGAATCGAATTGAATTCCCTTGGCCGGGATATATTGGAAACGGGGAATCGCCCGCCGGCCGCCGCGTCCGGGGCCATGAAGTCAGCTTAGCCAACTTAAGGGAATTTATGGGCAGAAATATTTTTGGGATTCTGCGCCATCCAGCAGGCCGAGGCTCCGACGCCGGCCGGAACGACGATTGGCAGCGCGCGGCGCCGAGGAGATGGGAAATGGGCACTTTTGAAAAATTTACTGGGTGTAATATCGTCGAGTCTGCAATGTCGAGTGATACTTCAATGATTAAACGGCCTGGCACTATGCGGTAAATTTTGAAATTATTTTCTAGCATAGTACTTTATGTTATTGCGTATTTGACTTAATAAAGCTGTCAATATCCATTTAAAAAAAAAACATATTTTTATATGATTTTCTTGACTTACATTCAATTTTCAAATTTTAATATTCAATTCGCTTGAATTTTAGGGCTTTCATGAATAGTAACCGAGTACGACGGAGTATAGAAGCCCAAGCGTGATTTTATTGTAGTTTAATTTGGATGGAAAGAAAAGTTCATCTTTGGTAAACCACAGCATAGTCGGTATAGTCTCGTGGAATCGCTTGGTCGTGATGCCCGTCGTGTTAGTAATGCGAGATGTCTGGGTACAACACAATTCCCCTGAGTACTGCGGGAATCATAATTTTAAAATCTTTAATGAAATAAAATAGTTTGTTTTATAAAATAGAAGTTTATATTTACATGTTTCTTCTGAGCATTTTCTGGTTGGATGAACGTTTGCGACGATGTTTATTAATAGTAACCAATAAACAATGATGGGTTTTTACCTGCAACAATAGGAAAAAAAAAACATTAATTTATATACAATAAAATATAAATTTTAATAGTCAACCACTCTTCATGTTGTAACAGTAGATTTGTAAAGCTCGGAAAATATGATTATTTTATTTTTATGAGAAAACGGATTTACGAAGATTTTCTTTCTTGTATTATTAAACACGCATTTATACAAAAAAAATAAAAATACATCATCTTTTATACTCTTGTAAAAACATCATAAAACGGCTTTGAGTTTTTCTTATTCGTTTTATTTCTTTCATTCTGTACTTTGTGAAACATCTGCATTATTTTTTATGAATAAAGAGCCATCCCGCTTACCCAATTTTTATGCTGTTTATAAAAAAGACTATTAGAACATATCTGCCTCTCCTGAATTTTGTTCAAGGCGGCGACCTGCTTTCGTATAAAAACAAACACTTTTGTTTACATTTTGATTACACTCCGTTACATTGAATGGCGGCTTTAGATCCTCCCAGATCATCATTCCTACATAACATTATTATGTCACTACAAACGTGAATCCGCACAAGCGAGTACCCACGCGGCGTACGTGACATCGATATTTCGATACAAAAGGCACTCCCTACAGGTAGGTTATATTACTTCTGCGTTTGCTTTACATACAAAAATAGAACGGATCATTCACAATTAATGAGGTCGTTACATCTCCACATGCTACTGACGTAGGAATATTTGAATAGATATATATTTCAAAGATGAATGTATACAATATTATTAAAATCTACATTTATATATTTAATTGGCTCGTTTGCTCGGTATAGGCATCTCATGTAGGCAAGCAAATCACAAACTGATGTTTTTAGGCTCATGACTTGTTCGGACTGGTCTAAGTATATATGCGCCACCAAAAACAATTACTGAATCGTTATTTTTTAAATTCATATTTAAAAAAATAATAGTAGCCGAATAGATAGGAGATTACCAGCATGTTTGCGGTTTGGTCATACTAAAGTATAAGAAGATTACTAATGACTTTTGAATGCTGAAAATCATTATTTATAATACGGAACATTTGAAAAAATAATTTTAAAGTTATATTAAAAATATATAAGCTTTGCCGACATCATATGTGAACTCGGAGCCTCGGCTTTGACGGCAGATGTTGTAGCCATAATTTATTAATACTTAAAGCTTAGTGATAATAATTTCTGGCATGATGGAAAACCCATTTCGCAGCTTAAAAATATTATTAAGAAAACAAAAATAACATTTTTAAAGTCGAATTTTTTTGGTTAAAGTTCTAGGAGTGAGATATTATAAAAACTCCTTAAGCTATAATTTTATTAATAAAATAGTATTTTTATACTGAAAACATCGGCATTGACTAATTTTATGATAGAAAATTTGAAATGAAAGTTTTCTTTAAAAATATGTACATATATTTTTAAAGTTTAATGAAATCATTAAATTTAACGACCATTAAAAAATCTCTCCAATTATAATTCCAGTAAACAAAATGCAGTGATATTCCACGCCGATGCAGCTGACAGCTGCAGGTTTCCGCCGCCGCCGGGCTCCATCAAAGGGTCAGCAGGCATTCATCAGCGGACAGACTCGCCCGCCCTGCCGGTCCACTGCCAGCGTCTGCCGAATCTTCGCCGACAATGGCCGCCTGAATAATGGACCCGCCCGCGCAGCCGGGCTGACGCTGCCCGTACTCCGGTTCCAGCAAATTGAGGCAGAAACGGACGTTTTTTGCGGGCGCTAAGGTCAACATCGTGATTGCTGGGGATCGATTGGCTTTCGGCTGGCACATTGTTACTAGGCCGTGTCTCTACATGTAGATTTTAAAGTTAATTGTTTGAAAAACCTTGGTAAAAATAATCGTGATAATAATTCGATCGCGCAAAATCGCCGATCCCAAAACGAAAATAGCAGATTATTTGACACACGAGCTTAACGTGAACCTCAAAATTGTTCGTGTCAGGCTTTTATTAAAAAAAGGTGTATTCTTTTAAAATATTCTAAACGACATGATAATTGAAAATTGAATTGATTTTTGGCGGTTTCAAAATATTTTATTTATACTTTAACTTCCATGGCAAAAACGTCACTTTCTATTTAACATGCCAATTGTACTTAAGTTTTATTTTAAAGTGCTGGTACTTCATCTGTGGGGTAGCACGGCTCCACTCCCTGTCGACGAGTAATCATGAGCCAGCCCAGCCCTGCGAAGTACAATACACCTGAACACAGCGCTTGCTGTAGCTACGTGCCTCACGCGGCACGGTTAATTAGGGTAATCTAGCAGGAATAAGCCGCGGCGGAATAACCCCCTGAGATATCACTCACTATCTTATCCGTAGTCTTTTGCCAGCTTTACCCTGCATTAGCTTAATGGTTTTTCCATCAATCCTACAACTCCCATTGAACAAATAGCATTAAATAAAACAAATATATTTGATTACATATATAAAAAAACCATCCATACCAAAACTTGTTTCTCTCAAATGAAACGCAGTGCAAATGAAATGATGAGTACTCACTTCAAAAATATATATTATATTGCCGTACGCTATGAATACACGCGTGCAGCCAATGAACTCAGGCTAATGAAATATAATACTACTATAATAATAATTATATTTATAAAAAAAAAGCGAATTATGTTGAACGAAATCGTCTATCAAGCCATTAACTTCAAGCTTTAAGCTATCTCATGCGAGATCTTCCAACCTTGTTTCACTCTTTTAATTGCTAAACAACATGTTTGGCTAGCTCCTGACCGTCAATGCGATGCAGAATACATGATCTTTGTAGCTAGAAAAACCTCTCAGATCATAATGCCTGTTTTTATAAAATTTATTACTCTAAATTTATCACAATACTTGTGAGTAGTGGTTTATTCAAAGTAACAACGAATTTTTCACTCGATATTATAAAAGCTTCTTTTATTTATATATGCCACAAATGTAAACGTTATAATATTATAGGTGTAAAAAAATATGTATACAATTGTTTTGTATAGAAAAATATGTTAAAGTTAAATTGTTATTTTCCTTTCAAGAAAAAAGTTTTAATTAAAATGAAATTTGAGCAAGAAAGTGCAAAAACAACAAAAAAGGTAATTACAACACACTATAAAAGAAAACAGAAGCGTCGCTCTGTGTAAAGAATATTTTTATAATCAAATATTTACGCGAGGAACAACTTCAAGATACTAAAATCTTCAGGCAGCAAGGCAGTGTCGGCGTACTAACTAACTTCTATCGTTTTAACATTCAAGATGCAACTTTCTGCGTGAGGAAAATTTTTAAACCGCAAGAATTATCAAATGCTTTACAAGTGACGACTCAGCTATATGACGCATTATTAAATCAATAACGATGCGTCAGGTAAATGCAAGCCATATAAAGTTTGATTTCAGATTTCAGTGTTGTTAAGCTGCTAAATAAGTTTTTCAGGTTTATTTTTTATAGAGATACAAATAATTGAATAAGCGAAAATGAAATTTTTGTAACAAATACATTTAATTATACTCTCATATTTTAAATATTAAGGCAAATTATTTTTTTCAGGCCCAAAAAACAACAAATCTTATCCTGATAACCAAAATGATCGGAGCCAATTTATGAAATTATATTAAAGTTATTTGAAGCATGAAAAACTTTGTAAAGATGTTCGATACCAAATAAATTAGGACAAACTTCTAAGATAGAAACTCAACAAAATCCACATGATGATTTTTTTTGTATGAAAGAAAAATAACGGCGAATTAAAAAACTTAAAATCTAATATAAGGAATAAAATATCAGACAGTCAAATTCATCGTTAGGAATATCCAATTTAACTTTTCTCTTACTTATAGTGCGTAAAAATATTTCATTCTTACTATTCCTCTCTAACTATTACAGGACTGACTAATACAAAACGATTCTGTAATTCTAAATACCATGTGACTGAATACATGTTTGTTAAATTTACTCAAAGTAAATTTTGGTTTATTGCGTTTATTAAATTAATGATTTTTTTTTGTTTTCAAAAGGCTTGTTTATTATAAACGACGTTGAAAAAAAAACTTTTCAAGAAACAAGGGCAGCTCACATTTCGCCTTCCCTTTACAAGCCCAGCAAGCATCGGCTCTTTCCAAGAAAACAACGTGGAACGCATTTTCCTTCGGCATACCTCAAATTCCTCGTCTGTTCATACCGCTCCCATTTGTACAAGAGTTTACCTTCAACGTGTACACTGTGCACTGCGCACCTGATACAAGGTTTCTCCGTATACAAGGTGATTTATGTACTGTCGAGTCTAGGAACTTGCAGGCAAGCTCATCTTAGTACCACTATCCTTGAAGAGACATATTAACAAAAAAATATATATTTTACCACACATGATTCTCTCACAGCGCAATTTAATTACACGAAAACAAGAGTTATATCATGAAAATATATATTTCAAAAAATATGAATCAAAAATCGTAAAATCCACTTTGATCGATATGATCAAATGCAGACACGAATAGTATAATTTTCTTATCGGTAATATTAACTACTGCGTATATTTAATACAAAAGTTTATGCTGAAGTTTTTAATAAGAAGACCAGTATTTTTGGCAACATTTTATTTTAAAACCACAATTGATGTGTCTTTTTTATTAACCTCAATGCGGCAGTAAAGAGGGCAGCTTGAAGTCTCAGGATGAACAGATAATTTTTAATCATTTATTTTCTGGTACTATTAACTTCAGTTGGTGGTATCTATATATATATATATATATATATATATATATCTACTGGTTGGTAGTTTAAGATCACTATATATTTGCAGATCGGGGGTAGCTCGACTCCTACCCGTCGCCTGTGGGGTGAGTGCAGTAGAAACTGTATTCCCAGTCGCAAGTCGGTCTGGAAGCAATCCCAATTAGCGCAGCCATCCGACCGCAAGGACTCTGCATAATATTGCTTCCGAGAATGAATGCCGGGGTGCAGTTTTACACCAAGGACTCCCTTTTTGAGAAATATCGCAAAAGGCTCCGTGTCCGTCGCCCGTAATGAATCCAGGAGTGATTCCTTCCTTTCCATTTTCAATAAAAACGCTGCTTAAATATCTCACCTACAATATAATGCTTTCTTGTTGAGTTAAGTAATATTTTAGATTGTAAATAAAGTTTTATTACTAATTTGATGTAATATAATTTATTTGGAAAACTAAACTTTTTTGTTATAATGGGTGAAATTATATTTAAAACATAGTAAATTTATATTTTCCATTCTCAGTGCAATCATTTGAAATTGCTTATATTAAAATGAACTTAAATAATATTGATGTTTTTTCTCAATAAAGTAAAGCGTGTGTATAATATATTATGATGCATTTTTTAATTTTATTTAAGCTTTCTAACTTATTCGATTTACATAAATGTAAAGTTTACAAATTTTACCTGAAAATATGACAAGCAAGTATAAAGAACAATTTAAATTTCCATGGAAAAAAATTAAAAGAAACAAATATTTAATATTACGATGACTATGCTGATGGTGTTAGTTAATGTTTACGGTAGTTATTCTTATATATTAAACGAATTTTTTAGAATATTTAATATTTTTTTCCAATTACGAGTATTATGATTAATTTAAAATGATGTTTTTTAATAAATTAATTCATTTTAATTGATACTGTGTGATAAATTGCTTGAAATTATAATGTAGCCTTCAAATTTACCTATTCATAAGCATTAAAAATTTATGTCTGCTGTCATTTTAAGTAAATAATTATGGGATTGTTTTCCCCGAGGTGTATTGTGAATAGCTTGATTAAGTGCCGAGTGGAAGGTATAAATACTTCACAACAGCTCGGTACTTACTATAATTGACATCACTCATCACGTTCTAAACAACCAATTTGAAGACTGGAAAACCGACAGAGTACTTTCGATACCTACCACGAAAGTTTGCGGACAAGCAACATGTACCTCTAGGCGACAGCAGACGAGCACCTGGACACGCGCAAGTAATAATACTAACAAAAATTAGAAACTTGCATATGAACAACAGGTTCCTAATATTACCAGCGTCTATTTTCAAATCAATTTGCTTCTTCATCAAGTGTCTCTCCTCAGAGAAGGTTGGCGACCATTTCACTGAGCATATACTTATGCTGAAAATAGTGTAGTGGAAGGAAAAAGTCTGCGTATTGCTGCTGCCCAATAGCATTGTTATACAATCCTTTCCTTAGAAAGCTATAGCGTTTAGATCTGATACTCTTTCTGCAGCAAGTTCCACAAACGATAGCAGGAGCCCTCTCACCTCAACAAGGTACTTCCAGGGCACATCCCTCCATAATCATTCCAAGTCCATTACTCCATTACCGATCCTTTACAGTACAGAATGGCAGCCATGCACAAGCAACAGAATGGAAAGAGCGGGGTTTGTCAATTTGCGAACAGCGGTGATACATAAATGTATAGTTATTTTTTATAAAATGTTTTTAACTGTATAAATAACATTTCAATTACAGCGATCTCATAGTAAATAAGGATAGTGCGATTTAACGCCGTTGGAAAAATTATTTTTGATATTATGAGTTGCACGGTGAGATTTTATAAAATAGAACTTCAAATATGAATGCTTTAAAAATATCCTGTGTTACTTTTTTGATATGTCACTTTTCTAACACAATTAGTTTATATTATTTGAATCGTAACAGTTTTTTTTCTCTTGTATAAAAATTAACTTTATTTGCAACAAAAAAATATTGTTGCTCTTAATGAATCCAGTAATTATATAGGTTAAATAAAAAATACTTACTCTACCTATGTCATAAAACGACTTTTAATGCTAGTCAATAATGCACACGTATAGTCAATAATACACGTAAATAATACTTTAACATGGAATTGCTTTGTCGATAAGATAGATATAATAAAAAAATCCGAAGGAACAAACTAACACAGCCTACAATTAAATTCGTGTCTTCGGTGTGATGAAAAAGTAGCGGCAACTTTTTGCAAACACGCAGGAAATTCGAGAGGCCTTCTTTGCGCTTCCCCAGACAGAGCGGAAAACTATCCAAGGAGGAGCAAGAAATAAAAGCCAACGTTCCACTCGGAGGAGTTCAGAAAAGTGATTCATCACTCCCGAAGTTCGCTAACAAAGTTATGCAAATTCATTAAAAGCGATGCATTTGGACGCTACTCGCAGCGCTCCTGTCTTACCCGCCCCACAATAGACTCGCCCGGTGTATTTTTTATACAATGGCTGACTGATTGCATTGTCGGGACAAATAAAACAATTACGATAACAGAGACGGCGGGGAGGGAGGCAGCGAGTGGACAATAACTCCGAACATCCATCATTTGCAGTAGAGACAATGGAGACTCATTTGCGATTTTATTATGCTCGTCCCGTGCGCAGAGATAACCTGGACCGTTCTAACCACAGACTCACTCGATACAGAGCGGAGATTTGTCTGAGGTCGGATTATTGAAATGATATTTTTAGCACGATTTCACGATTGACATGTTACAAATTTCAATCAATTGAAATTCGACCAATAAACGCCTATTGATTTGTTCGTGAAAAGTATTTTTTTTTTATTTAGAAGTCCCTGTCAGGTTCAGTAGTGAATATTTTATCCGTAGTATTTGAAGGCACAGCAACGCGGATAGGCGCGTCAGATTCGCACTGCACGGACAAGCGTCGCTTCAATTCAGCCGAACAATCCATGGCAGTTTTTTGTTTGGCAAATTGTGCTGTTTATTTGTGAAGCTAGGAGTTGCCACTCGATAAAAAATAACAAAGTGATTGATGAATGGACAGTCGTTAATGCGCCGAGTCCGATCACTTGTCTGGACACTCGTGTGTGCTGATTCGGTTGAACGTTGATCGACCAACGGTAAGCGCAGGTAGAATGACGCCTGAAGCTTTCGGTATTGTGTAATAGCGTTATTCGTTAAAAAAAAGTAATTCTTAATAATGCAAGGAAGACCGTCGATTCCCATTGCTTGAATAGACGCTTTTTTAAGCTCTTCTCACAGTAAACAATTACAGAGGTGTTAGGTGCAACAATTAGTATGAAAAACAAATGTGAAAATGTACGCATCTATTCTCTTCGAAGCGATTAATTCCATTTACCGTTTTATTTATTACTCTTTCCACACGATAATTTTAAATCATCTGTAATATCTGGCATATCACAAGTAAGGATAAAGGCACTCAACGCTTGAAGACATTAGAAATAAATGGTTAACAGTTCATTTTACAACTGCTATGAAGTGTCAACAAAAAAACTCTCGATCGGTATTCAAGACAGCCATCACAGAACGCGCAGGTATACGTGCATGTAAGCAATAAAGAAAACAATCACGTAGTCGTTCGTGGGTGTTTTGTTCAGCACCAAAAAGCTTAGAAGAATATTACAATTCAGAAATATTAAGTCCATAAATATCAAGCTACGATTCAACGATTGGAGCATTTTAATTAGGATCAGTCCAGGTACGAGTATATACGGTCGGCTGCTCTAAGTAATTCTCCATAATTATATAAATTGTACAGCCTGCGAAAATATCTCCCAAGTTTCAAGTAAATTTTCCTCGAAATAAATTTTAATTTATACGAATTTTTTGCTTCAGTTCATTTATCATAATTTTATTTTGTAATCATTGTAAGTTTAAAATAAATTGATTTAAATATCTACCGTGACAGGGTACAATATTTAAAGTAGAAACCTAGCAGCTTTATCGATAATTTATTATTAATTGACTTGTTTATTTCTTATTTTCTGGGACATATTTGGGGGATGTCAAATATTTTCAAAACATACTCAATATTAGAACTGTATCAGCCTGTCAAATCTATTAAACTTTTGAATTGAATGGTAAGCCGAGCGTATTGGATGTAGGGAGGCAGACAATTGATTAGCCATATTATAATTGATTGCTGTTCCACAAAATAAAAATTGCAGACTCATTTCAACATAATAGATAGCAGTACGAAGAAAAGTGGGGCGACATAAAATGTAACAAATATTAGGTCGGTCAATGTATATCAAGTTATTTCATATTATTACATAGTCATTTTATTATTAATATACATTTATATTTTGAATAATTTATGCCAAAAAACAAACGATTAATAACTTATAGTAACAAAGTAAGCAATGGTCGTACAAAACCCAAAAGTAAATTATCAAAGATACAAAATTAATGTAGCTCAAATACCATATTTCATTAAATATGTTTCAAATCACATATCACGTAGAATTTTCCAACTAGTATATTTTATTAAGTAACATTTTGTAAATGGGTAGCTGATAATTTTCAATAAAACTCTAGGTTAAATAAATTAAATTAATACACCTGTATTTTTAATGAAGTTCGATACTAATTCAAAACGACTAGAGTTGTTATTTAGTCATTCGATTAAACGTGTTAAAAAATAACAACATGATATAATAATAATTTAATTTTATATTATATTTATTAAAACAAAAATGATTACTATTAGTATTTATTTCAACATCACATCAAGAGTTCTCGACGGAGAGTATACAGCCATCAATCAATTCCACCTGGAAAAGCAGTTTCTCGCTCCTTTGTTTGCAACTTATTATTTCATATTCCAATATTATATAACGCTTTTTTTACTCTCCGGAGGAAGTCGCGTCGGAAAGGAATCCAGAGGCGTTATTTTACATTTTCTAACAATGAAGACAGGTCGCGGGGTAATGGCAACGGTTCACATGGCTAAGTTATGAAAAGTCGAATTCCCATAATTATATCACATCTCTAAAATTACAGTTACAAAACAGAGATTGTTGTCATAATTGATAACTATTAACTCGGAGAAAAGTGGCAATTTTAAAACAGAGCGCCAATTACTATATATCTCGTGGCAAAAAATACGTGTTGATAATTTAATAATGTAATAAAATAATTGAAAAAATGCCTAACCTCATTTTTAAGTTACAGTCTTCCTCTAATTTTACATGAAAATAACTGATATTTAGTTATTGTTTTCAACTCACATATATGGTCGTGTATCTGATGTTGAGAATCCGGACCATAAATGAAGATCATAATAATTTACCGTCAGCATTTTTCGCGAATACTTAACATGATTATATTGTGAACTAAATATTGATAGAATCACATCATATGTGGATCCTGTTTTCAAAATATTCATTGTACATTTAAAACGACTTAAAATAAATTTGACATCATTACCTACACGTGGGCCAAAAAAGAGATATACATTTATATTCAATTAATAGATAGCTGAAAACGAATAAAATAAAACTGTTAAATGATTTTAAAATAAATTTTTAAAATAAATTTTCAAAATTAATTATAAATTGAAACTGAAAAATTAATTTTCCGATAGTTGGGTTTCATCAACAGGTTTAATTCAAGTCATATAACAATAAAATTAAACGCTCATTGCGAGCCAAACTTTAAGCGAATTCGATCAATGACAGTACTGAGCGATTAATCTTACATACACTATGAATTCTTCAAATATTTATCGTGACTCCTTTAAAACTCGTTTTATAAGAATTATTACACTCTTCGCTTAGAAGCGCTATCGCAGAAAACTACGAAAATATAGCGACGTGTGTAAATTCAGTGTGATTTAGCACTTTTCTGTGGGATATAAAATATAGGACGACTTGTGCTCTTCGGGACAGGCGCTCGAGAGTCAAAAAAGGGAAATAAATTTTGGTATTAAGGGGCGGGGCGTGTGCCAACTCTGTCAGTTTATAGATCCAGGTCCACTTTTTAATGCTACATATTAAAAATAATTACGGATAATAACTCGTTGTATAAATAATGATCGGCCGCCATATCAGTTACGACTTAATTAAAAATATCATTAGTATTAATTCAAAAACAATTAATTCCTGGTTCGATATTTACGATTACCGTCAGGAGGTTGTACTAATAATATTTAATGCTACCAAAATATAACGAAAGCCTACATGCTGAGAACTTAACCCGTGGCTGGTTAGATAATCGATGATAGTAAATATATAATGACTAAAAAATAAAATCTTTTGTTACGTACCACAAGTGTCCAAATCTGCAAATATATTAATTTAAGCTAGAGTTATGATTAATTGCCTTTCATATGCAAACTTAAAAAAAGTAGTATAATTATTTTTGCAAGACAACAGTTTTTGTAATCTACTTTTATAGATTACAAAGTATTGTCTGCTATCAAATTTATATTGTCTGTTATCAATTCTGCATAGTCACTTACTGATTCATTTCAAAGAGCGAACTGCAGAAACTTCAAAACACTGTACTTATTCTTTTAAATTTTTTATAAAAATGTATAATTTTAAGCAATTTGTGTCAATGGTATTGTTACAGTTCAATAAACATCCACAATACATGTATTTTATCTATGCCACATCCGCACAATTTTCGATTTGGAGGTGCAAAATAAAGATAAATTTTCTTTTTCACATCCATTTAAAATGGCTGTTTATAAGTAGTGGCTACTTATTGAGCGGTGGGCTTAGCTGGGTTAAGCGTCGCTTGCGTAATGTTCCCTTCTCGATTCATTGGGAGGATTGGTTAACCGAAAATCGAGATGCGATCATTATCTCCGATGTCAGATAATGTACAAGTCGTGCATTATTCACGGAGGAAGCAGAACAATAAACATTCTGACGGTCTAACATGGCATGGTCGCTTTTGTATCGGCCGGTGTCAAATACTTGCTAACATCCGTTATTGATTGCGACTGCAATCATTGTTATTTTCTTACAAGTCAATAAACCTAAACCTTCTATGAATGGTTAACTGTATTTTACATTTTTTAAATGTTAAATCACAATATTTTAAATTAATAAAGAAAAAATATATTCTTAACTTTTAATTTGTTCAATTTTAATGAAAATCTAACTCATGTTCTTTTAGAAAACTTCGAAAATAGATCAGCTAATTTTTTTAAATTGTTTAAAAAAACATATTACCTTCATCATAATTCTAAAAATTTAAGGTCTCCTTTAAATTTATGTCTTTTACATAAATTTACACAAGTGTTTTATAAATTTCATTAAAATGCCCCTAAAATTATTTTTAAATATATATATATATTGCAGCAGAATCACGATATTATGATAAAAAAATCAAATTTCTAGTAAGATACAATAACAACCAAAAAAATAGGTATCCTTCTGAGATTGTATACCTGTATATCACGTTTGTACCAATAATTGGTTTATACCTACAACTTGATTTAAAAATTTTGATAGGTAAGACCATTAAAAAAATATAAGAACATTTACCGCTTATTTTTTTATTATTTGAAGTACGCCCATAATTATTGTCTAACTTGGTTTTGAAGCGATATCGTGATTAATCAATATTGATATTATTTTTATTGGCATTAGAGACACGATTTGTTTTCTGTCTCGCCATACTAACGTTTTTAATGGCGAGATATAGAAAAGGCGTGAACAGGGCAATTAAAAGAAAACACTATACAAATGTTAAAAGCTTTTACTTTAAAAGGAGAACCTATATCACTGAGTCATTAAATGATATTGGTTAATTTATCACGACACAATATAAGAAAGAATGAACATTTTGAAAGTAAATAACGATTTATTTTTACATTTTATAAATATTACAATCTCATTATCAGATTGATAATGATTAAGAACATTTTTTTAAATATTGAAAATTGATTAAAGAAACTCTTAGAAAAATATATCAACGTGATTTGTGCGGGATTCGAACCCACATCCCCTCGCTTACATGGCAGGTGCATTACCAACTATGCTAACCAATCACTAGTACTAGACAAGAATTTTTAATAATCATATCCTATAAATGAAACAATGTTCTTATTATGCCTAATTAAATATTGTGTGACTTGCAATACTAGACTTTTAACACAAAGTACTGAGTGAAGCATTTTAAATCCAATCTGGATATTAGTCTATTTAATTATGTCAATACACGTACTTGTTAAATTTAATTATTGGTTTTTGTGAAGACCATCTCACAGGAAGTACGATTTTACCTATACAGGTTTAATTGATTGATAATGATTAAGAACATTTTTTTAAATATTGAAAATTGATTAAAGAAACTCTTAGAAAAATATATCAACGTGATTTGTGCGGGATTCGAACCCACATCCCCTCGCTTACATGGCAGGTGCATTACCAACTATGCTAACCAATCACTAGTACTAGACAAGAATTTTTAATAATCATATCCTATAAATGAAACAATGTTCTTATTATGCCTAATTAAATATTGTGTGACTTGCAATACTAGACTTTTAACACAAAGTACTGAGTGAAGCATTTTAAATCCAATCTGGATATTAGTCTATTTAATTATGTCAATACACGTACTTGTTAAATTTAATTATTGGTTTTTGTGAAGACCATCTCACAGGAAGTACGATTTTACCTATACAGGTTTAATTGATTGATAATGATTAAGAACATTTTTTTAAATATTGAAAATTGATTAAAGAAACTCTTAGAAAAATATATCAACGTGATTTGTGCGGGATTCGAACCCACATCCCCTCGCTTACATGGCAGGTGCATTACCAACTATGCTAACCAATCACTAGTACTAGACAAGAATTTTTAATAATCATATCCTATAAATGAAACAATGTTCTTATTATGCCTAATTAAATATTGTGTGACTTGCAATACTAGACTTTTAACACAAAGTACTGAGTGAAGCATTTTAAATCCAATCTCATTATCAGCACAATTAAATCGATTACTGTTATATTAATCCGTTGTTTGGGACTCGGACACGACATTTTCAATTGCGTCTAGTTATTTACCAACTAAACAATTTCACCGTATTAAGGCATCAGCTATTATTTTTTCCAGAAACTGTTTCAATAATATTTATCTAATAAGTATTTTACCATAAACCATTAAACCTAACTTTTTATTAATGATTTTCACAGACTATGTTCTGGTTTTGTAGTGGAACTTATCTCCAAGAATAAAAGCTTCTAACGTTTTGAAACCACTTCAGTCGTTTCCGGTAATGTTCGATATAGCCTGCTAACTGAACACAAGAGGTATAAATCATAAATTTGACTTTAATATAGTCTCAATTTACTAATGCAAAACTATGTAGCGAAAATATTAATTACTTTTTAACAACGCTTTATATAGGTAGTTTTACGGCCCTAAAGGCTTTAAGCTGGAGAATACGCAAGAAATCTGACACTTGTGTAAATCTAATTAAGTACATAATTTTTATTAAGTCGAAAATAACTTTTGGAAATAATTGTGCTATGGTGAAGATCTTCATAAATTGGAAAAAAGAATAATTTATGTGAATTGATATATTACCATTAGAAAAATAATTATTATACTTAAGGTGAGAAAAATATATGTTTTTTTACAATTATTGTACTAAATAATTAAAAACAATGAAGCAGTTGAATTATCAGTGGTATTAAAAATATTTTTGATGCTATCTGCAATTTTATTATCGTGGTTCTTATTTACATCCAAGTTAGTAGTACTAAACACTGCACTTAAATAATCACCACGTTTGACTTGAAAAATAATCATTTTAAAATTGCTACAATTTTCGGAGATGTAATTGCATATTACGAAATCGTGCCGGTCACGTTTTTGGAAGGCAAATACATTTAAACGAAGGAAGATTACATAATACGAGAGCTCCAAGATTGGACTGTCAGAATTGGTTTAAAAAAACTGATATTTAATACAAAACCCCAAGAAACAAGTCTTAAAGAAACAGTTCGAAATCAACAATACGGGTTTTTTAAAACGATTATTTGACTTATTTCAGATCATAGATCGACCCATCATGGTGTCGTGATCTAAAAACGTATATATAGTCATAATACAATGGTAGTAATTTGTCAACGGGTTTTCTATCACACGTTTTTGAGTTTGCGATAGCGGAATATTCAACATATTTATAAAAACCGTTAGGGTTTGTCTGTCTTTTTTCATGGTTTTCTTGGTTCTTAGAATCAGTTTGCTTCATTTGAAGTGACTTTTTAAAAATATTATATTGTATATGCCTCTTCGATAAAATACTTTGCATGCTTAGATCGTTAGATTTAAATTAAATAAAAAGAGTGTAATGTTTGGTAATAAATGTTTTTGGTGATAAATTACTTTTAACTAGTAGTATCATCGTTACATATAAAATCGCACAAAACACAAAAAAAACACATTTTTTATTGGGCATAAAATATTTCGGAGGAGAATAAATATTTTTTTATCTGGAACATTAAAATTATCTTTATTACCTATGTTGTACTTCATGATAATGAAATATCAAGAAAACGGAGTTACGCGTCGAACAGTACAGGCACGGAATACTAGTTGCTAGGGATTGTTCAGTCGTGTTTGCTATAAAAGTGGGGATATGGACTGACCTGAACATCGTGCAGCTGCTCGCGCTCGTCCAGGAGCACGACTCGGCACGCCAGCAGGCGGCCACCGCCGCACACCCACTGCATGGCACGCGCGCGGCGTGCTACACGTGCTGCGCGTGCTGCGCGTGCTGGACCACCTCACAGGCGCATCGCCCAGGCTGCCACGAGACTCTGCAAACACATAAACATCACCTCTACTATATTTAACCGTAATGATACTTATTACTACAATCGAATTACTAAAATCTAAAATTTAAAAATTGCACTTCTTATGACTGTAAAGCAATCACCTGAAAGACACTGTGAATTTTGTTTAAATATATACTTCTGTATTAGGTTAGCCCGAACTTTAATAGTTCGTCACAAAAGTGAGTAATTCTATTGTATTGTTTTGAAGAATACAGATTGAACACGTAACGACAAGAAAACATAAATATGGGTTTAACAAGCTACAATTGGGACAACTCTGCACGACTGGCCTGACTATCGCAGATTGATGATATTGCTCGCGAATAAAGAGATTGAACTTGTGTATCTACATATACACGATTTCGGCCACGGATGATTACATCTTAAAATGCTGTAAATAATATACGAGTAAAAAAATATATTTAAATGACAAATACATATCTGTTATTTGTTATATGTGCTTTATTAAATTCAATTTCGTGTTCCGTTATCTAACTATAATTTATGTAAGATTTACAACCTATAAACAAAGGGTACAACCTACCTTTCATACAAGAATCCATTAACGAGTGCATTTGCAATTCCCTTTGAGAGTCGGTGGTATAATTCAGAGGGGAACAATTTCATTAGCGCAAACAATTAAAACGCATTAACTGCATGACCACTGCAAAATAATGCAAAAGCCATGGCGTACCTCTGGGAAAGGTCCATTATCTTTTATGGTGGTAATTTATGTAGGCACATTACCACAGTTTATAGTAATCGAGGGTTCACCGGGACATGTGGGTAAAACATAATCTAGAAATTCGCACTGTAAATCTAACAAAATTCAATACGTAATTCACTTGAATAACTATTGTATGAATGTTTCTTTCTTTAAAATACGACGTATCAACATAGTTGGTTTATTTCCTGGTCTTCATAGTTATTTAAATTTATTAACCAAGTCCGTTTTACTCTTAACATTATAAATACATTTACAACTCTAATCCATATTTTTTGCAGCTTAGCACTGTCAATGAAAGCGATAACTGAATTGACACCAAGTATGTGGGAGTCGGGCACCCGCCTAGTGTTTTATACTTGACTCTATTTTAAGCCTACTATCTTTTAATTCCAATCGCATCTAACTTATTCAAGGTTTTTCACGCTAAATCAAATTGATTGATTGTGTTTTTTTTCATTAAAAAACATAATAAACTTTTTACAACTTTCAAAAATATGTACATTACGTCGATACATAAAAATCATTGATCAATTTCATATATTAAAGTTTGGTGTATTTAAACTGCAAGTTGGAACTGTTCGGTTGAATAAAAATCTAACTAGAATCCATAGAACCGCCTTTCCCACAACGCTGTTTGGAAGGAGAAAGTTTCCCCGTTGATTAGTTAAAAACTTTTCCTGCAAATGTCGAATCTGTAAATTGGAATTAACTGCATTTAAAGTTTCAACTGTGTTTCCATACATAATATTTTTGAGATTTTTAAAACACTTGTAAACTTATTTGATTCATTATCACAATCAACCACCATAAGTCTTATTTCCAACTTTTCCTGATTAGTAAGAACGTCGAAGAATCAATATTATACCGTACTAAATTGAATTACGGTATTTTAAGCGTATATTTAAAAAGAACCTCATTGCTTTTAATAATATTCTCAAATGGCAATAATTTATTTGGTTAATTAAAATGTCATGAATCATTAAAATGTCATGATAATCGGAAGACGTCCGCTTTGTGTGTGCATCCTAAACCAAAAATAATTAATTGAGTAAGTTACATCCCAATTTCGGGAGCGCATGCAATATGATGGGATCATTAATTAAATGCAATAAAGCTTTTCCTGTTCCATTCTGTTGCTTATGCATAGCTGCCATTTTGTACCCTGAGCGTGTGTAAAGAATCGGTAATGGATTAGTGGACTTGAAATGATTGTGGAAAGACGTTTTTCTTCTAATATAAAAACCCTGGAAGGACCCGAAACATTTCCACTTAGAAAACTACAAACACTACTAGCTCAGCATGAGTATATGCTCAGTGAAATGGCCGCCAACCTCCTCTGAGGAGAGGCACTTGATGATGAAGAAAGCTGTTTTCTTTGAGATCGCACATGCAGCTATCTTAAAGCAACCTTCGCCAGAAAGTAAGAGCTGCACAGGCCACATGCGCATATCCACGGATCTCACTCGAAACGAGAACTTCGCCGAATAATATGCTAATTGATTACATTCAGTGTTCATATTTACATACGAATTGTGTTTACATTACTTCGGGCCGTGTAGATTCTTGGTTTGATACTCGCCCGCGTGGGCGAGTCGCGGGAGGAGGCAGACTGGCGAGGGCGAGGCGGGGCGAGGCGAGGCGGGGCGAGGCGGGGCGAGGCGGGGCGAGGCGGGGCGAGGCGGGGCGAGGCGGGGCGAGGCGGGGCGAGGCGGGACGAAGCGAGACGGAGCGACTCGGCGTGGCCGCGACTAATGAAGTTTTTTGCTCCTTCAATTATTTGTCAATCAACGAGCGTGCTGTCTTTAGTTTTGGCACGCCCGCTGATTGGCCGTGCGGTGAATTCGGACTTGAATACATTAAACATGTTCGAGTTAACGAATTAAAATAAAACAGCCTAATTACAAACTACTCGCGATAATATCACGCGAGGAAAAAGTCATAAGTAATCACACCTAGTTAGAAGACTAAAACAGCTGACACTCGGACACAAAAAAACGTAATTTAACTTATGTAATCTTTATGCTACGTTTTCATATTAACATTTTCAAACAATAAATTGAGAAATGTGCTAGACAGATCAGACAAGCAGATTTAAACGATATATCTAGAATGTCTTTTTTGCTGCTTTAAAAGATTAACTTTCATTATGACATTAAGAATATTAATGTTTATTCATAGTTATATGTAGATTTTGTTAAAAACATTGAAATTACATACACACTTTTTAGACCTGATTATAAAGGTCATACAAAGCATTGAAGAGAGCTAATCCGTACATAGCACAATTTGTATTATGGGTATATACTAGATTATTTAATAATAAAATCAAAACATATATAATCTTAATTGAAATACTTTCACAGAAGAAATTTGTTTTCCGAGACACTCGAAAGATCTCCTATTCTGCCAACTTACGGAACTACGTAAATAGTTGAAATATTCCGGGTTAAATTTGTTTCGCGCCCCAGATAAGTTTCAGCGACGTTAATACAACAGCTTTGCCTCCAAGTCGATCTGCACCAATAATATGGAAGATCGGTAGCCCATATCGAATGACTCGAGTCAAAGCGCCGCGGCCGAGTCCATGACGAGTATGACTGGAATTCTCGAAGATACATTTACATGGGGGATGGCGCTAAAGGCCATTGTGAATTCTCTCGCTTGTGCAGCCATCGATCAAGAAACCAGCGAACCAAATTTATAGAGACAACGACGCCGGCTATGCTAAACTGCCGAGTGGGTGGACCTTTCCCACGTCGCGCACTGACTTAACCCTATGATTCATATAGAATAATTGTAATATTTATTCTTTGTATCATCTGTTACATCTTTGCTCTTAAAATGCAATGTTTAATGTGTAATCGCCACTCCGATTAAAGACAACATCCTTAAGTTAAAAAAAATACACCAGGGTTTTTTTTCTATATATTTAAAACTATGCCATAATTTATCAAAACACATTAAATTTTATCAAAATGTACAATTTTGTATGTCTTTAAACTTATTGTTGTAGAATACTAAGAAAAGAAAAGTTATTGCAGGGCTACCTACTTGGAACCCAAAAACTTCGAAATGTGATAATGTCACAAAAGTTGTATCGGTTGGCGGTTCTATGTTGTCATATAAATAAAAATTACTAAATAATAAGTAATATTTTTCACGTTATAATTAGATGATTAGAAATACGCACTAGGGACACAAAATATGCAAATTATAAAAATATATATATAAACAAACACAAAAAAAAACTTCAACAGTAATGATATACAAAAAAAAAAACATTCCGAGCGTTCTTCGTCAAGGATGTAGAAATATTTAACGATTATTTCACAATAATTCTTATTTAATGGCAGCATTAATCGACGTTCTATAAAAATATGCATCGATACAGGTAACCGTAGTGGAAATCATATCACATAATCAATAAAGTAATGATACTTCATGGGTTCATTATGCCACTGCTGCCGTGCAACACGTTCCCTGTTATCTATTTGTTTTTGCATATAATTAAGTAGCTCTCTACGGAGACTCTAATCAACGCGTGCAATTCGAAGCACGCGTGCCGTGTTACGATTTAAGATAAAGCGGCGCAGTCAGGTGCCGAGACTGCATGCGCTCTCCGCGAGTCTTTAATTGCTCATAGAAAATTGTTTTTTGTACAAAAGCGCGGGCCGAGATCGTGATCGGAGCCGCACACTCACGCCGGCCGGGGTTATAATTTTAAATTGATTTAATCAGAGCAATGAACTGAACCGAATCGTGGATCGCGAAATGAACCGTAAGCTTATCGGACTCAATGGGGTTTTATTTCGATATCTGATATAAAATAGAAGAACCGCTCGGTTTGAAGGTGTATGAACTTTCAAGCGGACTAATAAATCAGTGATTCCGATTCAAATAATACTTTTGGTTCCCTGTGTCTTAAGTTTTACATAAAAAAATCCGCGTATCGCGGCCGACATCTAGTCATGTTAAATACAGTTTATTGTTTGCTTCCAACACGACTCGTACTTTAGTATGGGCATATACATCGCGATTTCTAAATAATTGGCCCAAGGGGTCAATAACAATCGTTCATAATAATTTAGATTTTAAACTAGAAGCGTGCGTCGGATTTATGCTGGCCCAAGTTTTAAAAGACAAATTATTACTTTTTTGCAGCCATATTAATAAACTATTGTGATATATACTTAACAGATTAAAATTTAAAAAAAACAGGCAACTAATCAAAATATTTCGAGTTCGATTCCGTCATCGAGAAAACTTTTTGACAGTCGTTAAATTGGTTTAAATTAAAGTAGACTATAAAAGTAAATATGTTCCTATTAGTTGTACAACAGTATCATATGCCAGTGAAGAAGGACTCGGGGATCCACTTCCCCTTAAAAAACTATGAACACTGGCTAAACATGAGTATATGCTCAGTGAAATGGTCGCCAACCTCCTCTGAGGAAAGGCACTTGATGAAGAAGTATCATACAGCTTGAAATATGGAAATGTTTTTTGTACACTAAGAATACTGTCTCTTTATTGAATAATAGTTTTCTATATTGACAATAAACTTATTGAAGTTTATTGTCAATATTTGTAGATTTTTTTTATTTTTATATTGATAAAAAAAATCCTACAAAGGACTCTTCACAGCGTGATATTTACATGTTGGGAGCTCAACTATTTATATGTGCTAAAGTTTGTAACTATCCCGAGCAAGCCGACGAACATTCTCATCTTAAAATGCCAAACGGAAACAGAACGCAGCGCGGAGCGACTTGCCGAACCGTACTTAACTCGGTAGGTTCAAAGCCGAGGTTATAAAAGTTATCCAACTTGATGTATTGGCATTCCTAGCGTATCCAACAATTCCGACACACGAGATTAAACTATTAAAATAATCCATAAGGTACGTGTGGGGGGTTATTTATGCTTCGAATTGTTTAACACAAATACCATTCTTGTTGGGTTTTTAATGGTTTGTTTTTGGGTTTGAGATTGTACACGATTTAAAGCATCGTGTTTAGATGTTTTATAATTGATATGTAATTCAAGACTGATAGTTTATTTGTATTTTTAAATATTATAGAAATACGTGAATCAAGAAAATAATACTATAACAGCTGTGTTTAGCAAATATACACCAAATATTAAAATTATTACACTTAGCATCTGTATTTTTAGATTATATCGAATGCTACATTAGAACGGATAATTTTAAAAGAAAATTGCATAGAAACTTTATTTTACTGTCTAAAGAATGGATTTACACTTTTATTTTGTTGAAACTACGTATATTGAAATTACGTCGTACTTCACGTTTTAAGTTCGTTCTGACATGCCACCTGAAATTGTGGTGATATACGAGTGTATTGTATTGTTCCAAAATAAAACAGACGAAGGTATTTCGATGCACAATGTGGTAATAGGCGTATTAAAATTGTATCGATATTTCGTACGGTTTAACGCATAGCAAATGCAGTACCCGCCAAGTGGTTTTGGCTATCAATTGATGTTTGTAAATGGCACCCCTGGTTAAGTGCGTATGCGTTAAGGGTGTGATTGAAGCAATAAGAGTCACAATTAAATACAAATAACACAAGATAAATCCATTGTTTTTCTTTCATTGCTTTTCACGCGTTATCTCACCGCTACAAGATCCGAGATTTATCCGTTTATTATTTTTTTCGTTTCCACAACACTACACATAAGAATACCATATACGGGAAATTTAAAAGAAATATACAATCAATACAACACTGTCTAACGTTAATAACTCAATATAAAAATAAAAATATATTTTATATTGCTCTTTGTTATCGCTTTTTCAAAACGCTTATATGTTCATTTTAAGCAGAAACAATCTAACAAACAATACTGTTTCATTACCATGGGATAGCGTCGAGTAGAAACATGTTATTATGAAGCGTGAATATTGCCGCAAATAAAAACTGTTATATCCAAAGTTACGGCATTTAATTCTGTATTCGATGTGAAAATATTTCGGAACTGCTTATTTTGAGACGCGTCGTTATTATTACCGGTGAAAGCCTTACATATTTGATATATATTTTTTTGATATCGCATATTATATTACATGTGCGAGTAAGCGGAATTCAGAAATGATATTTTACCCGATAATTTAAAGTAGGCAATACGTCTAATTTATTTAGCATCTGGAGCATACCAAAACATTCAAACTTCACCAACACAGTACATATGTTAACAAATATAATAAAGAAAGAATTCGTAATATAAATAATTCAAGTATGTTTAATGTTTCGATTTTTTTTTAATGACAATTTTCATTGAAACCACGACTAAGTGGCCTTTTAATTTTTTTAAATTTAAAGGCATACTTTATAATTTTTAATATTAAAATGAAAATAACTTGCCTTATCGAAAGGCTCAATACCGCGTTTAAAGCTTCATCAAGAAAGAGGATACACCCTTTATGTAAATATGTAAAAAATAAACCATTCGTTTACGCTGTCGGGACGTTGCCCAAGCCCTAGTCCACCCACCAGGGCAGGCCAACTCCACATGTGGGATATTGGATTGCTCAACATCCATTTATAAATTATACACTCATAATAATTGATCGATGGTCAGTCGCTATGATCAAATATTAATATTATTCAACTTATCCTCTTTTGGAGAATCAGAATCGTTTGCCAGAAGGATATTACGATTTAAATTGACTACTTTTAATAATATACCAATTTATTTTTTTAGTATTTATTATTAAGCAATAAATAATATTGAAATTTTATAGATAGACAAGCGTTATTTTAAAAAAATGTGATGTTCGCGTCGACTATCGCTTTTCTTGTTTTTTCATAACGCCGCATTTTCGACATAACGAGCTTTTAATGAATCATCTACATAATACTCGAGTAATGCCAATAAATTAAACAGAATCACTTTGAATACGATAGTAAAAATCTTCAAATGTTAGAATATTTACAAAAATATACCACCACGTCTTCTATTAGTTTTATTAAAACAAAAATAAAAAAAATCATTACTGTAGTGTAAATTCTTACTAAATGAAAAATATTCAATGAAAGGACTTGATAAAAAGTATGAATTAAATTAGATACTTATATAAATTCAAACTGTTGTTATTTTTTAAATTATGTTTCCTGACACTGTAGATTAATGATTCCATAATTGCATGAATAAGTAATTTTCTCTTTCATTGCACTGAAATTTTAATATGATATCAACCTCCATTTCACAGTTCTTAACGTTTCAAAGCATGCAGATTGATACTAATATATATCAAATTTGTATCTTTATGCGTCCCGCTATCTTTTTAATGTAATAAAGTTTATATAATACTCATTGTATAAACCCTTCCCTCTGGTCGTTGCAGTTGCGCTATCAAAATAATATTAACGTAGAAATATGTCTGAGTGGTTTTTAATAATAGCAGATTTGAAAGGCTATTTTTCCTGTAGCAGGCCGCGCATTGAACACTCCTGCGTACAGCGCATTCGACTACCGAGCGGCATTTTGTCAAGTCTCGGCCGGTAATTTGCATATAATAAACTTGTATACATTACGTATATGTTCCACTATGCGTGTATATCTCCGGCCTGTGGAAGTTCTGCCTGGGTCCTGTGTATGGCGGTGGTCAACCATGGCAATGGCGGCCCGGCGACCCGTCATCTCAAATAATGGGAAATATTCATATCCGTGCATGCCTCCATAATATCATACAAAGTACAACCCGTTTTGGTTGAAACGTTTCAAAATTCACCAACTACATAAGATTTTTAACAATTTTTAGAGTATGAAGTTAAAATCATTTGATATAAAAAAATGAGCGATAACAAGTTTAAAATTATATATTTGCACTTGGGTAAATTATTTTTTTGTTGGAATAAAATATAATCTCGACTTTTCAGAAAAGATACTAGAAATTTTGTTATGTCTTAAATATTAAATTACACTGTGTAACAACCATATTATACGTTATGCGGGGTGATATTTATTCTATATAGCTATGATCAAGTGTACATATACATAATCGTCTTTTCAATCAAATAAAAGCGCTCTTAAGTTAAATTTACATTGTGTGATAAGCTCGATAATTATAAACGCTGTAGTAAATATTAATTGTGATTGACAAGTACCCAGCAAGACAAAATATCTACTTAATATGTAGTAAAAATATTAATAATATTATGCATTAGATTGTGAAAATTATGATAATGATCTTGCTTCATGTTGTTACTGACCATTAAAAGCCTGAAAGCGCAACTAATTTACCGAAATTGAGGTTTTTGAATATAAATTGATGTTGTATGCAAAAATATAAAATTATACTTTTATTGGCTGAATATTAAAAAATATATATTTTAGAATTTTTTATTATTTTTTGAGGTATATTTAAACAAAACAATAACGAATTATTTAGTGAGTTATTTTATTAATGCATCAGAAGACATCGATAAAATTATCATAATTGTAAAAAATATCATTTTGTATTCAAGGTATACACATGAAACAAAGAGACGGATCGTTTAAAAATTTTATTTGCAAAAATGCAGGCAAAACTCAAGCCCACTTCATCAGATCAGTGAATATTTTTTTTGCAAACCACTATACTTCTATAATAAAAATAAAATTTTAACGTAACATGCACAAAATCCATGTGTCAATTTAAATATTAAATTGAAATTGGTAGTATGTCAAAGCATAACGACATTTATTATCATTTGTGTCTTGCTTGTTCCTAAGAAATAATGATTAATTGATAAACCTGAATTTGGTATCAAATGTCAATCTATTTATTTTTTTACAAAATTGTCATATAAGTAATAACCTAAAAATAACGCTTGTTTCACGAATATTTTTCTTTATGTATAAATTTTAAATATTGTATGTTAAAACCTGCGTTTCGTCTCATCAGTGTTATAAAAAAAAATCTAAATTAAAACTATAACTTGACTATAAAGAATAAGTACCATTTTTTACCAACTATATATTATGTAAAGCGAGTGAATTTAAAAATAAAAAATCCTACAGTTAGTATTAGATAATATTAGTATACTCAAATAAAATAATTGAAAAAGAGTGTTGAATTCTTAATTTTATTAAATCCGTAAAAAGTTTCGCATTCAACCGTTTCGAATGCGTACATCTCGTTGGGACGTTCGACTCGTCGGCTCGTCAGAGGTCAAACTTTTACTTTTGAACAATCGGCCTGCGCGGCGAGCATGGCAAGGGGCTCATCTGAATGGAGGACGGGCAGGGCGCGCCCCCTGGACACGCGCCTCGCCGCGGCGGATTCGGTGAATAACCCACCACAGCCAGGGATGCCAGCACTCGCAAACAGCCTCATTGTTAAATTCAATCAAATCAAAATTCATAGAACCTGAAAAGCAAACACGGTTGTTTGTCGATACGATGATAACCGTTACTTTGTAAATGCAATCGAAAGATAAAATTTAGTAATTCTACTTCAAATCACAGCGTTCGTTTTGACATTTATCTGCCTATTTCAAATATTGATTCCCCGAATGTTCATTTTTATGCAGGCCTGGACATAGTGCGAAAAATTGAGGCGGCAGGAATGTGCAAAAATGAGAGAGTCTTTGGCCAAATAGAGCTTATTATCCAAGGAAAAATCTATGGAAAAAAAAGCATTTGAAGGAGGTCACTAACGAGAATGCGGAATTTATGCCAGTGGCTGGAAGTCGAAAGTACAGCCGAATCGGTAAGAATAGCCCAGGATAAATACCAACCTCCGCTGAGGAGAGGCACTCAAAGAAAAAGTTCCGCATTTATTATTTATTATCTCAAGTGGCCCGAAGCACTGATCAAATTGATACATGTGAAAATAAATAAACGGTGTGACCATTTTTTGGTGCAGTTTAGTTATATTTGATCTAAAAAATAAAATAAAAAAAGATCTGCCCGATGTTTTGCTCGCCCGTGCATATTAAAACCACTCCTATTGCATTTTTTTTTTAAGATTACCATTGGTGTCACACAGGATTCAATTCCTAAGAACAATGTCGATCTATCGGGCGTGACACTCCTCAGCATGGGAAGCCAGCAACATGCAGGAGCCCCTTGGCCCGCGCCACCGCGGCCACGATTATGCGCATCACGTCATAAAATTCACGAGACTCGACGCTGGAGTCACGCGCGCTCCCGCGGGCATGTGCACGGGCACGGGCATGGGCACGGGCATGGGCACGGGCATGGGCACGGGCATGGGCACGAGCATGGGCATGGGCATGGGCACGGGCATGGGCGGCGGGCATCGCTCTAAAGTCTCGGTCCTGGAACTCTAGCACTGCGAACTATACAGAGGGACTCTTACTTTCTTACAATACTTTGAATCAACTGCCACTTAATATACGTAATGATTCCAATCTTTATAAAAACTTTTGAACATGCAGATATTACACATAATAATCACTTCTTAGGCAATTCTAATCCTACAAGCTTGACATTTACATGGTTAATTTAACTGTAAGTACAAAATAAAATGACTCTCTCTTCTAACATACATTTAAACATATTGGAACTCTATGTATTTAGCTGAGACATGACGTACACGATAGTTACGGTCATATTAATCATTTATTTTTCTTTAGCGAAAGCAAAATATCTGTTGGACGATCGACATCGCTCAGTATATTTTTCATCATTTAAGGAAAACCGTGAGCTATAAGTTATGACGATGCTTGTCAATGCCTTAATTAAATGCACGGGGGTACGCGCTGCTGGAGCTCTAAGGCAAGACTTAAAAGCAAGCTGGGAGCGAGATGCACGAGAAGGGAACGAGCGTATTGTGAGAATGATAATATGGAATTCTCCAGCTGCTTACAGATAATATATATGCATTATACATATAGTTTAAGTAGAATTGTATGGAAGTTAATTTTGATAATTTTTATTCATATCACACAAATATTTTTCAATCTTACTAGCAACAGTATTAAATCGTTTGACTACAATTTAAAAAAAATGTCTGTACTACGAAATTGATCCGAAAACCATACATGGTTTTAATCTTACAAACAGAATTATATTTTTGTTAATAATATTAGAGAACTTCTTAACAAAGCAGAATCAATTCGTAATTTAATGACGGATAAAAACAATCTAATGCAATACTCTTAAAATGCATTTTTAAGAGTATTGCATTTTAGTAATTACTGCAGGTCATTTTTATCGTTTTTTTTAATATCAGAAATATCCAAAATAATCTAATTTGTTAAAAGTGTGCCTCAATGAGAACTCAAATATAATCCAGGTGGTGAAATGGAGAGTGATAAAATAAAAAAGGAAGATTTTATCCAATGGTGATCTGATAATTACGATACAGGCAAAAATCTTGCTGCATAACAGTTAAAAGCAATAAAATTATTTACATTTTATATTTTGTAACTGAATAAATAACTAAACACAAATTATGCCACCAATAGTCTTATGCAAAGTGCAAGTTAGTCATCCTATTGAGTTTTATAAGTATTGCAAGAACATTTTTATGACACTTCAATTTTTGATAATACTGTAGGATTGCACACCAGAGCAAAGGAAATGCTTTATGGATTTGCACAATTGTCTATTCGCATTGTGATTTAATCATGAACCGTAAAAACGAAAAGATAAAAAAAAAATATGTGAGATTACGAACACTGCATAATAATAACATCATTGACATCGCCAAATTGGTGTACACTTAATAATTAATCATATGCGTCAATCTATAATATGAGCAATCTAATATAATTAATAGAAATCTATTAATCTATTTTCTTTTAATTAAAAATTACTATTTTATTTTTGTATGTGTTTAAATGAGTACAACACAAAAAGTTTAATACTAGCAACAAATACATCATATTGCCTTAGTTTTAATGTTTAAAAATGTTTACACCAATAAAGCTCTAAGAAAAAAATCAAATAAATTACGCTTAGACAGTTATGCAGGTTGAAAATATAATTTAATAATAAAAGATTTTTTCAGCGATTGGTAAGATAGTAATCTATAGACTGGCTTTGATCGGACCGAGCATTACCCGCGAGCTATTTTTTGCGTTTACGTCTCACAACAGGTTCTGGTTCTCCGCTCCGGCGGGTTCGCAGTCGAGGCCTTATCGGTTACCGATTCACCGGCGGGTCAGCCCTGGCGCTGTGGACGTCCAGGAATTACAGCTGAATACAAATGGCCGGCATTCCATCAGTCTCCAGGATGTGCTCGTCCTCGCCGGCCAGGCGCTCCGCCGCTACCTCCCTGCTCCTCAACTAACGCTGACCTATCGAAACATCAAGAACCACTCTCAAAACTTCAAGGAGGCTTCAATGTGTACATGTTATATTTACTCATTGTTTCTAGATAATTTGCGATGTCACTTGCAATGAAATAACGTAAAATTCTACAATGTAGACAAGTAAAATAATATTGTTAAAATATACTATAAAATAACCAGACTATATGCACAAGTATCTGAGCAAAAAAAAAATACGTGAGTTTTTGATACTAAATTTTCTTATTACTAATATTAGGCACATTAGATCATACATAGAAGATGATTTAAAGAAACTCTCAGAAAAATATCATCATGATTTGTGTGGGATTTGAACCCACATCCCCTGGCTTACATACATGGCCGGTGTACTAACCCTTGTACTAACGAATCACCTCCCTTTATCGAGAATTTTTAACAATCATACTCTACATATGAACCAATGTGCCTAATCATATTAGTAATAATATAATAAACCCGTAATGGGTAATAAATACGCATCTGATTGACGTTCAATCAAAAAATAGACATACTAAATTTTCTGTAAAAATATATTAACCCAATTTTAAATTATACATAAATAATATAATATCTGTTTTGAATTTAAAGTGGATACGAATAGGTTTTTCACAATTTTAGTGTAGCAGAAAACGCTTATACTCAAGACTCATTTTTTTAAGTTACAAAAACGAATTTTGATTGTTGGGCGTTGTATAAACAGATTGTTAAGAGCTAAATATATGTGCAAACTTTGTACGAGTTTTTTTTTTGTTTGATTTAAAATTTAAAAAAAAAGCAGTCGTAATGGCGGTATACAAAATTTCACACAGTAAAGTGTAGCGCCTCTTGCGTTGCGGGGCTGCCAGGCGGAGCGAGTGCAGGGCTAGGTACACCGTAAATCTAAGCGCGGTCATAAAATAACACATGTCAACGTCTCCCGCGACAGGATGTTACAAAAAAAGACATGCCCAAAATAAGGAAGCGAGCACGTCAGCTGGGTGAGTCAGATTCACGAGAAAAAAGACGGCCGCGGCACTGAACCTGCTCGGCGGGCGGCGCGGCCCGGGCTCGGCGCTTCTGCTATCTGCGCTCCGGTCAGAGTCAATCAGGAAATTTATTATGTATTTAAAAAAAACATGACAAACTGATACTTAAGATAGCTTTGTATATAAACGATTTATAATTTGGACACGGTGTATGTTTCACCAAATAGGAAAGCGTTGCACCGATGGCCATAAGAAGAGTTATTGGTTGTAAATAAAAATGAGTATTCGAACAAATTTTTTCTGAACATCAATCATCGATAAATTGGCGCAATTGTTTAAAAATTTCGGGTGCATATTAATGGTTGTTCTCTGCATAGCAGTAATCTTCTCCGTAATTTATAAAACACGACAAAAATACGTTGATAAATTGATTGATTATAAGACGATGCACAATTTGTAAAGAACTCTAAGCCGCGCGCTGTCGTATTGTATCAATTAAATTTAAATCGTGCTTGTAAATGCTTAGTAAGAAATTCAATATCATATATATACTATTGTTTCTGCGAGGAGTATCAGATCTAAACGCGAGATTTGTAAGGAAAGGTTTATATAATAATGCTATTGCGGTTATATATAAGACTGAGATGTAGAAGGACCCGGGGACCCACTACACTATTTTTCCTAAGAAAACCATGAACACTGGCTCAGCATAAATATATACTCAGTGAGGTGGTCGCCAACCTCTTCTGAGGATAGGCACCTGAAGAAAACATACATAATATAACTTGGTTTAAAAAATATATGACATTCTAGTCTACTCGTCGTAATGTGTTTTATGGGAAATTTATTTAACTTTTTTCTAAAACATAATATGTTGAAAGTATTGGAATAACATATTTTGTGAGTAGTATTTTCAATTTAAAAAAAGGTTGTACTTTCTTACAGTGTATCAGCAAATAACTGAGGTGGAGTACCTGCTAAGTATTTTTGTGACAATACCTGAAGACAACTAAAAATCGAAGACGACTTTGTCAAATATAAATATATAAGTAGAAATTATAAATAAATGAATTTGAAATCGTATATTTCGTGATGTGTACTTTTAAACCGGTATAGAACTAGAAATATTATTGTTACGTTAGAGCATTTAGTGCTCACCATATAAAAATCACCATCAGCCAATAATTGAAACGCTTGTTCTTAAAATAATAATTCGATTCGCAAGTATATCGTTCTTCAGGTAAACAATATTTGGAATTGTTAAAAAATGTGTTAAAAATGATTTTGTTTTTAAACATAAAATGAATCACTTACAAAAAATACTATTTGTATTGAGTTCTTTGCAATAAAAAATATTCAGTTAGTCTAAAAATTGTTTGAAAAGTATAGATTTGCAAAAATCTTTTTCCAAAAGGTTTATATTAAAAATGGCTGTATTTGTTATGGCAACCCTTTATTTCCACAGAGAGTCACGAAAAATGTGCTGCAGATACAATTTACTTGAAAAGAGAAATAATCGTGTAGGAAGAAAACTCTCTCATGAGCCTCTTCTCTTTATTCTGCGGTAAATTGCAAACACACGCGCACTCAAGATGGATGCGTGGAATTGATTGTGGTAGTAAACGGATTGAGTACGCGGGGCAGGTGTGTATCCGGCCCCCTAATAACGAAGAAAGAAGGTTTGCGAAGTATCGCAAATAAATTACCTTGGATCTCGGATACCTGAAAATATCAATGTTTTCAAGCAACCTCCGAGGGAAGACAAATTGATCCCGGGCCAGCGATATTAGTCGATCTGATTTTGTGTAATACATACTGAATATCAGTTACGACACACGAAGGGCCAGTAAAATCTATTTTTATTGTCTGAGCAATCTAGGCCGCTTGCTGGTGCAGTTAAACAGTTTTACGACAAAAAAACAATCTGACGACAGAATTAAAGTCCGGTGGCTCAATTCAACTGAGGCCGTGAAATTCCAAAGCTTCATATTTAATACAAAAGTCTAGATAATCTAAAAGAATTTTTTTAGAAAATTGGCATTATGTACGATGTAAAACTTTCAACACGTTATGGCTAGAATTATTTAGTACTTCTTAAAATACCTCTATTTCAATATTTCATATCACAGTATACGAGTCTAATGTCCTTAATTTACAAAACAGATAATTGACCATGACACTTAAACTTACGAAATTTGCGCTCGCATACTGGATTATTTTATTGCTAATTTGTAAAAACTATAAAAAGATTTGTTGTTTAAAGCATAAGAGTTAATATTAGAAGAAATTATTTACAGTTCTGTGCATTGTTTATTCGTCAATAATAATTGACAGTGTACTAGGGGAGCTTAAGTTGATTTAACACAAAAAAAAACTATATTTAGAATTTGTATAATACAGCAATACTTTCCCGTGCTCGCGTGTGGTTTTAAATTTCCGTAATAAATATTTATAAAGTATAATAAAAGGTTAAATCCACTAAAATATACTCCTATCCACAGAGCATTGTCAAGTCTTGATGGCATTTGTCGAAAGATAATGTCTTTTGTCAGCCTTCTCAGAACTGAGCCGCGTTTCGGGATTGTGTGTCTGCGTGTGTAAATTATTAAAGTTTTTGTAAAAAATAGTTTTGCCAGCATCATGGCAATTACATCACATTAAGATAATAAATCATTATTTAAAATTTTGAGTAGGCAGATACACTGGCCTTAAACGAGCTTTTTATAAATGTCTTATTTTGAATCAGTATAATTTATAACGTACTTTTTATCAAAAGCGATACAAAGTTATGATATATATTGTATTTGATTATCTCTAAAAAAAATTGACAGTTTGAAAAAAGACTATAACATTACACAAGAAAAAAATACTCGAGGTTCCCAGTGTGACAATCGCAAAAAACCACAGTTTATAAAGCGGCTCCTTCAAGGAGACATACTCTTGGTGAATGATAAATTATAAGAAAATGGACTATTGACTAATGACTCAAGATGAAAAGTTGAAAAAGCGTAGACGCCCAAAGCAAAAAGGAAACCGAGAGAAAGACAAATCAAAAGATGATCCAGTCTGGAGGTCTCGATAAAACCGGCTTGAAATATAAGTATGATCAAGAGGCTGTGATGCAATCGTAAAAATCCCACTTATGTAACCAGACATGGAACAGAACATGGCGCTGCAAGATGGAAGATAAAAGGTTTCGCACATCAATTATGGATGTTTGCTTAGTAGATTGGTCTCGTGGGGTTTTAGGTCATGAAATATCACACAAGTCTTTAAAGGAACTTGACATTTTTTTTACGTAATATTTTTTTATTTGAAACAACAGGACGAGCTCGGGACAGCGCATTAAAAAGACAAATTGTTTTTAGCACGAGATGTGTTTTGTCGTCTTTTATAAAGCTGAGAAAAGGGTTAGTAGGAAATAAAAGGCAGTGAGTAGGTTAGATAATACTTTGTTTACTTATTCTATTGGATGGGATCCAGAAAAGTTTTTCCAAAAATAGTAACGGAATTAATCTATAACAGTGTTAGTTTTGATTTGAGCTCAAGTTAATATCGCAAAAAAAATGTATCATGTGAATAAATAGCCAAACAATAAGGAGATTACGATAGTTAAATGCTTTAAGTTCTTTGGACTAAAAAAGCTTTTAGGCCATTGAAGACCATCGAAATCTCTCACAAACGAAATTTATCGCTATTCTCTAGCTATTTGGCTATTCATATTTGTTGTATAAATATTGAAATATTTTTGTTGCATTATGATGAAAAATAAGTTTTAATTAGCGTACGTTACGTAGCATGTGGTTTGGCTGATTTGTGGTCGTACGTTTTCCAAATTCTTAAGTTTGGGACGCACTCGGAGATATTCTTATTAGGTGTGACATTTATCCCGTTAATAACTGGACATGACAAAATATTCGGAGACGATTAAAGTACGTACCTGCTACGATTAACGGACGTCCAATACAAGTATTAACAAAACGGTAATCTTCTCAATAAAGAAACGCATTACGCTTTGGACGCGAAGGCAGTCGAGCGAGACAATATACGGAGCGCTCAATTACAAGAAGCAGACTTTAATATTGACACAAGCAATGCAAATCGCTTGGTATTATTAAGTGGCCGGCTTTATCGTTGAATATTACATAATTTAATTTAATTAAAAATGCTTTTCGAGGTCTTAATAATTTCTGAAATAAATATTCCGCCAGTAAGATCTTCACAATTGTGCTCATTGTGGAAGAATAAGAATCTAATTTCAATGTTATTGATTTTCAAGCAAGCTTTGTGAGTGATTTATTATTATTCAGCAAATTAAAACAGCATTTAAATCAATAATAACAGCGGAGCAAACATAACAAGTATTTGGGTAAATATGTTTATTCTAATAACGTAAATGAGATTTCAATCTTCTTAGAATACCTGAATATATAATATAATACCAAAATAATACGTACATTCTATTCAATATTGTTGAGCTCCTTTTCGTTTTCAATAATAGAGACAGATCGTGCCTACGTTTAATATTAAAATATTTTATACTTCTAAGGAAATGAAATTATATACACACGGCGAGGGCGTAAGGTACTCGAAACTAGCTCGAAATATTTCTAAAGACTTTAGTAGATCAAGTATTAGATATGAAGGTAATAATATGACGCGTGGTGATACGGATCGTAATGAAGGCTCTCGAGAAAGTAACTTGGTGTACAATATTATTGGTAACTCTAATAAAATTTATATTTAATTTATATCAAAAGTGAATAAATTAATATTTTAATGCTTTCAAAAAATCACCTAGACATAGTTAAACCGCATGCAGGTTATTATTGTTTCATAGAAATGCATTTCACTTCATTTCAAATATGTAACATTATGTAAGTTATTCGTAGGTTCGAACAAGTAGTCTGTAGTGCTAAGGACACTGCAGTGAACATTGTGATGAAATAAATAAAAAATGAGACTAAGTGATTCAAAAACCTCTTGCGTTTCATAATATCAATTAATAGCCGTCAAAATAATTCAAATCATGTCAAATACAAGACATGTCATCGATTACAGTTCTCCAGCCGGCGACTCTAGTATGAGACAGAAGTGGTTTTTTTAAATTTATTTAATAGATAAATTTTAAAAAGGTGAGATTAGAAGTTTCTAAAAAAAACTGCTGCAGTTTTCATATCTTGTGGTGATAGGCCGTCAGAATATTCAAAATAACTCGAGATCAGTATCACTTAACTGCGGCGGTGATCGCTGATACTTCAGTGGCAACATCAACATGCGATCGTTTTAATCGACATAGGAATTTGAAAAAGAAAAGGGAGATACGAAGCGTTTCAAGAGTATTCATATTCCACATTTTTTAATATTTGCTCTGCCATCAAAATAATACAAACAAGTCTGTGATGTTAGTACATAATGGCTACAACATCAGTTAAATATAAATATATATATTATTTGCTAAAAATAATCAATAGGAGCTTCGTTATTAAAGAGTATAAATATTCTAAAGTTTTCAAGTGTGAATCGCAGACAGCATATTTATCATAATTATTAGAAGCAGTTGTAGCTTCGTCAATATGATGTAACAATTGGCATTATAATTTAATAAGCTTCCTCATATTTTAATATAAAAAAGTTGTATTATTTAAATAAACATATATTAAAATTCAATTAATCAAAACCTGACATAGCTAGCAAAAAAACTCATACATTTTTTATATGATTTTTTTATGTAACTATATGAAATTTTTGGTTGTTTTAATAAATGCTACATTTTGATGAAAAATAGATAAATCACGTTCAGATTTCGATCTATAAAATTCATTGTGTTATGTTATAGTTTTTTGTAGTCAAAATAACTAATAAAATTACCCGATGATAGTTTGAATATTCCAATAAAATGTTTACTGGACATTTAAATGGTGTAATAACTATTTATGACCAAACTGTACTTGTTATAATTTTTTTATTGGATTGAACGTCGTTTAAATGGAAACAAGAAAGTTTATTGGGTGTTAGGTTGAAAAATTCAAACGAAGCTGCGCAGCAATGTAATATTTATAGTAAATATTTCCATGAAAATATAAAAGATAAGTCCTCAAAGGGCGGAGTATTCTGTGATGGTGCTATTATATATCAACCGGGAATAAAGAATTCAATACCCCATGACAAGGAATGTATAATACTATTCAATTTATAAATTTGAATAAATAAAACCAAGTTATATTCTCTCCAATGGTACCGCGCCATCAAATCATTCAATATATAGGAGCAGGGCTATACAATGTGGCGCATCAGCCGGGGACAGGACGTCCCTGCCTCCGCGAGGAACACGAGATGGCAATGGATAATATTATTTAATTAGAAGAATCGAAATAAATATAATAAAGTTGCACGATATCCGATCTGTGTATGAATTCTTGCTATTTGGAAATCTGTCCAATGCTTTTACATTTCTTAACTGAGGTTTCAAATTTAAAATAGTCGCTAAGGCTATGCTTACGAAACAGTGTATGCTATCCCCCGGCTGCAAGGTGCGGCTTGGGTGGTGGTTCGTTATTGTGTTTGTGTAGGGGAAATATGTGTACTATGTATATGAATAAAACAAATTCATAAGCAACTTAATAACGAAAATAACGAAATCCATGTATGCTACTGCCTAAGCTGCATGTTGTAAGCCCCACAACCGGCGCTCAAGACCAGGGGAAGCCACATGCCGTATTGGAAGCATAGATCTAACAACTTTTGCAAATTAACAAAAAATAGAAAATATAATCTAGGAATTTTTTTTTGTAGAGCTTTTGTAGTAGTCTGGAGCAGAGAGCTGAGAGCTGGCGCGAGGAACGGGAAGCTAGGAGGCTTCTGTGAAGCACCAGTCACGCGTATTAAAAAATCAAAGCATGGGAGTAGTCCGGAACAGGGAGCTGGTGGGGAGAGACTTTTGTGACACAACAGTCAGGTGTATTAAAAAATCAAAGCATGGGAGTAGTCCAGAGCAGGGAGCTGGTGCGGGAAGGCTTCTGTGACGCATCAGTCATGCGTATTAAAAAATCAAAGATGGGAGTAGTCCGGAGCAGGGAGCTGGTGGGGCGAAGCTTTTGTGACGCATCAGTCAGGTGTATTCAAAAATTAAAGCATGATAATTAGTCCGGAGCAGGGAGCTGGTGCGGGGAGGCTTCTATGGCGCAACAGTCAGGTGTATTCAAAAATCAAAGCATGGGAGTAGTCTGGAGCAAGGAGCTGGCGCGGGGAGCAGTAAGGTGGCGCGGGGAGGCTTCTGTGACGCACGAGTCACGTGTATTCGAAAACGAAGATACGGGAGCAGTCTAGAGCAGTCTAGAGCAGTCCGGGCCGACACGCCGGCCGGACACATGACGGGCAGCGGATATGAGCTCGCGGGCCGCTCCGCTAGGCCAGCGGCAGAAGCGCGGCGGCGCAGGGCAGCGGCGGTTGCCGTTAGCCGCAGGACGTTCAACTCGGCCCGAGCCGCTGCAGCTCCTCTCCAGCTCCTCTCCAGCTTCCCTCCCTCTCCCGGCGCCGCCCCGGGGGCTGGCGAGCGAGATTCAATCACACCTACCTCCGAAATTACTATGTCACATGTGACAGCTTTTGTGGTTCTCATCTGAGCTATATTCCACAGCTAACGATGATAAATCTTTCGAACGTTATACAATAAATTGGGAAAAATCATTTGCGTATATTTGGATAAGATTTAAGTAGCTTGTGTCTTATTGTATCATTCATGCGTCTTATTCATTATCTACCCTAATTGGGAAGGATCTCGGATAAGTAGTAACTTCGAGGCTGCAGGAAGACCCTTCAGCGCGGATTGATATAATTACGAATTAGCAGAAATATATTAAGTAATTTCGTACATTTATTTGATAAAAAAAGATAAGAATATGCAGGAAGGCGTATTCTAGCTTCGGTGATTTTTTTCTACGCAACTACGGCGAGCGGGTAGGTACCTACTCCGGAGAGTGATTATCGGGTAGTAAATTTTGGGCTTAACTTCTTTCGGATGCCCAAAAGCTAAACTATTACTCTCTCGATTCGATGTAATATATTAAAAGTCTTAACAAGTTTGTCAGGCACGGATATAAGATAATACTTCGGTACCCAAAATGGGATATTTAGGATTGTAACTAGTTTTCCTGACATGGATAAACGGCTATTCTAATACCCGGCATAGGGTATTAATGGATTCCGACTAGTCGGAATAAGAAGGGATACAAAGTTATTCTATTATCCGACGCGAGATGATAATAAATTACCTCGACTAGAAAAGGAAATAAGATAATACCCGGAATAAGGTATTAGGGGGTCGTTAGTAGCACTTTGCGTAGTAGGGGATGATTGAGGGATCTCAAGCGAGGCCGGCACCCGGGCTCGACTGCCGTGATGATAATGCGATCTCCATCGGTGGCCGTGAAACCCCAGGACTGCGATATCCCTCGGGAGAGATTGCGCAATACCCTAGTACTTACATAAATGTATGGAAATGGGAGGTGCTGCTAATTGGTAATTTGAGTTTGCATAATGAATAATCCAAAAAGAAAGAGACATTATTTTTAGCGCCCAAACGGTAAAAAAATCACCACGATAATTATGATCCTCTTGCGTACTTTACTACGTGAAAATTGGATCCGATGACTGCTTTTATTATGAAAGGTTTGCAACACTTACAAACGCATGTAGGTACTCGAAAATTGGGCACACTGCAATCTCATGACACAAGTCTCCGAGAGTCTCCGTACAATGGTCGCTATGAGTCACAACATGGAAAAAAGTTTTCTCGGGGGCAATCAGAGGTAATTAAAACTCCCCGTATTATTCACGCGGACGTACCTGTGCGGCGGTCGTCTCGCAGTCGAGGCACTTTACAAACTTTAACAAAACTTTTCCCAGTCACAGAATACACGACCGTCGCGGCAGTCTGCAGCGAGCCACCCCCGGCACGCGGCGACGGAGTGAGGCTGGACGCACAATTCGGGGAACAAATCAATCGCCGGAGCTGATTTCCCAAAAGACCGCGCGGAACGAGTCGCAAACAACAAAAGACTTATCCCGTTTTGAAAAGTTCAAACTGGAGCACTTCCCGACTTTGGCCGGCGACTCGCCGGTCTCCCCGCCGACTGGAAGCCGATCGGAATGAAACTTACTGTCGCGGCTCGAGTTCACGAAAGCCAACAAGTGTCAAACGCTTATTAAAAACACAGAACTTCGCGATACTCCGCGCAACCAAACACACCGCCAGCCCAACGCACACTGCTGCACACTGCCGCACGCCTCCTCGCCCGCCACCTGCGGCCTCCGCCACTCGCCACCGCCACACCGCCCGGCCGCTAACCTGCCGCCCGGATTTATTCATTTGTTTGAGGCTGCCATCTAGCGGCGGCAGCTATAAGCGCTATCACAGAATCAATTACAAATTTGGTTTGCGTCTTGAATGAAATTAATAATGTTACACCAAACAATACAAAGATGGTGCTACTATAATTTCAATATTTATTTTGATTTAATTCAAAAATTCTACTAATAATAATAATAATACGTTGTCTCATACAAAAAAGGATTTTTATTTTACGCATATTTTTCTCTAATCAAACTCATTAAGTACAGTACAGGATCAGAAGATAGCCACATACCGTAATGTAAGCATAGCACTAACAACTATAAACTGAAATAATATCTACGCATATACACAGCTTAGTAGTAAAGCATATTGATGTAAGATTTTTATATCGACATGTACTAAAAATTTTCAAGTGCTTGTAAGTGGAATATCAAACCGGAACCCGAGCACCAATAGTACAATTCTTCCCGATGCATATTTTAAAAATACCTTAAAAAAATTATTTGAAGAACCTTCACCTCGTCTAAATCTCTAGTGATATATTAGTACTCTACAGCTAACGAGCTTTGGTATAATGAAATAACATAGATGAACGAATTCGTATAAACGCCGTAAAATTCTAAAAGATGGAGTAATCGCTAGCGATTGAATACGTGAAGTTATGAAGTATTTCCGCTTTGGCATATAAATAAAAAAAGCAGATACGATCTTCAATTCACAAAAATTAACTGCTCAAAACAATTTAATAGAATAATAGCCTATGAAAATAAACATATCGTGACTTACTCGGCCATTTGTGTTTCGCTGCAAAATCCAATACTGCTTATTACAGAGTTCCTATTAATCGTTCCTGCTTGGATTGTATATAAATTTACGACTAACAAATATAACTAGCCGGAAATAAATCTTAAAAATGACAAAATATGGATGTTTCGTTACAACAATATCTTTATGAAACAGATAGAACCTTGTTATAATGCTGAAACTATAAATTTTGCGGTAGAAAAAAACAGTTAAAAAAACTCTTTATTGATATCCCTTAAAAGTTCTGTCTATAAATACAAAATAAGATAAATAGAAATATCGAAAATATAGTGAAAACTCTTTTTACTGTATATTTTTTTAATAAGCATGACTAAATGCCAATTTTCTGTATAAATTGGCAAGGAGTGAGATTAAAAATAAACCAAGCCACTCGTCCTTAATTTTGTTTACCAGTCGTATGTCCAATTTTTCGTAGTTATATTTTTAACGGTTGAAAGATATCCGGCTGCGAAGTGAATAATATTTCTCGAGTACCGACTGACTCATCACTTCCTACTGACTTCTATTTCTGCCATCGCACACGTGAAGCAGAAAAACACCCATTCGATGAATCCATATCGTTCGACCTCAGTGCTAGAAGCTCTGGCAGGATACAGAAGCGTATCGAGAGTGGGCCATTATTGGCGGAAGCCTTAATCCAGGCAATCGATATACTTTATTAGTAAAGCATCCCAGACATCTGTTTATATGCTTCTGTCTATCTTTAAAGAGGCTTTTGAATCATTCAAACTTCCAGTAACATACGAAGCACAAAAAAGCGTGGAGTGACTTGTGAATATTTTGATAAGCAAACGTCTTTATAGGGCTCAAATCTAATTTATGATATACCTTCGTGATAAACGAATAAACGTATACATTGAAAAGAAAAGCTTATAGCGTAAGCTTTCTAATTCGACATTTGTATCTTCTCGGAAATTTCTCTAACACCATAATGCGAGATGTGTCTTTGAAATCTTTGTGATAATCTAGCTGTAATTTTATTTAATTTGTTACTCTGCTTTCACAATAATTCAAAATCACTTATTTAAAAATTATTATTATATGTGTGTGTAATAGTAACAAAGGTTTTATTTAAATAACAATTCAGCAATCAGCATTCTTTGATAGTAAAGAAAATACTTAAAACTTATTTGTACGCATTTATTGAAATGAAAATGTGTAAAAATACACATAAAATATTTAAAAAAAAACAATTCATCGAAAGAAAAACTTTCAATAAATGATAATCAACCTTTCCTTTGTATTCGCATTGTTTTATTGGTGCCGATCTGTAATCGACTATTTTTACTAACACCGTTTTTGCTTGAAAAATTAACGCAACACTAATGAGGCTTAATCAAATTTTCGAAAAAATAATTTAACTGACTTTTCGGCTGTGGACGTGATAATGGACCGGCGAAGAGTAATAGTATCTATAAATTTAATAGCAGCATCAATTAGAAATCCGCACATTTTATATTCAAGTTTGAAATTGTACAAATGGCCGTGATCATAGTAATGGACATCTCTTGTGCCTGGCAAACGAAACGAGCATAATGCACGGTATTAATATTTTGACGTGTAAAATATCTTTAATGATTATAAATGAATGTGCCGCGCGTCCCAAATTATTTAATAATACCTTCACAAATACTTACCGAAACGAAATAAAATATGTAGGTTTGTACCTACATACTTTCCTACTCATTTTTATAATATTGTTTACGCCTCTTGCTTTGGTTCCGTGTTACCTGTAGAAATAATTTATCAATAATTCTTATTGGCTTCATAAGTAATCTCAAAGCTTATTATATGTATTAATTGAAATTTTTTTTTTTTAAATTGCTTTCTGTATAATTTTCATTTTATACGTAGTTTGCTGTTAGTGTGTCGTTGTTTTATTTTTTTTTTAAGAATTTTGAATATATGCAATATTTAAAATTATAATAATACTGTTTTCGATGCACGCCAAACTAAAACAAACTGAAATATTTTTTGATTGCGGTGCTTACGCATAGTAGAAAAATTAAAATAGTCGGAGCTATTTAACAAAATATTTACACTATCAATAAAAAAATATCAAATTTAAGCTTTATTTTAAAGCATAAAAGTCTCATTTACAATTTAAATTTTAATAAATTTGTTGGTAGAAAATTCGTTATTAAATATGCTCGAGATGTTGTTTAACATTTCAATATATTTATACCTATTTAGTGTTTTATTAAAATTATTTTTGTTCTAATTATAAAGTATTCAGTTTATCAACATTTTATAGAATTGTAAAAATGTAGATCAATAATTTTCTGAATTAAATACTTTCAGTAATTATATTGATAAGCAGGTCGGACCACATGATACATTATTTATGAACTAAATAGAAATACGTTATTAGTAGATAAAGGTATTAAAACAATTTTTTAAACCAGACATTTCTCTGGTGGAATACTTTCACTAGAAAATGCCGTTTGAAAATATATGCGTGTAATAAATTTTAATAAAAAAATGAAATATCATAATAAAAAAAAAACAGGTGAACGTCAATAAAAACAAATTGAAGGTAAATCTGACATTTTACTTCTTCAGTTTTATATAAATAAATTACTTAAATGCTGCATCGGAAGTTTATTCCGAAATATTTTTTATTTATAGACAATTTTTTTTTATAGTAATAATTATATATGAAATACTTCATCTGTATACAATTAAGAACCCTCCAATCGCTAAGCAACTAGTCTAATCTTCATGAAATTATATAATTTATAGCATCTTTGATCTGACCAGGAGAAACAGAAAAGTAGAAGATTTGGACAAAAAATCGTAAGTTACAACAGCCTTAATAATTTTAAGAACTATTTTACCGTACGGTATTTATCTATCCCTGCTTCTGCCCCTGGGGTTTATATTATGTGGCATAGGTGGTAGCGTACATGAAAAAATCCTATCTTACTATATAAAGCCATCGTATAATACATAAGCACCAAAATAGAATATTCGCTGTAAAGTCATCTAGATATCTACTGTTCCTTTATAAAAATAGGATGTTTGCATTATATAGTAAAAACGCAGTAAATTCACTCAGTTTACCCTGTTGTTTTGTCTGTTATATTTCGTTTTGTTTTAAATGTGTATAATTGTTATCTAGTTATTTATTTAATTTATTCATAAACTCATGCAAAAAAATTGATTTTCCACATATGGATTTTCATTATATAACTCAATAACACGTACAGCCCCACAACCTGCGCGCACGATCAGGGGACATCCACACACCTATATTACAACCATACCCATAAGAACTATCGTAAATTTACCAAATGAAAAATTAAAGAATCTTGTTTTTTTTTATACGTTTTATAAAAAAATCGTTGGTACTACTCGTATAATACTTGTTGAAGTCAAGCTTTTTCGTTTACGTACAAAATAAGGTATTCTGTGTGCATAACGTGGCACTGCATAATTAAGTAATTATTTTACATACTTGTTCAATTTATTCCTCGATTGATTGGTTGGCTTCGTTTTGTTATTGTTGCATGCCGAGTGCCGAGTACTGAGTGCCGCGTGCCTGCGGAGGCGGAGGCGGTCAGTCCGCGGCGAACAGTCGAGCGGCGCACACGCTCATCGCGCTCCGCGGCGCCAATGCCGAAGTCCGATACGAAACAAAAATAATACCAACTTCGAAGAAAAACACAACAAAACTAACGACGAAACCCGACCGGTACAGCATTGGCAAATACGCCGCCTGCAAAACTCACATTCAATTTTTACGCGAGGCTGTCAATCGTAACTTTGGCATTTTTCACGGGTGACGGATGAGTGTATTCAAATGTGTTGGGAAGTGCACGACGCGGGTGGATTGTGAATAACATTTTAATTAGTGAAACTTTAGTGTGCATTTTCGTTTATGCGGCGGAATTACTTAGCTCAGACTGCGTGAAATAAAAAAAAAAACGGTAGCTTTGAACAATACGCTTGAAACTCAAACATGCAGATTTTCATTTTGAACTGTAGTTGAAAATATCATTTTGCATAACAATTAGCATATTACCGCTGTTCGGTTTGAATAACAACTAGATTCAATATTATTCTTTGTAATTTCTATTAAATGCTTACTTAAATAAATTTACATACTAATCGCATTAATTTTACCACAGAAGTGTTTAACTACGATTTAAAGTATATAATAAACTAAACAAAGGAGAAAAGTTTTTGTGATAAGTATTCAAATAAAGGCATAAATACTAATAGTGGTTTGATCGCCCGCTGTGACGTCACAGAGGTTCCTCCCACATTGGTTTAAGTTATTTAAAAAGCAAACGTTTGCTACATTAATCGACGAACGCGAGTGGCCCAGTACTGTGAGCAGCGCCGTCCCACGCCGAGGATTCCTTTTCAAAACCTAGCTCGTTGAGACATGTGATATGGACCCATTCAAAACTAAAAAATAAAACAGATAACCAAAGAATATAATACCCTACCAAAAACTCAAAAAAAAAGCAAACCAAAAAAATAAAAAATAAACAAGATTACCATTTCTTGTATATATCCACAGCTCAATAGCCGCCCTTGTTTGCGGGTTAATGATTAAAGTAACATAAGGTTACATCACAGATAAGTTATAGCATAACTTGATTTATCAAATGTCATAGAAGACGTCAAAACACACCCAGGAAGCAGCGTCTGCCGTCATTAACGCAGTCAGAGAAGTTATCAGCTGCCGGCATCACTCACGACCGAACTGCACACGTGGCACAAACAATGCGGTTTCTGAGAAAGCAGATCCTATGCATGTGACATTCGCCATCATTGACCACAAGAAGAGAGGAACAGAATTACTAAAATTAGAAATTAATTGGTTGAAATAAAATATGAAAATAAGCAAATTAAATAATGACCCATAACACCAAGTTCTTATTTGAGGTTTATACTAAAGAGTCCGACAGTATTTTTTTATAATTCGTAATTCATGATATTGAAGAAAGTGCACGATTCTTACATGTTGAAATATAAACAGTCTCATATTTTTTTTATTGATATACCTCGCGTTGAGTTATCCCAAAAGATAGAGCATATTTCTAGTAGAAGCACTCGTGTTTGTTGTTGTGCGTGAAGTCGCAATGGCAGCCACCGGTCCTCGTCTGCTCCGCATGGGCCCCCTGAGACACAGTTTCGCCGCTCCATCCCCTGCCAAGACACCCCCCGCCCCCGACAGCCTCTGGGGGTACACCAGTGACGCAGACTGCAGAGCCAAGAAAGGTATGGCATATTATACATATTATCAATTATCATATCCCAATTACCGGGTAATGACTCTGAATTATTTATATTTAAAAATATATCATTTTTAAATTTAATTAAAAGAGCGTTTTATAAACTCTTATATATGAATAATTATTCTGTCTATTATTTGAAGGAATGAATGTATCACACAGTGACAATCTAATAACACCAATTTGTAAAATGCTGAATTAACTCAATTTACTGTACAATTATTGTGTTCACGTTCATACGTCTAAAAACGATTTATTATTATAATTGTGAGCGTAAATTGAAATTTAATAATATTATTATAATTTAATTAAATCATATTGTTTTTTTTTTTTATTCAAGAATTCAGACACGGAAGTCATTAAATTTTTATTTAGAATTATGTATAAAATGAGTGCAGATATTTTCTAGATTGCAATAAAGACGAACGCATATACATTTTAATTATTATTATAAACATCGTTACATGGATAATGTTACATTGATTAACATTCGTTAAACAACAATGGCTACCTTGGACTGTCGTGAATAAAATTATCCAAATCTAGCATCTAGAAGAACATCTTGTGTCCATCATAAAAATTAATTTAACTAATAAATATAACGTGGCTTGTTCACAAAAGCATTGGTAGCCTTCGTGAAAAAAGTCGCCCATCTTAAAAGCGTATTGTTGAATTCATCAGTCATTTCCACCCATGTAGAATAACGAATTGGGATTATGCCAAAACATTGCTTTATTGAAATATACGAGAACGAATGATGCAGAGCGTGTGTGGTAGTTTTTGACTTTGCCGTTAAATCACTTGCCACTTAAATAAATAATAAATAAATTCGCTGGTCTGAAAAATGATATAAATCTTTCAAAAATTGATTTTACTAACAGTTACCTCTTGTCAAAATAGTCTAAATACATAAACCAACATGTTTTGTGATTCTATGTGGGCAGATTACTCCTAAGGTAATGCTGAAATTAGTTTTCAAGCCTATACATCATTTCATAAAAACAGAGAGTTGAATTATGATTCTAATGATACTTTTAGAAATATACAAGTTACGTTCACATATTTTTTTTATTTTTATAAAATGTTATTTATGTTTGGTGAATACTTTGTAAATTAAATACATTTAATGATAATAATATAAATCAATACTTTTTACTTTCTATTATATATTTTCCAAAAGAAAAATGATTAAATTTTTTGTTAGAAAAATAGTATCACTTTTCAATTATCACCGTTATGTCCTCTTCAACTATATTCTCAAAATAGTAAATTAAAAAGGGTAGATATTTGGTGTTCTCTGTAGGGCTGATGTTAGAGTAGCTCTTATTACCAAAATATATTCAAAGTGTACGTATTATGTTTATTACATTTTACAATTACAATTACAATTTTAACTTGAATACGATGGGGAAAAAATTATTGATTCCTTAAAACGCAGAATATTTCTGGATTTTTTTGTCAGTTCTATTAGCACGCAATACGCCAATTTAAATTATAAATAGGAGAAGATCCTTTCTAATCTTAGGCAATACATTTTGAAATATAATATTTTTTGCGAATGCAAAGGCCCCCTGCTGCTAGACGCCTTATCCATATTTGGAGAGCTAAATTATTTCTGATTCTGAAAAACGGTGAATTGTTAATAAATTAAAACTTTTGAAAAGGAAAACTCTAAACTTTGTTTAAAAATCATTAATTAATTATTCAATGGTAGATAAAATGTATTGATTTATATTTTTGTAACTTGATTAAAATATATTTTTGGATCGGCTGGCATAATATTAAAATATAAAGACGTTTATTGTAAATCATTTAATAAATTGATTAATACCAGGAAAAATATCAAATCTATGTTATAAAGTAGCTGATAATATATTTATTAACGTGTTTGCTTTTGCAAAGAAGTTTAGAATAAATTTCAAGTCTATAATAATGTATGTAATGAATTTTTATTCGTGTTTGTTGTAAGAATACAAATAACCTTTGATTTCCTATATTTCATATTATTAACTTTGAAATATGATAATTTAAAAAAAAACTTATGAATAAAAACAACGAAAATTTCGCGTTAAGAAATTAATGTTTTTAACTTTTTAACTATTTAGAATGTATCAAATAAAATCATTTAAATTTGTCGAAATTGGTTTACTGGTGCAATCAGGAACTTATATAGATTCTTATTCGAAACAACATATTTTCCATTAGGAACGCATATTTCTACCAGTCGAAAGCATTTAATTCAATAGTGGGTGAGATGTAAGCAGTTAAAATGATTAATTTTATTCTCGAACACTTCCGGGTTCAAATAAAATGTTATAACTTTAATTAAATTATTTTGGTCTTACCCACGACTCAAATATCCGGTTATACTTTTAAAAAATATGTAGGTTATGACCCCACCAATAATATTCCTAGTATTCCTTTATAATATATATATATATATTTATATATGTTTGTATGTTATTAAATTAAAATTGAAATCAACCAACTTGAAAGGAATTTTTAAAATATATATTATTTCGTTATGGTTCTTAACTGGCGACTGCCCCCCTTACTACTCACCGATTGACCCGCCCGGCAAGCGCATCATCACCTCCCGTGCACGCATTCGAAGGTTAACGATCTACATGATAAAAAATGTCCGGTCGCTTCAATTCCAATTCATACGAAATTCTTTTAAAAATATTGAAAATTATTTGATTTTGTTAACAGGAAAATTTAAATAATTAAGATATATTTTAAAATGTATTTTATAATATAAAGAAAATCGTATTTAAATGTTTGTTTGATATTTACACACTGTCGTTAATAATTTATCATCAGTCCATATCATAATGATATTTAATTTCTGATACCTGATTATTTAAATGACTCTTTTTAATAATGATAAATGTTAGTTATATAATAAGCAAGTAATGATTTTTTTTCAATGAAAAGAAGTATATCCCCGAGTTATAATTTTATATTTTTTCATAGAATGCTTACTTTGAAGCCATATAAAGTATGTGTGTTAATTTTTTATAATTTTTCTAGAATTTTAAGGTCAGAGTGATTTGGTAACGCATATTTACTGCGGACTATCTCACAAGTCATCAAATATTTTTAACGTCTATTGCTTTTTCGTATTATGAAAACATTGTTTACAAAGCAAATTACATAAAATACATTATAGACCAGTACAGAAAATTACTTAATCACTGTTTTTTTTTCATTCTATGGTCATTTTCACAGGACTTGTCTTCAAAGAAACGTGTGAAATTGCGAGGTGGATTATCTGACTCTTTATAAAGTTTACACAAATTGCAAATATGTTGTAATATGGTTTGAATAAGTAATCGAGTCATTCCTCTGCAAACAATGGCAGGCTTAACTGTACTCGGTAAACTCAGTAAGTCTCATCGCACCATAGAAATTGTCTCACGTTTTATACGTGACTCAGAAAATATGAGAGGATTTTTAATATGAAGTTCGATCACTTATATTATAAAAATATTATATACTTTTGCAAATATAAAAGCTTAAAATATAAAATGCTGAGATAGTGTTACAATTATTTTATACTTATATTTAAAGATAGCCATGGACTCCCTAACTTCACGACTGTTCGTAAATTCTGTTACATTGTTTGAAACCCCATATATGAGATTTACAATATAAGATCTATAGTTAATCGGATTTTTTTATATACTTCTTCCCTTGATTCTTAAATAATTCATTATATTGTATCAAAAATTAATTTAGAGTAAATTACTCTACATTTACAGTGGACCATCGAACGAAGACATGGCATCAAAAATTTTCGTATTGCTAATTTTGTGTACTTTAATATTTTAAGTATTGCATTATTATTATTCAAGTCTCAGAGGTCTTATCTTATTCCACTGAATAGGATGTTTGGTATTTTAATTTTCCGATTTAGAACTGAATTTCTAAAAATATAGTTTACTTAATATTGAGGTTCACTTCCGTCTGGGTTTCCTTTTACGTATTAACATAAAATAACCTCAGAATTTATTAGTCACAATAAGTACAATACATTTGTCCTTTGAGTGATCAACTTGCAAATTAAATGATTAAGTTGTTTATTGTTCGATACAAACAATACGTAATATATTCATGATCAAGACATTTTTTAAATTTGCGGTTTTCCTAGAACCTTCAAGAACATACCTCCTGTCGTGAATTTATAATTATAAATTATTTACCTTATTATCAATAGCGATAAAATTAATCAATTTTAGGAAAGGGAATTATTATTCAAATACGTAATTTAGGTTATTAAGAATAAATATTTTATTGTATTTACAATTATTTTAGTTTCAATGTAATAATGATTTATCAAATTCGACCCTTAAAATAATAAAGTAAAGTGTTTTTAACATTTTTTATATTTAGAAACCGATTGAAATAGTTTTTAATATATTTAAATAAGGCATTAAATGTGCGCAAAATACATTGTTTTAGTTATAAAATAGGTTTACTGTGCCAGTTTTTTGTAAAACAGGAATCTTTCACAGGTTTCGATCATTAAAATTAAAGAACATAAATTCTCAAAATTTTACATAACGTCAATACAGTACTCAATTCTTAAGCAGTTTTAATTTACTTACAATTATATTGTTAATACATTTTTATAAATGTATTAAGAATAGAATATTTTATATGCAGTCACAACTTTGTTGCTTATTGCCTCATTAATGGAATAAATTGCATCACACATTAAACTATAATGCAGCTTGTTTCTACTGAATGCAATAAGAGAAGTTGTTGTGACTAACAGGAAAGGTCCTCTGGGATCCGTCCCTAACAACAAACGATAATAACCAAAAGCATTTTACTCGAGAAGAATGTCTTCCGAGCAGCCTGAGAAAGACGAGAGTACCCGCGTTTAGAATGGACAATAAATACACGAGTTTGCTATAAAGGTTGTTTTGATGACACGTAATATGCATGTAATTTAACTCATTTTATTAGTGTTATTATAGTAACAATTTCAAAAGTCTAATGCACTGTCACTCTGTTTGTGTTCCATTGCCCGACAAATACCCTGACCTGTGCAGCTGTCACTTAAGAATGAAATATGATATGAAGTACTCCTCATGTTTCATGTTATTGTTGTTTCAGATGAAGGGTTGTGGAGTGCCAACATAACGCAGGGCTGGAGACGGTTGAGGCGAAGATGTTCAAGGCTACGCGCTGCTGCGCCGCGAGAGGCATCACCGCTGGAGTCGGCAGACCGAGACTCGCCGATTCCTGCTGAAGCACGCTGCAAGTACTCTCTGCTTGCAGACGACGAGCCTCCGAGCGATGAGCGCACGTCGGAGTGCGCTGGAAAATTATCTCTTCGCTCTCGAGTCAAAGTGCTGAAGTCGTCGTCCGTGAGGGCTGGAGGAGCCGGAGTCCAAGAACTGCAGCGCTCCCTGCGAGGGGGTCTAGGGAAACTGCAAGCGGGGCTCCGGAGGCGGCGCGCTCTCTCCGTGCAGGACGTGTTCTGCTCGCACGCGACCTTCTACGTGCCCAGCCCGACTGGCCCCACTTCCTTACCGCCCGGTAGATCTGTCCCCAGATCAGAAGAAGCGAGCATCGACTACAGAAGGTCCGTGTGGGACATCGGGCGGAGGGCGTCCTCCCTGCGGCCCGAGGACGCGGTCCCCCCGCCCCGGCTGCCCCGCGCCCAGGACCGAGGCTCCGCGGCCCGGAGGGGCAGTTCTCCCGACGTCTACCAGCACAGAGAGAACAGGCCGCCCAACGGCAGAGCGCCCGTCAAAATAACCAGAAGCCCCTCGCAAAAAATATACAGCGAAGACAAGTTCGAACCGCCTCTCCCGCGGAGAGGAGCCAACGGCCTCAGCAGGGTGAACTCGGCCGCGTCGAGAATATCGTATACCGACAGTGTCAAGCCGCACAGGCCCTTCAGCGAGTACAACAACAACGACACCAAGAGCAGCCAGTACATCTCGCGGTACATGAACGGCGACTCGAGGAATACGTTTTGGGCGCCTCCCGAGTATCAGCCCGTGTACGGGGCGCCTCGGGGTCTGCCCCCGCGGGCCCGCCACGGAGCCCCGCCTCTGCAGCCCCCGCCCCCGACCCCCGCGCCCCCCGGCCCCCCGCCGCGCCGCCACCGAGAACAAAGGCCGGAAGAGCGCGACCGAGACCGCGACCGGGACCGGGACCGGGACAGAGACTGCTCCTCGCTCCTGACCCAGGTGAGAAGCTCGCGCCGGCCTTGACTGGCCGCGCAGGGGCGGTGCGCGTTGCCTGTTGTTTTCGGACGGCTTTTTTCGTTTGTTTTGTTAGCAGGATGTCTTAGAGGTCACGTAGGATTGCCCGCTGTAAAAAAATAAGCATTCATTATGACCAAAGTATAGATGTGATATCCTCGTCGACATCAAAAGTCTCCGACTATAAAAACTATCTATCGGATTGATTGGCATAAAAAATCGTGTTTTATTGGGATTGCGTATGGGTTATTGTGGTTGGGCTAAAAATAAATATGATAAATAAATAAAAAATATTCTGACAGGAACTAGTTTCAAATAATTTAAATGGGTAATCCATCAATGAACGATCTCACAACATCTCTAACCGCAGACCGCACGACCGGCGACCAATATCAATGCTTATCTGGCTTCAATCCGGCGCTTTGATAACACTGCAAAATTTAATTAAATATGTTTTCACTTTCCGTGTTTGAGTGTTCAAATTATACCCAGCAATTAACTTTCACTTGCAAGTATTATCTCAATAAAAAAACTATTGAACATCATTCTTTGTATTTATCGTTCCTATATATTTTTTTTAATGTTAAGAAAGGGCACCAAAAAAATCCACGTGATGGGACTGAACATCTTTTCTTAATTTCTATGTGAACGATGAGTAATTGATTGGGATAAAAATGTACAAATAATATACGCAACTTATAATTTTATTTAATGTAGTACACAATACATAAAAAGGAACTAAGACACGTACAGAAAAAAAATCATTCGTTGAAATAGTTTTGAAAATAAATTTAAAAAATATAAGACGAACATGCGTCAACATACAAAAAGCAATAAAAAAATATCGTAAAATTATGACATTTGTTACTTAAAATATGAATAGAAGCTGATTGACGTTTTATGGAGTTACAAAATGAGAACCGCGACTTGTAATGGCATATTGTAAAGAGTTTTCTTGGGCATGGCCTTATGTGGTAGCTGGCGCGTTATATTCCGACAGATTTCCCATCGCTTCGGTGTTCCTTCAGCGCAGTCCCGAGTCGCATTGACTCATCGGCGCTTGCAAAACTCCGCACCCACCGCCGGGGATTGCCACATTTACGAATATATTTAACATTGTACCGCGCTATATCACCGTGCATCGATACGCCGACAATCGATCGGGTAATTCGATACGCGGTCACCCCACGTGATCGAAAAAACGACAGCCATGTCATTAATCCACGCCGAAAAAGGGATCTCGATTAAAATGGAGACATTGAAAATCAAATGAGCTACAATTTAATAACCAGATTACATTTCCGCAACAATTATACTTGTATACATAATTACGTTTAATGAAATGTATAGTTCAAATTAATATATCGTTATATTTGTAATCTATCAACAAATCAATCTATTGTTTTGACGCATTTAGTCCTAAACGAAAACAATGAATACAACCCACACAAAAGCACGAAAGCGTTATTCGTCTTGAATCAAGCTATTTTATTTATTGCCCTCAAACAGCTTATGACATGAATCACAGAAGATTCCACCTCACATCATTTTTAATATTAATTAACATCACATCGAAGTTAATATTTCGCTGCCGGCACGTGATACCTCAACTAACATTTCAATCTAGCATAAATTCGTAGATCTCAATTTTATTTGATATGACATTTTTGTTTATTCGGTTTCAATCAACAGTGCTATTGACCTTGAGATTTTATATTACTTTTATGTATGTAAGTAGTTTACATTACGAGTAATTTATTATGTTGTTGATTATAAATTTAAAAGTACTGAAAAATCAATGAAATAACACGTGTTCTAATGTTGTAACATATCCATAAAACGTCTTTTTGTGTTTAATGAAATATTTTTTTTTGTTTGTTTCACATCCTCTAATTAATTTTTTTTAGTATATAATTTCACATTTTATAGGTGTAATAATTGCTGTAAATGTGAATTTTGTGACGTAACTTCTACTCCGTTTTATTATTAATTTATAAACATGACTTACGGACAGCGTTTATTAGATGTGAATGAAAAATACACCATCCAATTAAATTATATAAAGATATATTTTATTCACCAATCATTTGTCTATGATTCATTGTCTTTTTAAGTAACCAAGACGAGGACGTAATCATAAGTCGCCTCCAAAATTTATACTAAGTTCGGTCAACAACCCATGCCAGCGATTCGGCACGTCCTTAGAAACGTTGCGGGAATACTAAAAAACCGCGTAGGCAGAATTAAAAACACCGGAAGTACCGCGGAACATCACCAACTTAAAAATAATAGGTGATTATGAAGAGTTTCACAGTGGAAATCTGCTGGTACTAGTCAGTAACTAGAATTCAGATAATACGGCCGGTTCGTGTTAATTAATGAACTGCTCCATGCGAAGGGTTAAATGCTATATTAACAGAGGTCAACCGACAGCATAATAATATATATATATGGGGAAGTTTCAACAAGATAAATGGAAATTTAAATATGTGATGATTATGCAAACTGAATGCATGCATTTATAAACTTGTTTGAGAAGTGGCTGAGTTTAATGATGGAGCTTTAAGAGTCAGTCGGTCGGTTCGCTGCTTAAAGAGGTGTGGCCTGGTGGGCACAGAATTGCCTAATAACTTGATGGCTATAAGTTAAAATCTTCGCCATCAAAAACAACTTACTCTGTCAACGCAGTTTCGGTATTTGATTTTTTTAATATCGTGCTTGTGAATCCATATTTAGAGCCTTGGATTTTGGCCCTTCTATGATAATGATAAAGATTTTCTATTATTTAAAGTCTCATAGAATCACCCACCAATAATAACTAACAGAATCGCTTATTTATATAATTTATTGCAAATATATTGAAAAATTTTTATTTTTATACTGTGTAAGCTTTTAGTTTTTTTTCATTTGCATCCTTTTTTTTTAACCAAATTATTTTTTGTATGAAAATAAATATTTAATTTCTAACGCCTAGTGGCATAATCATCACTTCTTGATTTCACAATAGAACATAAATAAATTCTAATATACGTATTAAACTACGTTTAATTTTGAGAAACACCGTTTGAGCGGAGATATTTTTAGTTCAAATATGTTACTTCGTCATTTTCCTTATAAGCGCATCACTTATAACGAGCTGTTGAACTTCGTTTTGCTTGATTTCAAAACTGTATGGCACATTTTTTAGCAACGAAGCATAACTGCGCGCTTGACAGAAGTATTCCGTATTTCCGGCCGCCATTTTCAATCATAGCAAAACCCTCTCATGACAGTCGCGTCCTGTTTCTTCCGAATCGTACTGATGACCGACTACACATCGCTTAGCGATAAACCATCCATCATCGCCGCATAAAATAATCTTCTGGTTTCAAAATTGATACATATCCGGTATTTTAAATATTGCCTCCGGCTCGATACTCAACGGGTCCATACGTCAGTTGGGAGAAACAGATGCATTGAATTCACAGACACGCCCCCTTCCCACCAAAGATGCTATGAAACATAACACAACGTATGGTATGGGACGCCGAGCCAGAGCTTCCCATTATGTTATATTATTGTGCAACATATTTATGGTAAAAATAATCCCGTATCTGGTCGCCAGGAAACACGTATTTTGAACTATTTATTCAAGCCTTTGATACTGGAACTATTCAGTCAATTTGTAGCTCTTTATATACTGTTCAAATTAAACAAATTATCATTTCAATAAACAAACCCTTAAAAATGCGAAAGATTTCGACATTTGTCTCGAAAGCGCTATGCAAGCGAGAGCTATCAGCATATTAAATATATACAGATAATACCGATTATTTTTGTTATTGAAAGTTAATAATCTTAACCATACATTATTTCAAAACCAAATTGTATCTTGATACTTCTTAATTACTAAATCATATTTTAATCAACCCATAATAAAGTGCATATTTTAACTATGCCCATGTATAGTTTCAAAACTACTTGATTGCTTCTTTTACTTTTTCAAGTTTTACCTTTTAGAATTGTAAAAATAAATATAAACACTTTCATAACAATGCCATTGTGACCTTTGTTGCCGCAGCCCGTATAAGCTGTGCCTTTTCTAGTAAGAGAGGTTGACATTTTCTAATTTATATCTCCATTATTCTCCGATTAAACTCCCCCAGCATACGTCAGTCATCTGTGACGCATTCAAGTCATTAACAACATCCTTCTTCGCCCCCTGTATTGTTACACAAAACCCTCTAACTTTCTTTTTGCTTCTTGCTAAGGCCTAGAAAATAAACTTTTTAAAAAAATAACCTGGCATTTGAATTACTAAAATTTAAAATACTATTATTTTGAAAATTAAGTTTTGGATCAAAAAATACGATAATTTAACGCTGAAGAAACAAATAATTTAATTTCAATGATATTAAAATTTAAAAAAACTATTTTTATTTCTGTTACGTGTACTCTTTAAAATTAAACTTTAAAATTGTTGTAAAAAAAATTTACAGGTATATTTTTTTTACTATTTATAAATTAAGTAAAAGTTAGATATATAAAAAAAACATGTCAAAGATCACTCACAATGAATAAAAAATTCCACCACACCTGCACGAGAAAAATATTTTCAGGTTTATTGGCCACACGAACACGGATATTTTTTTTTCAAAAAGACTTTTTCATTTTTGGCTGAGATTTCCAACATTCTCTGATGCACTTTTCGTTATATAAAATAATAATGCTTATTTAATTCGATGTGAGAATTATTCACACACAATAAGTTTATATTAAATGCTTGCAACGCTCCCCGCCTTCGGCCATCCAATAAATTTCTGAAGTCGCCTGTCGATTGATTGCACAAGTCAGCGTTGTTGTTTTTTCGATGATGCTATCCGTTGTTAATTTCGATTGACCTCTAAATTTTTTACGACTTATTTGTTGAGATCCATTATGTTGTTAGAAGACGAGCGGACCGCACCCTGGGCAGGCCGTTACCGAGCCGCGCTGCCTGTGTGGTGCGGAGCATTACATCTTCCATAGCCCTATTCGAGTTCCCAACACCCACTGAATATCCCACCGCAGTATTAGATAACATCTCATTCACTTCATTCACAAGACATATTCAATTCCTTTTACAGCCACTTGTGAACGGTTGATAAACGTACATACAAAATGCTTTAGGGCAGCGCAGTATTTGTAAAGTAGCTAAGATTTATCTTATGAATGATTTCAATATCAGATATAAATAGAATACATGCGTACAGCCTTTCAATGCACTTCTACAGTTCTTTTAAAACTCCTGCATACACCATTGTAGTTAACAATGCAATACACCTTTCTGTCGTTTATCAATTTTATTAAATAACAAAAGTATTTGAATTAAACTGATTGATTTATATTACAAAAAAATACACACTCACTGAGTACTCATATAGTAAAATAGGAAACTATAGGAAATAATAGGAATTAAATTAAAACAACAAAATAAGCTTTGATCAATTTTACCTCTATCAGGTCATCCTCATCGTCTGGAAATATTTACAATCCCAAATAAATAATAAAAAGTCATTAAGCTTAACTGTGTCTTGTAAAATTTAATGCGCTTTTATTACATGTAATCTCAATCTTCTTTAATAAGTTAATTTTTAAACCGGATTTTTTGCAAGTCTGTAGTAACTCGTTATAGCCTGTTTAGAGGTCTTCAGGGTCACATGCAAAAAAATTAATGTCATCGGAAACGTCATTTTGTACAGAGGATACGAAGAAGCAATATTTTCTGTAGCTTGTAGTAAATAGATTTTCTTTTCCCTAGGTGACCTTCACCAAGTGCGCGGGAGGGAAAGGTCTCGGGTTCAGCATAGTAGGTGGTCGCGACTCCCCGAAGGGCTGCATGGGAATCTTCGTGAAGACCATCTTCGAGAATGGACAGGCTGCAGAGACGGGGGAGCTCAGAGAAGGTAAAAAAAAACAATTATTTTAATACATATATCATAAATTTCTCAGAGAGATGCTACACGCCATCGAAATTTTATTTTACATTATGTAAAAAAGGTGACTTTCACATACCAAATAAAGAATAGTTCATATATAAAATATGTACATAAAATATCTACAAAGTCTGATAGTGTTCTTTTGAGTAAAATACAGTAAAAACTAAAGTAATTTAATATTGTAACATGTATATGAGATGCACAACTTTAACTATCGGTTTAGTTCAGTGTTCTTAAAGATATCCCTTAATGTTGCTATGTCAAAACTACCGCAGTAAAATACAAATTCGGTTAGGTACTAATGTAGAAGTTAATTCAAAACTGGTTTAAAAATACACAAAAAAATATATTAGGGTCATCTGAGTGGCCGTGCGACAGGGCTGATAGCATCGCACAGCTTTCTATTGTACCTCGGGAATCAGACCTGCCTCACACACCGCTCTGTGTATGTATGGAAAGTTAAATTTAAGCACACACTTAGCCTTAAATGCTGTGAATTAAAAAAAACTATGATAGATGTTATTTCAGCCTTCAGCACAGGCCATCTTCAGATGGTAATCGTATATAGTTTAAATGTCGACTTCTCATGGCTTAATTTATTTAGACATCTGCTTGACAGTGGCGCACAGTCGCAACAATGGGAAATGCATTGCTTGCGAGTAGGGTTCTAGTAAAAATTTGCAATTTGTTGTAACATTGAATTTTATGTATTTCAATACGTTTACACATTTAAAAAATTGTAATATTCATTGTATATTTGTAAATTATCTAACATCTGACTAGCACATTTGAGGAAAGACAAATATTTAATAAATGAACATTTCCAAGCAGGCACAGTTTTTTATATAAACTTATTCTTCGATTCATAGCTTTATCAATGTTTATGTTACGAGAATTATCAAATTTGCTGAAAACTTGCTTGCTTTGTTGTTTAAATCAAATAATCATACAATATTCAAACTAGACAAGCATTGCGGGAACATAATCTAACATCACAATAAGACTGTTGATTTGATGAATCAGTCAAGTTAAATTATTTCTTTAAGCCATCAATCGATCATGCCCATCGCAACCATCATAAACAATTAAATCACAATTTATTTAAATATTTTTTTATATTTTAACTCGGAACTAAAAATAGGAAATGACTCATTTAAAAGTAGCTGAGAGATTATCTTTTGTAAGTTCCGCGTGCCTCTGCGTATTAGCGGCCATTCCATCTACGAGGTATTTAACGCCATAATCGTAAACATCCACGAAGTACCCGGCAAATCCCTGGCGACTGAGCCGTCTGGCCGAGCTGGTGAAATGACAGTCGCCAGGCACTCACAATAAGTCCGTCTCGTCCCACGCGAGTGCACACCTCCGTTGGGACAAATCGTAGGGCCGACGTTTTTTTAAAATAAACAAGGCCCCTTGTGACTCAATCAATTTTAAAGCGGTATAAATTACTGGCCCCGCTAACCCTCCCGAGCCGGGGAAGCTTTCTTCGGTCGAATGAGAAATAATGACCTTCTTATTGCTGACATAATATTTATCTTTATTGCCGCCTTATATGACACCCGGTCTGGTGTTATTTGGCACAGCTGGAAATGAACGCGCGATCAACAAACTCTGCGAACTCAAGTGACATATTTATGCTAAATATTGGTGCTCGGTAAAAAAAAAAACACAGCTTTACATTCCATGTGCGAAAAAAATATTATAATAAGTTTATCAATTCTGTTTTAAAACAGATATGCTTTTATGATCTTCTATATTATATTGATGGTTATTAACTATTGAAGCTGCCTTGATATTTAAGAAATATTTTTTGAAAATAATTAAATATGACACTATTAACATAATATCTGTATAGTATGTTCTTTTTTTTCTTTGAAATATTATCACAAATATTTGAAAATTTGAGTTCACTTAAAGCGTTTTTTCTGATTAAATCAAATTTTTGGTTATTTTATATTTTAACAACAAAGCATTACCACTAAATAAAATAATTTTAATTTTATTTTTAAAAACTTCTTTTATCTCAAAAACACCCGTATTAAATTTACAAAATAGCTCAGCGAGTAAGTTTATTTAACGATCTCGTAATAAAAATATATTTTGTATTTAAACTGGTAACTTCTCAAGTAGTTTAGTTCACAGCCGTTACGTTAGTCTACATGCTGGCCATCGACGTCCGCACCTAAAATAGGTTTGTTTTTTAAAGCGCTTAATTTTTATTTTTATTCCAAAACTCGTGAGTTGCTCAAACAAGCCAACCACGCATTCTATATTGTTGTGTGAAGATAGTGGTAACTCCGCTGCACCGCCTATGACGACTTGTAATGTTGATTTTTTTTCCACCCACAGCATTAACCTTAATAATAATTGGCTGCCATTATTTTTACACACAAAAACAAATAATTAATTATCGCAAAGAATTTTGAACAAAGCCGCGGCGCGGATCCACGGAAGGGTCAATAGTCAATGCGTGAGTATCGAATCACTCCGGGAATGCCTAATTAAGTGAAGCGCACGGCTCGAGTCACGGCATCGGCGATATCACCTGGAGAGACACGTGGCGAGCCACTAATGAGCTCCGAGAATATGTATGGACTCCCAGGAAACGGAAGTCAGCCAACGGAGTGGTAACTTTGTACGAAAAACTTTATACGGATAGAGCTCGTTCGTAAATATAAGATTCTACATTACTTATGCAATACGTATTTGTGACAACCGACGCTCGAAAGTTTTATAATATTCCAGGTGTGGATTGAAACCACACCCTTTAAAATTTCTTTGAATATCAGTACACTCCATTGGCTCTGTGCGGCCTTACAATTTAATGATAATATTATTATATACACACAACCCACGTATCAATTAACTTATTACAAAATACTTAAATTTGTTTTTAGTGGTACTCAGTTTATTTGATTTTATATAAGAATTTTAAACGAACTTTGAGGTATGTGTGTTTTTATTGGACATGCATAGTTGTACGCGTGTATTTTTTTAATAGAACTGTGATTTCTATGAAAACATCTAGGCTTGCGTGATTTTCAATGATTTGTTTATCAACAAAGTATTCAATACTTTCACAGTGATGCTGTTTTTTTTTAATTTGCATGAGTAACGCTTCTTTAATCTGTTCAGAAAAACTTATTACTCATTATTTTTATATATAAATAATAGTTTGCGATCGTAAACAATGTGGTGGTTATAAGTCAGGCGATCGCTTCATTATTCATACAGAAAAATATAAAATCTGATAGCTAATCGTCTGATCGGAAACAATTTGAAAATTATTATTTTACAAATAGTTTCAGTTAGTCTGACACATAAAAAAATAATGTTATAAATAATTTCCTTAAAGGCTTTTATTAAATAAAAAAAGCAGATTATGAAATGGATGTATTGAATTTAAGGCAGTCCAAAATCATACAATTCTTTAAAAAATAGTGTTTAACCATGAAATTAAGTATTAACCTTACATTTAGCATTGAGAAATGAAGTCAAAAAACTCAAACCTTGCATTCGGACCAGATTATTTTATACGCAATAAAATGACACAGGAAGCTACATTTGTTCGATTACATTTTTTAATACAAAGTTAATCGTTTTATTGTGCAAAATGCAGTTTAACAATTTCCTACAGCCAAGAGCATGATACCGTTTAGCACAAACAAAATAAAACCGACCAGCAAGTAACGGTGCCTCGGCAAGTGGAGAATTGTGTCTTTTAGCAGTTTCAAATAGTTACAACTGTGGAGCACATTCCAGCCATAGTAAAAAAAAAACACTTTGGCCTACATATTTAGATCACATTCGAAAGGGTCTGAGCATAAATTATAGTAACATATGTCTGGACGGTTGCCAGATGCTTTAATTACACGATGCAGTCAATAAATCAATTTTTGAACAACCCAATAAGACATGCATTTTCATGATAGAGTAATATTTTATAATTTCATTGGGTTTAGACGTTCAAACGCTGGCAATCTTTAAAATTCTTCTCTCCCACACGCCGCATAGACCCACGTCTTGTGCTCGGCGTACTTCGGTATAATTGTATGGTCTCTTCGCAACGGAACACTCGCGTTCTTCTTTTATATCAACCACAGCCATGCCGCTGTGTGTACAGTCGACTCGGGCGATTAGAGCCCATTAAGACTCGATACTTTTATTACTGCTATTAATAATATAAAAATAATTCGCGGTTAATGAGGCACTGCCGCTTTTTTATTTATTATTCGCCACTCTCTGTAATGTCGCTACTTACTCTAACAACTTCATCTACCAAAAGAAACTTCGAGCGTTTCCATTGTTTTTTCCTGTATCACGTATCACTCTGAACAAATTTTTCTATCTCGTATATTATATATAACCTCGATTACGCTCTAGATACACCACCTCATGGTTTTTTTTTTTTACAAAATATAGGAAATACTAAAAATCTCAAATGCACGATCCTTGTCCAGATATTACCAGAGCATTATATTTAAACTTATTTTAAATTTAAATGTATATTATTTTAACATCGTATTGTTTTTTAGATCACCTTGAATACAATGCTTTTCTTTTCATTAAATAATATATGTACTTTAACTAATATTAAAAATAAATCCAAACATACAAAATATTTCATTGCGTATATTTTATTGTAATAATCTTAAGGATAATTCATATTATGCAATGATATGCTTCAGGGGAAGTTATACATAAATTAAAGTTAAAAAAAATACGTTATCTCTTTGAAAATAAAATTGATACATTAAGTTCTCCACTAGCCTGCAGCTAGCAACATGATACAAACAATATGTGGCCTTGTTAGCCGCCGTTTCGCGTATCTAAAAATTCATTGTTTTATTTTTTACTAACAAGTTACTAAGTATTCTAAAAATCCAAGCTAAACCCAATTACGTGCAATAAATAGCGTTAATAAAAACACAGAAAAGAACAGCTTAATGTCAGATATAACATATCTACGAATTTACTTATTTTCAAGTGGCAAAAAACTGATACCTATCTGGTTTTTATAACAAATGACGTTATACAAACATGAAGTGTTAAAAAACGGTGTTAAGATAAAATGGCGCGTGGAAGCGTAATTAGACGATATTAAATATTTCGTGTACCTGCCAATCAGGAATTACTATATTATTCGATGACGCACCTCCTGAGAACAATAGATAATTGTCTATATAAGACGCTTGAATTATACGATTACGACAATGTGCAGAACTAATCAGCAGTCCCCTATGACATGGCCTCATCGTCAACGTCATACCCACATCCTACAGTATCTTCGAAGAAAATATTACATTCTACTATAATATTAGATACGGAACGCGAATTGTTAGCTTATAAATTTATATGAAGAGTCCAGGTATAGTGACGCAACAACTAATAATTTATAAAAATTATCTTACTACTTTACTGAAATATTCACTGTCATTAACTTTTGTCCAATATTAGAGGACGAGTATGTTGCTATTACGTTGGAAAGATTCTCGTGTGAGTAGAAAACATTTTTTGCTAGATAGGTTGCAATGTATTTTTTTTAATGTATGAAATTTATACGTTTTACCATGAAATAAACAGTTAAAATACTTCTTTATTTGGCATGGACAGTATTGAAGTAGACACAACTTATCTACAGCTGTTATGTGTGTCATTTTTTTGCAATAAATTTTTCAAGTGTGCAAGTGCATGCTGAATTTTTTTCTGTTTCTAATTTCTTGTCTTTTTTTATTTTGATAAATGGTGTATGTTTAAATTAATAATATTCAATTATTTTATACGATGTCTCTAAATCACCCAAAGTCATTAAATCACCCTTAATAAGAAATAGTTTAATTATTTTTTGATAACAAAAAACACGTGGTATTTTATAATGTTTATACAAATTTTTTTAAGTGTAAAACGATTAAAGGAATAAATATTTTTCAATCAATATTTTATAAATTGAATATGATTAAAACTATTTTTACTACAAATCTACACAAACGATTCTGTATTAAATACCAAATAATAAACATAAAAAGCCATTTCTATGGTTGAGAATTTGAGAACAAGATTTATCTTTTTCATATATGATGTCATACACCTCTTACACCTATTCAGTATTAGCAATACAAATTTATTTATTGAAACGTTCCAAGGTCATCATAAGTTATAACATACTTACCTAAATTTAGATAAAATCTCTAATGATTGCGGTTTGTTTTGTTGGGCCACTGTTTCAAGACTCGAGCGAGTAGCATTTCATTCATTCCGAGCCGCGCATTCGGTAAGTAGTACAAACCATAACACCCGAAACGGTAGAAAAACATGGCCATAACAGATAAGACCAACCGATTTTACGGCTCCGTTCGGAATGGAATAAAATTACCGCCGGGCTATTTGACTTGCGATGAGCATAATCAATCGTCACCGTTAATTTTGTGTATATTTTTTTATCATCGTTGATGGATTGAAATTAATATTTATTTTCAAATAAACTATACTCTGAATTGCAACTGGCAGGATTTGTCTACATATAAAATGAGATCGTGAAAAGAAACCCACTGCTGTGGGAAATTTGAATGAGAACAGCGAAGATAGTTTTTAAAGAGGCCTCTCATTTGAAGACTTGTAATGGATATATTTGACGGTGGTGATTTTAAAAGTATACAAATATAATTCATAGCTTTTATAAACACCTGTTGAATGCCATTTAAAGCACCTTTTCTTACAAATAGTACCTTCTACTCACCTTTGTATTTATATAATAATATTAATTAACCAAGGGTCATGTAAGTCCACGACCAAGAAATAAATCACTGACGAAATAATTAAGGTGAGTAGGTCTGTAAGCATTAATTAGTGTTTAAACAAAATACAAACAACAAATCCTCTACTTTGTTTTGAAGATGATATATTACAATCATGACTTTACCGGTTACAAGCCCTGAAGTATGGACTATAGCGCAGCGGTGGCCATTGGACCAGAATAACAAAGTGCATTTGATTATGTATACTGAAGCAGATAATTCTATCATTTACCGGTGTGCTTCTGCTCGCTGGCTCCTCCCAGATTCAGGGTAAACATCTTTCCGCACGTACGGGTCTCCGCTCGGACGGAACCTCCCGGCTGGCTAGACGGCCGGGTGCCCGGAGTACGCATTGCGCTAATATTTCAGCTCAATTTTATAAAAAACCTTTGCTGACACATCCGATACATCAAATGGAGAATGAATATTTAATCCAAAAATACAAAATTTGAAAATTCAGTCGGTATTTTTTGTACTTCAAGCTGTAACAACCTTGTCTGCAGAACCAGGGCCTCGGCATCTCGAGACCATTAGTCGAAATTTCTCGCAGTGCGGCCTATACGAATTCTGATTAGCAACATTCGCATAAGTCCAGACATAATATATCTACTTATGCGATTATACATCGGAATAGACTTCCTTATGTAGGCCACACGAAACTATAATGATTTCACGATGGTTCGCATTTTTTAACCACGTATTTTTTTCCCCAAGTTTATTGCCAAAATAATACTCGCGTTTGACCTCGAGCTGGAAGACTCGACCGGAGTGAGAGGTAATTTAATATTTTTCGAATGCTAAATACGTGCACCTTTCACAGATGTTTTTTTTTGCAGAATTTCTTTAAGTGAATGATCCATTATACTCGTATGGGACATTAGGTATCTTTTGAAGCCGCATAACGGGAGACGGGTATTGTGACGAGTTTTGCAGGTTTCGGGCATTTATAATTTCACAATGAACCGAGTCGTGAATTTGAATGAGGCAAAAATAATATCGACCTCAAAACCTCAAAATATTTACTTTTCATTTCAGCTTTAAATAGTAAACAAATTAAAGTAACCGAACAGAAAAATAATAAATACAAAATAATCTGATTCAGAAAATTATGGCTATATTTATGATAATGGAAATCGTATCTCATGTATATTTAAATCTTAACTGGGCACTAATTTTGAATCATATACATAATGATAATAAAAATATTATAAATTGAAGGTCACATAACAAATTTGTGAGATATTTAATATTCGATTATACTTACATAAAATTAGTATAAATAAGAGATTTGCCATTATTATTTTTGCTTAATATTTTATTTGATTTTTATAACCACGTATGTATCGGCGAGAAACTATTAATTAAATTAAATTCATATCTAAATTATCATGAAAACAATATTTGTCGTTTTTTTTTTTTTTTTAGCCTTGTGTAACAAGTTGTTATTCTGTAAATCGAGGAAATACTTGCTGTATTATAAAAGTAAATAGTGTATTACGGTAACAACGTAGTCCCCAGCGCTGGAGCTAACAGTACCGCCAGGTGTGTAATCATTTATTTAACTTTGTCAAATCTGTTCCTGCCCTCCGCAGGTATGGCGGCCGCGCCGGGCCCGATCACGATTTTCCTATTTTTTATTCATTATCACAAGCAATGTGTGCGCAGACACAGGCGGCAAAAAAAAACAATGAGATATTGTCTGTCGTCGTCACGGCTCGCACAGGTTCACACATATTTATGCGCCTATCTAATTATTTATGTGCCTCAATGCACGTTCCAGCAATATTACTGACATTTTGATTCGTATTGATGGTTTTATTTTTAGAATCACTTCCATAAAACAAAATTCCGGCTATTAAATGCATGATTGCCGGCAAATGTGATTTATTTCCTTTTTAGATTTATTGTATTTTTTTAAATGTACTGGTGTTCCCTGTAGCTTCGCTGCTAATTTTTTACATTTTTTTTAAACAAACCTACATTAAATAATGAAAATAAATATACATTATTTTTAGGTATAGATTTATTATGAACTGTACTATTAAAATCATAGGTTTACTAACCATATGTTAATTGCCACAAAAATATAAATATTGTAATGAAAATTGTCGAACTTATGTCCGCGAAATCCAAACAAAAGAGTACATTCATTATCATCTTTCTTATTTTTAATGTAGATTTATCAAATTACTTTTGTTAATTGATTTGTGATTTCTTTTAAACTCTTATAATTTTTTTTTGATATTATGTTTCTTTGAAAATCATTTACTCACGAAACAAAAAAAAAACAATATTTCTTATTGTAATGCGTAGATATTAGTTTCCCATGTGTTTTAATGGTGATTCACAGTAACTGGTAACCAATCTATGAAACAAGTTATCGTCGAAGTACATACGTTGTATTAATATAATTTCAATACCCTGTCATACCCTGAAAAGTAATACACAAGTAGGTTGTGCAAAGCTCAAAAAACAAATTAAAAATAAACAGCTTTAAATGACTGCTATGTTTTTTTGTGAGTGACCTAATTTCACGCATCACTTTGCCCAAAACCGCGGGAGTTTTATTACTATTCAAATTAATACTGACGGTTGGTTTCAACGGAGCCTCGGACCAATCAAGGCCGTAAATATGGAGGAAATTAACTAAAACAACATCCCAACGGTTCCAAAGAAACATCAAACGACGAACACATTTCACAGCTCGAAATAGCAGAAATCCGTTACAAGCTCGGGGCAGGGCGTCTGGATTTGCTCATCGCTTTTTTTTCAAATGAAATGAGTCACTAGAACCGTTGGCGTCGCATCCCATGCGAGCGATATCCTACGGGAGTGACTCTTAAGTATAATAATTTCAGAAAACAGTATCTATCCCGAATCAATTTATAAATTAATTAATATATTATTTTTTTTCCAAAATACTTTACAACTTGAGTTACTTCGTATATAAATGTATTGCATTTTGAAAGAGCTCGTGACGATTTTTTCCCTTTCAAATTTAATATTGCTTCAAAAATATCATGTAAGTAAATACAAATGAAACAACGAAAAGTGACTCTTTGACAAATGGATCTATTCAATGTACACATAATAAATTCACTTTGGAGTTATTAATGTGCATAAAAACCGTTAATTGCTAATTGCTTTGCACACGCAGGTTTAGTTAAGTGCAGATGCTAAGTATCAAAAATATCTATTAATATATTATATATATATATATATATATATATATATATATATATATATATATATATATATATAAATATATATATATATCCTATTGTAATAACAACTTAATTTGTATTCTATGTACTTACTATAGTATGACATTATTTTACTCTTATGCTAAATAAACTTTTAGATACTATTAAAATATAAACTTTCTGTTTTCTATCAAGATTCTATACTTTTCTGGTATGGAAGCTTTTATTGTGTGTATTTTTAGGGACTCTTAGTAAGTTAATGTATTTTGGAAAAGCTTTTAAGACACGGAAAATGTAATATATACAAAATCAGTTTACGTTTGCTTTTTCCAGTACAATCACTTAAAAGAGATATTTAAAAACATCTTAAATGTTATTTACAAACGTTTAAATAAATAACATCTATTTCATAATAGTCAGTAAATAAGACTGTAATTATCTGTAATAAAATTATTCAATAATTTAATGTTCATGCCATAAAAAGTGCAATCGGTTAATTTAATTGCTTTGGCGTGTAAGTGAGCATTATCAATTAATTTTTATACAATATTGGTAATATTTAAATTCTAAAAGTTAAGAGGCGGCTAATGTGTTTTTATTCGAAGTAAGGTTAATATTTAAGCCACTATCCAATAGGTGATAAAAAAACGCCTACTCGGCAGTAGTCGATTACTATCGCAGCAACCTCTGAAGTGCGAATCTCCATATTAATACAAGTATGAATAAAAAAAATATTTAGAGACCGGTCTGATTTGTGAATTTTATAAATAGTCATAAGAGGTGTATGTCACGAACCTGAGACGAGAATAAATATTTATTATAAATACCATTACGGAATCTTATAAAATAGTATAAGAAAAATAAGATATCCCTAAAATTCATTTTGGTAAAAGCATGCTAAAAAAAAAAAATGGCTCAATATAAAAATATTAATAATTACACTTATTTGTAAGCAAAAGGATCGCAAACCTATATAATTGAACTAAATTTGCAATAAATATACAGCGGTATTTACTTAAGATCGCCTTTACGTAATAAATCTATGAAATTCATTCAGAAACTAATTTGAAAATAATTTATCTACGGTTTAATAAGGCATAAATATTTATTCGTATTTTTATTTGCGAAACATAATATTACAGGACTAAAACCAGACATATTATTTGTCGTCAAATCCTAAATAAGATTATAAGAAAAATATATTAAATTTAAAACCAATTCAAACTAATTATTTACTATTTGATGTCACTAAGCGAACTCTTTAATATTTTTAACCTTACCTTTTTTTCCTCGTCCACTTGGCAATGGCAATAGGAACATATCGGATTGCTAATAACCGTTTCGCAGTATGTGAAATTGTAAGGCGAGCCCAGTATCCCGCAGCTCGCCTCTCGCCCTAACATATCACCGGCCTGCAAAAAAACAGCCTAATCACCGTCGAGTCAATCGCCCCACAGACAAAGTGCCTCAACCTGAAACAGACGCTGAGTGTTTTCAAAATAACCAGGACCGAGTTTACTAAAAACAACGCTATTCGTATCAATAAAGACACGAGGTTTTATTTTTGATTTTTTCTTCGAGGCATCTTGAGTATTTTTAGATTTAGTCTCAACTTTTTTTAAAATTGAATTTTTTTTAAATCATATTTCTTTTTTATATTTAAAACAGAGTCTTTTGTCTGCCCTACTGGGTAGGTGCCGTAGATATGAAGAAGACTTCATGTAAAAGAATTAAGCAGTCTGTTGGATACAAGTTGAGCCTTCCTAAAAGCTAAACAGATTTTTTCAATGTATTATTACATATATTTATACCGTGTATTATAAAAATAAAACTGATATTTAATTTTTAATCGCGTAGAAAATCATTACAGTATAATAAACATACTCATTTCGACCTGCTTTTCACAGAACTGTTTTAAGCTTTTAAATAATTTGGATTATTAAAAAAGACATGCGTTGATTGCCTATTGGTTTTAATGTAAAGTCCGAATTAGTTAATATGATATTGCAATTATTCGACTGTTATTTCTGAAATATATATTTCTGAAATAACAGTCGTATAATTGTAGACAGCAATTCATAGCATTTTTTGTTTTAATTGTTAATATTTTCAACTAACGCTTTCCCTGTAATCTATTTTGAAAGACCATATCAAAGTTGTAAGACCGTGAGGTACAGTTAGTATAACCATTCAGAAATTCAAAATTTCCATGGAAAATTCTTGACACACGAGAAGGCGTGATCATCGTCCAAAGGTAAAACTATTTCTCAAAAGACGACTCGCTTATTTACAAGAAATTTCAAAGACCTGTTATCCCAGTCATCAAAGAGTTCTCTAGTCCAGCTATTTTCGAAAGTATGTACCTGCCTTTTTAAAGTTTTACTTTTTATGTAAAACCACGAACTTCACGCAGAGACTAACTCAGTATTTTAAATGTACCGCACCTAATGTTTAAAATGACTTTTGAATAGAATATTTAGGTAATGACTATCGTTATGCTCGATTTTTACTTTATCATCTACCAATATTCAAAAAGAATAAAAATTGGGTAACTAACAATCAATACTGATGTAATTGCGACGTTTGCAATCGATCAGAAATATGAGTGAAATAAAACAGTCTTTAATGTTTTTTTGTAATGACTCCGATAGAAATTTTCTTGAAAGTCAAGTAATAATACTTTTTAAATCTCTCAATGACACTGTATATTCTGAAGTGGTTGTTAAAAGTCATTTTTCTATTCGGTATTTCGTCGACAGAAAATGAATTAATAATTTTTACACTTTTACACTGCTGATTGTCATGATAGTTCAACCCATTAATATTGAAAGTTTGAGAAAATTATGTATACCATATAACCAATTGCTGCAACGATATTAAAAAAAATATTCATGAAGAAGAATGTACACATGTAACGAAGATAATGCTCAAGGAAATTAAATTATTATATATTAGAAAATCCCCCGAGTAGGTTGAAAATATATTTTTCTACACATAATTAGAAGTGTTTTTCTTAAGAGAACTTCATATATCAAATAAGAATTATCGTGTAAAAGAAAAAAAAATTGGACATAATAGTAGTAATTATTATACAATAATTTGTTTCCAAAGGTTAAGATCTGACAAAGTAAACAAAAAACAATACAAAATGTGAAGAAAAATTATAGTATTGAAACCATTTTTACAGACTTTAGTCTTTTAGACTTTTGTGTCCAATCTATAATTTAACTTATTCATAGTGTATTATCAATTGTTTTAAATAAACAGTTCAATATCGATAGTTTGATTGCGGGTTTATATAATGTAAGTCAGCTGTCCTCTACTAATAACTACTAATACAGCACTGCTTTTATATCTCTCTATTTACGTAAATCAAGAATAAGTTATATTTTATTGTGTTTAAACTGAGCCATCACGAAAACGCAGGAAATCCTGTAATTATTTTTTTATTTAATTGTACATTTTCCTTTAATAGCCTTGGCGAAACGCTTTAAAAAAATAGCCACACACTTGCTACATCTACGAAGATAAAAGATTTTTCAAAACAAACTAAGTTCTTACTTTGGAGAACAACGCTTTCTATTTATATGGTTCCTTAAAAAATGCACATATTTTGGCTAAAATTGTGCAACCAGAAATTTAAATTTTTAATATGTTCAGCGACAATTTTGTCTTGTTGCAAACTTCTGCTGGTTACTTATTTGCAATTCAAAAGTATAAATAAGCTTTTTCATTTAAAATAATTTTACTGTGAATATTTAGATAAAATTAATAAAAGGTTTATATTTTTATTAATCGGTATTAATAAACAGTTCGCAAGCACATACTTGATTTATATTTTCATATCCCGTGCGAAAAATAACAATAACTTGAAACATCACAGCTATTACACAAAGAATACTGTCGATATGGGCTCGATAGACCTATTCGGGCCTTTAAGCACGACTATAAATCTGATTCGTGTCTTGGCATTCTCAATAACTGCATAGGCCAGCATTTAACCTTTTACAATAAATATCATCGATCTTTTGAAATTTTGAAAATACCTTTCATTCGCTAAGTCCTGACACTGCGCCCATATTTTCGTTGTTCCCACCACCACGCCCGGAAGAATTCAAAAGGACGCTCTCATTTATAAACAATTAACACTCCAAAAACCTAAGATTCACTATAAGAATTCGTACTTTACTACTGCATGCAGTTTAATAAGAAATTAAGTGCCTTTATTATAAAAATACATTTTTTTATTGTTTGAATTCTGTTCTTAGTGAAATCAGCACTAAAATAACACTACCAACACATTGCATCTTTAATAAATATTATTGATTGATAATGATTAAGTACTTAATCATTATCAATCAATAAAACCTGTATAGACAAAATCGTACTTACGGTGAGACGGATAATTTAATTAAAAATTTACTACAGATTTTACAAAATTTATTAAATGCATTTACTATTGTAATCTATGTCATGGCATTAATTTTACTCATATAAATAAATCTTTTAATCTTTTACTTTCATTCTGAAACTGTGAAACATATTTATATTTTTTATTTTCTATCCTCGTCAAGGTTAACCTGTCCAGCATTTTTGCTCTAATTTGGGCCCCCATCTTCAAAATATCCCAATTTGGTATCAAAACCTGTAACCAGCCTTGTAAAGGCTTTGCGCATAAAAAAATCCGATATTAAACGTCAGCCCCGAGTATTTAAAAATCTTGCGTAACATAAAATTTTCATATTTAAAACGCCATTGGTCAACCTTGTCGGTTAACTGGCATAACATAAGTATTAATTAAAATTATCAAAATAAAATAATCAAAATTCATCATATATTTAATCTGACTTGATATAAAGATAAATCATTTTTGAGGCAGTAAAAATTAGTAACGGATGGGGGCAGGGGGGTTCTACCTGTGACCAAATAAATTTCTTAGAGGTTTTGTTTCACATCAGAGTAAATTGTTTGATTCCCATATTTTTATCGTTTAAATAATTGTGATAGTAAATGAGGTATTTGCACATGATACATTTATCTTTTTAATTTAAATTTTATGGTATACGATTATAGGTTGAATTATGGGTTTCGTTCTGAAATAGAGCTGGCCTCCTTTGTGCCTCAGTTGGTAATATATTTTTCACAAAAACATTAATTATGGTCATACACCAGAGTAACATTATATGAAAAATGAATATTCATAACAAACAAATTGTTACCTAAAATTTAGTAATAAATAAATACACAAATAAATCATCATTGCAAAAACCCAGTAATAAACCAAAATGAACGCCTCATTTAGGTGGTCACGGTAATTGCTCAATTAATAACAATAACAAATAAAAATAATTTAAGTATTACTATTGTTTATAAATCCCACGTTTATTTTTTAACAAAAATACATATTTATGCCCTGCCCATACCGAGGATAGATTATGAAACAGATAATACGAGTTTAAGGTGTATCGGTTCACACCTTTGTAGTTTAAAAAAAACATACTTGGGATAATTTTAAAGCACCTCTCTATCAATAATTACATAGGAATAGAGATAAATTCTGTCATTAAGCGTTTTCAAATCATAATAACACAAGGCTAGTCGATATTAATACCTTTTAATTTGTCGCTGAGCTGGAGCCGCGGACTGGGCGCGCCGGTGGGCGCGGGACTGATGCTCAGGAAAAGGGTAATTAATTCAGGCTCATTTGAATTTAATTCTGTAAACACGCCATGCTGCACAGTCCAATAAAAATGGTGATTGGGTAATACGTATTGGAAAATTCAATGGCGGATTTTCATAAAAAAAAATACATTAAAAGCTTACTTGATGCTATCTGAATATTAATGCTATAATAAAACCATTGTCGATAGCACATTATATTGACTTAATTTCAATTTAAACAATAATTTATTATTTTTAAAAACCTATATTCTTACTATTAAAGATGTGATGTTAAAACGTTGCATTTTTCTTATTGTCGTTGAATCGAAGCAACAGAAAATTAACAACTCTAAATACAATTTAACGAAAGCTTTTTTTCTCTGCATAAAAATACTCCTAATGATTTTCCTTATTTAATAATCAAGACTAAATAAATGTAAATTATAATTATAAAAGCTACTATAGGGCAAGAAAGTTGAGCCCATAAAAACTTTTTTATTACGCTAAATGCCATTTTTTTAGATTAAAACAATATTAAGTTCGGTCGTGATGTGATTTTTTAATAATGTAACATTGAGGCGTGCGCAGCTTTAAAGTGGATAAGAGCAAACCTTTGCAATAAACTACATTATTCTGTGAATTCCATCAAAAAATTGTGTTATTAAAAAAGTTTTACTAAATTTCGTTTGACATTATTTTAAGCTTGTAGCTCTGATCATTATTCTATAACTAACTGCAATGATTCTGAATTTGTTACACAAGATGTCTCTAATTTCGGTTTTTGTTGAATAGCTCCAAATGAATCGTTCATTGTAGGGCACGAACACCATTCACGGCATCCAAATTTGCACAAAAACACTCCATTGAATCTAAACCTGAAAATACAATACCCTCAATCACTGGAGTATTACGTCATTTGTGTTGTATTTGGGCTATTGCGAATTACAGCTTATCGGAAATCAAATTATACATTTGTCATTTGAATGCTAAATACTTGCAATTTTTCAGAGTACAAAGTGTTGCCGACTAACGATACAATCGAAATCGTGACATTATGCTGTGGTAGGAATTGATTATATGTGAATAAAATACGTTTAAAAATTAAACGTTTTACTATTGCGAAACCGTTCTTAAATAACCTGATATTGGATTTACCGTTTAATATGTAATGCAATTTAAGTAAAGATCGTGTAAGGTTATTAATGCGTTGACATTATTTGATTAGTCAGCTATTAAACTGTATCAGATTATGTTTAATATAAGGAAGCATATAGCGGATTTTCTAGAAATAATGAGTAGGTGTTGTGATTATAGTTGATAGTCCCGACCATACTTAGTCTGGTGAACGGTATTCCTGTTTTATCCAAAGGATATTTATTTTTGATCATTCTTGCCAGATATCAGATTTTGAGGAGGCGTGAAAAATAAAACTTTAAATTCCGTAAAAGCGAATCAATTCAATTCGGAATTAAAAGTCATGTACTAGGTTTAGTGGGATCATTAAGTTTGCAATAGTAAAAATATAATTAGTATTACATCAAAACTTTAATTGATGTGCATTTCCATTCTTACTGTGTATTGTCAGCAGGCGCCTGCCGTGACGCCGTTTGAACTGCTTACATCTTTAAAGTAGTTGCGTAATACATGTATGTAACGATAATAAAACAATATATAAATTAAAACGTATATTCTTTACTTACGGCGTTACTTTTAATTGCGGTACCACATTTTTTTCAACAAATTACGGAACAATTTTCATTAGTTTTAGTTAACTTAACATATAATATATGCAACATCCAAATTAAAGATTTAGTATACTTGAAAAAGAAACGCTATAATTGTTATATAAAAAATAATATAATGTGATGATACTTTTGTGTTTTATTAAACGTATTCTAACTTATAGACCTTAATACTGTACTTTCTGTTACTTCTGACAGTTAAATTTTTTTCATAAATTATAATTAATATACTACCAAAAATGGTTGCACAATCAGCTCACTGCTGAATAAAACTCATGTAATGCTTGCCTTTCAGAATTTTAACTTTCCGATGTCAGTTTAACTTATAAATTCTTTACGAATTGCGATAGTGATTTTTAAAAAAATACGCGACTTCTCTCTCGAGTCATTTTTCACTTCACAAGTGAACGTCTGAGAGTGCCTACTTACCACGTTCATTACGGATAATATTAATTACAGCATGGTATAAGATTTCAAATTATTCAATTACTACCAGGATGGGTAACGGTACAGTCGATAAATAGACGGCCCGAACAAAGTAGCTTCGTGGGAGCACCGCCTTCTGGGAACGAGAGGCCTCTGGACGGCGCATTGTCAAATACGTTGACCGCAGCAAATTTAAAAAGAGTCTCCTCGTTTTAATTGTGGGCAGAGATGGCTACTGACCTTGAGTTATTGTCAATCTGAAAATCTCTAGTTTCTTCAAACAATTATAATTCGTATACTTTCTCATCTTCTATTTTCATTCCTCAATTCTTACGGAGCAGGGTGGATGAATAAATTCCACATTCAGATTTTCTGAGTTTCGAAATCTCGCACTGGGTTTGCCCAAAAAATATTTAAAATAACCACTGAATCACATTTAAATAAAGTTTTAATATTATTAAATTAATTTTAAAAACTTTACGATCAATTTAATTAACAAAACATAGTAGAGTAGAGTTATTTCTTTTTTATTTGTTAGAAGCAAATACAATTTTATTTTCAAGATTGTTTTAAATTTAAATGCGTTTTCTTGGACATTGAAACTCAATCAGTTTATTAGTTCATCAAAATTTTATTTTAGTTCCGAGAAAAGCGATGTATGAAGCTACATTGGCTTGAATGCGTGTTTTCAAAGCCGCCGCTGGAGTAATGCCACAGCAGTTGTCTGAGAAGTTGAATTGAAATGACTACCGCAAACCGGCTTACGCGATCGGTTATGTCTCCCAAGAAACTTGAGGATAAGGAATAATTGATAAAGATTCTTATCGGCATTGAAGTGAAAGAGTGATAGACAGGTGATAACGTTTAAATTACCAGATAGTCGCGTTATTAACACATCGGCGCTAGATTGAATAGATGTATGAATCAAATCTTTATGGTGCCAAATTTAATTATGCTGTCATATTAATTGGCAATTCAGTTTCATTGAAGTCAGTTAAGCAATTAACTATATTCAAAAATAAATTTATACACACATACAAGCTTATATAATACTTCTACACTATAATTGTATATAATATCACGTATACAGTTCAAGAGAACGCACATAATATCACTCAAATCACAGATTGAAGTTTCAAAACTTTTATTGCGTGAGTTCTTATTAATATTTTATTCAAGAATAGCAAGCCGGGCTTTTGGGAGAGGGCACCACTGCCATATAAAGTAAAGAAGATTTACTTTAGAAGCTTAGTAAAACTTCAGGATCCGCAACATAACTAGATGAACCACTCTGTTAGACTATCCATTAAATGTGATTGTATCAATTATTCACTAATAACCACATCTGAAACAAAACATAAAACATCATTTTGTAAATACGCCGTCATATGCTTCACGATAGCATCTCTAATGAGTATGCGATGCCTGTTGGATGACAGTTGCTTTTAAAGCAATAAAGGTGTATTAAACATTCGCACAGTGATATAAGCCCACTTAGTAAGCCATCAGATAGCAAATCCTTGACTGGTTGAATACTGAGAATGACTCTTTGGCACTAAGTCGACGGCTGTATTACGAATGCAACAGTGCCAATAATTTGCATTAAGTCAGTCGGCCATACTTGTTATTGCGCGGCGAGATCATAATCCCAAATGGAAATTTGAATAATATTTAAAGTTAATTTTCAACCTACCAGCTATTATTTGAACCTTGTTTCGATTATATTGTTCGCGGTTCGCGTGAGATGAAACTATTGATGAGTTAGTGTGGATAATTTATTATAACAATAAACAATAGTTATTTATTTGCATTTTTGAAACAATAGGATGATACGCGTGTTGAGCAGAATATTTGAAACAAAAAAAAGTTGTTTTTTTTTTATTTTTACTCAGGCGGGATTTCCATCGGTTTTGCAGTCTGGATTGTAAAAAGTAATATTATCTCATCAGTCTATTCATATGTTTTTTTTTATATACTTGTGAGCGTACTAAAGTACATTCAATACCAAGATATACGGTTTGTATCAAAACGGGAGATTCATTTATACCCATTGTCACAGTAATTATACCAATCAAAATTGGCACAACGTACATGCATTTAAGTCTTATAACTGATTGAATGTTTTTAAAATATATAATAAATTGCATAATTATAAACGCTTAATAAATAAAAATAATATATTATAATTGTTAAATAATATTAATATAACTTTTATTTATAAAAAATACCTACACGGAGTAACAATCATTAAAATATGCAAATTTTGTATAGATACAGTTTCTTTAAATTACACACGTGCTATTTTTTATTTTAAAATATTTATTTTTTAATTACATTTTTTATATTATATACATATATATATTGCGGTTATTGCACTAGTTTCATTATAAAATAATTCAATGCTTAATTGGCAATATAAATGTTCCATCTAATGATAAAAGTATATACAGTATGAGTAACGGAGGCATTATAAAGAAATTCCACAGCCAGAGAATCAGGTTAATGAAGATGGATCTCATTACGTAAGAAAATATCATTAATTAAATATTTCACTACTCGAATGACACTTCTCATGGTCACTCAATACTATGGGATATATTCCCTTCACACATGGACAATTCAATGTCGAATCCAAGATAATTGATTTGGACGCCATATGTCGAGATTTTATGAATTCTCAGTGATTGTTCAGCAGTTTTTGGGACATGGCCACCTGGGTTCGTGCTTTCAACCGTTTAGTTCTACTCGTGATAGCAAAAATTCACACGTCATGTTTGGTTAAAATGTTTACTTTAAAACTTTTATGAGTTGTGTGACTAGCATTAGATACTTATCAATCTTCTAGTAATCAAAAACATCAGCTTGAAGTTTCATTTGACAGCTCATGACTTCGGATTGAGCACAGCATCGATACTTCCCAAGATCCGGCTTCAATTTAAATATTAATCAAACCATTTCAATTTAATGAAATGTTTTATAATATAGGAAGTAGTAATGGCTTTTAGCACTTGTACATGTAGAGGATATTGAAACATTCTAGATTTTGGCTGAAAGCGATTTCTTTGAGTTGTCTGGATAATAACAAATCTATTTATTGAAATTTTTCCATCACTTTTATGGCTAAACATGATTATTTTTAATGCAAACTGTTCAATATTTGATGGTATGATAATTTTTTTTAATACAATCAATAATAACAACTAAATAGTCCAAGACGTTTATTATTTTAATTAAATTATCAAATATTTCATTACAAAATACTGTCTATTTTCTTCGGTTAGAGATTAATATATATAGAATATGAAATACTGTTACTATAGTAAATAATCTGTGAATTTTGTATCTGAAATACAATGATATATAATTTTTAAAATAAAAACGAAATTTTTTTTTATTAGTTTTAGTGTGAACTGTCTTATACTATGTACTTTTTAGGTAAAAGCAAAAATAATAAATAAAATTTTAATTGATTTATTTTATATGATTGCTACACGAGCGGGGATAGATGTCCCCGCTTAGACAATTAAGTGAAAATAAAAGCCTCCTCACAGAATTATTATATACGCGTAGGATGTCATAAGAATTAGCAAGGACATGTGAGAGCAATTGAAAGTATTGGATTCAGTACGCCCCTGCATTTTTTGTTCTATACTAGAAAATCAGACAAAAATGCCACAATATGAATATTGATTAATCAATAGCTGCAGAAGGAGTATCAGATATAAATGCCAGAGCTTTATAAGGAAAGGAATATATAATAATGCTATTAGGCAGCAGCAATAAGCAGACTTTTCCTTCCAATATAAAACTGCGGTGTAGAAGGATACGGAGACTAAGAAAACCGTGAACACTGGCTCAAAATGAGTATATGCTCAGTGAAATGGTCTCCTGAGGTCGGTCTGAGGAGAGGCACTTGATGAAAAAGAATCTTGTCTTAACAGACTTAGATTTAATATTTTTGAGGGACAAGGCATTTGATTCGTGAAGATCCATTGTTATAATGATAAAAGTACCTTTGTATTTTGACTTCACTGAGTCATCATCAGATGCTTAACTAAACAGTTTAGTCAAGCATCTGATGATGACCCAGTGTATTGGGTCGAAACTAGTAATGCAAATAATTTTAACAAACTCAAAGTGAAGTCAAAATACAACGGTACTTTTATCATTATAGACTTAGATTTGATGCTGACGGGATAATTAACTCGGTGCATCACTTGTTACAGGCGACGAGGTGGTGACAGTGAACGACGTCGCCGCTTGCGGGCTGACACACGCACAGGCGGTGCGGCTGTTCCGGGACGTGAGGCGGGGGCCCGTGAGGCTGCAGGTGCGCCGCCGAGCCGCCGCCAGCCCCGCGCCCTCCGCCCACAGCTCGCCCCCGCCGCGCCCCACCAAGCCTGCCCACCCGCCCAGATGATAGCACCCAAAACCAAAAACTACCCTTCTCGATAGCAGAGAAAAAAAACAACCTACCATGAACTAGTGTCACAGCATCCAGATTACTACTAACGTAACAATTTTTATCATTTCGAATCCTATTGCTTTTTTTAAATTTCCGGGCATTCGGTCATACTATTATAGATTTTCAGTAAATGAACATACGGTGAGGCCCCGACACAATACAAATTCCCTTTTTTCACTTATAACTTTAATATCTCTTCTAAATGGTCCATTGGGGATACCAACAAACATGCCAAGATTTAATAGACCCAGGAAGAGGTTCAGGGTGGCGGAAGGTTTACACTAAAGCTGACCTCAAATAATCATTTCGATATTTATTTTGACCTCTTTTGTCCCCCATCCTTATTATTGCTATAAAATAAGTTATTTATATCATATTATAAATCATCGACGTAATAATGAAATAAAATAAATCAATATTCACATCTTTACAAAAAACAAATATTACAAATTTTTATTATATTTTAGTGCTTACTAAAATAAAAAAAAGTATTTTATAGGTAAATTTATCTTTGATTATATTTCCTTTAAATTGGTTTGTGTTATTTGGTTATTATGTCGGCGAAATTTTTAATTATTAAATTACTTTACCGCAAGGCTTTGCATAGACAAGCAAACGGTTGAAAGCTGTCTGGCAGCATACTTACTAGAAGGTACTAAGAAAAAAACTATATGTAAATATACACTCACCACAGTTTTTCCATGTCACCTCAATTTCGTCCCCGATTCCTATGCCATGGCGTTCAGAAACAATAATATTCTACTATGCCAATAAGAATCTTCCGATCAATTTTTTAATAGCTGACTTATAATAAGGTCACTTACTTCAATTATTACCCGTGTAGGGTATTTTGTTAATTAATCGATAAAAATAAATAATTTGATAATTTGTACGATAAAAAATATGTAGTATGAAATAAAATTAATTGTGTATGAACTGAAACAATGGAGCAAACTTTTTTTATATAAATTTCATATCACTCTAGTATTATGATTATATGTGATGAACTATTGATAAACTGATAAAACAGTTTATTATTTTAATATATTCATGAATATTTATTTATTAATTAAATAGACATGAAAAATGGAAAATAATAACAGACTTACTAAATAAATACAGGAATATATTACTTTTTTACGAAAAATTTGTATCAAAAATATATACCTACCTACTGCAGAATAAAATTTAACATTACTAAAATTGAAAATAAGTACACGTTACTTCTTTTTTATATAATTAGATATCTACTACGTGGAAAATTATCCATTTGAAACGATTACAAGTAATCTAATAAGTACATCGTCGAAAAATAATCCGCAAGCGCAGCTGCCTACTAAACACTACAAATCATTTTCACAATAAACTTTTCTCTAGAAAAAATATTTTTATCAAAAACCATAAATTAACCATTTATCCAAATATCAATTTTCAAATCATAACCAACCATTACGGCCTTATCAAACAAAAAATCTCATCCACACTACTCTATTAAATATTTCCATAAAAACCTCCTACAATGCCTCATAATATAATAAATACTTAAAACAATGATCATTGCTAGTTATTAATTTACACCAGAGAGGAGAAAATAATTCATACTTTGCTAGATTAATTTTGTATTGTATGTAAAATATTGTAAGCCCCCAGACATTACAGGCATTCGTGCCTTCGAAAGCCAAAACTAAAATACTTTAATGTTAAAAATTATTTATTTTATTTGCGGTTTTAAAAACTGTTGAATATTGACATACTTTTAATCTCCAATTTTATATGTGTATTTGAATAAATGCTTGTTATCAAATTATTGTTTTTTATTCCACTTGTGTAAAAACCCTGAAGATATTTAAGTTTCCCCTGGTTATAAAGAGGTAATAATATATACATAATGATTTGCTTTTACAACATGGGAAATCCGGAGTGAAAGAAATTATTAAAAATTGTTCTTATGTCACCAACATCTTCATTGTCGGTGATGAAGAAAACAAAAGGAAGGAATATTATTTCCTTATTATTAGATAAAACACATAATTTTTTAATTATTAATTATAAAACACTATTATTTCACATCTATTATATGTATGAATTCAATGCATTTTATTGATCAAAATATATTTTATGTTTCATTAAGTTATTGCTTGATAAAAATTAGTTAGCAATATCATTTTTTAATTATTTATGTAAATGCATTTAAAGTTTTTTAATGATCCGCAATTAAAAAAAAAAACATTTCTAAAAAGTTGCCATCTCAATTAGCCGAAGAATATTCAGTGTCGGTGACAATAACATCATCCATTACACAACATCCGCAACAATTGAAACAATCTTAAAAGAACGTCCGCAGGTATAGGAAGCACTTTCTATTTAGCTGTTATTTTTGCACCGGTAATTACACCCACATATTGTTTGCGTAGTGCCTTGTATGCTCTATTGATTGCCCCGCGTATAAAGTCAGAACAATGGCATTATAAACCTCCTGGCGCAACAGCGGCTGACGGAACTCTGTCCTCACAGCATAAACTAAATCTACACTTCCATCTCTCTAATTTCACAAATCCTAACGTATTTAAAAATATACAGATAACCTCAATACAAATCAGATTAAGAAAATGTGTACAATACGCATGTATGACTCAAATAAGCGGACAAATCTATTCTTTTGTTCTTTAACGTATCAATTCAAGCAGCATATTTTTTCCAAATATTTCAGGCTCTATTAGCATTAAAATTCTCACGTGGGGTCAGCAGTATGCCTCGCCTTTGCATCGTTCGTTCGGAATCCGTTTTTATCTGAAAATCGCTTGAACATCACAAATGTTCACAGCGGTAGTTAAAATATGTGATAAATGCAAATATCTACAAACCAAAAGTAACCTCTAAAGATCTTACAAAAAAAAGCACTAAATAATTTTTACAAGATTAGAATTTCAATCTGTATGTGTACATTTATTTTTGACCCTACAGAATGGTTCGTGACTTGCACATGCCCTTGTAACAGTGTTTTATATATTCGATTTTAAGTGCTCTATTTATGTTGTACTGCGGAACAAATTATAGCTGCCTTTAATGAGAACAATGAACGAGGTGATTCATGGAATGTATTTTCCAGACATGTTTATGGCTGAGATATATTTGTGGGACGCGGCGTGCAGAACGCGCGTTAAGTCTCGGCGATCTGATCATGACGCCGTCCGCGTCCGTGAGAAGAGACGCTAAAATCTTAATGGCCGCGAATTACCTCCGAGTTCATTGGGACAATAATTTTTTCCTCGTCTTGACGAAGACTGTTTTCATTTTAATTTCAGTCATCTGCCAGAGCTGGACCTCAGTAATTACCGCGAGCAGGTCGACTTAATTATATGGGCACAATGAGCACGTTGTTCGGCGTCAGTGACATGTACCTGCGGTGACATCAGCTCTCTGTGTATCTGAACCATTCGAGATGTCTTGACCTCTTTCATTCGCTTATATGGCGTACAGTATACCACCGAAAACATGTGTCATTAAAGAGCAATGTTTTGAAATAACCTTATATGCGTACATTTCAGCGGAAGTATTAAATTAACTGGACATTTTTAAATACCAAAGAGTATAATTTTATGATAAAATGCGGTTTAATGTATATTTTAAAACCTAATCAATAATAATGTGCCCACCTGCTCTGATAACTCGAGGTTTTTTTCGTGCCTTCACGTAATAAGGTACTGGTGACAATCCTGGAAGAGATAATCCTTCTTGTTAACATCCATTTTGAACAACAAGTTTCCTGTGATATTGTGTGCATGTTGCATATTCAAGAGAAGTTTTATTTTCTCTACCGTATTTATTTGTAATGATGCATATTATAAATACAAAATTAAGAAGATCTTATTCTGATTTTATGAAACATGTGGAAAACAAATTACTCTTGTAATAATATGCGTCTGATATCTTTTGATGTCGAGTACTACCGTTATTTTAATAAAAGGGTTTGTATTGCAATTTGAGTATTTTTGATTGCATTCTGAGAGCATGAGATATGGCAACATCTCACGCGGTGGCGAGTCATCGAATGCAGCGGAAATTTGCATTAATTACAATTTACTTTAAAAGAACACGCCTTGCAGCAATTAGCATGGGTGGGCGGGTATCGCGTAGGGTGACCACATGAGAACAAGAACCTTACGATTTTCGATCAAAGATAATACTTCTGAAATAACTCTCCACTATATAATTATCACCTATGAATTACGCTGTGCACAGCCATATTTGGAAACGAAGCTCTCGGCTTATACCTGCCTTAATTTCACAGTCGTGTAGTGTAGAATAGATTTAGTAGTAAATGATCTACCTCATCGCAGAAATGACATGCTGAACACTGTCGGTAAATTTGAAGATGTATTTTAGTATAATAAATTTATTTTTTGTGCTCTGGTGATAAAAATGACATGCTAATTAATCGAACAGGGAGTGAGAAGTGATTTTCAACGTAATACAAAAATATTTCACCTCAATTGAAAATAATGAATTTAAAAGAGCTAAATAATATTAAAGCAAAAAAAATCGCAAAGTGTAGTATTGAAGTTATCATAAAATATTGATTGATATATGCTATAGACACTTAATACAGTTAATTATTAAGTTATTATATTTCGAGCCATTAGAATAAATTACTCGTATTAATAATACGTAATCTCGTAAATTTTTATCCGTTTCAAATCTTCATTAAAAAATATTCCTTTTATGTTTCTTGATTATCTTTAATAAAAGTAATTAATTTTAAAAAAATACCTAGACGTCTCTAGCTCTAACTATTATCTCAATCTTATAACCATAGAGATTGGATCTGAATTTCACGAGGAATGCTTGCATATTATTCATATTTTAAAGAAGTGTTTTTTAATAGCAAAATTAATATGCTATGAATGAACTTAAGAACCAACCTTACTTTAATATGAGCACAAGTTAAATATTCTTGCAGCTGTGGTCTCTCTAGCAGCAGCCGAACGTCACTCTGAGTGCATTCGACCGCTGCATCGCCCAGACAGACTCAGGGTTAGAGCGATTAAAAGTGCATTTGTAGAACACCTACAGCTTACAATCAAGTACAAGCTCGGCCCTACGGTAAAGTGCGTGTAATGAATAGCTAAGCCAGTAGCTGCAAAGATTGGACAATTTCATTACATAATATGATTATAGGGTATGGTGTGCAATTTACATCATTTGTATTTATTTACAGCAGAAGTAAGTACAGCAAAGTATTCAATATTTAAAAGAAAACAGTACTCAGTTACTTTGATTTGAAATTCACCTGTTATTGACGTATGATGTATGTGAAATTAATAATAATCATTCCTTCACAAAAACTGCTCAAAAAAGCTAAAAAGTAGATAGAACTATAGTTATACTTTTATTTGAAAAAAAAACGAGTTATATAAAATAGGCCACATGCGTCGAATTTCAACCCTAATTCTGGTGTAGACAGGAAAAGGAGGGGTGCATTCAAATGCAGGTGCAGAGCTGCAACTGTCGCGCGGACAAGTCGAGCGAGCCGCGCACGTAGGAGGGCGAAGGCTTCAGTGCCAGGCAATCGATACCCAATTTAAACGTTTTCAAAGAATTAAAAAGAACTATACATATATTTTTTTATACTCTATGTGGAAACATAGATATTGTGATTATATATTATTATGTTCGTACCTGAGAGTAGAGTTAAAATTATGTTTTCGTGATTCATGTTGTATCATGCATTATATTAAATTCATGTAAGATTCATTATGACTTCATTGCCGAAGATAGAGAACGTAAAATTATTATTTATATCAAAGTTTAATATTTTATCTCAGAAGAATATCTTGAAAGTTACAAAGCTTTGCATTCACAGATAAACAGTCATACGACTATTAATAGCTCATATATTAATTTAATTAATGACTTGTATACTAATATTTTAGGTGAAATAGTTCAGGTTATTTTTTTGTTCATTCATTGCAGTAACGACAGCTTGGAAATGGTCATTTGTTAATTTTTAATAGTATGCTTTTTAATAATAAAAATATTTATTTATAATAATCTGATTAAATTATTTTAAGTTATTTTTTTTAAAATATGCAATAACGTACTGACTGTTCCTCGAATCTTGTTTATACATCTATTGGACATCTTTTAAGTCAAGTCAAAAGATTTTCACGTCGAGAAGAGACGATCGATGGACTAGTTGGCACCTCACCAGAGGAACACCTGCAGGCGGGAGTATTCTGATCACGTTGAAGAAATTTTCTCAGAGAAGGAGGAGCCGAGGATCGCTGCAGACACGACCTTGATTGAAAAACGTTAAGTAGCTGATCACAAGCATGCGGTCGTGTGACAGTCCCGGGACAGATGCAGGAAGCTTATTAGCTTACATTTCATATATTTTTAAATACTCTTGTAAGTGTATCAAATGGTGAGCTATTTATTATTACTCATTTATTTAAATTTTTAAATAAAAAAAATTGCTTTAAATCCGTTGATTGCTGGCCAAACAATCAGTTGACCAAATCTAAATCTGATTTGCCTTAGGGATTTTTTTGGTATTGTGATACAGGCAGATTCTAAGATCGCAACAGTAAATCATTTTGGAAGAGTGATGATTAGTTTAGTGAAAATATATAAAACCAAAACAAAAACGTTTAAACCGATTTTATCAATTTTTAAACGATTCCTAGGAAATCATTTGGTCAAACGTTTCATTTAGTAAAGACGCCATGATTTATATTGGTATATCAATTACAGGGTATGTATTTTTTATTCCCATAAATAACCCTATATTACAAAAAATCATAGAAAAAACACATGAAATTAATCTCGATTAAATTCAGTTTTGTCGACAGTTGTTAAACCTTGAAAATAACTTCTAACTCATCCCAAAAATTAGATGTCGAGCCTTGCCGGTGATGCAATACTGTAAAAGTAATTATTATATCTTATCCAGTGTGATATTTCTTTGATATGACGCGTTGATTTTAGATAATTGTTAATTTAAAAATTGACGTGTATGCTTTTTTTTTTTTTAAATAAAAACAAAAATATGCTATAATAAGAAGCATTATATTACAACTTAAATACGCTTTCTATAGGGATTAAAATAAAATAAAATAATATAACTGTAGAAAACAATGTTTTCTACTTGCGTTAAAAGTGGTATTTTAATAATATCCTGCGACTATCCTGCAAGTAGTATACAACAGGTAAGCTTAATTGTTAAATACAGGTAGGCATAGTTTGAAAGTTGATACTAATGATGCCTTGGACCCCTCGCTACCCACCCCGGCCCGGTGGGGCACGCGAGCGCGCAGGTGCTTCGCTGCACGCGTCCATTGTAGCATTCAATATTCCGAATCTCCAAGTAAATCCATAGGCGAAACCTAAGAAAGATGTGGAAAAATCACAAAAGTATTTAATTTAAAGTATTAAAACGGAATTCCACTAAGTACTTTCTGTCAAAAATATTGAATACCCAAATTAAATCACATTAACAAAGTATGTGATTTTTACGGATAATTTTAAAGCCTCACTTTTAGACGTCAATATTGTTGAGTCGAACTAATTTTAATAATTTTTTTCGATATTTCAGTGTTCTAATGCCGCGGCCGGGCATGTGGCTGTTGGGGTCCCGAGTGCAGCGATCCGTACTATACTCGGCCAGTGCGACAGTCGATCGCGCCGTTAGCGCAGCGGCTACAACACACCTGAGACTTATTCGGACGCACGCGCGGGGAGATTGTTAATTCACCGCTTCCTGATTACTTATGGCATATTGAGTATTGACTAAAAGTACGAACGGGCCCGCACCTGCTCTATCTGGTTTTGAGTTGTAAGCAATTAAGCTGAGCTGGGCTTTATCAAATATCACAATAAAACAATAATTAAAATCATGATGTGACTAAAACATATTCAATTATAAATGCAAACACGCCATTGATTATAACAGTTTTATTTAATGTTTATTTTCTTACTATTGTTTGAGAAAATTAAAATTTCTGTGGTTCTTCATTATCATTAATCCTGCAAGAAAAATCTAAGAATTAACGCTTCGTTGCTCGGATAATTTCACCTTACGCGAGGCCTGACTCACTTTTTTTAATTATGCGTTACTCATAAAGTAAAAATATGCATATCGAGAAATCTTAGCATCACGCCGCAGTGGGCACAAACCCCTCACTCCCTGGACCTCACCCCCGGACCCTTCACGCCCCCGCAGGCTGCTGCCCAGCCGGCCCTGACGCCGTCAGCCATCAGACACTCCAGGTCGTTACCGGAAACACTCACAGGAAGTACCTCCGCTTCCTCCTGCAAGATAGTCGGGTCACGACATCACCGAGGAATGCTACCGTATCCTTTGCTTTTTGTTTGTATTCACTGATGCAGAACCGTATTTGCTTTGAACTATTATTTGATACAGCGACACGTCGTTTTATTTTGTAGACGTTAGAGATAAGTGTTAAGACCCTTTACAGTAGACTAGGCACATTGCAATACATACTTGGATCATATGAATCGAATTCAAATGTTGTCATGAAAAAATAATAAATTATGGTTCACAAATTTTGAAAGCTTTTATTACAAATATGTATTGGCTTACTTTGCTAATGAAACATAATAATAAACTTATTTCGAAATGGGAATTGACTTCATGTACGTCACTTCACTATCTGATTTTGAGTCAATTACCTATAGCAACTACCTATCATACCTTTAAAATTTAACCTCTTATCACTTACTTTTATTAAATAGTGCCAATTAAAAATATGTAAGTATATTTTTTAAATTATAATATTTGTTAACAAAATATTTTATTTAAATACAATAAGACATTTTTAAAATTTAATTATCAATCAATACTGCAATATTAGCGGATTTTTAGTATTTTTTCCACATATTTTGCGAAAATAAGTAGTTACACATCAATTATGTTAATAGTTGATTTGACCAACTTCAATTAATAAACAATACACATGAGAATAACATTTTAAAAATGACTTTGGGTACATTAAAGAAAGGAAGTCAAAATTGAATACTGAAATTGAATTTGTATGTAACTGATATTAGCATTTTTTATCCCGTTGATAACAATAATTAAGGCAAATTTTTTGAATTGACGATAATAAACTATAACGAATCATTAATCCAATACCAAGAAACATAAAATTAATCTTATACCTTAATTTTCATCTCGCTTATAATGGTTTTCTAGAAAATTCACGCCTCGTGAGTCGAATAATATTGTTCAACAATAGGACGTCTTCCCAAGACATACGAGTATCACGCTTTATGAGTAGGAAATAAGAACTGACCAGAGATATCTGATCGGAATGATGGAGTGGGTGGATCAAAGAGCCGAAATATTTCACCAACGGTGTCCTTGATCACCGCACGACTTGCTCGATCTGGTTCATGTTTCATCCAGTTTCCAGAGACTGGCAACCATTCCGTAAAGTCAATGTCGTGGTCAAACAAATTACTTATCTTGATGACGCAATTGCAAATATCACACTCAGTCCTGACTGCGCCACGGAACTGAATTTCAAAACCTTTAATTTCTATGCAGCTCGAGACAATAAATAAGATATCATCAATTGACTTAAATGTTAGAACCTCTCGAAACAATATAATACAGATATAATCAATTTTATAGTATAAACTAAATATTTCCTATAAAGGTCAATGTGCATAGTTATATCAAGTTTAAAAATTACTGTCGGCGCTGTGCTGGAAAACGACAATAATTTAAATAAAACATTCAATCTTAATAAAAGTATGTAAAATAAGTGAACTATTGAAAAGGAATTTGTAAAAACTAACAAATATTTATAAAGCTGGACACGCATACAGATATGAAAGTAAATATAATAAACAGAAAATATTACTAATTCAATTCGTAAATACATACATATTGCAATAGGATCTCATACTCGTTTCAGTGATCGCAGTGATTTAGTGTATGGTCTCTTATTATAGAGTTATCTGGTTATCAAAAGGATTAAGCTCAAATTTCGCCTCAGAAGTTTTAAAACAGGCTTTGAAATATAAAACCTACCAGCTAACCTTTATTAAAGCTACAAAAGTAAATTATTTCCATACTGATTGCGTGATTACGAAAACGTTATAAGTCATAAAAAAAATACTGTCTAAAATATTTTATACGTATACAGTAATATGCGCCTTTATGATTTTTAATTAAAAATTAAGAAGTAACCAGATAAACCCTTGGTATCAAATATAAAAAATAAATTTAAAAAAATCGAGATACTTTATTTTGTTTTATGTTAATTCACCATACTTGTTAAAGCTATGCTTACAATACGGCATGTGGCTATTCTCTGATCCGGCGCGCCGGTTGTGGGGCTCACAAGATGTGGCTAATAATGCCTATATTCTGAACATGGTGCAGTCGCCATATAGGCTCTCGACCTATTGTTACATTTAAGATGCAACAATTACACCGTGTATGATGGGCATTAGCTCATGCCGCACGGTGCAGGGACGGCGACCGCTGCCTCGGGCGACACGCCAGGCTGGGCGAGGCCGCGGCCGACTGTGACGGGCCGGCTGGTCCTCGCCTCTCAAACCATCTCCACGTGACTGAGAACAATGTCTTCGAGTAAATCCTGCCCGTGAAATGATAACTATACACAACATAACGCTTTCAGGTGAACGGCTCACATATCAAACGGAAATTTTGTTGATATGTGATAATACTGTGCTTTCGGTGAATTCGTCTTCATCGGGTGCATTGACCATCTCACTAAGCATAATTTTCTAGTTCCCCGAGTCTTTCTATTGGAAGGAAAAGTCTGCGTATTGCTGATGCCCAATAGCTTTATTATATAATCCTTTCCTTACAAAGCTCTGGAGTTTTGATCCAATACTCCTTTCGCAGCAAGCTACAGAAACAGAATGGCAGCCATGCACGAGCAACAGAATAGGGAGAGCTAGGAGGTTTCGATCACTAGAGGTATTAAATAAATATATTTCGTGAATTATTCAATTCGTTTCGTGTATGTAACACAGCATGCGAGTAAAAAACATGGATCAACATTCAATGTGTAATTATATATAACGTACGTGACCAATACGCGCAACGCGTGCGCAATATTTGTTGGAAATCAATAGTTGTAATCATGATAAATCAGAGGTCGTACAAAATAACATAAAAAGAAGAGTCAGTCAAGGAAACTCCACATTACATTACATCAGCTAGTAAAAAAAAGACATGCGAAATACAAATAATAAAATAATAGTTAGCATTCAATTTTTACAAATGAAATCCAGATTCTTACTAAATATGATATGTATATTTTAAGTTAAAATTACTAGCGCTTCTCACGTGAGTCAAAAATAAACTTCTATAAAAATGTCATACCCAAAGTAAATATTTCTTTTATCAGTTGAAATAACATGCGAGCATCTGCCTGTCACCAGGTGACTGGCCACTGCCAACGCAGTTTAGAATTCAATCATAAAATTATAGTGATATACTCAGGTTTACTGGTATAATATAATAATTTTTATTAATTTATTATTTACAGTGTTCATTTTCTCAATCTTCATTTCTAATTGTGGTCAGTCCTGTATCTCATCTTAACTGTATGAATAACCAAAGTAAAACGGTTTACTGTATTACAGTGCAAATCAAGTTATTAACTTGATTAAGAATCTAATGATGTTAGCTACAGTTACACTATTGCATTCATATTCAATGTTATTCGCTTGAGTTATTGTGGATTTTTTAAAAAATATAAAACTATTTGTATTACGGATAATTTAAAATAAACATCTCAAGACAGATCAACTGAATGCGTAATCAGTGTTGATGGATAGTTTTTATATAAAATAGTGTTGAAATACCTACAGCATAAAATGATAAATCTCTCATTAAAATTTGTCTATAATTGTTACGCAATACAATAATAATCTGTTATACAATAGTGAACATCTCCAACCTTGTTATTCTCGTTAATTATACACATTTTAAATATAAATCAGAAGCAGATGTTGCTCACATAAAAAGTCATTAAGAAATGATTATGTTCTGATTTATGGGCAAATAATGAAGCTACTACAGCGGCTACGCTCACTTTCAAGACAGAGGGGATTTACAATATCAAAGGCTCCATGGAAGATTTAGCATCACTCGTACTGTTTAACCTTCGATTTTAATATATTATGGCTACTTTATACCGCATTCGACATTAAACTTAAACACATCCTGCCAGTTTTTTTTCTTTTTTGACAGATGTACAAGGATGTTCTTAACGCTGCCATTTATACGTGATATTACTGAAATTTGAAGGTTGTCTTAATTAAAACCCCGCTTTGCTAAAATGTTGATTTTTTTTAATTCACGCGTATTTCATAATAACCAGTTTACTCTGCAAAAATACAGCGTTTTCTATAGGTCAATAAAACAATTTGGGAAATCGTGTGCTTTATAAGTATCTATTATAATTATTTTTCTAACCAGAAGTTTTATTACAAATAATAACAAAATAAGCCACGAATCACCTGATATCAGAAACATTATTTTTCAATTAGTTATATAGATCAATTAAAATATTTGCCTGTAAATTTTAAACAACCCTACTTTATACGACCATATAAAAAATTATAAAAAAATTGCACATAAATGTCTAGAGTACTTATTTTACTTCATATTGAAAATTACGTTTTTTTTTTCTAAAATACACGTGAATTAAAATCTGCTACAGTTTGGATAGCGCAAAAAAATTAGTAAAATATAAAACTGAAACGATAAAAAATATATCTTATCTGATCAAAACACCTTTTCGCGTTTGCAAAGGGAGCGTTGGAGTAATATAACGTACATTCACTATCAATGTAGGGCTAAGTGTATCTTATCAAATTTCTTAAAATACTGATAAGTACATTTTAGAAAGATTGCGGTTTGAGCAGGTGATAGGAACAGCAGGCCACACGCTCTCAACAATGGCTCCAATAAATACTAACCTACTTATTCCATAATTTGATATTAGATTATGGTACGTGTTATACTTGTTGTATTATATGAAAAAAAAAAAACACTTTCACGCGGCACTGGGAATGTTGCTAAACATTTTGTACTATTTAACATTGTATATAACATTATAATACTATTTAACATATCCTTCCGTTTTTTGTAATAATTTTTAGTATTGCTTTACTTTTAAATTTCTTTATTAGATTTTTTATACACACTCACACACATATATCATTCTTGTTTTGTTAGTAAATATTATAATATAATACGTGTAAAGCGTTCACAAATGGGGCATTGCTTTATTGTAAACAAAAAGTAATCCTGTCGCAATTATATGATAATTTTTATTCATAATTTATTATAATAGATATTCAAACAATAGTTCAGTATTCGTGTGATCTATTTTTTTAGAATAAATTAAGAGACCTGCATATTGCAAACATTGATGTCATTTAAAATGATTATCTATACCGGCATGTATTTGAGGTCCACGTCCCCAGCGAAGGCTTATTGAAACTTGATAAATAATCAATTATGGAGATCTAAAACCCTTACTCGATTATTTTTATTATTTTTATTTGTATACTCTGGACGTGATACCAGTAGTTATGTATTAAAATATTTTTTAATTCAATTATTTCAGCTTACTCTCATTGGATACTATTCACATATTTAGATGCTATTTAAATAAAATGAAACTTTAACAATGATTTAACAAATATAGTCATACCACGAATACTAAATTATGCGTTCACTCCTCAATAGCTTTGGTAAAAGTAAAACTATAGTCAGTGAAATAAATTGTAGTGTTCAGTAACTTTGCAGCGTGGTTCCGGTTACTTTCAGACTCGGTGAGATAAACGCAAATGACCGTTTACCGACCCAACCTGAGGTGGAATTGTGTGGTCAAGGAAGTATCCATTGTATACTTAGTCGCTCGGTTTCCCAAATCACTTTCGTTTAGTAAACTTTCTCACGTCGGATGTTTCAACACGGCGAGTGCGCTTCTCCGTCGTAATCTCTTCTAACTTCGAGTGCCATCTGGAGAGCTGCAACCGGCATGGCAATTAACCAGCAGGGGCGGCCACCTGATGCGCATCCCCCAGGGAAAATACATCTCCAAGGCTTTGTAATACTTGTGCTGGGACTTTACTGATAACTCTAACACACCACAGCCACATATTGCCGTCCACTCGATGTATGTTTGACCGTCTGAGTTTAAAATAATTCAATTCGATTTTTTACATACTTATTTAGACAATTGTAATAATCAATCATGTGAAGTCTGTAATTTATAAACAATAATGAAATATATATATTTATGTTATATTAACTGTAGTTAATGGAGTTGTTGACATTCAAACCTATCTTTGAATACAGTTACGACTAATATCAGTACTAACGTTGTTACTGTTGACTAATGAATATATTGTGTAGACCCACACACAGCAACATTACAAATGCCATAACACACCATATGCGTATTTATTTTAGTCAGATCTGAATTTATCAGAAATTTATCAAAAATATAAGGTGGTTTGTTGTTTGACTACGATGATAATTGGTTTCGTATTGTTACCTAGTTTTTGTTAATGTAGATTCTAAGGATATGCAAGATCAAAAGTCCGCCACTGGTTTCCATGACTAACTATTCGTACTTTGGAAGTCAAATTACGGACTTGTCCACTCAAAAGCAAGGGAACCGAGCGTGCTTGTTGGAGCTATCATACAATTAGCATAAAGCGGAGATTTATTTCTGTTTGTCTGATGGTGGCCTAACGCAAACAATGGTATGTAGTTTTAGGTAAACGATGCTTTTCCATAGTACTTATGCCTCAGACGGCAGCGATCTCGATCGGTTCGCGGATCCGTCTAGTACACGCCTAGCTATTATAAAAATGGATTGAGTAACACGTGTCAGTAGATTCCAGTTATTAGATGTTATGAGAAAGATGTTATGGAATATCGTAGCTCAACTCGCCATTGTGTCTCGATCCGCCTACCAAACGATCCGAGTCATTTTTCCACGAAAACTTAAGTGGCAGGTCAGCTTTGTTCGAGTGCTCCTGCCGACTCCCTGCCAGCTGGAACGCAGTGGTAATGAGTTACGACGAACGTAATTATTTTTACGCTCTATAGTCGTGTTAATCGGGACTTATTGCACGGATTCAAAGATATTTGAAGTGAAACATAATGAAAGTGTTCCAGATTGCATAGCTTGATCTGTTCGATAATTATAATTACTACGTTGTCATTGTTCTGCAATTAAAACCATATTATGATTTTATATCTAGTTAGCAAGTATTCATACATTAGACAGCTGAATTACGTCTTCCGAATATGTTGCTCTCATTGTTTAATGATATTTTACAGGGTTGCAAAAGTTAGAATCTCAACGCAGGGGGAGTAGGCAAACTCCTAGACATATATAAAACAGAAATTTAATAGTAGATAGGTCAAAATTGAGTATTTTAATAAGCTTATTTAAACAAAGGTTATAATAACATATTAAAGGATAAATAGACATTAGATTTATGTCCTTGAAATATCAACATCCTTAAAATGTGGGATAAATTAAAATGGAAAGCTTTTGTCTATTTAGTACTGCCGGGGACTTTCACTCTCAGAAAATAAAAATAATAAAACAATGAAAATAACATTTAAAGAGGCCAAAGACCCCATTTAAAATCTTCTTTGTTTTCCATTCTGACGTTTGTTGGGATATTGCAGAATATGTCCAAAAATTCTCTGTATATATTATACTTGCTATATCTCCTTTTATCTTTGCAAATAAATTTATACTCATAATTGTATAGGAAATGGTCACGCTGAAAACATTGTAATAAAAATAAATCCCTCCAGTGGAAGCCGCGGACAATCACTCGCATTAAGCTTATGGCTAACAAGGATTGCCTTATAAAGATAGACTACTTGTGCCAAAATTAATTACAGCATTAATTTGAACAATTTTCCTAATTGCAATTTATTATATAACATATATGCGTATAGAACCAAAAGCTAGCAGCCATTTCCTAGTAAATATGTATGAGCATTGAGTAATAATAAACAGAACAATCATAAACAATTCGCAGCTCAGGATACACCGCAAAAAATAAATGATGGCAAAATATACTGGAGCTTATTACGAAACCAGTTTGAAATATCTAATGTTATTTCTGATATTACTAGAATCCGAGTTCCTTTTCGGTAGACGTGGACCAGTCCCAATAAGGCTACCGCACCAAAAGCCGCCCACCGGCCGCGGCTCCAGCGGCGCTCGAACGAGAAAATAAAACCAACTTGCTCGTTTCCATCGTCACTATTGGACAGCACGAAGCATGGAAGCTGTATTACGTCTCTTCAAATGTGATCCCTGCCAATCTGCGTGCTTAAATTAATGTTATCACGCAGAGTCAACTGTTAATTGTGTTGTTTTCTGAAAGTGGTGTCATTTATTTTGTTCCAGTCGATAGTCGTCCGTGGCTCATGCTGGTCTCTAATATCAATGGATTGTGCATGAAGATGAATACAATGGATTCTAATCCACAACTACTGTTTTAGTACGGCCTACTTATACATTACAAATGGGGATATAAGTAAAAGCAAGTATAATATTTTAACATTTTAAGAAACGTGGCTACGGCTAAAATAATTTACTTCAGGTATTTTCTATCCAACTAAAAATATCTACGAATTTGAGAACCGATTCATATGCAAATCTTCTACAAACAAGAAATAAATATCAATTTAAAAAAATTATTACAAATAGAACATAAAAAAACTACAGGTCGCAATTTTGTACCACACAGTTTATCGCAATTTTGTATCATCCCACATGTCTCAAATAAATTTACTGAGCTCTCACTTGTGTAAAATAATTAACGTCGGAAATTAAAAAGGAATCAAACCGCAATAATGACTATTTAACTATTTAAAGATATTATCATCAAGTAATTAAAATATGAAATTTCTACGCCACTGCTTTTCCTTTTGTTAATTTACAAAGACCTTATACCTGAGCCTCCCAAAGGTCATGCACACTGTAGTCACTCTCGGCCACTATTATATTTAGCAGGGAATGCGCCTCAGAACTGATAGGTGTCCGAAAATTTGATTGATCCGATCAAATTTTGCTCAAAGTAATCGCGGTCTAACCAGACAGACATATTGAATTATCATTGTTGTTTTTTTTTACTGTCCGGTGTGTTTAAATGTCAATGATTGAGCATGTTATTTTTTTAAGTAATGAAATTAATCACGCAGAACAAAAGTTGATTTAACATTGCATTCAAACAAAATGATAAATTACTTTAATATGTTGTCTTTTACTCGTAGAATTAATTGCTTGCAATAATAAAAAAAAAAAGAACAAACAAATATATTTCATAATATCAAAACTCGGAGGCAAAGCTTTGCAAAACGATTCATCATTTTCTAACGAAAAAATATTATTTAAGGCGTGAAATTAAATTTCAATTATTGGTCTAAATAATTCGAATTGCTTTGTGCAAAAAATTATATTGTTTATTTGAATTGAAAATATCGATGATGAATGAGCCTGCCATTTGTTAATATTAAATATTGTATTACGTAAAACGCCATAATACCTAAAGGCTATTTATCTTCATACAACCTGTAATATACCGCTCAAGTAGCTGCTTCTCAATGCATTTCATTAACTGCAGTCAATACATATTACGTGATTTTTCAAGGTCACGGCCAGGTGAATTAATAATTTAGACGAGAATATCCTAAACAGACGTTTCAATGGCAAGCCTTCTGGGATGTCTCAAATATCAGCTTGATCAAATAAACATCACAGATACTTTGCATATATAAACGAATTGGGAAAACGAGGATGTCCAACAAACTTCTAAGTCGGAAAGAGTTAGAAAATTTTAACCGAGACAACTAGATGGTGTACTTACAATCTGATACAATCTATAAAATGTTGATATTTTTAGACACTCAACAATAGTATTAAAATATGTAACATTTGCCTTCTGAAAAGAATTTTTAATACTTGATATATATAAGTGAAATTTCAGCAATTCGTATTTTCCATTTTTGACAACAAATTGTAAGTATCAGAATGAGTATAAACGAATTTATTGAAAAACATAGCATCATTTCTGAACGAATCATAAATGATTTTGGCTAACTAATGGTATTGAATAATAATACTATTAGTGAACCCTTAAACATTTGCGCTAAGCATAAATCAAAAATATACAATCTACAAAAAGATAATTTCATGTCTTATTTATAAACAAACTACCGACATAATCTTAATACAACATCGTACTATTTTATGTATATTTGCTCTCGATACAAATATATCACAAACTTTTCTAATGTATACCTCTATAGAACTTATATTGTGGTGAATATGTTTATATTAGCCACATAAAGGAATTCTCATGTCACACGCCATTGTTTGGTTCAATTCGTGTACCCGCACTGTAATCAATCACGTTTTGTTTTTGTTCGACAAGAATTAATTAATTAGTATTCCAGACCGTTTCCGTATTGCCTGGCGCTATCGACTGCACAGGATCTCTGAGTGCTACTGTGGCTGAAAACAAATCAGACTTTATTTGAAGTGGAAACCCATACCGGTCATACTTATCATTTAGACTGAACTTAAACCATATGGGATGTGTTCTCAGCCGATGCTTATCGTATTTTGATTCTGGGAAACTTGAGTTAATTGCGTACAAACCGAGAAAACGCAACGTCTTGTAAGACATGTTACAATTTTTTATTCATTTTGATTCTTCTCAGTTACTAACCTCGCCCACGATTTAAAGTATGAATAGATTAGCAATAGATACTGATGTCAAAACCGTTTGAGAAAATGTACGTATATTAACATCAGATCTATTAGATATGGAATATATTAAAGTCAACACTGCTTTGAAGCTTGCGATAAACAATGTTTGCGGTATATCTGAATTATATTAATTACCTCTAAAAATAAATTATTTCTAATGGTTTTTATGCAGGGTCTGCCTCTCTTTTATGCATTGCGTGCACTATGCAATAGTGTGAACACAGAAAAACAGAATTAAAAAATAATGAGATTTGCATTAAAATATACGATACATATAAGATATACAGATTAGCAACAATTATTACTGTTACTACCGAGGATTATTCATCATCATCGTCGTTTTACGAATATTTATCTTTTTCATTTGCATATAAGGCGATTATTAGAGTAAATTGGTCTGTTGCGTTTTGTGCAATGTATTCGTGACTTGTGGGATCATGTGTGATGTTTCTCGCTCGCAGGCTACTAAGACTACCTAAGTTTTTAATTTCACGGCACTTAAAATACATTCGTTTATGCGTCGGCGGCACTGCAGCTCGGCTGCCGGTAGAACACCTGCTCGCTTTAGTGCTGAACATGGTTTCACATTTACGAGGGGAAGTGCTGGATTATTCGATTGAAATACGTGGGAACAGCAAGAGGCCACTCCAACTGTACCCGATGTGGCAATTATTTGTTTAGGGTTGAAAGTATCCATCGGCACTTCATGATAAAGAAATACTTTGCGTTTTTTCCTTATGGTTATTTTTTCTTTAATCATCAAAATTTTTGCGGTTCGATTTGGCTGAAAGTACTTTTTTCCGATTCTACGTAAGAAAAGATAACAACATAACAAATAAAACCTTGTTTACACAATAACGATAAAAAAATAACATCATTTGCTTTCCTTCTCGGTTGTCAAACATTTTGTTCAATTGATGTGGAAATTTAAAAAATAAAATCTGAATTAAAAATAAACCATAAAACTAGTAATATTAAATCTACGTTTCTTCACGTTTTTTTATTTATTATTAAAACCGAATAAGTCACACGAATTATTTTATATCAAAGCTGCATATGTATTAAGCTGTATCTAAAATACATCAAACGTACTTGTGAAATTAACTCTAGCATTCTCAGCAACATGTATAAACAAATCAACCTTAAAAATATGTTTGACTAAAAGAAGTTAGAAATTGCGAGTCGTAACTCAATATAAGATTATATAAGTAATTAGTTTTTTTTTATTATTTCAAGAACTTAATCTTACTAATAATGACAGCTGAAATAACCTGAAGAGTGAGCTTACAATTAACTATAAGAACATTCGATACGATGTGACCCAAAGAATCAATAAAAATAACACAACCCAATATATAATAACTCTTTGACTTTCATTTTATATAGACAAGACGCATGTATGAGTATTTTAATTCACATTGGCTGTCTGTTTTAGTACAAGTACTTAATATTAGTTAAAATTAAAAATAGACCGATGTTAAACATAACTTGAAATAACCCATTTGACTCACAGTTTACATGTCCTGGGGCTATTTTAAAAAGTATATTTTCCGATTCATTAGAATAAATTCACCAAAATATTCACATCGGGAGTATTTTGTCTTTAGGATTTGGACCAAAATACAAGCATTGCGTAATGATATATTGTCATAATTTAATACAATTTATTTACTGCTTCCTATCTGTGGATCAACTATTATATTCATATCTGTACCACAGGTTTTATAAATATTTTTAAATCATATCGCATATCAGATAAATTTGTTGAAAATTAAAAAAAGCATCTAACGATTTTTTGTATCAGCCCTGCAAAATCATTAGGCGTAACTTTTTGGGGGAAAATCATGAAACGAATAACAATGGTTTGCCAAAAAATCAGCATTATGAACGGCAACGACGTATTGTGTTTTAATAGATTCGTCACCAAGAAATGCTACATTTTATGCTCAAATGTCAGATCTGTTCACCTTATCCGCCTCTGTGCTGCTCCTACACTGACTGGCCTTGAGGATAATCCATGCAAAATATAATACAAAATGATTAAAAATATTATGTCATGGTAATAATCTGACTAAAAAAACAATACGAAGAGGCGCAATCATTCATTTAAGATATTAGTGTAATTCAAAATTAAAATCATTATTATTTTTGCTACTAAGTTTATGAACTTAGAGCGCATTTAAAAAGCACCATCTATGTAATTAAACTTTCGTGAGTATCACAGATTCAAACCTAAATATCATCACTGCCTTCATATATATTTTATTTAATTATTAATGATAGCGCCATCTAGATTCAATCCTATACACGACAATCAATTATCTTTCATAAATTCACAATGTAACATAATCTGTATAAATATAATAATGTTCAAATTTATTGTAATATACAGATGACTCTACAACAACACAGCATCCAACTACAAGGTTTAAACCTAACACCTATCAGAAATTTGTGCGAACCCTCATCTCATAAGATAACGTTACTTAAACAACGGAGAATAATTGATAGCATATAAGTACTTCCTAAATTTACTCTATGCAAAGGATTTGAGGATATAAATGTTTAAGGTATATTGTTTGAATAAAAATTTGGAAAGGTGGATTGCTGCCACATCAATAAGTCAATTTCAAGCAGAAGAGTATTGGTGAAGATTATGAAATTGATAAATTAGCTTTAAAGTAATTGCAGGATAGTTCATCAAAAAACTTAGAATTCAAAAAGACATGTAAAATTGGCTGCCTTAGTACCAAAAAATGCTCAGAGATTTAAGAAATAGAAAATAAACCAAAATGACATACTTTCTAAAAAGGACCGAAGGTAAATAAATTAAATAGGATTAAAAGAGTAACCATTCTGCTGAAAAAACTTTGGTGTTCAATTGTGTCGAGCAGTAATAAGAATTTTTTTTGTATTGAATACAATCATTGTGCATTTTTGGGACACAAAAATGTGTTATATTATTAATTGAAGTTACTTGGATTAACAAACCCAACCCCCCTTTTGTACCTGTTGTGGTTTTCATATAACACGGTTTTACATAAAACAATACTTATATAAGTATGCATACTATTTTATCTCTGATTATCTTTTATTATTTACTAGAATGTATATTTATATTACTTACAGTTATAATTGATCATCCTCCACTGTCGTTGTTAGTTTTTGAACACTTTTACACTTAATTTAAAACACAATAATAAAAAAATCTATTTGTCTGTGGACTGATTATATGGACTTCCAGAGAAGAGGGATCCATAAGGCAACTCAACATTAAGCAGTCTATCTAATGAACATTTAAAATGTTGCAAATACTGTAGCAACAGTTTGTATAGACAAAGTTTTGTTACATATTTTGTGAAAAATGCCTTAACTAGTATATATATTCTTTGTAAAATCAATAATAGTGAGTCAACAGTAACAGTAAAAAATAAATTTCAAGAATATTCATAATATTTATTTTAAAATGACAACAAATTACAAGTCATAGCATAACATAAAATAAAAGAGTTGTGGCAAAAAAGGCAAACATAATTTAAATAGCTAATAAATATACTTTTCGAAAGAATCACATCGTGAACATTACAGTTCCCCAACAACAAATGAGCAAACATCAAATTGCACTCATTCCCAGAAAACTTACTGAGGCAATGCCTTTTTAAGTACTTTGAAATTTGATTAATTGATAAATCAACAAATTTTGACAAACAAGGCATAATTATAACAAATTAGTTTGTTACATTTTATTCCAAATTGTTTAATTTAGAAGACTCCCTTGACTGTTAGCTTCACCGTATATTTTAAATAAATGTTTAGGGTTATAAATATATTTATGGTTATTCATACAAGTTTAAAAATATAAATAATATATCTTTATAAAGGAACTTCCTTTCATAATTAAGTTAGTACTTACATGCATAAAAAATCATCTTTCTGACAAATAAATACAATACAAATAAAAATTTGAAATTTAAGAGTAACACTAATGATTTGATGATAATAAATAAAGAAAAATGAAGGGGACAAAGCAAGAAAATTGTAATTCATTATTATAACAAAAAACATTACCACAAGGCACACATTCAACATAAAAATACATCCAGATATTTTTTTAGTAACAGGCTGGAAGAAAGAAAAAACTTACTATCAACAATAATTCGTTGCAACTACGAGTAAAAAATCGGATGACAAAACATATTTTATGAAAAAATAATTGATAAAAGATCTTACCAAAAAAAGACAACACTAAAAATCAAATTATAATATAATTCACTTAGTAAATATAAAAATTCTGGCAAGACAAATCTCTTTTAGAGAAAAATGCATTAACGATATGTTATAGTCGTAAGATGCACAGTATAAATTTATTTAAAATGCAAATAGGTACTGGTTATAAACCTTAAAATAATAAAATATGTTGAAATACCATTTCAAAGGGGTATTTATAGATTAAGGTAAATAAGAAATATATTTTACAAACAACTAAGAAAATAATATTTACAAATGGTATGAGTTAATATCTAATATGATTGAGAGTAAATAAATGATTTATAAGAACCAATAAAAACTATTTGCATTATATGAAAAACCATCAAACAACATCTCAAGCAAGCTGTTTTCTGTTTCAAATTTGTCAATATTTATATTTATATAAAAATATTTTTCTTTCAATCAAATATTGAATATGTTTTACATAATAAAATATCTATAAAAATCAGTGTACAAAATCACATCGCCTACTGCAATTTTCATCGTTCAAAAATAAATACAATCGCATCAATTGATCATACTAATAATCTTCCAATGAGTCTTAATAAATTTTTAAGAGTGATGAATAGTCATTTTTTTGTTTAAAAACACAGTAAATGTAAGTGGTAAGCAATATGAAAATTCACAAATTAAAAAAAAACATTTTAAATAAATATAGGTTTTTTCAACCTTCGTCCTGTTGTTTAAAACATTCATTTTCAGGAATTCAGGCTTTTAAATCATTTTAGTAGAGAGAGAATTCCACTCTGCTTGAAACATTTAAGGCACATTATCAGTCTAATCTTGACGTAAAGTCAATATTGGCACAAAACTGTCATGCCTACACTCAGCGCAGCACTCCCGTGCCGTCAGTCATTATTCAAAGTAAGCATATGATAGTTAATTCAACAAGTCAACTCATAAAATGTTTACAGATATCAAGTCTACTTTAAGACATTAACTGGATCAGATCAGAGAAAGAATATTTTCTTTGAATTTCTTTATAATTTCATAAAAATGTAACTATGCATTTGTTTTTAAAACTACTATGCAAACGGTTAAAGTAAAATGAGTTACACTCAAATGATAACAGCTTTTTATAAAAGTATAAAGCAAAGCTTATTAAAATATATTTATGATATCGAATGCTATAATCAATTATTATCATTTATTTTAAAATGTTAAAAAGTCTATTTTCATTACAAAGTTGGCTTAAAAACAAACTTATAGATCAACATGATTGAAGCTAGTTGTAAGCTTCAATTGTGTCGAAGCTTATAGAATAAAAACTTTTAGACAGATTTCAATGAAATCTCTGTATAAAATGCTTAATAAAAATAAACCACACAAAGGATGATTATAAAACTGTAGCACCAAATTTCTAGTTATTATAGAAAATAAAATCTAGCAGTTTTATTAAAACACAAAAAGGGGTAGATTAACATTCTGACTGTAGACAGGGTTGCCTTGTGGAGTAAATCTTAAGGAGGCCTGAGAACAAGAGACACAGGGCCAGCAGGGAGGGCTCGGAGGAGGCCCCAAGCCTCAGTTCTCGTGAGTCCCGAGAGACGGGCCTCTCCTGCGGCCAGGAGCTCACTGCCGGAAACTATTTGTCCGCTGCGGGCTGCTGGTCCACCTGAAATAAATACCGATAAATTTATAAGTTATACAGTAAAAATATTTAATGTATTCTTGTTCAAATTTTGATATCATTGTGTTATTGTCCCTTGTTTGCTTATGAGAGACCGTTAGAAATGAATCTCATCACTCCTCTCTTCTCTATTCATCAGTTTTATTATCTGTTAGGTTAATGTTGGTTGAAAAAAATATATTATTTAATTTTAAAACTATTCATCATCTCATAAATTTTAACAATGTTGGGTTTTTATGTGTATTTCTAATTCAAATATTATGGACACTTTTTAATTATTATGTCTTTTTAGCCTTTCATTGCATAAAAATCTTACTATAAATGTAAGAATTGTCTCATTACCAGTGAAGAGTTTGTTGATGAGCAGAGGATTGTTGCCACCACCCTCTAGAGAGATGCCCAGCCCAGCACCTCCTGGGGTGTCTTCCTTTATCAGGTTTACAGATATAACCTTTGCAGAGCCATTGCTGTTCGCTGAAATAATGTACCAATACTTTTAACATTATTTATTCATTTAAATAATCATGTTGTTAGAAAACCTCAATGTCTCATTTTTAATGATTTTGAAAAATGCTAAATTGATTACTTTCATCATTATTTCCTACATTTTAGTTATTAACAGTCGTTTTCTATATCAATAGTCATTAGTTACACTTACAAATTATGTCAGTATTGTGTTCTGCTTTTGGCCGATTTCCTTTGATGACAATGCTTACTACTTGTTGAGGATCCTAGAACACAAATCGCACAATCAATAGAGAAAATATGAAATTTAAAAAAAAAAACTACAAGCTCAATTTTATTGGCAAAAAACAATGCACATGGAGATATTTTTCAAAAGTTTCACAAACAACTGGCAATCAAGAGCAAAACAATGCAGCAATAAAGCATAAAAATCATTATATCAAAATACAAGGCATAATGATACTCCCATTCTCTTTTACTCTGCTTGATGGTTGTATCAAAATGACTTCACTGGGCATCATTTAAATTAGATTAACTGCTCACTAGTTATGAGACTTTTGGTTCGTCAAGTCAACAATCAAAAAATCAAAAAGACTAAAATGTATTCTCTATTTCTAATATCTCGTAGGGGTCCTTGCAAATTTGATTAAAGTATCATTTAAGAGTGAAATATTTTGGTTACCTTAAGAATAGCGACAGACTGAGCGTGTGTGACACCTTTCATAGGCCGTCCATTGATAGATATCACCTTGTCACCTTTGCATAGTCTACCATCTCTTTCTGCAGCACTACCTTGTAGCACCTTGTGAATCTGTAATGAGGGATAAAAATAATTAAAATATTATTTGACAGGTTGTTAATAATCAATTTACACAATTGAAAACTGATTAAAAAAATATTATTTCATAATACAACTTTTTTTTTGGTCTGTATTTGTGATGGTGTCACGTTATTTGCTTTTTATTTTACGTTAGAATAATTATTTCTGTTATAATTATGCCATTCTTTAGCAATATTTTTATAGCAATAAATTTTGTATAGCAATAATTTTGCATGGCAAGCATATAAGGTCATTATTTGACATACTGTGGGCATTTTCAGGTGTGCACAGAGTTCTGATACAGATCTCTCCAGTCTGTGCTGAAATTGTTTGTTTTGTAAAAAATATTATTGAAAGCAATACCGAAACATGGGGGCATTATTATGAAAGTTATTTTAGTGAATAAAAATTTATTCAATCGTTTATTAAGTCCCACAGATAAGTATTTAGATAAAAAAAGTATTAAGTCATTTTTATTTGTAGAGATAGAGGCGACTCACCTCACTTCAAATGGGCACTCAATGAATATCAGATATTGCATATTAGCATTTATTTTGTACAAAATAAAATAGCTATCAATAAAATGTTAAAGGTTTTACGACTTTTTAAGGAGTTTTGAGTGTTTATTTAGTAATAAGACATCAACCAAAAGCACGCTCAAATTCAAATAATAAACTAAGACGGCGGGAAGGCTTCAAGGGACATCTCCCTTTTTCGCCATAACGGCTCATCACAAAATAGATTCAATATATTCATTTGTAAGAATTGCAAGCTAGCGTTTATCGTCGATTAGTGAAGTCAGGATACGCAGACAGCTCTGAGTTCGAATCCAAACGTCTGTCTTCCCGTTGAGTTGCAAAAAAATGCATCACGGAGACAAACGACTCTCCAAAGTAATCAGACAGTAAATAATTCCTCACACCTGTTTTGACATATTACGAGCCCACTAAGCGGGAAATAATTACGTCGCCGGGCATTGTGGTGCATAGATGTAATTTTTCAACGGTGAACTGGAGCGCCGCTCTCGTCACGCTTCCCGCGAACAGCTGGCGCGGCTGGTCGTATCATCACCATCATCACCGCAGCCATTGTCGCGGCGGACTCCCATTGAAAGCGAGGCTCCGCGGTGTGATTTTTTCCCCACCGAGAAAGTTTATCAAATTGCCGTGCCGTCCGTATTTGGGCATCGGGAATCCGGTGCGGGCGCCATCTCGGCGAGGCCGCGGGGCGCTTCGTCGAGCCCTCTCCCCCCGTCGCGACACGACTCGCGACCGACTTCCAATAGCGTCCTACTTTGCGTTATTTACTAAGCCAAAACCATAAACACCAAATACAAAGGGAGGGACCTCAAAATAGGTCGCAAGTCCGCGAATCCGCCTCCCGAGCCCGCCCTTACTGTGTCGCGCTGCCGGGCGACCTTTCGGATCCACAGCGCGGGGAAAAACGACTTGAGGTCTCGGGACTTACTACATATATTAGTAGAGAAAAAAGTTCTCATCGATCATCAAAAGTGAGCTCGCCCTATTCGAGTAATTGAGTCATCGCTTTTGAAATAAGATAATAAGCACGTGCGAATAAATTTAATGTACCGAATCCATCGAAAAAAAGACCGAGTCCCCCGACTAGATATCACCCGAGTTAATTTATAATCCAACTCGTTTTGAATCAGAGCGTATTTGTCCGGAGTACATCGGTAACCGAGTCGGCCGCTTTTGATAAATTACGAGTAAATAATCTTTAAAATTATCCCAGCCGGGCTATAAATATAAAATTAAAGCGAGAGAGACTTGTTTTGCAGAGTTTTTACCGAGAAAACCTCAGGCGGTCGTACTGAATGGCTTTGGGAAGCCATCCATTTGGAGGGAGACGCGGGCACCTTGTTCGTAACTCGAGTACTTTTTGCAACGGCCTTCACTCCGCTGCACGCGCAGACCGGAGCCTCCCAAATTGTGCGGACGAACACATCCCGCTCCGAGAAAATAATTCGCTGCCAATAATTATGCATAAAATAATGAAATCGCTATATTTATTATGCATAATAAACCTACTAGTTTATTCGAACAAAAAGTATAATAAACTTTCAAAGTATAAGGTATGCATGAAAAACAATATCGGCCATATGGCCAACGCGTCTGAGTGCGCAAATTCCAGCCATTTTGTTTAAAAAACCGAGTTAATCATGAAAACCTTATGCGCGAGGGTTTACAGCGAGCTTGATAGACAAAAGTGTTAAAAAAAAAAACCCGGTACTGAAATTATTCGGTTTCACTACCGATGTTATAGATTTTGTTGTCGTGATACTCACGAGTCCTGAAAAAGTTTAATTGTAATGTATCGAATCTTCCAATCACGACTTAAAAAATAAGAAATGCTAATTCTAGAATGAGTTGCACGCTGCGTGAATTGTAGGCGTGTAAAATTTATACCAGTAAAAAAAAAACTAAAGGAAATTGCCTTCATTTCGAATCTAGTTCCCGGCTATCATGTATCTCAATCAATCGATCAAATATCTGTCCAGGGAGCATTTCATTTATCTCGCGGACTGTGATGTGTTTCATTAATAAAGAGGTTGGGCACCAGCCAGTCCGCCCGGCCGGCCATCGAGCACCGGCTAACTCGCCGCCTCCCGATTGAAGCTCGATACTGACTTTTAAAACCTGTTACAGTTAACGCACGGGAATCAAAAAACTGGTACGCAGGTTCATGCATGAAATATATCTCCTGTCGAGTGCTACCAGCATGTTACCGATCGAAGTGATTGCGCCATGGCATTTGAACCCCAAAGCGCAGTAACGCGCTTCCTCCATGCGGCCTCACCGGCGATGGATGATTCTGAACAAATCTGCTGTTTACTGCATAATAATACCTCAAAACAATTAAGTACCGCAAGATATTACTCCTCGAGTTATAAATGCAAATTACGCGCAACTCTATACATCTCATCAGTGTAATCAAACAGCACTTTATGGTAAAGGAAGCATTGCATCGGTCTCAATGCAAATGTTACATACATATTTTAAAAATAATACTAATTTTAATTTTTTCAGTGTCACATTTAAAAAAAAAACCAACATGCTATGTACTAACAATAAATCAGCCATAAGTATGAGATTTAGCAAACTTGCAAAGTTCAATAACATTTATTTGATATTCACCTGCCAAAACGAAGATCGAGCAAGCGATATCTCGGCCACGTATCAGTCTTAACAATTTTTATTCGCCAATACATTAATTATACGTATATAATTGGGTATCGAAAAATATAATTCTCTTTAATATAGCTTATTTTATATTGAGGCTGCTTTAAAAAAAAGTCTTTGTGGCCAAAATATTAAACTAACTATACAAATAATCGAAGGCTTTTTTATGCAACCTCTAGTTCTGTGTACGTTTTTTCGTAAATAATAAAATTATATAATATTTACTTATTATTATGAATAAACAAACTTTCCGATATTAATACAATTACTGCATAAGCGTTATTATGGGGAGTTATTATAATATAATAAATGTTTCAGTGACTTAGGATTGAATCACACAAAGCTCATTTTTTTCATAAAAATTTTAATGAGTCAAGATTGAGAAGAAATAAATTAGATAGTGCAACACTTTATTTCGATACATTATTGTTATTTAATCAACAATGAAACTCGCACAAGAGTAATGTGAATGGATTCTATGCGGCGCGAGCTACAGACAAAGGTGCGCTGCTCTATCCGCGCCGTGTTATGACTGATCCAGATCAGCACAAAGGAATTCCGAAATTCTCACCATTAAAGTCCAAAGAACATGTTAATTAAATTTAACAACTCCAAATCCGGCCGAGAGACAGTCTACTCGTCAAAAAAAAACTTCCCCCGTTATTCGTTACAATTCCGACTAAATCGTCACGTCAGCTCAAAACTTAATCACCCGAAAGGGAAGATTAAGATCTATAAAAAATATACACAAAAAATGTATATTTTTGATTTTGATACATAATTATTTTGTTCAAATTCACATAAATAAATATTAAAAGAAATTAATACGATTTCGTACATGTTTACCAAAAGTAATCAAGTCGGTGATTTGAATGTAAAATAACACTACTGTGCAAATGTAGAAGGCCGCAATTGGAAGACACAAAGAAACAAGCGGTTTGCAACAATCATATGCAATGTATACGTCTCTATAATTTACTTTGTTGTATAGAGCGTAATCACCAATCGAGGGTTTTTACTCGAGTGGTATTTATTGAAAATAAATCTTAAAATAAATATTGCAATCGCTGGTGTCAAACCCGGAACATCGTGGTCGATTAACAAGTGTACTAACCACTGGACCACAATGTGGGTAAGAATAATTTATGGCGGTTATGAAATATTTGTAGTCTCTCTTTCGAATAATAACATAAGTTATGAAACATTCAGTATGAGTATCTCACTCAGAATTAATACTACAGTACCATTAGTACTGCAATCTGGTCGCCTTATTGAGGCACTGTGCATATTTTGACCATTTACAATTTGAATCAATGTAATTATTATAATATAAACGAGTTTAATTTTGTCTAAACGGTTTTTTGCCGCAGAATTTGCGCTTCTGGCATTTTAACATACCTCGGTCGTAAAAGTTTCCAGTACTTCAATTTGCCACGGATTTTTTAACACTAGTTGCAATTGAAATTAGGAGTGCCATGAAGTCATCGAGTATTAAGTCTAACAGTTTAATAGAATAAGTATCTAATTATTATCTGTAGTTATGAACATGCTTCATATCAGTATGGCTTTAATAAGCTTTCATGGGATGCTGTTATTCCGAGAAGCTCGTAAAGGGCACACTTTATAGCCGGGCCTTGAAATAAAGCTATTCGCTGAAGTGCCGGCGGTTAAAGCTCACGAGATATTCACTTAAACTTGAAGCTTGCAGATTTGCTAACACGCAGGCGATAATCGTGGAAAAGAGGAGGGAACACCCCGAGGCCGCCATGACCACTCGCAGGTCAAGTCTACCTTTTTACATTCAGCCGCAGGGGAGCAATTATCGTACCCTTTTATAACGGCTCCCTGAGAATATTCTATCAACACTCACTGGAGCATTCGATCGAGAAGGAATTTCGGAAAGCGGGATATAAGAAAGTTTCCGCAAGAGATTTACGTTGACTCGTCGACCATAATTCAGTCTTTCCTCACCATGAAACATTAATCTGCGATTACATTTAAAGAATATATTTAGCACTGTCCGATTGCAAAGAAAATCGAGTATCGCTTATTAAAATCGAGTAACGGCAACCGCGTGCCGGGTGTAATGCTATACTCGTATTTTACATTTTAAATGGACGCATTAGATCACCGACCACTTCACAATATAAGCGGAGACACAGAAATGTTTGTATGCAATCCTTGTACATGTATCTCACTATCGAGATGTGAGATCTCACGTTACAGACACGACAATACAGAAAACCGTATTAATAAGACAGGCAGTGAACGGGCTCTACTTCATCAGGATTCTTTTCACGCGTAATTGATACAAATAACATCGAGACTTTTGGACTCGGTATGAATACTGAAAAATAATTACTCACAGTGACTTCTTGGGCCTCGCAGTCGGCGCCCCCCGCCAGCGTGACTCCCAGGCCGCCGGTGCCCCTGGCCAGGCGCACCTCGCACCAGCCGTCCTGCTCCTCCTTGTCCTCGGGGGCTTCCTGCGTGAGCGCGACTTCCTTGGGAGGCCGCTGGGCCTTGTGGCTCTCGCTCTTGGGCGCCGACTTGCTCTCGCTGCCGTTGGCGGACGAGACGACGTGTCGTGCGACCTCTGCGCTATTACTGCTCGCCTTGTTTGCATTCGTGATGCTATTTTCGATTGATCGTTTTACTTTCGCTTGTTCTGCAGTCTTTGCGTAATTATCCCCCTGCCGGCGGGCCGGATTCGCGTCGTGCTGCTTGGTTCTGTCCGCGGGGGCTCCGTTGCTGTACTTCTTGTGCTTGTTTGGCTTCACGTCCAGCTTAATGATCTTGATGACTTCGATGTCGCTGTCCGACCCCGTGTCGCTACACGTGCTCGCGGATTCTCCCTTCTTTTTCTTGGACATCTTGTCCTCCACCACTAGATTGGAGTATGCGACTTTCAGAATGGAGTTGGCGAGACTGCTCTCCACTCGAGATCTGCTTCGGGTACTGGTGAATTTAGGTTTCTCCCCGTTGAGGTGCTGCAATTCTTTGGACACGAATTGAGTCTCGCTTTTCTTACTGGACTCATACTCGTCGGTGCTCTCGACGTTGCTATCATCAGAGAATTTTCTCTCGATCAGCGGAGAGCCAAATTTGTTATCCTTACCGCTTCTGCACTTTGCCGAGGCAAGAATATTTTTTCTATTTATAGCCTCTATGCTTCTCGGCTTTAGGACTCGGTGACTTCCAGTGTCGGTGTTGGAGCTGCCGGCGGAACTGCAGCTGGCTTGAGATCCAGAAGTCAGCGTTGAACTATTGGAAGATCCCGCAGAAGTACTCGTGTCAGAAGACAGAGATCGACAAACGTCTCTCTTTCTCTCGTCTAACTGAAGCAGATTGTGATTGAACCCGTTAGTGAACAATCCTTCGTCGTTTTTAGAAAATAAGTTAGCATAATTATTTTGAGAATGCAAAGTGACATCTTGGGATAAAATCGACTGACTAGAACAATCTGACTCCGTATTGTCGACTGTGTTGATCGACGGGGTCGGAGAGGACACGGTAGACAAGTAGCTCGACTGAGTCGAGCTGACTGCGGAATCATTATCACTATCGGCAGTTTCAGGAAACGTTTTAAGCATTTTCAGACTGGAATGGTCTACCGCGTCACTGGAAAACATTCGCGACTTTGAAGACGGAGCGGCTACATTGAGGTTAATAACACTGTTCGTGGACCGAAAGTTCGATGGTAAAGTGTTAACTTTCTGCGACAGTTCGTTGAGATCAAACGATTTCTTCATATCCAATGATGTCCTGGGAGGCTTCGACGGCGCAGAAATTTTCCTCAGCGAGAGACTGGAATGGGGTTCGTTTAATTTGCCATTTTCGTACTCATCTGCACCATCTGAGTACTTTGGTAATGCTGACGTCACCAACGTTGTTGACATTTTGGGGCCGTAAACTTGTAAGGGTTTACGCTTAAACGCGGGAGAATACTTGGGCACATTGTTAATGATCGATTGACTATCCCACATCGTCAGCATTGTCGGGGATTGAGGCGCAGGTTTGGATTTGTCCAATGGGCGACTAGTCGTCTTCTTGTTTTCCTCGAGGATCGACGTAGACAAAAGCTTAAGAGAGTCTCGGCTTCTTATTTCCGGTAGATTGGAAATACTGGGAGAATCAGGGATCACTAACCCTCTCAATTTAGCCATAGTTTTTCTTCTTTGCTCTATTAGATAATCGATCGTCGATCGGTGATTGCTATTTTTTGTAGCGTCAGTCTTGGAAGATCGTTCCGGTACGGAAAGCGCCCTGTTGAGCATTACAATCGGACATATTTTGGGCTCATCCACTTGATAGTTCGGATATTCGTCTGGAGGTTTGGAGCTCGGAAGACTCGGCTTCGGGGGCTCGATGTAAACCGGCGGCGGCTTTTGAACCGAACTGCTGCTCCAATCCACGCTGTAACTCTTTGAGCTTCCGTAGGTATCGTTCATCGAACGGTTCGAGAAGTCGAGTAAATTCTCTTGCGATTTAGAAATATATTCGGAATGAAGTCCAGACGCGCGACCGGCCGGCGCGGTGCTTCGGTCGGCCGGCCGGCTGCCGGAAGAGCTGGTCCTTCTGTCTGCGTTGGCGGGGGACGGCGCGTCGGAGGTCTTGTTGACAGAGAACATGGCAATCTTATCTTTAACGCTTCCCTCGCTCTTTGCATCTTTGCCTCGGCCGTAGGATTTGGGAACGGCCGCCTTGGCATGCCGGGTCGGCGACTCGTACGACAGGGACCGCACCATGTGTTCCACCATCTTGCTCTCCTTGGGTTGCGGAGCGGCGGGGGGGGCGGGGAGGGCTAGCTGCGTGCGGTACTTGTGGGGCGGGGGCGCGGGGGGCTCCTCGTGGTGGGCGGCCGGGTTCTCCCGCCCATCCGGGGGCGGCCGGGGTCCTCTCGTCACAATGACTACGCCGCTATCTCCAGATTCTGTAAAACGACAAAATCATAAGATGCATTGTTTATAAAAATAAAAAATGATCAAAACAATTAATTTAAATTTAACAGTAATTAGAAATAACATGTCGCTATTTCGTGTAAAATTATATCGTATTGCAGTGATCGTGATCAAAGAGCATTAAACTGTAATGCTGTGATCACACGGAATCTCTATTAAGAGTGAAACTTCTTCCGAACAAATTCCAAGTACGCGTCCAAACTAGAAACCCCAGTTCTCTTCTCTAGTTACTCCCGGAGGCACAATAATTTACAATAGTACCCAAATGACCGATGTTCGGTCATCATTAGATTTAGGTAGATGCGATTGTTTTTCTTGTTTTGTTATCTGACATTATATAAAACAGATCGAGAGATTGCAAGTTGCAGCAAAAACTGAAGCGGAATATCGTTACAATAATACATGATAAATTATCTAATACCAAAGATAATCGCAGTGAAATATCGGTACCGATTGGCCGATCTTGTCGGAACGGTCACTGAATTCACCATTCTCTATCCGAGCGATCCGCTCCTAGCGTATCAAAGATGATCTTTGTGAAACAATAAAAACCCGCGGGTCCATGACTGCCCCAGATGGAGTTGGCCTTGGCTCGGTCGCCGCCGCCCGAATTCGCCATTAAATTCTTCACGTAAATACAATTAGCTATGATTCGGTTTCGCGAACGTCCATCGAGACGTATCCAGAAGGCACGAAAAAATGTATGATATACCATCGACGCGAGACGGTCAAAAATCTGAGCGAAATTTAAATACAAGAATCAATATTTACACTCTTGCACTGCTTTTTATGTAGTATTCATAAAATAATGCTTACTTGTGACGTAACGACTATGATTTCGGGTAAAACGGGTTAAAAAAAAAGTATCTCAACAACAAACGAAAATAACTGACGTTTAAATTCACCGAATACGAGATGATTCACTTTTTTCAGGTAAAGGACGATGACGAATCACATTTTCTTTGTTTTATTCTGAAGGCCTTTTCTAAGCACCGCGGTCAGTCACTGGAGGGCGGTGCGGAATTAAATTACAAAGAGGGTTCATTTGACACTGATATAATACACAAAACAACAGAAACCTGAATAGAATGCACAGATGCAATGAAAAATTCAAGTTTGTCCTCAAAACGAGCACTCGGCGAGCGGCAGCGGCTTCGGCATCTCCACATCGCGACTTCACAAGCACTACGGCGAGCTCAAAAGCTCGATTCCATTATTAATCCGAGTTATTATTGCACAGGCGGAGTGATCGGCCGGAGCGGCTTTAAGCTCCGAGTATAGCGTTCACTTTGTCGGATTTAACTTTCTGAACATTCCCCTATCGAGTTGTTTTGCCTCGGCAGCGCAAAAAGTACGAGATACACGGCAACAGGTTTGCAGAAGGGGGGGCACTGCAATGGAAAGAATGTTCGTATCGTCCGCATGATACCGGCGGCGGCTCCGGCCCGCGTCCTGCGCGGCCCTCCGTCACGTCGCCTCGCTCGCCCGCCGCGCTGACGACTCGAGCCGCGACCCGGCGGCCGAGTCGGACGGGGCTCGGGGCTCGGGGCTCGGGCCTCGGAACTCGGGCCTCGGGGCTCGGGCCTCGGAACTCGGGCCTCGGGGCTCGGGCCTCGGGCTCGCGCGACCGGAGGCCGAGGCGAGCTTCGCTCTTGTCGTCGGTATTCGGAAACCCGAAGAGCGAGCGCCGCGATGTTATTCGCGCGAGACTTCGCTAAGCTCTGAAGTCGCGCCGTCGCTCGCCCGCGCCGCCGCCCGAAGGCAGAGGTATACCGATCCCGCGAGCTTCCGCCGCCACGAAAGGTCACGATTCGCCTCTCAGTATCGGCGGACTCCGGGAGACGACGGAGGCGCCCGGCGACACTCGCGCGGGGAAACACAAAGAATACCACGCACCGAGCGGAGGGAAGCGCGCGAGCGCGAGAGACAAACGCGAATCCGTTCGATTCGATTCTGCGAACGAGAAGGCCGAGGGAGGGGGCCGAGAAGTCCGAGCGCTCCGTCGCTACCGGCTCCGCGGGCGACGACGCGCCGGAAGCGGCCACGACGAGAGCCGAGCGGCCGAAGCTCGTCCGATTTCGATTTCACCGCGTCGTTCGCGCCGAGGAGAGGCTTCCGGCCGGCGGTCAGCGTCACCTGTCGCGGGAGGCTGGAGGCGGGAGGCTGGAGGCGGGCGGGCGTCCCTGCGGGGCGGGGGCGCATATCGCACGGCCGGAGTCCGCGGGCGGGGCGGGGGCCCGGGCCGGATTCCTCGGGGGCGGCGGGCGGCAGCTGCGAGGCTCCGGGCCGCGCGGAGATTCGCAGCGACTGACCGCCCTTGGCCGCGCGCCGCCCCCCGCCCCCGCCCCCTCGCCCTCGCATCTCGCGTTTCCGTTATTGATCGATCGATTTCTCGCCGGCGCGCCATCTCGAGCGCTCCCGACTGCATCTTCGCGAGTGATGGACCGAATTGTGGCGTCCTTACCGGCTTTCTGGACCGACGTCCACCGCCGGAGCCGCGGAGTCGCGCCACTGAGACTCGCCGGTGCGGCGCGGCCCGAGCGGAGACGACCGCGATCGCCCAGCGGTCTGCTCGAACTGCACGCAAATTAATGTTATTGCGGTCAGTTTGACGCTCCCGGTGTCAAAGCACCCGTTTAACTATCCGCCTGCAATTCGGGACGGCAGAGCGAAGAGCGCGCGGCCGTCGGACGCGAATCAATGTCGCCAGTGTCACTCGGGTTAGCCCTCGTCGTGAGACGCCGATGCATACTGTTTATTGCAAAGAGCGAGAAGCCTCTCGTCTCCCTACCGGTTTATTTTATTATTTAAAAAAATAACCGCTACATCTTGAATACCGCGACCGCCAATATTAACAATAACATAAAATCATTGTTTACATTAACATTTTGACGAAGTGGCTGTTAAAATAGCAGATTATGTCAACATTCTCATAAATAAATAAAATCTTAACGAATTTATAATTTTATGCCGAATGATATAATATTGACGATTTTAAATAAACGAATGCCAAGGCCGTTTAGATTTAATAAGATATTTTGCTTTTCGAACGATCTGCTATAAATTATTTTTTATCGTCTTCCACCGAATCGTTCCATATATTTTACACATTCAAGTCAAAAAATCTTGACGAAAACTGTCAGTGGACTCGACGTAACTAAACGTATAAAAAAACCCACAACGAAATCGAGAGGCGTTAGTATTCTGATCAAATATTTGTTACAATAAGATTCCTGGACGAGCGCGGTGTCGTCACGGAGAGTACCAGTGGTCTCTCTTTATTGGGTCTCTTTTTTACGCGGAAACATAACCTAGAATTAGACCCGCTCGGAGATCCCGCCGATGGATGTTGCAAAACCGAATTATCTAATGAACGTACACGAGCATCAATCTGTTCAGCCATCGAGATCCCAAACCTGTTTGGATTTGACCACTTCAATATACACGGGGATTCATTAAGCCGACCTATTTGTCATCCGCACAGGCCTAAAAGTGACAACCCTCATCTTTCCCAAAAACTGCACATAGGAAAATAAATATTCCCTGAACGTGTTTAGAACTTAATTATTATTGACACATTTTTTTATATATTTATTTATTTCTCTAGTATATTTTGATTTTGTAAACATTAATGTTAAAAGTATCATATATATTTTCAAAAACTCAAGAATTAAAACAGTCATTTGAAGAGTATATTAGGAGTTACATTTCGAAATATTATTTCAATAAAATTATGTATGATGTCATGTACGTAAAAAATATTTTTTTTTTAATCGGTTTTGTTCAAATTTAAATGATATCAACTGGTGGTTTACTTATTGTTATTTTTATGTATCTAAAAGTGTTGGCTATTTTCAGACCATTAAAATTTCAATATTCATTCGGATTAATGAAGTGTGTTTAAAAAAATATTTTACGGTCAATATTTCGGTGATTTTTTTTAAAGCTTATGTCAGTTAAAAAGGTTCTAAAAAGTGTCCTTTGAATAATTAATATATTTTTTTAAAACTCAATGAACCCACGAACCCTCATCAAAAACATTAATATGTCGTATAGCTTATTAGAGGTTTTATTGGTACACGATACACCCAGTATAGTAGCACCCGAGAACTGAGAGCTCGATAATCCTTCCGCTGGTCCTGGGACCAGCTCTGGTCCACCTCTGGCGAGCGTTGAACCCGCGCAGCCTCCAGCCACTCGCTGCGGACTGGTCTTCCGTCTCCGGCGGCGCGCACGGGCGGGGTGAGACGGAGCTACCGCGCGCCAGTGCCTGCCTCCGAGGAGGGGTGCAAACACAACCGCATATTTCAGTTACAATTATTTAATTCTGTTTGCATTCAATTTGAATTCATTCAGTAATAGATACAAGCCCTGGTGTAGACTACTATTATCCCTATATTCAATTCCAAATCAAAGCCTCAATCTAGAAAGCAGCAAAAAAATTACGTATATTTTCACTTCGAAAAACAGTGACTAATTTTACAGCATCTAGAAAAAAATAAAAATAACTGTTCCCAGCACATATAAATTTATGACTCATATTACTTCATTGAATTTTTAATGTTTGTTTATAAACCAAAATAAATACATCCAAAATATTCGTTTTAACAAGTGAGTCATGCGTACTACAGCATAAATACCGCTAATTTTAGGTTTACACAAATGCCGTTGTGTACATATTCATTAGTTTTCATTGCCCACAGCCGCCATACTTGGCGGTATCGCGGCATAAAGTCAAAATCAGTTCAACATAAATCAAAATTTATTAATATAATGAGGTGTATCCATTCCCGCCACCCACCGGACGTCGTGTCGGGGAAACTCGGGCCTCGGATCGACAATGCACCTACGGCTTTTGCGAAGATATCTCCGCTACAAATGAGTCTAATTTACCCTTATATGAAAGAATAACAAGAAAAAAATCAGGAGAATTAACGTCCATTCATATAAATTATTTAACAGTCGTATAAAATTACAAATATACTATTTATATTCTTTTTGTTCAGAGGCGAAAGCAAATTTTTCAAAAAACTGACTCAACAAGTATCACATGATGCCATATGCATAGCATAATTTACTAAATGCGTGAATTTTTTTTTTTACATGCGCATTCTTTATTAAGTTATAAGCATGTTTTATTATATTAAGAAAGCAACCAATGACGTCGAATTAGATTAAAGTACTAGTTGCACTCTAAAATACTTCAAATATAAACTAAATGTATTTTCCGTAATTGCAGACCATCTCGGTCGGTGGGTACAAATACTTATATTTTATATGTTTAACAGCACAATTCCAATAGGTAACAGTGCTATATTCCGAACAAATTAAATCTGCGGTCTCGAAAAGCTCATTAGATGATAAATTCAAAGGCACGGCTCTAGCAGAGCAACGGGATTGTGAATATAGATGGTCCGTGTAACGATCAACAACCGCTCCTGTGTTATCCATTCCATTCCGCGTAAAACATGCGGAGTGGGATGGAATAAAATCGACCATTCCAACTACCGCTGGAGTGCGGCTCGTAGAGGTCGGATGTTGGAATTAACGCCAGCGCAGAATTACATGATTGAGAAGAGTACAAAACTTTTGGCTGACAAATATGTCAAAAGTTAAAGTAGTGGATAAACATTAAAATAAAGTATACAAAAAAAAATTCGCGAGAAGCATTCAAATGAGAAGAAAACCAACAAAAACGAAGCACGTAAAAAATAATAAAAAATCAAACATTGGTTATTGTACAAAAATTGGTCTTAGCCAATAAAGGGTTAAGGTGTTTACCAAAATCAAAATTACAAGCCGATTTAGATGGTCGTGAATCTGATCTTATCCGAGGTGTTCGGAATTCCGGGCGATCCTCCGCAGAGGAGCGCTTTCCTCGTGTGAACTTTCATAATAAAATCTCCCATCGCAATGGCTAATCGGGGCCGCTCCATCTGAACGCCTCCCGGGAACGGAGCGCCTTCACACGCCGCGGCCGGCCCGACTGCTGCTTGCTATTTACTTAATTTTACTTTTGGTGTTCTATTGCAATGGGATGCAAAATATACTCATACACTACGTAGGCCTGCTTTAATATAAAAAAATATATATAAAACTTTTAGATAAACAATACTATACAAAAAGTATCTCAAAGCATGAAGTGCTTGTATTACTTGCGTCGATGTAAGCACGACCGCAAAAACCTGAAAAAGCAAGAATCCTCTAAGCCTGCGCCCCATTTCCCGTTTGCCTTCTGGGCATCCGGTCATTTTTCATGTCATATATGATACCATTTATAAAAACACGACTCTACTCCAAATAACTAAACGCGTTTATAAGATCATTGTGTAAATATTTATTATCTTTTTTTTAATAAAAAATTCAGTTAATTCAGTCAAAATTAACGATGACCTCACTATTACAATGATAGTAATTACTAAAATGAGATATAAAAAAAACAGTATAATTAAGTACATTTTAGTTTTGGCTATAAAAAATAATAACTTTACTATCAAAATTAAATTTTTAAATGTCACGCAAGGCAATATTTCATCAGCAGAGCCAAATTTGTTTACCTGTATTATTTTATAAAATGAAATGAATATATTCATGAAATTAATTAAAATTTAAAGACGATTAAAATGTGTGAATAAATCTGGATAAACCAGTAACAATTAAAACAAAATTTATGGCGGCAATTTGTCATTCGGAAGAATACGGTCTGGTATTAACAGCCAAAATGTATTTCATAGCATGCTATACATAAATTAATCAGCCAAACATATGCACACACGAAATTATGAGCTGTACGAATATTTTCTAGTTTTTATTACGGCAAGCCGTATGACTTCACGAAGATCAGGATCGTTAAAAACTTTAGGCGAATATAATTAAAACCATTGCGAGCCGTCCATAAAAGCGGAATGTCCGGTTTGGATGACATAAAAAAACGACAACGATGATTACGTCTAATCTTGTCTTATAAAATTACAATTACGCAAAAAAACATTACAAAATGGCGATAATATGATAGCTGGGGATTAAACTTGATTAATGTGTATCTACTTAACAGCCTATTTATTATAAGTCAGAGGCGACCAACGCAAAACAATAAATATTTTTTATTTATTTTTTAAGGAAACTATGCCACGATTTCATTACAGATTTGGTTTCATGAATCGCAAGATTTCGGCACACATTTAAAATTAATTAATAAAGCTGTATCGTATATGATTAAGGTTGAAATAGACGACAGCGAGAAATGCGTGGTTCGTGAACGTCCACATTTTTTTTATTTATGCATATCTTCAATCTTTATCAATCAGATAGTGTTCCATTCCGGGTAGTGGTAAAGTAATTAATTTGCCTTTCAACTTTATGAGACACCAATTTATCTAAGGTGTAGAGAAACGTTGTTTATGGAGTGACAAGTGAATAGCTCCCTGAAAACTAAATAAATAACTGTGAGAAGTTTGTATGAAGCAGTGAGTGAAGCAGTTTTCTTGTAATGTGAGCAACCCTTTAACGAGGCATTTAACGTTACCAAGAATTAAACGTGGATATTTTTTTATAAAACAAGAATTCACCCGAAAAAAAAATTTTTTTTTTGAGTCACCAATACAACTATTAAAAAATTTGTGTATTTCAAGTGTATTTTGTGAGTGAAAAAGAAGGTATGTTGTATCGATAAATCAAAATAACTTACTATACAATAAAAAACGGTAATCAATATAAAATAAAAAAAATTACAGTTTCAAGCTGGACGCAGTCAAAGCACATTCGCAACCTGTTGTTTGCATTCCACAAGAATCAAGTCACACTTCAATAATCCCGTAAGCTTTGCAAACATACCGATTCCATTGATTAAATGAGGAAAAAATTACATACGGGCTCAGTGATTGAGGTGCGTTCTGTTTTTTTGTTGTTAAAAAAATGAAAGAGCCTGTAATCCAGTAGTACACTATGAAAAGTTTGCGCATTATCTCAGATTCAAAATGTTATTGTTTGATATTTTGCGGTTAAGCTAGCGCTAATCGTAGCGTAAACTCACAACAAAGGTAAATCTTTAAGGTCACCAACTGTGACGAATCTTAACAATATAGATCAAAGTAACCTTTAGTATGATAGACAGGAGGCTAAATGCGTAATCAGAAATAAATCAATCATTTTGAAAGATGAGATGTGAAATAGCTTCAATACAGCATTCATATTTACTGTTGTAAAAATAGAAGTCACCATCATGACATGAATCATGGCAACATTGCACATATTTCAGAAAGTTATCTCGCACAAACATAGTTCCGTGACGTTTAGGCAAATAACTATAAATAACATTTATTGATACTTCATAGTTCACGCCATGGGCAGGGTGGACCAAAATATTAGTCAAAATAATTCTCGTCAAGTGCCACAAAAGGGGTCACTTCATGAAATCTTAAAAAAATGTTCATAACATCGATTTAAAGATTAGAGACGAGTATAATTTATAATATTGTATAATAATCATTTCGCTCCAATTTTGTTATTATATGATAACCGACAATTTTCGATCAAAATTGATTTTACATTTGTTGGTGTAATTTTAGATTTAATGCATATATTGTAGGTGATAAGTAACATTATAAAAATATGTTAATGATTTTGCATTCCTATGGACAGAGGTGTTACTCCAAAATTTTATATCAGCAATTACGTTTATGTATTAAGAATTTGATAAAGATAACCGATATTTTACTCAACCCTAAATTGTTTAAAAACAAAAACTGTGTTTACAGTTGTATTCATTAAAAACGCAGTCATATAGTTAAAATATTGTTATTGTTTTATTTCAATACTAAGAACTTCACATTTCCAACATGCAGACTCATCGACGGCCTTATGGCGCTGGTAGAAGGCGAGAACAGATAAATCATTAAAATAAACATTTATGTACGAGCTAGTATAAACACATACCAAAATTTATAACATTGAAAGTTCAATCTCCTGCAGCACTAATAGGCAATTAAGACCTAAATAAAACCAGTTCCTCAGCTTTTACGCCGTTTTTCACTAATCAACAAATTTATATAGTCCAATTGGAGCCGAGCAATATAAACACGACAAGCGAAATACATCCCTAGTAATACAAAGCCATTGTAGTATGTTAATCTTCTACGGCTAAGTGATCCATTTTTTAATATTTTTTTAAAATTCGTTTAATCATTTCCCATTTATTTCTTGATTGAACTCTTTAAAAGAAGCTTTTCACATAAGTGTTAAGAAAGTAAGATTTTGTGTTGCAATAGTCTACGCTGCGTACATCAAAGCAACGAATGACCACCGGTCAAAGCATACAAGAAAAAATTAAGATCACTGATCATGGGGAGCAATCTATGAAAAAAATTAAGCTGCAATCCAAAAGCAATTTCCGGTATGAATATCGCTCTGTTAAAATCAGATAAAAGGGTTATGATACAAAAAAAGTAATGACCAATATAATGAGCAATAAAATCCGTTAAATTCGTATGAAAATCCCAGACTGTATAAAGCTATCAGGAGTCACAAAATTACAGCCGGCGCGGGATGTCGCAAGCTGCGCGGACAGGATGTCGGGAAAATTAATCTTAAGCAATGTTAATGGACAAAACAATTTTTTTCTGCGTTATTATTATTAAGTAAGTACAAATATTTTCATTATTAGAAATACAGAATTAAGAAACATACATAGAAAAGGACAAATAAAACCAGGAAGAGAATAAGGTTGCAATACCTAAAGTGGTTTAATATCGTGTCATTGGAGGTTTTCCCAAAACAATAAATTGACTTATTAATATTTTATTTTTACCATAGTTTAGGTAACAAGTTCTTGTCATTCACAAGACTGCGTGTTAATAATGAAAGCTTTAAGTCGAGGTAACTTTCACTCACATTAAATATATTATACGAGCATTCCAAATGATCATAAATAAAAGAATTGCTTCACCAACAGGTGATCCTGTTGGCAGGTGAAGAGACATCCTGGCTTAACAAAAATGTCTGCAAACGAATTCTTGCAAACTTAAAACTAAATTTAAATTTTGGATTAAAAAAAAGATACAAATGAAACAAAAATAACACTATATTATTGATTTTTGTGAAAACCGTCTCACAGGAAGTACGATTTTGCCTGTACAGGATGATTGATTGATAATGATTAAGTACGATTTTTGAAAAAATGCACTTAATCATTATCAAAAATAACACTGTACATTTTATTTTTTTTTTCATTGTGATTATATTTCAATACAAAATCGATAGTGTTAATTTATTGACGCGTAAAAGCATTATCATATGTAGACCATAACATCTGACTCAGCGTTTGCAAAATATGTATCAAACAGCGTGAAGTATAATGAAACTTACTTCTCGCTACATTCATTTTAACTGCACACTGTGATATAACTAAACACAGTATTTACAAGTAAATCAATATGATAGAGTCATGGACGTTATCCACACCGTATATCCATAAATCCACGTACAGTAACGTTTCTTTGCCGAAATTTAAACCATCGGTCGATCGATCGTCTGAAATTGAACAAGCGTGGATGCGCTTTTGCTGCGCTCCTACAGATGCGGATGATTCTCCCCGCGGCTGCTGAGTCCGCAAATAGCCCTCCGAGGAGCACTTCGGGGCCTTTGTGGTGGCTTCGGCATTCCCGTGCCCCGGCCGGTGACTCGGCGAGTCATCGTCAGCAATTCGCTGAAGAAAATTCTCACACGCTGATAATAAAATGCCTGCACAGAGCTTTTATATTTTCAGCTGGAGGAAATCGTAAGACACCATATTATGCGATTCGTGATTTATGGACGAAATGACAAAGCCTATAAATTATACGTCCTTTATCGTTGTGTATTATCCAGTCAGATTCAAAACTATTTTATGTACAAATTTAAGCTATGTTAGATTATAATAATGATTGAGATGTGTAAGAACAGTGTGTTAGATGGCCCTAAAATAGTTTCAAACAAATTTACACATTTACAAATTATTTTAACGGATAGTAACAACGCCTGTTTAAATCAAACGTAAGATTTATTAAAACTTGTTCGCAGATGTAAACTATCGGGTATCCAATAATAAATCGGAGTTGCATGAAATAGCGTTTCCGACATGTCTGATACATTCGTCGGTGTAAATTTTTAAGTATCTAATTAGTAATTTGGACTCTTCATTTGGGACCGCGGCTACTAAAACGCGGGAAGTCAGTAATAATTATTCACGCGGCCGAGAATGCAAAACAAAGCCCGCCGCCACTGCGCGACTGGGCCTCGTGGGCTAGGAAGTGAGACGAGTTTTTTGTGACGTCTGCCATAATTTACTTCGCATTGAAAATCTATGGGAAAGAATCGACGGGCGATACCGACGCACCGCGCCGCCGCTGCCGAGCCGGACTCGGGCCGGTTCACACTTTACGGCCAGGGAGGACTTCGGCACGGTCAGGTCGGGGTTAAAAAGCTGCGATATAAATTGATATAGAGAAACTCAGGATATTTTTGCGCAAAAGATAAAATAAAACTTTTAGAACAAAAAAAAAATTACAACTGTTTTTATTTATAGTAAAATATTCTAGTTATTTTTATATAGTAAGAAGACATACATGTTTTTACTATAAAGCTCAAGCATCGCTTTATTTTTTAAAATTTCTATTAAAGATGTTATCTTCTTCTTCTGAAGCCTCTTCTCATAGGAGGTTGGAGACCATTTCATCGAATATACTTCTATCCTGGGCCAGTCTCACTAATTCGATCGTACTTCCGATCTCCGGCCACTTCCTTCTTCTAATGTCTCTTTTTTTAGATTTTTCCTTAGACAATCTGCTGTAGGATGCTATATTTACTGTTGCGAAAAATGTGGCTAAAATATCTATATAGATCTACAAGATAAAGTAAACAGCGGTAGTTCAGAGCACCGGTAATTTAAATACGTTACAGTTCAAACGCGATTCAGTTTTTTAATTATTTTATATTTATGCACGCACTTACAATGTGTCGTTTTTCGTCACCGATAAAATCTTAATATTTTTTTTACAATTAATAAATAGACCGATCAAACAGCGTTGCAGTTTTATTTCAACTGAACAAATTTATATGGAACAATGATGCATATGTACATGAATTCAGTCAATATTTAAAAAAATATATTATTGAATAGTAGTAACATAGAAGGTTCAAACATTTTAAAAGGCCAAAATTTTTATAGAAACTTTTCATGACCATGACCGTGACCGTGCGTTTTAAGGCAGGTTAAATCGGCCTTTATTTTCAGGTTCGTCCGCTAAAGTGGGCGCCAAGAGACGAAAGCGATCTATCAAGAGTCCAAATATTAACCGGAATATATTACCCGCGGAACGATTGTTGGAATAATCCGTGTGCTATTTGAATGCGAAATGGAGTTTTTGCTTTATTATGTGGTCTGGCATAATGGCTGATTTGCATTTGGGCGTTTTTCATCAGTAAATTGATTTGCAGAACGATCTGTATTGTGATTAAGACAACGAGTCACGGGTGGCTGTAATCGATGGACTAATGAAACAGAGTTCAATGGATCTGAAATTAATGAACTTTTTATACAGAAATGTTTTTATTATTGTAATTTGTAAATCAAGCCGTAACTATTGGAGATACGCGGATATTGCAAAGACATATACTTTGATGGACAATTACATATATTAACCAATATGAGTTTCCGCTGCTAAAAAAACATATTTAGAAAACCTACACTTATGACTGTAAAAAAGCTATGAAAATTAATTGTCAATCATTTCGAAAATATATCAATGTCTACTATATATATTTTTTAATTTTCTTGAGCAGGTATTCTTTAAAGATTATTTCCGTTAGAAAAATTATTTCTTTTACATATATAGTAAATTATATTATTACTTCATTTAAAACATATCTTAGAATGCGAATAGGGACATACTTTGTAATTTACAAAATGGATTGTCCGTATACGTATCTATTTTGATAGAATTTAAGGCAAATGCTTATACTATATGTTTTTATACAAAAAGTCAGTAAACTTTTAAATAAATTGTAAGCAGAGGTAGTATCGTAAATTGCAACTTATTACCTAAAACTGTTAAGTTAGAAAGGTATGAATATTAATCAAATTCTTCTACACATTGCCCTACAATAGTAAGCTGTGATGGGCGGGCTACATCACGAAGATGGCAGACCAAAGATGGACGCTAAGCATCTGCGCTGGTAGTACTCGGAAGGCAGATTAAAAGGTCAAATAAAAGAAAGGAACAATCGAAATATACCGCAAACATTATTTTCAAGAACTATGATAGGATTAAAAATTATTGATAGTGCTGATTTGTGTGCCAATGATATTTTATAATAATATTTAATGGGGCGTTGCTGATGCTTGAATATTTATAATTTAGTCAACTTTAGTTAAAATACAAAATATAAAATAAACGTACAAGATAAGAAACAAATATAAAGAGAGAAGAAGAAGAAGTTACGGACTAATTCTACTGAACGGAAGACCCAAAGTTCACGGTAACTTGCAGATGACATTAACCCAACTTGAACCTACAACGCCACTATCTTTACATTACCATAAATCGACAAACTGCATTTCAATTTTTAATTATCATAGAACTTACTCAATGCGTGGATAAATCAAATTGATAATGATATTATTAATATGAAGAAAAAAAAACCTACACATGATCCGGTGGTTAATATGCTTGCTTCCCGAACACGACGACCCCAGCTTGGATCCGAGAAAACCAGTAAGAATTTTTATTTTATAAAAATTTGTAAGACGCAAAAACACAATGATTTCTCCCAACTGCTTGCCATTCTGCCTCTTGCTTTGTGGTATCTTAATATAATGTGATTAATGGCTCCTCGTTGATTATCTGTGTCCCTCGTGGAACAAAACATATTTTTTTAACCACCGTCATGACATCAAAATAAAACTCAGAAATGAACAGTAACCAGTATGACCATCTGCATTTTTTAGATCGTACCATCGAGATCGGGTCCTAAATCAGTCATCAGGATCAATTAGCTGCACAGTGTAAGCTAACAATGACCTCCCCGGTGCGGCGCGGGCAGACTCGGGGCGAGTGACTATATTTAGCGGGTAAGTGCAAGCTGCATTGCTGCCGGAAGCCCGCGCCGGCCCCACTTCCCTCGCTTCTAGAGCTTCCGAGTGGAATCGCAAACAAGATAATCCCAATTCAATGCAAGCGCACAAAGCAACTTATATTAAAATCAAAGATATTTTATGAATCTCACCGCTTGATTTTCTCCACTTCTACTTCAATGACAAAATCACCCTGTGGATATTTTGAGCCTTCGTGAAATTTTTATATAAAAAATAATAGTGTATGACCTCAGTCGATATGGGTAGCGTAAGGTAGGAATCACATTCAATTACAACAACTTTTAAACCAAAATACCGCATTTTATTTAAATCTTATATTTTAGAATATATTAGCCATTAAATATCAAAATTACTGTAATCATATGAATATCGTGTAAGTAAATGTCAAATGTATTCTAATGCGTTTATAACCACTGAGGACATATATAATATATATTGTATATAAAATTTCATTATGACGGAGAAATTTAATATGTGAAATATACTATAAAAAAACAAAATAATTTCACTTTGAGCTGTCATTTCATATTTCATCATAAATCTTCTTAAAATGACAGTTTATGTTTTCTAGAATTTACAATTTATGTGTATTTTGGCCAGTTAAAATGCCACGTTTAATTTACATGTATAGCACACATTTTTTATTAAAAAATCCTATAAATAATACTTCAACAGGTTTTAAATATAAAAACATATTTAGACAATTGATAAAATTAATATTGTGCAGAAAAAAACATAATACACATACAAATATTTAAATTTGTTAATATATCTAAAACGACGACGACGACGGACGCAGTCAATATTTCAATTTTATTATACATCGCGTCTCAGTGAAATCACCAAATTACATACGCATATTTAAAAAAGATTATAGATGTAGTACATAATAGCCTTTGATGCAATAGATCATACGTCGGAGCTCTCGAGTCCCGACACACGGAGAAGCAAATCAGTGCTGCGATGATCTAAAATATCAGAAATAACGCCGGACCGGATTTCTCGAGAACAATCTCTATTTGTGACTGACGATGGAGAGGATGTGCGGGCCTCGGGAGGAATGAACCGCGCCGGGCACTACCGAGCCGGCGCGGCGTCTTGCATTCCTGCTAATTGTTCAGAAAACAGATGCATCCACCCGGGAACGAAGAACATATTTAATCATAAAAACCATATTGATCAAAACGTTATCAATAAAAACTCTTTATACCTTGAATAATTGTAATTTTGATATCTTGTACGTGATACTTATCAGATATGACGATAGCGCGGAATCTGTAGATTATACTTTTGAAATCGCACTTCATGGCATTTGTTGCGTACCTTCCCGTGAATCGACAAGTTTCAAAACATTAAGCGTTGACTAACCAAAATATACAACAAATAAAAAGAAAACACAAGTACAAAAAAATAGTTTTACCAATCAGCTTAAGATAGTAAGTATTCGTATTGCAAATCATTCTTAGGGTAACTTACGAAACAATATTGTATTATAATAATATAAAGTACATAATATACATACATTAAATAGTGGGTCACATTATTTAATTGCAAACTTGTATTAAAATATAATTATTGAGCATAGTATTTATATAAATAAATTTGAATTTAAAAAATATTGAACCAACGATATTGATTTTTTCCTGTAGTGTTTATAATATAAGAATCTTTTATGGAATGAAGTACTCACGTATCCATAAAGCAATTCTAAAAATAATATTATGCTAAGAAGCGTGGGTCCGCGCCTGCAGTGACCAAGATATTGTAAATATTATTTTTATTCCGAAGCTCCTTACCAATTTCAAAGGATGTATTTTGAGGATGCAGTGTTAGATCACACACGCCTACAGGCTGATGGAAAACAACAAATTGTAGACATAATAAACCTCAAACCAGTTTGTAAACAAATAATTCCAGTCCAGCGAACAATAGATTGTGATCAGGTTATGTGCACTAGAAATCCGAACTGAAACACCCTGTACACTATACACTATTTCAATAAGGTCATACCATTACGGTCAAGTACTCGACGGCGCGGTATCGCGTTGCAACTGACTCGGCTCGTGCAGTGGCAGTCCGTGATTTGAAGGATAACACATGACTCATAAAATATTATATCGATTAAAAGTCATTAATCAAAATCTTCATCACTTAATGAGTAATGCTGGCGGGTCGAAAGGGTCTAACTGCATATCTGTGAATAGAATAGACCGTTCATTCAATAAACGCCGGCTCAACCGCAAGACCGCGCGGTCAACGAATAAATTTGATAAAAAAATAGCCAGTGCACCAGATTTGACAGACACAACGGCACTAAGTTCAGGAAGAAATAGTATAGCAGGAGTGCCAAGAAGTGGAATTAAAATGGATCACGTTATTTGGATGGAAGTGGTCAAAAGTTGGTCACAGGGGATTTGGCATTTAAATGCCGATATTTTTTCGCTGCGACATTACAATGTTGCAACGAAATTTAAAATGAGCAACATACAAAAATTAGTCCCAAATGATATATAATTAAAAAAAAAAATTCATGAAAGTATTAAAATTAATATATTTTATTCAATAAGACAATATTGGGATTAACCAATAAATATAGATTTTTATAATAACTTATCAGTACTATGTACGTCCAGACTAATGACGTCAGATACGTTTCTACGCAGAATTTTTTTTTTTTTTATTTACCTACGGATTTGTGAACTGATAATCACAAATTATTGATTATATATTTTATTTTATCTTAAGTTATATAAACTAAATAGAAAAGTGACGTAGGATATCAAAAGTCTACACATTCCCTTTGCTTATCAATAACCTAAACTAACTATTTAAATACTCTTTAGAAAAATGTGTCAATAGTACAAATGAAAAAAACACATTATTTCCAATGGTCCTTTATGCAAGTTTTGAACACAAGCCAATAAGCCATCAACGAATCCGTACATGGCGACACTACCATTGAATATGTATTATATTGTACAATCGTGCACATTACGTTTACCATAGCAGTGTAAAGAAGCGATTACTTACAACGTATTACGAGGCTTAACTCGGGAACATAAGCTAAGTGAAAAGTCAAAAGTCTTTAAAGGAATACGGAGATGGAAGTATTTGAAATATTCATGATTAAGTCTCACGTTAAGATCAAGCCCTATTTTGCATTGTGTTATAAGCCAGGCGATAAAATTTTACGACAAATTCAAAGCAGCAACGGAAATAGAAAGAATAAATAAATTGCGGATTATTCGAAACAAATGGAGATAATAAATATGTCCCCCCAAAGTCTTGTGTAATAGCTAACAAAACGAAATGATAATATGAAAAGATATGTAGATAGTGTTCAATAATTTTCAAGCGGTGTGACAAAGTAAACGCATTCACTATCTCTTCTTTATATACCTGCAGAGTAACCACTTGATTTACCTAATTACACTATAAAATAAGTCACTTCATCTCGTTTCAACTCTAAATTACTAGAAACCGTGGTAAGCAATACACTGATTTACTGCATACAAGTTGTAAATAAATACCTATTAGTGTCATAACGTTATAATGACAACGCTTATCTGTTTGCTTTGTATGTGATTATTTAAGGAAAAACCTTAATAATTTATATTTGTAATTTATTTTTTTATAAAAGAAAAACTACATTTATGCAAGCTATATAAACTTAACTTATGTTAAATTAGTCAAAAGTATAAGCAGCTAGTTTTAATAAACAAATTAATCAAACTGATGAAAGCGTAGTCTGTCTGTTCATAACTGAATGAAAAATATTTCGTGCCTAAGGTGAGGTGTTTTTGGACAATCTATCCAACAAGGCCGAAATCGCCCCATAGTTATAAAAAATATATATTTATTTTTCATTAGATAAATTTACAATAGTTCTTATGGCTAGGGTTATAATATGGTGTGGCTATCGCCTGATCCTGCGCGCAGGTTGTGGGGCTTGCAACGTGTGACTTAGGTGGTGGCGTACATGTATTTCTTTATTCACATTATTGTGTTGTGCAGGGAAAATAAGTGAAAAAACCCTTTTTCTGCATGAGTATACATTAAATAAATAACTAAGAACTAGATAACGACGATATAGATTTATAACAAAAACAAAAATAACTAGCAGAACAAGAGGGTACAATAATCACCCCTAGATATGTTTGTTGACTACTTGGAGTTATATTTTGTATAGGGTATCCCGGAGCCGTTGGAGACTTATATTTTCACCGAGTCGGATATGGTGGGTCAATTTCTATCTGTAGTGGACACTCTGGGGTGTCGTCTCCAATCCCCTCGAGGAAGGGTGTAAAGTATACGTAGTACAGTAAAACCTCGATACAACGGCGGGTTTTAAATGAGAAAATGTAAAAAAAAAAAAATATTTCGTAATTTTCGAGAGTTGATTATAAAAAAACTGCAAACTTCAAAAGTGCAAAACAAAACTTGATTATTTTTTAGTAGGATTACCGAAAGCAAGCGCGTCGATATCAAACAGCAATCCGAAGACGATTAAATAGAATTTTGTTTGTGTTTTGTATTCAAAACAAAGTTTTTTGATTTCTTTTAAACCTATTTTGATATAACGGACTTTCGGCTTTAACGGACACCCCCTCCCCCAATTGGTCCGCTACATCAAGGTTTTACTGTACATGGTAAGTGAGCTTCAGTCGATGGCATGCGTTGTGGAGGTATATTAAGACAGGCTCACCCTCGACGATGTGCGGTCTGGTCGCGGGTTCGGCGCCAGAGTGAGGGTTGAGAGGAGGCTCCGGCTGGCGCAGCTCCCCGCCGTCGTGGCTGGCCCCGCGGTCGCTGCCGGAGTCGCCCGCGGGCGGATGGCGAGCAGTCTCCTCGCTGAAACGGCCAAGTCAAAACAATGAGAAACAACACAAATCACCGTGATGAATCACTCCACAGTACCGTGCGCTACAGTAACCTACCATTACGCGTTATTATCTGCCTTTATAATCGTTTTTCACACATAATGAATGTAATTAAAGCTGATCTCGTTTCTTATGAGGTGTTAAAACAAATCGATGATAGGCACGTGCGTATATTATACAAATCATGTAACGGTGCTGAGTATGATACGGTTAGAAGATGTGCTTTTATTTCGCATATTTCAATATAATGATTTCATAATTACTATATTTGATGGGGAGAGAGGGTCTAAACCTGAACTGTAAATATTCAGTCGTATTTTATCGACAAATCCTAGAAGTACCATTACTTCATAATTCCGCAATCGTATTCGTACATCCTGTCAATATTAATTGTGTGTTAAAATCTCTCTTCTACAGGTTTTTATGGTCCAGACACAGCTTTACTTACAATTTTAAAAAAAGGTTGTTATAGCATACCCAAAATATGCATAGAAAAAAAAATTGTGTTCAAGATGTTTGGATTTTGTACTGGTGATTCAATGGCTCCCTCGCTCCCCTTTCCTCTTGTTGATAATTTCAACGCATAATCGTTAAAAAGAAATACGGAGCGATTGAGATTTATAATGGCACATAATGTAGACATTCCTCTCATAGCTAAACACGAGCCTTTATGTACGACAATGGCCACAGCCCACATCCCACAGTATTTGCAATAAATTTGACATTCTTTATAATTTATAGCGAAATCTCAAAACATCGTGGTACCCAAATCGTGTTAGCGAAGCAGACAGCGGGGATTCCTACTAACATTTAAATTGGATATACTAAGTTTGCTTTGAGACGGACAAAAATACTAAGTCCCTACATTTTAAATAATAATTTATGATTTCCAATGTAATCGTTTTTAAAGAAAACTGTAATATTTTTTTATTACAAATCGATATGTATTTTAAAATAATGAATTATCTATCATTAACGATGACTTGAGGCTTAATAAGGATGTCATGTGAGTCATGCTTGGAGTGTAGATTGTCGTTGGTATTATTATAGGTGTGTTTACCTGACATCAGATGATGATCAGACTTTTAAATAAACGTGCCTGTCTAGTGTCATATATTAACGTCACCTTTAATTAAAATCTTAACCAAAAACACTATAATTATCTCTTCTCAATAATCAATAATAGTTATACCGAGTCTTTTTATATCTTTATCGATTCATATGTATCTAAAATATTTATTCATAATATCAAACGTAATAATAAACTAATATTTAAGACACAAGAATCTCCCAAAATTAGGGTAGACGTATGAGTTCAGTCATTCTTTTATTTTTCTTCTTTTACCGACTGATATTGACTCCATTACAAAATTTATATTTATGAGAATATTGGTGTCCTAATATATCCCTTTTTGGGAATGTTTGACATCAAAAGAAATCCGAACAAAAAAGTTACGTTTTTAAAACATAGCGAGTACAATATCGTGTAAATTATCCAATAAAACATTTGCGATCTAAAATAGATCAATTTAAAACTTTAAAGCATGTTTATTTCAGTGGGGCGTGGAATACCATTTAAGAAAATTAAAATTCCTGTCGTAAAATAAATAGTTTTTATTACAGCGGAAACAGTTTGGGCGACAATAAATAAAACTTTTTTTAATATTCCCACCGTAGCCAACTTATCAAGCGGACAAGTAGTGCTTCGAATAAGGTAAACAGATGTCAAAAGCTCCCAAACACGGAGGTTTACACGAACACGCAGGTTGGCATTCAAGAGTGAGCTATTAATTACCGTAATTTACGATCGGGCCACGGGCCAGTTCGCAGAAGTATACTAGCGAAAAGCGTGTGCTTCAAAATCACCGGCAAAAAATGCAGCATAGGTTATAATTAAAATAGTATTAAATAAAAAACATTTGAACGAATAGGATAAGCGCTGCGTGTAATCTTTGTTCCAGATTTGTGGATTTCACGGTTTTAATACCTCGGTAAATCAATTAGGAATATCTTTCATTAACAACGATGTTAGTAATCAAAAGGGAAAACACCCAGGCGTAAGGTAATGAGAGAAACCGCTCGCGGCCTGTTGATCTCGGACTGAACGGCGAATAGGACTACCGTTTCCATTTGTGTCAAATCACGCCTATATTTTCACCTATTAGTGAATGTTGATACCGGGCGCTATGACCGTGCAGATAGATCGTGAACATTAAATTATTTGCTATGCTGAAGCGTATTCAAATAAATAATCAAAACTAGGATAACAGTTATATTTTAGTCGATTTATAATAGTTTATTCTTTGTGGTAGCGGATTATAATCGGCGACCTGCATTACGCATATTAAAAAACACGATGAGTCGGATCGCACCAAATGGAGATTCATTGTAAAAGAAAATAACCTATTCACAATATGGTAATGATACTCACATTAACAAGGTGGGACAGGTTGACAGGTCTTCATAAATCGTTTCGAGCTGAGGAGAACCGGCGCTGCCGAACCAATCTTGATTAGTGTCTTTTGTGATGACGATGTGGAGGTTTTCTTTTTCTTTCTCCGTCGTCTTTGGTTTCGGTGTGCTTTTCGTGCGATCGCTCGCAACCGGCTTTTCACCGTGGGTTTCGGTGTCCGTCGGTGATTTCGTCGGCATCGAGAATTGCATCTTGGGTACGAAGTCGATGAGCCTCGGCAGCGCCTCGGGTCGCATGACCTCTCGCTCTTCCTCCGGGAGCTCTCGCGGCTCGCTGGATATCTTGCAACCGATGGAATCCTGGAGCCAAGTCTCGATGCAATGCAGTTTCGTGGGCGACAAGTTATCTTCGTACAGTCGTTCCGTCACATAATCGTGCCTGGTGTGGGAATCGATGTTTTTCTTGTTTAAGTTTCTCGGTAGGGGTTTAGGCATCTCCAGGGCTGTCAGATTTTTCACTACCTTAGCGTCGGAACTGGAGGCAAAGTCCACTAAATCGACACTTTTCACTACCGAATTTTCCGCGATTCTAGCTGAGTCTTTGGTGTTGTTGTTGGCATCGCTTCTGGTATTTTGGCTTATGTCAATAACGCAGGGTACACCTTTCGATTCTATCAACAAAATAGGGTCATCTGTGTTTGAATCTGTGGACCTTTTGCGCTCTTCTCTGATAACTTGAACGTTTGAATACCCGTTAGATGTGATGGATTCGGACACAAGGACGCGATTTAACTTATCGGAGGACCCAAATGAGGAAGATTTCAGAATATTTTTTCTAGATTTATCTTCAAGGGCATTCGGTTGGAGGTCAGTTATAAAGTTTTCGTCCATATTTTCAATACAACTAAGAACATTATTAATGTCTATCTGCTTGTATCCGAGGGTGGGGGTGGAAGGGATGCTGTTCTCCACGGAACCGGGGAAGCTAGAGTATGCGCTCAATCTATCGATTACTGTGGAAATAGAACTGCCCGTATCATCTGATTCCGATTCGGCGACGTGGAAGCCGTTCTCTTTTTCATGGCAGAAGAGATCCGTGTAGACCTGCGCCTCGGGGGGCGGCGCGGTGTGAACCGGAGCAGGGCGTCTAGGCCGACCGGGAGACTGCTTGCCCAAGGGACCCTTCCTCAGTTGCATCGGCGAATCTGAGGACGCACCGTCAATCGATTTGAGGTGTCCTTCTGTCTTTTTAGCGTCCTTAGTCTCTATCAAGTGAAGAACTTCATTCGATGAGGACCTGCGCATTTCATCAGAAGACGGATCTTTAGAACCTCTTCTGGGTATTTTTCTCGGAGGCACAGGTGGAGGAAGCCCCGATCTATTCACTTCGGCGGAATCAGAAACCGTGCCATTGGCCGTAGCGAGATTCAATTTCGCGGTTTCATCCGCCTGAAAGTCACCCTCGGCGAAGTGGCGGACGAGTAAGTTAACGGCGACATTGGAGTCCTTGAGACAGCGGACGCACTCGAGGCGGGTGAGGGCGGTGACTGGCACCCCGTCTATGCGTAAAATCTCATCCCCGGCCACCAAGTGCCCCCAGGCGGCACGCGCCCTTCCCGCAGGACTCTCGGCCGCGCACGACTGAATGAAAAGGCGACGCACGCGCTCGGCGGACTTGGTGCCGCCCTCAAACTTCAAGCCGAATCCGAGCTTTTCGCCGGGCAGGCGGTACACGGTGACCTGCTCCTCTGCACTCGGCTGGCCGATGGACAGCACCGTCACGAACGGGACCTCGGCGATCGTCTCGCTGGACTTGCGACTGCGGGGAGCGCCATTCGCCCCGCCGGAGTTGCCCACCGCCACGATGGTGACGAACTCGTCGTTCCCTCTGGCCGGCTCCATGGCCGCTAGATGCCCGCGGGTTTCGCTCGTAGCCTTCGATATCTACTGCGAGCGTCGTACCTCGTAATGACCATCTGAAACAAAAAACAACAAATAAAAATCATGGACTTCAAAAACTGGAATACGACTCCACTTATGCGGCAAAAAAATCCTTAGCAATAAAAAGCGAAATCATTGCGTGCAGACTAGTTAGCTCTTTAAAAAATGCCATCAGGCAAAACTATCGTTTGGGTATTGATCGTTGTTACTTTTCATTACACTCTCGACAATAGCTGAGTGCGTCCGACACCAGCACGGCGAGTGGAATGCGACAGTCTCGCGTCTAACGCAACTAGTTCTGAATGAATGGGCTGTCACCAAACCCGGGCGATCCGGCTCCATCAATATTCATCAGGATATGATTCTCGACATCCGAAGACAAATTCAATTCGGTACCCCAGCGGAGCGGGTCAAGTGGCCCGAGTGCAGCGATGCAGCGACGCGCGGTCTCGCTCCGAGCACACGCGCATTCCTCGGCGCCGGAGAAAGGTGTCTGGATTCTTTGGCGGAGGCCAAAGGCCGGTTGACATTTATGGGCAGAGCAGAGGTGCGGTGATTGGACGACATTTTTTCTTCCCTTAGTTTTGCGTACAATGAAAACGCGCACGCCTGTTGTGTCCGATGGATAAAATGATAAATTTAATCACAATAATTATCTATTAAATTTCTACGTCACTTACGTGTATGCTTTAAAACATCGATCATATTTTGTTTTTTAAAAAAACATAATAAACAGTCATCACAATTAATTGCAATTACATATAACAATACAAAAAATAAATTTCTATTTTGTATTGAAGCGCGTTTAGTATAATTTACTCATTATGTAATATTGTTTATGCACCAAGAAATTTATAATGAATAAAGTATTAAACTAGGGCAAGCGAAGCGAAACGTCGTCTTACTAAACCAGATATATTTGAATTGAACGATATAAAACATATCGTACGATAATCATTTCAGGGAGTAGTTAATATATCATATCTATTGATAGTGCGAAACAGGGCTGTAAGCTTCAGCCAACGAAAAATTGCGACAATGACATGATATTATATTTAAAATACATGAAAGTATACTTAAACCCAACAGACCTAATCAAAGAATTCTTCTTTTTTTTTTAACATTATAGATGATTTCACCGTGTACTTTCAATAAATCAAGCAAACAATGCTGTCTAATTTATCTTCAATAAAAAATACACATTTTATTATTCTTATATTGTTTACAGAATGCTTAAAATATGTAGAGAAACATGTTTTAAATATTGAAAAAAAAAAAAAAAAAAACAATAAAAATGTAAAATAATAAGTCGTAACTTTTTGATAAAAACGAGTTAAAAGTTGTACAAAAACACACAGCACATATATATTTTTTTTAAATACACTCGATAATTAATTCAAAACATGAAAATTTTCAAAATATCTAATATAATGTCACAATCACAAAAAAAGTTCCGGATAAAAAGAATTGAATATTTAGGTAGCACTAATAAATTATTTGAAAGCTATATGAAATAAAACATTTGATAATAATATTAATTTTATTGAGTAGTGTAGTAGCACCGACTCCTCAGCCCTGGCGGGAGACCAACCCATTCCATCGGTTTATCAGCAATAAATATGGTGACTTCACAGGAAGCAAGCAGTTTGAGGTGGTCATTCTTTTTATCTAGTATGTCTTTAATACATACTGTATTTCAATGGTAAACTTGTATCGAAATTAAACGTTAAGTACACATGTGAATTAAAATTGATTCAATACGCACGACAGGAAAAGGATACACGATTTAAATGAATTATTAAGTGACAACAACGAAGCATGGCGTTATCAGATTATATAACAGAAGGTACTTAAAATTAATCGGTATACAAATTAATGTGATAATCATTCTGAAATGCGAATAATTATTAAAAATATTTTTATCAATATGATAATTTCTATTGACATTTCAGAACTTCTATTTTGCATAAGTATTATAATCCTGTCCACTACTGTCTTTACCATAAAAGAAAATTGTTATTTGATATCTAAGTAAATTAATACAAAATGTATACAATAAACGTCTCTGTATATTTATATAGTACTTTGTTTGTTAATTTTTGTTTAAAGCAGCCACATTCAATGTATAATAATAATAAATAAAACAAGCCGGACTCTTCAATAACACCGGATTTAAAATACAAATGAAGTCATAATCTACAAATCCAAATTTATAGCAATGTAGTTGAATGATTATTTGATGAAACGCATTTTATTATCCTTGCATGGGTTAAGTTATACATATTATATAAATAATTTATAATTTACAGACATACAACAAAATAACAAAAGAATAAAACAATAGATTCATCGGCAGTATGTTTTTATGGTATTCGACTACACATTCGATTGTCGCGGTCTGGTAACATGGCTTAATCATTTTGCCCACCGCAGCTCTGCAATTTGGTGAGGATATTCACCGACTCGGACATTACACATGGGAAATAAATATACCATTGAAATATTTAATCATACACTAGTATTTTGAGGGTTTATTAAAGTACGAAATGAAGTTTTTTATCATATAAAGACGCACGAAACATTTTAGTCTATTTACTTATTATAAATTGCCAATCAAGTGATCGCCTTTAATTTCTTATGATTTCCCGATCGATCTAATGGCATCGACGGATCTCTAAACTATAGTCGATTGTATTCAGTTTTTTAGAGACTAGGGAGAGTGGAATATTGGGTTAACTTTTAATGGTTCACTAAAACACACGGGAAATAATGTCCCGATTTCTTCTCCAACTACCATCAATGAAACTATTCACTGCTAATACGTGGCTAACAAATATCAGCAATATAACTAACTACATTTTTTTTCTTCTAAAAACGAAGGCAGGACGAATCTCAAGCAGTTCAAGGCACGTACAGTTGATAAGACTATTATCGCCCAACTAAAATATACCAGGAATTATTAATATTCTTGGGTGAATCAAAATTTCAATAATATCAAATTTGTTTGCGACCCACCAAAGTCTATCTATCGTACCAAACTTGCACATATATAATAGATTTAAATTGTCTATTTTCGCTGAGAATTTTTTTTTAATTCAATTTGCAAAAAATAATGAAAAAATAAGGTGAGTATTAAATAATTAATCATTCTAGCGCGGAATCACCTTCGCAAATCCTTCGGGTGGTATCCTCCAACTTTCCAATAGTAAATTTATACCCTAGAGTGAAACAAAGGTCAACGCTAATAAATTACACAAATCGCATACGTAAATAGATTGACTGATCTAAATATCAAAGATCTAAGTCCTTAAAAGGACCGATACAGCCAATAAGCCGGGACAAGTCTCTCGTACTCTTGTGCTGCGAGGCCTTGTATTTATTGACCGCTTTCGATATTGTTATTATGAATTTACAGTTATTAAAATTGCAACGGATAGAAACGTTAGAAGATGTAATGGAGGCATTAAAAATAATGGCTCACGTATAAAGCGCACTTTGTTTAAGCATCAATATTATACCTGTTACGACTTGCGATAAGATTGGATTTATTTTAATTACGCCTTAAACTATTTATATTATATAATATATTAATCGGAGCGAAAATGACTTCACGTATTTGTAGCGAGTATTTTAAAGTCAATTTTGGTAAAAAAAAAAAAAAAAGAACAGTATGCACATATTGAATCCAACGGCTTGGAACCTATTACATTTCAGATTAACAGAATGTTCTCTTCAAATAATAAAAACATTTAAAAAAAAAAAAAATTCAAACATCACTGCATAAATTATAAAGAAGCGTATATAATGGCTATTTTTGACAAATATTAAAACATGAAACATAATGAAAACACATTTAAATTAACCAAAAGATTTAAAATATAAATTCGTATAACATTAAAAAATTTCGATACAAGCTAACTAATTTCATGTAAGTGTGTAATTTGGGCAATTCAAAAGCCTGCCTCGAATTAGCCAAATCGAAGCAGTTACTTTAACAATCCCAAGTTATTGTCATTATATTTATTAAAAAATAATAATCAATTATAATAAATGACTTACCATAAAGGTGTTTTAAAAGCCCCGTTTGCTTTTATCTCGTAACTATTTTATTACGGACGCAATTAAGATACACATTAGCAAGTCAAATTTCATAACTTCTGGAGATTTCTTCTACTCGCGCAAATCCGAAATGATATTGTTAGCGGGATAGGCTTTAGTATTGTTCCATATCCGTTCACACGTTAAATGCGCCATTCATTATTTCCCCACAATTATTTTGACTTCAGACCGAGGCTCATTCTTAAGTGCAAATCCACAAATTAACGTCCATACGCTCATTGAACAGTTTGAATTTTGGATGAAAGTAAAAATTCTGCATGAGAATTTTTTTTTATTAATGACAACTTGACGCCTATGAAAATTTCTGCTTGGGTACGAAATTCTTAGTAAGTGCAGAGCAAGTGAATTATTTTATTTATATTGATAATGTGTGCGTTTTCTAAAAAATAAAAACAGTTCATTTTGCAAGACAGGCATTTTTAATGTTAATATCGTATTTTGTCTAATTTACAAACTAGACACAGAAGCGCTTCAATTTAATCATACTTTATTAAAACAATAACTGGATTGTCCGTGTCGTCCCATCTTATATTTTAAATGTTATTGATGATTATCAAAAATATTATAATTGAATCTTAGAAAATATTCCTAGCTTTTTTAATTTATAAAGTTTGCATCTGATATGTTATCGTAGAGGGTTTATATCAGATATGATTAAATATATAAAAATTAGTGGGATGTTTTTAATGTCATGTCGTATAAAATCTATCAGGGACCATCTAAGACCCAAATGAATGTAGAGAAGATGAAGTGCCATGATGAGAAAGCAGCGGAGTTGACGAAGGCGAAGATGCCAGCAAGAACCGCGGGAGCATTTTCCAGAAGAGGCTGAAACCTGATATTACGGACACAATCATGCGTTAGTTTCCGTCAGTATGAAAATTGTTCATCGCAAGCCTCTCATTTAATAAATGCACCACGTCGTAAAATAAATAAATATATGAATTAGTATAACAGTTTATCCAAGCCAGGAGGAGGTCTAAATTCGTCATTTATTTATAAAATATCACAAATAATTGTTCAGCAACCATGTTATTGTTGAAGAGCTAAGGTGGGGTTAAAAAAACACATATTATGTTGAAACCTGTTGTGTATTTGGGAACATCGCGTACGCGTGTTATTGAACATTTACAAATTAATAAAGCAAACATTATTATGTCAGTTTGAACATAAATCATAAATCATCACTAACGAATCGTTTGGCCTTTGCATTATAAAATTCAATGAAAACTTGTGCGATCGGGCCCCGAGCGGCCGACAATATCTCGCATATGTCACGGCCGGCAATATTCCCCATTATTCATGTACGTCATAATTGATGGAAAGTATTATTTTATTTGGACAGCTAGCTTTGCAATGAGGTGGTCCAGAAGTGTTGGAAATAATAATAACAGACTTATACTAAAGTAATTAGAGGGTAAAGCATGTTATTTAGAATCGAACCTCTGCGGAGAATTATGACTGTCTAATATAGATATGATCCAAAAACTTGTTGCTAAAACTCAGGTCAAATCCTTCAGTAAGCAAAAAAATAAGAATAATTGAAATAAAAAAAAACATGAGCCCATAAATTATAACTTCTCACGGGACAAGACTGTTCCATACTGCGAATTAAGCATTTCTTTTAACGTATTGAGATATTTGGGAACACAATATCCTATAATTTTGTCAGTTCAGAACGAGAAACATTCAATATGATGGATGTTTACTCAGACATCATGGTCAAATTATGAACAGGTCTATGTGTGGATAATTGTGTCAAGATGCTTTATCACACCGAATACAAGTAATATGAGCCACATTCAAGACACCCTATCTTCAAAATTATGGATGTTAAAAAAATTGTTTCTCATTGTTCATCCTAAAATTTTGCTTAAAACAGGGAACAGCACCTGGATTTAAACAATTCACAATAAATATATTTACCTATCATTCAGTATTATAATTTATATATATATATATATATATATATATATATATATATATATTTATTTATTTTTAAGGATAACCAAATCCACAACACATTAAAAAAAATGTATTTAGAAACAGAAATGTCCGGAATTCTGCATGTTTTAAAAAAAATATTTGATAAAGCACATCAATAATAAAATGATCCAATAAAAGTACTGCGGAGGGATAGTAGGCTTTTAATGTAAACACTTTTTTTTACTACAGAGGAATAGTGCTCAAACAGTTGGTTTTGAATTATCTATTCCGAATCAGTCATAAAAAATGCGTGCTCAACCCACATACGTGCCAGTCATCCCATAAAACCATCCAAAAAGACACATTGTTCAATTTAACGCCAGTCGAATAATACAGCTATCCGCATATATAAGATAATATTAAAATCTTATTAATTAGTTATAAATAAGCCCACAGTAAGAATGTCGATGGTGCTGCATAGAGGAATAGCTACAAAACAACAACCGTTAGCGCTTTATGGTGTCACGTAGGTACGCAGATCCACAAAGCTAGGTTTTTACAGCTAAATAGAGCGTGGAAGTGGCTATAGCGTAGCTTTAATTCGCATTGCTTAAAAAACGTAAACGCCGTTGCATATCTGTAAGAATAAGTCTAATGATATATTTTTTGCTGCGATAGTAGACCGCAACGTACAAGCATTTAAATTTAATTATTTGCTTCAAAAATTACAAGTCAACTAAGATTGGTAGTATTTATTTGTTCTTTTCAAGTCCTTGCTTTATGCAAACACAACTGAGTTCATTGTATGATAAAAGTCCCGGTATATAACCATATGATGTTACACATCCATTTTATAGTGTTGTTTGGCTTATATGCACAGACATGTTTTATATAGCTGTTACCCAATTTCTATACTTTGAACAAAAAATAAAAGTAATGATTTTTATAAGCCGCTATTAAAACTGCGTGCAAAAATGTATTCAAAGACCTAAACGTCATGCCGTCGCTTTAATATTCATTTCATAAGCATTTTGCATAGCAAAGCTTAATAATATTTATAGATTCATCACAATAGAATACATAGAGAGAATATTGACTCCTTGGTTTTATCAAAACGAAAGTCTATCACGCAAGACACAAGAGCATTCTCGAGGTGTCTTCATATGGAAAAGTGACTCCAAGAGTGAATGGTCAAACGCTTGCTATGTTATGAATTGCAGAGATGCTTGACTGAGACGCAGGTATGTGTGTAATCTGAGATCATTGTGGTTTAAAATAATTTTAATAGCAGCTTCTAGTGCCGACATTCTTCTACTGGAGCTTGTACGATCACAGTAGAGTGTGTGTAATAATATCGACAGAATAAACTACTCGTACAATGCTTTCCTGTTATGATATTTACATGATTCAACACAATCACTTCATTTCACGAGAAATCTTAATACTATTGAATATGCGGTAATTACGTTTCTATGAGAATTTCTTTGGTCATGTTTTATTTACACCCCTTTACGTCGATATCACGTAATTCTGAGTAACATTATGTACAGTGATACCATTTCATTAGCTATGCAAATACAACTTATATTAGTGAAGGGAACTTTCGATTTCGAAAATGTATATTTTATGCAAAATATCATTTTTATATCCAAAATAGATAAAACCCCAATTACAACAGCTTGTTTTTTTTTAATTTTTATGCAATTTCAATCCAGTTCAAAAACAATGTGCACATTATATCTACAAGATTTGAAAGAGTATTATACAGATTAATTAGTATTTAGATAAGAATAATCGCTTATAATAAATTGAAAAGATATACTCAACAACACATAAAAGCTACACATACAATATAACACAGGTTTATTTGCTTTAAAAAGATACATAAGGTTATAACAGCAAATCTCGTGCAGAGTAGAATGTGCGTAGCTTCAAGTCGTAGAAACTGATAATGGATTCATAAATTTGTATGAGTATAGGGAATCGATATCACCCTGCAGAGTAAATTCGAAAGAGAAATTGTTATACACTTTGCATTATTTATGAATCGTTTATTTTCATTAATTTGTTCACTGATTTCTTGAACAATTGTGAAATAACAATTCAGCATCAAATAACTGGATTATCCAAGTTTATTTTAAAACTTAGATAATACATTTTCTACATGTATTTTCAATGCGAATATTTTGATTTGAAATACATTTAAGGTGAATTATCCATTTAAATTATTACATTCAAATCAATACAATTCCTTATCCAACAAATATGCGCAGTAGTTTATCTCAAAGGAATCTATCATGCAAGACAGCGGATATCTGGCCGTACGATTAGCCAGCTGTTCTTGCCGTGTGAATTCCTCTTGCCAAGGAGGGTTCACACAGACCGATGGACAATAAATATTAATTCTCCGTATGCAGAGTCCAAACGAGATTCCAGAAAGACGAATGATACAGGCGAGTCTTTCCATAGCCGAGTTTATTTTAATAATAATACATTAGTACACGCAAGCAATAAATTGCGGACATGCTATTTATTATGTGTTAAGTCGCCTTAATAATGCGAGATATAGCTATTTTTTATGCGTATTTATTATTTTTTTAAATATAATATTACCTACTTTTTATGAGTATAAAAATGACATGAATGTTTAAATATTAAAATCACAGTTAAATGTTTTAAATTACAAAGTTTCGTTGAGGTATGGTTAAATAAACAAAGATAATTTTGGCGTAATACTAAGATTGACGGGAAAATGGGTCATTTTCAAACATTTTACTACTTGAAATTCCTACACAGTTTTCTGATACTTGTGTAGCGCATTTCTTACGTGCTTGTATTAAACGTAGCAATAAAAGTTCTATGCGTTATGGTGCTTTAAAGCATAGGAATTCTTGTAAAACTCGTGAAGAATTTAATAATTTGACCATTTTATAATAAGTTACAAGGCAAAGATACACAAATAAATTTTACAAAATTTCTTTACATCTTTTTATAATTTTACCGTGAACATGAATTCAATGAGGGGTTCGCTGCATTAATATGCATATTGTGTATTGAAATAATGATGGTGAAAATCTTCAACTCGCATAAATCTGTAATCCATAAACTTCTAAGCTAGTATGTCGTAAAGCAAACAAAACCGGGTCAATGAGATTTGAAATTGAGTCAAAACAATGTAAACACAGAATTAGGAAGGTAAAACCAAAATGCTCACGACCATCTAATTTGCAACGCTTCCATTTTATCGTTCATAAAAGCAACGCCCAAATATTAATTGTTGTATTTTCATATCGCATAAAAAATTATATTCCCACATAGCGTGGCAAGAGAAAAATCTTTAACAAAAAACGTATTGTTACAAGAAAATACTCGTATACAAACCAGTGAATAAAACGTCAGAAGTACGCAGTAAAGTATACGGAGATAGTTCCACATATCAATAATTCCAATGAAATTACTGGAGAAAATCTTACATAGGCGATTCACAATAATTAAAACCATAGCCGAGCCTTGGAAAGCAGCTGGTTTACAAAACCATTAGAGAGATCATGACAATAAAATATTGAGGTTAATTTAAATAAACTCCACATCCAGTACATATCGTCAGTTAAAAAATATGTTTCTGGATTCTCGATAGCGGATACAAGAACATACGCATCAGTTAGATACAAGCGAAAATGCACCGTCAAACTTCAAAAGCTACCTTCATCATTAAGCTGCAAATCGTTTGGAATACAAATAAACCTCTATCATTCAGTCCATCAGTGTAGATTGATGTCCGCTTCATTGCACGTATTGCATACAATCAGGCGTAACCAAGCTATTTGTAATAAAGTTAACAGAACGGTTAATTATTTGACAATAAACTGTTAAATTATTCATTAATCGCAGTAAAAATCTTAACCAAATTTTGGCAATGTGAATATTCATTGGCGAACGGTAAACTATCCTATTTTACTCATTTCGTTAGTTCAACTGTATCGATAATATAATTCAAATAAGATTGTAAATATTCTATAATGCAAATAACACAAAAAATATAAAACTCATACAATTTAAATGATTACAACGTATTGATGTTTTACGGATGATCCGTGATTTATAAACGTTATTTGATGTTTTCACATGTAATGATTACGGCAACGGTATATTAATTTGCATACAAAACCATCTCATGTGCCAGTGCACACGTGAAGTACCCAATATCACGAGCGGCAGCCGAGGGCTTTGGGTAATACAGACAACAATGTGGATGGTTGGTTATTGCATCGTCCGCCGTTATTGAGATATTCCCTATTAGCCTACATACGGAGGATGAAAAGCAAATACTCCCTGCGATAAATCTTACCATCAGACTTGCAAGACGATTGTTGTACTCTCATCATTCCAACGGCTCTACACTACCTTTGTTGTATGAAATAATGTATTTTCAGCATATCCGTACTTAAGCAGTTACTAGTTTATTGTATGTAATAAATCGAATTAAAAAAATAATAAAATACATTGGATAGATCTGATATGATCACAACCTAAATATTTTCTTGTGTGTAAAATAAACTGGATACATCCTTTGGCACTTTTTGCTATATAGGTACTAGAGTTATCAATCATTTTATTTTCGTGTATACCTCTCTGAATAATAGTGAATCAAATACACGTATAAAAAAATATATATTCTTCCGTAAGCACTTAATTGGATTATGCGAATCGACATAAACTTACAATTTATGTACACTTTGACTAAACGCTAATAACGTAACAAAATATAATATGAATAAAACAAAAAAATTAAAACTCATTATTTAAAAAAAAAAATGGGACCAACATCGGTGGCAGCTAAGATATGCAAATAATATTTATAGTAAATCTCAAAATATATGAACATGGAAACCTTCGCAATTGTTCCTTAAATATGCCATTGAGTTACGATGTTATAGGTTTATATTTCGTGGTTCATATTTAACCTGTGACTATATATGTAACTTCGTAAAAAATTATCATGCGATACTGCCGGTTCTGTAATAGGACCTTCGACTTGCTCGGTCGCTGCTCTACCAGGCTGCAAGTATTATTAGTCAGGGTCAAATATTTAACTGCAACAAATACGTTTTGATATTGATGAAAAACTTATAGAACGCCGTTATTCCGATCGGATGAGTCGAACCAATTAGCATTAAAATACTGCTACCACTGCAATAATAAATATAATAGGAATCTGCCTATTTTTAACGATAAACTAACAATAAAAAATAATATTATATCTCGATACGTGTGTTATTAATGTTTATAAAATTGACTCAATCTGACCACCGCGTGCCGCAGTGGTTAGGCTTGCTTTCTGCTAACGAGTTTTCGAGTTCGAAGCGAGGTGGAGCGAATAATAATAAAAAAAAACACTTATTATTTTGCTTTATTATTTCAAAATTATAAATTGTCTTCAGGTTCAAAAAATATATAATTTTAATAGACAAACTCTCTGGAGGATTATAATGTCGGACTGGCCGCAAATGAACCTTTCCACTCATCCACTTAATCCTGTAACATATTTAGTTGATTTTTCACGTTGAACGATCGATTTCGCTCCATTCCAAATAAAATATTGTCACACAATTCACTATTAAATAAAATGGTTGGACACAAATTTTCACAAAAAACTTGATAACCCATGAAAAAATTATAAAAAACCTTTATTTCGAAATATGTTTATTGTAAAAAATATAATATATTCAATGTTGGCGATTTGATCCATAAATTTGACGGTGAATTTTGGCAAGGTCGTCATTTATTTTCATTAAAATATGAGTTAAAATTTCAATGCCAGCAAACAGCTAGATGTAAATTTAATACCCGAAATCGGAGACTGGTTCTCGGCGTCGATCGGCGGGTGCATAAATTAAAAATCCAGATGGATGCACCGGCAGAGGCATCTGCGGAGGATGCGTTGACCCCGGCCAGTGCAGCCCGTGCAGGCCCGTGAACTTTAGGGCTGAAGCCCGCGAAGAAAGAAAGTCGGAGCGCTTTATTGCCAGGCACGCGGGCGGAGGCATTAGAGATTTCTAAAGTGCCATTCTCGAGATGCATCTTGATGGTTTTCCAGTCGCATCCTGCTCGATGCGTTTCTTCCCCGGCACTGCAATCAAACCAGTTGAATATTGACGAGAAAGCACCGCGTGAGGTAAACACGGTGTTTCGTACGCAGTAATAATGCGATTAAGCGCGTCGGCGGGTTTTAAGATATGCTGTTCAGGATCGAATTAACAATTCTCATACCGGAAAGGAAAATGACAATCGCTTTTATTTCATACTCTACACATAAAAAAAATCGTTTTAAAATGTAAAAATAAACATGGTACAGTTACGAAATTTCTCAATAGCGTAGTATTTACCCACCACGTGAAAAATAATACATTTAATAATTATTTTTATAGTTACTCTTTAACTGTGTAATAACGCTTAAATACGTTTATCAGATAAAAAAATAATCACACAAAGAATAACAAGCTTTCCGTATGATTAAAGAGCACAGATCAGATAAGTTGCAGCTGATTTTTAATCAATCGACAAGACTCCAAAATTTATCTAGTCGATGACTCTATCGACGGAGAATTCCAATTGAAGAATATAGAGAGCCGCTGCGCTTTTAGGTTATGCCTGTTATCACATGCCACCTTAATCGCCGAAGAAGGAAGCTATGGAAGGTACTTACGGCTTGATTTATACATTAGCTTCCACCAGAATCTCATTTGTTAGACATTACAAATACGTAGGATGTGTAAAATAAATAAACCGGTATTGCGAATTATCAATCACGGCATGGCCATTGTCTGGCATTCAAGATTGATTATTTTCAATGTTTATAAGTAACACATAATTCAATCGTTCTATTTTCTATGGAAAATTACGAAATAATAAGAATTGGTAATAGTATCATATTTTTGTCCGTACACTAGATTTAATGACAGCGTATTAAATATGTTTTACAGTTATGTTTGTGTTCTAACCAACAATAAAGAGAAGAAATGTATTATTTTCGAGCAATTTTGCAGAATTAGATGAGATATTATTGTAATTATTTTTAGAAATGCCTGTATATACGAATTTACTGAAACGATTCACAGCTCTCACAGCTGATTCGTTTCTACTAATTAAAATACATACAATCGCTAACGTGAAAATCATTACGGTGAAAATCAAGTCAAAGGGACTTTGATATGGGCAAGAATACTCTGACAGAGCTTTTTGTGAAATAGGCTTCATTTACCCGAGAAGTTTAAGATAGTGGTGTTGATAAACGGCGGACCAAAACAAGTAAGTAAAGCAGTATAGCTCTAACCAGCGGAATATTTGATAGGAGTAGAATTCCACTTTGTATTTAACCTTATAACCATAAAATATGATATGCTCCATTGAGTATGCTGTCAAGGTTAACATCGCTCGATGGTAGGGGATGACACAAGTCAAAAAATACTGACAGTAACTTTATATGAAGACCCGGAATAATCAATGCATACGCTAACAATACTACTTCTACATATAATATATTCAACGTACGTATACTATCATTGATATATTTTAAGATAAAGAGATACTGCATTATATTGGTATTATTAATAATAATGTAGAAGAAACAATGTTGAAGGTATTCATATTAGAGTTGAATGTATGTATTACCAAGACCTACTTAGAATATGGTTCTAAAAGACAAGCATTAGTTTAACACAAGACCAGTTATAATAAAATACGACTCTCGGGGCAGAGTTCTAAACGCACGAGACGGAGATCATGGAAATAAATAATACAAATCAGCGAGTACTGTCACGGAGGTGTTCATGCATAGTAAGTGTAACTACACAGAATCAAACCGAACCTGCACAACAATCATCAGACACTAACGAGTAGCGAGCTGAGAACAGAATGCGGATTGAGGGTAAGGAGCGGTTACACGCGCGCGGCTTCAGGCACAAATAAAATTAACGAAGCACCATTCAGTTCAAGTCTTTTCATACTAAACAACTTCATACGAGAGCAAAAATTGTTAAATGCGGTAATTCTTAGTTCCCAAATTCCAATCGATATATTTACATTATGAATTTAGAAAAAAACCCATCCATAACCAATACTTTTATTTACCTTTTCAGGTAATTTTACAATATAAATTTATACTTTTTTAGCTTATGTAGTACACATTGTTTGAAATTTTTTGACTCCTTAACTCTGTTAACCGTTAGAGTTAGCGATCGACCGCATGATGTTTTGCTTTTGGCGTGTTTTAAATATAAGATATATTAACACTTTGTTTTGATTTAGAAAGTTATATTTAAATAGACACTGCAAACAGTATAGATTGATAAACTGTGTTTAAGTACATTAAACTCGTATCGATGTATTAATTTATTAAAAAAATACTACTGCACAATTGATCATTAATTACAAGTATACTATTCAAAATATTTATAAATATAGTCACCCAAAAAAAAATTTATGTTCATTGACGTTACATCTGCATGTATCGTAATAACATGTCATATTTTCAAATCATTTTTTCCCACTTGCTTATAATGAATGGTAGAATGCTTCAAAAAGAAATATAGATAATGCACTGTAAAATTTCAAACAACAAATTAAAGCTTTAGATATATTATTGATTTTTTGTGAAGACCGTCTCACAGGAAGTACGATTTTGCCTATACAGGTTTTATTGATTGATAATGATTAAGTACATTTTTTCAAATATTGAAAAATAAAGAAACTGTCAGAAAAATATCATCGTGATTTGTGTGGGATTCGAACCCACATCCCCTCGCTTTCATGGCAGGTGCATTACCAATTATGCCAACGAATCACTATATTTGACAAGAATTTTTATTTTTAATGCTTTAGGTTTGAAAAACGTCAACAAATCGTTGTCAGATTGTTTTGTCTGAAGGCCGTTGTAAAAGTGTCTCGGGAGATTGCCGGATCGCCCGCCACGCGGTTGCATGTGACCGGTCCCTAAGACGATAACCACGGAGCAGCGCGGGCAGAGCAGCGAGATTCCATCAGCCGGCGACGCGGTCAGGCCACATCACCAGATGTGTGCCGCGCCGGTAACGGGACTCGGCCACACATTCGCGGTCTGCTCCTCAGCGCTGCTGGGGAGACTAGGATCAACCGCAGGGAGATGACAAGGAATGAGAGATGAGAGTATTAGTGGCGTCGAGCCACGCGAATGCGAGCATCGTGCTCGCTGTCTGTCAAGTGGATAACCAGTGACATGGAATGTACCTGAAAAATGCACGTAACAAAAAAAGCTTCAGATCTAAGAATCGGACTGTCCATAAGTAAAAGAATGTTTCAAAAATTAAATGAGATGATTGCAAGTAGCATGAAAGCCTGCAAAACAAATTTAAATTGTATAAATTCCGTATTTCAACATTATAGTTAATAAAAAATATAAAACACATTTATTCCATTTTACATTATATGTTTGATCTACTTTAAATGTGCGTTTTTTGTCAATTATATGACTTAAATCCAGGGCGTCACGTGTTTAAAAACATTGTATTGTAAATTTATTGCAAATGAAGCAAAATTTAACGTGAAGTTTTTAACTTTTCATTTATCTTTAACATGCAACTTCCTACATTTAATATTCCTACATCGGTATTTCATTGAAGTATTTTTTGTGTTAATTTAACATCTATTAAAAAACCCACGAGTCCATGGAACAGACTCTGGTCATTGTATGGACCATATTCAGAAAATGTTACGAGTATGTTTATTTTACTGTAATACTCAGCAATAGAAGATGCAATATATTCATATCATTGATTTTTATGTATGTATTCAAAAAATATTTTTAAGACAGTAAAAACGTTGTTAAATTTTTTATTTAATTTCGGCATCATTGCGTACTAAAAATCTTAACAATAGAATAAATTAAGAGAATCAAGATGGTTGCAAACAAGGGTAGACTACCGTTTCGTATGCACAAATTTCAGCAATTGTATTTTTTTGCTTTTATTGCCGTCAAAAGTAATTCAATAAGAATACTCGAACAACAAAGGCAGTCAAATTAATAATTGTAAACACAGCTAATCGCATTAATCTATTCTGAATTACACCCGGAATGGTGGGTGATATTATATTATTAAACATGTCAGTCATTTTTTGCACGTACGTTTTTTGGCCGACATTATAACGAATGGCTCTGTGGCATGATTGAACTGCATACCTACTCAACTTATTATAAAAATAGACTTTAAATTACGTCGAATAGTGGTAGCCTAATTTGTATATGGATAGATTGACAGCAACCTAATCGGCAGGTTCTGATTAAATCCACACAGAAGCATTCATAAAAATAAAAATATTAAAAACAATAATTCTAAATAAGTATGGAAGATTAGCGTAGTTCAATAGAAACGTTACTTTTGAAAGAGAGGGCTGTTATTTTTAGATATTTCTATTTTGTTTTCTACAACTTGTATTGTTCCAATGATCGGGAGAACAGTACTATTCGGACCCGTCATAGGTCATTATCGTCGCTCCGTGCCGAGATTGTACATCAGGAAATCTCATTTCTGGCCGTATCGAATAGGAATGCTCTCCGCCAAGGATTACTGAACCGTGGGTTTCGAATATTGACTTGACCCTTTCAATAGGCGAGAAGATTATCACCTCTCCATCTGATGAATACGTCCGAGTCTCCGCGTCAATCAACTGCCTAGATATTCGTGACACCGATACTTCAAAACGGAATACCAAAAAGAGAATTCTTTAAATATATTTACGGCTTTACGATTTAGTTTCGAGAGGCGTAAGATTCCCGTTGCTTTTATTTTAGTCAAAATATTCCATTTCGTGTTAGCCGAGATACATTAATTTCCTCTTTGACATTTAAACTAACCTCAAAACACCACTTCCTGAGATCATCAACGAACAATGAAAAATTATATGAGAGTTAAAGCGTACTTACGCTCCGAGTGAGTCTGCGAAACACTCTACCTGAACAAAAGTGATAAACTGTTATAAAAAAACGTATCATAAAAAGACTACTGCAGAATTAAAGCTTATTACGGGGTTACATACCTTCACCATTTAAAATGGAATTCTAAGATTACTTATCACTGTTTACGTTGCAAATTCTTTTTAAATTAAAAATATAGGTATAGTCACATGAGTAGCAATAATACAATTGAATAAAAAACATTTTTTACATTTTTTACACAGAAAAAATATGTAAAATATGATATATAATAAGACTTTAAAAAAAATTCACTTCATACTGCAAAACATAACAAGAATTTCATGGAATCACATCTCATACTACTTAGATATAAAAAGAATTTCCAATTTGTCAAACGAATGCATTTCACCAGCAGATGGCACATTACAAAAATTCCAGCCGGTTAATAATAAGAAACAAAAAGTAATAACTCAATCAACCGATAGATTCGAGTAACAGTGTTTACCGGATGTAACAATGCGATACTTTATCAAAGCTCATATTATTGGTATGCCCGTTAGCCGATGAAGTGTCAGCGTAGGTGTGCGGAGGGCCGGAGGGTTCGGTTGCCAAAGAGGAGGTGTCGCGGTGAGGATGACTATGGGCGGAGGCGAGTCTCCGTAACGGTGAACGGCCGTACAGGACCGAAGCCGCACCCGCCCCGGGCCAGCCCAAAAAACTGGCCCCCATGACGTATTTAGTTTTGACAAACAACGCTGCTGGCTGCTAGTTCACATAACAAATTAATAAAATCGGAAATGATGAATCGTATACGAACACCATTATTATTATTCGGTTTATCTTTAATCTTAAAATATAAAATAAATTTATCATCACGAATAATAATTAACTTATCAATTACGCACCGGAATAATAAGCAAGGTTCAAAAATATGCATTACAATGAAAATCATTATGAATTGCGTCAGTGGTCGTGTAACCTTCTCATTTATTTGCCTAGTTTTAATTATAAAATAAAATAGATAACGATTTATTAACAAAAAATATATTAAGTTTATTAACAAACTTAAAGCATTTGATTGAATTAAATTTTTTTAAAAAAATAACTAAGAATGTTCTAAACATAAAAATTTAAATTCCTGAACGGCCAGCTTTCATTCTTAAAAATATAATTGTGTTGACTCATATATATATGTTAAATATGATCCAATATATACAAATATGAGAATAATAAATTTAATTTAAAGATATTAAAATTACAAAAAAAATATTTATTTTGTGGTTTAGGATTTTACTTATCGGACATTTTGAATTACCATGTATAATAAATAATCACAGAGCAGCGCAATATCAATATTTCGAACGAGTCGAATACCCTAAGAAAACATGTTATTGAGGCCATGAACTTCATATTTCGTGTATTCGGTGTGCCTATTAGGCAATAGATATTCATATTAGATTCTACTCCAGTACATTATTCATCAATCTTCAGTGTAACTGTAACTTCAAAAACATGAAAAAGGCAGAATTGATATATTTTCGTTAAAAAAATATCTTGAAGGTAATTCATCACATCATCGTGCAAAAAAATTATTGCATTTATATTCGGATATCGGACATGAAAGCAATGCAGCATAAGTAGAAATAAACAATCGAACGGGTTTTTTTCAGATGCGCAGCAGCAGCGATTCACCGATACTTGTCACAAGTTGAAAGTGGAATGTCAGCTGAAGGCGAAGATCGAAAGCGGATATGCGCTGGGTAAGGCAAAACCAATCGCACCATGGGACCCCGTGCGCCGGCGAGACCGACATTCGCGGGTAGGAAGCGCCGCCAATGCAGCATCAATGAGCGATGTGGCTCGCCAGCGTAACGAGGCGATTTATTCATGATGGACTTTCAAAAAGACTTTCGATTCGAGCCTGCCGTCCTGGCCTGATACCCCGACCCCTGCGCCAAACACTTACTTTTATATAGCATATCACAGCTGATTGTCCAAGGAAAAGGAGAAATTTACGTGGATGCGGAATTTACTCTAGTACGGCCGAATTAGTGAGACTAGCACATGATAATAATATATTCGATGAAATAGTCAATCTCCTATGAAGAGAGTAAGTAAACAATGCCAGTTATTGGTGAGCTTTTTGAGCAATTTAAAATATATACAGCCAACCGTGAATCATCAACATAATGCAATTTATTAGATGGATTTTTTTTAATATGCAGTATCTATGTTTGCTGTAGATTAATAAGATCCGTACCGATAAGAAGAGTCGTGTTAAATAACAAGTACGTACCAGTTCCTGCTATCAGGTTTTGCATGCGGATATATCACGAACGTATTGGCTAAGTATCGATAAAAATATTTCAGATCCGGAAAAGGTCAGCCGACGCGACCGTGAAAAATAAACGGCGCAACAATAAATAGAGCAACATTTTTGAGATCGGGTCGATTGCATGGCCAATTATAAGCGAGTTCAGAGTTCCAGATCGGGGGAGGACGGGCCGAGCGTCTCCACCGGCCTGAAGACTCGAGGAGAGGAGCGCCGAGAGCTCCGGCCGGGACGAATCACGACGCGCACTGATTCATTCTGCAACCCAGAAACGTTTAGCGCTTTTGCCACATTTTTGAATGTTTTTGGCAATCCGGGGATAGCCTGAAGTCTGCAGTGCGCAATAGCCTCGCGCCGTTTTAACGAGGCAATTTTCAGTCGCGTAATGAAATGCGTTTGTTTAACAATGCATCACGGTTCAATGCATCTCGATTTTACGATTTTTAAAGAGTAACATTTTGCTACTGTGTGAAATGCTTCTACGATTTAGCACTTGTCTGATACATCGGCACATTAATACAAGTAAAGCAGAAATAATATTTGTGATGTCAAACACGACGATTCGATTTTATCTTTAAAAAATGCCCAACGTGCATCTCACAACGTACAATCAATCTGACATTTGGTATAATGGGTCAGATTTGACCATCTGCAGATAAAATATTAATTTCATTCAATATTTCTGCTCACAGTTCGGTTATTTATAACAAATGACCGGTATAGCCTTGGCCTTCTTTAATATAAACCACCAAAGATGCTGCCACATTCTAATGCACAGCATTCCAGTACATCTCCATTAAATCAAATCACATTCGGCCTTCCGTACTCCTACGCCCTTGAGGTTAGCTGAACACCCGTGGCTCTCGATAGTCCCGCCCGGCTGACGCAGTTCACACCGGTTTCCCCGAGTCGGCGTGCATCATCTCCGCCAGATGTCAGAGGCCATAGTTACGGCGGACGAACCCACATGAACCGAACTACCTAAAACAATTACATTTTGAATAACAATTTAACGCCGTAATTCGACGCGATCGATGAAGCTTGATTTTAAAAATTATTCAATTCCAATCGATACGATCATCCAAATTACGTATGTAGGTCCACCTGTAAGTGGGATGAAAAAAACCCGTCGGACCTAACACTGGTAGAAGAAACCTAATAAACTAGGGCGCGCGCAACCTTTCGTTTGCCCCGAGGCGGAACGTTTTCTAACTGTTCAGATATGAGAGACTGACGAACTCGCAACGGGCCAGCCCGAGCAGCCGCGGAGGCCGCCGCCGTGACAAACTCCCGGCCAAATTTATTCGCATTCTCGACAACCGACCCGAAAGATTGCCGGGTCTCTGTTTCGGCTTGACCTGTTGTGATTTGCGCCGTCCCGGTTGCGAACTGCGAAAACGCCACGCTCGCTTGGCTGACAAAACGCTCGCGCATTATTTAGCAAATAATTTCATAACTGTGCACCATCGACTGGAAACGAGCCGCGGCGCTCTATCGCCATCCGAGAAGTGAACCTTGAAGACGGCAAAATGTGTCTAAACAAAAAGAAAGCGGTCCTATATAACAGGTTTACCTATTCGACTGCATTTCGACCCACAAAAAAAGAGTCAGATGTTAATAAAAGTAAAACCTCCAGTAACGAATCAACGAGGCTTTTTATACGACTCGTATACGAAGACAGAATAAATTGATTGAGATTCGTTTTAAAATACTTCTCCAGCCATAAAAACTACGTACATGAACATCATCAATTTAATGGGAGATCATAATAGCTACAAAAAAGAATGCGGGTTTCGTGTGCCCATCTCGTTTCGTAATATTATAAACCTAATATGTGTCTTGTGAGCGGAGACGAGCCGCGTTTCGATACAATTCAAAACGCGGAAGACTTCACAAAGATTGCTGCAAGATTTTTGCCCAACGAATAAGTGCAAGCAAGCATGGCAGAAGCATGTCCGTTACACACATCCATACATTAAGTCGGAGTTGCACCACGAGCTGCACTGTTTTCTCTCTTGGATCACAGATGTCCAGATAATAAAGCTATCTGCAAATCACTCGACTTGCAAACGCTGCATATGGAATGCTGCTGTTGCGGAAGACACCGTCGAGGAAGAAAGGAAGTTTAAAGGTAGCATTACAATCTTAGCATCATTTACATATTTCAATTATACATTTACGACTGTAAAGCATATTTTAAACTCAAACACCTTGTTTATTAGATTAAATCTATACGATTAGTATTCATTAAAATTTAAAGGCCATGTAGCGATAGGAATTTTAACATCAGTGTTTTTAATTAAGTAATGTTAACACGGCGTGCATACGCGTAGCATAATAATTAATATTATTTGATAATCTAATCAAACATGAACAGTATTTAAATATTAGAAAATGTAATATATCCTAAAGAAGCAAAGAAAAAATTAACGGAGTCCTAATTTCGTAGGCACGCCTCTAAGCACTGTTACTTTCGCTTCATCAAAATGTATACGGAGATAAGCATCAGAAACCTTCCTGCGTGAATAAATTATTTTCTTTTTTGTACAAAACTTTTCCTGCAGACGAAGCCATCATTTCGAACTAATCTCTCGTTAGTCTTCTTTAGTTCCGTAATACCCCGAAATTAACTGTACGTATACTATAAAATCACGGAACATACAATTGTAAACGAACCGTGGTTTCAAATAGTATTAACTCGATATATTATTTGGTAGTAAATACACACACAACATCACGCTCGTGCGTGGTTACAGGCTGCAAAAAATCAGTGTGCTTAACCTGCCATAAGTAAATAAAGCTTAGCATGTTTTTTACACAAATCATCACAGATCCACACCGAGGAATCCGAGAAACTCTACAAGCAGACCTACTTATTAATATTCATTTAGCAATACAATAGATAAGACGCCAGAAGATTATATTATTTCCCTAAACACAGAGTATAATATTTGCATCGTTTCTCTTCCGTGACTGCGAAGGAGACTGGAATGGAACTTCACAACCGCTGTTGCATCAGTTGAGAAGATAATCGTATCGAGATGATCTTAGATTCCATCAAATTGTACCCAATGAAGTTTTGAATAACTTAAAAGATTTATCGTCCAACGGATCAAAAGACTTTTTAATGACATAATACAAAAAAATGTACTCAATTCAATCTAGAATGAATTAGAGAAGGAGAAATCTGTTCATCCACATTCTCTCGCTGTTGACAAACAAGAGAATAGCCCCAGGATCGTAGACGAATTCTCGAAGACGTTCGATAGTCGACATGCGACGGTGAGTCATGAGCGAGCTCCTCGCGAAGATACAGCAGGTGCCCGAGGAGGGACGGCCGATGTGGAACACGGCGGCATGACATCAGCAGAGCCGAGCTTGCAACAGTAAACACTGGCTGGCTCCTTGACATTCAAGCGAGAAATTTCTTCAGCTTAGATGTCTGGCGGCGGTCCGCGGAATGCCTGTCCGAGTTTTTGTCTATGTTTTTTTTCTCTCTCATGGGCGAGAGCGCTTTTTTATGCGCTCGTGAGCGGTTTAAATAACATAAATAGGCATAAGAAATTTATTGCGAGGTTTGGGTGTATAGTTTTGGCCGAATATAGAAGTGAGCAATTTATGGGCATGCTCCGCAACTGCGGGAATACGGCTACACAACATTGCGAGTACTGCCAATAAACTATCCATTCTAATTGAAAATCTCACTAACACAATGGAATACAGCTTGACAGCTTTGAACTTATTTAGTGCAGGCTAACACTTCATATATTCGATACCGGGGCTTACAAATATTTACAGACTTCAGATTAACATTGCTTATTGCTGTAATATTACTTTTAAACACAAAAACAGAACCTACATTCTGCGGCACGAGAAGATTTTTCAGATATACCGTCAGCTGTCGATTTATCGAGAAGCAATCTAAAATTTGTAAGAGTTATCTATTAATTTAATTACGTACCTTACAATGTTACTATACCACGCCGGAGAAACTAGGTGCTATTCTGGTTAAATTGGATATTAAAATGTTTTGGCCAATGTTTCTTAAATCAACGGCTTCAGCTAACCCGAATCGCCAAAGCGCGAGAATTCCATCGAACGTAACGAGGCGTCCGTTAAGCCTCACCCCAGACGCGCTGCAACATATTCTACAGTGGCCGAACATCATTCTAGTTTGATATGGTTTTGTGAAGAGTGGTGTAGTTATTTCGGAAACCGCGAGAAAAAAACTGGCTCAACGAGCCGGCCAGTCGTTGACCGTTAGGAGAAGTTCAAAGAAAGATCACGAGGAACCGCCGATGTTCAAATAGGAACCGAGGAAACCGTGACCATTACCTAACCATTTTACTACGTTTGCTCTTATTTTTATCGATTCCGTCAGATCCGCTAAGTATTTGAGGTACTCCATTGAAAATTCATTGCATTCGACATGCCTGTTAAGTTATCAACACTCCAATGCAAGGCAGCACACGATCTTTGGACGGTAGCTAATTACATTAAAAGCATCTGACTCATTTCGTGACAGTTGCAAATCACTTGACGCATTATTAAACCCACGAATGACAGCTTTAATCGCATTAAAAATTTATTTCGTAAATTTTGTGTTTTTACGTGTAATCTGTATTATCTGTGGCTTCATTGTTTTATAGCTGCATTTGATAATCCATACGTGTCACAATGGCAATCTTTCACAATTTCAACTATTAGGTGATTGTTATGCTTATTTTTTGTACTTTGATTTTTATACAATAGCATAAGAAACACTTAATATGATTTCACCAAATCGATTTGTCTTCTGTACTTTATGAATGTCTCACCGTCAGGTGTTAGCCTCCGAATTCACGGTGTGATAGAAAGTACCAACCTAAAATAAGCAGTTTTTATCGATGAAAAAGATTTTGGCCAAAGCGGTTTTCAATAAGAGAAATTTTAGAAAGAAATTAATCAATAATTAACGTGAGATAATGCAAGGTGATGGAAAAGTAATGTTCTTTATTAATTATATTAGTACTGGCACGTTCACGCAGGCAAGCTTACTCATCGACCAATCTTCAAAAGATTAAAGTGAAATGTCTTTTTATAAATGAAAAAAAAGATAGAAATTACTTGAGTTCAATTATGGCGCTATCCAAGTATACCAGAGGTATCGTAATGAATTATTCATCAACAAGGAACGATCAAAGTGAATTATCGCTGTACCCGGTGCGACCTTACCGTGGTCTCCAGAAGCGATCAGAAAACTTTTACTTATTTTTTATAAGCCCCACTATTAACTACTACTTAATAATAAAAAAAAAACCACATATCCAAATTAAATAGTACTAACATCGGAAAAAGTTCACACATATGTACTATCTGAATTTTTTTTACACAAATCCCATGAAGAATATCTTATTAAACATATTCGACATATAAGATGTAATTTGTATTTAATAATTCAATTCTGTTAAGTGAAAAAATAAACCGGCCAAAATATAAAAATGAATTAATTTGAAAAAAAAATTAAAAAACACGTTTTATTTATTTGTGTTTTTAACTAAGTTCGGTTTTTATTTATTATTATTTGTTTCCGAAATTAGGAATATTCTGATTAATATTCAACACCTACTTATATTCGACTTGTGGGTCCGATTTCCATTTCAATAGTTTATAAATTATGATTATTAAATCATATATTTTTGAGGAAATACGAATTTCTCAGGATTACTCCAATGCAAATCGGAGCGGGACATAAAAATAAAAATAAATATGCTACTTCTTATTTAAATTTTAACTGATTCAGCACATTCAACCTACGCAAGCACACGTACAACGCAATACCGTTAAAAATACTGTCGATAAAACCAAAAATATATATAAAATACGATAAATATTTATTTTATCATTCATTGTCAAGATTGGGTGTCCCAGATAGACATCGGATTCGCTATTCTAATTGGGATATAAAATAGTGATTCTGCATAAATAACAAGCAATTAGTTAATATCACATTTAAATTTCAAAATCGATACAGGCGTTAATATTTTTATCAAATTCGACCGAGCACACATTTAATATTCATCCGGCAACGCAGACCTGATAATAGCATGCAAATCTTCGAATTAGCTTGAACGCCTAAAATAAAATATACCGTTCTCGCTGCCCACGTACTGTATAGCCTGTCCACGGTGCAGCCCGGCTGGGGCTCCGGACCTGGTCAGGGAGCCCGCAGGCCAGGCCGGTAGTCCAGGGGAGACCCTCGGCCGCATAATACTCCGTAAACAAAGCTGTAGGACCGCTTTTGTTGTGGGTCACGTGGGTTAATTGCTCGGTCGGTCAAAAGATTTCGTAACGCTGACACACGAAGCTGGAATCGAGAAAAAAGAAACGCGCGTTTTGATGCTTCAGCATCGGACCGTAGTAGCTCAGGCTTCGATTTACAGTCAAAATAACTACAAATCGTTTATCAACATTTAACTTGGCGAATGTCTGTGATACATCGTAGAAGACGTCACCATAGTCTGTGTCATAAACTTGTATGATAGAGCATAATTTTTTTAATTTTTTTTAAAATACGCATGATCTTTTCATTTTTAATAGTACATACATACAATAAAATTTATTTTTTGAATATGAATGTATTACGTATTCAAACATATGTTACACATTCTTTACAAACATAATATTCATTTAAAAATTCATTGTAGCTCGCATCGATACACGCCGATCGTGAATTAAAAGCTTCGCATTGGGAAATGGATAAAATTTGTCCATTTTCAAATGCGGTAAAGTAGAAGATGTAGCTTCTCAATCATTTTTGTTCAATGGTAAGAAAAACGGGATGTAAAGCTGAATGACGTGGGTTCGAGCCCCAATCGTGACATGCACTTTTCAATTATTTATCCGCAGACGTCTTTACACTGGACGCTGAGATGGATCGTGACACTCAAAACATATTTGATTTTTTTTTTATTGAATATTTTAAATGGCTGCATTATATAATAAATTATTTATACTACAATTATAAAAATCATTATACTTAATATAGGAAAAAATGTTTTTTGCGCAGATTCCATCTTAAATTGAAAACCAAATAAAACCGTCTTAAATATTGATATAATAAGCATCAGTCTATAATATTACAAAAAGATTTTTTGACAAATTATTTTATACTTCTCTACAACTCAAATTCTGCTCTTGCGTTCATTGTCATTTTTTAAAAATATATAATTAAAAGTAGGAGAACTTTCAGTGAATACTTGAAGCTTCGAAATGGTGGCATTTATTCGTTTTATCATTAGAGTCAATCAACGAATCAATAGAAATTTTGCGGTGGAGATTAATGTTCATGGCTTGTGACTCGTACCATCATCGTCTCTGTACTATGACATTTTCAATTAGGTACATCTGGGTGAAAGCTTTTCACTAAACACCGATAAATCACCGAACCTGACCTTACAAGTGGGTCTCATTTTTAGTTGGGAGTTTTTTTTCTCACCTGATAGAAATCAATTTCAATTAGATAGAAACATCTGAGTACCTTCTACGTAAACGAAAAACCGAAGTAGAAATACAAAAGCTAGCAAGGTACTTTGACTCCACAGGAGGTATAAAATTGAGTAATTGACATCATTACATTTTTTTTTAAATATACAATTTGAGATTGAGAACCTCTGAATAGGCCGGTACAAGTCCTTTTTTTTGAGAGTAGCTGGGAATAACCTCTAAAAAGTTCCACTACCCGCCTTTGCCTACTTCTTCAATTAAAATAAATATATTTATTTTTGGCATGATTTAAATTGACTATCGACCTTTTGATCTACTTGAATTATACAGAGTACAATATCAATGACGAATTTATATCGATATTTTCAATATAAATGATCGGATTAAATTTCGACAATCGTTGCTTTTTGATATCCGTCAGCGAAATATGTTTAAAGCATTTACTGCACTTCAAGAGACAACTTTATCTAAACGAAAATGTATTATTATGAAGAGTTCAATTTATATTTTTTTATAATAATTATACTTAGCCAAAGAGCAATTGCACTTGTTATCAATATAAAATATTACAACGGAGCAGTTCTGTCGAAACAAGCAACTAGTGTGCCACCTGCCGACTCACGCGTCAGGAGCCCCGCGCATTAGGGGGGCCGGGAGGTGTGAAGGGGCCGGGCCTGCAGCGAGGGCTGGCCAGGGCCTCGGGGCCGGGAATGACGCTGCACTGACACACGCCCGGGCCAGCCGTCAGTAAATTATGAAACTCGTAAAGTTTAAATGATTGGGAGTTGAAATAGAAGTACGTACACCTCTATGTAGCCTGAAATCTTAAATTTTGTAAGAGTCCCCTTGGGTCAAATTACACTGCTTAGCCACATACTAAGTTACATAGTATTATACCACACTCAGACATAACTCATTACTAACCACAGTGATGCCTTCAATTTTAAAATCAATGCATTATTTTTATAAAGTGCGTGTCTCTAATACACACCGTAGCCGCAATCAAGCATTACTAATTTTGAGAGCAAAATTTAAATTTAAAAACCTTGAAAAAAATAAAGACGTTGTATTAAATTTTTTTTCTTCAAAGTACACGATTTTTGTGCATTTCAACATGAGTCAGTTTTAAATAAACCCGGTGTGCGATTTATCAAGGAGTCATATGGTCAAAATAAGCGCACGCAAATTTCTGACTAATCAGACGAGCGGAGCTAATCTGCGTGCAAGATTTATTAGTAAGATGGCTCGATGTGTATTTTGACTTTGTATTTCAAATACCAAATAAACATATGCATTCCAAGGATTCACTTGCACTTGTCTAAATACAAAAATAAGAATTTTTATAAAATATAACAAAATAAGACTTAAGAGATTTAAAAAATTTGTTTGAAAAACACAAGTTTGTTTTACCATGCAAAAAATCTACATTAAATCATAAATTGTACAACAAATCGCATTTATATTCCGAGTGAGTGATAGGCACGTTTCGCTGGAATCCATACGGTACAAATGCAAAAACCGACGGGACTGTTTGCGTTGCTCGATTGCAAATAGTATATAAATAAATAATTGCACAACGCACGCTAATTCAATTAGCCGGAGAGTGCGCGGCCGCGGAGGGCTGCTCGCTCCGGCCGAAGAATGCGAAGCAGTCACCGAGTGCGTAAAATGAGCCCCCGAGTCGCCCCGGGAACCCCCCGAGTCCAACTTTCCATTATTTACACTGGAAAAACTATTTAAAAAAATCACCCAAATAATGGGACGCTATTGGCTGATTGCAAATCGGTCGCAAATACGCGCTGATTCACGGAACAGCACAGCGCTTTGGGTGGTTGCTTTTTACTTCGTATTTGGGTGCAGTCTTCAGGCGACAAAGAACAACATCGCCCACATATATGCTGAATCGAATATTGGCAGTTTTTATCTCTACGGGATATTTCAAATTCGTGTCACAGCTTCAATTCAACGCATAACAATACGAACGAATGTCATTTTCACATATCCAGTATATCAGTGAAATAATGTAGTTTGAAATCAAAACCAAGTCCATTCAGTAGAAAAATACCTTAACGACGGGCACAATTTATTTCACCTTAAATCACAACGTCATTTTATTGAAACTCATTGGCAGGAGACCTGAGAGCGCCCAAAGTGGGTCAATTCCCTTTTCTAAGCAAGAAACAGATTATTCAAAGTGTATTTTCGAGTTCTCGGTAAAAAATAGCGCATCCACCGGTGAGAACGGGTTCCCGGCAACACGGTGGTACCGTTACGCCGTCGGGCTGTCCTCCGCGGGCATCCTTGCGTACGGTACAAACCCGCCCGCTGCCGCGCCGGACCAAAATAACGCCGCGGCCCGAGCGCACCCGAGGGAGGCTCGGCACCGCCCTCGGCGCTTAGCCCTCCACGTCACGATACAACTCGCTACTGAATTGCAGCTAGCCAATAGCTACTACTACTCCTACTTTGCGTTGTTTCCTTAGACCAGTAGCTCTGAAACTCTTTTGGCCCACGGACCCCCTTTCATAGTCAAAACTTACCCACAGACCCCCTTTCATAGTCAAAACTTGCCCACGGACCCCCTTTCATGGTCAAAACTTGCCCACGGACCCCCTTTCATAGTCAAAACTTGCCCACGGACTCCCTTTCATAGTCAAAACTTGCCTACGTACCCCTTTTCATAGTCAAAACTTGCCCATGGACCCAGGGTGAAAAACTACATAAATTCATATTATAGACTAGTTGGTGCAAGTATCGACTCTATTGCGTTCCTGTATTAACCTTGCTGACTCACCGCGATGCCTGTTATTACTTGTATTTTATGCATCTGTCTATATTTATATTTTACTTAGGACATAAAAATCGCTAATAATGTATTCATTGTTATTTATTTTAACTTCCATATTAATAAAAATGTGTAACAATTTTTTTTATTTTATATTAAACCTTGCGCAAACCCCCTGAATGATCCCAGGGACCCCCTGGGGTCCGTAGGGACCACTTTGAGAAGCACTGCCTTAGACAGAAACATAAAAAACCACCCTGAACGAAATGACGCTATGGCCAATTGCAAATCGGTCGCAAGTAGCGTTGAGGGCTTTTAATGATCTAACGTTGTTAGATGCAACTTGAAACGCGTCATGACACGACATGGAACCGAATTTTAACGTCCTTTTATTTTGGGTGTTTTTTCATGGTTTTACCTAAGGAAACAACGGAAAGCAGGACCTCAAGTTCAAGTTGTGTCGCGATGCGTAAAAATATAATATGGTCACGGCCAACATTAAGTCCTCAACACCCGTCGCGAGACAATTTGAACGTCCCTTTATTATGGGTGATTTTTACCATTTGCTTATGTAAACAACTCAACGTAGGACGCTATTGGTTGATTGCAAATCGGTTGCAAGTTGAGTCGCGACGAATGTAGAGGCAATTAAATAAATGGAATACCAAATATGAGCTATAATAAGTGTTGGTTCTATAAAATAAAACTATTTGAAAAAAAAAAATTCACAAATTAATGGATAATTCAAAAATAGTTTGGCTGGCTTTCCTTGCCAGTACTATTAAAGACTTTCCTGTTGAAAATTATTTCAGGGTACCATAAAAAAAGGCTATGAGTACTATGATATTGGCGCACGTACAGATAATCACGGATTCAACGTACCGATGTACGCAGATGACCGATTAATAAATGCCGCCAAGGAATAACTTCCAAATAAACATTTACAACAATGCAAATTTTATCACCCGCGGTGAAATCGTTGCAAATGTCGAAAATCATTGTCCAAAATCACTGAAAATGTATTCTCAAATATTTTTGTCAAGTTTTGACTGTAAGGTATTTATTATTAGATAAAAATATGATAATTTTTTCCAGATTAAAATTATTGTGAAATACCAAAAATAAAATGATCGATTGCAATGTTTAACCATCAGTCAATAGCTAGATAAACCGACGCAAATAGCAATCTACAGATAAGAAATTATTTTTATACCCAATTAATACGAGCGAACTGCGAAGAGGCCGGCGGATCGATAGCCATTTATCGAGTGACGCCTTGTCAATTTGCATTTCGAAAAATGCATACACATTTCAAACACTATGACGGCACAAATGATTACAGCATGTAAAAAAAACCCTCGTTCGTGACACTAGGATATTGTTAGAAACAATAAATTAATGATGAATCCGCATATCGACGAGCAATAATGAAGACTCCGAAGAAGGCCAATACTTATCGCCACTTACTTCTCAATGCCTCGGAATAAAAATAAATTTCCATCAATCTTGTTTTCGACGAGCGCTAACACATTGTATTTCCTATTTATTAAAACGGCAACAATAAATACACCGAGGCAACTGCTAAATGAATAATTAACAAAAAGATTTTCGAACAGATAATATTCACAAAAACAACGTACCCGTCTATATTTCCGACAAAGTGCGTCCGCTATTAAACAATATACGCCGAAACGGCTTCCGCTTGACGTGGAAGTAACTGAGAATAAATAAAATACACGTGCCGGGAGTCCTTTGATGCGTGCTGGTGATTATTGAATATGAACGGTCAACCGGAGAAAGCTGGGCGTGCTGCAATCTCCGCACAAAGGTCACGAGGCCATAATCTCCGAGTCGCTTACCTCCAATGCACGGAGGATAGATTTATTTTTAGTAATCGTCCATGATTCATGAAAAGGATATTCCACTCGCTTGTAAAGCCGACTGTCTATATAAATAATTACTTTATGTCTTAGATCGTTCAAAACAACGCCATTACTCCAAATTAGCTGTGACTTTGTCTTTTATCACACTCACTCATACGGCAATCCCTAAATTTGATCCGCCGCATCTTAAAATCCGGATACAACTTGCGATCAGCCAAAAGCGTCATTATTTTGGGTATTTTTGTATAGTTTTGTCTAAGTAAGCAACGCAAATATTCCCTGTTTCCTGATAGCGCGTGGAAGAATGCATCCTCAATACTAGTCCTTGTTATTTTTGGAGCCCTAGCTTTAAATTTAGATCCCCTTTCGACTAGTACTTCTTCCTAGCCCGCGAGACCGACTGCCCCCTCATGCAAGGACTAACATAACTGAGCAGCTCTCGATGAGCTGCATTAATAATATGCATGCATTCTCAAAAACTACTCATCGCATACTTCTCCAAAGTAGAACAAAAAGACTTATTATACTAATTTAAGTGCCGCCGTGACAACCTAAATTGAGTAAAATTATGTATAGTAATACAGTTTCCGTTTGAAATATAACAGATTAATGTCAGCCATAACCTAACGCATCTCTTGTATGGTATTAGACAAAGATGATTAAATGATTACTGATTGGGCCGTGGGACTGGGTCATTGCTGAGTCGACAAAAAAACAAACAAATGAGAAGTTAGTAACCTCTTGACAGATACATAATTGCGCATTGTGTAAATGTGTACAACGGGAGAATGCAGGAATACGACAACCCGACAGACAACAATGACGAATCTGCACAAAACAAGCTTCATTAACAATGTCCTCAAACGATTTTCTATTCACACTGAATCTCTGCTGAACACGATGTTGGTAAATCAAATGTCTGCCAATGGTGCTGTGTTTACGCATCAAATCATAATTGAATCATTGTTTTGTCTATAATTGAAAGGGCGCCTTCAAATAATTTAATAAAAATAATTCGAGCAAGAAAACCAAACAATGCTTCCTATATTATTATGTCAGGGAATCATAAGGACCAATATTTGTTTTGCTAATATTAACCCACCAACGCTCACAAAATACAGCACGTGGGGGTTGACATGAATAATATAATACGAATACAATATCAACCTTCGGGTGACCTTCAATATTGAGTAATATCCAGTGCGATTTGAATTACAAAACAATTATCGTTTGCAACCCAATATTTGTTTTTAATTTGTGGTTGCATTTGGTTTTTTACCGGTCACCAAAGAGATTGCAGCCAAATTATTCAATACGAATAAGAATGTCAATCGACGGGAACCGGCATAAGAGAATGTGACGATATCTGAAAAGGTCAACTGCAGACTAGAAGTGCATTAAAATCTTGCTGCGCCAGTCTATTTATGATTAAATTATTGTTAACTCGTACATACTTCTGATTTGCCAAGTACATGATATTAGACCTCTAACCGATTTGCAACCAGCCAGGAAAGTCCCTTTATTTTGGGTGTTTTTTTACGGCTTTGTCTAAGGAAACAACGCAAAGTAGAGTGCTATTGGCAAGAAGCAAGTCGGCGCAGGTCGCGTCGAAACGGATGCAGAGGACTGCACCCACAAAAGTAGGCAAATACCATTCGATACTGTTTCCTAATTTGCAAATAATTTTAAATAATCGACGTATAAAAGAAAAACTATTCCAGTCGACGATCTGTAGCCGGACTTGACCGAGCGCAGAGGGGAGCCTCGAGTCGGCCGAGGCAGATCGGGGAATGTCTGCTCTCTGCGCAGACTTTCATAATCCTACAAGAAGTCATGGAATTCAAAATATGAAAGTACTCGTAAAAAAACAAAACAAAAACTGAACTCATTGCAAAAACATGACAATTTTGTAACAAGCCGGTGACACAGTGGGGGATGAAAAACAAAGTTTTCAAAAGTAATAAAACACTCCGTCACCGAATACTTATATTATATAAAAGTAATGTGGTAACAGAATTCCACGGTTTGTCGCGTAATTTACTGCTTTCTGAACCGTGCTGAAAGTTTATAACTATTGTGACTGCAACTATTTTACGCGGTGAATATCTATACTCGCAGAGCTCCCTTTGCAATATCGAATAATACACGAGTATAATGATAATTTACTTTATATTTTCCAATTCATTGAATCCATTGCGAGGGCAATACTGTGAAGACCGTTTGAAATACCTATTATATTGAAAGTTTTTGTAAAACTTTATATTAGAAATATGTATATATATATAATACTCACTCTCATGGACAGAATTTTTCATAGGAATAGTCCTCCAAAGTGTACGCCACGGTGAGAAGGAATCCCATAACTCAAAAAACACGCGCAGTTGCGAACTGTCATTCGACAAAATGTTTTCACCGAAGATTCATACTGTCCAAACGACTGAAATACAAACACACTTTCCAAATGTTTACTTTATTTGAACGATAACAGAGAGACAACAGCCTGGCGACGCGGAGCACTGTTTGTTTACCACGCCAGTCCGAGAAAAAAGTTTTGTTACACGAATTCAGTTTGAACGGTGGCGTGCGGCGAGAGTGGACGCGAGCGAGCGGGGCTCGGGTGGAAACTGGGTTTCAAGTGGTGTGTGTCGATAGTGCAGTGCAGTGCAGTCCAGCGGGAGCGCTCCGGAGATGGCGCCGAGCAAAACGCAGACGACCGGCGACGACTGACGGCGCGTCGCGGCGCGGCATCCGACACTGTAACTTGACCTGCAACTGCCGCCATGGCCGCCATGGCCGCCCGCGGCTGCCATCTGTGGACCATGCGTCGCACCCCCGTGTCGGTACAGCAGGGACCTTCTCTCGGGTTTATATTATTCATTAATAAATTAATCATATTTTGCCTACACAAACACGGAGAAATCCATGCTCTCTACCCCCAAGCCGTATGTTGTAAACCCAGCGACCTGCGCCATGAATACAAGAATACACATTATTATATATTTTTTTATATCCTTGTTGTCTAGTCGTTTGTCATTTGTTTAACTAATTATTTTTAAAGTTTTTTTTACACATTTGAAAAAATAACTAATTTCAAGATTATTTTATTTTTCATTAATTAAATTTACAATAGTTCTTGAGGCTAAGGTTATGGTAAGATGTGCGGCCATCCCCTGATCCTGCGCGCCGGTTGTGGAGCTTGCAGTGTCTGACTTAGATGGTAGCATACATGAATTTCTTTATTTACATTATTGTGTTTATTTTGTCCTGCATAAACTAAATAACGAATGACGAGAAATCCGTGTACGTTACCACCTAGGCGGCGGATTGTGAGCCCCGCTACCTGCTCGCAGGATCAAGAGATAGTCACGTACCGTATTGTAAGCGTTACTAGCTAAACCAATTAAAGAATCTTTGTATTTAGTTTTTTAAACATAAAACTTTTTTAAAAAACTGGTTTTTTTTTTTACGAATAAACGACTGAAAAGAATACATATATAAACAAAAACATTGAGGAATCTTTGTATTATTGTTATATTTCAATTTTGCCATACTCCAAAATACCCATTTTTTATGCTCCCTTGAGTTGTTATGTTACGTTATGATACATATTTCGAAATTTTAAAATATTATTGATTAAGCGTAATGCATTTTAGTAAATTCACTTATAGGGATAATTACGAGTCAAATACTTCAAAAAAATTCAAGATTCTTTATATTATTTAATTTAAATTTACATTCATTGTTAGAGCTGTGCTTTCAGTACGATATGTGGCCACCCCCTGATCCCGCGTGCAAGTTGTGGGGCTTCTATATTTTATATCTATAAAAAAGCCTTAGTACAAATGTTTATTTAAAAAGACTACAACATAAACAGTAAAATCAATATAACCAAAATTTAAAAAAATATATAAAAACATTGCGAGAACAAAGAACTTACAATAAAATAATAAATAACCATCAAATGCTACTAAAGGAGTGATGTTCATCTTGTCGAGGAGGAATTGGACGAGCGTTCGACAAAAGAATAAATTGTCCCTAATACATTTTTCACTCCCCAGAAGGGCCGGAGACAACAGAGTCGACAGCGTCGATAGATGTCTCGTCCAGGTGAGAAGCACTTGCTGGCCGAATAACTTCCTTCCGCTTCCTCCCCACGTCATCCACTATTCACCATTTTTGGGTTTAACGCCTGAAACTTGAAGTGTTAAGGGTTTCCTGGGGGGCTTTTGGGGCATTTATCGTATCCTCTATCCTTCTTCGGGGCCGCGCGGGCCTGTCGTTTGAGAGAACTCTAGAGTCATATTACGAGTACTGAATTAAATTAATCAAATGGGATTTTTAAAGTTCTTAAGCAAAGTTTGTCAAATATATTTCAGGATCAAATTATCACATAAATTATATAAGAAAGCTCGCATATATACATTTGTCTAAAAACTCGCATTAATTAGATTTTTTTTCGCAGGCGGGGTTTCGGGATTCTCTTATTTAGGTCCGGTATTTAAAAAAAATTGTAGAGGGAATTGAGAAGTATCAGTTGTGTGCACTAAGATCTGCTGTTTTACTAAATACCTTTTTTCATTTATAAAATATATATATAATTAGTCACCGCGTTTTTTTATTTTTACGACTCATTTATTTTTATTATAACAATTTTTTGCTAAACAATAGAGTTAATCCATATAAAGTACTCGTCTGAAGAGACAAAATCTGTATATAAAAGCACTGATTTTATTTTTGTGTCTAAACAAAGAAAATATATTTGTATAAGCCACGCATTTCTACTTAATTCAGAATATGAATATTATTATTTTATGCAAAATAGAAAAGTGTACATTATAAACGAATCACGCTATTTTCCAACTTTGATTAAAACGAATAATTCTTAAAATTTGCATTGTAAAACTTAATACTACCCGTAACTGATACGGCCAGACTTCAGGCTCCCCGATTGATATTTATTATTTTACTTGTTCTTGCAGGAACATACTTTAACTTTTATTATTAAAACGAGCAAAAATTGTAACATAGATGAAACTTTCCAAAGTTTACTTTCGTGTTCATAATATAAAAATTCAATATCTCTCTAAAGCTGTTTTCCTTTCATGAAAAAGCTCTTACTACCACATAATAAGCACGCGTACGGAGGTAACATATTGCAAGTGAATTTGATCGATGGGCCTAATGGTGTGCTGACTAAAAACGAATATTTTAAATTTCATTTAATAAAATTAATGTACAAAATGCCTTTGGACCGTTGACATAAAGGATGGAGTTTCTTTCGTGATAAAGTACATATATGTAAGTTAACAATTTTTTTTTTTTAAATAATCATCCCTAGAAACAAAAACCAACAAAATTCACGTACTACCCTAAGATTTACGTATTACGCTTAATCAGATTTAAACAAAAAATACAGTAAAAAATAATACTGGTTTACATCGTATATAAATAAAAGTATTGTGGCGTAATAATATACTTCACTTAATGAGAAATTAAGGCGATGGAAATTTATACGCGTTTTTGGTTATTTTTTACAATTTTTCTATTTGTTCAACCACAACGCACAGTCATTAAACATTATCCCTCGCTGCTGCCAGACCAGTGCAAAAGAAATACTCAAAAATCAATTTTGGCAAAATGTTATGAAATATATTATATCAAACACAAAATATTTTAGCTTCATGAAGTAAATATTGAAAAACATTTAAATTAAGATAAAATGAATTTCGTTAATTTTATTAGTATTGAATACTCGAGTGTTAGCATTTGAATATTTTGTGAGAAAAGTCTAACACGCCAGCATCTCTTCAATATTGTAAGAACGTCCTCCGGTTTATTAAAGTCCCCGGAATGAAAACAAAACAAACCGGCATCGTAAGACCGCTCTTGATACATTTTGCAGAATCAATAATTCTCCTTGGGGAAACACTACATTATTTCCCAGCGATATAGAAAAGCGCAATTCAGCGCTGCTCCCCCGCAGTACCGAACAACGTAAACATTCCGAAAGGGTAAAAAACGCGTGAATATTTCAGCGTCCCGGGCAGATGTCGCAGGGCGCCACTGCACGGGGTCGCCCCCGCTGGGCCTCTAGGGGCGCTCCCGTGACTCACGACTCACGACTCACGACTCACGACTCACGACTCGCACTCCACAATCAACTCGAGTAAGCTTTTAGTTCAGCGTTTTGTGTTTTGTTTACATACTTATAGTATCACTAGAAATGTTGCCCGTCACAGAATGACGTTTTCGGAGGCATTTTGAGTTATTAATGATGTGATTAATAATTTCTAACGCAATTTCGATAAAAAAATAAAATTGGTACTTGTGTCAAGCTGATATAAACTGAAAATTTCTAAGAAGCATCAAAATTTGTTTTTTTTGTAAAAGTTCTAAATTTGAAATTCTCGCGTTGAACAATAAAATCGTATAATTCGTACATATTGAAACTCGCTAAAGCATATTTTATAGTTTTATTAAATTAGTTTATGAATAAAAATATTATCCTATCGTCTTGAAATTCGGCACATAGCTGCGGAAAAATTTACTAAACTTACATGCAAAAAATCAGCGTTGTATCTTTTAAGATATTCTATATAAAACCAATAAATGAAACATACACACACACACAATGGATATTATTATAGTAGATAACATACAAAAAGAAACGCATTTAACACTCATATATTGAATTCAAAATGTTTAAGCCACATGGTATACAAATATCAAAAATATTAATAAATATAATGGACCCTTAAGAAATTGTATTTCAATTACTTTTTTCATGCCACAAATTAAGCGTTAAAAAATAATACATTTAAAAGATACCCTTTTAGTAAAGATCGTTGTTATGTTTGAATACATCAAGATGACGGGATGGAAAAAAATATTGTTTGATTGCTTCGTGAATTTTTTTTATAATAATACACTCGTCAGAAACTAGCCGCGGATAGATATGAGCATAATTATGATGACGATTTGATAAGTTTCAAAATATCAGAACACCATAATAATATATCGCGTTATAATGAAATATGTATACAATTTGAAAAAATTATAACATAATGATCATTAATATTACGATATGGTTTTATGGAATTTTGAAATTAATAATGAAAAAAAACAAACCTAAATGCGTGTTATTTCGATCGTAAAGCGCGCATCTCTAATACCATAACTAGAGTGTCCAGATTTTCCACTAACGTTGAGGCTGTCCGGTTTCCTTTTCAGCCTCACTTTACCCTAAAAATATTCCGGGTTCCGGATGGACCGGGAAATGTAAACAAAAAGCCCTCGAATTTGCCAAAAAAATTACCTGTGGTGTTTTCTTAGCCCGCACTGCAAAGGTATCAGACTATTTTATACTATGTACCTACGTTTGACATTATTTAAAGTGAATTTTTTTATTAAAATATTTTCCATTTACGTACTTTTTACTACTCATGTATATTTTTATTTGTATTAGCATAATATTTAATCGGAATTATTGAAACAAAATAATGTGTGTCACTTTTTTTGAAATCTAATTTTTTTAACTGTTTTTCTCATAAGCATATTAATATATAGTGGCGTATTAATTTAGAAAAATTTATTTTTGTTAACAATTGAAATTTAAATATCACACTTTTAAATATTTTTAGTGTTAGTTTATAAGAACTTTGTAATAAATTATAGACTAATTTTTTATCATTTTAGGATAGATTTACGGCTTCCTCAGTTCGGGCATTTCCTGAGCTGGTGAAGTTCATCGAACTAATTTATCACGATTTGGAACACGATATTATTATCGAAACTGTTATATTGTGCCAAGATCGATCGACCTTAACTAACTGCAGCGACATGCAATACGAGCTACATTACAATAAGTGTTTAAAACCATGCTAACGAGGCCGATTTTGTAGTGCCGAAGTGCTTGAATGAACGTAGCATTGTGTATGTATTCATAAATAGTACTGTAAGCATTACATATAATAGTTAATAAAAGAGTGATCTTGGACGAAACACTGTTAGATAATGAATATCAGGAAACACACTTCTAAAATAAAATTATGAAAACAGAAATATGTACTCATTTTCATATCAGAAATTTATATGAAGTCATGCGACTTCGGCAGTTTAACTGGAAAGCGACTGAGGAGTTTTCATCTCAAAGCACAGTCCCGCCGGGGGAGCGGGCAGGATGGCCACCGCGCAGATGGCGCACAGCCCCAAACGCGCGACCTTGGCGAGTCTCCACACAGCCTTCGAATCGATACTCATGATGATTCAAGCGAAACCTGCAGTGCCCCTGCATGCCGGCCGCTTATGTAACCCGGCCCGCCCACGGGACCCCCGCCCGGGCCCGGCCGTTAATCAATCTGCCGCCGTTTTATGGGGTTGACACTCTGCGGATTCAATTATGCCCTGTCTTGCTTGCTCTGAGGGACAATTAATTCAGGAGTATTTGTCCACGTTCATTTTTGTCTTTGCTTGATATACACAGTGTCCCGAATTCATGGTAGCACTCAAATAGAGGCTGAAGTATATCAAATATAGACACATCGGGGTAATATACGCGTATATGTACAGGAAACGACGACGCATAAACTTTATGCTTGCAAAACGTACTCAAATAAAAAAATGTGTGCCACGTGTGTACATGTCTTACTCGCGCCCTCATTTGCGAAAATATTAAAGAGCGAAGCATGTCAGTAATATCACATAAGCCAATTGCATGTTTTGAGTGCTCAGGTCTTCAATATAATTTACCGTATTATTTTAACTAGTAGCATTTCCGCGAAATCAACGTAAACCCAAAAATATATTATAATATATATCTTTGTTTATGTTATAACGTACTTTTTTTTTTGTAATACACTTACAAAACATCACTTAGCAATTTACATGTGTTTGTTTATCTAGTAAATAACTTATATGTATAAAATATAATGAATGGTTAACAAACAGAGGATAAATTTACTTAAAAACCAATTTTTACCTTAAAATAAATTTAAATTTGTAAAAAAAGCTTCCACAATAGCAAGAGCCTGTCACGAGAACAAGCAAAAGTAATGTTTGAACTACCGACAAAAAGATGCCATAAATTTTTTGATGTATAAAAAAATATCAGTTATGTTTAACACTTCTGTTAAACTTCTTAAAAGTTATTTTATAATCAGATTACTGCAAGCTGAATAGTATCCAAGTAAACACAAAGCATTAAAGTAAAACATGTGACGGAAACAAAAACATTTAGAAATGCTGAGTATGGTTACCGCATTCCGCACTAGGCAATTATTAAAACAACCATAAAATGTTTGAAACTGGCTAAATCCCAAACAAGAAGAACAACCGGCCTGGCTCAAAACAAACTAGCGCAAAATTTCTAATTAAACAGCTTGCCTAATGATATTTAACAATTTGGCCGCGCACTCCCGAGCGGCTCACCATCTCCAAAGAACACATAAATACACACAAGAGTCTCAAATTGCTTCAATGTATATATATATATATATATCTAAAGAAAATGTTTGCTTTTCTTCATCTTCAAAAATCTTCTACGCTTCCGTTTATCTTTCTCTTAGATATTTGTTGACTGAAGTTTCCGGACGTTCGATCGACTAGTTTCGGGACAAACCTTGATAGCATACGCAATATTTTTTTACAATAGAATTTATTAATTCAATCTAGACAATATGCTAGATTTCTCTTTGAATTTGACTTGTAAATGTCGCATGTAAGTTCGATAACAATGCTAAGTGACCTATACGCATACACAAAATGTGAAGAAATCAAATTGAATATATAGTACACACTCTCGAGTAGACGTTCGTAACCAAGAAATAACATTCCAATAAATAACGGTTTCAATTATACATTTATCGATTATTAATAATAAATTATTCCATAGGGATGTATTAAAAATTGAATGGATATAGGTCGACAGTGCTCAGCACTGCAGAGGGCGGCTTTGGCCCCGCCGCCCGGCACTTAGTCAAATGTACCAAGTTTCCAACTCTTCAATTTCCCATCGGACGCCCGTGCTCGCTGCTCGTCCCTTACGAGGCGCCACTAACTTCCCCCAGTAGTTTCTCCAGCCTCCGTATATATTTTTTTGCGTCATCCGCAACGGCTGTCGAACCCGGAAAGGATACGCATTCATACGTTGATGTACCTAGACCTAACAAAAATATTTTCTCGAGTTATTTTGCCTTCGTGGTATTCAGGCGTTGACAGCATTGTTAATTCAATCCACTACAGACGTCGGATATGGCTTACGCATTTTTTTAAAACTTAATCTGCATTTAGATTGTCCGGCGACGGCATTTCCCAATGCGAAGAAACTCTAAGGGACTCGAGCGTACTTTTTCTCTCAATATTGAGTCTGTACCCTTACTTATACAGGCACATACAAGTTACTGCATAATTCAAGAACCGCAGTGCAGAAGTTTCGAATACTTCAGTAGTAATAATATCGCTCTCGACTTAGGAAATAGATCTTCTCATGAGCGCTATTAATGTACCTATACCGTACACAGTGGGGATCTCGGGTGAAGATTTCTGTTAGCCGAAAGATAGATTTATTCAAAGGATTCATGCTAAAATATACGGATTCACAGGCAGCGGTAGTTTTATCTAGTACTCTATTCAAAATAATAAAAACTCTCGAAAAATATTCGTATATCATATGATTTATTATGTATGTATTGTATCAGAGAGAGCTTTTCTCTCGCCCCCGATACGTCAGGGTCAGAGAGCAGAATCATTCGGCTCGCCGTTTGATCTGGCATCGTATTTTATATGACTATAAATATTTTATACAGGCATAAATAGCGGAGCATAATCGATAGCGCGGTCCCCTGTCCTCGCGCCCGCGACTGCTTCCGGTCCTCTCCGCGCTGTGGCTTTATTAGTTTCCGGAGGCAGAGATCTAGTTTATAATATGTCCGAAACTTGTTTCATTACTCACTCCCGCAAAATATGGTTTACATGTAAGGCTTCAACTTTTCTTAATATCGCATAATTACTATTTAAAAACTTGGGTCATAAAGTTCCACCCGGGGGCTTAATAATTTGGACACTGCGGAAAACTCACTCGGAGACTTCCGACAGCGGTATCGAGAGCTGTGAATGAAATAACTTGTTCGGGAATAATGGCGACAGAACAATGGCCGGCTTGCCGAGCCCCCTGCACGCGCCGTGCAGCGCCCGGCCTGCTGCCCCTCAGCAAGGGGATCGATGCTTATTACCTTTTACTTTCGTAAAAGTTGCACAAGAGAATATGGGTATTTTAATCGCACGCTCCATTGAGTTTTATCTTACTCGTGATTCAGTTTTATTTTTAAATTACCTATTACTTAGCACAACTTCTTGTTAAAACTGACCACGATAAAATTAAATTTATATGTAAACAAAAACAACTCAGCGAAAAAATCACGTGTTGTTCAGAACTATAAGTGTACTTTTTCCCCTTGAGATTTTTCAAGATTTCCTTACAAACTTCAACTAAATAACTTTTCAGTTATCCGACTGAATATGAAATTTTAGCTTTTTCTAAATGTACCTTATCAAACAAGTAAATACGGTACAATTTAAAGGAATCAATACCAACATAGAAATTTCAATATTCATTAAAAACATTATTTTCACATTATTTTACAAATAATAAATACTGTAAAAAAATCTCAATAACCCACAAGAGCGTAGTGACAGATGAAGACCCGCGACGTAATCACCTTGTGATTTTTTGATATCAAGAAATTTAATATTTTTGACAGAGAGTACTTGGTGGAATTCCATTTTAATATTTTTGAATGTAATGCTTGAGTAATTTTCCGTTTTCTCTGTTTGATAATGCCAACGTGAAAGGTCGGCGAAACCGGTCACTAATAAAAACGAAAATGTGGAAAATCACTCAAGTATTTTATTCAAAAATATTTTTGATATCACTCATGATTAGGCATTGATGATTTAAAAAAATATCTAAGACGCTTTTAGCATTAACTTGTCACTGCAAAGATAACCGCGCAAAAACTACTCAACATCACATATCACTTTTACTATAATCTGTCTAATATAACTTTTTTGGTAGCATAAATATCCCTATTTTAATTGCCATCCGGTTTACAACCAACCCCCTCCCAATCAAGCCGACAGCTTCGCGCCCGGCCAGCCCTTCGATACAAACTTTATCCATATCGTGGAATTATTCAGCGCATAACATATCAATAAATGGAATCGTGCCTTTGCTGTGCCGCCGGAGGAGTTGCTTGGTGTTGAAGACGGTCTTCTTGTATTATTCAAGGCAGACGTGCTCCATATCCTTTATTCAAAGTTCTTATTTAAATTCATATATACGCGTACAAAATAATTTTTGTTTAGTTGTATTAACTCGTCTATTTGTTTTTTCGAAAACTTTGTTGTTTTGTATAACAATTGTTTTATAAAATTAATTTCAGTAAATTCAGGCAATGCCGTACTCCAAATATATCATTTGCGGCGGTGTTGAATTTATTAATTTATGTTATTTGTTTTTCATGAATTTGAATGTTTGATGTACGCATTCTGAATGTATTGGATAATCGTAATAACTTTAGTTTATATTTGAAACGTATTTGAAAAGATTTCGTTTTCTACACCGCCAATATGATTCTTCCAATATAAGAAATCGATGTCATCCGATACTTCATCAAGGTTGGAAAGCCATTGTATATTCAAATCTAAATGAACAGTAGACATCTTGGTACTTCTAATATTAATCGCTTATATTTCTAATTGAGTGTTTTCTGATACTCTCAGTAATTCGATATTTCCGTTTACCTGGCCGTTTTATTAAATCTATCCCGAAGAATTGATTTTGAAATTAATTTCAGTTTTCAACTTCGTCACCTCCCGCGACCGTCAACATCGATTCAGTGAAGAAATTTCACTTCTTAATAAGACGCGACAGTGCACGGGCGAGCGGAGAAAATTGAAATTGTTTTGAGTTTTAAAACTTGAGCCAAATCTGATGACGCAAATTCGGAATTGATAACAGCGAGTCTACGAAAATCAATCAATCTAAAATCTGACATTTTCAAAAATAATTTCCCCGCTATGATGTTCTTTAACACAATTATTTGAGGGAAGATTTTAAAACTCTGTCTTTGAAAACAGTGCTCAAGAGACTAAATTTGGATTCAAATTATAAATATAAATTTAATTATAGTTTTCTTATATAATACTATTCAAGTATCCGTGAATTCAACAGCATAGTGTAAGACTCACAAAGGACAAGAAGACAGATTGAGGCAGAGACTGCTTTATTTGCCCACTTGCTTATGATATTTCAACCAAAATATGTTTGCTTTACAACTTCCGGGAATAACACTAATAAGCTTAATTTTATTCATAAATAAAATAATATTTGTGAATTTAATGGATTCCGTTAGTTAATTTTTTATTTTTGCATATATTCTCTGCATTATCCCTGTATAAGTGTGTACTAAAACACCTATTAGAATGTAGGTTACTAAAGTAGGATTTATTCCACACAGGCATATCGCAAAACTTTGGATTTTGTAATTTTCTTGCAAACTTTTCGGTCTTGCAAATTTAACCATAGTTACGACCGGATTTCTAAATTAATTTAGAATTTTAATTTAATATTAAATTATGAACGTTCTCGGGGGTCAACTTATTATATAATGTGATTACTTACATGCCCCGTTCGGAATACTTAAACTAATTTGAATGATTATAACGTACGGAAGGGTTCCTAATATGCTCCTTAAACAATACGCATATGAGATTAATCATTAACGAACACAGGGACAAGTTTTCAAGATAATTGGATTCCATTCTATCACTTTAAAGATACTTTCAACTTCGTTTGCTGGCACAGCACCTTCGCGTGCCCTTTCCCCTTCCGCGTGTCACTCCGTGGTCTCGCAGCCTTATTTACAGCACGCACAGAGGTTAATCTAATTCAAATAATTAAAGACATGTATACATTATGTCATCGTTTATTATGTAGAAAGTTGTTCTTGATAAATTTATATATTTTTCAATACTATTAGAATAGTAAAACAAATATAAGGGATGATAATATTTTCATACATGAAAAGTCCTACTTCTCACTGCTCTTTTCTTTCCTTGTCACTATACTTAACGTAATAAATTGTTTGTTTTAAACGTAATCATAAATGATATCACTCATACGTAAATCTTTAAAAATCTCTGTTCTAACATTGGTTCAAAAATTTTACGCTCTAATTAGTGCGGAAGACGGATTGATACGTTGAAAATATTAAATTGTGAAGTCGTCAGGGAGCAAGGCGCGCGCGGCGCAGGTCAATACACAACAACGAGCGAACCGAAAGCCAAAATAACAGACATTTGTCAAAGTAATTGAATTTGTATCATCGAGGAGAACACGAGGCCGACCCGAATGTCAAATTAATGCCATTACTCATTCCGTGAATAAAATTTATCGAAGGCGAAAAATTTACTTTATTAAACAACAATGTGCGGACTGACAAATAGCGCGCGCAGCGCAGTTACTATATTTTTCTAATTTACCGACTCCATTTGCAAAAGCAATACTCTGTCTTTATGGGCTAGGAAAAAATGAAATTGGCAATATCGTCGCAGTACGTTAATTATCAATTTTTTTCCAACATTTCGATTATTAAATTTTACCACTGGGTTTCTAAAGTAACTTTGTTTTTTTTGTGGGATAATTGGACCCTTAAAGACATTTTTTCGACGGGCCATTCTTCCGTGACATGATTTGATCTTTTCCAAAATATATTGCAATCCTGCCAAATAATAACGTAAATAAATAAATCAATTAACACATTATTTTTTTTTTTAAAGTATATAATTGAAATAGGAAAATGACAGTTATCAAATAGAATAAATTTTATTTTGAAAAATTCATTTTCCAACCCTTGCTATTCTATTTTGAGGAAAATGTTTGTCGCTAAGTGGTACTGTAAAATAGGAAACTGAAGGATGCTGGAGGGTGCTGAAGCCCCCTCCCCCCCCACCCGCTGAAGAGCTGCAATAACCGCGGTATTGAAATGCTTTCTGTTTGCTCGACATCAATAGTCCACCTAGCTGGGCCGATCCCTCTCACCCCTATTTTGCAAAGCAAATATCTTATAATATTTTACCACAGATCAAGTATTAAATAAATATAGAATTCTAATACATATACTTCAGTGATTCACTTTAATTTTTATTTGGAAAATCATTTTTTTTATTGGAAAGCAGTCAAAATATTTTTATATATATATACGAATATTAAAATTATTATGCAATAAACAATATCATGTTTAAGTTCTTTGGTAATACCATATTTCCCATACGAAAGCTTTTATAAAAATCTTTAAATAAACAATTATTTTTTTCATATGATTTATTTAAATATGAAAAATTAAAATACGTAGATTCTTTGTAAACATATTACAAAGAATTAATTGCTTACCGTAATATATTTAAAAATACACTCTTCGTTAAAGATAGGAGCGTAGCTTTTTTTTCGACACAATAAGACATATTAAAAAAAGAGCCTGAATAGTTATGCTTCATATTTACTATATAACTTAGTAATTAATTTATTTTGTTAATAGATTAATGGCGGTTTTTATTTTTTGTGATGGTTTAATTTATATAATTTCGTTTTTCAACTTATGTTTTGGATTTCTTTTTTAATTTCAACTTTTAATAGTCTTCGTATAAAAGTATTCTATGAATGAAAATCAAAAACACGAGTTATAAATTAACGCTTACTACTAAGTTGCCGAGTCATTATGAACCCGTGGATTGAGATTCTTTACTCTATTTAAAAACATTCAATCTACTAAAAAAATACGCCCGGCTCTATTATTTTATTTTACGATGCGTCATTCTTACGTATGATTTTTATAAGGGCCCTTCTCATATTGTTAGTAAGACAAAGAACATGGTGAATAATTTATTATTATTATTTTTTTATATTTTCCCTTTTCTTCTTATTTTTTTACCCCGAATGAAAACTATGGCAACTTAGCGGCAAGATGAAAATTTTATTATTTAGGCAATGCGACAGATGTATTGTAGTGCCACGAAAAATAGCCCGGATGCTTCTGCTTCATGCGCAGAAGTCACATTTGTAATATTATATTAAATTATGTTATTATTTTTTATATGTCCTATCCTGAAGCATTACCGAATGACATTTCGTTATTACAATGGACCCCTTTCATATATAATAAATTCAAAAGTATTATACAAAAAAACTGCAATTTATTTTTATTTTCGTTTTATTTTTTTATTCCAGAATTGAAAAAAACTATGCATGTATTGAATCAAAAAAATTTAATTGCATGTATGCACTATTAATTAAAGCTTATAAACGGTTATTTTATGCAAAAATACTTATAAAATATTACATTCATATGTTTATCCGGTAAAGCAGTATTTTAATATCATTCGTGAATCAAAGTTTTCTGATATTTATGACGCTTATTTGTTCGGCGCGACGTCAAAGCCGTTTTTAATTCCTGTTATATTGTCACTAATCAGGTTAAAAATCAAAATGATAAAAAATAATTTGGTGAATTAGCGTTGAGATTCGAGTGTAACATTAACATTTTAATGGCGGTGATTACCATCGGAGGCCGGCGGAGGAGCGGGTCAGTGCCGGGCGGAGGGGCCAGCTGGCCGCCCACCGCGCCGGCGCCGCCTATCGACCCGGCCGTGCAGGCCCGCAGCCTCCGCAGCCTCCCCATCGCCCGACACCGCGCGAATCAAAACCACCTCGCGCCACCGGCAAGGCTAACTCGTCCCCGCTATATTAATTACAAATTTTATATAAAAAAACAAATCCACTATTCAAAAAAACGCGAATTGAAATTAAATAAATTATTTTTTTGGTGATTTTTTTTTTAGTGTTTTTGCAGTGTGCCCGGTTGTTTGATAAAGCGTTGTGTGAGTTTTTAATTTGGCCGCGGAAGGGGTCGTCGGGTGCGGGTTCCTCGGGGCGGCGAGTCCCCGGGCCGCGTCGGAGCCGGTGCGGGCCTGGGAGGCTGCATCCCTCCCCCGCCGCAGCCCCCGCCCGGTCCCCCCGCCCGCGGCGCTCTCCGCACTCCAGTCTGCTGCCGCGCGGCGGCCTAGGCCACCGACCATTCTAAACATGCACCCTAAAATAAACCAATAATATGTAACCAACACTAAACAATAACTAAACGTGTGTATAAACTAAAAGCTAAACTAAAAACGTAACCAGTAGCATAATAAATAGTATGTCGGAATTAAACGCAATAGTGGTAACTAGAGATGAGCTAGCGGCGGTGGGCGGGCTGTAGGCGGGAGATGGGTCGAGGCGCGCTAGTGCTGGCCGCCCTCGTGCTCGGCGTGCTGTGGCCGCGCGGTGAGTACTTCCCGCTTCCCACTTCCCCTCACACATCGACACCCTGACTGCCTCCATATTCCCCGGCCGTGCTGCCTCGGGCCTGGTACTGAGTTCCTGGCCCGGTGACCCGCGCCCGGGCACTCCGACCGCGACCCTCGCCGCAGGTCACCGCCGAGTGTGCTCTCCGCCGCATCCGGCCGGCGACCCTCGGCTGGTGGGCTATTACCTCAGCTTTGATCTTTCCAAAATTTATCCCGAAAAATCCCGGAGGATATTTTTAGTGTAGCCCGAAAATGTCAATGTCAATCATTTTTAGATTCTGCCACTTTGTTCGAGATAAATTTTTATTCGTCCCTCTGAGTTTCGGATATATTCGCGTCAATCATTTATATGTAATTGTCGTGTCGGGCGTTTGTAGGTAAAGCGCGCCTTAAAAATTCTTATCGATCATTCGGTGTTCCGTGTGATTTTTTTTAATTTTCAGACCCGTCAAAATCTCTCTCGTCAGCGTGGAGGAGCAGCTTTCGCACTCTTTTTACTCGCACATAACACTTTTACGATGTTAGCATAATACGCGTCAACCATTTGTGAGGATGTTAAGTAAATTACTCATGATTTACGACAGAGGCTCCCCGCTGAGGAACCGCATTGGCCTTGTGGATAATGAAATTATTGTAAATTGTGATGAGAGAAAACCATTTTCAAGAATAACCGAGTATTTATAAATCCCGCCACTGACGGTTAGTTATTCGTTATGATTTTATCTCCTCATAATACTTTCTTTTATTGTGTAAAATATATCAAATTATAACTTAGCAATTTGAAGGTATACAATTTAGTACATATTTGCATACTATTTTCATATAATTACTTCCTTTGGGTGTGTTTTGTACATAAGCGTATCATCAATATAGTAAATCTAATATTAAAAAAATCTGTTCATACTAAGAACTACTTTCGTTTGCTGCTGTACAAGATGTGCCATTAAAAGCTTTTCGAGAAAAAACTTAGAAAAGGAGACAGATACACGAAACGACTGCAATACTCGCAATAAAATATGATATAGCACATCAGACTCAATCTAAAATTCAAGAAATCGTATGCCGAGCTCTATGTTCATGCTCCGCCGCGGGGATTCACAAAGAGCCGCCGAGCAGTCGAGTATTGCATTACGAAAGAGTGGATGTTAAAGTAAAATGGAAAACTTATACCGCCCCACGTGCCAGCGCGAATTCAAAGAAATGTCTTTGAGAATCGATAAACTTATCTCAGATAACAATAAAATAAAATCAAATGGACTTTAATACTTATTGTAAACTACCCACGCCACCCACGCTCTGTGCAAAAGGTCGAAATACATACATTTTCTATTATCACCCATCCAACGCCAAGTATTCAATTCAGTACATTAATCACCAAGATATAAGATCCGTCGTATGTATATATTTAATCCACAGATATGGTATGCGACTGAATTTAAACTATTTGCTGATCCTCCAACAGTTTATAATTACAATAAACATGCTTTAAAATGAATTAGCATTGTCTTCTATAATAGCTTCCCGAATATGGCAAGATTTCAAATTCGCGTGTACATATATGTTTGTCAAAGCTTCATTATTGTTTCACGTAATACTGTGCAAACTTAAAGCTAAATTTATTACAGTTCCGAACGCGAATATACACTCGTATATATTCGATTCGAGATAAGGATTACGTATAGATAGAGAGCGTATACGTTTTCTGCATCTCCGTCGTATCTCTCGCCAAGAATAAAAGATCGGGAGATCTCGTGGCATACCGGAGCGGAGAAGCCTCGATGTTTGTTCCCCGCGATATTGCCAGAAGCAAAAATGCCGCAGTGTCAATAAAATGTGCCATTCCGCTATTAACAATAATACTACCCCAGCCGGGGTCGGCGGCGCACACACTCGTGCGAAAGCGTATTGCGTATATTTCCATTAATTGAAAAACGTTTAAAACATCGTAATACGAAATGTAAAGCTATTTCGCTCGGAAAGCGGTGCCCGTTATAAATACAGGATTAAATTAATACAAACGCATACATTCCGCGATATTAAACGACGCCTTCATTGTTTGCGTATATTTAACGAGCCCCGGCCTCAAGTCCCGCCCGAATTAATTCAATAAAAAAACACAAATCTCGGATCATATCATAAATATAAATTAATGGCACCGCCTCCGCCGCGGAGTATGAAGAAAAAGCGGGCTTTCCCCTTTATTACCAGCAGAATGTTTATCGTTCGTTTACAAAACAATTCGGATGAAGTAAGATTAATTGCGCGTAATATGTACAAGGAGCATGTAGCCGCAGAAAGCCAGCGCCGGATTCGGGGTGTTCCGGAGCCGGGCCGCTGTAAATCACGAAGCCTTATTGTGGACCATTAACTATTTTCCGTTACTACAGTTTTGTCGAGTTTAATCGAATTCGGCCCCGGAAAAGCTAGAAAAACATTTCAAAAAAGTCAGGGCGACGGATCTGTCACCGCAATAAAGCAACTAACTCACTGCAACTCGCATTAAAACAATAACTCCTGCCCGATGGGCGCTCCTTACTTAGCAATTACTGCCTGAAAATAAAACGATTCTCTTTGCCAGTACAAAACCCGAATACTTCATGTAATGTCGTCAGCTCTTGAATTTGAAACATGTTTTATTATAGAAAAGTACCTATGTAAAAAAAAAACACCAGCAATATATATAAGCGTTACTTAGTTTTGTAAAAAAATACATCATCATATGCATATTCCTAACTTAGATTAATATTTATGATATTTCATTGCAATTTTATTGGAATAGAAATTTATTCATTAAGAAGACCTTTAACGGTTTTTATTCACGTCAAAATTGAATATCTCTCCACGTGAATACCCCAATTCATAAAAAAAATATTAACTTTGTTTTTTGAAATATAAAACCTAAAATTTGATTTTTTTAAAAATCAGGCATGTAGACTATTGTTTTGCAAAAAAAGTCTTTTGAAAGTAAATAATTTTATAATAAATTTTTACAAATCCGCTAGTTTTTTTTGTAAACTTTTTATAAAGTAAAGAAATTCAACAACAATAGTATCATCAAAATGCAAATTTAAATTCATGAAATTTTATGCTGAAATATGCAAATCGTAAATTTGGAATAGCTTAGGCGCAACGGTCGCTAAATGTAGATAGAGGGTGTCGTTCAGGACGGCGCGTGTTCAGGATGCACGGCCTGTCCCTGGCCACAGCCACGGAGCCGACAAGAAGAATGGGTGCGGACAAAAGTGCGCCAGAACAATGCGGCCCTGCTGCCTGATAAATGAGGCGCCCGGCCGTCCCGGAGTGGGCCGGCTCTGGTTACGCAGAGAGCTTTTTCTCATTATGGGAAAGTTTTAGGTTTCGCTGGAGTAGGCGGGTTTGTCGCACTCTCCCTGCAGGACGTGCCGCCGCTGTTTGTACAAACTTGATACTCGTTATCTACCCCCGTAAATTAAGGAAACTTCTATTGAAGAGTCAACCCCATTAATAAAGGGCTGAAGAAAACTCAACACCCAGTCAACAGTATTAACTGTCAATACTTCCTTTTCCTAAAACCTACTTGTTTTGTTTTTTTTTTTTTGAAAAAGGATGAAAGGTTTTTTTTCATTACATTCACCCAATTCATACTTCAGTATCAGTATGCGAAAGGCATACGCAGCAGAATTTTATTGACGCAATTGGGTTTTTGTCGACATATATTAGTATACACCACAGTTTTTTTTTTATAGATATCCTAGATTTCGTTATAGTAACCAAGCTTTATAGTTAATTCATATTAATTCTGATATATTTCATTTTTCTCATTTATCATTAAATAAGTCCATACAGCAAAGATTTCCGGTAGATTATACAACAAATATCGTAAATCGATACTTTAAATTGATGTTAATAAATTTTTTGGCAATCATCTTTATGTTTTAAATACTTGTGTATGTTAACCTAAATTACTTTTTAACTGATTTTTTTATTCTTCTGGATAGGATAATATCACATATTTGTTCTCGTTTGAATATTTCAAATATTTCAAATGCATGCTCTCTCAAAAGCAATTAAAAAGTGTGACAAAATATTTAAAAAAAAACTGACTTTCTGCATAACATACATTTTTTTTTTGCTTTATAACTACACAATTTGTATATATACAGCATGTGCTTAAATAATTATTTCACTCCGGTTAATTTCTCGAACTTGCTTTCTCCCTTAAGTCTCTATATTCCAATTTTTATAGTTGTGAGTATTTATGTTTAGGAAATTTCCCAGTATTTCTATCAATATTGCTCCACATTGCTAGCAAGAAAGAAATAAAAATCCGAAATTTGTAAGAATGCGCTGTAGCAGCGACATTTTTTACGACGTCGTATATTTTTTATAAGCCTCTGTTCCTTCGCTTATTTACAGTAAAGTAAAAATCGACAATGTGACGTTGTTTCAATCGCTTCTGGGCGAATAAATAATCGGGACTTCGTTACTGCCGACTCGTAAAATAATTTAATTCCCTCAGCCGGCGCGAGCGGCCGACTAACGAATGATCCGCGCGATCGCCAGGGAAATAAGCGATACAATCGCGAGGGCGGATCAGACGAGGAGAAGAATGAGCATTGAGTATTTAAATTAAAACGAGATAAAGAGACACGCAGTGACTGATGCCGGCTCGAAGTCGGGAACGGGGTGGATATCAATAACTTGAGACTTTTGATTTAACTTACTGATGCAAACATTTAAGCTTGATATTCATTTCAATATTACGAAGACTAAATGCAACTTTCTCTCAGAGTAAAACAGTCGTGAGAAAGCTCAAGATCAATAGCAGTGGAAATAAATGTTTAAATATATTTTATCGAGTTTGCGTAAATACATTAATCCCTGTGCGACGAATGCTGAAGAATATTTAAAATGTACGCAAGGGGGTAATATGTGTCAAGTCGTAATGTATTTTGTGACATTTCCAGCGTTTTCTGTTAGCTCTCGTTTTCTTTGTCATATCTTTGCGCTTTAAATTTTCAAGTCTTCAATAAAATACGCCGTATAATTTGATCACTGAGGCGTACATTTTCAGTCAGCCATTGTTCATTCGCAGTTCATTCGCAATAATTTCACAATGACACGCCGCGCCGTGCGTTTCTCCGCGCGCGAGTCTCACTCGGAACACATTACAATATTCTGATTAAAAGCGTTAAGCCTTCGCGGAAAATAGAAAAGCATTTCTGCGAGGTGGTTCCGGGGGGAGGATCTCGAGGGAGGGCGTGCTAAATTATGCACGGGGTTATAAAATACTGCACGGTTAATGAAAACCGAGATTTAATAAAGTTTTCCGTAAATCATGCTGCGTAGTAAGGAAACACGAACAAAAGCAAAACTTAGATTAAAAAATGCATTGTTCTGCTGAACTGAAACGGGCGCGAGATGAAGGTATCCGCCAATGCGGGCCGACTCGGCGGCTGGAGTCTAACTTTGCGCCATTTCCGGACCAAAAATGAGGTAAATGTAACCATTTATTTCCAAAATGCCTCTCGTGTATTTTTAGATTTTGCTTTATCCAGTTAAATTATCCATTTACTCAGGTATTTTTCCCGAAATACCCACGAATTCGACTGAAATAAAAAAACACCCTTTTTCATTTTTAAGCTGTCAGTGACTTTATTTTTAAATACACATCACTTTTAAATCACAAAATATGTATTTATTTATTCATGAATATTTCTTGCACATTTCTTTTAATATTTAAATATCACAATGGTTATCATTCAGATTTTTTAAATACTTTTTCAGAAATCTAAACGTTCCAAAAAGGCAGCAGCTACCGAAAGTGAAAAAGAAACTCTCACTCCATCGCATTCTTTATACTGACGTAATTTTACGCACCGGAATATTTAAGTTGCGCGAAAATCGATATCCTATTAGATTTTGAGCTCGCGCAGCCCCTATTCTGCTGCGAAAATTTACGCCAACATCGTGAATGAGGCTCCCCCGTTTGTATGAATGGACTCGATAACATGAGTTATTACGGAATTCAATCCATGAGCACACAGGACGATACCATTACGGTGCGGGGGTGCGAGCTAACCCCTGACTTCCCGCTTACGGAGTTTAGTGTTGTGCCACGCCAGCGGCCCAGTTGTTCTATTTTACATAATGCGATATTATTTCCCATTAAGTATCCCCCGTACCTTCCGGGGGTCGCCTTCGCTTAAATGTATAATTTATATGCATACGCGTCCGCCGTGGCGGCCGCAGATTGGAGCTGCGCGACGCCCGCGACGCCCGGCCACTCGAGCGTCATATCTCATGCCCATTGCTTTGTGAGTTTCTGTTAGGTATTATCCGGATTACACGGGCAGGCGTGACCCGCCCAGTTATAGCTGACTTATAAAATTGTAACAAAATTCCAGGCTTTGTTTGAGGAAACGCATGAAACGGGAGAATAATGGATGTAATAAAGCCGTTTTAACCGCGCGATAAACATCATCCTTAATCATCTCCGCGGCCATAATACCGAAGGGGATAAAATCTCCCGAAGATCTATGTACATTCAAGGTTTTGGTTGAGGACTTTGGATTACGCGAAAATAAAGTAAAATTTAATCTTACAATACGCTTATTTACGCGTTGTTTGTTTTTTTGTAACAATGATGTATTGGTTACCAGGAAATGAAGAACACTTACATAATCATAATACTCACTTCTCTTAAACTCAAAGATGTATACTGACCAGCAAAACTACTATATAAACTATAAATATATATATATTAGATTCCAGAAAAACATTTCACCCCAATATTCACTAGCTGCGAGTCATAGAAACCAAGGTTTGTATGTTCAGAAATACGGTATGTGTGGCCAGAATAATATACAGGAACAGATTGCCTGTTTCTTTGCTCCCAATGCGGTCAGAAATATATTTGTATCAATACCCCTTATCTGTATTCTTCACACATCTTTTATTTGGTTGTATAAATAGAAAGAATCTCCCAGTTTTCGTGTTTATTTGCAGCTTCGATATGCGATACGGGACCTCTATAGACTACATACAAACTTATCTAGTATCTAGACATACTCTAGCACCAGAATTCTCAGGACGGTCACGATTCTCCGCCTAGAATTATATAGTATATGAAACCAGGTGACCGGGGAAGGGCATCTGCCTGATGGCATTTAGAATTGATCCGATTTGGGATTATTTAAAAAAACTAATTAGAAAAAGTGAATGTTTGATTATTAATTGAAATGATAAACAATTTAAAATATAAATATTTATTAAAGTAGTAAAATAATTTCCCTATTACATTTGCAAATATTTTATTTATCATAAAAAAAATGCTTCCTTTAATCTTATCGAACCTGATATAAAATAGAATTCGTTAAAAAATATAAAAAAATACTTAGTTAATAATATCAAAAAAATATCTCAATGGCGGTTATAAAATACGGAAAAGTACATGACACAATTTCATGATAAAATAATATTTCGAAATTATTACAAACATCCACCATTAGCATCCCTAATGGAGACTGGAAATGTTGGTAGACCTGGCAATAAATTTATGATTCCGTGGGTGTTTCTCCTCCCTACCTCATATCTAATGACTATAAAATTAGGCAGTGACTTGCTGTAAGCAGATGTACCTCCATAAACGATAAGTCTAATTTCATTATGAGAACCCTACTCAGTCGCTTTGAAGTGTGAATATTCGCCATACTCGTCTTCTATTGAGAGAATCGTTAATGCTCAATCCTAATATGATCTGGAATAATTCCACGAGCCACGGTGCGAGAAAACTGATCGTACTTGAGAGGGTTGATCCTCAGATTTCAATGAATTGTACCTTCTCGATGGAATACTTTAGATGGAAGGAGATCAAAATCACATACTATTACACTATTGTGAGTCTAAGTAAAACAATAAACAGGAAAAACGCAGGCATGAGTATTTATCAGTAATTCAAAACTCAACCTTAATTTTTTTTTTGGGTTATTTACATTATATCGAATTCAAGACAAACTTTATCGATATTTGTGACGTTGTAATCGATGGCAGACTTCGGCTTTCTCAAAAAAAAAGTCGCGAACGGTCCGAGTAGACCCTTGCAATAAATGTTCTAATTGAACACCCCCAACGATTGGCAGTCCTCTGTCACGCCTCTAGCCCATCTTACCCTGTGTCATCCCAACCTTCTCCACCCTTACAAATTGCTTTAAACCTTCTAGGCTGGAACTCGATTGCCCGTGTGATGTAAATGACGCAACCTTCCGATTTTAACAGATTCGACGCATTTTCCTAATCCAACATTCCCATAAAAAATATTCGGCTTAGAATTGCAAGTATAAAGATAATAAGTATATTCGCAAATATCATCAGCTTTTATTGGTCCATAAACGGGACGAACGTCAATTGGATTACACAAAGAACACAGCTTTCGGGTTAAATCTGTTTGCTTAAAATTATTTATAATCGTTTGATTCTTGTACACTTACCCGATCGTAAAAATGGGAGAATGCTTCTAATGGACTTAAATTATTATTCCGAAATGGTAGGCACATTAATTCATTGGTCACAAATACCAAAAATATAAAAATCTATTTTTATCTTGACTGACTGATATCCAATCTTTTTAATGTAAAATTTGTTTATCAATTAATCTCCCAAATATCACTACTTCATGTTAAAATATGTTTTGAATTAACGCTAGACATCTGATCTATATTTTATTTTAAAACACTAGTAGGTGTAATACAAGAGTAACTTGTAAAAGCACTCTATTAACAAGTAAAGGCGGTACTCCTACTTATAGAGTTCAGCGAATTATACACCACTCCACTGAAAACTAAGAAGTTGACGTCCCTTTCATGTCTGCTGACATGACAAATTTAAAGTAAACTCACACATGCAAGCTCTACTGCTAATGCTACTTGTTATAAAGTTGCTATTTCTTTCAACAAATACGCGACGTCGACTTTTACTTCGTTTTTTCTGATCTTGCTTGATTTTTGGGTGAATGTTTTCTAAACCTCACACTGCATACTACACATAAGTATTCTGTAATGAACTACAAGTTACATGTAATAGTACGAGACTCTTTTAAGTTCCAGCAGCTCTGCTCTTCTGATTATTCGGTACCACTTCAGTTCTTGCTTTTGTTCTAAAAAGGATTTTTTTCTGTCCACAGGCGCCCGGGGTGGCATACACGAAAAGCGCCTCCTCCACAACTTGCTGGACCACTACAATGTGCTGGAGCGGCCCGTGATCAACGAGAGCGATCCACTGCAGCTGTCCTTTGGCCTCACGCTCATGCAGATCATTGATGTGGTCTGTACACGCACAGCTTGCTCATGTGATTTAATACTTACATACATAACAGCATATTCAGCATCAGAGAAGAGATGTTCCTCCTGCAACACAAACACAGATCACCCTTTAACTCACGACTTCTCCCAAAAAGAGAAGACTGGCTATCACATATCGTACAGAGCTTTCTAATTATCAAAAATATTCTTGAAAAAAAAAAAAATCTTTTGAAACATTAATTAATATTATTCTGCATTACTTATTTCAATAAATTATGAAAATTAAATGTTAAAATATATTTTAAGTAACATTTTACAAGTACATACGGTAGCAATTATTTTATTCTTACTGCTTTAATTGTTTGTCGACTTTGAATGTCTTTCAATCTCTTTGAAAAAATACTGCCTCCATTTTATAAGGCCTTTTTTAAAGATACATCCCCAAAGTATGCCAGAATTAAACGGCTAGTGTATATTTATGACCTTGTTTTAAATTTTAAATAAATAATTCAAATTTAAATAAAAAGTATGCCTTTTGCTTCGTTCATTTCACGGGCGAGTATGTTGTGAATAATTTATGACCACTAATTACTTTTTAATGTTTTGAACACGGAATATATATATTTTACTCTTTTAATTTTTGTTTTAACTGAGCACGCTTTCGGCAGTCGATCTTTTGGGAAAGTTTCGCTAATTTTCCTTAAAAGTTTTCCTTAGCGCATTTTCTCGGAGGCTCTCAGCACCTAAGCGCGTTTCGTCACGTTCCACTTCAAAAACTTAATTATGTATTCTTTTAGACGTTGGTAAGTGTTTTGTAGACAGAAAGTATCATGGCAAATATATTTAAGAGAATTAATTAATACCTAGAATAGAATAGGCTCTAAATATTCTCACCCCGTTACCCCTGTTATCTTGGCAACGAAATTACCAAATTGAATTTTTTAAATTAAACATCATTTCTGTGCGCATTTTCTGCTTTTAATTTTCGTATTAACTTATGAAAATATCACCTGGGTCATGCAAAATACTTCATTATTTTAAGTAAGATTTATGAAGGTTTTTACCTTACATTATTATCACTTTATAAATTTACTTTAGGGGCGATTCTTAAGATAAATGCTCTTTCAGATATTACAGGAGTTATTATTGAACCAATCGTTTCTGCTGGTGAAAATTATATTACTTGTAACATGATAGAATATCAATTCCATGTAATTAGGGTACTATATTTTTTCAGCATAATATATTTAATCTAAATTTATAAATAAGTCTTAACTTTGATATATTATTAAAAATCCTTAATAATCTATTTTGATGTTTTGTATTATATTTTTTTGTATAAACAACAGTTAAACCATCACAGGCATGTGTGTGTGATATCTATTCGGGATTAATATCTATTTTTTTTAATCATCGTGCAACAAATGAAAAGCAATTTGATATAAATGTAAATAAAACAGTGAAATCAACATCAACGCTCACAATTTAGTTCATCTGATTTTTAAAATATAATACAAAACCCCTATAGTACTAATAAACTGTGTCTCCAAACTGTGACGTCAATTTTAAATATCAAACAATGCTACCCCAACGAAAACCAAAAAATGTTAACCTTAAAATGCTAAATTACTCGTTAAAATGATTAGATGTCGTCGAATGACTTTTGCGCTAAAATAATTTATAAGTAATTCTTCAACTGTTCAGGGAAAAGAAAGGGACTTTTAATACAAATAATAAGTATAACAGGTTTAATCATTTGAACCATTCTTCCGCGGGTGTTGTATTATTCAGCGCTTTGTTGGAAATTGCCAGTCCATTCTTACTCGGAATACTCACCCATCGGAAGTCGGTCGCACTTCAGTTCTAATTCAAATGACTGCGTCTATTTACGGTGCTCAGCCAACTTTGAACTCTGATTGTAGGCGATGGAAAAACGAACACACCAATGATATAATTATTCCTGAGTTTCGAGGTTTGGTTTTGAATTTGTGTGCTTTAGACAGATACAATTTGTTACTGCTCGAATAAATATCACATAATGTAGTGAGGCAACCGTGAACTACCCTTAAACATTTTTCGCTCACATAATTTTTTTTGTATATAAGACAAATTCGATCGATGAGTATACTTAATTTTCCAATATATGCATTGGTGAAAAAAAATATTTTTACTGTTAATAATGAAGCGTATAATCGTTCAAGGAGACTGCACAGTGCTACAAAATCACTATCACTACAAAATTGTTGATAGTCTCTAAAACTCACCGCAGTAACCCCTAACCCCTTTTAAAATATACAACCTTATATTTATGTAACAGTAAATTCAACCCCGATTTGATGATTTAGCATGACTAATTTAAAATATTTATTATGCATGGTAACTGAATATATTCAACCTTTTTCCTTTCGATGATATCGTGAGTTTCGAAGTGCTATTTATAAATAATCGGTTGCTGTTGCGATGGCAACGAAAGAAAAGAAATATCCTCTCGTATTTCTATTATTTTATCTAATTCTTTTATGTGGCAATGTATTTAACAAAGCAACCTTTATTGCAGGACGAGAAGAATCAGTTGCTGATAACGAACATCTGGCTGAAGCTTGTAAGTACCCGAATTAATTTGGAGTATCATTTATAAAGCAATAATCTCGTTTCGAATATTTCCTCTCCACTCCCTCGCCCGGGGAGTCTCTGCCTGCCGGGGTATAAAAGAACCAATCAAATTAAACTTTATTAATACGGACGCATTTATTTTTGTGCCTCTCTGAAGGACTCGCGTTCTTCGGTTGTAATTTGCTACCCATGTCGGGATTCCCTTCAAATTGCATTATTTTACTTCCGGAAGTCGAGCCACATGTGCGGAATTGTACGGAAGCTGTTGGAGGCAACCCTTTTCATATCGCAAAACTCTACATAATGCACGTTTTATTATCAAAGTTTCCTCTTGTATCGCTTGTTCTTATAAGCTAATTAGTGCCTTTATTAAAATTCGGATTAAATTTTATTTTTTTATGTGCTCGAGCTTCGTGTAGCTAGGCAGGAGATAATGAGACTAGTTAACTCCGAGGCCTAATGACCACACTTTCTGCCGCATGGGAGCGTAATTGGAAAAATTCAAAGCACAATTAATAGCTGAGACTCGCTTTAATGTTGGCAGTATTAATGCCGTTCAATTATACCAGCATGTGAACTTCCAAATATTATTAAAGCATTTAAAAAATATAGATTGTTTAGTATTGATTTACATATTTTGCAAAATCAATCTATCGCATAAATCGAGAGTCAGGTGTAATAAAGCCTGACCGCAAGGGTGTGAGTAATGTAAAGAACATTTTGTTGCTTGTTAAAATAATATTAGCCTAATAGAATTAAAGTAAATGTTTGATTTAAGTCTATAAATAAACTGGATATTCAACCAAAAATATATTTGGAGCCGAGTTTACTTGGGGCATTGTAAAATAATAGGTCGGTAATGAACGACAGAGGTTAGTGCCTTTCGCGGCGGGGATTTGCGTCAAACTCACTTGCGTGGGCCGGGAGAGCTCCTGCGAAGCTGTTCTGCTGAAGCGACACCCAAATATTTCTCAATCAATTTAATTAAAAACATGAACATTAAAATTCACACCGTCATGTGCTGACTTACGAACAGCATATTTTTATTTTATTACTTTTAATGGTATGTGTTTGCGCTCCGTGGTGCGTTTTCCACTCTCCCCGTTAGTTTTCAGTCGGCGTTCATTTTCGAAAGCGCCTTGCCGACGAATTTTCGGGAACATTAGTGTATCTTAAAAGCCGACGGTGTTAATTGACACTTCCATCTGGCTTTACTCGACCCTTTTTATATAATCTTATCAGCTTTATTGAAGGGTTCGTTTGTTCAAAATTCCAATGCTAGTTACATTAACCATTTTGAGTCGAGAGGTTTTTGGCACCTCTGCTTCATTAAAAGGACGCCCAGGGCTTGAAGCCTTCGGTCTCTTTAGAGTTTATGGACTTAAGTATTTTACATTCACCAGCGCGATTCCAACACACGTGTTAGATTTATTTTATATAAAGCTTATATTTTCCCACTATTTTTTATTTTTATTGAAATTAAATGTGTTACTAATATACATTTGTAGTTATTTACTGTCAGAAACAAAAAAATAATCATTTCAACATAAAAGTATATGATTAAATACGCATCTATTGGTAAACATCGTCAAAATAAAGGGAAATCAGAGTGGATACTTTTGATAATTTTCATTGTCCAACAGGAGTGGAACGATATGAACGTGAGGTGGAATACATCTGACTATGGCGGGGTTAAGGACCTTCGGATTCCTCCACATCGGCTCTGGAAACCGGACGTCCTTATGTACAACAGGTATATACCAACTTATTATTTACTTGTATAATTCATCAGCTGTCTACCCTCCGTCAATTTTATCACCTCGAGCGATCCTTACAGGGAGGGGAGGGATGGGGTACAGGGTTTATTACTTGATCCATACAGCACTATACATAATAGTATAATCGACATAAAATCACAACCGTATAAAACAGTTGATAGTTTTAAAAAGCTACTGCGCTCCCATCGAGAGAGCAGCTGACACTAAGTATTTCCAACTGTTTTATAGATTTTTTTACTTTTTGGTACAATTATTAATATTTAATGATGTAATGGAATCACCTGTTAATTTTCAATCAATCAATCGTCTTTGGCTTTAGCAGCGGTACAAAAAAAATATGTTTCTTTTCTTCAAACGCTTTCATACTGGCTAGGTGGCGTGTGTCACCATGTAGTTGTATTTATGTGGAGTGGTGTGTGGGTGGGAGGAGGGTGGGGGGATTTGGAGGAGTTGGTGGGGGGGGGGGGGATGGCTTTTGGCCTTTTCTTATATAGGCAATCTTCTAGGTTGTACTCTAGAAGGTGGCTGATCGAGGGGTTTGGGACAAGGGATGTCGATGTTTGGAAGGAGTGGGCGAGGTCGATGATTACCTCGTGGATCGTCTTGGTGTTTGTATCCCTGTGGAGTTGGGCATTTTGGACGAACCACGGGGCGTTCATCGCCCATCGGAGGACTATGTTTTGAATGGTTTGAAGGGGTTTAAGTCTCTTAGGTGCGATGTAACCCCAGATGGGGCAGGCGTAGGTGAGGATGGGACGGATCATTACTTTTAGGAGTAGGATTTTGTTGACGGGAGAGAGTTTGCTCTTTTTACAGAGTAATGGGGAGAGGATTGCGATTGCTGCTCTGGCTTTGCTGGCAGTGGTCTTGACGTGTGGGGTCCAGGTGAGTTTCCGGTCAAGTGTGAGGCCGAGGTACTTGACCGTTTTTCTCCATGGTATTTTGATTCCGTCTAGGGTGATGCTGTCGGGGTGTGTTCGTTTGGCAGGTATTTGGAAGAGTATTGCCTCGCTTTTTGTCGGATTTGTTTTGATCCTCCAATCCTCGAACCAGGAGCTCACTGCGTCTAGTGAGGATTGGACTTTGGCGGCTGCTGTGGCGGGTGATTGTGATCTTGCCAGTATGGCAGTGTCGTCGGCGTATAGGGCGATGATGGTGTTCGGGGTGGTGGGTATTGGGATATCGGAGGTGTAAATGTTGAAAAGGTGCGGGGATAGGATAGAGCCTTGGGGGACTCCAGCAGTCATACGTCTGCTGGGGGAAGTGAGGGAGTCGTGTTTGATTCTGAAGGAGCGGTCGGAGAGGTAGGAGTGGATCATTCGAATCACGTGGGAGGGGTAGCCGAAGGTGTGGAGCTTTGTGAGGAGGCCTGCGTGCCAGACTTTGTCGAAGGCTTTCGCTACGTCAAGGAAGGCCGCGCACGTGGTCTCCTTCTTTCCAAACCCGTCGCAGATGTGCTCCACTACTCTTAGGAGTTGGTGGGTGGTCGCGTGTAGCGGGCGGAATCCGTGTTGCTCATCCGGGAGGGTTTCGAGGGCTCTTGTCATGCTGGAGATGTGCTTGAGCAGGATCCTCTCAAAAAGTTTGCCGAGATTTGAAATGAGGCTGATGGGTCTATAGTCTTCCGGAGCCGTGCCCTTTTTCATCGGCTTCCGGATCAAAATTACGTCGGCCCTTCTCCACGCCTCGGGGAAGTAGCAGAGGTCCAGGGATGCTTTGCATATGGCTGCCAGGGCTTCCGCTCCGGGGGTGGGGAGAGCCTTCAGCGCCATGGAGAGGACTTTGTCCGGGCCGGGAGCTTTTTTGGAGTTGGTTTGTGCCAGCAGTTCTGAGATTGCTGGGATCAGGTCTTTGAGATCGCAGGGTTCCGGGTCGCATGTAGGGGCGAGTGGGAGTCTCGCTGCGTCTCTCTCCACAATTCGTGTGCGGAGTGGATTTGTATCAGGGTTCGGGCTGAACTGGGTGGCCATCGCGTCGGCGAAGACCACCAGCTTGTCGGCCGGGTCCGTAACCAGTCCTTTCGAAGTTTGTATGGGAGGGATGTCTGCCGCGCTCATTTTGTATTTGAGAGATTTGCACAATTTCCAAATGGAATTGTCCTCTGTCCCGAGGGAGAGGATCTTATCGTTCCATCTGTCGTTGTGTAGCTTCCTGAGGGACTTCTTCACCTCTAATTGGAGTCGGTTCATGCGTCTCTTTTCAGCCGGGTCGCAGTAGTTTTGCCAGGCGCGGCGAGCTCGGTTCTTTTCCCTAATAAGCTCCTTGATTTCAGGAGGGAAGTTCTGGTGGAAGGAGTCGTCTGCCTTGGCGCTTTTTGTGGCCGCTGATTGTGCGGCGGTGATTTGGGCCGTGAGGGTTTCTACTGCCCGATCTATATCCGTGGTGGAAACTAGATTCGTTGGGGGTGTTATGGTTTCGCGGGCAAGCCCCTGGAATTTCTTCCAGGAGATCCTGCCCGCCGATGGTGAGGGTGTTGGGACATCCGTGCTCTGGATGTCCATTATGACCGGGTTGTGGTCTGAAGCAAGCTCGGGGACAGTCTGCAGGCGGTATGTCCACTTGACATTTGCCAGTAGAGCGATGTCAAGGATGTCGCCTACGCCGTCTGGGCCGAAGTGTGTGGGGGTGTCGGGGGCTGCAACTGTGACTAGAGTGCGGTCTGTCCATCTCTTGAGGGCGTTGCCTTTTGAGTTGGTCTTTCGCGCGCCCCAGTCCCAGTGCTTGGCGTTGAGGTCGCCTCCTAGTAGGGTCGGTATATGGGAGCCTTTCACTTCGGGGAAGAGTGCTTTGAGGTCATCGGCGTATAGCTTTTTGTTGGGGGCGCAGTATGCGGCTATTGTTCTGAACTGCCCCGCGGCAGTTTTTACCGAGATGACGGTCGCCTCGACGTGCGTTAGGGTGGGGGACGGGAGTGCGTGGTGAGGCAGCGATCTCTTGATGAGTATCGCTGTGCCTCCTCCTCTTGCGTCTAGCCGGTCGTTTCTGTAGGCTCTGTAGTTCGGCTGGTTGAGGTTGTCTCCTGCTCTGAGGTGTGTCTCGTTTATGAGTAGGAGATCGACGTCGTAGGTTGAAAGAAAGTCACCCACTTCCTTGGATTGCCTCTTCACGCCGTTGGCGTTCCAGAATACGATCCTTAGATATTTGCGTGGGGACGCCATTTAGGGGGCGAGGAGGATTGACAGCAGTTTAGGGACCATCTCTATGATGTCCCTAATCTTATCCTCCCTTGATCCGGGAGACATGAGTTTCTGCAGTGCTTCTATTGCAAGTGCAGTTAGGTTGCCTTGCAGGGTCGCGTCCTCGGGCAGAGGGGCGGCTTGGGCGGCTGGGGTGGCTGGGGCGGGCTGGGCGGCCGGGGCGATCCGGGCGGTCGTGGCTGGCGCGGCCTGGGTGGTCCTGGGGGCGGGCGTGGTCTGTTGTGTAGGGGCGGCTGCGGTCGCATAGCTGCGGCTCGTAGTCACGGGTCTGTCCACGCTCGGGTGGGGTGCGGGGCGGGTGCGCTGGGTGGTGGGGGCGCGCTTCGGGAACTTCGCGCAGCCTTTGAAGTTAGCCGTGTGCGCTTCTAGGCAGTTTGCGCATTTGGCAGGCGAGGACGGGTCTTTGATGCAGGCGGCGGTGAGGTGGTCGCCTGCGCATTTCACGCACCTAGGCGGGTTCCTGCAGCAGGCTGCGGAGTGGGCGAACTTTTGACACCGGTGGCATTGCCCGATGTTGGCTGTCCTTCTGAGGGGCTCCGTGGTGATCACGAAGTGACCCAGCCTTTTGAGATGGAAGAGGGTCTTGCCCTTCTCGTTCTTTTCCGCGAGTATAAGAGTTAAGGAAGTTTCCTTTCTGTCCTTCCCTGCGCGGATTTTGGTGACGGAGGTGACGGGGTACTCCTTTAGGAGTTCCTGGATATCCGGGATTGGGGTGCCCAGCGGGAGGCCCCTCACCACTACCTTCAGTTTTTTCTCCTCCGGGAGCTGGTACGTGTAGTATGCTGCATCATTGCAGTCGAGAATTTTGCGGGCGATGCGGTAGTCGGTGGCTGTTTCAGGGAACAGCCGCACGCTCCCGTTTTTGGCAATCGCCTTGGCGATTTTTGAGCGCCCCGCTTCTAGCATGGCGATGGTTGCCATTGCAGAGGTGGGGTCCGATAGCACGATTGGGGGGATTTTTTGGCGGTAGTCCTTTTTTTCCGAGTTATTCGGGGGTTGGGAGGCTTCTGTCTCCATGTGTTCGGTGTCATTTTGGTCTTCTTCCTGGTTTTCCTCCTGGTCATCAGGGGGAGAGAGGGGGGCAAACCGGTTTGACGTTGTCGGGGCATTTGTTCTCTGCCTCTTTGCACTAGGCGGAGAGTGGGAGCCGGGTGCTAAGCGGCGAGGTTGTGTTGGCGTCCGCGTGACGCGGTGCGGGCGGCTGAAGTCTTCGTCATCAGAGGAGGCCGGGTAAGGTTGGTGGGAAGCTTGTTCTGCAATCATTCTCCTGAAGGTTTTGAAGAGGTCAACCGCTTCGCTACGTTTGACTCCGTTTGCGAGGGCTTTCCTCTCCATGTGAAGAAATGTATTGTTTGTTGACATCGGTGTGCTCTCGTTGATCACATCTACTAGAGCAGACGGTATTGAGTTGGACTGTTGTGTAGGTAGGAGATTATTTTCGCTTTTTGATTTGGCTGCTAGATTATCGTGAGGGTCGGTCATATTGGTGGACGGTAGGTATTTTTTTTTTTTTTTTAATACGACTAATGTTATTGTTACCCGAAGGTACGGAGTACTGCGGAGCACTGACTATATGTGTACGCCGTACACGACCGGTGGTATTGTTACCCGTTGGGACGGGATACAGCACAACACTTCCGCGTATTTTTTTTTCTGTACACTGAGTCACCGATTTATTTTTATTATATTATTTATATTTTTTATTACTGATCACAAGTTTAATAATTTTTGAGCACTGATTAGGGATTTACTGCTCACAAACTTAGAGCCCTGAAAAGGGCTGTAAAGCACTGGCTGTAAGACTAATTTGTTAACCGACGGACAGAGTAGAAAAATGCGACTGTCGCGCTCGGCAGCAGGAAGTGACCTGTTAATTTTGTGTGTACAATAATACCCCGCTTTAAGCGCGGTTTCAAATTTTGCGTTAAAATGCCTCGCATTACGCGAATTTCTTATTCAAGAATGTGTATGAACATAATGTAGTCATTGACTTCTCTTAACAATTAAAAACAGCGTTGGGTGTTATGAACGTATTTTACAAGAACGTTACCCAAAAGACAATAAATGTATTTTTCTGTAAAAACTTAGAATTAAAAAAATTGATTGAGTTTAGACTATGTATGTATGTTTAATCGTAAACCCCGATACACGCGAATTTCGGAGAAGCTCTAGTTTATTATACCAATAGCAACAAACAAAACAAAAGTTACTCTTCACAATGAAAACTATTTCCCCCAAAATTACAAAAGGTATAAATTTTCAATTTAAAATATTCACCCAAATCAATTACCCGCGGCGTGCACACTTTTAAATTGGATTCGCGGCTCGATTTATGCGTATCGATTAATTAGCCGAATTCGGGGCATCTTTTTTGCGTGGGGCAGCATCCCCCGGGGCGGGGGCACGGCGGAAGCCATTGTCGGGTGTAATATTATTTCGCGATCCGTGCCGTGCCAGCGCCTCACTTCACGTATCTGGATACAAAAGGACCGGAGATCGGCTGTTAATGTTGCCGCTGTGTGAGGGCGCGGAGGCTTTTTGCTTTTCTTTAAAATTCATGTATTTATGAAGGCCTCCCCCGCGCGCGATTATAATGAAAAATAGGATACGTGTGCGATGAGATGATTTGTTTTATTTTTTCATGCGTGAAAAAATAATGATAAATCAGAGAATAACAAAACCGATGTAACCGAAATCTGAATATCTACAAAAATAATTATTTCAGTAAGAGATAACGACGCATCGAGCTGTTAAATATCGTTTATTTATCTTGCCTGGTGCATCTCCTCATAGAACCGTAGTAAACATAGTGACCGTTTCATCGAATATATTTATATCCTGGGCCAGTCTCACTGATGCCAATTCCGTATCCAATGTCCCTTTTTCCTTAGATTTTTCCTTGAACAATCAACTGTAGGATTCTTTACTTACTGTTACGAAAAATGTGGCCAAAAAACGCTTCTTTACCAACGTCAGGAGTTTTCTTTCTTCGCGCATTCTATGCAAGACTCTCATTTGCGACGCGGTCAACCCATGGTATTTTAAGGATTCTCCTATATAGCCAGATTAAGATAAATTCTTCGCATAGTAGCTGTCTTGAGTGTCCGTTTATTTATAACGGACCCAAAAAATTTACTATGATTTCAATGCATTATTACTCAAAAAATAGCGTCGTTTGAATGTTACATGATGTTATCGGCTATTTTTCGCGTTTGATCCTTGCATTGTGCAAATAACCGAGCCAATTATTCGGAGCCGTGATTAACGACTCCAGCGCAATAGGACACTTTGCAAATGGTTTTATTTGTTTTTGAACTCAACTCTGATTTTGTTTTCGTCGTATCTGTACCGGGGCTTAGTTCTTAAATACAGAGACTAGACAAAACGCTAAATTGTATCATTTAACTGGTAGACGGGCCTAGCGCAGAGGCATCGACCCGCGCCCTCCGAGAGGCCGCCGCCCCGGGAGGTCGCACAGTTCGTTCGAGGGCTCTCGGGTACTTTATATCGGTACGGCACGAGGATCAACTCACCCACACAATAAACTTGCACGCAACGTTTAACGTAATATATTATTAGTGCGCTAATGATCGCGCGGGGCAAACTACAAGCCGATGATATCTTGGATCTTCCTATTTTATTACACAGAGCACACCAGGTAGATTAGTCGCTTTAAATAATAAATATTACTCATGTCTGAAAAGTTGTATGTTAGCGTGAATTTTTTGTGAAAAAATATAGCGTCGGTGATGTCCAATTAAAATTACGCATTGAAGTGATAAACGCGATATGTTAAGCAATGTGGATTCATTGAATTCTGTTGTTTTGTTTGTATACTATTGTAATACACATAATCAATTTTAACGACTCCAGTGCGGACGAAGGCTTCGATGGCACCTACCCGACCAACGTGGTGGTGCGGAGTAACGGCTCCTGTCTTTACGTGCCCCCTGGTATCTTCAAGAGCACCTGCAAGATAGACATCACGTGGTTCCCTTTTGACGACCAGCGCTGCGAGATGAAGTTCGGCAGCTGGACTTACGATGGTTTCCAGGTAAATATCGTGCATTATCCTTTAAGGACCTACCTCTTGGCTCAGTAGTTGGTATCATTACTTACTGGCAATGAGGTGTTGAACTGAAATCCCGGATGATTGGATCGAAAAATAATATTATTTTACTGTTAATGCTTTAAGGGCATCATTTTCTTTTAAATAGTAATGAAAGTGGGATATTCAATGCGATTAAACTAAAATTAAATAAAATAAAAATATACAATTTCATTTAACGTTACAGCTGGATTTACAACTTCAAGACGAAGGTGGTGGTGATATCAGCAGCTTTGTCACCAATGGCGAATGGGAACTTATCGGTAAAATGTTGATTACTTCAATTAAATCAAGTATCGTATACACACAATCAAATAATTATAACCCGTTAGCATGTAATATTTAATAAATAACTGGAACTGTAGAACTGTGGAACGGTTCACCACTGGTTCACAACACATTTTGATATTTTATGTAATATTTTTATTTGAATCAATCACTTTGCGTTGTATTAAAATTTTATTCGATTATATATATTATAACTTGAAAAATTTTTTTTTTTTCAAAGGCGAATTACTACTTAGCACATAATATTGGAGCTACCTAGCCAAATTACCGCATCATATTACTGGTTGATTTGATTATAATTTTTACAACTCCTTACTCCCAACAGATGAAGCAATTAAATCAAGCCTCATGCAGCAATTTTTACAGCTCACGAAATAGGTGTATATTTTTTCAAAGGTTCTGAAAAACTACAATGTTACATACGACTCATCTACAAATCACTCTACTTTTTAGTAACTTTGGTAAAAAAAATCGGAATACAGAATACATACATATAAAAATATGAGTCCATTGATAAATTAAATTAAGGGTACAATTTCATGTGTTTTACGAAATAAGATATGTATGGTTATTTTAGAGCATTATTGTTAAAGTATTGTTGTCGGTTTGCAGGCGTGCCAGGCAAGCGCAACGAGATATACTACAACTGCTGCCCCGAGCCGTACATCGACATCACGTTCGCCATCGTCATCCGGCGCAAGACTCTCTACTACTTCTTCAACCTGATCGTTCCCTGCGTGCTTATTGCCTCCATGGCCCTGCTTGGCTTCACGCTTCCCCCAGACTCGGGGGAGAAACTTTCTTTAGGTACTTATCTCTTCTGACCGACTTCGTGAATCAATCGATCACGATTCACTCCAAAGCGAATGTAACAAAAACTGTTTTAAAGCGTGTTATAGAAGGATAACATTGTGGACGTGGAAACAACCCGATACTTGCAAATGGAATTGCAATGGGGCAGTAATTAGTCATACACTGTATTTTTCTTGACAACTGCTTTTATTGTACACATTTTTTTGTAGATGTTAAGCTGACTAACTTCGTTATATATTTTATGTATGTAAGCAAAAATTTTAAAAAGTAAATTACTATGGCGTGACGTCACGTTAGAAGTAGCCTGCATTAAAAAAAAACTAGAAAAACCTTATTGCTGAAATCTGAAAAATCTATGAGGTATAAGAAGATTATGGTAGATACGAACATTCAATGTTTTATAACCAATTCTATTTTTACTTGTGCATCATTGTAACAAAGTGTATGTTTAAATTGTTTACGGTAATCACCCTTATGTATTTAGATAATATTAAACATTACAATAACATATTTGAATAATATTGAGAGTTATTTTCAAGAGATTTCGTCTATTACTCCAGGTGTCACAATTCTTCTGTCCCTCACCGTGTTCTTGAACATGGTGGCGGAGACCATGCCGGCCACTTCGGACGCCGTTCCTCTGCTGGGGACATACTTCAACTGCATCATGTTCATGGTGGCCTCTTCTGTCGTATCTACTATCCTCATTCTTAACTACCATCACCGAAACTCGGAGACTCACGAGATGAGTGAATGGGTTAGTATTTCTATTCTAATTATTAATCATCGATTACACCCAACTATTATTATTTGAAAATCACAATGCAAACGTCAAAACTCTGATGAAAAGCAGATGCCACTTCTGATTTCACTTATAACGCTAACATGAGGCTTCATCGGGTTTCTCTACCATATATTCAGCTATTAGTGAGGCATATTGTCGTATCAGTCTATATTAATGGCTGAATAATTAATACAGAAGTTTGAGAAAGCCGGCACGCAGTATTGCATATCAATTGTTGAGAATACAAATTGTTTATATTAAAAAATAACAACAAAAAGCTTCACCATATCTGATGTTTTCACATCGGTAAAAAAAATAGAATCACACTTTATATATTCTAAGTGGTATCAGTGCCAGAAGTGTGTACTTTGTTGTGTGTGATGTTTTCGCAAATCTTAGCGTCATGGAGCATTAATGTGCGATTTATTGGATAGATCCGAGTGGTGTTCCTCTACTGGCTGCCTTGCATCCTGCGCATGAGCCGGCCCGGGAACGGGGCAGAGACGCCGCCCGCCAAGCCGCCCGACGCCGAGATGAGGGAGCGCTCCTCCAAGAGCCTGCTGGCCAACGTGCTGGACATCGACGACGACTTCCGCAATAACCACCGCGCGCCCTACTACCGCGCTCTCTACAGGTCTCCACACCAGCCACACCCTCAGCGCCGAGGCGAGCCTGCTTGCATGCACAGCAGGCGTCGCCTCTAACCTCTGACCCACGCTACTCTGCGATCATTGTCATGTCATTACTATGTACAAGCAAAAAAATAACAATAGTATAACTATACTAAGTAAAGCGAGCCGAACTTTTGGTCTTATCCGGAAACGCTGCCGATGTTAATTACTTTTATCTTTGAGTTACAATAGACTGCCAAAGTTTCACATTTCCGCGAGTTCATTCTTCACTCTCTTTTTTTTTATTACTTGTAAAACTTCATTTAAAATTCTTTCGACAATGGAAATTAAGCGGCTTGCTGAACTGCACCACTGTGTCCGCTGTATCTGGATACCCGAGCCAGGAGATCTTCCCTAACGGACCGAAGTCAAATCGGATGGTTTCATTGTTGTTGCTTTTTTTGAACGCACGGAGACGAACCAGTCTCTGCGAGTCCATTCTAAGGTTGAAATTTCTTAGTAGTATAATCTCCCAAATTTTATCGGAGTCTTGTTGACTAGAAAATCACAAAGTCGCAGTGCTCCCCGAGCATCCGTAGACAATAATGTGAAACGTCCCCAGCTATGCGCCGCGGCTCAAGATTCCCTGCCATTTCAAAACCAACCCCATTCAAGGGCGAGTGAATCCAGGACTTGGAGCGAAACTTTTGGAATTTAAAGCCGATAAGACTAGTATAATCTACAAACTACAAACTCATGCATTCCAGAATTCGTTAATTACCTATGTTTATTTTTTATGAGCATTAATTTTGACACAATTTCCTCCGATTAGGGCGGGAGACGAGAACGCGGCGGCCCGCCCCCCGGAGCCGCCCGCGCCCACGTGCTTGGGGGCGGACTACGAGCTGGCGCTCATCCTGAAGGAGCTGAGGGTCATCACGGACCAGCTGCGCAAAGACGACGAGGGCGCGGAGGTGTCTCGCGACTGGAAGTTCGCCGCCATGGTGGTGGACAGACTGTGCCTTATTATCTTTACCCTGTTCACGATCGTGGCCACGCTGGCCGTGTTGCTGTCCGCGCCGCACATCATGGTGTCGTAGCGGGCCCGCTCCCGCCCTCGCCCCCCCCGCCTCCGCATCCCGATGATCCGATTCAAATTAATAACGTCGTTATCAATCTGCGAGACGACGGAGAGTAGGTCCGCCGCTCCCGCCGGTTGATTAATTATAGAGTTACGTCTAAGGGAGGGGGGCGGCGGCCGCCCGCCTCCGCCCCCCGCCCGCGTTATATGTACATACATATAAAATAAAGATTCTGTGATAAACCGGTTAATTGTTAAGTTATGATTTGCAAACTGTCGATCTGTCGACGCGCGCGAACAAGCGAAAAGATCGAGTCGAATTCGACGATACCCTTAAAGAGTAATTAGCTAGAAGGTAAGATAAACTAAGGTTAGTGCGGGCGGACGAGGAGCGCCGGGGCCCCGCGAGTGCTAGGAAGTTGCACCTTCGCGGGCCCCGGCGACTGCGCCCGCCCGGTGAGGAGCGCCCTCCGCCCTCCGCCCTCCGCCCTCCGCCCTCCGCCGCCCGCCCGGGGACGCCCGCCGCGAGTCGGCGGGACTTGACGGGTTGAATGTTTATTGTTATATCGTTATGTAGATCGATCGAGTCTCGCGGTGGGCGCGTCCCCGAGTGCGGTCTCCGTCGTCGGTCCTCTCGTTGCGGGGGACGCCCGGAGCTGCGGAGGCGGAGCCCGAGGAGGGCGGAGGACCCGGTAGGCGGGACGGCCGCCCGACTGGAGCGTCGGCTCTCCCGCCTACCTCGATTGAATTCGTTCAATGTACTCAAAGAATCGTTAATTTTTTTAGTAATCGTTTACAGTTTCTTTGAATAATAAAATATTTACATCTCGGTTTTGTATAAAATAAATATTCACGTCGCCCGAGCGCGACAAAACTTTTCCCTCTCTAATATTTGTAGTGCGGCCTCCGCGGGGCCGGCGGGCCGGCGGGCGGTCCGAGGCGGTCCGAAGCGGTCCGAGGCGGTCCGAGGCGGTCCGAGGCGGTCCGAAGCGGTCCGAGGCGGTCCGAGGCGGTCCGAGGCGGTCCGAGGCGGGGCGGCCGGGCGCCGATAACGTGGAAGTTGCCCCGGCCCCGGCCGCCCCGCTCGGGGCCTCGCCTGCGCGTCGTTTACTTCCCTCCTCCCTGAGTTCTGATCGATGCTCTCTTGTAATAATTACGACAATCCTCATATAAAAAGGTTCATGACTATTATATAAATCGTGTATTTATTATCAGAAGTGTGAGCTCCCACAATAAGGAACCTCCGATTGTGTCGTCTTCTATACACTTGTGAAATGTTAATCTGTTCTTTGTTTTCGTGTTAGAGTATGCCTAATTTTTCCGTATATTGTTTTTTTGTATTTCACCCCTTGCGCTTTCGATTCCCGGAATAAATTTTAAAGAACGTGGTAAAAATACATTCTACAAAAATATTAAGTAGTTATATTTTATATTTCAGATATTTTTAATATCGACAATTGTTACGATGTTTTAATATCGATATGTTTGTATTGTATTTACGAACGACTTGACTATTGCGGTAGCCGTTTGGCTCCCGACCTGAAAGCGGCGAAGGCAGGAGACGAGTGATCAGCACGGAGAGATCTCCGAGCCGGCGTCATCAGTCATGGCGGGCGAGTATTGCTGCGGGTCGCACGCCCAGACGACAAGTTAGAGTTCGCCGTACAAAACGTACCTCCTAAATGTTAATCGATTTTAATGTTTTTCGAATCCCAAAGTGTCTTTTACTTTGTACTTTCTGGAAAGAGAGTCCAAATATCATAAAACATACCAGTTTTGCTGCCAGAATTTATATATTTGCAATAATTTTTATTGAAATAAATACTACGAAGTAAGACATCTCGTATTTATAGAAGTGATCCGATCACGTAATAAAAACCTTTTAAACTTTGTTGATTATAAACTAAATCACCCGTGTACATTGATTAAATCTGAAAGATAAATACGTTGTATTGAGGAAGTAAACGATTCGATCGAGTTTGGTATTCGCCCGCGAGTTCACGCTCGCGGGTCACTTCGCCCCTAGCGGCCTTCAGGCGCCTGGACTCCTGGACTCCTGGACTCCTGGACTCCTGGACTCCTGGACTCCTGGACTCCTGGACTCCTGGACTCCTGAACGCCCGAACACCCAAACACCCAAACACCTGAACACCTGAACACCTGACGAGCATGTTCCCTTCTGCGCCCTGAGCGCCCAAATGGTTGTAAAGTATTTTTAAAATTCAATTCATTCAAAAAATTAAATTGAAACAATAACTTGAACATGTATATAATAATGATACTATTTAAATTATTTTAAGTAAAAAATGTAAAACATGTTGTGATGAAGGACGTTGTCTCCATGGATTGTACTTTGTTTATTTAAATACAGAAAAGCGAATATTAACCGGTCTTTTATTTTTCTTTCACTGTCGTAATATGAATTAAAACATAACAGATAACTTATATTGAATCAACTACGGTTTTACTATTCAAAGCCAACTTTGCTAAGCGTCAGCACGAATTTTTGACAAATTTGCTTTAAAAATTACATACTTATATTTATATGTAATTATTAATCTTAATTATTTTGAGCATATTATATAATTTCTAAATATCTAGCGACCTCTCTTCGCAGAACGAGCACGGCGCCGTAGACGAAGTCTCACCCAATGCTCGCATATAAAGTATAAAGAGCCGCGGTAGTCACAGATAAATTTCCACGCTAAGACCAGCTCCGACACATTCGGCATTTCGGAAGAGGCAAGAGATTAGATCCTCATCGTAAACCGGAAATTCTATCGGCAGCGGCTCCCCCGGCCGGATCGATAGGCGGCGCTGGGCGGGGGCGGGGCGGGGCGGGGCGGGCGGGGCGGGCGGGGGCGGCCGTAGTACCCGGTCCTCAGTGCCGCCCCAGCCGCTATGACGCGAGGACTGCGCTCGCTGCCCGCCCTGCTCCTCCATCTCCTCCTGCTGCACGGTGAATCCAATCTGCCATACCCGCAGCTCGCGCCGCCCCCGGGCTGGTCCGCCGCCCCGAGAATTCCCGCGCCGCCCTCCTTCCGAGCCGTTTAATTTTGTTTCCGCTCAGAGTGAAATGAAAACCATTTTGTATCATTTGTGTGTTGTACAAGTAAATATTTGATATTTGCCCGGTTTAAGTTACTCAATAGTTAAAACCGTCCAGAAAATATTACTTGTGTTCATTATTTTATTTTTAATTATTTTTTTTCATAAAATATATATTTTTGTACGCAACGTAAATATTTATAATTAAAGTGATTAATAACATTTATTTTTTATGCTTTTCTAATGCGCTCATTTGTTCATTTCCTATTGTGGTTGCTCAATAGAAATCAATTTATACATTTATAAGACGTCGTGCGCGATTGCATTATTCGCAAATGACCACTCCCACTTTAGGATGCACCCATTTTATAGAACAGTGGTTTATTTAATGCAAAGGAGACTACAAAAATATTTTATAAATATACATAATGAATCGTTTCATTATGATTCAATAGATTTTACGATTTAAAGCAATAAAATTATGTTTCAAATGAATATATTAAATATGTACGTGGAGTGTCACCGCTACAATGAACTAGTCCAAATAAAATCTACTCGACTGTCTACTACTGACTCAAATGGGATTTAATTGCGATAACTATATATTAAATCAAATATCTTTATATCGTATACTCGTATTATATCATATCACCATTGATCGTAGTCAAATCTTTCAAGTCGAGGGTACACGTTCTGTTGCCACAATGGTGACAAAGAACAAAGCGTGGCTCGTATGGCGGAAAACCGTACGAACGAATTTTTAGTTCCTAATATACATAAAATATTATTTTGTATTATATTTATCCGAAAGATTTTACTTTATACATTCACTGTACCCCCTCTGTCATTGTTGATAATCTGTTTCGTATGTGAACCGTGTATTTATTAACTGGCCGAAAACTGGTGTAATACGTTTGAATCGTATCGCGTTTGCTACGCAATTGAGTCAGATATTGAGTAATAAATTAGCCAGGTGTTTTGTTTGTTTGTTTATTTTTGTGAATTTCCACAGGCGGGAAGGGGTCGGAGGATGAGGAGAGGCTGGTGCGGGACCTTTTCCGCGGATACAACAAACTCATTCGCCCTGTGCAGAACATGACGCAGAAGGTGGACGTCCGCTTCGGGCTTGCCTTCGTGCAACTCATCAATGTGGTATGTATCTCATATACTTTTTATAAATACTGAAAAACGCACATGATGCAACAAACATACTCTGCCTTCCTTGATAGCTTGCATAAACGAAAGATAACCTACATTTCTGTGATGATCATAAATCCTATTTTTTTTATCAAGTCATTTTCGACGATTATTCTGGGAGAAAATAATATTTTTAATCAAATGGCGTGTAGCAAAAATTTTCATATAAACTTATGAATCATTTTCATTTTTGGTTCTGATTAGTTTTATTAAAATAAAATAGATTAAAACAAACTAAAAACTTTCCGCATTGGACAACGATAGCTGTTGTGCGGTAAACTTCATACCCAAATGCTATTTTCAGAATGAAAAAAATCAGATCATGAAGTCTAACGTGTGGCTTCGGTTAGTGTGGAGCGACTACCAGCTTCAGTGGGACGAAGCTGACTATGGGGGGATCGGAGTATTGAGACTACCTCCTGATAAAGTCTGGAAACCAGATATTGTGCTTTTTAACAAGTAAGTTCCATCAGCCATCAGTTATTAATAAGGCAAAACCAAGTCATTTAATCTAGATGCAGAGTAATTTACGACCATCTTGGATGAGCTGTTAATAATTAACAATAATTTAAAAATCGTTGTGAAATGTCGCAGCAGGTGCCAACTATTTAAGATGGTAAAATTAAAAGCTTTAAAATTATAGCAACCTTTAAAGTAAACCTATCTTTGTTTTACGGCAAGTTTTTTCAGTTACTACATCTTCTTCAAAATACTACTTAGTTTTTCACTTCGCCATATTAAATTAATTCTTATAGAAGTTGTTATCTTTTAAAAGTATTTGATAGTCCCATAATAAAATATAGATCAGAATCACAGATTTTTTTCAATCACACATTGAAAATTTCAGTGCAGATGGAAACTATGAGGTGCGGTACAAATCTAACGTGCTCATCTATCCAACTGGAGAAGTTCTGTGGGTACCACCAGCTATTTATCAGGTATGAATGGATTTAATTTAATTAATTAGCATTTTGTTACTTCTATAAACATTATCTTTTATTTTAATTTCAAATTTTATTTATTCTGTGTCAACAAGTCACTTTGCTTTACATATACATGGCTTATAAAAGCCAACCCTGAAAAGACAAATTTCTGGTTATTTCACCAAATAATTTAAGGTATTATTTCACATTTCAGAGTTCATGCACCATTGATGTCACGTACTTCCCATTTGATCAGCAGACTTGCATTATGAAGTTCGGTTCTTGGACATTCAATGGAGATCAGGTCTCTCTCGCCCTTTACAACAATAAGAACTTTGTGGACTTGTCTGACTATTGGAAATCTGGAACGTGGGATATTATTGAAGTTCCTGCTTACCTCAACATCTATGAGGGAAACCACCCCACCGAAACAGACATCACTTTCTACATCATAATCAGAAGAAAAACCCTCTTCTATACTGTGAATTTAATCCTGCCTACTGTTTTGATTTCTTTCCTTTGCGTTCTTGTATTTTACCTACCAGCTGAAGCTGGTGAGAAGGTAAGTTAAATATTCTTTTATATTATTATATATAAACATAATCAATTATAAAATATTATAATGCACAAAAAATGTCTCTCAAATCGGTTCTTAGCTTTCTCAATATAATATTGTCCAATTTTATTAGATTTCTTTTAATAATAAAATTATAATGTTACACCTTTATTTCAGGTTACCTTGGGTATTAGCATTTTGCTGTCACTCGTTGTGTTTCTCTTGCTGGTATCTAAGATTTTACCACCCACGTCCCTTGTGCTTCCGTTGATTGCTAAGTACTTGCTCTTCACTTTCATCATGAATACCGTCAGTATCCTGGTTACTGTTATCATCATCAACTGGAACTTCCGAGGTCCCAGGACACACAGGTAAAATATATCCATTTCGGATATCTTCACAATCATTCCTTTTTTACCAATGCGCATCTGCTGCATTGTAATGTACAAATGATTATTTTACAGAATGCCTCTATGGATTCGCAGTGTATTCTTACACTACCTTCCTGCAATTTTGTTCATGAAACGACCTCGCAAAACTCGCTTGCGTTGGATGATGGAAATGCCGGGCATGGGTATGCCCCCTCACCCGTCCTATGGCTCACCGACTGAGATTCCTAAGCATATTAGGTACATATCATACAATAGCATTTTCTTGTGTTACTTTTTTTGTTAATAAAATATGCAGTCTAATACTGAAATATAAAGACTTCTGTGTCATGAAATTACTTTTTAAATACTGATTCAAATTTACTTGCAGCAAGATGGAAGTAATGGAACTCTCGGACCTGCATCACCCTAACTGTAAAGTGAACCGCAAAGTCAACTCTGCTGAGCTACCAGCAGGACTAGGAGGGGAGGGTTGTCGTCGCGAGTCTGAGAGCTCCGACTCTCTCCTGCTGTCTCCGGAAGCATCCAAGGCCACCGAGGCAGTAGAGTTTATCGCTGAACATCTCAGGAATGAAGATTTATACATTCAAGTAACTACAATTACTTATTTATTTTTGAATTCCTATAGGACTGTCAATGTAAAACAGATTTTGAATCCAATCAAAAACACTTATTCATGATTTAAAGCTTGGAAACTAAAATCATGTGATCATAATAATCGTATGTCAATATATAGTCAACGTTTCGACAACAACATTTTAAGTCCTAAAATAATGAGACTTTAAGATTTAAAAACTGATCTTCATTCCCAGGTTATATAGCATAAATTAAAAAACAATATCTTTTTCTTCAGGTGCCTCTCCTCAGAGGAGGTTGGTGACTGTCTCACTGAACATATTTCTATTCTGTTGTTGGTTTTCTTAGGGAGAATAGTGTAGTGGGTCCCCGAGTCCTTCTACACTGCAGTTTTATATTTACACAAACAAACAAACTATTACATTTAAAAAATATATTTCCATAAGAAAGTATCGATATAGCCAAACATAAATCCTTACCAGGTTAGTTTTTTATTGAAGAATTGTTTTCATATATTTTTGTAAAAATGGTAATGTCAAAGATAGATTGGTGAACACTTTGACTACTCTTTAATATTTAATACTTTGTCTACATTAAATAAAGTATACCTTATTTTTCAGACTAGAGAAGATTGGAAATATGTGGCGATGGTAATTGATCGCTTGCAATTATACATCTTCTTCATTGTGACAACTGCTGGAACGGTGGGCATTTTGATGGATGCCCCTCATATATTTGAGTACGTCGATCAAGACAGGATTATCGAAATTTACAGGGGAAAATAAACATAGAAAACGATTTATTACATTGCACAATAATTACCAGATACTTCTGTACATTCTAAATAATGTACATTCCTATGTTTTTATTTGTTTTCTTCACCCATTAGGCGTGATTGTTACAGATGATATTTACCTCTTTTTAATGAAAATATAATTTAGTGCATCGCATACTTAACATCTCTGCAACAAATTTTTTTTAGTATGTTTAGACAGTGCCAATATTCATATTTATTTCAAGTATTATAAATATCACGATGATATTGTACTTAATAAATATTAGGTATGTAATTAGTAATATTAAAATGGTAAACAAAAATGTCACTGCAATGAAGATTGTAATTTTAGGTAATGTAAAGAATTATCTTCTTTGATAAATAATGAAGTTTTAGTAGAAAATGGAGAAAAATGCTGTTAGAGACACAATACGCTTGCAGGTCTTTTACAATCGAGTTTTTGTACACTTTTATGATTGGTATTTAGATATATTTAGTTACTATTAATCTTCTAGTATAATATATTAATATTATAGGAAATAACTATGTATCAAATACTACTACTTTACTTCAGCTCTTCATCCTCATGTCCTCATGTAATTTTGTTCAGTTGTAATTATTATTAACGAAAATACTATTACTAATTAAAATTGTGTTTCTTTATTCATGTTTTAAGCAGTTAAATGCGTTTGATAAATATCCCCTATCAATCAAATTAATAATAATATCTTTTTAGACAAAGAATTGCTAGCATTTATATTTAATAATAATGCATCCCTTCTTGTTTTGCTTTACAATATTGTCTTCAGTGTGTATACTCTTTATTGCTTGATTTTAATTATGCAACCTGTAAGGGATTTTTTATTTTCATTCCAGTTTACTGGTTAATTTTGTACTACTGATGCACTAAAATTAAGTTCATATTTAAAACTTTTTTTAACAATATTTAAACCTACCAATTTATTTTATATGGCTTATCAATGTAGTCTCAATTGCTCAAAATTAAATAAAATATAAACATCTTAACTTTAAAATATAGTTGTAATGACTTCTTTAAATATACCAATTTTTTTTGTTTTTTTTTTCAACACTAATATTTAAAATTTACTAAAAGTTGTTAAATTTCAATTATATCTATTCTATGTTGAAATTTACTCTTAAGTAACAATAATAACTCAATGTTAATATATCAGAGGATTACAAAAGAAAAAGTTGTTGTATTTACTTGAAAGTAACGAGTCTTTATATTAATACATTAGGATTTGTTAATTTCAAGTTAAGTTGTATGATTGATATTTACTTTATATTTCTATTTTATTAGATTAAGTACCTAATTGTTATTAACTCCTATTGTTGAATTATATTATTAGCATATTTTTATATATTGTAGTTTTTCTCATTTTACTTAACATAAAAATAGTAGTCTCATTGAAATATATTATTATTATAATAATGTAGATAAAAACTATGAGATGTGAAATAACAAACATAACCACACCAATGCATTTAATATATCTTTATTGTATGCATCAATTATAAAAATTAAGCTTTTGGTCGGTTAGTATATAGGAAAACATTTAATTTAGAAAAGTGTAAATACAATTATTAATAGTTGAATTATAAAACTTAGTTAATTGCAAAATATAAGTATTGAACTGTAATGTGGCTGCAAAATAGCAAAATTAACATCTCAACAATTGACACAACTTAAGACATTCAGAATAATTATCAAACAATACAATTAATAAAAGTTATTGTCCAGATCTTCCTTAACTTTACTCGATAGATCTTATAACTGACTGATTGCGCTCTGTAAACAAATTAATATGTTTTAAATACATTGTGGATTTTTAAAAAAAAACTATTTTGTTTTATTTCAACATTCCTAATTTTTCCCTATTATAAATATATATATATATATATATATATATATATATATATATATATATATATATATATATATATTTGTAGCTCTTATCGTATCTCAGCTACTTCAAAGTAGCAGCTAAAAAACTTATCAGTTATACTTTAATTAATACTAAAACATTTTGCATTTCACTGTGTTATTTTGTATTAACCAGAAATAAATTTATCATTAGCAAGTGTAGATTTTGAAATCTTTTTTCAACAATCGAGGCATCCAATTTCAGGTAATTTGAGAAAGAAGTCTATAACCCCACAAGGGAAGCGTTAGGTGGCCAAACATAGAAATGTGACTTAGAAATACTGTGTTCTTGGGTGTTATGCTGCTTTTTTGTTTAAATTGTTGTTGCATCTTTAGAGATTTAGAGAAATCTTTGAAGATAACTCCAATACCATGTCTAAGACAAAACACCCAAGAACACAGCACAGGCTTCCAAAATCTACGAACACTAGATATTTCATTTTGATTATTGAGATTTTACACCTTTCTGGCATTTGACTTGTTTTATTTTTTTTTTAAAAACCTGAATCAGAAAATTTATTCTAAAATTTTTAAATATTTTTTGGCCGGATATTTCCGAAATCGATTTTATTCTCTTATCTGATAGGTTAGGTGTTTTCAGAAAAATATCCACCAGGAAATATAAACGTTGCTTAGTTTGAAGAAATTTTTAAATTTAAATATTGTAAATTATTTTTTTGTTGTCAAGTCAAAATGAAACATTAATATAAAAAGTATATTATGCATCTTTTTCAATTTAAATGAATTGTCTATTGGTATAGGAAAAGTTATATTCATTTATCTGGCAGCACTAAAAATACAACACCGTGAACATTTCTCCCATACACATGAAAATATATACTTTGTATGTATGAACTGAATAAAGCATTTGGTAACGTACACCATAGAAGAATACACCCACACCCTATCCCTAAAAGAGTGCACATAGCAGGACTGGCAGGACCGACACCGTTTGTACACTCACACTTGACTCATACTCACACTCACACTAATGTAAATCAAACCTAAAAAGAGATTGATAATACAATGTTAAGCTTCCGAGATCCGTCGATCAAATGTTTTTTATTATTAAAATCAATTCAGTGATGTCGTAAAGTGAAATAAAAATTAATGTGCAATACTATTTAATACGATGAGTCGCAGCCTGAACAGATAACGGCTTACAAATCTTCCGAAAATTATAGTGACAGATCCCCAAGCAACAACAATGTCTGGTGATTCTGATATGGATTATTCTGACAACGAATGTGATGAATATGACTATTATAACGTCGGTCAGGATGATTGCGACGTTGAGACTGTCGATCCTAGTAGATCTGATCCTGAATATTTCCCTTTTACGTGTTTGACTGTAGAAGAAGTGGAGAAAATGTTAAATGAATCCATCGAATTATTGAGTAACAGTGTTCATGTCACGCCTTCTCTTGCAAAGGTTCGTTTTATTATTTAAAGTATTTAAATACAATCCCCATACGAATTCATATTTTTGATACTTTAGTTATAAGATGTATAGAAATGCTTCATTTTCCGTTACACTTGTCTTAGATTGAAAATATAGATTTCTGGCACGACTTGACCATGACTTGAAATGCTCTCAAAGATAGAAATATCTTTATCGTAACATTAATTTTTAAGATAAAATTTAAAAAAAACACTTCATAAATGCATAATTTGTTATATCCTTTATTAAATAACTAATTTGGTTTTTTTAAATCATAATATTGTTCCAGTTAGTGTATGTATATATAATAGAAAATAAAATCTATGGTGCTATATTTCAGGTAATGCTTCATGCCTTCAACTGGAATGCTCAAGATTTGATTCAAAAGTACAAAGAGAATGCATCTGAAGTGCTAGTTTCCTGTCGAGTGAAGCCTGGCGGAGGCCCATCGACAGGGACCGGTGGAGAGGCATGTGTAGTGTGTGCAGGTGTGCCCAGCCTTATACCATGCGGAACAGTATCTACTCCTATACGCCGCAGTGCTCTTTCTTGTGGCCATTCCTTCTGCAATGACTGCTGGGCCATGCATTTTGAAGTCCAAATAAAGCAAGGTATACCTTTCTGATAAACTGTAATAATGATTCATAAGAAAATGGTTGAAATCCTACTTATAAAGACCTCTTTATAGTTCTTAAATATTTTTCAATTTAATTTAGAATATTATAAATATCTTCATTTTATTGGATATTTATAATTCAACTTTCATTACTATGTAAAACAAACTATATTCATTTATAATAATTCAATAAATAAACGCTTCAGTGTTGTTTAAGATAACTTTGTGCCATTAGCTACTGATGCACTATTTTACATTTTGTAGACAATATCACTTTTTAAATTGATTATGAATTCATTTTTTAGTAATCTAGCTTTATTGCAAAATATTTACTTAATTTGAGAAATTTTATAAACATTAATGGCCTTGCTTCGATTAGACTGGCTTAGAGGATTGACAATTGCAGAGCAAATTTAAGCTAACCTTAAAATCTTGAAAATATAATTTTTCTTAGGAGTTTCAACTGGTATTGGCTGCATGGCTGCAAGCTGTGAAGTTCGAGCCCCAGAAGATTTTGTGTTGGCACTAGTGCACAAACCTTCTCTACGAGATCGGTATCAACAGTTTTGTTTTCAAGATTATGTGAAAAGTCATCCTCAACTGAGATACTGCCCGGGACCGAACTGTCAGGTATGTATAGTCAATGTTTTCTTTTCTTCTCAATATAATTTTTTTTTTCTGAACTGAATTTTATTAAAAATATTCCATAACTTTTAGGTGGTGGTTCAAGGTAAGGGAGTGCGTGGAGGCAGAGTGATATGTGGAGGATGCGGCACCCACTGGTGCTTCAAGTGTGGTGCTTCACCCCATGCCCCAGCTGACTGTTCCCTTATAAAAAGGTGGCTGACAAAATGTGCCGATGACTCCGAGACTGCTAACTATATTAGTGCTCATACCAAAGTAAGAAGTCAGCCATTTTGTGTGTGGTATTTTGACATATTGTATTCCCAATAAATAAAAAATTATATTGTTAATAGTTTTTTTGTTTAAGATTATTCAAGCTCTATGATTTTTTAAATTTCATAATTTTTGATTTTATTAATTCAATATTGGCACATACAAATTTGCTTTTATACTTTTAAAAATAATATTTTATTGGAAAATTCCTTTTGATTCAGTCATTTCTACAACTAATAATCATATTGTGATTTTTTTAGGATTGCCCAGCATGCCAGATTTGTATCGAAAAGAATGGAGGATGCAATCACATGCAGTGCTATGCATGTCGCCACGAGTTCTGCTGGATGTGTCTTGGGGAGTGGCGTAATCATGGATCTGAATATTATGAATGTTCTCGGTATCGCGAAAACCCAAATGTTGCCCACGATTCACACCATGCTCAAGTATATTACATATTATTGATAACCATCTATATATTTTACCAATGTTGTGCATTTCATAAAAGCAAAAAACCAGTAAATACCTCATAAAATAAATAACTAAGCCTGGTAAATATTTTTAAAATTCTCAATCACAAAATGTCTTTGCATTTAGACAATTTTATGATAATAGCTTTTATGAGAAACTTGCTGCTCTTTTACTTGTATAAACCACATTCTAATGACTAATAATTTGATTTGCTTCTACTGCTGAGAGGCAAAGTTACTTTCATACAAGGCGTACTAATACAAAATAAGTAGTGACTCCAAATGTCAAAAAATCATATTGCCAGCCAGCATTTCATACATAGCAGTACTAATCACACCTTGTTGTATGTTATGATATAGTAATTGAGGGTACATCTACAAATTCATTCCCTTTTTGAGGTATAATTGGTGAAATGCAAATAAAGTTTTCAAATGTTATTTTTCTTCAGGCTCGAGAAGCGCTTAAAAAGTATTTGCATTACTATGAGAGATGGGAAAATCATGCAAAATCTTTAAGGCTTGAACAGCAAACATTGCAAGAACTGAGGAGTCGTATTAATCAAAAGGTAATTTAAAAAATGGTAATATTTAATTTGAAGCTACAAAATGTCCCTAGTCTTAAAGGATTTCGTCAAATGCTTGGGTGTGAATTATCAATGTGAGCTATCTCGTTCTTCAAAAACACCTTAAAAGCTACATATATAGCTTCCTATAAAATCTGTTTTCGAAGAGCAAATGAGTTCTACAGTCTTGCACTCGAGACTAATCAGCAATTCGAAGCATTTCGTAGCACTTTTGGTGAATTTCTTACCTCTAACTTAAAATGATCACACATAAAACTTTTATATTTTAATATTTAATGTATATTTACATCTTTATGGAGATAATTTCGTAAACATAAGTCTTTGTAATTTTGCTTTGTTTGATATTTCATGTAACAATTACCGAGATGCATGCCTGGTTTTTCGGGACAAGTATCACAACAGTATGTTGTTTGATGTCTTTTGCCGGGTTTAACTTCTTCCTAACTCCTGTTAGAATGTTATGCAGCTTTCCCTTTAGGCGGATGTTTTCGGAATCACAGGTTGTAGTTGAAGCTCGAGCACGTGTCTGATGAAAAACTCCAGTCAATTGCCAAACTAAGATTTTCATAAACCGCAAGTGGTTAAGCGGCTGTTCTCCTCTCGGCTGTTTAGTGAGATACATATTATCTTAATAATATTAGATATTATAAAGGAAACAAAATTATGGTGCGATAAATAAATGGAAAGCTAATTGATATTGTGAGGGTGAACAAAGTCTATTTCTCAGTGCAATATAAGTTTAAACAAATAAGGACCTTCAAATGAATGAATACGATAAGAAGTACAAGGAAAAAATATATGGGTTGATTAGGTACACATCTAGTCATTTTGCCACAGCTGTCAAAGTCGAACTGAGACCGCAGTCTGCGGTGCAGTACGCTTCATGGTGCCGCACTAATCTTAGATAAGAAATTCCTACATAGTTTGAAAGGGAGATAACATAATCTTTGTACAATTATATAGGCAGTGTTTAGGAACGAACTTTAAAGTACAAGATCACATAAACAAGATATCACCATAAATAGTTATCAACGCACATCGAATTTCCGCACCAAACAAAGTGGTGACCGAGACGCACCTCTCGAGTGCTAAGGGTTAATACACTTATCTCTCTGCACAGGTCTCTGACTTTGGTAAAATTTCTGTGGCAGCTAAATTTCTCCAAATAATTGTATTCTAATGACAACATTATGCAGGTACTAAGTGGATCGGGAACATGGATCGATTGGCAACCACTGTTTGATGGAGCTTCACTATTGGCAAGATGTCGCTATACCCTCCAATATACTTATCCCTTTGCATATTTTATGGAACCAGGACCACGCAAAGACCTATTTGAATACCAACAGGTAAGATTTTTATCAATTAATAACATAAAACTAGTATGACACCCTAAATTTATCTTTGATTGTTTCTACTTTGTGTTTGTATTCGCAGGCCCAATTAGAAGCAGAGATTGAAAATTTGTCATGGAAAATTGAACGAGCTGAAACAACAGATAAGGGAGATTTGCAAAATCAAATGGATATTGCAGAAAAAAGAAGAACAACTCTGCTGAAGGACTTTCTTGAATTGTAAAAATCATATGTGTGATTAAAGTAGTTGTTTATTCATACAATACATGTAATTACAAATTCATGATCAAGATAAAATTTTGTCAAAAAATATTATGTTGAAAACTTGACTGTATGAATGTTTTAATTTTTAAGGCCACGGTTTGAATTGACTGAGTGTTGTTTAAAGTATATATTATTTAGTACACATCAAGAAACTCCATGTACTCATATACACTTTAAATATATTTTTAATTGTGCATCTGCTATAGCTTAATAACTTGTCTATAAAATTGAGATGCGAGTTGAAAATTATGAAGTATGTATCATTTCCATAAATCTGAAACCTATATAAATTTTACATGTTATAATAATACATGTAAATTATTTGAATCTCTTATGTTTACATCTAAAAAGCCTCACCTTAATGACTATTGTAGCTAGCCTACAAAATTTATGTTCTCTTTGAAACGCATCAGCAAATGATTTGAAAATATTACTTTTATTATAACAAAATATTTAAAAAATTAATAATAATAAAATAAAAACATTCTGCATACGCAATTATCTAAATGTTAATTTATAGGAAAATATTACAAGATAATTTAAAAATCAATAAGGCAAAGCATAGTCACTGTATGAGTATTATTTAATGCACATTATGTAAATATTCCAGAAAAAAATATTTATTATACACATAGTACATTTTCAGCATAACCAATATAAATGTTGGTATAATTTAGAGTGTGCATTGTGTTAGCAGACTCAATTTATATTCATCATTATGATATATGAACTGTAATTTTGAAGATAAAAAACTGGTGCACATTTATTTATCACATCACATTCTTTGATAGTTGTAAACCATGATAACTTAAAAGTATTTAAGTGCAATAAAATATTCCACATTTCATCGATTAAAGAAACACATGCATAGATTTTAGACTGATATAATATTGTTTCAAATTAAATGTTTTTGCATACTTAAAAAAGTAACATATTGAATTGTGTTCAGGAATTGTATGAAATTATACATGTATTTGTGAAAATTATTTTATGTTCATTACTAGAAGAACTCAATTTACATAATTGTCGTTTTTGTCACAACTGCTAATAAACAGCATAGAATAATACTATCTATTAAAAATGGTTTGATGTCGATAATAAGTATAGTGCAGTTATATATTAATAAGTCGAGCTAGCCTGTGTGTCTTTGTACGATAAGAATAAAAAAGCCAACTTTACGGAAAGTAATTTGATAATTTTGTTTTATTGGATTTTCCATATTTCCCTTGGTACCTGAAATTTTTAAGATCTGCAAGGTAAATAATCATATCATATTATTCTTTATACAGACTCTAGAGAAAAATGGATATGCTCGGAATATGATTTTTTAAACCTACCCGTAGTAGAAATCTAGAAAAAGCATGTGGTATCCCTAAAATCTGGATACACAACAAGCCGCAGTTGTCTTAAATCACTTCAAGTCACTGTTTTATATTATTTTCTTATCAAACAACTTTAACATTAATGCAAAAAAATTATAATGCAATACCTGACTTGCTATATGTATATATAAGAAAAAGTATGAAGTCTATCATTTTGTAAAATAATTTATAAAACCAACTAAATAATAAAAAATATATTCTAAATCTACAAAAGTGTAGTCGTGTCATGATATTTGTATAGACAATATACTAAACGTCTATGGTTTATTTTATCGGAAATCTGTCAAAAATTACTTAAGTTCTGTGTACTTCATAAGTCATGAATAAAAATATACCGGCATCATGTCTAGCGCTTTCCAAACACTGCTTTTACCCTTATTATATTTTGTTATTTTAACAAACGTAAACGCCGTTTCAATCGATAATTTTTCTGAAGAATTACTCATAAAACCTCTGCCTAATAACCATGTTTACACATTTTTTCAATTTACAACTACATGGTCCACCGATACTTTATGTAAGCCTGACTATTTACGTTTTGGATTTTATTTATTATTTTTTTTTGCTTTTGTGCCATTTTAAATATCGATTTATTATCTGTATGTTACTTCTATTAATGCCGTGTTATTATTTTACAGTTCAACATTGCCATCTGTTTCCACGATCTCTTGGTGAGATAATATCACGATATCAAATTGAAGAGTTACATCTAAGTTTAACCGAGGGTCTGTGGCGACATATAAAATGGGGCTATCCAGTTTTAGATGCTCCTCCTGGTGCTGAATTATATGCCTGGTTCTCAGAATCTACTAGAGATATTGATTCTCAGTGGAAAGAATTATCAGAGACATTGTCCGGTCTCTTCTGCGCTTCTTTGAATTTTATCGATCTATCCAATTCACTCAGTCCACAGTTAACCTTTAGACCATCAGGAGTGATGAAGAATGGCCATTCAAATAGTTCATTTTTAAGATATGCTACACTTCCAAGAGAAATTGTATGTACAGAAAATTTAACACCGTGGAAAAAGCTACTTCCTTGTGACTCAAAGAAAGGTCTTGCCACACTTTTAAACTCTGGTAGATTACACAATACTAATTATCATTCGCTTGGCATTCACTTCCGTTCAATTTGTGACGATGAGAAGTGCAAAGCAAAGAAATATGAATTAAAGCAATCTATGTCTTTAGTATATGATCCTGAAATAGTTGGCAGTAGGGATTGGTCCATTCAAAAGCTTTTTGGCCAAGGTGTGGGTGGGTCATGTCCTCTCGCTGAGACAAGTTCCATATATGTCGATGTAACTACTAACGACACAAACCCATTTGTTTTGTCTCCTTCGTATAATTCTTTGGAAACATCGGTAAGAGGAGGATCTAAAATAAGTTTAGCTGTATATGATGTTACAAAAATTAAACACATGTTTAATATAGCAGCCATTTACAAAAATCCCAATAAAGTCAATATCCAGATTCCCCCTCCCCTACATGTCAGCAGATATATTGCTGGATATGGACAGGAGTACGGAAGCATTGTGTCCAATGTCTACAACAATCACTGGCAGCCCATTGATATTGTTTTTCTCGAGAACATTCCATGGTTCCTTCCTGTTTATTTACAAACTTTAAAGATTGTCAGTAACGGAAAGGATCTGATTCCTAAGTACAAAAGCTACATTCCAGGAAAAGGAAAATCTAGGCCTTATTACTTAGAATTTGCTGTTCGATTGCCACCAAAAAGTACTACAAAAATCTCAATTGAATTTGATTATGTATTTTTAAAATGGCAAGAGTACCCCCCTGATGCTAATCACGGCTTCTATGTTGGGTCTGCCGTTGTAACTGCCATCTTGCCTGTTGCTAAAAATTTTATCAGTTCCATCTTATATCCAGGAACACTGAAGTCTTCAATAAATGATTCAAGAGCAGGTACATTTTTAAGTTTTTTTTTCAATTGAGTACATCCTTGTTTTTCATACCCTATTTTCTTATAAATAATTGCTTCCTTTTCAGGGTATATAGTGCAACTACACACAGAAAACATGATAATAACATTACCTACCCCTGACTTCAGTATGCCGTACAACGTCATCTGCTTGGCTTGCACGGTGGTAGCATTGGCATTCGGTCCACTACACAACATAACTACCAAATCTCTTCAATTAAAGTTAGACTTGGGAGTGAGAAACAAGAATATTTTCCAAACAATAAAAAATAAAATATTACGTAGAAAAGTATCCGATGATGAAAAAAGCGAAGAAAACAATACTAGTGCGTTAAAAGAAAGTGAATCATAGGCAAATTTAAATAGTAATTTATGTGATTTTAATATATTTTAACAATGAAGCTCCACTCAAAGTACCTTCGAACTCTGCTGATTTTGCACTTAGTTGAATACAACCTTATTTGGTATACTTTTGAATATTACAAACATCCAAGAAATTCAGAATTTTAGACATTACAACTTATATTATATTTTATAACAATTTAATTTTAAAAGTTTTAATTCACTGTACTATTCTGTCTATTCAAATTTAATTTAATTTTTAATTTCTGTTCAATATTACTCTAGTATTGTAACTATGCAAATTAAAGCCATATTGATACATTTCTTGATGCATTTGCAACTAAATAATATGATTGTGCATACTATCTTTCAGTATAAAAAGAATCAGCCAGCTTAAACACCAAATTCACCTAAATGCAAGGTCGATAGATTACAGAGCTACTTTGAAAATAGCTGTAATATAAACTGTACAATTTCATGACTGAGTAATTATTATTTGTTTTTTAATTCATCTGTAGTTTTATTTCTATGTGGCAGTTGTAATTGAGGAAAATATCAAATAGAAATTTATAAGGTGATCAAAGTTATGCATTACATTGTTAAAAATAATTCTGGTACATCCCATTGCCCTTATTCCGTTTTGTTTAACTAACAAGGAACATAATGTGATCGCCAGTGTTGTTGAATTAATAAAATAGTTGATAAATTTTAATTAATTCATATCTATACTATCAAATCATGTTTTTGGGTGTTATAGTGCATCAAGATTTTGCCAATCTTCAGATGTTTCATATGTACAAATTTCAAAAAACAAAATTTATTTAGATATCCAAAATACTTTATTAATTAACTAAGAATTACACATTGCATACATAATAACTCTTTAATACAATCAATCATAATTATAAGTATAATTTTATTATCATTCTGACTACCTCATAAATGACAGCTCATTTTGTGTGATAAATGCATTTTCTTGCAAATACATGCATATAAACCTACCTACCTCTACTTTTGTAAACATAAATGCTCTTCAGTTTCACAATATTTCTCTATTTTTAATTCTGTTACATCCTCAGCTATTAAATTTTACCACTTGTACAAGTGGTAAATTTTAAGATATTAATCTTAAAAATTAATTATATTTAACTTTGACAACTCAGACCAAAATAAATTTGAACACATTTATAGGATGCCAATGCACTTGTTGCTACTCATAAGACCCCCCACAAGCATACTAAACTTGAAGCGAATATTTGGTTTCCAAGTCAAAAAGTGTATGGTGTATATAGTGTAAGACCATTTGCAAACTTTATAATTCAGACAAAAATGTCACAAATTTGGTTTACATATAATTCATAGCTAATCTATAACTGTAAAATTCTGGAAGCCTCCTCCATCATGCTTGTAAATTCATACTGTAATAACCAGTTTTTAGTCTGAATCATTGTTTCTTACAGATGACCCTAAGGTTTGAAAAAAGGTTGTAGATGCCAGGGCTACTGAAAAGAGGATAATTAAACTGTCAAGGGGATAAAGTTAGCTTTGGGAGGGCTCAGAATAGGATTATTAAGAACAATACTAGATATAATTTGAAACTAAAGCTACATTTATTTACAGTACGTATAAAAACCATTATAATTAGAAAACAAAACAAGTTAGTAAACATGACTAATAAGACACGCTGCCGGCATAATGTGCTTATAAAAAAGTCGGCTGCCTAACCAGCCGGCATCTTTTGATCATGGAGTCTTAGTAACCCTTGCAGCCTCGTGATGGCCGGGAACACCACAGTAGTAATTAGTTCCTTTCCCAGCTTTTAACACACTTCGTCCTCCGTGACGAGTATCTATTGCACCAACTTCCTGTCTATTGGTAAACCAGTAAGCAGAAATTTTAAGAATAAAAAAGGCATCCATTCCATTGTAGCCACAAGAATATGCAGACAAAATTATCTGCTATGCTGGAATGCATTGAGGCCATGAGTAACTTCCCATGTGGTGGTTCTGACGGAAATCCTATTGCTAAGGCAGTAACAGCAACAACTTATCCTCTAATATTCAGTTTGGGCATTTTACATCATGCCTCCCATTCCCCCCATTCCTCCCATACCTCCCATTCCTCCCATGCCAGCCATAGGGTTGGGAGCGTCCTCTTTGGGAAGGTCACAGATAACAGCTTCAGCAGTCGTGAGTAGAGAGGCTACCCCGCTGGCATCAGTGAGAGCGGTACGTACTACTTTTGTGGGGTCAATGATTCCTTTTTCGATCATATTCACATATTCATTATTCATGGCATCATAGCCAAAAGCTGATTCCATCGCTTCTACCTTGGCAACGACTGTGGCACCGTCAACACCTGCATTTTTGGCAATAGTCATGCAAGGCATGCGGAGAGCATTCATGACAATCTCAACTCCGGTGGACTGATCAGAATTAGATGTTTTAAGTTTAGTCAATGCAGAAGAGCATCTGATGAGAGCAGTACCGCCACCGGGGACGATTCCTTCTTCTACAGCAGCACGTGTAGCATTGAGAGCATCATTCACACGATCTTTTTTCTCGTTGACTTCAACTTCGCTGGAACCTCCTACTCGTAGAACAGCAACTCCGGATGCCAAACGGGCAAGTCTTTCCTGGATCTTCTCGCGCTCATATTCTGAAGTTGTCTCAGCAATCTGCTCCCTCAACTGGTCAGCTCTCCTATCTATGTCAGACTTCTTTCCTTTTCCCTTCAGCAGCAAGCAATCATCTTTGGTGATAAGAACTTCCCCAACCTGACCCAGGTCTGTGGCTTGAACGTCCTCAAGCTTTACGAGATTAGCATCATCACCAAATACCACTCCTCCAGTAGCAATAGCCATATCATTTAGGGTAGCTTTGCGATTATCTCCAAATCCTGGCGCCTTAACAGCAGCAACCTGAAGGCCGATCTTCAGTCTGTTGACTACCAAAGTAGAGAGTGCTTCTCCATCAATGTCTTCTGCAATTATAACGAGGGGTTTTCTTTGGGCATTTGCCAATTCTAGAGCAGGAATGACACTCTGAATGGTACTGATCTTCTTCTCAGAGAAGAGCACTAAGGCATCCTGGAATTCTACCTTGGCACCTTTGGAAGAATTTATAAAATAAGGCGATATGTATCCTCTGTCGAACTTCATACCCTCAATGACTTCAAGTTCGTCAACGAGAGTCTTGCCGTCTTTGACTGTGATAACACCTTCCCGGCCCACACGTTTCATGGCTTCGGAGATAAGTTGACCGATAGCGGTGTCGCCGTTGGCGGAAATCGTAGCAACTTGAGCTATCTCTTCAGGAGTAGTGACGGGCTTGGACATGTCTTTCAATCTTTGGATGATGCAATCGACGGCTAACATAACACCTCGTCGTATCTCGATCGGATTAGCTCCTTTGGAAATTTTCTCAAATCCCTCTTTGGCGATGGCACGTGCAAGTACCGTAGCGGTAGTGGTGCCGTCGCCGGCTTCCTCGTTAGTGTTATTAGCCACATCTTGCACGAGCTTAGCACCGATATTCTGAAACTTATCCTTGAGTTCGACCCCCTTCGCAACAGTCACGCCATCCTTAGTGATCTTCGGGGAGCCCCAGGATTGCTCCAGGATCACGTTTCTTCCCTTGGGCCCCATCGTTACGGCAACTGCATCCGCAAGAATATCCACACCTTGGAGCATGAGCGCACGAACTTCTGCGCCAAAACGGACATCTTTCGCATACGCACGAGATGCTAGATTCATCTGGCGTGCGGCGATCCCCCATCTAACAGTGTTTGTAAGCCTGTACATCTTGAGTTTTGCAAGTTAGAAGACAATTTAAAACACCGGTGTGAGCACGTGAAGCATGCCGTAAGACTTCGCTATCGGAACCACGGAACTTCTTCTTTCTCTTTTCAATTTCAATTTATGGCAACCTTGGCGATCGCATATCGTTCATCATCGAAAGTGTACAATTACTTATAAAATTATTTTTCAAAAACATATTATTTCATGATATCATAATAGTATTTATAAAAAAAAATTCTTTCATTTAAAAATCATATCTGTTCACATCAATCATTCTCTTAATTATCAAAAATGAATATTAAAAAATAGTAAAACAGTAGAAGCAAACTAATAAAATTATGTAGGAAACAAATTAATTTTATTCAAAGCCAATATTATTTTATTCACCCTCCTACCATTTTTACTGTTCTAAATTAAATACACTATTAGCTTGGTTTAGATTGACTCAAAACTTCTCAGTGTAGCAAGCCTAATTAACTGAGTTCTGGAAATTTCTGTTGTATTGAAAGAGTACTTACATAGTACTCATTGTTTATGGTATGATTATTTTATATCTATGGTCGTCAATCGTTAGTGAGCAGAAGGTTCTAGAAGCTTCTGCAAGAATTTTATAGTAAGCAACACAAAGTACCGAAGTTGTCCATTCTTTATTTTTTACAAGAGTATTAACTTTAATTTGCTTATGGTCACCTATAGGAGATGTCTATGGCTTGATGCCTATCAACCCCATCTCTGCTGTCAACTGTCATTAATACGAAGAGATACGCGTATTCTGTGGAGAGAATATAAATTTATACAATAGCTAATTATTGTTGTCTGTCATCGAGGTCATTTGCCACTATATATAGTAAATATTGTTATTTATTGAAATGGAGGATGATGAATTTTTTTTCGAATCTGATCCTCTAGCATTACGGGGTAATAATGATTATAAGACCTTATTAAAGGTAGTTCTACTTTTAGAAGCTCAGAAAATGAGAGTTACAAAGGTATTTTTTTTTTACTTTCTCAGTGTTATTAATAAATTTGTATATATGTATACATTTTTTTATACTTTCACTACATAATAATTTTTTAAAAAGTTTTGCCAATAAAATTTGTTGGCAAAATCAACTTTGATTATATTTTTAAGGACATTGAAAACTTGGCATCTGCGCAGCAAGAAGCATTAAACAATCAGAAGCATTAAACGATCAACTACATGATTATATTTTTTAGGACATTGAAAACTTGGCATCTGCGCAGCAAGAAGCATTAAACAATCCTTCTGATTTTTTAGATGATCTCAAAAATGGTAAAATAACATTTCCTGCTACTAAGGCTATTCCGCAGGTGCCTATTGTTAATCACATCACATAAATTATAGCCCAAATGCTGGCCCACCTAGATTAGTGTTAGTAGTGCATTCACATTATGTTTTTTCTCTTATAGATTCCTGTCATACCTTGGTCACAGTATGGAATAAATGATATTGAAATCAATGAGTGGGATAAAAAAGTTTCTGAGACAGATCAAGATAATCCCAACAACATACTCATAAGAGGAAGGGCTTTTGATCAAAGCAAACCAGAAACATTTAATCAAGTATTTATAATAAATTAAACTCAATGAAATAATAGTAAATTAACGCATTTGCTGATCTCTTAATATTTTTAAGCTTTGGACCTGTGAAGAGCAAAGACGCCTAGAGGAATTATTAAAAGAGTATCCTGAAGAAGAAGTAGAAATGCGACGATGGTCAAAGATTGCTAAAGCTCTCGGAAATCGGACTACAAAACAAGTTATGAGCCGTGTTCAAAAATATTTTCTTAAATTACAAAGAGCCGGGCTTCCTGTTCCAGGAAGAGCACCTCGCTCCTTTCCTACTAAGGTATTTTCTCTGCTTGTAATGATCAATGACTTCACTATATATCAGCTATTTTTTTAATCATAATACTCAATTTACAGGCAAATTATTCCCACAGACACCATCGTAATAATAGGTTCTTACAGAAACGCTCTACATTTTTTCCGGCTCAAGATGTTCCAGTTTTCATGGAAGATGATAATCAAGTATGTACCTTTTATACAAGTTTTGATTATCTTTTGAATTTAAAGAAGATCTTAGTTTTTTTTTTTCAATTTATGGAGTTATCCTCTGAAAATTAAGTGGTTGTCAGTTTATAAAGATATCTTTCATTTGTATTTTATTCTAAAAACCATCATAAATTATAAACATTGTATTTGATTTCACTGTAACTCTAAATTTATTGATTAATAACTATTTTTAATTATTTAAGAATGGAGATAACTTTGAATACAATCCTCTCGGAAGTTGGACCCCTGTCGAGTTACTGCAGGCTGTATATGATAAACGCAAAATAGAAGAAATGCCTAATGTTCCCCTGCAAATCCATAATGGCATAAATGTAAGTTATTGTAGAATCTTATTTTTATTTATTAAAGAATTAACCTTACCAAAAATACCTTTCATAATGTTTGCAGTGCATTGGATGCAATGAGAATATAATCGGTACGCGATGGACAGACGGAGCAGGCTCTGACTGGTGCTCAGACTGCTTGATCATTTTTCAGCCAACAGCTAGAATGACTCCCGTTGGATCTTCAGACACAAAGGACAGTGATGACAATTTATAATTAAGAAATTCAATATTTTTGACAGAGTACTTGGTGGAATTCCATTTTAATATTTTTGAATAAAATACTCAAATTTTGCATATTTTCGTTTTTATTCTCATATTCGTTTTTTATTTGAATAAAATACTTGAGTGATTTTCCACATTTTCGTTTTTACTCTGTTTGATAATGCCAACGTGAAAGGTTGGCGAAACCGGTCACTAATAAAAACGAAAATGTGGAAAATCACTCAAGTATTTTATTCAAAAATATTAATTTATAATTAATAAAATAAAGTGGCGTTTTATAAAGTCTTTATTGTTTTTTTGTTGTACATTTTTTCCAAGTATAAATTACAAAAGTATGATTAAAATTATGAAAACTGAACAACCCGTTTATAATAGTATTTTTTTTACAAATTTCTAAGGAAACTTATTTTTAAACACGATGCTTAGCAGTTAAATAGCCCATAAACTTTTATTGAATATATTCATAAAAATTATATTATCTTTCGATAACAGGATGTAAGAAGTCAAGTCAAAGTGCCAAACGAGCACTGATAGCCCACTCGCATCAGTGTCAATTTTGACTTCTTACGCAGACACGCTGGGTTTATTTTGTTAAAAATGATATGAACAGATAACTAAATATTGTGAAAGATGTACCACCCATTTGTTGTCAATACTGCAATCAATTTCACAGCCCAACTATGTAGATTATAACAATTATGTAACTATACTTTTTTAAATTTCTATTTGCAATATTATACTATGAAAGTCTTCCTGAGTAATACGACTTCCTGAATACTCAATCAGGATTTTATGTTTTAACTAAATTCTGTTGGGTTCTAAAATTACTACTTGTCAAGCAAGTAGTTTAAAAATTTAAAAGAATGTAATTAACGAAGGTAGTAAAACAAGTTTATTTTATTAAATAATTTTTCAAACTAAAATAATGAAATATTCCATATCCGTAATGTTGGATGCAAGGAGCAAGATATACACAAAATTACTTTTGTGTGTATTTGCTTATTGTAAAGTAAGAAAAAAAAACTTAAGTATTACTAAAAATATATATTGTTTGTGCTTAATATTTACATATTTTTTTGTAAAGGTATAAAATAAAACTCAGAAATTGCATTTGCTGAGATTATGTAACTAAAGTATTTAAGATTTTTACTAAGAAATTATATAAATTAAACAAGTTCCTTGCGAATTTAGCATGGAAAAGTGTAGACAGAGAGCCTAAATCTAACAGAATAGAATAATTATCTTAATTTATTTAAATATTATAATTAACAATGCAAATGCACGACAAAATCACATTTTCTTGTGATAATAAAGATTAAAATTAAAGTTTTTTTTGTTAACTAGAAATTAATATTTGTCAATATTTACTATGACTAACATCTAGTCTGCATCATCATACGGAGGAGATGCAGGAGAATATATGGTTGGTGATGTTGGGGAGTATGTGGTGGGTCCCGTGAGTGCTGAGGAGTATGCAGGAGAAGAAGGGGAGTAATTAGGATAATTGGTAGTGGGAGATGTTGGTGAGTATTTGGTTGAGGAGAGGGAATATGCAGGAGAGGATGGGGAATAGTTGGGAGAGGAAGGTGAAAGGTCAGGAGAAGAAGGAGAATAATGTGTACTAGCAGCATGCTGAGGGGAAGATAGAGAATACGATGGGCTTGATGTAGAATACTGAGGGCTTGTAGGAGAGTACCGAGGACCCGTGGGAGAATACCTGGGACTGCCTCCAGCAAAAGAGGGAGATGTGGGAGAGTAGTTGGGGGAGGTGGAAGAATAGTTAGGAGACGAGGAGTACGGAGACGCCGGAGAGTATCGAGGTGAGCTTAGAGAATAGGAGGGACTTGACGGAGAATATGATGGAGAAGCAGGAGTGTCATTCGGAGAAGACGGAGAATAACTTGGGGAAGAAGGACTGTAGGCAGGGCTGTTTGGAGAGTAGCCAGCCGAAGCTGTAGGGGAGTAGCTAGGTGAAGCGAGTTGATATTTTGGACTCGCTGGGGAGTATGCAGGACTGGTTGGAGAGTAACCAGGTGATTCTGGCTGATAGATGGATGATGACCCTGGATACCTCGGGGAGGTAGGAGAATACGAGGGACTTGTAGGAGAGTAGGAAGAAGAGGGGGAGTAGCGGGTTGACGGGAGAGACATGAGCGGCGAAGTGCCCTGATAATGTGGAGAAGCTGGAGAATAGCCGGGAGAGGTGGGGGTACCAGGAGAATAGGAATTAATAAAACGAGGAGAATAAATTGGACTGGAGGGAGTGTAGTTTACAGAGGACGGCGTCATGCTGGGGGAATTAGGTGGGTAATGAGGACTCGTAGGGGAATAGTGTGGGGAAGAAGCTCCAGGAGATGCACCCATGTACATAGACATAGCAGGTCCAGGTGAGCCCGGAGAACCCGGTTGCGGTGACCAGGAACTGTAGGCAGGAGACATTCCAGATGCGTCTGATGCACCCGATGGAGAGAACGACGGTAAGGGTGTACTGCCACTACCGACTAAAAAGAAAAAGTTTATTTGAAAAAACTGTCCCAATTAATAATAATTAACCACAAAAAGATTAAATTTGTCTTACGTTGTGCTGGAGACCATACACTCGCTCCAGCCATGTATGCGGGAGTTCCTTGGACATTCCATGGACTGTGAGGAGTGAGAGATGGAGTGCCAAAGTACATTGCAGCTCCAAGTCCTGTAGAAACTCCCAGCCCACCCATTTCCATTCCGTATTTACATTTTTCCGCATCCAAAAGAAGATCAAAGCAACCTGAAATTTTTTTTAAATATTAAATTTCATTACACAATAAGATTTTATTAACTTGAATCTTTGTATATATATTAAGTATGTAAAACTTTATAAAATGTATTTCTTACCAGTTCCCATTCTTGGCAATTGTCCCATAATAATATTTTCAGATACACCTCTCATAGGATCTACTTCAGCATGACTGGCGGCATCCATGAGTACATCCACAGTTTCTTCGAAGGAGCATCTCATGAGAGCTCCGGTGTCCTGTCTGTTGATACCGTGACGGGTGATGGCCATCAAATGACCCTTGGCAGTCATAACATCACACAGCAAGGCTAGATGGCGATAATTTACGTACAAACCATAGAAGTTGAGCACGGTGTTCATTTCTTTTTCTACCGATTTCCGAACAGCTTCAATACCTAATACTTGGAATATTTCACAGATATCGTTACTGAATGTACGGACGGGGTCTACATCTCTCTCAGACAACACTTTCATCATTGACGTACCGTCTGTTTCTAGTAACCATTCAGCAATTGCTTTAAACTCTCCAGAATCTGTAATGACTATGCGCTTCTTACTGTCAGTTTGGGGCAAATGCATGTAAACTTTCCCGATGGCTTCGATTCCTTGAAGTGTCATGTCAGAGAGCATGTTGGCTTCAATGCACCTCAAGAACATGTCGTCTTCCATTTTGTCTACAGTTTCCTCATCATTATCTTGGAACTTGTTTTCTTCACTGTTCATAATTCTAATACGTAAAACTAGTTTCTCCGCATTGTCATCATTGAATATGCAATTTAAGTCATCTCCGAACCCAGCATTGATTTTTTCTGCAATTTGTTCCATGGTTAATTTCTTATCTGTCATTCTCTTGCGGTCCAACTCAATACGTAGTAGCCAAGGGGATATCTTGGTCGGGTCAAAATCAGGCATTTCGTAGTAAACATTTACAAACTCCTGATCTTCTGCAATTACAGTATCTTGAGGATTAGGATCATAGTAAATAGCAGTGTTGGCAGTAACTTTTCGAAGTGTTGTGTGTTCAAGACGACAGAGCACATTTTTAGCTTTCTCCGCATCACGGGCAGCACCGCCAGTCAAGAAGACAGTTAGAGAAGGAGCCTTTGGTTTTTTGGAAATGTTAATGATTTCTTTCAGACGAGGCACACCAAGAGTTACATTCTTCGAAGATACACCAGCAAAATGGAAAGTATTCAGTGTCATCTGAGTAGCAGGCTCTCCCAGAGATTGAGCAGCTAAAGCTCCGACCATTTCACCCGGGTTGCATTGCGCTTGTTGGAATCGAGTTTCAATTTCCCCGATCAACCACTCGAATGCCTCTGTTGATAACCTAAACTCTTCAGATACAAACTTGGTACAAAGTGTGGCACGAACTAAGCACTGGAAGAGAAGAGTGGCATTTTCATTAGCTTGCTTAGAAAGTCTGTCATTTCCAGCTACAATGATACATTTTTGAAGAAGATCTCGGACTCCCTGGATGACCTTAATTGGACTGAGATCTGTTGGAAGTCGTTTATTTATATGGAAGATTTTTTGCACATTCCATATCATTCGTTGAAGATTGCAGGGAAGTACAACTTTAGATTCACCTCCTGGGAAAATTTGTCTCAGCGCTTCACGATCTCGGCATAGCTGTTCCCATTCGCTTTCGAGGTCAGCAATGACATAACCAGATTCTGTAAGTTCCTTTATAATGTCCTCACTGAAGATCCTTCGCAAATATCTTTCATTGGATGGATCGAATTTAAACTTCTTTTCAAAGGCCTTATTAGATAGTTTTATTGTAGGCAAATTTTGGAACTCCACAGTTTCACCACACAGTCCATCTTCACCATATCTGAGCTGAATCAGTTGACCCACTGAATTGCGGACAGTTCCATCATAATGTACCATGACAGACTCCATGGCTTTGATCAATCTTCTCTGAATGTATCCAGTTTCTGCAGTCTTTACGGCAGTATCAATAAGACCTTCTCTTCCTCCCATAGCGTGGAAATAGAACTCCGAAGGCGTAAGTCCAGCAAGATATGAATTTTCTACAAAACCTCTGGATTCAGGACCATAATCATCTTTAATAAAGTGCGGTAATGTTCGTTTTCTAAAACCAAAAGGAATTCTCTTTCCCTCCACGTTCTGCTGACCCACACATGCAATAACTTGGGAAATATTAATATTGGATCCTTTCGATCCTGACACTACCATAGCCTTGAGATTGTTGTACTCAGTAAGAGATTTCTTAGCAGAGCCACCAGTTTTATCTCTCGCATCATTGAGAATACGATTCACCTGATTTTCGAAAGTCTGACGTAGTGTATTACCAGGTGTTGGCTCTAATTCCATGTTGTGAGCCTTTTGAATGACTTCTATTACATCTTCTTTAGCTTTTTTAATGGCTTTCTGGATCTCGAGGTAAGTTTGAGGATCAGCAATCGTATCACCAATACCAATGGAATGACCGTCTAAAAGAAGCCAGTTGTTTACAACTGTTTGAATATTTCCATAAAATCTTCCAGCTGTCTCGTGACCTAATTCCAGCATGCAAATATGTAGCAGTGAACCAGCCGATGTACCTAGAGTTTTCTTACATAGAATTCCCATGATTAATTCACCATGCTCTACCATTACTTTGGTATCTCCTGGGGATATCCACTTGTAGGGACCTTCATCTTCTTCATCAGGATGTGTAGAATGTGTACGAATCATGTTTACATTCCCAGGAATGATAAGAGAAAAGATCTGTTTTCCAGTCCACAAAGGCTTAGGTTTGAGAATGCAAGGCTGGGGCATTTTACCGTTCCATGTAGGCAAGAACATGAGGATATTCATCATTTGCTCCTTTTCAATGAATACATCTCGCTTGGTCATTTTTCTTACAGCGGTTAGAGTATCCTGCACAATACCCATGACAGGTTTATTAGCTTGCGGGGTAATAATTTGTCGTGGGGTGATGTGAATATTTTCCACTTCTGCCCTAGTTTCCATAGACTGAGGAACATGCAAGTTCATCTCATCGCCATCAAAATCAGCATTGTACGGTGAAGTACAGCTGAGATTCATTCGGAATGTTGACCAAGGAAGCACTTTTACTCTGTGGCCCATCATACTCATTTTGTGAAGAGTTGGTTGACGATTGAAGATAACAAGGTCATCATCTCGAAGATGACGTTCCACTTTGTAGCCACACTGAAGATGGAGATCAGAAGGTTTTGGGTGGAATCTTAAATCAATACGTTCTCCATTATCACGTACAATGTATTTTGCACCAGGATATTGTGAATTTCCACGGCGTACTAATTCTTGCATTCTGTCAATGTTAAAAGGTGTGACTAATTCTGGGAATGTAAGATTTTGAGCAATTGATCTCGGTACTCCTACTTGATCAATACGAAGATTTGGATCGGGGGTGATTACAGTACGGGCAGAAAAATCTACTCGTTTTCCCATAAGGTTACCTCTGATACGACCTTCTTTTCCCTTCAATCGTGCCTTGACAGCTTTGAGTGGTTTCCCTGATTTCTGCATGGCTCTTGGCATACCAGGCATATCATTATCAACGAAGGTTGCAACATGAAACTGCAACATCTTGATATTCTCTTGTATGACATGAGCAGCAGCTCCTGCTTGTTCATTCCGAATTAGCTCATTGTTGGCTTTGATGATATCAGAAAGTTTATGAGTGAGATCATCTTGATTTTTGGCAGCTCCAAACATAACAACAGCCGGCCTGACTGACAGAGGAGGAACCGGCATTACAGTGATTATCATCCAATCAGGTCGAGCAAACTTAGGATCCATTCCCAGGATGAAACATTCTTCATCTATAAACAGAAGTAGAAAAATGTTACTTTTCATATTTACTAACAAAAATATACACATTTTTCATAAATCTATTGATGAATTTAAAGAAAAAGAAAGCATACCCGTAATATGTTTTAGTATTTCCCATACACGTTCGGCACTAATGCATATCTTCTTTTCTTGAGAGTCCTCATTGACATGCTTCCACTCAGCTGTCATATCCAGGCCAGCACGGCGGATGCTGGGCTGGTAGTGACCGCAACCACCATGCCCTGTGGCTACTTTTTTGGCTCCCTCATCTGCACCATTATCTGCCCCAATATCCATATCTTCACCACCTTCACATATTGTTTTTCCTTTACAAAGATCATAAACATATGCAAGTCTTTTTCTAGGTTGTCCTTTAGATTTCATTATGACTTCTTTAATTTTAGGGTTTGTCTGAAAAAAAAATTAAATCGAGGTCAAATTTCAAGTAATTTGCTATTCTTGTTTTAAAAATCCATAATTAGAGTACTCACAGGGCTGACAAGAAGTTTGGAGCAATAAAAGCATACACATCGAAGAATTTTCATAGTCTTAGTTATAAAACCAATGTGAAACACAGGCTTGGCGAGGTCGATGTGGCCGAAATGTCCAGGACATTCGGTCATATTACCAGCACAGGTTTGGCAACGTGAGTTGCGATCTATCACACCTTGTCGGGGGTCCATGAGGCCTCCCAACTTCGGCCTCCCCCCTTCCATGGTCTCCGGGAAACGAATCCCCCCCTCCGTAACTGACATTCGGCGCTGAAATATATAATAATAGTTAAAAACACAATTCTTGCAAGGCAATGCAGAGTTTTTGATTCAAACCAAGAGTTGATATAATCGGGATACAGCTGGTACAATTGGCAATGACTTTGTATGCTTAAGTACATTTTTTAAGTGTTCTTAATACTATTAATTACCGCCAGATAAATATTAATAAGAAAATATGTTTAGATAACAATTTCAGAAACAAATCAAAGTGAACGCCTATTTTATATGGTTAGCCTTGTTTTAAAATAACATGCTCTATATAGATTGTAAGTATATAATATTTTTGAATTTCCCCAATATTTTTACTTCAAAATGAATTTAAACGAAAATATAATAAACCCTACTCTTATACAGGCTCTGGTTATTGTAAATTTACCTGCTTTAGAAACAAGTATAATATAAGTGCATATAATAATATTTACTATTTTATAAACGTAAAAGCTAAGCATATTAACAAATTTTAATGTGATATTTCGTCGATTTTTTACAAGATAAGGAGGAAATAATAATTCCCAAGCATTGCACCACACGGGTATTTCCCTATCATTTTGCAGCGTAAACATTCTAATAACGCTGCCTCCATATTATGGTAAGAAACATACAATATTGCAGTTGTATACTTCAGATAAATCGCTACAAATAGATTATAGATATTATATAATGTAATGAACGTATACTTACGATTTCATCTGGAGCTAATATACCAAATTGTACTCTTTTAACTTGGCGTATAGGCGCCTTCGAATCGCTGGTAGCCATTTTTCCTGGCTACTGAGATCAACGATGGCGTCGCGATTTCGCATGACTTTTAATGTTGCCAGCACAGACATAGTTCAACTTTGTCTCTGGTTTATTAATTAAGAAAAGAAGAATTAAGCCAAATGTACAAATATAAACTTATTTATTAGCTAAAATTCGTCATTTTCTTGTTTAATTTTTACAATTGAAATTTACACCACAGTTTTAGTTTCTGCTACTAAAAATAAGACGATGCTTGAAACAAAAGAGCGAAATGTCAATTTACTTTGATTTCATAGATCAAATCCTTCATACAAGAAAAATTACCATTGAAAAAAATTTAATTTTAGATATACTTCTACAAATATTATTGAAATAAGGGGTAAAATGCGATTTATTTTTTCGAGAAAATATTTTTCAATTGATCTTGATCAAATTCTTCTTACAAAAATATGACTGCATTGAAGATATTCTTTTGTAAACATAGCTTTATGTTATCAATTTTGATAACAAAAAAATCAACGTGTAGTTCATTTAATTTACTGAGAGATATTGAAATAGAAACTATAACTTATCTTTTTTGTTACACCTATATATTTGATTATAATTTAAATAGAAATTTGTTTTGTTCACAAAACGAGGTTTTATCTTGCATTTTAAATGAATTGTACTTGAAAACAAGCTTTTCTTGATCTATTTGCTGAATCTCCATAAAAGAAAAACTTAAGAGAGTTATTGATAGATGTGTTAAAAATACTACAAACAGCCTAGATAAATAGCTAAGTTGATAGATTTGAATTTTTTGTTTATAGTGAATATAGCAAACCATCTTGAAAAATTCAAGACCTTTGATTATTAATTTCAGACAATCAGCTTACATTTTTCCTGTTTTAATACTCAGCTTTTTTATAATATGCCTATTTACAACTAATAGTTTTATAAGCATAATTCTCTTTTATGTTTAAATGTTGATTGACCCCGACATCACACATGTTAGATTAGATGATAACAGTTAATTTCGTTAGGTTTAGAGAGAAGTACTGAAAAACTAATTATTTATAAAAATAATTTGATCAATTTTTCAGTAGTTAAGTTTGTACATGTCCAAATGTATTTTTACATCACCATCACCATACCATCATTCCAATGTTCATATATTTCAACTTATATATATATATATATTATTTCAACTAACTGTAAGTGACTAAGTTTTGTTACAAAAATATTCCAAAGATTATTATAAAATATTTAGGTAATCGATTCACACATGAAACAATAAAAATCATTGAAAAGATTTTTTATGACACTGGTGAATCCCACAGGTTTTTTAATATTGTATAAGAAATGATTACCTTAATATTATATACAAAAATGTAAAAAATATAAAATATCTTATATTCAGTTTAAAAATTATGTCAACATCGTATTATTTTTTGGTATGGCATTTACAATTTTTCGAGGTGTCTTCAGATTGACAGGGGGTACTGCTATAAATGTTCCGCCCCTGCCCAGCTGAGGGGACATGCCGTTCATCCCACAAAGTTATACCGTCACAGGCACATATTTTTTTTGAGTTTTGAAATAGTCCAGCTGAACGGGCTATTATACCGCAAGCAAACCTTAAACATATATAAAGAATGTTTTAAAAACAAAACAAATTAATATTAATTTGAACTATGCAATACAGTTATCAAGTTATTGCTTAGATATATTTTAATAATAATAAAATTTATTTTCAAAGTAGACAATGTATGGACAGCACAGTGTTAATTTAGTTACCTTTTTCCTTGTGATTCAGTAGCAATCGAAAGTGATCGACCAATCACTTGACTGACCTACAAATTTATATTTTATAAAATAATTTGTATTTATTAGTGGTTGATGAAGGTCATGTATAAAAGATAATTATATTACTTGCAAATGTGGCACAACGAACTTGAAGCTAGCTCTTCCATTATCTGCAACATCAATATCTCCTAATTTACCTGCCGGCTCCCATACTGGCCCCAATGAGTTACAACCCTGAAAACAATACAGTAATAATCAAACAATGGAATACATATATGTGCTACAGTGACATTACAAAGTGCTTTATTCACCTCGGATAAATCTCCAGCTACATGAACTAAAAGACTGAGTTTTCCAGGTGGGAGTCCATCAATGGTTCCATCTACTAGCCCTCCTGTGCCATTAGATGCTCCTGCTAAGCGGATGATTCCTGTGGCTTCTCCACACTCCATCATTGCAACTGCAGCACCTCCCTCTTAATATGGTAAAATTACTACGTATTAGTTAATCAACAAGTTTGAATACTCAAATGACCAAGAGATTACAATTATTATTGTTTGTGAGTGCTTTCGTCTTTGAGAGACTTCTTTAGACTAAGACTTTTTTAGAATTCTTCAAGCAAAATGCCCTCGAGAGAAAAAGCGCTCACAAACAAAAATAATCATAATTTCCTAGTCATGTAGCTGTTCATATTTGTTATTAAAATATGAAGAATTATAAATTAAACCAGTTGTTGCGGATTTACTAGTTAATATAATAGAATTAGCCTGTAAAATAAAGCTTTAGCCTGTATGTCTAGCAAAAAAGATTAAAAATTTACTTGAATTAAAAATATTCACTGTGCAAAAATTATAGGTACCAATATTTACAGTTTTATTCCCTATTATTATCTATTTAAAGCAAACTAACCTCCAAAGCCTTGAAGAACAGCTCTTCCACCAGTAAGTTTTTGAAGCAAATTTGCAGCTGCGTCACATTGGAGCATGGTTTCAATTACAACAGCTTCTTTTCCAACAATGTCTGCCTAGATGTAGTACATTGAATACTTTAAAAATTAATAAATAATACTATTAATATAATTATTAGTCATTGATAATATTTTTTGCTTTAACCTTTGATATCCCTGGATCTTTTAAAAGGGATGCTTTCAGAATTTCTTTATCTTCTATATTTTCTACCATAAACTCCAACTGAAATAACAACAATATTGATACAATGGAAAAATTGAACCTAGCCAAAACATAAAGTAAGAATCTTAAGTTTAACCGGTGACACATTTATAAAAATATTGTGTTTGCAGGTGTCGGCAGCCATTGTAAGTAAGTATTCGGTTCTTGAGTGTTATGACGCATTTTTTATTTTATTGTTCCAAGGTTTCGGTCCTGGTACTGGGCCCATCATCAGTGAAACGAAATGTATGGGATAAGTCAAGCATTATACAGATTTGAACACACAACTCCGAGATCCATTTTGTTGGATATACAATAGATCTCGTTTGTATTATTAATATTTCAACTCATCCTGAGATCATATCTCGGGGAGTTCAATTGACACAAGCATGTTTTTTCATGATCGTGGTAAGCCCCTTGGGTTGGAAGAATAAAATATGTCCCAATTTACAAAATCCTTGGGCATCACCATGTTTGGACATTCTCTTGGAAATATTCCATGAAGTTTGTTGTAGTGTATGATGCAGGGCAACTTTGGAATTTCAACTGAGAGATGCCATCTGTTTTACTGAAAATTTGTCTCGCTTTTCAATTAAATTTTGTTGAAATAAAAGTTTCAGGTGATTCTTTCGATCGTCTCGCCTTCATTTGTAGTAACGCAAACACCTATCTCTGGCTCGCCTTTTTTCAGGAAAGCAGCCCATCCTATTTTTTCAGAATGATACCTTTTAACGCAGTGCGTCTGAAAGGAGTCTCATTTCAGCATTGAAATGTTCAGGTACAAACATCCTGCAACACTCTATACCCAAGAACCGAGTATTGTTTATCTCAATAAATTCATACGCAACTTTAAGAAACGTAAAATAAGAAACAACCTATATTAAAATTAAAATATAGGCTTAAATAAATTGTACTAAAATTGAATTGAAATTATACTGTCATTGAGAAAATGTCATACCTTTGAAGATGTCATATCGATTGTTTTTAGATAACAGCAAATAATATAATCGGGTATTATTATTATTTTTGATGCTTTGAAGTAACACTGAAGTTTATTAAGTAACAAATAATTTTTAAGTTTATCAACAATACTACTGTGTGTTGCGGCTGTCAAAAATCGACATGTCAATACATGTAACCTGGTCCTGGCGCAGGTTGTGGGGCTTACGAGATGTGGCTTAGTTGGTAGCGTACATGCATTTCTCTATTTTCGTTATGGAGTTTGTGTAGGGAAAATATGTGTAAAAAAAATCTTTATTTGCCCGAGTTGAAGAATAAGTTAGATAAATATTTCCCTCGTTTTTATTTTCACAAAAAATTCAATGCTCTCTTTTGCCTTTGAAAATAATTAGAATAATGCAAATGAGGTCTAACTACTCAGCATTCAAAACATTGCAAATTTTGTAATAAAGCTTTGTCGATGGAAGTACATATGTCTAAAATATTGAAATATATTTTTCGTGCGATGGATTAAACCAATTATTAATGTTTTTACCCAATTCAATTAGTTTAATTTTTGGTAACAAGTAAACGTAGTAAACGTCTATAATAAGGCAATAAAATTATAATTATATACTGTCTGATAAAACAATAATTTAAAACTATGCACATTGTAGAAACGCTTGGTAAATGATATCACTTTAAAGAATTTAGAATTCATCGTACACAAAAGACTGTTTAATATTATCACATTTTGGTTTTTAGAAGCAATATTATAAAATGTATTTTTTGACAAACATCAACATATTAATTCCATGTTATTAAAAATACACTCATAAAAGCTTGATATGTTTTAAAATTAAACTCTAGTTTATTTGAAATTTTTCCCCGTTGTTCACTGTCATTATAAATCAAATCGATAAAGAAAATGCAAGATTTATATCCATTTGAGTGAAAATCCTGACCATTAAGCTTATCTAATATTTGCATTTTTAAAATAGTTTTTGGTAAGACAGATTAAATATTTTTATTACTTGTATAAAATACAACTAAAAAAAATAATAAAAAAAACAGTGCATAGCAACACTTGGCATCGAACTGAACGTCAAAACATGTTTAGATTTGTCTCTGGTATTTGGTTGCTTTGGCGCGTTCCGGCTTTTGTATGTTGTGATTTGATTTGTTTAGTTTCCAAAGATCACCAGCAGCAGATATAAACCTGCAGGCTGGCATTGATAATTAAAGTTCTAGCTATTCAATTTCGTAAAATTAACATGGCTAGTCCAACTAAAAAGGCAAAATTGTCAACTGTAGACAAGGCGTTTTTCGGAAAGAAAGAGCCATCGAATCATGTTGATTTCATGAAATTAATCGAGAAACGTAGACTTTCTGCAGCAGATTCCATTATGGAATTTAAATTTAACCGAAAGAGAGTGAAAATTCTCTCATCTGAAGTCGAAGTGCCTGATGATTGCAATGGTGTCGTGTATTGGATGTCAAGAGATTGTAGAGTCCAAGATAATTGGGCTATGCTATTTGCTCAAAAGTTGGCTTTAAAAAATGAAGTTTCCTTACACGTATGCTTTTGTTTGCTACCAAAATTCTTGGATGCCACATTCAGGCATTTTGATTTTTTATTAAAAGGTAATTTAAAAGGTTTTTTAAAATTAATTTTTGAGTACCTACATTTTGTTACATGGTCAGAATTATAATGATGTTTTGTTACAAATTTATTACTTTATCTTAAAAATCGATCTATTTAGGTTTAGAAGAAGTCAGTAGTGAGTGCAAGAAACTAAACATTGTTTTTCACTTGCTGGAGGGAAGTGCTGGAGAAATACTGCCATCATGGGTTAAGAAACATAAGATTGGGGCTGTAGTGTGTGATTTCAGTCCTCTCCGTGGTCCTTTATCTTGGGTTCAGGATGTGAAGAAATCTCTACCAAAAAGTGTACCTCTAATACAGGTAGATGCCCATAATATTGTACCCTGCCAGATTGCATCTGATAAGTTGGAGTATGCAGCAAGAACAATAAGAAACAAAATTAATTCTAAGTTAGGAGAATATCTTACAGAATTTCCTCCTGTTATTAAACATCCACATTCAGGCGATTTGCTGGCAGAGGTAAGTCGTATTCATTTAGTTTTTTAAATCTATAAATTTGTCAGTAATGTGATGGTTCTTTTTAAATTTTGGAAGCTTAACTCTTTTGATTGTTGTTTCTCGTTTTTATATATTCTGACTCTACTGGCCCTGATCTTCATCTGTTTTGTGTCTTAGCTCAGAGTCATTACTGTGTTAAAACCTCGAAACATTATTTTCTGAGGTTCGATATTTGTGATTTTTTTCAAAATGATTATTGATTTCAGCCAATCAATTGGAAAGATGCTTTAGAGACCCGTGACGTTGATAAAACTATATTACCATGCTCATGGGCTTCTCCTGGAACCACTCACGGTTTTAAAACTTTGGATAAATTTTGTCAAAAAGGCTTGAAATTATTTTCTACCAAAAGAAACGATCCATTAAGTGATGCTCTCAGTAATCTGTCTCCATGGTTTCATTTTGGTATGTTTGATCCCCATTTGTTTTCCATAATATATTACATTGTTTTAACATAATTTGTATAAATTTATATATTTAAAATACAGGTCAATTGTCGGTTCAGCGAGCAGTTTTATCTGTACAAGAATTAAAATCTAAGTACTCTGATAGTGTCAGTGCCTTTTGTGAGGAAGCAATTGTTCGAAGAGAATTAGCTGATAATTTTTGTTTTTATAATGAAAATTACGACAGTCTGAAAGGTGCTAGCAATTGGGCACAAATTACACTGGATCTTCACAAGTAATGAAATTAATAATAATCTTTGGTGCTGCCAATATGTGAAATGTCTTTAGTATTATTCATATAATTTTTTTCTTAGAAAGGACAAAAGAGAGTACATTTATACTAGAGAGCAGCTACGAGACTCACTGACTTATGATGATTTATGGAATTCTGCTCAAATACAACTGATTACAGAAGGGAAAATGCATGGATTTTTAAGAATGTACTGGGCCAAAAAAATACTGGAGTGGTCACCTAGTCCTGAGAAAGCTCTCGAGTATGCTATATACTTGAATGATCGTTATAGCTTAGATGGAAGAGATCCAAATGGCTTTGTCGGTTAGTAGTTTTTTTTAAAAATAATTCTTAATGGGCTAATGTCTTAATTTTAGCAACGGTGAGTTTCAAATATATACAAATATAATGGTATATTATAATCATATATATATAAAAATATAATAAGTATATTTATTTATGTAGGATGCATGTGGTCAATTTGTGGAATCCATGATCAAGGATGGGGAGAAAGACAAATTTTTGGCAAAATTCGGTTCATGAACTATGCAGGTTGCAAAAGAAAGTTTGATATTCAAGGATATATCGCTCGTTACGGAGGAAAAAGTCACAAATATGTGCCAGCCAAAATGTAACTTTTGCTCTCTTAGAAATCTTCTCCAAGCGTTAAATAAAATTAAGAAATTGTTAATATATATTTTTTCATCTTTGTGTAGTTAATTTTACCAGTATTAAGTTTTTTTATTTTTTACTATTTAGTATATGTGAAATCCCTTTGTATTTGTCAGATATTTATTATGTTTTGTTATTTTAATTTAAATTTACAGTTTTTGAAATAAGATAATCTTTCCAATTTTATATTGTTAACATTTTGAATTTGTTTTGTCAATACATGTTTTTTAAATCGGTTTATTATTTAAAATACTAATACTTGCATGGTTTGTGCAAATACTTTGTTTTGACTAATGGAGTATTTAATTTGTGGTTTAATATTGTAACAGTTAAAACATTATAGGTCTTCTGTCTTATTAGGGAAAATAAGACAGAAGCATGAAAAGTTATTCCCATTATCTAGATAATTAATATATTTTTAATACCATTTTATTTCTTTGTATCCGAATTGCATTTTTATGAATTTGCAAAATTCTGTACTTTTTTATTATTTCCTACAATTGAGTTAACCTAATAATAATATATGATTTATTATAATAGTTTTGCGGTTGCGTAATGTTTTGCACTGGTATGCAAAAATTCATACAAATTAATTTAAGATTTATATTACTTTCTTTGCATCTCTTCTACCAAATTTCTTCCAGATTGTTTTATGAATATTAAATGGCTATTTAAAGTTTTTAATAAATTTTGATTATAATTCGTCTATTCTTCGATTATCTAATATGTCGTGTGTTTTTGTGCTTTATATGAAAATAAACAGTTATTTGGCGATAATTTTTTTTTATGTACAAAATTCCTACACATTCTTATAAAACCACTAAAACACCCAGTTAATAAATGTATGCAAAAGATCACTATTAAATATAAGCCAAATGATATTATCAACAGGATATATATGTACAATATTAGGATTATTTTTTACATTTAACTTCTCATTTTTGGTATAAAATCATATAGACTCCTAATTGCTTATCACCGTAGTTCAGCAGCATTTGAGTAGTTTTCTTGATTTTGGTCCTACAAAGTATGTATATTCCTGTAAACAAAAAAATATGAGTTTTTGATTTTTTTCTAGTATTTACATTTCACTAACAAAATATATACTTGCCCCTTCTCATTACTTGCATTTATTTATGATATTTTATATTATATATATTATTACATATTTATGATCCACAGTGATATAGATTTCAGGGTCTTTTTGTTTAGCAAATGTGAAAATACACTTGAAACTTTTTTATCTAACAATATAAGTCCTAGTTTGAATATTGAGCGAAACATTGCTTTCTTGTAAAAATTACTTAGCAATATTGAAATATCTTTTAGGTGTACTTTTTATGCTGGGGTGCATTATCTTAATATATTTTATGAGCACTTTTGTTGATTATGTCTTCAAAATTAAAAAAAATATATAAAGGGTAGGTCAATGTCGACGGGCATGTTGCAAGGCTTGTATTTTTATATAACTATAATCTCACCAGTAAGAAAGCCGCTCCGATTATAAGGGCCTTTACTCTTGGGTCAACCGTTGCTGTAGGAAACTGGACTGTCATAATATAGCTAGACAATTGGGTGTCCAGCCGATGTGAAATGATTCCTTGTTGAATCATGGCATCTGCACTAAGGATCTAAACAAACAATATATATGTATTTAAGGGTATATTAATCGAGTTTTGGTTTTATATAATATCTGCATTCATTGGATTGTGTCTATATATACAATCTAATTTTTGAGAAAATACATGTCATGAGATTATGATAGTGATAGCAGCTGGGATCATAGATATACTTAAACAAAGGGTGGGCAATATTTTTTTTAAGTCACTATGAATTACATTTACTACATCTCTTCTTTCAATTATTTATTCTTATGATTGAATTTGTATATCCAAAAGAAATAAGTTAGTATTTTGAATATGAATATGAATAATATATAAACTTGTAAGTCACAAAAGTAAGTCATTAGACACAGGAACCCTTTATCTAGATCAGCTGACACAATAATTGTAAATGGGCTTAATAAAAATTATTTAAATGTTTTAGTTGACAATGTGGGTTATTTTTCTTATTTACTGAATCTCCATTTATTATTCCGTCATCAAAATGATTTTATTTATGGAATAATGTTTTTTTTTTCTCCATAATATGTAGGTGTAATACCTTGAATTCAGCATCAAGGGGCCCACAGCACATGCTTATGGTTGGGCCTTCAACAACAAAAAGTAAGTCATCATTTGTATTTTTTATGAGGAATAGAGGAGCGTTAAGTGTCCACACTTGATGGATTCGCCCCAAGTAGTCTCCGGGAGGTGCCAACACAGTTAATTCCTGAAATAAAATAAAGAATACGTGGTCGTTGACTTGGATCTTTTCCCTTCTTTTTTGCGTAAAGAAATCTTCCGTTCGTTTAGTTTTTTTTTAATTTTTATACATGACAAAAATAATTCACTATGGATTTTTTTGAGAGTTTTTTCCATTTCGTCAATTTTGATATTCAGCTCTATTGAGAACAAAAAAATACAGTTACATTTTAAGAGGGATATTTTTTCCTCCAACGGTGTTCATGTATTTTCGTATCCGTGCAGTGCCAAGTGTATAAGCATCTGTTGCTTTCGCATACAAAGTAAACGACAGTCTGCTGTAGGCGGCGAGACTTTCGTGGCTAGTGGCTAGTTGCCGGCGGCCGACCTGCAGTCTGCAAGGGAAGCAGCAGGAAGAGGCGGCCAGACGACGGCGCAAGACCAGTGCTTCCTGGCGGGAGTGGTCCGAGAGGCTGATCGTGAAGGAGCGCCGCGACCCGCACAGCAGGCGCTGCAGCGGACTGGACAGCTCATTAGACATGTACAGCGTCTCTCCATCCGGTACCTTCAGGATATAACGGTTCTCCGGCTCCGTTCGGGACATCACTGAAAATGAATAACGGTCGTTTGATTTTAAATGCGCACCAATAAGTTATCAAATATTACTAAAATAAAATAACTCAGAAAATATTTTATTTTATTGAATATTGACGACCGAGAAGCCGTTTCATAATTTTTATACGTAACTGAATATCTGCCTTCTAAAATAATGTTTTTGATTGAACCACAAAAGTATTATAATTTAAATACGGAAATTATTTGGTAGTAATATTTAATCACAGTGGTATTTTTTTATAAATTTAAAAATATTTACAATGTTATTTACTATATTATCATTTGTGAGAAAAAGATTGTAAAAACAAATGCTGTTATCATTTTTGTATATCATCAAGATTATATACATTGCTCATCGATTATTAATTTTTTTCGGATGAGCAATTATTTGTAGATTGACGGATTTTCAATAAAACCGGCTACTTCATTTCTTTGTGTGGGTGTGATGCATTTTGATTTTATTCGTTCGAAGCTAGAAATTATTATCCTTACTGTCTCCCAGTTCCACAGTTTGCTGGATGAGGATGCTAGGCACCCCGATGAGGAAGTCCAGGCCGTTGACCGGGATGAACTGGGAGCGGTCCATGGACCTCCAGTCCAGCGTGGACACGGGGATGGGTCGCCTCGTCCCCGGGTACTCGCCTACAGGCAGAGTATTCATGTGAAATTCTTCTATGTCTAAACACATTATAATTTTTTTTAAAACGTGCCATATTGATTTTGTTTTATTAACGCTAGGTTTTATAACTTTTCGTCTTATTAACATATAAAAACTTGATTCGTTTCATAAAACTAATTATCGAATATAAAAATAGAAATAGAAATTAATATCAATTGGATTAGTGATATCCATTTAGTTGAGAGAGTAAAAAAATCCATATCTGCTTCAGTATACTGGGAAGCAAAATAAAAACAAATAATCAAAAGAAAAAACGTACTTTGTAATGATTGAGGCTGCATCGTGATTGGATTCGCATTCTCATAATCTGGAAGAGAAAAAGTAAAAACAATTAACATGAGGATACTTCACACTATTCGCTACGTGATGGCAGATATCTGTTTCTCAATTGACGTATGTAGTTATTATTTATATAAAAAAATATTCTATCTATAAGTAAAACTGTAAACGTTCAATCGTCTCGTGACTGATACATTCTTTCCCCCACAAACCTAAACTAAAAAATATTTACAGTCCTTAGTCAAAAAAATATTTTTTAAATTTTATTGCTGATAGTATTATTTTTGATGAGTGATGTTTTTCAATTGAAGTTAGTAGGAGAGTTTTTTTAAAAAAAAAACATGAAAAATATTTCATAAAAATTAAACGACAGAGTATTGCAGAATAAATTCCGTCATATTTTAAACCGAGTTTTGATGACATAAATCTCCCTTTCGAGGATTTAATTATTTTTTTAATTTATGCCCGCCCCACCCGATTAGTCATTTTGGGGTGAGATCATTTAGTAAGCTGATTAAACAAGTTTGGGCTAGTGGAAGTCGACTTCTAGCAAGGTCGCCTGTACTGAAAGATTCTGCCTCTAGCGACCTCGTAGGTGTTGAATTGAAGGTATTTTAACAATAATCGACTCTTCATAGATAAGATTATTATTATCCTGAAAATACAAATTTTCATTTTTATAGTAATAGTATGAAGTAATAATTTATAGATTCAAAGATTGACATAAATTTAAGGTTCGTAAAACCTTTAAGGTTTTATTTATTCTATTCGACTTTGTACAAGTAATTATTTTGCAATTGTAACTCGAGTATTCAAATTGTCAAAAATGAATGGTTCAAAATGGTCTTTAATCGCATGTCTCACTTTTAAATGGGAAAATGAAGTGGTTTTCTGTACTGTTTTTTTTTGACAGTACGAATTCCAGTAATCTTGTAAACAATGTGCAGAAATAATGTACATGCATAACAGTCGGTTTAATATCTATACTTTATACTGAAATTATCATTACTCTCTATAAGCTAGCTAATAAAAAACTTTTTTTTAAATAATCGATTTATAATCCTATTTAATTATTTATGTTTTTTTTTATTATTAATTTGATGTTGTGAATAAGTGCTAGTCGTTTTGTATTTATTTATCGCTTTCTTGTGCACAATTGTATAGTATGTACTCGTATGTTACTATTTAGTATATAATCTGTGTACCAAAATATGGCTTACCGTTGACAATTGCATAGTTGTCATATACATTATCTCGGTGTTGATTATTATTACTGTCGTTAAAAGACATCTTAACGATCACAGGAGTAACTCATAAATAAGCACAGTTTTCACTAATACCAGTTTGTAATATCACTTAAACACCGATTTCACTAATATAATAATTTAGCCCAATGTATCAGCGTTTTGTCTACAGATTTGAAGTAATATTGTTAGCAATTTGATTATCTTGTCAGGCTTTCTGTCTTATCAATGCTTATCGTTTTTACCGATAACAAAGCGCTATGAACATTCAGTTCGCGCATATTTTTGTATCTGTCTAATGATCGACACCAAAAGACAACGGTATTGATAAAAAAATATTTGATAGTGTTTTCAAATTAAAAGTTATTTTACAATTTATCAAGTGGCAACACTAGTAATGGCGCTATAATTCAGTTGTTACTGTGAAAGTTATCTGAATATATCAGCATCTGTAATAGTCTTGTAGTATTGTGGCTAGCACGTATACTTACAGACCAAGTGTGCTGACTCTGAATACGGATAGAGCCTTATTTTCAATTTAAAAAATACGCAAAACTATTTAGAAAAAAATTATCTTTACAAGGGAAGATCTGGAGATACGTATTAATAAAGAAGGAGTCGCAACATCCTTTGAACATTTCTTACTGCTTGCCTACCTGCCTCATTCCTTGCGGCCTTCTATTCAAACAAGGGAGTGTGGTTACACTTCTCGGAACAAATACCCAATAGCAGTACTATTTATTTTATTTGTCGATAAATAGTGAAACTAGATTCGTGATGATCATTATTCTGATTGTGGATTGCTTTCAAAACGTTAGGCGTATTTCTACTGATTTTATTGAAGTAACAATGCTTGCTATTGAATATTTTATAAATTCATGATTTAGGTACATTTATGTTTATTGTGTATTCTTCTTCTGGTGCCTCTCCTCGTAGGAGGTTGGTGACCATTTCATCGAATATATTTCTTTCCTGGGTTAATCTCACTAGTTAGGACGTACTTCCAACTTCTAGCTACTGGCGTTAATTCTGCATCCACGTAAGTTTTCTGTAAGTAAATCAACTGTAGGATTCTATGTTTATTGTTTCGAATAATGTAGCAAAAATGTGTATACAATAAGTTTTTAAGTAATCGATTCGATAATTATCTAGAAAAAACTAGGCAGATAAATTCCCCACTTGGGATAGCCTTGGTGGTGTGGTTTTTAAAAAATCGAGGCTTTTTTACCTTGTTTCACGTGTGAATCGATGGCCTAAAAACATATTGCTCGTGATTGGAGAAGTAAAATAAAACATTGCAGTGCATGTAACATCGTACTAATTGTTCATTATATTTATTTATTTTGAGAATACATTCAATCAACACACAAGGAGGCGATAGTACACGGACATGTGAGTGCGCCAAGTATGTCTGAATAATAGTGAACCAACAACGAAGGAGGGTTGGACATTACATCGATATATTGCAGCGGAATAGTTTATTTATAATGGTAGCTTCTCTTACCGTGATAATTTTGCGTCCTTTTGTAAACATTGTATGTGGAAACCGTTTCAGTTTCACTGACATTGTTACCTTACTTTAATATATTAATTTTATAACATTAAAAACATACTCGCCATCCTTTTAGGGGTTTTTCAGTATATTATATATATATATATATAGTAATAAATGCGTTGTTGTGTTACAGAAGGAGGTTGGGTTCGAATGTTTTTTTTTAACTAAGCCCTTTGATCGTACACGTAAAGTGCAAACTTGTAGTAACAAAAACACCCAATACTTGCATTTGTACTAAAACGTATCTATTTAAAGTATAATCGCTGAAGATTTTCACGTTGCTTTCGCGAATTCTAAGTATTTTTGTTTTTAGTAGAAATATTTATTTGTTATTTTTTTTAACCATTTACATAAGCCTATTGGATTAACGATACAAAACTGGCGTCTACAATCAAGATTACAAATGTTATCTTACAATTTCACAGCACTGTTGATGTTAACCTTTGTTAAAAACAATCCAAATTTGTCATAAAAAAGATTCAGGTTTATAGTACTTCACAGGAAGACAAGAGGAACACCTCTAGGTATAAAATCGAAAATTTGATGAAATAGTAAATTGTTTTCATATCCCCTAATTAGGATGGAAAGTTTTCACGGGAATTAAATATAACACACACGGAAGAAAGTAACCGACATTGTGAAGATATTTATTCCAAAATTTAATACAATTCCTAGCTACAACAATCATGGCATGGCTTACACATTATTTAGCACATCTTTTGGTTGAATAAAACAACTTTAAAAATATATCAGAAGAAACGACTGGAGAGTTCGTTGCGTATTATTATAACGTGAATCTTTGTGACAAAAACTAACAAATATTACGGTTGATATTACATTCACATATTACGTTTTAAAATCTTATAAATCCTTTCCCGAGTCAAATAAAATATCTATACGCTGTTATTTTACCTAAAATCAATTTCTCGTTAATTCTCTCGAATAATCGCCCTTATCTTCCTTTGTTATCTCCTATCTATGAATAGATAATATTGTATATGTGTTTCAAAATTTTTAATAAAATAGTTTCATATTTTTAGCGTATTAAAATTTAAAAACGGTCACACCGGACGCGCAGGTGAACTGTCGCGATCCTCGGGACTCGACTGCTGAGCGACTAGAGGGCGGCGACCGCTCCAGCGCATCATTCATACTTTAGTAACTTATTCAATAAATAAAGACAATTTCCTTTTGAAATAGAACATTTAAAAAACGAGTACGTAATACGCAACAGTCAAAGATTTACTCAACAATATAATAATAATATACATTCTAATTTATTATCATCATTTTACGATAAATACAATAATTAAATAGATGAAATAATACGGCTTCCGTAGACACTTGTGTTTTATATATGCTCATGTAGTGCGTTACATTTAATACTTTTTTATTTATAATATTTTTACATTGAAAATATTATAATATCGTTACTGAAATTCTAGATAACTGCCTTCTGTTAATGATACAATATGAGCATTCACTATAGCCATCTAAAAATAAATCTCCATAATTACTAACGTCCAAATAAAACATCAATCCTCCTAAAATTATGGTTAGATATTTCACTTTAAAATATAAAATAGATTATTAAACTTCCGTGTAGGTAAGTTGTAATTCAATAGTCATATACCTTATAATATAACATACATACAAATAAAAAGTTTAATGTTACCAGCCATCAAGTTTTGTGAATCGTAACAAATTTAGATTATACAAGTCTAAGGCGCGACGACCGCTAAACTTCTCAACTTTTCAACATAGTTGACCGTGACTAGCACACAGGAAGTTGCAAATAACGTCGCAGCAATATTATCATTTTATATGCCAATAAAAGCATGCTTAGTTTTGGTAAATGCATTCGATGCACGTGGACTTATAAAATTAACCTGTCTATAACAAATATGCTTTCCACAAATAACATGACGATCATTATTTGGCCTATAATTTCCACGTATATTTGTAAATATTAATGTATAATTATGTTATACGCTTCATGTGATTTATTTATGGAAAATCATACAGTATATTCTTGGCATACTATCGCTTCACGAGTGTCGCGTACACACTGAGTTACAGACTTGTCAACACCCGATCGATGAGAATATGCGGTCGCCGCACCGATTTAAGTGTTACAATTACGTTTTTCGAATTTGAAGTCGGTATCGTGTTGCCCGGATCTGTGCAGGTTGGTTTATCGCTTGAAGGGGTGTTGCCAGTTGTCGGTGTCCAAGGCCTGCGCGAGGCAGCTGCCCCTGGAGCACTCGCCCTCCAGGTCGTCGGCCAGCTCGTCGTGCGCCTCCCGCAAGGACATCACGGACGCCCGTGCCGCTTCCAGGCACGCGGCACGACCGCCGCACACCGAGTCCGCCTCCGATAGGAATATCAGGTCGCAGTTGGTCGGAGACGATGGACCCTGGAATCGATAAAAGCAAAGTCGTAAGCCGGATCCTATTTGCAATTCTTGTACAAAGCATTATCTTGTTAACTTTTTTAAAAGCAATTGGCAATGTAAAAAAATAAGAAAAACAACTCACACAAAGATAGCAGATTTGATGATAGCTGCAGAGAGGAAGGAATAGGAATCCGTGATCGCCAGCCAGGATATCACTTCTCTGGCAGCGTCTGACGATTCTGTCCAAGATTGGGCAAGATCCTCCTTCATTGCCTGGAAAGTGAAATACTTATTTTAATATATTTAAATTTATTAAACATCAATTTTTCTTTAAATTTATGGGTATAAAATCTTACTGTCAACGTGGTTCGGTTTGTTTTTCATTCCGCTGCCTCCCATGTATCCCTCCGACATTGCTTCCGGTCCATTAAGAAAGTGTCCAGCTCCTTGTTCGCTTTCGAAGTCCTCGTCTGTCTTCTCTCGGGCACTTTCGTTATCACGTGTCAGTTTATTATCGTTAAGTACGATTGCGGAAGGCTTTTTCTCTAACTTTTCTTTCAGTAGATTTCGTTTCTCCTTGTCGTCATCATAGTTTATTTGAGGCACGTCCTTCATGGCGTTCCTCTGTGCTATTAAGCTCATTTTAAATTCTTTGATGGCCTTGCGCATTTTCTCTAAACTGTAAGCCGCTGCAAGACGGGAAAGGATTTTCTCTTTGACTTCTTGTTCTTCTTTTGTATCTAAACCATCGTTTGATTCAGAGTATTGAAGGGCTTCGTCGACAATGGCAGTTTCCATGTTCTTAAGTTTGTTGTCCATGCTGTCCAGTTTAATTTGATCGATTTTTTTAGGATCACGTTTTTCCTCGAAAGTGTTTTCAAATTTGAAGTCGTTCTCGCTCAAACCTTGCGGTTGTTCGTGTGTGCGAAAATTCTTCAGAGACATTGAGTTCATGTACCTTCTTGCATTGTTCAGGTAAGAGTCGTGAAGTAAATCAGTATTTACTGATTTTTTCTTCCTCTTGTCGATTCCAAAGTAGTTTGACCAATCGATAGATTTCTTTTTAAGGATTATCGGGTGCTCCAGTTTTATATGAGTTTCAGCGTCATCTTTAAAATCGATTTCTTTGTTTTCTTCGTTTTCGTGGGAGTGGTCGTGTCCGTTAGAGCTCAGAAGCGGTGGTTTGTTTTCGTGCTCATGCCGGGAGTGAGGTTGATCGCTGTCGTGCTCGTGGTGCTCCTGGTGGCGGTCATCGTGGCCATGAGAATGGTCTTCGTGAGAGTCATTGGACTCGTGGTGGCTCAGAGCCGTGACAGAGGGAGGCTTGGATTCGTGCGACGTATCCTCCGAAGGGCTACTTCGTTTAACTGGCTTTGAAATCATATTATTTTTTGAGATTCCCGAATCTTGATTGCCAAAAATACTTGTCAGTTCTTTGATAACTCTAGGATCAGTTCCGAGGCTTCTGTACATTTTATTACTACCATTTCTTAAATTTCTCTTAGCAAATCGTTGACGATAAGCCGATGAAGGTGCAGAGAAGGAACTTCGTTTTGAAACTGGAAATCGTTTTTCCTTAGCGTTCTCATAAATATAATCTCCCTCTTCCTCCGCCAAGTCTTCCGTCGGAGGATTATTTAAGGGCTGAAGTGCTAACATGTACTCATCCCGTGTATAAGAAGGTTTTTGCTGGGGTAAATTAAAAGCTGAGACTCTCGGATCTCTTTCCCTATTTTGAATCATTGTCGAAACATCCGAGTCTTCCTCTTCGTCCACTCCTTTCTCATCTTTGAGATTTTCTACTGCAGACGGATCACCCTGAGAGACAAATTTCAAAGAATACAAGAAATCGTTGGGCGCATCGGGGGTGTCGAGTCTCTGGTTGGAGCTTCTTTTTCTCTTGAAAGCGACAGGCCCCCATCCTGTAGGACTATACTCGCCGGGAACTTGACGCTTGCGAATTTTGACATCCTTATAAAAAAGTTTATTTTCGGGAAAGTCTACAACTTCCGGTCGATCGCCTTCCAAGCTTTCGACAAATTCATCAAAATATGGCTTATTTTTTCGTTCTGCTTCCATAACTTCCTCCTCCACCCTCTGCTCTTCTTCTTCTGCTGCAAGCTCTCTCAAGTAAAGTTCTTTTAGTTTCTCCGCCTGAGCGGTCCACTTGCCGGTCCTCTCGCGAAAGGGGGAAGATCGTTTTTTCTCGTTCACCATCTTGTTGCGTTCCCTGAAGGACGTTCCCTTCAGGTCGACGTCGAATTCCTCTGGTGACGGGTAGTCATCATCCCTGTCGATGTACAGGCGCGCTTCGGAGTGCGGGCGCTCGTGCTCTCTTTGGTCGAGGAATACCGGAGCATCTTCTGGAATTGAAAAGAGTTTGTCAGATCGCTCAGAACGTCGGGTAAATTGGGAATTTAACACGGTTGTGAGATAGCGGACCTGCGCGGTAGTCGGCGGCACGGCCGGCTCCGAGGTAGGCGACCTCGCCCAGGCTCGAGGGGTAGCGGTACTGTGCGAGGGACACCCCGGCGGGGGCGCGGCGGCGACGCTCGAGGGCGCGCAAGGCCCCGCGCAGGGAGCCGCGCCTCTCGCCAGCCAGGGCCGCCACCGTCAGCGCCAGAAGCACCAGCACGCGGAGATTCCGCATCCTGCACTGCTATTGGCTCACTAAAAACAATACATCGATACACTTGAAGCAATAGGCATGACGAAAGATTTTCAAATCCTCTTCCATAATGGGGGTACACGTTTACTATTTACGAAAAAAACTTTATTTCGGTAAAAAACTAGAGTTTAACGAAGTTTAAAGTAAAGCCATTTTTATAATATTTTTTCAAAAGTGCGCGAAAACGCTCGCAGGTGTCATCGCGTCCGTTCTGACGTCACGCCTCCTATTAACTATCATTGTCAACTGGCGTGCCATTGTGTTTGCATTGAAGACCATAAACCAATTTGAATACCATAGAGTTGTTTACAGGGGTATGAAGTCATGCGCTGTGATTGGTGTTTCAGTCAAAATGGCCGATTGCAGTATTTTAACCTTTTAATTTGTTGAACATCATATTAATCTTAGATTTTTAAATAAAACTAAATCAGTTTTTTAAATTCTTTTAATATGTATTTTCCCTTAAAATAATTATTTCTTTGATTCTTTGATACTGTCGTCACGCCTATTATCGATATGCCATAATTTTATTTTTAACCCTTTGAACTCCGGACTTTTTTAATCTTTTTTTTTTTTAATTTAACAATGTGAATACGTTAGCAATTAATTTGCAAAACTGACAAAAAGGGTTTATAATAATACGCACCTAGACTTCTTATAGGGTAAACAATAAAAGGTGCACTATGGCGACCTATAGTCGCCAACGGAATAGAAAGGGTTAAATTTATTAAATATAGGATTGCTCCTCATATAATATTTGATTTAATTTTCAGGCTGTATAACTTTCAAATTCCGCCACCCATATTCTCATTTTAGCTAATATTTAACTTCCAAATATTAAACACCGTTACAGCATTTTGGGTAAGGTCGTGACATACGTCAGACCCATGAAAACATAAATCTACTTATTTTTTAAAATTAAATAAAAAAAAAATTCGAGTTAAGTTGATAGAAAAAACAGCGGGGCGTAGTAATTTTAAAAGGAAATCTATGCTTGAATGTAAAAAAAAAATAATCATGCCGGTTCAGACCCCACGTATTCGTATGTGGTACAAAAAGAGTAGCAATGTGTCATACGACTACTTTTTTAAACAGAACTTTTCACTTTACTTAGGTACACGTGTACCTTAATATCTTTACACATATATCTCAATACGAAATACAGAAATAATAAAATATAAGTGCTGACGTTAAAAGGGGGAAACTACGGTAAACTCATTGATTCTTCAACAGTTACACCACCCGACCAATTTTGCTGTAGAGCATTTACTTAAATTATTTTATAAATAATAAAAGCAAATAAATTCAAAAACATATTGAATCATTGCAAATTTTCGACATATAAAATAACTTCTAAAAATACAAACTTTGTCGTATATCTTTTCCCCATATAAGTTTTGAAATGTAAATAAACATGCTTAAATAGTATATATTTATTTTTATAATACAGCATTTGAAAGTTTAAGTCTAAAAATGATGGATACAAAAATATAAAACCTTAATGAAATCTATTCATGTGTTTTCAATGATTTATGTGATATTTAGTATTCTAATCTACCGAAAAACTATGTTTTATTTTAGAAAACATGCTAAGCATATAATAACATGCTGTAATAAAAAAAGGGAACAAAAATATTTGCCTTTGTAAAGAAACAGACGAGCAAATGCTTTAAATTCAATAGTGAATATTATTAATTTAATCAAGTCAAAAATTATTTCAAAATGAAAATATTTTTCAATATAACTGTTATTGTGAGATTTCCAGAGATAAATGATTAATGAGAAATCAATTTTGAAATACAACGCCAACGGCCAGCGATTTCTATTTCAGTCATGGATTGACAGCAGATTCTCCGCCGAATTCCGAGGTAATTACACTTGGGCGGATTTCACTGTCTTCTCATTTTATCTATCACGACTTTTTTTGCTGGCCAAAACTCTAAGGTTAATTTGCTAGATTTTTAAGACACAGCAAGTAAATATATTTACAGCAATTAATACGACATTCAGTGAGTGACTCGACCAGCTTTCTTGCTACATTCAATGGATAGATTTTGAAATAATTTATTATTTAAATTTACTTATTGAATCTGTCAACGTTATTTTGGTATTACATGCTGAAAGCTTTATAGGGGGATAAATGATGATAGCCATATTGAGCTTTATGATAAGGCTACGTTATCGTGCAATACTTTATGGGTTATCTGCATAAAAAAATATTCATTGTTTTAGAGCTGGTTATAAGTTATCCCAGAAGCAATATATCCTTAATCCTCAATTAATATTATCATAAAATAGTATTTGAGTTTTGCAATACTTGGGTGAGTTTGTGATATTGACAACTTTGTAATTACGTCCAAGTATTAAATAGGTTACTAAAATTTCTGATGTGTATATTCATTCCTTTCATTATTCTGATTGAACGTTTTACCACCAACTCGACATATTGATCGACGTTTTGCCACCAACTTGACACATTGAATAGGATATTTTATACAAGATTATTTGCTTGAAATTTCAAAGATGGCGTATGTTTGCTACCGAATGCATACATTAAGCAAATTTTGTAGATTCTGTACATGAAGCTCTAAATTAATAATTCAGTTGAAATTCGGATAATGTTTACTTTTGAAACAATTCTCACTGATTCTGTTTTGAATTTTTTCAAGACCAACCTAAATGCTGAATATGTTAATATTTCAGAGTATTTACATATATTATAATAATAATAATTTTTCTTGCTTTTTCAGTTAGGTGACAATTTTATTTTTGATAAAGCTCAAAATAAAGCTGCAGTATGTATTACCTAAGATTATGTAACCTACAAAACAGGCATTCGTTAATGCTAAATAGATTGTGGAATACTTCAACGGATTACGTGGGTGATTGCGTGGAGCCTTATACGGTTAAACTATTTTATATACACCACTATCTTTTGTAATTTTGCATTCAAAGTCAAACCGACAATTTGCGGCCATTGTTTGAGATAAGAGTGATACGTAGGCTGTACTCGTACTGAACGCATAAACATCTTGCAATAAGATTTATAAGGAGTTGAAGGCTATTCGATTGCAAGCGTATTTCTTAAATTCTGATCCATTCTAATAGTCCAATTAGTGCTATTATGTGTGACTTAAGTTAAATTAAAAAAAACACAAACAAAGAACTAATCACAATTATTTCTAATATCACCACTCAAGTCTGTAATATTTAGAAAAAAGTAATTGGATTTTATATATATATATGTTCATTGAAAACAAGAAGCCATTGTGGATCGATAAATGGCCAGATCTCTTGGGTTCTGCTGTTATGACGATGCAAAGATATTTTGCTATTTCGATTAATTTAAAAAATAAAGTACTTTAGAGAAATGAACGCTTTTGCTTTTAATCATGATGTCTCTATGTTCAATCATGAATCTTACACCAGCAAGATTATTTTTGTTTCATGAAGCTGGCTTCTACATTAAAGTAAATAGTTAGTTTTTTATATAACAAAATTGATTACTATCACGAATGCGAAGCTTAAGTTGAAAACAATGTTGGTATTGCATGTCAAGTTACGATAAATAAAAATATTTTTTCAACAAGCAACTATATAAGACTAATTCTTAAGTGACAAAAGTGACACATATATAATATATAAATTGAGAAGTTAGTTTTTTAAGCATTATCTATACTATTAAAAAGATGCGTTAGATATTCGTTAAGTGTTTTTCTAATATAAGTTTTCTACTAATTGATATGTTTCAGAACTTTTTCGAAAAATGATTGATTATAGTTTCAGTTTTGATTATTTTTTAACGGTGCTCGTACAAATGTAATTATAAGCAATCTGCCATTGTCATTAATCCACCCAAGTGCTTTCAGCGCAGGGAGTAGGCAGTTCTTGGAGCGATAAGGCTCGGCTAGTCGCGTTTATTCAGCCAAGCAGTCCCTTTCCGTCCTCCGCCTACTGTCATGTGTCTTGATTTACTTAGTTCATTTCTAGCTCGGGAAGTGCTTTTACTGGAATAGTTTCATGTAAGGTGTGTATGCTGAGAGATGGCAGCCCATTTTTCTCATTCCTTAGCTTTAAATCAAAATTCTGCTTGTGATGAAAACCAAATTTTATGGAAGAAAGAAAAAGTATACGTATTTTGATATATTTTTAAAATTTTCTATATAAATATAATAGTAGTTTTAGTAAAATTATTTCTTCTATATTAATTGAATATGTAAGGAGAATTGAAGAATAAAAATTCTTCCATGACTAATTACTTTATATTCAATGCCCATACAACGCCGTTGGATTATCCATTGACCTTTTCTCGCTCCAGAATTCAGACTCCACCGATTCAGATATCAAGTCGAGAAATTCCCTGCTAGGAATCTTGATATTAAATTCTCGTCGAGATGCTCGCAGTTACGTCCTACATCGCATGGCCTCTACGAGCGCCTACGAAACATCCTAGTTTAAACCTTAAATATTTATAGATTAAAAAAAGTTTGTACCATTGTAAATATATTTATTTTTGAAGTTTATTTCTATAGTTCTAGATCGATATGCACATTCCAAAACAAAACAAAACCAAAACTGGCGTGAGTCTAAATAAACCGGGTCGATAAATCAAGCCATATATTGGCTAGCCAGGTAGCTAACGTTTCTATAAAATTATGTTTTAATTGAATTTACATGCTGTGTTACTGAGGTTATCTTTAAAGGTTAAAATACTCTCATCGACAGTACTTTATAATTTAAAAAGTTATACATTTTTATATGTGCGCAAATTGTTGCATCTCAGTAAAATAAGTTAGTCAGTAGATTTCAAATTATTTTTTCTAGATGAGTTACTGAGTAGCTTAATGGGTTTACGTTAGACCGTCAGCATTAATTTAATAAAAAGTCGTGAGCTTGGCCAGCCCTGCCCTGCGGCATAGCGGGTAATAATGAAGTCCACGGACCTGACGTGCCGTCATCTCGGCATATTTTCACCATTTCACACCTGAGTTTATTAAATAATATCGCGAATAATGAAAAATTCAAAACGTAATAAAAAATGTCGCCTTTTTTAAACAAGGTTTTATTGAAGCTATTACAAATAATGTCGCTGTAGGTTTATTCTCAAAAAAGACTTTCTTCAATTACATAGAAAAAAACCCATTAAAAATATTGGTCATTTAACTAAATTACGTACAAAAGGGTAATGAATTTACGGCGTAAGTTACTTCTCATTAAGTCTGGGAGCTATTTTTACTATATAGCCAGGAAAATGGTTGGAACTAATATTTCATAGATTTAACGTATTACAATGGCAGTTTTTGAACATAATTTTAATAACATAAAAAGGAATCGTTAGTCAAGACTAATTTTTTTTAAATGGATTGCATAATAAACAATTCATGTTTAAATCCATACGAAGGTATCACTTAAATAATTTTTTTAGATGTACATTTAACTCGACTTTAGACACATGGCTAATACACGAATATTTTTTTGCAGGCATTTGGAATTTTAATCTCATAAATTATTAGAGTAAAAAGCGTAGTGCTATCAAATTAAATTTACATTTCACAATTTTTCCACAAAATTTGCGAATATTTATTAAATAATTATTAACTATATTTACTTGTATAAAGATATTGCATTTCTTATTGTTGACAATGTAAAGTAAGATAAATCAAATGTTTACCTTCAAATGTTTAGATTTTGATATTTTATTAGAAATGGGTTGATATTATCAGTAATTGATATGTTTATGTTATGAAAACCTAATTATTCCCACGTATTATTCGTTGTTGTTATAGTACATTTTTACATTTATGAAGCTTAATATTTAATTAGAATATTTAATTGAAAACCAAATATTTCGACAAGGGTAAAAAGCAGCAACGTCGTTCAGGTTATACAAATATCGAGTTACCTGTTTCAAATTTCAATTAAATTCTGCTGACCTACCTGTTGATTGGATTTGATAACATTTGCAAACTTGGTTTCTCCCTGTAGCTTTGAAATGTATGCGGGTATTCAAAACGTGCCACTGACCCTTGGACCTATCATTTCTATTGATATATTTAACACAAAAGATACAGAAATATCGCAATTTTGTTTCTAATAAAATTTTCGTACATTTCCTACTAAAATTTAAGTAATTTGTGGTCATGTTAGAAAATTCTGGAAAATTTTTTAAGAATGAATGTGCTGTGGCATTTCAAAATGGTAACTTTATTTGAATGAGCTTGAAAATTTGATAAGAATTTTCTAATGCAAAGTGATACAAGAGAATTTTAAAGAAGTTAAAAAAAAATTTTCTTCGAACTTTTTTCTTTTTGAAATTTTAGAAAAGTGTAATTAATTTTTACATATTTTCTTACATCGCATATTTGGATCTCGAAACAAAATGAGAATAAACGTTTATATGCTTTAAAGATAATAATTAAATATGGTTAAATCTATGATACTGATTTTTGGTCTAGGTATTTCTGGTGAATTTAGATTTTTTCCACGATGCTCATCGCGGTGTAAAAAACCTAAAAAAGGTTGTTATGGGAAGCAGTAAGCATAGAAAGAGACATAAACCGGGTGCTTTCGGAAAATTGCTACTTTTATCTCACCCATGGGAGATAAAAGACATACAAAGGCAAAAACCAGAGAAAGCTATAAGCGAATCAATATACTTAAATTAATAAAAAAATAGTTTATAAATATGGACCGTAATCTTCAATTTCAGGCTAACATTGTAATTATCACAGAACTATCCAATATATTTTTGCCGTTATTTTTATCGAATTTCTTCACGGAAGTCTTGTTATTGATTGTGTCTTTGCAGAATAGCTGTCGTGAAGATGTGAAATAATATTACGCGAAAAGGAAATTAGAATCGTTTCTTAAAATCCTAAGGTAATAAGTTTCTTAGACTCTTGGCTCGCCATAAACTTCCGCTTCAGCAATCATATCCGGCGACTTGAGTGAAATTGTCACTGTCAAATATTCGCCGGATTGAAGGGAGATTATAATATGATGTCTTAATATTTACAGTATAAATAAATACACAAAGAAATTACACATAAATTTCAAACAATAAAATAATGCGTATCCTGAAAACCATTTTTGGGAATGATAAAGAGACTATTTTAATAAAAATGTGCATTTCTTAGGTTCGATGTAGAATTAAACTTAAGAGAATGTTTAATAGTATCTTATTATTTAGCTGCTTAATTTCAGCGCAGGCAGTAAAATATACATTTAAAAATTATTTTTATTTGTATTGATATGTTACTTCATCTAATTATAAGTATATCACCTGAATTTTCGATTGTCGTCATGTTTTATTACTAAGAGTTATTATTTGACAAAAATGTACTTTTAAGCAATAATATTGTTATTCAGATGATAAAATCTAAACCGGTGAAAGGGTGAAAATTACCTAAAAAAAGCTATGTTACTATTTAAAAATCATTTTTTAAATTAATTTTTTAAAATTAATTATTAATTAAAAAAACCTGCTCACATCCTCAATTGATGAAATTTAGTAAAATAAGCAGTTATAAATAGACGCCCGGTGGCGTTAATACCACCGGGTAAATTAATCGGATATGAATATTCGCACTTGACATCAAAGCATAATTATTTTTAAGCCCAAACAAAGTATAATACTGCGCAAAGGTTCCTGGAAGCATGTGGTTATTCTTACGGATTCCGCAACCCTGTCGCCCTTCCGGCCTTGACTCCGAAGGGAGGAGGCGAGGGACGGAGCGGGGTAATTTAATCCGCTAATCCTGTAATGCTAATTCATATAATCCGACTAGGACGAAAATTTCCTATTGGCGGCGCTGAGTACTGCCGCTTATTAGTCGGGTCATGGATTAATTGCGCAGAGCAAAGTTAGACTAATTTTGTTTGACGGATAAGAGGTTCTAGACAAGCATTTAAAATCATCACTCCATGTATGCTTAGGCGTTTTGTATGCGTTCAATTTTCACAGTTAAGAAAGCCAGCTAGCCCCAACGCATGCTTCGATGTTGTCAGCGAAATTCATTACGGACGAGTTATTAAAAACGACCCTTCGAATTATATTTATTATTATTTTTCAAAATTATTGAAAAGCCTTGTTAAAATATATGCTTGACAATTAACTTTATGAAACGAAAAGATTCAATAGTTTTGAAAATACGGCGTTTAGATTAAGTAATAGGATTTTTTTTAATCTTTACAACAATACAATTGCTGCTTGGAAGATCATAAATTTTTTTAATAAAATATATTAACAGATAATAAACTCAAATATTTTCGTATTTAATATTTCATACTGCGTTAGTAATACTTATTATTTTCATCAGAATATATTTTGTTATATTGCATTATTTTGTATTTATAACAAGTATTATGACAAGTGATAAATAGCAAATATCAAATAACTGTAAATTAATTTTAATTATTTTGTTTAATGCGGCATTTTCTATTTCTATTTAAGTTGGTAAAACTTGACGCATTACTGAGTTTTATTTGTTTGCCGCTTGTGTTCTTAGAATAGTATTTTTTTACGTGCTCATTTATTACAGAATAAAATTTTTCGGCACCTGAGTATGATTAATGATATTTTTTATTATACGGGATGGCTTATAATCTTTGGGAGAAAAGTAAAGATAATCCAGAAGCTTGATGAAAACTAAAATCCTTTCAAAAGAACCTCAAAATGGAGGTAATTTAGTGTGGATTTTCGATTCAATGATTTTCATTGTGAGATTCCTAAATTACTTATCGATCTTGGTTTTTTTAGTCTCAGAGGAAAAAAAAGTTTCTATATAAATATATCCTTTTTTGTCATGATATAGTAAATAAAGATGTGCACGATGTTTGCTAAAAAAACTAAATTTAATGACAGACAAAGATAAATAACGGGCGTTCGAGAAACCAGTTAACTAACCGGAATATCTAAAAAATAACCGGAAAAGCTGAAAGGGTTGAAATCTCGTTGCGTAAGTCGAAACATGAGCTTATCCTAAAAGAATTTAAATTATATTCATGGAAAATTCAAATATATGGTAATATGTTTATCAACTTTGTGCGGTACCTATTTCCTTTAAGATATTCTTATTATAAGATATAGTGTAAAATGAAGTAGGTACACTAATATAACCATGAATTTTCCATGTTAGCTTGGTAATTAAAATATCTGTTATCCATTTACAAATCACTAAAATGTAATATCTGTAATAAAATATAATGCGGTGAAAAAACATGTAAACATCTTACATAATCATATATTTGTAATGAAAATTCAATGCTGAAAAGCATAAAATTAACTTTAGAAGCGAGATAGATTAACTAATTATGCCAAGTTTAGTTTATGTGGCTTAAAAGATTTTTTTTCTGCCATCAACATGAATACAAAACAACGCCCTGTCAGTACAATGGAACTCCCCAGAGTCTAATACCAAGGGGTAGGAATACCGGCTTGGGGGTGGTCATGTCATTACTGCAATTCAACTGATTTGCACAATGCTCAGATTATCGACCGATTATAAATTAGGGGAATAACACCAAGAAGGCTTTACAAAACATCTTAGTTAAAAATTCTTATTCTAGATATATTTTTATGTTTTACTTTAAATCGTTTACTTTATCATCAACGTATGAACGGCTTATGTTATTACCGGTAGCAACGATCGGCTGCGCATCAAAAAAGTTTGCCGTAAGCAAATCATTGTTGTTTCATCGGCGCAAACTTTTTTTTCATCTAAAATTTCAACATCACATGAATGAAACATACCTTAAAGCATGGACTCGTCCACAGTAGGTTCGCTGCAACAATCCGTCGCACTAAAAACAGCTGACTTCTCCAACGAAACCCATACAAACAAAAGAAAATTGCGGACAACAAATGCGAGCGTCTAGCGCGGGGCGTTTTGACAGTGCCGACGAGCCCAGCACTTGTTGCGAGCCTGCACCGAGCCGACAGCGAACTGATGCTGCAGGGAGACACTTTTTAATGAATATTCAAGATTGGATTGGATTCAGTGTTTGGTTTTGTCTGACGGTGGGGCAGGGCCGGTGGCGAGCCTTCGGCGGGCGTGGGCTGTGTGGCGCGCGGGGGAGCGGGCTGCGTTATATAACGGCGGGCGCGGATCGATATCGCTAACATGGCCGGTGGATCGGCGCACTTCTGCGACCGTTTATCGCTAATTCTCAATTTATATAGGCTCGGCTGTGTTCTCGCTGCTGGGAAATATATGAATGAGTGTTTGCTTAGCGTTCCCCGCAGCTTTTCATTGAGCTGCGGACGCGGCCAGCGGCGATGGAAACTTTCCGTAGCAGCGAAATGTTTTTTCATCAACGTGGCACGTTTGCGAAAAATAAACAAAATGTGTGTTTGTTAAAATGTTTATTTTTATTCTGAGATGTGTATTGATCTGCATATGAGCGTTATTCATTTCATACGACAAAGAACTTTAATATCCATGCTCTATGCTTACACTGGACCATTTGTTAATTAGGTTGCTATTGATTAAACCACGTAAAGCACTTAGTTGATATCATTTGAGTACTCAGTATTTAATATTTTTAGAATTTGAAGTTTCATTTTAAAATTTTGGGCGTAATCTTTGGTGTAATTAGTAACATGAAAAATATTTTTACCGTGTTAATGAGAAAAATAAAAAATAAATTGTTAAAATTAAACCGTGAAACATATGCGCCATTACTCGCATGAGATTATACAGATTTTTTTGATTTATGATACATGATTTTGGTATTTTTAAATATATTGAAAAATCGTATTCATCTCCTAAATACATGTTTGGGTAAAACATTCATCACTTAAACGCCGCATCACGGTGGAAATTATTCAGGATCAGAGTAAGATGGATCTTATCGTCTACGTATTAGGAGATTATTGTAATTTCTTGATGTTGTGTATATGCTGTGAAAAATTATCTACAGAAGTAACACGAATAAATAATTGAAAATATTATTAAGTAACCAAGAAAAGAATATTTATTTTAAATATTTTGTTAAATTTGATGATATCAACAATTTAAATATTAAGTATATAATTGTTATTTTTTACAATTCGTTTATTTTTACTTTGCGCTTGCAAAAAAATGCTTCTTTGTTCTCAATCAAGATTTCTCGTATATTAATGACTTGGTTGTGTTTTATTACGTTATTTTAGTATAAATAATTTTTAAATGGGGCCGTTTTTATCTGCCTGTATACATATAATTTTCAATTAACAGATTATTCTTTCTTACCGCTATGTCACCGAAAATTAAGCATTTACCGTGAGCATAAATTTAAAGTTTAATTTTACAAAAACGATTCGAAAACATCAAACGCACTCATTCGGTTTTCCTTTTCTTGAATATTTTTTTTAGGTTCTTTATTAAATATATTTAATACACCCATTAGATAAGAAAGTACATTTCACGGTTTGCAGGAAATTATCGGTTTAACAAAAGTCTAATAAGTGTAGCGACTGTTATAAGCCATTAATCTCATTTTACAAACCTAACTCTTTTTATGTTTTATAACACATGGCGTGATAAAATTTGCAACATAGAGGTTTTTCCTTTAGTTTTAGTCTATTTATCTGTTCATTTGTTTCAGTCATTTTTGTCATAATCCATAATCGTAAACATGTCTTAAACTATTTTATCCTCAATATTTCATTTTTATTTTTTATGCTTAGCTTGAGATTTTTTCCCTTGTCGTTTGTAATGAAAATGTTAAGTGTTTATATTTACTAAGCAAGGACAAAATTTGTCATGTTTTAAAAACTTTATATTACCAGGTTTTGATTTACTACAATTTGCCTATGTAAAAGTTTGTAAACAAGACATCATACAGGTAATTAATATTTTAGATGTGTCTATAAAAATTTATCGAAGACAACAAAACAAAAAATACTTGGGTGTTAAAATGTAATTGCTTTATTATTATGATGGTGGTTTTTTATTGTTGTTTTAAAATTACAGCATTAGCGGCAATAAAAAGCATTAGTAAAGGTATAACTTTGCAGAATTTTTACGAATTGAAAACTTTGAAATTGGCAACATCGAGGCACGGAGAAACATTAACGTCTTAAATTTTATGGTTAAATCTCGTTTTACGGTTGTTTATAAGAAGGTTAGTATCTACGTGTCAGCATAAAGCTTCGTGTAACGTGAAGTTAGTCACACTTTGCAAGAAAAGCTCTTTTAGTTTGTAATTAGATTTCTAGATGTTCTCGCAATAGAAAGAACATACGAGGGCTTACTTCAGTACATAATTCACTTGTTCCATTTCTTGAACAACTACGAGTACAATGAACACATGCGAACCTTATTTACCCGGCGGGTCTCCATCATCTAAAGTCTAGAAATAGAGTAAGTAAATAATTTATTAAATTATCAGGAGCGTCTTAGCATATGCGAAGATTTACTTAAGAAACATTATCATTAAAAAAAATTCCATCAATTATTATTTGAGTTTATTTATCCACTATATGTTCATTCATTATTTGTATTTAAAGTAAATAAAAAATATATTTCATCTGTAAAATTTTATATTTAAGGTTAAAAAGAAATCTAGATTTAAGGATTGAGCATGTTTGTTATTGCTCTTCGATTTAAACAATAAATAATTTATTTATTATTTGTGTATTTATATTTTATGACAGATTTTAAAAATATATATGAGCCAGTAATAACTGTCCTTTTTCGTCTATAAATACATGGTATTTGATAGAGATTATTATTAGAGACAACATTTCTTGCGAAGAGAGATCCCTTGTTTTTTTTGCAATACATGTTTCTAAGTAACGTGATTTGGTATTTTTATATTTGGTTTGTGGTATTCTTAAGTCTTATTAAATTGCATTGTGAAAGTATAGAGTATAACGTTAAACCGTTCAGTCTTAAACAGAAAATACGAGCAGGGTTCTTTTTCAAACGGCGCGTGTTAAAATGAAACAGGAAAGTTTTATAATGTTTAAATGCGAAAGCTCAATAGATTGCTTCGTAATGCAGTACCGTGTATTGAAGCAAAGTAAATATTGAGGCGGAAATTGAAAACTGCTCTTAAGGAAACCTTACAAAGTGGAAAACTGTAACCAATAGCCTTACAAATAACTGAAAGAAATTAATACTATTTAATATCTCCATTTAGATTTCGAAAAAAAAGAAGTTAATTTCTTTAGAAGCATTTCTTTTATAATTAAGCATTTTCAGAGTTCTTATTAATTATGATGATAAATATTTTCTAAAAATCATACGTAATTATTTATATACAAAAACTGAAAATTTTTACGAAATATGATTTAATTTCCCTCAATTTATATCAAATATAATTAATAACTTAATAACGTCATTTGTTTTTTTTCTAGTGATATGTGATTTTTTTATTTGTTTTCGTCAAATATTTCGACACTTATTATAAGCTGTAGCTGTGTAGGAAAGTGTAATTAACCGTTCAATTCTAAATATTATGTTTATGAGTAGATAAAGTTTTTTTATTGATATAACTTAAGATATATTATAAAGGGTCGAATGTTATTTCCAACTCCTAGACCAAAAACATCTCTGTTTATACTCATTTTTATTTATGTTTTTGAATTGTCCTGTTGGTCATTTTAAGTCAACCACCATTTGATCGATTTCCTAATATTTTTGCGAGAGCTTATTTTACCCATCTTCGCAGAATTTAGCGGCTTACTTCGATTTTTTGAAAGCGTCCATTGAATGGTTAACGAATTATTTTTTTCTCACGTTCTTGCTTTCTCGGTCGACGCGTTGTTTTGCTCGGCCTACTCAAGCGCACTTGCACCATCATATATTTTTTTGACAGCACTGCTTCGAATATTTTAGCTTCATTAAACCATGAAAATTTTACTCTTACAGCTCAAACTTACTATTTATATGGTTCAAAGTAGTTGCACATTTAACGTTATTTAATATAGAAGTATTCGTGGCATTCAGTCTTAGCCGTCTATTATTGCTAGAATCGTACAGGTAATGTGTTCCTTTGTGCCCTAGGATACTGATTGCTTATTTACTATGAAGCACCTCCGCCCCTCTGTCTTTCTACCCCTCTATACATCCCGGCTCTCAGACGTCGCTGGCTTTGTAACTGACACCCTCGCATTGTTAGGCTGTATTTATTATTCTGTGACCCGGGGTTAGTCGCGTGAATAGTTAGTTTGCGCTCTCACGAAAGGTGAGAATTTTGGATCGACTTGCTGACATTTAACCCCTGCCATCGCGCTTAGGTTTGCTTTATACAAGTAGTTAAATAGGCTTTTGTTCCATACGTAGATTTACAAATGATTTTCATTTTTTACAAAAAGAAGTATGAAAAAGAAATAACTGCTATGCCGTTCTCTTGATTTTTCATAATTTTGTTATTATCATTAGTGAAGTAATTAATATTTTATTTTTATCATTAGTTAGTGGAATTTTTTTAATACGGAACACTTAGAACAAAAAGAAAACAGACAACATACGTTTAAAACAGACATCTAAAATCTTCAGGTACTTTCTAAAAAGCAATCATTTTTTAAAATTTTTAATTAATAATGATAATAATTTCTTAGGTGTGATATTGAAATTGATTCTAAAGCAGCCGGCAAGATCAAATAAAATGATTGATATGTAATTAATTTTTCAGAGTGGGTAACGACGGTTAGTCGTATTTTATTTAAAAACCTATTTCAACGTTTCGTAATTTTTTACGACAGTGTCTTTGACTTTGACTCTGCGTGTCATTACGGAGATTTGTGTTGGTTCGAAATACGGCGTTAAAAGCGTAAACCAGGCTAAAACGCTCGCTCGAATATGAAATACGGAAATTTTACAAAATTTATTCAAGGTTTTCCCTTTTCGCAGTCGAAAAGGCGTAGGCGTTTTGCTGATAATTGAAAAGGAAAAAGAAAGAAAGAAAATAAAAAAAGTGTTTTCAATTTTTCCTGGGCACGTGGTCTTGAAGAAAAATTTGTTAATCTTTAAGTATTCGAAATAATATATATATAAACATCACATAATTTTATCTAAACTTCTATAGTTATTTTAATTTCTTGGTTTTTTCACTGTTTATTTTTTGTTTTAACAAAACAAAACGAATTTTTAATTTCAGTTTTGAATTCCTAATTCAGTTTATCATAACTGGATTTATTTTATAATTGACCTTTCAAGAACGAAGGCTCTAAAATGACTAGACGAAGAGAATAATGTCATGCGTCATCGGAACGGAGCTTCTCATTTTTTGTTTGTTGTTATTAAAGCTAAAATAATTTCCTATTGTCTTCTCTCTCTCTGTTTGAAATTTGTCATAAAATAAATGATAAATTATTCTGTGAGTCTTCAAACAGCCAGTTTTTGTTGAAACTAATTTCTTATAAAATATATAATTTATAATAAAGGCCGCACAAATAGGAGTGTTTCGCTGTTTTAAAAAAAAGTATAGAGAATTCAAACGTGTAAGTCTATTAAAAATTTAAGTTAATGTAATTAAAAGAAAAATTACTTACTGAAACTAAAATACGTAAATTCAACATTTATGTTGTCAAAAGCGTATTAATAGTACTTACTGTTATTCTTTTGCAACTTTATGAAAAATATAAGTATTTAATATTACACCATATTGACAAAACATCTTGTGAACAAAATAAAAATAGCACGCGGAACACTCTTTTATATATAAAAATGCCGATTGGTTTCAGTTGTATCATTTGGTGCTGAAAAATCTGAAATATTATAAATCACAGCATCGAACGCACAAAAATATTAAAGTTCATCTATCAATTAAATCTGCTTTATTTAATATTTATATACCAGATAAGAAGTAAAAAAAAAAACCGGTTGGAATATCTATTTGTATATTGATAGTTTATAATTTAAGTAAAAAGGGAAATTAATTCTATAATATTAATTGGAAGGAAATGTGTGATAGAAAAAAACTATTATTGTGAATTAATAAATAATTTTATTATTATTTATAAATATAAAATTAATAATCTATTTTAGATACATTACAAGCTTGATTTAGTTTAATAAATAATATTGGCATAAAAAAATTGCATAAATCACTTATTATAAATACACATGATAGTTACTTACTCGTACATGCACGTACAAGGTGACTTCTGTGGAATTTCATTTTATCTGATGGCACTTTTATTGTACATAACTGAGTATTGTATATTTCTATTAAATTTATACTTTTACTCAGATTTAATATTAAATATTGAACTCTCATGATAAACTTGTTCTTTAAATATTAAATTGAGAATTTAGGTATGTTATTGATAAAGGTACACGTAAAACGTAAACATAGCTTAATTTATTATATTACAGGTAACATATTACTAGGGTTATAAATAAAATACTTATCAGTTTCACAAATATATAGAGAATATAAAAAGATCTCTATTCAATATATTGCTAAATTTAACCAATTTCAAAGTCAATTAAGTAAATATTTTATTTCTCCCAAATTATAAAATCAGATCATATTGTTCAAGTTTCCCTTAGAAACTTACATAAAGCCCCAAAACTTCCGACTTAAATCAAATATTTTCTTTTGATTTGTTCAATGGTGCCTTTTTAATATTGAATTAATTTTTAAAACACAATCAATTAATCAGAATAATTAATTACATATTCTTCGTATTTAAAATAAAATTCAATCTTAAAGCTAACTGATACAACAAACTTAAATTAAAAATCACAAATATTAATATAAAGGCTACATGGATAAGGATAATTTTTAAAAACTGCAGACAAAAGAGGGAGATAAATGCGTAATTACGTTACATTGAAAACATGTCACTATGGAAAAAAGTCTTTAAATAAAGTTAAAAAAAAAATGGCACAAATAATAAAACTGATCGAAAGGAAATTTAATGAAATTCTAGTTATGGATATTATCTTGCAAGTTTCTAGGAGTTCATCTCAGTTTGAAGAGGCCAAAGAAGCTCTTGCCGGGCTGCATGATGCTGTACCTCATGCTGCCCAGGTTCTTTACGGAGAGAGTGTCCCCTTTGGTCAGGTGGAAAGCTCCTGCAGTGTAGCACGTGTTGGATTTTTCTATTCTCGAAACAGAGTGTGTCATGGTGGTACACTGGAGAATTGTATCTTCGTGAATTCCGTTGTTCCTGAAGACTTTGAAACTGTTCGTGTCGTGTGCATCGTGGTAAAAAATCTGTAAAAGATACCAATGTAATTAAATAAAAAAATATTAAAATATATCGACCAATATGTCAGTCTAATGACGCACGAAAGCAAAATTAAGAAACCGACAATGATTGCATCCTTAAACATGATTTAATTACGTATTTTTATATCGTTACTATGGTAAAACAAATAAAAACTTTTTTTGGATGCTTTTTTTGGCATAAGACTAATCATGTGTTTTCCTGTGATTAAAAATAAAATTGACAATTCCAAGTCAGTTACACTTAATTTTTAATATTATTTTTTTGTTGATGAAAACAATGAGATTTTATAAAAAGTGTTCAATCCTTTCTACGCTAAAACGCAAAACATAATTTTAGCGTTATATTTTCCTATACTGTCTTCGAAGTTTACATAACAAAGTGTATTATATTATATGTTATAAATTGCAGTTTTTTTAATATTTTAATTGGGTTAAATCTACATGCATCAAGGGGATCAACAAACCTATAAATGAAGATAATAAATAGTCGTGTTTGTCGTGTTAATGAAGTATTTTTTTAGAAGTTACTCATTAATGACTTTATCTCCACAAAGACGGCGAGTTATTAAAGGGTCGGTTAGTTGTGAAATAAATATAATTTATCACGGAGATAACCATCTGGATTTGTCGGGCTTCCTTGCCCCGATTACCGCGCGAAAGATCACGAGGTTAAGTGGCTCACTCGTCACGACAGCGGACCAACTTGCGTTTTCCTGCACTGATTTGAAATCTAACCTTCAAGTTTTCGGATTAATCGTGGGTTTGAATTACCAATAGAGGCAATCAATCATGCTGAAATTATAAAAAAATGCACTTGCAATGCTATAATTAAAAACTGTCTTATTACATCGGTAATATATCGATTGTATATAAAAAAAAAAACCACAAAAAGTACCATAAATTATTAATACGTCTCCTTATACGTGGACCATTTATAAAGGTAATGCATCAGATTGCAGTTAGTTGTGCAACAAATTTATTCTACCAAGGCCATGACCTCATTGCTCGTGTCAATAAATTTAATATCTTATTCACACAATCTGAATCTGTTCTCAACAGCCTTGTTTATGCGCTGCTAGAACCTTTAAATACATTTTGGAAGTACACTTAGTACCAACGAGTACTTGTTTATAGAGGACATGTCTCGACATAAGATCAAGGGAATAATTTGTTTACTTTAGTGAGTACTTAAAATGGACATGCTAAATAATAATGTAAAGATTAAAAATAGAAATTATGGGTTATGGTAAATTATGGTAAATTTGACTGTGTTTGAAAGTTACTGAAAAGACAAAACCCAATCATTTCAACAAAGTATGAAATGTTAATTTTTAGATTAACATGTTAGATGTGCACATTTTTAAGTGATATAAAAACAATAGATAAATATCTTATTTATTGTATATAAAATGTTTCGTCCACTGAGTAAAGATGAATTATTAAAATTTAAGATAATTTAGCTTGTATTAGTGTGCTTATTTAAAATTTCGTAAAAAAAACTGCTGGGTTGTAGGTGCGTAAAATAAGATGTTATTTGATGATAGATACCTGAACGTAGACAAAATAGATTCCACTGTGCTGAATGGTTATGGCTCCATCTTCCAGCGGAAACTGCGAGTCCATGCCCAGCGCAGGAAGCCACGGCGCCGGGGACCAGGCGGTGTATGGTACATCTGCAGGGTGACGAAGACGACCATTACCTGACAAATTAAATCATTTTATCTTAATATGAGCAAATTTAAACTATCACTTGACGATTTGACAACGGTAACATTCAGAAGTCATTTTATTTTGTTACTTTTTCTTACTCTTCTGTGAGTTTAGGTATTTTTCAAATTGGCAAAATCAGGAGTTGGTCGGTTCCATTCGATCAAGAGTTTCCTGTAGAGGAGGCGGTAAATTTCTTGGGATTGCCCAACAAGTCTTAAGTTCTATTCCGGTAAATTGTTTCTCACGATTCTGATAAAGTAGAAGCAATTAATGGAGACTTGCGGAAGAATGGCACGCGCTAATGAGCGAACTTGCAGCAGGCTGTTGTTTAACTCCGAAAACTCTAAGTTTTACGGTGGCGAAAAGCTTTATTTCACCACAGCTGTATTGGATGTTTCTTTCATCCATCCAGAGGGGAAATAATTATTTTGTAAAAATTTTGATGTTATTACCATGTGAAAAAAATTACATTTATGCACTTGTAAGTTAAAAGGCATTTTTTTGCCAATATAGAGGTGGAAAATTCGTATTTTTTTAAATGTGAACCTGAAAAAGATTTATTAAAATTGCGTACAAAAATGAATTTTTTTAAACTTTAAACTTTGCGACGTAGTCAACGTTTATTACGAAATTTATTTAATTAAGATTTCTAAGATAGAACAAAACGGTTAAATGTTACTTCAAAAAAATATTTAGAGCCTAAGGATTTTTTTTAGACATGCCCGAGTCGGCGTTCCAACACACAAAGGCCATCACGCATAGTAGTGACAAAAAAACAGTAAAGAATGTAAAAGTCTTCTAATGTACTGAACATAAAGAGATGGTATTGTACGCGTTGATTTTTATGCTTTGCACGAATATAGCATTTTATCCTGCCTAGGTGTTGGGCTCCACAATGAAATCGATTGTGATACCAAATTAACTCTTAGCTTTCACCATACCGTAATTGAATAATTGATTATATGATACAGATTACATATTTATGTATTTGGTCCTCACCATCATAGTGCTCGTGTGTCTCCATTGCGTATTCGTTGGTGTCTCCGGAGAAGTGAGCAACCAGGGGGCGCCGAGGGCCCCCGTGCACCACGGCCGGGGCACTCCCGGCGGACATGTCTCCGCTGCTGCCCACGTCCTCCAGGTTCTCCAAGCGGCGGGACACCTTCTTGCGACGGCGGCGGATGCGCGTCAAGCCGATATCATCAGGACGGCGCTCCTGAGCAAATTATAAAAATTTAATATATCATTTGGTAGGAATAAATATGAAAAAGCCAACGAGTATGAGAAAACGCTGAGTAGATAAAGCAGATCGGATGAGACTCATTTCACTGTTTTTTCACTCGATGGTACAAGTTTTCCAATGTTTTTAAATGAAAGTTAGGACTTTTTAAAGCGTAAACTGAATGTAATATTATTTGTTGCCTGATTGTGGTTTATATCCATTATAAATCAAACACATTGGTAGCAGTGACACTATCGTATCTCGTGTATAAATTATATCTCTCCGATTATTCATATTTACTAGTTGGTTTGGAAGTGTTATACACGTATTAAATTCTTGTGAAAAAAAAAAAACAACAGAGCTGTGGTAGATTTAACAAGTATATACTTACTAAGAATGCTGCGTCGTAATCAGCAGATAGGCCACTTCTTGTCATCGGTTTTTGGATCTGAATAACTTTTCTGAAGGGCCTGGATGTATCGTCATCGGTCTTCATCACTCTCGAAGGTCTGGAGTACACCGGGGCAGGCGCGGCAGTCGTTGAGAGGTCGTCGTTGTATTTCTTATAATGCTTCCTGCTAAATACATATGTTATTGAGTATGATAAACACATCTAAGTGCCGCAGATTTGTTATGAAATTCAGAACACTCATGAGAGCGCTGCAGGTTAGGATTGTTAACATATGGTGACTGTCCCACATCTGAACTCTAAACACGAATGTTTACAAAAGTTGAAAGAGAGGACTTTCAATACGGCCGGTTTGGTGTTAAAATGACCAGGTGTACTTACTGCTTCTGATCCCAGTTGCGAATCAGGCGGGGGCCCGCGGCGGTGTCGGGGAGGCCGCTGAAGTTGCGGGCCCTGGCCACTACATAAGGCTCCGCCACCACAGGAACACCGTCAGGAGTTTCGCCGACTATCTCGCGTTTAGATCGCTCTATCAAAAATAATCAAAATCAATATAAACGCAGCCTATTGAGAGTAGGATCGGATTAAGAATAAGGATTGGATTAATCATTTTATTCACGCAACACGGCGATTTAAAATGTATTATTAAAAATTTGAAGATGTAACACTACTATAAAAAGATTGAATGGCCACACCCAAGTATGCTTTGGGCTTCTAAATATTGGAATAGAGATATTAACCTATTTCACCTAACGTTAATGTGTTTAAAGATAATGGCATCGTAAATGAAACTACTCAGAGTCACATAATAAATTATAGTGATAAATCAAGAAGCAAATTTAATAGTATGTTTTTCTAAAAAAGTTTTTCGATACGTGGTAATAAACTAACAAGGATTTATATTAAAAAAAAGGATTCTAATATAAAATTATCAGTAAATACGCTATAAAAGTGAAATACTTTAAGTATCTACTTAATTTTGGAGTTTTTGTGTTATTTATAATAAAAGATTACACTAGTTTTTATCGTTGAATTTTTCAAAGCATACTTTTATGAGAATAAGACGCGTGATGGCCACAGGTAGTCAAGGGATTACGTTGTGTTTGTTAAGGCTAAAAGCATACAAGAACTTTGCTTCAGGATTTTGTCAAAAATACGAGCACTTAGCTTGCTATTTCAGAAATTTGCAGAAGGATATATTTATCTTCTCGTTTTAGGTAGTTGGGGCTTTTAGTATTTAGTTAATTATTCATAGCGGTCGGGACAGGATGCGATTTAATGACCTGATTGGATTTATAGTTTTATGGGGGACGATAAGGCTATAAGATCTTATAGTATATTAAATAATTAATTTACGACTTATCATCGAAAGTACGGTTTTAAAATGATTTTATGTATAACATCGATTTTCTTTATCTTTTTTAGTATATATATATATATATATATATATATATATATATATATATATATATATATATATATATATATATATATATATATATATATATATATATATATATAAATATATAATGATCATTACAAATATTATAAACATTGCCAAAAGAACATATTTTTAACCGATTTCGGTTTTATTAGGTAAAAGTGCTGAAAGAAAATCATAAAAATTCTTATACCATATCGTAAAACATTTCTGCAATAAAAAAATCTTTGATCGCCTTGCAAGTACAAGACGTTGAAGTTAGGATATTAATTTTTAAAAATATATTAACCGCAGTAATGTTGATTTAAAGAATCTTAAGACAATTTAGGTGAAACTTTAGTTATAAAATGTATTTATCTGACTTCAAAATTAGCGAAATATTTTCAACATGAATAAAAGAAAAAAGATAACGTGGTGACGTTTGCGTGCTGTCGAGAGTAAAATGGAATATTGCAAACCAGAGCCTCGTTATTGATTAGCCACAATAAATTGCGGTTTTGTTATTCATTCAAAAATATAATTTTATTTATTTTGATATAATAGTTATTTGACATAATAGGCATGACGACAGTATCAAAGAATCAAAGAAATAATTATTTTAAGGGAAAATACATATTAAAAGGATTCAAAAAACTGATTTAGTTTTATTTAAAAATCTAAGATTAATAAGATTTTCAACAAATTAAAAGGTTAAAATACTGCAATCGGCCATTTTGACTGAAACACCAATCACAGCGCATGACGTCATACCACCGTAAGCAACTCTATGGTATTCAAACTTCACTGTGTTTTGTTGTGACCTCCGTATTGCTTGCGAATTTGGATTGATTTTTTAATAATCTCAAGTGTGCTAATCTTGCAAACAAACTTCGCTGTGTTTTGTTGTGACCGTATACGCATTTGGATTGCTTTTTTAAAAGTCTAAAGTGTGTTAATCTTGCAAACAAACTTCGCTGTTTTATTGTGACCGTATTATTTACTCTCTAACAATGGAATCAGGCTTTGTTAAAGCAAACAGCTCAAATTTGCCCAGGATTGATACATCGATGGTGAGAGATTTCTTTATAACTGATAAAGAATTTTGCTCACCCGAGTTCCGAAACGTCAAAATTTCCTTGTAAGTACATTTTGTTTATATTTATCTTTAGCACTAGATACAATCAACTTAGTAAAAATTAAACTCGTTTGAACTCATAGGAGTTTATTTTAATTAAATTACTCTCTACTCAACTAAATTATTAGTCTAGTCCGAACTAGCCTTTACGAAGCACTTCACTTATTTGGTAGACACCTAATATCTGATAATCACCAAGGCAGTGTGTATATATTTATTATAATTAATTTCATTTCTTTCAGGTCTTCAAGACCATCATATGGGGATGATGCAATCAGTTACGTAGAACTAAAACGGGAAGGAAACATCTGTGTAGTAAAATGCAAGATTTGCCCAGAGCATAAAGTCCATGCAAAATTATATGCTGTAACATTGATGGTTGATGAATATGAAGAAAGGGTAATATCAATCCAATGCCATGATTGTGTTGCTGCCCAGGGCGGATGTAAGCATGCCGCAGCGCTGCTTACGTGGGTCCATAGACGAAGCGAAGAACCTTCTTGCACTGAAGTTCTATGTTACTGGCAGAAATCGAAGTTATCAAGAGTTGGCACTACCTTGAAATTCAAATCTGCAAAAGATGTATCTAATGGTAGCCCTATACTGCCTTCTAACTCTGCAGGTCTTGAAATTTTTTTAGAAGAAGTAAAAACAAGGAATTTAAACAACTGCGAGCTATTAGTGTATCATCATGATTGTAATAGTGATAAACTACGTAGTGTCTCAATGCACCAACTTGTGCTTACATATAAAGAAGAGTGCTGTGACTTATTTTTAAGTAAAGTGAGTTTGACAGTAGGACTTATCAAAAATATTGAAAATTTAACCAGGGACCAGTTCAACAATAACCTTTGGTATGAACTGAGGTACGGCAGGGTAACAGCTTCTAGAGCTTACGAAGTGAGTCGGTGCCAGACCGCTGATGGGACTCTGATTTCTACTATCATGGGGGGGAAGATACCAGACACACCAGCAATGAAACGAGGAAGATTTTTAGAAAATAAAGTAAAACAAGTAATTAGCAAGAAACTAGGGAAAAAAATCACGAGTGCTGGACTTTTCATATCGCAAAAACATCCAATGTTAGCAGGTTCCCCTGATGGAATATGTGGAGATAGTATTGTGGAGATAAAATGTCCCATGAGCGACAAAACATATCTCCAGTATATAAAAGATGGAAAACCCACCAAGAAATGCTTTGCCCAGATACAAATGCAAATGTATCTTAGTGGTCTTAAAAATTGTTACTTTTGCGTTGCAGACCCAAATTTTTCCACTAGTCAAGATGTTGAAATTTTATTTATATCTTATAATGATCAATATATGTCAGGCTTTCTTGAAAGTGTAATAATGTTTTGGAAATCCCATGTTTACCCGTTATTATATAAAAGTATAAAATAGAAATTAAAAAGGCAAAAATTTCATGTGTTTTATTTAATAAGAGAATCTTGTATATTAACCAAACCACAAGCTATAGTTATCACATCATCAATAACTTTAACCAAACTTAAGTTAAGACAGTCATGTGATTTTAACATTTTGTGGTCTTCACAGAAATAAATTGATGAATTCGTGACTACGTTTTTCGTGTTTCGCCGTGCGAGCTTAAACCACTTATATCTTATAATTTTCTTATTTGGAACATATATAAACAGCTTGTTGGGTGTTACTATCGAAGTGTTCGTACACTGAGGTATTGCACACCACTTATAGAATTTGGAATTCATTTATACGAATTTCGTTTACTGTCTTCAATGCAAACACAATGACATGTCAGTTAACAATGATAGTCGACAGGTGGTGTGACGTCAGAGCGGACGCGATGACACTAGCGAGCGTTTTCGCGCACTTTTGAAAAAATATTATAAAAATGGCTTTAAACTTCGTTAAACTCAAGTTTTTTAACGAAATAAAGTTTTTTTCGTAAATAGTAAACGTGTACCCCCATTATGGAAGAGGATTTGAAAATCTTTCGTCATGCCTATTGTCATATCTATGTTTTGATAATGACAAAGGTTTTCTTTATTTTGTAATAGAAATAGCTCATGTGTCATTCAAGAAAACTATTCTAAGAATGGAAATAGATAAGACAATATTAAATTTCTTTTTAGGAGAATATATGACGCAAGAGGTTCGTTTCTGAGTGTTCAAACTACAGACGGGGGAAGAAACGACATAAAAGGATTTAATGTCACATAAAGAAGAAGGATTTAATATATTAAAAGCTTTTTAATTTTCTTCATACTTAAAACCAAAATTGTGAAATTTTATATTTGTTTGTTGAACTATAATGTTTTTATTCATCAACTATAGTCCCCAACAACATAATGGCACGCGGTCGTTCTTAAAATTTACTTACTTTATAGAAGAAAAAAAAAAATAAACGATATTTTGACTTACGTACGTGTTTGTTTAAAATCTATTTTAAAAAAATATATTCAAACATCCACTGATTAAATTAATGTGATACACTCAACAGTCACCGGCTTTTTAGAAGGTTTAGTATTTCATTTTATTTCGATTCATACCAACATTAGAACTAATGTTAAGAACAGTGCAAAATTTAATGAGATATTTTGGTTGGTAACGTGCCGTAGAAAAACTTAATTGCAATTAAGGATAATATGTGAGGATCGATGAATTTAAAGTTACTCACCGATAACATCTTCGTCGTCAGCCTTCAAGCCATCTTCTTTGGGGATTCTCATGATCTTCTGGAAGTTGTGTTTTCCTTCGCTCTGCTGACTCTTGCTAAGTAGTGTTGCTTCCATGTAGTCTCCGAGAAAATCAGGCTTGTCTATAGGCTCTTCTCCACTGCTGCCGCTTCCCGAAAGAGGAGTTTCATAGTCGTAGTTACTCTTCGAGTAATCTTCGAAGTCGTCTTCTTCGTAGGAGGGGTCATACGATGGGTCGTCAATGTCGTCATCATCAGATATAATTTTGAAAATAGGTTTCGGAGTTTGTACTTCTTTCTCTTCGTTGATCTGAAAATAAATTAAAATGTTAAAAATGTGAAGGCATATACAATAAGACGAACAAAATTATGCATCTGAAGTTAATCATCCTGTATTTTATACTTTACAAAGCAACACCGTGACTTGTAAAATTTTCATAAAACTATTTCGGTATATATTTGTGCGTATCGATAAAACTGTGGCGTTTGGTCTGTCTGATTTTTACTTGGATAGCAATACCTCTCTTTTGAAGATTGACGTCAGATTTTCAAATATTCAGCAGTACTTTGCCCTGTTAGTATTTTATGTGATTAAGAATCGGCTCAACCGCGCTTGGCGGATTTCCTTTCACGAGACAGGTAGAAGTCCGCAGACTTTGGCATGACAAACACGGCTTGACAGTTTTCAAATTGTATAAAATATATGATTGTAGACTCAAAGGTTTCGGTTCACAGCGTGTATTAGTCGGACATGACAAGCCGAGTCTTCAACACGGTTCTAATTATATTAGTAATAACTAAAGCCCAGAGCATTCACTGTGAAGTGAGCGTGTTCGTAGTAAACGAGTGTTTGTAGGAATTCCAAATTTATTTGTCAATGTAAGTTGTGGTTGGGTTACATTATATATATTTTGATTTTTTATGCACAGCAAAAATTTTCACTACTCTACGAATGATATTAGCCGGCAGCGCTCCAAAATGCATTCTAAAGGTGTTGGACTTCATCCAAAGACGCGCAAATAGATCAAATAATACCGCTGATTTAATGCACGTTCTTCAATACATTAAATAAAGGTGGGCGTATTGGAATGCTTACCCTCTTATATATATATTTTATTGAGTATTTTCATAAAGAGTTTTAATCTCGATCCTTCCCACGCTGCAGAGACAGAGTTTTTTTTACGGCTGAACTTTTAATCGATATTAAGCTTTTTCAGACAGGATTTTTAACTTTATTTAAAAGTTCACAAATATTTAAATATTTATTAGGTTTTTGTCCATTCTATATATATATCTAGCTATCAATGTAGTTGACATTTTGACGAATATTATGTAAAGATATTCTTTTCAACATTTATCTTTAAATAAATACTTATCTTTAAATAAAATAACGAGCGAAGAATTTTTGTTATTTCCGTGTATTTTTTACTATAATTTTTTTATTTATTGTATAAAGAGACTTTTTCATATTTTAATAGATAATTGGTGTGTTTATTTTTAAAATTAACAAATTTATCATTTTTAATTCCACGTTAAATGAAATACAAATATCCATACTAGTTCTTACAATAATAAGCACGTCAAAAATATGTTTTACGATTTTCAATATTGATACTCCAATATATTTTATAATAGATTTATTAGATTATAATAGATTTATGGACAGTATAATTTTAAAATTAAAGTAAAACATACTTTAAAGTGATTCTAGATATTATTCATTTTCAATATTTAATAATGTTCACACATGTTGCGTATATGTTATTTTTTCTTGGTGATTTGTTAAACAACCTAGGTTTTTCACATTATGCTGTTGAAGACTCGTACAAATAAACTCTATATTAAACAACGTGGGCCCAAAAAAGCACGACGGTTTCGTAAATAAAGGTTTTTTTGAAAGGCTTCGTTCAAATAAAAGATTATTGTTTTATTCATTGGCCAAAAAGGACGAAAGTAGTGGAAATGAAGTACTGAATAAAAGTAACGTTAAAATGGTAAACATGCCTGACCCCACTTTAGCTTACATTTGGTGGATTGCTGAAAGGTTCTACTTTTGTGAAGAAAATTATTTATTTCCTCGAATATCGGAGGCTTTACGAGTGAGATTACTTAAGTGAATTCATACAAGACATTTCTTATCTCGGAGGCTGAAGTGGTGGATGCCTATTACAAGCACACAATCATAGTGATTTAATACGTAATTAATAATAAATTACTAATTTAAATATACCTATTGTCAATTAATATATATTTTTAAGACAATATAATAGACTATTTTGTAGTTAAGTATGCTGTCCACCAAATCAATTTTGCACCCGCTTGCGTCTTATCGATTTATTGTTAATAAGCTCTTGTAGGGCAGACAACTCAGTGAATCGTGGATTGGTACATCATGACCTTGGTGTTGTATGCTCACTGACCTCCTCAACAGAGATCACCGTGATGTCTGCTCCTCGGAGACCAGGGACAATGGTGCCCACGCCAAATATGGTCTCAGTGAAACTAGTTCAAGTCCCGGCGGCACGGTGCGGTCGTGAAACTATGTACTTTGGCAATCGAGGGCCAAGTTTTAATGGGACTTGATAAACAAACAACGTTGCTTTTTCGATCAATTGTATCTGTAAAATCCATTATTGTAAATACAACGAAAACCTTTTACACTGTAATATATGTATTATAATTAAAAGAGTTTTGCAGTGTTTATATTTGTAGTTCGTTTATAAGAGTTGCTTGATGATTTAAGATTGATACTAATTAAATATGTATGCTATTTCAGTAGTAGGTGTTAGATAGTGAAACACTCGGTTATGTTTTATACATTATTGATATATTAAGCCTCATTAAAAATAGCTCAGTATTTTGTATATTCTTATGTAATTACTATTACAAAATTAATTCATAGTCCCTGTAAAGTAATTAGATAAAAATTTAGATATGAAATCGATACAAAGAATGCATTGAAAATGTATAATATTGACAAGTCCCTACAACGCACGATGTAAGGTTTTGCATAAATGCTGGAATGCGCTGTTCATTGATACGGGTCACCTGAATACCTACAATGATTGTTTGCAGGAGTATGTGGGTCATTGATCAACAATGATAAATCACAAGTCAGTCTTATAAAGTACTAAAGTTCGATCGGCCGGCCGATCTCCACTGCCCGATATGGATACACTCAAATGCGCTCGTATCTGAACTGATCTGACACGGAGATTGATATTCAAGATAGCTTGCAAATCTATAAATAAACGCCGAAATATATTATGTTGATTTTTATATAGGGACCGGTCAAAATCAATTCATGTCCTTGAGTAAATATTTATTGTTATTGTATCGTAACGGTTTTAAAATCCGTTGACTGGGTAGCAAAATTCAGAGCTCTATTGTATTGTACCGAGTATGAGAGTGATTGAACAATAACAGGCTTTTGAATTCGCTTACGAAAAGAAATTATATTGATCTTGTTTACCAGTGATATTATTGAAAAATATGTGATTTATATCAAATAAATAAAAATGTTATACGCCTGTTTCGTATTTCAAAATAAAAACTAATTAAATGTATAATCCTGAAAGTATAAATTATTCTTTATTAAATTTAAAAAAATCTATGTATAAGTTTTTTTTACATTAAACAGTATCATTAGTATGGGCATAATTTTTAAAAGTATAAAAATTCTTAGTATAAACAGGATCAGGCGAAGTTTTATAACGTGATGCTGCTGGTAAATTTTGCGGGTTTTGTAAATGAAGCCTTTGGTGGATAATTTTTCAGAGAAAATAGCGTAAAAAAATGTTTTTTCAAAATTAATTATTTTGCCCATGTTGCTAATAAAATACAATATTATTGTCTTTTGTATAAAGGAGAGGTAAAATAATAAAAGGGGAAAAGAGATGTTCGTGGTTACAAAACATCAAAAGCTCGAATAGCTATGGCGCCATTTTACTTTTCTGAGAACAGGAGTTTATTTGCTTAAATGGAGGATAACGTTTATTCATTATGATAGATGTCTATGTTTTAAAACGGAAATGACACATGAAGGCGAAGGTCAAAATGCGAAGTGTTCGTTTCACGACGAAACTGCGAAGTCTCCATTACTTGATCGATCTTAATGATAATGAAAACCAGATGTGCTTTGTTCTCAGAAAAAAAAACTCAATACGAATAGCATATTATTATGTTGTAAAACATATTAGTGACGTGTTTAATGATGCTTAACATTGGCATGTTGTGTGAAACCATAGTCTCGTCTTTTGTCACATTGACGAGGTCGGAAAACAACACGTGGAGAAGTAATCATAAATTCCTTCTAGAAGATACAATCTTAAAAAGTAATTAAAATCTTTCTGAAGATATTTATGCAAATCATTTTAATAGGATTATTAATAATTGAAATTACATCATCCCATAACTGTTGCTATCTTCAAATTACACTTATGTGAATAGATCAAAAATCTAGAAAATTTAGTATAATGATATAAGCGAGCCTATTTAAATGAATTTAGGAAAAAAAACTAGGGTAAATTCTGCGATTTATCTTTAAAACTTAGATTTTTCCGGAAAAATTATTATTTACTGACTTGAAAACTGATCGACGGTTAGTATTTATAGTTTACAAAATTTATGAAAATTGATTAAAATTAGTGGCTAGACAGTATTTTGGTTTTAGATATTATGGTTTCCGAATTGCAAATAAACAAACAGAAGGCATGAAAAAAGATCAAGTAAAAATGCAGACACGTTAAATTTTTTCAAGCTAAAAATTGTATCCATATAGTATAAAATAATAAATAAATTGATAAAAGTTTGTGAGTGACTTTTATTTAAAGATCAATAGACGATTTAGCCAAAAATATAAGCAGAAAGTTACAGAGAGCTTCTAAAGAAAGGGAATAAAGTTTCATATTATTAGTATCTGACAAAGAGCTTTTGTCGTATTTCACGATTCATGAAAATCGATACCGGCCTATGGTATCATTTTACTTACAAAATTACCTGTCTAGCGTCGATAGAATAAAATAGTCTGTTATTATGCTCTTAGCAACGGAATATTGAGATGCCGTTGTAAAAGAATTCAAAAGATGAAGCTTAAAGAAAGCTTGCGAGACAAAATTAAATAAATATGATCATACACATTTCTTAATGTTATAACAGATAAAATTTTATTTATCAGATAAAAATAATATAAAATAATATTTATTATTATATTATACATGTAATGAGTCTGTTACATCGAAATTACGAAATTTTGGAGTTCAATAAAAAACTCATTTGAAAGCTCAACCCTAAACTTGGGTGGACGTTTATATTGATTTCATTCGTGTTTAGACACAAATTATTTTAAAAAGAATGCTTTAAAAACATTTGTTCTGAATCAATAAATAAATATATAACCTCTATATTAATGACTATTGAGTTAGATTATCATGTTAATTTCTAGAACTAGCGTTAAACTAGATAATAAAGAATATTTTTATACAAATTTTTAGATCTTTTGGATATTTGAGAGATGCGAGGGTTGGGAAGTTAATCAAAAATTTAATTGACACCAGTAAAAAAATGTAGTTTTTTCAAATTAAATATGATTTTAACTCTCTTTTCATGTTTGTTTTCCGTAAAATAATATTTTCTTGAACTGATGGAAAGAAAATTTTAAGTTATTTATAATAACATACAGAATGGAAAAAAATATGATTTGCACCTGTAAGCTACAATAAAATATGAAATGCTGAAAGGACGGCCATTTTACGCTGGAGAAAAATATTTACCTTGAATATTACAAAAAAATATTAAGTAAAAGTATAAAATTTGAGAGGTTTTTTTTTTTAGCAAAATAACATATTCATATATTCCTTGAAATAGTATTTGGTTTTGTTCAAAGTAAAAAGTAATTACTTTAATGGTTAAGGCGGAGTAATTAATGATTTTTTTATATAAGTAAAAAAAATTCTTTCAATTTTGATAAAATATAATAATTTTTAATTTGTAAAAAAACCTCATTATGGAAAACTTCTTTTAAAAGAGTTTTCTGAGTAGCTGTAAACTTAGAGCACACACAGAATGATGCAAAACAATTAGTTATAATATACAAGGATTTGCTTTTCGCAAAAATTTTTTTTTTAAAGATAGTTGGATATTGTTTCAAGATGTCGATTCATTTGAAGTTGATTGTAGATAGAGCGTTGTAATTAGTAATGTTATTAATTTTACCATTGAATCTGTTTTAAATCTCCTGCATTTGATTACATTTTTTTATGTACTGAAACTGGTTTATTCATAATATTATATACATCGTACGTCTTACAAAAGCAATCGATATTAAAAATCACAAACAAATCCAATATTACGATTTATATACATCTTAAATTAAGGTATTTTTTTGTGACTAAATACTTAAGAAAGGTCACGGTCTGTGATTAAACAAAAAAAGTATTTCTGATAATTAACTATTACCCACACTCAATATTTAAACAACCTAAATACGGATTTATTTGAACCGTGACACTGAAAAATTATATCATTAGTTACAAATTACACATATTTTCGTAGAAAAAATACAATGTCCTAGTTGAGTTGATTAAAATTTATTGCTTGGTCTTGTTTTCTGACATTTCGTTTGTTTTGTTGATTTTTATTAGGCTTACGGCGCAGTACAGTGTAAGTTACTCCATAGCTTTTTATTATTTGATTAAAAATGTGATTTAATTTTTCGCGTTGTCGCGGGGTCCGTACCTTTGTTAGTCCTCGTAACTTATTAACGAATTACACAGGTGATACGTGCCTACACTACCTGCCACCCTGGCCTGCCCCGGCCCGATACGGCGCCGCTCGCTAGCTCCTCCAGCAATATTCAAACATTGTTATGGTTATGTAAATTTCACTCATATAATATAAACCAGAAGGATTTATATAACTATTTTCTCTATAAAATTAGGGATGGTTTGGTGAATATAAATGACCATTACGTTGTAATAACAAGTGTATTACCATTTAAGTTTGTGAGTGATAAATTTGCATATATAAATATTATATATATAGTAGAAAGGATTTTTCAGGTCGTTCTTTTAACTTCCACTGATATAATTTTCATTTCATAATTAGATTACTTGTATTAGTTTTAATTAGAATTGTTACAGTTCAAAAATTATCACTTTGTTTATTTTTAATATCTCTATGACATATAATTTATTTTCTGTTATTTCTTATTTATGACTGAATGGGACAAACATATGTTTACGAAATATTTGATAATGTTTACTAAAATTAAATTGTTGTAAAAATACTATAAATATACTTTATACATAATCAAAATTCTGTTAACATAGCAAAATTTAGCATATAATTCATTCAGAGGATCCAATAATAAAGTGTTAAGAACATGATAATTTACTCATTCCGTTCTCAATGAATAAATTTTCTTTGAGTCACTGAACATTAAAGAAAATTTTATTTTTACGTTTCTTCTTTTGTCTTTTATTACCATGATAATAACGCAAAAAAAAAACAAACGCAAAACGCTTGTTATTTCTAACGGCCTGAGAAAATTTTGTCGGGAGCTTTTCACCATTGAGATGTCATTCATTGAATTAAAGGTAAGAAGTGTTTTGAATTCCCCGGAGAGGTTTTACGTTTCAAGGCTCGAGGGTCTAAGTGCAAAAAGAAGTAAAAGCCTGATCCGCATTTAGCCAGGCGCCGCACTCGGAAAGGCCGAGGACTCTACCCATCGTTATCTCGAGAGACATCTCTGTAGGGTAGAATAAATAATTAATTAAAAACGTTCTCAATTCAATGAATTGCGGAATCACTATACGAAAAAATTATTAGGCATGTACTAAAGAATTTAAATTTATTTGAAAATATACCTTACCAGGAAAAAATAAAGAACTGAATATAATGATGAAATAATGTGCATAACCAAATGTACAAGGATCAAATGAGCGAATTAATTATCAATTGATTTGATTTGCAGCTGCTCCCACTCCTGTTAATGGCCACATTTTTCGTAACAATAAATATAGCATCCTAGAACTGATTGTCCAAATATAAATCTAAGGAAAAAGGGGGCATTGGAAGGAGGATGTTTACGTGGTTGTGGAATGTGCGCTGGTGGTTTGAGATCGGAAGTGCAGCCGAATTGGTGATACTGGCCCAGGATAGGGATGTGTTTGATAAAATAGTCACCAACCTACTATGAGGAGAGGCGTCAGAAGAAGAGAGTTTATGGATCCCCAAGCCCAAGTCCATGGTTAAACGATTGGTATGACCCGCCTTGGTATCTTAGAGAGCGCACTTCACCGAAACAATCATCAGTGAAAGCATTGGATGGACTGCATCCTCTTTGATAGTCAAAAATACTTATGCTATTACATTTAATTGAAAAACTTTAATACGTGTTTTTTCAAAATTTTTACAGACCACATACTAAGAAAAATGATTGTTTTGAGTGTTAAACATTTTTTTTAACGACAAGTACGAAAATTTCAAGAATTAAAACAAAAAAATTAACTCTAGAATTATTCAATATGAGCGCAGGGAACTTCTGAGAAATCTGACTTTATATCGGATGTAATAGGATTCTTATCTATTCTTGAATTCTTTATTAAAAATATTTTATAAAGTCAACGTTTTATAAAAGAATAACAAAACAAGTCTTCAAGCAATTGTTCATTGTCAATTGTTCGAGACTTCAAATAATTTAGCCGAAATATTGGAAGAAAAAACTGGACACGCACATCCCAAGAATCTGACAATGAATTACAAAATATCTCAACGAATTACGTTTATTTTTTTTTAATTTTGATAAATGTCATTGTTTAACTAGTGGAGGTATGGAAATTTGAACGAGACGATTTATATGAAGGTATTATGCGTATGTCTTATTATGACTCTTTGTACTGAGAGCCTTTGTTGAAAGTAAACGTTCAGAAATAATAGCATAAGCCACGATCTCAGTTTATTGAATAAATTTTGCGAGCTTAATTGAATTCTTGAAATACCACCCCGATAAAACTCGACAAAATAAAATAATGAATCTGCAGAGGATTTCAAATCCATAATTTGGGTATTTTTCAAGCAAAGAATCTGTTTATCGTTATATTTATGTTTTCTTTTGATATTCATTATAAAATTCCCAGGAGTAAATTCATTTTTACATTTTAAATATGTTGATAAAAAAGATAAGATGGTAGGAGAATAAGAGTACCGAAGTACTTTTATTTATTCGCGGGTAAAAGCTCTATTGTTAAGTAGAAAATGGGATACGAATATTTCTTTATATTAAAAATGCTTTTCATTTTTATTTGGAGTGAAATATTTTGTAATAAATTACACCCAGACTCTTAGGCAAACATTTTTATTATGAACCACAGTTTCAGTTACAAAATTTAAAGACAGCTCGGACGATAATAATGGGATATTCAGATTTATACTATATATACACGGAGTTTCGATTCCAATTAGCCGGCTGTGTTTACTCGCCCTGTCTCTGCAATTGAATCGCAATAAATCCTCAATCGGACCCTAATGCCGCAATTTCGATCGGCTTGTTATTACAGAAGGGGAAATAGAGTGGTATAAATCTATGTTCTCTGCGTAATAACAATGAAATTAAAAAGACAAAAACAAATTTAAAATGTCATAAACTACAATGTTGATTCACAGTTACCATTTTTTTTAAATATAGGTCAAAAAGACCACAGTGTGGTTGTTATTAGGCATTTTATACAAGTAATTTTTAATGAGATATTTCTTATCTAACGGATTAATTCTTCGACCATGACAAATTGATGATAATTATTCATTAAATGATTCATTTTAAAATTTGGGTGCAAGAAATAATACTTTGTTCTAAAGTAAATTGTTCCTGAGATTGAAAATTATATTTTGAGACTCTTTATTTTCTTTTTGTATATTACAATAGTTGTTTGGGGTATTCTTGCAATACGGTATGTGGCTATCCCCTGATTCTGCGCGCAAGTTGTGGGGCTTACAAGGTGTGGCTTAGTGGTAATGTACATGGATTTCTCTATTGTTATTGAGTTTGTGTAAGGAAAAATATGTGTAAAAAAACCCATTTACGCATTAGATTGTTCTTGAAATATTTTATTTGGTATATGTGCACGTTAAGCCTGCTGGGGCTTCAACAGGTGATAATCGATCGGGCATGCGCATGTGAAAAAAAATTGTATTTGTGCTGAAATCATTTGCAATTTTTTAGCATTGTGTTTTTACAAAAGAGTACAATTTAGCAGTCTTTAAGTATTCAATAAAAATGCTATAACCATTTCGTTTTGAGAATTATGAAAAAGGAGAGGAAGTCGACAACTACCACCATCTAACGAATATTATTATTTAAGGGACGTAAAAGTTTCATATGTTTTTCCATAGGTGGCTATTGTGAAAGTTGACATCCAATGAATGAAAAATTGTTGTAAGATACTCCAATAACAAGGCCTGTTTTTTGAAGAAGAAGCATCTTCCATTCGTGAGTTACCCTGGAATGATAACGTGTTGAAATAAATCGAGCACATATTTATTGTACTCAGTAACGCCAATTAAGTGTGGGTGTCACATGTTTAAGTAATTATTAAACGCCAATTATTACCAAGAGGATAATTATACCTTTCATACATACTTACTATTGGAATAGCAAAAATAAAGAACAATAAAAAACAGACCCACAATTTTTTCAACTAAAATAAAAATATGTTATAATAATAATACGTAAAAAATTCTTACAAAATTCTTAAATTTTTAAATTCTTATGTGTATTATTTTGAAATCGACTTTTTTTCAGGATCTCTGAAATAAAAAAATCAATTTTAAGGTGTTATTTATATTTATATTCTTTTTACTAAATAAACTCGTGTTCAGTTCAGATATTATATTAATTAAAAATTCTATTAATGAAAATGCTAAAAAGCTTTTTTAATTAACTAGGAAGTAAGGTAACATTTTGAATAAATTGACATTAACGAAATTATTTTTAACGATTAATCAACGGGTTTAATATATGGCCATAATTTAGATTTTCTTGCTGAAATGCAGTTGTGTAAAAATTACACTGGAAAGTGAGGTTCATTGCTTGTTTAGATTAAGGAATGTTCATCCATCAGTAAGCGCGCGGGCCGGTGACACTGATGATTTGCTGCTTTCTCTGGAATTGGAGGTTTCTACAGTCACTGGTGATGAATCAGAAGATCCCATGATGCACGAATACTATTTCTGGAGCTAAAGTCACCGAAGAGATAATGAAGATAAAGCGACGCGTCTCCAAGCCACTGGACCACACAAGTATTTCGCGAACCATTTCGCATTCATTAATTTAAGTTAAATACGCTATTTATTTAAAAGCAGGTTGTAGTGTAAAAGATAGCATAGTTGTTTATCGTCCACGAAATCGTGTATTAAATCATGTTGAAACATTTTTGATCGACCTTGAGTTAAAGAAGAAATAATCCCAGAAAAAAATAGGTATTGTCCTGTATGTAAAGAATGTTTTTTTTATAATTGATATACTTAACAGTTTTTTTTTATTTGTAAAGTCGAGATTGACTTCACGACGTTTTAAAAGCATATATCAAATGTTTAACTGGACTCTATTACTATAGTTTGATATGATTTAAGAATAGATTATGCTATATATAGCTGCTTGATTTTATATTTTATAAACAAAGAAAACTAATATAATACATGCTCTTAAAAAGAAGACATAAATTTTTATTATGAAATATGTTTAGGCATTCTGATCGGAAGTCATAGAGAGATATTCATTTAAAAAATCCAATTATAAAACTCATTCTCTACGCCAAGAGTGCATTTCGAAGGATTCAGTGCGGTTTATGTAATACTAGGAAATATGACTCTGACCATATGACTCTGATATCTGTTGACCGCAAGATTAGTGTAGGATGTTCCTGTCAGGTATTACGTGACGCCTGCAAACAACTTGAAACGTGTCATCTATCGATTTAGATACAAACGAAAGAAATTAAATAACAATACACTTCATTGCCTAATCGATTGCATAACGGGCAAAATATATTTCAATTCGGTCCAAGCGATCAGGGGTGCACCGGCATTTCATAAGAAGAAGTCGAATATATTTTGAGTATATTCATTTTTATAGGGTATCCATAAAAATAATATTACGTAATGAAACAGCTGTTTGTACAAAAACGTTATTCTAGCTAATATTTTAGTGATATTAGTTTGTGTGCAGACATATATTTAATCCCAAGCAATAGACTAAAAATAGAGACATATCTTATAAAACGAAGCAAAATTATACTTTTTGTGAAAATTTAGTTAAATAGTTTTATTTATGCAAACAAAAATACCTTAAAAATATGCTATATTTAATAAAATCTTTGTCTAAAGTAGTAATCTTTTATAACATGTTTCAAAAAATAATTCTATAGAAGTTTTATAATAGCTTTATATGAACATTTAACTATGTGTTGTCATTAAATAATTAAGAAAATCTTACTGTTTGATTACAAATATAATTTATGAAAAAAATATCAAAATATACAAACGTCTTTATGACACATAATCATGCAAAGTTTTTTTAAATTACAAAAAAATAAATAATTTAATTCTTGATTGCTCAATTTAAACGTAGACATTTTTGACGATATGTACATTTTGTGCACACTTACATTTTGTAAAATGTGAATCAAACGTCATTAATAAATAATAGGTATAAAATGATCTTATTTATTTGTTTTGAAAAGCATAATGGAAACAAAACTTTCTAACTTCAATACTTAGCATTCGTTTATGTTGCGATGTACAAGTTTTTGCTCAAGCTTGAAAGGGTTTGCGTTTTGGCAGTTTGGCTGGAAATGGCATCCTTGCGCGGCTCATGCTTGCTACATTACGTTCGTGCAATAAGTCACACTTCGAGTCTGTAGCTTTATTGACATTCCCACAGAATTGATTAAGTGCCTAGACAGGCAAGCCCAGTAGACACGTTGATCGTGTGCGGAGGTAGAGAGCGCGTCCATTACTTGCTACATTGTTCTGATCTGGCCAGAGCCGAGCCGTGACCCTAGGGAATTGGAAATAAATCGTATGATGTGCGGAAGACGGAGCAGAACGCGTCACGTAACTGGGGTGATTCAATAACACATGTGCATCGGCAAAATTTATAATTAAATTTAGATCAGAAATTATTTTTTAAAAAATTTATATATTTTTAATACTAAATGGGCAGGGAAAACTAATATCGAAGAGCTGAAATATGTTGGGACGCTATTTTTTTAACCATAATATGGAACTAAGAATCCATATTTATTAATACACTTCACTGGAACTTGGTCGACAATTTTACATTTTAGACAGCACATGGAAAGTTTCCACTGTCTTATAATTCTCCAAAGATAAACATTGGCACCCGCCTCTGTCATAAACAATACAGAAAACATTTATTTTCGGTACAACAACGAGACTTTCTACCAAGTTTTTTGGCGCCTCGCTCCTCCTCACACTAAAATAACACCTTTCAAGTATTCCAGGCTCCACGAGCATTTTTCTTATTTATCTTATAATAATAAAAACATCACAGTTGCTTGAAATTTTCGTAGGAATCCCGATAAAGTATGCCCGTGAGTCGCGATGGCACTGAGTAATGAGATTCCGTGACGTCGTGGACTGGTTCTCTTGACGAAGTTGTCCATCTTCTCCAGGCGAGGCGCCAGCGTGGGCTTTGCGGTAGAACTTGTGGATTATTCTGACTTTGGTTTAACAGTTAATGAGTGAAAAGTAAATTTGTAATCTTACGCAAATGACTGGCTATAGTTATCCGTTCTCCACACGACTGCTTACATAAAAAAAAAAGTACAGATAAAATGACCGAGGATACAATTAACAGTGCACTTTAGAATACTAAATAATTTATTTGACATCGTGTGGAGTTTGAAATAAGGATATTTTAATCTCTGAATAAATCAAATGATATAAAGATTATACGAATCTGCTCAGGACATATCTATTTTATTGTTCCATCCAGAGCTGTAGCTTTGATCGCAAAAGGCGTATATCTAGCATAAGATCAAACGGTTTTTATAATATTTATTTATTATTATGATATCACATAAATTTTTATTATCAATAAACATATATTTTTTAACAATAGTACTTAACCAATAATTATTTACGATGTTTCTTTGTGGTCAAATTTAATTCATGTTCACGTGAATAATTTCTGCGAAAACAATGTGGTTTTTTGTTGTAGTCAATGACTAAGAAGTTGAATGACTGATATCCTTTTGAAAAATCATACGAGTTTGTGTAAATGTTTAATTATAGTGTTTTAAATCAAACGATAAACATTTTAATCATCAATGATGTAAATCGATAAAGCACACTTAATATAAACTATGGTTAGATAATAATTGCAATATATGGTTGTAAGAAAACAATGAATTATTTGTTTATAAATAAACACAATGTACGTAAACAATTTGTTATTTAAATGAACTTTTATTTAATATGGATTGTTGATTCAAAGATGCGTTTTTCTTTCTAAGAAATCATTTGTCAACTGATAAAATAAAATAACTAAGAGGTTTCCGGATGATTTGCATAAATAAATAAAGCTATGCCTAATTGAGACGTATTTGAGAAATGTGTGAAGTAAAAAAAAGAGTAAGAAATAAATGACTGCAAGGAATATTCTCCTGTGGTTTTGGTCTCGCCTAATTTACAGCTTGTTAGGAGTTTGTTCACCTTTGAAAGAAAAAAACATTCGTCCTACTCATGTTTACAATCTTTCCGTTGTGGTGAATAACCTTATGAAGTTTCGTTAAATTAATTAATTATAATATATGATAATTAAAATTCACAGTTTGCATAAAATTTCTTAAAAAGACTTGTGAAAATTGTCGAAAAAATACCGAAGTCAAAAAAAAAATTAAGTTTTTTATCAAATAAATATCCATGAAACATCAAACAAACATCCATGAATATTAGCGTTTTTGTACCTTTTGATATTCTGGAAAATAATTACAAATTATAAATAATGAAACAGTGTCCTGGTTGCAATAGTTTAGTTTCAAACGCGTCACGTGCCATCACTGGACATGGCCGGTGAAAGCAAGTGAAATATAGGGCTGATGTGTTTCCAACGAGAGCGGCTCGCGGTGTAAATAAAAGTATTTTTAATCGCTGACGGCCCGTGTTTTAATAAAAATAGGATTATTCATTCATGAAAAGACCAACGTGCAAGTATAAAAGTGTCAACGTTGAATTATTTTTTATTTATATACATAGATATAAATTAAGGGAACATTCTCATCGTACAGTCACGGGATGTTTTTTCAATGTTTGATCTTAAATATAGAGTTCTGGGAAGTTGTCATTCGCTACTCGGTTAAGTCCTGTTGATATATTGCAATCACAGGCCAAGCTAAATATGAAAAGCTTATCTCTGAGAATAATCGGTACGTTTTTTTTTAATTTTGGCGTGTGGTGACAAGGATTTAAGCACTTATTCACGGTATTTATACTAGTATATTTTTGACATTGTTTCTGTCACGAAACTTGTGAAACATAAAAAATGTGTATTCATGTAAAGAAGTGCATCTCTGTCAACACTATTGTACATAATCTGTTGAGGCAAAAAAAATCTATGTATCAATGCTTTGTTTATTCAAGTGTGTTTGTGATGATAAAACTTTTATAAATTTACGCGCAGTTCAGTATAATTGGATTTTGCCTATGAAATGATACTATTGATATTGTTGACAAGACCTGTGTCATTTTTCAACATAGTTATTTAGATTCTTTGTTAGAGTTGTCGACAGAACAGAAGAACTGCAGCTTTTTACATTGATTGCTTCTCATGACTTTCAGAAAAACAGGTCGTTTATTATTTTTCGTTGGTACCACAAGTTTAAAAGTAAAAAGTATTAAGGCAACTGTAAAAGCATAATAAAAATAACAAAAAAAAATTTACGGAGACATGCCATATTTTCAAAATAAATTTTTATCTATTTCATTTGAAGAAAAATGGCGACAAATTTTAAATACAATTTTCTAACAAAGATACACCAAAAGCTGCAATAATTTCGTTTACATAGGAAGTATCTGGGAGTTTTATTGACCTTTTAGTCTTCTCGAGTACGAGTCGATTCATAAATTCTCATAGTGTATTCAACCAGTCATATTTGCACACTGTGATTAAATAAATCACATTAATTTACTTATTTCATTATATTTTATCAAATTTACGTACTTTTGGAACATTTCAAGAGATACAAGATTGATACAAAATATTATTTATAGTTTTTCCGTGATTAAAATACTATTGTAAAATTATTTTCAGGTATGATTTTTTTTGTATACTTCTAATCATTTGAACCATTATTATGTTAACATAGATTTAAAAAAAATCTTTAGAAAAAAATGATATATTGGAAGCATGAAATTTTCTATTGTTATCGATGGTTATTTTACTGGGCGGTTGAAATATATTTTTATTTTTATTGATAAGTGAATTATGGGTATTTTGACCCGAAAATAGCCTTTCGGGACAAAAAGAGGAGTCATAATTCTCCAAATACGTATACCAGGTCAATTGACCAAATTTCACAGCGACACCGTCCCAATAAGTCGCGCGCCTGCCGATACGCTCTCGGAGGAATCCGCGTGGGAGTTGGAAGGTATTTTGTTTGCATGGGAGCTAATTCCTCCGGGCAGACGGCCGGTAGAGAGATCTATACATTCTGCTAAACACTAACTACCGTGACCTGCTTAATAGATTTACGTTTGTCCATTACTGTATTTTGAGACTATTTTTTGAATTTGCTTTTTTTATGTGGCATTTTGATTTTATCACCAAGTGGCAGTACTACATAAGCCTGTGTTTACTGCAAAATTAGTATGTTGATAGTTAGAATACGGCTAAATGAACACATTGTAGATTTGCGCTGTTTTTTAGTACTATTATTATTTTTGTGATAATGCAACTGATACGTCGCTGACAGAGTATAAAGTATATATAAATTATGAAAAAAATTCGGGTGACGGATTGAAAAAAATTTCGTGTCTTATAATTTTCAGTAATTCGTTCAACGATGTTAACGGATAAATCTATAAGAAGTAGACTTTGAATGTACTGTGCTAATGGCAACTGTTATATTATATGAACTTTATTTTGTAAGCTACGCAATAATAGCATTACTTTGACAGGTAGACGTACAGGTATTGTACTTGATTATATGGCGAGAATTACCAAGACTCCGGGGGTGTTTAATGTGTTTATGCTCGTCCACTGGACTAGTTTTGCTTGAGTAATTACCTAGGAACACGGTGATGGATAATCGCTACTTTTAAGTTAGAACACATGTTATTATGTAGCGGTCATTACGGTGTGATACTTCACAGAGTAGCATTAGAGGTAGACTCATATTGTGTGGAATGCACGGCGGATCTAAGGACATGATAGAATCACAATTGAAACTATTTATATGAATGAACGGTTAACTTGCTGTCCTGATGGATCTGAATGACGCGTCATTGGATTTGATTGGATTTATTAGGATATATTGCTTTATTTATTCTGTTTAATTTATTGATCTAAAAATACCGAGATATATCAACATTACTAATATTAATTTGCAAAAAGTTTTTACAAAATAACTGAAAATATAACCAGAGTTGGAGCACTTGAAACTGAGCTAAGCGGCAATGATTGAATTGTAAATTATGTAATATTTTTATGAAGAAATTAATTATTTACATAAGTTAACTAAACCTTCGGATGGTAGTTGAAACTTTACTAAAAAAAATTATGATTAAGTCATAGTTTAAATTAAAATTTGAAAAAAATCGCTAAATGGATCTAATGTATTTTAATAACCCAGTTTTGTATACTCTGGCAATTATTTCTGGGATCGGCCAGCAGTCGTAAGTTGAGAGATCATTCGGGCAATCGGTTCGAGTCCCACTCGAGTGTAATACGTTTAATATCAGAACAAAGTGCACTTAACATTGGCTCTTGATGAAGTGTCGATACAAACAATCGAGGAGTTCAATTGTTTTGATTGCGGCTGAAGCCCGAGACAGGACAGGCTTTATCGACGCTATATGTGAATGCATGAACTACTTGACGGTTCCTCGTCACGATTCATGGAGAGCTTGTTAAGTGAAATAATAGACTCTCGATGACTTCTTTCATTGTCAAAATGATCTCATTTTATTTTGTTTTGATATTCGATTATATCGATTCACTCGCATTTATGGCACTTTAAAACACTCAAGTTTTATTTTAGCGTATTTATACTTCAATTAACAAATCAGAATAATAAACAGGGGCATGCGGTAGACTTGAAAATAAAGCGTTAAATTTTAAATAGGCATATTTATAATTCTCTGCTAACGGAGAATATAATAATTTTACTATGTAAAAAAAAAAATATTTATAGCGTACAAAAAAATTAAAGGTAAAATTCGTTTACATAAAAAAATCGATTTGAGCCTGAAAAATATTTAAAATAAGGTTTTTACAAATATTGAAAATCATTTTTATGTTTTACGTCCAAAATGAATATTTAAAGTCAAAACTGCATCGCAATAAGTATTCGTGTCTTTAATTGCAAAAATATTGTAATACATGTCAAGAAGCTTGTACTTGTGACGCATTTCTGCAATTAATTTCAGCTCGTACGAACTGTTGGCCAGAGCTTAATACGAATTTAAACGTATATTACTATAGTCGTATAACACAAAACGGTTTATGTAATTACTACGAAGGATATAAAAAAAGTCCGAGCACGTCATGTTGAAATTATTCTTTAATTATAAGTTGACAGATGTTCATTTATTATCCAATGTTTTTGTTATGAGTTTTGTCATTATAACTGTCGTATAATACGCCCCATATACTGATGTATGAAATACCATGGAAGTCTTTTATATAATTAATAAGATCAATTGTAAATATTTTATAACCGATGCGAATCGTACATTAGTACATCCTCAATATTTCAACCAGAAATGTTCAGGTCATGTTTTGTATTTTACTCACATTGAAACTATTTGATGGTCATTCGTCTTGTAAATAATCAACATTTAAAAAAATCTATCTAATCAATCTGAGTAAATGAAACGCGAGCTCACTGATATTTGATACAAACTACGTTTTTACATTTGAGAATAATATACTGTTTACTTGTGTTAAATTATCGTTGTTTTTATAAAATATTCAGTAATTTAGAGATGACTATCAAACTGAGATATTTTTTTATAAATCTAATATGTACTGGCTCAGAAGAATATGTATATGAAATAAAGCTAATTACACAAATCAAATAAATTATTAAATGACACGTTATACATGGTTATACTATAGATACTTATCTAGTATATTAATGTATAATAACTTCAATAAATTGACTTTCTTGCGTAGTGAATGTTGCTTAGACGGGCATGTGGGCGCCTCGAGCCACACGTGTGGTCCTGAGTCACCAGCGGCCACCAGGCGCGAGCAACAATGTCACGCGAAATTTGAGATGAGATTTGACTTGTTTGGTCGCTAGCCGCATTGTTGCGTGACTCTAAACAAAACAACTTGCATTCGGACTCGTCATAAAAAATGTTAATTGACTGTAATGTGGGCTTTGCTTGGAAGTTATGCCCGTAATACGACCGCTGCGAGCTGTGGGCCAACATATTATATACAATGCCACAGAAGCAACTAAAATCCCACTAGTACCCATGCAGGCTTACCGATTTATTTTATATTGTTTAACTGAGATTTTTTACTGATATAATTACATTAATTTTTATCGTATATTCGTTTCAAATAGCATTGTTTTATGTAACCTGATCCGATTGAAATAATTTTGTACCCAAAACCGCAAGTTATTGTTTATAATATTATCATCACATTTTACTATTATACTATATGGAGAAAAAAAAATTACTTATCTAAATGAAATTATGTGTCGTACTCCGTTTATTGTTTTTTATTTTAAAGGAATAACCCGTTTATCGTCACTTTTATTATAAGTCCATCGATAATTCGCATTTGAAATCTGATCGATGAGTTTTGAACCATCTTTGTTGCATAACTTGCACTTCTTTATACATTACTCACTATGTCGTCCTTAGTCTATCATTAAAACAACGAAAACCGTAGAGGTGTGAATATATAACATTATTTAATAATTTGTTATATATTTAGTAACATATTGGAATTTAAAATCAACTGTATTTAGATTTAAAATTTACCTTATTGGTGTGTTTTGTACTGTTAACGAAAAAAAATCTCGCGTTTGCTATTTCTCCGTTTATTATTCTAAAACATCCTGTATACATAGCAACACGGACCTACATAGAGGGTCAAAGAAACAAAACAAACTAAAAATAATAAAGATGCCAAAATAAGAACAGCGGGAAAAATGCGCTTAAGTAAAACGCTCAAGCCCTCCACGAATAATGGAAATAATTCATACGAAGTAGCGCGCGTCACGCTCAAGTGGATGAGGGTTGCTTTTAAATGTGCAAGAAAAATATGAGATGAAACGGTGAATGTACTTCTGAAATAAAGAGCATTTTATTGGCCCGTAAGTGTTCGCAAACTCGGCATAGAGGTATAAATAATGTCGAATGAATGGGAAGATAGTCTGGTGTTGACTTGTATGCGATTTAGAAACTGTACAGATCCGATTTTTAAAATGCTTTTTTTAAAATACTTTTATTATCCCAGTTTTGAATAATTTTGGGTCGGCAATATTTCATTTACCACTAATAAAATTATATTCTTATCATCTGAGAGCATGCCGCGATTAACCTCAAATTTATCTCGATCTACTGAAAGACATTCCGAAGATCGATGGGTAGATCATGGTCGTTTGATCAATCAATCATGATCTACCTGCTTATCGAACAGCACTTTTATGAATTATTGCATTTCATTTTTGATACTTGTATATTTTAAAACAATGGATGTTTATTTTTTGCTTATAAGCCACTGTTATTATATTTAAATTTATTAGCACGTGTAAACATTTAGAGAGTGTACTGAATACTTTTTTTTTCATTGTTCTTCAAATAATTTAGAAAAAATAATAACAAATCACACGTAATCGTGTTGTTTCAACATTCCTTTGTTAGTGATGACATATTGTTATTAACTGCACCTGTTCTGCGCTTTGTGGTATTATATTATCATATCAAATTGTTAATGTTTAGCCTGTCTGGTACTAAGATGTCTAAGTCTAATGCGATCAAGTTGTAGAAGTAGTATTAGAGAAATGCTCCTAATGCTGCGTTGAGTGATGAGGGATATCCGGAATTAATTAAGTGTCTTGATACTATACGGACAGGTACAGGTGCTCAGTAAGTAATTACACTTTAGCATGATAGATGTTCAAAATAACAAATTATTGGATGGACATTAGAACAAGTGGGGTTCAAAGATATCAAAATATACAGTAAATGGCCAATTTTTACTTTTTACATTATTTGTATAATTATTCAAATTATAAAAAGTCTACTTATCCAAAGCCATAGTTAGATGCATATTAAAAAAAAATTATTAAATAAAAAAAATTAATAATTAATTGTTTTTTATTTTAGTAAGACTATGAAACGTGTGCACTCATGTTTAATTTTAATATGACAGCTTTTTAACATTTAAAAAAAAATGAATTTATCAATAAATTTTATAATACTATTATCTAGTTAAGTAGCCAACCTAATTTTATGAACACTAATTTTTAACCTATGAAATCAATCATCTACAAATAATGGTTATGAAATAAACAAAAATACACAATACAAAATCAAGGAACAGACGCCGCAGTAATTTTATCTTCCAAACGCCCGGTTGCTTCAGACGAAGGCTATTACTCCGTGATTGATGCAGTCTGATATGAATTTTACTACTCATTAGGTAATGGATGAATGCGTCGAGACGCCATAACCGATATTTTATAGAGTCGATATTTTTAAACCGAGTCGTGAGCTGCACTTCGTCGTGTAGTTTCCGTTTGGGCGATTGCAAATGCTGAGATCGAAATAGCAGTCGGTGATTTGGCACTTTGACAACACTACCTGCTTGATTGGGATTTGGTCTTTTGTAAATATTGTTGCTTTGGTAAAACTATATTCTTGAGTGTCACGTTAATGTTTCGTTGGTTTCTCGACGTTTCGACCTTTGCATTGCAGCAATTTCAAGGAATTTGGAATCATTCCACGAATGAATCATTCTTTAAAAAAATTCAGAAGACTAACGAAACTTTGTCACAGTATAACACTATAGAAATTAGTTTGATTAACATACACCGCCAAAACCTGAAAACTTTGTTTCTTTGGAATTTTTCATATATTTTTTCATCGATTTCAGATAGTACTGGGCTCTGCACTATGAAACGTGAATAAATGTCCGACAACGTGTATCAGGTAAGTACCTTTACAAAGGTTTACAATAATACGTGTCGTAAATAACAATGGTATGAGCTCTTTTTTTCAATGTACCATATACGCAGAATATAAATTAATAGATATTTGTTTTCATTCCGACAGAGCTTAAAAAAAAATTCATGACAAACAATTTGAAAATCATTGATTAGATAATTCGCATATATTTCGGAATTTTGAATGAAACAAAATGTTTGATTACATAAAATCATAAATTAATAACGAAAATTGTCTGAAATTAGTCCAAAGTACTGGGAAATAATTGATTACATCAAATTAATACATTTTAGGGTATTTGGAAAAATGACATTAATATTACAGATATTCTTTACATGCAAGTATTCAATAATATTTATTTACATTTTAACTTTTATATTAATAATTAATTTTTAAAGGCCCTCTTAACTACGTAATCATATTTATCTACGAATATACAACGAAGTTTTTACACATAACTGTTCTCAATAATTAAATCCTCTTAACTAAGTTTTTACGTAGCTAAGAGGACTTTATACTACTTCTAAATGATAATTTAGAGACGTAAATATGCAAAATTATAATCTTATTTAAACCGTTGTAATTTCTATATAAATTTTATATTTCTAAAATTCTGCTTATGTTTTGCTTATATTCATTAAAATATAATAACGTAGCCGAAACAACATGTTCTTGAGTCAGCGTACTAAGATAATGCCACTATCGCATAATCGTATTTTCATCGTATTTACACTAGCAAAGTCTAGTAACATTATGATTCTCAGATAATTTGATTCAAGAATTGAGTCGCTCCCCGGCCAGGCTCGGATTTCGCAGAAACGTTAACCGCTGACCTAGTAAAGTGATGAAGTTATTACTTTGAAATAAGAGCCCAGATTGCACACTTGCATTCGCGCATGAACAAGGGAACGATCCAAGTTGAAGGTTGGGCCTCGGTTGCATCACTTGCAGCGGTCACTGTGCGAGGTCTTCGTAGAAATAGAACATTTTGAGGTAGCGCCAGCGCCTGTACTTCTGGTCATATACAGTGTGTGCAGCTTGCAGGTACGCCGAGCTGTTTATACTCTGAGTACTCAAACAACCGTTCCGTTGCACGCGGTCGGGAGAAGAAAATTTATATGACTTGAGATTATACACACCATATGTGGCTGAATAAATACATGCTGGAGTATGGACGTTGGGAGAGATTAGCGTGTACAAACAAAGAGGTTGAGGAATAGACTGCTTGATCCAACTCGTATTTGAATACAATTTACATATCTTGAAGAACAGGTCGGTATTGTTTTGTACGAGTATGTTACAGTTTGAAATACGTTACTTTTCCAGGGTGTAAACATATAAAGCTTTATTTTAAGCTAAATTTATTAAAATCAACCAATTTCGGAATATTTTTATTAACAATATTCAAAAATTGAAATTCTTTGTAACATAACGTTTAAGCCATTTATAATATAAGCTATAATGTTGCTAGTCCATTCGATTTTTTTTTAAATTACGTCTTAATTTCAAATTTTACAAATAAAAATATTAGCATAATCGATAAGTTTGCATTTTATGTAATAATTACGAAGCCATCTATTAGTATGTTAAAAATGAAGCTAGAATATATTGAGAAAATTCTGCTCAGCAGTGATGACACCACCACCTGATTCTGATCTTTTTTGTGATATATATTTCGTAATATTCTGTTTTATTTATGATCAATGTATCCTAATATACTTTGGTTAATGAGTGTTTTTTTTACATATACAATATTAGGCTTTAAGTTACATTGACTCAGTCGTTAATATTTAAATTGAGATTAAAAAATAGTCATTATACAGTTCAGATGGTAAAGTGATGGTATTTAAATGGCTTTGATTAAATTGTGGTGACGATTCCAACGATGAAATCAGAATGCGGCGAACATGACACTGCGGAAGCTACCACAACAATAATAAAAAAATGAGAATAATTAGAGAATTTGTACACTAATTGAAGATTTAGACCGATTCGCTTGGGCTGAGATGTGCCGACCTTGCACTTGTAATTAACAAGCCATTAAAATCAATAAAGGAGAGAATATTTCAGAAATCTAAATTGGTTTCAGTCTCTGTATGTGTAATTATGAATTGAATACGTATCTCTTGCATTGTTGGCGGGCAGAGGTCAAATAGATAAACAATGACGTAAACTATTAAACTAATACCTTGTATTAGGAATGGATGCGATATTGGATAAGCAACACTATTTACAATAATACTTTAATTAGATATTACAAGTATTCAGTTGGTTGAAGTCGATTGGTCGACGTCAAACATTCAAATATATTATATCATGTAAAAAAGACTAGATATTTTTCGTGATCTGAATTTATTATGATTGATTCATAGTATAAAAAAGTTATTGTTCAAAAAATTTTCATCTTAAACATAACTATAGTGCAAGAATGTGTTCTTAATGAAGATACTCTTTAAAGTTTAAAGTTATTATAGAATAACAACAAAATATATGCGTCCTTGAATTTTTTTTAAAATAAGGGATTTGAGTTAACTACGACGTGATCCAGTAATTAAAATAAAGCCGAAAAAGTCGTTTACGTTAACAGAAAGTATTAAGTAACAAATAATACGCAATATTAGTGAAGATAAATTCTAGAGTATTCAATAGATTTTTGCAAGCACAGCTGATATATACTGGTGTCAAATGCTTGAATAATATTGATGTATTAAGCAAAATGCGTTAAAAATAGAAAATAAGAGCACCATCAAATAATTATAAGACGCTCTAGTTCTGTATGTGATAGCGTCGAGTAGGGAAAATCTCTTATCAAAGCATACTTGAAACTATTATTATCATGTTTAATTAGTCGCATAACAGAAAACGTCTAGGATTTGTGTACATTTTTAAAAGCAGAAAAGATAAGACTGCAGATTTTTAAAACAGCTACTTTGTTGACTAGCCGCTCAGTGAGTAGCTGGAAAGAAAATAAACTTACGAGAAGATCACAACTCGAATTGCAAACAAAGACAAGTGTTGTTAAAAGTATATTTTGGTCAAGGAGTACAAAACACTCCGCGCGGTCCTTATTTGTAAGAACCAAGGCGCTTCAGCCAGCTCAGGTAATCGCTAATTGGCCCATACAGCGAAACAAGCAGCTTGCACGCGAGCTGGCGGCAGGCTCATGGGTATTAAACAATATTACGGAAACTCCATTAGACTCGCTTAGGTGAAATAATAGTTAAATCAATGGCATGGTTCACTGTTTGTACGGAACAAGCTTATTTTTACTGCCCACGACTTGTTTTGATAATTAAACTGCTATCACCATACCGGTCGATATCTCTTCACCGCCCGGAGATGGTAGCTGGACCATAGCAACTCTTTAGAAGTACACAAAGTTCTGATATGTATAAGTTGCAATGCCACTCTTAAAAGCCACAGCCCCGTTTCTCTTGACACGAGTGATAGATTTTATCAGTACTAGTATATCTTAAATTGTGCATTTCCAGTTGGAAATCGAAGTTAAACTTGTTTTTAATAGTTATATACGTAGAAGTAATATATAAATAAAGATTTTGTTCATATTTCATGAGAAAAATATTGTAATATTTCAATTATTTACAAATATGTATTAATTCTACTGGGAGAACAGACCTCACGCATAGTCTTTACATTTATGTATGAAACAAGACATTTATTATATCCTGTCGACCATGATATCTTTTATGTTGATGTCGTGTGTTCTTAAAATATAAATTAGATAGATACTAGGACATCAAAGAAAGAATTAAATAGAATGGCAGAATGTCATATGAATAATAGATATTTTTGTCGTAATTATGTTGAAAAAACATCGTAAAAGAAACGTTTCTTTTACGAGTCTATTCTTATAATAGAAATGAGGAAGGTGTACTGACTGCAAGCACATCTATCTCTCAGCAAGCCGGGTATTTCAGGCTCGCCCAATTTAATAACAGTTTATTTATTCGAGTGTGTATACTTTACATTCTAATCGAAAAGCTAACAAATACCTTCATTCATGGTTTACGCCAGGAGTCTGGCCGAGCTCTGCTGTGAATGAATGGTTCCGTAATATATATATATATATTTATAAAATGCTTACTTGCCTACTTAGTAATATATATATATAAATATATATATATATATATATTTTATATATATATATAATGCTTACTTGTAAACATTGTATCGCCGGTTGTCAACTGTCAAAGGAAATTCCAAGAAATACAAAAGGGACGCTCTCGGATCTCTTCCACAAATCTTCCTTTAAACATTCTTAAATATGTCATCCGGCCTAGCTAAGAGATGTTGCTACTAGGCCTAAAACATATCCAAGTCAATAACGTGCTATCATTTATGAGTAAAACTTAATAGTGACACTTGATTATTTTTACCATACTTTTTTCGACTATATTTTTTTATAATATTAAATTGGAGAGTAATATTCGACTAAAAAAAAAAACACTAGTCTTTCAAAACACACTGAAAAAGACAGATAGAAAAAGTTTCTGAATTGGCAAAGTTGACGATGCCGAGATGAAAGATTAGTATAAACAGTTGTAGCAGCTGACGTTTGTTTATTATACAAAATGATGCAATATTAACAATCGATAGTAAATAAAATATTCATAAAAAGAGAGTCACGTCTTATTTTGGAGATGATGCTGTTACAAAAAACGTTACATTAGCATAAACACGTATAATTTGGGTATTTATGCATTCACCAGGTTTTTTTTATAAAATTAAAAAATATATATACACATTTCTTTCGACTTCCGCGCTTCACATGAGCTGAGTCGTCTTTCTTCTCCAGATGCGCCGCCCATCGGAGCGGACTGCTTTATTGTCTGACTGTGACTTTAATATGTGTACCGTGGAGCATTACGCAACAGACATTCGCGAGCGGCTCTTGAGTTCGATTTAAATGCTCATAAATTAAGATGCGTCTATTAGAGTGACAACAAGACGTGCCTGCAGTGCTTGAGGAGCATTCCGGTTCTATAACAGAGCAGCGCTGCAACTGGCAACGCGGGCTCCTCCAGGGGTGCCTCACGAAATAGAGCTTTAAGCACCGATTATCCAATAAAAAGCTGACTTCCTATTAATATGGTCTTAACTCTCACTTTAAAAGAAGGAATTAAAAAATACGTATGGCACTTTTTCGGTGATTTGTGGCAGCGACGTGCCAATTTATTTTTTATACTTTAAGTTAAAATATATATGTGATTGCAATATAAAAAAACTAACTCCAGAATAGAGTACATTTAAATATGAAATACTTCTGATGCTTTAATTTTATAATGTGTATTATATTTTGATGATAAAATTCTTCCGGGAAATCTATGATCTGATCGACGAGTAATAACGTAAGTGAACATATAATAAAACATACCGATTTTATATTTTGGTATAAAAGTTTAATAACAAATCAATCAAGATCCATCTGAACTGGGCACTGGAGATGACCTCTTATTGTCCTTGAATTATGAAATATCAAAGTCAAAATTCAAGTTCTAGCTAGCTAATTGACGTAAAATAGACAATTTATCCAAACAAATTAAAATGCATGCAACGCGTTTGAAAATAAACATGATGATGTCACACGACTCTTGCAATGGTAAAAAGTGATCATTATACAACATAAGACCTTGTTTACACGTATTTAAAATAATAATGTAATTATATACAATTTAGCACAGAGCCAATGGTTTATATTCCTGGAATAATTTCCAGGCATTCCGTGTAAGAGTATTTTCAATGTGTGAAGTACTGAAAGGAACTAAACATAGCTGAGGTGAGAAGATGATTGATTTTCTACAATCTTGTAAATGACTTCCGAATGGAATTATGATTACACTTAAAATAAAAACACGCCTGTAATAAATACAAAGCTCACTGCCGTTTAATCGTAACTTGTTTTCTTCGTCATTAATTATTTAAATGGGCTTTTAGTACATTTCAGAAAAGTAATAAGACTCGTAAATTTTATAAATATCTACTTCATCTATTCACGAATACTTATTCTGACGTGTTTAATAAAATAAAAAAAACGCAAAAGAGTTATTGCGTTTAAAATATTTATATGGATATACCATAAAAAAGACAATCTATTTATGTAGATAAATAAAACTGTTAACGGTGTTTATTTTTCTTCTAAATATTCAAATTAATTTGAAGTTCTAGATAAGTTGTTGAATAAAATATGAATATGCCAAAAAAGACAATATTTATATAGATAAATAAAACTGTTAACGGTGCTTAGTTTTCATTTGCATATTTTATGTTTATTCACATTAATTTGAAGTCCTAGATAAGTTGTTGAATAACATGATAATTTAACAATATAAAATAGTAAAAAAGTATAAGAAATAATATACTCGCAATTTGTTCGTGCGTATACGCACGAATGACAAAAATTAATTTCGCTTGACAGAAAACCAAGAAAAATTAGGTTGATCGTAAATATTTGCTTTTGAATAAACACATCTGTCAGGTTCGGAAAAGAAACATCAAAAATATGTCCGGAATTTGGGCCTCGTAAAATGTTAAGTGTGTTTAGCATGCAATTCTTAAGTCCACGCCGCCAGTGTTTGGCAAGATCGGTATGCCGGTTTATCAGTGTTTAAATAAACACGAACGAGGTCTATAATTGGAGCGTTTTTTACTTCAGGTGAATGAAGTGCGGCGGTGAGACGACGCCGACTTTTCAGGTGAGACGTCTCGCGGCATGCGAGGTGCGAAGTACCCGCTCTATATCGGTCTACGCACTCGGACCAAACCCACTGTCCCATGGACATCTATATCCATTCATTATATGCCGCTCACAATGCAGAAATGAGCCTGCTGATATATTTCCAACTGAAAATACAGCAGGATAATACATGATAGATGTTTAGAACTTCACTAGACATTTCTCAAAAAATGGGATAGTACTCGTATGTTAAAACTGAGATAGACCATATCATGTATTGAATGTATATAAACGAAACGTCAATATTATTAAAAAAATATTTATGCAGCTATTTATTTATATAATTACAATTGAGCAGTGTAATTTATTTCAAATCGAGGTTGTTGTGATGCTAAAAAAGCTTGCTTTGAAAGATTTATTTACAAAGTATAAAAACCACCAGTTAACAGTATAAATAATTTAGAATAAGCTTTATTTATGGCGTGAAAAGTCAGGAGGAGTCAATAAATTGTAAATCACAAGAGAACTGACATGTCAGCTAATACCGCAGAGCACACACAAATATTGTTATCGAGAGATTCAGGAATTTCGCTAGGTAAAGAGATAGTATCTAAAAAAAACACAATTAATCAGACGAATTCTTTGAATTTTTGCCACAGCTGGCTACTGCCGCGTTACCGAATATCAGACACATTTGTGTTTTTTGTTCGTTGGCTGGGATGCTCGTGCCTACGAGTTCCTGGTTATTTATGCACTACAGTCGTACCTTCTCGATGTGGAATGATGATAAAGCAGCGAGAAAATATAAATTGCTACATCTCACTCGGTTCTTTGGTATTCATAAATATCATCGTTTTGCGTTGTGATTGTTTAGGCTGTTATTTTTTTAAACGTAAACACTGAGAATCAGATATCTATTTGTTGTTTACGTTTTGTATTTCCGACGCGTGATGTTTACACGCAAATACCGTTGTCGTTTGAGTGTCATAATGGAGAAAAATATGATTTGAATTAATTTCTCGTTAATATTGCTGTCGATAAGATTTTTTAAATGTATTATTTTGCATAATAGTTATTAAAAGTCAATGGGGTATTGAATTTATTACTATCGTGAAGTTTCATTAGATATGTATGACTTTTTTTGGTTGATTGTAACAAGTTGAAATTTACATAATACATATTATTTAAAAGTATTTTAGGGATAACTTTACCACAAACTGAACGGACATCTTTGTTAGACAACAAGCAAACATGATGCTGCAAAAATCTACTCATGTTTCTTTATGTTTTAATGCCGATTCAAAACTTTCATTTCATATTTTTCATAGTATATGTATGTTTTGACACACTCAAATAATTTAGTATTTAAAATTATATTTTGATTTCCAAGATAAATTTGTAGTTTTCATTACGCTGGGATTTATTTTTCGACTATCAAAGAAATCAAAACAAACCAAGAAAAGAAGGGAATTGAATCATTATTCTTGGCGGATATCTCGTATGTTTTTCTATTAGTCCAATAAATTGTAAAGGGAATAATAATTAAACTACTAGTTATAGTTGCCTATGGGTATTTTACGTAAAAGTTTTTGTGTATATTTACAATTTAATATTTAAAAAAGCGCTTACCTGATCTTCAAAGCCTTTAGCTTCCTCCATCAGACTGTCGTCAAATGTTTTCTTCAGATTGTCGACATCGGTTCTCAGGGTCTTCATGTCATTCCTCAGCGAGGAGAGCTGAAACTCCCTGACCATGGTGAGCCCTATCAACCAGACGATCAAAACTCCCCCGAGGAGCATCACGCAGAGCGGGTAAATATTCTTCCTCTTCTTCAAGAGCTTCTGCGTGGTCATCATGTACACGCCTTCCGGAACCTTCGAGTCTTCCTCGGAGGACCTCATCCCTTTTCTCGGGTCCATAAACGCGTACATTTCCTCTTTACCGGCCAAGCCGTTTTCTACAAGCTGCGTTTTTGTCATTTTGAATCAGTGCATCAAAATAAATTTTAAAAAAACAGCTCGATATCAAAACAGAACTTCTGTGCATTCAATATATGTTTTGTGTGCTTGAACCGAAACTCACAGGATTCAATTTATTGAATGAAAGCGGATGAAGTCAATTGGTTTAAATCCAAAGGGGGCAGACGACGTTCGCGATTGATTCGTCCAAAAATATGAAGATAAAACAGTTTTTTTTTTTTCAGCTGCAGAGTTCGAAACCGCTGAAGTGTTTCACGTTCACTGTTACTGATTCACCACGGGTCGGGGGTTCCCGGCGCGGCTGGCTTGGCGGGTCCGTGATGCGGCCGACTGGCGGAGCGCTCGCTGCCGTACTGGCGGGCGCTCCGAGCCCCGCCGGTTATATGCCCGCCGACTGCTCTTCGGGTTAACCGCAACAGGGTGACCAGAGAACCGCTGATACCGCGAGCAGCCCAAAAACTACTCTACCCAGACGCGTGATTCATTTGTTGTTTATCCAATACCTTTAGTCTAACATCTCATACAGCCAAGTATAAAAAAAGCGACAGTGATCGCATAATTACAATTACAGTAAAACCTCGATGTAACGGTTCCCTGCTTAACGTCGTAAATAACGGTCAAAAGTAAAATAATAAAAACATTTTGAATGCGAAAATGTAAAAAAAATATTTTTTTTCGTATTTTTCAAGGGTTGATTATAAAATAGCATACTTCAAAAGATGATTCCTTTTTAGTAGCGCGTCGATATCAAACAACAACGTCACTTCACGACGAGTGTCCGAAGACAGTTAAATTGAATATTGTTTGTGTTTTGTATTTTTTATTTATATCTAAATACATACAGTGAATTTTCAAAAAAAAATTTTTTTGATATAACGGACTTTCGGCTACCCTCCCCCCAATCGGTCCGTCATATCAAGGTTTTACTGTACTGAAATTGTATAGTGTATACTTTTATTTAAAAAAAAAAAACGCAGGCACATATTACTCGTCTGGTTCATTGGGGCCTTCCTTTACCGACACAACTTGCAACCGACGTGCAATCAGCCAAAAACGTCCCTTTATTGTAAGTGTTTGTTATGATTTTGTCTTAGCAAACAACGCGTAATAGGACACTATTGGCATTGTTATGAGTCGGTTGCAAGTTGTGTCGTGACTTGTGTAGAAAGCTTTAGACGTGTACAAAACATTACTGAATTCGTTTATATAACATACGAATTTTTATAACACAAATGTCAGCATAGCCTAGATTGAAAATTGTCCCCTGAATATTTATGCATTTATAAATATTATATAAAAAATAATAGAGTTCGTAAAATGAATGTTTACTGCTTCTCAAATAAGAAAAACAAAACTCTTAAAAAAAATGTTATTTTCACTTTTTTATTTGAAATTTATGAATCACATCGATGAATTCAATTGGTTTTTATTTGAAAAAACATTCATAAATTTGAGTAAACGAAATTTCATTTATTCTGAGATTATTTCTATTGAAAATTTATCTGCCATTCACGCACCGGAATCAGATCATTCTAGAAATACGCCCGAAGTATCACTTCTCGCTAAAATTAATTTGTTTATAAAGCGGAGATATTTTTATGCTTGTTATTTTAACCACCGTGTTTCCGGTAAGGTTTTTGGAGGTCCAGCGTCCATACGGCTGGACCTTATAATCACGCTCTTGTATACTAGTGGATACATACTTGTGCAGGTAAGTTTTGAGATTTAAATAAACATTACGTACGCTTCAAGAAGTTCATCTCAAGTTATTTCGACAGCAGGTGTATAATATTCTATTATTGAAGTAACAGTACAGAAACAGTAAGCCAGTGCGGACGATATCTTGAAAAAACCAACATGACTTAAATTTTTTAAATACTACACAGTTATTTCGGAATAAAATCATTAAATTATTTTTATGGTTGACTTATAGGAATCACAGTTAGAGTTTACCTTTATTATTTTAATGATGTCTTTTACAAAGTGCTATTTTTTTATGAATGAAATCTTACCGCGAAATGAGTTATAAAAGAATCTGTGACGTCGACGCGAGTTTTTTTACGGAACAATAAGACGCAATAAATAATAATAAAGTAAATACGGTGTTAGTAGTGATTTTAAACTGAATCACTAAATTAATAAAAATCAGAAGAATATCAAAAGTTTAATAATCATTTACAGCTATTTTTTTAAAGTTAGTCTGTAAAAACCCACATTTGTTGGTTTCATTAAGATTAAAGCTTTATTGTTTCATATAAACATAGGACTTTATTATAAACACAGCTTATATTTATGAGTATTTTGACTCGGAGAATATTAAAATATAACAAGTGGTAGTCTTCTGACACGTATACTGCAATAAATACCCCCTATTTCCTCGATTTTTATTTTCATCCCTTCTTCCACATTCATCAATGTTTTGCTATTGGACACAATGCACAATATACACCACCATTTAAGTTTAATTTAACGTGCGTTTAGATATATTAAAACTGTCGTATCGTTTTACTGACTGCTAGTATAAAGAAGGCAATGTAGCATTTTTTCAGAAACTCCAAGCTACGCATTACAACTTTGTTTTAACTACGTAGTTTGGATGAGCATATAACTTGATCTAATAGCGTCTTCTTTGACCACCGTGCAATGCTCCGGCACTTGTGTGAATAGGTATATGTATTAATAACAATAAACTCTATATAAGATTGCACCGTAATTTTTCGTTTACCATAAACAGTTACAACAATAAAACGACAGGTCATACAATGATAATATTCTGACAAATCTGTCACATCAGTATTAGATAGTCAAGTATTTCTATAATGCTAAAAAGACTAAACATTATGCTACACGTGGCCCTGGAGATGCATGACAATCGTGGCCTCAAAATATTACGTTATCCGAGGGTAAAAGGAGTCCATCATTGAATACCGATTTGAAGCTAAAGTTTATTTTGCATATATGGTAAAAGTGAAGGACAGCGATGTGGCATAGTTACCAAAAGGGTAAGAGTAAAAGCGAATACTTTAAAATGTATTTATAGAAACTCTGTGAAAGGACTGAACAAATAATATGACAAAAGATGCGAAGGAATCCAGAGTCGAGTCGGTGCCTGTTGTCTGGCATTCTTGAGAATTCTGCGGCGTTTAAATGCCCACAAAAAGGACCCACCCTGGAGCTTCCGAGTGACTCAAAAAAATCACAAATAGATCTAGAATGTCTATTATTAGTTATTTGTTAAGAAATTATGCAGTACAATGCGCACGGTTACAGGTATACAATGCTACACAAATTCTATGAACATTTTAAGTTCCTTTGGTTATTCGGAAATTTACGGTTAAATTTCGCTGTTTGAAAATTTTACAGTGAGTCATTTTGTTAAAAATTGACGTAGTGGCGGTTAAACGTTTTCCTTTAAATTAAAAAAATTATATGCAATTAGTCCGTGATTTGTATTGTTAAAAACCCAAAAGATATAAGCTACGAGTTGCGTCCGAACTCAAGTTCTTTTGGATAACGTGTCGTACTTAGTTTAACTGAAAAACTATACAATTTAATTATTTTTTCACCCCATACAATATTATCTATATACACGATAAATATTTTTACTTTAAGCAAATATTTAAGGCTTGCATGCATTAAATTTTGGCTGATAGATTTCATCTTTCTTAGGGCATTAAAAAGGTCACTTACTGCCTTATTGTTGCAATTAATAATTGTCTACTTTTTTCAATTAATTTAAGTGCACCAGAATACGGCATCATTTCAAATAAAATTTAATTAAAACACTTGATTATTTATCATTCCAAAACGTAAAAATTATCTTTTGCCAAATATTTAATTAAGAATCTACGAGTGTTTTTATTGTTCAATATCTTTAAGAGAGTTTCTACACATTTTGAAAAACAAGGATATCGCACACGAAATCTATTTAACGACAGCCCGGAACAACTTCAAAAGGAATTTGAGTTTTATAGTCGCCCATGCTACTTCTTGCTAGGCAACAATAAAGATATGACTAAGTATGAAAATATTCAAAGATAACTTCCACGAGCCAATTGTGCGATAAAGCACTCGCGCCGTACGTAATGGATGTGCTGGCGTTTGCGTAGGACCTGCCAATGCACTGGCGGAAATTTATCTGAAGGAGAATTCTATTAAAACTTACATGACTGCAGATTACACACGATATTTTACAGCTCGCGGAACCCCATGGAGATGGGAGACCGCACAGTCACTTCAAAACTACAATACACCATTTTATGAATAATGTGGTTGGTTATTTTTCATTGTAAGATTTTCATCGACACTCACTATTGAGTACAGTATTCCTTGCTTCTGTAGATAAAAAAAACTTAAGAAAATGATGTATCTACATTGTCCCATATGTGATTGTATAATTAACATATCTTTTACTTGTGGTTTTAAAAGTAATATATACAAAAATAGTATTGAAGCGGTGCTTATTTTCGAGTATTTATCATACACATGTTTCCGTTTCGGATTACAACGTAAGTTTTGAAACACAGTGTATAAAATACGATATGTATTTTTGTATCTCTGATGTATGCAAAAATAATATTTTTATAAAAATCCGGATTTTTACATTATTTATTCATTTTAAAATGCACTCGTATAAAACGGAATGTGAAAAAATAATCCCAAAAAAATATTTAAATTTATTCTTAATAATTTAAATATTATGGACTTTTATATTTATAAATAAAAATATGTTGTCAAATTTCAATGGTTTGGTAATGCAGAAGTCTCTAACAACTATTAAATTTTAATTATTATTAATTAATATAATGAAGGACTACAAAAAGACAGCATTACAATTAGAAAGATTTTTGTGCAAAATATGTTCTAACTTTACAAATAATTTAAAAATAAAATAAAAACATGCTCTTAATTAATAAAATGTATGTTTAACAGAGTGGCAGACTTTAGGTTAAATCTTCCATGAAAAATCAGTTCTCAGGTCTCTCTCTAACAATGACTTGAGATATGTTAATTTGCAGGATAACAACAAAATTGATTCATTAGCTGTTTTGTTAAAATAAAAAAATTGTCATGACAGATATGAATACATAGCAATTCTCCACTAACAAAAACATGACCTCTCATACTGCATAGCAGCTAGATGGAAAGGTACATTTTTATGGGAATATTTAGAATTTTTAAACTGATTATTCTATGTTTGTGAATGCTGAAAACTATAAGAATATCTAAAATAAATATAGTAGTTCACGTAAATGTCAGCATTGATTCTAAGTTTCAGTCTGTCCCAGGAGGTCGAAATTGCTATGCAGTGAACAATAGAACAAAAACAGTATATTTTACTGATGTGCCTTATTAAAGTTTGCATGATATTTTTTTTATTAGCGATGGCACTTAAAACAAAGGTCAATAAAATAAAAAAATGATTTATCAAAAAACACCATGGCATTTGTAACATTAAGCACATCATTATAAATGAAAAAAGTCAATAAAATTTTAATTGTTGTATTTCTTATTATAAAACATTATAAAAAAACACAAAACAATTATTAAGTAAACAATTCACAGCAAAGTCCCTTACCAAACATCATAACTAGCTTAATAATCATAGTTAATTAAATATATTAGTATAAAGCTTTGAAATAGGATTAATATATTATGTGCGTTATGAGAAAATAAGTCGGATCCTTGATAAAAGGTGTCATATATCTTGCATGTATATTGCATGCATTATGTTTTAGATATATATAATAATCAGTAAGATGTTTCCAATTCCTCTGCTATTTGTAACAATTATCATGTTTTTCAAGCTGTGTATTACAAGATCACTATGAATCTGATTATTTTTAAAATAATAGTGGATTTTCTATATGCCAATCAATTGAATTTGAAATCACACTTTACGTTATAAATAATCATTTCTATTATTTATAGTAAATATGTATATTAGTAGCAGAGATCTCTTAGACAATAAGGCAGGAGGAACATTACACAATATGGAATATTTGTACTTTATTATTGCAATTGATGCCATGGTTAATAAACTTATGGCAATTGTTATTTATCACATTGATTATTGGGAATGACAGAACTCAATTACAATAAAAAAATATATATTTCTAAATGACCTACATTATATTTATTGCTTAAAATATTATAATTGCGAGTGTTCTATGTTAGTGCGTACGCAAACTGTGTCACAAGCCAATATCTTTCTATGATTGTGTATTATTTTAATAATAAAATTATTGTCACTCTTATTTTGAGACACAATGATTTTGTTAGTCATCAAAGAGAAAAGGAAGAATTCAAAATCTTAATTGTAAAAACATTACAGACAAAAACAATCGATTCAGAACAAAGACAATAAAAAGAAAATATTATTAACATGTACCCCGAATTACATAGCCCCTTGTTAACGCATTAGCAATATATTTGTGTTGAGTGTTCATTAGAAGACTCAACACAAACATATTCATAGGATTGTCTAATATTAAACTTTAATTAACTATCAAACTTATATTGTACTATAAGCATATGAGACCTTTATAATAATATATAAACATAAGATAAAACATTTACATAACGAGAATTTTTGTTGAAAGCAGTTATTAATTATTAAAAACTGTTTATATTTGCACTTTGGTAAGTCATTTATAACGGTAAAGTAATCATAAATCTATGTAAATATGTTTTTAGAAGAGAAAATTAAAAACAAATAAATAAGTTAACAAAAAATACATCTTTAAAATAACTATTTATACAAATATTCACACAAGAAACTGTTTAAATAAGACGCAAAGTAATTTTGTAACATTAATACTGAAAATAACAAAAAGAATTAATTTCGGTGTCTAGGGAACTATTGAGACATGAAACATATAAAATATATTTACTTAAAAGATCATTAAGTCTTCATACAAGTCTAAGATTTAATTATTTACTTCCTGGAAGTATTCAAATTGCTTTAGTTACAACATTCATTTTTCTGATTGAATGGCAATATATTTAAGGACATAGCACTAAACTGCAACATACATGTTGATTTGTTTTTTAATTCAACAAAATAGGTAACTTTGCTAAAAAATATATTTATGAATAAAAAAAATGTAACATAAGAAGAATAATTCTTATAATATGCCACCGTGTCTGAAAGATCTAAATTGGAACGCAAGTAACATCAAGATTGTTACATTTCTACAGATATTATTTTGTCCAATGTCACATGTGTGTTCGGGAATAGTATTTTTTTTATTTCTACAGTGAAAATACAATATATTTATCTGGAAGAGAAAAATTAGTTCAAATTTAAGTAATAGTGCTAGTTAATTAGTTTTCCTAGACAATAAGAATGCTAAGATTCTATATTTTGGTCAGTCGTTCCGTTTTGAGGTATTATGGCGTCTCTTTTCCTATTTAGTTCTGTCATGAGACCAGTGATCAAAGGGTGACTAAACTTTCCTTTAGTGACAGTGAAGAACTCTTCCAGAGATCTTGGTGTGTTTTCTCTCTTTTCATATTCGTATGCTTGTAAAACCATATCAAACCTATCCAACTCTTTAACGAACTTTGCCTCTGGACTAGATTGATTTTCATATTCCTGGAATTAATATAATATTATTGAATAAATCAGTTCTCCTAATAAATACAAACACATCTCTAAAATATAGTGTAAGAATATAAATAATAATATCTGTTGTTTCAATGGAACTCCTCAGGATCTGTATTTATGAGTATGAGTTTAAATTGAATAATAAGTAGTGAAAATATTAAGACTACATTTTGACATCTATTATTTGTAAACACAGTTACATCAATTACAGAGTTAATTAAAAAATTGACAAGGTTCAATATATATTTAATAAATTATTTGACAGGGCTATAAGTGTTCCATTGATATTATTATTGATTATGGTAATTTTTATGTTCTATCTAGCGTTTAAGGAGAAAACAGATGTTTGTCTATCTAAATAACTAATTCTGAAGACTTAAGTAAAAATTTTAATATGTGTCACTGTAGTTTGGGTTGTTAAAAACAATGTATAATTATTTTTAGTTTCTGCGGTAGTGTAGTGAGCAAGTACTATAATTAATTTAATTAGTGATTTTTAAAAGAAAAAATCAAAAACCTACTTTGTAGAGTTCATACATCAAAGTGCCAGAAGAAGCTGTCAATCCAGCAATAGTTTTCATGGCCTCGTCTTCTCTACGATGCTTTTCATCAGGAGGTACTCCACAGTATGGAGTCAAATCACCCACAATGCACTCAGCCAAGTCATGCACAAGCGCTGAAGAATACATGTTTTATTGATAACAAGGCAATAAAAGTTCTGTTTTCTAGATTTTAAATCATAGTTGCTATGGTTTGTTGTGATGAAAAAGCATGTACATACATTTTGTTTCTTGATGAAATGAGTCATAGCTTAAATCACAACACCTGTTCTTATGAATTGTAAAGTAAAATGCTTTGAGCAAATATATATTAAATCAGATTATTTAAATGTACTTTGAATTAAGATATATGTATTTTCAATTTTAATTCAATATTTTTATATTTAAATTACAAGGTATTTCCGGAAAATATTTTTATATAAGGCCAACTTGATAATATTAATTTAGAGCTAGGTCAGAAAAGAAGGTCGCATAGACATACCGATCTGTAAGCATTTGAACCTGTCAAGATTGTCAGAGTCCTTTAATAAAAACGTCATCATGCCCATTCTGTACATATGCCCAGCAATTGATTCACAATCAGGAACATCTTTTATAACCCATCCAGTCCTTTTTTCGTGCTAAAATTGTTAAATTAATTTAAAAAATATGCATTGACTTATATAACCTCAAAATTATGTATAACGCATTTACTCACTTTTAGGCGTCCGATCAATTCCAGAAATTCGATTAACTTCACGTTATCAAAGTTCGACATCTTTCTATTCAACAATTGCCGTAGAATTGTCAAATCGACGAAGTTAATTGCGCCAGGGGGACGATGTAAACTAATGTAATGATTTTACAAAACAACTAACCTTACAGACAGCTCATAGACAATGTTGCCTACTTGCAATATTACAATCTCGTTATATTTTTAAATAATAAAATAAATATATTTTTATATAAAACAGCTATAAAAAACAAACGGACTAAATAATAAATAATAAAATTTTTGAGAATACTTAAACAAAATATGTTTAGAATTTCGGTGTCTGGTTGAGTAATTTTTATATCAAATAAAATAAACATTTTTTTGGTTTTGTCTCACTCTCAATTTAAGAATTTGATTTCTATAAGATATAAGATTGCTCAAACGTTTTTAAAATCACAAAAAGAAAATAACAATATGCGCCAATCACAGCGAGCAGATTTATCGCTCAAAAAATTATTACTTTTTTTACCAGAAATTTTACCAGAAAAATAGTAAAATTATTTGACTTGATACTTTTAGTGTTTATTAAAAAAAATCGTAATTGAAGTGCTAGTAAATAATTAAAAATTAGAAAAGCATCACACCGTCACGAGGTCTTGCAATGTTTATTGCAGCTTCATGGCGAATTGAAATAACGGTATAAGCTATAAACCACAGATGGCAGTCGTATTTTATTTAAATTGGATTTATTATTTTTGTTTCACATTTGCCAAATTAATATCAGCAAATACTATGGACGTTAGATAAAAAATATTGAGTATTTATTTAAAATGTAATTATTCAGGATTAAATTCTTGAAAATCCGCTCCAAACAGGTGTTCGTATTCCGTCTTGCTATAATGTGTTTGTTGAAGGTAAACTTTACACGAGTTCAGGAAGTAAGTTTCACTTTAATTAATGTCTTGGTTATTAATGATATTGCAGAATATAGGTCATTACAGACTTTGCTAATAATAAACGACAAACTTTATAGTGGATTCTCAAAGCAGCAAGGTACTCGCGCGGCGCTGTCAAGATGGTTTCAAATTTTAAGTGAAACTTGAATGCCTAGTATGAAATTTTTTTCGATGAGAAGTAAAAATAACATTGAAAAAGGTTTGAGTCAGTTATATTGTAAAAATACGGTTGTATACGTATTCTTAAATCATAACAAAAAGGGTGGGTTTTTTTTTTACACAAATGCTTCATTGGGGAATGGCAATAAAATGTTCAGTTTCAATGAAGAAAAACAACGTCTTCGTGATTATTTTAACTCATAGTTAAAGCCTAATTTTTTCGCTGATTTATGTTCACTCTAGTGTATTAAATCGTATAATTGATTCTATCTCATTATAAGCAGTTATTTAAAAAAATAATGTGATAAATTAAATTGTTGAAAATAGGTGAAGGTTAATAAATAGTTTTAAAAATAATTATATGAAGTTTCACATGCATCCTGGTTTGAATATATTTATGATTAACAATATTCAAGTCACATAATAAAATAGTTTAGTCATCAACCTTAAGTGCTCATTAAAGCCGGAATTTTTTAGACACTCAAAAGGAAAAAAAGTATTGTGCGAAAGAATTTTCTTTTATGGGCGTCTTCATCGCATTGTGGCAGTCAAAGTTTCGGCGCCATTACATATTTCATTTGGGTTTTATGACGTCCGGGTGCATTACCCCCCGCCCTCCCCGCTACATACTTGCACATGATCTCATCATTTCTACCCCCCGAAGTGAAGCCCTCTTCATTTTATTCTTTTAGCGGAGGACCGGGGGTGCGATCTCACATCGCCACGTGGAAACTCACTTTCCTTGAGATTTTCACGACGCGATTCAAAGCATGTTATGATTTTGATACGTTTTTCAATAGAGAATTTTATTAGCATCGTATTTCATTTTGAACATAGATAACGAATATTTTTCTTCAAAGGACATCAAAAAAATGATTCTTACTATATGTAGCCTTTTCCTATCTACAAATAATTATTTTCATGGGTGGAACTTTACTACCTCTTCTTACAGTTTACAGTATTTTGAGAATTTATTACGTATTGTAGTGCCATGTTTCATAAGATAATTTTTTTTCCAAGATGATTACCGAGACGATCATGATTCAGTAAAATTTTAGTAGTTTACCAAAAATCAATTATTTTTATATTTTTTGGCTATTGACATTGTTTCACTTTCTTTGAATAAATATACATTTTTATATATAAGTTATTGCGCTATGATTTAAAAGATTTACATGCCATAATACATTCATTTTAAAATTGATTATGATTGATTCTCCATAAAAATATGTGCCTTAAAAATGAAAAAATTTAAGCAAAAAAATGTCAACACTTCAACAGTTTTTGAACGTATTTGTAAAAAAAGTATAATTAAATTTTGTTAAATGATAACAAATTGTCAATTTTATAAAGCGTAAATATTATTATAAATATAGATTCTACCGAAAACAAAATCTCGTTTGGATTTAGACATAAGCTCCAAACACTTGATCGGTTCTTATTGTTAGAGTTTATAGTTAATTAGAGCTCGTGGGTATGAGCAGCAGTAGAAGTTTTATTAGATTACTCGGATATAATGTTTGTGTTCTGGCAGAAAAGCGTCTCAATGGTCTACTCAAATTTTTATTTCATCCGAGTTTTCTCTGTTTGATGAACGCAATATGAGCACTCAGTGTGGACCTCGTGAGAGGGTTTCACGATAATGGCGCAGCCGGAATGGTTGCTGTTTGCGACCAGCGCAAGAAGTTTCAGTCGAATTTGAAGGAGATAATCCGGTCAACGGCGCAATCAAACTCCGAAACGTCCATCACATTATCAAAGTTGGGAAACTCCCAGTTAAAGTGGTGTATTGTAGTTAACTGCCGGAGAAGTGGATGTCTTAACTGGAACCAACGAAAGTTACTCCACCGGCAGTGTTCGCTGGAAATGGACTACTGTGGCACAGTTATATGTAGGCATTAGAATAAGTAGTATTAAAATTAAAATTGTATGTCTGACACCCTGCAAGTATTGTCATATTTATTAATTGAATGTTTGCTACAATAAAATGCCTATAAATCGTTTAACACATTATAACTAGTATAGTAAATATAAATGCGACTTGAAATGAAGAGATAAAGAGCCTTCTCTATTTTTTTACTACTGCAAGTTTGTCAAGTACTAGATTTTACGGTATGTTTCGGTGTCATAATGCCTTTTATTTATATTCAACTAGAAGTAATCTCGTTATTTTTTGTTACAATATCTTCTAACTATTCGAAAATCTTCACTGTTAAACTTTTTGATATGTACTCGAAACCCAAAGCGTTTTTTGCTACTAACTACTAAAACATAAGTAAATAAATAGTTCATATTTATTGTTCAACATAAAGGAAATAAAAATAAAAAAAAATAAAATACGGTACACATCTTGAAACTTCAAAAGAACACAGAAACAATATAATTAGATTACTTTGAACTTGTAGTACAATGCTACATCCCACAGAATAAAGCTCACAAGGTCGATAGGATTCCATATTCTGTTTGCAAATTTGATTACAGAGGAGGCATTACAATAAATAATATCCGCACTGGAAGCCTGGCTTCTCGGAGGCTCCCCCGACAAGACGTGAATTATCTGCAGAGGGAAGAAAAGGCTTAGCGAGAGGGCGCCAGCTCCCGCGGACTGGGTAGTCCGAGAGGATGGTGAGATTTACATTATTCGATTATCCCGTACGATTATTACCACGATCTTCTTTTACACGAATGTAAGGTGGTCTCACGATTTTTATATTATATTTTATTACTTACCATGTGAATACTTAGATTTTATTGCGAACTATTGACACGACCAAGAGAGCAGTACTCACGAAATGTAAGGGAAGCCATCGAAGTATTTTGGTATTCGAATAGTATCAAAAGCAATAATGGACTTCTTCTCTTTCAGCTATCGCTGTAGTTATGAAAATTATCAATGAAATTCAAATGATTTATGTATATTTAATTTAATTGATATTTTGTATTGGGTAGAAATTTATTTTCACTGCAAAAGTGAACGTTAGTGATATGTTATGAAATTTGAAAATATTTGTTGTTTCGTTTGTAGATCGTATCCTATTTCGTATCTTTTAAAAAGCACCCCGAAACTCTCCCTTCGAGTCTGCGACGACCAGGGGAAGGAAGTGCAGCAAAAAGCCCCCAGACCAGGATGATCATTCGAGGGTTTTATTAGATGCCGAGGGGCTGTGATCTTATAAATAAGAGCGGGGAGGTCTCCCTGCCTAGACTCTGAAAATATTTCTATCAACATTGTAGTATCGAGACGTCGTCAAATTGGAATATAAAATGCCGTTAATTTAGATATATAAGCATAAATAAATAATTAAAATATCGCGCTAAAAAAAAAGTAAACATCAAAATACACGAAAATAACTTGTTAATTTGGACATTTAATTTTACATAGATTACAAATTTAACTCCTTATTTTTTACAGCGATATTTTTCAGAATTTGGGACTATCACCCCGGAGTCTAACAGAGTTTTCTCATAGAAGATTACAAAAGAAAAAAAAAGTATTTAGATATTATTACACCACAGTGAAAATTACACGCAGGAAAAGTCAAGCGGTGTGTTCTGTATCATCACACAGTCATCACTATGAATGATTTAAAAAGTAACAGTTGCTATGCATTATAAGCTAGTCATTATGTTTAATTAAACGCAGTGATTATTTTTAATTAAACGCAGTGATTATTTTTAAAAAGAATTATGTTTTTAAACTTTTAAACCTCACAATTTCCATAAGCTCTAAGAAGCTGCTTATTTCTGTAGCTTTATTATTTGTGAGCTTAATGTACTCAACAGTGTATAATTTTCAAGATAAGTTTTCTGAAGCAGATAACAGTTCAGGGCACGGCGTGTATACATTAGACTGAGTCTAATTTATCTACTTTATTCCGAGCGCAGTGTAACTTTCATAATTTATTACGGAGTATCCATCAGCGATAAGGAGATGTCGCAGCTCGCTCGCGAGGCTCTCGGCGGAGTCTAAACAAACTCACAATGGAAATAAAATGCCCTATCGGACGAACCAATCAGGCCCGCTAACTTGGCGTCTTCCGATGGAGGATCCACAGCTTGATTGTGTTTAAATATGATAACTCGCCAGTCTAGACTTGGGGCTCTGAATAAATTTTAATCTATGAGAACGACAGGGGCTTGCATCAATTCATTTTGGAGCTCTGACAGTCTGGAGAAATTTAAAAATCTTTAATAAGTTATGTATTCAAAATAATATATTTTAACCTGTAGTAAATTTGTCATGATTTTTTTTTAATAACCTCTTTTTTTTGTTATTGGTTTTGAAGGGTAAGCGCACTGTGCGATGTAGTTTATTTACAATTTTATAAAAATGATTTTCAATACGAGTTTCATAAATATTCATATGATTATAAGTACATGTTTACTAACTGTAGAAGCATTTTTTTACTGTTTTAATAAAAATAAAACCAGACAAATTAACAGATTTTCAATTCTTGCTTTTAAAAGGCAAAAGAGTTAGCTTACTATCAATCACTTGTCAATTATAACTACAAAATAAATGTAGTAGTTAATGCTTGTTAATAGCCGATTGGACTATAATGACGTAAAGCATGTGCGTATATTTATGCGCCCTGTCACATCAATTCACAAGTTATGATAATCAATGAAGAATGGAGTACCAAATTAGAATTTCAATTTAGATGTTTATATTGAAACAGTTTGTTGGTGGGCCGTGCATAGTATTTATCTTTGAAATCTCAATCGCCGCTGAGCACTTCATAAGTGAAGCGGCGCGAGCGTGGAATAATGAAAAGCTCTAAGTTTTCTCATACTGTGGCCCGCACAGTCATAAAGCTTTTTCAAAATAGAAACTTAAATTGTATTGCATGTAAAAAAAAACACAGACAAATATTTTTGGACTTATCAATAAGTCCAATGTTATATCAATCTATTAGGACATTTTAAAAAAACAAATCATATAAAATATTGTGTATATTCATGAACTTGGCAAAATAATGCATTATTTGTATTTAATGTATACTATCCAAGATATATATATATTATATGGCCTTCTGAAGTTGGTATTCGTTTTTTTTAGCTATAGGATGCAGTCGTTGAAAGAATTGTCTATAGTAGATAAAAAATCGATTCTCACAGCGGCCAATATGGACGTGCTGTGAAAGCCTCAGAGGCTGTGGGAACATGACATGCCTGCTCACTGAATTTCTAATTTAATCACGAACAAATAACATCCTCTGCAGATACTCATGGCGCGAGACCACATAAAATAAGATTCAGTAGTATTTTTATTTTTAATTTTCATCATAAGTATTCCTCCAAATAGCTACCCAACCCGTTTATTTATTATGTCTGGTTATGGACTCATTTTTTAAGTGATTTGATAGAAAATTGTTACTTTTTAAAAAGAAAAACCACACATTATACTGAGTTTTATTTTGAATATTTAATTATTAAGCTGATATTGAACATGGATTAAATATTCCAAATCGTCTTAAATTTTAATGTTTGTGATTTGACTTATCGAGTATTTTTTGTACATTTACTGAATCTTAATCATGTAAAAAAATTATTATGTGTTTAAAAGTCAATGTTTATTCATATAAATTAAAATTATTTCTACGGTTTATATTAAATATAATTTGGAGAAAATAATGGTTGAACTCGTACAAATTTAAGTTGCAAAACAGCGAAACGCAAATAAAATATATTGTCATAGATAATATACATATTAAATAACATAATTTACTTTTACAAAGGATCTAATTTACGCGGCAACAATGAAGGAACTTCCTCGTGGAGACGTCATCTTCCTCGGGTAGCATAATTACGATTATAATATTTAGATAAAGTCATTAATTAAGGCGTTATTTTTCTACTTGCACTTCTGCCCGAGTATTTCAGCCGACCAGGCGGGGCTCACGAAGACAATGGAGTCTGCTTTCGGGATGGAAGTTCCTGGTATCGGGAGATCAAAAACCTGGCGCCAGGCGACTCTCCTGTAATTTATGGGGCCCTATTGTGCCCGGGTAGGGTCGCCATACTCATCCTGAATGGGAGACAAGTCCTGTATTTTGATTTTTAACGGTAATGTTAATTTTTAGAAATTAATGTCCATTTATAAAAATATTTTTTGTTGGAATTAATGAATTGATTCGTTGTAAAAATAATCAAACGTTTGCTTAATTATTGAAAAATATACTAATGTTATTATCTGGAAGAATTTCAAACGAACTAGAAACTTGGCACTCATAAAAGAAAAAAATGCATCACAAAATACATAGTATCGTATAGTATTTATATATTTTTTATATAAATAGTACTAATAGTAAGTTATTAATAATCACATATGAAAACATGATATATTATTGTATCTGCTGTAAATAATAAGACAACAAATGAACAGTGCTACTAATTTAAAATTATTTTTTAAACTCTCATTAGAAACGGCAAGCAGTAAAAGTAAGCATGCAAAAACAATATAATGTCCTTTGAAAAGGTGTGAATGGTTTGTGATACATGGGCAGTGTTTTTTGCTCGGTCTGGATAAAGCTCCTAATATGCAAGGCAAGAAATCTTCTTGGGGTCAGATTGTAACAATTTTCTCGTTGATAACCAAACGTTTTTATTACGTTACTTAAATCCTAGTTGTCCTCCGTTTCAGTTTTTAGTCAGGTAACCCCACCAAGGCGAAGGCTGCGGGACAGGGGAGGGGTTCATAAGTAATGTCCCCTCCATAATGATACTGTCTACCGCAAAATAGTTTGTACATTAATATGAGGCGGGCGTTCCTAGTCCGGTATTCATAATGTATTCAGAATTAATATTTTATACAGGGACTGTTTTTATAAATATTTTTGAATAGTAAATAGTTAAATACAAAGCATTATAGGTATTGTATAAAATTTTACCGTATAGATTTGGAAGTTTTAAGAAATAAAATATGCCCAAGTTATTGGGCTATACGTATGTGATAATTTAGTACTAAATTGTAATATAATATTAGATTATTAATCGAATGATTTATTGCGCTTCATAATGTTCAAAAATTTAAAACAATATATTTATTATAATTTCAATTTTAAAATCAAACTGCTGATGGTTATTTATTTAAATGGGTCGTTTGTATTAAACTTTATTGTTGAATTACTTACTGTAAGGAATGATGATTTATTATATGTATCTATTATTTATTATTTGAAAAAGAACTTAGTATATTGAATTCATTAGTATCGTAGGTTTAATACTTTTCCAGGAAAATAAGACAAAAGTTAGTGTTAGGATAATATTTGAAATGCTACCTCGTAATCAAAATTTAAGAATTTAAATCAACAAGAAAAAAATTGATCTGATGAATATGAAATATGAATTTAAGCTTTGAATTAAAACAGTAACGATTCTGTTATTGAAAGCAAAGCTTTATCAACCACTTAAGAGAATCCCAAGTTTTTGCGACATTCTCACCAGAGTTTTCCACGGGACGACCGTAATAGAGCATAAAGCAGATCGAGTGATATTTTCTATGTCCCCGTTTATTAATATCTATCCTCGGTGCGGAGAGATCTCTCTCTGGAAAAGCGATGATAGCGTAATTTTTATGGGGTAATCTTTTAAGGGCGTTCAGAAATCCATTCATGATTGTGGAACTTTTAACATTACTATCGGAAAGATATTAAATTTGCCAACTTCGGCTGAGTTCTTCCGAGGAAAGTTCTCCTTGTCGATACTTGGTACCTTGTTATTTTTCACTTCGCTAGTTATGAATTCGTCTTGTGAATGTTTGTATTCGGTATTTCTGTAGAAGCTGTTTGCTTTTTAAAGTCGCAGGAGAATTTCGAAGAGGAAAACTTCTTAAAAGCGATTTAATAATATATATCTATTTTATTTTCTCGTGACTGCGTCCTGTACACACGTGCAGATATCTAAGCGAAGGGAACTTTGTAGCAATCGCTCATGTTGGTTGTAGTATATTTGGATGTGAATTTTCACTTTTGTTTTCAACAGGTAAAAATTGACGATAGAATTCAACATCTAAGTAAAAGTGCGTGAAAATTACAGAACAACTTTCAAAGTATAGACATTTTTTATTTTTATATATACATGTATAGATATTTATACCAACTGAATTATTGTTGTATATAAACCGTGTTTTTGTCATATATGAATATGATATACAAGCACATTATGCATTATTTTCTTTTTGTCTTTATATTGCAATTATAACATGTTCAAAGATTGAGATTTTGTGTCAATATCCCTTTTTAAAACATTAAATCTAAATTAAAAGTCTATCAGTTAATCTACTCGTTAAAAGTAGAATATTTCAAGCAGAAACTAATGATAATGAGGTATTTAACGTATCCTGAAATTGCTATTTATGGATTTTGGATGGATAAATGGATTTTCTTTCCCTCAGATTTGAATGAAAAACTTCATGGTCAGCAAAATTAATGTATTTGAAAAATAATTAGTATTTGGCATGTATCATGTTTCATAAGCGTAAGTTTCCAGGGAATAGAAAACTACAAAACGCGAATTTCTTTTTTACTGTCACAGTCATTTTTTTGTAGTTTTTATTTACGCAAACTGTTGAAAAAAATGTTAAATTTTAAAGGAAATTATTATTAAAATGGGTGTTTTTTAATTTATTTGGACACGCAACAAAGAAGGCGCCCTTGATAAAATGTTATGTAAGTTAATTTACGTATTAATAATTTCCAGTAATAAATAACGTTAAAGTTCATAAATAATTCCATTTTAAAAGATTTAACGAGGCAAGAATATAATTACAGACTTAAATATAAAAAAAATGTGATGAAAGCGGGATGAAATCTGGGTTACACTAATTATTTACACTAAACTCAATGCTCTATTCATTAAAATCCCTAACCATTACACTTCTTTTTCTCGGGAAGGCGAATAAATTTCTACTAATTATACGAAATAACGTCCTGCGAATAAATAAAACAAAGCGACTTTAGCGTTGCCTTTAATTCTGGCTTCCAGATAAACTGCAGGAAAAGCTAAACGACCTGAGGCAAGATTGATGGTGAAATTAATTTAACGATGTGGGTTTATCGTAATGAGAGCATCGCACCTGAAAACTCAACTCCGCGCCGGATAATTTAATTAGGTGCCGGATTACCTGCAGGCGACCTGCGCAGCTTGAGAGAGAGCTATTGGAAATCCAGCAATTATCTTTCAGAATGGTTACTTTAAATTAAAATTAATTTATCAAATTCGATTTGGACTCTTTTGATTTGGCTGCATTCATATTCATAGTATTCTGACTATATTAATAAATAAAGTGAAAATAAAATAGAAAATTGAATCTTGTCTACATTGATAGCAAACACAAAACACATAAAAAAGCAAATAAATTGAATAGCTGGATAAAAAAATCCTTAACAAATTTTTTTCACAAGTAAAAAAAAAACTTCGGATGAAATTTTCGGAGGCGAGTAAGAAAAAGACTACTATTATTTGTATTTACATAGCAGTATGGAAAAACCCCGACGTTACCTTATTTTCTCAGTTGACAGCATCTAGATCTGTATATAAGACCAGCACCTTTTAGTTTATCCTTTAATTTGTTTTTTACTAATTTAGATAAAAAGATTTAAAAAATTGTTTAAAAAAACTTTGTTACTTTGCTTTAACATAATAACATCACATTGCAATTCGCATATTTCAGTAATTTACTGTCCTTTTATGCAAAGATAAACTCATAATATATCATCACAGCAGAAACTAATACCAGCCTTCATAAGGGCCATTATTGCTTACAGGGATTTGTCCCAGCTTTACAGACCACCTCGAAATTTGAACAAGCGGCGTATTCTGCCTGAGGGTGCTTCAAGGGAAATGCGTATTAATGGACGCTAAGGATTCCGCACAAACGTTTCCATTACCGCTCCTGAAAAAAGTAACCCTTTCCCCGCCAGTAGTCACTCGAGAGTACTCGGGATCCCTCCCGCGTGCTAATTGTCAAACTTTCACTTGTGTTTCAGCTGCCGCCATGAAAGGGTTATAATTCTCAATTTTGTATACAGGTGAAGGTAGACAATGTCTAACTGTGATGCATTAAAATTAATTGAATATGATCTCAGCGTCTCTTGTTTAAGTTAAATTATAAAGTTTTCAAAATGACTTAACAAATTATCACCTTAAAAATTATAATGCAGTAAGACAGCTCTACCAATCCGTCGGCGAGATCAATGCTGATTCAATAATAAATTCACTGAAAAAAAAATTGTTTAGAATGATTGAAATCAATAGTACAAAAAATAAGGACTTTTAAAAAACTCTTCGTGATACAAGTTTCCTATTTATTCACGGTAATAAGCTATTTTTACCAGAACTTGCTCAAGATCATCCTGAGTTTGCACATTTATGCAATTTCTAATAATTAAAATATTTTTTTATGTTTTGGTATATCAAGAGTCAATTATAGACAGTATTATTACATGTCTTATAATTTGAAGGCTAAAGATGTTTATTTCTTAACACCAAACAAACTGCTGAAAAATTATCGAAATAGATTTGAGTATTATGAGCATCACAAGTATACAAGTAAAATAAGATTTCCATTTATTTTATCCCTCTTATGGCTAGTAGCAAAGGGTGCCACACGACATAAAGGGGAGGCTGGAGGGTGATGGACACACACACGACATACCATCACGCCAAACTGTAAGACAGAGGGCTAAGAAAAAGTATTAGATTCCTAGGCTTGTCTATATGGACCCCACGTATCAGGAAAGGTTTTACTTTGCAAATATTTTTATTAACGTGTCTATTGAACGTTTCATTATATATTGTCATTTTTATATTTTCGTTTTTTATTATTAACTGTGGTATAATTTTTATTGAATATCATCATGTACATATTCAATGGGAATACAATTTAAATTTGAAATGGATAATATATCTATTTAAATATTATCATCAGTGGTTATACAAGATTGTACAATTTAAATAAATAAATTAAAGAGATGTGAATAAATTAATTATCACAGTAAAATTAATTCAGTGATAAAAATTTGTACTAGAAAAAAGCGCTCCACGTGAAATACTCACATTATTTCACACATACTAATTACTTTTCCTCTAAGAGATATTTCCCAGGCTTTTTCCTGCTACAAAAAACGTGATATGTATTTGCTTCAGGATATGTTTTTAATTACCAGCAGGCCGAGATAGATTACGCTTTGCCCATTTCATAAGACAAACTGTACGTGCAAAAATGAAACACCCTGAATAAAAGGATGGTGGATTTTTTATCATACGAGCAATAATGTAAGGAAATAGATATAATATTTTATATTTAAATTTAAAAATAACTAATCATAAAAAATAACACATTGTTAGTGGTTTCAATAGAAAAGTTATTATAAGAAAATATATTACAAATTGGGAAAAACTTAATTTGTTTTTTCTTAGTCAAACCCCAAACAGGGGATAATTGTGCAGCTGAAAAATAGCATTGTGATGTCCGATTACTTTGCTGATTGTATTTTTTATACGGAATCATACATTTGATTTCATATAAATAGTTAATTCAGATTATATATTATATGGACTAAATTGTTTTGATTATCTTCAATAACATATTTGTGATGACTCATTGCATTATAATGTCTCCTTCGCATGCTAGTGAATATTCCCTCATTTGCCCGCTTCATTCAAAAGACACGCTTTTAGGCAGGGTAATAAGGCTATTTTTTGCGTACCCGAGATTGCGTTATCCAACACTTTTTGATATGAATGGTAATTCCGTAACTCCATTATTTTGAGCAAACAGAAGTTTCTCGTTGAGACTAATTAGTAAGTATATTTTATTTATGTTAATTAGCATTGTTTTCATTTCTTTTGGTTCTTAAATTCTTACGTAATTTTAAAGTAATCTAGAGTAGTCACACTAACATAAACCATTATTATTAATATATGCAGTGTCTGGTTGTTTTTTTAAATTTCTTCTTAAGTAAACTTTTCAATCCAATTTAAATTGCATCATTAAACTCAATAGGTTCTATTATTTACAAAACGCCTCATTTAATATTTCGAATGGGAGTAGTAAAAACTATCGTTTTTTTTATTAGAGATTTATTTAGTTTTAAGTTTAGACTTTAAGATAAAGCCAAACCGACGTAATACGTAACGATTGAATTGATGTAGAGAGAGTTTTTTTGTATGAATTTATTTTTGTGAGAATATAATTATTATTATCAAACGCTTTAATGATAGGTATTTAATTAAGATGTGCTATTTAGTATGCGTGAAATAACCACTGCATTCAGATACGATAAACGCTTATTAATTTCTCATTCCCATCATCGCGAAGCCAAAATTAATTTGGATCGTGCGCAATATAAATATATAATCCATATTTAGACCGGTGCTCCAGACACGTAACCACATTATCATATTTATTGGAGTCCTTTGTGCGAGGGTTGTGCAGCGAGGCGGCAGAGGAGGGTGTGATATATCTGGGGCTGGACGTCCTCGGGAGGACCTCCGGGGTAATCGGCCGTGAGGACAGCGGACCCTGGGACCTGAAGACGCTTCAAAGTGGACGCAAGATCGTGACGTCTTCGATTGCCAATAATAGTTTATTTGGCTACACGATTTATTTATTTTGGTACTCTATTGATGTTGATAGTTCTACAAAATACAAAAATATTATAACCAATATGTACATACTTTCTTAATATAAAAATAGCTAGTATTAACGAATACCCAAGATCCAAAACTCAGTGTTATAATATAAAAGTTTGACAGCTCACAAAATATATAATTGATTTTTTTGAATATGATTTTAAAATAAAAACAACAGTTAACAATTTTCTTGCTTCGGTACTAAAAATATATATTATTTTTACATCTGATTTATATGCATATCGTGATATTATATACAATCGGATTTTTCTTTATAATAACTTAATATAAAGAATTTGTAGAATATAGCCTCATTACTATTACCAAACGAAATACCGCTTTAATAAAATATTAAAAAATTTCTATCTAGTAAACGTATATTCGAATTCATATTTATTTATAATTGAGTTTACAATCATCTGAGTATTTTAGTCTAATATTTTGTACGCGAATTTTAATTTTAAAAAATACACAAAAATTGGAAAAAAAAATATGGCGAAGATTGATTTACTAAGCTGGTTGCATTATGGTTTTGAAAGCAAATATTTTAATAATATCAACGTTTACATTTTCAATTACGTGATTATAAATATACAAAAATAAGATATGTCTTAATATTGTTTAACATCTTATATTATCAACGGTTTCAATTAATATTACGGTGACGATTAAGTGAACGGTTTTTCGTTAGTATTAATTAAATTTTATTAAAAAAAATTCTTTAAACTTTAAGAAAAACGATAAGGTATATGGAAATTCAATCTGAGCATTTCCTTTTTTAATTCTTTTGGCTTTTAAAGGATTGAATAAAAATCGGATTGAATATTAATTACGGAATAGATATTAGAAAATGCTAAAATACACTTTGCAAGTCAGATGAAAAATCGCTTTATACAAGCGGCTGATGATGGTGCATATTTTCCTTTAAATTAGAACCCTCTCTGAAAATCTTGTTTAATACGCGAACTATCTAATTTTGCAATTTTATATTCTACGTGACACTGATAAATTATTTTAAATCTAGGCAGTTGAAACTTGATATGCTATTATCACCCAAGCAAGTGGTGCGCATTTTTTCACAGGAGCCTTACGTACTTCTAGATTTGTTTTAAGAAATGTAGATAAGAAAAAAATACAAACAGTAACCCAATATTAAATAATACTTGACATAAAAACTTATTTAAACTGACCTATTTAAATATGTCTATGTTGTCAAAACTCAGTTCTTTGAAGTTCCTAACATAGTCAAACAAAAAATAACAAGACGCTCTAAATTAGAAAGTCGATGGAATAAGATCCTCGGTTTACTTTGGGACTCGGAGGCGATGAGGTTCGTAAGCTTATTTATTCACTTTTATGCAGTATTCAAATAAGGCTTTTCGATATCCAGGGGCGGCGGGGGCGGAAGAAAAATAATTGATGAATATTCAGTGGCTGGCGCTCGGCTGTAGGGGCTGGCTGGGCGGCACTCGAGGCATGTACTCTGCAATGCATTTGCACGTGTATTATACTTCAGCTAAAAGTGTTTGTTCCTCAAGCTGCGCTAAAGAAAGTGAGCACATTTGGTGGGCTTGTCAATTTTTGAATTCACTATTATTTAATTATGGAAACTCACCATTAAGGCCGCATATAAGTTATTTAGTAATATTTAATCTGTAGTAAATTACATAACCCAAATCTATCGCTATCTCAATAATTGTTCAGTCTCATATTCATGATGGTCAATTAAGGTCGTCAAAGATGTGTGGCAAGACTTAGTGGGCTGTATTTGCTCAGGGAAGAGTTGGGTGGTAGTGAATCTACATTGAGTAGAATTGTAATTTAATAACAAATAATGATTAAATGACGCAAGTTTACTTATTTATTTTTAAAGAATATTGTGTTAGAATGTTTATTATTTTTTTATATATGTTATCATGATATATTTTATTAAATAAAATATTGTTACCGTCGTCTATAAAAGCGCCCCATTCGCATTTTCAGGAAAATACGAAATGATAACCTTAAATAGCTTCAAGTGGTTGACTACAGATGGTGTTACATTTATATTGATAATATTTATTTAATGAAATGTATTATTTAATGGCTTCGATAAAATTATAAGCAAAGCTTCAGCTTAAAATGCATAGAAATGTTTTTTTTCTGAGAAGACGAACATATTTTTTTGTAAAATTTTCATTAAATCCGATGGGAATCAGCCTTTTTATAAATTATTACTGAAAAAAAAAAAATATTTTTGCAGTCGTACAAATGGGCCTTGTATTGATTTTCAATGACCACTTCCAGCACTGATTGGTTTTTAATGCCTAAAATTAAAATCCACTAGACACATCCATTATTCATAAATCTCCATTTCTATAAATTCTTCTTCGAAACTCACCACTATTTTCGGTCACCTTGTCAACTGTCTCGGTCATTAAACTTGCAAAAAAAAAAAAAACATTAAAAAATTAATATTTAAAAAGTTGTCTATGGCAACAACTGTGAATTTCAAATTCAAACAGCGGCCAAACTAAAATTAAATTCAGGCCGTTTTTTCAGGGCTCTGAAAGTATTCGCGGTACGCAGACGGGCCGGGGGTCCCCGGTTACCGTCGCCCGACATGATCCGGACCCCGTCCGCGCGAGATATTTCATTAAATTCATAATCCGTGAGGTCACGTATCGGCCGGCCCGGGGCCCTTGCGGCGCCCACCGGCCTGCATGTATGCGAGTGCTCTGGAATTCATAACAGACTCAACTTCTACTATCAATGTCCAGTTTTTAGTTTTTCATATAGTACAATATTCATATAGTAAATTAAAACGCATAGTACAGTAAAGTGTTTGTGGTATAAGCGGATACCAAATTGACTAAACTGATGTGCGTAGCGGGCAAAATTCGCGTAAAATTGCGCGTGTGATATCCAGTCTATACACTCTTTGATTTGCATGTAGTTAAATAAATCGTTTCCTTTAAAAAGTTGAACCACTTCATACACACTTTGCGGATTACTTGGCATCACAACAACACCACTTTGTCCTTAAAATTGTTCAATAATTGGAGGATTATCATTCTCTGACCACTCCACTTCTTCATTGTCACTTTGTTCAGAATCACTGGACAGTATTGGTAGAAGTAACGTTGACGAGTCTTTAACAAACATTTCGAGCTGTAAACCTAAAGAATAAAATGACCTTCTGCCGCTTTTAGAGTAAACACATTCAAATACGTATTAATATGCGCCCCGCCTTCAGACAGAAGTCTGCGAAACGGGTACTAGTACCCGCCCCGCCTTTAGTGTGTTAACATCTAATATTTCGTGAGATTTTAATGGTATACAAGTGTTTTATTTCAATTGAGTATGTTTGTAAAAAAAAATGTTCGTACCTAAAGAAACATAATCAACAAATTGGCTTTAACGAACGATTCAGTTATAAAAAGGAACAAATACAATCAGTTACGTGTAGTAATATATTTTTTTATTGGAAAAGAAATACTTTAAATATATGTCCATTTGTTTAAATTTCACAACATGGAACTGATTAATGGTTAATTAGATTAAAATTAAAAAAATATGTGATTGTATCAAGAAGGCATGCATATACGCGAATCAAGTAATAAAATATTACTCTTTGGTGTCGAATTTGCATTTTTTTAAATGTTTTAAAATTAAATGTTTTTCTAAAAATGGTACATTTGCAACTTTTCAAGTTGAAAATACAAAAAAATTATTGCAATCCAAAATACTATTTTTTTAAAATTTAAAGTTGATACTTTATAAATGATTTATATTTCTCCTGTAATATTTGTGTAAAATACCTCAACACATTACTCACAGTGTATTGCTGTAATGTTAATTTGAACTGCTGAGAAGCATAACCACTGAAGGCCTCTGGGACTTAATATTCGGTGTTCCTCTTCCCCCAATGCCGAGTGTCTAATCCTCTGTAAATGAGCTGTACCATGAAATCGTATGTGGTTACTGGACAGTTCTCTTACTAGACGAATGTATGGAAGGATAAGCCATTGTGCAGCGAGCGTCTTAAGCCGCACGAGGATTGTGATTGACATATACTTAATAGTTAGACACGTATAAACAAATAATTAAAAGTTTATTTATAAATATGATGCTGTTTTTAAAAGACGCTTTTATTTTTTATAGTATATACATATATTTAAAAAGCACATGTTAACATATAAAAATACCTCTTAAAGGTTAGATGTTATCATGATTTATAAATTTATAGGAAAATATACAAAGCAATATGAGTTGAAAATTTACTATACATATATCGACAACACATTGTATGCACATTTAATTTTTTTTGTCGAATCAAACATATATTATTAATCAACATTTAATGATATGTTGCTCATTTTTTTTATTGAGCAGTGTGTTAATATCTATTAAGACAAGATTTTGAATATTTTTTTAATTTTTTCATATAAAAGCGGTTCTATTGCCTAGCTAGAGTATATTCAAGGGAATTATAAGGACGAAGGTTTTTAAATGATTTACTGAAATATGAGATGGTGTTAGGGACGTGGAATGGGATCACATGGAAAACTTATCATACAAATGAGAATATTTGAAAGGACCCTCATGGCGCCTTATAGTTTGCAAGAGCGGGGAGATCTTCAGCGACCACTAGTAGCTAAAGAAGAATCAGCCGAAGTAATACTTGTCTAATGTAGTCGTTTCTGTTATTTCCAAATTGAATTTTCATAACCAACTGCTATTGTTCTTCGACGTACTGAAACTTCTATGTCTCTTCAATATGGTAGTAATGGACATGAAACTAACGAAAATATTACACATAAAGAAAACTTCTACAACTATTGAATTTATTTTTGAAGTTACATTTTATCAACTTATTTATTTTTGAGTTATACTACGTTTTGTGTAATATAATATGATTTCAAAACTACTGTTATTTAGATATGACATTTTATTAATTTGATTAAAAAAAAAAACCAATTGAAAATAATCTTCTAAATAATACGACGTATTAAAAATGAAGTATTACCCTTACAATGAAGCAGATCTTGGGATGTGAGAGCAGAGTAGCCAATATAAAATAAATAAGCCCATAACAAATAACTCTCTTGAACAGAGGCCTTATTGAAGACGCAATATACCAAACCTTGTCGCACATAACAAGAAACAGAACTTTTTCATAACAACCTCATTTTGCTTGTCAGATTACTGAGAAAACGTCAATTATAAATTCGGTTTGTTTATTATTTAATTTTATTTTCTTCCCAGCCTGCCTTCTTAAAGTTCACAAGTCAAAAGTTACAAGTAGGTAAATTTTTGATTTGATCGAAATGACGCAATGATAATAATGATTATTTATCATGCATAAAATCAAAGAATTAAATACTAAGAATAAAACATCATTTGCGTTTGATTTCAAAAATTCCCAACATAAATTGAAACTACTACATATATGTTATAATTTTTAAATCGGTCAGTATATTTATTTGATGTGCTGTGACATCTAGATTGGGCCTCTATTATAAGGGCGTTTAAGAATTTATAGTTATATTTTGATATTTCTGGATATATTTAGAGAAATGGTTTCAGTTTTTATATTTGTCTTGCGCATACTTGATTGTATTTATTTTCTAGATGAGTTTTTTCATGCTCTGTTGTGAAAAATAATCTCCTTTATCATTTTGCATGCAAACATATTTATTTATATAACTAAATAAATTTAGTTGAGCGAGATTTTAACCTGATCAAGAGGGTCCTCTAAAAGAAGCTTCATGGTGAATTTAGACATGCAGAAGGGTTAAACCACTAAGAGAAGCATCTCGAATACTGACTGTAACAAAGAAGCATTTGTGACAGCATAGGTCTAGTATTTGGATTCTAAAGCCAATGGAGAAAATATGTTTTTTGAGAACACCTTGAAAATAATTGTTGCTATAAATCATTAATAAATCCGAATACTGTAATTGATTTCAATAGAATTGTATTTCCGAAATAATAATATAAAAAATAACCAGCATGTGAGCAATGGACGATAATCCCTTACGTACGACGGGCGCCCATATCCGGCTACGCATGGGAATTCTGTATTATTCCGCTTATGATGATGGTTCCTCGTAGATTTGAGGCTCACACAGACAAATTCCGTTGAGTAGAAGTGTTATGAAAATATTAAGAGAAAGCGGATTATATTTATTTATGTGATTCTTCTTCTCACATTCAATGGAGATACGAATTCTTGAAAGTTGTACACTCAAAATTCAAATTTAATACGAGGCATGAAACAAGATATACGGCTAATTTAAAAAAAATATATCGAGTATACTTTGATATTATCAATATTAAAAGGTTTATTTGGAGTTTTTTTTTCCAGATCAATGAAACTGCTATAGTACATAATATGACGTCTAGTAGTTACATTTACTTTTTGATTATGAATGCGAATCTATTTTGAAATTGGGTTTTTATGTTATGTGCCCGTTAGGTGCACACCGGACTACGAGTGATCGTAAAGAAAACACTTTCAATACTTTTTATATTATGACAGTGTGTAGTCGATGGTCAGTCTAGTTATGATTGAACCCATGAAAATTTAAATTAAATTTCAAAATTTCATAAAGTTTATTACAATAGATCTTATAACTACAGTTTTGGTGGAGTGTTTGGCTATCCCCGTCCTGCGCGCAGGTTTCGGGGCTCTCAATGTGTGACTTAGGTGGTAGCGTACATGATTTACTGTGGTTGTGATATTGTGATAGGCAAGGAAAATGAGTGGGAAAAACCCTATGATTGAACCCATGAACGATACATTCTTATATATATAAATTACAATGGACGTTGTCCAGCATGAGTATAAGTATGCATAAGTAAATAAATGCACAACATTTTATTGAAGTTTGAGATGTTTGTGTTTACTTAATAATATAAGATATAATAATGGACATTTGTCCGTTAGAACTATAAATTACACATAATTAAATAAATGCACAAACGTATTTATCAAGCATATGTCGATTTTTTGATTAAACGTCAATCAGATGCGTATTTATTACCCATTACGGGTTTATTATTATATTATTACTAATATGATTAGGCACATTAGTTCATACATAGAAGCTGATTTAAAGAAACTCTCAGAAAAATATCATCGTGATTTGTGTGGGATTTGAACCCACATCCCCTGGCTTACATGGCCGGTGTACTCACCCTTGTGCTAACGAATCACTTCCGTTTATCGGGAATTTTTAACAATCATACTCTACATATGAACCAATGTGCCCAGGCCAACCAATATTTAGTGATTTGCAAGCACTGGACTGGAGTTTCTTTAAATCATCTTCTATGTATGAACTAATGTGCCTAATAATATTAGTAATAGTATTTATTAAAGGTTAATTGATATTGAGAGGCGGAGTAAAGTCCATTCCTTTGTACAATGTTAGTTTAAACAAACAAAGACTTTCAACAAAATGATTATAATAGGAAGTACTAAATATATTGGGGTGATTAGGTAGGTACATTACATTTATATTCAAGAGGTTAGGGAGTTTCGTTATTTTAAATTTCTAAGTAAGAGATTTGTTTTGTTTGAAGCTCTCTTGCGATCGCGTCCGTTGTTGATCGGGGCGGACGCGAGGCTTCATAAAAGCCCCGGCAAGCAAGCGACCCCCGAGACGGAGCCGGAGCGACTCGGGCCGCCGTGGAGTAGGACCCCCGCCCGAACTTCCGCTCTCCGAGTCGGCGACTCTTCACTCGCTACAGCAATTTCACTTGTTAGCGAAGTTAATTCTTTCCAAGAAGTTCTGGCAGTAAGAAATACGCTATTAATCGGAGTTTGCCGGGACAAGCGAGTCCTTGTCTGCCAATCAATACCCGCCCTCGGATGCTGCAGATATGTCGGAATGCTCTTCGCCAACTTTGCACGTAATTAGAGAACGAGTCGGCGACGACATTTTTACATTTATCATTCGTTTCAAATAAACGCTGTTTTGCAGAAAGAAAGTGGTGGCAAAGCTTTGAATAAAAAAATACATTCATTGATATCTCCATCTCAGCACCTCATGACTTATTTCATGAAGCTCGACACAATAAGTCTACGAGTACATTAAAAAGTGATTGATATATTATTTTAAATCAGTGTGTTTATTAATCAAAGTTAAAAAAATAGGTCTGTTTACAGTTCGTAGAAAAGCTACAGAGTCTTTCGTTATCTTAAAAATACTTTTATAACGTTTGTATTAAGTTTGTAAAGTCTATAGAATACGTTTTCATGGAGGTTAACATAATTATAAGATGTAAAATTCAGTATGTTTTCATTTCCATAGATCACAATCACACTTTAATACGTATATATATATATATATATATATATATATTAAATGTTGTAAATATACTCAACAAATTTAACGGTTTTCACATATTTTTTATCGACTAATTTAATACAAAAATACCTACGTTTTTTATACATTTTTTTCTTTTACTCCCTCTATAATATTAAAAAAAAAATACTGTTTTAGATGAAGCTCTAATCAACGACATCGTTTCAAAAAATATAAAATAAAACAATCGTTTTAAATTGACTTAAATCTTAATACATATGTATGGAAAAGAAACGCGATTGTGATTGTTCACATGATTCGGATAAATAAAAAACAAATAAACAACGCTAGCATTTGTCATGTGAATCACAATCGTGATTTTAATAATAAAAAATCAAGTCAATTTATTTACTTTCGACACTAGAAATTTGCTGTATGTTTTTGGGGGGGGCATCGTAGAAAAACATAAACGTCCACGTTTTGTGAAGAAGGCGAGACTGCAGAGCAAACAAAATCAGATTTAAAAAAAAGATCTCGCCATCCGGATAAAAGTGAGCGGAGCTATCAGCGGCGGTGTTGCCAGGCGGCCGACTGCGCCCGCGGGGATTCAACGTAATCGGGAAACAATACTTCTGCGGCGGTCGTAAACGTACAAAAACACACTTCATAACACAACTTGTCCGCGGAATAAACTTTCCGGCTTACTGGCATCCCTGAATTATTACCGATCTCGTGCTCCGACTTGCGCCGCGGTGGAGCGGCCCGGTTTTTTGTCCATTAAGAAATTTTCCGGCCAAAGTTGGGGAAATTTTGAGCTCTTCGCAGTACCCAGAACCACTCGCTTTCTGTATAATCAATACGAGTGGGTAGTTTTTCGTCGGTTTTTTTGTTTGGAGCTGTTTTAAAGTTTAAATATTAATGTTTGCTGGACGCGGGGGGAGATATAACGGGGGGCCCTGTGGACTCCGCCGCGCGAGGATGATTTTATTAAATTGTCTAAATTGTCTAAATTAGTTTTCAGACCATGTTGTTTTATATTTGATATTAAGTTTTGCAGAAATTATAGAACTAGCAGGGGCGCAGACAATTGATGAAATTTACCAATTTTCGTCAACTTCAGCGTGCTCTAGACGTTTTTGATATTATAACAAATGATTTAATCCGACGATGTCAGAATCAGATGTTCAGTCAGAACGTAGATAGTTAAATGGCAATACTAAAAATGGACCAGAGTGTACAAATGCTTGTAATAGGTATGTTTATTGTAGATCAAGGGTCAACTTGCTTCAAACAGATGACTCTAGAATAAAACATATTTATTATGTAGTTATTTTAACGCCGTTCCTAAGAAATAAATGTTTTTGAAATATATTACTAATCAGTTTAATAAATTTTCTACGTTATAATGTTTTTACGAAAAGAGTGATTAGATGATCGTTAAAACTAATGATTGTATGAACTGACGGTTCCGACTGCTTAAATTACTAAAATAATATAAAGATATTTAAAAGTAGCGTATTAAAGTCAAATTCTTCAGGATTTTTAAAGGGATCGTGTACTCTTTAAATAAGAATTTAAACCGATCATTTAGCACATCATAATAGTCTAACTATTTTAAGATATATGCCTAAAAATCATTTTGAATAAAAGTTACAATAAGTTTTTAATGGTATAAATTCCTCGAGTAAATTTAATTATTTTTTATTGTTGGATTCAAAAGAAATCTCATCGACAGCTTACACAAGTTTAACTGCACCCCGCCAGCTGGGTAAGGAGGCCATTCTACCAGCAAGGTTGTGCAAACTCGATAAAACAGCAGATGTAGACGCAAAAGTTATAAACTGGACTAGCGACGCCATTTTTAACTCGGCTTTGGGGGTGGATGATTTCTTGGTATATTCCGACTTGTAATTGCACCAAAGTTTTCTTTTCAATTTTCAAGCTGGAATCATAGTGCAAGAGAAATTCAGACAGGTATTGCGATTCTCCTACTTTCTTTCGGAGTAAAGTACGTGCCGGATTTAATATAAAGCTTGTAGAGTTCTAACCTATAATCCTTCTAATAAATTAAATAAAAAAATTATTGATATTGTGAAAAGTATGATTTCAAATGAAAAAGAAAAGTATTTCAACTGAACTGAATTAATACTCCTAATTGATAATAGTTTTTTTAAGAAATTTTATTTAAAAAGTAATATATTTAAAATACAAAAATCAAGTTGTCTCTTAATTGAACTTAATTATAAAAATTTTAGTCTTTCACTTTTAAGTATAATACTAAATATATCTGAGTGAATTTGCCGTCCCCAAATTTGATTCTTGCCACAAGAAAATATAAAATTTTATATGGAGTATGGGCATCGTGTCATCAACGAACCACTCATAGATAGAGAAGAATAGCTCTTAGCTCAAGAAGTACTCGTTACTATTACTCGTTCTATTTTACGACTGGTTTTGATTGTATGAAATTCACGTGTTTATACTAAAATAAACCAAGGGGAAGAAGTGATGAAAATAAACCTCTACAGAAGTAGCACGCATCGTTTGAATTTTTATGACCTCATACATGTGGCTTAAGCTGCAAGGCTTTGCTAGAAAAGATTTTGTTCATGATCGCTATTTCTAACCCATTTAATATTCATGTATTTTTGTATATTTTTTAATGTTATGAAAACTTAATATGCTGAAATATAAACATTTTGCGTCAATCTAAAAAATATAAAAAAAGATAATAATCGGAAAATTCTTATACAGCTAAAAATATTATATATATTAATCGCATACGAGTCTTATGCTTAATTAACAGCACAGGTGTTGCATTTTACTATTGTCTGTGTAGACTTTCAATCTAATTTGATATTTTTTTATATAATGATAATTATTTACAGATAGATAAATTATCATAATATAGATCACGGTCTCATCAAAAATTATAAATTAATAAAAGAAAATACTAAGAGTTTATTAGTTTATGATATATATTTGTTATCTGGTGAATAGTGCAACAGGGGATTTCCAGCTATATAAATTTTCAAATACTTCTTGTTAGTGATGATTCACATAATAATAAAATAGTTTATATTGGTAGCTTTATGCCTGGCTTAATCTTTTATTTGTCTAGTTGACATTACTGATAATAACGACAAGTAAGATAATTTACACGATAGTGTTTAAATAATTTCAAAAATGACTTAGTTTTTTTTAATAAAACCATCAAAACTAAGTATCACAAGAGAACTAAATATATTAATGATGAGTTTTGTTGATTGCATGTAATCAGGTTTTTTTTTTATTTATAAAAGCAATTTGAAATAACGGTTATTGATATATAATTTATGTAATCTATTTTCCACTGAAGTACTTGTACAGTTAATTGGTTTCGAATAAACAAACAATGGTTGTTATTTTCTCCAAATTGCAAGTTAACTATGGGCAAACAGCCAACCGAGCCGCAACAGCCAGACGACTTTATGAATCCCACCTCTTAATTTTTTTCGTCTTCGTAGGTAAAATATATTTCCAAAATAATAAGAACATGAAAAATATTGTATTGAAATATTACGAACGGAATATAAAATCAACACACAAATATCCAAACCCATGATTTAAAAATATAATGTATTGTTATTATTATTACTTTAAACTTACTCTACTCGATTTAAATAAAGTTTATATTTATAAAAAAAGTCTTTTAATATCAAATTCAAAATATAAATACTAAATATACCGATAAATTGAAAGCGATATAAAATGAGTAATCTGTGTAAACGCTTAGTGATGCTATATTTTTGATTTTTTAAATAAACCAAAATATACATTGTAAGAAATAGTATACATGCAATTAGAAAATAAAATTACTTTTCGTGGTTCTTCGATCTTAATTTTTCTTTTTATATAAAATATTTTGTGGTAAGGGCATTGAAATTTAAAATAAAAATATATTCGTTTTCAGAATTTAATATAGACAGTAAAAATAAACCCAAAATGATGTCATTCAAACAAATAATATTTTTTTAGAGCACACTATGCGATTAAAACAATGCCTCTATGAAAATTAAAGCAAAAAAATAAACGAAAAGTCCAGTAACTCTCGCAGAGGCGGTACATCAGGAAAAAACATTGCTCGATTTTAAAATTTATGATTGTAGTTATGTACTACAAAAACATTATAAGTTGTATGAATTTATTTTTTATAACAACATATTGATTTCAGCAGGTGAACGTTGGAGATCTTTAAATTCATGAAACGTTGAGAAAAATAACACTACCTGTATCCACCTGCAAAATTAAATAACTTGTTTAAAAAAATATTTTCTCGTTAGTTTATAAAAACTGAAAAAATACTCAAAAATTGGTTCTAATTTTTACCTAGACTATCAATCATTGATTATTTTGACTGTATGCCTCAATTGAAATCGAACATGTGATGTGTTTATTTCATAAACATGTGAAGTGTATAAATTAAGTGTACACGTGTTATCATTGTACACAAAATGTTTGTGTGGTAGCTAAAAAAATGTTTCATGTAATCGTTTTTTCGGTTATTTTATAATGGTAGTCATTTTATAAAGAATTCAGCAAGTCGCGCTCTGAAAATATATTTAATTTCAAATAATTCTGCTCGACCGGCGCCGCCGGTGGCCGCGCGTTGCAGACGTCATGTTGCAGACCTAACACTAACATGTTTATTAGTTTCGAGAGCGAATAATAAATATAACGAAATTAACAAAATTATAATTAGCAAAATAGCGCCCAACCGACGGTCCAAGTTTGTAAACATACGGGAGAAGCGCGACCTACTAAAACACCATCGGCATTCCCCGAATAATTTATACTCGCAAACTTTATCCAGCCCGCGTGCCTTTCCTATAAATTTCGCTTGTGGCCGGCCCGTCTATGTAAATTGGCCGCATTATCTTTCTAACAAAGCGGGGGTGGCGCAGCTAAATTAAAGAAGAGATACAATTTGGAGGCATTATTTTCGATACGTAGGTACGAGCCGTAAACACCACTTTTTTTTTGCCAGCGCGGGTGGTTTTATTAATTCAATACAGGTAAGTCGGGCTCCATATCGGGGCACACCGGGCTATTGTTGACTGTATGAAATTTTTATGGACATTTGAGCGGTAGGAATATACTGAGAATTTGAAGCAGAGTTGCTTTATTGACTGTTCGTGGGTTTATTTTTCGGTAAATAAAAAATATATTTGACGTTATTTATCGACTGTTTTGATTTGAAAATGCTTTTGGGAGGAAAAAATCAATTAAATTGTTTGAATTGATAATCCTTATGATACGTATTCGAGAGCTTACTTTATTAATATATTTTTATTTTGTAGACTTTTTTGGCTTATTGAATGTTTCATATGAAATGGCATATTTTACTTGCTGAACAAGTTTTCAATTATTTCTATTATCAATTGAATTTCACAAGTACTGAAAACAAGTTGTTTAGCAGCGGATAGTGATAGTAGATCATCATTATAGGTACACGCAAGCATTAATTTTAAAACGCAATGTTTATTCTTAAAATAACCGACGTATTAAACTGCGCTATTGAGGAATAAAAAAGACACGTGTTATAGATAGGGTATTTGAGTGCTTTGAGTTCGTGCAAGACAAAATAAAATAAAAAAAATTGGTCCAGAAAAAATCTGATAAAATTTACTCCTTCTAAAATACAGTCTTCTAAATTCACAATTCCCACGCTGAAAAAGTCAAGGAAAAATGTACCAAAGCTCAGGAATTGAAGTACGAAAAGTGACTCGGTTACTATAACCATCCAAAAAGATATGAGTTTATTGTGGCATTAAAGAGACAGTCGTGCTTTTTTGACTATTGCAATGTAAATGCCGTCCTAATGAAGGCCTCTGTATGCCGGGGCCCGCGTTGTCAATCACTTCGGAAGTCAAGTAGGCGCGTGACGTCGCATAACTGCGGGAGGCCTCCCCGGAGCCGCTCTCGGGGCTTCGGCAATATTTTTCATGAAACCAAGTTTTTTATATGCGGTAGGTCTGCTTGTATTTGAGTTTGAGCAATACCAGTCTAATATTTCGGATTTAAGAGATTTCATTGCGAAAGGCTTTTTATGCATAAAATATATTTTTATTTATAGATAAAAATCACTTCTGTTGAATAATGTATCTACTAATATAATTACGCACATTAGTTCACACATAGAAGATGATTTCAAAAAATTCGCAGAAAAATATCATCGTAATTTGTGTGGGATTTGAACCCACATCCTTTGACCTGGGCACATTGGTTCATACGTAGAGTATGATTGTTAAAAATTCTTGATTAATGAATGTGGTTCGTTAGTACAAGGGTTAGTTCACTGGCCATGTAAGCCTAGGGATCTAGGTTCAAATCACGATGAAATTTTTCTGAGAATTTCTTTAAATCATCTTCTATGTGTGAACTAATGTGCCTAATGATATTAGTAAATAATATAAACCTGTAATAGGTAATAAATGCGCATTTGATTGACGTTCAACCCAAAAATAGACATACGAATAATGTATTATTAAACTGCATATCAAAAATATAGTTATTTTAAAAAGCTTATAATATTTTCCTGTGCATTATATATGTCTCATTGCTGTCTACCTATTCTTATGAACTATCCGTAAGATTAACACTGGAGCTATTTTTTTGAGAAGTTGACTGGATATATTTAGATATAGCTTATTGTATTTGACCGATAATTAAAAACGTAAAATCTTTGAGAGGCTGCTTAGTACATTTTTCGTATGAACGTTGATTAAGTCTAAAAAAAAGAAATTATATATTTCGTATGTCAATAACGAGAATAAGATATATAGATTATAATTCTATCTAAAGACGGTACTTAACAATAAGATGTTATTATAATAAGCTGGATAAAGTAAATCCTTTCTTAAAATATGTGTTGACCACTTTGATACGGTCCATACTAACAGAAAATCGGTAAAATCTCAATGCAAGTTATCATTTTTTTTTAATATCATGGCTAATTTGTTAATTATAAAAATATTTATTGAGATTCAATTATTTTTATTTCACATAAATAAAGTATGTATTGCTTGCATGAACCGAAGCAGGTGTTGATAAAAACAACAAGTTTTATTTACTTTCGTTGCGTAGTAATTATTAATTTTAAAGAGTAATTTACAACATTTTGGAAATGCATGTAATCCTACATATTGTGCTATTATTTTTAAGACTATAGTGGTAAATAAAAAAAAAACAAAATCTAATAATGGTAAAAACAAAGGATTGTTTGCTTTACGGATTAGGCGTTCACGGCAGCTGAGCCAGGGTTGTTTTGATCAATTATTACGTCCAAACTAATAAAATAGAGATGTAATTCAATAGAACAGCGCCACTGCGGAGGAGAATTCGCTATTTATCATCTAATAGTGTGACAAGTTCTGCCTCAGCAGGTGTTCATAATCAATTTATCCGATCAATTGTAGACGAAGCAATATCACCTAACCGCGAATATAATCAAAATCGAATAAACACAGTCAGCAGTAAAAATCATGATCGTAATATTCAAACCGTTCTCGTAAAAGCATAAAATAATAAAAAAACGCCCAATCTCAATAATACGCCAATTTGAAGTCATAAATTTGGATGAGTCTGAATAATATCTAATCTAGATTGCAGATACTTGGAAACCAAAAACTATCATCCTGTGATTTTAATTTACTAAAAGCATGAACAAATGTGTGTTTATAAAATTAATGTGTGTATAATTTTAAAATAAGTCAATGATCAGTGCTCTTGCCTTTAAATTAAATATAATACCAAATCACGAAAAAGCAAATTTGACTCATGTATAATTAAAATAAATGAACCTAACGATGTTTACACATAAGATAACCCTTCTAATAATAATACAACAGAAATATCGTTGATAAATGAGGTCTTTGATGTACTAATTTGGAATTTGCTCTCAAAAAGAGGCTTCAGTGAAATAACTACATTTCCCACAGCTACCTGTAAGACAAAGTGAGCATATTTTGAATAAATTTAGGATATTTAGAGTTATGAAATTGTTATGGTTTTGACATTTACGTAATTTGTTCAGTTTATAAAATTCAAAGAGAATAAATTTAGTCTATGATACTCATTTTATTTAATAAATCCAGTTTTTAGATCAAACAACATTTGTAAATACAAAATTACAAAAAATATATATACCAGTTTTTACTTTCATTCAATTAATATTAGGTACTACCCCTAGGGATGAAGGGAGCACATATTTGCTCGTATTTGATCATAAATAATTAAAACAGCCCTAGATTAAAATTAAACTATATATTGGGGTAGCAGCGTGCACGAAAGCTGCATTAGGGCCAGATAGGCAGGTAATTCAAGGAATAAAAATGCTTATTAACTATTTTCGTCGGAGGTAAATTATAAAAGGTAATCCAACGTATAAATAACTGTAATGGCTACATTAAACCGACAGAGTAACTAGGAAGCGGTCTTAGCTGCCTCCGCTTTATTGAAAATTAGTTTTCCTCGACTGAGATTTTTTGTTCCCTCCGATATTTTTTGTCTACGACAGAGCCGCTGGCTGGGGGAGCCGCCCGCGAACGTAATACTCTCTTTGCCTAAATGCATTACAAGTTTTTTCACTCAAAGTGGAAGACAATGACAGACATTGAGTTTAATTGTACACCGATTTCAAGTGATTCATTTTATTGAGGTTTCTGTGATTTATACTGAAAAGACGTAAGTGATTGCGTTCGGCTTTTCTAATTTCCATTTTTTGACTTTATTACATAGCAGTACTTAAAAAACTGATTTTTAGTATTTGGCTAGAAAAAAAAACAACTCTCGGCTGTATCTGTTATTTATTTTAATTATGAACTTTGTCGGTGTGCGCAATCATTAAATTTTTTATTGAACGACGTAGAATGCATTTTATGTATCTTTTTGTAGAGACATGCATTTAATTTTTTTTTGCTCGTGTACCTCAATAATATTGGCAGTTGCAATATGGACGTTTATACCGTGACTGAGTTTGTTCAATTAGTCTTATTTTTTTTTCTGACGCGTTAGAACAGAAAATATCTCAAATTTGGGTAAAAAATGTTAATTAAATAAACCCACAAACTTTTACACTTTATTTGAAGCCATTGAACTGTCCATCAATCGGCCGTAATGAAAATATATTTAAACCTTAGAGATGAAGATTGAACGTCTTCTCTATTAAAAACTTTTCTACATTTGCTAAATTAAGCTTTAGAGGCTTTGCTCTAAAGTTGGAAAACCTATAATTTAGGATTTTTTTCAGAAATAAATGAATGTCAATGACTTTTAATCACGTAACTTTTTATAATTTTTTTTGTTCAATAAAAACACACGGTTATTTAGTTATTGAATTCAGAAATTAAAATAATTCAAAGATTCCAGCTTGAATTAGTTAATTTTTATTTCGTATAAATAAAAATAAAGTTTTTATATTTCATAAAAATGTAAATAAAATCGGCATAAAATCTTGGAAAATAAATAAGTCCCCGGAGGTTCATCTTGGCTGAGATTTTGCATTTTGCCACAAATGCATTCTCTACGGCTCCCTTGTTCATAACCCAGTTTTTCATTATCATCCGCTATGCGCAGTGATAAAATTGCTATATTTTTTGTGGTGGAAGAGAGTTTATGATTTACAAAGAAGAAAAAAGTAAGTCCAGCTAAAGGACTTTGCGGATCCAGAGCCGAGGCATTCATAATGCTGGTTTTACTCGGAGCAATATAAATTCAGCAGATTTGTTTGCAAAATTAAATTTAATGACCCAAGTCCGAATAATGTATTTTAACTTCGACTATAAATATAAACAACACCAGATTTTATAACGTTGTCAGATTTTCAGATAAATTAATAAAATGCAATGAATTTGCTTAAACATATATTTTGTTAATTAGTTTTTTATAACGGTTTGTGATATTTTGCCTAATGCAGGAGAAAAGAGTCGTTATATACAGAGCTTTGTGTATTAAAATTACAAGCCACAAAGAGATTTTTCACACATATTTTTCCCTAACCAAATTCCATAACGCAAAGGAAAATTTCATGTACGCTAACACCCAAGTCAATTATTGCAAGCCTCATAATAAATAAATACCTTACTGTAAAATAGTTCTAAAAAATATTATAAATATATTAAATTATAATAATGTAAAGTTTTTTTATTACAATAAATCTTATAACATTTAATGGGTCTATTGGATTCTGCCTCGTCTTTTTGTCGTATCTTCCTCCACCGAGAACTTTAGACTGGTAAAAATTAATTTCTCTCCTTGTTATAAGACTGAGTACCGTAAAATATATGTGAGAACTCTATTTTTGCAAACCAAGTAAGACCAAATTCTGACAGAGCTTTTTTTATAAGATTCCATATTTAGGTCATCCTTGATAATCTTAATATATTCATATTCCACACGATGTAATAAATCTTTTTGAATGCAATATCAAATTTCATACAGGAAGGTAGCTTTTGAATTCAATTAAGAAAATTAATTTTGTAGTATAAAATTAATTAATTATAAACAAGGTATTCCCAGCAGTGGCGCTTGAAACTTCAACTATCGGCACATGTTCTGAAGATCTAAAGGACGAGGTTTCTGTCCTTTTTAGCCAATTAGGCTCTCGGAAATATCCCATATCTAATCCTCTGGTGACCGAGGCTTCCGAACATCAAAGCTTAATATTGAAAGAAATAGCCTTCATACATGGCCAGGGTAATGACGTTAATATCTCAGGGCATGTTTACGGGCACGTACACGCATTATAATAAATGAGATCATCTACCTGCCGACCTCCATATTATAAAAACATCTTTTGTATAAACGAGCGAGTACAATATAAGCGTGGCAATATATTCTAATAATGAATCATTAGTAAATAAAAATAATCAAAAACAGTTATCAGAAATCAATCGAAATAAAAAGCAAAAAACGTATGATGAAGTTGGGTTTTGTTTCTACCTTTTAGCTTTCACAGTAAGTGATTGACTAATTTATTAACTTGGACAATAGCATTAAAAAAAAACAGCTAAAATCACAAAATAGTAATTGTGTTCATATTTAAAAGATTTTAAACCGCAAAAATAAGAGTTCTGCTTTTTATTAAATATAATTTTTTAATTTCACAATTCTTATTAATCTTTTTGAAAAAAATATGTCAGTATTCGGCAGTAAAAATTCGGGTTAGTTTCACCAAACTTACAACCATGATACTCATGCTTTTGCTATCGCTTTAATAGTTTTATAAAAAATTCTGCATTCATGATAAAACAATATATATTTATAGCTAATTCTTTATTATCTATCAGTAATCTCTCAGAATACAACCCGAAATTAACAAAAACCATTAAATCTAATATTTTTATAAATGCTGCAAATCTTTTAAAAAAAGTATATACATATTTCAATCAAATTATTACTACAAAAAAAAAATTGCTATATATATCCTGGAAAATTAGTTTAAAGTATTATTAACAGGCTTAAACGGATAAAATGAATGAACAAACGAATCTTTATACTTATTGTTGAGGGACAAGGCATTTGCTTGGATAAAATCCATATTATTAATGAATGAAAAGTATAAAGGTAATAAATGCACACAAAGGGCTGTCAAACTCAATAATGTAGAAATTTTAGAGATTCGTAAATAATCTAATATAAATAAAAGCTCGTTAATTAATAATATGGTTTTCCCATCCGCATCACCTTTATTAAACATGTTTCCATTATAATTAATATATTTTTGTATAGATCTTAAGCAAATTGTAGTCCACATCTTTATAATTGTAGTGATCCAACTAATGGTATAACCCTCATCTGAATTATATCGTATTTTTATTGTTACCATTATTCCGTTAGTTGTATTTAAACGTATGTTGTTTGTATATTTTGTTAGTTTATTTTGCATCTGAAGATGACCAGGTTTATAAGTTGAAACTAGGTTTGCTTAAATAAATAAACTCATGTGAAGTAATAAAAGATACCTTTCATTCATTAAGAATTTTTATACAAAAGTAAAAATCATGTACAAATATTTTTTAATTGAACGCGATGGTTTTTTTTAAAGTTTAAAGTCAATTATTTATAAAATTAAAAATATCTTTTGACCGTGAAGTCTAAGTGAAGATTTAGTGAAAGTGTGACGATAAAAAAATAATAATTTAGTCGCGAAAAACCCAAAAAAAATCATATATCTGGACTGGACTGTGAATTGGACGTTATTGTTTTTTTTTTTTTAAGTCAATAATTTATAAAATGAAAAATATCTTTCGACAACTAATTAAGTGCAATTGTGACGATAAAAAAAAATAATCCACAGACCCCTTGGTTTAAGCTTTCGCCCGACCTGGAGCGCCGGCCGCCGAGCCTTCCTTTAAAACAGATATTAAACGCGCGCCGCAGTGCTCCTAATTGAGATGAATCGCCAAACTTCGACCGCAGTTTTGGAAGGAATTATTAGACATTACCCGATACGGCAACATCCCCTCGCCTCTAGCGCGAGTAATACTCGTTCTTCTTTCTTTCCACCCGTTATTAAAAATATAATGAAACGGGAGTATTTATTAGGATTTAAAAATAACAAATGCAACCTTCAGCAAAGGTTTCAAACAACTATTATTATCGTATCAATTAACATCATTTTTTAAATGAATGAATGCTTTTCTCCACTATGGAGCTTTCGGGCAAGATTTTACTGCGTGAGCGTGGGTTAAACTTTTCGCATATGTAATATGCATCTTGGACTTAAGAGAAGAAAGTGTTTCAAAAGAAAAAAAAAATCAATTCTATAATTAAATGTCAAATTTAAAATCCACACTGATTGGACTTGAAGCCTAACTATTATAAGTCGTTCATAGAAAATTGATTTCATTAGTGCCATTTAGGAATGAATTTTATAATATTAAAATAATATAATAAAGTGAAAAAGGATGGAGTAAAGTTGGTTGGCAGCCGAGCCACTTTCGATTCTGAAGATTATGGGACTTAGTTGAGCAGAAATCAAAATTGAATCACGGGATGCTGCGTCAGCAATAATATGATTGCAAACTTTACCGAGTCCACAAAAGTTTTAATGGTTTTGATGAACCAATTAGTATTGATATCACCGAATGCTTTAAACTTTGAAGATTATACTATTCCTGCCGTAAGCTTTTGTGTTTCATAATTTGTACATTCAAAATTAATATTTGTACTAAGATTACTATTGGTAGTTTATATTTTAGGTTTGCTAGAAAACAAATAGAAACAGGCAGAAAATAATTCACAATAAATGAGATTTTGCTACTATGAAATTTTGTTTTCAAAATAACCATCTTTAAAGTTTGTAAAGTATAGTTTTTAATACGATAATAATTTTAAGGGAACACGGTCTTTTTTAATTGAACACAGTTATTAAATTACCACTCCCTTATTTTATTTATCCTATAAAGTCCATCTGCATCAGTAGGTATCCCACCCCTTTATATTGAAAAAAGCCTACACCCCATGAGTAGGCGGTGAAATACTGGGATATAAAAAGAGGGTAGCTTCCTTTTGGGGTAGAGAGCACGCTGAGGAATTAGAAACGGTGTATTGACATGTCAAATGCGTAGTACGCATTTAAAATAATTGAAAATCAGAAGAATGTGAATTTTTTAATGTAAATATGTAATATAGATATGCATGTTTGTGTGATATGCAACTTATCTCAAACATCTAGTATACTTCATATATACCTTGGTTGGTTTACGCTTTTGTTCAATGTTTAACATTATCGACAATTTATACTCTCTAAGTGAATTTTTCCTGAAACATTATCGGTATCATTTTTTTTATTGTTGATATCAACAAATTTTTATTTTACGATCGTGTGTAGGTAAATTTAAAACATAAATATTCAAATGATACTATAAAAGATAAAAAAAGCTACAAACAGTACATTAAGAAAAATAGATTAATTTATAACAGTTAAATATACATTAATATAAATACGATTTCATTAAGCCGTATTAGTGAGTGCACAGGTACCACCCACCCTCTGACCTTTCACAGTGGCTTTTTAGGGGTTGCAGCTGCAACAGTCAATTTGTTTCTATTATGCGATTTCCCCGACTTTCGACTTAAAATTTTAATGGGTACATTCGGCGAGGGGATGAAGAAATAACGAAACCTTCGACAGCTTTGGGCCGTCGCTAACTGCGCCATTTTGTTTTTACTGACTTCGCTTTGTTTTATGGAATTTAATCACGGTATTGTGAAGGCAGGAAGCGGCTCGTGGCCCCGAAAACCATTCAAAATAAGAAACAGTGAACAAATTTAAAAAAAAAAATTCATGAAAATGAAAAGACTTAGAAAGATTTTTAACTAAAATTGTAATTGAAACATTCAATAGAAATGTAACTAAGAAATCAATTTTAAATTACTTCTTAATCTTCTATAAAGGTTAAAAAAAGATTTGAAATTGTCCATTTTATTAAATATATGACTTAAAATCTCTTTGTTACGTACCATTAGGTATGACTAATGGTATGTTTATGCCAATTAGTCTTTATTAATAATTTCAAAACGTTGAAAATGAACAAAAAACATTTTTCTTTACATATAGTAAAATATATTTTTGACCGATAAAATTATAATAGAGAACAAAATTAAATGGGGATCTTTTATGGAATCTTAAAATTTGATTTTTAATTTTGATGCTTAGTTTGTATATTAAATATTTTTAAAGGTCAAATTTTAATATACAATAATTATATACTTTGAATTATGTATTTACGTTATTATTTATAATAACGTAAATACATAATTAAAAAACCATTTTAGCCATTTTTTAATGATTGTGTTTATTTTTATACACTTTTGATAAAACTCTTTTAATACGGTATCGGGATCTGAAGATAGTGGCTATGATAATTATACAAAAAAACAGGTGAAGTTTCACGATGTCACCACATTAATATAATAATAACGGTTTTCTGTTGGTATTCTTTGGTTTTTTTTTAAATTTCAATTAGTTAAAACATTAAGTACATTAATAGTAACACTTAGAATTTAACGCAAATAGTGACTTAATTTAATTTTATATATTTTTAATGATATTTTGAATCGAAGTGTTATTTATTCGAGAAGAGTTTGGATAAATACTAAATAGGGAGCTACAACTTTTTTAGGACTTACTTACAAGCTATTAAGTCCCCAATGAATATCTGACACTTGCGGTGGCAGCTGTATGGGAAGTCTAAGGAACTACGCAGGGGGTGTGGGGGAACCACCCTTAGTCATTAAAAACACATTTCAGCTGAGATGGGTCTGCCGAAGATTTAGGCTGTAACTTAGGGTGCATTGGGGCTGCACTCAACTAGAGGGTGTCTTATTTATGCGAAAAAATACTGTTATTAAATCGAGGAAAAATAATTTAAAATTTTGTCTGCTAATTGAAAATTGATTAAAATATTGAACTAATCTCTATCTCGCATATTGAATATTCTTTTTATATTTATATTTGAAACATTAAAAGCTAAATTTATTTCAATTGTTCGTTAATAATTGAATAACCATATTTCATTTTAATGTTTAAAATTTGCCGTACAATAACATTTATTTTATAAATCACAATTACAAATGTAAATGAATATAAAGTCAAGCCTTCGCAAGATTAGTGCCGCATGTGTCGAGTCTCGAGTCACACGTATATGTTTAATGTCTTTTCATCATATTAATATTCCGGAAGAGCTCTTTAATGTACTCACTTAATTAAATATACCAAAAGAACGAAAACATACCTACCTTTATTATTCGCCATTACTTTATGCACCCTTGTAGCCACCCCTCGCATTTCATTACACGACAACATCGCTTAGGAATGTGTCCTATGGAAAATCATCCCCCATTCCCTAATAGCAGCAAAACTTTGGAGGCACACTAGCTCATGGAGACAACATAAACCAAATATAATAACTATATCAAATAATGACCAGTCAAAAGGCATATAAACAATGATGTAAAATAGCAAAGAATGTTTAGAATATTTAGAGCCAAACCTTAATGTAATGTTAAAACATATAGTTTTTGGAACTGATAACAATCTTTACAAGCAATAAAACATAGGATGGGTAAAGTGGTAAAATACTCGGCTGCTATTGTTAGGCAGTGTGGGTTGGAATACAAGTATCCAGTAAATATATTTTTAATATCTCATGATCATTAACAATATATTTCTTAGTACTTTTCACAACCAAGCAAAGACAACTCTTTTAATTATAGTTGATAGTTTGGGTTTTTAATTTGTATATTTCAAGTTTTCTCTCCATAATTATCCATCCCTCCACAAATACAACAACAAAAAAATAGTCGCTTAGTACCGGCTATTACCTCACAACGTTAATTTTTATTTCAGTATTTTCTGGTATTTCGTATTGACCGCTTATTGCGCTGATAAGCGGCAGTTTTGAATTTAACCGCCATTTTAATGGCCGCCCGCCGAGAGCGTCGATTGGTTCGTTAAATTTTAAGGGATGTAATCGCCTCAGTTAGTGTGTAGTTTCACATTCAAAATCGAATTATTCTGTTTTGTAGTAATGCTCGTTTTTCGTCAGTATTAGAATCGCTACTGTTTGATTAAATTTAATACGTATTAAAGCGCGTGAATTTAATTGCAATTATCTTTAATCCTAAAAATAAAAGAATGTTGGAAATTGGCGAGTAAGCACAGTAAACATCTGGTTACTTATTAGCTTAAAACTACAAAAATATTTATGATATATAAACACTCCACGTATATCATGCATGAAATCTCAGTTGTTATACGGCAACTAGGTTCATTCTTAAGACTTTTTCATAGGCTTTGCTTACTTATGCCTTTATGATAAACAATGGGAGTTATAATATTTGTAAATTTAAAAAACAATTATTTTTCGGCGGGTACCATGTTTTTTTTCAAGGTATATTTATAGTTGGACATGGTCAATAATGCATATAATACACAAAAATATTTAATTCCAAAAATATTATTATAAACTTACTGTTTATGTTTTTATGTAAAATAAATAATAAGTAGTAATTAATAGCATAAAATTTTTGGTAATTGGGTCGAATTGGAGCAAATATGCAACGAATAATTATTTTTTATAGCAACTTTAAAATGTACATTTATAGCTAACTAAATATCAGAGACACTTTCTCATAGATATAACATCACTTGTACTTCCGCAAAAATATCAGATTTTTAATTATTCAGATACTTTTCCATGAAGTATCTGAAAAATATCGTGAACGCTTTACTAGAGGACGTTTTTACAAAGACAGAGACAAATTAAAGAAGCTAACCAAACCAAAAACCTATATGAAGCTATTTCAAATTTTTTAACATAATAATAAAAACCCTTATACATGAAAAGGTGATGACAATAAATAAATATGGTGTGAGTAAAAGGTGAGATTTAAAATACATTCATACGGCTAAATACGTAAAAAAACTCTTTTCAGGTGTGTTGTTTTTTTCGTAATAACCAATGTTTTTTTAACTTTTGAATTACAGTTATGAATAAATCACATAAAACTTACATCATACACATATAAAGAGAAATTTAAAAAAATTTAATTTTATGTATTTCAATTCGGAAGTATATTAACTTTATGACAAAAAAATCATATCGTCCGTGAATAACTTGAGTGGTAAACTAAATATGATACATGTCCCATTCACTGGGTTAGCTATTATCGCCCCAGTGCAGGTGATATTAAGATTTATATGGCAGGTATGTGCGTTAATCGTTTATCATTGTTAGCTCGGCTTATATACTTGCGGGCATGGGCGGAATGTGCGGCTTTGGATAAATGTCGTGGAGCAGTTTACACGTAGCACGTGAGGATTGTGAATTCAAATTAAACCGTGAATATAGAGTGAGATTCGACCTGGATTTCAATTCGATTCGTATTTCTAATGTGATCTCGCGAGGAAATGAGATCTGGATCACGGAGGGTGCTAATTTATTTAATTTGGTTTTGCTGAAATAAATCAACTGCCAACATCACGACGTTGATTTTACAATCTATCTTAACATGTTGAATACATGTCGTGATCGAGTGGATTTTGGGTCTAATATTTGCACAAAGAAAGCTTTATTGGTAGTATTAATTTTTAAAAGTGATAATATTTATATCCACATTATTTGTGAATGGATTTACAAATTGTATTATATATGCAATTCATAAATCCATTCACAAATAATGTGGATATAAATAATAGCACTTTTAAAAATTTATTCAATTTTCCTAAAAAAAATTATTTTAAACACACTGATTGAAAATACACATAACGTTAGATTTTTCTTAGTTTAAAGTGGTTTGGGCATATATATAATATATATTTTTTAAATTTATAAGTTTTGAATATGTGTTTAATTAAATGTTATGTTATAAGTTCAATTATATATTTTGTAATCAAATATACATTTATTTAGTGTCAATTTATAATTATTTTTAAATCTGCCTTAAATAAAGTTTATTTGTTTTAATTTTAAATATTAATTATTAATATAAATTGATATCGTAAAGTACCAATAAAAAGTTTAATTGAAGATTCTTCTATTTGTTAAAAGGGTGCATATATTGCGACCCTTTAAATACACCTCGAAGACTTTTGATAAAATTATTTTTAATATTTTTGAATAAAACACTTGAGTGATTTTCCTCATGTTCGTTTTTATTTGTGACCGGTTTTGCCAACCTTTCACGTTGGCATTATCAAACAGAGTCAACCGGTTTGTGACCAGAGAAACCGGTCACAAATAAAAACAAACACGTGGAAAATCACTCAAGTATTTTATTCAAAAATATTAAAATGGAATTCCACCAAGTACTATCTGTCAAAAGTATTGAAAATTATTTTTATCAAACTTATTAAGATATCACGTCTCTTCTTTAATAAATAAATTCGAGTATGAGTACGATGAATCAGTAAATTTTATAAACAATAGCAGAATAAACTTGTTGCAAAGCGATTACTAAAAGTACACAACGAATAAATAAACCCATCGGGTTCATAAAATAAATTTATATATTATCTGACAAGGTATAAAATAAATGAATCTTCCCAGTTGATGATTAGTCTATGCAAATATTCCACATAGCCTGTGTTCTGTTTGTTGTACTAAATTGTAATTTTCTTGGTGTAAAAATAAATATTTGCCATTTACAAAGTACGGCATCCTTAACGCATGAAATGTTACAGAATACTCAATTATGGTAACGTCAGTGCGTAGAGGGAGTTCGCTCGCAACTTCAGAAGCTAGCGCAAGTCAAATACTCGCGGTGGGGTGGAACTCATAAAGAGGGGTGCAGACAGCCCCCACTAACACACCTGGCAAGGCACTTCCGTGTCATTGCGGTGTACGGCGCTGTGCTAAAAGTACTAAATCAATATTTAAATAAGGATAATATTTTTTATCTCACGCCAAAATTTGTAATTAAAAAAGTTCATAAGCTCTATATAACTATAAATAGTTTTGATGATTCTACAGGTCAAAGATACAAAGTATTGGTATGATTACGAGTTTTTGTTATGTGTAAATATTTACATGTATGAATATATAATTTTATTTAAAAATTGTACTCATTTGTTTATTTTTTAAATACATTTATACAAACAACACGATTGATTGCTATGTACGTTAAAAAAAGTAACAAAAATGTATATTTTTCTTATCACTGAAAATGTATTAGATTTTTTGAATAGGTACTGTGTAAATATACACAGATTTTACTTATGTTTCAAACGCCACCATAACCTCCCCTCAGCTCCCCGCATTTTCAATTTATTTTTTATCAATTCCCCATAGTTATACATGACAACATGACGCCTGTCACGTTATTTTAAAAAGCGTATGCACCGTGGATGTAGATTAAGCACGATCCAACGCATTACTTAACGTTTGTAAAAGCCCAGGGGATGAGAGGATGCCTCCCCAGGCTTTACACAACGGAGGGGTGAATCCATGCAACAAATTTAAAGAAATGCATGTTTTGGTGCTTTTTCACAAATTGAATTTCTATTACCGCCTCTGCACTTTAGATAAACTGAAATTCAATAGCACTCTCTCGTTAGGGTCCTGATCAGACGTATCAATTGTTGTTGTAAATTTGATTCCGGACAGTGTGTCCAGAATGCTATAACACTTAAAAGTTGCACCAGTTCTATTCACTTTACACTTGGATTAAAACATTTCTATTTTTTTTCCTTCCTTTAAACCAATTTTTAATAATTCCAGTACAAATAAACTACAAAATAAAAAAAGTATTTTAAGTATTTAAAGAACAAAATTGACTTTTATGAATGAAAAACTATGGGTCTTAAGATACATGTTTTTTTAAATATTTTATGACTTATAATGCTGAACTATTACGGTTAAAAAATATACAATAAAAACATATTAACTGACATAGTGTTGTTACGAACATTTTTAACCAAAATTCATTTTTAAGGATTGGTCAAAATACAAATCCACTTTCGGTAGATAAACATATTGTTATTTTCCCCAGTGTTGCGATTTGTATTCACAAAAGTAGATCGGGCGATGAGTGCCTCACCGGTCTCTCGCCGCCCCTGCTCGTGGTTTGTGGTTGCTGTAGGGATATTTGTATGTCCTCTCACCCATTGTTTTCGTTCCTGTCTCTTCTTGTACATTTAATTTGTATGCACGTGTAACATCCAACTGCTCTAGGAGTATTTTTATTTACTTTGTATAAAATGCCAACGTTACTCATATCTATAAATTTGTGTTTAATATTTACAAAAAAATCATTGAATGGTGGCATATTTTGTGTCAGGTTTCTGTATAAAATAATTGATGGGCGAAAAAATATTGGTGATATTTTTTATAACCATTTTCATTTTAAAACTATGTACTTTAGTGGCTGTGACGTTTATGGAAGTATATTTGTACATGACAAGTGATAAACAAGTCTTAAGAATGATCATCAACGCATCGAATCGAAAGAGTAGTAAAAAACTGAGATATATACATGACAAAACTAGAAACAAGAACACTTTAAGCATCAAAATAAAAAACAAAACAATTTTTGAAAATTATCATACCACATAGCTCAAATAAATACATACTTGTTTATTATATTTGTAAATTTATAATGTAAGAAAATTCCAATGTTTTTTTTCTTGTTTCGCCTTTAATACACTTTGATATAAATTATCCTACATTTTTCATGCAACTCCATAAACCTCCCGGCCTGGCCTGAAACAATGCCTCAGTTTCTAGAGAATGCCTACGTGATCTCCGAGTGCCGTGACCTTCATGAGTGATGTCCTCCCGACTGAAAAAAAAACGTTTCCATGAGCATCCCGAGCCAGCGCACACCCAGAAGTTTCGCGACGCAAGAAGTTTCTCAGCGTCCGGTGAGTATACATATAAAATTTTTAGTTGGATCCTCTCAGGCGAAATATGCACTATCGCAGGTGTATTTAACATAAGAGATTTTCGTTTACTGTATTATTTATATAAAATTTTATTTTATAACGGGCATAAAGTTCGCTGCCGTTTCGGGTGAATATATGCTTGATGCAGGCTGCGGAGGATTTATGTGCTTCCAGGAATAAATTTTCAGGTTGACTATTCCCATTCACCATCCTATTCAATTTAGCACCAGGATCTGCTTATTTGTATTCAGCTGGCATTTTTCAGACTTCATAGCGGATATAATTCAAATAAAAGCCATTTACTTATCTGCTACTCTGTGCAATGTTTAATTTATTACTTGTGTACATTAAAGTATACCCAAGGATCAACGTCACGGTATTAATTTATTAAAACGGTAAAAAACCGATTATTTATATTAAAAATACAATTTCATAAAATGTTTTTATAAAAATACAAAATTTTTAATTAAATATTTTATAATTAAAATATAACACCCACTACTACTATTTATCATTGATTTGACTTTTATGAATCTTTATAATCTTAACAATTTGTCTATTTGTATTATTGTGTCCCTTTTTATTGATTATAACTTAAGTAATAACATTTTGTTTTACACTTTGATTCACTATTAAAAAATACTAATATAATATTTTAGTTTTTTTATTTTTATTCTAGGTTGATATGTCTATCAACTAATAAAAGCAACTCCGTTAAATACTGTTAAATTGTAAAACAGATAATAGATATAGATATATGTATATTGTGATACTGTATTGAAGGCTGCCTACATTCAAGACTGCATAGATTGTTCATTGATGACATTCAATAATTCAATGTCATGAGCATAAACGATCGGAGATAGTTCATTTGGAAAATTTACAAGGGATCCGTATTCACAGAGCAGAGAGGAGCGGCTCGTAGGAACAGACTGGCTTTCCGGAGCGCAACGCATCAGGGCACCGAGACTCGAGATCTTAAATTGAAAATTCTCTTTTTAGCTCTTTCTGATTCTCATTAAAATTTCTCTGTTGCAGTTATGCAATATGCCGGGCAAATATTTAATGAGTCTTGATGGGAAACAAGGGTCCCAGGACTGGGCGACAGCTTATTCCAGCTGCGCTTTCGATTAACGTCCCCAGGATTTTTGTTTTAATTTCACGGTACACTTAAGCCTGCCGCTGGTCATACTCGACGTGAAAATATTCTATGAGATTCTACAAGATACAGGTATGCCTTTGGGAATTTAGAGCGCCGTATAAATTGAAATAAACGATTTCTACAGGGGTATTTAATATTCACTATGAATTCTGCTGAATTTAAATGATGCGTTTCAAATTTATTGAGTTTTCAATGACTTTCATTTACCGCAACTGCAGCGTTAAAAAAATTATGTCAATAAGTTTATCATTATATTTAAAAGTAAATCTATATATCTCATCCAGAAGAATCATTCAATGTGCTATTAAAGTCAAATGTATTTTTTTTTTTTTAAGATTTTAGTATTAAATTAAATTTTAAATATCTAACTGTATAGTAAAGTTATGATAAGTACACTACAATCTAACGTTTTATTTATATTTAGATATATTTATATTGTCTTGATTCTTAAATGTATTGACTTTGGTAATTTTTTAAATGAGTATATAAATTTATAATATTAAATATGCTTTTATAATAAGCAATAAATAATCTTGCAAGATCATTAAGAATTATGAAATTAACTATTTACGGTAGTTTTTTTTATATTGACTCTTCGGTCGTATCTAAACTGAATACAAATATTTGTAATATAATCTTAAATAAGCTGTTATCTTTCGGGTATATGTGTTAAAAAATTTATTTTCAGAGATAAGAATTTTTAATAAAACATGCACGCGTATCTGCCCCGGAAGTCAATCGAAGAGCACATATTTTGTCTCTTTAATTTGAAAAACCAAAAATGTTGCACAATGTTTCTGAAATTCAATGATATTAGAGTAAGAAAAAATGCAGGTTGACTGATTAGTTACTGTGCATTCCTACCTTATCGTGTGGTACTATTCAATGAATCCTGTTTATCAAGCACTGATAAACGATCGATAAGCTAAGATCGATGGATCGCTTTATTCTAGATTAGTAGAATACGCTCGGTGGTATCGATGAGGTGGCCGCATTGAAAAGGGATTTGCAAAATGTCTAATCATCGTTGGTGTGTTATGTGCGGCAGTTTCAGTGAAAATATCTCTAATTCAATTATTTTATAAAATGTGATACACAAAAATAATAACTTCTAGTGAATAATTGTAACAAATTGATAAATAATTACATCGAATTTTGTTTTGATCTGATATTATTGTATTTATGAGTGTTATAATTATCAATATTATCTGAAGAAAATGAAAAAAATATATACACCTGTTTAGTATATAAAGTTATATTGTGTGCTGAGTAGACTTTTTTTCTGATGATATTGGAAAAAAGAGGAGACAGGGGTAGTTTAATAGAATGGCAGCTGTTCGAGGGTCTGTGGCGGCTCAGGTGGCTGGCATAGAGCTCCTGGCGAGGTACTCCCTGAGCTCCTTGCGCCACGCCAGCGTGCGTTCTGACTTGGAGGACTTTAAAGAACAAGAGAGAGAATCCGTAACTGACAAAGAATGGAATTGGAAAATTTTGAGAGTGAGTAACCTTAAAAATATTTGATGTAAAAAATAAAATCAAAAACAAAATGCACATATTCATTGATTTAAAAAATTCAAAGTACCACAATAGCTGCATTTATTATAAAGTCGTTTAATGCGATTTGTTTTTTGTTGACGAAAACATACTTAAAACTGATTTCTTGTAAAAAAACAAACCATTATTCTTCCACATATATATATTTTTCCAAACTTGGTTATCAGTGAGATACTATCATTTCAATCGGATTTATTTACTGTTTTTTTTCTTAGACGAATTCAATCAAAGTTTTTCATGTAAAGATAATGAATACGTTGATAATAAATTATAGACACAAAGTACAAATAAAAGTATGTTACTATATATTTAAAAAAATTCAAAATTGTGTAGTTTAAGGAAAATATTTTTTTGCAACCATTTAAATTAATCAAAAACGTATTTTTACAGAAAAAATTGTAACGAATTTACTACAAAAGGTTTACTTGTGTTAAAATGTACTGCCAAGAAACATTAAATAATAAATTTGTAGCTAATTTGTTTGTATAGTTTTTATAAAAAAAAGGTTTTTGGCGTATTTAATCTCAGTTTCTTCATTGACACGAATCTGGTTTTCACAGGATCAATTTCAAAGGAAGGACTTGGAGGAACTCTTCAGGAAGTACGATGATAAGCTCCGACTCAGTTATTTGTCAACGTTTCTTATATTTCAATTCCTCATATTTTTAACTCATAATCTAGTACTTTTTGTGGAGACGAATTTAACAGTAAGTCTATGACATATTTTAATGAATGAAATTAAAAATAGCATAGACAGTTTTTAAAATTATCATTTTAAATAAAATATTTTTGTTTTAGGATATAAATGGAATAATTGCGGTGTCATGTTATACCTTACAAACAATTTTACCAATACCAATTTTAGTAGGAGTCTACTTTGAAAAAATACAAAAAAAATTTAAACGGTACAACTTGATAGCCTCGATATTTGTCCTCACTATTTTATTTACATCAGGTATGTACAGCTTTACATATTATTTTGAAATAGTATCTTTACGGCTTATGCATTTTTATTAGAATAAAGTTAGCTTTACTTATTTAATAATAAGCGGTTTTAAATGAATATTATCACATTTTTCATTACACGCTCCAATATTTTAAAATGATATATTGTAAAATATATAAAAAAAATCAAATATCAAAATTAAAAACTGTGTCTGGTTTACATTTAGTCATAGTTGTGGTTTTGGTTTACAATTATTCCTTAATATGGTGTTGGTTTAGATTTTTTATTTTTGATGGTTTTGTTAAAATTTTATCCTGAATAGGATTTTGGTTTACAATATGTCCTTCTTATGGTTTAAGTTGACATTACCATATATTGTAAGACATGCAGTAGTTTCGTGTTTTTAAGTAAAACCAACACATCCCTTTGAGCCGCAACACGTGCAATACATAATCTTCTAATCATGTAAATTCAGTATTATAGACATATTGAGCTATTTATGACATGTTAATGCCTCGCTTTAAACAGTTATGATTTAATAGTAATGAACGATTTAAATATGATAGCAGAAAACAACCAGGAATTAATAAATCGAATATCAAATTTTCACGGTTTTTTAAAAAACTTTACGTACAAGATGTGAACAATAAAAAAATATTCCTTTTTTCAATGAATTGAAAAAAAAATGTAAAAAAATTAATACTTAATTATAAATTTGATAACTAATTTTAGCTTTAATTTAAATAATTTTGAGTATATTTTAACAATTATTGTCGATAACGAAACTAATCAGCATTTAAATCGATCTTCTTTGTAGACGTTTTAGTGCCAATTCTTAACCAATCCGATACTGCTTTACGAGTAGCTTACTCCACGCAGTCTCTCTTGGTCTGCTACATATTCCTCCCGATTCTCAATAACTACATAGCATTAGCGCTCGGGATCCTGATGTCAGTTGGCTACCTGGGAGTTCTAGCAATTGTCACGTACGAAAAGGAGAGTTTTGTGTACAGAAAGGTAGCTTTTTATGATTTTTAACCTATATTATCGACTTTTGTCGTAGCGTGATTTTTATCATAATGAATTTGGGGGTTGTTAAATTGGTGAGTTATTATACAATCTAAAAAATAACTGACAATTTTATTTACTTTTTAGCTGTGTAGTGATATCCTTTATTTAGCAGGAGTTAACATGATCGGAATCTACTACAGACTAATGAACGAAATTGTTTCTAGAAGATCTTTTCTGGATAGAAGAGCTTGTGTTGAATCAACGTATAAACTCAACTTTGAAAAGAATCAAGAGGTATTCCATATATGAGTATTTTCTAGCACATAAATTAAATACAAATATAAATTATATATTTATATATACATATAATAAAATAATATTAGTTATTGAAAGCACGTACGTCTATGAATGTATAAAAAAGTTTTCAAATTAAAAATAATTTTTTTTTATAAAATAATCAAATTATCACTTATTTTACATGGCTTTAGGCAATAAGTAAGTGAAGTTAGAAAAGTGGTTGTTGCTTTCAGGAAAAATTGATGCTTAGTATACTTCCAGAGCACATTGCTTCAGTAGTGAGACAAGACATACGGAAAATATTCTTAAAGATTCAATCTGATGATCGAGGAATATCTACACAAACTTTTAAGTATGCGAATGTATGTCAAACTTCGTTCAATATCTAGTATTCATATGTTAACAAAAATAATTGTGATGTTTATTTTTTTAGCCATTTGTACATCAAAGAACATAAGAATGTTACTATATTATACGCTGATATTGTCAACTACACCATGCTAACTACCACTCTCAAGCCTAGATTGTTGGTGGAAACGCTGAATGATCTGTTCGGGAAATTCGATAAAGCTTCACAGGTAAGGGAATGTTATAATGTATTTTGTGAAACGTCCCTAGAAACCACTAAGGCAAATAAAATTATGTTATAATAATATTGCGTTGACAACCAATGATAAATTTTGTCTACATTCTCCGCTTTTAATTTCATCTCCATTTTCTTTGCTTAGGTCTATATTATTGTGCATTTACGTAAATATACTGATTTTTAATCTTTTTAGAGCTTATTTGTGTACGGAAACTTAACGCTAGCATAATCGTTAGATAAAAGGAAATAATGTTCTATCACTAAAATATATTCCGATTTTTTTTAATAAAAACAAATTGTCAAAAATAAAATGTGAATTTTGTGAATCAATAAGATTGAAAAAAATTGTATAATTGTTAAAGTTTAAATTATTTAATGTTATTATGTATGCTAAATTACAGGAACATAACGTTTTGAGAATAAAGTTTCTCGGAGATTGTTACTACTGCGTCTCGGGGGTTCCCGAACCAAACCCGAGACATGCCAAGAGCTGCGTGGACCTGGGCCTCGAGATGATCTCGATCATAGGAGATGTTAGGTTAGTGAGAAATCTCTAAATGAATGTTCGTACTAAATAAAATAGTATTAAATTTATTTCTACAGTAAAACAGTTTCATTAGAAATGTACAATTTTTATCGCGATTTTTGATAAGGGGATTCACCGATTTTATCACAGTGTCTAACACGGGCTATTGTGTATATTATTGTTTTCATTGTTGTATGTTTGTCCATAAATTCAATGATAATTACAGAAAAGGTCTTGATATTGATATGAGAATCGGAGTTCATACTGGCGATATAATGAGTGGCATAATCGGCATTAAAAAATGGCAGTTCGATATTTGGTCTAAGGATGTTACAATCGCAAACAAAATGGAATCCACTGGAAGGCCAGGGTAAGTAATTTATTTTAGTGATTATTTATATTATTTTATTTGTTTTGTGCGACTTACGCCAACATCGATTGTTTTAATCGTACACAGTGTGGAAACTACACAGCGTTTGTCTTTTTACGTAGAAAGTGTATGGATGAATAATATGAAGCGTTAAGTAGACGCAGAAATGTACGATGTTAACTGAAATATTTTACTAATTTGGAATATACTCTCAGAATGAAGGCATATTTGAGTAAAGTGCACTATAAAAATAATGTGTAACATTGTTTTATTATTTTATAATTATATAACAGTAAAGTTCACATAACCAAGAGAACTCTGGAAGAGCTGAGGGATTGTGCCAGTACGTACATCATAGAGCCAAACTTCGAGGCTAGGAACGACCCCTTTATTGCCAAGTACAAGATTGAGACATTCTTGGTGACCAACATGCCACGGCGGGTGAGAATATTATACCAAGTGGATTAATTGAAGTTGTATTTTGTCCCCTCAAATCTTTGCCTTCGCACTTACTGGTCTATCCGACAGACGATACTTGAGTTTTATGGGAGAGAAATTAAATTATATTATTTTAAGTAATTCAAAATTTAAAGCAAAGGACTTAATACAGTAGACTTAATATGCTTTATCGGATAAATACCAAAGGTTCAAGGTTTAATTACTGATTTATTATTAGTCCTCGACTTTCAAAAATTCCAAGTGTGTAATATCTAGACACTAATTTCATGTAAGCTGAAGCAAAGTTAAGATTAACACCGCGTGTGTGCTCGGAAAACTAACACGGCGTAGCAACCATGTACGCGTTATGTCGGTATGTTCAACCGCAAAGATAATAAAAAAAGATGTATTGAGCACGTAATAACCTAAATTAGTAATTTTTAAAGATATTTTTTTTGTAATTTGCTATATATTCAAGAAAAGTATAAAAAGTAAACGGGTGGGATGTATGGTTTTTAATTCATCTTTATTGGTAAGAATAACATAAATATTATTATAGAACAACATACTCGTATATCAAAAATTATTAATTTTTTAAAGTGCTTTTTTTTAAACTTAAAATTAAAGGTAAATAGATCAGGGGAATTTCATTTTCATTGCAGCGTGCATATTGTATGCTCATATAATGCTCATCACTGATATCAAATATCGATGAAGAAATGTATAGTTTTATAATATGAGATCTAGAACTACATATTTTTATTTCTTAATTATTTTACTGATACAGCTTTTTTTAAATTTGATAAACTTTTTCATTATAGAGTAGCATGCGTTTTCGCCGAGTTTCAGTTGTCAAGAAAATCTCAGAGCCTCCAAGGGTAAGAAATATATTTTCATACAATTTTTAATACTAAGCAAATAAATAATAAATTTATAAATGCATGTTTAAATACTTTGATTAGCTCAGCGGGGGACCGGGTCGTCGTACCACAACCTTCATGGGAACTAATCTTATCGCATACAATCAGATGTTGAAGGCGTCCGATGCTCACATGAGGGAGGTTATCGATGAGATGCCTTCGGGTATCATAAGGTAAGGAATTGATAAATAATAAGATATCTTCTAAAAATTAATGACTAACTAATGGGTGTAATCATACATGCAAAATGAAATTACTGATTATTCGCGATGATTGGTTCATTTGAATAAATTAATAGATGGGTGATTTAGCGAATGGATTAATAAATAAATTGACAATTCGGATGCATATCGATATCCCGTTATTACGAAATTTGAGCTGAAATAATTGATGATTTTATGTAGGAATGTAAATATTTATGTAATAGTTCTGACAGTTGAATAATGATAGTTTTTAAATAAGTTTTGAAGTTGATCAATCAATGGTATTTTTTTAAAATTAAATATGAATTTTAAATGACTAATAATAATTAATATTGATGATTTTTAATTTATCGTTATAATTTAAAAGTGATAAGTAACATACGTGTAGGTAGACAATTGGATATCAAAATGCGATAACTCTTTAATTAACAAATACACATATTAAAAATAATAATTTTTCGAATAGAAAATTGAGCGAATGTAGTCAACCTTGAATTAAATAAGCAGCTCGAGTCTCTGTACAATGTTTGCCTATTTTTGAACTTCCTTTGTCAGATAAAAGTCAGCTCACCATTAAAAATCCAAATTGTCTGTAAAGTACCCATTTGCCCTTTTACTGTGTTTGATTGAACGTCCTTTGAAAACCTCGATTTTATTTCGTACTGTTGAATTTTTTGCGAGAATTTTGTCAGCGTCTCATTTCCAACAATTTCTTTCAGTGAATATATAAACGAGGAGTCCATTAATCCTTGGACCATGTTGTACCGAAATAATTCGTGGGAGAAGACATACATCAAGAAACCTGATCCTCTCTTCAAGTACTTCATTCTTGTCAGTCTCTTCATTCTCATACTAATGGTTGGAATTCAAGCTCTTACCATTGAGGCGTAAGTAGATTAATTCTTCAGTATTTACGTCATATTTATATAATAATGACCTCGGGCAGCAAAAAAGCGTTCTCTTTTAAAAACAAATTAATCACTGTCATTCGTTATGTACAGTCATTCAAAATTTATTTTTACTTTATAATATAATTTCTTAAACACATTCGTGCTAGTAATACTGCAGTAAAATTTTTCATAACGTTAACATCTTCATACTTTCACGATGTATGCAAACTTTTGCGAAAGTGAATTAGAAATGCGGTTCTAGCTTAGAATGCAGTTGTTTTGAGGCAAAAAAATACTTTCTTAATCTTTAAATAATTTCTTTTGTACTGTTAATTCTGTTTAATATATTTTCATTTAATAAAACTTATTTACGACGAACATAATCTGCTTAAAATAAAATATGTCGACTTAAGAGAGCATTCATTTTTGAACGCTAAAATGGTGACGGAAAACATTATCAGATAACATTATATAGTGAAAATTAGTATTTATACAATGGTGGTAATTAATACATTTTTTTTAAAAGACTATTCTTTCTTTTCTAGATTAGGATGGAAAACATTGGTAATAGAAGCAGCGTTTACCGTAGTTTTGCTGCTTCTTCAACCACTCAATTGGACTCAGTATTTTTACACGAAATTCCAAGGGTCGGAGGAGCCATCGAACAAAGTAGTCCGTTTTTTACACAATCAGTCAGTCAAGTTGGTGTGGAGCTCTTCGGCGAGGACTTTACTTTATATTTTTATCAGTTGCATGTTGGCTATTAGCGCATTGATAAACCTGACCGAGTGTAATATAAATGTTCAAGGTGATAGCAATTCCGGCAATATAACACAAATCAACTGTATTGAGCCATGGGTAAGCATAATTTATTTATAAATAAAAAAATATTCTTTTATTATTATTGCCTCAATATTAACTTGTATATCCATAGCTTAATTTAAAAAAAATAGTATTCATAATAAATTTGTATGATTTTTCGTTTTAGTATTGATTGACAAACTCACAAACTTTTCAATATGCTAAACGATATTTGTAATTTAAGCTATAACGTTGTTTTTACGTTTACGTTGATATTATTTCGTAAAATCAGATCCTTTTCTTTGATTGACAACTTGATTAAGATTGTAAATTCCTGGCCCTGATTGTAATATAAACTATAACAATTGGCTGATTTTTTATTTAGAAAAAAGTTAGTTTGATTTGGAGACATTGATCAAATGAGAAGTCATTTATTTACAGCCAGTCCGGACTTCTGTCTGCAGAGTTGATTTAATATGTATACCTAATTTAAAGAATGAATACTTTGTATTGCGACGAAAAATGTTTGAATTTTTAAAATATTGTATTAATTTTGAGTTAAATCTACGGCCCAATTACAAAAATATTATTTACATGTCATTCTTAGATTCTTCCTAATAGAATCCTTGAAATTTTAAAGAATAGATTTACAACATTAATATGTTTTAAAATGTTAAAGTGTATTTTCTACTACACATTGATCAAATACAATATCGTGGCTAAAAAACCCTCAATCAAAATTTTACTCTTTTATTTTCGGTGATTTTTCTCTTCGAGCTTGACATTTAACATTTCAGCATTTTTGAAATCGCCATTATCGGCTCAGAAATATTCTAGCCACTAAAATGTCTAAGGTCAATTTACAAGGTGTTTCATAAATAATGAAACACCACACTAATATTACAAGCTAGCTTTCTGGAGTAAAAGCAAAGAGATGCGAATTTATAAAGTATACGAAATATTATAAATTGTTTTTTTAACAGCTATAAATTAGTTTTTTTTAGCTAAGCAAACCGTATGAATTGAGACGATGATATTTTTTTTTGCAATTGTTGAGGTTAATAAGTGTTTAATAAGTCATTATTGTATATTTTTATTTCAGCATCTCGCACAGGCAGTTTCTCTAGTATTACTTCTCAGCTCTTTATTCAGCAGAGTACTTTTCATTTTCAAATGGTTAATGAGCATAGCATTAATGATTGTTTATATAATACTAGTGTGGCATGTAAAATCCAAAGTCTTCGAGTATGGCCATTCTTGGAATTATGGACTCGACGCAAGAATAGCACACACAATGGCTATGGTTTTTCTTACGTTTACACTTCATTTGACGGATAGACAAACAGAGTATAGGAATAGATTAGATCACAAGTGGAAGAGACAGGTGACTGAGGAGCAAGAAGAAGCATACACCATGAAAATGGTGAATAATATGTTACTGCAGAATATCTTGCCTGCTCACGTTGGTAAGTAAAATTACTGTTCTTTAACATAAGTATTAAATCATTAATATTAAACGGATTTTTAAAATTTTCAGCTGATATATATTTAAACCACCGTTTATCTTCCGATGAGTTATACTATGAAGAATATACAAGCGTAGCCGTGATGTTTGCGTCATTAACCGACTATAAATTGGGAATAGAAGATGACGATGACGTACCAGAAAGAACAATGCTGAAAATTCTTGATCAGTTGATATCAGATTTTGATAAGGTGAACAGTAATAACTATTGTTTTTGACATATTTATATTTAATAGTTAACGAGAAGCCTTTAAGCCTATCATTTAACTTTTAAATTTTACATTTTCTATGTAAATTATCATCACTTATTATATTAGTATTTTTATACTCTGATATCCAATTTATAAATAGAGACCATAACATGTCTCTCACTGATATAATTTGAACTAAAGCCATAATTTTTTTATGTTTGACAAGATTATAAATAAAATTAGATTTCTAATAATAATAATGATATTGTAACAATACTTCGTGAATTCAAAAAAATTCCATTGTTCTGTCACAATTTCCAAAGGAGCGCATTTGTTACGTGCCTGAAACAAAGAATGTATCGAATGAATACATTATCAGCATAGCTTAACTCTGCTTACTGTATTTGTTAAATTTCATTAGATATAAATATTACAATAAATCATATTTTATAGTTGCTTCTCTGCGAGAACACACAACGCATGAAGGTGGAGAAGATCAAAATGGCTGGCTGGACGTACATGGCGGCTTGCGGGCTGGACCCGGGCAGGCGCGAGTCGCAGGCCTCGGGGACCTCGGGCCCTCGCCCCAGGCACAACCAGTCCTACGAGGACGACATCATCCTCACCATGCTGCAGTTCGCCGCTGCCATGATGATCGAGCTCAGAGCTTTCAATAAGAACTCCTTTCAGGGGACCAACCTAAAGATAGGTAAGCTTCACTTATTTGTTTAGTTCTCATAGTTTAACTGGATTTTTGTGTTAGGTAATATTACAGTTTAATTGTGACCTTCATGCGAAGCTGCTTAAAATTTATAATGAGAAACATTTAACTGCTTTTTGGTTTAGTGCATGTGTATATTTTCTATTTCCTAATATTGCAATAAAGAAAATACCACAATTGCTAAACGATGCACGGTGTTTTGCTTAAGGATTCAAAACAAACCGTTATTTTATTTCAAACTATATCGAATTTTATAACTATAAAAAATAGGTTTTACCATAAAACAAATACATTATCTTAACAATCGGTCGCTTAATTCCTACTTGTTTAAGATCATTCACTGAATTAAAAAAAAAAAAAATTTTTTAGGGCAAGCCGAGTGTAATTAAGGCTAATAATGTTGCCAGCCTCGTGGATTCTATTTTCAACTCCAGGACTGAAATATTCATATTTTGAATACGTTAATGAATTCCTGAAAATTAGATGTGTAGGTGATAAATTCACCGCGATAGAGCTGTTTAGCATGTAATATTAATTGCGTTTCCAGCCAGATGAATTTTATTATCATGTTTAAATTTCATTTTAGGTATATCACACGGAGAGGTAACGGCCGGCGTTGTCGGCTCCCTGAAACCTTTGTATGATATCTGGGGAGATGCGGTGAACATGGCGTCGCGGATGGATTCTACCGGAGAGGCTGGCAAAATACAGGTAATGAATTCTTACGCATTGTATAATTATACGCGAACAACACTGTTTACCGAGAAGGTACACTTGAACCGCGTGAGAATACTTATAAATATTAAACACAGCTGCCGAGTCGAGATAAAACAAGCTGTTTCAAGAACTAACACGCGAATATTTGGAATATATTTAAAATTAAATTTATTTTTCTATGTGTAAATTTAACAATATCATAAATGTTTGGGTGGTGTATTGGCTTCGTGATTATGATTTTCCAAACATACAGAGACCGATGATGTCGTGATTCTACAAGGCAGTCAAAAACCAAGCTACTATGTCAGCGTCAGAAAGCAAACACTGCTACTAAGTTTTAAGGGTTATCAAGATCCACCCAGGGTTGACGGTCATGATGGTGGAATATCAGAGACTAGCTTTATAGGTCTTTAATTTGGTTCTCGACTGAAAGATAAATTATCTGCCTGTACCAATTGATTTGATTGTGTTTCTTTAAGTGAATTATTTTTAGTATAACAAAACCATTTTTATATGCTATTTAATTAATATATACATTTCATAAGATATTTAGAAGAAATATATCCACGCTTGAAAACGAAAAAATAAGACAGTATCACAAAAGCCAGATTTTACACATAAAACGTAAGGTTGTTGACTCTTAATAAAGCGTTTATTAATGTTTTAATGTTTTTAGGTGACAGAAAACACAGCCATCGCTTTAGGTAGACAAGGAGTTCTTACGCAATTTAGAGGTGTAACTTTTGTGAAAGGAGTAGGATTTGCCAGAACGTACTACGTTCCTTTGGACAAGGATTTCAACATCATCAAAACGGAGGCCCAGCCTATCGCAGTGGATCTCATAGAAGATGAAGAAAATGATTCTGTAACGGTGACGAGGTGTTGATGCCGTGACAAGTGCTATCTATGTAAATGACAAAAAAATGTGGTGCTTAAAATACTTTCTGTGTTCGGTGTACTTTTATTAGATGTTTTAAAAGTGATATCTTAAAGTTGTATTATAAATATATATAAAATAATTGTTACAAAATATTTTTTATTAAAAGACTAGGAGAAAGTAAAATGGTGAATGTGGTTCCATCGAAATAATGACAATTATAGTATAAAGTTGGTAAACTGAAAACCTACTAAACATTAAAACAAACTATGAGATTTTGGAGAAAGTGGTTTCTGTCATCATACTCGTATTTTATTTGTAAATAAATTAATATTTAAAAATATAAACCAATTTAATGTATTCTTTTAAATAATAATAGCTATATGTATATACATTTATTTATAGTGATTTAGAACGAACAATTAACGTATGTTTTATTGTTTTTAAAAATGTTTATTTGTATGGCAGCCATCAGATGCATCAACCACCTTTGAATAACAAAATGTAAGTTCTGAAATATCTTCATTTCTATATTGGAAAGTGGGTGCATTCTTATGAGTATGTTCCTGAAATTCTCTGCAGTAATCGGGATCCAGTCCATAAAACAAATGACCAAAACCATTGAATTCATTTTACTATTCTTTATTTAAGTTTCTACTAAATCGGCCTGGTTATATATATTCTTGGGTGTCACGGCACAAACAACGTTGTTTGGTTTTGTTTTCTAAAAAATATATTTTACTACAGCAAAAACATTAATTCCTAGTTGTAATTATGGAGTAAAATAAAATGAGCTCGTTTATTATAACGTAAGTACGTAAAATAATTAGTAATAAATAAAGCATTAAGTAACATCTGACATAACACTAATGTAGTAATATTTCTTCCTTATATTTCGCGGCTATTCATTTTCTCTCAGTCAGGTTTCTTCGTTCTTTGTACGGAAAAAGTAAAGTAGTGAAACATTCCGTGGCATATCATTGCGTGTCCAGGAGGAAATATAAGTAAAAAGGATACTTGCGTGCAAGGGGAGGAGAACTAAAGATGTTATCTGGAGGAAAAGGGGAAATTAATCACGGGATAATTTCAGCCCCACGACGCAAGTGCCGGGACGCACCCCGAGCACTTGTCTGAAAACTCCCAAAGCAGTGGACTTGGTAGTAGAATAGTTTTTAATGATACTTATATAGTTCAAAAATATAAAAACCATCCATCAGAATCGTAGTTATTTTAAAAACAGACGCGTCTCATTGTATCTGTGCAATAAAAGATGTTTATTCCATTGAGTTTCTAGATTTAAAAAAATAAATAACTAAGAGCATATATATTAAAAAATTAGCTTTAATACAATTTTTTCTTTTGCAACACATTGAATTTACGAGTTTGTTAATTATTCTTAGAATTAATCGTCACACTAAATATATCATCAATAAGTAATAATTAGAATTTTTTTATATGTAAGGTTATATAGTAAATTAATTAATCATAACGGCACATGAATAAAAGTTTAAAAAAATATGGCACACAAATGAATGTATTGCAATGGAATTAGAATATGAAAGCAATTAAAATATCGTTATATTTATGAAATATCACGTAACAAAGTATTTTTAGAAAATATTATTTTTTGATGCATAAAACACCCTCACCTCATTTACACCGATAATTAAGGAATTTAGTGTTACTAATATGATGTTTTTTTCTTATGTTTTCGTACAATAGGATGTGACTGATGGAAATAAAAAAATAGTTAGTTAACCTCCTCCGATCGAAGTGATGGGTTAGTTCGGGCGCGAGTGCTGACGTCAGCAAGCGGTGGAGACTATTTTCGCACCTTTTAGATGTTCGGTCTGGCCATTTGCACTTAAATCTCAAATGTTTTACTTCAAAAGAGGAACCATTACGATCTTTTAATAGACGTTTAGACACTTAAATTGAAATAAAAACCTACGGAGATTTTTTAGAACCCTCGGAGAACTCTAATTAAATAATAAAAAAATTGAGATTCATTTACCGCTAAAAAACAAAAAAAACTTTATTTACTTGTTTTAGATAATAGGATATTTCAAACCTTTGTTTCAAAGAACTTATGTTAGTTTAAATAATAAAATAATAATATAAGTCATAGTAGAAAAAATATTGTTTTCAGCTTTTTAAACGCTCTAAAAAAAGCAGCATCCACGTATTTAAAAAAATATATCCGGTTGCTTGAAAGCTGAATTAATAGTTTATTTAAATGGTTAGCTGGTGGGCAAGTCGTTTTATTGATTATCCAGACGTTATTTAATTATATCTTAAGAAATTCTAATTTAATATAATACAACAACACAAAATATATTTGAATATTCATCACCAGAGAATCACAAAAAATTATACGTGATTTGTATAACTTCGTAGAATCGTTAGTAGAGATGCTCAAATATCACAAAGAGAATCACTAAAAAACCTTTTTACATTTTAAAAATATCTGCCGAGTACTTTCCGTTGAAAAAATGAAATACATAAATAAAGTTCTGTTAATACACAGCGAGATATACTTTATCGCGACTATTTCACAGACTTAGTACAAAAACTTCAAAAAGCTTTTTCTGCCCCTTTTCCCCCGAGGAGATTGTGTTTCGCGTGCGGTCACAAAAAATACATTTCGCCCGGCCAGCCCGCCAAAGCAGGTCCATTCCAATTGGTTTTTGTTCGAGTCGGTCGGTGGACGAGACATTTGGAATGACACCGGATTAAGGGCGTGAAACAATAGTCCGGGGTGTTGGCGGCGGCCGGACTAATCCATCAAGTCGGGCGGGAGGCGGGGCTACGCTGGAGAAGCGATTACTCTCTCTCTACCTGGACATTGATATCTTGTGGAGGACATTTAAAAACATTTCAATGCTAATCAGTTAGCGATAGTAGTGAGAAGAGATGCTGTCTGTATTTTCATATAAAGCTACTAAAAATAAATTAAAAAATATTATCGCTATTAATTTTTTTAAGAAATGATTTCGTTTACAAATTATCAACTAGCTGATATCACAAAAAACAAAAAAATAATCGTAGATTGTAGAAATGTAGATTTATTTGCATACAGTACACATAATAATATATTTATAAGGAAACTCTTATGGTATAGGTACGGATTTATTGAATAAATAAATATATAAACGTTTTAAAATAATCAAAAACGCACTCTGTATACGAGTATATGCACCTTGTATTAAATCATAATATAATATAATGGATTGGAAATATTTAAAATTTTAAAATATGAAATGGTGGTTTTATGTATTAGAAAAAGATTACTGACTATTAGAACTTGAAAGATTACTACAAGAAACAAGCTCTGTTTGATAATGCCAACGTGAAAGCTTGGCAAAACCGGTCACAAATTAAAAACGAACATGTGGATAATCACTCAAATATTTTATTGAAAAAATATATTAATTCTTCGTCAAATTTATGTTTGTCGAGATGAAGTTTTTGTATCGGTAATACTTTTGAAATAGAATTCTAATTTTTACTCAAGATAATTATGTACATATTTTATATTTAACAGTGATGTGTCCATTTATAGACCGGCAAGAAAGCTGTCCAAACTTTTGACTTCAAGAAAAAAGTCACACATCAAGCACATGCCAAACTTAAAAATAAAAACCCCGCTTTAGCCGGCGGTGTTTTAACTTTTCTCATAACATTTACAAGGGCTGTTATCCGAAAGGGGTTGGTGAGGTTCCACCCCTGCATCTTTGGCGAGGCACGTTACCGGATGTTAACGAGGCAGGGGCAATTTTTCTCCGCAAAACCGATGACTTTGAGCGATCATTGTTTCTTTCCAGCCCTTTTTGTACTAGCGCCGCCGCGATACTCAGCTGCGTCCCGTCGGAGCAGAAAATGCTTCAAAAAACACTCGGCGCCTGGAGAGTTTTAAAACAAATACATCAAAGGAAAAATATTTTTGGTGGTACTTGTCAAGTGACAGCTATTTTTAGACCATTATTATAACAGGTCGCTAGATTTATATTTTATGATTTTAACATTAAAGCCATGGTCACGCATTATACGGTAAACTTACCTACGGTAGATGAGTGTATTATTTTTTTATGAAATAAAATTGAACAAATACAATAATTTTAATGAACAGAATGTATCAGAATAAAATGAAACATTTAATAAAAAAGTATTTATGCTGTTCAAGAGTTCTTTTTGTATTGAAAGAAACCTAAGTTGAGACCAAGGCATATTAAAAATACTAACAAATATTGTCAGTTCACAAAATATTCACTTGTTAAAAATTAAAAAAAATCGTTTGATATACTAAAAAGTTAAAGAGTTACACGGAAATTCAAGAAAAACTGTAAATATTTATTTTGATTAGTTAATACCCAAATTATCTTATTTTGAAGTAAATTTGAAAAAAATAGTTTCAATTTCAGTTTTTTTTCTAAGATTTAATAAAACGGTTCGATGATTATTTTGATAAATACACGTATATTTGTATACTTGAGGGAATGTGAGAAGGCAATGGAAGCGGGGAAGGTTCAGAATTCTGTAGAGGTTCATCTATGGGCGTTAATTCAAGTGGAGAGGGTCGCAGAAGTCACCCCTGGAGGCTCAAGCTTTAAGGGTACAGACTATTGTCAAACTCTGTGATCCAAAACATTTAGAACTGCTGAACCACCAGTCTTTTTGTTTGGTTAAAGACCTGAAATTTTGTATTGAACCATTACTTACATTACCTACAATATATAATTTATATACTTGATACTGAATATGTTGTTTCTGGATTATGCATTTCCTGATATTGTTACCTCCTGGTTCTGACGCCAAACTAATGTGATTCATCGTTTAATACTTTTTTAAAAGTTTTTTTTACAGATTTTCAGTAAGTTTTAAGACTTTTTAGACTTATATTTAACTGTTTATTTTTTCACATCTTACTTTGGTTTTTTCAAATAATTGATTTTTTAAAAAATAACTTAAACAATGCCACCACGATCTGAAGTTTATCATTTAGATATTTGATGTGAATATCTTTAAAATGGTTATCTTTGACGTACACATACTACCTTAAATTATTTATGGATTTTGAATTTATTGTTGGTAGCAGTTTAAAACAGGTATGGGTTTTGGTTTCAGTAGTCTGTAAGATCTGTTCATAAATATTTCCTGGAACATTTATATATACGATATTTTTATATTTGATAAATGTTTTGAAATGTCTGTTTTTGATAAGTCATTATATTGTATTGTATGTTACTGCGAAACAGCAGTTTGCCTTCTTTGATTTCTGGTAGTGTTGAGTTACTTTCAAAAAGGTTTTTTTCCCTTAAAGGTTTCAAGGGAGGTTGCCAATTATTGTAATTATGCAACGAGCAGGAAAAAAAGGGAATTTCAAGACACAAATGATGCATGGGTTTCAGAAATTTGAATATGTGAAATGTAATTAAAAACAAAGTTCGGATGAGAGATGGCAAGAAACTCGTTATCTTTAATTATATTTCATTATTTAATGAAAGAGGACGCATGTGCTACCCCAGTTGTAACAATTACTTGGCTCTCTTACTCAGTTTTTAGGACGTTTTTATTATGGTTAGTTAAAACATGAAATGTGTAGATAATAATTATCCGTAATAAATTTCTATCAAATAAAATGTATAAATCAGTAAACTGATCAATTATTGTGATTTATCAAAAAAAAAAAAAACATGTTTATACTAAAAAAGTATATTTAATAATAGTGTATACTGTACAAAATTGAATTTGTATATTTTTAATGTACTTTAGAAGATGGGTATTGCTAACATTTTGTAAAACATTACTTTTACGTATACAAAACCTATTTCATATTATATTCCATGGATATGAATCACGAGTTAACAATAAACCACGTATGTGAAATTTGCTAAAATAATAATTAATAGTTTGTAAACTAAATAGAATTATAAATTACGTATAAATACAAAATAATGAATGATACAGGAAACCAATGAATTCTAATTAAAACTTGAAACTCAATTAAAATCGTGAAAATAATATTTAAATTATCAGCGTTATAACGAAGTATCAGCTATCACGATATTTAATTGATATGATTAAAGTGCTAGGAGGTTTTTATGATTATACAGGGTACAAACAGATGTTGTCTATCTGTTTGTTGAGGTTTATAGTTAAATATCACGTGATTAATCATGGAAAGAAAGTCGATGCTGCATGATTGTTTTTTGGGTTCCCAAAATGTCAACCGTTGTCAATCACTTGCAAAATAGAATTCGGCGAGCGAGCTGTGACATATTGCAAAGTGGATAAATGGTACCTCATTTTTCACTAGGTAGAAAACAACGGGAAGTGCAGGAATATAATAAAAGTTAGATTTCTTGTAAAATAGGATATTTATTCCTAAAGTTTGCATTGCGTTTAAATAATGTGTATTTGCGTATTATGATTTTATAATTAGATTTCATAATACATTAAATGCTGTATTAAATTTTTGAACTGAGTGATAATTTATTTTAAGTATTGCGTACTACGATGGTGTTATTATAAAATGTTTTTCTTAATATAATTATTAAAATACATTACAGATTATAATAAATTACCTTCTAGATTAAGTACTTATTAAATTGAATCATTCTTTAAGAGAGACATTGTTGTATTGACCTGAATATAGGTATATGGGAATAATTTTGCTTTCAAGGAATTTTGTGTATTTATTATGAATATTTTTTAAGTAGTTGTGCTATTGAGACAACAGGAGGGCTGTGGGATGAGCTTTATCGCCTGGCGGAGGGCCGCTATCCGCGGCTCAGTCTCAGTGCCACCTGAGAGGTCGCGGTCGCCGGACGCGCTGCGCCCATGCCGAGTCTCCGCAAACACGCGACTACACGACCCACGAGCTCCGCCGACGATCGAAGTTAATTATTCACGGGCGCACAAATAAAAAGCGAAACACAATATGCCAATATCAGTCTAATTTGATCCCCGGGGCCAATATTTCATTCACGCAACCTGCCGCGGCAAAGATTCATACAAACAACAGAAATTACTTTTTCATTTCCTGCCGGCCAGGTCCCGCGTGGAGGGCGTTGATAAACGTCGATATTAAAAAAAGCTACTCGCAAATGGACCGACAGCGTCGCAGTCCGAACTTTTTATTATTTCAAATCCGAAGGAATTAATAAAATCCGATCTGTCGCGCGGACGGAAATTAATCACTTTCTAACGGGCAAATCACCGAGAAGTTCTGATGAGCCTCGATGGAGTCTTCGTGTAAATTTTCGCAAAGAAAACACTCGCTTCCGAGGCGTACTTCAGCGCCGTCCCAGTTTAAGTAACGCGAGGGGGCTTTTGATTCCGGTGTTCTTGTACATACATGTTTGAGTTTACTTTGCCGTGAAATTCTGCGCATAAATCTTGAGTTTCAATGGACACGTGAATAGAGTTATGGAGCTTTCTGAATGAAATGTAGCATTTCGGATCGCTGAATAACATGTATCATATATTTCAATCTCGATATAGCGCTGACGTTACAATGTATACGAAAATGTGTTTTTTTTTCAACGGAGAAACATTTGTTTAATTTTAGTAATTTGCAATAATTCTGAAGAAGTTAAAAAGTTTCTGTTAGAAATAAAGATAAGAGAACAAACAGAAAGCCAAAGACACACCATTTCACTGAAATGCAGCATCTTTGGAAACTTTTTCGAGACCAATAATAATCGATAAGAAACAGCTTGCTGAAATCGGAAAACTTCTCTTCAACATCACGACCGTTTCACCAGCGAAAGGGGCGCGGCAGCGGCTGAGCGGAGTCGGGGCTGAGGTATGTACTCCCTGCCAACTGGCAACCGACTAGCTTCACCTACCCACTGTGCTGTATATACATGTAAAGATAATTGAATATTTGCATGAGATTAGCATTCAGCATTATCAAGGTCTCGCGTGAGCCGCCCGTGGCTCCGCGCCGCTCGCAGTCCGGGGCTCTCTGTAATTGCAGTAGTTTTTGTTTGGATCGTGTGAGGCATCAGACTTTGTGTTGTAAATGTGTGCTCTTGGAGATATCCTGCGAGCTTGATGGGTAATTTGTTGAAGTTGCAATCATTGTCTGCAAGTTTGTGTTGCAGGTTAAATAGAATGCTACAAGTCTAATGACAGTTGAAGCTTTGAAAGTTTCGCTATTTTTAGTGCTTGTGAGTTCAGAGAAGTTTTGCGGGATACTGGCTTTAAATGTTGTATTTTAATTAAGTAAAAGTGGTAAACAATGCATCAAATTTTTAAACATACATAATAACCCCGCTTTAGAGCATTTAAACTTTATAAAAATTGATTTTAAACATAAAATATAAAATGTTTTCTTAATTATTGCGAAAAATCGAAAACAAGCTTCGCATTTAAAAAAGTTACATAATTAAAAAAATATCAATAATTTTATGTAGATTTAGTCCTACTTTTATCGCATCTCTCTTTTTATTTTACTTCTCGCACGCTGACGCAAAAATACTGTTGACTGAAAGAATATTAAAATTGATTTTATAAAAATATATTTTTTTTTTATTTGCGCACCGTCATCAAAGCATAAGTCAACTGTCGTGCTATTTGTTCTTTTTGCGTCATTATTTTTATTTTGGCTAATTACTTTTTTTTGTATTCGCAGTATTACATGCTAAAGTTAATGTTGATATTTAATGTTGTAATCAAATATGAAATATTCACTAATATTGCGACATTCAGCAATTTGAAAGCACTAAAGTTGAAATTATCAGTTTTTAATATGCATTCTATATTTCTATAATATTATTTTCTCCGTATTGTAGCATCGACCTGAATGTTAAACACAAAAGCAAAAGCGAGGGGCTCGAATTAATGTCTGATTCAGGCGCAGTTAACAGCGCTCACAGTCTGGTTACTTTTATGGCGATACCCTATAAATTAACGATGATCGTATTATGGGACTCGCAGACAAGTGGCGTAACAACCCATCCCATCGTCGTGGCCGGCCACCGGAAATTTTAATGACTTTTTATATTTCAGTTGCATTTATGACTACTTTAAGTCTACGCAAGCACTTGTTCAACTCGTAACTGCTACAGATTTGTTATGAACAAGCTTGAAAGAGAGTGAAACAGTTAAAATATAATAATTTTTAGTTATAAAGAATTGATTCGGACTGTTTGTCGAGTATTGGAAGTAATATATTTAGAATGTTTTATTATTTAAAGAAAATCATTTGGATCATTTCTATTTGTTGAAAATCATCCATATTCTGGGTCATTACTATATGTGATCAGATATCGGCGGCTATTCTGGAGAATAGTTTTATCAATTATGTAGAATTTTCTTTGTATTCATTCTACTTTATGACCCTCACTGGTTTATTATTTAAAATGTGGATTTTGTAAAGCATACACGGAAAAAATCTTCCTATACGTTAATAAACTAGGAGCTATTTACATAAAGTATGTAAAACAAGAGTAAAAACTAGTAGAAAAAGTAGATATATTTTTGTAATTAAATACTAGAAAATAAGTTTATTAATTTCAAAAAATTCACTGATGCTGTAAAAAAACCTATTGAAATCATAGTTTTTTTAGGAATTTTAAAATAAATGTGTGATATTTTTAACATGAAAAAAGGTTTATAATATGAAAACATATTTTTTTAATTTTGATCAAAAGTATGTACGCTTATAAAAAAATGATATTTAACGCAAATCATGCTTTGGTTTAAAAATATCTTTGAAATGTCCATCATCACCTAAAATTATCATTGGTCTCTGTTTATACAAAAAAAATATTTGTTTAAAGTATATTTTAACGTCTTGCGTGACGATTTGATTCTTTTTATTGTATAATTTATGGACGCCCTTGGTGTAATGTCTCCGTCGCTTTGGGTATCATTTTCAGGAGCGTAATGCGGGATCGTTAGTGCAGCCGCGGAAGGGGCGGCATTGAGTCATTTCAATCGAGGGGGAAACTTGCACACCTTTATTGAACCGATTCTAAAGTTTATTCATTTAATAGCATTTCGATGGATATTTCTGGTTGTTTTAATACTATGCGTGTCTAGAAATTATTTCAGTATCTTATGTACACAATGAATTACCAAAAAGTCCTAAGCGTGTCTTTTATTAAAGTACAGATAAAATTTATTGTTAAAATAAAGACGATGTGGAGATTTAGATAACGAGGATACCATTAGGGGTGCTTTATAAAAATTGTTACATAACGAAAGAATAATATGAAATAAAACGCAACTCTGAAACGCTATTTACTAACTGTAAAGGTTTTAGGATTAGTTTATATTATCAACCATCAAAATGTTTCAATTCATACTTTTATTTTGAAGACTAGAATATTTTGAGTTCAATACTAAGTTTATATCTAAATTAAAATTTGAATTTTAGATTGGCTTAGTATGTTTTAACAAAGAAATACAACAAACATGACTTACTATTATCAAATATTTATTTATAATTCACAATTGATAATATCTTTTTATCGTATACCGCTCGGCACACCGAATATATAAGTTTGCTGGCAATCAAATAAATTAAATTAAAATTAAATTAGTTTCTTAAAAAAATAGCCTTAGATCTTGATATAACTTCAGAGTACGCCTTATAGATCTTTTCGCTGTTTATTCAATGTCTGTTATTTTGTGAAAACTACGAATTTTTATATGTATTTTTTTAAATTAACATTAAAATATTATTTCCATGTTCTTTTATAATGTCTGTTCGAAGATTAATAATCACAAATAAATAGCGTTTTTGTTCTAAAATAGTGTATGTCAGCAAGTGCTGGGCGGGTGTGCTGTGGAGTTGCTCCGCGGGTAGCTGTGGGCCTAGCGGAAGAATTGCTTAGCGAACCGGCGAGTCCTGGTTCGTGGGGCGGAAGGTCCGGCGGGTCTGCAGCAGACAAGGGACGTTTGCTGCATGACGGATGCATTCATGAATTCGGTCGATTAAAAAAAAACAAGTAGTTCATTAAATTACGGATAGCTTCAATATGCATTATGTTCATATTGTAGACCCCGGAATCGAATGTCTTGATAGCATCCGATCTGCACGCCTTGCATTAGAACTATATATGTATGTGTATTTTTTGGATTGAACGTCAATCAGATGCATATTTATTACCCATTACGGGTTTATTATATTATTACTAATATGATTAGGCACATAGAAGATGATTAAAGAAATTAAAGAAAGAAAAAAAAAATTGGACCTGGGCACATTGGTTTATATGTAGAGTATGATTGTTAAAAATTCTCAATTAATGGATGTGATTCGTTAGTACAAGGGTCAGTACACCGGCCATGTAAGCCAGGAGATGTGGGTTCAAATACCACACAAATCAAGATGATATTTTTCTGAGAATTTCTTTAATCATCTTCTAAGTGTGAACTAATCATATTTGTAAGAACTATATATTATTGATTACTGACATTTACGTTTTATTGAATATTTAAAAAAAATATTGTTTATATAAAATGACAAAAAATTGTACAAACTTATTTTAAACCTTTTATGAAGAAACGAATGATACGAGCTAATAAAAAGTAAGTCAAAACACCAAGTTACTATTTCAACTCTAACAATTTACTTTTTGTAAATCAAAAGTGTATTTCAAGATTGTTTTATTTTTAATCAAAAAACGTTTAACATAGTTTTTATCTTTTCGGGTAATGTTTTGAATTTTCAAATACTTTATACCGGGAAGCATGACGGTGAATGTGTGGAGTCGAGGCAAATATTTTGTTTGTTTATTTGTAGCACTTTGTCAAGCGCATCTACCGAACTATAAAAGCTATAAACAACGGTCGAATCATGCGGCCTGTGGCTAAATTGAATATTACGACTGTAAAATTACCGCGTATGGGATTTACGACGTTCAAAACAGGCACTATGCAAATGAGCAGCATTAGAGGGACGACTATGCTGGGAGATATATAATTACTGAATTATTTTTTAATGAACCCCTTAAGACGTCTGTTAACCATTTTATATTCTGTAGATTAAAAGCACGCCATAGAAAATAAAATTCCCCTATTATTTTTACATCCTTCAAAAGTTTGTAGTCTTTACGTCTTGTTGACTTGTAGAAACCATTTATATTGCACGTTAACTGTTTGAAAATATAAAGAATACATCTTTTTTATTTTATGGGAAAAATTATGATTATGTTGTACTCTTTATGTGAGATTTTTGAAAAATGCTCTAAATGTAACAAATTCACCGATTGATTGATATATACTAAAGGTTACCGAATGATTAAACTTATTTTAGATATTTACACTTGCTGTGTTGTATTACAAGATAACCTTAAATACAGGTAATGAGACATTGAAGTTAAAAAAGTTTGAGACATTTCATTTTACAACATGAAAACATAATTCAAAGTGAAATATTGACTTAGAATCACTTATTTAAAGCAATTATATATTCAACTGGTTTTCAACGTAAAACGACCTAACTAATCTATATGAAAATAAAATATTTATTTTATATTATTTAATTAATACAAATATTTGTGTAAATTTGATAAAATAACAGTACATCAATAAGTCATCATATCTCAAAGAATTTTCATGCAATCCTGTAAACTCGCTTGTATTTTATAATATAGAGTATTATGTTGAGCAAGTGGCGGTCTAGCAATAAAAGTTGGATTTAAAAATACACACTCATTAGGCTGCTTAGCATTTTTTCTAACTTTTAAAGTTATCACGTTTACCAACACTACATGCAATAAAACCAAGTGAAAACACAATTACATGGTGGTGAAATTAACGGTTTTTAATTATCACCACGATTAATTACACAATAAATCACCTGGCTACAAGTAGATGCGACTTAAATTTTCTACTTGCTTGAGAAAAAAACACAACAAATAAATTACTATTTATTTTCATATTAATTATAATCTGGCAAAAAATATATAAGTATATCTTAAGCTACAAAATAAAATCAGAACGGATGGTCATATATCAGGCCTAACCAATAATTTGACATCGTTAAGCCAAAAGCGCCAAAATACAATACTAATTGTTAAATCTCCATAGTCTTGGAAGATCAAAATGAAATAAATCATACATAGCCGTAATTGATTGTTATTACCCGGTGATAATTTTTTTGAATACTAGTCTTACTGAATTAGATGCCATGCTTGCTATAAAATTTTGGCAGTTGAAATTAATATTAACCTTCATTGATACGTTGAATTTTCTTTTATCTAGTATGTTGCAAAGCACATGTGTGTGTTGGCAACATGTCATTGTTTGATGGCTGCCTGTTACGTCATGTTAGGATGATTGTCAGTTGTTATCAGGAGTACCAACACAAGCATGACTTCACGTGTTCAAATCGCTTTATCTCTGCCATCGCGGATTATACGTACGACTCTGATTATACAGCAAATAAGATAAAGTATGATGCTATTGCTTTAAAAATATTTATATATCGATTCGTACACCAATATTGCAATATAAATTAAGGTAAATATTATACATGTTTTATTGAATACAGATTTAAATAAAATATTTAAAAAAATATTTAAATGGATTTCCACCAACTACTCTCTATCAAAAATATTAAATTTAAAAAAAATAATAATTCAAATTTACGACATTGTATTTATTTATGATCAGTTTACTATTCGAACAATTACATTTTTTTTTTATAAAAACCAACTATTTAAAAATCTAAATAATGATAATGCCTTTTCATGAAATTATACATATAGCTTTGATTATAATTGGTGTGAATATTTTCGACGATATATTGTAATAATGTGTTAGAAAAAGAAGAAGTTTTTTTACGAATTTGATGATGAATTAAAAATATATCTTAAAATAGTATGAAGTTTATTAATAATGACTTAGATATACTTCGATAGTTATAATGAAATGAAAAAAGTAATTTGGATAATGAAGCTTACTTGTTCCACATAGATAAAATAATTTTAACTGCAATAATAGTTTTAATAATGTGTGATATATATTAAATATGTGGTGTTTAATTTCCTGTTAAAGGATACTGAATTAATGGTGTATAATAATGGCTTAATGTAGGTCATCAAAAGTTCAAACCACTAAACATATTTTACTATCTCATCTCAATATAGCTATTATTAAACTACATTTATCAAACGAAAAAGCCGTTAAGTAGAACACTACATCATCAGGCTCGTTAATATGGAAAGCTTTCATTTATATTCTATTCGCTGTGAAATATAATGCTTTATATTAAACTATTGACACATGATATATGGTGGCTAAGTTAATTGCACTCTTTTCAACGACTATTAAAATTTACAGAATAATTATTAAAAAATGCTAATAATAAATAATTTTACTTACAGAACTATTTTAAAAGTACCAATATCAGACAATCTTCTCTAATCATTCAATTAATCTATTGATTCAAGTGAAAAATAAATTAAGCCAAAAATAATGAAAAAAAGTCTTCCCCCCACGATTGGTTTAAAATATTTAATAAATCCGCACATGGCAAACGCTTGCAGGTTTATTATGTCTACAATATACTTTTAGTAATCAATACATAAGCGAAGCGTCGTATCGATAAATCTTTGAAAAGATTTCTGCGTAATATTTGTCTTCGAAAGATATACGAAGAAGTGATTACTTATATGGTATTGTAATAAATCTACTGAATGTTTTTTTCTTTTAAAAAATAATAAATATAATTTTAAAAATTAACGTATTTACTGTGATCAGTCATAAGATTTTTTTATATATCGTTTTTTTTTCCCGTAAATGTGAGTAGTATTATTGATATCAGTCGTATTTACAAACTTCAGAGTAATACTGAAACGAGGCCTGCTCTAGCGTTTACACGTAACAATGCGGTATTCATCTCCAGTAATAAATCCAATATCTGAATTTCAATAAAAAGCAATCGTATATGGATCCCCCTTGATAGAGAGCTTCTACGCCGCAGCGGCCTACGCCATACGTCACGTCCTCCGGTTTTGCAGTCCCGCGCTCCGGGGCTCCATTTGGCCCGAGACCGAGTCGCAGACGTTACCCTCCTTATGGGGATCAGATTCCTTTCAGACTTGGCTGCGGAATACTTATCAGTACTCTGAACGGGGAGATATTTAATGTTCCCGGAGGACGCGGAACTGTCCAGGAATTACCGGCGCCGGCTACGGAGGTGCATGAAGTGCACTCTCCGGGTCGATATCGCAAAAATGCGCTAATCGCTGCGGTGCTGCATTTAAATGAGGCGATAATGGATATGCGCAGAATATTAAGGAAATGCAGTGAATCAATAGCTTTTGCTCTTGTATTTTAGTTAATATGATATATAGATATTTGTACAGTAACTGCTTCGTAAATAATTATCTCGATCCATGTATGAGAGTGTGTGTAATCACAAAAATATTTTGTTATTTATGTTTTATTCACATCAAAATTTTCACGGTGTTTTTTTTTATTTAAATGTTTGTAAAATACAGCACACTTATAATTATTTTTTTGATAATAAATCGCAAATTAATTTATACGTTTGCTTGATAATAAATAAAGATTATTTTTATATATCGTTTATTTAAGATGAGCATCATAATTACCCGATTATTATATAAAAATCATATTTAAGGCTCTACTAACACACTAAAGGCGGAGCGGGTACTTTAGTACCGCCCCGCGAGATTATTTGCGTTGGCCACCCCCCTGTTTTAAAATAAATTTTAAAATTTAAATTGTATGCATAGTAAATTATTGATAGACTAACTAACTCGGAGTTGCCAAACGGAAAAAAATCAATGATTGCAAAGGGTCAATGTATAGACTAGATTTCGCACGCGCAATTTTACGCGAATTTTGTCCGCTACGCACATCAGTTTAGTCAATTTGGTTACCCACCTAAAGTGTGCTAATAATGTGTGATTTAAAAATGAATACAAAAGAATAGCAAATTAATTCTAAATAATAATAATCGCACAACCGCTGATATTAAACCATTAGGGGCGATTACTCCAGGGCCGCACTCCCCGTGGGTTTAATTAAAGTTTTCATTAGACACAATTAAAGCTGTCGGGTCTGTAAAAACCGGGATCCGTCCAATCTGCGGTCTGCGGTGCACAGGGGCGGCAGGTACAGCGGGGGAGCGGCGAAGGAGTAACGACTCGTTTAATTATTAGGTGACTTTATGAAACAGTTGTTTTTTTTTATTTGTTTACGTGATGTCATAACTACTCTTTCTCAATAAAACAAATATTTTTTTTTTTATTCTAAAAAATTGGAAGAAGCTATGAACAGCGCGATTATTGATTCGTTAACAAAAAAATCAGAGAGGCTCATATACATATTTTAACGTATTTGTTAGAGTTACCGAACTTTTTTGATGTGATGACGTGAGTTTAAAATATACAAATAGTAAGTAAGAGTAAATGCTTTAATTTTTTATTAATGTAAAATATTTAGTATTTGTTTTGCGATATTTAAAAGTTACTTGACTGAAGTACGTTTTAAGTGACAGCTGCCGACTATCCTTCGTTTTGTCTAGCATTAACGAGTTTGTAAATTGCAGCCCCTAAGCTCGGAGCGCCTCGCTCATCACACTCGCTGGGAAGTTTCAAGTGCACTCCCGCTCTACAGGGCCGGCCTTCCACGGGAATATTAAAAATACCATCGACAGTTCTTTGTGTGAAAGTCCAGGTAGGGGAAGAGGAGCGAAGGTCGGTTTGGAGACGGAGAAAATTTATTATTTTTTATTGCTGGTTAAGTGCGTTTTTAAATGTGTTTGAAACTGCCAGTAAAAATGAGAGTGGTAACGCCTTTTGTTTATCCTATTTGGATTAAGTTTGGGTTGGGTTAGAGAGAGATAATTGGGTTTTGTCAATTCCAAGTATCCTAAAATGTCCTGCGGGAACATTTTGATCTCGTCTACACCACTAGATGAAACTTTTGAGATTTTCTGTCTCTCTGAATTGTCTTTACTTCGGAGTTGGATTTTAAAACAATCTTAGTCAATGGGACTCTTCTCAGTAACTATATACTACAAAAACAATTTTTCTTTACACGTTTCTTCATTGATTGTCAACATTGCTTTGGACAAATTTTAGAACAATTTTGATTAAAATTTAAAGTAAACCCTTTGATAAATTTAATTTTATGATGTAATATTGTTTTGAGATCTTCCAACTTCGATAAATCCATTTCATGTATTTTATATGGTTGCTGTTATTAATTTCTTTTTATTTATATTCTAAGCTAAAGAGTGTTGTTTTATTTTTCTTTTAAGCAAATCTGGATAATATTTTACATACAAAAATATGATCATATGTTTCTGCTCATTTATCTGATACTACTCAAAGTGATCAAAAGTTTATGGATCATTTAAATATTAACTTTTGAATATTTTTTTTATGAAATTGAATAAAAAGTGTTAGGTTGTTTCTTTCAAGCCATCGTCACCTCTGTCTATTAATCCACTCCGTCGGCGGGTTTTGTCTTTTTTCTTCAGGCCTTTATTAATAGATTGAGGCTGGCGGGCCAAGCGGGTTAGTCCCTCGGCAGCCCGCCTGGACTGTTTTCTGTCTCCGGCTTGTTAATTAAGTCATCGAACACCTGGCAAGCGCCGATAATTGTGTCTCCCGCGATATTTTTTCTTTCCTCATTAATTACTAAATCATTTCAACAGGGATTAATTAATATTGCCACCTACTAAAACCTTTCTGGTTATATTGAGCACCTGCTAGAGTACTTCCATTGTTTACGTCCAGTATTCAATAAACTAAATAAATTTTAAATATGTAAAGTGTTTAGTAATCTATTTGAGTGCCTATTGTATAAACGAAATGGATTTTCAGAAATCGACTTTGTGTGATTGGAGCATACGATGATGTGAATGCTCAGTAAAAAAAATTGTTATTTGAACATTTTTATACACCAAATATTGGTATTATTATTATGGTTTAGAATTTTTCATTTGAATATGAGTAAAATTTATTTGTATAAATTAAAAAATACAGACAATAATGATCAGTACTTTGAAGTAATTTTTTTATACGCAAACAGTATTATCATTACGTTTCAATGAAATTATACATATATAACTTATTGCATTATTTTCGAGTTATAGTTGTTACTTTTTACTATTGAACCATTCCCTAAAATAGTGAAATTAAAACAATAGTATTTTTATTTTTAATAATCAGCATTGATTATGTGATGTTTGAGGATTGGTAAACTTCAACAATAAACTTAAATTTTATTTATTGAATCCGTCGTCATGATTGGTCCTTCAGTTTGCATGATATAATTTATTGGTGTTTATTTAAATTACCAAAACAATCAAACTGTTAAACAGCGAATACACATTAAACAAGAAGCTCTCTGGAGTAATCGGATCCTACTGAGCAGTCTGTATATTGACAATAAGTGCCTCCATACTAATTCTCAGCTAAGATAGGCCTACAAGTTTATTCAATATCTGTTCCCGTTTATTTTCGATCAATAAAGTGAGATTACATTACATGGTTAAATTATAAAATACGTGTTCGGTGAAAAACTTCCGATTCAACGTTTAAACATAAATTTTATCAGGGAGGTTACTAGCAAAATTAAATAAGACACACGTTTACTACGAAAAACAACAAAACTTTGAAAAGGTAACGATCAATTATTTCAATAGTTTGAGTTATAAACTTTATGTCTATAATTGCAATGAACATGTTATGATATCTCAGTTGATAGTGTTCAGTGCAATGGTGTCAAATTTCTACAAGAAAATCAAAGATTCTCGTCATAAAACGTTAGGACCTTTTTGACCGTATAGATTCAATTTTTTTCTCAACTATCCTAACCGCCTTTATGTTTTTTGAAGACTTTGAAGTGAGAGGATTATAAAAAATGTATTCATTACTACAACGGATTCTCTTTTTAATTTTCGCAAAAACAAAATAGAGAAACTCAGTGGCCTTAAAAGACATGTGTTAGGTATATAACATTGATTAAATATTTTTTATTAATTTGAAAATAAAAAAATAAACTTTATATTTTCATTTTAATTTTGTAATACAATAAACTGTTTTAAAAAAGTTATAACATTCTTATAAGTTTTGGATTTGATATTATCTCCAATAATTTTTAAAATCTGACTTATACACACTTTTCAAAATAATAGCTTTCTGTAAAAACAAACTAAAATTTGACCTTATTTGGTATGTAAGTAATATAAGTAAATAAACCTAGTGTTAAAATATTAAATTTAAAACACCAGTCTAGACTATTGTAATGTAATATACAATAATTGAAGGTGAAGGGTGCGGCGAGCTGTTCAGCAAGAATTTTACGTGAAACAAGAAAACTTGCGCACACAGCATCAATCTCAATTAATATCTATTCCTTTATTTTTTTTTAATGATACAAATAAAAAAAAGTAGGTTTTATTATTAGTTCAGTTGCTACAGCCGTCGATTCTAGACTAGAGCTCACCAGACTCCTGATGTAATTGAACGTACGCCTGTTTCGTTTGAATAAAAAATATCAGTATATATATTACATAGGTCACTGGAAAGCACTCAGGGTTGTGTTTTTGTGTGTAATTTTTATTAGAGCCATCGTAATGTTATTCTCTCGGTTACGTCAATTTGACAGTATTATCAGAACACCCTACGAGCCCTATCACTCTGCACCAACAGCCTTATATAGAGATAGGCTTTCAATTAGTTTTCCAGACATAATATCTTAGGGGAATGCCACAAGCTTATTTGGAGTAATCCGAGCGGTGGTGGTTTTCCTACTAATGAATTGTTATGTTTGTACTGGCATTTCCTAGCGCTTTCTCCATATAGACTAGAACTATGAGAAAATCCTTCACGAGTACACATTGCCTACTTTATTACGCTTGTAATTCTATTGATTTTTTTCATTCTAGTATAAGTAAAGCAACCGAAATTATCATATAAACATTTAGAATACAAAAAATATTTATTTTATTTAGACATTTAAGATAAATAGCAAAAATATAGCAAAAGTGTATAATTCGTATTTTTAAAATAATAATTAGAAATAAAGCAATTCTAAGAAACCTTAACAGAATAGAATTTAAATAACACAAAAAAAAACATTTGGATATTTAGGTTTAATTGTAATATTTAATTTAATCTAATTTTTAGTTGAGTGTATTTGACTTAGATTACTTATCAAATAGCTTTGATGCGTCACCATTTCACGGAATTCTAGTTTTAAATACTGTTCTTTATAATATTTAGGTAGAAAACTCCATATTGATAAAAAAAAAAAATAATATATATATATATATATATATATATATATATATATATATATATATATATATATATATATAGAATATATACACATGATGTTGTTAGGTCACTGGAAATATCTTTAACAATAACCATATTTTATGATACATTAGTATAATACATTGCAAACTAGTTTATTTGCTAACTGTATTATTTCTTTTTGTTCTCACGCTATGTTAAAGCCAAGAAATCGGAGGGAAAATTTTCATGAATCGTAGAACTTGTCCCATAAAAAAAAAACAAATCACAAACATAAATATAGCCTACTGATTTAAGTATTTTTAAGAGGACTAGAAGAGTAAAACATTATTAAATCTGCATTTTAAGAGTGTTTTTTAAGTAAATCAGTCGCTCCATTATACGGATCGCTTGGCTGTGGGATTAGGAATGGGTTGTCGTCTATCATGAGCGGATCTGAGATGCTGCTGCAGCCGCCAGCTCGCATGTCAGCCGGCTTGCAATCTCCGTACACTTGCTCGTGTGACCCACTTGCAAGGCGGACGCCCTCTGAAGAACCGCCAGACCTCTCTACCCAAATTTAATTATTTAGTATACTCATATATTCTACTCTAGGAATAATTTTTGAAATTTATTCTGAACGATATTTAGAAATGATTTATAATTTTTCAATGAACCTTTAAACTATTTTATTTATACCATAAGTTCATTATTTCAGCCGAGGTTCTATTTGAAAGCATGTTTAAAAAATATTTTAAAAACAAAAAGATACTCCTCTTCTTTTGGGCCACTACAAAAAATTGGTAGAAGTAATAACAATTAACAAAAAAATAGTTTAGTAAGCTTATCAAATAAAGCAACAAATTGTTTTGAATTTGATATTGAATTATGATAAGTTATACTCCGAGTAAGACCGTTGCACCGGAGCTCTGAGCGAGGGTTCGCAAGTGAGGGTGAGTTCCCGCACGCTCATGTCGGACGAGTTGCCAGAGATTGGGGAGGAGGAGAGCGTTCGAGATCTTTGAATAATATGATATGAAGTTTACCTGGCAGAGTTCGCACCAATACCAAATGAGTTCCAGTGTGAGGTATGTGAAGCCGCTGCAATATGTCGAAAGCTCCGACGAACATCCCTGATCTTCGAATTCATCATCATATATATATATATATATATATATATATATATATATATATATATATATATATATATATATATATATATATATACTCGTATATGTATTGTTTATAATCAATTCAATTCAATTTTTTTGTAAATTTCCATATTCACGTAGACGTTTCTTTATTGATTAAAAATAATGATACTAACAAATAATAAGTACCGTCTCAACATTAAAGTATAATAAAAAACTGTCAGATTGTTTGAAAAGACTTCAGAGTTTTCAAAAAAAAGTCTTCTCATTATTTTTATAATAAAATAACTTATGAATATAAAGACTTAATAAGGCTTTGTCGTTGTTGAATTTTTATGTTTGTTGTAATTAAAAAGACACTAGAAAATGGTTCACAATTATTTGTTGATAAAAGCAGAAGGAAACGAAACCTTAGTGGTCTCTAACTTAATTGTGTTTTTGGGTTTGCGTTTATTTGTTGTTGCTACTTAAGTCAATCTGTCTTCTGCTTGCACTAACTCGAACTTCCTCGAATATTCTTGGATCTATACGAAGTTTCGTGACCTGGTGAAAAGGAATAGAATATACTGCGATATTTGAGGTGTGCTTTTATAATATATAATATTTAAAAAAAAATTGCCATATATGTTTTTAGAGGAGTTGATATTTGTATAATTGCGAATGCTGAGGAAAGAAAATTTAACTAATGAGTACCGAATAATGTTTAAAGAATACAACACATAATAAAAATTTTGTTTGTATTCAATGATATAATTAATTTTTCAGGTGTTAAAAGTTTCAAATTAAATTACAGTAATGGATGAATTGTCTGCCTTTTTGCAGTCATTACATTTGGGTAGAAACAAAAGTCTTTCTCTCATACTTTGGCTCGTGTCAAAGAGAAACTAAATAAATTCGGTTGCAAACGGTAGCGAAGAAAGCTCCGTGGCGTAGTCCTTCCTAATCCTGGCTTGGCGCATCTCCGGCTTAGCGGCTCCGGGCCGCACCGGGCGCCGACTCCGGGCTCCGGGCTCCGGGCTGAGGCGGTGCTAGGCGACAACACGGTCTACCTGCCATTCAAGTTTTATCGCAGATAAATAATACATATTTTAATCGATTCAGGTATTGTAAATAATCACAAATGAATAAACTGACTTCGAAAGATTTCTACATAAAACGTAATATAAAAACTATCTGGGGTTGCGTTCAGAGTGTAAAAAAAAGAGTATATTAACAATACTAAGTTCAAAGATTAGCAAGAGTATTTTGGCGAGAGACAAATGAAGATACTGACTAACCTAGACAGGCGAAGCATTATAAGAAAATATGAACGATATTACTTGTTGTGTAAAGTTATTGTGTACATTTCTTAATTTAAAAAAAAAATTCATGTTGCAATATACAAAGATAAAAATAAAACAGTCTGTAAAATCTGGCCAGGCGTGGCGTCGTTTGATGCGGGCTTCGAGCAGCTAGCAAGGCAGTGGCGTGTGAAAGATTACAGACGAATAAAAATGGTTCGCTTTATTGAGATAGAAATTGATTTATTATTTCCGAGAACGAAAAAACTCGCTTCGAGAATATTTATTACCAATATTGTGGACTTAGCTTTTTAAATTAGCTACGTGTCATCTGATTGTGCGTTCGCGCTTGCGTGCGAAGTGCTATAAGTAATGTGTGATTTTTTTGCGGTTCATGTGTGCTGATATTTACGAATATGAGCTTGGTATATTTCGAAACGGATTATAATAAATATTACGAAATACTTTTTGAGTATATGAAGCGGTTTATTTGGAACTGAAAACAAAGTTTTACATTTGAACGTTTCTGATTTTTCTGCAAATCATTGATAAGCTTTCATAACTGTATAAAAAAAATAATCATGTTGAAGGGGTTAATTGTAAAAATATTAATATTATAAATTGACGAAGTGTTTTCAAAGTGTATTTTTATAACTCACGAAACAATTTTATTTATTTTATAAAAAAAATAGAAAAAGTAATGAACAATTTTAATTGGTTAAACTATCGAAGAAAATTAAAATGTATAAGTATTAGGATTCAATAAAAAATAATGTATATCTCCACTGTTCAAAATATTTTGATTGGATATATTTAGAAAAAAATATTAACAAAAATAAATAAAAAGAGAATTTTTATAAATTTATAATTGGTTATTAAATTGAACCATTATGTTATATAATTTAAAAGTCTTTCTTAAAAAATCATAATAAAAATACAACATTGTAATATAATAAATATAAGCCGCGTCGTGCCGCCCCTGTGCGCAATGCAACCCCGCGGCTTGTCTTGCGAGACTTGCGCTGCTGAACAATGATTCCTCCACATGACAATTTGCAAGGAAAACACTGTGTTAACGAAGGCAGTGCATCTCCACTGCCTCCGCTATCCCCGGGCCCCACTGCCTCCTTTATCCCAGCAGGCGGAAGTCACAAACTTGCGGAGGCAATCGAGAAGGCCGCGAAACGTCTGCCTCGGGAGTCTGCTTCTTGAATTCAGAATCAAAGACTGCGATGTCGGATGTGCGCGCAGTGCTGAGACATTGTTAATTTGAACGTTGATTGCATGTTTACGTAATTTTTATTCATACTTCAAAGTACACCTCATTGATTTCAGTTTCATAATCATGTATTAAGAGATGCTTGTATAAATATGACGTATAATATTATTTGCATTAAATTACAAAAAAATACAATTACAATAATAATGACTTTGAATAGTATTTCAAGTTTTGTGCCATGTTAGTTATGATATAACTAATACTTATGAAATGAAATGCATACGATGACAGCAAGTAACAATGATTATTACATGTATTTTTCCAGCTGATTTGAATTTTGTGAAATAGATTAAGCTCACGATAAGTTCGCTCAAAACTCAAAACAGAAACATGACCAAGTCTTAGACCCTAACAAAGCAAACTGTCACCGAACAAGCAGACACACAAACATGCTTAGATTGCAAGATTGCTCATGTGACACCACCCAGCACGCTGGGCCGGAGCACAGAGATCTAATACATGTCAAGCGGCACAACCCTCTGTGTAAATGTTCCTAAAAGTCGATTCCGGTGCGGGGAGGCTTTCGTCTTACCGTCCCCTCCTGCAGCCCTATGCGGCCAGACCGCCGATACCGCGGGGTAGGGCGCGCTGAAATACGGATTTTCAAATAAAAACTCAGTGTCTTTAAAAAACGTTTGCAATATTGCGATTTGAATAATTGGTATTGGTTTTAAGAGTCGATTTACACACACAAACATATGTATATATTTTTATATAATAGAAGAATCGGGGCTGCTTTTCTTCTGATGATTGAGTGGATGGTTTCCAGGGTACAAATGCAATTGAGAAGTAGTCTCTCCCTGCACCAGGTGGTGGCATTTACTTACTCGTGGGTGACGGCTTTCACGTCGCGAGTCACCCGGTGACAGCGGCTGACACCCACCAATGCGCAAGAAAGAATAAAAACTGCACCCCGTTCGGCCTGGCGTTTATTAACTTTTGCGAAAGTGGTGTTAAAAAATAATATTTTTTACTTGCTATAGTAAATATCATTCTCGGTTAGACCGTTGATTCTTGAACGATATTTCACCAATTTGATCCCCATGATGGATGAATCACAACCTTTGTTATATAAAGGCTCGTGTCTTCTTTGGTTATGAGTCGGTTTGGTGTATAGTGTCTTAAGTTATATCTTACAATGCGTACGTTGGATCCTGTATATAAAATAAGTTTTTTTGTAAAAACATGGCAATAAAATGATTATATATTTTGTTACTATATAGATTATCATGAATAAACAATTTAAAAAATAAAGAGATATAATATCTATATGTTTAGGATAATTTGAGTGATTCAAAAACATGTTTTTAAAGAGAAGTTGTGATAAAAATTATTTATTTTGATATTAGTTGTACAACATTTCGTTTTATAAAGTAACTGAGAGTTTTTGTCAAAAGCTGCTCCACTTCAAAAGATATGGTAACTTGATTCCAATGGCCTTTTCAACTTTGTATATGTTTATCATTTTCAATCCTCAAGGGTGTAAAGACTCACTGAAGTATTGGATGAATTCATTTTTAGACTGTACACATACCGCGTAATATTCTATAAGCTATCTTAGTATATTTACGTTATTTAGAAAACACACTCATACACATGTATGATGTTATTTTTTATATTTAATTTTTTAATAAAAATTTTTAGTCTTTATGATCGTAACGTAGTTATAAAATGGCTATGAAGTATTGTAGCTCTTACAACGACAATAAACAGAAACTCACCAGATTGTTTAACACCACAGAATGCTTTTCACAGAGTTCTCAATCATTTTGAACTGACAACATAGTAAGATTTAATTCTTTCAATATTGTTTGAGTTAATTAAGTACACACCGGGATTAGTCGCTGGGTACACAGTGAGAAGAACGGATTTGGTGTACAGTTCTTGAGCGAGGCGTTGCTTTGACAAGTGTATGTAATCATGTCGTTATTTATCTTGGGGCTCGAGGCGGCGAGGGGGTCGAGGGGGAAGCACCCCGCCTCGCCTGGCCTGGGAACTTTAGAAGAAACTCCAAGGAGCTTGTTTAGATTAAGAAATAAATACAAAATTAATAATTCTAGGAATTATATAATTTGAAGACATATTGTGCATTGAAAACATATCTCTATATTATTACAAAAAATACACAAAAAATATTTACTAATGAAAAAATATTTCATGCCATATTAAAAATTAAATTTACTACGTTCGCATTGTATTAAAATATTGAAAATACAATAATATGAACACTGTGTTAAAACACAGTGCAACACAGTAAAACACTTTCTGTTATAAATAACAGAAAGTGTTTTACTTATATTTGAGCGTATTTAAGACTGCTCTTGTGTGACAATTTATAGATATAGATACGTTGTCGATATACTCACCGTACAAATATAAAATAATTGTATTTGCAATACCGCATTATTGTAATTGTTTTCTTTTATTAGCAACTAATCATGTCAATAATATAAATAAAGTCTGCAGAGAACGTTTGCGCTTATTTTGTTTATATTTTGATCTAGCTCATATTCATGCATATGACCACCAAGGTCGGTAAAATTGTGATAAATATAAATTTTTCAGTAAGACTTACGTATATGTTAATGTATTTTATAAACAAATCATTGGCAAACATGCGCTAGTGTTGCTACTTTATGTAGGTTTCGGTCACTACAAACAGTTTTACACCTAGGTGGCTGTTTTAAAGATTTTAAATTAAGGTTTATATTTAGCCGACCATTGTTTTTTTATTATCTTGTATTCTAAATATTTCAGTCACGATAATTCACAAACTGTAGAGAAATCACAATATTATACGTTATTTCTATTTCTATTAAGTTGTATTTATTTTTTAAGAGTACCGTAATTATTTACAAAAAGTCCTAAGGTTTTCTTTTCTTTTATCTGAGTTTCGCATAAATATGTAGAACGTGGGCGTCCTTGGGATAATATTCACACGCAAGCTTCACATAAAATACAATTTATACATTACTCAAGTATGATTTATTCCATTTTTCAGTCAATGAAAAGCTTATTTACTGTGTAGATTACTATTTAAATTATTATTTACTTAAACTTTGTAGTAATTGGCTTCAGTTACTGGAGGTTGTTTATCATAAATAATACTACCTTTAAAAAACCAAAATGAAAGGCACGTAAAACATTTGAAGCGCTCTAAAAATATGTTTCTCAAATACGGTAACCATACGTGTTTATTCAACAGTTTTATGATGTTTGTATAAGCTATAATAATTAAAGTTGAATGACTCTAGTCATCACTTTTAATTAAAGTCAGTATCATAAGTTGTTCATGGAGTAATTAAATTGTTAGTTACAACAGAAACATATTTTTTGAAAAAAGTCATCGCAGTCTGAAATATGTTTGTGTAATTTTTTAAATATATATTTAATAACTTGTTAAAACCTAATACACAATAAGCAAAAATAGTCTACTTAAAACCTACTCAATCTGCTATTGCTCCTATTACAATAACTATTTATAAACGGGTTGATACCGTCTCTGGTACAGCACAAATTTTTAATATTGAATTAAAGTTGCAAAACGATAAAATATTTGATGCAATAAAACAAAAAATATGAATTTTAGTCATTGTTGTATGAGCTATATGGTCTTACATTATTACAAGTAAGATTCAAATTATCATCAAAGTATGAAATAAATGAGACTATAATCAATAAAATAAACAATTAAAACTAATACGTTAATTCTTCACCATCAGAGTTATTAGTTGAGCTAATTGAAATCAGTTTGCTGATGTAGTTGTGTGTATGCGTGTCACATTAAAAAATGAACAATGGTCACCCGAATCTTAAAGCTCCACGTACATCAGCTGTCAGGTCCACGTGGACGCTGAAATGTTGCGACCCCCAGGGTGCCACTTACAGGGACACCTCTCGAGGTGGCAGTCCCCGCACCAGGTTTAACTCATCACATCACCTTCTTGATAAACTCCTTGCTTATTTACCTAGGCCAAAAGGTCTAATGCATCTTGTAGCTGTTTTTTTATTTTTAAAAAGGTGAAATAATTAACATTTATTTTTGGAAATTGTATGCAAAAGGCATATTATACAACACAATTTCTTGATTACTTAAAAATTAGAAAATATTAATTTTAATAACTATAATTAATTTAAACCAGTAATTGTTCTCGCGTGTGATATCTATTAAATTTATATGTAATGTGTGTTTCGATTTTTATAACCCGAAATTACTATGTGGATGGCATTAATGTTTGTTTTGTCTTTTTGACATTACTAGATCAAGAGAAGCTATTATTTTATAACTAGAAATCTGTTGAAATATAATCCTTTATGAGCTTATAGCCAACCAAATAATCAAATATTTACCTTTTTATATTTGTCCAAACGAACTGAAAATACGGTTTAATCGAAATCGGTTTAAAAAAATAACCCTAAAAATGTACAGAATAATCCAAACAGCCTTGGTTTTTTTTTTTAAATGTTGTCATATTTTCAGCTTTAGTGAAGCCTTGACACTATGTTTATCCTTTAAATTCCAAGAATAAAAAAGCTTGTTTATATTTAGGAAAGTGGGCCACAATATATGGGGTAGATATTTAGTCTATATTTTTTAAAAACAAAATAATGAAGTCCCATAAAATAAGAATGATGTTTTCATTTACTAAATTAACATATTAATGTATCTATTTATTTTGAAAACCAATAAACAACATTCCCAAATTGATTTCAAGACAAGTAAATATTTTGGATTTTTCAATACAATATTGCTATATAAAATTTGTAACAACTATTAAAGATTTATGAATGGGTACAGAATAATTCTGATAACAAATAAACCCATATTTCTTATATTGTATGTTCAAATTAATAAATTTAATACACAAAAATAAATAAAATTTAGATGCGTAAATTGCATGGCTTTGTTGGGCAGTTTAAGCATCTTGTGCTATTCTGTTTTTTTTCGTTCCTTAAAAAATGTCGACTATAATAAAAAGATTTGTAATGTAAATAATTGATTTATTAATTTGTGATTGCCATGCATTTTACTGTGTTTATGGGGATTTTTTTCGAGCAAAATAAATGTCTGCTAGTAAATTGTATCATAAGAGCATTACGTTTAGGGCATCAGCATCTGCGCTGCCAGTAGTTTGTCACTCGTTAGGAAGAATTGCAAAGATATAACCGAACTCGGAGCTGCTTTATGAAACTATAAATTGTGTTGAAGAAAAACGATTGTATTAAATATTTCTCGCGCGATATAAATCTCTCCCCAAGGAGCTGTTTGTTCGCCAGGTGGACGTCAGCGCTGGATTAGCAACTGGGAACTCGCAGAAGGAATGTACATACTTCTTCCGTGCATGTTAAGACAACATTGCTTACCCACTTTTTTAATAAAATAACACAAGAACATTAATAACTTTTCTATTAACCCCCTATACTTTAATATAAATATAAAAAAACAAATTTTATTTCAGCAAGTTTTTTTTTTGTGTTAAATTTTAAATTGTGCCATTACTGGAAATGAAAAACTTGTAATTGCTCTATTTATAAATTCAAAAGGTTTTTAAATTTGGTATTTTTTTATATATACAGTCAATGTTATGGTAAATCAAATTTAATGTAACTGGATTAATAAATCCAAAAACATATTATTCCAATTGACCCAAATTAAAATAGTAATGTATTTTTTGTGTTTCGTTTTGATGCATATATTTAACCGTTTTATTATAAATCAAGTTAGATAATTAAGTCGATAAAATAAAACTCCAAGTAAATATACATAAAAGCATCATTTTTATTAGAGAAATGAATTCAGATTCAAATTGAAAATGCAAATTTCACAATCACGTCAAAACTACTCTATATTCAAATTTAAACGCTCAACTATCCAAAAATATTCGTCTAGTCGCCAAGTAATATTTTTTAATTCAAAATCTTGATTAATAAAGCGATGAGATATTATTGAATTATTTAAATTATTCCACTCCGACCCTGGCCGCGACGACACACCGGCTTACCTAGGCGCACCTTATTGGATGTGCGAAATCTTCTATCAGGCTAAATCCACACTATCAGAAATGCGAGTGTCTCACTCTAAAGCCCGCCACATTTTTAGTGTGCTTACAACATATTAAGGGACATAATTTTGTGCTTACACCGAGCTCGCTAGCTGTCTCTGTCTAAGTCTGAATTAAGTGACAGCACCAGAGTCGCAGTGTTCCGTACGTAAGAAGGACTGGGAAAAGTAATATCTGTAATCCGTAATGAATGCCTCCTTTAAATATGTGTGCACCTATTTTATACCCCAATAAGTATTTTTAATGAAAAAGTATTTTTACGATGTTTTAATAAGTTTATTACTTAAGTGGTGTAAAAATGATTTTTTATAATGTAATAAACAACAAGTAGTACAATAAAACTAATATGATCCAAATATTGAAAACGTTGTTTTTTAACAATGTGTCTGTATTGATGAGAGGTGGAAAATGATTGAACAAAAATTTCACTAAAACTTTTCATATGATGATTTCTTAAAAAATGTAATGGAGTTATTGTATTAATAGCGGGGAATAAATTAAAGTACATTGTATGTGCTGGTATTAAATCATTTTCAGGAGCCGTCAATAACAATGCCCGGGCGCCGCCCCTCCGCAGAGAACTCCGCAAGTCCTGGAGTTGTCAGGGCGGGGCGGCCCGGACTTGCCAACTTCTTCTTCACCCGCCGCTTCTTACGCTGGTACAACGGAAACCGCTAATTCTATTACCACGGCCGCTCCACTGCAGGGGTTGAGGGGATGGGGGTGTCTGACCGGGAATGCGCAGGCTTGCAGTATAGGCGTTAAAGACGCTAGTCATCAACTATCTATCAATCGGCCCGCAGTCTTTTTAACGCTTTCAAGTTGTTAAACATTGCTAGTCTTATTAACAATGATATCTACTATAATAATAGCCATTGTGTGTGTGTGTGTGGGTATGTTTCATTTTTTGGTTCTCTATAGAATATCTTAAAAGATACAACGCTGATTTTTTGCATGTAAGTTCAGTAAGTTTTTCCGCAGTTATGTGCCGAATTTCAAGACGATAGGATAATATTTTCATTCATAAACGAATTTAATAAAACTATGAAATATGCTTCAGCGAGTTTCAATATGTACGAATTATAGGATTCTGTTGTTCACTGTGAGAATTTCAAATTTAGAACTTTTACAAAAAAACAAATTTTGATGCTTCGCAGAAATTTTCAAATTATGTCAGCTTGACACAAGTACAAATTTTATTTTTTTATCGAAATTGCGTGAGAAATTATTAATCACATCATTAATAACACAGAATGCCTCCTAAAAAAATAACACCGTCTACGCACAGCAAACGTAATTCAAAAAGAATTGCACAATTGAACGTGATAATGACTGCATCAAATGAAGAACAGTGACACGAAATGTGACAGAAATGTCAAGCAATGAATTGGATAGGAAAAAAGGAACAAGACAGTACTATAATAAAAAAATTGGTATGTACCACTCATTTGTGATGAATATTTCCTAGAATGGCTTTAGAAATTAATATCCAGTTATTCAAAATATATGTGTACAAAATGAAAGCAAATATTCATCTAATCGTTCATCGAATACGTCATTCTGTGACGGGCTACATTTCTAGTAGTATAATGATTTCCGTAATTTCCATATTTTTGCATACATTGCATAAAAACACGAGTGTTCGATTGTAAACTTACATTGGTATTGTAACATGAGCCCAAAATTTGTAAATTAACAAGTACACTACGTCACTAGCTTTTAATCGCTTTCCAAGTGTCATCAAACGAATTTTCAACTAATTATTTTCAGCCAGTGTACAATTTTGAGTCGAGTTATATCAACTACTGAATGCAGTAAGTCCGCATGCGGCAGCTCGCATGGTGTCTGCGTACATGGTGCACCAGCCAGCTCTAACTAAGAGCAGATACCTCCAGCCTCCAGACCCTCATCTGTTTGTCCGTCTCGTGTTTACTTGACACGAAACTAGGAGCGAGTTGCCCTTCGTTATAGTGCGCTCTCAACATAGACGGATTGATAGGCGTGTCTGGTCCAGGGGGGCAAGTCTTCATCAAACCGCGCTCTGGTAATGAAAGGAAGCGAGTGCGTCGGAGACTTCCCAACAGTTGCAACTTGCTCCCCGTGATTAATTTAGATTGATGAAGTATATTATACACTAGTTTCTTGATAACTATTACTGACGCTAATATAGCGATTAAGATAAAGGCTTTGTGCAACTTTTTGATGTTAAATATAAATTCACGAATAACAATCCAATTCATAATTAATTTTATTTTTTAAGATACGTACACATACGAAGGAATATATAAAAAAAATATTTTTAACGGTTTAAATTCTTGTTTGATAATAATAATGCGATAGTAGCATCAATTTAAGCACCAGGTTACAATAACTCGAAGGTGTTAATTAAAATCTCATCTTTATACCGAATTTAAAATATACTGTATATATATCAATGTTTTTTTTTATATACTGATGTGTTAAAATAGGCATTGGTTATCCTTGGGTTTATAATTGTATACGGTAAAGATCATAGACTGTCACCACAGTACTAATCTAATATTTATTTATTATTATTTTATTATAATTATTGCCGCGCTATATAATGGGTATGCTCCCGCATTGGCCATTAATTTGAAAGTAAACATGGCGAGTCCGCGCATCGCGGCGGAGCGAACAATCCGAGCTCAAGCGGCCGGCGCCAGGTCTGCCTTTGAAGGAGCGATTATACAATGCTCTAGCGCTCTGGAATTATCATGCACTGAAATATTGTTTCAGCTTGCCTTGATTATGCAAATATATCTTCTCTATACGAACAGGGCGACGAGAATAACAGCAAGTGGTGCTTCCAAATGAAACTTTTACAGTTAATGTCACTCTAAAAATTTTTTTTGATTTTCATCATTTCCTCTCTCACCACAAAAACATCTATATTTGACCTCCTTCATTAAGCTGTTACTTTGTTTTTAAATTATGTGGTATTCACAAAACTCTTATTGAAAAATTTCTTTTAGTTATTCCATGGTAAAAATAAATATTTGCAGTATTGTCTAATTTATTAAAACCTTAGTGTATTTACTAGAACGTTGGGTTGTGATAATATGGACACATGTTCCAGTATCGAACTGGAACAATTTAAGGATAAGCGACAGACAATCAATCACAAGTCAACGTGGTTTAACCCTTAAGAAAATATATTTGAAATGAACAGTCGCCTTCAAACACGCATAACTAATTATTTTTTTTGAAATCGTGTGTGTAGATCGGTGTAGCGACAAGGGCTGTTATTTATCAGAAGCCGCTACCCTGAGGGTACAATGGCGTGACTTTGTTTGCAGTAGGTATCGGTGACTACGCACAGCGGAGCTCCTCCCGGCGCTCAGACGCACATGTATATTCGTAATAGTTTAAATTATGCTGCGCGTCAAAGCCGAATTAATTTTCAGACACGGAAGGCATGGATATCGGCTTGCCGAGGCTCGGGCCTGTTAATGTTAATATTTCACGGTTATATACGCAGATAGTCATTAATTAGATGGATCTGCGGCACTGTAGGAGCAACAACAGGGGGCGGTGCTTGGGAGGCTCTTGTATTGATGACGGTGATTACACTATTTAATTGCGGAGACTTTGAAACACTTAACGCTTTAAATAAATACGTAAAATAAACATAAGTTCCTATACAAAGCGAATCGGTATCCAAATTGACTTGAGGTTGTATTTTGGTATCAATTTTTTTTTTATAAAAAATCAGTAAAACAAATTGAAGTATGAATGAGTGTTCATTGCATGTCTCTTATCATACACGTAATCACTAGCAGCCGCTATTTATTCAATGCGGTAATTCTAAAACTTATAACAAAACATAAAATATCAAAATATCATGATTATTATTCAATATTTGGTAAATTCGTACACCCACATATAAATACCTATATAGATATTTTGTGACATATGTCCTGAGGTTAACACATGGAATGACAAGAAATGTCCAAAATTTTTTTGCCACACTGGTTGGACTCAAACCTACATGTGGTTTGGTGTTTAAGACGCATAAAAACATATTGTGAACCAAAGCACCATTAATTAAAAAGCAAAGCCAAAATAGCAAGTTAAAAAAATATAGAATATCAGAATTAAAAACGACGATGGACGAACTTTGAATAGGTTCTCATTTTATTCAGCACTGATGACAGCAAACAAATGTCGCTGTGGAAATAATCTCAAACACATCTTCAGATACAATTCTCTAACCTACTGATTTATTTTTAATTTAAAAATAATTCATTTGTACGTTTACTTTTATGATAAATATATTTTAGTCGTAGCGCGGTGGTTATATTGGGTAGATACATGTATTTGACATTTATCCCCACGTTTTTATTTCTTTTCTTGGTTAACCCAATATTTTGCTCTTGACTGCACATAAGGCAGAGGCTTAACATCAATTTAGTATTCAAAGTCTTCAGATAACATGTACTAACTAATAGGTAATGTAATAATTTACACTTGGTACAACTATTAATGACTTGTGTATTTAGTCAAAATTAGTTCAGTATGTATTGAAAGATCAAAGGTAATGGTAGTTAATATACAAATCATATGCCTTGTATTTATTAGCCGTTTATGAGAAAAAAGTATCTAGGCCAAAATACTTTATAATTTTCCCATTATTACTAATAAAATAGTTTTGAACTACAACAAAAAGTATATAAACCATTCATTCTACTTATAAATCTTTTAAGGGTGCATTTAGGTAACAAAATATAGTTGTACTCAGTTTTTTTGATTTTGCAAAAAACTAACACATTTTGAGAATACATCTCTTATATTTTACTTACGGACACTACTCACTAAACATTTACGGCTTTATGAAGAAATAAAAGCTGCCGGAGAGAAAAATTTTGTAAACGTATTTTGGTTTATTAAAATAAAATTCTGAGAATCTCGTTTTTCAAATAAACTCCATGTAAACAAACAGAAAATAAAAACCTATGACTAAGATACGATCAGTGAAAATAGAGATGAAAGCTCTTTGAAACACTACTGTCAAAATAAATTATAACAAGGAGTTAACATTGATCCTGAGTAATTGACTTTATATCTGAAATTCACACAAAACAAATATTTGTACAAATTTGGGCCAATTAAACTTTATGGCTATCTCCGTATTATTGTTGTAACGATACTGTTTAACATTGTGGTAACTTTGGCCCAGCGGTCAGTTCGTTCAGCGACCCCCGTCATACCTGGGGGGTGAGTTGTGATGTAGGCAAGCACCTAAAACCTAAAATCCCTAGGCAGAGAGGGTGGCACGGACGTAAGGCAGGCCGTGTCATTACCACGGACGATACTCTTCTAAACTTAAAGGGTTGATTTTGCTTTAGTCACCTCTTGTGTACCTGCAAACTTAATTAAGAATAGGTATATTTACAGCCTCGTTACTGTACATAGTGCTATCTCGACTGTATATCTCTTTAGATATGTACATTGGGGGGCCTTGTTGTGTGAAGCTGGGTACATCACATTGTCCAAATGCCAAACTACTTTTGGATGGATTCCAAGTATTTTGACATGGAATTCAAATAATAAGTTCCACTCCGCGCTCTCTTAATATCTCTGTGATATTTTCACACACCTGCACTTTATGAAATCGCAAACCTCCCGCTAAAGACAACATTACGAAAAAAGCTTTCATTAGAATATGATTCCGAGGGTAGAAGTGAGGGAGGGTATTGAATTGTTTCGATTTTTGTATTATTTCAAGGGGCTGGTCCGCGGCGGGGACTTGTGTGAAAACAGAGCCTTTGCTTGGGGCTGTTGTTCTTTGTAGGCTGCAGCCAGCCCTGGCGAGCTGGGAGCAGTCACCGGTCCTAAAATATCACACGCAGGCCCGAAGTAGTTTTTTTTAACCAATGCATTAATACAAATATAAAAATAGGATTATTATAAAATAAAGTTTTGTTGATTTGAATTATGGTTAATTATGTAATTTGTACACATGGCTCTATTTAGGAGTTAACTATTATTTGAATTTTAATAAAATGTCAATTTAGTTGAATGCTTGTGACTGTTTTAATTTAACTGCGTAACAGCACAACAGGATAAGTAGAAGAAAGAAAACGTTCTAATTTTTAATTGTTAAAAAATATTTTAAATTCAGTTCTGTAGTTTTATATTCAAATATGCTGAGAAAATAAATTTAAAAAAGTATGAAACATATATTTGTGAACGTATTTTTATTTAGTTTTAGTCAACTGAATCATTATATTTTTATATGAAATAAAATGAGATATTTTAAAAACGACTAACTCAAAATATTTTTTCCATGTGGCGAGAATTTCTCTATATTGAGAGGAAATTAATCAATTATTTATTGTGAGTTACGGTTTAATATTGACTGAGCTACCTGTGGATACATTTAGTGGGAATAATGAAGTCGTATGTTTTCGAATGCGGATCTGCAGTGAGGACGTTCCTTTGCCCTGAAAGGGGGATTTTAATCTAGGCATGCCGTACGTGTAAAATATCGGATGTCCCGTACTCCCGACGTAATCCCCCGAAAGTGACCAGGGCCGGCGCGTGAATTAGCCGGCTGGCTCGCCCGCTCCAACTTCTAAATGTATTTTTTGGATTTGGTGTTTTTAAATACTGTTTTTTAAAAGTTTTAAGAGTGAAGTTATGTTGAGTTAATCCGGAATAAATAAAAACGGCTTTTGCCTTTCGGATTAAGTCAAATGCTGGTTTCCGTTTTTACTAAAGCTTTCAAAAGTTGAATGTACTTAAGTGTTTTTTAGGGAATTACATGTAATGAGTAAAAATTAGATTCTCAGGTATTTTTATTCTTATCTGAATTAGTTTTGATCCAAAGTAACCAAAAATCATTAACATTATATGTTATAACAAATAAATTCTAACAATAAACGTTTTTCGGCATATATAGTAAACTACGAGTATGTAATCTAAAGGATTCCTGAGAAACAATTTCTAAATGTTAAAATAAAATGATTTCGGTAATAAAATGTTTTGTAGCCTTTTTGAATCAAAGACATATGTCGCTTTGTAGATTTGTTACACATAAAAATATATCTTATATACAATCGCAAAAAGTATTTAATGATTCTTGCATTCAACATGTTACATGTTGAAAAAAAATTATAATAAGAAATAAAAACGTAACATTAATAAACACGATAAATGCATTAAGGGTTCCATAATCGAGTTTTTTTGATCATTTTCTAGTCCGTCTTGCGAAAAATCTAAAGTCAAAAAAATTTAAATGCAAAAAATTTGATACATCCCTTTTTCCGAACACAATATATTTTTATTTCTTGTAAATTTACTATTAATGTGATAAATATGTGTTATTTCGATTAAAGTGTAGAATTTGGAGATTCGTCTGGTACATTTTCCAAGAATCCTAAACATTTAAAAGTCTTTTTTTTAATTGGAATTAAAAGATAAAATATAAACCATGTGCTTCTTATAAATTAAAAAATTAAAAAAAAAAAATCATTAACAAACTTTGGTTTTGAAAAGTCACCATTTAATCCAATTTTTCAACATCTTCAAGATTTTATTTTACCTTGCAAATGGACGTTAATTAAATAATAAAAAATAGATAAATATAATTTATAGTTTTTTCAATACTTTGTAAAAAAATTAACTTTCTATATAGAAAAATAAAGTGACAATTAAGTTAATTAAATGACACGATTTCGCCAGGTAATGCACTGACTGTGGTGTCCGGTTGGACACCAGAGGCAATTAAATGGCTGGGAGCAACTGCTTTTATAGTACGCTTTAAAAATCACACACTTTAAAACAAAAAAATATAAATATATATATTAATAGTTGCTATAGGTTTTATAGGTTTTTCTTGAAGAAACGCATAGATTTCATGCACTATGAACGACTACCTAAATTATTCTTAGTTTCATGATGTATTTTTCAAATATCTTATCTAGATATCTGGAGTGATTCCCGGGAAGCACCCCCGGGGGTGTTGGGTTACTGTTCGTGACCGGATGGCGACTGGGGTGCTCGCGCCGCCGCCGTCCTGACGTCTGTCGGCCTGACTGATACGTCCGGTGCGGAGATCACGCGGGGATATTGTTGGACACGTGTTGTTTCAGGCGGATCCGAGGCCCGCCTGATTTGTACAGCTTTCGACTGACACTTTTATTGTTAACACGTGTTGGTTATGTGTGAATGTTGCTCATCTGATACTTTGGCAGTTTTGACAAATCGGGAAGTGTTGAATTTATGTTACAAATCAATGAGCAGTTTACGCGTGTAGAAAAAATATTCAATGCGAAATACACATTAAAAATATAAAAAAAATATAGCCAGCTTATTTTATTTTTCAAATAAAATATAATAGATATTTATTGTGTACATGGCGTATTTATACTACTTTATTATTTTCTTTTTAATATAAAATTAAATAACATCAAGGAGAACCAAAAACACGCCTGTGTCTGCCACTGTTATAATGAGAGTGTTGAAAAAAGTTGCTTTGGTTTTGATAAAATATTTATGAAGTAATGATTTAAATTAAAAAAACTTAAAATATATTAATGAAATGAAATTAATTACAAAAACCAATATAGATGAAATGTTTCATTTTGTAATAAAAAAATCATGGAACGGTGTAAAAAGTTCCATTCTCTATTATTTATCAAGTTAACGGTAACTGTATAAAGCTCAACTCAATTCTGATAATAATCCTTACAAGCCACAAGAAAAGGGTTGTGGCGTTTTTATCAAGCCTCAACTTCACAAGTGCGCAAAACTTTTTCATAACAAAAAGTATTAAACAAGAAACCGGCAAAAGCCGGTAAGCAGTGTCGTTTTTTTTTTCTCTTGTTTATACGCTATCTCTTGTAGTTCTTATCTCATGTAATACGTCTTGCGGATTTATATTTACGGCCGAGTAACCAATGGAGACAAATACACCCCTGGAGACCGATCCGCGCATTTTAGGAGACGATACAAACGAAGGGATCACAGGGGATGGGGCTGAAGGTGCGAAATAAAATACGCGTTAGGCTACCCTTATTGCGTTATTTTTTTCAAGTTTATTACTTGGTTATTAATCATAAAGATAACAGGATTGTATCCTATTGTAATTATTGTTGGGTAATTGGAGAAAATCCGTCGAATAATCAACGGATGAGATTTGTAAAATAAAACTAACATTTTTTAAAAATAAATACGTTGATTCTTATAAAACATTGTCACATCGAGCCAATGCTAACGTTTCTACTACCATGGCGAATCCAGAACGATTTTTTTTGCCTAGCAGATGCTCAGACGATTTCACGGCCTCTCAAAGCCTAGTGATGTCATTTTGTGACATCTCTAACTTATTTGCGGATATGTCCAGCTTAAATTAAAATTCGTATTTTGACGTCTTTTCTCATCATCTCTGTTATTTGATTATTGTTTTAATACAAAGCACTAAAACTATTTATCTTTGAATGTATTGTTTTGATATAGTACATATATGATTGAAACAAATGAAAAACTAATGATAATATATTTCATTGATTAACGATAAAATATTTGTTACAAAAACTATAATAACATTTATTTAAATATGTACGAGCACAATAATTCAATTTTATTAGAAAATTAAAATCATTGCAAAATTCTAGAGTTAGCTGATTTTACTGGGAAACCAGTTAATTAGCATAAAAACGTTTTACTGTTTAATAAATTCAAGTAGGTCTACCGCGATATAAATTATGGATAAAGTTGAAATAACTTCAGTAGATACAACATTTTGAATTTTTTTGCAAGAGGGTCGTTTTTGTTCGTCCGGCGACAGCTGGTGCGCGGATCAGTGGCGGGGAATATCAATTTCGCCAACTTTTATGTGATCTATTTATTTTCATACAGTGACGGCAGATAACGTCCATGAAAGGTTTTTGGGTTTTGACCTTTGACATTACACTTTGAATAATCAGAAAATCCCTCATAGATCAAACAAATCTGCCGCTCTGTCTATATCACATCGCGCCTTGGAGTAACACAGGTGAAAAAAGTATTTTGCCAAGCGTCATTTTTTTATTCCTCGAAATCTTAATAAAAGTACATCTGTTTTACGGCCTCGTCTCTATACGGGTTATATCTTATTAAAAGCATTCACGGTTTGCTGTTAAGTAAAGACATCACTGTTCTTTTTTTTCCATTATACAAATTAAGCATATCTTTTGGTTCTGTTTGAACAATTTTTTTATGAAATAAAATTGAACACGAGTATAATCATTTTAATAAAAATAAAAAAATAGTGTAAGTACATGTAATTTTGAATAGGCGAAAATTTTCAAAAAATCCAAATAAAATATCTTTTTGGATGCCAATAACATCACGAAAAACTCAACTTATACGTAATTAGTACCATTAGAGTAGGGTTGGTAATGTTGCTTTGATATGTATCCAAATATATATTTTACTTGTAATTCAAAAAAAATACATATTCAATTTGCCATGAAACCACCATCCGACCCGTTTCGCATTCCTACTTCTTTTGGTCTAGCAATTTACGGTGAATTCACGAGTACTAGCAACGTATTATTTTAAACACATCCGTGCGAATATGGCCAGAATAATATCCGCCGGATATACGCCCTCCCTCCCTCTCCCTTTCAGGCGCACTCCCGCCCCTCAGCAGGGCCTATCGGCCTTTCAGCCTCCCTTTCACAGCGTAGACCAAGAGATGATTAAATCCTAGCTTCATATCAAAGTTTTTACATTTCTTTTTTGTATGTAATTTGTCAAGTGTTTTTATTTTAACAGTATTTCTTATTTCTACGAACTAAACTAAATAGTAATTTTGCCAGAAATATATTTTTTTACGCATCGTTACTTTACTTATTTATTGATACATCGCAACAATGTATGGAACATTAAATTTATAGCATTGGTATAAAAGCAGCTTAAATATATTTTAAATAAATAAATTTAATAAATTCAAAGTCTGATGATAATTTATAAGTTTTTGTGCATACCCATGTTGTGTATATATCTATATATATTCTTTATAAATTTTATTGAAAATCGGTAGTCAGGAAAAAAAATTTCTGTTCATTTTATTAAAAAAATAAAATTGAAATATACACTTACCAAAATTTCGAAATACTTGCAAAAACATTAAACAAATTGGCTTACCGATATATATCATTAAAAACTATAAGTGTATTTTTTTAAAAATATTAAGGTTCTTAATCTTAATATACCAAATAAATTAAATAATGCGCAGTGACACCCCTGGCCAGCCGTTGCATGGGCGCTCCTTTGACGCTCTGCGGCCGCGCCCGCCCACCAGGGGTGTCCTAAGCAGATTATTTTATGCGGTGGGATTATTTCACGTGATTTCTAAATACTAAACTGAGTATTATTATTCACTGGTGGCACGCGCCGAGTCCCGCACGCGCGCTCGCCCGGAACGAATGCATTTGCGATATTGCTATTATGGTTTATTGAACAGAATATTATATAAATATTATTATAAACACACACACACACAAACCAGCACAAAACGTTAAACATGAGAGGCAGGTTTTATGTTTTTTTTTTTTAATTTTAAAAATAAAAATGCTGTTCATTGATTTGAACCCAGATCTTACGACCATATAACAACTTTCATCTTAGAAAAAGCTACATCAATATATTGGTAGCAAATCCAAAAGTTTTACTTTTTCAAGTAATAAGTATAAGTACAGAGTTTGATTAAATTATTCTATTCAAATATATATCCAAAGTTTAAATTACCTTTCATTCAAAATCAAAATAGGTAGACGTCTGCTAGCATCTTGGGGCTGCCCCCCTAAGTACAAGTTTCATACCGCATTAACTATCCATAATTACATGTCATTACAATGCTCGGTTGTCCATTTAGAGTTCTCGGTGAGGGAGGCTGTTGCTACCCGCGGGCTGCACTGGGGATGCGTGGGTTTCCTCCCCCTAGCCTTCCTGAAACCAGCTGATTGTGGTCATATCTCAGAACGGATTTCAGCGGTTTCCTTCCTAGGATATCTGAGAATCGTAACACCATTAATATACCTTTGGCGTCGTAAGTATATCACTCAAATTGCATTTAGAACTTCACCGGTTTTAAAATAGTTTATTTTATTAATTATTTAAATATACCGATAGTGAGAGTTTAACATCTTTTTACTGTAACGAGTTTTGTTTGTTTATTCAATTGAGAGCACATAAATAAAAAAAATATTTATATTTATAGAATATACATTAATAAATTAAAAAAGTTTTATTAAACGTAATTAAAAAAGAATATATTTATAAATTAAAAAAAAGAATTTCTATTGTATTAATAAATAAACATGAAAAACTATGAGAAAAATAAAATATTTTTAAAATACATGGAAAACTATTTAGTTATTATAAAACCGTGATGTACGTATAGCGTTTGTAAGCAAAAACTTTTAACAACTGTTTCTAAAAGCTGATTTGTAAGTTTTACTAAACCTTAATGTTTGTAAAATCGTATTTTTGTCATTTGACTTTAAAATAATACAATTAACCTTTTAAATTTCAGCCAAGGAAAACTCCTAACAAGATTTTGTTTTTATGAATATTCACAAACATCAGCATTTGGATAATTTTCAATTCTGTGAAAAAGAATCATTAAAACTGAAATATCGAGAGCTGTGTTATTTGACGTTATTTTGCAAGTTATGCCTTGGCTTTCTAACTAGCTTACTGAAAATTCTGAGCTTCGGCACGATCGGAGAATTATTTCAGAAAGTGTATTTTTTCTTTGAATGACTTTTCAATGTCAAAAGTTATGAAACGTATTCGACAACGTTTGAGAATCTTAAATTTCTAAAGTTTATCTTACGTAGGACATTAAAGGATATTACAGGAGTTACCGCCAATATTGAAAGTTACATAATTACCGATTAAACTAACTTACATAAATTTGCGAGAACTAAGGGGCAAAACAAAGATAGCTGTGATAAGATTAATGGTTATGCAATAAAATAGTTGAGATAAAGGGCGAAGTCAGGGGGAGGAGTTCGCCTCAAGTTCTATTTCCTTTGTAGGATCTAAACGCTCTAGAAGACTATTCCAGATAGATCTTGAGCATCGAAGCTTGTAGACTATTGAATTTTACGATTTTATTTCAATAAGATCCCTGTCAATACTTAAATTTATGATTTAGAGATCACGAAATTCCCTGAAGTTTTCGAAATTCTGAAGCATTACATCCCTTTTGGTCAAAATATAACTCCGCAGTCGCTTTGAGTAGAATCATTCGGTGATCATCACTTAAAAAAATACTTTAAATATGAGGCGTAATTTCTGCTTTGTTTCTAGTACATTTTAAATACATTTTATTGTAGCAAGCTATAAGCTATAAAGCTATAAAGCTATAAATACCATACCGCTCGTCTTCAGTGACAATAAAAATATATTGAGAGTAACGAAAAATTCTGGGTTTTTTATCGATTGATCCAAGCATCCAAAACAATATTTGAGTAAATAAAAATTACAACTGAAATGTGTCTTGAGAAATTATGGCATAATTTATAAAAATTACGTTGATAATAATGATTGTTGATTTATTTTCTTTGAGTATAATGAAAAAAAGTTATATTTCATTGTGTAATCTTATTTAGATGTTATGTAATCGGTTCATGCTATGAATTGATATCCCTAAAAACACGTGTATTGTTTTACGAAAGCTTTTTATTTTGAAAAATATGATTTTTTATATTTAAGGTATGAATCTCACGAAGAAATCCTGTACTTGTATTTATTCGTAACATAATATCAAATCTATATCTAACGAAGCTAAATTTAAAAAAAAATTCAACGTTGTATTTAGCATGTCTTATTTTACGATATAATATTACAACATTAACAAAGACAACAAAGACTGTCAAAAACGACGACACATCGTTACGCCTACAAACCAACAGCATAAATCATATTTATCTTTATTTTATACCAGATTAACGTAATACTTCAAGAATATCCAGCGGAATATTTCCTCCGCAAACACTGAGATTCATCATTAGCAGGGTGAGAATTATTCGCACTGACCCAGATCCCGCGGCGGCTTGGAAGTTCCCTTCGCAGGGCGAGGGCGCTTCTGCTCGGAAACAACTTTCCCCGCTGGCGGGATCTCGCTTACGCAAGGATTGCTCAAATTTAAAAGCAAAGTAAGGCTTATTTACAGACAAATGGATGGAAACGTATAATCCGTATTAATTAGCAGGCGTTGTAATTGCCGACATTGGAAATCGGGCCGAACGCCCGCCGGGGACGGCGCGCCCAGCTCGCCACGCTTGCCGAAACGAAACGCCGCTTTACGTTCAGTCTGTCTCATTATATAGTAGTTATACACTTTACAGATATGGCACTGAATTCCATTTATAGATCAAATAATGTAAATTAATATGTTAATATTTTATTTTACTGTAAACAGAAACCAGCGTCAATCAGGGCATAGGCATAACTGATGGTTATGGTAATACATTAACATATTTACTCGTATGTTTTCTGTATCCGTCATTCGATCAGCACAGAAGAAAAATTACCTATATACTATCATTGACTACTTCAATTGACTTTTCTCTGGATTCGGTTTTTGTAGTTGGTAAAATTTAATTCTCCAATGCTATTGTAGTAAACGACTTATCACTATTCTGTATGTATTTGATCATTGGACATAGAAACAATAACTTGTGATAATTCAAATGATTAATATTAAACTGGCATTGCTTTTTTTTACTAAACAATGTTAAAGTTTACACTTAAATAAAACACATTACGATTAAAACACATCTCAAAGCATACATGTATAATCTAATATAAGAGTGGTGTTGGTATGCTCCTTTATTCTAGTGGTATGATAGCTGCGAGCTCTAGTTCTCAGTAGATATAAGCTGTCTTAGTTTTTAATGTATAAACGGTGTTAATACTCTTCTAATGAGACTTAAAGTTACAAAGTAAAAACTTACTTTTCTGTGTATAATTTAAAATGGTTTTACTTAGTTTTAATTACTATACAAAAAAAAAAATATAAGTATTCAAAGTAGGTATTAAAATGTAATTACATTAAAAATGTAATAACTGCAATCAGTATAGACTTATAATATTTTATATTTTTATAAATCATTAGTTACTAATTTTTTAGCCATGTTTTGGCTCAATAAAATCGTTAATTTTTTAATTAATGTTTAATTTTAAGCTTAAAATTAAATGCATTACAGGTTTGTTCGTATGTTTAGTAAGCATGTCACTAACAATATATTTGCAGTGTAATTTGAATACAGATTTCATTTAGGTCGTATGGCTTTAGTAGAATATCAATTACATCGGAATCCACGCACCCTTGTAATTTAAAGCCGTTAAATGGTGTGCTTTTATTTAAATAACGATGGTGTCATTTCACATACTAATTAAGCGTACTGAAAATAATTTATATTCATTAACTACATTAATTATTGTTAAACGTTAATCATTATTTTAAGTTCTGTCGGTGGAGCGAAGTTCATATTTAAATCATCAATATTCATTTCAAACTTCAGCATTAGCACTTTAAAAATTAATCGCTTCATCTTTTTGACAATCAAACTTTGTGCAAGGAACGGGTTGTTTTAAACGGGTTACTTTAAACTTCATGATCTCGTACAAAAATGATAATGGAAATCATCAGAGGACCTCTCCAGAGTCGCCGGGCGGAGCCGCGAGTTAGCGACCGCCCCGGACTCTATTGAAACAAATTATACGTGACTGATAACTCCGGGGAAGAATCAAACTTATTTCGACTTTCATTTTTGCCGGCGACAAGAACATTGTTCTTTGAATTTAAATGTAACCGAGTAAACCTCGCGGTGGAAAATTGTAAAATTAGATTAAGGAACTTCCTACTTTTCATTAAAATACATAATAGCTCGCTGCCGTTGCGGGACCTCGGCGCGCTTCGGGCGATCCCGGGCGCCTCGGCGGGAGGGCCGCTCCTTAATGAGGTTATCTTCAGCAATTCAAAACTTTTGAATATGATAATTTTCTAGGGCCATGTTTGTTTTTACGATGCCTTAAACATTACTTTATCGCGATACTGGGTCTCCTCAGTTCTGTACCGCTCGATGCCGGGACAGACAGATAAAATACACGAGTTTGTGGTTTGTGTATATATGCTGTGATTTACATAATTTTAAGAAGCTTCAAAGATATGCGCAAAGTTTCACATTCATGGAACTTGTCGAAAGTGCGGTAGAAAGGAGAGCTTTAATATATATTTTCATACTTCAGAAGTCATTGCCTCAAGTGATGCTGTAATATACGTATAATAATTTAATGATCTCTAATTCCCTCCTAAATTATGCCGAAACAATGTATCAAAAGAAATTAAATTTGTTATGCTTAACCAGCTTACAAACATAAATATACAAAAATAATCTATATTATTCAAATTCATAAATCTATATTATATATTTGGTCGATACAAGTAATGAATGGTATTATATTTGATTATGCAATGAATGATGAAGCAATCTCTAGGGAAGTAACATCAGGGACTTGGGGATGACCTATTTGACTAAATTTACCATCTCAAATGGTATTGACCGTTTGTGACTCATTATATCAGACAGTCAACGATTAATGTCTGATCTCCAAAACCTTTAAACTCATTTAACTCCACAGTAATTTACTTTTTTCTATTTTATTATATTATATTACTATGTTCAATTAAGTACATTCTTATTTTTAGGCCAAGAAACCATTTCGTAACTTTTGCCACGAAACAGTGAAATAGTTCGAGGCTTGCATACTGATTTGACATTGTGAATTGATGTTATCGCTGCCTCAAATAATGAATGCCAGGTGATGTCAATAATTTGTGTACACAAATTCAAACCACGGCTCACTCATAAGGAGAAAGGACTAGAAATTAAGGATTAATAAGTAAACGTTTTTAATATAATATAGTGGGTAAATAATAATTAAATATATTAGATTGAATAGTCAGTTGTGATAATATTTACTAAAAGGAGTTTATTAAAATGACACAAAAACTATCTAAGGTTCTAGTTATGAAACTTTGTATAAAAATATAAGATAGATAAAAAAACGCCGATACTTAAAATTGATTGACAAAAGAAACTTAAGCCTTAAGGCATTATTAATGACGGAATTGTAGTTAAATATAATCAAAATTTACAAAATAGCAACATATGATATGAGACGTGTGTTTTATATTTAATAAATCATTACGTTTATCATTAGAATTATTCATATTAAACATTTGGCGGATATAATACTGTTGATGGAAGCATATTTTTTATAACGTTCATTAACGTTAAAAGCAGCAATTAGATAAATATTAAAAACTATGTTTGAATCGATTTTTAAACATTCGTCTTCACATCATTATTTTGATGTTAATTAATGTAACTGTTAACAAAGTTAAAATGAGTACAACATAAGTTCTGGTAATTAATAAGTGGTTATTCATTTAAGATTTCAAATTTTAAAGAAACATCATAAAACATATTCAGCTGGTAGCATTTTAATAACTTGGATATCATTAAAACTTGAATGTGATACGAAAATCTCATTCCAGATTGTATAAAAGCAGAATGTGTATAATCCAAAGAGCTTTGTTTAAGTACCATACAGTATATTTTCTAAGAAGTAGGCAAATAATACAATGCAAACAGTCTTATGTGATTATTAATAGAAACTTTTAGTGTATCTCAAAAGTATATTTGTTGAATACATTTTTATTTATAGCCTTAATAATTAAAATGAGATCACACGTATTCACTTAAAGACGGAGTTTTTGAAACATGTAATGGTATTATTTATTTAAATGTCAAATCTTTTTCATATATATATATAAAATATTCTTCAATTCGAATTTTCGGCCCAAAAGCAACTGTCTGCTGTAAGATTTTTTAAATGTTACATTGATGAATAAATAAAACACGAGAAATACGTAGCACTCGAGACATGTGGATTAATTTACTTTTGATAGTGGAATGTTAAATTGTGACAAATAAAATGTTGTGTGGTTTTATCATCAAAAAAATCTAGTTTAAGCTATTAAAGTAATTCAGTTGGAATGTAGAGCTATTGTAGTTGTAGTTTCACAATTGCGAATATGTCAGTAGAAGTTTCTGTAAACCCTGAATACATTGACTTTGTTTCTGAAACCTTGATTATACTTTTAAGATATTGATTACGAAAAAAAAAGTATGATACAAGTAGAAGCAATGAATACAGTAGTACACTTTTGCGAAAAGTATAAGAATTAGTGTTTATATAACCTAGTTTATTTGTTACGTCTAAAAATACTCTCACAAACCAAAAGATTGTAAAGAAGCGATCCAAAAATAACGAAAAACAAACACAATTCAGCTACAAAGTCAAGGCGGACGGGAGTGCTCCTTACAGCGAGAATGCAGAGAGTCGAGGGTCGCTCGACGGCCCTCAGCGTAGGCTGTATTTCTCGGCGCATACATCTGTCTGTTCGTATGACTTTCATATGCATTCAAAATGCATGATATGAAAGTGCATTTGCAGTAGCGGCACCGAGCGGGCGAGGCGGCCCGCTATTACGCAGGCCATTAGACCGCGGCGCAGTTGCCCACTCCGCGGAGTCTCATGGTGTTCATTGTTTGCAAAAGTGTGGTCGATGGAAAACGATAGCCTAAATCGAATACTGAAAAAAATCAGATTTTTGATGACAATCTTAAAGTTGAATGTCGTGGTAATTGAAATTGTATCCTGAAAATATCCTGTGATACAGTTTAGATAGAGTTTCAGAAACACATTTTTAAGGTTTCTCGTATTTTTGAAGAACAAAATATCGCCTAAAAAAAATTGGTTTAAAATATATTTAATAATACCTCGCAGTCTATTCTCACAACAACGAAGCTAGATATCAGAAACTCTCGGTGTAGATCAACAACCTGCAATCCGCAGCTAACTGAGTCTCGCAGCATTTTATCGGAGCAAGGAATTGACGTTTGGGGGTTGGAGGGTTGTAAGAACGAGGGGAAGGGGTGGTAGAATAGAGAAGGGGACTTCGGTGGAATTGAAGTCTAATTCATGTCAACAGCACACCGACCTGTTTGTGCGGGTACTGCGATCGAATCTTGGGGTCGAAAAATTCGATGTTAAATTGGAGCAATCCAATAGTATTTATTTTTATAAAACATTTTTTTTACTGAATTTATATATTTTTCTTTAATATAGTAATAAATAATCAATTGTATGTGAAAGTGTTTTATCTGACAAGTTAGATAATTGTGATAAGTTTACTTTTAGTTATTTGAGCAAGCAACCCTGCTATCTAAAATAAAATATTTTTGTAACTATTTACATGTATTTTTTTTGTATTTCAACTATTCTAAACCATACACAGAGATATCAATCTTCAAGTCATTTTTAATGACAAAAAATTGTCCATCAAAACTTATTTAGTAAAAGAAATAATTACATTTACTCCCTTCTTCTGTGATGTTAGATATCACCCTATCCCCTATTTTGGCTACAATCAAATTCGATTTAATTGCACGCTAGTGAAGGAAATGACGAATGACAAATTAATGAATAAAACATATAATCGAATTACGAAATTACACAGGGAAAATGCTGCGATTGCTGCATGCAAATTTCTCTCTGAAAGGGGGTAAGTTTTGATAAAGGAGAAAATTTCAAAGAACATTTTTGGTTGTAATGCAATTATACAACCATTAGTTGTAGAGAAGGAAATGCGCGGGCTTCTTTAATGCAAGAATATCAAAAGGATCTCTTACAGTCTTTAAAAATAATGGAGGTAATATTATTTATAATTCTGTTCTTAAATTTCTTTTACTTTAAAATGTAATTATTCTAAAAGGTATATTAAAGAATTTTAATATCTCTTCGGGATTAAATTCTTATTGTTTTTCGCTGTTTATGAATCGGAAATGGATAAGTACATACTATATTTTCTTTTATTTGGATGTTTCTAGCCTTTTTTAAATTGAATATTATTGAATAACTATTGAATATAGTATAGTAGTCAAAATAATGTCATGCTTAAAAGTGGCCAGTGTAATAAAATATTATATACATATTATCCAAGTTGTGAGTTTGTTTTATTGAATAACTACTTCATAGTCCGAAAAATATTTATACTGCATTAATTAATAATTACAAATGTTTATACTTAAACATTTGAAACAATCGCCGAAACTTGGTTTTTTATTGAAATATCAATTTTTTTTTAGAATTATATAATTTACTGTAATTTCAAGAATACCCATTAAAGATTATGTAGCTATCCATTTTAAGTTGTTTTTAATGATAACCTTTACTATTTTAAGGGGTATTTTTGAATCCTTGCAACTGAACGAATAGTTTTATTGAACCGGTTCAGATTGGAGCAGTAAACCTCCGTTTCCTAAGGAGACTTATCGTTTTCATCCCTTTCTTCCCTCCAACAGAAATATCACAAGGAATCGAAGTTTTTTCCTTCGAGTCTTAAAGCTCCCCCGATAGAAATCAGCCCTTATACTCGGAGATAAGTCAGTAATATTATGTTTGAAGAATGTGAGTATGAGTTGGATGTATTCATTTTATATTGCATACTTGTGACGTCACCGAAAATTTACTCTGCAGAATTTACGTAAACAAAAAAGAAAAAATAAAATTAGATTAATTTTGTTAATTTATACAGATAATTTTAATTTATACGGGTAAGTATTTATTTTTACAGATCTTTTTAAATTTAATAAATATAATAATTTATTTTTGATAAAGGCACAATATTCTCTGAAAGTTTGCAAAAAGTCTCTCCTATTTTATATTTGATTTAAAAAAGAAAGGCCTTTTTCACAAAACTCAACGTCACGCACTATAACCGCAAAGCTTTTAGGTAGAAGGCGAGAATTACTTTAGCCTGTTTTGTTTTTTTTTATATAAATCAAGAGGTATCGATTCACTTAAAATGTACATTTAAGACCCAAAAATAATTCCGTCAATTTAAATCACGTATATTGTCTTGGGAATACCCTATAAATAAATAAAAATATTTTTATGCTAATAATCATTAGAAAATATTCATTGTAATTATTGTCTAGACTAGATGTTTAGATGGTCAATCATTTTCAAAACGATTATAAATATAAATATTTTTAGGTTATCGATTCACACATGAAACAACAAACTGTAAAACTGAAAACGTGTTTCCATCTGTAACAATATACGTTTTTTTTGATGATTAGTCTCGTCAACTATCTAAAACATGTGTTTCAGATTTAATATTATTTAAACTCATGGATTAGAGAAGTTTTAATGAAGTTTTTAGAATATTTGGTATAATATATTTTGAGTTGTTGATTTATTAGGCTGAATTTAAAGATGGATTTAATTGTCAAGTTTCTAGATTTATTCGATAGAGATTTCATAGTAAAAGCAGTCGAGAGTTGAGGGGGTATTAGAATAAACGATAGAAAGTAATTCCAGCCGGAGCCGACGAGCGCGGCTGCGGCCAGCCCTGATGGGAGATTGATGGCTCGGTGGACGAGCTTATCGCGTTTGTAGCTGATTAATTAGGTCCATGTCGGCCTTGACCTCTAATTTACTGGAATATTCTGCGAAATACACAAATTTTGGGTAATCAGACACAGTCATTACAGCAGCTAAATTGTTCATCGTAGAGTTTATTCAATAATGATTTTTTATAACAATTTGAAGTCTCGTCGCTTAAATTTGGGTAATTGGAAATTAATAGTCACAGCATGCAAAAATTCAATAAAAAATAACAAGTTAGGTATTTATTCAATACTTGCAAATAAGTATTAATTGTTTCCAAATAATGGCGCGGAAAGTAACATCGTCCAACATGCCATTTTATCTTTTCCGTTTCTCTGTCATATAATTGGTCGATTCTCGTTAAAAAAAGGCAATAAAACCTTACGCCATCATTCCAAAAAAGTAAGCATTTTCACCGAAAAACGTTGAAAACTTTTAATTCCGTGTAATGAAAAAGCGCCTTCCGCTGAAGAGATGCAAAGCCTCTGGGCGGCGAAATGAAGAAACGTAACCTCGCAGGAAAGAGACGAAATGTTATAAATTCAAATCAGAATTGTAAATCATCCATCAAGCGTGTCCGCGCGTGCGAGCGAGAGGGCCGGCGGGAAAGGGACAGCCGCTCTATTCCTCCGAGATATTTATGCAAATGCTAAGAAGTGGCCTTTTTGGTCATGCCAATTTGTTACTTATTGAACCCCTCGTTAAGGAACCAATTTGAGTCGACGTCGACGCTGAGATTTTTTGTGCAACATTTTTATGCAAATTCAGGAAGTTAATTCCACCCAAAAACATCAGGGGTTTTGCTTAATTGAAGAACAGAGGCGACGGAATTCAAGAGTAGTCATTCTGGAACTGTCGTGATTAAAGCGACGTTCACTTGATTACAATAAAACTTTCTATAAAATAAAACAACCGGATGTCGCCATCAAACATGATGAAAAAATAGAACAGCACATCAACAAACATGTTTATATAAATATATGAAATACACCTGCTATACATTTTAATGCACTAAATTTGTTCTCTTGTCATACTAACCTACGAAGAAAATATCTATAAGTTTATTTTTTATTCAGATATGCAAAATAGACACATGAGTTTTACTTGCTCAATATAATAACACGGGTTAGTCGATAATATAAAATATTTTGGTAATCAATACGTGGTAATGCAGACAAGTAAGCCAAAATTTTAATATAAACATCTTCCGTTCTGAGAACAAAGACTGAAAATTACAGATTGTCACAGCTTCTTAATTTAACCTCGACGGAGAAATTGATAATACTGTTTGACAATTAATGCAAAACTTGAATTTTTAATCTACCCTAATTTGATTATTGGTTCGGGGAGGCTAATTTAATAAAACAGCGACATAATTAAGTAGGCGAGGATAAATTATGAATAAGTTCGCTGCCGAGAGCCAGTCTCATAGCCATTTAAATTTCAAAAGTTACCGTAAAATATGCGTAAAAAATTGAGACTCTTTGGTTTTAATTCAATTTGCAAATTTTAAAAATTAATTCTGTTACGGTTATACTAGGGTATGGCGAAAATTGAAAGGGTAAAGAAACTGAAATGAACAGCTTAATGAAGGCCTAAATTTTTATTGAATTTTTAAAATGTAAAACCAGCGAAATCCATTAGATGTGATTAATACCTATTATAAATTTATATGTTACAATCCATATTTAACTAGTGAAATAAATGAGTGGCATTTGGCAGAAACATAAAAATAATAATTAGTATTTAACTACCAAATCGTATCATCTTTTGCAATATTTTGAACGAGTCATTGTGTTTTTGTAGTACAGTTTTTGTGTTTTTGTAGTTCGGCTTATAAAGCGTACTGTTGCTGCTAAGTGATGTATCCATTATAAAAACCTTAAGTACTTCTGGTTGCTTAAATTATTTTTTTTTGTACAACTTGTAATTTTGTAAAGAAATCGCCTTATTTATGGAACGTTCAATATATGTAGATAATTATGTCAGTCTGTTATTCTGAGAGGTTTAATCGTTGAATTTGAATATGATTGTCACTTGAAAAACACATGCGATGTATTTTTTAAAATAGATATATTAATTGAACTTAGATAAGGTGTCCATAAAACCGAGATAAAAATATATATTCTACGCATAATTAGAACAAGATAAAAATGAAGCGTGTCAAATCAAATGACAAAATATAACAAGTAGCGTTATTTTAAAAATAATACATAAATAAAACATGGGCATAATTTCGCGTTGAATCAGTTCCGTGAACTCCGGGATGGGGTAGTGAGGACAGCCCCGGGGGTGGCATCGGCAGCGGTGCAGGGAGGGGGCGATCAGCGGAGAGGAGCAGAGCCAGATGCTTTTTACACAAAGAACCGCATTCGGGGTTGCAACTTGTACCATTACATATTAACTTCAAAAAAATGCTGAAAATATCGCAAATAAATGACAAAAAAATTCATCAAGTTTAAATTCTAAAAAACTGTAAATTTAAAGACAAACAAATAAATGGATATTGACATTAATTTGTAAAATATTATTTGCTATTGATATTAACCTAAGTATATTTTTATTTGATAAAAAAATATGCACAGTCAAATATATGCTTTTCATAATACAAATAAATTAAAAGCATATTTTTAATAAATGATTTTTTTTAAATAATAAATTAAAAAAAAAATAAATGCATTTGGTTTGAAACATTTTAAAAATAATTTACGTAGTATAATTTTGTATTAAAAGTGAAAGTATATAATTTACCAATATAATTAGGCACATTAGTTCACACATAGAAGATGATTAAATAAATTCTCAGAAAAATATCATCGTGATTTGTGTGGGATTTGAACCCACATCCCCAGGCTTACATGGCCAGTGTACTGAACATTGTACAAACGAACCACATCCATTAATAGAGAATTTTTAACAATCATACTCTACATATGAACCAATGTGCCCAGGCCAACCAATATATAGTGATTGTGTGAACTAATGTGCGTAATTATATTAGTAAATAATATAAACCTGTAATAGATAATAAATACGCATTTGATTGACGCTCAATCCAAAGATAGACATACAGAAAGTATATAAAAGTAAAATTATATTTTATAAATCACGCTTGCGCGTTTCAACTCGTCCGGTTCTGTCGCTACATATCGCAGTTACTTCTGAAAGCTAAAGGCCGTCGCGTCTTCTGAGGCCAGGGGCGGACTGGGGCCACTAAATGCACCGCGGGGCCATTTGCATAATGCATTAAAAGTGCACTAAGGTGTTTGGCACTCTCCGAATTCTCTCAGCGCAGTCTCCCCGCGGGTGTGGGTAGCCAGGCAGTTTGTATATGCAGATTTGTATTTTTATTTATGCCAGGATAAACAATGTCTGGTTCATTAGTCAAAATATGGTGAACGCTTATTTGTTGAAAGCTGATTTGAATAAAATAAATGCGCTTGATTTATGGCGCACTAAAATTTTATTAAATGATTTGATTTATGAAACTTGTTTTTAAGACTACTTTCGGATGATTCATTCTTAGCATTGTTATGATTCATATGTATGTTACAAATTTTAAAATTATTTAAATAATATTTTTGCGATTTTAAGTATTTGATTTGTCAAATTTATACACCATAATATATATTGCAAATATGCAAAACAAAACTAGTAGTTAAATTAACTCAACACATCAAAAACATATAATTTTATCAACACTCTGTCTGATTTTAAGTAATATGATCGATGGTGAATATTTTAAGATCATCCTTATAAAAATTTCCTCACACATGCAAAATAGCCTGATAGCCACAAAATATATTACTTCTGATTTATTTGATATAAATACAGATATCTGAAGCATTTGTGTCCATGTTGTATATCTTTAAGATCAAGATAAGTTTTTATAAAGTAATAATAATTGAGTATGCATTAAGTTTTCAAATTTAAAAGCCTGTACAAACAAAAAAGTATTGACATTGAAACTAGATAATGAAGAACCGACTAAGCAGATAGAGCAAATTCTCAAAATTTAATAAATAGACACATATTTTTTTGTTGCGTAGAGACCAGAAAAATATTGACTGGTAATATAAATAAAATACAGCGAACAATGCAATGGTCCCCGAGGCCTCGGAAGGTGAAGTATGGGAGCGGGCGGCGCTTTTCTAATGACTCACTTGCCAAGCAAGTCCCACTTCGGAGCATAATTTCCCCGAGTGCCCGGGCCCAGATTATCGGGACCGAACGGGAAGGTAACCGATACAAGTGTGTATTGATTTGGCTTTCACGGGACTTGTTATTTTGTATGGATTTCTTGGAGTAAATAATTGGGGTTTTCTATATTTTATGTTTGGAAGACTCCCTGAGGTGGGTTTTACATACTTACCCACATTAGTAAAAAAGGTTTTCAATGTTATTTTTAGATGGGGCTTCATTCACGTAGTTTATTTTTGTTTAAATGATGAATATTACATTAAATAAAATAGTTTGGGCTTGAAACAAGCATTCTTTACAAAATAGGTTTTTTTAAAAAATAATTCATTGTTAAACAACGAACTATAAACGAACGATAAACTAATAATTTTGATAGCTGTACTTACGGTTCACCAACTCAACTAAAGGCATCCAATCGATAATCAATTGATACTGACACCATGTCTCAATTGGAAAAATATATTCTTAGATTAGATTTGATAATAAGATTGATTCCAATTTAAGACTTTAAAGAAGCAACTTGTGTCTCTGCTATATTAACCACGAAATCATAAAAAAATAACTGGACTGGTGGTTAAAATACACTGAACACAAAAGATACACTAATTGTTCAAGTGAAACTAACAAGAGATAGAAATGAAATTATTATGAAAATGAGTGATGAAAATAAGAAAAAAAATTACCGTGTGGTTTTTTTTACTAAATAAAAGATTAATTTTAAAATATAATTTTTCAACTCTAATTTACATTTGGCGATATTTTTTGTTTTTAGTATTTCTATAGTTGACATACAATTCGGTAATTTTTTTGTTTTTTGTTTCTAAGTTGGTAAAACTAATTTGACAACTTCAGAGAGAGCTTTTTTATTTTTTATTTAAGCGTCTAGCCGAAATTTTATTTTCGTGCACGCTGTATAAAAATGTACAAAACAACCCAATGTTGTAACATTAGCGATTATCAAATTAACGAAAATGTATTGAATTTAATGCTTTCAGGAAGAACAAGGTATACCTTTGTTTTAATAATAGCATTAAGGGAATACTTCAGCCTTAAATAAATACCTGAAAATACAACAACGATCCAAAGGCAGATGCTTTTAGTATACAATTTAAGGTATCTTCCAGAGTGTAATTATATTTCTTAATGTAGATTTGTAGGTAATTAAGTTACTTATGAAGAAGCTTCCGCGAACTGAGCCAAATGGATAGCAGGCCTTACCGGAACCATCTCTTCATACATTATGTAGGGGAGGTTGTAGCGGCCTGGGATTATGTTGATTGCCCCTAAGGGATGTTTGCTAGCTTGAAAGCTTATTTATTTAATTTTATAATATTTTCAGACATATATGTTATTAATTTTTTATATTTTAAGAAACAATGAAGTTTTTGTATTAAATAAAATTTATAGAAAGATAATTTGTTAAAAAAAGTATAAATTAAAAAAGATGTATCTCAACGACGGAGACAAATAATCAAATGCTGCATTTTTTATTGTTTTTTTCATATTTATTATTGACAGATATCCCAAGATAAGCGCCTTATACTAAGATACATAAAATTGTACCATCAAAATAGTATTGGCATCGATTGGTTAAGAAAAATGATTGTAGTACGTTTGGTATTTGGTAAAGAGTTTTGATGTTTTGATGTAGTGAAGACTAGCAGAATCATCCTCGTATACCACATTTATGCAGTTGATCGAATACACAGTACTTATAATAAATATTTCGCTAGCATAAAAGATAAAACTTGACTATCAAAACAGCTCTTACATTTGTTCTAATGTAAACCAGATATAAAAAATGGTATTAAAAAAACTAAGAAAGCTTATCAAGTTCCTTAATAACAAATAATTTAAACGTATTGAACACCATGCATAATAGTAAATATAGGAGAATTCATGTCTAATCAAATTCTATTGATTACGCAGAAACAGGCGTGTCATTAATTTCAAAATAATTATTAGACTGAGGACCAAACCTGCAAACTCGGTGAACAGTCGACTATTCATCCAACTCGGCTAGCAAATGCTGGACCCAGGTTTTATTATTTGAGTACTTTTTTGATACAGCAATATAATGTAAATATTTTACTTCGAGCAATAAATATTTAATGGTTGAGTGGTTTAAAAAATACGTACATTTTATTTGAGGCAATAAAAAAATAAAAAATACATCACAACATCTTCAGCCTGGTAGGTCTCCCCACAAGAAACAAACAGCACCCATGAGAGCGCTGGCCAATCAAGGCAATTTTTTCTCGTCTGGAATCATTTATTTGAGCTTGAGGGCCCCTGACTGCGGACAGGCGGGGACTACGCCCCGTGACCGGAGAATGGCTTTAATCCCAGTAACTGCCCCCGGAGCTTCGCCCCCGGCGGCCGCGGAGCCCCACGAGAAGCGTGATAAAGGAGGATGATTCTGTTTGTCGCGTTGTTGTTCTGAATATAAAGAGTTGGTATTAAAAAAATAAGTGCTTTTTTAGTAAGGCGGAAATTGAAATGCTCTGCAGTGCTACTATAAATGTTTTGCTATTATGAAATAAACTAAATTGACTGAGAAACATACAAATACAAGCAACAAAAGATATAAGCATTTAAGTGATTTGTGTGATGTGGTATATGTTTTTGTTGATCACATATATTTAATAATTCACTAAAACATTAAAAAAAACATGGAACCAAAAAAATTGCTTACATTGTTTTTACAATCTAGAATCGCAATGGTACTTAACATTATATTGAAATGCATTAAAATTTCTTTTAAATAATCGTTTAGTCCCGGTGTTTATTTTTTGAAGCGTGACAGTAAAAAGCATTATGGATGTCTAAAAATATATAAAATTTACATATTAGTAAAAATTAGTTGACGAAAATGTTAGTAAAATATCTTTAGCTTTTACACGGTGAAAGTTAATAATTTTTTAAAGTTAAAGTTTTTCACTAATACACGATGAAAAGAAGACATTGTGATGATGATGTTTTTATGTTTCTTGTAAAATATTGAAATATTGCTGAAGATACATACACTATCGTATTATGAATATTCTCACAGATTCAAACGTTTTCGGCAGCTACTAAAGTAAAAAAAAAAAATAATTATATGGTCAAATGTGAAATGAATAGAGAATTAAACGTATTTTTGCATATTTATATTCATTTCAAGGTTTTTAGAATATAAAATACTGGCATATAAAACTAACAAAAGTTATTAATTATTATTTTGAATATATTAACCACTCACGAGAAACATGTTTATGACTTGAATTTAAAGTGTTGAAAAACTACTTGCTACAACAAAGGATGCGGCTAGTGAATAAATCCTGTAAATCTCTTTAAAAACAACTTTTGTGGAATTGGGGCACAGGCCACTTAGCAGAGTGGCGAGGAACTGCCTTCTGGGGACTGCGGAGTAACGCCGCAAAAAAATCAAGGGAATGTGGAAATGCGGAAGTGAGCCGCTCCGGGGGAGGGGGACTCACAAGTGTGTGACTTTAATTAGGGGCTGGTGCCGGCGCCGGTAGAACTACCCTCGCATTTTGAAGGCTTTGATTAATATTTTATGCTAGTTTTTTTAATTAAAGGGTGAGTTAGCGCTGCTTTGTGCTGATTCTTAATTTTAAATTAGATTTTTTGTGAAACAAAAATGTCAGGAAACGTTTCGTTTCTCATTTACATACGATGGTATGAACTGTTTAATTGTTCTGTAAAACGCCTTTAACCTTCAGGGCTATTCAAACTATAGTCTTGAACGATTGAATTTAGTCTTATATATTATTGTATTCTTTTAAAAAGTAATTAATGTTATCAATACAATAGTATTAAGTCACATTAGTGTTCAAAAAAACGTTTTATTTAATACCCCATGTAGTATTCTGAGAGTTTTAAAATATTTTAGGAGTTGAGCATTATAATACCAATACATGTAGATTAATGTAGTTAACTTGTGTCATAAGTATTTATTAGGAAATTCTGTAACCTTTTATTTTTTTTATTATGTATAAATAATTCACTAAACAGGTATATTCTTTGTAACAGGTATATTTCTTAGGTCTATCTTGTGATATTTTTATTTATATACACTTCTACATATAAAATATGAAATGCATATCAATGTTTTATTTTATTAAAAGGTGATGCTCTTTTTTTAAAATAGAACAAGCACCTTTTAAGTCATTAAGGAAGTCAATTCTTGCTATGCAAGTTTACAAAGAATGTCAGCATTTCTTCGGGGAAGTTTTTTATTGCAATCCAAGGCGTGCATTCTTCATCATGGTACCCTCCCCAGTCAGCGCGCTGCAACTCCTCGGCTGAACTATTTTCCGCGAGGCAAAAGGCCAAAATACTTGCATTCGATTAATTTAAATAGAAATAAACTTCCTCGTCCATTACTTGCGGAGATCCTTTGAGCGGAAAATTTAAATAAAAATCCAGATAAAAATGCAAAAAAAAGAATTTTTATACTTTTCTAATAAAACATATGTTTTATGCTAAATATAATTTACTTTGGCTTGCGACACTATTGTATTGAAATATATCTCTTTTCAAAGATGTTATGAAATTAAACCCTATGTCCTCTGCAATAACTGTCTCGCAGTTTCTTTTTGATCAAAATTATTTGTAGATCTTGGGTTTCAATTCAGAGGAAACAATTTTAGATTAAAAACGATTTTCTGATATATATTTTCTTAGGATAGCCGGTAATTTTTGCGGGCTCCTTTGTCTATATTTTGCGAGCAGCCACCGATGCTTAAACTAAAAAATAAGGATGAAATAGAATATAGTAAAAAAAAATATGAAACAAAAAAATTCAATTTATATTTTGGAAGTATTATAATATGTATATTGTAGACTACTGTATAAATCAAATTTTTGACATTACATTGTAATAAGTCGTATTATAAAATAATATTCATTCTATTTTTGTAAGGTATAACTTTGAATGAGACGCTCATGTTTTTTATTGAGAAATTTTGCTGCTTTCCAAAATTAAGGAAGAATTTCCGAGAGAAACGCTGACAATTTGAAATAAAAAATGAATGATCAAAGTACGCCGCTTTTTGAACAAATGATATTCCTGTGAAATAAAATTGTATTTGCTTTTGCCCGGAGGTATGAATGCCAATAGATATTTCATACTAAAAGTTGGTCTACTTCGTAAATTCAGAATTTCTTCAGAACTATTTCACATTCGTAAAATTATTTAGATTTACAATATTCCAGTATGCTAACATGAATGATAAAAATACTCAACGAAGTTTAACTACAATTTTAGACGCTAAGGCTAAACATGATATTTCAAAGGTCACTAAGAAATTAATCAAAACTTGTCTTTCTAAAACTTAATATTAAAAGAAACCAATTAAATATTTTTGATTAATCCGCATTTTTTCCTTATACGGGTGTATTCTATATAAAATATGTTTTTAGGTTATTGAATCATTCGTGAAACCATAAAAAAAAGATGTTTCTTTTGTTCTTTCTCGTGCGACGATTTTCTAAGCGTATTGTACATAAACGCTATAGCAATTGTAAAATTAATTATTTGAATATTTAACAACACAATGCAATGTATCGTTATTCTTATAATAGTAACAATACAATTTATAAACGAAATAGTTTAAAATATACATGTCATTATAAAAGAAATTGTATAGTTGTTTTCTACTATAAGTAATTTAAAATAAATTCGTTTTTTTGAAAACAAACCTCCATTTATATTTAAATTTATACCATTTATGGAAATATTTCTCAGAAAGTAAATAAAACATAAGAATAAATAATATTTTGTTTTTCAAAATAGTGATATTGTATTTCTGTGTGTGTAAATCTTTTTTTATTCTCAAATAAGGCAATGTCAACTGGTTTATTCCCCATAGAACCTTTATAAATGAAAGCGCTCGGCACTTCTTACCACTTTGGGAGTAGTTTTACATAAATAAAGATACTAGCCATAAGTAGATCACTTTTATTCTGATTGTTGAATCTGTCCTCGAGTAAAATGGCCTATAAAAGAATTCATTTGCATTCTTTTTGTGATTTCGTAGACATTCCTTAGTTTTATTTCCTTAGATGTATTTTAATAATACAATCTCAAGAATTCCATAATAAAAGTATTCGTCGTGATTCTTTTAAAAATATAATTTCTTGCCTTTTTACTAAAAATAGAAGCCCAATATTACCATTGTACTTGTACCAAAAATGAGTTATGATATGTATTAAATACACAAGCTGAGATATGCTTAAAAGAATATGCCTCTTGAAATACTGAACTTTATTTTATATTTACAGAGTATGCTTTTTTTGTTACAGGTTGAAACCAGGAGCAGACATAAAGTTTTCAGAAGGGTGAGTAGTTAACGTATATACTTTAAATATTAAAAGAAATAAAATTCAATTTATAAGGATATTCAGGGAAAAACTATATACTTAAAAGTGATAAAACTTGAAAAAAAATATTTGAAAGTTTCTGCTTATTTTTCAAAGTCATAGTTTATAACTTTTAGGTTTTCAGTTATTTTTTATGTTAGAATAAAAACTTATCTACTAGTATAATCATTAAAAGTCCTTCCTTTTAACTAAAATCATATCCGCTGATAAAAACATTTGAATTAAATCACTTCGATGGTTTTACAGGACTGCAACTTTACTTATTTTATGTTATCTAACTTCAGCAGGTTAAAAATAAAACAAAATAAATACTTCCATTGATCTAATTTTCATTTTCCAATCCATCTATTACCAATTTTTTTAAAAATACTATGCATTAACGATGTAATTTTGGATATATCGAATCATTGACATATCCACGGTTATTTGTTTTCTCTGTGCCAGTATTACAAAGGACGATTCGCTGGTTTGAAGCTATACATTTTGGTGTGATTTCAAAATAAATGAGACTGTGGCCACAGCTTACGCTTTGCAATCAATCTATACTGTATTGTACTTTATTAATTATTGTTAACTTTTAAACATATCATATTAAAATGATTGAATAAGATTTATTTTGGTTCTATACAAAATAAAAATAATAGTGCTAGAGGTCTCTACGGTACTATAAATGAAAATGTTCCAAGCGTCCTTAAAAATGACTGAGGCAATTTCGCTGGGCACTGAAGTAACGCGTTTTAATTACGTCTTTTATAACTGTGTTAATGACACCATTATGTCGAATTGTTAAGGTGATTTTTCATCACCGCGGACGTTAATAAATTGATGTGTCCGCGAGATGGTGGTAGTCGCAGCAACTTTTTTGCAAAGTAATTGTTTTTATCAAACTTTCGGCGCGAAGCTCGCTAATTTGCAGACCATCCATCATATTCAAAACGTTACATTAAGAAAAAACGTAATCAACTTAAAACATATCTTTCTGGAAAATTAAAAGGCTTGGAGCTTGACAAATTAAAGCGTTTTGAAAATCATTGAGCTTTTTTAGATTTTCGTGTTTCACGTTTCACGAGCTATACGAAAATAATATTCATAAAAGTTTATAAAATTTTCATGAAATATTGTAAAGTAAAAAATAACGAAGCATTTTATTTTTAATATTGATAAACAAATTATTCTTATGAATATATGTGTGAGTTCAATATCAAACATCAATTTAGGCAGAAATATAACTTTTATTTTATTTCAAATGATTAAAAGCAATGTAAAACAAATTAACACTTTCACTCTAAAATCACAGCAACAATACCATTAGAAAAAATATATATTTTAGTACACTCTAATAGAAACATAAAAATATAATGGGCGAAAATGATATAATATTAAAATAATGCAAAATTAATTTATCCAATAATAAGAATTAGAAATTTTGTATACTACGGAAGGTTTTGTTTAATACTCATTTATTTTTCCATTGTAAGACATGAGTATTCAGGCTTCCGAGCCGAAAAAAATGCAAACCCTACATTCCGATGTCCCTTGTTCTTCTGCCAGTAATTTATCTTCTTCAAACACCTTTTTATAAGGTACACGTATAACGGAAAGTACGGAGAATTCCACGCGTGTACAATAACGTAGCGCTAACGTAAGAGCTTGTAAAAAGCAGTTTGGCCGTAACGTTAGCGACTGTTCCTGGGCGGAGCAGCTGACGGCTGTGCGGGAGACAATGGTCCCCCCCCTCGGGGGTGCGACCCTCACTATGAATTAAATAATGGATTTACGTTATTACGTTTCACACACAAAGTGCTCTAAGCTCGTGGAATAGCCCGATTTGAGAAAACAAGATGCAAATAGAATCTAAACCGTTGAAAAATATATTACACTAACGAAAATGTTTTAAAACAAGTAAATAAATAAAACATTAATGTTCGTTTTTAATTATAAATTTTAAAGTAAAAGTTTTTTGTTACGTTTTTTACTGATGGTAAAAATCATACTCGTAGAGGTTGTATGAGAAAAATATACTCCTAAAAATTATATTGAAATCATCTGTGTGATCTGTGTTACCTACCAATAAACCAATAAATACAATAAACCAATAAGTAAATACTTCGTTTGATAATTCTAAATTTATAGATGTAACTTACGTCTACAACAACATAATTTAATTATATTAAACTTAAAAACCTATTGATTATATAAGTGTGATAATGTCACTTTAGATTGTAAAAAAACTTACTGAAAATGGTTTTGTACATATTGATATTTTTTCTAAAACCAAAGGTTGGAACTGGTGAATTTATTGGGGTAATTTCATAAGTTTTTAAACTTGTTGTAGTACTTGTGTATATCATACATTATGTTTATAAACCTACAAAATTAGTATGTAAATTAATTATTTTTTGTCGCCGTTATACTTATGGAACACCAAATGAGTTGATGGTTAGCGTTCTCTCCTTGCGAGAGCACTCTCCTATGATTACACTTTTTTCTATCTTATATGTGAGTAACTTCATGTTGTTATTATTTATAAATAATTCAATGATAGAAAATATAATAATTCCATTAAACTTAGCGCATTGCTTTAAATTGTATATAAAAGAATAAAGTTTTTATTTTCTGTATGTTTTGAGTGCCAATGCTTTAATTATTTTTTACTAAAAAGGTTCGTATTTTTTTGTATCCTCTATCTAAGGTCTAAATATGCCTATTTTCTCTTTACTTCTCTAGACGGACATTTAATGTATCAACTCTTACAGTTTTAAGATGGTTTCTTGTTAAACTATTTATAGCTGTTATTAATTAAAACAGCTCAACATTTAAAGTATCTGCCATTTTAGTTATACGGGCTGATTTAAGTTGGTAACAATATTTTTTTGTTTGTACTGGTTTTCAATTCAGAAATTCTCTGACAGAATATGAAATTTCAATAATAATTATTAATTCAAAAGATCAACAAATGATGTAAACACACACCCGCATTTCATATCAAAAATATGACATGATATATACAGTGCCGTAATGTTACCATTTATTTACGGGTCAAATCATACCAACATGGATTTTGTTTTAATTATAGACTGAGCTCGCGTTTGTTTGTCAGCTGACTGAATAATCAAAGATTGCCAAGTGAGGTATGCAGGTATCTTTTAGAGAACATAAACAATCAAAAAAGTTTATCTCTAAAAATATGATATAATTGAAACTCAACGACCAAATGATTTCTGTGTTTGAGCATCTAAAAGAGCTGAAGTGCTCAATGTTGAGCCAATTCTGATATTGTTATAAGAACAAAAAATTGCTAGGTATGATTTACATCCACGACAGTAAATTTTAATTAGATTTTACAAAATGTTGTGGAGTGTTCTATAAACTACACAAAAACTACACCATTAATTAATTAGTGAGTTTATATTTTTTCAAAGATCATTATTTAACATAAATATGGATCGATTTCAGTAGTATTTGAAAAGTACGGTTTTATTATCAATAATCAATAAATATTTTATTGTAATACAGAGTAAATTTATATTAAAATAAACTAAATATTTTAAGTAGGTATTTGTATGTTTATTTATACAAATTCCAAGCTACCCGAGGCGTTTTTTTTCCATTCCTAACAATACAATGATATCATTTTATCAGTACGCCTTTCCCACTTTTGTGGAATGGGGAATCACGGTCAAAATGAACCCACCGAAATAAGATAAAGAAAAGCGTGAAAAGCGTCTTAAAAATAAAACAAAAGTGAGCATCCCCCATCCTCCCACTACATAATGCATGAGGGGCGGGGGTGGGACAAAAAGGGAAAAGTGTTGCAAAAAGAGTCTTTTCTGTCACGACTTCTTTACGCTTGTTTTGTCTCTTATCTGGCGATTTTTGCTGCTGGCAACACTGGCACTAGTTATCGATGTTAATCCTGGGGATGGCTGGAGGTTCTGCTGCTGACCTTTGTTGTTTTTTAAGCGGGAGTCTCAAAATTGGAAATGTATCACCTTTTCCCTTCCACTGCTTGTCTCTGTATATTTTAGTGTTTGACTTGTAATCTTACTACTTGAAAGGTGTTTATTTCTTCATTTTTTTGTGGAAACCAAGTATATTTTTTCTGTTAATGTTAAAAATTATTTATAAATAAAAAAAACCATAGCATATATTTAAAATGAAACCAAATGTATTTCAGTATTTTTAATTTTATCACATACCATACGTAACTATTATGCTGTTAAAAATAAAAATTATTGACGTTTTATTTCATCAACTGTTAGTAAAAAGAATTATGCTGTTAATGTAACTGCAAGGTACGTAAAGAAATGAAAAATTCATAATAATTAATTCAAATATAATTGAGGTCGCAAGGAAATGAATTAAATTGAATTTTTTGCTCAGGTAAAGGCTTATATTTGGTTTAAAAAAGTTTTTAAATTATAACTATAAAGTCGTTTCAATTGCGGTGACTTTAAATAAAAATCTCTTTTATTTAGGATTTTTTCTAACGATGATTGTGAGTTGAATAAATTACGCAGCGGCGCATCACCGCACCGACAATGGCCGATATCCAGCAGAGGATAAAGGTCCCCAGTTAATGAAGGCAGCAGCGGGGGTGGAGGGAGTCAGAAGTATTGTGAGGGAGGCAGAGCGACTGTTGTGCCACTTTCCTCCCTCTAATTGCACGCAGGTACCAACTGCACCTTTAGAAAAAATATAATTTCAATATTTTAAAACAAATTTATAAACGCGCGTGGTTTAAATAAAAACATAAATATTTTTTTGTAATTCAAATACAAAAAAATACACGCGTACAATGCCTGAAAGACCTACATTTTTAATATTGTTTCAGATGCTTGATTTGTTGTATTATTTTTTAAAATTTATTTAAAAATAAACTAATATGATAGTGGGCTAAAAAATGTAAATAAAAGATTTATAAATTATCAATTTTTCTTTATAAAAGATTTAGAAACACTTTATTAATATTAGGTCCACTTCAAATTGTTTAAAACATGTATAGAGAAAGAAGTGGTGCTCTTCGTAGAAAAATATAAGGAAGTACTGAACAGCAAACTGTCAGACGTTTGCAAACTTTACAGCAAACAAAGTTCTATTGACATTTAGAACCTTATTAAAGCAAATTACTTGCAAAACTTTCAAATCCGGACTTTTTGTGCAATTTAAAAACCAATGTAAGTAATTAGAACCGTAAAAACTTTTAGCAACTTAACGTTCTTATCAACAAAAAAAATCATTTAACTTATGGTAAAAATAAAAGCCTGATATAATATTTGTTGTTAGTACGTGGTTTGGGTTTTTAAGGCAAAACAGCCTCTTAAATTTCTACTAGTTTTTTTACATTCATCTGAATAAAAATTCTGTTAACATGTAAAATTTAATAAATAATAAGTTATAATATTTGCTATGTTTTTATTTAAAGTAACATGAAATTTAACGACATTACCAATCTGAAAAAAAAAATTGAAATTGAATCATAAAATTATACTTCGCCATTTTAAAATATTGACTGGTGTTTTATTTTTACATGATCTTTTTCTAAAAATAAAATCAATGTTAATTTATATAAAAAATAAATGATTTTGAGATGTATAAATCATAATTTACATTAAAAAATAAACAGGGAAAATTGAAATAGATTTATATGAACAATTATACATGTATATTTGTGTAACAATATTGTGCAGAAATACATATTGAACAATGATAATGAGAGTTCAAAATATTAAACACAACAGTTCATTTATCGTCAATGGAGGTTCTGTGGATTGACGATAACATTGGCTATTATAATCCTGCACCCCTTTTAATATTGTTTATTACATTTGCTATAAATATACTTATTAATGAATTCAATGAATTTATTTTTATAGTATTTATTTATTAATTAAAAATAAACTGCGTAGATGGTAACTGCTAATTAACCTTTGTGTTCATTTAATGCGCTGGAAATTCAAATCTTGTGCAGATGCACTCAGCAAAAATTAAATCCTGTGAATGGCTCCCTTTTTATCAAAAGTAAAAAAAAAAGATAACCGAACCCGGCATCGGCCCAGGCTCACAGATAAGTATGTTTATAGGGGGCGGAAATTGCACAAGCAAAATGATTGTATCTAACGGCTTATTTAGATAAAATGGGAAGATTTTTGTATTATTTTACTGAGCAGCGTTTCTTGCTGCTACAATTGTTGTTTTAAAAAAATTCTGAAAATTTACAAATTATTATTAGACCGTCGCATAAATTAAAATATGCAGATAACTGAATTGTGTAGATAAATTACTGCGATTTGAGTTTGACTGAGATGTAGGCTCCGTTTGGATAACCAAAAAGATTTTTTCAAAAACCTACATTGAGATATATTGCTTGTGTGAATTTTAGACAAGATTAATTTGTTACTTTTCATCTTTTTGCGTGATGTAAGGTTCAGATTTTCACACAATTTCTTGCACATAAAATCCTATAAACAGCCAAAAGACTTTTTCCGGAAATAAAAATATTGCTTGTATATATGTGATTTAGTATTACTGCAATAAAAATGAGTTCAATAAAATTTCCCTTATTGTATTTTTTTTGAATACTCTTTTTTTTTTCATAGATAACGCTATTACACGTTTCAAACAAATTATGTATTTTTTTTCGCTATACCTATGTAAAGTTCGGTGTATAAGACATAGGTTTATATTCGATTAATAAAATATATTACGCAATATGTATTATTTTTATAATATAAACGTATTTCAAGATTATAAATAGTCTTTTTTACAATATATCTATATGAGTTGTGTGAATATATTTAACCTCAAATTTATTTTTTAAATTTGCGCAAATCAGAGCGTGTTTTTTGTACCAGTAACGAGTATTTATTTTACAAAATGAGGTTGCTGGATTTTTTGTGTCACGAAATATATATTCAATTTCCACCTTTTTCATAAAATAACAATGTATCAAAACGCTTGCTTTGAAACGCTCGGGGGAGGGTCAAGTCACCGGAATGAATTATTCCAAGGAATTTCTCGGCCAGCGCCGACAGCAAAAACTCATTAGTGCCGAGAACAGAGGAACTACCGCGGGCGTCTTGGGGGTGTTGCCGTCACTTCAAAAGCGATACTTGAAGCCTTAGACAACAAAAAATAAAATCATTTTTTACAAGCATCTCTCGGTCACATTGTGTATCCATAATTAAAATTTTTGGCGAAATGTACGAAGTGGGTTCAAGTTATCAAATATATATTTTTCTTACTCTCGTCGACAAGATTTGGTATCTTTTGAATAAATAACATCTACTGACATGGACTTATGATAAGCATGTTATTCTAATATACCGATGATATAACATTAGCAAATGAGTTAAATAAATAATATTGCCAGTATATTGAATATTATCAGATTTACTATAGCAATTAAAACGGCTAAAATATTACCGTGAAATTCGTAAAGTAAAGCCCTTTTTGCATTGTTTTGAATGTTAAATATTTAGATTTCAAAGATTTAAAAACTGTAAATTAAGTACAAGGTGGTTAAAAAAAAGAAAAAACCGACACCCTCTTTCATCAAAGCCTCCAAGGAGCGAATTAACAAAAAGAAGCGCAGAAATAATAAAGGAAGAAGAGTTTGGAGCGATGTGACTAATTAAAACCGGAAGTGGCCCGTCTGTAGCGCTCTTAGTAACGCTAGAGGTGCTGACAAAAACGGACACCCCTCTTACATTCACTTTATTAAAAAAACCCTCGATGTTCTTTATAAGTTAATTAAGCCTTAAAAAAATAGTTTAAAATTAAATAAAGACTTAAAAAATATATAGATATCTTTATTTTTAATAAATAATTTAACTCCAGTGTGGACACAAGACAGTTGTTTTTTTTAATTTGTTTGCTTGTTCCAGCATTCTTTAGTGAAATTCTCTTTACAGCAAGTAAATTTATCGCCTTAACCTTATGCACGCATTTTTGTTTGAAATGTAATTTATCCCAGGAGAATAACTGTTTGTTACTTGGAAGAATTTGGTAATAGCAATAAAAACTGAATCTTTAATGGATGGCCGTGCGATAAGATGCCTGCGAGTGGATATTCTATTTGTTTAACCCTCGAGAAAAACTTAAATAGTTATTCGAAAACTGAAGAGACTACTAAATAACTTCTTACAAATTATTTTAAGAATGTTTTTACACACAGAATTAACAAATAACTAGGTATTTACTTTATATACTTTTTCCAAAACAATTTACATACGCACTATCTAGTTTAAGTTTTATTTATATGGGTGTGAACGTGTTAGTATGTTTCAACTTTTTATAACCACATACGAATAATCACTTTTATAAACAATATTAAAGTAAAAACCATTTTTTAAAATTGAAATAAGGAAAAACGCTTTTTTTTATAAAGTGTTGATTTTAAGAGTATGTTATTACTAGGTGTGGAAATAAAACATGAACATGAGTTGAATCGTATCATAATTATTATTATTACAGTTTTTTTATCTCTTAGGTTAGTTAAACCTAAAATTTAACTGAACTAAAAATGTATGCTTTCCGAATCAAAAATAAATGATTGTACAAAATACAATAGAATCGGAATTACAAAAAATGTGTTTTTTATAGAGTTGTTATTGAAAGTAGTTTCCAAAATATGTTTGATATATAAGATTTCTTTACAAAATGGAAAATTATTTAAACGATTGTTTCCTTTTATCTATAAAAATGATATTGAAAAAAGTATATTCAATAATTTAAGTGTGTGGCTTAAATATTTGAATTATTTTTTCTATTTAAATATACATTTTTATCTGACTCTCGAAGCAAATGTATACCGAAGCTAATATATATGATGAGATAAGAGTCTTGTGTTAAATATCATAGCAAGTAACCTTTAAATAGGAATGTTACGAACTATATGATTCGAGTTTATAAACTTTAGGTTTGCATATTTGACTTAATATACTGAGTAAACTAAGTAAACCCAGGATTGTGAAGACGAGTTGATATGAAACAAAAAATCTCCTTGATAAAAGTGTAATCATCTTTATTTGATATTGCCATTTAAATTTCACGCTATAAATGATCGGATAACATTAGAAATACTTAATGCATAATTGGGTAATTTTTATCACTTTTGCGTTATAGTTTTCAAATTTATAGATCTATTTTATTATCATGAAAGTAGATATTTAGTTATTGATTTGTGTATTTAGGCATGCTGAAATTACTTTACGCACATTTACTGATTAAACTTATCAAGAATTACCCCTAGTACTGCATAATTATTTTTGGATTTTGGATTGAGTCTTTGGTTAAGCATGTTATCATCCAGCTATGCATAAAAAAGATTAAATTTATTCTGTTTCATGAAAAATGTATGGAAAAGTTTTATTCCACTAGCTAATCTCAAAATCCGTAGTTCTTAAATATTAATACACGGAGTGCATTTCAATTAAAAAACTATTTCAGTAAAATGTTCATTTACAATTCAGGTAGGAATTTGAGTAATTTTGTAACTAGTTTGGCGGAAACTTTAATATCTCTCAGGCGGATACCATTCTTAGTAATTCGCAATAAAAATGCAACTCAAAATGCAAATGTAAGCAATTAGTGCTCTTGACGGGGTAAAAATACCTATTCTAGTGCAGGGGAAGCGAAATGCAAAAATTGCCAATCGGCAACGTGTAGTGACTTGATGTTTACTTGGAAAAACATTGAAAAAACACAAACATTAAATACGATTAAAACACGCCAGTTTTTATTACAATGGTTCGAATTCAGTTTTAATGATCAATTTGTGATGAAATTAAAAGATTTTAAAATCATACATGCATTTATATTAGTAAAACAATCATAGATCAGAAGAAACCAACTATAATACGTTTTATAATTTATGAACATAAACATTTGTGATTTACAGCTTTTATAGCATTTTTAACAAAGTGGATTACTAGATATATTATTTTAAAATTACAACTAAACATTCTTCTTGATTGATATTCTACAATCGATTACATAACGCAATCAACAATGTGTTTTGACCTAAAAAATGTAAAAAAAAACTTTCAAACAAACGGTTTCAGTGTTAAAAAATCATTTTGAAATACGAGTATCTTTCGCGAGCCAGTCGAGCAGAAAAACTTTGAAGCACGCACAGTAAATTGAGACTTTGATAAAAAAAAAAAAAAAAAACACAGAATCTCGGTTTTCAATAATCTTCCAAGAGTCTCTCATTTGCGAACCCACCAGTCGTCAAAGAAATACTAAATCATACCGCACTAAAAAAAGGAAGCGCGGGCTAACGAAGACCGAGGCTTCCAAACCGGAGCAAAGTAAGTTAAGTCTACGCGTCTCTTGTTGTAGTCACTTATATTTTTGAGAGTGGCTGGAGCCGTAGAGCCGTCTACGGCGACCCACACAGGCGCGCTCCCCGCACACTCAGCTGGTGGTACGTATATCTGGGAAAGCGTGCGCTCTGCGGCGGTCAGTGCGAGCTCGGCGGGCGAGCTGAGCGGACCTATTGGGGCTACTCCGCGTTCGTCGCGCTTCAAAACATGTACGATCTTTGTGTACATTCACGAACCGTTCATCCTTCAGCGTAAAACAAAACCAATTTCATAAAGAGACTTTTGGTTGTATCGAATATTTAACCGCGTCGGTTGGACCAGTTCAGAGCGCTAAGGGAGGATTTTTGATTTTGTGATGATTTATGACTTAAGTTTGCGAAGCGATTTGAAATGAGACTTCCGTGACCGAGTGTGTAGTTGTTCAGAATCGATTGTGCAAGCGCGGATGAAACTTGAGTGTTTGGATTAATAATTGAGTGAAGTGTTGCCGCCTCCTTCTGTCTCGGCTCGACCAGGCTTACTCGCGGGACGGCTGGCTCTCGCATCAGGAACAACTGCAAGGTAATTTGGCTACTCTATTTGAATTGTATTTAAAAATATACAACTTAAAATTTTATTCCCAAAAACACGTTTTGTTGCATTAAATCATCTGATATTGTATTTTAATTCGAATCTATGGATAACCAATAGCGATTGATCCTCAATTAAGAGGGGATGAAACAATTTTAGGGAAAAGTGCATTTTATTGCCATTCAATTGGATTTCCGCCAATTCAATAATTGTCGAAACTGCCCGTCAGCAAATGTCATCGGTGGTCTCAATTCTTTGATGTTTTGAATGGAAAATGTGTCCCCACTCGGACCGGGAATATCAGTAATTGATTCGTTTTTAATTAAACGTGGAATGATTACAATGTGTCCGGAGGGATTTTATTGTCAAAACGAGTACAGAGAGATCAAATACTTTAAAACTAAAACCACATCACACCGGCAGCTAACAGAGGGATTACGGGAATTGAACGATTGTATGCGGTTTGTTTGCTTTTTATTTGTTTTCGTTTGTTCGTGTGTTTGATATTTATCAAAATTTAGTATTTGCTTAGCAGAATTGAATTAATATTTACTGCAGAACTGCATGTGATTGCAAAGTAATCCAATAAAATTAAATGAGAGAGGAAAAAATAATTTCATCGAACTTTGCTTATCGCATGTGTGCGAGTATATAAAATAGCCAACTATGTACTATATATCACCCAACAACTTGATATAACTAAGAAGTAAGTTACTTTTTGTATAAAGCTTAAAGTTTGTTTTTTTTTGTTCTCGAATAGACAACTAACAGTTTGTCTAAGAATAAAGTGAAAAAGTGGAAAAGCTGTTTTATTAGTCTCTAGAATTTTCTATGTTATTTGATTGTCACAGCTGCTCGCGACTCGGAATTGTAAACAAATGAAACTTTACATGACTTTGCTTTCTCGACCGAAGAAAATTAGTTTCATTACGAGCTACAAAGAATAACTTTGCTAATGAGAACGAGATTTTAAAGCAGTGATGGAATACAAATGACTAATTTAGATTTTACGACGTGTTTTGTATGACTGTACATTTGGATAATTCGTTAAGAAAACTATTAAATTTATTGTTAAATATACTCTAAGAACATTAAGCACCAATAAAACTAATTTATACAAGAAACATAAGGTTTAAATAAGATTTTCAACTGTGACAATTTTTGTATATTTGTTCCGTTTTCCTTTTCCGTACTGCAGTCATTGAAAAAACGGATGTGTTAAAATATAACACAACTTAACATTCAAAAAATAAAATGCTTCAACAACGGCAGCCAAAATTCAATGTTTTACGGGAATATGCTTCGATATAATGGCTATTAAAAATAATTATTCAAAACTATTGTGCTGGCTTGTAACTGTGTTTTAAATTTTGATGTTTTTAATTGTATTTTATTCATTTAATTTTGCAAAGTAAACTACATGAAGATAATTAATTAGAATTAAAGGTATAATTATTATTAATGTAAAATATACAATACTGTTGTCTGTTAATTTTAATTGTGTCACACATCATTAAAGGTATAGTATATTTGATCATAAATCTATTTGTCTATTACCTCCATTATAGTAAGGATTTGCAAACAGTTAATATTGGATGACATTTAAAATGAAATATGATTTTTTAGAAGCACGGCATTGTCAATATTTTTCATAATTCTCTATAAAATTATATCTGCGTTGCAGATAGGCTCGCGTGATGAGACTTCAGCTCCTAAAGAATGACACGAAGGAAATGCTATCCCTTGCATGCAAATACGCTTGTTAAATTCAACGGAAAAAACTTGCAAAGTAAAACCAAATAATTACTCCAGCACTTTACCATAATGATAGCAGTATTTAGCATAAAATTATTAGAAAAATATTTTTACCCACATGGACTTAATACAAATCAATTCTTAAGAAATGAACGCTCTAATCCTAATAAAACCACAACTACTGAGTTAATAAGCATATTGCATCTTATATTTTGCATAATTTCTATATTCTAACAGTTACAGTGTATCCAATATCACAATTATGGTCATTAATTTATAATTGTTACTTTGTACAAATAAAATAATATGAAATTCTGTCATTTAAATGCTAGGAGGTATGTAAAAATGGTATAAGTAAAGTTTTTGTAGAATGGAATATTTTTTTACATTATAAAATTAAATTAATATTTCTTTATCTTCTGATCCGTGATTAAAATTATGTGTCTTATGAAGTTAATTAATTGTAATTTTTTTTCTGAAACCTCCACAATATTTTTTTATTATTTTTAAAATTAATTTTTGAACAAAAACCTTAACTTTGTATTAAATTATTATCATAAAAATGTTAACATTTTGTAAAGCATAGCAATAAAATATATGTTACTGCCAAAAGTATACTTAATGTGTTTATTATCAAAATCAAGTAATAAACGATATATATATATATGTTGATAAAATCATTTATATGATTAATATCTTGGGCTGTATAAAAATTGTTTAATACCCACAATTACCAATAAAATAATAAAAATATATATTTTAATTCAAGTATGATTCTTATCCGAAGTTATAAATGAGTATTGCCTTGAAAATCCATGTTAATATTGTAATTTGCTCTTTTAAGTACTTTGTGAGATTTTACAAAATATTTTGTAAGAAATATTATTTTAATAATAAACATTAAAAATATCCATCTTTAAACCGGTTTTTTTTTACATGAAAACAAATATGATGCCATAAATTTAACTATACATGTTTAATGATTTTTGCTACATTATTGGATGAAATATAGTTTTGTGTTATGGCAGATAACTTTAAATTCATCGTATGTTATTTCAGGTGTCCAGACTTTACGAAGGAAGAGATTGATAGGTTTTATCTGTTTAAAAATACTCAAATTATTGCTAACATTTTTAAAATGTGTATACTATTGAAACATACATAATTTTGGGCCTCCCTACTTAAACCTTCTTGCAATAAGCTTGTATTTCAGATTTTTAGTGTTTTAAATATATAAAAATAAGCATAAGAATACTTAAAAAATATAAAAGACACCTGTGTAATTAATTAACGCAAAACAACCAGCAGTATTACAAAGAGGAACTGGGTGAACTATTTCATTGTTTTTTTTCATGACACAAAAAAAAGGTTTTTTGAACTTATAGCCAAAAATTTATAATTTTTCAGTCTTGTGGCGTTGAAAATTTAGAAAAACAGGCGTTGTTATGAAAACTATAAAACCTAAATTGCATTATTTTCCTATAGATTCTATTTCAGACTCATTTTGATTTCATTTTACTTCTATAGACGTGAAAAATAACAACCGGAAACTGTGATTATACATTTTTTAATAGTTAAAAAAATATTTCTTAGCACTTATCGCTTCCGAACTTTTGTAGGTTTATTTTGTGTTATAAATATTGTTATATATTAAAGGCTGCAAGTAGTATGCATACTTGGTAATCTCTTGTTTAAGTTTACATTTGCTCGCATGTAATTAAAATAATATTGTTATTGATATTTATCAGTAGTACATAAAAGCAGTTTAATTAAATCTGAGACTTGTCTCAACAATAAGCGCGAGCGACTAGCATGCCGACATGGCCGCCATTGCTTGACTCGAGCTAGAGGCAGCTAACACATTCGGGCTTATTGTATCTGGATTTAATTGAAAACATTTGGATAATTAAAGTCATCTTGTGCTACGCAATATCGCAACGGAATAAACAAAGAAAACACACATTTTAATCAAACCAGATGTTTATGAACACTGCAAAAGAATTAAAAGTTTTATTTGTAAAAAAATATTTTTACAATTTTTTCTCAAAAAAAGTTTTTATCCGTGTTAATTCACTTCATTTGAGTTGAATAAAATCAGGTTACAATGCTTTATAATGATACTGCAATTTTTCAATGAATGCAGGTGTCTATTTTCGTAATGAAAAGAAACAAACTATGATGAACAGCATATTAAGCTAGCAAGTCATGTTTGTTGCATTTATCATTTAACAAAAATATATGATGATTAAATATTAATATTTTTGAAACCTGTCATGCTTTTAGCATCACATTATTTTTTTTTTAACTAATAAAATATGTCTACTTTGCGTAATTTTAATGTAAATGAGACCGAAGAAATAAGGTTGAAATGTCAATCAGTCTTCATTTCGTTAAAATATCGATACCTAATTCTATGCCACCTGAAAAGGTAATAAATCAGGTAAAGACAGAGAGAAAAAGAGAGAGAGACCTGTATTTCATGCCAATCATCTTTGTCCCAGTTCAAAGCCGCAATTTCATCCGAATCAATATGCTCCCTTTAAAGAAATCACTTCCGCATCCAGGTCATCTATTATTCCGTCAATATCAACAGAGAGCATTAGAACCCCCATCAATCGTTTACGCTTTGTGTATGAAACAAAACCATAGAGAATTATAAATAAAGCCTTATAAAGAATGTATGGCGCAGCTGTTGGTGGAGACTGTGTCACACGAGGAGCTCGACGGTATCTCCGCCTTCTCCCTTTAATCTTTATGTCACGTTAAAAGAACTGCCACTCATAATTAGATCAAAGTAGCTTTGGTTACATCCGAGTCCGGCGGGGTTGGGGATGGGAGGTTTTTAATAAATCACCCTTTTGCGGATAGGGGTCGCTTTGTCTATGTGGCAACAGGGAAGCGAATTCCCTCAGTAGTTGATTTTCAAATATATCCTACTTAATAATGATGTTTCTCTTATAATTAAAAATAACCAATACAAATAGATGTGCATAAATAAGCATAATACGCACGACTTATTAAAAAAAATTGCATAGTGACTTTTATTTTTATTGCTCAATACTGACTCTCTTACTTCAGTGGTGTAGGTGCTCTTGAGTCATATAACGGCAGTTGTTACTCCTGGTTTATTAAAAAATAAAAGTTTACTACAGAAATAAATATTTTACAGCCACATACGCCTGCTTTATCGCGGTATTAAAGCTTTTATTTATTGGCTTGATAAATCCTATAATATTTCTTACTTAAAACTGACTGCACGCTAAAACAAAGATAGAACAATGAAAACAAACCATAAGTTAAAAAAAGATTTTTTTGCATGTACATAAATAAAGCAAAGGAAATAAATGTTTATTTTGAGTACGGAAGAGTAGTGTGTTTATTTTATGCTACGTCAATTTCAATTGCAATCCGCATTTTTCAAAAGAATTTCCACGTACCGAGCGGTATCGCTGGTCGTCCAGGGGCGGCACGGCAGGCCGGAGCATCCGGTACAACGCATTTCTCATGCCCCTAAAAATATGACCGAGTCCGAGCTTTATTGTAGCCGTCCCTTATGCAAATATAAAAGTTCATTCGGATTTATACTCATTCCTTCGAAAAGCACTTTTCCAGTACGTTAGCCGCGGTTATGTTGCGGAATGGCGGGGAGCTTTCGCAGGTAACAGGCGAACTTTTAAATCGGCCAATTCTACGGAATCAGTAAATGTGAATGTAACTTTATGTCGCCCAACTTTAAAGGAGCCACTTCTCTCGCGTGTGACGAATGATGAATTTCAATTTCCAGCAGATGCCGATGGGGAACTTTTTGGGATTTCGTTACCCGGGAATATATTGGAACTTGTCACGCTAGCTTATTTTTTGTCGTCATCATTTACTTGGTTTCTTGGGTTTTTATGGAGACGGCAAAGAGGCTTGTCGAATATTGATAATGCGCCGCTCGGTGTTTTTATAACGTTATGTTATCGACTATAATACACGTTGATAAATAAATGTATGTTTTATTCATAAATTGTTGTGAATATTTTTGTTATGATTTATTTCCTTTCAATGGCGTATCTCTTGTCAATTCTGATTTCGTTTCGGCTTTATTTTTACTTTAGCAAAGTAAGTCGTAAAAAAATCGATGTCTGATTCGTTTTGTTTCAGATTATCCAGTAAACTTTGCTTTATATTTAAGAATGTACATTATTTAGAAGTTTAGGTTTCGTTATAATAAAAAAGTAGGTGTGTTAAGTAAATGTGAAATATAATTTCAATATGAATATTTTTTAATAAATTAAATTAAATTACTTTACTTGAAGTATGTCTGCAATAAGAGCTTAACCAAACCCTCTCAGATGTACAAACAATATTTCCAACCCACTTACGGTGACGTCACGCTACAGATGTTTCTTTAAGGCTTTCATCTCTTCCTATCCAATATACGCTGGGAACTTCTTTCCGTATCTGAGCAAATATTTTATAGTCATTTTCTAAAGACAAAATGGTTTCTGTTTGCTGCTACAGTAGTGAATATCCCCAGATCTCACGATTATTTATAGAGGATAAACAATACACGTCTCCGAGGCCTTTCCGGTGCGCAGAGTCCGACTTCCATCTCTCGGCCATCACGGCTAGCGAGGAGCAATACCGCCATACCCCCGGGCAACCCTAATATTGTATTCATTTTTATCAAAGTTTACCCCGCGTGTTTGTTTCAAAGAAACCCTCGCGCTCCCGTTTCACTCTCTAATAATTTTACAGATTCTAGAATACAAACACACCGGGATGTGAAAATTCTCTCTGAACTTTTTTTTTGAAAGGCAATAAGGCATTCCTTCTTTCGTTAGTTAAAATATATTGGCCTAAATGATGCCTCCTGAAATATGTACTCCCTAGAAGGTTAAAAGCGTACCTTTTTGGAATTACTGATGAATTTTAATGCTATTGAGGAACTGAGTAGATGTTTCGTAACACGTTATTTGGGTAATTGAAAATATACGTATTAATATAATATGCGCTCGCAAGATCCGAGTTGGAATTTTATTTATAATACAATTTTAAATTAGTTCTAAAACTGAATCAAATTTCGTTTAATTTCAAAGCTACTCTTCAATGTATCATTTCAATTTAACACATTTTAATGACTCGGAATCTTTGTAAGGGGAATCCTGAGATATATTTAGAATCTAAGAACTCAACGTAGAATTCATACAAGAACACAAAGAAAACATTTTACCGGCGATGCTTAAGATCTTTCAATGCGTTATTTTCAGACCGGCCAGCTTACTCTGTGATAAAATAATGATTTGCAATGAAATTCTTTTGTTCTCCTGCAATTATTAATAATTAACACGCGATAAATATTATTTCTTATTGTTTAAAAAACGTAAATGTTTTCTGTATGAAGACTTCATTGAATAGAGACAACGAACTGGAAATATCATTTTGCGTCATTTTTCATCCATTTCACAATGAAGCTTAATTCTTACATATACTATATGTCTCACAACCGTTTGACATTCCTAGTTGTAACATATAATCGATGCCTATATCGAGTGTATCTTTGCAACTCTTGATAAAGAGTAATATAAGATTATTTTTGGTGTATTTTAAATAGTTTTTCGAAATTAGACAAAATTAAAGGTTTATACAATCGGACCAAAAACAGCAAACTTAAAGCGTAACACTCAACACCTGTTTGATGCTGTTTTTAAGTTAATGAGTTTAATCGGTAACTAAAATCACTGGTCGTCTGCCAAAAAAACTCTTAACTAACCCACATAAGCCCATCGCATAAAACAACAATACAATTTAAAGAATAAATGGACAGAGTTTCCTTATCTTCAGTTGTAAAATTTGAAATTTGATGCAGTACAAAATATAACGGTGCAAATACCGCACATGATATTCCCAGCAGTCAGTCCTTTGCCAAACAAAAATGCTTCGAGCGTCTGATATTGGGTGCCATCCAAAACCTGCCGGGCTGTGAATTCTCGTGTATTCTGTATCCAGCAGAGCCGCTGCCCCCGCGACTCGGAATGTTGGCCGATGTTTCCATTTCATTAGGCGGTGCAGATAAACAATCAAGACCCCAGGCGCTGGAGGCCTGTGCTGGTCGCCGTGGAGGCACTGGATCCAACTCGCCTGTCTGCATTACTGGACGAGAGGTGTTGGGTTATGTTTGTTATTCTTAAAAAAATCATATTAGCAAACTCATACAGTTAAGTCCAATAGACAATCAAAGTCTACTATTTTCAATAATTATCATGAAATATAAAAATTAAATATTTTAGCCAGAGAGTACTTGGTGGAATTCCATTTTTAATATTTTACTCAAAAATATTAAAATATAAAAATTGCATCTAGGTAATCTCACAAAAATAATAATACGTTTATATAAAGGATCGATATCTATTTTTACCTCAAAGTGCATTATATACACGGAAAATTTTTCATTCAACCTTTTTTCTCAATAATGAATACCTAATATCGCACAGCAGAATCAAGTATTGTTCCCTCGCAAAGTTTTTTACCCCAAGCTGGATTTCACCCACTTTGCTTATAATGGCTTTTTGCGGAAGTTTGTCGAAGATAAATTAATTTGGAATGGGTTTTTAATTAGTTCGTTATGGAACAACTGTTGTATTGGTGCAAACATGAGGGGATTTGGTATCGGTTTGGGAATAGTGAGCGGTGGGGAGGATTCAATATGCGAATGAATAAATTTGATTATGGCCTTTTATACCTCGCTGATTCAATGCAAGTGGAAAATTATACCAAGAAATTTACAAACTAAAGTAAAACAAAAAATTCTTAATATACCATTAAAAAATTAAAAGCTATTTGGCTTTATGAATGAATTGCCATAAAAACGTCCACTTTTTCATTGATGATTATTTTCCTCTTATCGCCTAAGTTAGACGGTCTCTCTAAGTAATGTATTTAGGGAAAAATAGCTCTTCTTGTTACAGTAATAAAACTCTTTCGCTCAATAGAGATAAAGTCAAAAGCTTCACATGTTTCTATTTTACAAAATAGTTATTAATCTTACAAAAAATAATAATATTCACAGCTATGGATTGTTAAAATCCTATTATAGTCCTATGGTTGGTTGGTCTCGAAAACCATCAAAATGAAATATTTTTGATGTCACATTTTCTTGAGTGACAGCATAATTCAACACACCCACAATGAATAATAAAATTAAGTCATTATATATATTGATAATGATTAAGTACATTTTTTCAAATATTGAAAATTGATTAAAGAAACTCTAAGAAAAATATCATCGTGATTTGTGTGGGATGGCATGGCTATGACATGGCATTACCTGTATTAATCATTTAAACCTGTATAGGCAAAATCGTACTTCCTGTGAGACGGTCTTCACAAAAATCAATAATATATTTATATAAATTTCATTCAAACTTATCTAAAACGCGCAGAGAGATTAAACTCTTTGACAATATTCTTCTTTATTATTAAGAGTCTCTTTCAAATGAATTTGAAGACAAGAAATGAAATATAATAAATGAAGGGCTTAGCAAGGCTTTGCGGCTAGGTAATGCTGAAATTCGATTGTGAAAATCCGACAAATTAGGCGGCTTCCCTCGCTCCCCTGCGGTCTGCACTTTAATGATTGCCTCCGGATATCAGCGCTGGTCGGCGCGCGCAGCCGCCGCGTCCTGCTCGGCTCGCCTTTTATTTACGAGGATGCACTGCACTTGAATGCACTGACATTCAGTTTTAATTTAATGGTCTCTATGTCGATAGTGGCGTAAAATTTATTAATTACTCAATCAATTTGAACTCTTTAATGATTCTGATAGATTACAAATATATTTATTCAAAATATGTACAGTGTTGGTGCGTTGAAATTTTATGGAGATAAAAAAGATCGTTAACACATTAAAATTATTTATATTTAATTTTGAATAAAATATATTGGTGAATTCAATCGTATGACTGATTTTGTGTGACTTTTTAAACTGCTCTACTTAACAAATGTTTAGTATAACTAAAGTCTATTTTAGCTTTTTATGCTTTTTTAAAAATAAATTACAGAAATTAAGCTTGAGTAACATAACTAAAGAATTTGTGTTCTTTAATAAAACAAACTATAAAAGTTTCTTGAGTATATATCATAAAAGCAACACTTGAAGTTACTAAGTCATTCCTTACAATCACCTCACACAATACAACATCTGCTAGTTTATTACAACTTGTAAGCTCATTACATAAAACAAGTGTATAATTCAGAGCTTTTCACCTCTCAACTTTATTCTGAAGAGTTGGTTTTTGAATTAATTGCAGAACTAGTGTATTGTCTACCTTGGAACATTCTCGTATACATTTTCATGTGGTCATATAATAATTTATCAAGGAAGAAAAGTTGCGCAGCCTCTGTGAGAGCTATCATTTCTGGGAAAATTAATTTAGTCAAATTATATTACATAACAAACCTGGTTGAAATTTCGGAATTCCAATTAGTAAAAATATTAATATCTGACAAATTTAATTATATTCGGTAAATTAAATCGTATATGTTTGTAATTTAATAACAATATTATATAAGACGCTACGTTATTAGAATATATGTTATGTATATACTGCGGGGTAAAACCACGAGGATGTCTGCGGTGTACAAGTTGCTAAATCAAAGAGAATAATGCATTCAAGACAATCACTTAAATCGTATTCGCCGAATGCATACGACAAATGGAAATTAAAAAAAAAAACTTAATTTACGTATTTCAATAAATGTTTAGAGAAATTCAATATTTTTGACAGAGATTACTTGGTGGAATTCCATTTTAATATTTTTGAGTAAAATACTTGAGTGATTTTCCACATGTTCGTTTTTATTTGTGACCGGTTTCGTTTGATAATGCTAACGTGAAAGGTTGTGTGTAAATGTGTGTTAAGATGTTATTAATGTATATTTTTACTAAACGATAATAACTTTTAAAGCAGTTAGTTTCTTTTTGTCCAATTGGTCAATATTGAAATGAGTACCCTTCAAGTGTACCACCGTTTAGATATGAACACTGTGACCCAATAAACAAGATAGCACTACAAACAATTTATTTAGTAGCGGAGCTGCCAGCCAGTGACACCGTACCCTCTTGAGTAATACAATCCATAAAGAGCAGAGTTCTCCCCGTTTGTTTCCCTAATAGACGATCCGCACACACAGAAGGCTGTTCTCAATATTGTCAGAACTACCTCCATGTTAAGACCGAAGGGATCAAAAGTTAGTAATCATCAGAATAAAATTAAGCAAATATTTTTTTTTCTAGAATACTTTGGCTTATTATCGTCCTTCCACATAACTGCACAGCTATTAAAAAAAATAATTTAATATCAAAGATAGATGTAAACTGCAACGTAGTGGCACGCATAATGAAAAATGATATTTTGGAAGTTTAAACAGATGCAGTGGATGACGAGTTGGATAAATTGTTCTGAATTGCTTTGGAAGTGAATTAACGTTTATTTAAAAAAGTCATTGTGATTTTTCCAAAACAATCCCTCTGGTCTTGTGAAAGGGTGGTTTTTAAATCGTTCTACCGGAGTTACTACAGGAAATTACACGAAAAGAAAAACGCTTTGTACTGGAACACTTGTCGATTGTGTGTCGAGTGTTTTAATTGGAACCGATCTGTTTGATTCTCGCAGTCAATGTTTGAAATTTAAATTAAAGCTTTTGTAATTTGTTTCTTTGGTACGTATAAAAAATATATCAATTTAAATAAATTCCAATGCTCAAATTATAAAATTGTTGTTTTTTTTTAGATATATTTAAAAAAAGGTGCAATGAAAACGATTTATTTTGTTTAAGCACGTTGCTTGCAATCTGCTTCATACTGCATTATATTTCATGGCAACCTTTACCACCCAGCTAGCTACATACAATTTAAAAACATAATTGCATTAGCATGTACAGCATAAAATATTTGCACAATATACGGCGAGCCGAATATAAAAGACATTTGGAGGAAGCGCGGCAGTGGAAAGTCTGGGAATAAGAGGCGTATTTGGACCTTTATTTATTTACGAGTCACAGCTGTTGCACCCCCGCCCCCGCCTCGCCTTCTGGATGCGCCCCCGCCCTCGCCCCCGCCCCAACCCCGCCCCCGCCCCCGGGACCAGCTGCCTAAGGCGGCTCTGGTGGCGGTTCCTTTCAGGCTTGTAGAAAAAAAAACAAAGCGCAGTTCGAGCGTATCGCTTACCGTTTGATGACCTATTGATTTTTGTTGTTGGGTATGAAAGATGTTGGACGCGTTTTTGATGTGTTGGAAATTATATATACGTGTGTGTGTGTTATGTGTGTTACATACATACATATATATACATATATATATATATATATATATATATATATATATATATATATATATATATATATATATATATATGCATTTTATTAGCAAAAAAAATTATAATCAATTTTTAAAAAAATCATGCACACTATAAATTCATAAATCTAGTACCACACGACCCTTATATAGTAGAATTGAGTACATTAAATTAGTGACATTTTTTATCATGAATTATGTAATTTACTTTGTTTAAAGAGCTGTGAACAATCAAGCACTTTTACTTAACTAGAGTAGTTTATTAATATGAAACTCGTCTGATTCAATTAATGCAGTTTGTATTGACTTTATAATATGGCCTGTTTAAATTTTATCAAAATATCAATGGGTATGTGTTATAACTATATATATATAATAATTTAAATGATGGGCTTCTCTGTATTTTCTCTTTATCTTACAATCAATCGAATAATAAAAGTTTTCCTCTAAATGAAATAAATTCAGTTATGCCATATGCTTATTATTATACCAGTATTCATTCAAGGAATTGTTCAAGATGGTTTGTAGTAAGTATTTTCATATTAAATTAAAATAACAATATGTTATCAATTTTTATTTCACAAGAATAAACTTTACAATCTCACACCTCGCTTGAAAAACTTTGTCTTTTTAACGAAAGAAACATAATCATATCAAAAGATAGTTTAAGCCCTTGGTTTCTGAAGATGATGCAATACTTAAAAATTTCAGAATGAATGGTTTTAATACTATTGGCCCAATAACATCCGTTCTCACATTCTCAAGTATATTTATAGTTAGACAAAGGCTTGTGTTCTTAATTAATGACATAAAACGCGTCTCCCGTAAAAGACTTAATGGATAGTAAAGTTTTATGGATTTTAATTATTCAAATGGTTCTATGCGTCATTTCTTATGGCTTATTAAGCATATGATGACTGCTTTTCTTGAGATCATTTATATGATATAATATTCTCGGCGACATTATGTGTCTCTTCTATGTCTTGGGGTTAAAGCGAGTTTAACTAACTGGGTGCGCATTAGTCACAAAAGTACTTAAAATCCAGCACTTAGAAAAGCCAACGCAGCGTGCACATTTGTTTGTTTTATATAAATAAAAATATGTAAGCTATCATAAGTATTATATAAGGAGGGTTTTTTTAACTCTTGAAAAGATAATTGTTCGGTTATATTTTCATATTTCTAAACATGTTATCAAAAGATTTTTTTAACGCTTTTGACTTTCATATCATTCTGCTTTTCTGCAGCCTGAAAAATACCTTAACAACAAAAGTGCCGGTAAAGTAGTCTCTTACCTAAAGTTTACATTATGAATGTAAACTGTATATTCCCATTATAAGCCCCCTCGTCGGGGGGTCACTACACCTTAGCTGCAGAAAGCGCAATCCCGCTTTTTGATAAATCCGGCAGCGGGGGCATTAATCAAAGGGCGCGGCGCATCTGGGGCCCATTTTTAACGTTTTAAATTAAGTATAATGTATCTCCGCGGAGCCGCATCTTCAGGAGACCGCCTGCGAGGAGCCCTGGCCGTGCAGCTCGCGAGGATAAATCTCTCAAACTGCAAAAAGATAGCAGCCGGAGTCGTTCCGCTAAATAGAAGACAGTAAAAAAAAATCTCAAATAAACCCAAGGACTGAAACAGTTTCACGCGGAATTGAAGATGCTTTTTTTTCACATAGTTATCTGCCAATAGTGTATACTTTATTAATTTTCGAATTTTAAACTTTTAAGTGAAGTTGATAATTTTTATAAAAAAAATATATTTATACATTGTATATATACTCAAGAGAATCAAGCAGGCACAAACACGAATGCACGATAGACTGGATAAATGTGTTATAATCCACATTAAATGAAATCACTGTATCTCTTCTTTTGTTATATTTCAAACACGAATCGATGAGTAGAATATTACTTTGATGAGAGTCTAAATTTATTAATAAAACAAATAACATCGCCTAACAAGGCTGCCCTGTTAAAAGTTACCACTTAACATCATAACTTTTCTATAAGGTTACTGAATATTAAAAAAAAAATGTTTTCTCCTATTTAATTTATTTTATTAATTACTTATAAAATTGGCTTACAATTTATAAGTTTAAATTGATAAATTATTAGTTTGATAAAAGATATATATTTCACTTTTCAGTTCCAAAAATACGGTAATAAAATAGAGATACAAGTAATTATTTAACACAAATAAAAAAAATCAATAAAACTAGTCATGGCGATTAAACTGCTGATATTACAATACTATTTTTTAAATTATATTTAGCACGGGAAAGAAGTACATACTAAAATTAATTAAAAATACTTGTAGTCATGACTTTAACCTTTGAACCTTAAAGAAAATCGATGTATGCGCCCTCAGGGTTGTGCCATTAAGAAAGGCACAATAAATCGAGGAAAGTGCAGCACTATGACCCTTAAGTGCTGTCCAGCAGTACAGCATTGAGCGGACTCGACTTGGTATTCCGTGATGTGGGGACTATTACAGCTGCAGCTACACACTGTCGAATATATTCCGTTTATTTGTAATGATTAAAATAATTATAAAAAAATGGCATATTTTTTTAAATGGGCGTTTTGCAGAAGCGTCTTACAAAAAGCAGAAGAATGATTTAATTCATTATTAGCTTATGCGTTTAATAAACTGATTTTTTTTTGTTTATGGTTTATTTCTGCATATGAGTAATTTAAAAAAACACATCCTAAGTGTTGCGCTAATTTAATTACCCATATAAGAAAAATTAGCCTGTAGAATGTCAAAATAACTTTTATTTTTTTAGTGTAAGATGTGATATTATAAACCTATATATATAATAAAAGAAGAAAAAAAGGCTGTACTAAGATCATATTAAAATAATATCTTTATACTTTCAGTTTTTTATATAATAATATTTATCATTTTAAGCAAATTTTTGTAGGTAGGATTAAATTTTTACTATACATGTGTCTTGAATGACGAACATGAATTTTTAAATCAAACACAAATAATAAATTACGTACGAATAATTTTTCTGCAGGCTTATAATTATTGAACAGAACCCAATATTGCGATGAAATAAATCAATTATTTTTAACAGAGATATTATTTTTGGTTACCATTAGGAGTACTGACTTTTATGATAACATTGACAAGTATCCCCAAATCAATGTTATTTGTTTGGATGACGAACACTACTTGTTATGTGTACTTGTAACAAAGAACTTTTAAAATCCAGTGGCATTGTTGAGATGTTTCTGAGGTTTAGATCTTTATTGCGACATTCTTATCTGTGCGGTCCGGAACCATGATTGTTGTCGGTGAGGTTTTGTGTTTTATGGCGCAGCGCGAGAAATTGGCCCCCTGACGCCATTTTGTTCTACTCTTACCGGCGTTTTAATTGGCTGTAAATTTTCGACTATTTATTTGGGGGGCTGAAGAGTGATGCGAATAAAAAGGGCTGAGTTTGCTAGGAGCCAATGACTTTTAAGTTCCATCATAGCGCTGCGTTAAAGAGACTGACTGGCACGCAATGCCTTGGGAGAGGTTGTAAATTTAAGCATTCTATTAAATTAAAATAAAAGACGTTTATATTACAACCGCTAGATCTTTATTGTATATAAACTTGGCATTTCTCGTCTTCGTAAACTACACTTTATATAATTAGGTATTCAATTCGTGGTCAAATGGTTAGCAAAACTGCTTACTACTCATAAATTCCTGCGCTTCAAATTAAAAGTGTTTTGAATTCAGATTTCAACAAAAAAAACAGTTGTCTTGTACAGTTTTGTACAAAATGATAGAATTAATAGAAAAAAACATTTTTATTTCGTATAACGTTTACCATTTTAAAAATAGTTAGCATGGTATGGAAGGTTATGAAAGAAATATTAATAGCTTTTTAATTATTATACCTTTTTATTCCACTTTGCGGGGAAGCCCTAAGCGAGGGCAATGAGATCACAGAGACCCTGAAAATCTGAGCGATACAATCTGGAATATCTTCATAATTTGTATAATATGACGGAGACCGTTTGATAAACATTCGGCCGCGGGCGTTTGGTCCCCTCACCATTAAAAACAAATAACCAATTTAGTTACAGTCACAAAAAGTCGTTTGACTTTATTTATAGTGCGGAATAAAGACATTCTCGGGTCGAATTACCCCATTAGGCGCCCGGCGGCACGCACGCCACTGCCCGCCAGCCCTGCCCGGCGGAGGGACGCCGATGTTATGGGGAATAATAAATATAAAACATTACAATAAAATATATTCTTCATTTTAAGCTTATATAAATAGTAAATCTTGAGCTTTTGCAGCTTTCTGTGGCTTGTTTTAATTGAAACATTTTATACGGCAAATCAACTTTCCGATTTTATGTTTTTGGGTTTTGCCCGTTAAGACTTTTCATAAACAGATTTAATATGGTCTTTTGATATATTCATACAATTAGTTGATTTTTAAATATAAATCTATGTAATGATTCATATTTAGGCTCTGAAATCTGATTTAAAAAAATGTCACGTAACCATTCATAGCGCATATTTTTTAATCATAATTTTCGTATTAAATTATATCAAAAATTTCCAATGTTTATATATATATATATGTATATATATACACACATATAAAGAAGAAGATCTGATGATGTTTAAATATGTGAAATGGTTTTTAGTTGTTTATTTTAGATTCAAATTATTTTGAACCATATTGATAAGTGACACTTATTCCGTTATATATTATAGAATATTTTTAATAAGAATTATAACGTTAAAATTATCTCTAGAAATTATATTCTTTTTATATAATTTAACAATTTAAAAATCATTAAATCTTTCATATTTCTATGTTAAAAATTCAAAAACGCAATTCGTTTGTACATTCATATTTTGTATTCATATTCTGTAACGATTTTTTTTCCGCTTATTTTCCAAAAAAATAACCCCAGGTAATCAAATGTTTTTTGAAAATATTTAAATCAACAGCTTGATAATTGTAATATGAATTTCTTATTAAGCTGGTTAATTGCCCAAACATTATATTTACGATTTTTATTTTGTGAATTAAGTAACTGCTGGTTAACATGCTCATGTGTTGAAAATCCGCGGCCATAATCACTCTCCTCTCATGTTTAAAACGCATTATTTTTTTTATTATTTATTTCATAATTGCAAAATTAATCAAATTCATTTCATCGTTGAACAAACGCATACATTAATCACACATTATTAATGTGAAATGCTTTCATGTAAGGCGTTCAATAAATTTGATGGCGTTCAGTTTTAAGCTTGTTTTTTACTAAAAAAATAGTTAAAAATTATAAATTATCAAACAATATTTTTTATTTATAAATTTTTTTCTATCTGGTTTGCCTGTGAAATGCGGTATTAATCAATATATTTAAAAATAAAAAAATTTATATTAATTCTTATATCATAATTTTTTTTTTATTCTATGTATCTAAAATACTGCGTATTTTTTGTGAAAGGCATATATTTAGTACAAATCCGCGGAAACCCACATTTTTCTAGTAAATTGCCTCAAAAAAAAAAGGTACTCCTTCGATAGGGGAGATGGATACTTCAGTCGCTGTATAATTTAGGATTGAGACGTTCTTGGCGGGGAGCACTCTGCAAGTCGCGTTCCTCCGCCGCTATAAACCACAATTGCCCCGAGCGGTGCATACAAAATGGGTGTCTTTTTGTAGTCGCTCCGAGCTGAACACTCCGGTACGTTAGTTTTATGACCCCATACCTAGAAATCGGTCGGTCGTAATGCGACACGGCCGAGGCGCTGGCCCGACGGGGGCTCGGATCAAACGGTTCACAAACAAGTAGACAACTCAAATTATTGTTGTAATAATTCACGATTCACGCTTCTCCGGAGGCAAATTTGTCGCATGTGCTTTAAATTTGTCGCTCGGGACAAAATTGTCCTCCATGAAAATCTTTTATTTTTACACGCCTGCTACTGCCTGAAATAGGCTATTTTCATCTTATGCGTAGATGCGGACAAAAATAAAAATATAATCTTAATTTTTTTTTTATATAATTTGTTTTCTTTGTTTATTTTAAAAGCAACGGAGCAGCGCAAATATCCGAAGAGGACTGAAGTTGGATGATTGACATCCAATACCATTATTTGAATTTCGCTAAAAACGTATTTCAAGATTTGACAGAATGATTTTTTCGTTTTAATAAAGTAAAATTTTCCTGACCGCGATGAATTGAAGTCGTTTGATTAAAAATACCGACCGGATTTTGCCAACAAAATCAAAATTTTATGTCGTTTGAAAATCGGAATTGAACTTAATTTGTCTCGATAATAAGATTTTTTGCTAAATGATATCACCAGGATCAAAGTTGAAATAAGGCTTTCACGCTCGACCGGATTCATATTGTTATGAAAAATATGAGTTTATTGTTTGTAAAATTTTGTATTTTATCATTTAAAATTGACTCTTTAATTATCCCTACGCAAATTGAAAACATATTGAATACCAGTAATTAAGCGTTGAAATTTGTTGATTTTTTTTCTATCTGTTGCTTCTCCGTTTTTTATATATTTAGTTCCAAGTGTGGTGAGTAAATCGAATCATTAATTAGTATTAAGAGATTTTGTGTGTAAAATGTTTATTGATGTAGCAGTATAAAACTTGCCGATTAAATCCGTAGTTTGCTTAAAATATAGCCGTTTAAGCCCTGCCATTAAGTGCATCCGTGATGCGGTATTTCCGTGGTTGCATTTTTTAGATGTTTTCTTCTGAACAGCTGTCACCTTCACTTCCCTTTCATCAGTGTTACCCAATTCAGCTAAAGTAATTGTAACATAAAATAAATTTATTGAAAAAATTATAATATTTATCAAATTTATTTTACAAAACCAATAAGATAAATATATAAGCATACATTCCAACAAACAAGGTTAAAATCTGTTTTCTCAAATATTTTGATTTATTAAAAATACAAAATGTGTTATGTATTTTGCTTTATTTATAAACATTCAACATATTTTATTTTTCCGTTTTTTAATTTATTAGTCAAACTCAATCCATTGGTAAAAAAATTCTGTAAACAAAGAAATACCGTGCATTTTTGTATGACCATAATAAGATAATATGTAACAATGTATGAAATTAAAACCGTAATTGTATGGGTATATATGGATATAGAAAAATAAACGGCTTGTTCATATTTATTTATGATTTTTCAAGAGCGAATCTTTGCTATAGTACAATAGTAGAATTTCTAAGGGTTCGTTTCAAATGTAGGTAATGTGATTATATACTGACGTGTCTTGTCTTTCATATGCACTATGGCGTCTAATGTAATATGATATGAAAAATCATCTCCAATAGACCAAAGTGCTAAGTGTTTGTGATTAATTACAAGTATTCATTCTGACAGGCGAGAGATGTAGCGAAGGCAGATACGTCGGCCGAGACGGACAGTCGCCGGAGAGGGACGCAGATAATGTATGGCTTAGCAGGATTTTTATTCGACTCCCCTTGTCCCGATGCCTGCTCATTATGTGTCTTTGATTTCTGTTTGTCAAAAGCTAATGAATTGCCGGGGGAGCGAGCGGCGGTAAATTAAACGCTCGTTTCCTCCTCCGAGAACGAATTTGTTAGTTTATTTTTGTCGTACCGAATTCACGACACAAAGAAAATAATGCTTATTAAAAGTCGTAAAAAAAAAGCTTTGATGAAAACGGTTGATGGCGAATAATAAATCGCGAAATAATAATGGGAATTGTTGAAAAGAGTGTCTATCTGCGTGATTCATTATTTTATTTTTTTTTTTTTGGGAAAAGTTTTTAATCAAAGAAAAATTAAATTATGCTCGGTGTGATTACGTTCTGATGAAAAATGTTTTTCAATATAATTGTTCCTTTTGTGAATACTTACTTGCTTATAATCGCAGATAATTGGTAAACAATCTTTATTTACAATTTCACGCTGAAGCGAAAGCGAAAAATTAAAAAGTATTAAACTGCTTAACAAGCAATAATGCCGACTTATTATCATTTGCACCGGACAAACGACTTTTATTTATGAAAATATGAAGAATATGAACAAAAAGAAAAAGTTCTGATAACAAAGGAAATTTTGTTCAAACAAAAACAGGCTGACGCTCAATAATTAAAAATTTTGTCAAAATGTTTTACCAAGTTTCATGAATATTATATTTATATATATTATATTGTATGTATGTGTGAGTGTTGTTGTATTTTTAAAACTAATATTAAAAAGGTTGGTAGGTATGGCTTTGTTAATAGAAATGAGTCACGAGCGTAGTGTTCGGCTGTAACAATAGTAGTCACCGGGAATTATGATTCATTACGTAGCACTTTGGATTAGCATGTAGCACAAGGTTGTCTAGCGAATCGGCAGCGACTGAAGCAGCGACAAAAATAATAGTGTTTTGTGTCACGTCCCCGCGGCGCAGGCGCTAATGCCCGGCGGGCCCAGGGGTGCATTCTACCCGAAAATACCCCTCTTTGTATTCATCTTACGTCCGGCAACCTGCTTTTTTTTGCTGTTCTTTATAATTTTGTAAGTCAAGCTGCAGCATTTTTATGACGTAGAACAAACATTGTGAATATTTAAATTTTATTAAGAGAATGTTGATTCTTACAAAAATACGTATTCTGAATATAAAACTCAAATACTTTTTTTATGTCTGTGTTTATATATGCGATTTTTTTAAAACATATCCGTTTTACACAGTAAGTTTTACATATAAAAAATGACAATTGGCAATAATCTATCTATCTATATATATAAAACACAAAAGATGTTTGTGTGTCCGTCATAGGCTTTGAAACCATCCAACCGATGTGCCCCAAACCGGTTTCATTTGAAAGGCAATAATACGAAGAATCTTTGATGCTATTAAAACAATGCATCAAAACATGCGGTATATTAATTAGGTCGATTTTTGACATTTTCCATACAAAATTTTTCAACATCTGTAAAGTCAACATCGTTTCTCGCAAAATAATTTGAAAAAAGAACATTGTGAAGATCGCGCATAATGCGGACTTTCAAAACAAAATCACTGATCTGTCATTCAAAACAGAGAGTTTTATCATTTGAGGTTATCAAAAAAAAAAAAATATATATAAGTATATATACAAAAAAATGGCACCAACTGTAATTAGAAGAAATACAGTAGATGCTAAACGAAAAAGAGCCGAAAGAGCAGCCGAAACTGCCGGACAACATAAAGTGCGTTTGGAGTCAAAAAGGTTGAGAGAGTAGAAACACCACAAAAACACGAAGCACGTCTAGAACAAGATTGAACCAGAGCTACTACAGCAAGAGCTGCTAATACTCCTCAACAGCGTAGTAGCACACGCCGGGTATCCGCTAGTATATATAATATTATTGGAATAAGCATACACTTTTGTTTCATGAAAAATAAACCATAAATTGACACACGATGTAAAAAAAAAACATTTTTGTATAATCGCGTTTAAAACAAAACAATATTAGTTATATACTTTAAAGGTAACTTTTTTTTAAAAATATTTTTTTAATTATTAAACAATTTAACTATTTTTTCAAGCTTTGTGATAGCTCAGTACAAACATCTTATAACAATATAACAAGGCGGATACGATCTGAATGCAGCCCTGCGCGTACGCATGACACGATCCGGATGCTCCCCGCACGGCTTCCTGCGGCGGCATCAGACAGAACGGCCTGCTCCAGCGGGGCGGGAGGGGAGGGGGAGGGGAGGGGCGGTCTGCTCCGCGCGCGTGCAGGCGCTCGCACAAGTGTGAAGATTACTCGCCGGCCGTAAATCAAGCCGGCTATACAGCATGTGGATACAAATGGGCGCCACCATGAATTCTAATAGAAACCCTTGTGATGTATTGAGAAATTTGATAAAATAATAATAACAAAATAATATATAATTATATTCGATAAATAAGTGGTCCGAAAATTTTAAACGATGTTATTTGATCAAAGCAAATATCGAAAATTAAATTATGGTTTCATAAAATTTGATACTCATAGTAAATTACTACGCGGAATACACAGTAAAATACAAAACACAACGTAATAAAATTTATTAAATAAAGACTTTGTTTATTGCTTCCTTGTTTCCTTTTTAATGAAATATATTAAAAATATTTAGTTACAGCTCAATGGTTATTATATTTAAATAAACAAAAATACTTTTTGATTTTCAATATGTAATTATTTAAAAAAATAGCTAGGTTTAAAATAAAAAAATAACGCATGTAGGGGGCTAAATGAATAGCTCGGCAGTTGCTACTGGGAAGCTCTCTAAAAGATGTTATTAGCGTTGGGTGGTAAAGGATACAGTAGCGGTCAGTTCATATCCCTGCCGGGCCTAAGTCTCTGACCCCCATTACTTATCTGCACGCCCCTTAACATACCCTATTAAACCTATAGACATATCGATTCCAGTCTCCAGCACCCACTTCAGCTAGAAAACCCTGTTTTAAGACCCATTTCGGAGTATAAGGCGTGTCAGAGTCACGCCAGTTTTTAAGTAAAAAACGCAGAATTTTTTTGTTTAAAAATATTTATTTTAAATACGTGGGGTATTTTATAATAACCTGGCAATCATAAAATAGCTTATAAATAAAATACTGCACAAAAAATATACAGTGAAAATTACAATATTTTATTTTTTGTCTGAATTTTTAATATTTGAAATAACTCCAAAAAAGGCATCAAAAAGTTATTATAGAAATAAACATTTATTCTTATGAATCGATAACTTAAAAAAACGAATTTAAATTTATTTTTCTTAGTTTTCATTAAATTTATTAAAATTTGCGCTAATCAAATAAAACCGCTTTTGTAAATTATGTATAATATTTACGACAACAATGGCAAAGTTGAGATGCTTGCAGGGGGTAAGTACTTGTGAAATTTATTCCGGAAAAAACATAAACGTTATCACGAAAACTTTTCTACCTAAATAAGCAACTAAAATATCAGGGCTGGAACAATGTAGTTACAATGTAATAGCGAATGTTTTTTCAGTAATTACACTTTTTCTTTCACTGCTATCTTAACAACATCGCATAAATCAAATGCAAAGCTCCCCTAACAAAAATATACTTAAAAGTGATCGCAATCAGGATTATTTGACTTAGGACTGAAAGTGGGGCCTGCAATACTTTGTGATTAAAGATATCCCTGCATGCAAGTTTCCTTCAGAAACTCGGAGCTTCGAAGCTCCGAAACTCTGAGTTCTGAATGGAATGCCGAGTATTCCGCAGTCGATTAAGCCGAGCAGACGAGTTCTACTACCACCAAACGTATTTCCAATGATCGATTTAGAAGTCATTCTGCAATGGGAAACAAAAGGCTGCGCGCTGTGCAGAGGGTGAAAGCGGAAGGGTGCAGTGAAGCTTTTTCTTAAGAGATATTTGTTTTGAACGTTTACCTTACCGAAAATTTTAAAATCAATGTGTTAATAAAATGAGATGCACTACAATATAAACAAAATGAGTTGAAATGAGTATAATGAGAGAAAACAAAATATAGGTACGAGTCTATAATTAATACAAGGCAGGTTTGCCAACGGCGTATTTTTAAAAATGGTTTTTTTTAATGTTTATATTATCGATAACGCTTCTCTAATAAATATTTCTTAATACTATCAATAAAATTAATAATTCGAATGTAAGCAAAATATCAATTACTTTTGAGTACATAGAAAAACGCATACGCAAAAATAAGTGTAACAAGGTTTTATATGGATAACTCTGGAACATGAGTTCCAGAGTTATTTTACTTCAATACATATGAATGTATTGAAGTAAAATTTCAATAAATAATATGCATAATTATTAAAAATACTTACACTTTTACTTTAAAATTACGACAAGAAAATTATTTAAAAGTTTTACAAATTTTATATTACGTATGCTTTCTAAAAACTAGAATTGTAAGTATTTTTGACATTGAAGTAAGAAATGTTCCCTCACCTGGCAACCCCAGCACACCTTAACATATTCCGGGAGCATAGCGGGGAGTCCCCACTCCCGGAGGAGGCTGCTGGGGAATAAAGGGAAGAGTGTGTGAGACTTGCCGAGGGAGTTGACGACTTTTTGTTCCGTCTGAATTATTCACATCTTTCCTCTTAACGTAAAGGGATTTAAAAAATATTAATTTTAATTAAGATTATCAAGAACAATTATTAAGATTTAAAATGAATAATAAAATATATAATAACTTGGTTATTTACATGTTACAATAGGTATGTATGGTTATTGGCACTAACATTTGTTATTTTCAATAATTTGGCACACTGAAAGTATAGCATTTTCTGTGTAACTAGTTTTGTGAAGCTCCGTATTTTTAAATTAAAGTAAAATATTTTTTTTATTATAATATAATAAGTAATACTTATTAAAATCTTATTGAAATTATGTATATTTCATTAATCTTAATAATGACGAAATGAATTTGTGCTTTAGAGTAATAAAGCCTGGTGGGATGTGGGTCAATTCACAGTCAACCAAAAACAGTAACAGTGCACATTATGAATACGATATACGATTTATTTTAATAAAGAAGGGAATAATAATCTTAGTTTTTAACTATGCGTTTTGGCAAAGTCTTCGTACGTGCAATGTATTATATGTTCAAGCGAGATTGAAACAATGCGTATTAATACAAGAGCAGCGGCGTCGCAAGGACTTTATCTCCCTCCCCGCGTTTATCATATCAAATATATTTACACAGGGTTAATTAGAATATATCATATGAAGTTGCCATTACCGTTATTATAAAACTGTATCCTCATAATTAATTTAACTTTCCATCGGTCCTCCGCACATATTTGGCCGACCCGGGCCAGCGCGCAAACATTAGCACCATAAGGGGCCGACCGGCGTAAACACGCGGACAAGGCGCACGCCTGGCCTCGTGCAACCCACCCCCCAATTTCGTTAAAATTCACTGATTTAATGAAGGGAAACTAATTGAAAGGAAAAAAAAAAAAAAAAAAAAAAACTAAATTACCGTAGGATATTTGTTGACGACGAAAATTATTCTATTGTGTTTCGTGCAGGTAAGAGCGCAATAAAACTATAATATATTTTTTGCCTGGTTGAAGATGGGTTTTGTGTCTTAAAGCAACAGTTTAATAAAATTTATATTTAGTTATTTTTTCTTGATATTTAAAAAATATATTTATCAATACTTTGTTGAATCAAAACATTTTTGTGGCTTGGTGCATATATATATATATAAATGAACATCTCGTTCGTGCTCTTCGCTATTATAATATTATAAAAGTTTGCTTTATTGTGGATGGTGTATTTACAGAATGAATCAACACATAAATAAATATTTTATAATAGTAGTTCAATAGTTCAATTTCCAGTTCTTTTTGGTTTGTTTCATTTGAGTCTCGTTACAACTGCAACATTAATATAAAATGGAAATACCGAAACTCGTGATTCGTAGGTCGATGGATTTTTCTGATCCCTTGAAATCGTGTTATTTTTAGCAAATTTATTTGGATACCGACATTAAAAACGTTTCTCATGTTTACTTCTCTTAATACCGAAGCACGTAAAATATATACTTTTTAAGCACGGTTTTTTATGACAGAAAAATTCGTGTCATCATAAAAAGTCATCATAATTTTTGTAAAAGAAAACAAAAGAAATAATTTTCTTCTTAAATCTTAAAAATAAGCTTTTTTCATGACTTTTTATATTTATTTTATTAGTGAGAGTTTGAATAAATCTCTAATTTAATTCTTAAAGTATATTATTTATATAATTATTTTAAATATATTCGCGGTTTTCTATCCATTGTTTTTGTCTTGCTGTACATGGAATGTATTGTTCAAAAATAAATTTAAAAAAAATTCAAATAGAATCTGGATAGTTTAAACTATAAAAAATTCTAATCTGAAACTAATTTTTTTAATATTAAAACAGTCGATATTTTACGGTTTTTTTTTTCGGTAATAATTCTTAAGTTTTTAATATCATAAAATTTGTATTTAAATAATATATCAAAGTAAAAAGGGGTTGCCATAACTTGCCGTTAGTCAGCCCGTCCACACCGCTAAAGCCCACTTTTAATATTTGAGGTTAGTTATACCGCACGGGCGACCCGGGCCCTGCCCACCCCCTGCCCTCCCCATGAACTCCCCATACCCTCCCCCTGCCCGCCCCGAAGCGGTGGGCCCCGCATTACGTAAAGACCTGAAGGCAGCCCTGCCCGCCGCGGGTGCATACAAATTTGGCAGGTGGGTAGTTTCCGGTTTGCGAAAGGTTTGTCCGAATAAAGGCTCTATTTGATTGGAACAGATTACCGGCGAAAAGGAATACTAAAAATATATTTAGTATTCCTTAACAATACGCTACCAATACGGCAAATACTCTTTCAAACCTAATAAAAATATAAAAATGGATTATGTATTACTCCAGTCTAGATGAATAACACTTATTTATAGTTTTTTCAAAAGTTGTTAAAATAAATAATATAATTATTTAAATAAGCTATTGAAAATAGATATATTCAGTTTACACTAATTATGCTAATAATTTTCAAAGTAAATAAACCTAGGTGAGCAAAATACATCACTCAGAGATCTGCATGTCAGAACTCTGAGTCAAAGGTCTTAATAAATTATTCACTAAGCCAACTTTAAATGCTTACATAAATGGCATAAATATTAATGTTTTATAATAGTTTGGAATCAAAATATAATAAGATGTAATACACAAATATGCATGTTTTTGGTAAGTAATAGTTCATAACCAAAAAGAGAAACTTGTTTTTGAAATAGGTTTTGAAAGTCTCTATTCCACTAGCGTTTTTAAAATGCACGTCAGATATAGATATAGAGATAATATTATAAATGCGGTATAAGGATCAAATAAAATACAACGTAAACAAAGAATACACCGGAAGTAAAACGTTGGCGGAAAAAAGACGAAAATAAACTGAATTTAATATTTCACGGGAGTGTCGCATAATCTAAGCGGACGTGTCCGTGACAATTTTTGAGAGAAGTCGTCAATTCACAGGGGACTGCATACTTTATGCTTCCTGAAGGCAAACAGATTGTGGCCGGAGGGGCGAGGGGAGCGGGGAGGGGGTAGGAGATACGGGGTGAGGGGGGGGAGGGGGGGGGGGCACATCCCGCCCAGACCGCTGGAAGAAAAGAAGCCGGAGGTTGCACGGAAGTATGGTAATTCGAGACATTATGGATAACCGCTTTCTACCTAGAATTATTTGTAAAAGTGTGATATGGATTGGTTTGTCTGTGGTGAATTAATGTGATATATATTCTTGAATATGTATGTACCTAATCTATCGTGTTAAATTGACATTATTAAACATATGCTACTGCTGTACTTTCAATAGCAATTCGCAATGTAATGATTTTGCTACTTAATAATTGGTTGTCAACTGTAATTGTAAACTATTACATTGCTATGAAAAAATCAGTAGTTTGTCTATGAGCCTTTTAGAAAATATGTAACTTAACAATTTTTTTTAATGAACCACTTTTTCTTACTTATTAAGTATGTATTTTAAATGTACAGTTAAAAAGTTTTGAACGACTCGTTTTAATTTAATGTTAAGCATATAAGTTTATAAACAACTTTATCAAATACTATTTTAGATATAAAGTATATTAAATTGAATACTGATTTAATAATTCAAAATTGTTTGATTATTTGATTAAAACTGAAAACATTATCTTCAAAATAAATATACTCATTTTTTTGCATATGCCACATGAGCTTAATGATTAGTGTAACGTTTTTATTTATATTTAAAACAAGCTATTGAAATAACATGATTCCCTAAAATTTTATCATAATGAAAGGCAAAATTTATTACTACTTAAGTGTATTTAAATATTTATTTTAACCTTACAAGACTCTTAAATTATTTTTTATTGCAACGGTTTTCATGTAGGAAACATTAAATTATGGATTGTTCAATCTGTGTAACGGCCCATAAAATATTGATTATAACGTTTATTAAAAATGATAAAGCAATTCAAAAGCAAAGGTACCTGTAATCACGTATACCTTTCTTCGTATTCATTATCATTGTAATTGACCGTTTAACAAAGGGAAATGCAAATCATGCAGGTATCGCTATAACAAAAGGCCCTAGCCCGATGATAAAGGCTGCTCGAGCCACGGCTAATGTGTATTTATATTCCGTATTGTTTTTGATTGCATGTCTTTTTATTTGATGTTCTGACAACAAGGCATTGTTTCAAATGAATTTCGTTTCCTTTGACTAATTTGTGAATATTGAATTAATTCATAATATAAACAGATTTTTAAATGCCATATAGATTATTGTCTACCCACATGATACTTAAAAGGGAAAAGAAGAAACTGACTTTGTTTAGGTACTTGAATTTAATTTAAATACTTTTACATTTTATTTCATACATTTTTTTTCGTTTGTTTTCAGGTAAGCTGAACTTTACCAGTGTACTACTGTTTTATTCACTAAAATCACAGTGATCAGCTTCAAACGTAAGTTTTTAATTAAATAAAAAAACCATATATTATGGTTTTAGGTAAGATTTTCCTGTGCATGGATCTATTTTGTCAATTTTCTTTCCCAATAGCCATTTAATCAATAAACCACACAATTACTTTGCATTCCATGTCTAATAACCAATATTGATTCACCATTAAACATATTTTTAAAAAAACATTTGGTTGTGTCTTAAAATAGTCTCTGAATCCCTTCATCGTTCTAACTAGTGAATCAGCATAAACGTATAATAATATGATCCTTCTTGTGCGATGCCAAAGTTAAGCATGCGCGTAATACATCCGGTGCATACTTTAACAAGACAATGGTTGGGCATTCCATCACACTGGCACCGCGCCCGATAGCCGATTACACGAGGAATAATGACAATCACGTACCGAGCCGCCATAGTGAGGTCCTTTGATCCATTATACCGCTGAGGTCTCGTCAGAATTTCAACACAATGGGACCCTTATTGGTCACATGTCCTGGCGTCTTCTTCGGCAACGGGAAGCCACACAAGGCAAGAAGTTAGTCGGAAGGATTATTTTGAACTTTGCGTATTCCTCATGGTGGCATCATATTATATTTTACAATTGGGATGTAGTTCCTGTTAACTTATATTAAAAACTATTATATTTTAATTTATGAAATTGAGTAATAATAGAATAGCGCTATAAAAAAAATGTATTTATTAATTGAATGAAGTAACAAAGTATAGTCTGGATTAAAGAAAAATATGTACTTTGGATGCACCTTCAAAAAAATAAGTTTGTTTACCGGGAAACTTATTTCATGTTTTCAAAACAATTGTTTCAAATTACTTGAAAAAAATTATTTTACCATGAACTCTATCATTCTTGTAAATTATGACAAATCCTTCCCCAAACTTATCCGAGCAAAATATTTCTACATAAAATCACAAAGGCGTACATAAAAAATTAAAATCCACTTTGATATCCCCCTAAGCGAACCGTCTATCATGTTAGGTAGCCTTTGAGTCCAGGGCTGCGTTTGTGCGGCCCGGGGCATTGTCGTTAATTGCCCACCCCTACCTGCCCTGGCCCCCGCCCCCACCCCCGCCCGAGCCGATACAACCCCGCCAGGCCGATCGTCGTATTCTAGTTTGCCATTACATAAACTGTATTGTTAATTTAGCAAATGTAAGGCTCTTTATTTATAAATTATGGAGGTACATAACAAACGGATATTAATATATCCATTATTGTAATTATCGTAAAGTAACATTGTTTCATTATAACTACTATCGTGTGAATGGAGCAGGCGTATTCAGTAACGGAGAGAATTATTAGCACGTGCAATATTACTTGATAAATTCTTAATATAACTTCATTAAATAAGCAACTTAGTTTATAGTAACTATAATAAAATTTAATAATAAAGTAGCAGGAAAGAACTAATTTTATGTACTGATATTATTTATTCAATTTTTTCTTTTATTTAAAACACTTTTTTCACTTATATATATTTATATTTATCGAATGTGTTGCTTTGTATTTTCATTATTATATTTTGTGTACATAATTTTATTCAAACACACATGTAAAATGTTTGACGTTTATCTTAACCCACGTTGCTCATTTTTTGATAAAAGTACTTTTTATAAAATAAAAATATATAATTTGGCCATATGTTAATTTAAAATTTTATCATAAGCTTAAAGGCAATTTAATGATATAAGATTTTTTTAAATTTAATTTATGAAATATGTGTTTTACCTGAATAAGGAAGTAGATTTTATAAAAATGCCATGTTTTTATAAAAATACATAATTTTTTAAAAATATTTTACTGTAATACTGATAAATATTAAACGTATATTATGAGATCACTATATCATGCATAAGAAATATATAAATATCTAGCATACACAACATATTACAAATAGAATTCTACTATGCAATAAACTCTGCCACCGTCCATCAGGTCGTAATATCACCATATTTTTTTAATGTTAAAATTTTTTTATTCAAATTGTAAAAATAGTTTAAGGTATAAATAAAGTCATATATTAAGTCCAATTTTACAATTTTTTTTGTTTATAAATAAACAAACTGTCGAAGTAATTAAAGTATATATTTTGAATAATTTGTTTGTTTTCAAACGTACTTAAGAATAATAAAAGTTTGTAATATTTTAATTTTTGTTTTTGTTGATGAAATTAAAATTTCAGGTCTTATTTTTGGTAAGCAAACACATTCGTCTACTAAAATAACACAAAATACAGAAATGTAGAAATACAGAAAATTCTTTTAGAAAATATGTTTCCCGAAAGATAACAAGTGCATTATTCAGGCACGTCAATACCACACGGAATACATAACACTTCCATTTAGCGGAGCTTCCGGCTTAGAGCGGTGCATTACTAACCTCCAGTCCGTCGGGCCATATGTTTTTATTTAACAAATCCTAATGCAGGGAGAGGCAGCCTCCACCCCCACCCCTCCACCTAACCTAACCTAACCCCCTCCCCCGCGCACATGGCACGGCTGTCGAGCCGCGAGAGGACGCGTTTTAATACAAAGTGTTTTTGGCGTACTTAAAAAAGCTCATATTTCTAAAAAAGCTCGCTTGTAAAAACAGTCGAGTCGCATTGCTTAAGTTTTTTTTGTTATTTTTTTTTTGTTCACTCGGTGCCTACTCTGTGACAGATGTTTTAGTTTCGGATATTTTTATTTGTTGAGATATGATTGAGTTCATATATGTGTAACTTTTGACAGTGAATTAATGATATCATTAAGTGTAATTATTTATCATTCTAACCGTTTGAATAATGTTACATACTTGAGTTTGTTAAACATATTTTATAATGAATGTGTGCTTAATATCTAAGAAGACGATTAAAAATATAAAAATAACTTTGTTAGAAGGAATAGCTGTTATTTAATTTAATAAAATACTACTATCACAGTATTTTTTAAAAAGTATATTAGTTTTTATCGTATATTTTAAATCCAAAATCCCATGTTATATTAATAAGTTTCAAAATTAATGACATATATAAATTAGCTCAAAGTCATAATCTCAATTGATAAATCACTAAAATTCACAATTATTTCATATGTGATTTTAGTTAGCATAGTTATATAATCAAACATTTCTCAGCAGCAAAAGTTGGATTACATTACATAAGTCGAATATTTTTTCCAGACTTGATCTTTGGGCGTGATTTTTGGCGTTTAGCCCTCTCCAGAAATAGCGTTACGAAAAGGCACCCCCTACAGACTTAGGGTTCTCCTTTTCTAATCCCCGTAGGAGCCAAAAACATCACGTAACAATAATTCCCGGCAATAAGCCCGGTCGTAAATTATAAAGCGAAGCTAAACGAGGTCCTTGGGGGACAAGATGCACTAATATTAGTCCACGAAGTGAAGACTTCTTTACTATAATCCGAACGCTCGGGACACTAACGACGCCGCGTATTGTGACAGTTTTTATTTGACGTGATAGATGTGATTATATCATTATATAGGACGTGCGCGGCAAACAGCGTGATACATATAAATGATGATACTCGTTATGTCGCGAGTGCTTGTGCTCTAATATATCCTACAAACAAACATGCCGAGAGTGACTACCGCATAGTCACACGGCGTGCGATACGATCTAAGCAAGCTACGTGTTTATGATTTATGTGAAAGTTAAATGTCGTATGTTGTATAAAATAATAATATATTTTACTGTGGAATATCTGAAAAGGTGAATTGAAATAAATTATATCGACCGAATAACATTGTATAAAAAATCGATTCATTATGGTATTGTAAGAAAAATATTTTTAAATCCCAACGGTCTGATATGTTTTTAAATGGCCTGCCCTATTGTTGCACACAAAAGAAGCGCATACATGTTTTTGTAATGCCGCGTAGGCGTTTGCTTGAGTTTGTTTTGAATGTATTAAGAAGGGATATTGGAGTGCTACCTACATAAGATTCTTTGTAAACAAAATCGGGTTTTGATATGACTCGGCCTATTTTTTTTAATGATATTAATAATCAAGAGGCTTCCTAATATAAGTTAAATGTTATATCTTGCAAGAAGATAAACAAGATGAGAGGCTTACGGCTTCTTCCTTATTAATGTGCGCACATCCTTCTCACGTGGCGATCTGTCTCCCTTGCTCCTGCGATGTAGCTCAATTTAAATTAAATCTTTGAAATTCGTAATTACAAGCATAAAAAAATGCGACAAGAACGACATAATAATATTTTATTAAATAAACGATGATCATATTTGATTCAAAATTATAAAGTAAAATTATAATATATGGCTGTATAAAAAATCTTGAAAAACTTATAATAAAAAAAAAAATAAAAAAAATTGCTTATTTATAATTCTATATATGAGCTTAGAAACATTTGACAATTTCATTAAGTTATTTTAGTCATACTAATTTAATTATTTATTATTATTAAAAAAAAAACCAATTTTAATGAAAAAATTTAACGTTTTTAAAAATATAACCACTAAAAAAAGTGTGAATTTTATGGTTATGAAAACTTTGTTTGATAATGCCAACGTGGAAGGTTGGCGAAAAGGGTCACCAATAAAATTAAACGCGTGGGAAAATCACCAAAGTATTTTATTTTAAACAAGTTATTAAATAAAAGATTGTTGTTTTATAATTATGGTAAAATCTTTCGATGTTCTTTTATGACAATTTTAGTTTGCTAAATAATACTATTTATTTACTGTGCTCTTTATGGGAGAAATTTCTTTCGAAGCTTACTTGTACGTACAAGAATAAGTATTCTTACTACCATAATCCAAGCTTAACCCATTTACATTAATCAAACAGTAGTAGACTCGAATAATAGATCTTACATCTTGACTGGCGTATTCAAAATAAAGCCATTTTAAGTCATAAAGTGCGCGATGAAGCACGAACGATACTTTACATATTGAAGTTGGGCTGTAATAAAAAGCTTTGGCTTACAATATAAATGAAACCCGGCCACACTGTGCTGTAATAATATTTAATAAAACTCTAAATAAAACACGAAAATACATTGATGGATTAATGAAATAAAATGTAAGTCTATGTGTGCAATTGATTAATATTTTCTCAAGTAAAATAATTTTTTTAAATACGATACCGTGCTATCAAAATAACGCTTATTAATGAAATAAATGTAAGGGGTACCATGTTTTTTTAATCATCCTGTTTAATTCAATAGCAAGTTGAATCCAATTAATGTATTCCAGAGAAAGTGCTCATGATAATGTCGAATTATGCAATCTTGTTATTTAGTAAGTATCCATACATTATTCAAATGTCAGCTATAAAAGTCTTCTAGCACTGATAGATAACATTCATTCGAATCAATATATTTTTTCCAGTAATGACTACTTCTCTCATAGTATTTTTAATCCATTGTTATTGAGTAACCTACTTCTACCATTTTTAAACCATAAAAACATTTTTATATTCTCTTTTATAGTAGCATATTGCTAGCTATGAAGTGAGGGTAGTCAAATATTGCTTACGTAATAATTTTTGATAAGATCTTCGGGACAAGTCATACAAATATAAAGTTATCCAATTGTAAAAAAATAATCTGCTACATGAAAAAGAATTTATTTCATGTGTGAATTTTCTATCCACGACTAGGCAACGATAGAATGAACATTCATGTTTTTAGGGGATTGCCCTACATCAATGGTAGTGCGCATTTGAACAAATTCTTAAAACACTGAAACGTGGAAACGCAACCGGAGCTCTAAAACATGTCACCTTGTTACTGAAATGAATTCATTTAATTTGAAAGGCCGTGCATTCCCCAACGCGGTTGTTGGTTGTTGCTATTATCCGTGAAGCACTAACACGGTATACCTCTCATAGAAATAACCTCATGCAGTCATCACTCACTAATCTTCATCACGGCCGAAATAAAAATGAATGCCCGGCTTCCACTGCGTACGCTCCAGGCATTAATGCTGCCTTTATGCCGGTCCATAAATTTGAATAAATATTTTTGAGTGTTTTCAGTCATATGTATTACTTACCGGCCGCCATTTTGAGGACCAACTTGGTGGGTATAAAAATAAACACGGAACTTTGATAAAGTGTATCATTTCATTTTTGTTTACATTTGCATGTTATTGCGCGGTAAAATTTTTGATCTTAAAATTTATTCATAAAGTTCTTCGTCATTGCATGCTTTTTTAATATTTTATGCGAACATAGATATACTTATATATTTTAGTAATATTCAATGATATGAATAATAATGTACACATATTCATCCAATATGCTTTGTCTTGCTTCCTACACGGGTATAAATTCTGTGTGGACCTTTGCGATGAGACACTTATCATCTTATCATAAGTTTGCTTTAAAAGAGTATTCAAGTATTTAAGGTCGAAACCAACTACTAAGTTTGTTTCATAATGAATGAAAGATTGACATAATACGCAATGTTCTTATAACAGTATATTTTCAGATTGTAAATAAAACACATAAAAAGTTTATTTCATGTTTCATACAATAAATACATTGTACATAAATCTTATTAAAAAAAGAATAATTATAAAATATTTTCACAAAAAAATGTCATTTTATGAAACGCAGACTTCGAACAGTTGTTTAGATTAAATTACTAGCTAACTCGACAATAAAACGACAACGATTTTATTGTTGTAATAAATTAACTGAAAATTCTACGCAAGCGAAAAGGGTGAATTAGCAGAAATAGTAGGTAGCCAATTTTTAAGTATGTGAACTTGGAAATAAATCGAGCAAATCTTGATTAATGTTTTCTTTAGTATCGAAGAAACGAAATAATCGCCCTTTCGTGCAACTTTTATCTTTTTTCTACTACTTGAACAGTTCAAATAATTATTTTAAAATTAACTAAAAGAACTTATGTAAGATGTTTTTTCGATATATTTAATAAAAAAAAACTGTGCGATCCAACGATAAGCGTGTTAATAAACAAACGCAAAACCTAAAAAAGCAATGGGTTTCATCAAAAATGTAATACTGTTTTCTGGTTTAAATAAAAAAATCCACTCTGAAACATTCACTGCAAAGTGGTTTTTGTAAATATGCTTTCATATTATAAAATGTTATTTCTGTAAACGTAATAAGCCGGACACAGCCATATTGATTATATAGCTTTGAATCGCTTACCTCTTTGCCTTTTCCACTAGCAGCTTAATAATGTTATAGAATAGTATTGCGGTGAAATATTTTGATCTTCAGTGTCTCCTGTTCTTATAGTAAACATAAATAAGTATTTCTATGAATAGTCTGCTTCTGCTGAGTCCATAAGCCCGAGTAAAAAATGTGAACTTTGTTGAATCGTTAACAATAACAGGAATGTTAAGCCGAGATGACTTGCGTCAGTTACGGAGGCAGTATGGTACATACGCAATGACGCCCAAGCGGCTTACCACCGTATCTCGTACTAATGTGTCATTTATCTCCGCTCCTAGTCTCTGTCTACTCCTAAACTCGGCTCCGAACTTTCTTGTATCTCTTATCGTAATGATCCGATCTTCCGCTTGATCGATCTTATCAGATCAAGGGACACGAATAGAAAGGCTTCCGATCAAGATTAAACAATTTGTAAAAAATAAACGATCGTCTATTATTTTTTATCACACGGGAATTTAAATACGAGCTTAATTATATGGACTAGTGGTCTCTCGTTATTTTGTGCAGATCCGCTTTTTTCTTTGTAATAAAATCTAGTTAAAAATGAGTTACGGGCAATTTTTATGTACCGCAAATAAAATGTTAAGCAAAGAAAAAAAAAACTATATCAGCAATTTAAATTATTTTTCATAGCATTTCAAATAAACGCGATTTCGATATCATTGACATTTTTATCAACATTATATTTCAAAAACGCCTATTGACTACTGCAAACGTCTCATAAAGTCTCCATAACAAGTTGCTAACATATTTCTGGTTTCAAATATGGCATAATATTAAATTAATTAACTGAATGTGAATTTTTGCTAAAGAAAAGCACAATAAGATTTCACAATTTTCGTATCAAATCAAAGCATATGATAGTATTCACTATGAATAGTTTATATACTAGAGTGAAAAAGCGTTTAGGTTCTAGTATATTTTTTCTTATTTAAGGTTTTTTGTTCTATGTGAAAAAAAAAAAAAAAAATAAATTAAAAAATGACGTTTTACATCATCTTTAAAATTATATTAAAATAAAAATACCATAAAAATAGAAGCCCAACCTTCTTTAGAGTACAATAATAATTCCAATTCTTTATATTTCCAATTGCATGTGCTATTAATAATATTGGATAAATTCTTTTTTCTGAATACTGTATTGGATAAAGAGAATATATAAATCTTCCGCGTTCAATTTATTACATGCATGCAACCATCTATCAAAACACACGGAATATTCCAGAAATAAATAAACCCATGAAAGATCCCCTATGTATTTCGATGGGTACCGCCACTGCCCAAGTTTTTTCGTTGAACTTGTTAGCAATTAATTAGGATTAAGTGTATCCGACTGTGGGATAGTAAAAGAGAGACGAAAAAAAATAGTATAAGGATAGAGACGGCTCGAAAGGGAGGAGCAGCATTTATATCAATTTGAGAATTTATTTATACCTAAAAAACGAAGTACTTTTAAGTAACAAGATCAAATGGGATGTGGAGCGAAAAGAAGTATATAAGGCTCGAATTCAGTGTTTTTTGGTATGAATAGAAAGTTTATTGTCATGAAAATGTAGTTAAATTAAAAGTTGTTTATGAAACAGAAAGTCACATTAATCATATGAATCACGTTTTTCCTGTTGAAAAAAAGACAGCATTTCGTGATGTATGCATGAAATATCACGTAATAATTAAAATATTACTTTTGTTGTTCATGATACATTGTAGAACGATGTTAACATTTTTTTGTAGATAAAAAAGTGTTGCCGTATAAAAAAATCATTATTTCTATTTATGGTTCATAATTCACGGAGGTGGAGTCACTTGGTAATTAATTACTCGAATTGAACGCCTCAATGTGGCGTGAGACAAGTCTATTACCGCAGGTCATAAAAGAATTCACCAGTTGTCAAATGGATGAAAGAAAAACTGCAAATTATATCCTTATAAACACTCAATTAGAAAATTTCGTTAAGGAGACCACAAAATATAAATAAAAGTACAAACAAATTGGAAATAAGTTAATTAAAAAATATATATATTTTAAAATTGTAAAAAATTTCTAAAAATGTTTTTAATAAAATATAATTAAGCAAGACAAATTAAACATTTAACAAAATATACGGTAAATGTTGTAATATCTTGTAGAAAAAAATTAAAAGTATGAAGAAAAGATTGGACTAAAAATCTTACATAAACTCTATCACCAACAGGGGTTAAACAACTTTTAAAATGAAAATATCATATCGATTGTATCGCAAACAAAGTATCAACTTTCATTGAATATCACTTACAATAGGTGCATTCACATAAGGCTTTCGTGTTCAAGGGGAGATTGAATTAAATTCTACAGATAGAGCTTTATAGGTTATTAAATGTCACTTTGTGAGCAAAGACTTTCAATATCCTCAGCCGCATTCATACCGAGTACAATTAATAAAACTACGTGTTAAGATCGAGTCACGCGATTTTCACATTACGATTGGCTTGCATTAATACGTCGTTCCAATTTGCCGTCCACTGTAGCTTAATTTACATATTCATGGTATTCGATCTGATCCGCCTGTCTGAAGGGACATCTTTCATGTTTCAATTGTTCAGCGTGGGCTATTTTTGTAACAGCACGATTAAGTCGGCTTTGATTAATCGTTAAAAGGTTAAACTCACTTACAGACGACTGTCATCGTTATGAAATTATATCTGTACGTTCAAGTTAATTTTAAATAATGAAGGAAAGGGCATGGCTGGGTGTTGACTTCTAGACGCTGGCACTTATTTTAAGAGAATTTTTAATGGCGTTCCTCGAGTAAACTTTGTAACTTAATATTTTAACAGATTTTTATATGAATTAACAATAAGTGTAATTTTATATTCAAAGATCAGAATGTTTTTAACAAAACATTATTTTATCAAGAAAATAGTATTTGCCGTTATGATGAGATTATTATGATCAGATTATTCACTTGTTTTTGTTATGTAATTGAAATGCTTAAATATGTAATGCTTAAGCATAAAATAAAATTTCGATTGACATTCTATGTCAGTAATTATTTGATCGACTTTGGCTGAAGAGCTCTCCGACTAGATATATTACGCAATAAAAATTTATACAATAAAACTGGAAGCAAGTTTGATGTGAAAAAAAAACCAAACTCATATCAAAAATCTATTTTTCATTTTCATTTGTCTTAAAGTACTTGTCATTAACGTAAAAAAAAACCTACATTAAAGCAGTAAAAATATTTAAGTACCAGTAATTCATTTTATTAAATAATAATTCATATACTTTACAAATAAAGTACAAAACTGAAAAAAAAGCAACGATCATTATAAAAGTCTACCATCTGTTTATTCCCATAGAACTAAGTGCATATTAAAAAAGATCAAATCAGTTCATCATTACGAATGTCTATATGAAATGTTGTAATTAAAATCCAGACTAGTTTTTATAAGGTTATCGACATTTCAATAAACGAGCATTTATGAAATACACGATTGTCTATTATTAATTGAGATAACAGCCTCTTAGAGTCGACTGAGCATAGATAATGGGGCTCCATACGGCTCGCTATCGATCCAGCAGATGGACAATTAAAAATCCATACTCCGGCCGAGCGATAAAATCGTTTCACATGTAATGAACTTTCAGGCGCATACCGATCTCCGCCAAATTAATACTGTTCCCGGAACGCCGGAAATGGCAGGCAGCTCTTTATTTTGATTTGGAAACTGAACGCGAAATAAATCTTTTTTTTAATTTAGAGAATATATTAGAATATAAACTTACTTTTAAACGTGAAATATTTTCTGTCGATTTTTTGATTAAACGTCAATCAGATGCGTATTTATTACCCATTGCGGGTTTATTATATTATTACTAATATGATTAAATATTGGTTGGCCTGGGCACATTGGTTCATATGTAGAGTATGATTGTTAGAAATTCTCGATAAAGTACGTACAAGGGTTAGTACACCGGCCATGTAAGCCAGGGGATGTGGGTTCAAATCCGACACAAATCACGATGATATTTTTCTGAGAGTTTCTTTAAATCATCTTCTATGTAAGAACTAATGTGCCTAATCATATTAGTAATAATGGAATATTTTCATCAAAGTGTTTGATGATTTATAATTAAAATAAATTTTACAGCATTTAAAAAATCAGAAGTAGAAGTTTCATTGCATTTATAAAGATAATAAATGTTTGAAAAAAAAATGCATAAGCAGTATTATACGTTTTATTTAATAGAAGAAAAATATATTAGTTGCTAGAATGACGTCAGCGTGGTGAACCCAAAAGCCTGTGCATTAACGAAGAAACAATTATATTCGAAATATAACTTATTGTGAGCAACGAAAATCGCATTTACACGATAAAAAATATATTGATAGCGCACATTTATATTTATTAACGTAAATTCCGTTTTCCCTCCGCCACGCCCGCGCCCCGGCCACGCGCCCCGGCCACGCGCCCTGGCCACGCGCCCCACGCCACGCGCCGCCCCGGCCACGCGCCCCGCGCCCCGCCTCCCTCGCCCCGCCGGCTGAGTGATGTGCCGGCCGCATTATATTAATGATCGCAACTCGCATTCATTAATTAACACTGACTTTTTAGTAACAAGGGACAAAACAAAACACGGGCCGGGGACCGCCGCGCGAGGATCTGTCAACGCTGCGGTTGGTTTTTCAAAACTTTCAAACTCATTAGGGCGGAAAAATATATTCTATATGTTGCCTTGCTTTTAATGAATGGACGAGTGGATGAACTTTGGGCGCGCTTGCTTTTTGAGAATATTTTTTTATTTTTATTAAACGATTTTTAAAACAAGGGTAACCTTATATTTAATTTTTGTAGGAAGATACTATTTCACTGTAGAATTTATATCAAATTAATAATATGATCTGCAACTAAATTAAAAACTGCAACTTTTTCTTCATTTACAAAAACTTTCTCACAAAACCAGGTTATGGATTTTACGAAAGAAAATTAATGCAACCGTAAATTTGATTTTACTATCTTTAATTAACTGATATTAATTTGTCGATCTTTAATGCAATCAAGGATACAATATTTAATTCCCAAAAACCATATAAATTAATTTTCTTAAGCGAGTGATCTCACGTAAATGAATAATTGAAATTGCGACTGTCAAAGTATATTTTACGTCAAAGAACTTCAAATTACTTTCTTTTTACTCTTCAATTATAGCGTTATTATTTTAAAGAGTTGCATCATTACTTTGTTTTAAATGTATTTTATATAAAAGTAGTGTAAGAAACTGTCGAGTGTAATGTAAATTTACTATTAAATTAGTTTTGGACAAAGAGTCTTTGAAATTTTTTTCATAATAAGAGTTGTTTCTAAAGTAATTATTTTAATTGAAAGAATTATATATTTAATGAATATCCAATGAAAGTTGGATATCGTTTGTTACGAATTAACCGTTCTATTTTTTGTTAGATCTGAAATTGAATGAAGTTAGTAAGTAGTTCTTGAAAATATAAATGAAGGTTGATTTGGAGAATGACAGGGCTGGTGCTGTGGACATTTCAAAATTAATGATCTTCTCTGGAAGGCCCTAAGCAAACTTATGTTAGTTCATTTATTAAACTCAGAGAATGTGGTGCTTGCTTGCTTTTACTGCTATAAAATACGTAAGAATTTATGCTTGTGGGTTATTAAACTTATATTATATTTGTGTGATATTGATATAAAAAAGATGAACAATAACAAAAAAATGTTTTAAATATAAAAGTAAACTTTTTGAATACATTCATATTGCTGTATAATCCCTAATGCGTTCGTAGCAATCAATTAAATAATATAAATTAACGTAATTGTATCTAAAACAGACATAAGTACCTTTAAAAATACGTTAATGCACTAAATATGTTAGAATGAAAAAAAAAAATCTTTATTTTAATGAAATGCTGTTTTAAAGATCTTTTGAAGTATTTTTTAATGAAATTGGAGGGCAACGAGGAGCCCTTACATCCACATTAATTACTGAAGATTTATTTGATCCTTCTCTGGGTGTGGCTAATACAGTGATGAAACACTGGCAAGGTAAACGATACTAACACATAGATTTAAAAAAACTCATTTCAAAATAAAGAAAACTCATTGAGCTTTCGAGAATTTCGTTTGAAATTTTGCACATAGTTCGTGGAAAATAATCCTAAATTTATTAAAACAGGCTTGTACTAAAAATGAAATATGATTTGATTTCTCGTCTAATTGATATTGTTATTTTTCATATTTGTTGTTTGCCAGTATAAGCAATAAACCATCGTTGGTGTGGTGCAATTTAAAATATATTATGTTAAAAGTGTCTATATCTAAAGAAACAGGAAATATTCTAGAAAAAAACAAATCTCTCGGGGTAATAAACATCGGGGTTCTATTTTTACTCTTGTTTTTGTTGCCAAAAATTCTACGTAATATATATAATTAACATGAACCCTGATTAAATGTAAAAAAATAACATCCAGAAGAGCTACAAAAGGAAGTTTTCAAAAAAATTTTACTGTGATTTGCTATTAAAGATTCCTTTATTTAATCGACGGTTAAGACGGGCTAATTTTGATTGTAGGATATCACTTTGGGCAAAATCGCTTTATTTTTAGTCAAAAATGAGTTTATTTTATGTATATATATGTCAATACAAATTAAAATAAAATATATTTTTATCAATATCAATATACTAGCAATGTCAACCCCGTCATAAAATGACGTATTTTGAAATTCGCTAAAGCATATTTTAAAGTTTATGAATGAAAATATTATCCTATCGTCTTGAAATTCGGCACATAGCTGCGGAAAAATTTACTTAACTTATGTGCAAAAAATCAGCGTTGTATCTTTTAAGATATTCTATACAGAACGGAAAAACGAAACATACACACATACAAACAAACATATAAACACACAATGGCTATTATTATAGTAGATTGTGTATTCACAAAACTAAAATTAAATGGATAGTTTGTAAAGATTTCTAAACAAAAAACTGCAAAATGACGGTTGAAGATATTAAAGAATGACAAACCACATCATTATCACATCAAAAATTTTTGGTCCTCACAAGCAAGACTACAAAGAAAAATTCACTATATCTCTACCCAAAGAAAAATGATGAATAATTTAGGTATACGTTATTAAATCTAAGAATAATTTTTTTCTTTTAATTTTGCTTGAACCTAACGTTCGTACTTATTTGAGATTTTATATAAAAAAATATTAGAAATTGGTATTGGGAGCAGTCTATGGTCTTCGATTCTCTGCATATTGGCCACTCCCGTAGAACATTAAGATTCCAGTCATGACGGTCGATTTTATTAGGCAAATACGGATTTCCGGAGCCACCCCTTAAAATAACAAATCATCCCCGGCATTACCATACTTTTATTTTCGGAGAATACGTTTCAGTGAAATGTGCTTTTAATCTGAAAGAAAAACACAAGCCGTCGTCATTGTTTCAGTCATTCAAAATGTATAACACAAAAATGAACTGATAATTTAATAAAATATTATTTTAATGTATCTCTACTCTTTTTTGTGTATTCGTTTAGATTTTTCTGATTTTAAAAATATCAAGACTTTTAAAATAAATAGGAAAGGGCTTGCTTTTAATCAACTACAAATTTACATTAAACAGTGGTAGTACACTTCTCTTTGCAGACATCTCCAGAAGTGATTTAAATACACATTTTCAGAGCAGAAGAGAGAAATTATTCAGCATCAATTATATGTGAGCGCTGTTTTTCCATTCAAATACAGCCTTGGGAAAGAATAAAATAATGGAAAAAACTCACCTTTTTCCATTTCATTGCGCCAAAAGTCTCAAATCGCTTCGAAAATTCACGAGGCCGAATCGCAGTTCTCTCCAATGAGAAACATTCGCATTCATATGACGGGATGGGCTTTTTTCAATTTAAGCCCTTAGAAAAACATTTTCATTGAATTAGAAGGGTAGCGGACGTTTCACTTAGATAAAAGGGTATTTCGGGAGACGGCATAAACGGCAGGCAGAGCTAAACAGGCCGGCGGGTGCTGTTGTTAAATTTCTCCGTGGAGAGTCTCCGACCGCAAATGCCTTTTCTATCCGTACAAACTGTGCAAGCAGGCCGGGGAGAGCCAGGCTCGGGGGAGGTGCGCCGAGTTAACAGGGACATCCTCGCTAGAATGATAATGTTTTTTCTTACCGATCTCTGTACACTGTGGTTAAACAAAAAAAAAACTGATAACCTCAATGTATACAAATGGATTAAATCTAAAAAAAAAAAATGATTTAGAACAGTTAAAAAAAAGCATTAAATAATGTGTACAATAACCCAGATGATTTTTAGTGGACGCGGCTGAAAATTCAAATGAAATTAATTTATACGACGTATTGACGACAATGTACGCATTAAACCAAAATAATCCTTAATTACCACCAAATTTTTGTTTTAAACCATGAAAATCTTTGTCGATGTTAAAGTATTACATGCTTCATTTTCATAAGTTCTTGACGAACAAAGAGTTTGTAATAAATGTATAGCTTTGTAATCACTGCCAAGTATACACACGAGTATTTGATTGATAAAATAATAATTGTTTCATCTCTTCATGTCATTCGCAAGGTATAATAAAAAATTATAAAATGTTAACGGAGTAAAAATAACTCAGAGATTATAAACGATTTTCAAAATGCCTTAAGATCAAATCATAATTAAATACTTTATTATATCACAGTCAAGATTTAAAAAATTAAAAATCATACTAAGGGACGCAACTGCATAAAAAGTTGAATTAAGCAAAGTCAGCGGCTGACTAATAAAATAATCGAGTTGGAATTTCAAGGTTGTATGTTGAAACTGAGCGACCTTCACGATATAATAACCTAGACAATTTCTGGCAATCCTGTATTCCGACACTCTTCCTCCATATCCATTACGTCCCTAACGCTTCGGTGAATAAGTCCAACCCCTTTTCAAGAGAACGGCCTAAAACATCGCGAGGGACATTCCATTCCCAATTTTAAAAGCCCGAAGGGTTTTCATGAGAAAAGGTTTCGGTGTAGCGTCATTCCCGACCAAACATTTGGCGCCTTCCTCGCGCGCCTCTTCTCTAATAATTTAGTTTCCTCTAGAAAGAATTCACTGCCTAAAATTACTTCGTTTTTGATAAATAATTTTATTCATATACTAAACTAAGCAACTGAGATATACTATTTAAGGATGCGTTTCTGATTTAAATGCAAAATTAGGCATGTAAATATGTTAATCTAAAAAATTAAATTTTATTAGAAATTGCCTTATTTTCTGTAGTTTAGTAAAAAATACTCTAAAATTTTATTTAAAGTGAGGCCGTTTATAATTATGAAAAATTGCAAGCATTAGAATTTTCGTGTTTTTTGCAATTAAACTATTTTCAGCGAGCAATTAAAAATAATCTTAACGTAAATCCGAAATGTTTACCGACGATTTGTGAAAAGAAGTAAAAATAGCAAAACGAATCGTAAATGGTGATATTTTAATGAAGTAATTAAGGTTTGCTAGATTTATGCTGTGATATTTCTGAGAAGGAGCAAAATTTAAAAAGGAATTCTCTATTTTTCATGTCTTAATTCTCGAATGTCGCTTACGAGTGTTAACTTAATTAAAGTGCACGCTAGGAAAAATGTTTCCCGGGACTTTATTTTCCAGCCCGTGGAGCGGTTTCTTAATTTTCTATGCAAATTACTTTAGATTTTTAAGCGAGTAACATCTTTGTTGTTTTTCACAGATAGAGGTGGAGCTGTTGTCAAAAATCTGAGCCAAATGAACGATTGCATTTTAAGACTTATTTATTAAATTAAAAACGTTTTTTCTTTATTATCTTTCAAATAATATATAGTATTCAGAACCAAAAAAACATAGAAAAAAAAACATAGTAAATATTATATATATATTGTAGTAACTGTAATATTTACTAAGGAGTATGAATATATTTATGATGAAATATTTTTAGGTCATCAGTTACTATTGCAATAGGTATTGGTTATTGCATGCTTATTAAAAAAGTTTTGAAAAATAAAGTATTGTTATTTAATATTTTAAATAATAAGTTGAGTGAGTGAATACTTGAGTGATTTTACCCCTAATATATTTTTATTGGTGACCGGTTTCGCCAACCTATCACGATGGCATTATCAAACAGATAGGTTTTTACTTGAAGTATTTAACTTATTATTAAAAATATTAAAATGGAATTTCACTAAGCACTCTCTGTCAAAAATATTAATTTTCTACTGTTATTTACTTAAATCAATTCTACATTTGTTTAGATTATTTATAAAAATATATAAAAAGCTTTTTCTCTTATTATATGATGTTGATGGTATTACGATTTGATGATATTTTTTCCTTGAAATACAATAGATCCTGCGTTGTTTCCCAAATTATTATCGCAGACAATATATCAATATAAGGCCTATTCAAGACTGGAGGTCGCTCCGGAATACTGACAAGTTATATCCGTCTGTATGAAATCCTTCAATAATTTTGAGTCAGGTAATATCCTCTAGTAATAAATAATTTAAAAACTGGTTGATATTAAAGGCAGACATTTTTAGAAATGCCACCAAATAAATAATACAGCAATAAAACGTTTACTAAAATCTTATCGCTACCCCTGAACCCAGCAGCCTTTTCCATCATGGGAGCCGTTGGAAAGGTGTAGGTATAGGGGAAGTCATTCTTCTAAGAAGCCATTCCACACTTCTCCGTACAAATTAGAAGGACACCAAGCGCCGTGTTTTCTCAGCTGTTAAATTCTCTCTTGCGAGTATAAATAAAATGGCAGGAACGAAGTATCTTTACTTAGAATTTATCACGATTGCCCGAACAAAAAAATGTAATCAACGGACGCGAATACACTTTATAAATTTATTACTCCCGTGTCTTGCAATTTATTAAAAGTATAATTTGATCTCTGCTTCCCTATTCCTATATTTTCCTTTATTTACTAGCTCGCCATTTAGTCAAGCTCTATGGAATATGCCAATTCCAAAAATCTGAGCAGTATAATTTTTATATCTACAATTTATTATTATGCCTATTTGCTTGCCAAGAGAGAGAAAAAATAAATTCAACTTTTTAATGTTCTATCATACTTAGTATATAAAAAAGTCAGGGTTTGTTCCTTTTGTCTGTCACATATGCATATTTATATATATATATATATATATATATATATATATATATATATATATATATATATATATATATATATATATATATATATATATATATATATATATATATATATATATATATATATATATATATATATATATATATATATATATATATGTGTGTGTGTGTGTGTTTTTTAAGAAAATCAATTTACATTGATTAGTTAATTACTCACACCTCTATCAGTTACGAAGCATCAGTTCATGAAAGGATAACAACGCTTAATCGTGATGCTAGGCAATTTGGATTTAAATCGCACCTGTGTTTTAGGATTCAAGGAATTCTGCCGCCGTTTCATTTATAAATATATTAGTTAGCTTCATACAAATTTAAAAATGCGCACAACTCTCGTTAATTTATTATAACTTAATAACACTTTTTTTATACCAGTATTCTGTTGATTTTTACAAATTTAAATTTAACGATGATCCTCACTGAATCCATTAAATTAAAAAAAAATGCTTGCTAATATTAGAGTATTACTATCACTCCCTTCTGGTAAAATTATTAATGCGAAATCCTTGTATAAATATGTATAAAACTTGCAGGTTTATGTGTTTTATGCGCTGAAAGTACTTTAATATATAATGTTTAAAAGCATATTTCCAAAAGCTTTTTTTTTTACGAATTCTATGAATATGTTAATATATAATTTAATGTAAAAATAATACATGAAAATTGAACAGAAAAACGTTTTGTAGGGCGATTCAGATGGTTACATTACTGGGCTGACAAGTCCGCTCTGGCCTGCGGTTCTGGGGGCCCCGCCTATAATTCGCTAATCCCATAGGCAGTTTGTACTCGCCGACCGAAATTAATCGGCTTGCTTAAGTCATACTCGAAGTTTTAAGTCCGTGTTATCCGGGCTGGTGATATGTATACTCGGGGCGTAAGATGGGAACAAATTTATTATTGTTCTCGTAATAAATAGCCTAATTTTGTAGCTGTAATGGCGTCTTTGTAAAAGTTTTCTCATGCAAGATTTACACGTACAAATGGCGATGTTGGAAAATTAATAAAAATACAAATTGTACATCCATAAAATATTTTAAGACGTTTAATAATATTAAAAAAATATTTGTAAGATATTGTTTAAGTTTGTTGAGAAGAACATTAAAGTAATAATAAAACTTTTAATGTGTGAATCGATTGTATTTTTACGATTTTATTGAAAATTTAGAATTTTTAATATTTAAAAGTATATTCTTTATTTTTACTTGTTTCTATGATGATATATTCATCTTTTTATACAAAAATCAAATAAATGTTTTGTTTTTACTTGTTTCATATCAATATGACTTTTCTAAATAAAATTACAGTTTATTTCTTTACTAAAACTCAATATAGAATTATGTTGTGGATAATATGTCAATACACTGTACTGATATACAAATAAAAACAAACAATTTGAATATTTAATACATTTTGATTTTGCTTATATTAAATAATAAAAAATATAAATTTCTTTTTCAATTTACACGACTGTTCAAAAAAGTGAATATTTTTAAAAAAAATTCTCAGTAAAATGCTTGCTCATGCTCGGTTTTTCGATATTCATGAATTTATTGAAATAAATATGGTTAAGTAATATATCCCAGTGCATTTTATCTTTGAAAAAAGTTGCAAAAACGTTTTGAATTTTAAGTATATAAACTAAAAAATAAATAATTTAATTTCGTTAAAAATCATAAAAAAACTAATTTCAGAAGGTTCTTAATCATAACTTTAAAATAATTATATTCATTAAACTCTGATTGGTTTTTTAAAACTTTAGCTGTGTGCAGTAAATTATTTTAAATTGCTTAATATCAGTATCCAACTCCGGAACGAGAATACCTCAAAATTAAAAAAAAATAATTTCGGCATCACGTTTGGAGATAATCGCGGCGGTTTTCAGTCAGTTATTCTAAATACATTCACCAACAGCTTATTTGCACGCTTGTCCATGCTCTATTGTACACCAGCAAAATCACCATTCATTATAAACACTGCAATAGATTTGTAACAATGGCTAGTAAATTATGTATTTATCAAAAGCAGAATACCAAAACAACAAGCGGCGCAAAATTTTGCCAAATATTTGTATAAATATTCAATCACGGCGTGTTTTACTATGAACTGTGAGTAAATATAGATTTAGTGAAATACAATTTGAATGGGGCTGGTGTTTCTGTTTCAGTTTCGCTTATTAATTATTGCCTATTTTATTGAGATAACGTATCGTATAGGTTATAATTACCTACTGTTTTGAGATAACGTATCGAGAGTTATAACAACAGCATTGCATATATAAAATAACACGTTTATACCAACCACCTATGCAAATTCACTGTTGCTAGAAATCATATCGTTAATAGATGATAATTCTTTACTTGCTCTGATTTGATTGGTCTATTTTTTCAGCGCTGCAAATTTTGACGGGTTTGTCTATAATATAATGCACCGCTTTTAATGAAAGCCTTTTTCAGAGATCATTTTTTTCAGAACGTCAAATATTTTGTAAATAAATCTAAAATAATCTACATCTTCAAAAAATGAATTACTTTATTTACAGGTAAATTTATTCCGCATTCAATGACATTTCACATTTTAAAAAAAAAAATTGTTTGCTGTTCCAAAGAGTCCATCAATAAATAATATTTTTTCGTATATTTGAACAATAATAATTAATTGGATTTTTAATGAGTAATCAGATTTTAGATGGACAAAAAATTAATTTTGTATACATCAAATTTTGAAAATTATAAAAAACAATATATTCAACCGAAATATGGCAATTTCGTGCAAGGTCACTAATATTTTTACAATAAAAAATACGAGATAACAATAAAATAAAATTTGATTCTTTTGAAAAGCAAGACAGCTGTATTGAATAAACCGTTTGTTTACTAATCGGAGCTTTTTTCATCTTATAACGTCGCAGCTCACAAATAATCCAATATGAAGACAAAAGCAGACACCAGGAGAGTCCTTCTCCCGGCGGTAAAAAAAGTCTATGAAGCGAACTCAGACAGCTTTGGCGAGAAAAAAATAAATCTCTGGAACAGCGTCTCCGAACCTTTTCCAACGAAAAAGCCTTCATTTTCTTTTAAACACTTCACTTACTATTGATTTTTCTCAACACAGATTTTTGAGACTAGAAATTTTTAACATGTCACCAAGACTGGTACATTTAAAAGTATCTACTTAGACTCCCAATAAATTGATAAATTTATTTATATCGTAGAAAAAATTACAATATTATTAAAGCTATGTTTTGAGTAGAAATCAACGATGACTTAATAGTATTGTTATCAATATATATATAGATTTTATGAGATTTTGTTTTCGAGTTGGAAACCGCTGCTCTTGAACATTCCAAGATGTTACATTTCCCGGTGGAATAGCTATATGTAGTAGTTACAAGCTAAAATCGATATTAGTGTAATTTTTGCTCTGCATCTTTCAATTAAATGTCTCTTGTTCCAGGAAGAACGTTTTTTTACAAGTAACATGTTGTGATTTGTATTTCTTTCGGTGTCATTATATAGGCAGTTATAAATAATGCACTGAAAATATATGTTTAAAATTATACTGTATCTATAAATATTCAAAAATTTTAATAACACATCTGAATTATTTTATTAACTTCTACGTGTATATTATTTATTCTATAAACTAATCTTGCTTTGGGAATTTATTGATTTATCCTAACATATTAGTATAGGGCTAAAATATTATTATTTGTTTATACAAACAGTACTGTCCATTCAAATTCTTCATTGAAATATGAAAACAGGCATAAATCCGACCAATAAAATTATTCTATATAATACAACAAAAATGGATAAATCAATGATTGTGTTTTTCAACCAATACATAGTTAAAATTAAAAAAAAGAGTTTATATAAAATTATGCACAAAAAACACTCTGATAATTATATTTTTGTAGTATTACATGAAAAAAATATGTATACATATTGTACCTAATGCGTAATTTATGAAGGAGTATTTTTATAATCTTGTTTTTCTGTTATCTATTTAAGACCGCACCAACACCCACAATTTTCCCCAAGCGTTTATTCAGCCATTGTCCCGAAAGCTTTGAGCCGTTTTCAATACACTTTCTATAGTAATACCCTTTTCTGGCACTGTCACGGCCCTCGGCATCTATCAACGAGGGCTAATATCAACAAAACAGCCTCAACGCAAATCCTGAGATATGCTACTCACAGCGAACATCTAGGGAGAATTATAATGTAAACTGATGCTAATAATAAGAATAATATATATATATATATCAAGTTATTTTAATAACTATAATTTCATTTGTTAAAGAAGTTCTTCGTGTTAATTTATGCCTACGAATTGTAAAAAAAGCTAATTTATCGCTTGGTGTACAAATTCTTATGGCTCCATTAACTTCAGTTTTAAATCTTAATTATAACACTTTGCATTCAAATTCGTTACTTTTCTAAAGTGGGTATTTTTAAAATATTTGATAAAAAGTAAGTTGTATCAAAAAATATAAAAGGTTATTTCAGGTACACATTGTTATAATTTTAAAAAAAAGGTATGCTGACTACTATAAATATACCATACAAGTGGTTTCGCATTTTTTGTGAGTGGTAATTTTTAATCGCTGATGCAGCATATTAGTTTGAAAATTAAGATGATTATCTCACTAACCCAACATTTTAATATTATTGATTCAATTAAAATTACATTTAAACCAATTCTAATTATACAAACTGAAAAAAAATTAATCTGATTGAGATCTATAACACTTTTTTAATGGCTCAATACAAATCAGTGTAAAATCTTTACAAATCACCAAGCATCAGGAAATCTCTCAGCCTCGAGCCAATAAATTTCCGCATTTTCCTTATAACTCATGGCAGCGGGCAGGTCTGCGCCGCCTATTCGTCTTGTTTGGCGGCTCGGAAAAGTCTCAGCCGGCTCGTGCACAATGGCGAGCACACTCTCCCAGGCCGTTGCGGGTCGCGCGTTCATTCCTCGGCAAGACCCGGAATGCTGCGAAGATCTACGCATGTCTAGAGGTTTGCTTTTAGGGTAAAAAGACGTAAATAGAACCGGTTCAGACCGGAATTCAAGAAAAATAAATATGTGATGATTATTAATCAATTTGAATATTTTTCTAACAAGTGTAATTTGCTAAATATATATAAACATCGATCTATTCTGAAAAATATATGCTCAGCAAAAAAGTCGCCAACCTACTCCAAAGAGAGATTTTATTCACAAACTCAGTAAAAGCTTGATATTTATATTCTGATTTTTAATATAGAATTGAGATTTTAAATTTTCATATTAAACTATTTCATGCTGGTTATTTTAGTTTAAAGCTACTTTACATCTTTCATGGTCCGTTAAAGTGACATTTTAACAGCACATTTTAATATTAATTAAAAATGAAGTCAGACAAATTTTAATTCATAAATTCACCCAACTTTTAAAGCATAAAAGACTTAGTGACAGAGCAGTTCTCAGTATTTTATGCTTAAATGCTTTGAGGCGTATGTTTTACTTTAAATTTTAGTGGAAGCTTCTTGAGCTGTGTCTGATTTGACAGATTTGTGGAGTGTGACGAAAAGTGTTCGCTGCGCTTCGAGTTACGAGTCTGGGCAGGGACACAAAAGGAACACGCCGGATGTATCGGACAGAACTAAAAATAGCTGATTTTACATTGATATTCCTTAGAAACAAACAGCACATTTTGCTGCTGGCTAAATAAATAAACCCCAGAACAAGATGTTTATTTTGAAAATAGTTTTTTTGTTTTATCATAAATATTTTATTTGTTATCTGTCGGTCCGAGCAATATTATTACACAGCGTAACTTGTTATTTTAAAACAATACAAAACATATTTTCTCTTCATAACTTTGAAATCTAATCAAATTATCGGTAGAGATTCTTGATAATTTTATTACTGGGATTCTGTATAAAACAGAATCTGTATTCTATTACAACAGACGCCGTATTCCCCGAGACTGTCTTATGATTTCAACCGGAAAGTGTTATTTCTTATCGAAGAATAAAAGAAAAATACCGTCTGAAAATATTGAGAGCTGTGGACGCCTTTTCAATTATAAAACGCGGTTTATATATAAGGGAACGTCTAACAAAGAAGGCAATGAGGATAATTGAATTTTCCGATATTTCTTTGATGTTTTTTTACGTACTGTTGTATGGTGGAAATCTCAGATTTGGAGTACCGCCTGGGCATTGTTTAATATTGGCCGTATTGATTCGAATCACGGGTTCCCAGATAAATATTACTTCTAATATCCAAAATATTATCGCACATATTTCATCTTAATTGAATGCATTGAAAGGAAAAATCAGGTAGAAAGGATATGAATGAATATTAATGAATCGATGATAATAACATAAAACCTATCAATTAAATACTGCCGAATTAAAATCCCGTTTTTATCGAGGCCGCCGCGTACCTTCGCCCGAGAACAAAGCCCGGAATGTGTTTAACTTGAATATTCCCGATACCTCTTCACTAAACAAACATTTTAACTTGGCGCAAACTCGGTCGAACTATCTCCAGCGGACGTCGCGTGTTTCCATCTCACTCCATCGCACCTGCCAGGGAGAGAAAGTTAATCGCCGGGGGCTGTCGGCGGCGGCCTGGCCGAGGAGACTCCGAGGCGGTCTAATTGTGGACCGATACAATATAATGTCGCAGGTTGATTATTTATAAACACAATGGCCCAGCGGGATTTATCGGGGACAAACTTAGAAGCTCCGACAGGAAGCCAAAGTGTCTTTGGGCGGTCTCCGCGTTGGTATTTAGTTGGAGACTTTGTTATTTTTTTATGCCAGTTTGCTAATATTTATGGGGTTATGTTAAATAAACAAATAAAATCTTTTGAATAAAAACTTAAAAAAAACAATAAAAGCAGCTGATTCAAATATAAAAAATGAGATAATTGTATTTGTGTTGAAATGAAAAAATTAATTTATTTTTGTTATATTTTCCATGTTAACTTTTGATGTGTGTAGTTTCGCCAACTTTTCCTATTAGCATTTTCAAATTAAGCGTTGGTTTAAAAATGCCATCAGGTTAAGTTGGCAAAATTAACATGGCTAAAAAACCAACAAAAAAAAACTTCCAATGAATTTTTAACAAGTACTTTTTTAACAATAATACTGAATAAAGTATTAAAAAGCTTGAATAAATACCATATTGAAAAGATTATCTGTTATCATTCAAAATCTCTATTGACTATGTGACATCAAAATTTAAAAAAATATTTGTTAGCTTGGCTACAAAACCATTTAATCATTTTAAGTGAGGTATTTGTGTACAATGTCCATTACAATAATAATTTATCAAACCTCTATCCTGTGACTATTAAGTAATGGAATAAATCGTATAAATCAATCATTTGTATAACGGACCAAATATATCCATTCGCGGAATCATCGATTTTGTCTTTTTGGAATTAATATATAAAAATACTATAATTGGTAAGCACGTAGAAGAAGCTCTTTTTTATTTGTTTAATTTACTCATTATAATATATTTTATTGATACTTTAAACATATTTACTTAAAGCCATTATGATGATATGATAATCAATTTTTTTAATATTTAATGATAAAAAAAATTAAACACAAATAAACTCTTATATAGTCTCCAAGTAATAAGCCATCTATTAAATCAGATAAAAAAATGAAATCATTAGATATATTATAATAATTCATATTTCCTGATCAGATACAATGCGTTTGTCATACTGTTAAAAGCTACGCGTTGCTATAGTAGATTACATTATTTCAATATTTAATTGTTTAGATCCATTTTGTTTGGAGAACATTATTGTAAAGGTGCTTTAAATTACTTGAGAGGAATAACCTCTCCTTCCGGACTCCGCTAGGCTGGGGAAGCAAATTCGGTTTTGCTGAGAAAAACGACCGATAAATTCGGTCCGGAACCATCTGCAGTGGATTGGCGGATCGTTGAACTTTTATTTAACTTAAAAGCTATTTTAAAAAAGAACCCTTTTAGTTTTTTTCATTGCTAATAAATATTTGAAAGGTTAATAAATATTGCTTGGCGATTATGGCACTCGATGTAGTAGTAGTCGTGTTTTTTTATGGTATAAGTTTATCCAAAACTTTTAATGGTAAATAAATAATTAAAATTGCTTTGCTTGTTTTTACTTTAATATTTCGAACATTTTTTAATCAAAATGAAAACGGGAACAAGATTTTCTTGCGACACAAAAAAAGTATGAATAATAAAGATCATTTTTAAAAATATATATTATGTAGTATTATAAAAATTTGATTTATGCTGCTCAATTTATTATTTTTTATCAGAATTGAATGGTTTTTAGATGAAAGTAGAGAGTATTGTTAGAATAGTTAAAAAATAGCATACAAATAATTTGAAAATCATGAAAAAATTTAACGTCTGTAATTATTATTTTCTGCAGTATATCTTAATTTTAAAGTGAAGTTATTCACAAAAATAATATTTACTACAAGAAAGGTAATAATAATATTATGTACTGATTATGGAACACAATATAGTGTGCATAATCGCAAAAAATACGTAACATTTATAAAACTGCGAATAAAATAAAATTTACCTAATAAACTGACACGTGGATCTAATTATAGGTCAAATATTCTAAGATTGACGAGTACAAAAAAAAATAGTTTATTAAAAGTAATCAATAATTTATTTAAACTATTTTTCAAAATAATAAAAAATAGCTTAGTTCATAAACATGAGATTAAAAGCTCTCTATCTAACTATCATATAATTTATTGGTGCTATAAAATCATGTTTTTATTTAAATATGAAGTGAAACGGACATGGAATTTAAAATATTTATGATAAGAATGAGCCAAATTATAAAAAAAAAATTAAAATTAAGAAACAAAAAATTACATAACAATGACGCAATCAGAGTTTATGAACTGCGTGAAGCGACGACACCCGCAGCGGGCCTGGCGAGGCACGGCGAGGCCTGGAGAGGCCTGGAAAGGCCCGGAGAGGCCCGGAGAGACCCGGTGAGACCCGGAGAGACCCGGAGAGACCCGGAGAGACCCGGAGAGACCCGGAGAGGCCTGGAGAGGTCCGGAGAGGCTCGGCGAGGCCCGCGACTCCGCGGCTAATTAGCCAGGGCCGGCGCGGGCCGCCGCCGCCGGAGATATTTGATATTGCTCCGGGGGCGCCGGCGAATTGATTAAGTAAATGCGAACGGGTGAATTTATGGGATTCACGGAATTCACGTATTTTTGATCAAATTAAAATTTTGTAGCGCGAAAATGAATTTATGCGCTGCGTATAAATATACACTCGCGCGTCGAAGAGAACCTGGAATTAATGCTCTTTTTTTGCGGAAGTGCTTTATTCAAATGAATAACTATTTTTTTCGTTTCAGAAATGCGCAGAACAGGCGCAGTATTTTGTCCCGCTGTAGGGCACTGCCTTCATCGACAAATTCAAGATCTACGAGTTTAGGTTTGTTCTTGAATACATTACTATATTAAAGTATGTATCTAAGTGTATTTATTTTAAATTTAATTTTAACATCCCGATTATATGAAAGGTACTTGGATCAAATATTTTACTACCATTTACCATTTACTACCATTGCAATGTCTTTTTCGGCTTTGGTTATAAATATATTTTTTTTCAATGTATCCTATATTGATCTATTTTGTATATTTCCCTTTGCATTGTTATTTTATTCCTTTGAAAAACAAACAAATCCGATAAAAAAAACCGCCACAATAGTCTGTCCACAGTCGTAGATCATTTAAATAAATCATACACCTAGGGCTGTTCGTAACAAAATATATTACAATATTATCGGATAGCTCTGTGGGGATTATATTTATTTATTATGAGAACAGATAACAGTGCTGGATAGCTGCGTCATTAAAAGGGTCAATTTATGTTGGTGAAACATAATAAATATCTAAATTAAACAGCAAGGGAGCAATATCTTAATACGTGGGGATAATCTGTGAGCCGCCCAGACCTGATGCACGTACATGACAATGGTAATATTTCCCCAAATACTTCGCAAATTTGTCATACTTCTATAGGGAGAAATGTTCCGTAAACCGCCCGAGTACTCGTTGCGACGTTACTCTACCCTACTGATCTGAGATACGAGAATACCAAATTGACAATAATTCAGTTCTACATTGTTTTGCAGTAAATAATTATAGAAAAATTATAATTGTGAGATAAATATGGACTTATTAATGGAATTGGTATTTATTTTGTAATGCTCCATTTTATAATAAAATAAAACCAAATGGTTTTGGAGACTACGTTAAGTTCACTTGTAGCGAGAGCTCTTTCGCCGAACACTGCATCTTCAAGACTGAGTCTATACGGAAAAAAGCGAGCTTATACATAACAAATTCAACAGAAATACATGAATCATAGATTATACTACATTTACAAATTTATGTGGAAAAATGCTTCTATTGAGTGCTGTGAAACCCCATTAAAATGATATTAAAGCAACTTAAATAAACTAGTTTGTGATGATTCCTGGCTGTCCTGGCCGCCACCTGAAAGCAATTAGTTTGAACGTAGAATCACAGTGTATTTTTAAAAATATTAAGAAGGGGAGAATTATGCTTATTATCGACGGAATGAATGAATGGACAGAAAAAAAAATTCCAAAAAATTAAAATGTTTTGTGTTTCCTCTTTGTATGCGAGCTTTAAAATAACTTATCGTATTTTATTTGATCAAATTATAAAAAAAAAAATTAATTTAGATATTAAGTAGAAAGTATGTATTACAAGTATCCCTTACAGAACAATTCGATAAAACGATCACGTTTACAACACCACTAATTATATTCAGTATGCCATACCGAGAATGCCGGAGGGCCGGCGTACATAACGCACCTTCCCTGATCTGTCTGTGTAGGTACAATATGGCCCATAACAGTTCGATAGGGGTTGTGGGGGCCGAGGATATATACGGGCCCCGGGCGGTGCGTCTCCGGCGGGGGGCCCGGCAGGAGGGCCCGGCGGGACTCCCGGAATTTGTTGGCCGCTCGTGCGGTGTGATGAGAACCTTTGGAAATACTGGCTGCTGGAAAAACGAAGCCGCCATTAACTCACGGCTCCTGAATATTGCAGACACCGACTTAAAGAGAGCAGAAAAAAAAAAACATTCTCCCTTTACAATATATTTAAATTACACGCAGTATTTTTTTACACTTTTGGTTTAAATTATAATTACATAGAGCTAATAAGAGCTTTGGAGTCGACACAGCCGTTAAATATACTCCCAACATAAAATATAATGAAACTAAGCTTTTAATACTACACTTGTAAAATTTAACGAGGTTTTTAGTGATATTTAAATTAATTCTATCCAATATTTTGATGTCATGAAATTGTAGACATTGTGTATTTATTCATTTTTATTAAAAAAAAAAAAATCATACGATGATTTATGTTATAATTTTTCTATGATTTCTTGTGTGAAATATTTCAATATATCGAAGAGAATACTCACGTATTAAACGTACATAAATATTTTTTCGTTTTTAAGTCCGATTGTATTAAAAAGGCATTACTTATATTTGCGTAGATATCCTGCTTAGCAACACTTTTTGCACAATGGATATTTTGTGTCGTTTAAATTTATAATGGGCGGCGAGCTCCGCGGCCGCTGCTCGTAATGGCGCCTTTTGTGCGCATACGAATATCCCAAAGAAAAATATTTTTCAAAGCCATTATTTTTCACTTCTAAGCTTCCAATACAAAAAGAATAATCTTTTTTCGTGTGAAAAAGCTCCGAAAATCAAATATAAATTTTAGCCTTTGTATTTTATTTCATTATTATGTGTTATTTATTTGTTTATTCAATACCAGATCTTGAATTATATTCTGCACTTATTTCATATATTCGGTTTAATATACGATTGACTTACTACACCAGCCAAATAAGTACATAAATTTAACAACACGAGAGATTGAAAGAACTTTAATTATTATTTGAAATGGTCTAGACAACGTCACACATATCAAAAAAATATTATTTATCGATTAACTTCTGTAACAAATAAAAATGGATGGAATCGAAATTAAAATGATTTTTAATTTATATGCCATTATTTCATAAAATATTTCATCACCGCATTGGTGATATTTTGTTCAGTTCAGTTGAGATTTTTTTATATTGCTGAGTATGCATGTCATATTATTACTTACTTACTTCTACGTATTATTTTATAAATGCGAATTCAAAAAGTAGTAAAAGTTTTCCAATGGGTGACTTAAATACTTATTAAATTCTAGCGGGTACATATTTATAATTGCTTATCATATGCGGTGGTAAATAGTGTCGACGCAAAAGAGTTCCTAACAAACATTTAATTAAAACTCATTTTAAAAAAAAAAAATCATATTTGTTCTTATTGTCTTATCCTCCTGGTAAGCGAGAAAGAATATTGCCAGTAACTTCAAGAGCACACTATTGGTAAGGTCATAATCTAGTAGCAGATTAGAGAGAGTATCTCAATGTGTTTTAGCAGATATGCTGTAAATCTAGGATCAAGGATTTTTTCTATGATTAGTATTCCTAGAGATCCACGGGCCTGCCAGTAGCCAGGGGTGTGCAGAGCCGTGCACGATCGGCCGCCTCGGGTTAACGAACCGTTTAAGACAATCGTGCGCTCGCATTTTGTATTCACGACCCCGGGAAGGGCCGCATCACAGGCTGCTACGTGTTTGGATTACAATTTCCCGGCGATGTTTTAATTTTAACTAGGTAAATATTTCAGTGTGTAATATGCAGGATTAGGCCGCGTGAAATATTCGAGGGTGTTGTATGTAGAGCGGGGGTGCCTGCCAGCCTGCTCCCGTGGCACACTGCCAGGTAATTTGAGACCCTAATATTCGTGCGAATATCTACCGCGGATTTTGCATTTTAATATGTTTATGCTACTTAAAATTGTAATAAATTATGCCAACTCAAAGACAAATGATTATGTATAACAATACAACGCACGCGTTAGCCAGTGAGTTCTGATAAACTCTACGATTTGTACGTTTACGTTGTACAGTGCTCACAAGATTCAAATATATATATATTACATTTGTATATGTACAGCTTCGATATAAATGTTAGAGGTTTTAATTAGCTTGTTGTAAATAGGAATTAAAAAGATGATATTTTTATCACAAAGGTTTCAAATTAATAATGTAATCTCGTCTATAAATAAAATGTCGTATTAATTTAAAAACGTAGCTATTAAGCGTGTGTTATCCGATTTCATTTAATTTTCTTTTGATGTCACACCCCCGCAAAACTGTTGCCCACGCTGTAGCATTATTAAAAATATTGGGCAATATAAAAAAAAAGTCTACCCTATACAACTCCCGGTATATTTACAGTGCAGGTTCTAAAATTATACGATGCTACCGGAAAATTTAAGGGGCTTGCACGAAATTAGCAAAATCGTGTAAACATACTTAAGCAGAATAGAATTTCGAAAGGCCCGATGAACATCTTCAGCAAACAGACTATCCCGCGTCTCGTCTAGTTTAAGATTCTCAGGTTATCTTGTTTGTATAATTTGTGATAAACGGATTTGTTCAGGCTGAAGTGCGTCGACGGGAGTTGTCGGGGAATCCTCCACCCTCTCTAAGAGTTTTATTAAAACGAGGAGATTTCACGCGAGACTTGGTGCTGGCTCTCGCAATTCTTCCGTTATATCATAATGTCAGATTATGAAATTCTGATCGCTGTTTTCTGAAACATACAATACAATTTTTAAGACTATTTAATGTGACTCAGGATGTCAAACGCATCTAGAATTTTACCCTCTCCAAAAATTGTAAGGTATTTTGACAATATTCGATTTTTTTTAAGATTTAATAAATATCTTGTGGATAATAAAATCTATGTTTTAAAATAATAGTAGACTTTGATAAAACTACAATATTTTTAAAATAAATCTATCACTCTATTGAATATTTTCAAACTATTGCTAAACTCGATACTCAATGTAAATTTTAACGAAATCTAACGAACTTTTGTAAGGTTCTCCTTGTATATTTCAAAGAATTTAAAAGGTTAAAATCTGTTATGACGAATATTTAATTTTTTGTCATAAAATGAGTTAATTATTGCACATACTGTATTCTTGCTCCAGCAAAAATTAGTCCTCTTTTTTGAAGATTAAGCACTGCTTCATGCATTTTAACTGCTTCGACCAGCCGAGGGGCAGCAGACTAATGTTTAAAACAAAGACACCATTAATAACATCAATTTAACTCTCACATGATTTACAACGCCGGCATAGCGCGCAGTCTAAATTCTTCACTTCCAAACATTCGCATTCGCAGACGTTTTCAAATCAGCCGGTCACCACTAAATACCCAATGATCCCATATGAATAGCACAAAAAAGATGACACACTCTTGTCTTCGCTCTGCAGACTTACGAAGCGTTTTGTTCTCTGTCCAGCTGTCGTGTTAACACGCGGCCGCTCACGACAACATGGCGGAGGCATTCAAGATGGCCACAGGAGTGACAGTTCTGTGTAAAAATAAAAGTCGCGCGTCTTTGTTTTGTGGCCGCGCATTTCGTGTAAGTTAGTTCATCAATCATTCCGTGCATTTTCTGGGAACACAGAAACAAACTGAGTATTTTGTAAACTTCTTCCGCTTCTAGTCAAACTTGCCTCGGGTATGTATTTATATTTTCGTTACGATTCCAGTCGCAGCGACCGTTAGGTTTTATTTTATTTTTACAGTAAGTTCTTTTAAATTCCATTTCTTGAATTATTACTGTAAATATAGTTCTTACAACACCATCAGGCACGATTTATTAATAACATTACGTATGTTTGTTGATTGTTTAAATAATATAACAAGGAAATAATGTGACTTAAATATTGAAGTAGTTATTTAAATATGTGATAAATTTTAAATACTATTTTTAATCAAAGCATACAAATATAATATGAACGCTAATGAAAAATCCCGATTGACTATCCTTTCCCAGAAATCATTTTTTTTATCGCCAGTGAAACAAATTTCAAATATATTTATTTCAATGATTTCTGTCGTGTAAGTAATATTTTCACTAGCCATTTAAAATTGAAAAACAGAATAACAAAAAAGCATCGGGTATTAAATTTTACGAAAAATAAATATCATGATTTTATAATATTTCAAAATTGTCATGCTTTTTAATTTAAAATGAATGTTTTAACTAAATTTTATTGATGACAAAAAAATATATTATTGATTTTTTGAAGACCGTCTCGCAGGAGGTACGATTTTGCCTATACAGGTTTAATTGATTGATAATGATTAAGTACATTTTTTCAAATATTGAAAATTGATTAACCTCCTCAGACCTGACTTTTTATTTTTGGTTGAAAAAATTTTTTTTTTTTAATATCTGCTAAAACATTGAAAAGGTATAACAAAAAATATATATTTTTTTAATTTTTATATGGATTTTTTTTTTTAAATTCGATGTCAAGTCATGGTATGATACACTACAGTTTGAAATGAAATTTTGATTCAAACCAACAAAAGCAGTTTTCCTTACAACAATAATTTATTGTAATTGACTTTTTAATAATAAAACAACGAAAATAAAATGTGACGAATTTGGACCGAAACGCGCCCGACCTGTGACATCTTGCAAGAATGACATATAATACAAATATTACTCGATAGATGAGGACATTTGCAAAACAAAACGAATTAATATAATGCGCATAACGATGTACAAAAGTTCCTAATGTAAATAAGTCCTTTAACAGAAGGTCTGAAGTTTATGTACATTACAATGTGCACAGGGTCTGAGGAAGTTAAAAAAGCTCTCAGAAAAATATGAACCCACATCCCCAAGCTTACATGTCCGGTGCATTATACTAATTATACCAACGAACTTTGGGTTAAAAGTCTAGTATTGCAAGTCACACAATATTTAATTGGCATAATAAGTACGTTGTTTCACTTATAGGATATGATTGTTGAGTACCAGTGATTCGTTGGTATAATGCGGCCATGTAAGCTCTGGGGATGTGGGTTCAAACACCACACAAATCACGATGATATTATTTTGAGAGTTTCTTTAATCAATTTTCAATATTTGAAAAAATGTATTTAATTATTATCAATATATATAATGACTTAATTTTACTATTCATTGTGGGTGTATTGAATTATGCTCTCACTCAAGAAGATGTGACATCAAAAATATTTCATTTTGATGACTTACGAGGCCATCGAAATAACAAGCCAACCATAGGACTGTAATAGGATTTTAACAATCCATAGCTGTGAATATTATTATTTTTTCGTTAGATTAATAACTATTCTGTGAAATAAAAACATGTGAAACTTTTGACTTTATCTCTATTGAGCGAAATATACTTTTGTAATTGTTCATAATTTTTTTTCTTTTAATATTTGTAAATTAACCGGCGCATTACATACTCGTCCGTTGTTTTGGCTAACGATCATTCTCCTCGACCCCGCCATTATTTTCTTCCGCAACTGTCATCCAGAACAAATGACACTTGACACGGCATCATCAGTCATAGGTGGAAGTCTTCGCCGGGAGGAGACAATGCTCCTTCCCTTCCCGCCGGGCTATTCTTACACCCGATTTGTATTTTAACGTATTGCAGCGCTGATGAGATCGGCGTCGGGCGAGGCACCCGAGAATGTCGGACGAGTCCATTGTCTTTTTGTGTCACGAGCCGTGGCTTTTTATTACGTGTTTTGACGCTCGCAACGGGCCGGCTGTGAAATAAATATCGGTGTGATATTTTTGTGGAGTGAGACGCGGACAGTTACTGGAAATGGGGACCATTATGTGAAACGCTAGAGACTCGGCATTATTTTAACACGCTAACGAGCTGCATTTCCTATTCAAATTATTATTCTAGAAATTAAATAGATAATAGACGAGCGATGACGATATGAGAATAGTAAAAATACAACTATAAAGTGAAATTGTTTTTTATGGCATCATAAATATAACATTAACATCAATATATTGTATCATATTTTAATAACATTTTTTCTAAATTACATATTTTGAAAAAAAAATGGATATCAAAATTTTACAAATACGTAAAATTTTATATGAATACTACTTCTATATAATACAAAACATTTGATTCTTTATATGCAAGTATTTCTGGAATATTTTCTGTAATAAGGTGCAAAAACTTTATTTAATTTGAGTTCCAATAACAATTCAAATAGTTTTATAGAAAATAGAGCTAAATATAGAAAAAGTCTTAGTCGCTGTGTGCATAGATTTTTTATATTTGGTATCGTATGTTATTTATAACTTTAAGAGTAAACTCTCGCAGTCAGTTAATTTCAGTTTGATAGTTTTCCATTTAAATTGATCGACGATAATTGTTACGAAATTCATATTAAATTTAATAAAAAATAAGGAAAAAGGAACTTATATTTTGGTGGATATATTATTAATATATTCCTATATTTTATTTTATAAAGATATGCATTTAAAAAGCTGAAAAATATTATGTAAAGAAAAATTAGACCACACATGAGTGTCTAAATCATTTAATATATTCTATAAAATTGGTTCTCCTAGAATGCAGTGTACGTAGCCGGTAAATGGTGATAGATCGTTCGGCATACAGGTGTGCTAGAAAAGGTTGCCCGGTATCGGAATATTTCACCAACAAACTACCCTCGCATACTTGGGGGCGACTGTCCCGCTAGAATACCCCAGAGGGTGCGGTCGAGGTGAATTATAAGTTATGTCCCATCGAAGGGTTGTGATAATGGTGAATTCAGCTTAAGGATTAAGCGCGCCAAAAAGCTCCTTACTGACGCTGGAAAAATCGATAAATACCAAGACAGTTTAATTGCAGTCGTCGCTAGCAAGTTGTGTAAAAATAATATTTTAAATATCAAATACCATATTAATATTTTTTTCAATAATGAGTTCAATAATTAATATTATTTGAAAACAAGTATATTAATTTATTTTTATGTGTTTATTAGTACTATGTATAAATATTATTTAACATGCTAATAAGGTTAAACTAAGCACTTCCGGTCTTGATTGATATTATAAAATTCTCTTGAAATATTAAACACCCAAAAAAATTAACCCACAAAAATAAAGCACCACCTTTATCGTGATTAAAAACAAGGCACGTAAAAAGAATATAGTAAATGAAAATTTCATATTATAAGATTAACACTGCCTGCTATAAGCACATATGAAAATGATATAGGATTTATTAAGAGCTATTTAACTTGAACAATTCAGCTTTTGATATAATTCTGAGCACATTAGAAATACATAGCTTAGTGCGCCATACCAAAGGTATGAAGATCTAAGGAGGATGTGGCCGGGGTGTCAAAGTTCCCCTAATCTTAGCTTCGTAGAGGGTGGAACTACCGGCTTTTGTTATGTTAATACAGAATGAACTTAGCGTAAAGTTGTTAAATGCTGAGATATAAGGTGCCCTTGATATCTATCTGAGAGGGCACCTTAATATATGACGTCATAATTGAATTACTAAGCTAGTTAAAATTTTAATGCAGTCAATTATGTCGAATTGCATTGATAAAGTGCATGCTGCAATCTGCATATTTCAAATTTAATTAAAAATAATTTATAATCAAATACAATATATGGTCAAAGCAATACGCAATAAACTCATGTTATATCAAGCTGTATAATTAAAATAAAATACTTGCAAAAAAATATTATTTCTTATATTATGGGTGCGAGCGAATTCTTCAATGCTCTCTAAAAAGTTTTTATTGTAAAATCAAGAGTTTAAATTTTCGTATTGTCATCATCATCAGGTGCCTCTTCTCAGAGATTTATGATTCACAAAATATATCTTTATTCTTGGAAATACTGCACACAATGAATATAGATACTGGCACACACATATAAGTTATTTTTGAAGAAAAAAAACTTTTGTTTTTTTAGTTTAAAAGTAACTTGAATCTTAATAATCTTATAAAATATTTATGAGAAATATTACACAATCGTTTATCAGTGTTATTTAATGCATTTAATACTAAGGCACTATAGTTCTACTATGAATATTAGTCGCTTTTGAGTTGAAAAGTACACTTTTTCTTGTAGTTCTCTGAGTACACGGGTTCACGTATACTTCCTCTGAAGCATATTCATGTAGCCAGAAGGAATATCGTGTCACCTTAGAAAGTTCCTGCTGAAAGTTAAAAGTTACTCCGACGCTGCACTTGCACATGCGAGATTCTCTTCGCCGCGGACGCCTGGAGAGTCATTTTGTGAAACATATTAAAAGACGGGCTCTGCGTCGAGCTATTGACATGGCGGCTCCGCCGAGGCACGCTGCTTGCTCCAGGGACGAATAGAAATGTACTAAAACTAAATAGTATTTTAAATTTAAAATTCAATATTCTAGCGCTTAGACTGTTAAAGCAACGTATTAAATCTATAAATGTCTATATGTAAATATGTATGTCTAAAATTGTAAATGCCAAATTAATTGTGTGCTCATCGCAGTTTCCAAGCTTAAATAAGATACAGAATATCTTAAAAAATAAGAATTGAATTTGAAATTTAAGCTTAAAATGATTATAAAAAGAAATAACACACAGTGGGTAGAGTGCAGAGAATATACATATTGTGGGCAAAGTAATTTTTTTATATCAGTGATTCCGGTTTTAAAATAGAATAAAGTAACGAAGAAAAACGAGTAATATATATTATTTATATTGTCTATATGTAAGGAAGACAATTAACAATTTTTTGTTTATTGATTAACTATACAAACAAATTAGGACACCAACCACGACTGTATGAGAAGTAGGTTGTAAAAAAATAAATAAATGGACTTGTTTTATAATATTAATTAATAAAGTAATATATTTATATATGCAAATCAAATTATTACCAAGTATATAAAACAAATTGAGGCAATTATGAGACGATTTATGTTATGAGCCTGATAAACTTTAGTCATTAATAACCATAGCTCTTCTAAATAATATACAACTTGAGAATTGCCCAAAATCAAACCTATCAAGAAACCATTAAACTGAACCCAAATCCGAAAGCCAAGATCAAAATTCGCACGCCGGAGATACAAACAAACTAGCTTTACCGTCGTCCGGTGTTCCCAGAGTGTATTGTTTATGTACGGTGCGGTGAGGGGGCTCCGTGCGAGGCCGGGGGGGGCGACCAAAGCCCCGGGCGTCCGGCGTAAGCCCCTAAGCTCGAGGGGCCCCCGGGGGCGAGGCAGCGGCGCAATGTGGGAGATACTCTAAGGCCGTTTTGTGGCGCGACCCATCTGATGGGAGGAAATAGAATTACCAATGGAAAAGGGTATTTTTAAATTTAGTTGCCGGTATCGATGTGCACCCTATTCCGAAGAAGCAGAAAAAAAATCTGCAAAAATGTGAACGGTCTGAAAGAGTACTGTTTTTATCCAATGTTCAATGTTACTAATATGATTAGGCACATTAGTTCATATATAGAAGATGATTTAAAGAAACTCTCAGAAAAATATCATCGTGATTTGTGTGGGATTTGAACCCACATCTCCTGGTTTACATGACCGGTGTACGAACCCTTGTACTAACGAATCACTTCCGTTTATCGAGAATTTTTAACAATCATACTCTACATATGAATCAATGTGCCCAGGTCAATCAATATTTAGTATCGATGTGCACCCTATTCCGAAGAAGCAGAAAAAAAATCTGCAAAAATGTGAACGGTCTGAAAAAGTGCTGTTTTTACCCAATGTTCAATGAATAAATTTAATACAAATAAAACATCACGTGTGTTATAAGTATGACCTGTCATCTTTGTTTTGGTCTAAAATGCATATTCATTACTGGGCTCTTAGTTCAAAGTCTAACAACAAATGATAAGAGTGCATTTACTTCAAATTTGATTTGAATGCTATTGTACATAGAATCGTACGATTGAAATAAATGAGACTTGACAATGGTAAAATCAAACGTTTTTACAAGTAACTATTCAAATTATCAAACTAATTTTATTATTTTAATAAATTGAACACAATATTTTCTTTAATAATTTGATCAAATGGATATAAATGGACAATTGTATAAAAAACGATTTCAGTCGCACATCTGGATGCAGCATTAAAGAACCAAAATAAATGACGCGTAATCTTTCAATTATCACACAATCCGCGCATTCATTCATCAGCCGTAGGGGGCACTCTTCTCTCCAAAAGTGCAAGAGGGAGAGAGGAATAATCCAGAGACTCGCGCGTCGCTAAGTCGGCAGTGGATTTGCATTATATGCCGGGCGGCCCTCTTGCGGCCCGCGTCACGCCTGAGCCACTCATAAACTTGTATGTGGATTTGTGAACGCCTGCACTCCCGGGACGCTGACTGATAAATTGTCATCTCGGCTGACTGCATGGTGACCCGACCGGGTCTCAGATTTAAATGTAATTTTGCATTAAGTTATTTTGTTTTTAATGAAGAAATTCATCAAATGCACGTGAAAAAGTAATTCACGGTGTGTAACGATCAAACAATTCACTTAACAATATATTTGAGTAATGCTACAAGTAGTTGGAAAAAAATAAAAGATGAGCGTAATATGGTTTAGTGAAGGGATGTATACATGACATTACTCGCAAGCATTGGCTAATAAATTGTCTTCTTAACCGCGAAGTGAATCTTAATGAGACTTCATAAATAATTATATCGTTATTTATTTTATTTGTTTAGCTGGAATTAATATATTTCGGTTAATCGAGTATTTCGAAATGAAGTAAAATATGACACGTGCGATGATATTCCGTTATTATTATCGATCAAAAAGTTGATACCAAAAACCAATAAAAAACGACAAAACAAGAGCCAACTGCTATCGTACAAGAAAAATAACAGCTATTAAAATGACAACATTGATAATATAATGAAGAATTGTTAAACCTACGCACTTGTAATATAATAAGATGTATTTAATTTATTTTCAATTAAATTTCTTGTCAACAATAAAATATTTCGAAAAATAAATATGCAAATGAATAATATTTTTCAATAAATTGAAAAAAATTAATATAAAAAATTGAATGAAATTTAAATTTCATATAATAGTTCAAAAGTGCATCTTCAGCAATCTTGTCTCCAAGTGTCTTTATTCTCCCCGCGCTGAATCCTCGGCTCTGATCTCCCAGTATTAATGGCTATCCGTCAATCATAGCAGAGTGGATTCAAAGCGATCGGAGGTTAGCAGGGAGATCTCAGCTTTTCAGTATAATAGCCGGAAATAAAATGGATTTATTTTATAACTTAAACTCAAAGAGCTAAACTTTTATGGTAGCGCATCTTGACTTTAATATCACAACTTCACTCTTTAAAATAAATCATAGCGTCTTTATCGAACTACAAAGAAGCTCGCACATAACTGAGAGATTGAAGAGCCGACAAGTCAGAGTTTCAAAAGATATGATTTATTACCCAGTTATCGCGCCAAGCAGACCGTCACCCGAGTGTACTTATTTCATTAAATTTATCGCATCCAGAGGAGCTAAAAAGAAGAAACAAGCTCACTGCGTTCATTTCCAATGCCTCGTCCCGGCGAGCCGCACAGCAAAACATCTGGAGAATCCTTTTTAATATATCAATGTGACAACTGAAAAACTATAAATTAAAGGTGTAATGCACCAGAAGAATCCATTTTTCTTCAGATTCTATTAAACGTATACTCGTGTGTGTGCTGTGGAAGTGTATTTTGAGATAACGCTCTCACGCTGGACGATGTTTCCTCACATAGCTTCATATAAATCATCACAATCCTCCCATTCATACCGCTCTGCACTTTATCACGAATTTCAAAAGAGAAATCTTACAATCCCTCGTGATCCGGCGTCTCAACTGCTAAGATATCTAAAATTCTAAGCTGGGCTTAGGAGAGGACATTTCACTCTCCGACAGTCAGTCTCGCGGCGCCTGCGGACATCCCCTGTCTCCCGCCCGCCACATAAGCCCATCATCATCTACCCTCTGCAAATCCTGGATTAAGAAGGTACGGGATCTTATTCATGGTCAAGGAGGGGCGCCCAGACACATTTACCGCCAGTAACGCAGGCAATACTCGTGAACCTCCGATGAGAGGATGTAAAAAAACATCTTCGGGTGACCACAAGGACACAGAAGATACAATCACACTTTACATTCCTACGTAAACCGAAGAGATTTTCTGGACCGTGTTGTCAGGATTCAATGAGATTAGTTATTCTATAAACCTATCAAAGTCTCCTAGATTCATTTTGACAATACAAACGCATTTATATTGTTAAATTGAACATTTCGAAAGTTTTAAATATATTTACTAAACTTTTTTATTGTATAATATATATATTATATTTATTTAAATTTTAATTTAAAATATGAACTGATAAACATAGTATGTGTCACAGTTAAAAAGTATAATACTTTAGGTTCTACCGTCACTTACCAAACTTATTTGGATTGATGTTATTAGTATTATTTATTTTATAAAATTAATTGACAAGAGGAATTTAATTCTATTTAATTGAACAACGTTTTATTTTAGAATAAAGGTCACTGATTGAATAATTGATAAAGTCAATTATTCAACTTCTATACATATCAAAGTCCAAGTAAATTATCAATTATACATAAGCACTCAGAGAGGTGCGAATATATTAATATTGCGGATACAAATCTTAATTGGATCTGTAGCTGTGGGTAACAGGGCTGGGTTACACGAGCGAGCGTGAAATTCTACCCCAAAGCGCACACCCCCGAATACCGGCATTCCAGAGCACGCCCCGTCCAGGATACATACAACTACACTTTTTAATAAAAACTAATTCCGGGCCATTAGAAATGGCCAAGTTTAACTTATCCGAAAAGTTAGAATCTGATACAGTCTGCGAGCTATTCACTTAGTAGTCGAAACTTTCTAACTTAACTTTCGTGTTAAACCCGCCACCGCCCAGCCAAGTTCAGCAAATGTCTGCCGTCCACGTACCCCGCAGAGGGGCGCGACTCTTCAGCTGGGGTTGAAGCTAAATTCGACTCCCCTGGCTTGCTTACTATGAGGGTACACAAACTAGACGTAGAAACTTAAAATATGTGCTCCTTTAAGTAATGATTAGACAAAAATGTCACCTCAGTTGACATGGACAACTTGTCTTTAAAGTTATATTTCGTGTATTTTTCCTGGAAGTTTATTTTTGTTTTGTTTCATGTCTAATAAAGTGAATGTGCGCGTATGTTCTGCTTGTATTGCCGTATAAGCTCTGACGTTTATATTGCTTTTAAATCTTTGGAGCAGTAGGTGTCATGTCAACTATTTTATTTTCCATTATTTACGATGTTTTCGGAACGTATATCAACAAAGGTTGTCCACACAAAAATGTTTTTAAAATTTATTTACAGTGGAATATAAAATGTTCGAATTCAAAATTAATTATGAAGTTCTATTATTAAAATTTTATTTGAACAAAAAATAAAGTATTTATGTTATTTTTACGAGTATTCATGAATATTTATAATTTCTTCATATTTTATTTTTCAAGAAATACACGTTAACAGTTTAGCCATTTACAGTGCACTCCATTATGTCAGTTAGGGGGGTTTAGAAATAGCCGTACCAGAGGCCCCCCTGAGTGGGCCATTCCTCACCTGCGCCGCCCCCGGCGGCTCATCCGTCACAGGACGCCTGTTGTTCCTCTCCGAGTAAGTGCAAGAGTAATCTCTGCAGGGGGAAGGGGGCGCCCAGGCCCGCACTGAAGACTAACTTTTCAGTGTTATGAATGCTGGCCATAACATTACTCAGAACATTAAAACAACCATATATTAATTACCGTATACAAATTTAATTCAAAGCTATTAAGTAAAAAAGATTTATTTATTGTAAAGTACACTATTGACGCTAAGGAAAAATTGATAAAAAATGAACGGTCTAGTTGTCATGATCCAAGACTTAATTTCACATAAGTTACAGTAATGCTTCTTGATTATGCAATTTGTAAAAGTATTTTGTTATTTCTATCGGACATATATAAACCACATAGAAAAAAGAAATCGATACGCCTTATACGTTTGCTTTTCTAATAAATTTAATTTTTATTTTATATTATATATTTTTTGCCTTTAGTATTAAGTGAGAAAGACTTACAAAATTTCAGATATAATATATTTGTGGTCACAGGATAACATTTTTTTTTTAAAACCTTCATATTTGTTGCTAAAACTCAAAATAATACTGTTTGATTTCCCTTTTAAATAAATAGGTGTACTCATTATATATACCCAATTAAAGGTATAACAGAATCATTTCAGACGTGTTCAATTTTAATAAAAAGTATTGAAAATAATTTGGTATTATTTGATATTTTCACTATCTTCAGTTTTTGAAAATTCAGAGCTATTTGCTACATTGCCTCGTATGTTTTAGTTGATATATTATAAGTTGCTTGAAAATATATTACAATAAATGAGTCGAACTTCTACTTCAAAAGTTAACACGTGGGAAGCTCCGTGCTTCAGCAGGAAGTTCAATTATTTAAAGATCTAGATAGTATTTCAAAGGTGTCTGATTCTTTGCTGCACCGCATTCTCGGCGTGACGTCACGATATAGAGCCTCCTTATCTCGCGGCGCATTAACACCTGCGCAGAGAGCCGCTGCAGGAGCCGGAGCACGTGGCGGACACTGCGGGCGGGGCTGAGTGTTGTTTTATGGACGGGCGAACGTGGGATGCACCCAGACCAGTGCACCGGAAACACACTCAAAATTACGTCTTATATTCTATACGTGCACGCCTCCCGTAATGGAAGAGGTGAGATTAAACACGTGTGCAGGCGAATTAGATCTCACACTTGCAAGTAAGTTATGTGTTTTAAGATTTTTATCTTTCATAAATCAAATGTGCCGGTTTACAAAAAAAACTAGCTGCTTAACTCCAATAGCAGCCGAAAAGTTCCCTTCTAATGAGTAAATAATTTTTAAACATCCTCTGCAATGATCTTTTAAATCAAAAATATTATCATATTGTGGCTAAATAATACTTGAGAACTATAAAAATGGTTGAGCCAATTTTTACAAACCAGTTATAGACTTTATTTTTAAGGTAACAAATATTCTGTTTTCACAGTACGTTTTGGATGGTTTACTTTTTAACAGTGAAAATAATTTATTATCAGAAAAGCTGAAAACTTATAAAATTAAGTGATTTTTAACTAGTTATTTGAAAACAGTATAAAATTATGATATGATGCAATTGAAAAATAGTGTTGAGGTATTCTAATAATAAACCACAACAAGCCATAAATAATGTACATTTTTGTTAACGTTTCAGGTTAGATTTTCCTTCCGGCTCACTAAGCACACATGGTTTTCGTAGAATTAGAAGGTTAATAATGAATTGCAATGACCTACATTACTGAAATAAGGTAAATGAATTTACACACGTTTACGTTGTCTTCAAAACATGCTGAATAATTTATTATAAGCTTAAACTTTTGTGTGAGATGAAGGGAAATAGAACTCAATAATGTTTATATTTCTATTTGGTTTAAAATGAATTGGGAAAATAAAATCTAGCTGCGTTGCAAAAATCAAAAATAAAATATAGTACATGTACTATGTACTTACATTAATTCTATCATCATCATTAAAAGTATGTTTAGTAAAATTTAAAAAAACCTTTAATATTTTAATATTTTTGTAAAGTTAAACATATTTTCAGTAATATCTGAAAATAATAATATTTAGAATAATATTCAATTATTACCTACTTATGCTGTAATTTGATTTCCTAAAGAATCCAAATTTATTACTTTCTCGATAGAAAGTAATAAATTATTCAATAATTTATGTTTTAAATTTAAGTATAACTAAAATAAACTTTATTATAAAAAATTTTATTTCTTTTGATTGGGCTTTAAAAAAATGTATATTTGCCCTACATTTAGTTAATATACAACTTATATTTTTTCAACATTGACCAACTAAATTTGTTAAAACTCGATTCGTACTTCTTAATTAATAATTAAGCCCGTTTTGATTATATTCAGATAGAGCGCTTTGATACACGACTAAGAGTTTAAAAAACTTTTATCAAATAGGTACGCCAAAGTTTTCCGCGATCTTCTTTCGAGCTTCAAGTTTACAGTAAAAAATCAATTAAAAGGCAATATTTATAGCGGCAAGTTTCAAACGGCTGGAGTGAAACTCATTACGGCCCCATAGAAAAGTTCACAAAGACGAACCCAGCTGTGGAGGAACCGATCTCAAAAGATAAGGGAAGAAAGGTCTGGAGTCTGAAGGCGAGGAGGGAGCCTGCACGGAGCATGTGTGGACACGTGGGGGGTGGCAAATACGAGGGATGCAACTAGATTAAAAGCATTTAAACGTGTATTTTTATTTGTTTTGAAACCCTTTGATTAAAACGTTTACTAGAAAAATTGTTAGATTGCCTTTCCCTAAAAATATTTTTCGAATGCTCTATGCTGTGAAACTTAAAAATTATATTTAAAAACATTGAATAAAAACCAATATGGATTTTCTATAAACTGTTTTTATAACACTACATGACATACTTGCTCGTGTAAAAATGATGTCTCCTTAATTTTTTTAAATATATGGTAAATGAAGGATGTACTGAAATATAAGGTATTAATACTTTTATCAAAAAATATGCAATGAATTTATTCACTCATTCATCAATAGCCACACAAAATTCAGATCCAATTTTTCGCACCATCAATAATAAATGATCTTGCCTCACATCTCACTAATAACCTACCTTTAGCAGCACATGTTACCCCAACACCTGAGTGTACACGCCACAGAATGAAAACATCCCTTTCTCCTGTCCATGACGTCACTCCAATGATAAACTACCCTTTCTAAAGCAGATAATCACCCCTGAGGTGGCGACTCTGACTTTTTCCGGCTTTCATCTTCTTTATTATTTTCCAGCTTGCATTTTTGTTTGCTTATTGGAAGATTCACTACGGCGGGGAAGGTGGACTTAGCGCCCGCCCTTCAATGGGGCTCAAGGAAAACGGATATTTGAATATTTTTTGTGCCATTCATTGCTGTAAAAGTGTATATTGAAGAGTGCTACTTTCAATATCCTTAAGTAGCTATTGGGTTTTTTCGACGATACCCAATGACGAAATGAAAAATACTGACCAAAAATAGAAGCGATAAAATCAATATTGCGGTGAAGTACCCTATAGTCTTTCAATAAAACTTTGTATTATTTAACTAAAGATATGTAGTGTTTTTTTAATATAAAGTTTAAACAATAATAATTAATTTCGATTCATATTCTAACTGGTAAAAAGTCATAAAAAATTATTTAATTTTAAAATACGTAAATTCACAAAAATGTAAAAGAAAATTTATACGCGCAACATCTTTGTTACAAGTATAGTATTAAGGGTACACACTTAAGTCTTTTCACCTTTAGTGATATTGGATACATCATTTATTATATAAGATATGAAATATATTTATTGGGAAGTGTGAATTTAATTCTATTATTTCAAAAGCTTATTTTGAATTTCACAGCGGCTATTCGGACATAAAGCTAACAATAAAGCACGCGTTACAGCGCCGTGCAGGGGACCGTCCGTTCAGCATATCGCCAGAGTAACACTTACCTGTAGAAAGATTTGAAACTCTCTGCACTAACGGGGCGGGGTGGGTGGGAGCACCCCCGCCGGCACGGTAAGGGTTGTCACTAGAACAAAATGGACGCGTCAGCTACAGCACCTGCTACAAGACGGCAAGTAGAAGTCGTTAACCCGCAACGACCGGACACATACGCCGAAACTCCGAATATAATACGAATTAATATAAAACATATGAATACATGTTTCTCTATCGCATACTATTATTTTAATACATTGAATCATTTTGTCTATGTTGTCAAATGAAATATATTCAATTACAAAAAAAATATGTTGTCGGCTTCTGCATTTGAATTTATTTGAAAGGGCATTTTCAATTCAATAATAAATATATTGATGCACATGTTACTAATATTAAATATCTGTGTTGATGTAAATCAAATAAAAGATCATTGAAAATAAATATTTTTGATAATTTTATTCTAAAAGAACATTTTCTAAATATTTATGTGGATTTGATACATGCCTTAATTATCATCAAATAAATCAACATTGATAAAATATAAAATATTTAGTTTTGTTATTATTTAAATATGGCAACTTCGAGTACTACGCAGAAAAAAAATTAAAAAAACATTTATATTAAATTAATTTTCAATTAAAAATAATTTAAGCCTAAAATATAAATGCAAAGTATCATGTATATGACGGTTTTCTGTAAAATACATTTTTCGGCTTATTATATGAACATAGCATTAATCTTTAAATTTAATCTAAAGAGTTTCAACAGTTTAAAATGTTACAAACACTTAAAAATTCTTACTGTACATTATTTTACACGATATTTTATTAGGAAAATAAAAACATATCCAAATGCAGAAAGTTTCTAAAGCCCCTTTTGTTTCTGAACACCTTGAGAGCGCCGGAACTCCAGTGGACTGTTCTTTAATGGGCGATATTACGCTGAGCCATAGTCGTACATCACGTGAGAACTACCCCGTTATCTCTGAGTGTTAGGAAATATTTTCATTTTCATGATTATTTGTATTACCGTACGAGAAGAGAGCTTATAGAAGTCATACAATTGTTAACCGCGTTATTGCAAAGTACCTTCCAAAGTTATTTCGGCAATTTACGGCCACTTCTACAGAGATACGTATATTTTGTTTAACGAATGAACTTCGGGCAATAAAATATATTTTTAGCAATAACACAATAAATTATTCAAATAAACTTATATGAATGAATATCATCATTAATATTTCATCATGTAAGAACAAAGCTGAGCATCACATGGTCACCGAAATTGATTTTAAGTTTGAGGGACAAAAGGGGCAAAGTTACTCATGGCCGCCAAGGCTGCCATATAATTTGATTTACCACAATAATTCGACAGCGAAATCAATCAATATATTCTGTAATGCTAACACCAAAAAAATGTGCATATAAAAAATAAAATTCATTTATTTAAGAAAACATTGTTTTTATTTTTAAAATTTAAAAGGTTTTTAATTACGAGTAACGCTAGAAACTTCATCAATCGATATATTACGGTCAAGGACACGACAAACAATAGAAAGTTAATTGAAGTATAGCGTTTAGATTCAAATTGCCATCACAAAATCAATTTCAAGTTTACATTTGTCAAATAACAATGTTTGAGAACGAGCCTTGGAAGTCTTGTACGAAATATTATAAATTAAATTATTTATTTAGGGTTACGATTGAAATTTTCAAGTTCACGGACGATACACCCGTCTACTTGGTTTCTATGAAATTTATTCCGCGTAATTGATACAGATTGATATTATTTAAATAAATTACCAACTTTTATTATTTACTTTTATTATTTACGTGGATAAAAATCTTTTAAAAACATGTATTCATGCAAACGTTATTTCTTGTTTTTTATGTACAATAACTGATAAATTCGTTATTTAATTTCGAAACTAGTAAAAATAGCTATAATTATTGATTACTTAGAATATTTTAAAAATTATAATTAAGGTGATACTAATTGCAGAGACATAATAATGTAAGTCTATTTTATTGTGTTATTTTTCAATCATTAAATTAGTAGTAACTTTTTACAGAAATAATTAGTATTTTTCATTACTTAATATACTCTAAGGAGTAGTAATTCATGAAATTAATTACTGGCGTATACTTATACAACGAACAAAATAAACTAATACAATATTAAAGTTTTAAGTCATACTGAAAGCTTGCTCCGAGTTTATTTCTATAGAAAGTTAACTAAATTAGATTCATATTTTTTTACAAAAGCATTTCAACTTGCCAGTAAAATAAACAAGGATAACTGCATTTATCCACTTATCGCATACAGAGGCAAATTCTGATTGAAATAATTATTTAGACTTAGTAAAAAAGATTATCAAATAAGTCAAATGACCTAATAAGAGCAAATGTTATTTAAAGTACTCGCTTTTATAAAAACAAATATACTTAGCATTAAGTAAGTTGCGTGAGCATAAATAATTACACTTAAAGGAAGATAAAAAGTCCCACTTTTCTAAACTTTATAGAAATGATCAGATATGCTATACTTGTTATAAAAAAGTTTGTTCATTTAATATTAAAAAGGGATAATCTTCTCTAATGCGGATCTGTGCCTCCCTAAAACGGGCACGGAAATTCTCGAAATTGTTTTCTCGAAATTAAATATTTACTTCGAGAAAAAGTTCATTTCCTTCTTTATAAAAGTGATAAACAAGTTTTGTACAAAAAAAGAACGACCGTCTGGATCCCAAGCGGAGTAAAGAGTTTCAAGAAGTAATTGTTATTTTATTTAGTTTCTTTGTATTCGCTTTCAGCACATTTTAAATTAATGTAAATACATAATCAATAAAACAACTAAACTACTGGCAGCTTAAATATATATACATATCTATTTATTTTAAATATATGTGCATAGTTGACAGTTGAAAAGGAGAGAAACATATGCCAATACAGCCTCAAATTTGTTAAAGTTGTTTAAAAATTGTGAATTTTTGTGCGGTTGCAAATTTCGGTAGCTCAATCAAGCATAAATTTGGTGGAATTAATAAAAGCCACATTTCACGCTAAAAGCTTTTTCAACATAACCTTGCGCCTAATATGTCGGTTTTATTGTTTTACTTTAAACACACAACAATAACTCCAGCTGTTCAGAACGACTCCGCGCTCCCAGCTGCTCAAAGCTTGACGTTGGCGAACAAACAGCCATTGTGGCCTGCTTTTTTAGTTTTCAGTTTGATAAGCCCGGATGCTCAAAAATATCCACGGAAAGTTTTCCATTAGGCAAATTGTTGGGTTGTTTATTTTTGTAGTTTTCAAACACATGTACATATTTATGCACTATGGATGAAATCTGGAGTAATGCTCATTTCCAATCAGCAAATAAATATTTTTAAATTCTTCTAAGAACATTGTTTAATCGGGCTATCGATAAAAATTGATTACAATGTGAATAGTTAATTTTTTGAAGAGTTTTCTTTATAATAAATAACGTTAAATGAAATCAACTCGCAGGTTTACTACAAGTTTCTACTTCCAAAGACTAATAGCTAAGCCGAAGCCATATCGTCATTTTTTCTTTCTTAGTAAAATTTGCAGAAATCATACAAACGAACAGATAAATGAGTTTATTTACCAGGAATGCAATAAGAAAAGGCGTATATTGAACTGTTAGTTGCAAATGTCCCTAACTCATATAATTTAAATTTTATCAAAAAATACACACTGCTTGCCATCATTTTGAGAATTAATTAACATTTTTTTTATTAAATACTATACATTCTATTGAAATATACAAAAGAGCATATAGCATATTATTAGATACCGAAGAAGAATATAATAAAACATTTAATATATTATTTATAACATTTTGAAGTATTTAATACGAAAATAAACTAAAATATCCTAGATTTTATCGTACCAAGAACCATAAGTGTCAAGTAGAGGTTTCTACTCCACAGTTAAGGTAGCTTTAGTACTACCCGTCTGTGATTATGATTCATTTACATTTTAGATGAACCGCTATTCTCACCCCAATCTCCGCACCCTCCAGCTACCGCCCCGTAAACCTGCCTTGTAAATTTTGAAGGTTATAAATTATAAAATAAAATAATGACAACATAAAAAAAACTACACCTTATTTCTAAAATATACAACATAAAAAAATATTAAATATTTTTCAGAACGCAGCTTAAAATTTTACGGTAATCAATAATTCCATCTCATTTAGTACATCTTGTTTTTTTATAAGTCTTCTTAAAAAAATATACATTGTAAAAATGGACGGTAATGATTATGGTAGTAATTATTTAATCCTAAAAAAGATACACAGTTTTTTATACGTGGAAGAATTTTCTAAAAACACCCTCTTAACCCTGCTTCCCCATCTCATGACGCTTCATGCAGTAATCTTGAGAACTTCTTCCCGGCAGCTCTATAAAATGAAACTGCTAATAGAAAGACCTTTGTTTTTACGAAAAAAACGGCCGTTCAACCTTCATAAAGCTTACAAAATTGTTGCATGCTTCATCAAAACGGCTGATGGAGAACTTTATTTTTTGTAACGACATCAATATTTTTATAAAAGAACTTTTTCTACTACATTTTGGCTAACTTACAGTTTTTATAACCTTTCTGGTTTTAATGCATATTGCAAATTGCTGTAATGTAATCTCACTTAAATTTTAAAATTCGTAAATTTTAAAATTCAAAAAGATACCAACCTCAATGTTTCAATATTAAGTATGCAATAGTTTGGCATCTTATGACAAAACTAACTAATACCAAAAAATATCAATCCACATTAATTTGAATATCAAACATTAGAGTCGGAAGTGAATATAATTTTTACTATTTTTTAAAATTTTGGTCATAACAAAGATTTACAGAAGTTTTATTTTTTGTTTTAAAAAGAAAAGGCGTTTATGTAAAAAAAAAAGTTACTGTGAAATGTTCAACTCCTATGAGGTATTGAAGGTCAATAGTCCGAAAAGAAAACAAAGTTAACGCTAAAAACAAAAAAAGCCAATCGATCTCAAAACAAAAGTGAGCAGTCACGAAACATACAGAAACAGACTCACGAAAATTATTTTTATTTTAAACGAATATATATTCAATTAATTATTCTCCATTTTATAATTCCTTGATATGCAAAACTAATCATTATATTAATACATTAAAAAAAATTGTTTTTTGTTAATGTATTAGTGAATGAATAGGGAACGATGTAAGACGATATTGACTTCTATCAATAAATTTAAAGTATATCTCTCTATTTGTCTATTCGTTTTCTCTTACTTGAGCACTCAATGAATATCTCGAAGACGCTGGGAACATTGAGGCGTGCAAATCTGAAATACTTATGCAAATCATTCGCGACTTTATAGGAGCGGGGGTTAAAAGGCTCTGCTTTCCATAATCGCTGTTTTTAATTATCAAGTGTTTCCTACGTATGGGGGTTGAAACGCGGGGAGATTATTTCGGCGCTACAGCCATGATTGGAGGTTGTTTCTTATGATGGTATTTTGAGGGGTGGGCTTTGGTAAGCTGTGGAGATGAAATAAATTATATTTTTTCTAATACGTTTTCTCTCTTATAAAATATAAGCTCAAAAAAACGTAAATAAAATGCACATTTTATGAATTGATTAAAATATGTTAAAAGTTTATAAGATACAAAAATTACATTATTTAGTCAAATTAAACATTCAGAATGATACTTGAAAGGGTGCCTTTAAACTACTGTCAGTTTTAAAGCTTCAAATTTAAACCATCACCCAAGTTAGTAATATTTATATAAAGGTAATAAGAGATGTTTCGAGATAATTATTCAACCCTTCCAGCAAAAATGTCCACTGCATCCCTTCAGAGGGACTCATTATGGACCGTAACTTTTCACATTAAGCTTCTGGTGGAGGAAAACTCTTAGTTTTGTGGTCCTTCGAGGGTTCTGACTATTTGACTGCGCTGCGTAATTCTGGACTTAAAGAGGATTTTTGTTTGAACGCCGCATGCGACAGTTGCAATAATCCTCCAAAAGCGTGGGTATTTAATCGTTGGGTTTTTGAATAACTTACATATTTCCCAATTTTACGTTGCAAGGGTACAAACGACATCTGTTCATAAGTTCTGAAATATTTTTTAAACTCATGCTTTCATATTATATCATAAATATTTTAAATGCCAGTCATTTTGTGCGAAGTGTATTTGATATACATAAATGAGAAAAGGCTACGTAAAAACATTATAATTTTGGTTAGTATTAAAAAAATTTAGATGTTATATATTGTTTAAACTTATGTCTTGAAAATATTTTATCATGAATGTTGTTAATATATAAATATAAAAAGTATTTGGAAAAGTTTTGGTAGAAAACAAACAAATGAAAACAAAATGTTTTGCATTTAAAATGTTAATTTGCCGAGTATCATGGAGTGTATGGGCAGACCCGCCATCTCATTCCGCTCACAGATTCGGAGCACGTCTTTAAATCCAACAAGGATTCTAAGAAATATTCGCTACTTTCAAATATTATAAGTGAATAATATATTAAGTTTCATTTCCGGCCCGGGCCAGCTTGTCTCCCTTCGAGAACCGCCCCAGCGCCGGCGAGCTCTTGAAGGCTGGGGAGTATTTCAATTCTCTGTACTCTGTTATGCTTTGATACTGTATTATTAAATTTCAACTGCAATTTAATATCTAAGACTTATTGTATATAAAATAGGAATAAGTATAAATTTGTTATATTTTCAACAGTAAATGCCTTGATAATCTGATCTAAACGATCTGATCTATAACAATTTGAAAAATTTGATTTGTAAATATATTCAAGTCATGTTATTTTTAAAATTTATATTTCTTGTACTTAAATAAATCTCATTATATTTTAGAGGATAGTAAATGAAAAATAATTTACTAGCTTTAAAAATAATAATAATTTTTATGAAGAATTATATGAAATTGTTTGATTAATATGATTGAAATATAAAATATTTTGTCCGAAATAAAACCTAGTTTAAGTTCATATTTTTTAGAAAAAAAATTGATGAAATTCTCTTTATGCACTCATTTCATTTGTAGAAAACATTTTTTTATGAAGATGGTATGTATTTAAATTACCTGTGAATGTAAACGGCTTAATGAAAATTCAAAAAATGCAAAAAATGTCGTTAAATTGCTAATGATAAGTTATGTCTCCCACGAGGGAGCCTACACGACAGAATTTAAAACCATTTTTTTTATAAATAATTTCGTAGTCACCAAAATTTTCAAGGAGAAAATTCTAGGATGTATTATCGCATTTAAATAAAATGTACCTTTGACATTTTGTCACTTTTCGTTCCATTAAAGCTAGACGATTTCAATCATATAACTTGAGAGTACTCCACTGGAGTCTGAGTAGGTTCTGTAACAGTTGTTCTTCGCCGCCTTGCACAGAAACAGGGGAACAGGAAATTAAAAGATGAAAAGGAGTTGCGAGGCTCTAGAGTCCTGAAGGCTTCGGGGGAGGATTCGTGAGGCTGTAGAGGAATCCACCGGAAGTGGAGGGGCGCCTGTTTGTCTTGGGAGCTAATGCTGGCCGTATTAATTGCAGAGGGGTGCTGTTGATTTTTGTATTGCTTGTTTCTGGGGATTTGGGTTTGCTCGTGATGGAGTATTTCGTATTATTTATGTACTGTTTCAATTTATTCACTGCCCCTGTTTGAACTAAATTATTGCGTTACTTTGTTAAAATCGCATCTATTTTAAATGCATCATTTAAATAATCCAAAAACGTTGCAATATATATGAAATCCTTTTTTTATATTTATTTTATCCATTGCTAAAATATTGTCTATTTTTATCAAATTTAATACTATCTGCACTTTATCTGGGCATATTGGTTCATATTTAGAGTATGATTGTTAAAAATTCTCGATTAATGGATGTGGTTCGTTAGTACAATGGTCAGTACACTGGCCATGTAAGCCTGAAGATGTGGGTTCAAATCACGATGATATTTTTCTGAGAATTTCTTTAATCATCTTCTATGTGTGAACTAATGTGCCTTATCATATTAGTAATTACATAATTTTAAACATCTAATATAATAAGAATAAAAGGTATCATAAATTTACTGTACGCACAATATGTAATATTTCTCGTAAGAATCTACTATACAGAGTGTATAAATTCAACTTAATAGTATGCACAGTGTCTCAGCTATTTTAACTGCAAATACTGGCTTATCCACAATATATGCACGCGGCTCTGCAGCTGCTATCTTTTGCATACGAAATAAAATGTGGCGTGGAACTTGGGGTGTCTCGCGATCCGAAACCTTCCCCGCTACGTGCGAAGTATAACAAGGAAACATTACTGCAATAAGTTATAATATCTCCCGGGGTACCTGGAGAACGGGGGGTGCTCGAGACACTCGCAACCCTTCTGCTGCAGCCAAAAGCGCTGCCAAACTTGAGCTTAACGAAATTAAGTAACTTTAGAAATATCAATTAAAACGTTTAACTTCTGAAATAATATGTGGCGTTTGGTTGCAGCACAGTGGTGTGCCTCTTTAGTAAGATTGTATCGGTTGAGATTTTGAACTTGTGCGCTTGCCGATTTATTATGGCACATCAGAGTATTCCAAGGAGTAATATTTTTATTTTATTTTATCAATGCATAAATGTATTTAAGTTATAATTAACTTTTATTTAATATTTATCAAATTTTTTTACAAATAATGCGCAAAGTATTATAAATTATAGATTTTCATATTTTATCACGTGTTTATAATTTTTTAACAATTTTCATTTTACTTCGATTACTAACCGAGGTCCCTAATCAAATAATTATTTTAAAACACGGGTATGTTTCTTTTACTGTACTAGTTTAAAATTAAAATGTGCATTTACTTTATTCACAAATAGTCAAAAAATGTTAAAAAATATATTTTAATAAATTTTAAATGTCTTGACCACACATCATTACTAATAATTCGAGTAGTAAAAAGGGATTGCAATATTATAAGATAATATGAACACATCATTATAATTTTTTTAGGGTTAATAAAACATATAAATATATCATATATTCAATAATGAACACATTTTTATGAATAAAAATGGACATCATGGTTAAAATATACAATGCCATCAATTTGATTAACAAATACTATAAACAAAAAAGGTGAAGTATATTTTTCAAATAAGTTATATTTTTTATTTACATAAGTTTTTCATGTATATTAACATTATTGGGTTCATATGGTACAAAAGTACTTTCAACAATTGTGAACTAAGTTACAAGTCACTTAGCGCGTAAGGAACATTGATTTACGCGTACTGACGGTTGAAAAACTCTGCCTCGAGTGAAAGCTGCTTAGAATTCAGGGGTGATCGTGGTTAAATCAACTTTTCACTTTACTCGAGATATCTGTAGAACAGTTAACCGCACAAGTTTTATGGTCGGATAACCAAGAAACTTTTGGAGTAATAACGAAGATAAACAGGGAAAATTGTATGATTGAGTACGAGATTATGGAGATATCTGCACATAATTAAGAACTAAACCTTGATTTGTTAGTATTTGGTACTTATAAATAATCAATACAGTTCAACTTTGGTTAAAGTGATCAAAACCTAAAAGATAAAATGAAAATTTTAAATTATTCTTTAACTCATAAAATCTTCAAACATTTCTTTCTAAACCTAAGTAGATACTATTTTGTGACTTCACATTCTCTCGAAGCCTCTATGCTAATAAGTTTTTGCTGAGGAAAATTTCTAAGTGTTAATTGAATTGGAAGTTCGTTGTTTCGCTTGTTGACAACACATTTTTTTATTTTATTTACGCCCATATTCTAAAACCAAGTTTCAAAAAATTATATTACATTATTTTTACGACCTGAGAAAGGATGAAAATTAAATAATGCTTTCAGACAAAAAAGAGCGCAGTAAAATGAAAAATATATTTTTGTGAAAAAATTAAAACAAACACCTTTATACTAGAATTTAACCATTAATCGAATAGCTAATTTCGTATCCAAAAAATAAAATGTTTTTATTTAGGATTTAAGATAATGGATATCGCTTCAATCACATAATTTGTAGTAAGCGAAAATAAATTTTACAGAATAATTATATGAGATATTTATCTCAAAATGATTGTGATATTAATAGGCCCCTGAAATATGTCCCAGATCATTGATTTTGAATGTCAAGTTATCCTTGGAGTAATTGGAGTATTGTGTGCTGTATGTTAGTTTCATAGAACTATTGCTTATATTAGAGCTAGAGTAATTAATCATTTGTATTATTCAAGAATGCCATTGCTTCTGAGAGCCTACATATTTCAAACTTGTACTTGTCATATAGATGGGAATGAGAAGCTATGTTTAACTAAAAGATTTCAACAGTTAGTATATTAAGACATCAAACCATTTCTCAGTATAGTGATTAACAATTTTGATTACCTACTAAATATCCAAGATGTAAATCTAGGTGTCTGAATTTCATATTTTAATTTTATTAATAAATTAAAATATAAATTCTTATTAGATCGTCAAATAGCACATTTTCAATTAAAATTCTCTCGTATAACGATAAACGTAAATACACGTCAAATGTGAATAAATAACACAAAATACCAAAGCTCGTCGCTTCTAATCACTTTTAACCCTTTACTCAGTTGCATATCTTCAGGTGAGCTTTTAATAGTGCTAGGGTGTTATGTGATTTCGGTGCATGTAGGGTGGTTAATAGACTCCTTATTTAGATTATCAATGTCAAGATATTTACCTCTTAGTATGATAAAGCAAATAGAAATTTTATCCATATATAGTGAAAATGATGATTCTCTTGCATAAAATAATGATTAATAATGTAACAATAACAATAATACTATAAAAATGAATAAACGAAACACTGAAAAATGTTAGTATTTTCTGTCTCCTGGTATGTATATAAGATTAAATTGGACGTTTAATTGAACGCAATGAAATCAAAAGCAAATATTCAATTGCAGATAGTTTGTCACCGATCAACGTCGAAATTACCTCCACTGAATCCCATTTCCTTAGTACGTCGATTCCATACCCACCAAATTGTGCAATACTGGCTGACGTAGAAGATTCCAGAACTTGAGACGCTGTCTCGTTATTCGTTAGGGTTAACGGATAACGGCAGAGCGACTTATATACCAGTATGGCAGGGCGCTTCATTAGATCCTAATTAATATTTGATGAGGTAGCAAACAGCGCGGCGTTTCACCCCTTTCTTGGAGGGATGGTTCGTTATGGTAAAGATTCTGGTGAGATTGAGGCTTAAGGCGAGATTATACGGACTCGCTGACTTAACCGTCCGTGGTTCGCTTTCAAAGGTGCTCATTTTGATGCGATAAATAAATGATTATATTTTTGAGTTTCATCAAAAAGCATACCGTCGATTTACTTTGAGTAAGACTCTGTTTGATAATGCCAACGTGAAAGGTTGGCAAAACCGGTCACAAATAAAAAACGAACATGTGGAAAATCCCTCAAGTATTTTATAAAAAAAAAAATATTACTCTTTTTTAATCAATTTCGATAGTTCTCTCATGTGTAGAGGTATCAAGACATATTGCTGGCTCCAATAGTGTGATGTCGTTTACGTGTTTTTGTCGGGATGTTCTACAACTAGCCAGTCTGTAGGGAGAGAAGGGGACCGGGAATAATTGCAGGCGATAAGGGCTTGTTTTACGGGTTCATGGTTCCACTATGTAATTACTTTTTTCGCGGGGGAGCCTATTTCATATAAATATTCGCAGTCATGATGGAATGCAGGGGCGCGTGATGGTGGCGGCCAGGCCCATTATGTGCGTGTTCTCTCTTGTGCTAGGTGTAGACAGACGTTTCATTAGAAAATACAACTGGAGAACAAGAGTAAGTCTCGTTTGACTTAAGCTATAATTAGCCCCCAAGAATTTTAATACTTGACGTAATAGGTCAAAGAATATTATATATATATATATATATATATATATATATATATATATATATATTAGGGTGTCCCTTATATGACCAAAAAATTTTTTTTTTCAAATTTCGAAATGGGTACCCTCTACTTTTTTTAGTAATGCTATAAGAGTCTTAAATATAAAATTTCATCTTTCTAGCATAATTGCAACCAGTGCCGACCGAGCTTCAAAGTTTAGTAAAAAACGTGTTTTGTCTTGATATTTCGGTCTGGTATAAAATCATTATAAATGCAATAAATTAAGTAAATAATAGTAAAAATTCAATTAGATGAACATTAATCTTTAATCAAAAACATAAAGTAATAACAATCAGCCAGGGTAACTTTTTTTTAGAGTTGTTTTTTTACAGTCCGGATACAATTTTCTATGTTCCTGGACACAGCGCAGCAAGAACTGTTTTTGTCCTTCTTCAGCCGTGATAAGTCCGTTAAAATCTTGCATCATTTTAACAGCCCTTTCAGCAGTATCATTCACAACCCTCAAATAACTTATTTTTCTTTTAGCTTCCACAAAAGCACTATTATTATTCCAAGAAGATACATCTTCCTTTAGAAAACTGTCGTCGATCTGCAGTCGTGATAAAAATTGTTTGCTCTTTTCCGATACGAAATCATTCAGTGTTTTACAAACATAAGCAAACATCTTGTAGTCTTTTTGTCCTTCGCAGTTATTCTGCATTGTGACTGAAGTAAACACATTTTTAAAGAATAGATCGCTCTCGCCATCCAGCGTGCCTGATGCATGGCTTTGGGGGGGCTTAGTTTTAATTTTTCCTCTGAGTCTCCTCCCAAAAATATTACGCACAGTTCGACCAATTTGCGGTAGTCATCTCTTACATAACCTTTGTCTAATTCTGCCTTATAAAATATTAAAAAAGCTTGAATGTCTGTCTCGGCAACACGTTGTTTTACGAAATTAAGAGATGGTTCAATGTTACTAGCGTCGATGTTTTTCCAATTTTCTCTGAACTTTTTAAACATTGGAGTATCTGGGCTACTAGTAATTTACTTAATTTTGCTTTCAAAGACAGCTTTTAGGACCAATTCATAAACATGATGACGACAGACGAGCAGCAATTCTCTTCCTAAAGTTTCTCCAAAATAGCACAAGCTCCATTGAAACGGCCAGTATTGAAAGCTGTTGTGTCGCAGCACATTATTTGTACTTTATCGTGAAGGTTCTAGTCAAAGAGAGCTGTTGAGACAGCCTTAGCTTGATGTTTTTCAGAAGAATGTTCTAGTTTTGGCACTGCAAGAAGCTGTTCCTTATCGTCAAACGAAGCAATAACTGGCAAGCGTTCTTCTTTAGAACTTCGTACATCTAACCCGGGTAATAGTTTTCCATCCCAATGGACTGTGACTACGTCGGGTACATTACTTCCAAAGAAGTCAGATTTTATTGCTTCTGCCCTTGATTTTCTAGTTTCAGCAGCTAGTGGTTATCTTTGTCTTACAACCCTTTCCTCTTCTTCCAATCGTCGTTGTTTAGATCTATCTTCTTTTTCCGACAATTTTTTATCAACACCACCTAAGCATCCTGGTCGATCTGGCTCTCTCTGTTTCATTAAAAATAATTTATCTTACTCTATTTTCATTCTCTCAAAAGCATCAGCATGTGCAATATCAAACAAATTATCAAGATCAATTTTGAAATTGTTCTCACGGCTCTTGAACGTAACCTGAGTTTTCTTACAATTTTTTTTGCAACTCTCTCCAAACATGATATAAATCAACAAGTTTCTTCACGCAGTTAGGATATGCCCTTGTTGGAATTCTTGCTTTTTCCCAATATATGATGCACTCCCTAATCACAAGATTTGCACTTTCACTAACAGTCAGTTTAACCTCGCGAATATTGTAAAATAGGACCGAGGGAATTTGTCGATTAGATGGTAATTTTGCACCATTTATTTGATATCTAGGCAAACCGATAAGGAAATTATTTTGTTTATCACTCCGTAATTCCACCGACATGTTAACGCACTAAACAATGAAGCACTACTAATCTCAAAAATCACGTATGAAATGACAAATAAAACATGCAGTTACAAGTCACAGCGCAGTACTTACGCAACTTGTATGGACAAGTTAAAATCGCAAGTCGGCACGGGTTACCGTTTATAAATCGAACTAATATTTTTTTCTAGACAATATAGGATTATTACTAAACTTTTAAGAAGGTACGCGTAAAAAAATATTGAACTTGAATTTTAAGGGACACCCTAATATATATATATATATATATATATATATATATATATTCATCTTTACATAACCAAAATATTTTCTAATACTATTCAGTTTAATTTTAAATGTTTTATAAACATTAACTTAAAATAAAAAACCTCAAACCTTGCAATAAAATCATAATTAAGGACTTTTATTTACACATCAAAAACAAAAAATTAATAAATATGCAAGCCTTCAGATCTTGTAAAGTAGATGGGGAAATTTAATATGTTTAGTTCTATAATGGATACCAAATCACTTGATAAATATGACTCTTAAATATAAAGTAAATCCTTCGGTGTAACAAATATAGCTCTCTGCATAGAATCTGAGACAATATTGACGGATGCTTGCCATCTGTTGTCTGGAATAGGATACCGCCTCTCCCCCATACTTAGTATGCCTCCATATTGTCTCTTAAACCATATTTACTGTCTGCAGAATAAACTAAATCGTCTCGGACCGACTAGACTTTGCGTATAAATAATACAGATTGAAAATGTCTTGCAAATATCTGAACCAACAAATACACTTAAAGGGCAATGTAAACATTTGATATTCATAAGTCCACATTTGAATTTGGGTAAAGTAAATAGTATCAACATGAAAATTTTGTTTTGATGGCTTGTTGTTTGCCTTGAAATTCAGAGAGAATCATGTGCCTTGACATTCACGTAATGTGTTACTAAGCTTACGCTTTTTAATTTATGTATGATATTTTTTTTATTTTAAAAATTAGGAAAATTTCAAAAACATAAAAGGACAATATAAAAAAATCGACCTCAAGAAAAAACATTATTTTTTCGAATTATAAATTTTGTCGATTTGATTATATACCACCGAAATAAAATTACTTCTAAACTAAGGACGTGAAAGAAAACTCAGAGCACGGGGATAAAATATATTAAAAATCGGACGGTGGCGAGGGATGCAAATCGTTTGTCGGTTCAGTAAATACTAACTGACCGGGTGTAATATCGAATCACTTAAGCATATCACAGGGTAAAACTTTAAGGTTCTATTGGTTGAATGGTTTTCATCAGATGACTTGATTCACTCGATGAAGTTTTGATAATTCCTATATATATATATTTTTTAACTAACCGAGAAAATAATAATTATGAAATAAGTTATTAGATTATATAAAATACCTAGTTCATTATTAATTGTTATTATAAATCAATATATATGATTAACAGAACATAATAGCATTCTGATATTAAGAAAATACTACATGAATATATAACGGAGATGTATGCTACAGAAAATACTAACAAGTGGGAGGCGCAAGTGTATTAGTCAAATGTCAATATTCGTGTTGATAATGTCAGAAACTGACATAATCTGAAGCACAAATGAGATGATATATGGGACTCTGCTCGCGTGTCGCGCTAGGAACACGATCCACTCCAGTGCGGAGATAAGGCAGTTATTTGGGTCGATAGCTGTCTCACTACTGTATCGAATTCTCATACTCAAATTATCCGTACAGTTCATATGAATGTAAGATGTATAAAATCTGATTAACGAAAGTAGTAAATATAGTGTACGATTTTGGTTACAAATGCAGTCAGTGACAAAAGTAACCATAATTTTACAAAAATAGTATGTACTTGGTTTACATGTTTTATTAATTTCTACTTTTAACATCAAAACATATTTAAAAATAAAAAGTGAAAGTGGTATTAAAATTTCTATTTTTTCGTTTTCTTGTCGTCATAAAGCCTAAGTTATACAGAAATCTCTACGCTATGAAAATATTAAAGTTGACGTTCTCTCACATATATATTTAGATTACTGATTTTAATATTATTCTGTGACGGCCAGGTGCTTTACTGTGTTAAACAGAGAATTATACAAACGTACTTTTTACGTGACCAGCAATCGTCGTACTGTTTTTTCATTGGCTCGTAGCTTAAATAGATATATGTAAATGGTATGAAGCACAGGTGATAAATGAGAAGTGCTTGCATTTTATCATTCTGAAAAAAAGCATGTATTCCGTGGGCTTGTTTTCTTCGCCCTTTGTGAAATACCGCGATCGCGAATCGGTGCGTTCGGTGTGTGGTGTATTTTTATCCACGTTTTTACGTGGAGAAGGAATAAAAATTCAAAGTGTCCTCCGGGGAGCACTTCAACGCTTAAAACAGCAGCATCCCCAAGTCATGTAAACAATCCCCGTTAGATTAATTGCTCGGCGTTTGTCAGAATAATTGCGGGCGATAAATCCGCGTCCCAGATCGCACCCCTTCCAGCAATGCGAGAGCCTTGAAGTGTAATCACGCGCCGGGTAATGGAAACTCCGCACCGAAATACAATTACCGCGATTTAATACAAAACTAAACACATGCATCATGGCCGAGGCGGGCGCGCGATTTCTTTTTTGGGTCGCCGGCTGCCGGGCTGGGTAGCTCATTCAGCGAATGAGGGTAATGGCGGCTCCTGAGATGCTGCGCCCGTTTTCTTCATTGTATAGCCGTGTAAGAACTTCAGAGAAAATGAAAAGAATATTTTTAATGAAATAGTTTGAAAAATATAATTACACCACAAAATAAAGGCGGGGAGAATACAAATTAGGCAGACAATATTTTTGTCTATGAAATCACATTAAATATCACGTCGGGGTCACCAATTTCGCCATTGGTAATGTTGAAGTCACCAATTTCGCCGATGTTGTTGATGTGATGTTGTGGTTGCAGGATTGATGTATGGTTAGAAATCAGAAGGCTGGCGAAATATTTGCGTATTCGTAGTTTATTCAGTATAACTACACTGGTTAGAAATGTACGTGGTTACTGCTTCGATGCCGCGAGGTCTCTCTGGCGAGAAGCCGCTTATATAGGGTCCCGCTGCCTTTGTGGATAGCGTAAACAGGAAGATTCCCACGTATCGGGGAGTGTCTCATTGCGACGATATCTAGCCGGAAATACGATCGCCTTTTGACTGACCGATAATTACTATAGGGTTATGTCATATTTTAATGGGGTGTTTCACATTCTACCAGGCCGTAAGACACGTGTTCCTGTTCCGATGTAGGTACTAACCCCTACAGTGTAAATCATACTGACGTAGTAAGACTTGCTTTTTTTGTTTTTATATTTACATGTCATTGTTAGTTGAGTGGCCGCATAGCATGTTGGGTTTTTTCTGGTGGGGTGGTGACTGATCTGTGCTTGGTGATTGTTGCAGGCGCGCTGGTAGCGGGAGATGTCATGGCGGGCGCCCTGCAGTGGGCGGTGGCTCTAGTGGTGCTGGCGGGCGCGGGGGCGGGCGCGGCGGCGCACAGCATCTGCCCGGCGCGCTGCTCGTGCGACGACTCGCGACGCGCGGCCTCGTGCGCGGGCGGCACCCTCGAGGTGGTCCCCATCCAGCTCAACCCCGAGGCCGAGCATATAGACCTCGCCCGCAACAGAATCCGCACCGTGCACTACACCTTCGGCTTCTACACTCAACTGAGGACACTCGACATCTCCCACAACAAGATCGAGTCCCTCGGCGGCCATAACTTCGAATCCAACTTCCACCTTCTTCATCTCAATATCAGCAGCAATGGCATCGAAGCCCTCGAGAAGAACGCGTTCACGGGACTCGAGTCCCTCGTGACCCTGGACCTGCAGAGCAACATGATAGCCGAAGTGAATGTGCACACCTTCAAAGCGCTCGTGCTGCTTGAAGAACTCAATTTATCGAGTAACAAAATCGTGAGTTTCGAGGAGGACACCTTCAAGACACTGGTGAAGTTGAGAGTGCTGATGTTAGATAATAACCAATTACTCGATATACCGAGTGATAATTTGGCGTACACTGTGAATCTGGAGCATCTTTCCTTATCAGGAAACCTCATAGAAAATGTCTCGGAATCCTCCGCTCCTACTCTGAGGAAGCTGAAAAGGTTAGAGATGGCAGGGAATCTCGTTTCTGCAATGCACCCGTCTGCCTTGGATGGTTTGGTAGCTCTGCAGTACCTAAATCTGGATGAGAACAATCTCACTTTGGTTCCGACGGCAGCCCTATCCAAGTTGTCCAATTTGACTCACCTGTCTTTAAACGGTAATTTCTTCGATTCGATGCCCCCGGTATCGTTTCAGAGTCTGTTTCACTTGCGACATCTTCACCTGAGCGGTCTTGTCAGACTTGAAAAAATAGACTCGAGAGCGTTCGTAGATAATATTAATTTAGAACGAATTTGGATGAATGATAACATTAAAATTGATGACATTCCCACAAAAACTTTTCACGGGAATCCTAGACTTACTCACATCTCTATCAAAAATAATAATCTTTTCACGTTGCACGCTTCACATTTCCCCTTGGACCAGTTGCAGTCCTTGCAGCTGGCGGGAAATCCTCTCCACTGCAATTGCACGTTGCTTTGGTTATGGAAACTAGGACAGGAGCATTTGAAGCAACCGGTGCCCGTGAATGTCTCGGAGTATTCTAGTCTCTATGTAGACTATACCGACATTCGCTGCGCCAGTCCGGAGAATCTCGAGAACGCTCTTTTAATAAAAGTTCCCGAGTCGGCGATCAGATGCTCCTTCGGTTGGATAACGATCCTGACGATCGTGCTATCTTTGAGCGTACTGGTTAGCGTGGCAGGAAGTATACTGTATTATATAGGAGCCCTGAAGCGATGCTCGAAAGAGAAAACAAAGCACGTCATGACAGACTCTGACCTGACGAGTGACCTTCCGAAGATGAGTAACGGTCTCATGTACGGGACGAATCACCAGAGGCCGCCGGACGATAAGATGGACATCAACAGGTATCTGATGATCAACCCGCCCATGCCCGAGAACTACCACCACAGCACGCCGCCCTGGCACAGCATGAACCGCCCCCCGATGAGCGGAGACCCCGAAGCCATGTACCAGCAGTTTGGCTATGAGTCCATCCCTCACCACAAGACCATGGAGAGGCCTCACATAGTCTACGTGTAAATACAGACATCTATTGTAATCAATTTTTATATACAGCTTGTATGAACTTTTGTAAGTAACTATAATTGCGGTACCATTTACGCAATACTCTTCAGTCCCTATTTGTAAATTATCTTTAGAAATTGTGAAATATCTTCGAAGTATTTTTATATTTTTTATGTAAAGATATTAGTGGTATAATTTCGTTCGTCTGAAATGTTCGCATAATGAATTCTATTGTAAGTACGCATTCGATGAACAACCAAATCGTAATATTATTTTGATTGCAAATATTAAGTGAAAACTTTAAGATGTACCTTTATATATAAATATGTACGTTAACTTTAAGAAATTGTGTCGTCAGTAGTGTTAATGTTAACGAAAAACTAAGGTCTTCCTAGAGATCCACCGAGGATTTGATATGTTTTCGGATTTTTTACGTGGAAGTGATTCGTTCATTTTTTTCGTTCATGTAATATTTTCGAGTATAAATTATATAAAATAAACGTACATAAAATCCAAAACATGGGTAAACTTGTTGAAATCTGCAATAATGTTATTTATAAATTGAACTTAAGATAAACAATAGTTCTTATCTAATGACCTTTCATTACTAATACCAAAGTAAATATAGATATATTGTTTCGTGAAGACTTTGACTACAATATATTTGTTAATATACAGTAAGACTAGTAAGGAGAATAAGTCATTTGATCGTTTGCGTTTGAATCATTTGATGCCCGTACAGAAAACTGATCAAACTATTCTGAAAATAACACAGCAAGCGCATTTTTAACAGCGCTCTGCAAATTGATTTTTCAAGCATTTGATCTTTAAAGTTTACAGTTAATTTGTTAGGTTTCACTGCACGGTGTTTTTATACATTAATTGATTATAAATTTTTAATTATAAAAAAAGTTAGTTGTAACGGTTTTTTAAACATCATTTGTTAATATTTTTATATATAATATATTATTTCATAGCGTTGATTTTAGTATTAAATATAAGTTTGATTTAGAAGCTATGAAAACTTGGTAACTGACAAGTTTGATGCAATATTAAATGATATCTTTAAAATACTGTATCGAGGATAGGAGTACTTATAAATAAACAAATTAAAGTTACAAATATATTCTTATTATAGGTAATGTTATTATGGGCGAAATATTTAGTAATATTGTCATATAAAGTTACATATTACATTATCTTTAGTCCTCTTTCATTGCGCCTGAATTACCCATTACTACGCATGTAAATAAATAAACCTTAAACAATAGACTTCTTTGAATAAAATAACCCATTGAATCAAACCTTATTTTTTTGTATAATCTACACCATCTGCACACACATAAGAAACAGTTTAATACTTTCATAAATCGATAACTCAATGTCATAAATTATACATTTGATTTATTTATAGTTTTATCGTTTTCTTATAATAAATAATGTATTCAATCTGGAGACAATATTTCATTTCTAGTGATTTAATGTTTGGTTAAATAATCTTATTTTCTTTTTTGTAAAATAACATTCTGGTCGTGTACTGTTTCATTGCTTTTTTATATTTAAATCAATAAATCATGAATACCTGTAAAGAAAACTATTTATCCTTGTATTCTTATTCATTATTTTATGTTTTTAATATACAAAGAGGCAATGATGTTAAACATAAAAATGCTTTCAATATACCTTGTGAATTAACACACCAATAATTAATAAATACAGATTATTATAAAATATAAAAAAATTCGTTTGATTTTACAATTTTCATGATTTTTAAAGTATTACATATCCCGTTCCTTTATAAATGGATGTTCAAAGATTATCAATGAGTGCAAAGATAGTAATATTTTAGTTTTAGCACCAGATCTTGAATATAAAAATAATTATTGTATCAATGTAAATAAAAACTGCTAAAATATGGAATACCCTATAAATAAACTCACAATATAAATTTTATATGAAACGGAAACTTACTACTAAAAGCTAAGTTAGTGAAATAATTTAATAATTTTTACATATTGAATGAAAAACAGAGCAAGATCCCAAGTGGAGAAACATTTTAATATAAATAGACATTTTCTTTTATAAATGAAACATATCCCCATATTAACTAGAAAAGCTGTATGACGAATTCGTTCTTATATCAACTGCATGCCGTGCATGTATACGTATATATATATATATATATATATATATATATATATATATATATATATATATATATATATATATATATATAGAAGAAGTTTCACCGACTATCTCGCGTTTAGAACGCTCTATCAAAAATAAACACAATCAATATAAATGCAGCTTATTGGGGGTATGATCGGATGAAGAATAAGGATTGGATTAATCGTTATGTTTATGCAACATGGCAATTCAAAATTTATAAATGTATTTTTTTTTATAAATTTGAAGATGTAAAAAGTCTGAATGACTACACCCAAGTATGCTTTAGGCTTCTAAATATTGAAAAAGTGATATGAACCTATTTCACCTTACGTTAATGTGTTTAATAATTAATATATATATGCGTGTTGGTGTGAGTCTTTTATGATACACGTATCTACAGAGAATTTCAGAAAAAGCTTAAATAGTTTTTGGAAGTTTACTCCATGCCAAGAAGTCTGCATTCAGGGAATCTAAATAAAAACAATGACGCGTAAGGCGTATTCCCTTCCACTGCAGCATTCTCCAGAGGGGGTGGTGCGATGCTACAGTAAATAAAAAGAGCTGGCCGGGAGCCTCGCCTGTCGGGCGCTGGGCCTCGGCCAAATTAAACATCCCACAGTGCAGTCCCGAAGCGGAGATCTTCTGCATAGATTGATATAAGCAGATTTATTTTATTGCATGAAAAATACTTACGGAAGCTGTTCCAATTTTATGGAGCAGCCACTACTGCAGCCTTATTAGATTTGGCAGTTGTCACCAAATAGGAAACAAACAGTAACATATTTTAACAAACTTTGTTTGTTGTGAAAAAACTTTGCATGTTTTTTAGAACGCGTCAAAAAACCGTATACCTTAAAGTAACTTAAGCTAAGGTTTGTAAGTGATATTATATTTTTATTGTAAGAATATATTTTTTCGCCTTATATAACAACATCCTATGTTCATATATGTAGAGTCAACGTCTATCATGAAATCCCATATAAATGTTTTCCCAGATTTCACCTGTTTCCGTTTTAGCGAAAACAATTTTCATTATAATTGATTGCAAAGATTATTTCCAAAACAAATTTAAAAAAATTAAAAACGATTTCAAAGCTCATTTATAGAATAATAAGATTATTTTAGTTATGTATAAATAATTCGTTTTATTTTTAGTTATATTTAAGTAAATATCCAAAAAGGATATTATCGATTGCTGAAGTTGGCGACCCCTGAATAAAAAGAAGCCTCGAAGAAGTATTTCAGTATTTTATGTACCATTTATGTCAGCGGGCCACTTAAAACCTTTTTTATATTTGGCTAGCAATAATTTAGCCGCATGTAAAATGGCTACATTTCCGGTGAAGCTGCAGATTGAGAAAAAAAACAACTAATTCACCAGAGTGGTTTCTGCAGAAGATTTAATTTATAAATGCTTCTCTCGGTTTTAGTGAGCGGAGCTTCTCTCTTATATTTGATATATCCTTTATTACTCTACGTAAACTTGAATTGATAGCGAATGCGGCTATTTGATAATAAAATTATTTTATGTATTTAAAATAAAGTATCTCATACGTAAGCCAACTTAATGCAACGACCAAACTTTACCCGTATACTTTATTGGAAAATTTGTTTTTATCATTGTATTCAACTATGATCAAAAATGCACAAATATATAATATATTATTAGGTTGGTATATAAATATATTTTTCATAGATACCTATATATATATATATATATATATATATATATATATATATATATATATATATATATATATATATATATATATATATATATATGTATACTTAAATATCTTCTTGCTATTTCCTTTTATTACTTGCATAGCACTCATCTTTTTGTTTTTGTCCAACGTTTTACAAATACAAATAAATTTTACAGTTGACAAAAACAATATATTGCTGTACTTTAAATCAGCAGATAAATTTAGACATACAATACTTTAGACTTACATATAAAAAATAAAATTATATGAACTCATTTGGAGCATTATCTTGTGTTAAGTAATAATTTTTGGTAAATTTAAACACGGTTAATAACATTAACCATTTCTATGACAAAAAAACACCTGTTTTTTTAGCTATACTGTTATTTAAACTTTCAGCAGTTCTTCAATTAAAACTTGCGTTTTGGGTGATTTTTGAATTTTATTCTCGCCTTCGACAGCTTAAGGTTGCCGATTCCTGCTTTAGATATTCCAATTTAAAAAATCACTATTACGTATTATGACAACTCACTGCTAAATCTAAGCACGCCAGCGCGTTAAATATTCACTGCTTCGCTCGGTGAACAATTGATTTTTTCCGCCTTTTGTCCGGTCATGCAAACAAATTTATTATTGATATTAAATAACGTGCCGCACGAACTGCTGCAACTAAAAAAATAAGATTTTTAAAAATAATTAAAAGTAATAAATCTTTGCGTCAGTGAAATAAATGGCAAGCCGCTATACATTGACAACCACGAAATAATTTCAAATATATTTAATTAATATGGTTCACATATAACTTGCTTATTATACTTAACACTCTACTGGGTGATTTACGTCAATACTCATATTAAATTATAATTAATACGATTGCAATATCATAATATTCTAAAGTATAAGTTATTGATATGACATAGTTAGAAATGGTAGAAAAGTAGCGAGTCCAGTGCAGAATAAATAATTGGTTTCAATGTATTGTTTAATAGCTAATTATTTTAGATACGAGGTAGCTTATGTAAACATATTTGAAATAATTTATATGCTATAACTATAGTTCTATGTGAAATTTGTCTGTTTGGAAACAATCAAAGCTGGTGATTCAATCTCAAAGCACATACAATGTACGTGGAGCAGAGAATATAATTAAATTATTTCAATTGTTACATATTTTATTTTGCAAACAACGTTTTTAAATATTTAAATTTCATAATAAAAATAAATATTTTACTGATTGTATAAAGTAAGATCGCATGAAAAAAGTATGTATATATGAAATATCAAAATCAAAGTTTTCGTGTGACTTTTAATTTTTTACTATAGATATGTATATAATCATTGTGTAAAGAAATGCTTGAAGGTTGAAACCATTTTATATATAAAATGGAACTTTTCACATTTGACTTATTTAATTTTTCGAAAGCTCGTTTATCTCATTTTTTACAGTAATTTATTTTCACGCAGTACTATACAAACGCTTGAATTAATTTGCACAATAATGTAGTTAAAGCGTCTGCTTTACCAACAAAAGTTTCTGTTCTCGCATGGGTTTTCACCCCCAGAGCTCTCCGTCAACATTTTTTCCCCGCAGGAGCTCGGCTTTTCGTGGCCATTACTCCACGTATACAAACATAATTCTGTGGTCTGTCAAAAACTTGTTTAACTTTGACTCTAACGGCACTATTAAACACAAAAAAAAACAAGTACTCGGGCATGCCGTGCGAGAATGTACGGCAGAATCACGATCGGTAGGCCCGCCACCCTCTCCGTATAATAATGCAACGGTCGTTGTTCAGTGCATTTCGTTATGGAACTAAAAGAACTCTTATCAAACGTTCCTGTTATAATTTACAGCTTTACGAGCGGATATTATTTTTGCTTTGTTAAAGGCAAGAAACTGCCAACAGTAGAAAAAAACTCCTCGGTTCTAAGATAACGTGTAGGTGCTCTGGATAAAAATGTCAAGTCTCTCTCCCTCGCTATTGTCTCCGATGTTTATTATATAAAGACTTCTCAGATGGCTGACTTCTGCGTTGAATTTTACATTAGTTGCCTTCTTATTATTCTCTCCGACGGATATGAATAGATAAGGACACATCCGCAAGTGGAAGGTAGACAAATTGTTCATCTTTATATCTTTGACATTGTATTGTTCTGAAACATAAGAGTACGTAAGATCGGTTCCTAGAAGTTTGATGTGTGCAACATAGAATTCATTAGTGCCATGTAAGTTAATATAAATTTTAAATATCTACATTTACTTATTATACATCGAAATCAAATATTTAATTTACAATGTGTATGAAGTGTTTTGAGTATTTCATTATTAAATTTATAAAATGTACATCCAAAACCCTACTTCACTACATCTAAGTAGAAACTAATGATTACGACAAATCAAACCATTTTTTACTGTTAAAATAAAATAAGGCTACACTTGGATTAATCCGATCAATATATTATTAATTTAATTATTATTTTGGAGTAGTGGGTGTTTATTTGTACCGGTTCTAATCCCATTACAAATATTATTCAAGAATATTGTATATGTCTTTATTACTTCGAACCTTCTAGATCTTCCCGTAGTATATAATTCTAGAACTTTCTAGCAATTTCTTTGCTTCAGTTACTCATACGCTAGAGTGATGTCACAATATAATTATATCTCAGTGTCATTTTACTTAAGTATAAATTGGCACAAGATATGTTGATATCGCAGAGTACACAAGTGCAAGTAAATTATTGCAACAATAGCAATAAGCGTAAGAATCACGCGCACAGAGACTGCTGTGTGTAATTAATTCCCGTCGATTCGGCTGATATAAACGGAATCTGCTTTGGCTGATATAAACGAGTGGGGGATGGAGGCGGGGGTGGAAGTCGGGGACTCCCTTATCGCCGGCTGGCGGTGCGTGCTCATGGCCGGCGGTCACGCCAGCTGACCGGCCGCCATGCCGCCTGATCTTTAATTAATTAAGGACGCGAATGCTAACCTTACAAAAATATTTACTCTTATTATATTTAATAACTAAAATCAACATTTTTTTATAAGTAACATTTTTATTATTCTACAAGATATGTTCCGTGTGTTATAAAATATACGAAAACTAAATATTAATATTCTCAAAAATAAAAATATACACTTATTAACATCACCTTGAAATTACATCAAATGACTATCAAATATTGGCTATAAACCTATTCGCTTATTTAATAGAGATAGAACAACTAAAAATAAATTCTTGGCGTTTAAGTGAAAATCCGCTTTAAAAAAAATGTTTGAATAGGATTTTTATAGCATCAAAAAAGAGAAAAATAACAGATGACAGATACATTTCATTCACACAGGCAGCACGGGTGCAAATGGAGGTTGTTCTCAAGCTTTAATAATGAGCATTAGGATTTAGTAAAATATTCTAAAGTACACCTTAAAGGTAATAAACAGAATACCTGACGAAATACTTGAACAAAATTAATGATTGCATGTCAGTCTAGCAGGCTAAACCCTGCAGAAGGCGCCTCAACTACCCCAGCCTGTCGGGTGTAGGTTCTGCATACTTTCGTGCGGGGGATGCCTTTTTTTAAATTTCAGACCACGGCTGGGGGTGTTTTACACTCAGTGAGGTATTTTATGTTTATTACCAGTGACATGAATGCAAGTTAATTGTACTTTATGTTTTTGTTTGATGTTTGTTTATTACAAGAAAGCCTGAGCTTTTTTTAGATACTGCCTTTAATGAACTGGTAAATTTAAACAGAACTGAACTGAAAAAAAACATAAGTTTATTATTTAAGAATTTTAAAAGAACGATCTGTAAATAGGTTCGAGTAATTCATGGAAAATAATATGCAGTGAAATATATGCAATAAGTATATGTTGTAAGTAATCACGGATAAAAACGCAACCATCTAAACTAATCGGTAATTAATTTGTTGTAAAGTTATTAAAAATACTACTTTATAATTTGAATTATTTGTCTGTTTTTAATCTTATATTACGAACCACTTACATTTAATTTAAAAGTAATTCAATCATTGCATTAGCCCAGTGTACAGGCAGACATGATAACGCCCGCACTGTCTGCGTGACAAATGCGTTTGAGTCTGGACCCCGTGTTTCTCGATCCCTATAGAATTGCGATTACACAACTGCACGTTCATGTATTTTTATACGAATTTTTATTTTGAAAAAGTAATCTACAAATATGAAAAGCCTATTAACTAGGAGCTATAAGCATTTTTATTTTTAAGCACTTTCGACTTCCAAACTAACTGAAAAATCTCCTTAAAGGCGAAAGTACTTAAAAACAAATAACTCGTATTCGTCTAGCACTTTAGACAATTCATTTTGTTTTAAATGTGTACGACAAACTAAACCTTAATATTTTTTTGCTTGTTAAACAGTAACATTAAAGATTATTTTTTCACATATAAAAAGTATAATATGTTTATATTCAAAGCATGCTTACGTGTCTTTAGTCAAACTTCATGAACATCTTAATGTTTTTGTGTGTACACTTAGTGAGTTGTGAATGTAGATATATATGCTCGAATTAGTTATTTATTATATGGGAAAAGCTTGTGCCGAAGGCTTGCAACAAACTCGCAAGAATTGGACGGGTAAGATAAACTGAAAATAAATTCTGAATTCAGGCGCAGGCCGCCGAGAAACAACTGCGCTCTTCGGTTCGTTTACTCTACAGCCTGCGGTCTAATCTTGTGCGCGCAAAGTTCATTCATTGTAAAACCCGTGAAGTCATCGAACGCCTTGAGCAAGCTTAGGCAACGGAGAATTAACATAGTTAATGGTAACAAATGCGTTGAACTAACTCAACATATATGCATAAATAAATATGAATTTTATAAAAAAATAGTCAAAAGAAAAGTTATTATATCAAAATATAGTTTTTGATACTCATAACATAATTATGTTTTTTTAAGTATATATGTGTTTGCAGTAATTATTTTTATCTTCAATAGTAGAATCTCTTGAATCTATTTTAATTAAGAAAGCCTTGACAAGAATTCAAGGGATATAAAACAGACAGTTAAAAGTACAATCTGAATATTATTATATAAACTACCCACTATTATAACGGCGCGTCTCTCTATTAAGGGTCCATAAAAAACTGTTACAATCCCAGCTAAGGCAAACAAATGAATCCAACGCGCCACACACTTCTATCTCCACAGTAATCTCATTCCGAATGTAAATGATTTCATCCCCCGCCCCACCCAGCTCATTTATTTCGTGTAATTGCCTTGAATTTATCTTTCCTCTAAGTTTGTGAAAGTCTAACACGGGTGCGTTATTTTTCCGTTTTTTCAGCAAGTCAGGGAAATAAACGTAGAATTGAATAATTATTTCGTTATCCCGGGCCGTCGCTTACTACGAGCCAGCCACCTGATAAATGTGTTCGCTTTCTTGAATATAAACTGGCCAGCGGCGGCGCCCCTCGCTCCCGGGACCAAGCCAATATTTTATTTAATCACCACAAAAAATAAAATTTAAAGGTATTTATCATCAAAGAATCGAGTCATTTTACATTTTAAAAAAATTGAGTTAAAATACTATTGCTGTAAATCCTAAATTATCTATTCAAAGAAATTCTAAAATAAATATTTTCGCTGTATATTGTTGAACCTTTAAGACCAATAACGGTTTAACTAGCTATCGAGACTTTACATCACCTTTTTATATGCTAAAGAGATTGATTACGAAAACGCACCACTAATTTAAACGAAAAATACTTATAAAATTAGCAAACAATATCCCGTGACTAAATATTGAAAACCTTTGAGATAAATAAAAGATTATTAAAAAATAAAAGTTAGCCTACTTATTCCGTAAAATTCCATTAAAGTCAGCTTTAATAAATATTTCACTCTTATAATGTACTACATGGAATTGTTTCATAAATAAAGTATGAAATTTAAGTCAATTCATAAAAACTTGTTTCAAAGTCATAAAAGCTTTCAATTTTCAACTTTTGAATATCACGTGTATTGATAAACTGGCAAGGGCGGTGAATGTAATGGATTTTCAGGACGTTTATGTATTCCAAAGACCACAGTCTAGTGCAGTTGATTAAAATTGCCGCAAAACAACGAGCCTTCTGATGAACCGTTTAGAATAATAAGTTAATCACGTCTTGTGACTGTCTGGCAGGGGAAGACATAGTGGAATTCCAACATAAAATAATATTGTATCAATGACAAATAACAACACTAAAAGAAAAGTAATATAAATAACGATTCCTTAAGAATTCCTGATAATTTGATAAACGATAAAAAATTGAGGCGTTTAATCTACTATAGTAATTTTTACATTATACTTTCATGGGTAAAAAGTGCAATAGTAATATTTTTTAAATTAATGTAAATAGTGTATAAATATAAATGAATAATAAGTGGAAGAAAAGTGAAACGTCACATAAGAATTGATAGTAGTGTCTTGAGAAATGTAAATGATTTTAAATTTTGGTGTTTAATTTAAACTTTTAAGAATGTCTTGTATCATTATTCTTTGATATCAAGTTAAAATTGAATGTTGTAAGGATATAAAAATGTAAAACTACTAATTTATCTAAAAGAAAGTTAAAGTATTCACAAGTTTTCACGAAAAAAAGAGGTTATTCGAAAAAATGTTTGATAAGTCTCTTTCTCACTTTTCAAACTCGTTAAAAAGTCACAAATATCATACTTCGAGAAATGTTGTTTGTTTTTAAACAAATGTGACGTACACTTCGAAAAAATAATAATAATCTCATTTCAATCTGAATTTTGTAACACAATATCTGAGAGAAAATTAAATATTAAAATACACATATTTTAGAAAAGCCCCAAACATAAATAATATTTTTGTATAAATTTTTCCTTATATTATTATTTGACCTTTTCTTTAGATAACTTTTATATCAGTAAGGTATATTTTTTCTTGTGGGTGTAATAATTCAAAAACCAGTGCACAAAAAATGACAAAGATAACTAAGAATTTTTTTATTTTTCTGACGATTAACTAGCATAAATCACATTAAATACTTAATTACAGACAATACATTTTTTTGGTTAATTATTCAGTTCATGGAAATTTATATAATTACATACTAAAATTATATCATTACTTAATAAACTTCCTTCCGCGTGCTATTATTGTAATAAACACACAAAGTGAAAGTGTTCACCCGTTTCATTGCTTTTAATTATAATAATATGGCACGACCTTGATATTAAATCATACGAAGAGTATTAATGTCACAGTACTTTAGCAGAAATAACTCTTGCATTTTATTTTCACGGTTCTAATGACGCTATGAAAGTTACATTGGGGTATTTAATATTAAATTCCAGTACTAAAGGGATTCTGTAAACAACATTTTATAAACATATTCTTGAGAGAGGTCCCGTGTGGGACATATTTCCAGACACGTTAAGAATTTTAATTAAAACTTTAAGTAAGAGCGAGCCATTCTCGTATCATCAGCATTAATTATTTTATTTAAATTACCATTTCTATGTTAGTTGTTAAATTTAATGTTTGTTCATATTTTAAATATGTACACAATGTTGGTTAATGTTAAGTTCCGTACGCTATGTCGAGACAAATATGTAAATTCTGACACCGGAGAAAAATTAACGTAGAAATATCTTTGTAATTCACCATAATGGCGGCAACTGAACACGGAGCTGCCGTAATTATAACTAGAAACTTTACTCGTGGTTTCCATATACCAAAATATCCTAATTAGGAATGTTAATAATTTTCATTCCTATAATTAAAATCTTTGAGAGTTCTCAAAGCAAATCCAAATTTTTCAGGATACACGAGTTAGATACTTTGGGCTTATTAAATGGATTCTAGACAACAAAGGGAAACATTCTTTGTTGAAGGATCGAGAAACTTAAACGTTTAAGGTACGTAAAAAATAATGTATATATATATTTATTATGCAGCAATAAAGGGAAACAAAACATGAATTGTAAGTCACTTTTGAGATCTAATTAACATCTCTCGAGTAATCACATAATCATTCGATTTTGAGCCACAATATTTTGGTGCATCAACAATAGGCAGACTTCAGCTTCACTCGTCGCGTTACGATTATGATTGCTGTATTTCAGTCGGATTGAGTGTTGCGAAATTCACAAGCATACAAGTATACGTACTAAATGTCAAAATACATTTTGCACACATCCCGACGGTAGTAGTCACACTAGTGTTTGATTCTACCAATTTATGAAGTCATACCCAGTATATTTTAAATTAATCATTGGCGCAAATAGTTTTAAGCCATGTATAAAAATATTTTTTTTTTGCTGCACCATAATTTTTAAAGATCATCTTCATAGCCGTAAAAATATATAACCCACTCACATTTTTAAATCAACATTTACGTAAAAGCCAGAACCGCCCGAAAGCCCAGCGAAGGTCTAAAAAATCACGCAGCTTTATCTTCTGAGAAAAGATTTTTTGTAATGTATTATTTAACCCCCACTTTGGGGCTGTAAATTACCCATCGCTCATGCGCCCCGCCAGGAAGTTCGCTTATTCAAATGTTTTCCGACGATTTCCATCGACTCCTCTGGGACCGCCGGCCTCCGAGGGTTGCGATGATCTCTCGACTCTGCCCGAGACGCCATAAATTTACGTCATAGTTAACGCGCAAACTACTGCCGCTCGAGCAGTTGCCGCGCGCTCTATCTCGAGATGGGCAGATATTTTATTCTAGTGGGTTTTTTTTTTTTTGAGAGGATGCGTGGGCCATCAATATGATGACCCCGCATAGAGTAAGTATTTGAGTTCGACCCTTCGCTATATCATAAAGTCATATATCATATAAATTATTAAATAAAACGTTCATTTTCTTAATGACTTTACAAATTTACAACCTTATATTATTATTTAAATACAGAGCTACATGCATTTTAATAACTTCAAAATATACTTGTATAGCAATAATGAATCTATTTTTGTATTTTAGAATGTTGTATCTTTTTCCTTTTATTACAGCCACAAGATTATTTATCTATTTATAAAAGCCTTGTGATTTAATAATCTAGTTAAGTATCACTAGCAATAAAAATATATGCTACTTTTAATCAAATCACAACAATCATTCAAACGTAAATTTTGTATTTATCATCTGAAATTCTATCGTTTAAGACCACTTTTTGTTATGTCTACTCTTACAAATCCCTAAAAATAAAAATAAAAAATTTAAGGTTTTTCAGTAAAAAATAACGTCTACGACTGGAGCTGAAAAACCGTAGCCGTTTAGCGAGAGTTATCCTTGTACGCTTTCAGTTAGAGTTAAGTCTGATGCCGTCTTAAATCCGGTGGTATTATTTGTTTTCCAAAACTCATTACACAGGACATAAAACAATCACTGTCTGAAATAATCATTCTTGAGACAATAAAAAAGCCCATGAGCTTCTCTTAACAAACTCGGCTGGATGTTTAATCTGAGTATTATCCTTAGACGTTTATGGAACAAGTCTCGCCGCACGGAGTCTTCAAGTCACTCAGAAGGCCCTGTAGAGTATTCAGTCTCCGAGTCGGGTTCTACTTGCATGTTGGTTGATGGGTAATTAAATTTCCATAGAATTCAAAATATTCAAATAGCACCCATTGCATACAAAGTGAGTAAACCGTTAACGGTAGGATTAAGAAGGCATAATAACTGCACCTACCTACACGCAAAGTAATTATATTTTTTTACGCTCTACCCCCTACTTGGTTAATATTTAGACAGATGGAGATTAAATAATAATGTATTTTATTAATTAACTTTTATTTAAATCTGTTTTAATAAATTCAGCGTGAAAATTTTATCCCTATTGAAATTGTACTGCTGAAGCAAATGGTAAGTTTAAAGCATATTGGGAAATAATTAATAACGAGGAAGTAAAAGTGTTTTTTTAAATATGTTGTTATGGTACTCGTAGTTGGTGTGATTATTTACTTTGGATCAGACAATACTAGTCTAATTTAAAAAAAAAAAGGGTATTTAAATATTAAGAAGAACACACTCAGAGTCGAATTTTCTAACGCTAAATTAAGAAGAATAACACGAGATAGTGTTTTTATCTACAAAAGCCGTGTAAGTTTGAGGATTTGTGTTTTATTTAGTCTAGTTTTTAAAATCTACTGTGCAGACAGGGTGATCAACCTAAAGATCTGATATTAACTGATCACAGATACAATAAGACAAAACAGTTTATAATAATAAATAGTTTATTTTTTCAATATGTCACACTATTACTCTCATGTAATTGAAATAAAAAATAATCTTGTTGATTAAAGCAAAATATTTATCAGTAAATGCAAGGTGAGAATAATCTTATTTACATTCATAAGTAACCAATTCAATATAAAACGTATAAATATTTTCACTTTGTAATTAAAGGCAAATATTTATAATTTAATTACAGTAAGTTTGAATAAAATCTACACAACAAACCAGATTGTCAATCTGAGAGAGAGATTTCAACATAAAGCTCATAAGCTTTAGTAAACAATCTTCCAGCGAGTCTCGGAAGTTATTTGATAACTCGAGAATATGGAAGCAGTATTTGCTTTATCTCAAGAAACGAAGAGTCAATCAATGAGGGATACTTTGATTGCAGGCTTAACTCCCACCCCCTGTTTACAGTGTAAGTTTACAAGGATAACATTGCTGGGCGTGCCGAGTGTAAGTGTAATTATTGCCCAAGTTCTAGACAAAGGCAGCCCGAGACAAAGAACGGCTGAAGTTAAATTCGAAGTTATCCGGAGGTGAGCTGCGTGACAATCATAATCCCGATCTACTTGAATTTGTGGCAGGTAATATAAACAGTTTGAGAAGCTTGGTGTAATTCAAAGATCTCTTTGTTTAATCGAGGTGAGAAAGTAACGGCTTAACTGCTATACAACAGTCTGAAATTACCTTCAAGCATAATTTCGAACTGCTTTGTAATAGTTTCTTACGCTGAGACATAGAATGAGGCCTGAATAAGACTCAATACTGAACAGTATATATACTCGAATTAATAACCATGTATTTACAATGACAAATGTATATTGGAAATTTATCTACAATCCTCTCCTTGGTAATTTAAATTCAAATTGAAATGCTACTTAAAGTTTTTTCTGTTACTATTCCTTGTGGAGTTTGATTTATATAAAAAAACAATATGCAAATGATAAAATTATAATGTACACAAAAAAATTGAAATAAAAATTATGTTTGATAATGCAAGCTAAATAATAATTATATAAAAGTACTTTAGAATTTTTTTATCATTAATCAATTACAGATACAAATATGATCAAATCTGATCGAATGTATATTTAAAAACCGTTATTGTGATATTTTTTAATTTTAATTTGTGGGAACGTGCGTACATAACTGTAGTATTTTCTATTCATTAAGTTTAGCATCAATTGCAATATTTTAATCTTCAGACTTAAGACTTGAAAAGTTCCTTATTGAAATTCAAATCAAATCACATCCAAACTAAGCTGATCACACTTAAAATAATTACTCGGCAGCTCATGCAGATCTCGGTGGCGTGTAATAATTATTCAATTCCGCAGCCAAAACAGGAATCCATTGGAATGCGCCATACAGAGGAGGCAAACAGAAATCTTACCGCTGGTGGGGGCGCGGGGTGGAGCACCCCTCTTCATTACAGTCATTTACATAAACATTTGGAAAGTAAGATCTTGAGATATATTCCTTAATGCGCTAGGGGTGGAAGCCACCCCCGGCTTGAATATCCAACCCCGAATATGCTCAGGTACATGTATACAGTTTTATTTACTTTCGTATTATTTTCTTGAATACCTGCTTTTTTGTGACTCGCAACTCTGTGATTTTTATTCGTCTAGGAGAGGTTTCATTTTGAAGTTTATTGTTTTTTTTAAAGATATATAAACGTACTCTAAATTTAATAAAAAAATATATTCGCTAGTGTACTGTTAGAATTTATTATTAATATAACACAAAATTCACCATCAAGTCATTATATATTTTCAAAACGCAGCCGAAATTCAAGACTTTCAATCATATTAATATCCTTGCGCTTTTCTCGAAATTACGACCGCGTTCCCTACGTCAGGAAGAAAAATAGCAGCCAAATTTACTTCAAAACCACAAAATCAGCACATAAATCAAACCGCACCCTTCTGACGCACTCGCCATCAGATATTTATAATTCGCTCTGTATAATAATTCGCCTCATAGTGTTTTTTCGCGCCGACCCGATCACCCCGTGAATCCCCGAAGCGGCCCGCTGATATTAACGATTATTATGCCGCGTGAAGACACTCTCCCCGCTCATTTGCAAGTCAAAGATATACCGGAATGTACTACCCAAATTATGTATTTCTTGGCAAAAACTGTGAATTCTAGCGGAAAAAGAAGTAGAAGAGAAGGACATTATTTCACTTTGTAAACACTTTGACGTTAGCCACAGACTGCCGCCCTCGCAGCGAGAGCTTTTACGGTCGATCCGATTTTTTATTATTTTATTTTTGAGCCACCCGAGGATATGAATATAAAATGCGCATAGTTAGAAATCGATTTTTCATATAGAGAGCTCAGCGTATTATTCGCGCGCTAGACATACGATAAATGAACAATGACGGACATTAGACATATTATAGTAAAATAATATAATTATTTAATAAAATAATATTTAGCAACAATAGCTATATAAAGATTCAATGATACTTAGTAAAACTAGGATCTGAGAATAAAGTTGCTTCACTAGTCTTTAAAGCTATTAATTGTGTTTGGTCATTATTTATTTACATTTACACACAACATCTGACAGTTAATAGGAAACAGGTAGTTACGTAGTGTCGCGAGAGTAGCAAATTTGCTCATATATGTCTATTGCATAATAGAGCTGACTTGGAGAATATTGCTTCGGCTGCTTCATTTGCTGCCGACAGTATTCCTGTGAATGCTTAATACAATATTATTTAAAGCTAGAGATAACATTTTTGTAGCTGATATACCATTGGTTTTAGAGACCTAAAAGTCATTTAATTGTACACAAAATATAAAAAAAGTGTTTGGATTACTAAGCTCGCTCAGAAATATTTAATGTTTTAGTATTTATAAACAAAAAAAAATGGTTTAATTTAATCTGAGCAAATTTTCTTGAATTTCAATTCTTATTTTTAATCATAACAACCCTTCAAATAAATAAAATTAAGCATTTATTTTAAGTTAAAATACCTTTTTTGGGTTTTGTAAATCAACGTCATAAATATCAAATATATTTTTAATCAAATTGAGAAATAAAAAGATTTACTATCCCATTAAAATTCTTATTTTCTTTTTGGTTTTAATTATTTCTAGGGCGAATATTTTTGCAAGACTAGCGGCTGTACGTCTTTAGTTACAAGACTTTCAAAGTAGCTGACACAAACTGTTGAAACCATAATAAAGAACTGAGCAAGTTGGGGCCGAGGAATGATTCATAGATCAAATTATATTACTTGGATATTCCTCCTCTTAAATGCATTTAGAAAGTTTATAAATCTCTCGCGGTCTTATTTTATTCAGTAGCAGCATTAAAATCGACGTATTCTCTTTTGCTTTGAATTACATCTGACGTGTAAGTTATGATTATTAATATTATATCAGATTTCATGGAATGATTTATTGCTGCTTTAAATAGTTTATTTAGTTTCGCATGTTGGCTTATTTACTTTGCGATCATTTTTATAAATTGCTTTGAAGATAAAAAAAAATTGCAAAAACTGCGCAAGTATGAAAATCTTTTAACTTGAGAACAAAATTATTCATGTGAGAATGATTGATTGGACGATGACTATCAAATACTGCTTTATAATTATTAAAGATCGTAAAAATAACCTTGCTTATTTATATTTCCAATAACATTTTTACAATATTTCAAATATAATAAATCCATACAAATTTTTGCACGTCTTTTAATGAAACCGTTCGAATTGATAAATAACATACTAATTTTTTTTAAATAAGATTTTTGCATTAATAATATAGGCCAAGTATAATGATAAGCATTGTGTATGAATTTATTTTTAGGAAAACGTCATTGTAAATAATTTATTGAAAGCAACTAATGGATATATATAATTGATAAAGCCGTGCATGAGGCAGAATCTCAATAATAAAACATGGAGATAGCGGATCCCAAGTGCGCCGCCATTTATTAATTCGCGGCATGAATCACATCGATAGCAGATAACTGGGTGGAAATTTATGCTACTAGCTGAAAACCCGAAATTGCTTCGCCAACACGCAACACGGCAGGACATTCTGTATACAAATAGGTTCCTTATACTCGCTTCGCAGGGTCTCTCATATGAGTATTTATTATTATTCATATACTTAATTATGATTGTTAACTTCTACACTAAAAAACACAATTTTATCTGGATTTATGCATGTCACACAGTATCACTTAAATTCAACTATAACAGTAGATATGATAACTCTTGTTAATTTTTAGCTGTAATAATTTAAAGTAGACTTCATGAGTAAACCTAACTCAGAATATCTCATATTAATGAATGAGTATAAAGTATCACATTATTTGAGGGATTGAAGTTTTTACGAGGTATATGAGAGGTGAGTGAATTGAAGCTTGTCACATTTGCTTTGTTATTTGAAGAAAGCTCGTTAAAACGTTGTGAGACAGAATTCTTTCAAAAGTATTTACAAAATAAATTTACAGCCTGTATAAAATTAATAAAAAGTTCTTCTTAATAACAAGTAGACAGCAAAGAGTAACAAAACAGCGACTACCACAGGTCATAAAATGAATATATTGTTTTTGAGCATAGTATAAAAAGGTATAGCACGTTTTAAAGCAACGAGAAAACTTAATTGTACACATAGCAATAAGCACGCACTTTAAAAGAATAATTGCATTCTTGCAGTATATAGCATTAAAGAAATCAAAAGTGATAAAGAAATAAAATTTCTATCGTTACTCCTTTAATGATCTCGAACCGCTTTGAACTATAACCATTTAATATATAAATGGTTTCATTAATATTAGAGAACATAAGCTCTATTTATCTTTTACTGCTCACGTAAGTAAAATAAACTGAGAACCTGAAGCCATTTGACCTGGTCTCATAAACTCACTCTAGGGTTGCCAATTTCATTATTAATTAGATTCCAATATATTTTATGTAAGCGTTCACTCGTGAAATGGAGAGAAAAATCCTTGATATTTTTGCAGAACACAATATTTCACTTATCTTAACTATTGCAGTAAAGCGTCATAGTTTATTTGACCACCACAGCTAAAAGTAGAATTCATTTAAAATTTAACAAGAATTTTGAGTAGTTATTTTAACCAAAGACACAATGCTTGATATTTTTTTTCAGAACGAATACCATTTTTTGGTTTTTACTATTTGAGATTTTAATAGGATCCGTTAATTTAAAATGGCTATTAAATTTATATTAAAACGCATTATTACTATTAGATATATAGAAAAATCTGCGTATTTGATAATGCTTTGCTTTGCCAACGTGCTAGTTATACATTATTTATAACTGACAGAAACACTGAAGGAATAAATATCGAGTATATATACCAAGCACATATAAACTCAGAAGGCGTTTCCATGTACTTAGCATTCTGCAGATAGAAAATTATTTGTAGGGACAGCCAAAACGCCAAAACAAGGCGGGCGTACACGAGCAGAGCAAAAAGTCGGGCGGAAGGCAGAACAATGGATAGGACGGGCATCTCGAGGACAATTAATTAAAATCCAATATTGTGTAACCATAATTGATTGTTGAAAGTGAGAAGGTTGGTCCCTCGCCCTCCCCGCTGCTCGATGGGCATTATCTTCAGACGCCCCTCTGGTTATCGAACGAAGCCTCCTATGGTTTATTTGCATACAGCCAGAGTTGTAATGGAATCGCGGCGATTTGTTTTTGCGAATCGCAACCGCGCGAGGGCTGTTTGTTTTGAATCAAGAATGATGGAAATTGAATGCATTTATTTTTGCTCGTGCGAAGGGTTGCTGGCATTTTATTTTAAGTATCGATATGTTATCTTGTTTACATTGGTAAAAAACGAGGGATGCATGTGATTTATAAATAGACTATAAACATTGCCCTATAAAATAACAAAGAGAAACGAAATTTCCATGCTATTTAAGAGTTCTATTTATTTTAAATATTAATATGAACCTGTATATATGGAAATAGTAAGGGTTTCTATTTGCCTGTTGTGTAACTATTTACTCTTAATTAAAATATTTATTACCAAAACAGAGTTATAAGAAGGAAATTAAACAAATACACAACATCAACACGGATATAACTTAAATAAAATAATTGTGTTTCTTTTAGTCTAATAAAACTCGATGTTTTAAAATGCGAATATGTACATCAAATAAAAAAAAATAGAGATTTATACAAGCATAACGTTTTCAAAGAATTAATGAAGCATGTGTACAATGTAAATAAATATTAAATTATTTTATAAAATAGGTCTATTATTTAATGACTAGTAATGTAGCCCGTCACAAAATGACGAATTTGATGAACGATGCGTCTAAATTCTCGCGGTTAACGACATCTCGCGGCGAAGAAGTGAATTATATAATTAAAGTTTAGCTAAAGCATATTTTAAAGTTTATGAATGAAAATATTATCCTATCGTCTTGAAATTCGGCACATAGCTGCGGAAAAATTTACTTAACTTATGTGCAAAAAATCAGCGTTGTATCTTTTAAGATATTCTATACAGAACGGAAAAATGAAACATACATACAAACATACAAATAAACACACAATGGCTATTATTATAGTAGATATTCTTAAAAGCTCAGTGTTGAAATATATTCATAACATAAACAACAGGCAATCGATCGTGGGCAAGGCTGAGCCCGCCGCGCTGGCCGTGCATCCGCCATGCAAATAAGAGTCAGGCTGTGTAAGCTGATACCTACTGATAAGAAGGAATTGCCACTTCCCGCCCCGCAATACTTCAGGAGGCTACGTCACGACCAGTAGCCGAGACTGTAATTGAAGCTTTAGTGGGGCTGTGACTTATAAACTACTAGTTTCGTTATGCTCTACAAGCATCGCACACGACTGATACTATTTTCTGTTTTCCTGCGCTTTTATTCATTTTTTACGTGATGAACAATTTTACACATACATCTATCTGAATTACAACCCACAGTTGATGAGACTAATATATCACACAAATTTCTGCAAAAACATATTATTTTCAAATAAGTTTAAATTATTTTTTTGTTTGTGGAAATCTTATTCGCCCTGGGGTTTATATAATATCTAAAACACTGATAATCTTAATTTTTTTGAAATGTTTGAATAATGTTAAATTTGTCGTTTTGTACAAGTTGCTTGAGCATTAAAGTAAAACGTATTATGAAAACATAATTTTCATTACCAATTACAACTTGTGTTTAGTATTCAGAAGTTGGACTCTAAATCTCTTGTGTATTATTTGAAATATCTGTACGTTTAGAAAACCTCAGATTATAATTGAGAAGTATCCCAAAAGGTAGAGTAGGAAGAAAGGTTCATGACCGACAGTCAATCTGAAATGAAGACTCTTAATAATCACGTTCCGAGAATACAATTAAAACGGAGTCCCTAAGAAACGTGGAGAAGCTCTGAACAAAGAACAGGTGGAAATTATTAATGCCTTAGGCATCGCTGCAGTAAACCAACATAGAAATGAATATTCTATCATTTCATTATTTTCATATTTTTATTAAAAAAATGACTCACCAACAGTTGATTCGGTAGATACGACTATACCTGTAAAAAAAAAGATTATTTAAAATTTAAAATTAGAGAATTTTTTTACACAAAAAATAAATAATATATTAACTAAACATATAATCATGCAACACCCTTTTTTGATATTATTTTATGTCCTAACAGCAATTACTGAAAAACTGCATGAACCATTATTTCGCTGAGTTATTACGTATAATCCAATTGACAAAAGGTGAATATTGTTAATTTAATATTTTTAAACTGCTATATGTATTGCAGATCGTGATTTAGTAGAATGGGAGACCTGAAAGACCTGGGAGTGAACTTTTTATTTTTTTTTTAAAAGTTAATACACAAAATGGTACTAGTTAGAAAGATAAAACGCATTAAATATATTTAATGTTTGATATAAATCATAATATCTGTTCGTACGAAACATATCATTTTTAATTTCATTAAATGGGTCATATCAATAACTGTTCGAGACGAAATGAGTTTATTTTTTTAACTAGAAAATTTAAATTCATTGTCTTAGTGAAACGGTCGTTTTATTGTTGTTTTCTTTGACTCGGCTTGTTTCACATTGCAGTTGCGTTTTTGTATAACTTGTTTCGGTGACTGCCTGTTCGTGTTCCCTAATCAAGAAAAATTGTCTGCTTTTTTATCAGAAAAAGCACGCAAGGGAAACTTGCCAAAAATACAAATGCATGCTCACAATATTGTAAGAAAATAGCCGAAAACAAAACATAAACATCACTTACCTCCAAAGACAAGATAACCCGTACACTTATTTGAATTTCTGATAAGTTATACCCTATTAACTAAAACGCATTCTTTTGGATGTTTTGCATTTGATTAATCGCTTTTTCGGCCGGAAATCGTGAATATGGTAAGCTTTTTTCCCTGTTGGAACAAAGGCGATGTTGATATGAGAGAAGTTGGAGGTGTATTTTCCGGAAATTAGCTGTGTAGCGCTCTATTAACCTCAAAGTGTTTGTCTGTACGTGGGTTTTAGCTTTATTAGATATTCAAGAGGAATTTTCTGACCCTCGGGCGAGGCTATTTCCCTCGCTAGAGCCGCACTGCTCGGTGATAAAAGAAAATTTGAAACAGAAAGAGCCATTGTCTTGTGTTTGGTAAATTCTTGCACTTTAAGCTCCTTAGCAAGTATCGTCTACTTAATTTTGGAAAACAGGAAAAGTTTCTGCACTAAAAACCGTTGTTATGAACAAGTTTTAATTAAATATAAATAATAAAAATAGGACAATACAATCTTACAAATGTATACTAAACCTTTCCTCAAATGAGTTTTACTGATTTTGTGGCTGATTTGTATTGATGAAAAACTTTTGAATTCGCATAAATTTGATAATAAATAACCGGGTAATTAAAAAAGTATTTACTAATAAAAAAATGTTATATGAGCTCAAAAAGCATTATATAAATAAATTTCTCCGAAAAAATGTTTGGTTGGATAATGAAATATTCAGGCCTAAAGTGTATGTTCAGTCATAGTATGGAAAATGTTGAGTTTATATGTACGTTGTGTAGATAGACCTACTGTTCCGATTGTTCAGCGTAAACATGCACGCATCTAAGATACTCTGCAAATACAAAACCATTTATTTCCTCCCTGGTATAGTAATCACTCGGTCAATATTTTGTCACCCCCTGACCGTACAGCCCCTCCGAATTAACTATTACAATATACCATCTAGTTAATAATATTCTTCATTGCTTCTGTTGTTATACCATTATATTTGATTTGATATGACCTTATAATCAACACTGAAGGAGGAAAGAGCTTTTGTTTGAATTGCAAAAATTACAATTTCAGATATGTGAAAACCAATAATCTTTTGTACTAAAACCATACCAAATTATCGATCATAGTTAATTCAAACTTTTTAATGTTAATTTCGTAGGGTATATATAAATATATATCTTGACACACTCATTAAAAGTCGTAAGATACATTTTATGCAGTTAAATAGATAATATAAATTAATGGCCTGAGTGGGGTTCAGTGTCATGACTTGATTGTTTTTACTGAATCAAACGTTATTTTTTACGTGTAAAAATTATTTAGTTTTAAAAATAATATTACATGTATGATATTTGTGAGCTAAAGGATCGATGGTGGGTTATTAATTTTTCATGTTTTTTTTATAAAAGAAATATTTTGATAGTTCTATGAAAAAAGCAATATTATATCGCGTGAATAACCAACAAGGACCGTCTGTTGAAAACATTAATAATTGTACCTTGGTATAGATGAAACTGATGTGATTTTTAAGGTGATAAAAATGTATATATTATACATTCATTAATCATTTGATAACGCACTGTGTATAAGCAGACGGCCGCGGCTGGCGAGGGACACTTGCAGTCGCTGGCTCTGACATTGCACGCAACATCGGCCATTGTTCGGGTCGGGACTTAGTCTGGACACAAACCACAACCATCCACCCTCGTCGCATGGGTGGCTTGTATAAAGGAGGAATGGCCCGTGAAATTGATCCACGCGATAATTTATTTCATTATGAATTAGATATACTTTTCATCGTCAACATCATTAAACAAGCTGTCATTTATCGTGAAAGTGTATATTCAATATTTTTTTTTAAATTAAAAACCATCTTATGAATTATAAAATTTATTTTATTAAATATATATGTGTGTGTGTATGTCAGATATAATGACCTCCTATCGTTTTTTAAGAAATGAATAATGATTAAAAAATTGACCGATTTTACAATGGAAAGAAAATTCGTTTTATGGGTGAGGGGAGCTTTTAACGTGGCTCAGAAATCTTTCCATTTTAAAATTCATAATGAAAAATAAACAGCACTGTAACTCTGGCTCCATTGTCAATTACAAGTGCATCCTTAGAACACAATCAGCATGGCTACCCCTTGTGCAAATAGATAGTTAATTGTAGGGGGCGGTTAAAACAATAAAGGGTTGTGGCCCTCCGCTCTAGTCTGCACAAGCTAGTCTACGCAGTTTGGCTCACTATGCCCTGCACTAAGGCTTCCCTTTCATTCCCCAATTAATATCAACCACGCTAATTATTCTCGATAATTTTTAACCAAGTAATATCAATTTATTATTTGTTCAAATTTATCATTTTTTTGAAAAATAATTCGCAAAAAAGGTAAAACATAATTATCAACAATGTTCTGATATATTAAAAAATTACTGTCTTCTACAAGGTAATCAGCCGAGTAGACAGCTTCTCTTACGAAGATAGATCTAGTTAACTTCTGAAAATATTCTTGTTTATCTTCCCAGTTTCTCGTTATCTCTTTTTCTTTTATGTTAAAAAATGTTTTTTTTAAACATAGATTATATATGAATTTATAGTATTTTTAAACTATAGATAAACCCTAAACTAATGTGTGTTAAATTGAAAAAAGTATTTTGCTCTCAAAATGAATTAATCAAATAATATAAGCAAAATAATGTTCTTTCAAAATTAACTTCAATTTACTTGTTAAGGCGAGAAAGGGAGCAATAGTCCATAATTATCCAACAATTGCATGTCGTTGCGATAATAGGCAACACAATACGCTATAAAGACAATACTGTAAAATCGTAAATATGAATTGCACAGTATTGCAGTCATTACGCTGCAGATTCAAATAAACACAGTTGCATTTTATAGGGCAATAACAACGAGAACCTTTAACCCTTCTTCAAGTAGTCTTATTAATTTTCATGCTAATTGGAGTACAAATACTAAAATGAAAACATGTTGGCCAACAATTAATATATGTAAAAATATACGATTGCTTTGGCGCATATTAATATAAACTGTTTGTTGAACGTAACCCTCCAATTGTTTGTAAAAGAGTAAAAGAATTATGTTTTTTTATAAAACAATAATAATTAAATCTCTGAGATAGTGTTTACAAGGTTATTTATAACATCAAATACAGATACGTCATTAATTTATATAGTATCCCTTTCTGTTTTTATGTTGCGAGTGTAGTAAGAAAATGTATATCTTAGATGTACTTACTATTTAAATACTAATTTTGATGAAACGAGTGTAGTAAAAAAAAGTATTTCTTAGAATACTAACTAATTAAAATTGATTTCTAAAGATTTTTTAGCCTTGGCACTTTTACAGGTCAATAAAAACCTTTCTTCATATTTTTTTTAATAAAAATCATTGTTATTACGACGTTGAAGTTTTTTTGATTTAGAGATAACATTGTATTTTTATTATACTTTTAAAATTAAAATCAATACCCCAAAAATTATAATTATTTAATGATTGTTGTCAAGTTTTGCATATTTTTGCTAGATAACTACATAATCTTTTCAGCGATGCAATAATTTAAAACAAAAAAAACCACCAGATCTGACAACGAATAATACATTTATAAAAAAAATATTAATCAAGCTCTTACTGCGTTAAGCAACATTTCAATTAAACTGTACGTAGTTATTAATTATTAAAGGACTCTGTACACACTCAATTATCTTATAATAAGTCCTCTACTGCTGAATATGTATGTAGTTAATACACCCTTTGTTCAGCAGGGGGTGGCTCCACCCCCAGCAGTCCTCACGCGTCACCTCCCCGAGCCCTCGCGGACGCGGAGGGACGCGCCGCGTGACGTCACTCAGAACGCATCGCTGCCTGCAAGTGCCGCGCGGGTCACATGTCACGAGTGCCACCAGCCTTGCTAGTTATATGACTAAAGTTGGAAATTATATTTCCAGTTATGATTTTGTGCTGGATTTTCCCGTTATGTACAATAATACCCCGCTTTACGCGACCCCGTTATGCGCGGTATCACTCTAACGCGAATTTCAAATTTCTCGTTAAAATGCCTCGCATGACGCGAATTTGTTATTTAAGAATGTGTATGAACATAATGTAGTCATTGACTTCTCTTAACAATTAAAATCAGCGTTGGATGTTATGAACGTATTTTACAAGAACGTAAAAGAAACGCTACCCAGCGTTCTTAGAATTAAAGTGATTGATTCAAATGATTCGTATTTTTTTGTATTAAGTTTTGACTATGTATGTATGTTTAATAGTAAACCACGATATACGCGAATTTCACTTAACGCGATTTTTTCCGGAACGTATCCCTCGCGTAAAGCGGGGTATTACTGTATATAGAAATACTAAATGACCACACTGATTTTCTTGCAGCCAATTGAAGTTAAAATATAACTGTACTCAATTTCTTCTTATAAAATGAAGAATATTTTTGTAAAGGACCGACATCAAAATAGTATATTTAAAATCAATTTAAAGTTATTGCTAGTTATAAAGTTGAAATTAAAACACGTGGGTAACAATATCATTAAAAAAATTGTACCTTGACTAAAAAATATTTTTTTATAGGCCAATAATTTTTATCACTTTACTTTATGAATAACTAACCAAACCAATTAGTTAATGTGACTATGTATACATTGATTGCTATCCACGCATAAAGAAAAATATATCTCTGTATTAAGTGACAAACCAAGTAGTCCATAAAATTTTTCAATATTATTGGGTAATACAAATGATTGAGTTTTTATGTATACAACGCATAAATTGTCTTTAAGAGGAAATTGATTTCTTTCATATATATTTTTTTGGATTCTTTTATATATAATAGAACAACGAAAATTATAATGACGTTAAAAAAACAACGATATCCATTGTTGTACGTCGTAAATAGAAAAAAACTGTGTGGGTCTTATACATTGTAAAACTAATTTGATTATACGCTAAACACTTAAACTCAGCATCAATTACAACATCATAATAACCAATTTCATCAAAACCCAAGTTAACCGTCTACGCACTCTACAGCGATACTAATTAAGGCACATCTCTGCAACCCTCTAGTGTCTTAGTACTAAAACAACCCGACAATTGATAGCACTCGTCTCTCCTAGTGGGTCATGCAAGTACGGATTTACATATTCCATTTGGGTTGCGTGGGACCCGGTGACCTTATGCCGTTAATCAAATTGGGACGGAATAATCCCATCTGGTGACTGATAAATTACTCGGTAGGAGCCGGGGTCTTCCGGTCAAATAGAATTAAAGACCTCGTCGAACATGTGCTCGTCTTGGGGGCTTCGTAATGCGCCATGTTTGGCTTTGTTTGAGCGGAGCCCTGGATTTATATTGACAATTGAGTTAATCACTTCTACTTCAAATAAAACAGAAGTGAAAATTTAAGTTATATGATATTTGAAATATATATTTATGTAACACAAAAACATTCAGTCTAGGGGTAAAAAATTTAGGTGTTCTAAAAAAATCTGAACCTTAAATTATTATATGTTTGGGATCTATCAAAAAAATTATATGATAGGAAAAATCAGATGGTATTAAAAGAGTATATAAAATTGCGTATTACGGACGACCAGAAATCAGACTATGATTTTTCTTATACCTAAACATCTTTTTTAAAACATTTTATCTTTTGAGCTCTTGGGTTTCTAGTATTGAATAAGTATACTACGAGTATCTTTGAGTCGAGGAAACTCAATGATTAGATAAATGTTCGTAATATATGATTCAATAAAAGACAATATTACTCCCAATGATTGGGTACTATACAGTACTTCGTCTATATTATTATCGCCATTGGTTTATATTCTTAGAAATCAATATAATGGATAGTTATAACTGAGTACCACAATTTAAATGGGAGTGCTCATTGCTATAAACCCAGGAAAAGAATATTAGAGTGATGTTTGCCAGCCTTATGGGAGGCTTCTCACAAGCATTATTGAATCTATTGATTTAGTAAACTAGGTAGAATTTAATCCAGTTCATTCTTTCGAATGTTCTTTTAGCTACTGAATATTAAGTAGATGTTTTAATATTCAAACCATGAATAAAATATTTTGTTTCATATCGAGCATTAAAAAATGCTTGATATATTTTGTAATATATCGAATGTTTATAAATATTTCCAAGTCGTACATTCAATATTCAACTCTTGGCTCATTTTATACTTTCACAGTATTTTAATTTTTGGAAGATGTAACGAAATAATAAAATGAAAGAAATCTGTGAATTAATTTGCACCCTGGACTTTTGAATGACTAGTAGAAGTGATAACACTGAACACTACGTTACTTTGGATAGATAACAGCTAATTATGGGTAAAAGCATTTAAACTGTAAGTATTGAAATTGTTAATGTTGGGGTAAGTGCTTACACAATAATTACGCGACAGTTAATAAGTTATAGTTTAACACAAATTAATATCCTGTTAAGTTATTAGATAATTTATACAATAAGTTTCTGAATTGGTTTTGCCCCTTATTTATTACGAAAGGATGTCCCTAACCATATTCACAAGAAGCTACTTTGAAATTCAACAATAACTTCTAAACAACAATTATTCTGAGAATATTATTGGTAGGAATGATCTATTTCCCAAGCAAAGTTATAGAATTCCACAAGTTCACAGATCTTTAATATACACATTCGCACTTATGATCTTATGCAGAGTCGCTCGCTTAAATAAATCTTAGCTTAATATACTTTAAAATTCCATAACCATATTTTTATTTAATAATTTAATTTATTGCTCTATATAAATAGTAAATTTAATAAAAAGTAAGTAAGTTATTTGTGGTGAACTGTAGCTAGTAGCATTATTTACTCTGTGTGAATATAGAAACTACTGAGATTACACGCATTTATTTAATTTATCATTTATTTAGTCTAAACTATCAAGAATAAGGTAGTTTACAAGAAGGATGTAGTCTTAATTGAACTATCACACTTTCCAGACAGTTTGGCAAGTACAGTTTTCACAAAAGGTTTTCTGCTTTAGCCAAAAGCTTGAGATAAGGCAGATAAGCAAACCTTTCCCGCGTCTTTTTAACCTTAAAAATCTGCTTTACCTGCCAGGGAACACGTACAGGTAAGATATCGGATTTGTCAAGAAAGTATCATTACTCAGCGTTTGATAACAACTTACACCATTTTATACTTAAACCCAACAACTTAAGAAAACGACTGAAATCCAAGGACACGCAAGGTTAAAAGGCTAGTCCGTGAATTATTAAATTTGCTCACTTTTACTTTCTTTATAAAATAATAAGATAAAAAATAATATTTTCACTCAAAATGAAAATAAAAATTAGGGAAGTAGCAAATATTTCACAAAGTGATTAGTTTCATATATTATGAATAGTTTTAATACTCAAAGTGCAATAATCCAATATTTTTTGCCATTATCGTTTATCTTGTTAGCACTCGCGTGCAGCGTGGCTTATAAATTTATGTTTATCTTCTATATGCATAGTTCAATTACAGCGCATAGCATCATAAATGTTTTACACTTAGTGTACCATATTTAATATAGAAAAACATAATTTTCTTTTTTACTAAAAAATAAAATAATTGCAATGCATTAAAACTTTTTTCAAAATTATTTTATACCCGGTGGTATCATATATTTAAGGCTGTATCCAGGATAAATAAAATACTGAAGCTTATTTCTTTTGTGTATTTTTGTTTTCATTAAATATTAAGTGGGACTCAACTTTAATTTATGAATGGACACTTTCATTACCAGCGATGCGGTACAGTGCCAAGCCGGTGTAGCAGAGTGATAGGTCTGTGCGGCAGTACTTCCTAAGTGCTTGGCTTGCTAACTTACTACATATCTCGAGACTGCGCCATGATTCATATCGAGAAGGCTGTGTAGACTCCTCGGAGATGCTTCCCATATCAGCCAATTACACCTCCGGATCATGTTAGAGCTTTAGATAGGGTAGTTCAGAGCTTCTTATATTGCTTCTAAACATTTGTCGTTTTAATGAATAATTGTTTATCCATTGACAATAGAATGTCTAAATATTTGGGTGAAAATTCTTGTTTGGTGTATTGGGAATTCAAATTGATCTTAAAACATTTAAAATAGAAAATAATATAATTTTTAGTTTAGGTTTGAAGATATGATTAATGGGTTATAAAAAAAAATTCATTTTAGAAAACCTTTTAGATGGTATACGTTAAAATGTCACTTCATATTCTTGTTTCATCCAAATTTATATTAAATTTAAGGGCCTAGTCTACATAATCGAGTTTTTTTGATCATTTTCTAGTCCGTTTTGCGAAAAATCCACTGCACCAATCAAAAAAATTTAAATGCAAAAAGTTTGATATATCCCTATGATTTGATATGTAAAAAATCAACTTTCGATATAGCAAAATAAAGTGACAATTAAATTAATTAAATGACACGATTTCGCCAGGTAATGGACTGCCTCTGGTGTGCCAACCAGACACCAGAGGCAGTCCAATCGTGTCATTTAATTAATTTAATTGTCACTTTATTTTGCTATATCGAAAGTTGATTTTTTACATATCAAATCATAGGGATATATCAAACTTTTTGCATTTAAATTTTTTTGATTGGTGCAGTGGATTTTTCGCAAAACGGACTAGAAAATGATCAAAAAAACTCGATTATGCAGACTAGGCCCTTAAGGTAGAAAATTTTAAGTGTTATATATCGAAACAACTCATAAGCCGCTGCAGAGGCACTTCTGCTACTCGACCAGCAGCAGTTAGATGCCGGCAGGAGTCGCACCGGTTGTCGTGAGGATTACTCGATAATGATACTGCCGGCCGTCCGGGATAATCGATCTCGTTACTTACAATTTGCGGTGCACTTTGTGGAACTAATCAGGCGCGGGCCCCTCACTTTAAACGGGGGATGAACACAGAATTAATTGTTCGAGCACGGCGGGAGGAGTGCTCGGCACTACTCGCAACTGCCGGGGGAGAATCTTTGTTTTAAAACAGCAATGTCCCAAGTTAATGCTGATAAGGTGATGTTTTGTACAAAGGATTTTTTTTTCAAAATTAAGATTTTTGTTTATTTATTATAGAGTAGCATCGTATTGATGATTAGGATGAGATTTGAGACACTAATTTATTTGTAAGTGTGTGTTTTTTTGTAATTTAATTGAATTAAGTGTGTTAAACAAGCGAGTATTATTTTACAACACTTAGCTATTGAACACAGATGTGAGTTTTTTGACTCATAAAAATAATAAATACACGTGTTCACTCTTAACTGTATGGTTAATAACCGCAAATAAAACACATTGAAATCTACCCATGATAAAGATCTGATTGATTTTAATGCAATTTATTATAGGGTTAAGCTTTTACTAATGCGTCTATTTTTTAAGCAAAGTTGTTGTATATTAATGTGGTTTATTATTATATAATATTACAAAAATTAATAATAAATCGATTGTTACAGTTTTTCAATTGTGTTTATAATTTTTTTTAAAAATAAATTCTAATGATTTTGTGGACTTTGTTTCTAATGATCAGAGAATTCATTAAAATTCATGTAGTTATAAATGTTGAATGAAATACCCTATTAACTAAACACAATCACCAGGCGGCCACAATCAACCTTCAAATACAATACCATAAACAAACAGAGCTCTATTCAGCAGAGGCTGTGTACTGGCCCAGCCCCTGGCCTTTTCTGTCTGAAATACGCGAGCTGGCAACAGTTGCGAGCCGATCGGAGTTGAATCAATTAGCCGTGATTCTATATTAAGTACGGTTAATGGACAGATGAGGGGCACTGTCTGCTGGACACAGACTCGAGGGTGGGCGGCGGTACAAGTGCTTACCCAATAAATCAAGTGTCCAGATTACTTCAATTCGAATCAGCATGATGTGAATATCCAAGTTCAAATGTGCAGTTGCATTTGTACGCGCTGAGTCCATAAATTTTACCCAGTACCTTTTATATATATATATACATGTATAGTTATGAATTAAAACATTGAACTATCAAAAATACCACCAGACAGTAACGTAAAATAGAATAGAAAAGTTATTATGTATAAAATAAAAGAGTACTCTGTGCATAAACCCGGTAAAAAAGCATTTTCAAGCAGCTTCCGGGCTGTACACGAATAATATTTTCGATTGATTTTAAATTTAAAGTAATCCAGCCGAATCAGCGGCTCCCCAACTGTTGGTGCGCGTGGCTGCCTGGGAGGCCGACACTTGTCGCATGTTACACACGGCCGAGTAGTTCTACAAGTCCCTCTATACATATTTATAATCGAATGTCGCCTGCATGAGGGGATGCCCCAGCTTTAACTGGTATATCTATCAATTCAATACATAAACAAATATATGATTTGGCAAACTACTAACTAAGCTTAATCATTCATCCATTAATGCAAATAAACCAATGAAGTTTGTGGTACGATTACAGCTGGATTTATTTTCAACGAGCGTAAATACTTTTGCTACTTAAAAACACCAATGAAAAATCAATCACGAAACCAACACTATTTATTATAAATAATGATTATCACATAAAAACCTTTTTACATATATTTTTTTGATTTCAAAGGAAGATTTTACACAACCTATTTGAAACTAAAAAACGATTTTATGAATATCAACAATACCCCAAAAAACTTTGCACCTCACAACTAAAGTAATTTAAAACCAAAAGTACTATTATATATAATTCAAAATACCAAAACAATAAAGAATTGAAAAATAATTCATTACATGTCTTAAAACAAATGTGTGCCCTCGCGAGCTAAATTTATTTTATCTTATGTAATAAATGTGACAAATTTAGTACCTGAATATATGAATATATAATGTATCAATAATCTTGCATCTTATTTCAGCTTTGCAATATTAGTATCAGCCATTGTACTTTATAATATTTGAAACGCCTACTCCGGGATGTTGATATTTGGCTTCCGCATATTTATGCACTGTTCGGTGGCGGGATGTAGATAAGTTCGCGGCCCCTCGCATAGCGAGGAACAAACCAGGCGCCTGTACTCCGGGCAAATTGATTTCCCGATTAAATATTCCCTCTTGTGTGATAAAGCCTCCTTGGCAAACTGTGTCTGCCGCTAATGCGAATATGTTGATATCAAAACGCCTAAATTAATACAAACTACCCACATTTACATTAAATTATGATAAGGATTGTGCTGCTGTAAAAAAAATTCTTTATTGTACCATCTGAATACGAAGCTCGTGTTAGATTTTAATTGTTTACGATAATTATTAGAGGAAGTTAACCATTTATATCAAAACAGTAAAACAACGCAGAATTGAAATTATATCAATATAAAATTTTGGTTTATACATTTAATGAAATAAATTTCAAGTGAATAAATGATATGAATTTTTAATGAATATTCGGTTTTACACATTGTTTTCATTTAAGATACTTTACTTTGTATTTCTTGACATTAACCTGTTAGCATGGGAATTAGGACCTATTGTTTGTGTGTAAATGTAGGTGCTTTACTTTGTAATGTTTCAAATTCACTAGTTTTCATGTACTCGTTAATGTCTTTCTATTCACATGTGAAGCTTTTGGCTCTAAACCCACATGTCGATGTAGACACTATAAATGAAGGTCTTTTGTAAATCGTTATATGATAAGTTTTACTTATCAATCAAAAACTTTGCAGGTCGTCACACTGCGACGACATAATAAGAACAAAATGCACGTCTTACAAAAAAATCTATTAAAATTAAGAAATCGAAATTTAGAACCCTTACACAATGAATGAAAGTATCGATGTCAAAGCATATTTAACTATTAATGCAGTGCTGAAATAAGGCAAGTTTTAAGTATTCCTAGTTTTGGCCACAATTCTCCCTCTCGGTGAATTTCATCGTATTATATCACATATAACTTTTATATACGTATGATATTATATAGTGCTAAAGCCCTGATAAATAGAACGAATTCGTCATAAAATATTACGCGCAATATCAAAAGCGAAAGAAATGAAGTCTCTGCCAAAAGTTGCGCTTGCCAAATGATTTTTTCGTAGAAAATGTTTCAAAATACTATTCTACTTCTTTGGAACAATAACAATGAAAATTGAGTGGATTGGTTTACAAGTCCAAACAATGATACTGGAATGTGCGATGGAATAATGCAATAAGAAAAAAACACATTCTGAAAAAAATAGTTAACACGTTTTGGTCTTTTTGATAATATTAGTTGGTCTAAGCTTGCAATGCGAGACAGTCCAAACAAACTGTAAAAATAAATTTGCTATAAAATATCTAGAAAAAGACTGCTCAGTGAGATTTGTTAACTGATCGTAAATGTAAAAATTTGATACACTAAAATATAAAAAGATAAGTTTTACATGACATGACATATCCAAGAGTTAAACTATTTCACTTAAATCACATGAGCTTGTGCAAACTGTATTTGTTATACTTAACAAAAAGATAGATACATAGGATATATAGTAATGAAGAACAAAGCATCGTCGATATAATAAACAATTATTGGCTAGTGATATTTATGAAGTATTTTATTGTATAATAATAAAAACTACATGCTTTTGAAAAAGTATTAATAAACAAAAGTAACATATATTTTATTAAAAATATAACTTCAGCTAAATGGTCAATTTTTTTTTTGCTGGTATGATAAGAGTTATTTCATCCTTTAGAGGCAAAGCCAAACTTTACGTTTGAACCTCAAAAGTAACTTAGATACAAGTAAAATTTAAAAAATACATTTACGAGTTGTCAAGTAAAAATAAAAAAATACTTTACCATAGAAGTTACTAAATTTAAGTAATAATTAAGAATAGAACTTCTAGCTTAGTGCTAAGTAAAAAAAAAACACTTTCATTTATTTACATAAATTTGTACCTATCATTTACACAATTTATTCTTAATAAATATTTATTTATCTTCAATTATCCATCGACTTTTAATTTTATTTTCAAAATTTACCTGCAGAGTTTATATGAAGGTGCGTGCAATTTTTTTTAAATTTATGCAAACATTACATCACGTAATAATGATGATACATCATAGAATACAAAAGTATGTAAATTTGAAGCAAAAAATTGAAGCCTTATTTAAATTTAACATTTATCACTACGAATAGCTGCCTCATAAATAAACCTTATTATTTGAAGTTAACAGTTACATGGCGGTGTGTTTGTTCAGTGACAATTACAAAAAGTTTTTTTATTTATCTATATTCATCACGACTTGCAACGAAAAACGAATGTGCGGTATTACGACGGCTGGAGCGTGATTCATTTAAATTCACCCCCAAGATAGTCGGGGTCGGAATGAGGGCTCAGGGGTGCAGACTGAAAGCTCAACAAGACGTACTCAGTCTTGAGTAAAATGATTAAATAATCATCATTTTTTTATTTGAAATTTTTTTTTTGATATTTTTAGTTATTTGAAAGTAAAAACATGGTCTTTATAATACAGGATCCATAATAAATTTTTATTAATGTATTTTATCCAAATGTAGAGTTTTTCGTTGATATTTTTTCATTTCCTGTTAGACTACGGAGTAAAAGACTTTTACATGAATAATTAAATGATTTTTATACAACGAATAAAGCTTGATAATTTTTTTCCGTTAAGTACTTGTTTTTATAATATTATTAGTTTATAAAAAAAATGCAACATTTTTGCTGTTGTCCACATCTTGACGCCATGAAATAAATATGAAATATTTTTTCTATAACATTATAATATGTTTAAAATAGCAAAATAAATTAAGTCAAAACATTTTTTTCATAATTTATTGAGTTATTTCCAAATGTGAAAAACGACAACAAAATAATTGTTTTAAATTGCAAATAAAAGACGTTACAAAAACTTTACATCTACAAGGTTGATAAGTAGGTCAAATACCCATATAATGGACATTGAAGTAGAATTTTAGTGAAACCAAATTTCAATATTAGGATTTAATTGAATATCCGAATAAGTTTCAGTATTCACATAGTTGATGAAATTACTTGTAATATTATGAACGTGCGTTCCTCCACCCGTCCTTTTAAAATTAATTACAGACCTTTATAAAGGTAAGGTAAAAGCCTATGACATTTGGGTTAAGCGTACCATTTTTCCCACTTCCCGACATTTTTCATAAGTTATATGAAATAAAATTTATGACTCGGCCTTCTAACCGCGCTCACGCGTGAATTACTCAATCTAGGTCTTCCAGGAGCCCACAGAAAGAGCTCAGAGACTTCAATGGCTCATTGGGCTTAAACATATTGTTTTAAGACTCACACTAAACGCAGCCAACTCAACTCGGCAATACATCAAGGGCCGTATTGAGCTAAATACAGTCATTACGGTAATACATGCAAATTATACATTTCTTATCGAGCAAGCTCATAAAATGCTTAAAACGCGAGACATATAACGCGCTGGCGTATGATTGGCCTCTAACATGGGCATTCGTTAGCGGGCAGTTGCCGAGGCCCTATTTCATAGGCTTTGTAGGACTTCGAGGTAAATCGCACAAAGTCACGCGTACCCCTCGGGGCTATGTCATTTTAAATATAAAATAGTCGTTCTCACAATGTTTATAAGCACTCACTGCAGAGACCATAAAATGTTTTGTTAAAATAAGTGATTTTAATGATCATAATAAAATTGTTTATGTTTATTTCGTCCGTTATAAAAATGTGTGTAAATAAACGATTTTTTTAATGATGTAGAAAAATGGCGTCATACTGTAAGTGTAAATAATTAAAAAGTACTTTATCAGTAGCTCTAAATATTCGTGATATACACATCCACCGCTATACGTGCATCTAGTTTGTTTGTCTTAATGATACGTACAAAATTCCTCATATTCATGGTATAGAAATGTAAAGTTACTGAAATTGCGAAGTGATACGTACGGTATTTTTTATGGTATGGTTAAAACTTATTTTTTTAAAAGAGGTTATTGTGTTTGTTGTACATGCTAATATAACTCACTCATATAATATACCCTTAAAATAATATAAATACCAAAATAGTATTCGTCTAGCAAAGAATTGTATCACGATCGTTAACGTCTTGGATTAACATAATTACATATCAGAGGTCATTCCGGCGCACTTTCCATCCGGTGAGATCCGGAGTGCTGCGGGCAGGGCGGGGGTGAGCGGGGCCGTGCCACACAATACGACGAAAGCCGCGGGCAATCACACCAGGTGTCATGGCGGCTGATGGATGACTTGCAGGAGGGGCGGGGCGCCGCAAAAACCGCCAGTGACTCGATATCGCCCCGTAATGTTTGACCAGTTGAGCTTGATGTCGATGTCTAAATCCATCGGTAGTTTTCACTTTTTTCTCTTCCTCACTTTTGATATGGCTCGTTTTTCATGTTGATAAATGGATTTCTATGTCGAGAGGAATTGCACTTTGATAGTGTCAATGCTTCGTTGATTCAGCGGATCATTAATAAGGGAGTTATGCTCTAACGCGGCTGTCGCTCCATTGAAAGAGTTCGTTTCGGTTGACCCTGTAGAAGCTACTTGTCCACGTCAGCGAATTCGATACTTTTGAAGAATCGTTACTGCTTAAATAATAATATTAAAATAAGTTTACTTATATACACAAAACAATTTTTTTTATTAAAATTGCATTAAGTCTTAAGGGTAATTAAAACAATTGAAGGATAATTAAATTCAAATCTACTGAAGTTTCGCAGTTTGTTTCATCTTTGTCGAGGCGAGGGGAGTTCTCACAAACAATCATAAATATCAATTAATTAAACAAATTAGCACCCCAGTCGGGAAGAATTCGTCTGTCAAGTCCTGAACAAAGAGGTCATTTGTAAAGAAGCTTCCGCGAGAATACAGACGGATGACTAAATTCAAACGCGGACAGCAATATAAAAGTTAGTGAATAAGCAGAAATCTTTGTGCGGGGCTGCCCGGGTGTCGGTACGTCTGGGGACTCGCGTGAGTATTCGTACGAACGGCCGCCCTCGCCCTGAGGGGGGTCATCCATTACAGGCAGTAAAAAACGTAATAAAACCACACAAATCGGCTGCTGAAACACAGGGTCTCTCCCACAACTTACACAAAAAGCACAATCAAAATCAAGTTCAAAACTTGTAAGTTAGGCGTGATTTTTTATGACAGAGTTCGCGGTAGGAATTTATTATAATATTCAAGTTTTGTAAGTCTCCCGGGCAAGCTGTCTCTGTTTATGATTCTTGGGGTAAAGTTTCGCTTTCTTGAAATACGTCTCGATTGTCAATTGTCCTTTCAACTATCAATAAACTTTCTCAGACTTGTAGACTTGAATTTTTCACTTCAAACTTAATTTTAAATTCATAAAATCTGCATTTCTAAATGAATTTATTCCGAGTCAAAGCTCTCTTTGTAGAAATTACTAATTATTCTAAGCAATTGGAGTTTAAAAATAAAATCATCTCAAACACGGTGTGGCGATAATTTTGGCTCCATCAACCGTGTTGATTTTTCATCAAATTACGGGCCGTTTATTAGTAATTTGAGAAATCGTTCTGGGCATGCCCGCGGTGAAAATTTGAAAGCCTTCCAGTGCTCGGAGCGTTACATTAGCGAGCATTAAGGTAAAAAATCGTGGACCTTGTTTTATACGTGAACGGCATAAAATATGACTAAGTATCGCCATTAAAACGTCACCACGCGACGGCAGGACGAGTGATAAGTTCCTACATACTACCCTCTGAAGGAGCGAACTGTGTAGAAAATAAGCTGCGATTAAATATATGTCACTTAAAATTATTAATTATTAAATATATTGATGAATTAAAAAAAAATACATTGCTAATGCATCACTCTAGCGTTAAAAAGCAATGCTCTTGTTTAAATTGTTAGATATAAGTATAAATTGTATTTTAGATGATGTGTGTGTGTATTGTGTCTTATTAATTTATGTTTTATGAGATAGTATGTGATGATGATGTTGAATTATCTAACAAAACGACTGGGTCAAAAATTAGATTTTTACTATTTATAACTCTTGGAAAAATGGTGGGGGTAGTTTTCCATCCCTCCCACTCCCCATGCTTTACGTATCTCCATGTAACATATTTTAAGCCCCTATCAAGAAAGAGCGTCATGTATTGTAGGTTTATAAATGCTTCTAGTAATCCAGAATAAAAGAATTCTTTCGTTGATAATGTATAGCTATTCGTTTTATTTAATTCGTTTCGATATTTATTTATTTCTAGAGATACATAATTAAAATTATATACGTCCAATATAACTCTAAATACATATGCTTTATTAATTTGTACAATTATCGTTAGTAATATTATCTAATATGAAAGAACTCCTGTTGAAATGTAATTTTAAAAAACCTTAATTGCTTCAGTTTATTATTTTCCTGACCTTAGTTGTGACATTACTAGGTTTATTTTCAAGAAAAACTTACGAACTATACGCAGTTAAAGACAACATAAATATTAGTTAAAATTAGTCTTCGTGTAAAACTTTATTGCAGCTATTAATTTGTACTTGTGTATAAATTATTGCCTAAGCAATCTACCAATCTGTAGCAGAATAAATATGTATTTCAGTCGCTTTAATTTATGTCATAGGGGAAAACCCATAATTTACCCTTGATAATCTTCAATAGCGCTGTCGTAAATCTACTCCCCCATTTTAATTCATACATGTTAATAAGCAATCCGGTCTCAGGTGAAGGCATAAGCAATCGGAAACGCCCTTCAGCTGACTTAACTCAGACATTATGCAGCTTAAACAACCCTGCTTTAGAGCCCAACGAAAGCTTGGCACGAGAAAGTTTTTTCATCTTATGAAGAGACCAAATGTTAAAGACCTTGTTTCCCAGCTCCGCGCTTCGCGTCGTTCCAAAACCGATCCCTTCCCTCGATTCCAATTAACTTTGAAATCCATTTCAGTTCTTAAATAATTTAACCGGTTGCAAATGACAATTCCTCCCGGAGGGGGTAAGTTTATTATGGCGGCATATTTTGTTTAATATGAACTCGAAAACGCGGAAAACACCGGGACGCGAGGTAAAGTTCCCTGTTTATTCGACTCGAAGACTTATTCGCCAGCGCCTTGTGTAATAAATGCAACTTACGGAGGGCCAATAGCGCTCCCCTCTATCCGCATAAATTTATTTGTGCACTGCGTTTCTTGGCTTTTGCCACGACTGTTTCTGAGGAATACGAAATACGCTTTGTATTTAAAGCTGAGACACAATGACAATTTTCAAAGATTGCATTCGGAAAAAATAGAAACGCAGCACTACACCGATTTAAAAGCAGGCCTTGTTCAGCGCATAAAGACAAAAGGCGTCTACAAATCCTCAAGCATAATTATATAAATTCACTGAACTAAAAATATTGAATTGTAAAAACACTACTTATATTTAATAATACACGATAAAGCTGAAATTTATTTTACTATGCATTCATCGTACCTGATCAAATATATTTATATTTACTTTTATATTTAGATAAAATCAAAAATGTTTCGAACTAAAAATTAAAGTAAGATTTTAAATAGGATAGATAAATAAAACAGCATAAGTTTTTAGATCTATAATTCTCTTCATATTAAAACAAAAATTCTTTGTATTGTAAGTATATTTTTTTCCATTTGATTTAAATTAATTACAAACAACAAAAAATATTTTTTGAAACTTGTAAGATTACAAACACAATTTCCATATTTCATAATATAAGGTGTTTTTTATTCGTTCGTGGAAATCAAAATTATGCCAAACCCTTCGTTATTCATTACTGATATTAAATTTTTACCAAAAAAAACTAGGCACTAAATTATTACAGCGCGGGTTAATGGCTTTATTAGGCTCTCAGTATGGCGTTCCGCTCCAAGGGACAGAAATTAAAACCATGGGCGGATGGTTTATTGGTTAGACGTGAGGTCGGGCGATCCTGGGGACCACCAGGGGCAGCAAGGCGGGCCGGACCTCCCCCTGGAGGGAGCCGACGCGTGCATTCAGGAGGGTACCCGGTACCCATGCAGTCAGTCTATATTCTAGGAATAATTGATGACTATATAATTAAGTGTAAGTGATAAGTAAAGGCACTGTGATTGAATGCGCCTTTCCATATACTGATACTGTTCTACGATACTACAAATTATAAGCTGTGATTCATTATGAGCATTTGAATTTATTTGCTGGAAAATACGCTGAGTCAGTGTAACCTGACTTGAATCAATACCAGCCTTTCCAAATGGCTAATCAAAGAAATCAACAGTCGATTAGCTGTCAAATACAAAACATAGATTGGTTTTTGTACTATTTTGGGCTTGTAAGCTCTCTTTTTGCTTATAAAAACCACAATTTATATTTTATCGATACGTTAATACCGGAAGTTTAATTTAAACCATTGAGTATTATGAAACTTAAAGTAATTTAAAATTATAATGAAAAATTATTTTGAAAATAATATTGATTGATAATGATTAAGTACATTTTTTCATATATTGAAAATTGATTAAAAAAACTCTTAGAAAAATATCATCGTGATTTGTGTGGGATATGAACCCACATCCCCAAGCTTACATGGCCGGTGCATCCCACACAAATCACGGTGATATTTTTCTAAGAGTTTATTTAATCAATTTTCAATATATGAAAAAATGTACTTAATCATTATCAATCAATAAAACCTGTATAGGAAAAATCTTACTTCCTGTGAGACGGTCTTCACAAAAATTAATAATGAAAATAATATTGTTTTTTATGTTTTACTTTAAAATTGCTTATATTTGTTGCACGTTCATGCAAACTATATTTATAAATCCTATGATATTTTTTTGTATTTTTGTTACCTTAAATTTTTGCTTCATTCATATAAATATAATTGCTACAATTAATTAACACTAAACTGCAACACAAATAAAAACAGCAAAACTCCAAAAACACTGCACCGTGCTTTGTTATGGTAATTATATCAAGTGAATACAACATGTAAAAAAAAATCGTAAGCTCTGTGGCTATAAAATTCTCTTCCGCAAAAAAGAGCAGTAAAAGCGCGGAATAAACACGCAAAACAAACCATAGACTGGGAAATAACATCAGCGCATGACAAAACACCCCGCAATAAAAAGTAAGACACGCGGCCACATGTGCTCGCAAAATGTTATCCAAATATTCTAATTCTCGGCAACGTGTGGCGGGCGCAGCGGCCGAGCTGCAGCCCCGCCCGCGTAATCCCGCAGCCACACCAGCTTCCACCAGAACGTGGACGACTATCCACGGAAGAAGAAAAAAAACCCTGCATCATGAGACCTTTAGATAGATGAGAGCGGCAAAAAAACATTTGGGAGTTATTCGTTTTTATCGACACAACAAAAATAAAAACTGTTGTCAGTAAGTGTTACTTGTCAAAAATTATTAACACCATATTTTTGACATGTCAAGTGTCTACCACAATTCATAAAAAAGGCATTTTGATCAATTTAACGTTAATTTGTTTAAATTTTTTATTTTGAAAGTTGAATAGTAACTGAATTCAATTCCATCATTGATGCGTTTATTAAATTTGTTTACCTCGCATAGTAATCATATTCATACAAAAAGTATTGTTTTTATTACATTTTGGTTGTAGTCTCATAGAGCGGCGTATATATTTTTTGTGATAATTGAATTTCTTCCGTGTCCAATGGGGGAGTCTCCGCCATTTTTCAAGAGCACCGGCTATGAACGATCCAATCTGAGTGAAGCTGAAAGGTATTGTTACTCGACCAGTCCGTACGCAGTTCTTGGATTGCGATATTGGAAATGCATTTTTTCTAGCTTATTGTGCGAGCCTTTTCAAATAGAGCAGTCAACGATGTCTTATACTGATTGAATTTAGTATTGTTTCAAATAGTTTCTATAGAATAAATATTCTTCTGAAATATTTTTAGAAAAATATATACAATTATAATTTACATTTTTTGAATATATTTAATACTAAAGTAATAAGGTATAAAATTAACATTATTGCGAATCAGTGCTATTATACACAACATCATATTATCTCAAATATAAAAAGATATTTAAGGAATCCACGCTCAAATAATTATTATAGAAATGCAAAACCACGCATATAAATATTTCTCGAGATATTCTTAGAATTAATTAATTGGTTAAAACAGCAAACAACTGAAATTATTTTTAAGGGTTCGTTATTTTTTTTCATTTATATTAATAAATTTTAATTTGAATTTTATTTAAACTTAAAAGTGATTATTTAGATTATTCATTATTAAATAAACATTTTTTGTAAGTTTTCTGTTTGAAGTAATCAAATTTACCATTCTAATCTATTGTAATGGTAAATATAAATTTTTAGTATTCTTAATAATGAAATATGTTATTTAATAATTCGACAATTTTATTAGTACGTCAAATATGTAAGCGATACAATAAGATTAAAAAAATTAAAAAGTCATTAAAAATTTGTTATTCTCACATGCCTAGAAATTATATTGTTTTGATCTTATTATTTATTAATAAATTTAAAAAAAAAACAAAAAAAGACTTTCTATTATGAAAATGATCCATATTCTAAATTATATTCAATTAAAAATATTATATTTCAAGTTTTAAGGACACTTGGTTTCTTGGTTAAAAACTTTCACAAAAAAACCAATTAAAAAAACTTTGCAGTCGTTTCTGAGTCTACTATTTAAATTCAGTAGATAAAATTAAACAAAATGTGTAATTTAATATTTGAATACAAATGAAACAAGTTATAAAGATTGTAGTTAGGGCTGAATTGTTAATCAGCATGCTAAAAAATCCCGGCTTGCATGCTCTGGAGATACCCGCTCAGTCTGGAAAGTTGGAGTGCAGTTTCTCACACACCGGCGACTATCTACGTTCCACAAGAAGCTTTAAAATAAGAGCATCAACTATTACAACGCCAGCACCTGCCCGCTTTGAGCTCAACCCTGCCTCATTTAGTATGAACTTTGTAATAAATCTTAGTCTGAACGGTATGAAATATTATTACTTACTCATTCAACATTGTACGACGCAGTTGTTAAGTTTTTGTAAGCATTAAAATGTAATCATACGATGAAATAAGATTATTGTTAAGAATGTAATATCCCTTGTAAGTTTCTTAATTTTTTAAACACGCAAATACATGCTGCTGGAAGTTACTGCAAAAAAATTTGAATCGATGCCAACCTAAAAAATATTATTCTTCTTTGCTGTTTATATTATCAAAGGTACACCCACTTCGTGTAATTACGTAGCGCAAATTACAGGCAAACGTTTTTTGAGTCAAAGGAAAAATATTTTTAATCGACGTATGAGCCACGCTTGTCTTAAAGGCGTTAACAATAACTGCAGTACATGAGCAGTATTCCGATACGTTTAGTAACCAAATGTTGCAAATTAGTACCGGCCATCCTTAAGGTATAGAACGTGTGCACGTGCAGCTATGCATGTAAGTTCGTATTGGATCTAAACATGCAAACGTTTTTCGACTCGAAAGAAAAATATTTTTAATCGGCGTATAAGCCACGCTTGTCTTATAGGCGTTAGCAATAACTGCAGTGCAAGAGCAGTATTCCGATACGTTTAGTAACCAAATGTTGCAAATTAGTACCGGTCATCTTTCAGGTATAGAACGTGTGCACGTGCAGCCATGCATATAAGTACGTATCGGATGTAAACATGCAAACGTTTTTCGAGTCAAAGGAAAAATATTTTTATTCGGCGTATGAGCCACGCTTGTCTTATAGGCGTTAGCAATAACTGCAGTGCAAGAGCAGTATTAAATGTTGCAAATTAGTACAGGCCATCCTTCAGGTATAGAACGTGTGCACGTGCAGCCAGGCGAGGGCCAGCAAGCGATTCGCGGTCGGGGCGGCCTCGTAGCCTGTAGTCGCTTAGGGCTGTCGGTGTCGCCGCAGGCCCTTTCCGCTGACACCGACTGGGTACTGGCGTCGGTCGGAACTTGCCTCTGCTGGCAAACAAGAACCAGCCCTGTGGTTTCAGCGAGAGGAACTCACGTGATGACAATGACTATGTTACCAGAGTACACATAACTGATGCAACTCAAATACAAATTCTCAAAAATATCAAAAGTCTCATAACTTACTCTTGCTTAGTTAAAAAGACGATATATAAGAATTCAAATATGGTGATTTCAAAAACTCAACCACACAAACTCTAAAAAAAATATTTTCTGACTCTTAAAAGGTAAATAATTTTAAAAAGGTTTTTTAATAATTTTAAAAGCATACTAATTACATTGGATAAACTAAAATACATTCATAGTAATCAATATTTTTCGAGTGCAAACTTATGATAACCTGTGCTTAGTAATTATTTATTGGCTTTAATTAAGTATTGACTATATTACAACGAGGTATATTTTCAATTATACACAAAATTAATAATAAATGATAAATGATAAAATATCTGTGAACAGAAAAAAAATATCGCTCTACAGGATGAATTATTTAATCATATCATTATATGTTAAAAATTAAGTGTCAAATATTTTAATATAAAACTAAATTAAGCATTACTTTTACAACTATAAACACACCAAAAAGAGTGATGCTTTGTAATTAATCAGTCAATAAATAATCGCGTAAACCAGTGCGTGTAATATTTGAAAAATAGTACATTTGATAATAATTTAGAATTTTCATCTAGCACACCTGTGTATTGATTTTTTTTTTACGTAAAACCTCCTGAGTTTTTACAGCATAATTTTTCTTCTTAAAGGGTATTGAAAGTCATGGAAGACAAAGCAAAATCTAGCCAAGGTGTCTCGATTTTAGGACAACCTATATTCAGATTATCGCACCTAAGAGACTCATACAAGAAGCAATGACTTTTTTCTATGTGTTCTTTTATCTTTCCAAGGAAAGAGTTTTACAGTTTATAAAAAGTACACCTGTGATCTCCGTGTACAAAAAAAAACTACCTTAATATATGACCACTACGTGCATTTGAATTTAATAATAATTTTTTATATTTATAAAAAAATACTTCTTTGTAGTTGATACTATGCAACAACAGAAAAATACAAACTGATATATAACTACAATCTGAATTTTTTTATATACTATTAAGAGAATAATATAAAGAGTTTACCAATTATTTAATTTACTAACGCAACCAGTTTTGTTTGAATGCTATGATGGCATCGTCAATAAGTAAAAAGTGGGAACACAGTAAATAATTTAATGAAAAAATAATATTAACATGGAATAACACCATGTACTTTCTGTCAAGATTATTAAATATATCTTATACTTTTCGTTATAAAAAATCGGTTACTTTCATATATAATGCTATCCAATAAAAGTTGCAATAAAATTAAAAAAAAAAAAACATAAATTAAACATAACTTTGATTTTTAAAAAAATAAAACATTTTGAGCCGCACCATCAGTAAAGGTCTCTAGAATTTCTGTAAAAAATATCAATATGCATAGAATTTAAAGAGTAAGTTGTTTCTACAGTTTCATGGAGATCGCTCTACAACTCAGCCGTTTAGTAATGCCCTCGTTTATAAAAAAAAGCATTTCAAATAAAATAGGCAAGTAGAATGACGCATGAAAAAAGAGACCGTAAAAACTGAGCAAGTGGGCTCGGAGAACTTTACTGCCTAGTCCGGGTAAGTTCGGAAATAAATTCCAAAACAAACTTAATTATGTACCTCCTGAATATTACATTCTGCGCTTTCCAGGAGTTGGCGCAATTTTCAAACCGAAAAGTGGCGTCCCGCAATAGTTGCTACGTCACTCCGGGGAGCCCCCTCCCCCGCCGCGGGCGTGGCACCCCCCGACTCGCACCCCCGCTACCCCCACCCCCGCAACCCCCGCACCCCCCGCAACCCCCGCAACCCCGCACCCCCCGCAACCCCCCCCGCAACCCCCCCCCCGCAACCCCCGCAACCCCGCACCCCCCGCAACCCCCGCAACCCCGCACCCCCCGCAACCCCCCCCGCAACCCCCCTCGCAACCCCCGCAACCCCGCACCCCCCGCCCGTCCGCGCCGGGCGGACCTAGGAACAATCCATTTCAATGGTAACTAATTTCAAGATTCCACATCGATGTATCATCTATGAATGTAGAAGATGTATCGCTGTGCTCTATCTTTCAACTGTATACTTGCAATGTGCTGCACGTAGTGATACCTTATGCTGTTATACTTCCACGCGATATAAATTTACTGTTTCTCTACTATATTTGCTAACTATTCATCTATGTATTTTGTAGTGTGTTTTAATACGATTACAATAATCATCGATTGTATTAAGTGATTTTTAACAAGCGAAACTTATTTTTGATGTGTCCATATAGTTGTAAGGATCGTTTGGTATAATAATTAATCATCGACAGAGTTAAATTTTTATGTGTAAAATTAAAGAGAAAAAGATCTCTTATGAATATATTTTTGCACATACAAATAGTATTTATATGCAATCAATTTACAGCATGAAAAAAGTCAAATTAGGGCAACGTAAAACAAATTTCATTGAAATGAATAATGCAAAAAGCTACGCTAACTTTCATCCACTGTACGCCTTTATGAATAAATACTTCCCGTTAATGTTTAAACTATTCACCAAGTTGGACGTTTTACCTGACGTGGAGAATCTCGAATAGCGACTTCGCTGAGGAGCCGCGCCGACCTTGACATTTCCTGATGTCGGGGGGATCGCCTCCCACGCCAGCTCGCTGGAACATTCATCCGGGCACCTACAGCCAGGCACATTCAGGAGGGTACATTCGTACAACCACCAGAGATAGTGGAGCCTCCAAATATCCAATAACGAAATAACACAGATCGCCGTGACGACTGTCGCAGGTGACGCCGAAGGGCAGGAGCGGCAAATGACAAATTGAAAAATAAGTCAGTTACACGCTGATCGATATTATTTCTAGTTTCCCGTATTCTCTAAGCTTATTGGTAAAATCTTGTGACTAGGCAAATAAAAAGTAAAGGTTTATATAATGAATAAAATAAGACATCTAAACTTTGAGTATCTGAATAATTAATTTATAACCCATTATATTCTCTAAGAATCAGGGTCACAATAAAATGTATGCTTTTGCGTTTATGTTCAGTTTCATAGACAAACAAGGAAATAATTAAATATTATATGAAACAAAATTTTGCTTTTTAGTTGAATTAATAGACAGATAATTATTTTTACAAAATACAAAATATTCTCCCTACATCAGTAACCCCGGTATTATTTTGGTTATAAAACGTTATTAAACGTTATAAAATAAAAATTCCAATGATATATAAATAGATACAAGACTTGAATTTCTAAATTCGGAAATCAAACAAAGTATTTGGTGAGATAAACATTAATTTAGCATACTCAGGTTTGTTGATGCAAAGACAACACCATGAAGTATTTGAATCATTAATGCCTTATTTATCAAGTAAACTAAGTACACTATTTAAATTTTCGCTATAATTGCTTATCACGTATTAATTTCCTACGGCATAAAGACCCGATATTCGGTGTTTGCTCTTCATAATTATTGCTAGCCCGAATACTAATAGTAATATTTGCTTTGGGAACAGGCAACAGCGCTCATACGAACAAGATTTTACAGCCACACAGCGAAGCACTCCCTACAGAAGTTAATTTACCGATAATTAGTTAAAACACCTAAGTTATGTCATCAACAGCATCAGCTGCGTCTTGAACACTAAAAAATAAAGTGGTAACATAAATATTATCCTTAAAAACTATCTTCAGTTGCTTTGCGGTAGTTCGACCAAGCATATCCATAATGACAAACCATCTTATAACCCTTAAATTAAGTCACAAGGTGATGTTATCCCTCTGCATATAAAAAATAATAAGGCAAGCCGAAAAAAGATAAATTGAAATATTCATGTAACTAAGATATTCGAGAATAAAAAAAATGTAATTTTTTACTCGAAAGAGATATATCAAAATGATATTGAATGAGACCTTTTAACTGTATGTGTAGTTCAAAAAATAAATTTTATAAAATATTTAAGCATAGCAATTTTGCAATTTCTCCCCGTATTGGTCCAAGTCCTGGTATTTCTCTCTGGTGGCGTCAAGTCAGGCATAGTTAAACAATTTGTATTACGCTCAAATATTACACGGTGTAGCATGTTGACAACTCGCGATATAAATTTCCCAAGTAAATATTGTGCATAGTTTAAAGTCTTATTAACTCGGTAATTAGTTTGGCCTACCGTAATCATTTATTTACGTTCTTCCAGCGATTAGTGTCAAGTCTGGGATAAGTTTACTGTGGAAGGTACGCGTTTAGCACCGCTCATAATGAAGAAGATATAATCTGAGCCGTAATTAATTTGTTATTAATAAAGGCAACGAAGGTGTTTGATGATATCTCGTGTCAGAAAATGAGTACTGAGAAGAAGAGAATTTATAATCTTATCTTGTTTTTGGAGTCCAAGATATTATTCTGCATGAGAGTTTATGTTAACTATAAAGATTTTCTTGTGAGGTAATCACAGTCAGCGTTGTCTGGATATGAGCAAAGATACGATATTAGAATTATAATTAAATTTGGCGTGTAGGAGGGAAAATGAATTTATTGTGATTTCGGCGGAGCAACAGCGCGTAAGTGGATTTCGAACGGCGGCAAGTGTTTCAAGCTCCAAATCCACGTAAATATTCATACAAAGCTGCTTAAACACCTCACTGTCTATGCAAAGTGTTTACGCAAACCGTCGCAAATTGTATCAAATTCAAATCGAACGGCTGCCGTCAAAGTTCGTGGATGCTCCTTAAATAACATAGTAAACTAAATCGATTCTCAGTCTATTTTGCGGTTATTCAATTTGGGATATTCCATTGGATGCGGCGCGATCCCATATCGAATGTAAATCAGTCGCTCGCCGACCGAGGCCCGAGGCGGACGAGTCCCGGCAATCCAGTCCAAGCGATGGGACGCATTGCATAATAAAGTCACAATAAATACACCCCTGCCCAAATATATCGCTTATCAATATTTTCTTTCGAACAAGCCTCAGGCACTGAAATTTGGTTTGTTTTACGTGTATTAAATGACAAGTTATCTCACAATGTTTAGAAAATTTCTTTGAAAATATTTATGTTCGTTACAAGAAATTTTGTCTATTTCAATTATATTTTGAGTTATTTTATCCACGAGATAAGTTTCACTATATTAGTAAATAGTCATTTAAATAAAACAATATATATATATATATATATATATATATATATATATATATATATATATATATATTTAATGATAGTTTGAATGATACCCATTTGAATGAAAGAATAGTAATGTGTTGTTTCCTTCAATTATAGTTTATAACTAGAAGTTTGCGTTTATAATTTATTTATTACAAAGGTGTCCCAAAATTATAAGGGTGTCCATAAAAAAATAACGCAAGATTTGAATTTGTCGCCATTTTTTCCGTAAAGTTTTGGGAACACTTAAAAAAAACAATTTGACAACTGAAAGTTTAGGCTACCTTATTGTATTGACTTTATGATTCATTTAAGAAAAAAATTTGGGACACCTTATATATCTATTTTTTTATAAATATTAAATCCCTATATACAAAATGCAGTCTTTAATCTGTAGTAATAAATTTAACTAATAAAAATGTAATATTATATTTGAATTCAATTAAATAAATTACTCATTTTACACATTATTATCAAAAGGTATTGTTAAAAAAATGAAATAACATCATAAAATAATAACTGTTGTTGTATAAATAAACTAGTTTTTAGTAGATAATGCAGAAGCACTGCCATACGTACATCGCATCCCTCATATCCCAGGATGTCGGCCTATAAATCTCGAGGAAGTTCGCAGGACTTTACGAGTATGAGGGCTCGCGCTGGGAGGATCTACTTGTTGCGATTCTCTTAGCGTCGAAGCCTTGGCTTTGTTGCTAGTGCACTTTACCCGGGAAGGTAACTTTAGTAGTGATTGAAAGCTATTTATTTTAAGTAAAGAAAGTTACGATGTTTGGCTTGTCTTATTTTAAACAGAGTGCAATATCTCTTAAATCCGGAATAGAAAGAAACGTGAATTTGTATGGAACTAGAAATCAAAAGAATTTCACAAATTACAAAAACCTAAATTATTATTTTAATTTTTTATTTATATATCATTCAATCGATTTAATTTAATGAATATAATTAAACACTTTAATTTGTGTTTTTTTAGATTATTTAAATGTAATTATTATTTGTAAACATGGGTATTTAACCCATGTTTACAAATAATGGCTCAAACTTCATAGATTCAATAGCTAGTTTGCCTATCTAACTTTAAATATTTAGTTTTCCCGAAAATGACTATTGAACTAGATTTCATTAAATTAACAAAACTTCAAAAATCATATTCTTTCGCTTGCAAATCTTGAATAAACATTTTTTTCTATAAAATACAACGATAATTACTTTTAAAGAGTTTATAAAATTTTACTTATCTAATGCTGTATTTTGAAATAACCCGTCAGTATTTTTTTTATTTATAACAAAACATCAATTGCTTTCCAAAGATTTTACAAAAGCTAAATAAATATTTCCTATGCTCTTTATAAAAATCTTACAAAAAAAAGTAGAATAAATTAGGGTGATCGTTATACAACACACGTAACATAATTGGATTCATGAAAATACCATCATTCAAAACACACAAAAAAATAAATTCAACATAAAAAGTGCGGCTTAGATGTTTATTGTGGGTTCTAGAGTCGAGACTACAAAAAGGAGAGAGACGTGGGTAAAAGAAAATTGATACTACCGAGGAAGGGTGCAAACAGAGATAGAACATGTCAAGACCCCCGTGAGTGAGGAGGACGGAAGCCATTAAACCTGTCGCCGCCCGACTGATGGCATAATAAAATTACTACACGACGCTCGCTAGGGACAATATCGTTAAATTAGATGACATCGATGTACACGCCGGGTGTATGTAAAATGTATAGCGGATCGCCTGGTTACAGGTTGTCGCTATCTAATGTTATTTGTATGGCACACCAGAACCACACGGTAGCATCGCATAAAATCGATGAATAAATAGCGTTTTAGTAAAGAACAATATTCCAAGCAAACCAGTATATTTATCACCCAATTTAACAATGCTCCGTTAACAGCAAACTTCTTGAAAATATAAATACTAACTTGTTAAGTTGTTTTTTTTTATAGAAATTTTGTTAGTTTTAATTTTAAACTACAATAATTTAAATAATAAATTAACTCAGCACCATTTTATTTGTATTTTAACATTTATAAAGATTCCCTGATATTCAAGCAGTCACTGCACTCAAATGCCAATAGAGTTTGCACTATGAGTGAAGATAAAAAACTTAAATTTTTTTAGGTTAACAAATATTTCTACCGCGTATGTAGCGTTCAGACTTTGGTATGATACATAACTCACATTTAAATGTTGGCAAATTACTTTAAATATTGACACACCCCTAAAAAAAGTAACTTTACTAATATTTGAATTCACAATCACTTTTTTATGTTAAGAGTATTATCAAAAGAAATTAACGCTATGATTTCTTTTGCACCAAAAACTGATAAAAAATTGTTGTGTTAACGAAGCAATTTAATCCATTATCATTATAAGGCGAGCCTTAATAGCTTTTATGTTTCCTTGTACATCCTTGTATTGTGTAAGAAATTAAAGTTTTTAATAAAAATATACCGACCTACAAAAGTTTATTCAAAAAATAAAAAACTCAGACATACCTTGCATATTAAAAAATTGGTCGTTGACGTAATTTAATTATAAAATGCGTTGCGCATATTTTACGAAATATCAAAAAAAAATTGAACCTTTCAAGTAATATGAAAAGCACCTGTCGCATAACATCAGATGTCAGATAAGCTCGCCATCAGATGTGAAACCGGACAGTGAGATAACATCCCGCCTCAGCTTTCACTGCAGCCTTTGAATACGTATTTAGACAGGAAATGAACTGCTAAGAAAATGGTATTTACGTCAAGGGATGAATTGATGACTTCTAAAAGCTTAGTGATGTATCGAAGAAGCGCATTTCTATAAAAAGATCTATGCGTATTCATCATTTCTCGAAAATTCTGAAATACGGATTAACATGAATATGATAAATTGTTACCCGAAGTAAGCGCTAATAATATTAAGAAGGATTTCACAATTAAACTTGAATTCCAAAAATAGCTTCGTCCTCTATCAAAGGCCAGGTTTGGTTTCAGTTTTCCCCGACGAAAAATATAAACACATTATTTACCTATTATTTACACAGGACATAAATAAAGCATCGAAAAAATTCACCGCGCGGGGGAAATTTGAGACGCACCCTCCGGCTATAGAGGCCTGATGACAAGCAATTTTTCCAGGACGGCGCTCTATTTAGTCGAGATCATTATTTTTTTATTATAAAAGTATTAACTACGTACAAAAAATAAAGAAAGACTACGTTAACGTGTTATTGCTGAAAAATCTTTTATAATCTCTAAATATTATTAATATTGTATTACGATGCTGGTTCGTTTTATATAAATAGACATTTTAGCAAAAAATAATTTCATAATAAAGTTTTTTTATCTGTACAATGTAAGCTGTAAGCATATGTATGAATAAATATGTATAATTATATTCATATATATATAAAATAATATGTAAGTACAAAACCATGATTACAGTTACTTATACAAAAAGTATTTCGCGTTAAATATTTTATATTTAATATCTTCTGTAAATTTAAAGCTTAAGTAAGTGTAAATTATGTTTCGCGGAATATATAATATTTCGTTGATAACAATATTGTTAATAAAATTTAAGACAATACTCAAGAACCGAGTAGTCATAAAAATCCTTTATTTCCACTTCACCGCAATTCTGATTTCATCGAACATTCCGAGATTACTCTATCGCGAACTCTTTCATCCGTAGATTTCAGGGCCCATCCTTCAGCGGGCTGTAGCGACGACAAAGTAAAGCCTCCGCTAGGGTCATAAACAACGTGCCAGCCAGGCTGAGCACAATGAAGCGGAGGAGAAAATCCCGCGTCGATGTAATTCTTTGACTTTATTACGCGCGCATAAAGATAAGATAAAAATACGCGGGACGGCCTCGCTTTGAGCGGGAGCACAAATCCGTATGGTGGATTGTGTTTTTTGGGTCTTATTGAATCATTTTTGCGCTTTTTGTTTGGGGTTTATTGAGTCAGTGTGAGAGAGTAGAGATAAAATTGTGCTCCTTACTATGAGTGTGTCAAATTTGTCTGACAGAATGTTAGCCCTCTTTTTCAAAGGAATGCTTCCGACGTGAGTTCAAGGCAGCTGACGGTTTATCATGCAAAATAGGAAATGCGCCGGATACTCGTGACACTTTTGCTATTAATTATAATGAAGCGACTTATTTTATTAGAGTGTAAGTAAATTAAGTACTAGATCTTAAGTTTTTTTGCACTTTGGCAAGGTTTACGCAACCTTTTAAGTATTTACGATATTTAAAATTAATAAAGTATCAAATATTTAAATCGTTTTTTTAGATTAAATATTTTTATGATAAAAAGTATACACACAATGTCATTTAATAAGTATTGAAAAAAATGTCTCTTCCTTTTTTACATTCTTCTTGTATATTTTAATTATTACTGTTATCTTTTGTACATAAACTTGACATAATTATTTTTGATATTAACATTCAAATATATATAATAAACTTACAATATACAAGCTCGCTCCGTCTTCCTATTAAAATTGTAATATCTGAAATGCAACCTAGTACCCAAGCATTTTGTACTAAATTAATTAGATTATTTCTGATTATCTAAGTAACCCTACTGTAGGGGGCGCATAAAATATTGAAACAGAAATCAGTTTTTCGTAGCAGGCTCTCATTCCGTTACAGCAGTCAACTAAATCTGCCATCTACAACCTAGAATACTAATTCGAAAATAACATAATATTTCAAAAGCTGCGCCTTGAGATCGGGCAACCGGGAGGCGCCATTACTCCCGTTCATTACAACCCCCCAGTTTTTATTACCATAAAGAAATGCTCAAGGGAAATGAGAGGCCCATTTATGCTCACTGACGTCTCATCGAAACAAAGAGATCTTATCTGCCCTCCTATTGGAGGACAAATGCTACCGTTCAGTCTTTTTGTTGCACTCGATTGTGTATTGCGAATTGTAAATCAGATTCGTTTATCTCGACAGAAAATAATTGTATTCTTTAAGTACGGTAATAACTTTAGGTTCTTAAATTGAGATGATAATTTGTAATAAATTGTGTTTGTTGACTTGTGTAAGTTGAAAATATGACAGTTTTATCAGGTTTATCTAAATCTTTCCAACATACGTAATAAGTTAATAACAAATATATAAGAAAAAACCAAAAGACTTTTAAAAAAGACAAACTTGTAATTCTATATCTTATATAAAAATTATTTCTTTTCCAGTTTATTATATAATAACGATCGTTCATGAAAATTATAAATTAATCTAAATATTACTCATGAAAAACATTTTTTCAAAATTAATTACTACAACTTTTATCATTCATTCTTGAGTGTATATATATACAAAATTATTTTTAAAAACACATTTAAAAATAATTTTTATTCCCTTTATTTTTTTTATGAGCCTTACTTAATAATTTATACAACTTTAAAAGAGAGTAAATTATATCTTGACTTCTCAAGGATGTAATTTTTAAGGACCATACGCCCTGAATTTATAATTATTCCTCTACTGAATAAATATTATAAGTTATTATAAAAAAATGTATGAGTAATTGTAACATAACTATATTAAATATGTATAGTGATTAATTATGCAATATATTTAAAGTAAAATAATAGTAACCGAACAAGCCAACTTGAATATTACAAAAACATTCGTGTTTGTGTTAATACTGAGAACAATTATATTATGACGTATATCTTCATTGAAGTATTTCAGTTAATTTTCATATCGTCTCAAAGTGACATACTCTACATAAAGATATCACAATATGACAACGTGCAAAGTACAAAAGAATAGCACGAAAGTGTCTCCAGGGCCGAGTTTGTCATCTCCGACGAGCGAGTCGACGATTCCCCATTACACTCAGTTCAAAAAGTGCCTTAACTTGGTGAATATTCGTCGCCGGAAGCAACCCCCTTTCTCTCATTTGAATATTTAAATTTGCAAAGTTGCGTAGAATATCATGACATGTCAAAACCTGCTGTCAAATCAAAGGCACCGACATGGAGCGACTTGTTTTATTTTCATGCGAAATTCATTTCGGCTAGGATGTTCAGGTGTTTCAGAATTTCAAACACGGGATACATTTTAAGTGCTTTAATGTTCTATCGGTGGTTAACTTGTAGGAGGGTATTTTGATAAGGGTGCTGCGAATACACCCTACTTAAGGCTGCTCAGTTTTGAATATTGAAAACAAACATACCATATTGAGAAATTTTAAGCAATTAATTTCAATAAAATTATAAAGCATCACCCCTAAGAAAATATTTTTATTTACTTTAAAATTGTCACTCTAACTAACTTAGTTACTAAGATTTATTGCTATTATATTTTATGAAGCCTGAAATCCGATAATAAATCCATAATCCCCACTCAATTCATTTTCTAAAAAGTCTTGCATTTGTAGGGAAGAGTATCCATTATTGGGCTAAGTATATAGTAAGTGTGCTGCTTACGTTGGCGTATTATTGCTTAGATTAGCGTATGAATCGTTTTATCCGACCAAACTCAATATATACAACAAATTGATACTCGTAAATGGAAATGTGTCTTTCCGGCCCAAGTGCTTTGTAAATGTCGTGGTGGGGAGGTAATTGACGATATTTGTTACTGACGTGTTTCCATATAATAAATACTAAAAAACAAACCAGGGGATGCGGATTGTTGACTCTTTCGTTATAAATATAATAAAAAAGAAGTAATCAAAAATATTCAAAATTATTTATGAATAGCCATACCATAGTATGTCACGTTAAGTAAAACCATATTAGAAGCATATTTTAATAATCAAGCTAAAACATTATCGCTATAATTATTCAATAACATTTTCATTTTTGTACTTCGATACATTACACTTTCTTCGAGTAATCATAAAATTGGTTTTAACATGCAAATACCACTGAAGATAACATGATTTGTTATTTTAACCATACTTACTGATTATCGGGTGTCTGACGCGATTTCGTAATAAAAAAGTGACTCAATTTACCATCTTTGAAAATTAACATATTCCAGTGCATTTGAATCACACAGATTTCAAAGAATCAACTGTAGAAAAATATAACTGCTATTTCTATTATTTTTTTAAGGGTATGATTATAAAAATATTTATTAAATACATATTATTCTGTTTTAAAAAATAAATGAAGGTTTTTGAGCACCCATAAAAACAAATCAGATTTCCACTGAAAAAAGTATCATTAACCAAAGTTATATTTGAAATCAACCTAGAAATTGAATACAATCAAATTTAAGCTGGTAGTTTAAAATATATACTTTTCAAAAAGTGGATTTTCAAGATTTCAATTCTCAGGGTTACTTCTGATCCCGACGTGACGTTTGATTTACGGTCATAAACTAGCTTAAGCACTTCAACCGCAGCAATCACAAACATATCACTGCTAGACTAAACGACATCGCCGGTCCTTCAGCCGCACAGCCCCATCTTTATCGCCCGAAAACGACTGCGAGAGGGCACCGCTTCATAACCAGCCCCATCCCGACCACGGCCATCTTACGTAATGCGTTTGTGCTTTCATTTCCCATCTCGGCGCCCACAATAATTCTCTATCTTCCGCCCGCGCCGGCTGCGATACACCAGACTGCAAAAAAATCAACTAGTGTGCCTTCAAAGCGCGCTACTCCTGGTCTTCATATATTCCGCTTCATATGAGAAAGGCGTTCAATACAGAGTGGTTTTTTGTAGCTGTCTTTTTTTATGGTATTATAATACTTTCTCCGTGGATCATTTTTTCTCAGTTCATTATTTAGAGGTTCTTGTCGATATGTGGCTGGCAGAAATAATTTTGCTTAAGAAACAAAATTGTTCAATATAAGTAATCGCTTTACACATGAACCCACGCCTCTAAGGCTATTCAGCTAGTCAACCGAAACAGCTACGTATGTCACTAAAACTGGACGCAAATTTTAAATGTTTTATGCAAGTGAGGAATCGACGTAACTAGTTTTTGATACATAGAAAAAAGTATGTAAAAGCAGCTTCGGCAACAGCCGCAAAACCTTGGTTGCGATTATAATATCAACCACCCATCGAGTTTCCAGCTGCATTTAATATTGAAATAATTCATAAATAATCGATGGAAAATAAGGATTCCCCAGTACGCGTTGAACATCCCTGGGTATCCCGGCTCATATATTTCTCGGGCTAACGTTCCCACGTGACGCATCTGCCGCCCCTGCCCGCTGCCCTTTTTGCCTCGGGGCTCTTCTGCCCCTCCGCCCCACTGATGGCCCGGCCGCCCCGACTTTATCTTTTACGCACACATATTATTGGCGAATCTAAAGGATGGGCTCTTGAAGCGGGGTGCATCCATTGCGCGCCTGCAGTTTTTGAGGGAATAATACATGAGTGTGGAAGCCTTTGAAGATGGAAAGCGATTGAAATTATCATACGGCAGTCGGCGTAAATTGATGCTACGGTATAAATTGTTTATTTTATTTATGAGTCTACATGAAGTCTATATGAAGCTACAATTTTACTTTACTCAAAAAAAAAAAAAAACATATATTCCAATTTAAAATAAAATATTGTGTATTCATATTTTTTAAGCATTGCAACCTTGGCTTAACGCAACGAGCTTAAGCTCATTTCAGGATAGGAAATTATTTAGTATTAATTATAAATTTTCGTCAAGTTCAGAAGAAAAAAACCCATTATAAAAACACCCTTTATTAATATGTAACCTGGGTTATCAAATTCAACTGCCTTTGACCATGTTGTCTAAATGTTGTAATATATCTCATGTCAATAAGCAGTTGTTTTATTTTTGTGATTGTTTATTTAAAGTTCTATAATTGTGATTCATAAATTGTTTATATTATTAATGTAAAATAGGAATACGTTGACTATCCAATATGGCGGTAGTATAGTTGTCCATACAAAGCAACGGCTATGGACATTTACTGAACCGTCAGTTGGTAAGCCTGCATGCCCCGTATTTTAATTAATGACATTATGGACCGAATATGCCACAAAATGACCATATCTGAATGCCATTATTTCATTCAATTTAAACAAAACAAGCAACGCTTCATTAAAACTAAATACTTCAGAGCGAAATAATACTATTTATCAAATATGGATTTCATTTTTTATACAATTCCGGAAACTCCAAACTGTTTTAAAAGTAGCTCTCTATCTTTTTCTAATACCATTACTACTGTTTGAATAGTGATAAAAGCATTTAATATTTATTCAATGATTTATAAGTAATGAAGAAAAAATTAATAATATGTACTACACGCAATAGGGTTTCTCAAGATGATTTTTTTAATGTAAAATCTTAAAGATATGGTTATTATCAATTTTAACTTTATGTATTACTTGTTTTTAAATAATACAATTATTTAAATTATCTCAATGTTGTGGTCTTATGGAAAATATTGTTAAAAAATTATTAACGTAAATAATAAACATAATCATTTATATTTTTTGTATATAATGAAACATATTATGAAAATAATCAAATTGATTTTAAAAAATGGCTTGAAACGTGTTGCAATTTAGTGTTAAACTTAAAGTCAAGAAACAGTAATATTGATGAAAATGTATAATATTTATTGAAAGCCTTTTTTTTATTTCATTTTTCCAAGTGTCAATAATAAACTTAAGCATATATTGAACATTAGCTTCATATATAATTTAAGGGTTTTAATGCTGTCCAGAGGGTCCTCCTGTAGGGGTTCATAATGACTACAATACACGTTATAGATGAAAAATATTGTTAAATTTAATTAAATATCATCGAATTTAATTTAAAGTAAATAAACTCTTATTTAAGATTATTTTAAGTTTATTTATCATAAAAATTAAAAATATTGCTTATTTGAAAACGAGTTCTTGCTTATTTTATTAAGAATTTTCTAAGATTTGCGTTTTTCTCAGTTTATATTTTTATTCTTAATTGCTTACATTTGCGTCCCACTTCTCATAATTGGATTTTTAAATGCTTATTAGACAACTTCTAAAATTCGTTAAACCATTTCAAAATAATTCGTATATACAAGTTACCAGAGAGGTGATATTAGATATTAAAGTATTTTGACTACCAGCATACTGACAAAATAAATACAAAGTGACGTTATTCAAATATAAACTCATTTTGTAAATGATTAAAACTTAAAAACAAGTAACCGATATGAAAGAGAAAATATAAGAAGGGAAATCGTCGACTTTTAATAATTTCATTCATTCTACCCAAAGTGGTTAAAAAAGAATAAATCGACGGGCGATCCGAAGAATTCATGTGAAACAACAAATCAATTACAAGATACTTGTTATTTGTGGTTTCTTTTCTATGTTTTGTACAGTACAAAAAACCAAGATCACAAGACGTCTTTTCATAACAGTATAGCTCAAATTATATCATTTCCTAAATTGTATTTTTAAACCAAAGAAAATGCTACCAATCGTAGATCCTTTATAGAAAACAGGTCAAGCAGATGTTATTTTTCGTTTCAATCCAATTCAATCAAAATAATAAACTTACTAACAAATATAAAAATTGAGTGAGGTAGTCTGACCTTTATTTATCGTTCACGTGCGTCACAATAAACAGCCTCGAAGCCGAGCAGAGAAACAATAGATTCCAGGCCCTGGACTCGAATGGCCGAGTTTACCCGCAGAATATGAAAAAAGCAATAATATACCGCTTCTCATATTCCCGAGGTAGGCGAGATTCAAACCCGTGGAAGGGAAAATCGGACTTGAACAAATATGCCCGAGACCCCAAAAAACCTTCGCCTACAAAGGGCTCTAATACGAAGAGTACGTTCGGGGCCTGGGGACATATCACTGCCCGCCCAATCGTCCATAAAGATCTGGAAAATATTTAATAATGTTGCTCCCCCTTTCTTTAAATTTACCCCTATTTATAACAATGAATATTTTCAAATATTGAAACATAAACTAAATTTTCACTTTAACTTAATTTAGTAAAAATAAAATTCAATTCAAACAGTTTGGTCAATAACTAATTATGACGTGGATAGAGACATATCATGTTTGTTTATTTCGTCTGTATTGTATGCTTATTAAAATAACAATTGCTAATTGCTGCATTATATTAATAACTTTATTTTTTTAGTAATTAGTGTACAACATATTTCCAGAAAAATTATTCTCTTTTAATTAAATAATCCTTACATATTTATCTAATATTTGTAAAACAAAGAAAATACTCATTTAATGTATTGTTTCCTTGTAAAATTATTTTTCAAAACACTAAAGTTTATTTTACTATTTAATAAGTCTATGGAAACTATATTTTATTGTTTATAAAGTACAGGGACCATCTACCAAAACCACTTCCATACATGTATTTGAAAACTCAGTCGAAAATAAGGGCTCTCTTAAAAACCCGTTATACATTCCCAAAGGAAACGCACGAGAAAACTTTGAAACCAACTACTTCAATTATTTGCTTAAATTGAAGTAACTATTTTTTCTACAAAACTTTAAATTTGATTTTTTGCAAGGTGAATTCTCATCTGCCTAAATCAAAGTTTGGGATCTAAGTCGTGAAAAGAATACAAACTTTTTTGCTTTTGAATTTAAGATTAGGTAGATTCTTTTTTACACCTTCGATTTATAATACTCGTTAAAAATATTAAAAGTAATATGATCAAAATTTAAAAAGGTATGTTTACAATGATATGAGTGTTTAGTGCATATAAATATTTATGAATCTTTATCTGAGTAAAAGAACTCACAAAAGCAAGTTATGTATAAGTTATTTGAATTTGTAAAAATTCTATAGTAGTTGACTGTTCATTATCATCATGGCTGTATTTTTGTATTACATGTATTATATATACTATAGACCTGTTTACATATTTTACACAAACCTTTTATTTCTTAATGGCCGTCTGGGTGAAGTTTTAATCTTTCGCATAATGTATAACTTTGTGAAAAATATGTCATTATAAAAGCGCATTCTAGAGGTATAAAATTTAAATTATGTATGGATTATATATATTTTTAAATGTATTACTCAACCGCTACAATCTTCGATAGAAATAAATGTTAAATCCTCCGAAGCTCACCAGAACGACTCTAAAGCCATGTTATCTCCTACTGCCGTGGACATTCAAAAGGATTTGCTCCTCTCCTACTAATACGTACTTATTATTTAGGTGGCTTGTATGATATATCGAGATGTTTCTTTGTTGTATAATAAAACGTTTATTGATAGTTATTTTATGTTAAAAATCTACGTATATATTTTTATTAAATATATAATGTTTTTATTACTCTTATTTTTGAACACAGTTAAAAATTGTTAATTACAATCAAAAACAATATCATAATATAAGGTATTTATTTTTAAAACTATTATCTTCTAAACGTTGATTTTACATACATATTTTTCATACATACAAAGGATGGAAATAATCAAAACGAAATTAATATTGTAATGTTTGGTATAAATTCTTTTGATAAAAATACCGAGAAAAATCCTTTGTATATATATTTTATCTCAATTTTATATTTCATAGTTACAACGTTCCTAATTTTACCTATCTGCTTTGATTTTTATATTGTTACATATGGTTATTATATATATTTGAAATTATGTTGCATTTCTATAATTTATTTAAATAATTCACTTGTAATAAATAAATCAACACTGTATCATCGTCTTAATTTTAAATGTTATGTCAATACGAATCACCTGAGTATTTTTTTAACTCAAACTAAAAAAAAAAAACATTTATTTGACTTCTAAATATTGAGTTCAACCATTTTTTATTTCAGCAAGATCGCACTCGTTTAAGTTACAAGTAGTTTATATTCGTATCATATGACACAAAATGATTCAATAAAATACAAAAGCCTTTTCCTGGAGACACCACTGAGTGGCACACAAACCAAATCAAGAAAATCAAACCACTCCGCTCTCCGATACAGAAATAATCCCGGGAATCCGGCACATCTCTGCACTCCCAATCTTTGTAATTTGTGTTCATATCCTTCCAAGTAAATCCCGCCATGGCAGAGCGGCGCCGGCGGCCAGCGAGGGAAAAAGGATAGACGGAGGCGGAAATCGCCATTCATTTTACGCTCAGCGGATTCCATTTGTTATCACCTTGGCGGACCGAACTACATCCCGGACTGGCCGACCGCCCGGTCCGAGCGGAGCAAATAAAAGAGCAATCATATTTCTATCATTCCTTCCTATGTGTTATTTCAAAAGGCAAACCAAACACGCAGCTCTCTGTATAACCGCGCCGAGCTCGGACTTCCCGCTCGGTTAGCCCTGTATTTTTTCACCCCGTCCGTTCGGTCGACCCACCCTCCGATGCCCGGTTCTGGCACAATACTAAGTAGACACTTTATTAGAAGAATAAGCCCGCTATCTGTCATAGGATGATGACTGCTATAGTGTGATTCTTCGGAGCTCTATGATTTTATCCTGCAATGAAGGCATTAGTGGTCTCTTTATGTAGACAGGATAAGCTCGGACTTACGATATTGTCGTATTTTGTCGCATAAAATTTATATTGATAAGAATCAACCATTCGTTCGGAAATGCTTTAACTTCATAATTTTATGCAACTTTTTTAGTTTATGTAAAAATAATACAGACTTAGAATCTATGAATTAAAACTATCCCGTTTCTGAGCAAGAGAAATAAAACAATAAAACAAACTCAAATTTTAATTCTATAAAATCGTAAATCATTTTGTTACCGCATCAAATATATTTTAAAAATATCAAGTTAATATCAAAATATATGCAAGTATTAAACATTTTATTTTAATCTTTAATAATAATGAGACATCGTCAGTGAGTTTTATTCGTCTTTATAAAAAAAATGATAAATTACCTGGAGCTTGATGAAGGTTGAATTTCCTTCAAAACATATTGAGATTCCGATTTCCCAAAGTGACGGTGCATAAAACAAGATCGGCCCAAGTGAAACACATTCTCTGCGAAGGAAAGCAGTACTGCAGCGGAGTTTGAATCGATTCTGTACAAAATCAATTGGGGCAATTTGAGCTCAACACAAAAACACAAGCAGCCATTAGGGGCTCCCGCGAACAATGAATAAAACCCTCCAAACTTTGGCAAAACTAAGGCGCAAGGCCTCGCCCGGCAGGAAGGCAGGCTCTGTATAGGAAGTAAATGAAGCGGTATTGTACTTCAACAGAGATAAATACCGTGTTTTCTAAACAAAGCGTTCGTTTAAAACGGATTTATTATAAATGCAATGTGATGAATTTTCTGCTTTGAGAAACACGATATATTTATAACGAGGATAAATTTTGGTTGAATTTATCAACTATTTAATTACATATTTATATTTTTGTATTTCATGTTAAATAATATAAATAATATTCACACATATTCACATTGTCAAAAATTGCGATATGTCTTTAAAACTGCAATTTAATTTTATTCAAATAAAATTTTAAAAACGCGTTTAGACTAGAGATACTCACGTTAGATGTTAAAATCTGACTTAGGTTATAAATATTAATATAAATATATAAATATATACATATATATATATATATATATATATATATATATATATATATATATATATATATATATATATATATATATATATAAAGACCATAATTTAAGGATTTTAAATTATTCTCGATTTCGTTGACAGGAAATTTGGTGAAGATTCGTTGCTTTCACGAAAAAAACTTTTTTTCTTCAGTAGATTTAGTTTCCAGGAAATAAAATACGCACAAGACCTCCGGTGAGCATCTTATGTATGAATATTTTAAGGCATTGCTTTTTGCGCTTCACTTTACAAAGTCAAATGCGAAATGGATTGTAGCTCAAGCATATTAAAAACACGTATTAATTTTTCCTATTAAAATAATATAATTTTTTTTTTAAATATAAACTAAATGGTTGATCATAAATTACATGAAAAATTATTATTATTAAAATTATTACATGGTAATATCAATTTTTTACGTATACAAGATGTTGTCAGTTGAAAAGTATTTTCGCCACGGGTGTTTTCTTTAAAGATGGATATGTCTATTTTTTTATTTAACGTCAATCAGATGCGTATTTATTACCCATTACGGGTTTATTATATTATTACTGATATGATTAGGCACATTAGTTCATACATAGAAGATGATTTAAAAAAACTCTCAGAAAAATATCATCGTGATCATCATCATCATCATCCCACACAAATCACAATGATATTTTTCTGATAGTTTCTTTAAATCATCTTCTATGTATGAACTAATGTGCCTAATCATATAAGTAATAATTTAAAGATGGCCATAAATTTTAATATCCATGAAAACAATAAGTGACCCTTTATCAAAAATAATCATGAAAATAATTTCAAAAAAATCAGAACAAGTCTGTACATGCAATATAAATACATGTTTTAATATAAGAACTCAGTAAAGTGAGTTCTTGTTGTCATTATAAGAACATGTGAAATATGTCCGCATGTACACGATGAAGACACAGCAGTACGCACGCGTCGCCGCATCGTGTTGGCACTCCTGCCTGAAAATGAATGTTCGGCTTCCGCCGGGGAAGTCTGCTTTTGTGCCGCGGACAGCTCAATATTGTCCCGAACAATGCGCGCCACACACAATGTAGCAAGGAAAAGACGCTGCTTGTATGGCTTCTGATTAGAACTAACCTCGCTGCGTGCACTTTTATCTATAATAATTACAGATTTTTTCGAAATTTTCATCGTCACATACACGAGAAATCAAAAATTATTAAAATCATAACAAGCAACCGAAAGTGGTAAAGCTTTACGAAGAACTTTTTTTACGTTGATTACTTTGAATATTAGTTTTCTATTGTGAAATATTATTGCCTTTCAAAACTTGCAAGTTTGTAAGATTTGGCTATCAAAAAACTTATATCTCAATTACAAGTATTTCAAAATAAGGCGATCATAACCGGTTGAGAACTTAAAAGGTATTTTCAGTAATAAGAAATTTACATGATTAAAAGTTGGGGAATGTTTGTGATAGTTCATTGTTTATTTAAAACGGTATTTTTTTTAATAATAAGTCATATTCAATTTAAATTTACAAAGAAAGTTTAGAAGTATATTTAATAAAATTATTGACAAAGTGAAAAAAACAGATGTTTTAATGCTTTTTTTATTATTATCTGTTGTAAATATTAATAAATAATATCGAAGGAATTTAATATATACATTAAAATTAAGACAAGTCATACAATGGAAAGTAAGTAGTAACAATAAAACGGATTGACAGTGTAAGGTTCTTAGTTCGTTCAACTTTAAGTACTTACTCGTTACAAAGGAGAACCACTCAGCACTCAACATAGGTTTACTATATAAACTAGCAGCCATATTTACTTTAAGATGAGTTACTAAAATGTAATATTGATCTTTACCGTGGAAGTTGCATTAGCTTCATCGCAGCACAATACAATCAATCATTGGAACCGTTTTGCAACAAAAGAGCTCTCCTTATTGTGTGGAATACACAGAGAATGCCTTTTCTCTCTCTGAGACTTAAAGGAGACCTAGTAAAACGAAGTCTTTCAGAAACAAAGAGATATTTTAGATAAAAGAAAAATCCTTGCAATCTCTGACACGATTAAATATTTTATGTTATTCTCGACAGAAATTAAGTATACAAAACATCGTTTTCAAATATATTATTCTTTCTTATAATATATTCTGTATAAGAATATATTGAATCAATATATTCTTATTTATTTTTTACTCCAGATGCATATCTCAATTTTAAGAACAAGAGACTATGATAACCAACTTCCCGGTTTTTCAATCATTGCTTAGTATATGAAGTCATTCATAATAGTTAATTCATATAATTTTATTCTTTTGAGACTCTCGTATTGAACACAAGAAAATTTTTGTTTAAAGTTCCATCGCATATTGTCTTTCTCCGTTTAGAAATGTGAGTCTTTTTTTTAAATTGATGTGTCTTGGTTTTTTGTTTGTTCAAAGATAATTTCGACTATCACATCGACTACAAATAAAATACACGTGTTTTCAAATGAGCAGAAGAGTAAATGAGCTTTCATTATAAAAGTAAAATAATATTACACTCTGCCAAAAATTCTATATAAAAATACGTAAAAATAACAAACCACCAAGTAAGAGAACGAATTATAAATTGATGTACATTTAAATACACAATGTTGTGAAATGGGTTAGCATTGTTTTTGTTTTTATTTTCTACGGGTACACAATAGAAAAAAATACCGAGGGACAAAAAAAAAAGCAGCATATCTTCACGCGTGTCCATTTTCCGCTTGCAATGTTATTTCGTTAATTGCCAGGTGGGCGGCGCGGCACAGGTGTCGCGCGCGGGGCCGGATTAGCGCCTGACAGCCCGTCACCCTCTCGCCGCCCCTCCCCACCGGCCACGGATTCGTTACCACCAAATTATACGAAGGACTTTGTATCTCCTGCACCACCCCATCGTGAAAATACACTGTTGCCCAAGTGGTAATATTTTATAAATCAGAACCAAATAATGTATAATATAAGCTAACAACTCACTAGTAGATTTACTCTTGTTTAAAGACAAGGCATTTGATTCGTGAAGATCCATTTTTATAATGATAAAAGTACCTTTGTATTTTGTCTTCACTTTGAGTTTATTAAAATTATTTGCATTACTAGTTTCGACCCAAAACACTGGGACATCATCAGATGCATGCATGTTTAGTTATACATCTGATGATGACGCAGTGTTTTGGGTCGAAGCAAGTAATGCAAATAATTTTAAAAAAATCAAAGTGAAGACAAAATACAAAGGTATTTTTATCATTATAGTAGATATACTACTAGAAAAAGTTGAATAAACACTATACAAAAAAATTGGGTCTCCTTGAAATAAATTTATTAATATTTATATCGGCGCGCCGGATAAACTCGTTTTGATTATTGAGTCCGTATCAGAAGAACTCCATACCGAATATTGAATTTTGTATTTTTTTATTTAATTTTTATTTTATTGATTTATCAATGCACCGGTGAACTTTTAATTCAAAACGACAGTAAAACAAACCGAAACGTTTTAAAACTCCCACATTATTTAAATTAGAAAATTCGTAGACAATGCGCAGATTCACCTTTGTTTGTCTGGGGTGTGGTTCAGCCCCAAAGTCAGGAACTCACCGATGGTGGTCGGCAAGGGAGATAGCCGGACGCCGGCTGGCCGCCAGGGTCGTGATAATGAAAAGTCCCCGAGGCGTGACGTCACAAGAGCCAGGCCTAAGGTCAAATTAGGGATGCACGATCGATATTCAATTGTCTGCTTTTGAGATTAGCCCCCAGAGCTCAAGTGCCATATTTTGTATATTGTTTTCGGGTTGTTTTTAATTAAGTTGGACTCTCTGGAATAACTGTTATGAATAAATTTCAATTGGCAATATCGTCGTCGGAAAGCTAACTATTGTAAATGAAAGTAAATTTGATTTTATATAGTTGTTGTATTTAGTTGAGAAACTTTATATTATTCTGTGCTATTTTCAGAAAGATACATCAAAATTATTTTGATTTGAAAAATGGTAGAAATATAATAAAACAGAGGTTAAAATCTTATGAATATTAATTTATCTAATAACAGAATTGCATTTTCTTTTGTCAATATTTTTTATTTAAAACTATGTGCAATAACATTATGCAGTTTAAAATAAAAACTGATTGTACTTAAGCATTAAATTTAATTCCAATGGTATTTGATACGCAATAACCTTAAGATATAGACGAATACAGATATATTCCGAAGCGGTATTTTAAATTATATATTGTATGACTTATCAATTTAGGAACCAGTCACTAAAATTGGCATTTAAGCATGTATTTTATCTTTTGGATTCCTTGCGTAACCACAAAGCCTCTTCCATTTCCGGGCGTGACGCCACATCCGGTCACATGATCACGTGGCCACGCGGTAGGGAGGCTTCTTCATTTTCCACTTGGGAAACTTTTGAAATTGTCATTAGGCGAAGGGAAGTTGTACGCAAACATTAATCACAAGTAAAGACTGTCGGCTAATTATAAACAGTTCTACTTCGACAGCCGCTCGCTGGCTTTGGGCAACCTGATTTTGTTTTATAATAAACTGTTAACTCTTTATATCTGAAAGTTTGTATTCGTAAACCGCATTACCCATTTGAAAACAATAAGTTAATAATTTTTAATTTTGATTGCAATTTACATTTAGCAATTTCATGCTATCCTAATATTAAAATGAGATCAAAGTTAATATATATCCTAAAAAACGCCTAATCAATAGTCATATTGAGGTTCACCTGTTTAAATAATAAAAATTAAAAACTAACTGAAACACACTCTATTAAGAATACAAAATATTTTATTGAAACTTTATTAAAGATAAATTTAAAAAATAATATTACGTATTGAAAAGGCATTAGATTTTATTTATTCAAATACGTTAAATTAAAACAGTACTATGTCAATTTAATAACTCTAAATGTTTGATATTAGGCTTACGGAAAAAGCTTGTATGTATGTATATTTGAGATTTTATATTTATATAGTTATTTTTTTTCCTTTGTATTTGCTCTTTAATTAATTTTTCGAATAACTTAAACAAACAATAGCCGATTTCTTTTATTATCCCAGCGCTAGGGGCGTCTTGTGAAACCCAGCTAGAGTCTCCCATTTTCAGTTTTTAACAAGGCGGGTGTTGCAGTGCCGCCGACTTCCGGGCGTCTGGAGCCTCGGGCTAGGACTCCGCTGCTGGGGCCCCTTCCACGGAATCAAGATACGATAAGGGGCGATGTGAGAGACGGAAGTTGACAGTGCCACACGAAGAAACGTATATTATGCGAAAAGTTATTTATTGTTGCTACACTTTTATTTACTTCCATTAAACTTCGAAGTGACCGATTTTAAACTTGTACAAAGGGATAGTTTATTCGCTTTATTTTTTTAAAATTATGTTTTTGGTTTTATAATGTAAATTTATAGTTGATACTTATAGAAAATAACAATAATTACAAACTTGTGTTAAAAGTAAAATCGAAGCTCGCGGTCAGTGCAAGAGATGCATGTAGTCTTTGAAGATTTCAGTATAAACAACGATAAAATATATACATTTTTGTAAATCTATTAAAATAGGTTAATTCTTACAAATTTCAACGTTAAATACAAAGTTTATTTTTAGAGATTTTCATGAAAAAATAGAGTCAACAAATGAAAAAAAAGTTATAGAAATGTCACAAAAACGCCGTGAAGTAAACCTGAAATTTTTAAAAATGTATTTTATGCATTTAAAATTATATTTGAACACCATTAGTTTAACTTATAAAATATGCGACTGAGTTTCGATTTACATATTTGCTTTTAAAAATGTATATATATGTATATACAATAAACTTTTAAAAATAAATAATTTTAAGCTTGTTTCTACTTCGATATAAGAATAAATAATGGAAAAGTCTACACAAAAATATTCCAATGAAAATGCCAATTTCAGTAAGACTTTTTGCGTTATTACAGAGCACATAAAGAGACGTCAAAAAACTATTTTCAAGTTTCTCATATTCATAATTCCATCATATTTGTAAAACGAGAAAAAAATCTGAAAATATTCAGGTCCCTTTGACCTGCAAAATTCCTGTTTGTAAAAGAAGGGAAAAATCCATTGTCAAACAAGGAAAGGTCCTTGTGTAGGTGTTTGCCGACTTTGCCATCCCACCTCCGTGTAGTTGACGCCATGACTTGTTCCAACAACCCCTTAATTTACATGCGAGCAACCAAAGTAAGTAACCCACCCCAGAAGCTATCCATACATAGGGTGGTTTTAGAAATAGTGTAAATTTTAAAAAGAAAATCATTTTTACATCGAAGGGGAATAAATTTGGTATTTTTAATATATCGTGATGGCAAAACGGTTTTCACAACAAACACCAATGAATTTTAATTTATTTTTATATGATACAAAGTTTTAAAGAGCCTTCTTGTATATCTGAAGCCCAAAACATCACAAACAGAAGCACTTTAAGCTTCAAAGTTATAGAACTTCTGCGGAAAATAATTTAACGGCTTCTTATAAAAATACTCTAGAAACACCATTTTTCGTGGTTGACCTTATAATATCAGTTGCTCAAGAAAACTTTTTATTTTATAATATTTTTTTATTGGAGATACCAGAATTACCAAAAAAAACCTATACCTATAAGTAGCAGCTATTTTAAAAATTAGATGTTATATTAGAAGCAAATTATAAAAAAAGCTATTTTTTTGTTATTTAAAATTTGATCTTATCAAATCACGTAATGAATATCTGCACTTATTACCACTTATCAGATGTTTATAATTAAAAATATTTGTTTTCCTTGTATTGGTTGGTTTTTTCCTTGTATTGTATTGGTTTTTTTACTTATATTGATTTCTATCGACTTTATCTTTTTGCCAATACAGATACTTTGATTTTTCCAAAATAATGAGATATAAATAAAAAAACCAAATAAAAATAGTACTAATAGTGAATACTTTTCTTAATCTTTTTTAATACTATAAATGTTTTAAACAGTAGATCTTTTCAAATTTTACACAATTTTCTTATTTTCATCATTCTTTACAGAGTAGTGTGTTTTATAGATTGCACGCTCTTAGAACATATTAACGTCTAACGGTCGTGGAAGGATAATGAAAAATAGAAAATATATAACTCTAAATATTTCATATCATGATTTTCAAAGCATTCTGGTGTCGCCCTCACCCCCAGCTAGCCGTCTGACTATTCCACAGCCTGCATACCATAATGGTATGCAAAAAGATGCTTATTGAATCAAACACTCCGCAAAAGCATGTAAATAAGTCACCCTTCGATATTGATAGGGGAGGTTTTCACCGCACAGAATACGAATTTATTTCTGCATTTTAAATTAACGTGTGTATGACTCAGGCTTTGTTCGAGGCATGGCAATGCGTCGTCAAAGCAAATTAGAGTAAATAACTTTTTTCATGATTTCCATACATTGCGAGTACTGTACAAAGACTATACCTATATTATATATTTTTAAATAAATTGTAAAAAATAAACTTAAATTTTAAATAGAAAAAAAAATTGTTTTCGACATAAAAATAATAAAACAAATGTAGTGAATAGTGAATTTATTTAAAAATATATATTTCATAGCATTTAATAAAAACTTAAATAAACACCTTTTTATTTGATGACTCAAAACTTGAGTTAATATGTCACTTAACAATCTGTAATGCACAGGAAATTGAATCGACTAAATTGCTAAATTTTGTGTTCAATCGTAATAACTGTTAGAAATTTCACAATAGAAAAAACACAACCTACCCAATTAAACTGCAACCTACCCAACCTGCCCTTAACACTATTTATTAAGTTATTGTGCCGAGTGAAAATAAATTTATTTAAACATATTTGTTATTTAATCTGCTAGCCGTGTAACCAGTTGTATTAACTTCATATTTTTTTACTATCGAAAACGGACCCTAATAAATCCGGCATTTCATAAGAAAAATTCAGCACCAACATGCCCCTAACCTTTCAGCACTTTGCCATCCTACAACGACCTGTAAGTTTGTTGGACCGCGGGCCGGGGTTTTGCTACCTGGAGGAAGCTTTAGCTATACATCAGCCCGCGCACTAAGTGCGGGTCGCGGCCCAGTTTTAGCGCCAGTAATTGTAACCCGTTTACGGCCCCGCCTTGGAAAGAATTCCCAAGAAAGCGGCTTACGCTGCGATGCTAGACAATTCTTCAAATTTATTCAACCAATTTTTTTAAATATTGCTAGTTGGGTTGAAACTGTATTCGTCGAATTTTAAAAAAAATATTTTCTTTTTTGTAATTTTATTTTATTTTAGTTAAAACTACACAAGTTCTTAATCTATAGTTTATTTTAGCGTATAGTATAATAAAACTCTTGAGATATTTTTGCACATGTAAATTTTTATTGGTGACCGGTTTTGCCAACCTTTTACGTAGACTCGTTTTGATAATGCCAACGTTTTTTAACGAAAAATTACTTTTAATACATTTTATTATATTTAAAATATTAAAATGTAATTCCACCAAGTACTAAAAAATATTGATTATGTATAATATAATAAATATTATAAGTACTAATAAATTTTACCAATTTTTGAGGTATGTTCATATTATTGAACAAAATAATAATATTTTCTTCAAAGTATGTTGTTTAATTCATTCATTCGATTTAATATTATTAAAAGCGATTATAACTCGATGCAAAGAAATACAGCGAATGCCAATAAACTTATATAAAGCAAAATTTTTGTAAAATATGAGTTTTTAAATTGTATTATACATAAAGTGGTTGTGACGATTTTTGTGAATGAAACACCCAAGAAATAGAAAAAAAAAAGTGTTTTTATTTTATTTTTAATATCAAAAATTTGGAGAGAAAAAAGATTGATACCGTAGTATTAAAGAGTTTGCGAAGTGATGTCAGTGTTAATTTACTTAGACATCTATTTAAAATATAACAAATCTATGAAAATGACCAATGTATTCAAAATAATTAAAAACAAGATGTGAATTTGTACGACAGAAGAAAAAAAATATATAGCTATAAATTCAACAATAAAAAATGATTACAGCTGTAACACACATTAAACCAGTCAATAAAATGAAAAATTGAGAGCAATTTTGATTGTGTTATCTTAAACACGCTATTTACACTTTCAGACGATGCTTAATTTCTACTGTGAACAGAGAACCTGCTGGAGTGTTAATAACAGAAACTGCGATAGCTTATCGCCTCTATTGGCCGGATAACACCGGAGAATTTTTCTCCCTTAAAGCCTCCATGACCATCGAACGAAAAATAAAATTTCCCATACAATCCCAGCAAAACGACGGCCGAGAGCGGCGACCGATGCTGCTGACGTGAAATAAAATACACCAACTGTATTTATTTATTTTTTGTACGTATTTTATGAAGAATAGAACCCTGGTTAGTAGCTTATAAAACTATTTGTATTAATTATTTTGATATTGTTTTTAGTTTTATTATGTAAATTAAATAGAATGCCTAAGATATTATCAATTAAATCAGTGCTTAATTGAGGTTTGAGCCTATGATATTCAACTAATTAGGATTCATTCAAAAGATAAATAATTCAAATACTAGCTGTGAAATATTTTGTTTGTGATGAAAATCCATGCCTACAAAATGGAACTTAATTTTACCTTTATCCGTCTGAAGGACATATAATTTTTTTTCTTTTGGCAAGGTTTTAACTCCCAAAAATATTCATAATTTAATGTCTTCGTCTGTATAACAAGTCACGAATAACACTTTTTTGGAAAAATATGCTTTCAATGGTTCTTATGTTAGCCCGATAAACTTTATTTTTACTCATTGCTAAATCATGTGTTTTATATTTTACTTTGTTTGCAGATAATTTGCACTGACGTTTAATGAAATAAATATCATGGATCGATATTATAAACGGAAGAATTTTTCAAGAGAGAGTATGTAAGAAGTTTTTTATTTATTTATTTATTGACTTCAAAAGTGCGGTGATTTGTAATTAACATAATTATTTAACTTTAGAGATAATTTAAGCATTAAAGCAACAATGTGTGTTTTATTGGTAAATTTGCCTCACGCACAGTAAATAATTTAAAACAGATTATTTTGATAATAAATACTGTTTAATCTGGTTAGTGGGTGCCATTTATTTTACTCGAGAACATTTAAATTCTGCGAGAACCATATAAACCGTTTGCGCGAGTTATATATTTTATTTATTTTTATTTGCCTTTAAAGGGTCTTGAAACCACGGTGACCTCTGATCAAAATAAATTATTGTTCTAAGCAAAAGTGCTTTAACTTCTATTTATTCAAATCCACTGTTGTACGAAACGCGGATTTCTGTTCATGGAAGAATAATTAATAAGACAAATGTGCTTAATCGTTTTATTTGTGGTTCGGCTTGAGGTTTTATCTCAGTAGAATACCGTTGTATTTATACCGGCGAATATATAAAAAAAGTATTTATTTATTATTTTTATTAAGTACATATTATTTATTTTTTAACAAAAATACATCATATGAATACATTGTTTGCTTTTGAATAATCTCTTTCATATTGAAATATTAAAACAATAATATAAAAAATTATATTGCTTAATAATACCAATAGCGTTTCAAATAAAGTCCATTCGACGTGTAATGCTTTGAATAGACTACAAGAGTTTTCTCTGTCGTATATGTTCACTCTTATATCCGGAAGTCAAGAGGTCTGAGAGGTCCCTGCAGCCCCGCGGCCTCCCAGTCAAGGACGACTCAATTATTCTCAGGTCGTTGGCAGCCGACAGCCAAGCATTATCAAATTATGATATCGCTTCTTTTCAGAGAAGCGAGTCGAGCGCGAACTCTCGGTGTGATGTTTTCACGGCGTGCGTAACAATATTATGAATATATTTTTGAATAGATTACGATCTTGTTATTTTTCTTTTTACGTTTTTTTCTAAAAATGTACATATAATATTTTTCCAGAATCAAATTTACTTCTGGGTAAATAACATATATATTGACATTTTTAAAAAATATTTTATTATTTTTTAATTTGGGCGTAATGTAACCCTTTTCCACGCGCTATTTAAAAAATATTGCATTTGCTGAAACTGTAAATTATAAATGACTATTTTTATAAATACAACGTATTTTCTTATTTAATATAATCAAAAATTTTGATTTAATGTATGATTGATATGATTCTATATTTTGTTGTTTGAATCTAGAAAATTCTTAGTACTTTTCTGTACCCTTCAAGGGCCCCAAAATATGTCAAAGTATGTTCGAGCCGCCTGTGATCTCTTCATGTTTCAATGGCCATTGGGAATATCTGGCGTCTCTTCATCAATCAATCGCCTTTACATCTACTGTATCCAAATACGAAGTCAAGGTATCACTATGGAGGGTGTCAACAAATAAATTTTATTCACAACTAAAACGATTTAAATCTACTTTCAAAAAATTATGACCGTTATTCTTTTTTTTAAGTAAACGTGCTCTGTTTTAAGGTAAATATAGAAAAAACCAGTAATCATATTTTATATGTTTTAACTATACGGTGTGGTAAAAATTGATTTTATTTCAATAATAATGAAAAAATATACAAAAATAATTATTAACAAAAGAATGCGAAAATTTTATAATAGAAAACAAAATAGAACTGTCATTATTGCTGACATGCAAAGTAAATACTATTTAACGTAAATACATATTTATTTATTTGAATTCATTATTAAATTTAAAAAAAAACCATTAGTAAAAACCAATAGTAAATTATGATTTTTTTTTCATTTTTAATAGTCAAATAATTTTTAAAGACCATAAAAAGGTGATTTTATCTTATCTCATTCCAATTTATAACTAAAAACTAATTACGCTCTAGATTTATTATATTGAATGAAAAACAGTGAAGCATTCGCATAAAGTGGTCAATTATTTTTAAAATCTCATTAAAATAAAAATCATAAAAAGAGCATGAAAAATTCAAAGGTATTCAAATTAACCCTCTGAATAGTACCTTTTGGGATTCGACGAGAGGTGCCCGACTGTCTCGGTCTCCATTTAAGAAGACGTTTCATGGCAATCTTTTACCAGCACTTGCGTGATAGCTCACAGTAAGATTTATAAAACATCTCAACCGTTTAAATAAGAACTTAATTATGCTTTTTGGATAAGCAGCCATACTTATTTAAGAATTCACGAACAAGATGCTTATTTAATTCACAATTCAAATTATAGTGCTGAACTTTTATTAAGTAAACTTTAGAGCGAAGTAAAATAATGAAGACCTAGATAATAAATAAACCTTCTGCTTTAAAATTCGAAATATTTTGTCGCTTAATTAATTTATTTGTATAAAGTTCCGTTTTTATTTTTAGCAAATATTCAATAAGATCTATTTTGATTTGTCTATATTGCCCAGCAGACCAAAGATTTTATATATCCATTTTATTTCCAAAACAAACAATTAATGAAACAAGGTGATAGAATATTCATTTTGTTATAGAATATTTTTTTTAATAAATAATATCAGTGCTGAAATAATCTGACCACGTATAGTAGATGCCAACCCTCCAACAGTATTTTTCTTCAAGGCAAAGCGATTAAAATATAATTCTCAGTATTGCTCAAACGAATTATAAGTTGAAGTTGGTAAAATTAATTATTTACAATAAAAATTAAGTATTAAAAAATCTAATTTTTTAACTTAGTTCATCAATCATGAGTCATTAGTCAAGTAGCACATTTCGACATTATACCTAATGATATATTTTTGTTAGCATTTTCATATAAAACAACAAATGGACCTTGTCACAAAAATGAGTTATAAAGACTTTAAACATGTCATGACAAATAATATACTTGGATTAAAAATTAGGTTCTATAGAGACATTACCAAGCTGTGACAATTAATTTAGTTTTTTTTCCATTTGTTTTGTAAAATGGACAGCGCGCTGCGTTAAGCATAACTTGCCACAAACCAAATCAGATTACAGAAATAAAAAATAAATACATTAATAAGAAACAAAATGACATGGGGCTGACTTTTAATATTTTATAATATTTTTTAAAAAAATGGAGGGAAGTACAAGAAAAATCACAGAGTAATTTTTTATTAAAATTATTAAGCACATAAAATATTTTTTTTATAATAGTTGATTGATACTAGTTTATTCTTATCTATTAAGTTTCTGCCAATTTATAGTAAATACTTTTAATCTCACCAAAACACCAACAAAAAATCGGTGAGACTCCACGCGTTAATAAATTAGCGAAGTCGTAAATAAATAAATGTACCTAATCCCGCACAGGGCCCGCATAATCCCAACGAAAAGGTTTTCCGACGGCCGAGCAATCTGATTTAACCCGGCCCTCGCCCGCGCAGAGCTCAGATAATACAACAAACACTAGACGGCTTAAAAGCTGCGATCAAACTAAATAAACACTCACTTTTTACATGAAACGAAATTGTATTATCTATGTAGGATTAGCGTCTAGAGTGATTTAACGATCAGTACAGAGATACTGGGATATCCAGTGAAGTATACAGTGAAATATTTTAATAATATTGATAAACACCTGTTTAGTTGAATTGTGGAATTATTAAGTATACATTATCAATAACGTTAATTAGAGGCTCTAATTAAAAATAAGCAAGTAATATACGCTTTATGAATCACTGTAATTTTGTGTTTCTTACAATTCCGTATTCATTAAATATCATCGATTAGAACAAAATATTCTTCAATGGAATATTTAATTATGATTTTAATGAGCATAATTAAAATTTACGCTGGTGCTTTATATCTGAAACACTACATAATTTTATTTTTATTTTTTAAATGTTTGTTTTATAAATTAAAGATATCAATGCGAAGAAAATCTTAATGTTAGGGGTTAACTTGGAGATTTAACACATTAACAAGTGTGTCTATTTTGTGGATTGATCGTCAATCAAGTACGTTTTAATTACCTTTACAGGCTTAAATTACTAACTAATATGATTAGGCATATTTTTTCACATATTGAAAATGATTCAAAGAAACTTGATTCAAAAAGACTTGTGTAGGATTTGAACCTACAATTTCTTTGAATCATTTTCAATGTGTGAAAAAATATGCCTTATCATATTGTTTTAGTAAACATTAACAAGTGTTGATATATAACAACGACTTAATCCGTTTTGATACGTCAGCACTACCATTTAGACAATAAATGAAATGCCCGCATCATTCAGATTTACTATAAAACTGTAATTTATGAGGCACTTGTAATAGAAGTCTCGTGATGTTTTGTTAATTATTTAATAAATTTTATTGTGTAACATATACTACTTATCAAGGTAAATAGAGCTTGAGATCTTTAAGTAAATTAATTTTGTAAGCACTAATACTCGAAGTTCAATGATATATAAACATAAAACCAATTGAAAAACTCTAGATCATTTAGGAGTGGTGTGTGTATGGTAAGATCATGTATGAATAAATTTTGAATTGTGATTATTACAAAAGCAAGAACTGAAACATTGCAGCATTTAACGATGAAAAAATCTCTAAGAATCAGAAAGAAAAAAAACACAACTCGGCCATAGTGAATTAGGTTAAAAGGTTATATGAATTGTGTTTTTGAAAATTATTGCTATGTACGTTAAACGCTAAGTTTAAGAAAATATATTATAATTTAAGAAGCAGGTGTATTATTATACACCAAATGACTGAATTAACTTCAAGGTTTTCCAGCTGACCACTTTGCCAAATTCATCGACACCTCTCCCTACCCCCGGCCCTGACCCGCCGTCCCCGCCCCCAACTCCGCCGCAGCGATTTCTCGCCTGATCAACTTCTCCGACCTGGTCAACTATTGTGTGAACCGTTTATTACTGATAAAGACCGCTTTCACTGTGGAATACGTGCTGGTTATTTCAAAACTTGGTATTTTTGGATCAATTGAACCAACATCGGCTTGGTAGCGAAAAAAACTTGGAAGCTTGAAATAAAAATTTTAGAATAAAGAAATCAAACGGTTTTTTTATACTCGCTATCAAGAAATACCGTGCTTTTGAGTATATGGTTGAAAATTTTCCTTGCTAGAAGATTACACGATTATTTTGTATACAGAGTTGTGATTGTTTAGTACAACTGTTATATAAACATTCTATCTGTACAATTTTATACGTACAACATTTACGATTAAGTTAAATAATTTTTCGTATATTTCAGTAGAAATCACGTTTTGCAAAAAAAAATTACAAACAAACTAAACAACTTGAACTATACTGTCAGAAATCACATTGGCAAAAGTGGAACACAGAAAATAAACATCAATCATAGAAACTTATATACTTAATTACTTATTATTATAATTATTAATAAAAATTAGATCATGAAAAATAAGATGTATTTAAAAAAATAATTGTGCATCCAAAGCTCAGCTTGTTGATGGATAAAATCATACAGCGAAAAGACAATGGCAAAAAATCTATAGTTGCTTTACTAAAAATATCTTATTAAGCTATGCAAAAAACAGTAATTTCAATAACTTAATACAAAGATTTTTTCCAATATAAAACACGTAATTTTAATGCTGCTTTACTGGTTGGTGAGTAGCGGCGTGGTATTTTTATTTAGAAGTAACGTTTGCCTGCTTGGCTAAGCGATTAATAAAAACCTTCATCATTCTTACAAGCCTCTCGAGAGTTTTAATTATAATATCATGACTGAAAAAATCAGTGACCCGCACGGGGGAAACAATCCCTTTATTGCCAGTTTTATTTGTACAAAAACAAAGATGAAAGACCGCTCCATCAGAGCCGCAAGGAGCGCGCAAAGCCCAAACTGGAGGAACGAAAAAAAACAAAGGCAATTCTCCCGTTGGACGCTGCAAACTAGTATCGGTATATCGGACCGCTAGTAATCCCGAAAGAAACGATCAAGCAGATAAAAAGCGAAACCTCTGAGCTAGAAAGGTAAATATCAAAGGAAAAACCGAAATTTCCTCTCCGAGCTGTGGCCGGCGGCTCCCTCAGTCTCGCCGCCGCTAAAAAACCCCATCGACAGCGCCCGGGAAATGCACTTCTGTGGGTGTGATAAATACATACGAGCGCCCTGCGCAAATCATTTAGTGTGAAATGAAATACCTTCTGAATTATTCAATAATAAACCAGACTTTTCTGAACCATTGCAACTTCCATATATACATCAACATCAGTATAAAGTCGAATTCTGCTATACCAGTTCATAACCGGATTTCAAAGTAAACTGAAAATAATATATTTCAAATAACCACTTATAAAACTGAAATCATTCATTTTTTATAAAAGCAAAAATGTTCTTACTAAAACTAAAATAAGGTAGCAAATAATTGGCATTACACAACGTGAGAAGGTATGTTTACATAACATACCGAGACTTGTAAATTTTATTCGTCAACATTACCAAGAGTTCTATATAAAATAAAATTATATCCACAAGTCATCAAAAATTAAACATTCCCAATCTCCGTACTTTTATCCATATAAATTATTAAATACATTTTTAGTTAAAAATACAAACATGCAACCTTGTGTACTAAAATAGTGACCATAATTTCAATGAATCGAATACTTAACTTTCGTGGATGCATCGGTTGCTTACTTACACCTATTGTATTTTTTTCCTAAAGGTTACAAAGTAATAGAGATCGAAACAATAAAATCGAATTTTGATCCACGTCAAAAGGAAGGACAAAATCTACGCGATTATTTTTAGGTTACACTTGTCGTTTTATCTATAGTAATCTATTTATTAAACTAAATACTTATCCATGAGTAAATTTTTAATATTCAAACGTTGAAAAAAAAATGAAAGTTGCTTATTTTAAAATATATAAATAAGCCTGCGATGGTATCTGTGGAAAAGTCAAGGCCGCCGCCGCCCTCGTAAATTAACTCCTACATCCAATTACCGAATAACCGATTACAGAATCCGCCGCCGTATGGACCAGGTAATTACAGGTGTGTTGTTGCGATGCCATGATACAACAGGCCCAAAACAAATATGTGAAATAAAGGTGAGCTCTGCTTTGTTCCGAAAATATACATTATGGCCTCTTTAATATAAAATAATAATCATTACGTTGAATTTCCCGAATAACTGGTTTCAGCTCAATCTATTTTCAGATATAATGAAAACAGATCCGCACGTTTACCACACCATTTAATTGAAATTTCCCATAGTTTTATTCTTTTAAAAAATAACCTTGATAGTGAACGCTTTAAAAAAAAAATCCAAAAAAAACACAGTACACTATTAATGTATTAACCTTTACAGATAAATTTTTTCGAGTTCATTTATATTAATTAGCCTTACACTTATTGTTGGCATGACCAACGCAAGTACTGCTTATTTATTAGAAAAACATAACAACTTTAGGTAAACAAAACAGTTAATAAGTAAATTAAATGATTTTTTTTAAATATTTAAATTTTAAATATAACTACTTTTAATATTTTGAATAAAAATACTTGAGTGATTTTCCACATTTTTGTTTTTATTAGTGACCAGTTTCGCCAACCTTTCACGTTGGCATTATCAAACAGTTTCCAACAAATCCACTCTGTTTGATAATGCCAACGTGAAAGGTTGGCGAAACCGGTCACTAATAAAAACAAAAATGTGGAAAATCACTCAAGTATTTTTATTCAAAATATTAAAATGGAATTCCACCAAGTACTCTCTGTCAAAAATATTGAATTTCATAACTACTTTTCACAAAACAAATTCTTTGAGACAAATATTATATGTTATGTATTGATAGGATTAATTTTTATGAAGTATTTATTTATCAGTTTGTTACTTATTATATTGTTATCACAGTTTTAATTATTTGATAGTGTTTTTTAGAGTAATTAATACACAAATTCAATGTTGCTTCAATCCACGAGTCAGCATCCTTCAAAACTTCGATTCGATAAGCTTACCAGCTCTTCGCTTTTTTTATTTTCCTTTGCAAAAGTCAAATGTTTTTTAACTTTTCAGACAACTACACCGTTACCGATATTTTCTTTTCAAGATGGGAACTTCACTAAGATTTTAAAAAATAATCGAGCGGTTTTTCGATTAGAAATCTGAAGTGTAAAGTATTGCGTGCTGAAGGAGCGCTCGCGAGTACCTGAACGCAGCTCGTAAGCAGACTTTTTATGGTTATGTTCTTCGTTGTTTAAGTAAAAAAGCCATTGTGCGTGACATTACAAGCTTTCAGTGACATAAAGTAAAATAAAATATAAATAATGTGAAGCGTGTAGCAGTTTACAGGCCCGATATGGATCGCGGGCCGGCGCTCGCCACCCCTGCAAGGGAGGCGGTACGCACCTAGCAAGAGCATGAAATATGCGATGGAGATAAAATAGGTACTTATATTTTAAGCCCGTTTGTTGGTTTAAAACAAAAATTACGCGGGAAAGGACATCTTAATTGGCTTTTACGATCGCTCTTGTGTTGACTTTATTGAGTTAGTTGCCGGAATTAAAGAGAACGATGTACTGATAAATGTTTGAAAAGGTATGAAAGGGGACTGAATAATTGTGAATGTAGCTTTTCATGAACTGGAAATCGGAAACAAGCCTTATTTTCACGTCATAAAGTTTCAGAAAGGTCAAATATAAATGGATTCACGCTGACCGTGTAAATGATTTTCATTAGTTTATACAGAATTTATTATTTGATTTCGAAGCTAAAACGTTTTATTTGAGCAAAATAATATTCATTGAAAAAAATACACCAGATTTAACTTAAAATTATACATTTGCTACTGAATTATTGGTAATACTGCCATTATTCAAGTTTAATAAACCTGTTTATTGAAAATTATTACTGTATATTTTTTTTATTTCGATTGTATTCGTATTCGTTATCACAGTATCCGTAGCAAACATTTATTTCAAAGCATTTGATAAAGAGATAAAAATATATAATAAGTATTTCTATATATTTGTAATATCATCCTTTTTTAGTAAAATATATAAACTTGTATTTAAAAAGATAAGCTCTAAATAAACATTTTATTGCTTTGTTTGTATGATTTAATAAAAATCTCAGTTTCCAGACTAAACAGACAGAGCGTTATTTTTATTTTAAAATATTTACTTCAATAAAAAATAAACTCTTAGCTGCACGGCAAAAACGCTCAATTTAAGTCAAGCTTTGTTCAAATATGATTAACCCAGTTAAGCTATCGGATTAATTTATTATTCTCGCGTTGTTATAAAAATTACACAGGCAAGATCGATTATCACGGCATGGATAAATAAAAACTTACTGGCCGTTGGCAGAGCTAATATTATCTTGAGCACACGACACGACACTTGCACATAATAATGCCATTACGCCTGCATCTGCCCACAACTGCGGAATCTGCAATGTGCAATGCAGGCGGCGTGTGATCGATTTGTAACCGACATGTCTCAGAGGAATGAGGGATCTAGAGGGTAGTTTAGAAGGTATTTTCTAGTAGCTATGCTGATATTTTTGATAAAAAACTGCATTCTTTCATTTTTTGGATTGAACATCAATCAAGTGCGTATTTATTACCCATTACGGGTTTATTACATATGAACCAATGTGTAGAGTATGATTGTTAAAAATTCTCAATTAATGGATGTGGTTCGTTAGTACAATGGTCAGTACACCGGCCATGTAAACCTGGGGATGTGGGTTCAAATCCCAAACAAATCACGATTATATTTTCTGAGAATTTCTTTAATCATCTTCTATGTGTGTACTAATGGGCCTAATCATATTAGTTACAAACATATAAATCAATATTCGATCAAACTTAATTCATATCAAATTAGATAATATTTTTTGTGTTTTTTGTACTCACACTGCCAAATGTATAAGTACGCAAATTGCAACTAAGCTAATTATAATTCAACGTAATATATAAATATATCATCGATTTTGCCACACTTTTTATAACAGTTAATATAGCATCCTACAGCTGATTGTCCAAGGAAAATCAAAAGAAAAAAGGACATTGGAAGGAGGAAATTTACGTGCATGCGAGTTTGCGCCAATGGCTGGAAGTCGAAAGTACGGCCAAATTAATGAGACTGGCCTAGAATAGAAATATGTTCGATGAAATGGTCACCAACCTATTATGAGGAGAGACATCAGAAGAAGAAGAAAAATTATCGATAGTTACTTCAAGTAACAGTTTCATTAAAGCATTTTAATATATATTTTTTTAATTTTAATTTTTAAATGAGTAATTATGGTATTTATAAGTTTTAGACTTTAATATAAATTATGTGCTCAAAGAAAATTCGATTTCGATTCATTTATATCAAACCACAGAGCATACATTAGTTTGAGAATCAGGATATTTTAATTAATACAATTAATCTTTTTCCTATAATCGAAAACGTGATCTTCAATGATATCGAACTTCCTTGAATCACAAAAAGTTCAAGCTTTCATAAAAAAACTTATGTATAATTTAAAAGCTCTTTGTTCTAGTTTCCAAATTTTCAGATCTTTTTAAAGACCTGTCTATCAGGTTTGAAAGTTTTTAGGTAATATCGATTTAATGAAGAAAATTTCAAACGAAGAATAAATATCACTGAAATAGCTATGTTAAATTTAGGATAAATTTATATCAAACGAAAGAGTATAAATAAGTGTGTTTTTAATATCCTTTACTGGAAACAAATTATTTTCGAACAAAACGTCCAATATACTTTATTTGAAGTTTTTGTAAGTATAAAATATTCGCATTGTCTAATTATTATATGGTGCGTGATTTCAAAGCAATCACGATAAAATAAAACCGAAAAACAGAAGTAGTAATGCATTATAGTCATTATACATACAATTGCATAGAAAGGTATAATGATGCATTATTATATATGTGGAAAATCACTCAAGTATTTTACTCAAAAATATAAAAATAAAATTCCACCAAGTACTCTCTGTCAAAAATATTGAATTTCTAAAAAAATAGATTATCTATAAATAGTCTAAAATAAACATTATATTAAAATAAGCAGCGTCTAAAAAACTGAAAACAATGGAAAAAAAAAGCGATAAACAGGAAGGGAATGGAAAACATCATAAATACAGGGTATATTAGGTGTCTGGTGTTTGGCCGTATAATATCATGGTGTATTTGATTTGGTACATCCCGTGCTGTGAGGAGTAGCGTCGTGTGGCCCCGCCCCGCCTTCGTGCGCCGATTAAGGGAGAGGTGAACAGCCTTCTTCAGCCACACGGAGCCCCGCGCCCTGCCTATATATTAATACGTAAAATGTAAACGTTTTTGTACAAGTATTATATGAGTAAACAAGTGGTAATCGCGTGGAGGCAAGTGGCTGTTAATCTTGAGAAATTGTGATATTGTTGGCTGCATTAAAATTTGTGACGTAAACAAGCTTGGGTTGCTTTACGATCGTTTTACGTGCTGAACTATGCAAATAAAAATATATAGTATGTTCAAAAGCATCGCTTTTTATAGAAAAAAAACCGTACATAATTTAATGACTCCTGTGCTTTCAAAATCAAAAAATATTATTTAAATATCCATTGAATCAAACTAATGTTGGTGTGAATTTATTTATAGTTGTTCTAAACTATTTTGTCAAATTTTAATAATGCCAGTAGATTTTTGATCATGAATTCATAGTCTTGCTTATAGTATATAGCATAAATGGTTTCTTAAATCTCAGATAAAACCAAAATATTCAAAACTAAAAAAGACAGAACACCTCATTATTCAATATTCATTAGTTTTCACAAGGAAATATGCTGATATACTTAAAATTTACTGGTATAAAACATTAAATGAAAATTGTATCTTCAAATAAACATTTATTTGCCCGTTATATACAATTCCGGCTTTTTACGTATAGTAGTTAGTTTTTATGTATCAGAAATTCGAACTCATAAATACTCATGGTACTATATTATAGAAAAAGTTTAATTTTCAAAAAACATAAATTTCAAACAAAGTTTTCTCAATTTAAAAAATAATTTAATACGGGCAGAAATCGATCAATTTTATCAGTTATGACGGGGGAGATATAATATCTCACAACATATTATTTTTTTGCTTCAAATCCAATACATATTCCAATAAATTTTATTGGATATTAAAACAACAAAAAACACGAAATCAAACTCCACCTAACGGAGCTGGCCAAAAAAAAAAAACACAATAAATAAAACAAAGCGCCGTCCATATTTCTAATTCGATTATAGCCCCAATGCTGGGAGCTATTTCAATAAGCAAGACAGAGACGTGACCGGCGCCGGCTCGGCCGCGGATTTCAGGCACGTCGACCGCGCTTATAAGTAATAGAAGGGAAGAATTGAATCTGATCCGGCACGTCCTGCCGAGGAAACATTTTAGATTTCACCGAGTCGCCACAGAGTCGCCCGCGGGCCACGCGGAAAGCCCCGGCCCGAGGACTTGTGCCACTTTCGAAACGATGTCAGAGCTTAAAGCGCCTTCAAATAGTTATTTATTCTACTCTTGGAATTTTGTGTAAATATTTAAATTATACGGGAACGAGGTGAAATACCCTTTTCCAGGTAATTTTAATTATAAATCGCGCTTTACCCTGACACACTTAAAATGAAAAGTGTTCTTCTCGTTTTTTTCGTGTCGCAGACACAGAGTAAGTCCTTGGTCTCTATTGACTTTTGAACTAAGATTTAAAAAAAAAAAAAAAATTATTTACACCAAATCATTTTATGAACAATATACTCATCACAACTTATATTGGTATTTATTTGTAATATACAAAATAAGACTGATATCAGTAATAAATAGTGCCGGAAACTTAATATCAACATAACAATATGTTGGTAGTGTCGGGTGCTAATATTAAAGCAAGCGTACATTACTCATATTGTACTAAAGATCATTATGAAGAGGCCAACTTTCAGGACAATATAACTCCGGGTGAGTCAGTAGAACTCTAATAAAGTTAAATGCAGCCAATGTTTGCTGTGTAATGAGTAACGGCCGCTGTCCACGGACAGCCGCAAAGCTGCTGTCCTCTAATGAAGGAGCCCAGTGCCAACTACTGCACACTCGGTGAGCACAAGACCTACACAACTTCACATCCTACTGACCTATCCCACATGCGATCGCATTAGTAGGACGATAGCATACGGTTCGAAGCAAGTGTATATTGAATTTCAAGAGCTAAATCTACTTTTTCAAATAAGGTTATAAAAATATATATATATGTGACGTCACAAATATATGGTAAATATTTTGTTAAAAAAATATAGTTAATTCAATTAACATCAAATATATTTAACGATTCTACATAATTTTATTTTTTTAAATAAGTATTAAAGGGCAAGGGGGGTACAATCATTTTAGAGTGCCCTGGATATATTCAAATATATATATATAAAAAGAAATTAAAATGGGCTGTGTATTATACTATTTTCTCAGTTGGTTGATGAACACAGATATATATTTAACTTTAAATTCTTTGATTTGATGACGATCACCAATTTACTGAAGTATGCATTTATTTTTTATTAATAAAATTAACGAATATTTGTTTTTGCAACTAGCACTAATTAAATAAAAAAAACTATTTTTTAATTGATCTACAGTATATTCAATAAAGTCGTTAAGAATGACGAGTTGTGAAACGACAAATAAAATTTATTCTAATTTTATTTCAGGCCACAATAATATTTTTTGTGGGTTTTAGTGGTCATTTCTTGTGCTTGCCGAGTAAACTTTATATCTATTTAGTAAAAAGATATTTGTGTATTTTCAAATACTAGCAGAGTTAAAACTCATTGATGTGTCAATTCATAGTAATACTGATATCTGCAGTGCCCTGCCACAAGCGCCGGAGAGCTCAATGAGCAGTAAACAGTTAATTTTGATGTAATTAAAGCTGTTCTGTAGCGTAGTGTTGACGTTCAAGGCGCATTGACGCAGAGCAGGCAGCTCGCTCGCACTGCGTAGTTGAAATACTTGTAATTTCATTAGAAATTCTCTACGTAATTTTGATTGATTGTCGAGAGAGAACTCCTCGCTTATGATCAATACTACAAGTATTTTATTTAATTATTTAGTTTGATTTTTCACGTTTAGAATTTACAAAAACAATTTATGACTCGGAAACTCATACATCACATTTAACATCTAATACGCTTAAAATTCAATAAATCATTAAATATTTAACCAGTTTTAAATATATAAGTCTATATATTGCCTAAGACAATTTGATAGTATGAATCTCTTGTAATCTTCAAGTAAGCTGCCAAAAACCTCGTATGAGGTATTATAACAAAATGAATTATAAAATTTTCATACAACTCTTACTTTCTTCTTTATAGTACGTAGTACAGTTTTTCCCAAACTCAAATTAATTGAGTGACTCAGTGCGGCTTTGTGAACAGACTTTATTACGAAAACCCGACGCATCAATAAAAACCTTAATGCTTCTGAAAGTGATAAAAAAGAGTGATAGAATTTTAAGCACGCTTTGGATGTCAGGGTACCCTGAGTCCTTCTTTCATCAAGTCACAATGGCTCAAATTCGATTAATTAATACAACAGCACCGGCCTTCAAAGGCGCTGCAGAGCCCGGCTTCCCGCCATAATATCTCCCAAACATTTTTCCGCGGCATTACTCCGGCGGATTTTCGCCACTAAGCAAGCTTTTGATAGGGATTTCCTTCCCGGAGAGTGGGGCAGCAGGAGGCAGCTGGGGGCAGCAGGGGGCAGCAGGGGGTGGCGAGGGGTGGCGAGGACGCAGCACCGGCCTGCCTGCAGGGAGCTCCGCGGTCGCACCCAGCGAGCCGCGTCCACACCTCCCTTCACCACACACCACAACACACCTTCTTTATGATATTAACCGATATCATTTTAGCTAAAATACTAAATTGAGTCCAACTGTTTATTTGAATTAAATATATTGATTAGTAGCCCACGTTTAATTACTATAGTTAACTGCGATATGCTACAACCACTTCAAAAAGTACTGTCTCCAGCTGAGATGCTTATTGGAATATGAAATCTCCGTACTAGTGGATATTTTTTTATGAAAGTCTTGAATTTGGTAAAATAGCATAAGTACGAAGTAACATGTACAAATTATCTCGTGTGCAACTTTAATTAATTTATTTCAAACTATAAAAAGCACATCAAAAAAATGTATGTAAATTTGTGTCTGTAATATACATATAAAGTAGAATATGCTTGAAATACAAAAAAATCTCTTAAGCACCATTAAAAAATGTAACCACATATATTTTTTGGTTATTTTATTTTATTCCTTTTAGTACAAAAATTATTTCTGTAGCTAAGAATATAATTCTGTGTTTCTGTGGACGCGGCTCGGAGTGGAGCGTGTGCAGCCTAGCTTAGCCCATTGTCCCGGATTCCAGGCAAGGAAACGAAGAGACTCGGGAAATATTCAATTATGAGGTCTTGCCGAGCAAATACACTTTGAGTGCTGACTGAGAGATTGTGACAATTCATGGGATAGTTTCTCATTGAGCCGTATTTATTTTTCATCTGTTTGAACTTCATAATATCAACGATAAAGTTTCAAAGCCTGATATTTTTAATGAAACATAAAATTTTACACTGTTTGTGTTTTATTTTATTAATAGTAGTTACTACTTTGAATGCATGTATTCATACAAGGTACTTTATTAATAAAAGCTATTTATGTTTACATGTATATAAAAATATGGTTCAGGCAAACTATAAATATTTTTAAAAGTCTGAAATTTTTGTGGCTTACGTAAAATTTAGTATCAGTAGTAATTAAAAAATTTTGTTCAAAAAATAAGCTGATTGTTTTTCTGATGACCTTTTTTGGCTGACTAGAATTTATTTTTTTGAATGATGGGTAATGTTTTTTTTTAATCATGTAGACATCAAAAATTTATAGTTAATAGAGACATCATTGTGAACATTGCAATTTCGAATAACCCTTAGTTTTATTGGAACACACAGGGTGACCATTGAATTAAATGATTTGGTTTAATTGATCAGATTGCGCTCGATTTTTTTTTGCCTTGTATGACCGACACATATTTTGCGTATATCGAATACGCACTTAAATAAAACCAAAATACAAATATTGTTAAATTAACGGTATAAAAAAACCATTTATGTCTTCTACATAGAACAAATCAAAGCGAAAAAGTTGAAGTTGTCAAAAAATCGTCGATGATTTAAACTCCTTATATAAATAATGGCATATGACTTTTACATAATAATACAAGTATTTTATTTGTAAAAGGTTATAAGTTTATTTAATAATATGATGTCTGTTGTGTTGCTGAACCCTCTGATCACACAGATCATTGAGGTTTGTTAATCTCTTTGTAATTTTTTGAAAATATAGTGTGTGAACGTTATAGGTAGAAAATATAAATAGTGTTATAATGTCATGTTATTATAATTCGGTTGATTATATTTATAACTCTTCAAAAATTAAATCAATCAAAAGTTTAGGCTCTTTTCCATCTGATCATAATCCGCAGGATAATAGCGATTCGATCAGTCAATTCATAATCTAATAGTAATCCACAAAATCTGCCGAAAATGTTTGAGGAGCGAAGGTGATGGATAATACAAGATGTCATACTTTTTCAAAGGAGCCTTGGGAGCTGTCTGTCTGAGCCATGATGAGATTGTTTAGTTTAATTAATTCAAAAGACAGTTTCTGGTCCATTTGTACGCCAGAAAGCGGGGTAGGAGTAGCCGCGCGCCGGCAAGTTTGCTCTGCGAGTCCCCTGCAAGATTTGGCAGAATTGTGCAAAGAGAATGCATTCCCAAATGTAGGAGTTATGAAGCAGGAATTGTTTGGATAAGTTGGTATTTGTTCTAGTCGCCCGCAGTTATCGCTGGGAAATGAACTTTGAATTCGAAACTGGCACGACCGCTTTACCAATTTAATCATGGACTGGGAATACCTTACTTTTGAGGCTTTTAAGTTTGCTCCAAATAAATATTTCTAGATAATTATATGATTATGACATCTCAAAGGTTTTAGAAATCTTGGTTAAAATTTAATTAACGATAAGGTTCTTATTATAGTTTAGATGTTTTCGTGGCTAGTTATTCGGCTTTTCTTCCGATTATTAGCCGTAAATTATGAGATGTTGCTTTATGATCATATTCTTTTGAGTTTTGATTTTGTCTGCGGCAGATAGATTTAAAAGCTAATGTTAATTTTGTTTTTTTAATCAAGAAATGTTTACATACAATTAATAATTTAAGCAAAAATATTTATATATTTGAAGAATGTTAAAAGAAAGAATATTAAAATTTTGATTTCAGAAATGTTTTAAAATTAAAGAATATATATCACAATATAAAAAATGTGTACTTTCGTTTCATTTAAGCTATTCATCTTTGTATGAAATACTCAAAATCTAAAAATTTTGTATTATTTATAATATAACAACTAGCTAATCATTAATTTTACTGTTTATTTTAAGCATTACATCTGATATTTGTTTTAAATCTGCCGTAGTGAAAGTTTAAGCGAAAAAATACATTTAACATGTAACTCATAAAAAAAATATTTTTAGCCCAAAAGACATAATTCAATGTCGACATGCTTTATCTGCATGCTTTCACTTTTCGCTGTGCATATTGATTAGATAAATCATATACCCTGCAGTTGAAATAAACTGTCTCGTCTAAGCTTGAAATGCATAAATCGTTTTGCTGTCCTCCACGTAATGACTCAATCAATATGCAAATATTTGTCCTGTAAAAACAGGCAACGGAGCGACTAAATAACTGGATGTTACGATTGATTCTGGCGGGGCCGGAGCCAATTATAGCACCGCGTGGGGGGACATCCTGTTATACTTCCAATGAAATTACACGGTAATCTTGCTATCTCTAAATATTTTTTTATAATAATAATATTAAATCCACAAAAACGTCAAAATATCAATGAAGAAACACAGTGATATTTTAAATTCTAAGATCATACAAATGACAAAGTACACATTTATTAATGTATGAAAAACAATACATAACTATCTAGATAAATTAGTAGTTTTCAGGTAACAAAATTCAGCATTTTATTAAAACTAAAAATCATCCGAAAAATGAGTGCAGATAATTTTTACTAATTGTAAATTATACACATAAAAGTTTTTTGAAAAATATTATTACTTAAAAAAAACATATAATCGATTATAATAGGTAAGACTCAGGTGTTGTCCAAGGTCCCCAGATAAACAGAGCCCGTTTATATGTTGATCAATTATTCCACCGAGGCTCGATCACACGAGCCGGCTGAGTGAAATATGTTTTTCGGTGTCACCCGCCCTATGACAGAATTTACAGCGCAATTATATTTATTGCCCGGGGGGACGTTAATAAGCTTATTGATTTATCGAGCCGCAATCGGACAAGGATAGGATTATTCGCGCCGTTCTGATTAATTCTGTAAGGGATTTTGGCCGGGCCTCCCTGGCGGGTCGTGCTCGGCGACTACTTCTTATTATCCTGCGGATATTCTATAAATGTTTTCTCTGCCCCAGGCACGCTGATGTTTTTGTGGAGATATTTTATCTCTTGGGCTATTTTGGTTTTGTAAACGGAAAAAAAATCACATCCTTAGTTGTATTTTATCATATTATGATAAAAAAAGTAATCTGAACAGATTTTAGTTATGATTTTATATATATATATATATATGTGTGTGTGTGTGTAATAGATTTTTTATTTCAAACATGCACTTTTTACATTATTTTCTTTGATTCAAAATCTGATTTTTTTTATGATTGCCGACATAAATTCTACACATCCCATCTGATGCTTTCCAAAATTGAATCGCATATTTTTATTTCAAACTTTGAATCCATTGGAATATCAAATGCGTTGGTGTAATTTTTCAAAACCAACCCCAGTATTGGCGGGCGGCTTTCTTTCTCAACTTATTAAAGTTGCAGCCGAGACCATTGTATTGGTGACAGAGACAGAAAAGAAAACAGCAAAAACAATTTTCCCGGAATTGATTGAAATGGGGTAAAAAACTTGAATAAGATACGATAGTGTCGGCAGACTTGGGGGAACGTCTGAAAATTTCACCCCTCAGAGCTGATATGGCGCCTGATAAAAGTAACAAACAAAACTGGTAAGCAAAAATAGGGGCGTGGATGTGTGTGCTTTGATCTTAAGCCATGAAAGTTATCTGACCAGTATTTGAAACATCGGTATTGAAATATATTAAATTGGATTAATGTTAATCAGGATGCGTATTTATTTACCCATGCAGGTATTAGTATGTTTATGTGATTAAGCATATTTTTTCACACATTGAAAACGATTAAAGAAAACTCATGGTTCATATGTAGATTATGATTATTAAAAATTCTCACTAAATTGCAGTGGCTCGTTAGCATAGTTGGATAAATGCACCGGCCATGAAAGCTTGGGGATGTGGGTTCGAATCCCTCACAAGTCACGATGATATTTTCTGAGAGTTTTCTTTAATCGTTTTCAATGTGTGAAAAAATATGCTTAATCACATAAATCGGTATTGAAATAAAGTTTAACTTGTAGGTACATTTATTTTTATTTTAACATACGTCACTTTTTTAATTGTGGATTTACCTGTTTTTTATAACTTTATATAAGAATACAAACATCAAATTAAAAATATTTGTCTACTTTGACTTATAAATAAAAAATCTTTAAATAAAAACTCATAAAAAATACAAACAAGCCAAAATATACAATATGGTATCTAAATATATATATATATATATATATATAAATAGTAAATATGAGCGTTCTGTTGTCTTATTAAACATGAATTATTATTAAAAATGGAATTAAATTGAGCTATGTAAAAAATCCAAATATCATATTTCATTAAAACGATTACGGTGAAACTTTCTTTTGTACCAAATAGGAACCAAAATACATATAAATATGATCATTTTTTTATTTTTAAGATTGTATTTTTTAATTATTTCTAAATATTTTTTCGAAGTGTTTAATTATCTTTTACAACCAAAAAGTTTTTAAATTTTCTCAAAATATCGTAATGAAAGATTTTGATTACTTTTTATTTAGTTTTTAATAATGTTTTTGGATTTTTATATTTAAAAAAAGGAAATAAGAAATTTAAGTTAAGTACTAATCGTAATAATAATATGTGATTAAAAAACATGTGAAAATACTTTAAATTTATTAAAGATGTATTGAATAATATTTGAAAAAATATTTGTTTTTACTATGTTTTTTTATTTTGAAATCAATGTATTCTCGAGTATAAATCATAGTCTATGAAATTGAAAAGTAAGTGTTCACGTGGCTTATGAATATGACAACACATGTTCAATTTTAAAACGATAATATAAACACAACCTGTGACCAAGAAATTCAGACGTCATTACTTTAAAATATTGTCAGTCAAGCTTTGCACCCTTACTTTTCTGCAACCCCTAAAACAATGCTCCCTCCGCCCCTCATCCATCTGCAATGTTCCGCCTTGTCACCTGCTCGTCACGTGGGATTGCATCCTGTTACAACTTTTCATTTTAAACTCGCGTTTTAGATTTTACTATACATTTCTTATTTGTTCCAAAATATATACCGTTTTTATTTTACCAAGTATTCAATCAAAAAGCAGTATAATAATAATCAATGCAATTTTTTTTACGATTCTCAGTTATTTAATTGTATATAGTCATTAATTAGTAGCACTTTCGATTGATAATTTTTTCTATTAACAAAGTCGTCCTGGAAATGATTTAATTGAAATATTTTAATGTAACAAATATTATTTCTAATTAATAATACCTACTAATTTCAGTCATTTGATTCACAATTTAAATATTCTTCATCGCGTGCCTCTCTTTAATGGAGGTTGGCGACCATTTCACTGGACATATACTCATGCTGAGCCAGTGATCATGGTTTTCTAAGGGAAAAATAATGTATTGGGTCCCCAGGTCCTTCAATACTATTTATATACTACATTCATATAATTTAATTCTAATATAAAAAAACAAATCGTATTAATAAAATTCTAATTCAAATATTAAATACTGCCCTAATTGTAACAACTTTTTCACTTATCTTCTAAACGACTTCCGGTACTACATGTCTCAATGCAAATATTTTGAAACAACAATACTTACGGCAAAATTAATTGAAAAGTTTTTCTCTAGATAAAGTCTGTAAATCCTGTTATTGCATGAGCATAAAAATTCTTAAGTGGTTTTACTAATATGTTCATCATCACTAGCTGCATCATACATTTCTTTTTTAATACACTGATTTTGTATGGGAAAATTCTGAAGCAGTTGCAAGAACTTGTATTTTGAGAAGAATTACTTATGTTTGTTTAAAAGATCATACAGTACATGTATTTCATGTGAGCTTTATATATAGTTAAAATATCAAAAATATATTTTTTTTGAATTATTGATAAGTATTACGCCTGTAACTACATTGAAATAGGGGAGAATGGGGCTGCCTACTGGCGCCTGCCTATCTCGGTACAGATTTGTGTAAACATTCATGACGTCTCCCCACAGGCCAAACCCTGATAGTCCCCTTACTCATATGGTGAAATGCTACATGTGTAAGATGTGATTAATCTATAGGTTGATATTGGTCTTGCTTCGTTTGAGTTACGGAATGAGGTTTTAAGCTCAAATAATACTAAGAAATTAAATCAGTTTTTTCTTGATTGAATTGATCTCAATGTTATTCTTCAATTGATTGAATAGTAAATACAGGTTTTTTAAACCGTTAAAAAACTTTAAATAAAAAAACTATTTATGTAGTTCAGTTTTAATAAGTTCAAACAAACAGTTTCTATCTAAAAACGTCTTTTGTTCAAAAATTAAATTTTGAAAAATTGGTTTTCTCTTTTTATATTCAATTTCACACTTCATTATTTATCGAAATACTTGAGAAATCAGCAGTATGAAAAAATAAATTAATAGGCAATTGAGTCGTTCATTACTTTTAATGTGTGCAAACCTCACATATTTACGCATGACGTACACTGAGCGTGAGACTTAAGGCTTAAGACTGTCTTGATTGCAGTTCCTCAAGCAGGATTTAAAACGAGTTCAAATGAAACACTCTATCTTCTTGGAAGACATTAACTAGATTCTCGTTTAAACAAAGGTTTAATTAAAAACCTCACCTTTTGAACTGATTACATTGTAATTAAAATTGATATCACACCACACATTCATGGCAAGAGATATTTGTACACGACATTGTTTTTTTTTATTTACAAATCAATGACAGCAGTAAAAACATGTTTTAAATACACCAATCTTACATTACTGTCTAATATTGTCCTAGTTATACTACATATTAGTTGTTAAATTTAAATTATAAATAATTCATACGTTGCTATTTGTAATTTTTCATCTCTACCCTCATGTATTGTTACATCATCGTTATATATACGTCAAATTTAATTTATGTATTTTGATGTTAATATTTAAATGGTTTATTTAAAGCTATAAATAATAAAATAATAACCATTAACACATATTAATGAATTCGCAAAAAAAAAGCCCATAAATGTTTTTTTATAATATAAGTAAAAAAATATTTCAGTACATCGCAAATATTATTTAAAATTTTAGATCTCATAACATTTTGATAATGACAGATCAACAATAATCAAACGCAAAATTAAAATCAACCTAAAATGATGTTGGATTAATTAATAATGAAAACATTAGTTATATAATTCTTCTCTTACATTGGCTTTTTAAGATTGATTGAAAGTATCAAGAAAGTATAATCAATCTTATAAGTCACGTTACTGTAAGTAAAATTCGTAACCCTTTTTAGAATCGAATGCATCAAAGTCTTCCATTAGGATACTAATTGGTCGTATAATGTGACAGATAAATTCTAAAAGATTCTCTCTTGCCATTCTTTTAGATTTTTTTTATAAAAAAAACCGTTAAGAGTACATCGTGGATTCCATTTGTTTTTTGTAGGCCTGGTTGATTGATAGACTTGAGAATTCCAAGTATGGTATTTTACTTCGTATACATAATTTAAATTCGTTGAGCTGCGAAGAATATTGAAATCCATAAAATTTATACAAAACTCTACAAAAAGCACCATCTCAAGACGATATCGGATTTTTATTTTATATTTATGGCGTGCTCCGTTTGGTCAAGTGAAATATTATTTAATTTAACAATTTCATAACGCGGGTAAAAAAACATATTTCATGGGAATTTTTCCAGATGATATAAATAAAACTCTGTTGTTAAAATATGGCTTTCGATTATTATCTAAAGATAAATATTATTTGACATAATTTTAAGAAAAAGTGTTTATAAGGACGGGCAAGATTCGATGATCTATTATAATTTCAATTTTATTTAAAAATATTTATTTTTCTTGTAGTAGTTAGCATTTTAATAGTTATTTTTTACCATCACTGCAGAAATTAAATTTGTAATTAACTTAATACATGAAAACACGTTATAAAATGTGTACATCATTTTTTATCAATTATTTTTATATGCAAGTTTTGATTACAAAAAAAAACGATTAGTCATTCTACGGCCTCAACTAACTTATCAATTTACCAACGAGGATAGAAAACAAACGAATTAATAAATAAAATATCGTTGGTATGATACGTGAATGGATACATCAACTGTGCATTTCTGATCAAACTATGCCTACAAAAGAGTTTCCCTCGGTATATTTACATAAATCGTAAATAAAACATGATGGCACAGGGATTGGTCCGTTACAGCCTGGGCTACCTGTTATTGTTGGACCGGGGAATTCAATATATTTATTTAATATCGATGCGAGGCTATTTATCAACGGTGAAATATAATTCACGAAGGGTTTTATTGAAAGCCTTTTTTGAAGGGTTACAAATATGAAAACGGAATATCAGACACTTCGCGACTGCCCGCGGCATACACACCCCTATATATGAATTGAACAACCAAATAACATCAAAACCTTCAAAACTATTGAATTAATATAATTTTGCGTATACTTATTCATTGAAAGTATTACAATATATCGATCCTAAAACTTATCAGACTGGCTTAGTTACTTTTATAATTCTAAAGGTATGATATAATTTGTAAAAATATATAATTGTTTTATTTCGTGTAGATAATTTTATTTTGACAATAAAAAGGGTTCGTATAAATTTTAACAAAATAATCAGTTCACAAACAAACTTATCAAAAATAGAATATCATCCTAACGAGTCTTTTTTTTGAACAGCCAAACTTTTGCATACTTCTGACCTTTTTTACAAATAAATTTTCCAGGCCAAAAGCTTTTTACTGTGCTATTATATTTTTCAATACCGCCTTTAATCGTCTAGACTGAAATAATTTAACATTATACAACTACTCATATAACTCATTATTTCAAAATAATTAAAATTTGTTCTTGAATAAGTTGAATTTACATTAACGATTAGATTTACCTTGTTTTGAACATTTTGATTTGTAAATTAACTGATTACTGGTTTGAATAAACTTTATTAAATTATAAGTATTAAAACAGTTTTATTTGTGTTTATAACTATGAATTTTCTCCCTGGGTGCTATTGGAAAGGACGTCCGTCTCGTTAGTATAGCTCATGATGGTTGTTGTGCGATAGTGTAATGGAACGAAAGAAAAGGTGTCAGATTTGTAACCCTTAACTGAAACATCAGCGCCCACTGGTTTGTGTGACGCTACGAGGGCTGACATGTCAAAAACAACGAGGAGGGTTCCAAAATATTTTGTCTGTGTTTTTGGGTTTATTGTTCTCCCGTGAATATAACGCCAAAATGACTCATTATGGTACGCTGAGATGCACATTTGCTCAAAGCGTTATTGCTTACTGAAAATTTACATTGCATTGTCATAAATCACAAAATTATGAAACAGCGTAAACAAAAATATATTTTTTAATATATATATAAAAAAAAACATATGCACTAAATAAAAAAGTACATGTCAACAAAACTAATGATTTTAAAAATAAGTAAAGTAACTATTTTAAAATTATCGAAAAAAGCCTTAAATTGTTTAATGCTTTTAATTTCGTAATGAAATATTTGGTAAAAAGCTTTATTTTCAATTACTTGTGTCAAAAGTATTTAAAAAGAATCATTTACTTAAAATATTCAACAAAAAAAATGTAAATTTGTAAACAAATATTAAGAAAGGAAAACGATTGTACAAACGTGAAACGCTCATATTTTTGGTGCCTTATTTCTGAAAACTTTCTAAGGATTTAGGATAATAGTTGGGCAAGAAATTTATAAAAGGGCAATTCAGTTAACCGGAATCAGGAACCGAAAGAAAAGGAAGTGGTGAGCATAGGGTAGAAGTTTTTCTTTTACTTTGAAACTTTATAATGCGATATTTTTATGTCTTTTTGAAAACAAACAAAGTTCATCATAAATATAAGATGTGCTGTGTCTGCCGTATCCTGACAGGAAAGAACCAGAAAGCTGCTTATGATAAGTCCACAGGCATATAAGAGAGCACCGGACAAAAACCTTTCTATGAAAAAGTATAGTAAAAAGAAACTACAAATAACGTTTATTTGAATAAAAATGTGTTTAATATATTACGTACTTTGCTAAAACAAACAACTAAACAACAGTTTAGTAACTTAATGTTCCGACAAATAAATCATAGCTTGAAACAAATGTCCATATATCAAGACACATGTTTTTTAATTATGTATATGATAAAATGTATGTATTTAATTACACATTTCAAATAAAAAGGAAAATTTACTACAACCACATATCATATGATACTAAATATATTATTATATTTTTTGGTGGAAAGCACAAAAACGAAACATCGTTCAATGTGATGTTGTGAACAACGCTGAACTAAATACTAGAGCTAATCTCTCCGAGCTGCCATACAGCTCAGATATAACATCTCAGTTTTTTTTAAAGAAACTTTTCCACAGACATTGTTCCAGGGGTGGCCGCTCAGGGTGTAGTTCCGAACTATGTTTCCAGTAGAGGGATGATTGGCTGTTATATGTTAGAAGGCCCACCCCTCCCGTGCTGATGCGTTGCAAAAAATTGAGGGAAGATAAATGAAACGCGGGGAAGTAAGTGATGGGAGGTGGCCCGAGCGACTCGGCGGGCTCTTTGTTTTCTTTTTGGCCGGCCCCAGATAAGATTGCTGGTCGGGGGCAGTGAGCCGTTTAAGGACAGATAATGCGAGATTTTTTAATACAACTCGCCTCAGGAAGACAGGCAGAGAGAGCGAGGCGCGTGGCACAGATCAAACGGAGTCACTAGATTATAGTTGGGACACAGATAAATTTGTCGAGCGACTTTTTCAAAGGAAAAAAAAAACTGATATGACAAGTTTTTTTATTATTAAATAAATTGTAACTATTTTTTTTTTACTTAAAATAATATAAAATCATTACATCAACAACCTTTGTAACCAAACACTATTCAATAAAACAATCTTAAAAAATATATTCATACAAGAGAATTCGTTGTATAAACAAATGATCGAAAACATATTTAGAGTTTTCGCTTGATTAATTGAACTTGTTTTTAATAATGAAATCTATAGCAGTAATTTACTCAAATATTCTAGTATTATTTGTTTAATGATACAAAAGTACCTAAATAAACATAGTTTCTATAAAATAAATTTAAAATTTACTCTAATACCAAATTTAAGTACTGCTGGAAATAAAAAGGTATCGCAATAAATAGTGAATACAAAAGCAAGCATTAGCTCTTATAAATAAAAGCATGTTATTCTTAAGTGAAATAAATTAATTATAACTCGTATAGATAAAGGGTCTAATAAAAAATCACAATGCCATTGTATCGCTATACTGCAGAATCATAAGTTAAAATCCGCCATCTCACAGAAGCTGTCATTAAGATAGTACCCCAACTAAATAACATCCCATTTCAGATTCAGTGCCTATCATAAACATAAACCCCTTTTATAAGATCGGGGCCAGTAGAAAAAATAAAAATAAAGGGAAATATGTGCGCTGGGGGAATAGGCCGTAAGAAATTGTTGATGGCGCGGGGGAAGATAAGCGGGGCTGTGCGGCCGGACGACTCATCAGCGGCCAGGCCCTTTCGCCGAAAGCTATATTTATTACTGCTGCATAGTGTCTTTCAAATATCTGCATGCTTTCATTAGCTTATTAAATATGAAACAAAACAAAATTATTAAAAAAACAGATAACTCAGTCGTGGAAAACGATCTTCGGGCAGAGATTTTAAAATCGATAATTATTTCAATCTTGGAATTGGAAACATTGATAGATATAAGATAATAATAATTCTCACAATTGGTATATATATATATATATATATATATATATATATATATATATATATATATATATATATAATACTCAAAATAAATAAATGTGATTATGTTATGATTATTCGTTTTGGTTTCAATGAACAGTCGTTTCTAGTCTCCGAAACGGAAGCTGACAACACGATTGTTGACAGCATACCTGCAAAAAAACATTCTCTTCTTTTTACACAATATCGGGTGTGCACTTCCTGAGTTTCTTTAAGGGAGGTTTTGGTTGCAGGAAATGTTGATGATAAAAATTGAAAAGGTCTGTTACATCAATAGCTAACCAGTGGACATTTCATATAAAACACCTTATAGCACTACGAATATAACACGACGATTCAGGCTTATACTTAGACAATAATAAAACAATTTACTGATAAATTTAAAAGCTAAAAGACGAAAATAAATACAAAATTAGTGGAAAAATATTATTTTTGAATTGCTTAAAAAAATCAAAATTTCAATGGCGGTTAGGTAGGAAACTTTTTAAACTATCTTTTATTTTTAAATTGTTTTATCTTTTGTACATGTTTACTTGGTATAAAAAGTGCTATTTTTTATCAAAGAAAAAGAAAATAGTTAATACGTACAGATTCTAGTATTTATTATGTTTAAATGTAAAAGCCTTTCAATTGTATTGTTAAATAACTCCCAGAAATGGTTTATAATTAATTAATTGTAAACTGAAAAAAAAAGCTATTTTTTATGAGTTAAAACCAAAAATAATGCTGTTGGATTAGTAAATAAATTAGTTGGACGGTATTTTAGATTATTATTAGGTAAAATTGAAGAGAAAACGTTTAAAGAATAATAAAACACGCCCCAGAAACAAATATCGTTTTATATCTTTGAAAGGTACGAAGACACTCTTTAGTCCCTTCAATTTTCTTCTTTTCACGGACGAATCAAAAAAGTTAATCTATTTAATGAAAAATAAGGTCAAACAAGGGTCGAAATGCGATCTGTAAAAAACGATCAATTACTTCATTCTCATTTTTCGTACCGTTTTTAAATAAACTTCTTCAAAGGAGCGTGCGCCCAGGCAACAATGGCTCTACCCGGAATAAACCCGCAAAAACTGTGAGGCCGAGGATACCCTCACGTGTATTGTGCCGAATTTTCGCATTTCTATTTGTTTCCAGTCCCATTATGAGAGTCGGTGAGCGTACGCCTCGGAAAAATACGTAATAGCAGCGCGGAAGATTGGAGAAGGCGTCTGAAAATATAAGAAAACATTGCCTCGGGTACAGCCTCCTCCACCCTCCCCCTCCAGACGTCGCACCGATATCTAAATTGCTTTGGGCCTACAGGGTGCCCCCTACTGGGTGCTCTCGCTGGCTTCGGCGTGAAACTATTACCCCGCGAGGGTACAGGCTGCTAAATTGTAGTAAATTGAACGTCTTTTGGACACAGCTTTAAGAGAATGTTTGAGATGTTGGATATCTTGATCACACTAAGAGTGATAGCGTGAGCAGATATAATAAGATATAAAAACAATAAAGAGGTTTATTTGATATTATATATTTGAAATAAATCTGAATTAGCATTTAATCAAATTAATTCGATTGCATTTATACTAATCTATACCATGAAAAATATTATAAAAATGAATTAGCTCATTATAGATTTTATATTGGCTTTCAACAGTAGTTTAATATTTATTCAATTATATTTAATTTATTTGCACATAATTGTAAATTTCGAGTTGGATTTCAATTTTTTTTTTGCAGAGTGTATATACAAATAAGGACTAACTTATGTTTGTGTTTTTATAGATAGATTTTATTATGGAGTATAAATTGTTTGAATTTAAAAAAATAAGTATCACAGACTTCAGTATTTAAGCAAGCTTTGCCTATTAGAAGTATCTAAAATTAAAGTTCACGCTTGCAATTGTGTGCAAGTGTGGATACATTGCTGACCATCAAAGCTGACCCTAGGCAACAAAGGTCTTTTTAGACCCATATTTGATAGCTTTTTCAATGAATCATTAAGAATATATGAAAATTAGTAACAGTAGTGCATACATAAAACTGCACAGCTATTTGCAATTTTAACTATTTTTTTATAAAGTAAATAAAACATATTTATTTAATAATACTCTTATAATTTAGCCTTCGGAAACAATTCTAAATCCACTTTTATAAAAGGCTCAAACTTTTCCGATTTTATTAAATACTACTTCAATAAAATTGTAGACGTAAATTTTGCAGGATTTTACCATTTTCATGTTATAAACGCCACTGAACCACTTGACATTTTATTTCCGCAAATAATAATTTAATAAAACTTTTCATTTAATAAAAAAACTTTGAACGAAACTAAATTAATTTAAACGCTTAATTTTTAAAGCAGGAACTTCAACCAAAGTCTCGTAAAGTCTTCAATAAAAATCCCGATTGAATTGCAAGCCCGGCGCGCGGAGTTTCCGGCGCCGGTGATGAATTAGAATTGATGGAGGAGATCGCAGCCGTCCCCGGCGAGCATTCTTCAGCCGAATCCGCCCCCGCCCCAGCCCCAGCCCCCCGGACCCGCCCCATTATTGCGATAATTAATTATCTCCTTTATCAGGGACGAGAGCGGCGGGCTTGTAGAGACATAACGAGAAGATTTGAGGAGATCTACAGCTCCGTCCTCTCCTCTCCTGCAGAAATAAAACAACTCATTTCCAGAGGCGACCGGTGCCCCAACACGTGCACCGTAATTGATAATAATATTTATATTATTTAGGTAATGTGATAATAGGGGTTGCACTCACTTAATTACTCATATAACTAAACATATTTTTCTCTTAGATATGCACATATGCATCTTCACCATTCAAATGCCTTGTCCCTCAACAACCTCAACAACATGCACATATATGATTGACTCCCTGCTTTATAACTTTAATTTGAAGTTATTTCATAAAACCAGCAGTATGTTTTGTATATAAAACGCAAGAAACTCACGATATAAATGCTTAACTGGTAGTATAAAGACTTAAATGATAGTGGAAGCCCAGATTCACAGCGATAAGGTTCTGCGTTTATTTTGTTGTGGTCAAAAGTAATTATTAAAATATATTATTATATGTTTTTAGAGCGCAAACAAAATGCATCCCTTGAAATAAATGCAAGTCAAAAAATTTAATAATATTTACACCTTAAATAATTTTAATAAATATAAGTATATATTTAAATCGCAGCTTCGAATTTTTGTAGAGAATTTCAACTCTTCCTTTTTATTTGCAGAATTATTCAAGATATTTCTATTATATTAAGTTATTTTTGTATAATATTTTACATCAATATTGTTTTTAATTTTTCAAAAAAAATAATCATTTTTTACCACTGAGTTTAAGCGTTTAAATATTAACTCAAATTTTAAAAATTATAAATTTGCAAGAATTTAAATTGAATAAAAAAATTACAAAATACACGATAAGGTCTCAACGTAATAATTATGGAATTTACAACAATTTCAAACAATTCGTCAGCAAAATAACAGAGTAAATAATGTTTTGATCTAATAATAAAATATACTTTAAAGACATTTCGAAAAACCCGTCAGATGTTGGAATCTGTCGCCGCCACTGCTCATTTTTATTTTCTGTGCCTGACAGATCGGACTTTAAAGCCGTCGCGGAGAGGGATCACTTGTACGCGCTTCAGATAATGTTGCCGGCTTTTTAATTGTTTTTTTTTAGTGGCAGAACGGGGTGAGTAAGTGAAAATGTCTTCGTGGGAATTTATTTTGTAGATTGATAAAGGTGATAAGGAAAATGAATGAGAATACAAGCAGAAAATACTGTAAAAGTTAGAACGCTTGGAGAGAGACAAGTTTCCGTGAAGATAGTCATGATTTATTTTCGGGTTGTGTTTATTTTAAAACAAACAGAAGCTCATTATTTACATTACGTTATTATAATATTTTATGGATATAATTATTTAGACTGGCGTTAGCTACCTACTTAAATTCATGCATCTGAAAATTTGAGATTGTCTTATTTTCACCGGATATACATACACATTCTAAAATATAATAAGTCTTCTCGTTTATAAATTTTTTTTTATGAAATATATTTTTTAAATAGATATCTATCAATTTTAAAAAAAGTACAAGAGTCAAAACGGATATCGGTTAAGACACCAAGTAACTTTATTTCAAAATGTATTTTTACCATGTTTGTAACATAAATCTACGAAAAAAATGTGACAAAAAAGAGAATATTTTCACAAAAGTGAAACATAATTCTTATTCTCTTTCAATTCTAAGTCCTAAATATCATTTTTAAATAATAAACCATTCGCTGCGGAGATAACTGTTTTTTACAAACCTCCCCCGCCGCAGAGAGCGTTTGCGTCTTCACGCCAACTCCTGCAAAACTTTTATTCCTTATCAAAGAAACGGGCTTAAGTAACTGGGGTAGGTGGAAGGGGGTGGGCCGGACCACCCTATTAAAAGGGAAGGGTGAAATACCCTTCTGGGGCTGTTCCGCCACCAGACACCTATCGCGTGAAATATCTGATTTATTTCTTTCATGATTATTTTATAATTACGGTTATTTTGTTAATAAAAAAATACTTTTTTTGAATAAAAGAAACCCCATCATCACTATATTATTAAAGAACAATATAAATTTGTATTATGAGCGTGATTTTGAATATTGTATTCTTTGTTTATTTTTTAATAAAGGCAATTTGACAAAAAAATTTATAGAATTCAAAAAAATGGCCTTCCGCAATCCAAAATAATAATTTTAATTGACAACGCATATAAGTTTTGTGACGTTTTATTTTTACATTGAATGTTAATTTATGGTTTTTTAATGAAAAAGTATCAAGCCAGCTGACTATAAAATTTTAGAATAATATTATATTTCAGTTATATTTCATCGGTATTTTTTTCCCTATTAATTTTGTGAATTATATGTGTAACTTTAATAACCCAGTTCATATATAAATGATTAAATTAAAACTGCTGTGCTTTAAGCTTAGTAAAATATATTAGTTTATTTGAACGAACGTGAATACACGAATACAGTAGATCCCTTATTTGAATTTTTTTTTTTTTGATCTGTGATGTATGTTACTTTATATCAATGCCAACACATTCGCCACTTATATTCTATGCCGATTGAAATTTCTTTATTATCATTTTAATCATGCGACACAAACAGGTGGTATAGTCTACAAAGTCTACCCCCTTAAACGTTATTCTATTGTTAAGTAAGAGTAATCAATTATTAGAGTGTATTAGACTTCTTGCGTTGAATATTTTTAAATTTAATTTTATTACATAAAAACATTTATTAGGAATATCCATGGTCGATATCGACAAGTAAGTTCAAGCTTGACTTTATCTCTTTTTTTTTAAATGATCGGTTAAACGGTTTTGAAACACCCTATGAATGTGAGGAAATGGGTGGAAAAAGAGTGGCGGAACAAGGCAAGAATAATCACTGACTTATCGAGGCTCTGCTGCGGCGTCCTGAGATAGCGGCTGGCCTGCCTGAACTCCGACCTTGGAACTTCCCCGGCTATCAGCAAGGCCGGCAGCTGCACTGTGCGGGTTCACCCAGGGAAGATAACAGGGAATATTCTAAAAATTACTACAATTAAGTATTTTGTGTGTCCATACTCTCTTAAAACCATCTTAGTAGCAAGTAGCAAGAAATGTTATAAAAAGTATTTTTCTGATATCTTAGTCAAATTCAATCAAAAGAAGTTAAAAAAATAAAAACGGTTTTTCATTTTCTTCCTTAATGATACAGTTAAAATCAAAATTTTATAGTTACCTTCATATATATTTTTTTTCAATAAAAATATCTCAATGCAAAAAAACTTGTGGCTTTACAAGATTTTGATTTGGTGAGTAAATTCAATTACACATTACAAAAATCATGTAAAATAAATAGAGATTCAATAAAATAAACTGTTCATAGAGAATTTTCGAAAATAAAATAGATAATTCACACGAAAAAACTAAAATCTTTTATAAGCAACAGACAATTTAAATAAATATTTTTTGTAGAAGATATTTCTATTATAAACTCTTGTAAAGTAACGCGTTAAAGTCGTGGTGAGAAAAAAGAGGAAACAGATTATTAGGAAATCTTGACTGTTAAAAATTGTCTGCGTGCTTTTTTCAGTGAGCCTTAAAAAAAAAAGCGATTCTTAAATACCAATCAAATGAAAGTGAATATTCAGCTTTACAGGAAACCTCCATTTCATTGCAGACTACGAAGTCTTTAAAAAATATGAGGTTTCCTAGAGATAAGATTTGGTGAAAATAATTACCGGAAGTGGGTGAAATTTAGCAAGCTTTTGGTAAGGTCAGGGGGATTGTGGTCTAGACAGCAATTTGTAAAGAATTTTTATTTCTTCGTTGAGAATAAACACGGATCTCAATACAATTCAAAAAAAAATTAACCTTTATTTTAAATTATGTGATAAAGCATTCACAAGTATTTTTCTTGTTATTTTCATTATATGTTATGGCATATGTTCAAATATTTTTAGAAATTTTTTTTTTTTTATATGGCAGGTATTTCGTTAACACTTTTATAGTTATAGTCTATAACAATAATTGTTAGTATTCAATTCTCTGAATTATAGCGTATAATAAATAATATATTTATACACATACGTAGACGTGTGAGAATGAGCATAAATTTTTATTTATTTTAATACACATATTTTCATCAAACTTTTACGTTTCCTTTAACAATGCCATAAAAAAACCCAATATTAAAATTGAATTCCACCAAGTATTTTCTGGTAATACTCGGTGTAAAACTATCATGAATCAATCTAAAACCAAACGTTCGTGCGATTATGCAACTCTGGGGGTGCAATATAACTACGATTTAAAATTATTTATATGACAAAAAAAAAACGCAAAGAAATGATGATTCGAGCCGTGAAATGAAACGCCGGGCAGGGCGCCGGAGTCGCCGGGCGAGCGCGTGATCCGGTTAGGGCGCTCCCCAGACAAAGCCCGCCGAGACAAATGGAATATTCCGGAATATCTTCAAACATGACGAACAAGAGCTACATTTACAAACGCTAGTTCCCCGGCCGACTTTTTGTTCGCGGCGATGTATTTCTGTTGCTTCACGAGCAAGAGCTCGCGACTCGGTGCATCTCGCTCGCGTCGCTGGGAATTATTTCGGTCGTCGGATCGGCGCCTCTTCTTGCAGTTTTTGTTTGTTAGTTCTGCATCGGTATGAATTATTGCCACTTCGTACTAAGTTATATGAATTAAAACACTATTTGTCTCGCTTATAGCAAAGTCTTTCGGCTGGGAATGCTAACTTTTGAATTGCCTTCGACTTTGTCTTAATTTTTTCAGTCGACAGTTCAATAATCCTTAATGCGTGTTGACTCAAGTTAATTTTTATATAAATAATAAAATTACTTTCATATGTTATGGGAACAAATCTTTTCCGTTCCCAGTAGGAAAATTCGATAATCTCAAATTGCTAAAAATACAATTGTATTGTGTCTTGTTTGACATTAAAATAATTAAATAAAATAAAAATCAAACTCGGTTCTTTTAGAGGTGTATTTTTATTTCTAGATATTCTTACTACACTGGTAATACTTAACCTCTAATATTATTGAATGATGCCCTTTACATCTCTCAAAATATTTATATCGGATTAGTAATCTTTTCAGCATCTTGCATTTTTTAATCTAAAAATTATGTGGAAAATATTTCTTTGTCATTATTAAACACTCTGTTTGATAATGCCAACGTGAATGGTTGACGAAACCGGTCACAAATAAAAACGAACATGTGGAAAATCACTCAAGTATTTTATTCAAAAATATTAAAATGGAATTCCACCAAACTGTCAAAAATATTGAATTTCTTAGTAATAATAGCTTAAATATGGTTTTATTTTAAATAAAAGTCCGTTCGTGGTAACGACCAGTTTTGTTGAGGAAATAAAATGTAACGTTGAACCAAACGCATTGCATTGCGACTACACATGCACACGCGCGACTAGACTTGCAAGCGCATTTGTTGCATTTTTGCCAACTCCCGAGTTTCTTGCCGCTGGCAACTTCTCGCGTTGCACTTTTGGAAGTTCTACTTGTCTTTTTGCTAACATAAAATATACATTAACGATACTCGTAAATTTTTGTGCATGAAAGCTCTTGAATTTGTCCTACAAGGCGGCGAATATTTATGCGTTCAGGTGTTTTGTATTTTTCATTTTTGTATTTTCACAGTTCGACTTCCGTTCTCGGTTCAATGTATTTGAATTTACACTTGACTTATTTCGCTTAAGCTGTAGCTAGAATACGAGATCATGTAAATTCAAATACTAAATTCATGTAATAGCATACAAATAACATACACTGAACAAATATCTGGAAGAGCTAAAAAATGCACTTGAATAACTCTTTTATATTTGATAGATAGGAGAAAATTAAGCATTACTTAACAATTTAATAGCAATTTGTGGGAAAAAATTAGATCATATAAAATACTGAATTAAATTGTGGGTGCGTTAAATTGAAAATTAAGGATGTTAAAAATCAAAGATGAATTACCATTCCAAAGGACAAATCGAAGAAACAACAAATTTAATGCTGTTTTTTTTCTATAAACATGGTAAGTACACCAACGATTGTAGCTTTAAACAAATATTTTTAAATCATAAAAAACACATATTGAAAAATGTTCTTCTTAACATAATTTTTTAATCTTATTATTTTTAACTGCATGTATCTAATTTTATAGACACGTGCATTCTGAAAATACGGCCATCACGTCACAAGTCATAAAAAATAATAGATAATGTGAACTTAATGAATCTAACCAAATACCCACATGTTAAAGTTTAATAATACTAGACTGGTAATTAGTGCCTATAACGACTTACTAAGCACTAGCATATCAATAGCACATCTCAGCTTCCCAAGCCAGCGAAGACACAAATCGCACTAAAAGCTCTCGGTATCTATGGCAACCATTTATGGCTCTATAGTTTATACAAAAAAGTTCAGAACATATATTTTTCTTACACAAACAAAAAAACAAAAATAGAGTAATCCATACGCTATCACCTAGACTACAATCTTGTAAGCCCCACAACCTGCGCACAGGACCAGGTGACAGCCAGATCTATTATTCATTAACATAAATTAATCTTTTTTTTAATTTTTGATACATGTTTTAACTTTTTTTTTTATATATTTACCATACATTTGGGCAAATTACGGGTGTTTTATTATAAATTATTCTATTTCATAATTGATTTTTGATCATTACCATACCTACTTGAAATTTGCACATTTATTTTAATTTTGACACGTTTTATAAACTTTAGTAAGGAAATCTAAAAAATCCATAATTCGAGATAATGTTTTTTTTTTTAATTTATAAATAATACCAATAATTTGGACTGCTTTTATGTCTTATGAAAATAAGACGGCGCAGCAATAAATTTATTACCATCTACTTTGCCAAGAAACCGGCTAATTGAAACCTGCTAATGCCCTCCAGGATGTCTCCGCGGATCCAACTGTCCCCTCTTCTAATCCCCAATTCATCAATAACGTTCCATTCGCAGCACTTACACCGGAGCAGTACACCCCGCTGAGTACTCTACAATTGCAATGACGGCACAGAGTCCTCCTCAAGTGCCCAAGTGTCATTAAGATAGTCATTAATCCGCACCCTAATGACGCGCCGCGGCCCTCCGCCGGGCAGATAAGCCCTGACTGCCGGCTAATAGCAAGCGAGATGTGCCGCCGACAACTGAACACCTAATTGATGTATCAAATGTATGAACTACGTACTGAGAATTATCAAATTACTTCGATTAATACATGTTATTGCTTGATTGAGAGGAACTAATCTGTGAGTACTTGTCTTTAGTGCGTATATTAATTATTACATAGGCTAAAGTTCAAATTTCCTCAAATACGGGTCGATTAAGTATTCTGCCCACACACTGGCGCTACCAATGATCTAGTCAAAGCCTTTCAGCGTCAAAAAGCGCGATTTCCTTCATTGAAAAAAAAAAGCATGAACAGCAACTTTCGACTGCTTTATACACATTAACGATAGCTTGTTAACAAGTGTAATATGTTACATCTGTGCACATACTAAAGAATTATGGAAACTATTTTTATAAAAATATATATTTTAAGCATCACATAATAAACACAAAAACGATACATATAATAGCACATATGTGACTAGTTTCATATATAAACTCGTTAGGGTGTAAAATATGATAGAGGGTTGCTGTACATGTTTCTTGCTTATCGACATCGTGAATTGCTCTTGGTTACGGATAGCCATTAAATGAAGTCATTGCAGAAGGAGGCGATAATTATAATTTGATAGATATATCTTACTTTATTAGACTTATATAAATTGACAAGTCACAGTTTTGGTGATTTTCGTTTGAAAAAATAAACTCAAAAAATGTTAATTCCATCCCGTTGATTCGGTTAGGTATTCTTAATATCGATGTATAATTAAATTCTTTAGTAATAAATGGATCTTGTCATGAGATTTACTCGTTCATTAAGAGATTTGAAAGGATTTTTATCGAGTCGTTGTATTGGCTTTGATATTAATTAATATTTTTCCACATGATCCGTTCACTGTTTGTTTCAGTATGAATGAATTTAAATATTAAAAGTCACCTGATCACTGAGCCATATAATCGAAATCCAATTTGACTTCAATCCTAAAATAATTGAGTAAAAATACAAATTTATTGAACTTGAATAATTTTTATGATTGTTTGAAACAGTTCAAACACAGTGATGAAAAAAAGGGTCTTGTCACATTTAATATATTTCTGTACATATTAAATTAAGAAATATTTTCTACCAAATACGTTATATTTTGAAAGTGAATACACCAATGTATTTACTTTCAAAATTATAGAAAAAATTATCAGCAACTGGACGACAACTTTCCTTTTTCCTTTCTCGACTCCGCTTTTTTTCTGTTTCTTATATAACAATTATCAATATAGGGTGATAGTGTAATTTATTCAAACAAAATTAACTGCTAAAGCCTACATTAAAGCTTATTATCTTTAGTTTATAAAAGAGATAACTAATATAAGGTATATATCATTATTTCGATTCAATATTTATTGATTTTTCTATAACATACAAGAGTTCTCAATTTTTTTCACAAACAGATATACTTGCATCGATTGTTTTGTTAAATTATTATATGTATAATAAAATGTAACTTATTTTAACTAAATAAAAAAACTATCTCAACAAGAAACTTATTTTGTTGATACGATAACAAAAGTAATAATCCAGGATTATCAAGTAAAAAATTGGTATGCATTCTCTAATATCATAAGATGTACAACAATATCTCATCAGCAATGGCACATTTTTAGACAGCTTGTAGTAATTCATCAATAGCACAGCATTTTTTTCTATTCAGCTCTTTCGGTTTTGTTTATGGCAGCACGCAGGACTCTCGTAATTTTCAATTCAAGGAAAGTGATTAATATGTAACAGAACTCCTGTCATTTAAAATGTAAATTCCTTCCGACAAGAAAGCTGACTTCCCGGGTTATTCCTTAAGCGACTCTTATATTTCAGGATCGGAATAATAAATGAATCGGATTATCCGGTCCGATATTCTTCGAGCAGCGTCTAATTAATTGGTTCAATAAATTTGTGACGCGTACCAGCCATGTTGATGCGCCGAAACCGAAATGTGTTGTTATCGACCACGACGCCCGCCGAAGCTAGGGGAACGAAAATATTCGCAAAATATATATTATTTTCATCATAAATTCGATTAATTAAATTTGAAATAACCCCATATGTTCTTTAGAAATAAAAATGCTTTTTACACACAGTTTTTCATAGCCATTCAACATTTTACGCGCAGTAAGAAACAGTGTAATTCTTTGAGTGTAACTTGTTAAACGAATCAAAGTAAAATTGGAATATCATTGTAGCTTAATCAAAATTTAAAAACATCAGAGCTTAATATTCTATGACTTTCCATCGTTCTGTTTATTGTTCAATATTGTGTATAGTTGCCTAATAAACCATAAAAATGGAGAAACCCGTACATTTCTGAAATTACCTGCTTTGAATATTCCTACGTGTATCTTTATAAGTCATTACCAACAAAATCAGTAACAAAAACGAACTAATTTTTTCTTACAAAAAATATATTGCTTAATTTATTATAATATTGTAAATGAGTTGTTTTTTAATATTTTAATTTTAAATTTTACGTTATATTTACACAACATTAACAATAAAATAAAATTGTAACTATTTCATTTATTTCGTTTGATGACTAAACTTCTTCGAGTTATATGGTAACAAGTAACTTCAGGACTTTACTAATCATGCATCTAAAAGTACGCAAATCTATAAAATTGTGATGTTTTTACACTTACCACAATAATTGTATTGCTATTATTTGAAATCAATTAGTATAAATCTCAAACAATACATTTTTACTGTAATCAATCACAGAACACAATTAATTAGGGGAAATAATAAGACTTTAAGGGACAACTGTAATCGATTACTCAATTGACAAAAAATAATATTGAATAATCGTTTATGAGAAGTAACTCGTGTAATCAGGCTCTGTAGTTTTGTTTTCTTTTTGGGGTATTTTATGTATATTTAAATATATATTTAGAAATGTCACTTAAGAAATGTGGCACTATTTTAAGTCCGGTCGTTTGGCTCTGGGTAAGATATTGTTACTCGCTAGCCAACGACAGAAATACGCACGCGTAACATCAAATGTATTTGAGTAAGACATTCGTTAGAAAACTATAGCTTCATGAAGCGATAGTCATGACAACATATTGCTTATTGCAAAAGTACTTGGAAGAAAATGAAACACATGACAAAAGTTGATTTTACAGCATTTTTTGGAAATTAAGACAACTTTAATTAATGAAAAACCATATAAATGAAAAAATATATATGCTTAGTATATATTAATGACTTTTATTAAATTTATTATTTAAGTAAAAAAATATTCTGAAATTAAACACCGAGGCCAATTTAGTCCCCTTTTATTAAAAAAGATCCGTTCTTTCTAGCCTGCTCGCGTGTCCCCGGACACTATAATTCCATAATTGCTGGAATTTTCACTTCCACAGATGTTCTTTCCGAATGACCGACCCATTTGAACGGTCAGAGGTCCGAATAATTACCGGCGATTTCCGTATTAAAATCCTATAAAATATTGCGGTCCCCTCGGAAAGGTGCGGAGATAAAGGGGGGAGGAGACCCTTGCATGCGTTGAAACTGCCTCCGATATGAGGTTGGCATCACAACGTCGAATTTAAGCCTAGAGCTCGGGCAGGGTGTCTATTAGGAAAACAATCTGTTTCGAATATAGAGCAACTGGAACCAACAATATTATCCTCTGTTTCATAAAATAGAAATCATTGCTTTATGAAAACTTCAATTCGACAAAACAGAATGCTTTGTCGATAATTGTATGACTTTAATTTTTTTTACATCTGCGTTCAAATTAACTAATAATATATATGTGTATAATATAAGACAAAAAAAATTCTGCGATTTATTTCCTTTAGATCCATATAATACAAAGTATATAATCGACCCGTTTTACCTTCCTTTGATTCCAATGAAACTCTACAATTTTTAAAAACACTTGAGTTTAATTAAAACAATTTTTAAAGTGAGGAAAAACATTTTCATTTTCACTTACAATGAAAATCTTTGTTTATGTATATTCAATTTTTTTTTGTTATTTTAACTATTTATTTATTTCTATTTCACTTTTTTATTGTCGTAATTACTATTGAAAACATATTTAACACAATTGGTTTTTTTTTGTAGTTATATAATTTATTTTTAAGCACTGAGATAAGTGTGCTTTAGCCACGACAATTTGTGTTTTAAATTGTAAATAAGTAATTTAATATATTCGAATAATAGTCAAGCAAAGAAAATTTTAATTTTCTGTTATTATTTAACTATCATTAACTTGTATTATTCATATACAAATGTTTAGTCAATGTGTACATTATGCTAAAAGTGTTTTAAATTGAATTGTTGCGATTGGTTAAAGAATAAAATAATGAATATCTAATGATGTCGCTAAAGTTAGTCATAAAGCATTTACAAACTTCTTGGGATGCTGAATCCTATCACTACGTCAGAATCTTGCCTTAACGTATACGTTAACGTGAGTCCCTTACGTATGGACTATTGCTGTAAACGCCGCTATTAACCCCCGTTATAACGATTACCCTTCCTCGAGGGTGGTCTCCCTCAGCGTCATTTAAGCCAGCGGTCGTCTACCCCTATCAATAAAGCATAGAAAAAGTACCAAGCTCATTCAAAATTACGCCCTTAAAAAATTACCTCAATTTTTCAAGTCTCAATTTTATGTATCAATCGATGCAAACATTTACTCGTTTACTGTGAATCGTTAAAGTATACTTCTTGTGTGTAAGGGTACGTGGAAATCATTCACTTTACGGGTTATTTATTGAAACCCATTCAACCTTTATTTATTTCTAAGTGCTATCAAGGAAGATCCAATAAAATTTAATTATCCATTAACAACTTTGCCCTAAATTTAAATTGTCTGCTTGATTCTGAAATATGAGACCGATAAATAGGTTTTTATTTTAAAACACGTGAATTTTAAATTAAAATAATTATCAAAATGCGGGTTTGTTGTGAAAAGAATACTTTTCATGCAATTGAAATTGTTAGAATATCAACAAAAAAATCAGTTAATGTTTATTTGAGGGACACGGTTGAAGAAATAATAAAGCCACAATATTAAAAATCTAATATACTATTTTTAATCGATCATTTTATTTCATTTAATAACATAAATAATATACGACGGGCAGACTTAAAGAAAAGGGTGGAATAGTAAAACTCCCACAATGACGATCAGTTACAATACAACGTACACTGCAGCGCCGCCATGATGGGAAGGTTGCTGATGCAAGGGTAGGGGGTAGCTTCGGTAATCACTCCCTTATAAATGGACGTCACTGGTCGACATTTTTTCTGCCGTAAGGGATGAAACCCCTGTCGTACGGTCCATCTCAATTTACGATGTTTAATGCGAAGACACATTAGTTGTTAACATCAAAGGCGTTCGAAGGGGAGATAACGAAAGTGACATTTTCTATCAGCGTGAATTATTATATCCATGCAATGGAATATAGGAAAATTAATTAGATATAAATGCTAAGTCATTCTGTAAAGATCATAAAATAAGAAGGATAAGACTGTCTCATTAAAAATAAAATCTATGTCAATTGGTAATACTATTTTAATTGTGTTTTTTTGTGTGCTTTTATTATATTGCTCATAACTTGTAATTTATTCACAATCATTTGAAGTTTTTGAGGGTGTATTTTTCGATGAAATTTTAATAAAAAATACTTGTACGCATACTATTATTAAATGGTTTCTCCATTTTCAGGTTAAAACGGAATAAAAGCGTTGAATCTTCAATATTTTAACGTGGTTTATGTTAAAAAAATACAAAGGTTTCAAACGAGTCATTCTAACTGTATTATTATAAAATTACTGCGCAGAATAAAATTATCATCACAATGGTTTTTTTTAAGTAAAACTATACCTGTAGGCAATTGGGTCCGCGGACAATGGGCAATAATTTTATCTTTACGCTTTTCTAAAGAATAATTTTTCTGTCAATGTTTATTTTACTTTTCAGAACTGTTTATCCAATTTTCAGGAAAAAACGAATTTATATTTTCAAAATTTCCATGAAGGAATACTTTCATTATTCAACGAAAAAAACCCAACGCGGTTAACCTAAATACGCAAAACAAAAAAAACCTTAATTCTTTTCACTTCCCACCCGGCGAGATAGCCCTGAAATTAAACCCCCAATCCCATCACAAAGAAACAAAGCCTTCATCGTCGAACCTTCGCCGACCACAAAAGATCATCGCTCACAAAGGCCCATCATCCGTGCCATTTAGCAGATAGAGCCACGGCGGCTCCCGACGTGCCTCGATGTTTTCATTTATACGGGGGTGGACCATCCCTCGCGTTGGCCGCTGATTGAATCGGCCTGATCACACTGCCATCAATCCGAACCTACCCCGTCGTAGCCTCGGCGCTTTATCTTGGACCTCCGATGTAAGTCGCGATCTGTTCACGCACTTTTATTACGTGGAGGTTAAGACTTCTTATCTGGTTTGTGACAATTTATTTTTGTGAATAAAAATATGCTTTTTTTCCGTTCTATATTTTTTATTAATATAAGGCTTACTTTATAAATCATAAGATGATAAGTCGAAGAAAAGTCATCATGTATTTTATGCTTAATCATCATTTGTTTACAGCAAAATTTGTGAACTATTTTAATTTTCAATCATAGAAGTTCTGGGCATAAACATAATATATACTCGTATAACATACGATTTCACCAAAAATAATTTATAATAATTGATTCTGAAGTTTTTTTAATTTTTAGACATTAGTTAATAAATACTGATATTTGAAAAAACATTCAGAGAACATTTGTAACCAATATAAAGAAAATAAATATCACTTGATACTCAATAATAAGAAAATGTTTTATAGGCATTTTGAAAATGACAGTATTTTTAAAATGCCCAAACCTAGATTCACTGTAAATGATGTATATCTGTAAATGTGCATTTACGAATGACATCCTCTATGGCAGAAAACACGCACGTAAATTTACGAGCTGTAATTTCACATTCAAATTAAACGTCACCGCGTCTCAGAATAAAGAACGCTGCAATGTGTCTCCAAGCAGTGAAACACAACTTCGGTCCGGGAAAGCAGACTACGCCCGGCGGCGACGGGCCAATATCGATCTTATGCACTCGGCAGTACGGTCGCTTATCGCGGGCGCTGGTAATCTCCAGTTCCACTGACATCGTGGACGTCACGTGACTCGGTAATTGAGGCGGTGGGCGAGGTGAGGGGGAGGGAAGGGGCGAGTTTCTGTGCGCGTCGCTGTTTTGGAATTGTCGCCTTTTCGGGATAAGGCAGAGGACTCCCTTCGGGGGCAGGTCGCCTGCTCTCGAAAGGGCCCGCACATCCGCTGCGCCACAGGTGTGCCAAAATTGGCGACGTTAAAATAAAAGGAGCTCCCTCCCCTTTCCCAAACCCTTTTATGGTTTCATTTAGTATGTTCATTAACGACTTTCGCTCTGGTGACTTCTCTGCGAATGTTCTAGAAAGTACGATAATTGTTATCTTCATGCATGAAAGTAGCTCGCTATTCGACTCGAAAATTAACTGCTTTTTAAATTCTTTAAGCAATATATTATTTAAATGAAAATTTTGTATCAAAATAATATCATATTGCGAGACGAAAAAAATTGATGGGGGAAAAAATGGTTTTACAATTATACTGCTGACCGTTCAAACATTTTAATTGCTACCTAAATTAAGATTATTTATCGCCTTCTGTACTTTGCAGCACCCACCCCAAAGTCCCTGCGCCATGATGCCATATCCGAAGCATATCTCTTCCAAGGATCTCCGTGTATGGTGATATCCTTGAGATCAGCTTACTGGCAACCTTACAGCAAAGCTGAGGTCACTTTGCACACTTGGAAATTTGGTTACATTAAAGAATTTACTGCAATTTAGTTTTATATCATAACATAATGGTTAATATTTAATAGATTATCTTATTAATTTTTTATTTTTAAACATTAGAATATCGTTCATTAATTTTTAAAACGAGTCCGATTTTTAAAAAGCCACGAAAAGACTATGCGTTTACATACGAAAATGATTATTCACCATTTGTCTGATTATATTATATGATTACGTTAATTACAGAAGATCTCGCATTTTCATATGTGTATATAAAAAAACGTTATCATTTAACACCTAATAAGAGAAAAATTAAATTGAATTGCATTAATAAAATTGTGTATTCCAAATGATATTTATTGAATTTTTTATTACGAAAGTTTATATATTTATATATTACTTAAATGTATTTTTTTCATTTTACACATCTTTGAGTGCAGTGTTAAATTTTAAACAATAATTCTATGATTAAATTTTCAGTTTATAAATCTGAAATTATTTTCAAAGAGTTAAGTAGTAAAAGAAATGAGTTCTTATTTCAGCAGATTTCAACAATCGCGTAAATTTGAAAAGCTTCAAATGAATTGAAAACAATGCTTTCGCCTCGTACAGACTTTTGGAGGCATATGCAGCCAACCGCCTCACATAAAAAGAACATTAAATTCTTGATCCTTTTTTAAAGCTTTTCACGAGCATATTAACAATCATTATAAAACAATGCTTATTTGACTATTATACCATAGTGAAAATAATAAAAAAATCTTCGAAAACAATGGCCAGACTAGTTTATGCCTAACAATAAAAGTTTAATTATAGCTATTTCGTCTCCTTTAAATCCATAACCAGGTTATTAAAATTTCATGAAATGAAAACACGTCGTTATTCCACTGTGAGTAAAATATTTTGCATTTTATTTATTTTTAACGACTTTCGTAAACCAAATTTATTTCATTTTAATAAAATGTTACTCTTATATGGTACATATATTTTTAAATACTTATGTTTTATTGAGGAAAAATTTTTGAGACATCGTTAACTAGATGAAATACAAACCTACAATTCAAAAATCGTTTACGAGTATTTTACTTACTGAAACACTACATTATAGATTTATATTACCCTCTACTTTTTTTTTATTTTAAAACATAATGCAACAGTATTTTTTTAGCAAAATTCAAACTACACTATATTTAATCCCGCGAAAACAAGTTTCCAATAAATAATATTGTATAAATATTCCCCTGGAATTTACCGTTTGTAAAAAAATCATAATTAAACAAAGCAATAATATTAACTGTGTAAAATACGTATTCTTAGCATATGTCACACATTTATTATAAAAAAGTATATATTTTATAATACTTAAAATATGCTAATCAAATAGATAGGAAAAGCGCTTTTACAGTTTATGTCCTTTGTCATTCTCAGACTTCAAAAAATCACTCACTAAGAAATCTCCCAGCATTTTAAAATTAAACCAGTCTCCCATGAATAAGCTATCAAATAATAAAAAAACCACTTTCCCGATAAACAAAACATGATTATATTTCCTATCAACAGACTCCCTGCTATTTAACAAGTTAGTCACTTCAACGAGATACTATATACCGTGCCTTGGCAATGACTTATTTTCGCCGAGCGTTTCGACGTCACGGAAGTGAGTTACTGCCAAAAGCGACGAAAAAACTCTCAACATAAAATGTCTCGCCGGGCGCCGTTTCTCACCACTGCAGTCATATCAGCAGATATTAAATGCACAAGTCCACACTCTAAGTCATGTTATTACATCATTATATTCTAATAAAAACTATACCTAAAATTTCATTCGTTTTTACTTGAAACGTAATAGAGCCACGTTCTTTGCATCTAGAATATTCTCGACCAAATTTGCAATGGAAACAATCACTGGAAATAATAATGTTACCTTGACTGCAGCAATACTAGATGCGTCGCTCGAGCTGGAATCCACGTGTCCAACAGTCACACGCGCGCCGCGACATTAGCAACTCGGGACACTTATTCACGTGATTAAAACAGCAATTTAACCTAGACAAATGTTCAGTGAAATGGTCACCACTCTCCTCTGAGAAGATGCACCTCGAGATAAACCTAAAATACTTCAGAATCTACGATTTAAAATTCATTGTGGTTGTGCTATTTTTGATTAAAGTTTGTATCTATCGGTGTAAAATGCACTTCGCCATATTATAATTTTTTTAGTTTTATTTTTTATCAAAGTGTAACAAATGTTTTTTTTCAAAAACTAATACAATTAAAACAGTGAACGAACAAACGGTACTCAAATGGAGTGATGCACTTTCACGGTGTAAATCACGAGCTGGAGTTTCGCGAAAATCAGATTTGAATACGTGATTATCACTTCACGGTCTAGTTAACTATTGTAAAGTAATGATAATCGAATATCAACGTGATAAAATAGCCAGCGGGTGGGAATTAACACTCGAACAAAAGAACGAAAAACCGAACAACACCGCACAACTGACAAGGTAGGACTGATTTTTAGAATTAAATCATTTGTATGTAACCGGAAAATTATTGCTACATTTTATGTATTGTAGCATTATCTGATGACATACTTTAAAAATATCTTAGTAGTAAAAAGAATATTCATTTCTTCATATGGTGTAATGCAATACATACTAAAATTACTTTTTTATTTTACACTTTTATAAACGTTATTATATAGATAGTATTTATAAATAATACTCATGCTATGTACACTGCAAAAATGTTGTGTTTTTATGTTTGTATACGATTTCATCATCCTCAAGTCAAAGCAGTGAAATCATTAGATATTATCTAACATCAAACACTGAATATAATATTAAGTTAAATGACTACATCAAATGATAGCTCGTTTGCAAAACGATCTCCATGCTGGAAACATTCCCAGAAATCTCCATTCAGCGAAAAAATAATATTTCACATTCAAAATACACACGAGTCGCCTTCATAAAGAATCCTCGGGCGCCCTCGCGGACCACCAGCCGGGCGGCCTATCTGCAATGAATAAAAACATGATTTGTTACACTATTCCAGCGCGATAAAAAGAATTGTGGAGAGGATACGTGCCCCGAGCGCCTTAGCCCCGACTACTTGTGTTTACATGTGTAAATACTGAATTTATTTTCGCGCAAAAGACCGCTGCTGCCGTGTCCTTTGTATGAAATACGCTTACACGCCGAGTATAACCGACGGCATCATATAAAAGGCTGCGTACACACCCCTTTTTGAAACTTGCTCATTTCCTTGTATTTAAACTAAGAGAAAGTTGGGCTTTTCAGAAATTGTATTCAAAAAGTTTTTTTTTATCCATTATTATGAAATGCATACAAACTTTTATGCACTCAAAACGAAACAGGCAACATACAATGCAAACAAGTCTCTTTAAAATTAAAACTTCCTATACATTTTACATAAAAAACACGTGCATATTAATATCTTACAATTAAAATAATGATTGAATAGATATATATATTTTTAGCTTTTTTTATTTGTTAAAAAATGCTCTATGCGACCGTCAATTTGTCTTCGGAAAAGAGTTTTCTTATCTTCGGTTTTATTGAAATTGATGTGAGGTTTGTGAGCGTTCTGAAATTTCGTCAAACAATTTGTCTCTCAAGATTGTTTACGATAATGCGAACAAAGGTTACGACTATCAAGATGCACCCCAACCTATCAGGCCGCACACACGGGGAGAATAATGACCATAATCAGCACAACAAATTCGAATGTTGCCATTTGACGTGAAATAAATACCCAATCACTTTTGCGCTTTATGTATTAGATTTACGTTAATAAATTCATCTTTATTGTTATATATGCTTAGTTCGTTTGAGTTTGTTTTTTTTTATTTAAAATATTTTTACAATAGAGCCTTATCTAATTTGTATCGTTGTAACATCAACGATTAAGGGTAAGAATGTAATATTATGTTCTTTCAACAACACTACGTTTAACATAAAATATAAAGGTATAAAACTAAGCTGCCATGTAAATTTTTGACAGTCATACCCATCGTAGGTATTAAAGATCTGTACCTCGATATGAACGAAACTCGAAGCTTTCAACGCTCAGGCCGTGTTAATGTAGACTTTTATACAATATGATATTTTTACCATAACGATATTTACTTTTCTTTTACATTCTCATTCGTTAGCTTTACGCAACTAGATCAGACAGGAGCTCGCAAATGGAACCTCTACATACGTTCTCAAAAAGCCTCCATGTCAAATTGATACTCTCAAAACAACTTTCTTGAAAGTCGACGCATCAGCTTTAAATTCATAATAATGAACTAAAGTACAATTTTGAAAAGTCAACGTTTTTAAGTTAGTATACTTGTTGAATCTCGAAGATAATAAATTTAAAAATCAAAATCTTTTTCAAATAAAATTAATAACCGAGAATATATTTTTATTTAAGCACAACTTGTGATATCAACAAAATTGAACCTTCCTGAAACTAATGTTACACAATTCATATGTACGAAAGGTCTTAATTTTGTTAACATTAAACCGTCTTGGCATTGTTCAGCATTTATTATAAATAAAATAATACAAACAAACAAAAAATAAAAATTGTATGATTGGAGTCATCTATCTAACAAACCAAATGCACTGAAAATATATGTGAAGTCTCTTATTTCAAACAACTTTATTATAATTAACTTGAATTATGTATCAAAAACATATGTCTATAGCAAAAAAACACAGTTTTTCTTACACATCTTTGCGGTTTTTGATAAAAATATGTATTAAAAAATCTTTAAATAAAATTTTAATCCGAAATAATCACGACCTTGTGGGTTTTGTTTATCGCCAAGCCATCAAGACCGAGTTGGTTCCGCCCGTCACGGCTGACCGAGAGAAAGAATGAAGCGGGTGACATCTGCGTTTCCGGCAGATGAATGGCACTAATCACGCGGGCCGGAAGTGGACGTGACGTCTCACAGGGCGCTCCCACAACCTTCCACGCTCGGAGCCGTCTAGTAATGGCAGAAAGCGACGCCTACCATAATGCGAATTTGACTTGAGGTGGTTGCGACTAGTTCAAACGGGGACGTGTGGATTTACTTTCAACCTTTGATAAAAGAAAATAAGCTCAGTAAACGTTTGGTTCAAAAGTCACGAAAATGTTTATACGCTTTTTTTTTATTATTAAAACGAACAAAATATAAACGTGTCGTCGATTATTTATATGAAAGATTTAAGCTTCGGTTATTTCATGTAAACATTCACATAAATTTCTGTTACGGTTTCAATAGTAATATTTTGAAAATATATATAATAAATCCAGTCTAAAAACTTCTTACGAATTACTTTAGCCATTTATTATTCAAATAATGTAGTTTTACCAAAGTTTTCCTCTCACATTACTGAAATATTTCAATGGCGAGAATTCAAAAAGTCAATACTCCATTAAATTGTGAAAACGTGTCACTGTTTTTAACATATGTATAATAAAAAGTATATTCATCATGATAACCTACTCTAATACTCAAAAATAACACAATGATTGTATTATTTTTTTAAAAATTCAGTTTTTAAATGAAAGTGTTTTACACTACCTAAATCAATTAAAAAATATTATTCGAAGTAATATCGAACTCAAAAGCTGTCCTATTGGTTACTGTTAAAAATTTGGGTACGCTTTAATTAATTTATTTATTTATATGTATTTTACTAATTTGATTGCTGATCGCATCGCTCCGATTAGGCGCATTCGCCGGTGATTCACTGCATATGACAGAGTCAGCATTTACATACAAAGCATAGTTTATACCTGTCTAAAAAATGCACGCGAGAGTTCAAACGATAAAGGGAAAATTGGCAACGGTGACACCGTAAAAAATAAAAATAACACAGGAAATCTCCCCCTCTTCCAATCCAAACCGCGACGTTGCGTGATTGTTATTGCTGCAAGGGTTCATGTGTAGGGGCACGTAAAAATAATGCACATCTGTTACCTGCAAAGTTCACTGGGTAGGTGAAAATTAATATTTTTCGAAACGCAACCCTTGTAATTTTCGTATGTAGTATTAATAAAATAGCTTACAAGTAAAACGAAGGGTGCAAACTTATATCGTAAGCAAACAATATTATACAAGTGCATGGGTATTTTAAATATAAAAGTAGCACATAGGAAAGGTATTTCAGTATAGAATATTGATTTATATTTAAGTATAAAATATAATTGCATTGTTTAGTATTTATAGCACACTAATAAATTCATAAAAAAATGATACATTTTTACTAAGATAAATTAAAAGTTGTCTATAAGTTAATGAACTCAAATTATATTCGAGAAAATTTGGAAGTAAGTAAAGAAATCGTTTTACTTCCATATCGAAAAAAAAAATATTGTAAACAATCTGTTAAATAAAAAAACTCGAGTGCTCTTTGCTGTTAAATACAATATTTTATTCAAAAACTTATTTGTTACGTCATAAAGTGCATCTCTGTTTATATTGACTACAATCCGAAGATGCAACTTATAAAACCCACGCAGCGTACAACCATGCCAATATTTAGAAAAGCATGATGGGTAACCACGTCAAATGTATTTTTACGATATGCGTAAGTTACACGCCGCTTCAACCGCTACAGTTTTGAATACACGTAGCAACAATAATGATGATTCACTAAAACTAGTATTTTCAATTGCATTTATCGTCCAATCCACTTTCAACCAGATACGGCGTTTTGTTATAGTCTCATCTGACAGTAAGAAACACAAAGTCAGACCACGTGCAATATGAATAAAACTATTGTCACGATGTTTTACTAATTTTTACTTGCTTAGACACTTGAAAAGTTTGAAGCCTCAAAAACACTAGCCTACCTCAAAAGTGATTTGATACGTTTTCAAATATTATAAATGTTTTTACAAATATATCGTTTTATATTCATGGCCAAGGAATAATACCCAATTTCCAGTTAAAACTATGGCCATTTGCGGTCCGTATTATACATCATCTTATTTTAGTAACTTTTATTCTTGCTTCTACTGAAATGTTTTCAAGAATAACAAGTAAATTTCATATGTATTTACAAGGAATGAAGACTCATTTACATAGCACGATGGTATGTATCGACATTTGTGGCAGTTTGTAGCACGGTGTATTTTCTACACATGATGGTAAGTTATTTATTAATCTATTTATATGGCATATCTTATTAGGCCTGGCCGTGCACTGTTTCCAATAGCCGCCCACTGATCAGGTCAGGTGACAATAACTCTCGAGCCGCGAGCATTCTCTATGGGAGTAATTATTACCACCCAAATATTTTTTAACAAGTCCTATGGTTCTTAATAATTCTAGAAATTATTATAAACACCTACAAGCAAAAAAAATTTAGGGCCAAGTAATTTTTAGCGGTCGTTTTATTGTTTTTTGAACATTTTTTAAATCGCCAATAAAAATATTTAAACTTAATACTTTTACTCTTATTCAACGATAATTAACAATTTTATATGTTCATTTCTCTACTATGGCCATTGCCGTCGATAGGAATAAACCAATTTGATAAACGGTTGTCTAATATCCCATATTTCCATTTGTATGATATATTTTTTAACAGGTGTGGAGTTTTAAATTTATTGATCTAGTTTTATTGCAAAATATTGATGTCACCGTTAAATAGACTTGAATTTTAAAAGAAATGAACTACCTTTTTTTTATACAATATTGTTAGAAAATATTTTTGTAATTTTGCTTCAATTTAATTATTATTCCTTATAAGCATACAATGAAGGTGTAGTGTATAAGTCTTACTAAGATTTTTTTAATGTAATGAGTTATCTAATTACCCGGCTCCCGGGCCGCTGGTTGGCGGCGCGCGGTTCACACTCCGCAGTAGTCGCGGGCGGGCCTCGGGCGCTGAAGCTGACAGCATATCTGGCCCGAGATGAATCTGCGCTCTCGCCGCGTGCGCTGCGCCGTATTCCTGGGAACATCTTCTGCTTTTGTTGACAGGAAATGGATTTTTGAATGTACATGGCGTCTCATTCAGCATCCCGAGCTCTGATATTAAAAAAATATATATTTTGTTTATTGAGACTCTCCCCTTACTAACCATAAAACTATACTCGTAATTTTGTGAATCAAAAAAAATGTTCGTAATTATATTCATTTATTACTTCTTTGAAACAATCTAGTGTGTTTATTTTCTATATTTAAATGCGGAATTTTAATTATAATTAATTGTAAAATTGATGTTTCTCCATTATCTACCATATCATTTACATATAATGCCAAAACAAAAAAATGTAGGCTTAATTTTTGTGTATCTTCAGCATTTTGAAATAAATCTTTAATAGTATTTACAAGTATAACATGTATCCTCAAAGGTATGTAGCGAGGATGTGCATTACACAGTAAGTGATTAAACCATAGAAGATGTTCAATCTTCGATTACATGAATAATCTATATTTTAGTCCATCATGTACCACTATATAAAACCACCTAAATTAACCTCTTCAATAAAATGTAAATCATTAAAGTGTTTCATATTTTACAAATATTTATTCGGTGAACCTCAATTATCATACGAACAGCTCGTATTCCAAAACATTAAAAATGATTTAGGCCGCTCAAAAACGAAAGGCACACGCAGCAACCGCCAGAATAACGAACATTCACCGAAATACTTTTAAAAATGCACCGGATTCCTACGAAGCTGGATGCGCCGGCAGCGCAGCACCACAATAAATAAAATCAAATAGGCCAATAACAATTTTCATCGGTCCACCGCCGACGTTGCCATTTGCCGAGCGCTGGGTGGTCCGGGCGCGGACAGAAATGTCGGGGCACATGCCAAGGAAATTATAATGCGACCGTGTAAATGAATCTGAAGTTTCATTAAAAAGATATATTTTTAACCACAATAATTTTCCTTACATAATCTCAGTAACGAAAACAGAGAAATACATGTACACTTCCACCTATCCCACACATTGAAAGCCTATAAATCTGCGCGCAGTATCAGAGGATATCCACATACCCTATCATAAGCATAGCCCCAACAACTTATATAAATTTAATATAAGAAAAATTTAATTCAATTTTTTTGTGTGTTTCACATCATCATCGTTTAATTTTTAAGGCACTGAGTTAACTAAAATATTAACTAATATTTTAAATAATTGGTTTTAGTGATTTTATTTAAAATGCTAAAATGGAAAAATATTGATTTCTTAAAACTTATCAATAGGGGAAAAATTATTTGAACACATTTCTATAATTTTATAGTATTGCATTTCAAACGAAACGCGGCTTAAATTTATATTGACATCTATTTAAAATTTAATCATAAATACACATCATATTATAATTGATTGGATTTGTTTTGTATATAGAAAGCTTAATTTGTATTTAAACTGCATGCAATTAGGTCACATTTACTATATTTTAAGTTATAGGCTAGCATTTTTGTGTTATTTCCTACTATTTCACTCACTTTATTTTGAGTTATATTTTTTGTAGTTTATTTAAGACAATTGTCATATAAAACGATAATTTTTAAATTTTTCATCTCTTATGAGAAAAAAGAACAGTTTTTATACGTCAGTTTTTTTTTGTGCTATTCTGACTGAATGCTAATGATAAATTTTACTAATATACTTACTATCCTATACGTCTAAAGTACATGTTTCTCAACATGCTACTAGATATCTTGTAGGCGTGGAGTAATGTTTGAATTCATAAATGATAAGTTAATTAATTTCAGCAGGTGATGTCGCGTACTCTTCATAACAAATTACCTTATGTGAATAAACGTAACTGAAGTTGCTATTCGTTGTGGCGAAGTTTAAAGCAATTAAGTAAGGCGTTGAATAGCCAATTTATCATCTCACCTTCTTGTCAAATGAAATTTCTTAACCCACATTTGTACTTATTACGCACTTGAATATAACATCAACATCAAAAACATATTTGCTAAATTCATAATATAAATATCAATAATTATAAAAAGCTATCCATTAAATGCTTTTAGATTTCGAAGGAAATAAATTTTTTAGCCTTATTATACATAGAAAAACCTTCATCCTCATACGAAAAGCATTCTTCAATTTAATTCAAACAGACTTTTGACTTCCATATTCAGTCCCAATTCTTATACGACTATTTTTCCTACGTACCTAAATTGAATACGGATTTACTGTTTTTACACTATTCACGCATCCAAACAGTATAAACGAAGCATAAAAAATCAACGAAGTAAATAAGAAGTCTAATAACAGGTATATTTCTTAATTTTGATAATTGATATGATTCAGTTGATTGCTGTTTATCAAATTAATATTTAATATTTTTGAGTAAAATACTAGAGTGATTTTCCACATGTTCGTTTTTATTTGTGACCGGTTTTGCCAACCATTCACGTTGGCATTATCAAACAGAGAACTGACTCTGTATTTTATTCAAAAATATTAAAGTGGAATTCCATCAAGTACTCTCTGTCAAAAATATTGAATTGTTGATAAACAATTGACAAAATAAAATTAATTTTTGTTTTACTATGACATGAATAATTTTTAGTTTAAATATTGTAAATAACTATTTTATTTCAAATATTATAATTTTGACACCTGAATCACAGAAGACATTTTAAAAATTCTTATATATGAAAATGACGTATATCAAAACTGTTATCTTCATCTACATTCCAAAAAACGAGTATCATTGAGAGTTACACGTGTTAAACATAAATTTCTACCCCTTTGCATATAACCCGTTAGTCAGAATGAGTTATCTTCTCGTACAGCAACTCGATACTCCTTCCAGTCAAATTAAAGACTCGGGCGTCGTCCATGAAGAGGTCTCCTGAACACTTACGTCACTGCGGGGTGAGGCTCATGGCGGTTGACGTCGGACGAGCGGTGAACTTAATGTGTAACGAATATCCAACGTATCATATTTGCCTTTTAAGTACTGAGCAGTAAGCAGTCTCTTTGAATATATTATCTCAGATAATATTCATTTTGGTTCAACGTGTGGTTTCATGTATAGTTTAAAAAGTTTTTATAATCATCTTTCTGTAATAAAGTTAACCTAATTAAGAAAATATATATTCTTAAATTAATTTTATTAATTACTTTAATTAGATAGAAAATCATGTGCGGCACAAAATTTATTATCTAATTTAATATATCTATTATCAATACGTTGATGTAGAAGAGCATCTCCACTTATCTATGTATTTATTACCTTGTAAAAAGTTTCATTTATAAAATTTAAAACAAACAGCAAATACACAAAAAGTATCCCGTGACAAAAAAAATGATTTTTTTTTGTTTTAAAAAGCCATTGTACACGCTCACAGAATATGTTGAACTTAACGTCGCCCATTTTATTTGAAAATATTGGTGCCGTGACATTTTCCGGCTCGTGGAATGGAAATTTTGTTATCTTTTCAGCGCACCTACAGCCCAAGTCACTGCGTTCGAGGCACAATTTATTCAATGGGCTGTTGCAAATGTGCAAAGCTGCTTTATTTATGCTAATTTGTAATTGATTTGAACTCCTACAGATTTATTCAAATAGAACACCTGTATTTATTTTAATTACGTCTAATGGATTTATATATTACCAATAACAGATAGAAGACTTGTAAGTGTCATTATAAACATGATATAATAATTTCTTTTTGAATATTTACATAATAAAATTAAATAAAATTATTAAATTACACACACTGAATTTAATGATAACCTTCGTTGACAATAGAACCTCACAAATTACAGCCTTGTAATTTTTAGTTAAATTATATATTTACAATTTTAATGAATAGCTACCGTATTCGCAATGCTAAGTAACTTTAACGAGACATGCTAAATCGTTTCATTTTTATAGACACCACCTTTGATGTTGACGAGCTTAAAGGTAACCATTTCGTTCCCCCTAAATGCTGTTAATTACAGAGAAATGCGATTTACATGGAAATGTCCCAAAGCCAAAGCATCAGGATAAACCCAGAATTCGTGACGTCTAGTACAGATAAATCATTCTGTCTCTAATGACTACTAAAGTTAACAAACAATAAACTGGCGAAGTGAGAAACCTTATTTACAGGTATAAACTTTTGCTATTTATTATAGCTTTAAGTAAATTTAGCAGGATTTTTAGAAAATTATTTCTAAGGTATGATTAAAATTATTTTTAATTTAACTTTAAATCCATGTTATAGAAATATTTACATATCCTGTGTTTTCTTTTTTGGTGCTTTATTTAAAAAGTTTTATTCCATCAATTTTAAGTCAGATATGTTTTTTGGGAAAAACAATACTCTGTTATCATTTTATGAACGTTGATTCTCAATAATATGCAATAAATAATTAAATATACAATCATTTACAATTTTGTTAATTTACAACAAAACACTAAACAATCAACCCGCCTTTGATATGCTAATTTTTAAGATTTTTTTTATGTTCATTTTTCTTTAATCAGATCTATCAAAAGTAAGGTGTTGTTTTCGTCAAAAATAATCACAAACCCCAGTCTTTGCATCACAATAAGATGAAGAAATTTTTTTTACTAGAAATAGCTTTAAAGTGCGTTTTCTTCAAAAAGTGTTTTTTTCTTTACGACCCTTGACTAGGCGCCAAATAATAAAATAGGTACTTGAAGACACGCACTTTCCTTGAACTAAAAACGGTACATTAATTTTTGCAGTAAAATGAAATTGCTATGGCAGCTTAGGCATGGCAAATATTCTTAGTCATTTTAGTACCGGAAATGTGAACATAAATGTATATATATAGTCATGCTATAAGAATAAAAATGTAATAATTAATTATGTAATTACACGTTGGCGGAATCTGTGATATTTAAAAAAAACATGTTTTTGAAATTATTTTATTTCAATAGATAAAACAGAAAAAACAGCATTAAAGCTTAATATACTTACAATTTAAATGGTATTTTACATTTGTGGTAAATTATTTATTTAACCTTATTTTAATCATTACATTCTTCCAAATCAGATATCGGTTTTCGTAATTATACAAATAAGTCATAAATTCTTGTGAAAACTCAATTCATTTCAACTATATAAAATTTATTTGTTTTTTTTTGTATTACGCCAACCTTGTTAGCTTTGGGAGACTACTTAATAAATCAAATTAAGATAGTATTTCTCACAACAGCGTAAGAATTTTAAATAATAAATTTAAAATATGATATCATCTTAGAGAACTTCCGTTAAATTATTCAAAGCATTTTTTCCACGAATTCTAACAGGTTATGAAGATAAATTACTAAAATCCGTATCAGAACCTGTCTAAATAATTAGCTTGATTTATTCCTTAACTTGTAGCGTATTTTATTTTTCACCCCTTCCAATAATTATTGACCTTCGGCATTAAGCTCTTTCGTTCCCTCGGCGGATTTATTTCAGTTGTTTGGGCTTTAATTGATCCGCTTCCGGCCTGAGCTTATTTTGCGACCGAACAATTCGGTCCAATGATGGCAAAAATATAAACTTTATTACGAATTTCAAAACAATAAGATAATTTGAAGCACTTAAGGAATCTCACAGCTTTATTTATAATTTGACTTTTTTCGGTTATATTCCTTTCTGCTTAAATATTCCACTCAGATTTTACGTTCACCCACTGGAGTACGCATTGGTCACAGTTAAACCTTTGTTTTATAGCGACACACTTTATTTGTGACGCCACGTAGACCTTCTAAAGCCAATATCAAATACCAGGTGTCTTGCATAGTTACCCAAAAAATACGTTAAAATTTAAATTGTCAGAATAATACAACATATATTTAGTCACAACATTTCCATAATGGTATATTTGACTTCATTTTTGTATAATATTACAGCATTCGTAAAATGTGACATTTACTATGGTTTCGGTAGTATTTTTTAAATTGAATATTATTATTTATCTTCTTCGTCGGCTGCCTCTCCTCAGAGAAGGTTGGCGACCATCTCACTAAGTATAAATTAATGCTGAGTAAGTGTTTATGGTTTTCTAAGGGAAAAATATTGTAGTGGGTTCGCGGGTTCTTCAACACCATTATTATTTATAGTACTAGTAATGTAGCCCGTCACAAAATGACGTATTTGATGAACGATGCGTCTTTTGTTTTTTTTGTAAAAGTTCTAAATTTGAAATTCTCGCGGTGAACGACATCTCGCGGCGAAGAAGTGAATCATATAATTCGTACATATTGAAATTCGCTAAAGCATATTTTAAAGTTTATGAATGAAAATATTATCCTATCGTCTTGAAATTCGGCACATAGCTGCGGAAAAATTTACTTAACTTATGTGCAAAAAATCAGCGTTGTATCTTTTAAGATATTCTATACAGAACGGAAAAATGAAACATACATACAAACACACAATGGCTATTATTATAGTAGATTGCTGAATTTTTCACTCACACATTTTACATGTTTTAAATACAAATATTTCCACACTGGGCACCGTAAGATGGATACTAATTGAAAACATTAAATTAAATCTCAATTTAAGTTAAATCTTATGTTATATTTTATTAAGACATTTCTTCGAGTGTTTTATTTTGACTTTCTTTTCTTCGAGTCAGTGAGCGGAAAACCTTTATACATTGATACCATATATACCCAGCAATATATACCAATCAGACAAAACGTTACCATGTTAATAATCAGAATATCTCAATGGGTAAAACAAAACATCATTTTCTGGCAATCTGCTACGACAAATTTGAGGAAATATTCTATGAGCTTGTTTTGAATGAATCATCCTTTTGTAAAGCGGATACATACCTTTACCATACCGGATAGACCTTTAATCGTAAGACGAAGTGATGGTCCCCATCTTCTTTGCGACTTTGATTTAAATCCAGTAGTAATAAAATCTGATATCGCCTAGATTAAAGGAATTTCTAATCATAATGTTTCTTATCACAATGTCTGAATATTTTGAATTTGTTGCATCTTTAATATTTTAAACCTAAAACCGTCGAGGATTCTGCATTACTACATACATATTTATTGATTAATAATAATATTGCTTCATACAAATTCAGCAGAGAGCTGTGTAATAACGATTCAGTCATCATAGTCATCAGATAATCATAAAACCTAGTTTTTTTTATAAACAATTATAACACATAACAAGTGTGTATTTTAAAAAAAAACCTTTCTTGGTATATTCTTATCATTGTAAATTTTGAAAAATTATTTGCTATTTCGTTTGCTGTATCCACATGCACATGCAGCACATAACGTATCCTGTTTGCGTCAATCATAAATACAGTCATTATGTTGAGTGTCCCCACGACCAGACCCAGGCACTCCAGCCAGCCACATCGCCCTACTTCGCAATGCTGAGCTTCCTCCCATGTGTTTATGTTCAGATCCGAGCCAGTTTATGCGAGGAGTGAAAGTCATAATCTGGACCGTGAAACATTAAATCTGTCATTCTGTAGAAGTATAAAAGTGTCCCGGAATGAAGCACGAACGTGATAAACGATCAGAACTGCGGAAGGGAACTATTATTGGAGATCAAAGAGTATGTTCATTTTCAATTATCTTAGTGCTTTTGCTTTATATAATAAATTTAAAATAGTGTGCCTAGACTGCCCGGTTAGCCTGGATGTGTATACCAGATATTTCTCAGCCTGCTGAAAAATCTAAGCTGCACCGAAATATACTAGATATAATTTTTTCTTTAATGATTTTCATTTCGTTAAATACAGTTGAAATAATTACATGATTCAGATTTGTCAGCAATTTTGTAATTTATTTTTAATCAAGAATTTTAAAATAATCTATTATTAAAATAAAACACTATTAAATCAAGTTATATTATTGTTGACCTGCTAAATGATGTGTTTTTTGGAAATATATATTTTTTAAATTTTTAATACATACTCTGTTTTTCCGAAAAATCTTTGTACTACTAAAGCTGTTAGGGAAAAATCAAATCAAATATAAACTAAACAAGCCCACCAACCAACAAATCAATAAGACAAATTCCCCAAGGTCATGACTTCAATCTAGTTTCCTTACCAACTCGATACTTTTTCAAATTAGATTTGACATTTTTTATGACCAAATATATATATAATATTTCTCGTTGATATAAAGATAGTTTCATAAATTTCAAGCATATTGTAGAAAATTTACGCATAAATGTTAAAAATATATGGGAAAATTGTAAAACAACTGTAACATTTATAAAATAGATTATTACTGAAAGCATCGGTGCTTATTTTTTCTACGAATAATTAATCAAAAATGTTTTTTTGCAATAAAAACAATTGTAAATTAGTGTTTTGAAGTAAGGAATATTAAAGTATATTATTAATTTCTGTTATTAGATCTAAAATCATAGTTGTAATATTTGGCATACTTCAGCGATGGATACCTTGAAATTTAATTTAAATGAATTGCCAAAAATTTTCACACAAAAAAATATAACTAAAGAATTGTTTTCATTACAAATATAATTAATATATTGCTAGGTAATAGAACAGATTATAAAATAACCTTAAAAGTTCTCATATTGAAATCATAAAAGTTTAATATCGAAATATGTAATTTAAATGTAGTTTGATATTTCTTATTAAAATTAATATTTAACACCATTTAGCAATAGATTTTATAAAGTAGGTACATTACTCATTTTTAACATCACTAGTTATTAACCAAAGAAAAGATATACCCTTGCTGAAGAAATATTTTTTTCTGAATGGAATATATTATATTGTAATATGTTGGTTTATAACAAAAAAGTAAACTGAGTAATCTATTTCTGCGATAAAAGTTTATTACGCAAATTTTACAGTTTTGTTAAACTTCAATTACACATGGAAATATTCGATTACACTGTTACAAAATATTAACATGTAAAATTATGATAAAATTATAAATTTCACGTTAAAACTGTTTCAGCACTTTATTCAACGAAGAGGAATCCGACTTTTCAAAATACCATTCATTACGCTTCCTGAGTAAATATAATTTAAATACCGTAAGAATTCAAAGCATGTATTTTTAAATTATTTTTTTATGGCTTCAGTTGAGAAAACATACTATGCATTATTTAACAAAACTGGAATTAGATATCTCCATGTGTAATTAACATTGAATATGTTTTAGCGATATATCCTGCAAACTTTAAACAGATATTTAATTTCAAATCATGATAAAAAAACCTTTATAATCAGAGAAATTTAAAGCTGTTATTTATAGTAAATTCTTCAATTGCTTAAATAACTGAAACATAATAGTTTTATATATATTTTTATTATATTGTAATTAGATATCTCTAAGAGTAATTAACATTAAGCATCTTTTGGCGATAGATACTGCGGTAGCGCTACGCACATTCATATTCTGTGGAATTCCATTTAAATTTAATATACGGCGCCACAGAACAAACAACCCTTAAGCCTCAGCTTTACGCCCACTATTTTAATAACGTCAAAATTACAATCAAAATATTTAACCCCATCGCTGAAACAATTTCTAGCACTGCATTGTGTCGGCTGGAGAATGGCAGGGCCGGTAAACCCTCCGATATAAGTCCGTGAAACTCAACTGGCTCTTTACTATTTATTCGTTTACAGATTATTCACGATGGACTGTATACAAATATTAAGCGATACAATTGGAAAGCGTTTGTAATAAATTACGTTTCATATAAAATAATACGTATGATTTTTAAATATGCAATACATTTATTCCTTGATCCTTATAATAATCTATGATTTTAGTTTCTCTACTCATGCAATTATTATCAGAATTATAATTAAAATTGGAATAATATTTCAATTAAAGTATAATTTAATAACACAAATTTATTTCCTGTAAGGTGCTTCGATATCTCTGCCTGGAATCCTCAGCCATTGCAAGGTTACTATTTGTCAGTATAACGGCACATTAACAGTGCCGATTGGCTTCACCCTCCGGTTAGGGGATGCTTTTGTCGCGTCTCCATCCCTCTGTTTGCGTACATCCAGTGCCCGCATAAGTACCAGTTATTAAGCACTTAAGTTATTACAATGTGTGCGAACGGTACAATTATATTGTTTTGAGAAGTCACCAAGATCTTACAGGCGTCCTGGTAACGCATTGTTATGTTCCTTCGCAAGCTCGAGCCTTTTGTCTGACTCATAAATGGCCTAATGGATTTCTCTTTAACTGAATATAGTAGATTATTTTTTATTGAAACATTTAGTAAAAAATAAACAGTTCAAATTAAAATATCAAATATTTAAAACAATTTCAACAATCTCTTAAAATTTTTGGTTAAGGGTATCGCGGTTTGAAAAAAAAGGCTATTTAATATCTGCTTATGAATATATCTATGTATATATATTTACATAGATAGTAAGTGTGTGTGTGTGTGTGTGTTTATGGATACTGAAAAATTTAAGTGCTTTAGTATCCTAATATCCCAAGAACGCATTTAGATACAAAACCCACATCAATCACACAAGAAACCTCAACCCAAACATGAAAATATTAAAATTCAAAGACACAAACATCACCCTAAATTCATAAAGTAAAAATGAACATATTTTCGTTCCGACGGATGATCTTGAAAAGATTTCACTGCGGACAAAAACGAAAAAACAGGGGACGCCAGAGCAACCCCAAAAAATAAACCGGATGCAAATTTCCCTCCTCGGCGCCGCGCGATACACAATCTAGCGGCCCGCCGGGAGCCAGTTCGGAAGATCCCATACAAAAATGACTTATGCGCTAGCAGGCTATTTGTCAAACAGCCCCTAAAGCTTTGAACACAATTGCGCTATACGTATAGTGTAACAAAGCAAATGGAAAATTCTGGAATTAGGTAGGAAGATAATAATGTAGCGGGCGCGGCGGCCGTCCTGTCTCTATTAAAGTTGCTTTTTTTGTGGAGTGTAACCCATTTCGGGGTAAATAAAGCATTTGTAAATCTAGTTATTATTTTGTGGAATTATAGTATATACTTAATTCTATCTTTTGTTCTCATTTAGACTAAGTAATTTTATTATTTATGTTTAGTATTGGTGCAATGGACGCACTCTATTCAAACGATAAACTGCAGATTTTGAGACCATTCAAAAAATACGTTAGTTGTACCATATATTCAGGTGCAAACCACTTGTATCTTATTTACCATTTATTTTTAAAATACTTTAAATGATGCAAAAAATATTTAAGTTTTCACGGAAAATTAGGGGAAAAGCAAATGCGCACAACAACACCATCGACGTTCACGATAGAGTTCTTAGAACAGGTCGTATTAGTAAGTGGCCCTTTAAAATACAATTTATTTATGTATGTAATAACCACGTAATATCCTTCTATCGTGCTGACCTGGGCAGATAAAATAAATAAAAAGGGTTTATTATTTACTCGAGCGGGCAGAGAGCCCCCAATGAAATTTATCGCACAATAAAACCATGAGTTAAATTACGCCGTTCTTCCTGTTTTCTTATCGGTTTACCTTTTTACATGAGAATTTTAAAAAACGTTTTTAAAACACATGATGTTTGCATGCAAATTCAAACAAGGCGGTAACTGTTGAATAATATATTTTGTTCATACATTGTTTGGTCAACTGCTATTTATCTAATCGCCATATCAATAACTTGAACATTATTGCTTTAAACGTGTTTTATTTACAATAAGAACAAATTATAGAAAAAAAAAAATTCATTATAGTGTTCATATTCATCTCAGAATTTTCAAATGCTGGCATCAATTTTCAAATTGTATAGCCAAATAAATCAATCTAAGAAAAACCTCTCAACAATAATTATAATTATAATATGATCAACGAGCAAATTCTGAAAACTGAAAAACTGAAAAACAACTACAATAGTCTGTAATCGCTTATTCACTTGCTCACATTTCAATGACGACTTTAAAAGTAGATTATATTTTGACATTGATTTTAATTTTGTGAGAAAGTAAGCATGAACTTATCTTAAATAAACTAATCGCAGAAACATATGTAATAAATAGTTTTAACAATAAAAATATCTAAATAAAAGCTATACAACCAGTATGACATTAAAATTTGAAGCATATCCATGTTTTGTGTGTGACTTTACTTATTTTCATATTATTGGCTATCAAAAGTTGTGTGATTCCGCCGGCACTGCGCGGTGCCAATACCCCTGCGCGAAATAAAATATGAAATAGTCGATAAACCCCGAATAGGGAGTAAAAACTCTTTTCTCAAGTGATGACTGAGGGTGCGGACTTCTTGTTCTCTACATTTCTCCAGATCTTGAAAAGGCTGCTTACTTGAGTGCCTAGTATTTTGAGTGTAAATAAAAGTACTTTTATTATACGTCTACTGAAAGACTTTTTGGTTTCGACTATATTGCAGCATTTATTTGCGGTGATTTCATACATACATATATGTATATATGAAATCTTCAAAATACTTTATTATATGTGCTTACTTGATACAGTTTTTTTTGTACAAAGCTTGTATTTATAGAGTTGTATCATTTGATTCAATTTGCAACCATGTTGAATTCCTAAATAGTAAGAAATATGCAAGTAATTGTACTGGAGGGTTTTTTTTTTGCTCTATTTATATAACAAAAATATACGTGAAAACTTCCGAAGAGATCAATACCACTCAGTGGAAGTACTCTCTGAGTTTCTACGTAGCTTTTAAGTTTAAATAAAAGGGTTAACGCCCAGCAGTCGGTTTTCTCCGACACTCAGATAAATAATTGAAAGTCTAGACCCCAGAACATTTGAATACTCGGTGGTCGGATAACGTATGCTAAACTGAAGCTTTGCGCAGGCTCGGGTCTTCTGACAGAAAGGAAGAACCATCGGTGCATTAGTTAGAAAATGCATAGAAATTGCAACCCGCTCTCTATTTCTATTTGAATAAGTTTCATATATTCGAAACAAGCCGTCTCTACTACTTCTATTTTAACGCTTTGATCTGTTCGGTTGTGTTTGACTTTTGACCCTTGCATTGAAATCAGTACATTTTTTATAGTTTGGTTGCTTTATGGTAATCGAATTTTTAAAATCGCTCTTTCGATTTCATTTTGATCCATGCATACACATAGTTTTTTTATACTGTAATTATTTTGTAGAAAAGTATTGTTTCAACTTTTGATAATGAATAACTGTTGAATAAAACATTTTTTATTTAATATTAAAATTGATGAGAAATAAAGTAAAATCCGTATCAGTTTAACTGAATCCATGTCAGAAGTTATTATTTAAAATTATGAAAAAAAGGTTTTTCACAGACTTTTTTTGAGACCGATCAATGAAAAATATTTTTTATTACCTTCATTATTTAATTGTTTAAATACAAACATTTTCAAAACTCACATCAAACATTTTCAAAAAATCCAAATTATCATCATAATTTATGCCAGAAGAATTTCAATTCAACTACCAATCAAAAAAAAAATACCAAGAAGGCTGGTTTTTCATTTTGATTCGCGAAACGATTTAGTTGCAACAAAGGGAAACAAATTACATTTGCAGGCTCAACAGGCGCTCAATCACGGAGCCGCCTCTACCTGCGCATGCTTAAATGTCAATCTACCATTGGAAGTAATTCCAGTCAAACGCGAAGGAGACGACGCAAGGAATGTGAAAATAACAGAACGATATATACAGGGTGACTGTCACCCTTTTATCAATATTTTTACCATTATTACCACTTATATTATATTCTTATCACTGTATTTAAAGTTGAATATAATTTTATACCAGCCAAACAAATTTTAAATAACTGACACAGTATAAATATGTAAAACGCTTCAACAATATACAACAAAGGCTTAATAGAAAAAGCATTTAAATTTTATCAAATATGAGACAGGTTATATTTTTTATAAATAATAAATTTTGGTTACTTAGATAACATTGAATACCTAAATGATTTTATACAATGAAATCGTGAAACCATAAAAATAATAGGTATTTGTTTGAATGCAGAGTTGTTTAAAAATATCACCATATCTGTGCGTTTTGAGTCATCCTGTATAGTGCGGCAGGCAAAGTGGCCTAATAATATTTCCATTCAGTTTGCTTGCCTCCTGCCAAAATTGTGTGATAACATTTTGGGAATAAGACTTCCGTTATAATGTCACTGGTATCACATTTACAATATTAAAAAACTCATCGTGTTTCTTCATCGCCTGGCCCAGAATCGTATTCCAAAAGAAAATATGTTTCGATGTTAACAATACATACTTTTTAACCTTATAAAAAAAAATTCTTTGTAATTCTTCGATTAATATTTCGCAACCTTTTAAATACAACTCTTCATAAATGATAATATTGATTCAAGATAACTTTTATTATACGATTAGCATTACTATCACATATGTATAAACGAATACTGAAATTGTTGAATTCAATAACACATTTAATTTAATATTTGTTTTCCACAAATTATTTGGATGCTTTTTTTTCATTATGATGTTGCATTATGATAAAACCCTAAAAATCTAGTTATAAATTTTACTTAAAAACATAAAGTTTGTAAGGATTGCGCCTGATTAAAGGCCATCGTCCCTACACTTTAGTTATTGAGCGCCCAAAGAGATACACGAGAGGTTTTAGTTTACCTTCTGTATCAAAGATGGTGCTTTGTATTCTGAGGATGTTTTTTTAAAACATAAGTGTTTTAAACCTCTCAGTCTTTTTTTTAACGTCTACAATGAACATACCTATTTTATTTTTCGTGAAAAAATTACCACAAATAATCAATATTTTAATTTTTTAGAAAAATATGTATGAAATAGTGGAAATACAATTTTTTTAAAAAATCAACGTAATTTAACTAACAGATTTTTATTTTTTATTTACTAAATAAAGATTTTTTATCATACAAATGAAGTGTTGAGATATTTAAAAATATCAGATTTAAGTCTATTTTTTACTTTGATTTTTTTAAAAATTCACTTCAAGATTATCACAAAACTCCCCGCGCGGCTTTTCTAGGATAATAGCATTACATTTTCTTTCTCCGCAACAAAGAACCGTTCCATCATGAATATGCATTTTCCTGCAACAGGAAAACTCGTAGCGACCACACGTCCCTCCACAAAGGAAATCTGTAGCGGCACGGAAGACACAAATATCTGGCTGCATAGCGCCCAATCACTGATTCATGTATTCACGCCTGCGGGAGTCTTGAAAGGTCCCTTTGGCTTTAAAACTAGTACTCAACATGTTTTACTTGTGGCAACTCATATTTTATAGAGAATTTGAATAATAAATAAATATTTACACACGCATATATAAATAACAGTAGCAGAAATAGTTTATTTACAAACTACTTCAACTTCAATTAAATCATCATTTTATTTGCCTTTTTGTATTTATTTTTTTCAAGTCGCAATCTTTCATATAATAAAAATGCTTAAAATCGATTAAATATTAATTTCTCTAGCCTAGATGAGGATCAATTTAAAACCCTACGTCGATCCCCCTCCAAGACTTAGTTAGACTCTAATAAGGTTCGCAACAGTACTATTTTCTTTTCTCTGAATTTCATTGAATAGAATTTAGTATGTTATACAAGACAATTCTGAAGGAAATGAAAATTCTTAAATACTGTTAACTGTGAAATACCTCAAACTATAAAAGCTAGTGGGGTTTTTATTAATTTCAATAACGCTCTAGACGTTGAAAAGTTTACATAAAAGTGAAAAATTTTGTTTTTAATTTAATAGTGGACACTTAGCCTTAATTTTTTATGACAAAAAATCACATATAAATTTAAACTTAAAATATATTTTATTGCGTGGATTTCCTTTAATTCAACTTTGAATGCAATTTAGTATTATTAACAGATTAATAAACTTTACATGTAAACACGTATTTTAAAATAATTTTTCTTATTTTATTTAGAGCATCGTCTAAAGTTGAAGATGCAGCCGGCGCGGCGTCTCCGCTGAAGGTCTTTCTTCTGGTGAGTCCTTTGTATTTCTCATCTCCAGCCGAGCGCTCCTTTACAACTATTTTAATCCATCAAGACTGTTTTGTTCGAGGTGAAGAGAAGGTGATTCTTTATTTATAGACTGTGCTCAGAATTAGTGCCGGCAGGGGGGTGCAGAGAAGCGCATCGGGTCGTTTTCTTGCTGAAGCAAATTATCTTTTCCTTTGAAAGCTTGTTCCAGTTAACAGATATTTTTTTATCCGTTTATTTTATTCTTAAAACTTCGAGGAGCTTACAGAACTTTTTGCAAATTGTATTAAGGATTTATAAAAAGTTATACCTTTTACGTGGAGATTTCATTTTTAATTGTAGGTTTGGTTTTTTTTTTGACAGAATGAAAATATATGATTCTGAATTGTATACAAATCACCATTTCTTTTCAAATATCATTTCCGATACAATATTTTATCTTTTATCTTTATCATTCAGGATGTATTTGAATATTAATATTAAATAAGTAGAAAATTGCATTTTTTTAAATTAATTTCAAACAGACTCGTATATGTGATCACAAAAACTTATGCTCATATCCATTCTCTGTGGATGTAATTTACCGTTGCAAAACTTTAATTAATTCTTAATTGAATCGCCAAAAAGGGAAATTGCCTTCCAACTTTGTCCGAAACTACAAATATTTAGCTGTGTAGACTTTCCCTTTTATCTCGGGAGATTTTCAATACATGGCACCCACACAGGACTCTCGTTGTTTGAGCTCAGGTTGGTTCACCGCTTTTCCACCAATTAGGCCAACCACCGGATGCGCTTCCGTCGCCCGCCAACTGTCTGCTTCCGGCGCCATTTCAAACCTTTGAAACTCCGGCGCTCGCATTTTGAATTTGAAAATTGAATCTGGTAACGGATGATATGTGGCGTCGTTTGCTTCACCTGGCCCTAGGGGATGACGCGACTACTCGCCGCGTGGGGTGTAGGAAGATTACTGACTCTATAAAACCGGGACTTTGAAAGCATATTGGCATATTTAAATTGAAGACTTGAATTATTACTTATAACTGAGAAGTATAAAAAACTGAATTAGTATCAAAAACTGAATAAGTATCAAAAACCTATATCGATATAGCGGTGGTATATAAAACTGATACAAATAAATCATTTGTATCAGTGTTTAAAAATCTCAAAAAACCTGCATCACAGAGAGTTTTTATTTACCTTTGAAACTGAGAATTATTTAAAATTTTAAAAATATCACAATGCAGCTGATATATAAAATTTTAAATCTCTCAATTCGATTTAGTCATTTTAAAAAATACTAGTATTCTATGAAAGCAAAACGCTTAAAAAATATTTTAATAAATCAGTTTATTGACAAACGTATCTGGGCAACAAAGTAATATTTCCATGTAAACAGGTTTGATTTTCATCAATAGATAAAATCAAACTAATGCATGCCGATATTTGTTTTATTATTCTAAATAAAATGTTCCATTTTGGGTTTTTAATTTTAACTAGAAAAATAAGATAAATATTGATATAATTTGCACAGAATAAAAACAATTACACTTTATATAGGCAAAAATCTTTAAAAATTTCTCAAATTGCTGTATTTTGTTTATAAATAATGATAAAATTTAAAAATATTACATGTAATTTAACAAACGTATCAGTTTTCGGTTGTTTATTAGCAAACGTTTGTTCTCTAATATAAAATAAAATAAACATCCAATGTGTTTATTTTAATACTATGATCTTTACATGAAGTACCACTAGGTAAACTGTTAACCATATTTAAAAAGTGTAGACAAAGACCCTCCATTGAATTACGGCTGTGGTTACTCACTAATTAACAAATTACTCATCGTGATCACCGTGGAACACCAGTGGAGTGAGTCTACTCAAAAAGAATAAAACCCACTCAGCATAACCTTTAAAAGCCTCTAAAATTACCAGTGGTGCAGTCAGTATACGAAAAACAAGACACTGCATACGAGAGAATAAGAATAAAATGTTCTTTGATATTTTAAGAAGGACGGTCACACTCTAAATTTTTCATTATTAATAATGCAGTTTGTACACGAGTACAACTTTAAATAAATTTCGACAAATTAACATGAATACCTCTTATCAAAATTTTGTACAAGGCATAAACGCGCTTCTTTATTAGGTTTTTTTAGAATAGAACAAAATTAATTGTTGTTTTAATTTATTTTAACTGGTTAAAATGCATTGAAGTTAAACATGCATTTATTTTATGCGAAATTCTTATGATGATTTCAAATTAAATTTATTACAATATGGTAGTACGTTGAAATATTCAATTAATTGTTCAAAAAAATTGTTGTATGCACTATATTCGACAGCACTACTGTCATTAAGTTAACTTAGCTAATTCACAAAACCCAATTATCAATATACACATAACAGCAATAGATTAAACAGACACACGTTTAAGCCATAATGATTCAAATCGCTAAGCTGATGCACACACTTTAAATTTAAGGCTTCAAACAAAAAGAGATGTTTTGAGATGAAAGAGGTTGTTTTGTGGTTTTCTAGCGGGCGCACTACACCCGACAACCATACACGGTTCCGATAGCAATCACCTCTGGGCCCGTCAATACAAGCGCCCTGTCGCCGCTCATGACGCGGCGTCCCTGTATGGAGGCGACGTATAAATGCGCCTCGTTAGCGAAGTTAATTAAAAACATACGCGCGCTGACTAAATAATCAAAGCCGGGGTAGCACTCTCGTGGAAGGAGGCATGCATTGCCTGTGGCGCGACGGTAAAGGCTCAAATTAGGATAAATATTTATGATCGTGCAATCAAGATAAAATCTATAAAAAAAAAAAATTTTTTTAGGCTAATAATTTCAAATTTTTTACAGTAAAATATTTTTATTTAGTAGGTTGATAGTGGCACTCACCAAATGCAGGTTTTTGTATTAAGGATTTAATTAAATGCAATTTATTTTTCTACGTGATTAGGTTTCTTGTAGTAAAAAAATATGTATGGTATCATGGATCTTCACTAAATAAAAATATCATCGTTACATAATTCTTTGTTTTGGGGGTTAATTTTTTTACGATTTATGTTGCTGCTTGCGATTTAGGCTTGTTTGGAAATCGCGATGAATAATTTATATTGATCTTATAGATACAGGTAAAATTACAAACAACTATAAAACATATCACTCCATTGAAAATTTAAACCGATTTATCACTATTCAAATAATTTCAACCCAAACTAATAACGAAGTGTATAGCATGTGATGCTTTAAAAACAGCTTTAATAACAAGCTAGCGCTGCTTTAAGTTTTCACTGAATATTTAACAAATTACCTCTCCATTAGCTCGCGTTTTGCTTTTGAGGGGACCTCCTTTGGCAACGGAGTGTTTGGTTTATTCACGTGTTCATATTGATATCGTCGCCGCCCTGTGCGGGGTAACATCCCCTGTACACTACACGGTGGCTAGAGATTAGAGCTTACATTACGGCGACCCGGTCTACAGCCTGCTCTCAAATGGATGCTATAATGTCTATTTTTGAAACAGAAGTAATCGGGTAAAGCTTAAACGTGTTTCGTTGTACATACACTGTACTTTCTGTCAGGACTGTCAGTTATAAATACAAATTTGTTTTTCATAACACAACTAATGCGTCACATTATTGAGGATACTACTTTATAAATTTACTAAAAATTACAGCAATCAGAATTAAATTCTCTATATCCTAACAGAATAAAAAAAACACAATGGCTGGAAACTTTTCATTGTATATGCAGTGGGGACATTACATCAGACTTCGATCTCGCTGGTAGCAATAACTCGGAACCACCAGTGAATGCAAGTCCAACTTTGATTGGTTCTACTGAATGGTCGGTGCGACCCTACTGCCATATGATGGTGACTTCATTCAAAATAACATGTATTACAAATACCAAGATTAAACATAATTAGTTATAAATCTTGAACTCACTAATAAGAACAGACATATATAATTGTCATTAAATACAATATTTCCAGGCTCTTAAATAACTTAGTCCCCTTTTTACATTGTTCCTTGTTAAAAGTTCATAAATACCAGCTTTGTTTATTACTTAGAAAATTCATTACTAAATTATATTTTTATAAAAATATTTAGTAATCTTTATCAAAACGAACCTTTTGAGATTCTGTAACAAAACCAAAAACCTTCAGAAACTAGCAAAATATTATAAAATAAATGTTCAAGTTATAATTTGGACTTATATCGATAATTTTTCCTTCAAGTGTTTCAAGTGAGAGTACCAACTTTTTATTCCCAGCTCCAAGATTCTTTTCGAAAACTTAGCCCAAGTGTAATTTTCAACGTATTTCGTTGTAAGAAAAACTCCGTGCTTTTTTTTCGGAACCTGAACTTTTAAATGTTTCTGTCTATATAAGAACTAACTTATCCAATGCTTAAAAACTTACTCTTATGCATACCTAAAAACACAGAAACACATTTGACTTTTGAAATACATTAAATAATTTTTCGTTTTATTTCGAACTCCAAATAAGTTAGTTGCAAATATTTAATACGATTAATGTTTTTTTTTAATTCACTCCTTATAATTCACATATTTTTCGTATAATTTATTTCTTAGAAAAATATTTTTATAAAGGTCATCAGATATTTATGACTTAAAAATATTGGTTTCACACACATAAATTACTATCCAAAATAAATAGTTTTACAAAAAACCAATGCATTATGTCATAAGAGAGCAGCAATATACAAGAGAGTACAGGTTCTGGTCCTGCCTGTTTTCCGTAAGATGAATTGAAAGATAAAACAATTTTTACAATAAGTATGTATGATGCAAATACAATTAATTGATTTTGTTATTTCATGTAGCAAATCATAATTGTCAGATCTATAATTCCTCTGACATTTATATCGCGATGTTACTTTCTGTGATGTGTGTGATATAATTATTAGGGTCGTCCTGGCACTACCTTAGTGATGTGTCACGTCATCCCAACCCCTCGCTATTCGTGCATGCGGACACCCTGACTTATGTGTCAGCTGATTGTTACTGTGTTGGACCAGATACAGTATTACGTCATATTGTACATTTAATCTCACTATTACCAATATACTAAACCGTTATCACCAAACCGATAACTGATGCGGCTTCACCATTACACCTTGTTTGACTTCACCTTTTTAAGAATGACATCAGCTATCTAGAAGATATTACATTGCAGATTTTAAAAGCCTTAAAACTATTGTGCAAAAATATATATTTCAATTAAACGCCACTTTTAGTTCAATTGGTTTTTTTTTTTATTTTACGATTTTCAAATACACTTTATAACGGTTTTATTTTATAAACAAAGCATACTGTTAATGCTTTTAAATTGTAAAAAAGACACCGAAGAACCAGACGCACTCAAAACAAAGCAAGGTTATCTCAAATCTGAAAATTTCAAATAAAAAAAAAAGAGAGATGAAAACGCGAATCATCTCCGACTCGCATCTATAAAAAGCAGATTCCCTCCATTCGGGCCGGGGCGATCTGCATAACGGCGCATTGAGAATTCAAACTCGAAAACTTATCATTTCATATGTGCACCGGGTATCGCGACACACTCGGTTATGTGTATTATACGTGAAATATGATTATCGGGTTTCTCCTCTGCTTTATGACACTCAGCCAAATGTGGACTGACGCGGCTCACGCCGAGGTCACAGTTCACGGCGGGGCAATGCGACGAGCGAAAACGGCGGATTCTGAATATTTTATTCTTAAGCTGAACCCCGTCCATTCAAAAAGATTTTAAATAATTTCAATAGCCGTTGTGAAAAGTTTCAATCAGACGTAATTTCGTCAGTAAAATATAATTAGTTAAATATGCAAGTTTTCAATATTTTCTGACATTTACATTTGACGAATAATTATACAATTTTTTTTTGTTTTTTTCTATTTAAATATATCATTGAATTGATTTAAAATTAAACAGAAAGTACCAAATTTCTTCAGTTCCTTTATTTCTAACTCAAGAGTAATAGATGCTGATATCAACGCATGATAAATAAGTATTGTTCAATTGTAGGATAAAAGCGACCTACTGTAAAAAGGCTTCATTGATTATCAATGGGATGAAAAGAAGCACCATCTAAAAGGAAACAAGTAGTGCTTTTTTTTTCAATCCGCCCCAAATAATATCAAATAATAAGAAGGAACGGTCGATGACCTCTCCCTTCTCTTCTTCGCCCTTGTTCCCAAGTCAAGTATAAGCTCAATAATATTTCTGCAGTTCATTTTTTTTATATTTAATCAAACTGGATTAGACAGAAAAATAATCTTTACTTTTAATTGCTAATGGATATTTATTTATTCATTTAAATTCTAGAGCCTTTTAAATAACATTTTGATTGGCTGTGTATAATTATATTTTAATATAGTTCAATAGTTTAATTAATTACATAAAGTATATGGAGTAATATAGTCAACACAAAATTAACAATATCTGGAAATTTCATTGCGAATATTTTCTACCGATATGCCTCATTGTATAAATATTTCGCGTTTTTCTATGTTTTGGGTACTAAGTACCAACTGTTTTTTTGCAATAATAATATAAAAACGATATAACATTATCTTGCTATTAAGTATAATTTTGTCGAATTTAAAATAAAAAAGTAGATTTACTTATAATGATTCATCATCCTACATGTCGCCTAAAATTGCGGCTATTTTAATAATGAAGCTTATTATAAAAACGTTTTTACACGGGGGTACCTTGGCCCAAATATATGAAATTATTGTAGCAAAAATAATAAACTGTAGTAATTAAATATGTTAATATTAAAAGATAGATTATTTGCCTCAGAAACGTATGTAGGTTTTATAACAAGCGGTATCATGTAAATTTCAAAAAAGTTGCTTTCTTGTGAAATGACCTTGTGTCGTCAGATCATAATAATAACAAAATTATTAAATAAATTTCATTTGCATTTATCTTTCGATATGTACAGTAAATTAGCATCACGCAACTCTTTAGCTCCGCGTAGTACGATTTTCATTGAAAACATCTATTACAAACGATCCATTACATATAACGAATGTAAATAGTCACTAATTCACCAGCGGAAGACTTGAATGGAATTCATATATTTAAGACCTGATTATTTATTAAGTCATTGATAAGAATAACCATACAATGTATCAGTTAAGCTGAAAGCACAAATTAAACTCAATTGTTTTTTTTTATAAAATATTGTAGTACTTTATTTTGAAAACCAAAACAAAATTAATAGAAATCCATCGCTCCGCTGCATTTTCTCCACACCCTAACGTCCTCGGTGCGTCCCGGCCGTGGTTCATATTCACACTTCACACCCCTTCCGTCATTAATCTTGCCGTCGGGGGTGTTGGTGTCGCGCCTCCGCCGGAAGTCGCCCCGAGACGGCAGTAGCCTTCCAAATACGAATTTGGTTGATGGCGTATAACAGACGTATTTCCTGCGCCATTTTTCGCTCCGCTTACTCTCTTGAAAAGAACTCTGCGGTCAATAAACAACTTTGAATGTTTTTTCGCGTTCTATTGGCAAGGTTTAATTTATAGCTCAAATATTAAAGTTTTTCCATAGAAAAGAGCAAATAATCAATCAATATTCAATTTGTACATGAGAAAAAAAATATATATATATTTGTTTGTTTTTATTATCTTCAAAAAATCTAGTTCATTTCTTGTGCAAAATACTTGTAAAAAAACGTGTATTTGGAAATTCAGGGAATATCTAGTAATAAAATTTTACTTTGACAATATTTCAAAAATGCATATCCCCTCAGAGAAAGAAAAAATGGAAAGAAGATAATATAGAGCAAATTTATTGCCACTGGGAATAATAATTTTCGAATATATTTTGAATTTAAAGATATATCAAAGAATTGTTTGATTTTGTATGAATTACGATAAAAACATGTATCATAGAGTAATCTACTATAATAATAGCCATTGTGTGTTTGTATGTTTGTTTGTTTGTTTGTATGTTTGTATGTGTGTATGTTTCGTTTTTCCGTTCTGTATAGAATATCTTAAAAGATACAACGCTGATTTTTTGCACATTAGTTAAGTAAATTTTTCCGCAGCTATGTGCCGAATTTCAAGACGATAGGATAATATTTTCACTCATAAACTTTAAAATATGCTTTAGCGAATTTCAATATGTACGAATTATATGATTCAGTTCTTCACCGTGAGAATTTCAAATTTAGAACTTTTACAAAAAAAACAAATTTTAGACGCATCGTTCATCAAATACGTCATTTTATGACGGGCTACATTGCTAGTTTAATAATAAACGTCATAAAAAAGGAGGCGTCATGTCAGAGAAATTTTGATTGTACAAACAACATTTTTTTTCTTCGTATAGTTGAATATACGCTTTTAATAAATGCAAGATTACTTGTATAAACAAGTAATCTTGTCTAAATCTTAATGAATGTCCCATAAATCCTATCGCCTAAGATGTTATTGATCTTATTTGTAAACAGAAATTTTAAGAAGAGTAGAGTTTAGAGTTCTTAAAAAAGAAGAGTTTTTTTATTTTCAAGCATCAAATTTCAGAAAATTTAGTTACAATACATTTCAATAAATCTTAATCCTAATAAAAAAAAATTGTGTATGATTGCAAAAATATTCATAATATTATGTTTTGAGATGTTGAAGATTCTTGTGTTTTATATTAATATCAATGTTGAATCTAATTTTTGAGATCTGGTATTTCGAAATAATGGTGAAAGAATGTAATTTTGTGTACATTGGATATTTAACTTCCGCATCCCTTTAAACATTATGACAGACAAGCCTAATGATATGTTGTGATAACTAAAAAAATATTTTTTATTTCATATTCCAATCAAATTTTTTTTTGGTGCAACAAAACTTTAAAGTATTTTTTTTTATGTACTATAATTTGAATTGAAAACTTTCTGCACCAGCCTTTGAATATCCTTATGAAGCCTGCCCCTCTGTGGCGCTTCTCGCCCTTGGAGGACAGGCGTCGCCAAGTCCTCGTATAGCGAGCAAGTGGAGCGTCGCGACGCTTTGGAGGCTCGATGAGCGTGAAGCATTTATTTTGTCGCCGTCGAGGACAATTCTGTTTTCTAACGTCTTTGTAGCCAACCGGAGAGGGGAGGGGTGATTGATGGAACTTGGCTGTTTTTATGCGACGGCTACTGTCTGGAAGTGTCAAGGCGTAAGGGTTGATTAGGATCGCCTGTGACTAAGGATATATCAGCCTATTGTAATTTAACTGTGCATTATAATATGCAAATCCGATTTTCTCAAGTAAAATTATGTATACATTATCAAAATGTGTATTTTATAAAATACAGTGATATTTTTTACCATTTTTTATCCCACACCCAAATAAGCCATGTTTTTTTTTTTGAATATCAACAATTGTACATTTTAAAATAATACTGGAAAAATAGTATTTTTTAAATAGTTAATTGAAACCTATTATCACATAATTATTTTCTTACATGGTAAGAACGCGCGTAATTGATATTATATTTCAACAATTTTTGATATTTCACATCAAAATGTTCTTCTTAACCAGATGAACATATATTTTTGTATGAAAATTATAAATCACCGTTTATCCTGTTTTTTTACATATTAAAAGAATGCTTAGATAAAATTTGTAAATGAATGATTGCGAATGTAATTTAAATTTTAATTAAAATATAAGTTGCATTCTTGAACATCAGCGCCTAAAGTTCAGTTGCTAATAGGCTTGTGCGAAGTTGTGAACAGCACAAATACTGCTTGTCCTATTAAATAAATATTTATACGGAAGAGTGAGCTTGATTCGTCACTGTTCAAAAATTTAAGACTGCAAAATAGTATAATTTAAAGTATCTGTCAATAAGGAATGTATATCTGTGTAATCACATACAAATATTCATGTGCTATTATGTCTCCAAACTCATATTTAAATAAACAGTTATATAATAAGATGTTGCTCTTTGATACAAAAAGAATTTGACGAAGCACGATAAAAAAATATTTAGCTCAGCAACAACGATAATTCTACTTAGATTCAATAGATAAACGAAAAAAAAATTGATTGTATTTTTTAAGTCATAAAAACGATAGTACGTGATGTTTCATACAAATTACTAAATATAAATTTTAAATATAAAATTATAAAATAATACTGTGTCTCAATAGATTTAAAAATCACATCACGGAAGTAATCAAATTTGATTTTAGTTAAACCCGCCGTATATTCGATTTCTCAAGTTATTTAGTATCATCCTAAAATTTGCCAAAAAATTAATATAACTTGTCAATTTGAAATGTTATGTTATATCAATCACAATTATTTGCACATCTGACGTTCAATTAAGTTCATCTAAAGTTCATAGAAAAAATAAACAGCATCACAAATATTAAAGTAGCGATGGATTAATTGGTGTTGCAAAAAAAATTGATAAAATTATAGAATACTTTCGCGGTTTCTCTTTTCAAAATACTGATAGAGTCTTTGGCAAAGAAAACCACATCCTTATTTGATATAAAAATGCGGTTTTGACAATTTTCATTTTATTAAATTGTTTCCGATGAATTCAATTTGACGTCAATCTTAAGATTTTAAGAAAAAACATGTTTTTGATATTGTATGATAATGTACTTTTAATAATGTTTTTTTTATTTTCATAATATTTTTATTTCAATGATAAAATATTTTGTTTTTTTTTTTTGTATCAAATATTAATGTTTAATGCTGATTTATAAAAAAAAATCTTTGAATTTTATCCTGGAATGTTTTTTTTATGGAGACACATTAATATTGCATCATATTATTCAATACATTCTCCTTGAACTCCCACCCATGCGCCTTGCTACTTTCTCCATAATATGTTTCATCACAGCATCTTTAAATAAACCAATGCTACTTTTGAGCGATGGCATTCTCAATTACGTGTATCTTCATGTGTCGAGTACGTACGGAAGATATTTTTTTCTACTCACATATTTAACTTTTATTATCATTTAAATCTAAGTAAAACAAGTTAACAATTTCAATGAAATAAAACTAGTCTTTAAGAAAACAACAACCATTATTTTTTCGAAGTATATCGGATACATACGCTACACTTAAGAAAGTTTGACCCAAAATACTGTTACAAAAAACAGTAAAACAATCCATTAAAAACTTGTTCTCAACATGTAAGTAAGTAAAGTACGTTGTGTGCGAGATAGAGAAATGAAAAAAACAAAAATCTTTGCAACTGGGTCTATAGTAGACACCATAAGATCTCAGATTTTAAATGTACCAAGTATGTGACTATGTAAGTATAATAATACAGCGCATTTGGGTAAACTGTTGATTAATAATAATGGGGCTTCTTACTAAAATATTCACATGCTTGTTTCTAAATTCAATCAAATATCAATTTTTTTAATGTAAAAAATTAAATTAATTTCATATATTTTTTAGGATTTTATTCTGTCTATACTTTTTGACTAGCATTAATTAATGTACTCTTTTATTACTCTTATATTCTCCTACTTAAATAAAAACTAAAATTGCAATCAAGTTTTAAATTCCACTATCAAAACATCCAATATTTTAAGCATGGCTTCCATATCTTCGACGCAAATCAATGTTGCTTCCAGTATTTACTACTTTCGTTCACTTACGGCTGGCAAGAGCCCAGGTATTATTGAGAAAGTGCCGTGATAAGCGCGCGATGGCATTTAAACACCATTAATGCAGGTCTGAAACGCCCGATAAGCGCCGCGAGCTCTTCGCGGATTAACACTACGGCAGAATACCTCAAGTTTTGCACGAAAACACTATTAGATATTCTCTCACTTCATGATTTAAGTACACACCCATCAGCTACAACACCAATAGAGCTCGTTTACGAAATTTATCAAATATTTCTCAATGGGTATTTCCGAGACGTAACAGCAAGTATGTGTTTCAATTATTTGGCAAAAAAAACTCTTGCATTTATTTCTAATAATCGAAAGAATTTGCTGCGAATGCTCGTATGGCGTCAGAGGTATTCAAGGCGATCTCCAAGGTTGAGAGATCCAACGTTTCCGTCAGTTTGCCATTTTCCCCTATTTGGAGTTGAATGCGTTAGTCTGTCAGTTTTTGACGCGCCCAATCAAAAGATGTTATTGTGATGATTTGGTTAATTACAAATTAAATTGGATTTATATAATGATGTTTAGTCAATAGCTTACATTGATAAAAAAATGGCTTTCGTAATTAATCATGTAGTGGTTTTAAAATCAAGGTTTGAAATCACATCAAATTTTTTTTTTCATATTTAAAAAAAACACTTGACGAATTTTTTTACGCACAATTATTTCTAGATATCATTTCCTTAAAGATAATTTAGTTTGACGTATTTTTTAAGCCGAGGGTAGAGTTTACCGTCTCAATCGACTTATTATTATAAACTGCACATTTACTAAGAAACTAAAATAAAATTTTAATATTGGCTACATTGTATATAAAAATCGAACTTTGATTTTATTTTTCCATGTTTTTAAAGACATGCATTGTTTGATTTTTTTTTTAAAGTCGAATGAGACTATTTATTTTATTACCTAGACATTAAAATCACTCAAAGTCAAACAAAAAAAGCGATGTTCCAAAAATTTAATGACATATTGAAAATAAATTCTTCTTTCAATAATAAGGAAATATCGTGTAAGTCAAGTACTATATTTTTACATTTCATGTTATTCTGTTGATTAAATTCTTTAAAAGTACAGTTGAACGCACTCACAATAGTTTTTTGATCTCCAACTGAATGCAAATGATTTCAATGGTTTTTTTATTTGAATATTTAGTCAAGGTATTTAGTTGACTACCTGCATTTTAACGTTATTTTTTGTTGGTGTATTTAATTTCAACAGCTGCTTGAATATTTTTAGCGCCTGCCTGAGTGTTGTTATTTATTAATACTTATATCAGCAACAAGATAATGAAACAACCAAATCATTGGCTAACGACATAAAGCTTATAATTTAAACAAACGTCATAAATTTATAAAATTTCATGGCTTGGAAAAAAGCATATTTTATAATATACTTTGTTTAACTTTATTATTTATGAAGGTGAAATAAATTAAGTTTACTATATTAATTTAAAATGAGGCAAATCATGAGAGTACTCATGATAAATTAACCTTTATATATTTTTAATAAAGCGACTGATTTTAACATGTTTTTTCTTTAATATATATATATATATATATATATTATGTGTGTGTGTGTGTATTTGGGAAATAACAGTCTTCTTTAGTGATGTCCTGATATTTTTTGGTTTTTATGACCCGAGTAGTGGTATTAAAAAATACTACGAATTAAATTTAAAACATTTATTTTGATATCACATTACATATTATGGCATAAACATGGCGATGGTTTATTCTAATAGGAATAATGAAGCTTACTATCTAGCGTCTCCTTAGAGTTATAAAAGATACATTGGAATGTTTCGAATGCTTCTCTTAGTAATAAATACTGTGATGAGGTGATGGCTCCGGGGAAACAGCGCGCACTCGCGGCCGGAGGCTGGGCCGATGGCATTTATTCATACTATGCAAATCCAGCACAAACATCGAATTTATCGCATTAATAAAACAAATTTCATCGCTTCACAAAAAACATGCCAAAAACTTCAATGCGTTGGCCTCTGTGTCACGCCTATCCTTGACTTTGAAAATACGCAAATGAAAACAAACATATTTTGAAACAGAATGAATACTTTTTAACATGCCGACTACTCTAATGAGTGTTATAAAATGAACAATATTAAATGAATGAATCATGACTCCAAATCATAGATATAAAAACTAAAATGAAATTTTAATACTAAAATCCCACCTAGGTGACATTGATGATTGTAATCCTTTTTAAGAATTTCGTATCGAAATTTGGTATACTTCGTGCAATTACACCAAGCAAGGCAAGATCTCATAAAGAATGCGCCCGTACAAAAAAATATATATAAAAATTTCTAATATTGAATGCTACTCATTGGTTCCGTGAACAAGACGCATCGTTAATCATCCTGTCCTTCTCTGTTTCCTTGTCTAGAGGTAAGTGCTTTACTGTTGTTTCCCCAACTTGGTGAAGCCGTCGTCCAGGGACTCGGGGTATTTGACTCTGGTCATCTTCGGCCTGAAGCCGTGCTCGTCAGCCGTGTAGGTGACCTTGTAGAGAACTCCATCAGGGCCCACGTACTGGTAGAACCCGGCGCTGGCGATTCCTTCATCAGCAGTGTTGGCATTCTTGATCACTGCCTTCTCCTCGGCGAGAATCTTGTTCTCAGTTTCGTACCTATAATTTAAAAATAATTACATCAATAAAATATCAAAGATTGCGTAAAATGATCTCTTTCACATTATTTATTGAACGCTAGAACTTTTGAAATAAAGTGAGACATAGATGACCTTGAGATTATCAGTTCATGATTAAATAACTTCTCATTTAAAATTTCGTCTTATTTCATAACATAAATTTAATTTTTAAAACTCTTCTTCAAATGTTAAGCACTTTGATTATTAAATTATCCCACACAGACTTAGTTAATTACAATAAAACTAAATTTTAAAAATCAACAGATGACAAAGAAGTTTCAGTGGTTGGGGCTACAAACGTTTGCACAAAAAATAATTACTTAAACTCTTCGTTATCAGTGAGGTTCTTCATTAAAATAATCTAGCTGAAAACCTAACTTTTCTCACTCAGTCTTATCTCAAAAGTGGAGTAAAATTAAGTTCTGTTTAGCCAGGTGTGGTATGCACTCTTGAAAAGAATAGTCTGATACTCACAAATACTTGAAACCGTCGTCCTTGAGGTTTGTGTTTTGGCGGATGATCTTGTTGCCGTTGTTGATGTACTTGATGGTGGGGTAGGGGGTGGTGCTGGGCTTGACGGTGACTGGTTTCTGGTTGCTGGCCGAGCCGTCGAGGTGGCCATCGAACTGGTGCTTGTACCTCTCCCAGTCCCCGCTGTACGGGCCGTAGCCTCCATCGTAGGGGTAGGGGATGTGAACGTACTTGCCCTCATCCACTGGTCTATCATACCTTGAATAATAAAATAATAATTAAGTATCATTTTATTTAACACACACATAGATATAAATACGTATTGATTCAGCTCGCGAAACTTTTCAAAAGTTCAATGCAAAATAACAAAATCGTAAAATACACAGTTTTATAATAAAGATCAAATCTATTCTTTCGCAAATTTTGCAAAAACCTAATTTATCATTTTAAACATTACAAATTGAGAGTCATCACTCATGTATAAAAATATTTTCAAACTATCCTTGCTAAGTGACGTATTACCTTGTTGTAAATATTATATTCAATATTATTAAGGCTGAGGAACAAAGCGTTATGGTTTTGATATAACGCCTACGATCCTTTTTTTTTATTTAAAAGGCAAGCGGCTGCTATACACGGAGCATTCCAGCGAAATGTTTCAAGCTCGGCATGACTAATCACATTAAACAGCCTTGATCTTTTATGTAATCACTTTCACTGAACAAAATTCCATGTTTATTTTCAAATTATATCCCCATACGGATCATCGCATTCCAGATCAGAGTCGTTCATTTTTATAAACAAAAAATATCTAGTACTAATAGCAATTTAAACCGGCAGTATTTTAATAAATTGGTAATCTACCCAATTACTCGTAGCCTTTAGGTGCCTAATGATGGTATTTTCCTTTTTTTTATCTTAAGCGGACTATTAAGAACATATTTTTTAAACATAGACATCTTCTTTATCAAAAACGTTTTAATGGCCGTTCAAACTAATTTTCATTTCCTTTACAATTTTTACTTAAGTTTTTCAGCATTTTTTGCGTGCTTTAATGTATGTTTCTATATAAAAACGATCAAAAGCACATGTTATTTCGTTAATTGATTTGAACATTTTATCTTTTGAGCTGTTTCATAAAATACAGGAAATTAGCTTTTAATATCAAATTAAATCATTTCAGACAAGGACGAACGAATTAAAAAATAAATTTAAAAGTCAGTAACATTGAAAACGGCAATCTCTCGATATTAAAAAAACAATGGCTGTATCGATAATTTGTAAATTATTATTAAAAATCTATCGGCTGTCAATAATGTTGACATTATATTACCAACAAAAAATACACATTTAAATTTTAACGCTAAAGTTTTAATGATTTCCCGTGGAAATAATAAAAAAACATGTTTTCTCTGAAGAAATTCTTATCAGACATAATTAACTTGAAAATGCAAGATTAAAAGTATAAAAAGTATCTACACTTGGAACACAAATATCATTACATTGACCTATATTTTGGCATAATTATATTAAGTGATTTTTTGCTTCTCGAATTTCATTCAGAGTTGCCCAATAAAATGGAGTGATCAAACGTACGTACATCACGATTATTCAGATTCTATAATGCATTAAAGCTACTTGTGAACATTCCTGCGTCTTAAAATGCAATTCGTATGTATGATCGAGTCATCCTGATTATTTAAGCGCATTTGCCTCTGCATCTCGAGACCGGTGCATCTTGGTAATGTGAACAACAGTGTGACACAGATGCACCGCGCGTGGGAGCAGCGCGGGCCCTGGAGCTGCATCCACAAACTTGGTTTAGATTTCGAGTTATTTTAATGCACTAGAAGCATAACAGTAAGCAAGCGAACCGTGAGACTATAAGATTATGCTATAAATACAGAAATTAGATAACATTGCATAATTCTGCAGCGAACAGCCAGAAGTTCTAAATTATATTTTTAATTTAATTATATGATTGCTCAAACATTAAACGATGACTTGCATTGAAAATTATAACAAATAATGAGAGTAATAAATAAAAATGCCGTAAAAGCTTTTTCTTTTGATTCAAGTTACTAAAACTTTTAACAACAGTTTTCAAAGTATATTTTTTGTTTTTTAATTATGTAACACTATTATACTTGTCCTTAGTTTTTAGCTTCTGTAAGAAAATTTAATGCATTTTTTGTTGTTTTAAGTTAAGTTTTGGGCATCTTTTTGTGTGGCATTATATTTGAGGGTAACCTTGGAGTTACACTCGTGGAGGTATTAAAGCAAATTGGCGTTTTTTAATAGAGTACTCACCTTCCACTCTCGGAGTTGTAGTTCTGGGCAGAGCTCGGGTTGTACTTGCCGTCGTCCTCACCGATGGCGCAGCTCGCAGCGGACACCATGGCCAACTGGACAGTAAAACGTGTGAGAATTAAACGCTATCATCCGATTCAAGTAATCTCTCCCGCGGAAAGTTAAACTTCAATAAAATCGGAAATTTACGATGCTTTTAACAATACTCATAACTGAACAAAGCCCTTAGAACTTTAAAGGTTTTACTGCGAATTGTAGAATGTTTTGGTGATTGAATGAACACTGTTGCGTGCAGTAACATATTGAAACAGTATATAACGATCAAAATAATTACCAAACTGTGATTGTACAGTGATTTTTTTAATACTTTGGTTTCTGGTTTTTTATAACATCAAAACTTTAAAAACACCACTTTTGCATACTTAATAACAAGTATCTTCAAGAACATTTTTTTAACTATCATCAATACTAGATTGTTGTTCCGATGTTACGATCCGAAGTAAAAATTGTGTTCAAACAAAAGCCTCACTCAGAGTTGCTCGGTAGCAATCTGGGGCATTGATTAAAAAGCTCTAACTAGACTTGCAGCGGAAACCTCAGATAAGCCGCGCCGCTGGTGAGGCGAGCATGCAAATGGGTACTTAATGTAATATTATCGCTGAAATGATGTTTATGGAATGTGCCGTTTATAGAGACATTAGATTTCATACACTAGCCCTCTAACTAGCTGCGCTGTGGACAGAACATTACTTTATTAACACGTTTGAGCAGAGGACACGCTCCTATTCAAAACTTAATATGAATTACGTATAAACGATGCTTTTAATAAAAACCAGAATTATTTTGAAAAATTATAAAAAATTAGATGAGTATAAAAATTGTTTGAAGCTTACCGTAATCACAAAGAACAACATCTTGACACAAGCTCTCTTCTGGTGATACTTCACAGAGGTGCAAGCGGAGCACAAAACCGAGTTCAATATCACAACAATAGCCAACCGAAACGGGCCGCGAGCGAGTGATCCTCGAGTCTGCAGCGCGACTGACTGAACCGCTGGGTATTCGTGCCGGCACAGGCGGTGGAGTGATACTAACCTTGCCCGCGCGCTTAGTATTTATATGCGGGCCGGCCGCCCGCCAGGAAAAAATAAACACTGAGTGATGCACAAGTAAAAATGATAATAAAATCGTCGGCCGACTCCGCCACGTAAGAAACTGCGTTCCAGTGAAAAAAATCCACAGCGGGTGCGGCGACTCACGCATTTAGAAAAACCGACGAGGAATTCTCGCGAATAAAACGTATGCAAATGAGCCGCGGCGCCGGGCGCTTTTGGGCGGCTTCAGTGCCGTGTCGCGTTTCTTGTCTTGCTGTCTTGGACTTCGGCTTTTCCTAGTTTCTGGGATACGAATTTCTGCAAACCGTTCAGCGAGGAATGTCGCCTGCGTTTGTCGTCATATTTTGTTTGTAAACAACTTTAAAATGTAGCAGCAATTAATTTGTACGATAATCTTGGTCTATAAATATATTTTTTATAATTTTATTGTTTAAAAATTCGTTAATCGATATTGATGCATGTATTCGTTAAAAATACCCCCCCGTAAAGTAACTTCGCACTGTTCGGCTCGCAGTTATTTTAATAACTAAAGTAACCTTTTGAGAAGAAGCTTTCTTTGAAGTTTTAAAGCGAAATGAAATGAATTTCTTTGTAATTTATCGCCCATTACTGCCACGAATAAAGTATCCCCATTGTATTTAGAGACATAAGAATCGTATTCATAAACGATATTTAAATAAATTTTGAATAAATTTTATTTAAATGACACGAAAAACATTATTGAAAAACTCAAAGCTCCATAGGTATTGTAATATATTTAAAATAAGGGACCACATATAAATGTTTCCGTTTCTTAAATATTCGATAGGATATTTTATTAAAAAATAAATTGTATCGGATATTCATAAAACTTAAAAAACAATTATATTATATATATATACAATATTTTTATAATTTTCATGGTTAATAAATAGATCTGCTGCTAAATTGAATATTTCGGTTTTCACAAAGTCATAAAATGCCATGGATAGTAAAATCGAATCTATTGTTCCGAAAATAATTTGGCCCGCTGAAGATAACGCAACCCCAGAGCCTTCGACCTGGCAATTTTATTTAAGGTCCGAATAAAATTATAAGACCATAAGAAGCTGTGACTCACGCCAGGAATTCGAATTTTATTTAAATTCCAGCTTTATGTTGGAAATTAAAACGAAACAGTAGCACTTTTGGAGCTTGTTAGCAATATTCATATCTCCTGGTGATCGAGACCTTCTTAATTACCAATCAAATTTAATTACGATCTTATCCCATGCACCTCAGTCCATAAATGTAAAAAAGCACTGCATTCTCTTTAATTAACAAAATATGATGTCGTCGATCTGAAATTCTCAATATTAGTCAGGGTTTAGATATTTGTCCCTCAATACATATGGTCAAATACCCATCAAATAAATTTGTCCGTTAATACAAATAATCTCAAAAACCAGGTGATAATGTTATAAAAATGGTTTGTATTCTATTTAATAGATCGTAACTATGTCCTTTTGTCCAATTTTCATAAAAGTAAAACGTTGTCTTCGTTCTTTTCATAATTAGTTATATATCATTCGTCTTTTCATTTTTTCTTTAATATCTTGTAAGTTTATGGTGAATGTTTTTTTAAGTCTTGTTAAACATAAAAAATAAAGACCCATTTCTTTTAGTTTTTTGTGAAGTGTGTTTAGTAAGACGATAACTGTTATCAACATTATTTTCAATAGAAACAACAGCTGGCCAAGTGTAGGCAGCTTTTATGTTCCTATTACTATTTTATACTAGATTAAAAATATTAACATAAAAAAAAATAGTTAGCGTTGTTTTTAAATTGTCAGTAGTATTTTTTTTTTATTCACAATGCTTAGTTCTTGAACTGAATTATTGTAATCTGATGATCAAAGAATTATAAAATCAATTTGACAGTGAACTTCACAATAAAACGTGGTCTCGATACAATAATACGTTGCAAAGATTAAGTTATTATTATATAACAGCGTGACTTGGCTGCGCTCAGAATAGATCAAAATCGATTTGGGTTTTTAATACTCTCCTATCAGGAAACGATTAGCGCACCCATCCTTCTCGGCTCTTCTGAATGACATAAATGCGAGTATCTTCATTTTACAGGAATCCAATTAGTTTTAAATTATTTAAATGTGTTTTTAATATCGTGACAAAGTTCACTCATATGACGTTGTATTTTTTGATATATTTTTAAAGGTTGTTTTTTTTTATAGATATTTACAAAACACGGATGTACGGAATACCTTTAAATAGATCGACAGGTTATTTATTACCTTTGAGGTATACGCAAATACTTACGACTAAATTTTCAAAATAAATGTATTTAAATCTTTTAAGTTTTTGTTGTTTTTCAATTAGAATATATTTTTTAAAAATTAATTTTTCAATAGTAAAAAGTAAGATGAATATTTTTTTTTAAAATGACTTTTAAAAGATGTGAATATAAATGATAAGTCGTTAAGATAAAACAAAGTTGCATACGTAATTATTAGGTTCCATAAATCAAAATTATTCTATCTTTATTTAGTAAGTGAGGCGTGTATTAAATCATCTGCCGAGATCTGGCCAGGCGTACAATCTACTCCGAACCCGAGGGCTGAGCCTCTTCATTACCTGCCCCAGCCAAGGACAAATAGAGCACCTTGCGTCACGAGTCTAAAATGGTTATTTTGACGAACAAAGATGAGGAAGTCATAAATGTCAAAAACGCCCTCCAAGGAGTGAAGAATGTCGGGAAAGATATGACAAATAACTACCCGAGTCGCGGAAGATTTGATAATTAATTCAATTGCAAATACCACAGTAACACGGACATTGCAAATGGAGTAAATGGGATGGGTTTTTACAGCATAAACTGCTTTTGATACTATTATCGACGAACTTTTTTCTCATTAATGTTTCTGCAATCGTATAAAAAAATCTTCCGGCTGGTGTTTACATTTAAATTTTTAGCATTTAAACGCTTTATTTGAACATCAACAAAGCTGAAAGTGGTTTTTCGAGATTCTTATTTTTTATAAACTAGATTTACGACCTTAGAAGTAGATTAATACCGCTGAATCACACATCAATCATTTTCATTGAATAGTTTCCTGATTTAGATATACAACTTGAAACTCAATCGTTTTTAGAATAAATTTGTTAATAAATATTTTACATAAATCAATGATGAGTTTTACGTCATGTCTTAAGGAAACTGAATGTTGGGATAAAGCAATAATTTTTCACGTTATTAGATAGATGATATATTATTTATTTATAATGAATCTATTTAAACGCAGGTATAATATTTATAAAAACAAACAAAAACGTATAAAAATAAAATATATTATTTTTGATTATTGTTTATTAATGAATATTTGATATTCAATATAACCAGCGTGATATATTAGTAAAAAAACAAATATAACAACGGAAGAATAAAAACAAGTTTTTTCATGCTAATTTAAGGAAATGCGTAAAATTCTATCAACTGATTAAAATCTTTATTATTGGCCTAACAGATTCGCTTGAGAAGAAATATGACGTCATTTTTCCACATCTTTGTTAATCGTTGTAGGTGCCGAGAAATAAGAAATCGTGACTCAACAATCAGACGTTATCAATTATATTACTTTAGAAGATGTATGCTCGTATGCCATAATGATGTAAAAGAATGTTTTTATTCCAATTTTGTAGATAGGCAAACTTTAAAGTTAGGAAGTTTATTAATTTCCAATCATTTTGTGGTAGATAACATTGCAACGTTGATTATTTGAAGGTCAAATATCAAAGATAGGTGTAATGTTAATTGATATGAAACAATTATAGTTATTTACAATTTCAAAGCTTTTTTCACGTACACATAGTAACTCAAATTAAATCGAATTATTTATATAGAATTGGCCGAAACTTGGTTAACTACTAATAATAAAATATACCGAATAATTGAAAAATTAAGTTTCAATTATTCGTGTAATTTTTAGGATATTTAGAAGATAGCTCTTCAGAAAGAAATAGTCTAAAAATTCACGATTTGAGATATCAAGTGCGTTTTTAAAAATATCGCTTCTGCGTATAACTTTACAAAAGAGCCATATCAAATATCACCGAATGGACAAATGATCACACAATAACTCGCAGGCCCCCAGCTCGAGGTATCGAGTTTCGAGGAGTGTGCGTTGGACACCTCTGCACTTCAGACGAAGCCTCTTATATTACGGTTCGATCAGCAAGGAGAAACCAGTTGTTTACATGTGTTTTATTTTATTGTCAATCGATGCAGGAGACGACCTTCCCCTGGAATTCTTAACGTCATGTTATTACTATTTCAATAACTTTCCTTTGCTGCCAAGGGACCAGTCGATTTGTAATGTTCTTGTAATCCTCTGGCAGTGGATGCAGTCACTTCCTGCTGTGACCGCGCACGGAGAAATGTGCATCGTGGACGATTAAAAAATACAGGTAGCTGTTTACTAAAAGTTAAATGCATAATTACCTGCGTGAAGGCTGCGGAAACATGCATTAATTGCTAGTAATTGTATGATTTATAACTTTTTCATTGATTTCTAACCGCTCTAGCCTATTATTAATACTTTTTCGGAAAGATATGATTTATGAATGGAGGCTAAACACATTATCTCTCCGTGAACGTTACTATAAATTTTAATTTAATGAAGTAAAAATTTATTGAGAACCACTATACAGTAATTGTTTATGTGATTGATATCAATAAACTGATTTTATATGAATTGAAATTTTGACGTCGAATACTTTCATACGTTATACATATGTTTTCAATTCTTTTATATATTTAACGCGTTAAACTAAACACAATTAAAACATTAGTTTATTTATCTTAATAAAACCAGTAAGGGGTTGAAAACATAATTTTTATTAACATTGAATCCATCCTTTAGAAAGCACATTTAAAAGTAATATGTTGTTAATTTTAATTTTGTTTCTTAAAATTTATTTTATATATATTGACAATATTCAAATAATTATGATATTTATTTTTTCTTAAAAATATTGGGAATCGATATTTATTCAATACAGGCATAAATTTGTTAAATAAATCAAATTAAATCTTATTCGTGGTTTAAATTTAAAACACTCAACAATAAATTTTAGGTTTTATTAAATAATTACAGTTGAGTCATTAAATATTTATAGCGAAGTTAATGAGGCATCAAACGTTTCATTGCAAACATAAACTGCCATATATAGGGGATTTTATTTCACCATTAAATTAATTTGTTTATTTCCATGAGCTATAAATATATTTTTTTAAATACGCAATCACATCACGAGATCCCTACGGTCTGTCACTATATTTGGAACTGTTAATATTCCTAAATAAAATGCTAGCGGGTTGCGCTCCGGATGGGCCCCATAAAGCCCAGTATTAAGTAGCATTGCTGGCTACCGTATTCTCGATTCAGAGAAACTCAGCACAGAGATCGAGTTTTAAGTTATCTTGAGAATTTTAACAACATTAAATGAAACAGAAACGAGGTTGTCATGTATTTAAAAATATGTATATTTTTGAAGTTCAATTTACAAATAAATAATATCTCCAATATATAATGACCAAGGGATAAACAAACATTAAATGGGTCATATTAGACATATTGAATTATTAGAAAATCGAGCAAATATAATTAATATGTACAGCATAAGATAAACCAGAAAAATAAAACACCTTTAACTCATTGCTTGTGGCAGAATGTGCAACTGAAAAAATGTGTTCACTTAAGCATCATTTTTATAGTAGTATTGTCTGAAACTTCACGTTATATATTAGAGAAAAAACCAATAAAAGTAAATAATTTTATTTAATTATCGACATACCCTAAAACGTAATTCCCAAACAAGAACACTTCATACACAGAAAAAAGATTATTGAAAAATCACGTTGCATTTTAACGGAATTTAAGGTCAGTAATATTATTTTGTACATTTTTTCAAAGACACGAAATACCCGCCTTGCTAAAATACCTTACGTTAGCTATTTCAAATTTAAAATCCATGTTTCTTTGGTCGTTATCGGTGAGGGCAGATTTTTTGCATTCAGTTCTGAATTGATGCTTAAGTTTACGATAAGTTGATAATAAAGAGAGCGATTTAAGCACAAATGGAGTTTTGTTAATTAAAATTTGCGTTCTTAATGATATTTTAATCTGCCTGCTTTTTTTCGGTAGAATTCGATGAAATGCTTTTAAGAATGTTGTCTTTTTCTCAAAATAAAGTTTATTTTAGAATTTTGTGGAAATAATGATCGCTACCTACAAACTGTTTGAATTCCTCACAGATTTATATAAAAATATTCGTTTATAAATTGTTTGCTTTTTGTGATGGATTCCAGTTATTTAGAATATAATACTATTTTTAAAACTTTGGAAACAAAAATTCGCAATCGCAGATAATGGTCGTAAATTAAAACTTTAAGATCATCAGTTGAAATTCAAGACAAAAAACCCTTAATTGTCATGAAATAATTTATCAAAATATACTAGCAAGACTCATTTTTAAAAAATAAGTTATTTTTGGTCATTTGGACCAATAAAGCTATGTTTTATATAACATTGGTTTCTTATTTATTATAGTGATACACTTGTAATACAAATGATAACATATTTTTTAAATATTGTAAATATTTATGGTTTCAATGAAATTAAAATAACTAACAAAACAAACGAAATTTATAGAAACTATAATTTTAGAAATTAAAAAAAAAAATAAAATTTCAAAGTCATTTTCAAAATCATTTATAATCTCGTTTGTATTTTTACAAGGTCTTACATTATGTAAGAAACATAATGGTACTTCCGGATTTACTCTGGGATTTGGAGATATTATGGTCATTTTTATGACTTGATTTGCCTCTAACCACAATGATAAATTTTATTTTAAGGATTAAAAATTGCATAAAGTTTTTGGCGGTTAGATAATGTGACCCAATTAAAGGTGAAATTAAAGTCAAGAGTAATGACTTCTAGATAATTAAAAATCACTCTGAGAACGACAAATTTGGTCACTAATCAACCGCATTTACGCACAAGGAATGGTCAGTTATAATTAACATCCTCTGAATTATTAGCACTAATCGTTTTTATAAGGAAGCATTGCGTGATTTATGTTACAGCTGGGATCTAGATCTGACATTTATCCACATTCTTGCTAAATGTCAGTATGGAAGAAGTTTAGTTTTAACTATGTCATTAAATGATACTATTTTATGAAAATTAATATTTTTGCATAACTTTGGAATCATTTTATTAAAATGATCATAGTAGTATTAATAAATGTACATGCATAAATTTTTATGTTATCGTTGTATTTCATACACAAACTTTTATTTTTATCGGTATTCAGGTTTAACATGCTAACGCATATTATTCATCAGTAAAGTTTTTGAATCGGTATTTTTTCTACGCGCTTCAGTAATTTTAATAATAAATTATATTTATTCAATTACAAGAACACCAAACGGGTGTTTCTAGAAAATTAAAAAATCACTCCGATTCGGAAAATTCTTCAAGTAAACACGATTAAGTCGCAGATGTTCAATGGCTACCCCGAATTCCGTGCATATTCATTAGTTCTTCTTATGTTTCAATACTTACCTTAGATTAGATAGATTGACGCATCCTCGAGCCTCCGGACGCGACAGGGGCTAGACTCGAGACTTAATGAGTGTGACGGCTTGTCATATACAATTATCATATTTATGTGCCATTAACACTCGCACGGCTGGCAGATGCGCCATCACGATATTTGTTTATATGCTTGTTTGTCGGGTTACCTGTTATATTTGTATATTCACACATTCTACCGAATAGAACGCGAATGTTCCGATTGCGGTCGTGATCTAAATTATTATTATTATTTTTTGAAGAAATCAATTGTACTATTTTAAAATATGTCTGTATTGATTTAGAAAAGACTGAGTATATTTATACAAGATATTATGTAGGATTGATCTCACTTTGGACATGCATTTAAAACTGAAAAAATCTACATTTTACAAATCTATTATATTCACTGATAACTAACATAATTGTTGTCAAAGCAATATTAAGTAACATAATATAACAAGATATATGATACTGAAACTAGTGTGGAACACACAGGTTATGTACCTAATGATAAAAATGTTTCTGAATCTGATATATAAGAAGACTTATTTCATAATATAATAATAAGAAATTCAATCTTTTTGACAAAGAGTACTTGGTGGAGTTCTATTTTAATATTTTAAATAATAAATAAAATACTTGAGTGATGTTTACATACAGAGTTTTGTTTGATAATGCCAACGTTTGTTTGATATTGCCAACGTGAAAGGTTGGCGAAACCGGTCACCAATAAAAATCTATGTGTGGAAAAATCACTCAAGTATTTTACTTATTATTTAAAGTATTATTATAATAATTATGAAACAGTTTTAGGGAAACCAATAAGACATAAATGATCAACTTCTTTTTCTTTTATTAAAATAAAAAAAATATCCATGTATATGTATACAACAGTTTCTATTAGTTAATAATAGTATGCTTATACTACATTTCTATTGATTTTTTTTAATATATACGTAATATTAAATAAAATTAATAATTAAAATTCCTTTTGATTTCATTTTAAAAATAAACAAACACGTAAAATTTATTAAAGAAGATTCTAAAATTAATTTATATAAACGCTGTAAAACGTCAATTTTAATGGAGGCCTTTATAAATATTGAATAAATATCTTATTTATCTGGCATTATGTTTCAAAACATCCAATCGAAATGTCATAATATTTGATTCGCAAAATATCTATCAGGCTTTGACACTTGAAAAAAATTGTTGAATGCCATGAACCTGGTGGTATGGTTTGTTTTTATGGTAACAAGCTTAATGCTAAAAAGTGTGATTTAATATTTGCAATAAAAAATGATCCTAAAAAAACAGACAAATAATAATTATTATTATTACGAAACAGTCACACTTTTGCAGCATTATTTGTAAGATTGGTGTGACATAATATTTCATTGAAGTATTGTCATGTTTCAAGTAAACTACTTTCTATGCTTAAAAAATAATATTTTTTAATTAAATGTTTTTAAAATTGGTTGTACTAGTATGCTTGAAATATTTTGAATTTATAAGGATTATATCTGCAACGAATACCTTTCATTATACTTCTAGGATTAGTTTCTTTTTATTTTTCTGCTTTTAAAATATATTTTGTTTAAAATAACAATAAAAGATCTATTATTAATTCATCAAATTAAATTTATCATCAGTTTTGCAGATATTTTCTGTAATAGATTATTTGATAATATAGCAAAAGTTAGATAGAATAGAATAAACAGAAGTATCCCTTGGCTTGGCGAAAATTGGCGAGTGAATAAGTTGATTATATGATGTACGAATCCTCGAGTTTTCACATGAAAGGCGAGACTACTTTATACATCAGTAGTAGAAGTGGAAATTTTTTTATATTAGAAATAAAACATGTATCACAAAAGGAAAAGTTAATAAATAAGTCAACCTTATATTTCTCCCATTGAAAAATATAAGTTAGTAAAAATAGATTTAGAAGCGCATAGCAACTTGATTGTTGACATTTTTAAGAGGAATTTTATAAAGAATTTTCTCCAAGAAACAAGAATGTCATCAAAACATCCGTGTTAGTTAGAAATTCCATGCTATTTTCCAGTTATTATTTTTCTTCAAAATCATTGATTATTTAACTAATCACATTATCTCTACCTGATCAGATTATTTTAACATGCGGCATTAAAAGTTTTCAGAAACCTTTAATCGCTTTAGTTTTATGAATGAACGCTTTTATATGATATTGTACGTAGAAAATAAACCGGATATATGATTAAACGGAAAAACTTGCACTGTTTTTGTACCTATTATCAAGAAGTGTTAAAATTTATTTTAATGTGCATTGTCACCTTTTGCTGTAAAAGAATGCCAGACTTATTAGTCATGGCTACAAAATACTGGCATATTGTTATAATATTAAATTTAAATAAATTAAGAAGACTTGAAAATATTTTCACATTTCTAAAAACTGCACTTAAAATATTTATTTTTTATCAGTATTGATAAATATTTTTAAAAAAATTTATTGAATTTTTTGAGATTTGGACCCATTTTTTTAAATAATTTTGTCAATATAAAACAAAACACTATGAGAGCTGAAATTTATAATGAGATGAGATGGAAAGAACTATCACTATAGAGATTATCATTACTAAGGACGTAAATTTTAAATTAAAAAGCAAATATCAAAATAAAATATATTTGATTCCCTTTAAAAATCTAAAAAAAATTGAGTATCACGTAATGTTTAATTCCTATGTGTTTATGTCTTGATAATTCAAAACAAATAAATAAGTTATGAAATGTTATCTATACTAGTATGCATATATATATATATATATATATATATATATATATATATATATATATATATATATAAACAATTATATTTTTCAAAGATAACCTTGTGATTTCGTTCAATCAACCTTGAAATTTCTATCAAAATTTTATGTTATATTTAAATATTTATTCACTTTATTGAGAAACTATTGAAAACAAAAGTTTCCGTCCAACTTGTCAAGCTAGCGCACAGTAAACTTAACAATATTCAAATTAGTAACACTGTTTATGCAAAGCATTTTAATTTCGGTAAATAAATATTGTATTACAGTTTGAATCAAAATAAAAAATACGTAGTTTTATTGATCTCTTCATGAGTAAGATTTATTTAAATATTGAGTTTCATAATAAATATTTACAGTAATAAAATTTACTAATAAACCATTTATTTCATTAGCTTATCAATAAATCAGCATGAAAATGTCATCAGCATAACGTTTGAATCAATAAAAATAATATTAAATAGCAGTTAAAAACATTTGAATTTTTATACTCGTAAACTTATATTTTTTTGTTCTCACTGTTTTCTAAATAAGGACAGAACAAAAAATATAATCTGTGAGGCAAATAAGGACAACTATTTAAATACCACATGAATAAAAAGTGAGATACTAAAACATTTTTTTGAATCCACGAGAGATTGATGTTATTTGAAAATAATAAAAAATAAACTTTGTTATTTTTCGCGCATTCACACTAAGTGTTTAAGATAATGTATCTTAAAGACACTGTATTAGTGTGTATCAAGAAGTACGTATATTTTCTGAAAAACTGATTAATCATAACTGTTTCTAAATTATCAGACGTAATACTATATTGATATTTTATTAAAACGTAATCTACGATAAATATCCACTTTTTTGATCACTTTTAAAGAATTTTTAGGGTTTATCCGCGTCGCTCTATCTTCATATTCGAAACTGTTTGTGATTTCTGATTGTATTTACATTAACATATTATCAAAGACCTCACTTCGAAGGTCTGGTAGTCAGAATACGTCTCTAGAAAACTACGATTTACCTTAATATATACGTTGAAACATTGTCTCTGAAACAATAAGTGTGTTGCGTTTTTTAACTTCGGTAAAAATTATAAAAATATGTATTCTATGATGAATGATCTGCAATTAAAAACAATGAACGGTTTTAATCTTAACGTCCTGAGTAGTTTTCTTCAGAATGCTTTATATAAGAGATTATATACCAGAGCTTACGGAATATAGGTAACTGAGTATAAAATGGATTTAAAATTAAAACGCAATCTTTCATAAACATTATCTTTGTATATGAAAATGTATGAAGATGATTTTATAAATACTAAATTAACTTAATATTCAATACCATATTGTGCATTTTTCAAAATTAATTATAAAAAAATAATGTAAATTCGTTAACCTTTCAGCTATGAATCAAGAATAAAAATAAAAATAACAAATTCAATAAATATTACGTAAATCCTAAATATCTAAAAAAAACTTATTGTAAAATAAATTGAAGAAATTTTACGTTTCATTCGTAAAACAGCAAAACAACGTCAAAACTTTAAATTATAATATTTTTCATTAGCAACTTCAGAGCTTCTTTTGATGATTTGAAATTAAAAAATCAAATCATAAAACTCCGTTTTAAAATCATAAAATTTCCAATATTCAGAAATATAATTTTTTTAAAATGAATTTATGTTTCAAATAATAATTTTTTTTTTTAACATTTATTTTAATAAAAACAACTTATACTAAATAACTTGTTTTAAAAAATACTGCGATATGAAATATTTGGCGTGCTTAAAAAACAATTAAATATTTAACACCTAACATAAAACTCCATCCCCTGTTGCGTTATTCCACGATTATAATAAATTGGCGATACCCACTATTATTCATTATGTATATAAAAAAAAATTATGGCCTCAAATGGACAAGTCAAAATACATTTAAAATCAATTTTGAAAATATATTACATAAAACAAATACAATTTAAATATTAATAATTTTTGTAATGTACTGTATTTAATGTAGCGTATATACAATTTTCGTCACAGCTTAAGTAGTAAATAAAAATTATAATTCTATCTTTTTTTCAATGATAGAAAAGTCTATAAAATACATGCACTTACGTAAGTATTTATGAACATGTATATCTCAATCCATTTAAATATTTATTCATTTAACCAAATACGCAATTATATACATTTTTAAAACCCTCTTATAAGATTGATTTAATTTTAAATAAACCATTCTATATTCTTCTGAATTACGTTGTCTTTAGTATGCAATCATCATATACACATTATTTTCGATAAGTTTACATAAATTCTACCCAATAACTTAATGAAAGTAATTGAATATTAATATTCGTGTAAAAACTGTAATATAGCCAGCATTTTATTTGTTTTCTTGGCCGTGGCTGAGATGTGATGGGTTCCTTAGGTACGAATTAGCTGGTAATGGTGCACGAGACTCGAGGCTGGCGCCAACGAGAGAAGCAACCAGGCATGTGGAACGACCACGTGCGAACAAGATATATGGCGAACCTGCGAAAGTTTTTATGAAACTTTACTCGAAACCGATAAAATGTCCGTAATTTTTAAACTACATCACTTACCGCATACATATTTTCGAAGTGCTTTTTATGGTTGTTTTATTTGTATTTTATCGCTTCTTCTTTTATCGATCATTTTTCAATACCCAAAATAATTTGTAATTATAAATAACCTTTTTTATCTTCTTAATAAATAAAAATTCATAAATTCTCAATGAAACATACGAAGAGACGAATAAAAACAAATCATTGATTTTTCAAGCGACATTAAATTGGTCACATGCTTTGAAAATTCTCAGACAGGATGTCGAAACTCTGGCGTCAGGCTTCCGTCTGTTATCTCGGAATTTAAATAATATAAATAATTTCATGTTTCACACTTCGATATCAGAATAATGCAGATTTCCGAGGAAAGTCAGCAAATCTTAAATCAACTAATATTGAGGTCTCGGGATGACCTTTGAAGGCCGTTTGTCCGCTGAGTCAGTGACCTCAGGCAGTGCCGAATTCCTGAAACCTGAAGGGACCATCTCGCCGGATGTTCGATAACAACCACTTGTAAGTGGATTTTTATTGGATTTGAATTGTAAACGAATCTTTACAACACGCACGCAGGACAAGTACACGTTCAGCAATAAGATCATTCGAAAAAAATTAATCACTTCTTTTGTTATTTTCCATCATATGGATATTTTTATTTTTATTTTAATTATAAATTACACTTTGAGGTACTGTTTTTTAAAACTTTTTGAAATGTGACAATAGTTTTCCTCCTCCCTTCCTCTTTTTAAGGGATCAAAACGTCATCAGTGATACTTGATATTTTAAAATAATTATTATTACCAGTATTTTCGTTATTATTTTAGCATGTTAAGGTATTTTGAACTTCTAGACCAAATAAAAAGGTTATGAGATTTTCGAAGAATTATTAATCCAAAATTCTAATATTATGGGGATATTAATAACATTGTAAAAAATGTAGATAAACACATGTATTAATATTTAACATTCAATATAAAACCGAAAAACATATAATAAATACATTTGAGAAAAAATATTAATATACAAAACTCATATATTTTAAAAACGAAAAATTATTCAGTGTTACTTTGTAAATAAAATAAATCTGCGAATCCAGAGATGAGTAAACTTTTCGGGGGCAAGGTCTACCTTGAAATATTTCCATCATCTCGTGCGCCACACAAAAACAAAGAATTTCGTGATTCAGGGGAAAGCAGCGAGCTCATTTTTACTTTTTGCGAAATGTAATTTATTTTTCAATAAAGAAAGTAATTAAATACTCAAAATTATTTAAGTGTTGAAATGCTTACAGTATATTTAATGTTTTTAAATAACGTTAGAACGACTAGTAAAATGTCTTAAAAAGCTCTGATGTAAATTTATTTCTACTTATGTCCACAGCAAGAAACGCCAGTTTTCGGATAATGTCAATAAACCTTACGGAAGACATGCAGGCGAAAAAACGGTTTGTAGAGATAAAAAAGACCTGTGGCTTTGGTCCACTAGTTATTTCTCTTGCATTTTATTTTAATTTATTGAGGATACACGTGACACAGTAAATCTGTATGAACTGGTTTTTCTTCTGAGTTAACTATTCATAATGCACAGTATTATAAAAACAACTTTTCTAGTCCCCAAAAGCCTTATAAAATAAATATGTTATATTTATATCGATTCACTAGTAGTCTAAATCCAAAGGTTTACCTCCCCATATATCTGTATTTAAGCTGAATCAAAACATCTTATCGGTCGATCTAATTAATGTCTCACCAAACGGCGAATCGCTTTGAAAAATTGCTTAATTTGGTTTAAAATATATCTATCTTTATTCAATTAGGGAGGATTTAAATAATTAAAAACTAAACTGTTATTATGGTACATTTGAGGTCTCACTGCAATCGGCCTTTGCAAGGTCGCGAATAGCTCGTTGCATATTCATACACATAGTCTATGCAGGTAATTTGCATGCAAAACAAACGACACAATCTTCCAAGTGTGGATTTTCAGAAATACCCGAGAAAGAAGGCGCCATCCTTTTAGCCTTAAGATTCCATATTCGTCACGTTATTTTGCAGATTTGAGCGTCGTCATATTGGATTATCATATACAAAAAAATATCGATTTATTTTTTATTTGCATCACAAAGAATCGTGAAAATATGGGACATGTGAATAAAATGTAATCTTGGTAATAAATGTCAGTACTGTCAGTATTTGAGAGGCTAGATGGAGATATTTACGCGCTTATGGGACAGGTGATTGGCGTTAAATAAACCACTCGAATAATACTACAAATATTACAAAGATTTTTTTTATTCCTACCCGTAAATAATATTAGTTTTGTTATATTTCAAATAAAAATTGGTTTATGCAATATTATCTACACACGTTGTTAAATTGAATAAATTTATTTGACGTCACAAATATATGCCATTTCCAACTCACAATACACAAAAAATGATGTTTGTATGCTAATGATTTTCTGGCTTTGCTAAATCACTTCTATTTTACTTAATGGGAAAATATTTACCGATACATTGGTCTCCCTCTAATTGTCACTACAAAAAAATAGTATCTTAATATAACGTAATAATTTATTTAAATATACGATAAGCAAATTCTCACTATTGTTTATATAATCGATATTCATATGAATTTGTAAAGTCGTCATTAATCAAAAATATCCTGGCGCCAGCAGTTCATTATTACTAAGAAAATGCAATTTTAATATCTTAACATAAGTCATATGAAAATTAAATTAATGATACTTATGATAATATCTAAGAACGAATTCCATTCGTTTAAATATACACATACAAATAAATTTATTTATATAAATATATATATGAAATTGATAATTGTCAATTTTCTTTCAAAACGCAAATATAAAATATGATCAATTTTGTTTGAAGCAGAGAAGGTAAACACGTAAGCGAGGAATAGTATTAAGCCAGCGCAAACATTGTTAACCAAAACCAAATACGTTTTATATTCAATAAGGGTTGTTTAAGCATGTATTATATGGCTAAGGCACTGTCACAACAACTTACGCCTTCTTTAAGCCAGGTTTATGTAAGCAGTGAGATTGAAGTCGCAGAATTTCGGAGAGTCGCTGACCCGCGCGGCCTCTGCCCCGCAAGGTCGTCTTTTGTTGATACATTTTATATAAAGTGAAGAGACCTTAAGCTGGGCCGTGTGCGACACGCTCGGTGACAATGCAGGCTTGGATAACATTACTTTTATGCAACCATCGCAATTATCAATTAAAACATGTACAGCTAAGTGCATTTTAGACGAGTAAAGAAGTGTCGTATTCAATAAGTTTATAGTGTAAAATACATTAAGATCCGGTCAAGGTTGTGTCACGCATACGTAATTTTTATTTAATTTCAAAGATCATCGGCCGCCAATTCTTCAGAATTTGAAACTTTTTTTGATATTAAAATATTCATACAAAAATGTATTATTAAAAACCAATAAATTTTTAAAAAATTGTTACAATGTGTAGTATAACTTTTTTTTTTCCAAGATGAATATCTGATATCGAGAGATTTCCGAGAAGACAAAACAATTTGTCTGGAGTTTTGGCGACGCCTGGCCTAAAGAATTCGGCGCCGTCTGTGCTTAAATGTGTCGCCCGCGCAACCCGAGCCGTCGTCCGTTTGGACTCAATTCTTTATTTATGCTTTCTTTTAATCGCTAAAATATGCACGTTTGTACTTAGTAAAGCTTCTTAAAAAGACCTCAGCGGTACCCCTTGCGACGCAGCCTGAAAAAGGCAAGTAAATCTGGATTAAAAAAAAAAACAAAAATAAAAGTTTGCACGTCTCTAACGTTAATTATATTGCACTTAAGAACTATGCTCACTATAATTTATTCAGACTCATATTTATTAAATGTTGACAACTTAGAAACATTCGTACTAATATATCAAGAGAATAATATACAACTAAAGACTTTATTCCTTTTTCTTCTGGGTACAGATTTCCAGTAGATTTCAGGATCCTCCTTTTTATTAATAGTTCAATTTCAAAAAATATGACGAGAGTGTTTAAATTTCTCATCGAGTCTTTAGTTTCTTTTAAAATGAAACCAAATTTAAGACAATATAATTATATATAGCCCATAGTTAATAAGTATTTATTTTAAACCAATACACTTAAAAACAATTTTAAAGTCACATAATTATCTTAAAGTCTTTTCTCGATTAACTTCTTCTTCGTAATCGTTTCTATTGATGGGTTAAATGTTAATGAGAAATTTTCTTTAGTCAATTTGAGAAGGATAAAGATTGGGATTCATATTCTTTTATCTTTAAAGCCGTCGAATGGTTCTATGTGACACCGTATTTGTTAATATTGTACTAAATAGGACTCACACTGTAATTCTAGTTTCAATTTTATGACATTTTAGTCCCTGACCTATCTTAAGTATCGAGGCTAAATTAACACCTTACACATGACACTATAAAAATCAAAATAATATAAAATTTTATTAGATGTTTATGTTAGAAATTTTCAAGGAAAACTAATAAAAAATAATTTAATTTTAATTTCTTTACTAATAATGTGAGAAATGATAATTAAAACATATACTATACATTTAAAGTCGCATATATAACATTAAGCCAAAAAAGCGCCAAATTCTTAATCTCAAGCATTTAAAATACGAGCCAAAAAAATACTCTCGCCCGAAAGCCTAAGTCTCAAAGCCTCGAATTCCTTCTTAACCCTAATTGATGAGCAAAAACCGAAAACAAGGCATTCATTTGATCTTTTTCTCTGCAGACCTTCCCGTAAATTGCCTGACCTTACAATATACAAAGCCTAAAGGAATTTTCTCGATTTCGAGAAGGTGTCGACAAAATATTTCCTTGCAGATTATTGCGGTCAATAACGATCGCCCCTAACATGTTGTTTTGTGATTTAACAATCGGAACCAAATTTTATGACTTAATGATTGACGGTGTGTGAGATACTTCTGCAACATGGCATGGAGACGCTCAATTCAATAATTGTGATATAAAACGAAAACTTTTCATTTCTTGCATCTTCTGTTCCAAAAATAGCACTTTACAAATATATGTGATATTTTTCTGATGAAATTCAAATAAATTTGAAACAATTTAAAAAAATGGGGATATGTTTTGGTTTTGAACTCAGATATCGTGATAGAGATCGATCCATCGAATTTGCAGTTAAGAGTCAGCTTCCATATAACCGAACCTATAACATTATAACTAAAAATAAAAAATACCCAGAATATTTAAACTGAAGTAATACAATGTAGCACATTTTGTTGTTATATGCACGGATATTATCATAATTATTTTTTAAAATTAAAATAGCCTTATATTATTATTATAGAAAACATCAAATAATTTGTCTCTCTAATCAGTGACAATAGATCTAATTCTAGCCTAAAGTTTTCCTTACTCGTTGAAAGAACCTCAATTTTTGTATTTATTCAAGTCTGTTTCTTTGGAGTCCTTTTTCTATGACTTGTAGATTCCAGATTTTAACAATCATTATCAAATCCATTAAAATCCCTTGTGTCTTTAGAAAGTCAAGTCTTTTGTGTATTTTAACAAAAACATAGTATAACTAATATCGCAACAAAAGCCTAATTTATTATTATTACTAAGTAAATGATTTTATAGCGCCGCGCCGTGAGGGTTTCTTTCATTAAAAAACAATTTATACTTTATTAAAATCATTAAGAACCATCGTAAAACTTTCAAAACTTATGAAATGTATTTCTGTGACCGCGAATTGATTCTAAATGTCTTGTTTTGGCAATAAATTTTACTGTAAAAGTTAGCAGCTGAAAGATATTCGTATTTTATTGTTTTTAAAGTGTCTTTTACGTGTAATCGTTACAGTCTAAGAGACCGTTTTCATAAATTTGCCTAAATTAAATTCTTTTCTAAAACTTATACATTCGTTTGGAATACCACACATTAATATGTAAAGAAAAACATTCATAATTATTATTTTGATTCTAAATATATGTAAAACAAAAACATAATTCAAATATCACTCTTGTAGTTTTACTTTACCAATAGAGCTTTCTGCGTTCATGATCAAATGTTGATATGTCAAAAAAATAATAATTATACTAGTAGCAAAATTTTAGCCAGCAATAACTGTAGTGATTTGATAAAGTTATATAATGGAAGTGTTTTTATTAGAGTTAAAACTATTTGTTTTCAATCAATCGTCTTTTCCGTTGGCTTAAACAGTTGGAACGTGTTTTTATTCTTTGTAACAGTAACTTTATTTGTAATATAGATAATAATATAAATCTTTTAAATACGTTTTTACTTTTTAAAATTGGACTTAATTTATAATTTCAAAATTTATTTTTTGATCATCGTGCTTCGTGGTTTGCTTCACTCGATATCAAACCTTACTCACAACAGCTTGTGAACAGTTCTGCTATAGAGACCAAAATCGAACACTTTAAATAAAGATGTTTCTCTTGCATTTCTAATATAATATATAATCTCGCAGCACAATGCAGATTCAATAAAGCCGAATGCGTCGAGCGCAGTGCGTTTTCGTTTGCCTTGCATCGGTACAATTTGGCAGGAAGCCACCCCGGCCCGGCGATGCACTTCCGGGCAGTTTCATATCCGCTGCGCCCATAAACACCGCGGAGCTAGCGGGATGCATTCCGAGCCTTACTATCACACTGACTTTAACTTCTCCGGCTTAAGCCAAAAACACGGCGACAATAATTGCGAGATCTTGCAAAGGATATAATCATAATAACATAAATCTGATGAGCATAATTCTGTCGCTTAGTGAGGGTTATAAGCGCTTTGATATAATGCAACATTAAAACCCCGTATTTATCATATTTTTGTGTCATACTTTCGTTGAAAATACTAAGATATCCGCGCTGAGAAGGAAAATGTATCATTTCATGATAAAAGTTAAACGTCATCCTGTAAAATTAACATTGTATTTGTAAATACTTGTTTATAAAAAAAAATAAAAATATTTATACGATGTGAGAGATTATTTTATATTAATCAGATAATTTTGTCTAAAACAAAAGCTCTATCAAAATTGATTAAAACATATTACAGATTAACTTTGGTAAAATAAATTCCGGTTTGTTTTGAATGCAGAAGAGCTCTATAATTTAACTTCACGCCAAAATTAAAAATCACGTACGGGTAAACGGTAGCCGGTAGCTTTGTCATTATTGATTGTAATTTTATTCTTAATAAAAAATAATTCAAACCGTTAAAATCTTATTAAATCTCATAAATACCTTCACTCAAAAAATATAAAATGTAAAATTTAGTTAAAGAAAACAACACGAAATGGTAAATTTAATCCAGACTTAAGTATAATAGATCCGAGAATGCGTGGCGCGTCCCGGGGATCGTCCTCCATAAAGATGCACCGTCGGCTATAGAATGCAGGTGGGCGACACAATGGCAAATTAATTGAAATCAGGTAAAGCGCGCAACAAACTTCGGAATTAAATACTGGGAGGTATTAAAGCAGAAAACGTAAAGGGATAAAAATATTACGGTTTGGTTGAAGTTTTCACGTCACAAAAATTATAATTTTTTTGACATCAAACATCACTTACTAAAATTTTTATTAATATAAATTTAAAATACTATTATTTTTTTGTAAATATAATATATTCACTGTAGAATTATATTCAGCATACTTATGAGCGAATATATATATATATATATATATCTCGCATCTGACCAAAATTAAAACGCTATAAAATCCTCTTTGAAATTTATCGGGCTATAATTTTTATCGGCTTCGGTTTTTTTTTACAACCTTTGCTTTTTTTCTTATCTTTTAAACTAACCCTTAACTTTTAACCATAAAATGTTTCCTTGTGATCACGTCTTAATTGTGATTTAAATTAAGTCGTAAACTTAGGATTTGATATCCGAGGCGTAGAGGAATGTTGGAGTTATATTTTTTTCCTTTTTTTCTAACCCTTATTTTATACAGGATTGAAAATAAGTATTACCTGTTGGGAGTGAGTCTGTGTCTAAAAATAAATTCACTCCACATTTGCATACATCCTTACGGCGATTTTCACACTCCACCTCGAGTTTAACAACACACCTTCGTAGAGTGGCCCACAATATAAAATAAACACAATTTATTATTCAAACCATTTTTACTATTATACTTCTATATTATAAAAAAAATATCACGTATTATAACTCTGCTTTAACATTTGTAGAATAAGTTACAATCATATTCGTAAAATCCATAGGCTAGAAGTGTATAGACGAAACTTTGTTTTGTTGCACGTAAAATAATTGTTAAAAAACTCGTGTATTAGTATTTTTTTCGTAGTAATATTTTGAAACTAAATTTATAGATGATATCATGTAAGTCTTAAACGATTTCGAATTTTGCAGTTTTACAGTTTAGTTTTGACAACTTAACTAGCTAGATAACATCCATAAATCTAATATTTGATTAAATAGTTTCTTATCTATAACCATCAAATAACTAAACAAGTATTTTTCTTGTAAAAATAAATTAAGAAAACAAGAAATCCTGTTACTATGTTGATATTTATCTCATAATATTTAAGAGACAAGACAAGAAAAAACTATAAATCAAATACAGACCTTATTGATTTTATCACAACTCGGAAGACTAGCAATGTATGTTGTTTAATTGGAATAATTAAAATCTTAAAAATACTTTTGATATATGATTGAATAAAACACGAGGAATTTCAAAATAAATTCTACGTGAAGAGATGAATTTATTTTAACCGTATTATTATATCAAGTAATGTAGGTTTTTTATTTTCTATTAAACAGAAAAAAAATGTTAATAATGTTACAAAGACCCACGTAAATGTATGTAAAATTTACCATACAGATTATATTTTTGGCAAATATTTAATAAATTGATATCCGTCTGGCGGAAAATATGTACAAAATGCCGATATTGTTATTCATACGAAATTCCCTTTTTTATCATGTGGGAGAGGGCGCATCCATAGTGATGTACAGAATCTCACGAGCGAGCACGGCTTCAGTGCTATACGTTAAGTTGGTGACACCTGGTGCAGTTGTTGTCGCTAAGTCAGTCCTCAGCCTGGCCTCGCCACCCACTGATGAAGCTGCCCTGCTCCGGGACCGTCCCGGCGCTGGAGGCTGAGCTCGCGGCTCCCATATAGAGAGAGCGTTGTGAAATCAACTCCACTTCAAGAGACAAGTAAATCCTGTTGTAGAATACCTATGTTCGGTAAATTTATTGGCAGAGGAAATGTCATTTTACTTCTAAATATCAAGCTCATTTAAACAATCAGTATAAATATAAGAACGTAATTTAATGTCGCGTTTTTACGATTAATTGTGAAGTTACCATGAATTTGGGAATCCGGATAAGTTTGTTAAATATAAATTTTTATTAATTATTTGTTTGTTTGAATTTTCAAGGCATACAAAATAAACTAAAATTTAACAATAGAATATGTTATTAAATCATTTCGTCAGTTCATTTTAATGGTATTTTGAACGAATTAAAAATTTAAGCACAACTGTATGAACTTACATAATTTTAAAAATATAAAAGATAAAAATAAATTTTTAAGAAGTTGCATTTTTTGTAATTTTCATTTAATTGTACAGAGTATTTTAAAAACCAATTAAAATTTTAAAAAGCCTCGTGTGGCGAGCATCCCTCGAATTGTCGCCTTGATTATTATTTTATAATTAACGGAATTTCATGAAATGTTACGATTTGAATAGCAAAAAATATAGTTTTATTATTAAATAATTACCTTAAACTAATGGTTAATATTTATTTTAGCTTTTAAATTTTAAATCATATATATATATATATATATATATATATATATATATATATATATATATATATATATATATATATATATATTATTTTACGTAGATACAAAATCGAGCATATGCGCAAAAATATAGATGAAATCATACCTATTAATTTTATTTTATGTTGTTGAGACTTCTAAAATTCTATACCTGAAAACCGCCCACTAAAAATGAACTACCTTTTTTGTACAACTCTAAAGCTACTACTGAGTTATAAAAATATTTTTTTTTATGAGAATTCCTCGGATACAAAAGCTGCGATAAAGTTAACACAAAAAATTGCATGTTAATTGACGATGAGTTTCCTGTACATGCGCGACAAGGCCTGGAAGACTGTACCCTCCCACGTATTAGTGTTCTTTCCAAAACAAGGGATTTATCTTAATTGGCAGCGGAAATTGTTAAGTAAATAAAAAAAAACAACTATTTCTGAAATACTCAATATTACTTAGATTTTTATACAAATACCAATTGCGTAAATGTAATAAGTATGGTGACAGGGTTTTGAGTTTCAATGACTCATAAATTCCAAGCAACTTATCGAGTACGTATTTACTGCACCCACCGTACCTTGATTTGGGTATTGTTGTAATGAGGAAATATCCAGTGCCGAGGATTGATAATTTCACACAAGCTAAATGAGCCGCGTATAAAATGTATTACACTTAAACATGTCTTACGATTTATTACCCCGGATAATTTTATAGTTTTTTTTAAATTATTTTTCATTCCGTACTTTCTTATGAAGGTATAAATTTCAAACTGAACGTTTATTATTTAATTTACTGGGGTATCGAGTAAATATCTTCCTTACTACTCGTGAAAAAATGTTAATATCCAACCAAGTATTTTTGAATATTTTTAACTAATTTCGTTTACTATGTAGCATTTTCTTGCAGTGTTGTAAATAATAAAGAACAAAGTGTATGATAAAAATATAAATTTTCTTTTCTAAAGAATACAAAAACTACAACTGACACCCTATAATATTTTTAATTATAGTAAACAATCTGCATCACTCCTCCATTTTTACGATAAAATCATTTTGTCATTTTTTAACGTTTGATTTCGAAAAATTTAATGATCTCAATGATACCATTAGTCAATTTTATTAGCTTTACAAAACCACGGATTTTACAAATTATTGTCAAGTAAATAAATTTACAACCTGTTGAAACCACTACGCAAGTGTCGTTTGTTCGATTGTTTCTTTTGAAATGTTCGTCTATTTTTTTATTGGGACTTCCAAGGTAAACGATTGTTGATATTGCCATATATGTTACATGCTTTTTATTTCAGAGGATGTGGGGGAGTCTCTTAATCCAAATGCTGTTACGAAAATTTATAGCACTACTGAAAAAAGAGTATTTATTATACTGCTACTTTAAAGAGACTTGGCGTTCATAAATCACGATTGTAGTTCTTTACACAAATACCCTCTTTTGGTGAATTATTCTATCGATTATTTGTACATTTTTTGCCACTTTAAAAGGTATCAGATTCGTGTTATTTATTATAAGTTTAATAATGTAGAGACCGATATAAATCTTGGTGAAAATTTTTGCAATCGTTTAGTTTATTTTATTCATTTTTATCGTTTTTTCGTTTGAATTCTTACGGTTTATATTGAGCATGAAATTTATTGTGCCTGATTGTTGTAAAAAAATTAATAATATATAACAGAAAAAGTTTTTATTTTCCCTCGTCGACCTTCGTATTACATATCATTGTAACAGTCGCTTAGTATTCAGCACAGGATTCCTATTGGGTCAATTTATTTCTAGCCTTCGTTGGTATTTCCAATGCGGGATGTTTGTTCTTTTCAATGTTAAATAAATCATTAATTATTTGTAAACATAATGGAGCTACAAAAAAATCACGTACAGATTTTAAATGCCTGCATTAATTTACAATAAACATTTAGAGCATCTAATCACCATATCAGACGTTAAAATAAAATAAAAACAAAAACGACGAGTTATCGCTTGTTGATATTTACAGCGAAATAAAAATTCTGTATTGAATGTTCAATTATAAAAAAACTGATGCACGAATTATCAAAGTGATTTTGTAGATCAATGATGAAACGGTGTATCTTATAAATACAAAATGTTTTTGAGTGATTAAACGTACACTTGATTACTATGCAGTACTAAGTGAAAGTCTAACTCCTCTTAGATAATGAAAACATTAATGTTTTAATATAAATCTAGCCAATTTACTTGAAGAAAAAAACAATTATTACATTTTATTTATTTATTGATAAATAAAATGTTTTTTTCATTATGTTGAAGTACTTTTATTGAATTTATAGTTTTAATAGTAAACATCGGTAACAGAACATTTAGGTCCAAACTTTATGACAGAATCTGCATTTTAATAAATACTAAGATATTTTATAATCTTTTATGTGTCTTAAGATCAATTGAAATTAATTATATAATCAAAATCAATTTAATACCTGAAAGGACAAGTTCGGCTCTCCGTCTCCCGCCGCCACAGACATGAAACATCCCGGTTTCGTATATTTGCGCATCAATTAGTGCAAACTCTACAATTTAGTTTTAGCAAGCGTAAATAAACACAAAGCGAGCTCCGATAAATTAAATTAATGGCCGTCGTTTAATCTAAACACCAAACCGTACGCATAATGACAATTACACCTGTATAATTATATCGTAGTTGATTATAATAATTCTATCATATTTACTAAAAAGTCCGTGTTAAATTTGTAAACTTTTCTTATGAGTAATAAATATTCATTTTAATAGTGCTCTTCTCTGCATTTTAGCTTATTGCTTAATAAGTATGATGCAATTCAGTACTTGTCTGTCAATTGTAACAGAAGACGTATCTACTTTATATTTTATGATGATATTGATGGTGTAATAACACTATATAAATGACGTTACACTTATACTAAATACAGTTAATTTATACTCCCATTTTAACGTTCGTATAAATATTACAAACAAAATATTTTAATATCTTTCTCTTTTCAGAGAAACACGAATATTGACAAAAATAGTTCTACTTTTCAGTAGAAATCACTTTCTATGATATATTTTTCTCAGCTTCTACTTTCTCTTTCAGGGAAAATCAAATATTGGCCAAAACAGTTCTTCGTTTCAGTAGAAATCACTTTCTATGATATATTTGTCTCAGTTTCTCCTATCTCTTTCAGAAAAACACGGATATTGACAAAAATAGTTCTTCTTTTCAGTAGAAATCACTTTCTATGATATATTTGTTTCAGTTTCTTCTTTCTCTTTTCAGGGAAACTCGAATATTGGCCAAAACAGTTCTTCGTTTCAGTAGAAATGACTTTCTATGATATATTTCTCTCAGTTTCTCCTTTCTCTTTTCAGGGAAACTCAAATATTGACCGAAACAGTTCTTCTTTTTTATGAGTAATAAATGTTCATTTTAAAAGTGCTCTTCCCAGCATTTTAGCTCATTCAGTAATAAAAATGGTGCAATTCACTTTTTGTCTGTCAATCGTAACAGAAGACGTACCTAGTTTAAATTTGTTGATGTTATTGATTGTGTAATAAGACTATGTAAATGACGTGACACCTATACTAAATACAGTAAATGTATGCTTTTATTTTAACGTTTGTATGAATATAACAACTAAAATAATTTTTTTGAATATGAATATCGTACATTTTACTTTTTAAATCACTGTTAATGGGAAATGTTTTAATAATCGCTATTTGTATCATATATATTTTTTTTAACAAAACCAATGTAACTAGTAGCTTCAACGTGTAGGAGCGCAATTTAAAAATTTAATAATTAATATAAACACACATAAATATATTTACTCGTTTTAATTTTTATTTATTAAATTCACAAAATTTCATCCATAAAAGAAAAATAATTTTCATATATATCATTCATTGAAAAGATAAAAGGCACGGGTGTATTTATCTAATAATAATTTATTGCTCAATAGAAGTAATATAAACAAAAGTTCAATATAAATCGGTCGCACAGCCGAATATTATTATAACCCGGAAAACAATAACAACATTACAATAGAAACTATAAAATCGTATTCAAATGCACAATGCAATGGAAATACATAAATTTGTACTTTTTACGCCGATATAATTGATGACTTTGTCACGTGTATGGGTGTGGCAGGGTTTTGTTTTGAAATCGACGCGAATATTTATTCACGATTTGGTCTCATATTTTTTAATCCACGCTCGAAACTTTTTTACAGATTGATGTTGTTTTGTTCGGTAACAAACGAGGTTAAACAATAAACATATCACTCGTTATCTCGCGAATACACCGCTAAAGCCATTGTATTCCCGTCAGATCGATGTTCTCGATTTTTAGACTCTTTACATAAACATCCCGCAGACTAACTAACGGGTCCTCTGTTAATGAACCACATTTGTCACGCTTATCTCAAAGCGATTCATATTCGTCAAAATGGAAAAATTTACCGAAAAAACTGGATCGCTTTACTCCTAGTAGCTTCCTAAAAATGTTGCTACAATTTAGAAAGTAATTTGTCACTGCTCGCGTTCTTTTGCTTCGTTGGCCGGGAACCCTCATTTTTTATTCAAATTATTTATTGGTTTTCCGAAATGTCTTTGCGCAGATTTGTCGCTTCTTTATTTCGATTTTAAATAGTAATTCATTGACATATCCTTGTGGAGATTCTCACAACAAGCATTATTTTATTGCAAGTGAAATTATGTCAAGGATCTCTACGGATATGACAAAGATTATTCGTACTGAGTGATACAACAGGAATGCGTACAAATCATTTACTTTATTTCCGTTGCCTTTAATAAATATAGTTTTTAATTAGAGATAAATTAATAGCACTATAACAAAACACGTATCTGGTCACAACTAGTGATGCGATTACCATAAATCTACATAAGAAGATAAATAATTTAAAATTATTTCAATACATTACGACAGTATTAATCCTGTGCACGTTGAACTACAGCTGTGAAAAAACTCGATCAGCTCTGTGGCCCTGCCTGTACATGCTGCAGAGTTATTAACTCACCTCTCAGGAGCAGACTTTTCCCTGAGTTGCAGGAACTTCAGTCTCTTCGAGCGATTTGAAAATTTCCTGGCGATACCGATCGCAGTTTGGCCGCGTTTCAGAAGAATTGGAGCGAATCTTTTCATGCGAGAAGTCGAGAAGTCTCCAGACATTTTCCAATTCTGAAAATTAAAATATATGCTAAGTATTTTTAAAGCTTAATGATACTTCATCAAAAATTATTGTTTTTATTTCATTTACTGAAACAAAAATGAATGAAAAAGTCAAATCGACAACAATATCAAGTAAATATTACATATATATGAAACATAAAAAGGTCACTTTAAAACTATTATGAGACACTCTGTTTGATAATGCCAACGCGAAAGGTTGGCAAAACTGGTCACAAATAAAAACGAACATGTGGAAACTCACTCAAGTATTTTACTCAAAAATATTTATTTGATAAACAGCAATCAACTGAATCATATCAATTATCAAAATTAAGAAATATACATGTTATTAGACTTCTTATTTACTTCGTTGATTTTTTATGCTTCGTTTATACTGTTTGGATGCGTGAATAGTGTAAAAACAGTAAAGTATAAAAAATTATTTGAAATTGACAATAACTTATTTAATATTATCAAAACAGCTTTTTAAATTTAAACAAAAGAAATAATAAAGCATGAAAATGTATAGATGTATTTTAATCATTTTAAAAAGTGACTTTCATTGAATGTCATACGTTCATATCTCTATCTAAAATATGGAAGTATTGCATAGATAAGGTATTCACACCCGTCCGGCACGTTCCAGGTTCCACGGTTCGTCCTCCGGTTCGCATGACTTCTTCACTTCCCGATCGCATTAATTGAAACGCACAGCTGTATTCGCTGCTCTGATACGTAGTAATGTAAAAGGATTCGCTCCGTTCTCGGGCCAGATTTGCTTAGAAATATAACGCCGCATTGCCGGCTTTTCATTTTGGCCAGTTGCCTTGGGGTAAAAAGGCAGTGGGCCATTTCCTTTGTTACTTTTATGTTGTTAAGATTTATTGTTGGAATGTACGGTGGGGGGAAGAAAATAATGAAAAGAGAAAGAAATCTTGTCTCGCAGTGAAGTCTTTATTAGCGGAAATACACAAAAAAGGATAAAATCTGCTTAGTTTCTGCTCACAGAATATATTTTGGTACAATTTTTTTACACTTTTGATACTCGCCGTTACAATAAACATAAAAAGACCCCAAACCAGACACAAAAGCAGTCACTTTGTATTGTTGCACCGAAAGGTAAATATACCGTTGGAACCACTAATGGATATATTCCATTAGTTAATGTGATTAATAGAGTAATTTTTTAAAAGAATCCGCATTTGTCGGCAAACTTTGTGGTTCGCCATACGCTTGGCACACATCCTACATGGCAGAAGATCCGGCCAGTCTAGGGGTAGCTTTATGCGAGATTTTGATTGTCCAGTCGCCCCCATCCTTTAGCCACCCCCTTATACTCCCGCCACTTCTCGCTATCGCACTATGCGGCAAAACTCACAAAACACTAGGAGTCAGATAAATCTTCTCCATGTTCACCAGAAACCAGGCCAGCAACCTCATCTTTTTTTAATATTTCTATAATGCATTGCGTACTTCCATATACAATAAAATTCCATAGTTTTTTTTATTCTTAATATCTCAAGTTTTATTGGTTCAGCTTTTGGCAATACTCCAAAAACTCAGCTGCGTAAAATTTCAACCGAGACTCTTCTAGACTTTCTGTTAAATGATATTATATTTTATAAAGTATGACAAATTGAATCATATCTTTGAGAAATAATTTATCAAATTAATTTGAAAAGAATTGTTGTGCAAACTAAAAGACGCATAAATTTTGCCTTAAATATTCATGAGGCTTCGAGAACACTTGAAAATAAGGTTTAGCTATTAAATTACATACCACTAAAAACGTATGAATAGTACAGGATTATCTCTTGTTTTATTTTCATCTCTAAAAAAATATGAAGACAAAGTGCTCGCTACAAAGTTGTCTCTGGATCCTTACGAGACCCCAGCGTGGGTCTCGGGCCTTGCAACCGCGACAGTTCCGCGCCGTGGACGGATTAGGCTGTCTCTGAGTTTAATTTTTTGGCGGAAATATTCTGTGCTTGTTTGTGTCCTGCTTGCACTGCCGCCTGTCCCAGATGATTGAGTGTCAAGTGGATGCCTTCCTTTTAGTCCGGGCTTTAAGGCCACATTCATAAAGAGATAAGGAAGATGTTGAGAATCCGGAAGATGTTGCGAACATAACCAACGAAATAAAGTGGAGATAAATGTAGCAGAATGCGGAATGCCGTTGTTCTATTCTATTTTTTTTAAAATCTAACTATAAAAATCACACATTTTTTTTATAGGATGTTCAAAAACTAATTCAGTGTTAAAAAAATTAATGTTATAAAAAGATAAGGAAGATGTTGCAAATCCGGAAGACGTTGCGAGCGTTACGAACGAAACTATCCTACACTTATTTTTACAAAGAATTCTTAGTTACAACATATTTTTTTAATTATAAATGCACGAACAATAATATCATAGCGATGTATACTTTATCAAATAAATCTTTGAGTGTCATTTTAAAGCAATGAGAGTATAAAAAAAATATTTTCTTATATAATTTTTATATTGATGGGGTATTCAAAAGTTATATAACATTGACTACATTATCCGAACATTTGAGAAAAAAATTTGAACCAATAAAAAATGCATGTTTTTTTTAATGTATTAATCTGACTCGAATTTAAAAAAAATTCTGATTAAATCGTATTGCAACAAAAAAAGCTAGACGTATTTGAAATATTTGCATTATCTCTAACTATTTCCTTCCTTTGCAGCCTTTTTTCAAATGTATACAATTTACGAAAACATCCAAGAATCGCATAAAATACTTTATTCAGGAAGGTTTATGATAATCAAGTGACATAAGAATGGTAATCCATCTTCATGAATCCTCATATTCAGAGAAACGCAGAAAAATACAAATGAATACACAGTCTTCAATCATATCTCATCACGTGATGGTATTATTGTTACCTAGAATTAATCAAACATCGAACCTCCATTTTTTTATTTAGACGTGCTTAATGTTTTATTCATGTAATACATCATGAAAGAATTATCATAATAGCAAAATGAAACTCAAAATACTTTGATACGCATCCATAATTTTTGTTTTCTGTTTGCGATGTATTGGTAATCCAGGGATATATAAATAGATTACCGGGTTATCCTTTATAATGCCTTGTTAATTCATGAAAATAAAACAGAGGACTTTTTTGTGATTTAAAATAAGCATCCAGCGAGTTTTATAAAAGCAAAGGACCGTATCAACATGATATTGTTAATCGAAAATGTTTTTGTAGACTGAGGAATTTTTATTTTTATTTTGAAACATTTTCTTTATTTAGACGCGAAAATGCCAATAATCTAAAAATTTTGTTACATTTTACGCATTTTTATTTAAAAGCTTGGAAACTTTAGTAGTATAACTGTTATATTTTACTTTTGGGTTGCGTTATCGTTCTTGAAGAGCTCGAGTACTAAATTGAAGTAACTAACGAACGACACATTGCAATTACAGAGCGGGCACTGCAAAGTACAAACAAGTGTTCAAATTCCCAACTACTATTCGGAATTGGAGATTCGTATCTGAATCAAGGCATTTAACTTGTTCACTGCAGGAGAACGTGCAGACCGAAACTCCAGCTGCAATGGCCGCCGGCTTCTGCCTGGAGATTAAATCTTCCGGATTAGGTGTAAAAATATCACTTAACCTAATTCTTTACCGCTGTTAAACTGTGTGATAGAAAAGAGGTCACCTCATTGAGAATGCCAACATGCGGTCCAACTATAATTTTAAAAAGTATGACAAGATTTTTGCCTTGTTTATTATCGCTAATTATATGCTTTGTTAACATATCTTATTAATGTACTAAATTATAAACCAATTACTTGACGTAGATTAAGCGTGTTTGAATCGATAAATATATAATATATTTATTTTATTTCAGCCGCTTATCGGTTGGAATATTAACATACATGTCATTCAAACAAACAGTTGTAAATATTTTATTATGAACCTGAATAGAACGAGTATAATGTAATTGTTTTTTGTTAAAAACATTCATAATCATTTTCGAGATACCAGATCTTAAGTCGTGCTTAAAAAATATACCTTCATTTAACCATACAATTCATCATTTGAGAAAAAAAAAAGATTTATTTAAATAATTTTATATAAAACGAAGATACAAAAGCTCTGGCATACATCTATAGATAAGTCTTTAAGCTTCTCCGGTCACTGATCGGGTTTGTTAGGGGTGTATAACAACCCTTGTACAAGGATTATTATACAAAATATATACAAAAAAACCTTTTTTATTACATATTCAATTTATTATTTTTTTGAATACATTAATTTTTAGAAACATATTAACATTTTAATTTATTAAAAAGACTAAAAATAACATTTTGATAAAATCTTAACTGATATCTATTCGGAACTACCTATTGGAGCTTTAAATTGTCCACGCCTCAGAGATTAAAGGTATATGATTGGCAGGCATCGTGAGAGATCGGACAAGATCGGAGTCTTTCAGACTAGATCTCCGTGGGAAGAATAAGCAAACGACTACATAAATTTACGTAAATAGTGCAGAGCATATGCAAAACTTTACCCTAAAACTCAAGCACCAAAAAAAAGGGCCCATATACTTAGAATAGTCCAAGTTGAAGGAACGATTTTTCAAGTTTTCTTTATATTCTACAAAAGAGGTTTATGATCGATGATTACTTTGATTTATTTATTTCTATTCAAGATAAGATATTGTAAATAGTTTATTTGTAAAAAATTGAAAATATGATTTCTGTTATTTTATTTTTTAAATTTGTATTAACTTTTATGACAAATTATTTTAGTTACTTTAAATATTTATTCGTGACGCTTATTAAATATTTTCAATAAATTTGTAAAATTTACCCAAATTTCCCGCCTGCGATGTATTTTACGATCATATTGTTCGCGTTGACCTAAATTTTATATTACAAAATAATATGCTACGGAGTAATCAGGTCAGCGTGCACACTTTTTCATAAAATACAGCGCTTTTGTTTAAAATACTTTCTAAAGTTGAGGAATGAGACCTGTGAAAAACGGCTTCATTGTAAATCTATATTATATTTTCATAATGATTCTTTTATAAATTATCATATCCTACTGTATTTGCCATTTAAAACAGTCAAATTTTTTATTTATCATATCGGCGCTGAAGTTAGAAAAAAAATTAACTACGTCATGTTTATTTTTAAACTATATTTTAATGCTTCTCCACTACAATTTTCACGCGATAGCTTTAAGAGAAATTTTATATTATTTGAAACTTTATATGTATAATTTACTTTCAACTGAAAAATAAAGTTTTACGCAATAATTTTTTCCAAGCAATTTAAGTATTCACTAGAAAATTGTGAAAATTAAATAACACACGTTAGTAAATTATCGAATGTAGATCACATTTCTGTTGATCACATAACTGGCAATTAAATCTAACAGCATTCATTACCTTAACGTCTCCCCAACTATCTCTGCTATTGGCTTATCAGCGAGGACTACTGCGGCCACTGAAACGACTGAAGCCGCCACTGAAACCACTTTTACGTTTTATTGCTTTAGTTATCGAATGTAGATCACATTGCTGTTGATGATATATCTGGCAATTAAATCCAACAGCATTCATTAACTTAACGCCTCCCCAACTATCTCTGCTATTGTCCCATCAGCGAGGACTGCAGCGGCCACTGCAACCACTGAAGCCGCCAGAAGCCCGAGAAGCGCTCATTCTACGGAGAAGAGAGCCAACCGGCATTATTAAAAAACAAGCGGCATTTTTTTAGTTTTGTACTGTTTCTTTTACGTTTTATTGTTTGGGTTATCAAATGTGGAGCACATTACTGTAGATAGCTATAGTTGGCTATTAAATCCAACAGCATTCATTACCTTGACGCCTCCCCAACTATCTCAGCGAGGACTGCAGCGGCCCCTGCAACCACTGAAACCACTTTTACGTTTTATTGTTTTAGTTATCGAATGTAGACCACATTGCTGTTGATGATATAACTGGCAATTAAATCCAATAGCATTCATTACCTTAACGCCTCCCCAAGCAAGTCTGCCATTGTCCCATCAGCGAAGACTGCAGCGGCCACTGCAACTACTGAAGCCGCCACTGAAACCACTTTTACGTTTTATTGTTTTAGTTATCGAATGTAGATCACATTGCTGTTGATGATATAACTGGCAATTAAATCCAACAGCATTCATTACCTTAACGCCTCCCCAACTATCTCAGTGAGGACTGCAGCGGCCCCTGCAACCACTGAAACCACTTTTACGTTTTATTGCTTTAGTTATCGAATGTAGATCACATTGCTGTTGATGATATAACTGGCAATGAAATCCAACAGCATTCATTACTTTACCGCCTCCCCAACTATCTCAGCGAGGACTGCAGCGACCCCTGTAACCACTGAAACCACTTTTACGTTTTATTGTTTTAGTTATCGAATGTAGATCACATTGCTGTTGATGGTATAACTGGCAATGAAATCCAACAGCATTCATTACTTTACCGCCTCCCCAACTATCTCAGCGAGGACTGCAGCGACCCCTGCAACCACTGAAACCACTTTTACGTTTTATTGTTTTAGTTATCGAATGTAGATCACATTGCTGTTGATGATATAACTGGCAATGAAATCCAACAGCATTCATTACCTTAACGCCTCCCCAACTATCTCAGCGAGGACTGCAGCGACCCCTGTAACCACTGAAACCACTTTTACGTTTTATTGCTTTAGTTATGGAATGTAGACCACATTGCTGTTGATGATATAACTGGCAATTAAATTCAACAGCATTCATTACCTCAACGCCTCCCCAAGCATGTCTGCCATTGTCCCATCAGCGAGGCCTGCAGTGCTTGACAGGCGCAGGAGTCGCGCGTGACAGTGCGCTCTACGCACGCCATCCGCAAAACACCACTTCGTCACCGAGATTAATGGAAGCGGGCCTGGACGCCGCGGCCGCCACCCGCCGGGCCATTGTCACCGACGTCAGACGCGTCCAATATCCTGAACAACGCCCGACTGGGGGGTCCTGAATCTTGACTGTTAACATGCGGACATGCGAATTGAATCTACGATCGAAGTCATTATTTTAGACAGATTGGATGTGCAATTAATTCGAATGTTTTTTTTTTTTAATAAAACAACACTATTATAAATATTCGTATTCAACAATTTTTTTATATTCGCCACATTTATAATCTCGAAATTTATTTAAATTTACAACAAATCAATCTGAGTTTGATTATGCATTTCAAGCATACACTAGTAAAATTTAAAAAAAATAAACATCTTAATCATTTATCTTAAAGCACTGTTAAACTGAATATAAGTTTTAATAATTGCTTACATTATCTTGTAATATATAAATCAAAAAACTAAATTTACGTAAAATAAAACAAAGTCAATCATAATGACGAATTATTATTAACGACGCGCAAACCTCATTTAACCACAATCTGTTATGGCCAAAAAAATTATATCAATTTTTATCACAATTAATCAAATAGAAAAGTTTAATATAGATGTATTTTTATTTACTTAATGTTTTAAAAAATTGCTCGGTATTTTTTTAAAAAATGATGTACAAACGATGCATACAAATGAAAAATATCTGGGAATAGTTTCACATGGATTACATAGCGTACATTTATAAATAAAACGGTATTAGCTCACAAAAATCCCTAAATTCATATCTCCATAATCCCGATCCCGGAGAACGTTTCGGGCCTCCTGCGGGACAAAGCCCTCCCGTATGACAATACCAGATAATGCCCGTGTCCGAGATTTATGGGATGGTGGGCTTGTTCGGAAATTTGATGGATCATTATACGTTTTTTTCTGTTTATTTTATCCTAGGTCAGTAGAGTATTGATTTCTAAGTACATTATATCAATATTTTTAAAATATAAAATAAAATATTCAGGCTTTTTGATTTACAATATGTGTTATGATTTTTTAAATTTTACTGCCAATTTATGACGTGCGTTTAGATTTGTAACAACTTGATAAATTTTATAGAGGTATAACTTTAACGTGACTTATCATTTTTTTCAATCGTTCCACATAGGCTTAATTTAATCCTGATTTATTTTGAAAGACATGAAATCCGTCTTTAAAGTTTAGTAGTAAATAATTATTTCACAATCATCAGATGATAAATATATTGAAGTAATTCTACAGTAGACTTCATTTGACATATTCTTAATTATCTAAAAGAAATTAACAAACAGGTAAATATATTAAAGTGTTCTATTGTAATCTTTAATATTTGATGTGTTATATTCATTATGTTTGGCCAAATTTATTTGAATTAGTCTTAATATTAAAGATTAATGTATTTTTGCCTTATTTCCATTCAATGAATGAAAGAAAAATTCTAACCAGAAATTTTTTTTTTTTTTTTATTAAGGTAAAATATTTAAGAAGTAAATGCTTTATACATTCATAACTTTATGTTACTCTGAATTACCATATTAATCAAATGATAATTATAATTCAACAAGAATATTACAAGGAAGCATTAATATAATTTATTTTATTATAAAGAATAATTCAGTGGTATCCTTTAAGGTCAGAGCATTGTATGGGGTAATATAATTGTCAAGATATACATCTTGATCTCCACACCAGAGAAGTCTAGCATATTATTATATATGAACACGTGACTAACTGCAATATTTATACATAAATGTATGTCTTTAAAACGGATAAAATCTATTATTAGCGAATACAATAATGTGAAAACAGAGTTTATTTTTACAAACCTTTATATCACACTTTTGGTGAAACCATATGTACAATTATGAAATATTCATCATTATCATTCATCATATTTTATACAAATCATTCAGCAATTACATTCAGCAAAGCAAAAATTGTCTGTAGTACAAGCATTTTTGAAATTAGTACTAGAATATGACAATCTCACTGGTATATTTATTCAATAAATAAGCTTGTGGTGTTTAATTTATTTTTCTTTTTAAAATAAATGCAATTTAATTTGCTTCCACAAGATGCATGTTACTTAAATAAATGTCTTTTGATATTAAATATGTGCATACTTCATGTGGGTACAATTAAGTTATAAGCTAAGTTTACATTTAATATGGTATACATACTTTGCACCTACGTTGAAAGCAAAATCTCCAAAGAGCACTTGTAAATACATTACTATTAATATGTTTCTTTTACATACGGGTATGAAATGTGATTGTTTTTTCAAATCCTTGGCTTGAAGTTTGTTATTTGCGAAAACGAACTGTTTTACATTGGCATACACAAATTATACGACATCAAATCTTTATTTCCCAAAATGATATTTACCATGTTTTTTTATGATATGAAGACATAAATCTGAATTAAAATTCAGGAGTACTATAATATAATTCTTATCAGTAAACAATGTGAAATTCACAATTTACGGGCCCCGCAAGTGAAGCGTATTTTTTGTGATACATTTTACGACGAAAGTTCAATACAAATGGCCCGGAGCTTACGTTTTGATATAAATTTACGATGAGACATAAACAACAAAATTTAACGATGCTTATAAAATGCCCGCATCATTCAAAATTAGATTATGTTTAACAAAAGCAGCGTGGTCTCTTTAGGTGGCGTACAGTACCTCAATTGAGAAAAATATGCATACGGTTTATAAAATTTCAATAAAGGATATTAAATTTTCAAAGAAACCAAAAAAATATACAACCATATCGTCCGTATACCACATTAACGATATATGTAAATACGTACATGGCAAATCAAAACATCCCTCTTCTTATACCCGAAGGCTTCGATTATCCCTATCGTTACATCACAAGTAAGAGATCAGCTAACGACGGTTGTATCTTCATCATAAAACCACCCTTACACGTTCCGCCATAAAATATAATACCTTACATTCACGAATTATATATGAACAAGGGAATGCTCTTGTAACAGCTAGATATCTGTTTTATGTGAACATCATTTTAACTATTGATACTTTAATACTTATTTAAATTGGACTTTAATATTTATTTTACTAAGCGCTTGGGTCGAATCAGCTTCTTCCATAAGTGAAACCTTCAAATGCTTTCCAGAACTTCTTCCGCATATAAAATTTCATTGACCGTTGGATATATCTTGCTGAATAATATTTTATCGACTAGGTATTGATTACAAAGCATTTAACGAGTCATTAAATATCATATTGTTTTTTTATAAGTTTTACAGCATAAGATATGTTATAAACAATGTATATACTTCCAAAACTTTGAAATATCAAATCCAAAAACAACGCAGAAAACAATGTCGTAAGTACAAAAAAAATGTGAAGAAACCAATGCACTCTTAATTGGCAAAATCAGCATTCGCATTATATTTGCATAAATATTATTTATAAAACTAAGTGCGTTAAGAATAAAATTAATTCCTTGAATTAGTTACGTGCAATTTATAACACAAAAATATTCATCTCAGCAAAAATGAACCTCATCAATCACAAGCCACGAGCATCGTCGATTCGCCGAACAAAGCGGACGTCGCTTCCTGCGGCGATTTCCCCGACAATAACAATAATGCGATGAACCTAATGACAGTCTAATACATTCCCACCCCCGCCCTAACTTAATAATGACGAATGGCGGCTGAACCCTTCCACGGCGGGGGCGGCGATCTGTTTTAATAATGCGTCGAGGGCGGAACTCGCTGCAAAGTTTTTGCGGAGAATTTATATTAATTTCATGGCTTGCGAGCAATTTTTTTGTAGTTCGTTGCACTTGTTTTTTTTTTTTTTGTTTTTTTTTTGGGGTCTCCTGCTCTAAGGTAAATTATTATTTGCAAACAATCGTATTTTATGCGCTTTTCCGTTCCCGCATTTCTATTAATCTTGATATCGCTTATTTTGTATTAGGCTCGAGACAATTTTTCTTTTCAACTATTATGTTTTTTGTGTTTTATTAATTATTTTATTTATTTTGTCTTAATAAACAATTCGTAATTTTTACTTTCAATGATTCTTCTTCGTAAACATTTACTTATTCCTTAAGCTGGGTTTGTTCAGTTAATTTTCCTGGCACAATGTAAACAAAAAAAATAAGTGGGATTTCCGACCAATAAGTATATTTTGTGGCTACTAAGGTAAAAGCATTGTCTACTTATTTTCCGTTGTAAGATAAAACGTTAATATTATTTAATATATATATATAGTTTTTTAATTCTGAATTATCTTTTGATGAGAATTAAGTACTTCGCAATTTCTCAAATTTACCGATATTAGAGAAGTTTTTTTTCAAAAACTACATTATGACACACTTTGATTACAAATAGTATTTTTATTTTTTTCTTTCATTTTATTGACATAAATAGAACAGTTTATTTAAAAAATAAATTAGAACGATTTTAAGAAACCATGCCATAATTTAATTCCGTTTGATTGAAGAATATTTTCAATAACTTTGAGGCATTGAAAATAAACATTAAGACGCTTAACAGTTAGAAGAACTCCAAGAATTACTTTATTATTGCCTGCAGTACGTGCACAAGCCTCTGGCCTTCAGTTGATAGCCTTCAGAAAGCTTTAAAGAGGCTCTATGTCTCCCTTACTCCACATCCCTTCTTGCCCTTAGTCATCAATCACAGGTGGGCGTTGTGGGGGTGTCGCTTAGAGAAGGGTGCCAATTTTGATTAGTAGAAATATCGATGTTTGAATTTGCGATAACGAGTGATGTATTGATGAAAGGCTGCGACTTTTAAATTTAAATCTTTTTGACAGGATTTCTCTTAACGATAGTTTAAAAACTTTTTGTATGAAAATACGTAAATTATGTAAACGCATTATTTTTACCACTTCATAAAAATTTAATAAAATTTATGTTTTTTGTACATGCTATTAAAAAAAAAAAAAAAAAGTTTCTTTGTAATGAAACGGTGCGGTAAAATAGTTGAATTTAAAATGTAGAAAAAATATGTTTTTAAACGTAGAAATTTGAAAAACATTAATATACACATAAAAAGTTTAGCATGTGATATTTGTGTTCATAATTTCCTAATATAACATTAAATATGAATTAACTACGATATCATGAAACGATCTTATACTATAAAACTTAATACAAATCTCTGCTCATCATATATAAATAAGTATTAAAAAGCAGATTCCAAAGCCATTTCGTGTGTTTATTAATATTAAATGTGTATCTATATCGTTAAGAGTGTCATTGAATCGATATTTTGTTTAATTTTTCTGCTCATTTACGATAAAAATGTAAACTTATAGTATAACGATACCTCCCTTTACAAATATCACCCTCTTTAATGCTGAGATAAAGCCCAACACCATTTTGAATCAGCAATATAAAAGATAAAACGTCAGCCCCATAAAATATGAGAGGTAGATTATAGATAATAGATCATTATTTATATGTGGCTCCAAGGAAATAGCCGGGGATGGCTAAAGGCTTTTGTGGGATTACAGATTAAGGACTGATTCATTGTTTTTTATTGATATTATGATTTATCGTTGAATACTTTATCTTCTGCGATTTCTTTATTATTTTTATCTCTTGTTCACTTTGTTTAATCATTCCATGAATCAGATGTCTCATACAATTATTTTTTTAATATTTTCATTCATAAAATTTAAAACAATTTTGTTGGTATAGTGATAACTTGTAATTCCTTAAATATATTAATTTCTTAAAAACTCAAAAATTTAAAATAACTTAAACTACGATAATGTCTAAAATTTACTCTAAGGCATTGTTATGGTTATTTTTTGTAAAAATATTCTAATAAATAAATAGTTAATATTCTAAACCTATTAATAATTTATATCTGTTAAGGCCTCAATGGATATTTAAAAGCTCTAAATTTATTTTAGCTGGACAGTTTTGGTTTTATATAATCTATTGTCTATTTTAGTTGAATTATTTATAGTGAAATCTATTTCCGGACTTCACCAAACAATCATATTTCTAAAAAATCAATTATGAATTTCTCGCACAGTAATTTATATTTAAATTATTTAATATTTAGCAGCGTAAATTAGATATTACTTTCCAATTTACTTAATAATGTGTTTTTAAGTTTTGATTCCGCTTTGAACCAACAATAAATCTATCTTCTAAGGGTAAGGCACTTAAGTCGTAAAAAGTAAATTTTTCATTTTTAATTGTTTGTAGCTTTTTGCAGTTTAATTTTTCTATTTCACATTTTAACTGTTCATAATATCAAAAATAAAATATTTCGTCGAGTGTGCTTTTTATGGTTTTAATACTGCTTATAAACTGCTTTACGCATTAAAATGAAAAATCGCCGTATTATTCCGCGATTATATTCACCACCTCGCGCTTGAAAGAAGGTACCTGCAGGTTTGTACGGCGCCCTCACTAATCCCCATTTAATTTGCCTTTATTTCGTCATTATCGTATTGTCGTTATGGAATCCCTACAATAGCCGGGGCTTGTTCACACCGCGGCTCTAATGAAAGTGCACACGCGGCGCGAAACGGAAACGGAAGTCGACGCCGCTTATTAAATTGTGGTACGTGATCTGCGAGGCTCAGGATATATAGCCTTCCAATAATACTAATTGCAGTTTACACTCGGCTGTTCATCCTCACGCCCCTTGCTTGATGTAACGACACGATGGGAACATCTTTACGTGTGAAAATTCATTTAACTGGGATTTTATTCTGTGCAAAAGAAATTGAATCTATTAGATTTTTTGCTCTGTTATTATTATTGATGCGAACGTCCTCTTACAATTGTATGTCAATATTTCCGGAACGATGACTACTCACAGAAATAACACATTCAGTACCTTGAGTATAAGCAGTGAAACAAATAATAAATGTATTAATACATATATGATATATGTACTATTTTATTGTCTTTTTTATAATATGCCCATATACACTTATTTTAATTTTATCGATAAAACTAATAATATATTGTCAAATCTACTAGACTCAAAAAACAAAAAACAAAAACAGGTTGGAGACTGCTGAAATTATGAGATCGTCTTAGGTCATTGTTTAAATGTACAATTTTGATGGATAATATTGAGCAAAGTGTAAAAAGTAAGTGTTAGTGATATTGTCCTTGTATATCTGGCGGTACGTTTCCTTGAAAGTCTTATAACCTTTTCTACTAAAATATACCTGTACTTAACAATATAAAATTTTAAATTAATTAATTCTTAATTACAATCTTTGCCGTTCTCAGGTATTAAATCTCACTTATTACCCCAGAAACATTGCATTCGGCCATTAATCATACGCCTGAAGTGAAAACTATAATTAAAAATTTCCCCCGCCTTTATAATAATTAAGAGTAAGAACCCTTCAAATATCGGAAGCCCCGGCCGCGCGCTCGGCCTCCTGATATTGTTCCACACAAACAGCCGCATAATTAAATTCTCCTGCTGCACTGCAGCCCCGGGACTCGCACCTGGAATTATCAATAACGGGACATAAGGTGGATTGTTACTCCATTCGGGGACACTGATTGCACATTTACGGGTCACACGAACACAAGGAGACTCACTTTACCTATTACTCACACTTACACTCTGATGAGGTAGGATTTCATTTTTAACGGTGATTTTTCACATCTGACACAAAGTGTTATTTGAATCAACCCCATATTTATACAATTTTGATAATTCCTTACGTTTATGCTGAGTTGATAATTATATTTTAATTGCTTAGTATGAGTGTGTTTCAAAAGACTTTTCTTGTTTTTAATACCGCTGAAAGCATTTCAATCCAAATAAACTAACAATTGTTTTATATAATACTCACAAAAATTTATCCTCTTGGTTTTCTAGTGTTGCTTAAAATTTTGAGATCCTTTTCCAGTCATCCTGGGTGTGGCTTGCCAAGTCTCGAACGGACAAAAAAAATTAAAACGGTTAAAAATTATTTGAATGTTTTTAAAACAAAAAATCTCAATTAAATATTATAATACTATATGTATATGTAACTATAAATATATGAATTTGACAGCTATAATGAGATATATATTTATTTTTTCGCTCCTTAATCACTATCAATCTGGTCAAGTAATATATCAAAAATTTATTATTAAAAATTTATATTGCTTATTTTTTTCTGTTAAAACGATAGCCTTTTTTATACGTATACCACTTTTCAGACTATATCACTTTTTTATACGTATATATGAACCAAAGCAGTGCTTTGTTTATAAAAACAATTTATTCATCAAATTTTTTTGTTGGACTTCATTTTAAATATATAAACATAACACATATATCAACTGTATGGCGGGCTCCAAATGAAATGACTTCCCTTCTAACATTTATCAAAAATGGAAAAGTTCTCCCAATATCAGTGGCCGCGCGTATTGACATGCCACATATTGACACTCGAGCCACACCGGAGCTCTCCCCGCCACTGCCGAGTGCACCATTTTTTGACGATTGCATACTTCTGAAAAGAAAGCTTTTCCAAAGCTCTAAAAATACTGCGAACGTTTTAATAACGGCCAGAAATGCGTCTATTCCGTTGCAGGCTGTTTGATTTATTGCGATTGTATGACGTTTGTGCAGTGTGTGTTTTAGCTTCAATTGCACGTTTGAACCTAACGAATAAAAAACCTCACTTTAAAAATAACACAAATTTTATTGTAAATAATAAAATTTCTGGTCTAATCATTATAACTTACTCATTTCATTCAAAATACTGTATAAGTAACATATACGAATAATGATCACTTCTGTAAGTATTCGTATTCGTGTAAGTTTTATTGAATAGATTTTTATAAAAATTAGTTATTAGATTAGACCACACAATTTATATAATTATTTTTATAACACAGCGGAAGGGGACACGTGCGAGACAAAGCCTATGCGCTTTGTGAATAAAGTGTCCAAATCCGGTCGTACTTGAATGACGCGCCCTCCGCACTCGCTGCGCCACACAGTGGGCCCTGCCTAGCGAAAAATTGCCTTTTATTGGGCCAAAATGGACCCACAGGACCAAGCAAATCCAATCAGCGGCCCCTGCTCAGGTGTGCCGGCTGCGCACGAGTAATTACCCCGCCGAGATTACTTGTTACACCTCCATGCCGTGTGACGCACAGGAGGACCCGCCGCCGGGACGCTCAACACGGCGCAGGTGAGAGCGACGGCTTCTGTATCAAATTATTTTAGTTTCGTGCAGTCTATTACCTGGAATTTATTCAAATATTAAAGGGTTACCAATAATGCTAATTTAATTTTCACTTACCAAAAATATTTAATCTCGAAGTGTGATATGCGCTACAATAACAGTTTTATTTTATTTCGATTTTGAAATGTAAAATTCACAAGTATTTGTAATGTTCCTGTTCATAAATAATAAAATTATTTGGTATGCATGAAATATTTCAGAGATATATTTGAAAGGTTAATAAGATATAAAATTAAACAACGAATACAAAAACATAAAAATTAAATGTTTCTTGAAACTTTCCAAATATTTTGTGCTATAATTTTTGTAAAAATTAATAGTATAATGATACTTAAATATTATTATGATCCTGATAATTTTTCTTAGTGATAGTGGTGGAATATGAGCGATAGTCATGGAGATGTATTTTTAAACCCAACCAGTGCCCTAAAACAACTTTTCAATGATATTAATTGAATTATCTAAATATGTTTTACACAATAAACTTGTGAGGGTTTATTAAAATAACTTAATATTAATCATTGAATTTAATAGTCTTTGAAATATAAGTAAGTTGTTTTTTTTAATCTGCTTCTCAATCACAACCTTTTATACCATCCTCATAAAGCCCAACAGATCCGTCTTACACTTAACGAGACGTTAGCCCTTCACTTGTAAGCGATGTTTCCAGTTAATTGTCCCTATCAAGTTAGATAAGAGTCGCGGCTTCTTCGAGTTTCTTTTGAGCCAGGCTGAGAAGCGTCGGATTTATTTTCTCACAGACTCTCGAGATAACACCACCGGAAGTAATCTGCTGTAAGACACTTAAGACGCACCTATTTGCCAGATCATCCCCCAACCCCCGAGGCAGCCTTACGATGATTGCTACACTACAAACGATGCCTTGTTAATATAAACTAGAAATGCGCACACACGAGGAAACCCGAAAGTGATTTTATTATAAGCGACGGCTACCATAATCTGACTTTTCTTTTGTTTAATAATATAACATATCCAAATCTTGTGTTCAAATTTACAAGAAAGTGTTTTATGATTTAATGCAGATTGATGACTTAATCTTCATTAAAAACGATAATTATTCAAAATTAAAATTATGATTGGATACACTGCATTTTTTAATCAATATAAACGATCCAAAAATTAGATATATATATTATTTTATGGTTTTTTTTTAGTTTAATATAAATGTATACACAACTTCTGTCATTTTACATATTTCAAAAAATTCTCAATAATTAAAAAACCAATAAAAAGTTAAATTCTAAAGCCAACAGTAGCTAACATATTCAGTCAGTTTATTGCGCCATTACTAAAAATAATAGCAAAAAAAACTTTTACGTAATATAAATCAGCCGTCCATTTTGGCATAAATCGGTAATGAGTCACGTATCGGCCGCCGCTGCCAACAAATAGTGACACGACCGGGCGGCCAGGCCAATCACGCCACTGCCAGCCTCTGACGACACGGCGTCCGTACCGTTATTAGGTTACAGCGCTGACGGCCGACCGTTTTGCGCTGTCAATGGAGCCGCCGTATACAAACTGCATATGTGATTGCGTGCAATTATCGCAGCGGCTGCTCAACCGTGAGCCGCAGAATAAATTTGTTTCTTACCCCTTTGATGAATCATATCCGATATCTCAACAGAAATATTTCAAAGTAAATAGTATAAAGCATCACTCAATCATTTAAAGTTCATTTACAAGACCAAAAATCAAATCAACGAAATCTTTGTGACAAAAATATATGTTGTAACAATTTTATATAAATATTCTAAAACTAATATAATTATAGAATAAATTATTTATAAAATATTAATAGTATTTCATTTTAAGCAAAATCATTAATAATATTCGAACAATATTAAAAATAAACATAGTATTTATTTCTATTGAAAATTGTAACATTATACTATCTGTTTAAAATTTTATTTCGTTGTGGAAATAGCCTCATATAGTCATCCAAACACGCTTTATTTTTCATGTAAGAAAAAAATGTATTTATCAAAAATATATAATATTTAAAATCTTGAGCCCTTTAAAATGTCAGTCATGTAAATGAACATAACGAATATATGCAATTTTTATTATATTTAGTAGGTCTTGTTCAAATTGAGTAGGCAAGCAATATGAATAAGTGCTGTTGTGACCGGTTTAATACTTTTCCAGTATGTTCTTTTAGTTTAAAATAATATCACGGAAAATCTACAGCAGAGAGAATTTTTTTATCTGAAGATTTTTTTTACACTGAACATGGAGATGGTTTATAATTTTAATAGAATAAAAAAGGTTATGCATCCGAACTTGAACTCGGCTTTTCATCATTGACAAACAAGCCTACTAGATACTATGACATATTTAATTTGTCCATAAAGCATTATTATTTTCTTACAATCAAATCTTAATGTTTGTAACAAAGACAGTTGTAAAGTAAAATGAAACTATTTTTTTCAACTTTGGCATTACTGAAAAGTCCTTAATGTATTGAATGAAACTGCGTTCAGGGTTGCTTTTCATCGCTTTAATCTGTTTTTGCAGCATCTGTTACTTGTTCAGGTAAACTGATTTTCCAGGTAACAATCACCTGTGCGGAAGCTTTTGTGCCATTGTAAATATGTGATAAATGCGAAAATAATCGCCATTAATTTTAATATGATAAATGATTGATTTAATTTCGATGTCTACTGAAAAATACAGCATCGCGTCGCATCCATAGCAAATTACGTAATATTTTAAAATTAATATGACGTTATATATTTTCAATTGATATCAAAATATGGTCAGTCAGTTTCAATTGCTTATTTGAGAAATAACGTATCAATTTTTTCGCAAATTATATTAGACCGTTAATTTTAAACGCCTCATTTCTTAAAGTATGTATTTAATTCGAGTTTAAGAAAAGTAACAGACTTTATTTAAAAGAAAATATCTAAAGCATCTATAAAAAAGATGAGATTAAATTATAAGTTATTTGATTCAAATATTATAAATAATTTTTAAATAATGTTTTAAAATAGACATAAAATTATTTTTTATTATTACTTTGAAGAGCGGCGGCCTAGCGCACTGAAGCTTCACAATTCTGAAATTCAGGCGAAGCTTCAGGAAAGCTTTCTTTCGGGGCTTTGAGCATAGTTTATCTTTGCGGGGCGATAAGGAGAAGCTCCCAACTTGCGGGGCTGCAGTGGCTGGCTGTGCCGAGTTAGGCAGGAAACTCAACAATCACTTTTTATCTCGCTAATATTTTAGCCCCTTAAGAATCAGAAGATCGAGAAGAATATTTGCGAGGAGAAATTATTTGTGAAGTTTCACAAAGCGCTTTTGAAACGAATAAGAACTTTCGATTATCTTAAATCGTATTTCATTCAAATATTACGCAATTCATAAAAATTATGATTTTAAAATTTCTATTTTATACGCTAGAGGATAAATGCGTACGTATTCTTATTGTAAATTGTTTAGAGCTTGTTGAACAATATGTAGAGAGTGCCTGCAATAACGCCGCGTCCGCCAGGGAGTCGGACTAGAATCACAAAGCGCGCCTCTGCACGATCCACAAAAAAATGTGTATCTAAAAAGTGCTGAAAACAAAGGATCAAAATGAAACTTTGCACGTCTGAGCAAAAAAAGAGAAGAGAAAAAGGAGAGATGCTTCTTTATCTATCTCGGGAAGTTTTATAAGGATATGGGTGTGCGGGGATTGGCGGTCCGACAATGCGCAAATAAAAAAATCGACTAACGCAAAATAAAATAGATAGGCGAGGGGTGGCAAAAAAGGGAAGAAGCCAGAAGCGGGAACAATAAAAGGGATTGGCCGGAAATAAAAGCCGTGTAATGACAGCCGCCACCAGCGCGGCCGCGCGACCTTCCGGTCAAGAGATGTTTGATAGCGAAACCTATTCTTTTTATCTAGATGTAAATTATTTTTAAAATCGAACCGGCTAGATCGCAGCAAAGTGGATAGAACGGCGGGTCATTTACTTGATGGTCTGAAATAGCCGACTTAATGCTGGCTACTTAACGTTAGACGTAGCGAAATCAATACTGCTGATTTGTCGCAAAGCCTAATAGATAGGGAGAACGGTCGCACATAAAACAAATGGAATGTTTCAGTATCTGCTGTGGAGATAAAGCCGATAGATTTATTTAATGCGATGCGATTTTTAAGATTTGCAGCGCATCAGTTTAATATTACTCCAAATCGTTTCATTGCTCAATGACATTTCCATTTTTAATTCATAATCAAAATTCTTACTACTCACAAAAGCATACATCCTTATTTAATTATAAAAGTATCAATTATACGTTTTGGATAAAACATATGTTGTTTTAATACTAATTAAATTATGGTTTCAATATTAAATATGCCAAAAAGTCACAATAATGATGTGTTATAAAAATATGTAAACTTAATATACGAACTACGATAATAATTTGAGTATAATATATCGTCGTTTAATTTTAGATTTATGAAGATTATTTTCATATCGCATCATTATGGCGCATTAGTTTAAATACTATCTAAATAAAATAAAAAATAAAAAGGTTTCGTAAATTACTTTCAAACATAGAAAGGTGATAACAACATGTGCAGAAAAAAAAAACATACTAACAAAAACGGTTAATCAAAGAAGATTTTTAAAGTTGGCATGTTGCGTGAAAATATTCTATCGTGTACTACTTTGGTCAGACTTTATTAGAGTTTAGGCTTTAGGCGCGTATACATGAGCCACAGCAGGCAGCAGAAGTTAGAGACGGAGCAGTGCTGGTACATAGCAGCTGCAAAGTGCAGACAGTCACGCGTGGTAGAAGTTCCCCGGCTGGCTGCGGGCTCAGGGCCGCGCTCTCCCCTCACGCCAGCCAGCCACCCCCGGCACCTACTTGTCTCGATACATGAATACGTCTCCTGAAAATATTTATACGTTACTAAATATAAATTTATGTACTCATTTTCATTTATTCATACAGTCAAAACCGTTAAACACAACACCCGTAAATAAAGCACACGTGTCTTAATATCAATTATTAGTCGTCGGTGCATTAGTTGCACGGACGATAATTTATTTTGAAAGTAATTTTTTTTTCTACGCTTTTTAAAATATTAAATTTTGAATACATCTACACTTAATTTAAAAAATATATATTATATTTTTTCTGGTTTAAATACAACACTTTACAAATAATATTTGAATACGATTATGTCTTGTTAATCTACAAGGAGTATTGATTTTCTGTGCGCTGAGAGACATCGCAGAGCTTAAAGGAAGGTCCTCAATCATCCGTGTCTATTGGTGGTGACGGCGCCTGACCTTTACTACTAATCGAGACATTCCGAACTATACAAGCATTCGCCTACAGGAATTCAACCAATATTCAGCGACTCTGCCTTTATAAATGTTCCAACTAGGAAATGTATTGCCATACTTTTTATATAAATCATAAATAATTCAAGCAACGCTTATCCGCAATGAACGAGAGCTTCGGTAATCTTGGTCAAATGTGTACAATATTCGCAATTCACTACTACTAGCAACATTGTATAATAGATTCTGATTAATTAATTTCCGATATGATCGGCGGACGGAGCACTCTTGTTTTTCTCGAAATTACATTAAACGGCGTAATCAATCAACAAAACCGGTAATGTAATAATACTGGACTACTGAGGATCAAAAGCGACTAATATTCACCGATGAAATCCATGAATTCTAATAGCTTAATTAAAGCAATTTGTTCACCGATACAAATTATCTGGACACGTTTCGAGCTCATTCAAATGACGCGGCAGATCGAATTATCGGTCCTTCAACACAATCGATTGCCGTTGCGAGCGTTCAGGGCCACTCCTTTTATTGCGACATAACCGGAAGTGCTTTATAGGTGATGAAACCGAGCGAGAATTGGCGAAAAACGCCCTCGCTGAATCAAAGGGTTACAGTCTACCCTAATTTATGGCTGTAGTATTAGCTCATTTAAAACAGATTTTTGTGTTAACGAAAATAAATAATCGTTTTTATATTTATCTATCAACAATATAATTCCACTTTTAGTCGTGAATTCCATAATTATACGTCCATATTTATTTATTCACTTTACTTATTTTATCCAAAATATAGATAATTGAAACAATAAATTAAAGAATAAAATAATCACATATCAGAGTTATCATAAATTCAGCATGATTTTTTGTATTTTTTGCATGCAATAATGCATCTAATTGAGAAATATTTTACAATTATTTTAAGTAAACTTGTATTTTCTCGGTGAAATTGCGAGAGAAGTAAAAAGGACTTTATATGTTTATAAAGAAATTTGATATGAAATATTCAAAGGTATCGTGCTCTAATTTTATTTTTACGATCAAAGTTCAACATCATTAACACACAAAAAAATCTCAAATCTCATAATCATATTTCACAACTTTTAAAAAAGCGAGTCTATTTTCTTGTATAAAAATACTCCGTGATTAGCTTCCATGTGCAGAGAGCGGAGGGCACTTTGCAGATGAGTAGGGAAATAACTGAAGGATGAAAAAAGAAAGGGGGCGGTAATAAATTGAAGTCGGCTTCTTGGGAACTCGCCTTTAAACAGGGCATATATAAAAGGATCGGTTTCAGATTTAATCTATCTTTCTAATGGGTGGTTTGCGCTCGTTTACCGAGTTCAGCCAGTTAAAAAGATAGAATTGATTGATACATTAAAGTTAATGCTTATCTCGCTTAGCGCTAAAAGGGACAGAAAGCATCTGATAACTCCGCGTCATGCCCGAGGCGCGGCGCGCTCCTCTGACCTCATTCCTTTCTGTTGGTGTTTCAAATGAACGACTCTTCTCTTGTTTTGGATGATTACATTTTATTCACAAAATCCGAATCACAATCTCCCTCTAGATAAAAGCTTGAGTTGAGTTAGTTTTTCGTATATTTGAAGTAATTAAATTTATAAACGCCCTTTAAATTACCAAAAGCTAATTTAATTATATTATGATTTCAGTGGGTGACGAAACGAAGCATTTTTAATATAATTAAAACTACGTATGAAGATTTACTCTTAAATATGTCAAAAATATCTGCGTCATCGTATATTCAATTTAAGAGCTCATAACAGAGAAAGTTCAGCCATTTCCGCACGAGTTAAAGCCTCTTAAAGGAAACTGCAAATTTTACTGTGCATCAAAGTGGGAGATTTTTTTTTAATTTCCCACTTTATTTCTGCAGGTCTCGGAGTGGCGCTACATTTTACGATTCCGGGGCGCATTCTCGCTATCGGGCTCTCCTCCGCCGGACCGCGGGGCCGTAACGCGCCGCCACTGCATCCACCCTGAAGATGGTCACTGATAAGGCCTCCTCCGGGAGCGAGCGTGCTGGCACATGACAGCGTCGCAGGCGCCTTTTTATGCCCCCACTTCAGCGGAGTATAAAATAACGCTTTTCATTATAAAAAAAAAACCTAAATAAATTACATGCATAAAATTTATAGTGTGCCCGAAGAGGTACTTAATTTTTCTTGGGTGCTTCGAAGATGCGCGAAATCGTTTGTTTTATTTCCAGAAGGTTATAAACCACAAAAACTAAAATAAAAAATTTAGTGACATTTAAGATATATACACGATTTTCTTATCATTGACATGTGAAATAAATTAAATTATATATGTTCAAATCTGTCGTAAAACTAAAACTGAAAAGTTGAGTATTTCCATACTTCAGTAGTTGACTATTCAGCTCTTCTGACTTCGCATGCTTGTCGGTACAAGTGCACATCCAGACAGCACTGAGTCCCACTTCTTGTTTCAGCTTGAAAACTTTTCATCCCAGAACACCTGCGGGCCATCCACCTGGTGACAATACTTTTAATACTTCTCTTCGTGCATCTTGAAAACAACCCTTTTTTAGGTTGTCTATTTTCTTGTCAAGCGTTTAATATTGAAATTATTTTAGAATCCCAGAAAATATATTCGTTTTTTTTTTATTTGACAATAATAAACAATATAAATTATTTTTTTATGTCCCATGTTTAGTTTTCAATTAATTAAAAAAATATTTTTTACAGGGGTTTATAATGATTAACATTTAGAACCAATTGGCTTAAATAACGTTTTTCTATTTGTATTAATATGTCTTAATTAATATTTAAATAAACTTATATCTACTGTCTTAAATAAAATTTGATATTACACCAATTTCTAAAATAAATATATTTTTTAACAAATCGTTATAAAATTGTGATCATGAAAATATTTTTTTCCAAAACCTACCAAGATTCCCGGAAGATAATCTTTTTTTAAACAACGCCATTATAAATTAAGAATCCCTTTTCTGAGAATACTTAAAAAATGTTTCCTTAAATTTTTATGTTCATCAGGTAAACATCAACCCATTTGTTTTTAAATGAATTATGATTTTTATTAATTAAATTTAACTCCCACGTTTATATTTCTTCTCTTGTTGCGGAGCAGAGTTACTTGAATTTGACCGATCCACCAACTCGCGATGATTCACTTAACAGATCCGTTCATTTTATAGAAAAACCATAGGTTCGTCAATGACTTTTATTAAATATTCAATAAGTTTGCATTTTTCACTATTAATTAATATTTTCTATTCAAATTGGTAATCGACTCAATTCACAACAGCACCGTTTTAATTAATTGTTTTAACTTTTAATAATTATTTATAATGAATAATCAAAATTCATACAACTCAAGTGTTTGGCATAAAAATTGTTTTGGTTGTTCGATATAATATGTAGACAACAATGATGCGATTGTTCCTCGTAAATTGGAACACTTCGTCGATATTTATTTTATTAGGGAAGATCTCGAGTCTCCACACAATGAAGCCAGATTGTTAGTCTGAGGTCTTTTCTCTCTTAAGACTCTTACTAATTCTCTTAAGCCACAGCAAAGGTCAAACGCAGCTCAGTGCGAATGTTTACTCGGGGAGCCTTAGAGGGTTCAGCCATTTTAAATAATCAGCAAAACACTCGAGAATTCCTGAATTGTTTAATGCCTTAACAAAGAATGATTTGCGAAACTTTTTTTTAATCTTGCCTGTGGCATTTCAACGAAATATCTTGAGATTATTCAGGTTTATACAATAAGATCAACTTATGATTTATAATAAACGCTGATTAATAATACCAGTAAATAATTAATAGAATAATGAAAATTGTTGGGCATTCAAACAATTGAGATTATCTTTATTATTGAACATAAAAAAATAACTTCTTTTAAATTTTGGTAATATTAAACTTTATGTGAATCGATAAAATAATATATTTAAGCATATTATATGTTATATGAAAGTTTTAAAATATAAATAAAGATGAAACATTAGCGGAGTGGTCGTAATTTTTCGAGTTTACCATAGTGAATTTTTCCCCATGACTACCGACCTTTAACAAACAAAGCTTTAGCGATAAAACCGAAACAAAATCTCAACATAGACTGAAATGAAAGCCTTTTTAGTAACATTTATTATGGAGTTAATTTATGCAACAACCGGATAAATATTATATATATTGATTAATCCCTAATTTAAACTAAAATAAACTTATAAATAATACGATTTCACTATATTTTATGATTTATTTATTTAGTATTTTTATAAAACATTTATGCCATTACGTTGAATTTTTAATTATACTCAATATCTAACCTTCACAGAAAATTAAAATAATATTTTTTTTCATGTAATAGAATACTGCAATTTTTTTTGGTATTTTTTAAACATGTCACATTCTCAATTTTTAACAACCATTATCATACTCTTTTGGCCATAATATAGATATCTAGTTTTGATATTATAATAACCGCTTACTTAACATTTTCATAAAGACATTAACAGCCTAACTTCGGAATAAACTATATTCAATAGCACGTTAGCACAAAGTTTGTAGACCAAATACATTCCTTGGCCTCTTAATCAATTTGTTTGCTAAGATTTGACTGTATTGTTAATTGGGTACAAAAAAACTATAAAACATTTATGAAATTTGTTTAACAATAAATCATACAGGTTTTCTGACCTGAACATAAAATTTTAAAGTAAAAAGTCAAAATTGAATAAGTGCGTCATAAATATTGAATAAAACGGCTTTATATGACATGGCGTGTATCGAAATGTTTACTAAATGCGAGCCTCGCCAGCCCGCCTGGGATGGAGGCAATATGAGAGGAAGACTCCGCATAAATATCCACCCTACACATTGATGAATAGCTAGACAAAAATTCCCATTGCCTGAATACGTAAGATCCGACGCAGGGCCGCAGCCAGACCTTCACGACCCCCGCAACGCTACTTTAACCTAAGGTTTTTATGTTAATTTTTAAAATTTGGAAATAAGTCTAGAAGATTGGAGCAAGCTATTAACACATTTCGATAATTTCATGACTACGATCATGACATAATAGTATTACTATACAAAAAAATAATTTTCGTCGAAATCGTTAACTCGTGATTTACGTGTATATCATTTATGTAATTTTTAATAATTTGGTTTAGTATGTCTCTTGAATACATGCAATGTATTAGTATACATTTTAATATATATTTCTATGCAAACATTTTGCGTTTCAACACTTTGAAAATAAATTATATTGGAAGTAAATATTCTCTTTTTCTCTTAATTTTTAATGACGACCAATTCAGTCCTGTTGGAGAAGGGTGCGGGGCAATTCCTACCAAATTCGTGAGCTTTTTTCAACCCACTGAGAGAGTACAAATGGGGATCACTGTAAAATATGAAGCGATATTTTACTCTTGCCCCAAATTCAACCCTGTGCACCCGAAATATTTTACCTCGGCAAGATTGATTCATCCAATAATATTGACTTTTAAGAAGATTTTTTTTATGAATCGAGTTACCACAGTCACCATCTTGAAAATATCATATTCCCGCACGCCGTACCTACTTCTCAGTAACATCCTTACTTGGACGTCTCATTTAATATTTTATATAATTATTTAATTTTGATACATGTTGTGATTTATTAAATCTGACAGAAATGTATTTGAGATGAATAGAAGCATGAATCCAAATGTTTATATTTTATTTTTAAAAAATAGAAAGATAAATTAATAATCTTCAAAAAAAATTAATAATACCATTCTTCATTTTTGTGTAGGTAATTTTTTTAAGGCTACGGTTCTAATACGGTATGTGCCTATCCCCTGATCATGCGTGCTGGTTGTGGGGCTTACAAGGTTTAGCTTAGGTTAGGTTAGGTGAAATGTATTATTGAGTTTATGTAGGGAAAAATATGTATGAAAATCCCATTTTTAGCCATGAGTTAATAAATAAGTTAAATAAATAACTAAAAACTTGTAATAATTTTGATATTTATTAGACTTTTTCTAGTATTGTTCTATGATATTGATTTTAATTAGACTAAAACCTTTAAAACAGCGTGATTTGCATAAAAACACTCAACCAATATGGGTTAGTAACAGACCTCAATCTAATACCACGGTTTTTCAATATTGACAAATTTCAATAATCATTACTGAGACCTGTATAACTTTGTAACGATTCTGATATCGTGACATTATAATGCGTTTATTATCGTCACGATCCTAAAGTGTGAAGCATAACTGTCAAACATTCTTCGTCGTGACCTATCACAGACGCGGCGGAAGATATTTTATTCCCAACATTATTATTGTTGTGACGAACCAGCCTGGGTACATAGGAACTTGTACCGCGAACACCTCAACTCCAACAATGTCACGAACATAAATATTTGAGCGAGATTATCGATTGAATAGAAATTTAAATTAAATTTCATCGAGTCCTTGGAACGCAAAACGTCTAACAGGAAATAAGTTATCTGAGAATTTTGAAAATGCTTTAAATAACAAAGCATTGTTTTAGAAAGTTAATTACCAATCGCTTTCAAGTAGATCCTATACCTCTTCCTGTGTTAAAAGCGTTTTTGTATGTATAAACAAAAAACATTCGCAAAGGATATCCAAAAAAATTTACACCGATTTATTTACAAACGGGAAAAACAAAGACGCGTAGATGAATAATATTTTTTTCTAACTATTCTACTTCGTAGTAGAATAGTTTAAAAAAATTACTAAAAGGAGAAAAGGTTACGCGGACAGTAAAAACCATTACGAGGCAATTGTGACTGTATCCGATTTGATACAGTCAGTTTAAAAATCTTTGACCGTACAAAAATATATAAATTGTTGATATTTATAATATAATTATAAACTTTTAAACATAAAATATGAATGTATAATGTTAAAAAAAAACACCTACTTAACTTTGTATACAATATTTAAAAGCTGAATAAAAATGTGATAATACTTTTTTTTCATAAAAAAATTGATATTAATCCAGATAACCTCATCCCTATGCATATACTTAAGGAGTAGCACAGGGTGGTAGATGACACTCCTGACAATCGGTCGCTGCAGACGCGCCGGAAACATGTCTTATCTGCCCCGAGCCTCCCCGCGCCAATTACTTTGGCGTTTTGACAAACAGGGGTTACTCTGCCATACCGCCTCCTAATAAATGCATGTAGACAACCCTTAAATACTGCAAGAGGGTGCATTCATAATGGGGGTGGTAAATATGTTTATTTAATAAAAATGTTTTTCTTTTTTATTATTTCATAAAATAAAACACATAAAGAGTGACAGAATAGTATTTTTATGTTTAAAATAAACGTGTGTTTTTTTTGTAAAGGCGTATGTATTTTTGTGTAAAACAATCGATTATTTCATGTCGTAAAGTTCGGCTACGTATGATGGTGGTGATGAATTCTAAGAACCCTTAGCGTGACTTCTACGTAACTAATCTGCTAGCAATACATACGCTCGTGCCACGCACGTGACCTCGGAGTAGTGCGCTCAATTCTCTAATGCCACATAGTTTGCTAAAGAATTGAAAATGGGCGATTTATATTCAGCTCTAAATAAGTGTAGCTTATGTTTTATCCTTAGATTTAGAATTGAGTGCCCTGTTTATATGTCAGTCTGAAATGTTGTGCTTACCTTCGAAGAATTTGTGAAAGAGAAACGGAAATGCTACAACGTTTAATGAAAACTGTTAGACATTTCTTAAATCCTCATTTATAGCAAATCTCGTACTATTTGTAGGATATGAGACAACTCGAGAACTGGTCGTTACAGTCTAATCGAAACATTTACCCATACAGAAAAAATCGTAAAAAGTTTTTGCGTGAGATGTAAATATTATCCGTGGCACTATCTCAGAAAGCTTATTCTGATAATGTTAGGAACAACACATTTTCGAGAATAAAAGATTTCTATCTGCGGAAGTTTCTTTGAAAAAAAATCTATGTATTGTGCACTACTCTTGGGAACTTCAAGCTTTTGTTATATCTGAAATTGCAAGTCTCTGGTTGTGTTGTGTCAAGATGTTGTATCTGTACTGTAGTTAGAGAAATTTTCGCATTAAATTACTTATAATATCGGCAAGTTTCATATAAATTAAAGTAATTTCAAGCTGAGACTAGGAAATATGTTTTATCTTGATATATTATTGAATGCCTTGTTAATTCTATTTATTGTTAAGAGCGGATTTACAAAATTTTTTGTGCAAATTTTTATCTAGAAGTATATTATAAACTATTTAAATATAGGTGCATTGTTAGATAATCACTTTTAGTTTTACTAAAGTATAATATTAAATCAATTATTGATCTTTGTTGCAGAGCTGAAGTTCATCGTCGAGGGATGAGATTTGGAGTCGGTGCCTTAATATAAACGAGTAAAAATCTGAAGCTGTAAGTACTAAGCTTATGTAAATTAACACCTTTTTTAAAATACTTTCTATATAGACATTTGGGACTCGTTAAAAGCCTCGATACTATAGGATGTTTTTACAATTGCTTATTTATATTTACTGAATTTCTATATCATGTTTACTCCGCACACTGTAATCAAATAATTTTTTATTAATCTTAGAGAATATTAAGTATTTATTCTTTAAACATACAATATTTGGTAAGCCAGTATTTTTTGTTACCAAATAGGTTACAATCATTACATTCAAAATAAACTTAATCTTTCTCTAGGTATATATTATAAAACGTGTAAATACATAACTATACAAAATAAAAGGAATACACAAACGCATATATACGTGATATTCAAAGGATTAATTTTTTAACAAGACCCGATAAACAACTAAGTGCATTGGCTACTCCTATCCCCAAATAGTGATAAATTCAATTTATTATATTTATATGAAAACTTAGCATTCACCTCATAACCAAAATTATGAACACTAAATATTATAATGTAGGACTTAATTGCCTTGCGTATTGTTACTTATATATTCAAATACATTATCGATGGGTAATTTGGTAACATTGTTATTATAGCCGACGATTAATTCGCCGCATAATTTAAAAGCAAAGCTCGATTAAGCTATAAAATTATTCACGTAATGAATATATTATTCAACAAGTTGTCGTTGTAATTGTTTTGGCGCTTAAATATCTCCAAAGAAGTTAAAGAGGATCTCTTTTTTATAAGTTATAAGTGTTTTATTACTTCAAAATGAACAGGATTTTATTTATTTAAAAAATATTTTTTTAATTAATTCGATAGTCTATTATTTCTTAACATGATAACAATGCTATAATTAATTTTTTTGGGGTTTATTTTATATAGATCAGAGAAAAAATCAGAGATTTAAGTCTGGGAATGAAAATCTATCATAGTTCTTACATAGCATATCAGAGACAATGCAAGGAACTAAATTATACCTATTTGTGGTTAGAATCGCTTGTGGATTATGGTAACCTTTGCCACAACAGGAAGTCCTTCTCACTGCTCGTGGTTCCATACACACATTCCGTTCAACCTTTCTAATAATAATTACTGCTTCTTAAATAACATTGAATTCTACAAAACCATTTTTCATCAAACTGCTAAAGTAAACCATAGGCGAAGAGATTTTACTTATAAAATAATAAAAAAATTTGAAACAATATAATGTTCAATATCACGTTGCATGGAAATAGTTCATGTATTTATAATTAAATATTCATTAAATCTTACAGAGATGATTCATTGTTTAAAAAATGAATTTTTAAAGAGGTAATGATTTTATGTATTCATTGTTATTTTTTGTATGTTTTTGGTAAAAAATACGCTTTTGGATAACGAGTTCTGTATACCTCAGTTGGTATGAGGTATACACCAGTTTTTGTCGAGGGTACATCCCATCCCCTTTGTATATGCTCCATGTATAGAAAAATAAATAAATCATGGTGTTTTTATTTTATAAATCATTTTAAGCTATTATATGAAAAACATCGTAAAAGTTTTTTTTAAATAGCCCATACGTTTGAAATAGCTGAGCATCTACAGTATTTTACTTTTCTACTTTGTTTAAAATATTTATTGAACACACAGAAGCCTTTCTCATAAACAAAGTAGGCTCTCAACAACACAATTTGCATACATAATACGGAGTTACTCAGCTTACGGCGACAATTTTTCACAAAGAAGATAGCATCGCTGTGTAATACCGTCGCACCTTTTTAAAACATATTATAAAAACAACACCTGAACCAATCCACACGGCCAATGATCGCTGTTTGCTCCTCCCTGCATCCTCTTTCAATATTAATAGTGATCACGTGCCACCACCAACCCTTGCCACGTGGTGTCATAACAATTTATCACCCCTCTCCTTCGCGCCTCCCGCACCAGGGAGGGAAATGAAAAGGATAGATCATGTTGCGATCTACCCCGGAGGTACGAAAAAACCCGCTGTCTTGTGAAAACGTGAACTGTACTTACCTTTGAATTTTTTCACGTATTCGTGTTTCATTCTTAATTTTAGAATCTTATAATATTTAAATTTATATATTTATTTTATTTCTAGCTTACTATTTTTATTATTTATCATGAACATACGATAAAAATATCATTTCGATTCCACACTCGGTCCCAAAGAACAACTTGCAAGAGGGATATGAAATATCTCAACTTAAAGAAATATAATGTATAGAAGATGTAATATAATTTTTGATTAAATCAAAAAAACATAAAACTTCAACTATTTTATTATAAATAGTATTATCCTTTTAGAAAGATACAACCAAGGAAGTACCAAGTAATATGTTCGTATCTATTCAAAAATCTTTCAAGCTTTATGGCTTTTTTTTATTTTTAATGTTTGGAATGCCTTGACGTTGGAATCTTAACACATTGATTCTCAGCATTTAAATTTCCATTAAAATATCACAAATATTGATTTTTCTTACGGAAATATTTAGATAAAAATTATAAATAAGTATTAAATGATAAGATAAATCAATATTAATACTTTAACAACATCATATGATTTTAAGCAAGATATCAATTTACATCAGAAAAATGTTTCTCAAAACCTTAATTAACTTTTGGAATTCATCGAAAAAATATTAACATTATAATTGGTATTTTAGTCATAACACCAAGTTTTAAATTTATCTAATATTCTTTCATTGTTATTCTAAAATAAATGTTTAATTTCTATTGTTTGGCGTGTATTCTGTTATAAATTTCAAAACATCTTTAGATTTGGCTGAATATTTACTTTTATTCAATTTTACTTTTAATATAAAAATCAAAATTATACTTTAAGTAAAACATAGATTTCCTTATTATATGTGTATTTCTACATATTTATTAGTATAATCACAATAAACAGCTCAAGTCGAAATTTACTAATATCATTTGCAATGAAATTTACATTCAAATGTTAACAATCCTATTCTTTATTGCAATTTACATCGAATTATAATACGCTGTTGATAAACATTTATGTAATAAAACGCTTCATAAGTACTATCAAATGTAAATTTTATATCTCAACTTCTTTTTGCTGCAATATTTTATTATTCTCATATACGATTATAAACTGTGATCTCAGAAGAAAACAAATATTTCCGGGGATATTAGGTACTACGCATCGAATTTTTGATAAAAAAAATTCTTCATATATATGAAGAATATTAAAGCAAACTAAATATTTACTTTACAGTAATTGCTTCCTATTAATGGTATTATTGCAAAAAATAAATGGAAATTATTAACTCAAACACATACAATAAAATCAATAATATAAAAAAACGTATAACGTAATAGGAGTTCAACTTTGGGGTTTTTTTTTATCAAGCTAATATATTTTTAAAAAATAACATTTTTCACCAACAAAAAACACAGTCGTAATACTAAAATCATTACTAGGAAGAGTATTGTAATTTATACTTTGGATTTAATAAAAATACGTTAATAATAATACATAATTAAGTTGAATACCGAAAGTCACAATGTAGAGACATCAACAATAACAGATGAAATTCGATGTTTTTTAATCGATCTACACACAACCGATTGATAACTAGCCAATGGCATTTGTTTTGCGTTGTTTACTTAGGTCACATCATAAATAACGCTCCAAATAAATGGAAGGTATTCGCTAATTTCAAATCGGTTGGAAAATGTGTTTCTGTAAGTGTAGCCGGCTTTAGAATTCTCTTTACATGGTGGAGACAGCATCAAAAAAACTTCATGCTCTCTAGTACATTATCAAATCAGAAACAAATCTACAAAAAAATAATATTCAGTATTTTGACCATCTGCTACATCCTTCCATGGTAAGGTAAAATTGAAAACTCGAACAAAGAAGACGATGATTGTCGTGGGCTTTTAAATAGCTTATTATAATACTGTCTGCAAAAACGGCCATATGAATTACAAAAAACATTATTTCACGCAACGAACTGTGCATAACGTTTATAAATAATATGCCCATACTCTTTAAACGTATCATTTTTCGTAAACAGGATATACAATACTAAAACACCCATAAAATTCTTTTCAACCAATATATATGTCATTCAAGCAAACCTGAATTTCCTATACTTAAATATAAAATACAATGATTTACATATTCGCACACATTATTGGACTATTTGGCGTTTACGTATATGCCTGCAGCGTATAATAAATAGCATTGCGATCATCGAATGGATTCCGTCTCATCATGTGATATTTTATATTGAATATCTATATAATACTCTTCTTCCTCTTCATATTATTATAATATAAATGACAGAAATAACTTTAAAGGTGTAATGTTTATGTATAAGATAAGGGATATAAAATTATAAATAAACTCCACAATAATAGCATACAAACTATTAAAGTATAAATATTTACAAAATAATTTTAATTAAATGTTTTTCTTTTTTTTTCACCTTTCAGTTAAAAGGTAATTTTATTATCTCTATTTTTGATTAATTTATTTTTATAAATTTATTTATTAGAATCTAGTTTCACAAAAAGTTTTTTTTTGTATTTGACGTTTTACTTTATTGTTTAAAAAAATAGAATACAAAGCTGAAATCTAACAAAGAGTTCATTGGTAAATCTTCGAATTAACTCACATTTCTCCAGGTAAAAACCAATTATTATAATTGCTGTCGATATATACGCGAAGAATGATTCTATAGTGAAAGCCTCGTTTCTTTCACTTTGGTACTTTTCAGTCACATTCGTGCTTGAGGCGCGATCGGAATAAAGATAATGGCTGAAATAGATTATATGAACAGTTAATAGATTATAGCAACAAATCAATTAACGGAAGCTAATACTGGGCGATAGTAAAATTATTTAATCTTATTTACAAAAAAAGTATAATTAGTCTTATATCTGTAAAAATGAATATTTTAATGGATAGATCATATATAATATTGCAGGATCAAGAATTTACAGACGAGTGTTTAAGTACGCAGACACTTAAAATAAAAACATTATTACCATCGTCATAAAGCAGTCTTCACGTCTCTCAAGTTTGACGTATCATCCGAGCCGCCGTACGTGACCACCCGACCCCCGCCGGCAGCAAAATTTTCTTTATTCGACCACTTTCCACTTTGTTCGAGTGGCTGCACGTTTCGTTTTTAAATATTTACACCCCACGTGGGTCCACGTGCACCACGTGACCCGCGGGGCCTCCCGGGCCTCTCACGCTGCATATAAAGAAAGCCCGATACTACTTTGACTCTCGGCGTTATCTATTGGGACCATGCTTTGAATTTTTATACGCCTCAGATACGCCCATAAAATGCTTCTCCGCCATTAAAGGAGGGTTTTATGGGTTATTTTAGCGTCAAATTTAAATGAAAGATAAACGTGTGCAGGAAAGGGCTTTCTAAAGATATATATAAATACGCAACACATCCTTTTGCGATACATAATAGTTTATCTCCTTTGAAAATATTTTTTTTATTGCTGGGTATAAAAAGTGTCTGTGCCAATCATTACTAAAAGAACAGTATCACCAGACTACGTCTACATTTTGCTACTTAAACATAGTAGTTTGTTTTTATTGAGCACAAACATAAGTAAACCTAAGATTATTGTGTTTTTTCTTTAACATCTTTCTCGTCGCAAAGATTACGTCATTCTCTTTGTTTTGCGTTGGCCGTTATTTCATGTGTTACATGAAGAATATTTTATATTATACATTGTTTTTTGCAATAATAAAACCGGAAAAGATTGGCATTCTGTGCAATGTAAAGTAATTTCAAGGTTTTTTTAAGTATTTTAAAATGCCAATCCCTAAAACTCCCACATTATGTTTCTTTCCAAATACAGCTCATTTTATGATATTTAACAACAAGAGTCATTATCAGTAATCATTATTTATAAAGCGTATAAACAATTTTTATTTCACTAGTATTTCTCGGTGCAAAGTCTCTTGAGACCCCTTCACACGATACGTCGCAAGGTGGTCTTTCACATCACGTAGAGCTTCTTGCAGCAGAGGCGCGGCCAGCTCCTGGCCTTGGTCTGTCTGGCTACTGATCTTCTCAATTCTTTCAATAAAAAATTTACATTACTTTTTGATTCGATAAAATTGAATTTCTTGAGCTACAAGTATAAATTATAAATACTAGTTTTTTTTACTACCTTAATTTGATCAGAATATTGAAAAAAAACTCGGTGTCTTAATTTTACACAACATTTAGTTATTTAAATTGTGGATTAAAATACTTTATGACATATTTTGGGTGTGCAACATCACGATTTCAAATTATGGGGATTGTGATTAATGTAAGTATTTTCAAAACATCAAATTTACATAGTTTTGTTGAGACAAGTATAGGTATTAATGGTATATTTTTTTAGCTGTATGTGGTATTATTCCAAAACGTGAAAAAATACAATTTCCTGCATCATTGAGCCAACAACTTAATATTCATACAAGTTTGATTAATGACATTGTATAATGCCAAAGGTGTATTTAAATCAAGAGAAATGATATTTTACAAGTCCAATTTATTTCTTTCAAAGTAAATCACAAAATTCGAATAGTTTCTTCCATACCTCGTGCCACATTTAACCCACCTCTCGTATACGTTTCCTCTCTCGGACACGTGATTATACGTCCAGACGGGCGGGTTTGCCGTTTAGAGGTCCTGATATCCGGTCTCCCAAGTAATGTAGGTCTGGACCAAATGAAACAGAGCTCCGAACTCCGTGACGAGCGACGCGAGCACTGAATGCTCATCCCAGGGCGTCCACTGCGGAACTTCAATGTTTGCAGTACAGACTAATATACAATCACATATACGTGTGTGTGTGTGTGTAGGTACATTTATATGAATTTTTTTTTACATTTATCAAGGCTTCAAAGTGAGTGCATTTCTATAAAATCTCATTTACCTACTCAGGATTTATAAATAGGTCATTATAAGTGAACGAAATTTGAAAAACAAAAAAAAGGATACCGAGAAGGTAATAAAATGAACGATTCTTCGTTAGAGATGATATCAACGATGTGCAATCTATTTCACAAAAAAATGTAAATAAAAATATTTATATATAAACGGATGCGGACAGCACCAAGGACACGAAATAATTAATGGCCACGATCGGGTTTATTCATGTAAAGCAGTTCAGCCTCGATTTTAATTTTATCAGCGTATATGCATCAATAAATAAAATAACCGATGCCAATAATACCGAAAATGTATTAAAAAATCGTGACTAATTAATTAATTAGCGAGGCTCGTACCAAAATGTAGTACAAAAATTGATGACCACAATTGAAGAATAAAGAAAATCAATATTTTTTTTAATACCATATCTAACTATAAAGAAATACTGAAAGGCATGGCTAGAAGTATTAAATCATAAATAAAATTTATTCAAACCCCTATCTAAGGTATTATTTTTTATTGTTAAGAAGTAAATACGAATTCCACAAAATAACTGTACAAACGTTTTTTTTTCTTCTAAATAGCCATACAAAGGACCTATATATACAGTATTTGGTTTTGAGGATTCATCTCTGGGTATTGTATTTATGATGTTATCTCGACAAGCGTCATGTTTATCATATTTGGTTTACAGGCGAAATATAAAACTTTTACGATTAAGGGCTTGAAAATGTATAAAAGTTGTAAAACGACCTTTTCAAATCTCGGCGATCATCGATAAACACAGAACACATCAGTATTCCATTTATACAGTCTTACTCCAAAATATTTTCAAGAATACTGACGTCTGACTTTATTATTACCTTTATCAAATCGTAAATGTTCTAACTTCGGGCGTCGTAAAAATGCGATAAATTTGCTAATGAGTTACTTATAAAAACTTTTAATCTTTTTTTGATATTTGAATCAACATTGAAAGTGTCAAATAAAAACGATGAATTTATTTACAATAATTTATAACAATACAGCGGTGTTATAAACATGGATATCTTATTTATGATAAATCATATTTTGAATTTTACTTTTATCTGATAACTTTTTATCGGAATAAGAATGATTTACTTTTAACAGAAAAAACAAACTTTTAGAATTAATAGAAGAGTTATTACGATTCGATTATATCGAAAATGTGTCAAGCCAAAGAACTTTCACAAAGTGTCATAATTTAAAAGTAATGTATCTCAATATTGAGAGAAATTTAAATTATTTTAAAATGAGTTTGATTTTTCGAATTTTTTTCCCTTTTTATCTATATAATAATATAACATTTATGACAATTTATTAATAAAACAATATTTTTCTTACAATCAATAAAAAGTATTTAAAGCTTTAAGCAATCAAGACCTCGAATCTTTACGTTAATTCAATCAAATTACTAAACCACAACACTTTGACATGCCCAAGAGACCGAATAGAAGAACTCTAAAACTGAATTTTTATTTGAGAGTAAATATTTTAACCACCAAACCATTGTTTGAAGCGACGTATTTATTTTAAAATATAGCACGTTAATGTAAAAGAAAATACACCTTCAACTATCCCCTTATCCCTTTCGGTGTGTTGTGTTGAACAGATGACATTTAGTTGCAAAGCATCATAAATAGTTGGTATGTTAATAGAACTATTACAATACCCAATTCAGAAATACAACATCAGACACAATATGGTAAGGTAAGGAATTCTGAATCATTATTTTAGAATCTTAATGCATTATATTTAGTAAATGCTATTTAAATATATTCACACAAATAAACTATATTTATATCTCATCTTGTTTTCAATATTCGTTCATAAAGTCATTGATACCAATTAAAATGAAATAAACAAATGTTTATTGAAGTCTTTAATGGCTTTGCTGATAGTTTTACTGGTTTTTTTTTTATTCTGAAGAAGCACATTTTCATTGGATCGCAGACTTCACTGCGCTAAACACAGAAGATATTAAACATCTGAATTGTTTTGAAAATTTTTCTCAGAGCAGTTGTGCTGCCCCGTTATCCGATCCAACTTTTTCCATTTTTAATATCGTGCCACGAAAGTAATAAAGGGCCATATATCACAGGGAATACCCGCGGCTCCTTACCTTTCTGAAAAAGTGCAAACCTGGACGAAAAAAAATCAATTTATACTTCAACTTATTTTATCATCCCACAAAAGTATCATTAGAAAGAAGTTTTTGTGTTTTTTTTTTAACTAATCGCGTAATCATTTAAGTAAAATTAATTTGAACTATATTACGTATTAATAAAAAAAACTGAAGCTTTATTGATTTTTTTTTCTATTTAAAAGAACCATTTGCTTTTTTATTATTTAATAATGCTGTGAAAAAAATTAAATCATTTAAGTGTAACTAATGCGTCTTGAGACGTTATTCTTCATATAACCGAGTCATCATCTCGTGAAAAACCTCTAAAAAGTTTTTTTATAAGCGAATTTCGTGAGTAATTTATTATCAAAATGTTTCACGCATAATATTGTCTACTGGCAATTCCACGGTGTGAAATTATTCCCAGTAAACCGCCGCTTGATGTGAAAAATCTCGTGGCTCTTAAAAATATGAAGGAAAAAATACCTTCACCGCTTTTCTTCGTCGCGAAATATGCGATGGCAAAATGTTTTACGGGTGTTGTTACTTTAGTTGTCACCGGGGTGCGAAAAACAAGGGAATATGAATAATGATGCCTTTTTTAAAAGCTACGTTTTACAACCTATGCTTAGGAAAATAGCTTTGGTACCTAACATTAAGGATTTGTCATCGTCTATTGAGATTTAATTTTAACAACAACCATAGACAGGGTTGGACGTCGCCTGTGCACCCAGCAGAGTAGATGCGTCCTCTATTTGATTATAAATTGAATTCCCAATCAAGCCAGTATTAACATATTTAATGAATCAATCGAATATGTGACTTAATCACTAAATTGATATATCAACCGTTTATGTGAAGACTGGTCTAATTTAAATAGTTGCCAATTGTCATTCTGTTTTAGTTTTAAGCTTTTGTAAATTAAATCAGTGAGTGATAGCAATAAAATATTTGATTTTTACATAATTGAGTAATATCATTAAATTAAAAGCAATATATAATAAATGTTTTTTTCACAATCTCAATACTTAACGCCAATACCTTATATTTCTTTAATCTTATTTGTTAAAACCTTAAAAATTAAAGTTTGATTAAAATATTAAATGTTGATTCATCATAAGAGTAAACTTTGCAAGTAAAGTTTTGCTTCACACTTCTATCATCTTTATGTCTATGAATAAAACACTCCATGCATGACGAATAGCCCATCGCAAAAACTTCTCTAATTCCATTTCCATGACATTTGATATTTGCAGTCCGGCAGAAATCTTTGTCATAAATCTTCAAGAAAACCACTTTTCCGCCGGCGACTCGCGGCACAAGTGAGTTAGTGCACTTTCTCTAAATATCAAAGTGAGAACTCGCCACAAAACTGAAAAGTGAGGAGTGAGAATGCTCTCCATCATTCATTCTTACCTCATTCATTCGAGGAGTCACCGAGATATGGCAGCCAGGATGCCTGGAGAATTTTTATTCATTTTAAAATCCAACTGAAGAAAACTTGGTCTTTGTAACTTTATATTTCCATTTTCTATGATTACTGCAGTAAATTTAAATTTTTCACAAGTATTATGTGATGTTGTGGTGCGTCATGTTTCATCAAGCTTACTACATATTTTGTAAAAATTATAAGGTATATTTTTTGCCTATATAAATATAGTTAAAAAAAGAAACATCATTGGATAAATATACTCTATGATTAAACTTAAATACTAGGTTCAATATTTAAGATTATGGTATCAATAATCTCTGCGCAGCTTAAAATAAACTTGAAGTCATTTCTCTCGAAGTCGTATCCCACTTGAAAGGAGACTTTGTAAAAATTTACATAAGTTTAATTTCATCCAGTTTTTGAAATACACAACTTTTTCCCGACTCATACCGTCATGTTTCCGAAGCAATTTAAGATGATGGAGGACTTCCTCCCGACACCGCAAGCAGATTTTTTCTGCTTTGCGTATTTCAAACATACGGGAATTTTCCGGAACTGCGTATTGACACTTATCTTTTTTCATTCGAAGTCTGCTGGTATTTCATATTTAAAATATTCATTTCCGAATAAATATTTTTTTTATATTTACATACGCATTCGTTAAATAGATTTGCAAAATATAAACTCCATGTATTCAATTTGATCTTACATTTTTATTCAAGGTTGGAAATAATACATTATATCCAGTTAATATATTGTATGTTATCCATTAATTTTGGGCCACAAAGAGAAATAATAAGTCATTTATTTAATTTAACAAATACGAGCTTGTAAATTTACTAGAAGACAACCAAAGTATTAAGAGTCAAAGTAATTTTAACCCATTGATTATATTAATCATGAACTAACAATATAACTTAAGGTACCAAAAATATTCAAAGGTACTACTACTGGTAACTGCTTCATTTATTTATATTATTTATTTTATTTCATTTGGATGTTATTTTTTGCCATATGTGGTTTTCTATATTTCTTCAATATCAATATATAAATTTAAATCAGAACAACAATCAAAAAGTATTTTCATAGTTCAGCAGCCTCAAACAATTTTCTCTGGCTTAAATTATCGAAAATGAATATTTCAAAACTTTACTGAACAAAGACTTTTTTCAACCGAACCAAACCCTAAAAGAAATGGTCTCATAACTTGAAGAAAACGACGCATTGGCGTCTTTATGAAATATGTATTGTCTTGTAGAGCAGGCCGGGACTCGGCAGAAGGGAGTCTCACATTTATAAAAAAAATTAAAAAAATGAATTAACGTGGAATTCTAAATATTGTATTTTAGTGTATATCTTCGCCTATTTAATATAAACCAACTAAACAGTTTAGATAATAGATATAAATGTGTATGATAATTTGTAAATAATAAAGTATATTTAATGTTCCCTCCCCGCTCTCCTAATTCTGTTGCTTGTGCATGGCTACCATTCTGTACCCTGAGCGTGTGTAAAGTATCGGTAATGGATTAGTGGACTTGGAATGATCGTGAAGGGATGTGCTCTGGAAGTAGCTTGTCGAAGTGGGGGGGGGCTACTGATATTGTTTCTGTAGCTAGCTGCAAAAGGAGTATCAGATCTAAACGCCAGAGTTTTGTAAGGAAATGATTATATAATAATGCTATTGGGCAGCAGCGATACGCAGACTTTTCCTTCCAATATAAAACTGTGGTGTACACTACACTATTTTCCCATTAAAAACCATGAACACTGGCTCAGCATAAGTATATGCTCAATGAAATGGTAGCCAACCTCCTGTGAAGAAAAGCACTTGATGAAGAAAATTTAATGTTTTTGAATGCATATTTTTTCGAAGTACTTACTAAGCACATAATCGTTTTTAGTACCACAATCAACAACGCGTTATCATAAAAATATTTTACACCACTTATACAAGGTCAAATTTGATATAAATAAAATAATAAACAACAATAACGAATTATTAAAAATATACAAAAAACAAATTTATTTAAATTTAGAAATGTATTTTCTAGAGGAGAAGGCTTATACTCCAACATTTAAGAATGCAGCTCAACATACTGATGCATATCAATGGCTGTCGACATTCGTAAAAAATACAAATACACGAAGAAGAACAATTAGCATGCATATATATTTTTTAAATGTTTTAAGCGTCACATAATGGGCACCGTGAAAAGCAGGCGTCGCGACGCACCGCCCTCGCAGTGCGGCCCCGGGCACGTCCGCGCGGCCCAGTCCGCGTCTTGTCGCCCGCGCCGAGTGCGATCCAAGTTATTAAAAAGAGATTTATAACTCGGCGCAGAGCCTCCCCCTCCACTCTCCCCTTCTCCCATGGCGTTCACTTTATTATTTCCACTCATTTCCCGAGTTTTTATTCCCGGCGCCGCGGGCTGGGCGGGCCGGGCGGGCCGGGCGGGCGGCGCGGCGCATTATCACTCCGCCTAATGAGTTGCATGCGGGAGGTGAGACGCCCGCGAACAATGCCCACCTTGATGGAAATTAAAATTTGACGCCATCAAATTCATTAAAATTAAGAGCCCGCCGCCACTGCTGCCTCTGCTTCTGGCGGGAAGTTTGAGATGAAAATTGTTTCTGAATTGAAGGTTATGTCATTGTTTAATTTTGACGCCTGGCCGCGTTCAAGTTCGTTCGTTCAACGTTCATGAATAATGTTTAACTTGCAACCAAATCGAAATAAAATTTAAAAAAAAAAATTTAACATTTAACCTTTTTTGTATATAAATAAATAATTTTTCGTTAATTTGTTGTTTTCATTGACAATTTTTTTACTGAATCATATCATGTATTCACATGAAACATAATTAAATTACTGCAGCAACAGCTCCCGGGAGATTTATACCGGATACTTGTGGTGGCCAAGTTGATACTTAAGAGCCTTAAGATGTACGAGTACTCAAGTAAGGATCAAGCATCAAATAGATTCCATGGAGATTGAAACTAATAAAATATTCAATCTACAATTCCAAGACATCATATTATTCCCGGTGGAAATAATCTTATCACTGTTTATATAATGCGAAGTTGTTAAATACTTATAAGTTGTATTTTCCATACTGAAATTTCATAGATTATATAGTTACTGAAATTTTATCAAAAAATAACCTAATTTTGAGGAAATAACTGAAGTTTCTGCACGTATAATATTAGAGTTTCCTATAATAAAATTGTACAAATACTAACTTTAATAAGAATATATATCACAAAATTCTAAAACGTTCAAATAATTTTTTTTTTATTTGAATACTAGAAATTTTTATGCATATAGATAATTGTTTTGATTATATAATCCAATCAAACCAATCTTAACTACTGTATGGTGTGTAGTAGAACAATTAAATAGAGGATTTGTTACGCACCACCTCAATTCATTACAAAATCAGGTTTTATTTTAATATTATAAATAGCAGAAGTAGAATATTCAAATATATAAAAATTGACGATTCAGACGTGTGTAAAAAATTACAAAGGCTAGAAAAAATGTTGAGCAAAAATATATTCTTTTATAAAAAAAATACACGAATTTGCTTTCAAATCGTCATTCTAGCCGAACTTCTGGAACACAGCAACTAAACTCAAATCTCAGCAGAAAGCACTTTCTTTTGCAAACAACAATGCCCTTACTTTAGAATAACAGACACCTCAGGATCCCGAATGCACGTAAAAATTCTAAATCATGTTCCGCCGCCGATTTTGTCAGCGCGAGGCTCTTTCTCCCGGAGCCTCGCGTGCGAGGAGGACTGCATTCAAAACAGTTTGGAGAGGCTCTCGTCTCGCAGCGTTTACTGCCTCTACTCGCCCGCCCTCGTGCAAAGTGTTAAGTATTACTTTTCAACTTTATTTACTTAGGGGTTTAAGGGGACTTCGTCTGCGGCGAGGAGCCGAGACTTCCATGGCTTCCAACAAATTCGCCAAAGGATATTTATTTTGCAGTATTCCGGAATACATTACTCAAAACGTGGTACTTTGTTCTTGTACGTGTTGATTTTCTTTGACGCCACTTCGTTGGCAATTAATAAAAACTTTGATACAAAGCGTGAAGTTTTCCTAACGCTTTTTTGGGATGATTATAAACGAGTTGATAGTTTGGCGAGTTGAAGTGGTGGATTTGTTTTCCGTCGTTTTTAGTAGTAGAAAATAACTTTATAATTACTATTTAATGAGCAGTATTAGTTACAATATTGTAGTCATATTTCATTTATATTTTACATTAACGCGTATAGATTTTCGTATGTGAAAATATTTTTTTATTATTTTACACTAAAATAAACTGCTACTGCTACTGTTTATTTTCTCAAAATATTTACAGCATATTTGTTAAAATCAACACGCATATACATAAAAATAAAATATCAATATGGACATTTATTAGAAATTTATATCATATAAGATGAAATAACTTTTATTCTGTAGACAGTAACATTTTTTATAGTTTTGTGTCTTACAAATTAAGTTTAGACATCACCTTTTATTATTTAAAAGACGAAAGTCTGGTCATATTTTAACAGTCTCATAAGCTTCATATATATTTTTTTAATAATTCTTAGAAAAACATTGTCTTAAGTGCAAATGTCTTCAAAAATGATTTGTTTTATCAATATATGCTGTGGTCTCAAAAACTGTAAAGTTTGCGATTCAGTGAAGCGCTGCAAGGTGGAGACACACTTAAATAAAAATTGAAGGGTAGACCTCATACGAGAGTCTACCGCCTATAAACATTCATAACACTTTCGGCGCCATCCCCACCCACCGCAGCCAGGGCGGCAAGCCAAATGCTCGTGTCATCTGCGAGAGGATTCAATTGCAGGCAAAGGCTTTATTTGTAACCAGTCTGGGGGGCGGCGTTTGCATACTGTATGTACAGGCGTTCAAATACATACAGTGACATGTTTTTCTGACTTCGATAAATATTGTGACTCATGTATCAGCAGATACTTTTTCTTTAAAGTTTTATTAAACACTAAAACGATGAAAATAGAACCATAAATGCTTGAATCCTTTTAAAGTACATACATAAAATAATTTATTGACATCTCGTTTAAAGTGCTCCTCAATGAGTAAACCAATACCTAAACCACATGCAACCCTGGTAATAAACCCTGGTAACCCTAAAGCGATAGAAATAAAGTAATATTTTAATAAAATGTATAAATTGCTTGTTGTGTTATATTAATTTTAAAAGCTTACAATTGTGACATAAGTTTTTTCTTAATATTGTAAAAAATAGAATATTTGCTTCGTTTGTTATAATATTTAAGACACAAACATTGAATCGAATCAAAAATGAACTTGTTTATTTTAGAAACAATATTAATACATATATTTATTAAAATACTGATCTGTTATATTATTTTCAATTTAAAAAATGCTTCAAAACTAAATATACTCTTATCAAATGCTTGCTGGTTTAAAAAATAAACATACATTTACCTCTAAAGTGGTCCCGTTCAATATATCACTGTAAAACGGTTCGTTTCGTTTATTTATTATGCGTAAAATCTTCAATGCATCATTAATATACAATAAATTCCCAGGTATAACGCCCAAACAGAGAAAAAGTGTGGCGCAAGTGAATCGCCAAACAAATATTTTTTTGGGTGTTTTATATTTTGCTGCAGTATACTTGCTACTTTACAGTCGTGAATCTGTCCGGGCAGACCCATCTCACCTTACGGCGCCACCGACCGCCGGCCCCGGCCATGCTCAGGTGTGCTCTGACACGAGATCGATCACCGATCCTCCAGTGAATTACTAAAATTACTCAAAATAAACATTAAAATAAATAAAAAAACTTTAGAATCAAATACCAAAAGCATGATTTATCTTATCTCAATTAGTGATTCAATTCAATGTAAGAAAAATCAATATCTATTCAAATCTTCATTATGTCGATTGTGTGCTCAAAAATTAAGAATCAACTGCAAAAAATAATATAATATTATGCCTGAAGTGTGAATGACCACATATTTATATGAGGCTAAAACAAAGTTTTAAGTTTGCTCCAATAGTTGCTAGATTTCTTTTTAGAGCTCTTGAGTAGTTTTTATGTCGCCATAATGATAAATGACCTAAGCGTCATAGAAAATACGATCATTAAAATTCGTACGGCACACTTTTCACATCGTATTTTATGGTGTTCAATCGAAAGGACTTTTCATTACATAAAATGAAATGTTTCCAGTCCAGTTATATAAACTTTGATATCTTACCAAAGTTTTTTTTTTAGAGTTTTAAGTCATAGGTGTTCATAATATTTATATGATATTTATTTGGTTAATTGGTTTGATAACCTAAATATGTATTTATATATTAGAAAAAAAATATTTCAGCATGTAGCTTAGTAAATATTGTGAAAAATTCGTCTAGCCTTGTTCCGAATGCTCATAATTTTCGCTGCGCCAGCGAGTCGCATATCCGCACACGTTTTTCCGACATTTTACCGCGCATATTCTGTTGCAACGTTAAATGCGAATTTTTATGGCGTATACAGGATGTCTTCAAATTTCGACGGCCAATAAACCGATACATTTATTATTGCTATAAAAAACTACTAAAGTGTTACTGCTGGATTTCCGTCCTCACAGCGACAGAACTGTTTTTCGGCAGGATTGTATTTATCATCATTCATTTACTGCATCCTTTTTGCATTTGAATGACATTTATATATTATTTATACTTTTGGCAACAAAATTAAATTTTAGATAATATATTTTGAAAAGGTAGATTTTACCAAAAATTGTAGTGTTAATGGTTGTGAATCATCAAAATATTTGTAAATTTGCAAGATTCTAATCTACAGTTACAGAGATAATTTTTTACATTGTTGTAACATTTAATCTTATTATCGATAAAATTAAATAGTTAACTGAACATTTTGATCATCAAATATTTTCATCCAAAATAAAATAATTTGACCAGTCAATGGATGTGTAGATTCAAATTTAATGTTTTAAAAAATATACTTCAGAAGATGGGTACATTTCTGAATAAACTAAAATTAAACCATCAAAAAATGCAGATCTTCTCTCGAATTTTATGTTATCATCAACGAGATAAAACATTTTTATACTAATTTTTATTATATCTTTTAATTAAATACCCATATTGGGCCGCTCAAACAAAATAATTATATTTATCTCGAGGGGATCCAACCTCTATAAAAACCAACGCTTCTGCTCATTTTAAGTCCTAATTGTATAAACTTAATGTAAAACACAACGTGTACAATTTTATTATGGAGATTTTTTTCTGTTCGTATGTTGAGCAGTGTGCGCTGCAATAAAGAGACACGTTGTATGTTATAACGGCGGGATGCTCGTATCATTTATGTCTCCCTCGACATTTGCATGATTATTTAGTAAACCTGAAAATGCTCGACTTCTGTGCATTTCAGCATGTTTTAAAAGCCATAATGCCTTGTGATTTAGAATTGCCCAGTTAACATTTAAACATTTACTTGGCTCAATAAAAACGAAAAAAAATACCCAATTTTGGTTAGTTGAATATTTTTATATGACGATATAATTTCAAAAATAAATTATTATACATATTACAACAAAACATAAAAGTTTTTATTGTAAATAGAGTGATGATTATTATTTTAGGTACATATTAAGAGTAAAAAAATTACTGCAATATTTTAAGTCATATTGTATATGAAATAATATTATGATTTATATATAAAATATATGTATATATATAATTAAATATTCTTTTATTAATAAATAGATTTTTTGTTATTGGTTCAAGGCATTGCATGACTTTTTTATTGAAATTTACTCTGCAATATGAATAAATTTTCCGTGTAAAATTTACATTAAAAGCTGTCATATTTTAACTGAGAAAAATACATATATCACTAGTGTGGTCCAATAATTACACTATCAGAACTTAATTTATGACATTTTATGGTCATTTGGTGTGACTATTTTTCATGGTATAAAATAACTATGAAATGCTTTAGTTTAACAAAAAATTTATAACTACTCATATATCATACGGAAAGGTTTTTTATAAATGTGAGAGGGATAATTTTATTTTAATGAAAAAACATGAGTGACTGGACACATAAGCTCGATTTTATATCGGAAAAATTGTGTTACTTGCTCCCCCCTTCCTGCCAAATTTCCTCATAAAATCGGGATTATAAACCACCATGGATGTGAGGGGTCCTCGGGAGTCCTGTGTCTTCGGCTTTAATCCTCATGGCTGCCTATATAGTAGTACATAAAAAGGAACCTTCTTGCTTTTATGATGTTTTTTATGAGGCTACATACACAATTTATTACAAGATGTTTTGCTGAAACAAAATATGCCTTAAATTTAATGCAGGTTTGGGTATTTTATAAGTTTTTAATTTGATTACCTTTCGTTTTACTTTTTTGTGCCGATTATTAATTGTAACAAAGAACAATAAGTAGGTTTTTACAGTCTGGTCAATTATTTTAATTTTGTCTCATGTCATACTTTTTGAAAAGAGCTTTATCTTAAAAAAATATTCAATATATATTTATTTATTAAAATAGCATTGCAGTTTTTTCTCTAGGTTTAAAAAAATGTTATTTATAGCTTAAATATTAATGTATAGCTTATAGTCAATTGGAAAAGTAATTCCGTCTAGCTGTTGAATCTATGTGACTATTATAAATAAATATATGCTGACCAATTTGGTTTCATATGTTTGTATATTTACCAGTAAATAACATAGTGGACATATTGGAGTAAATAACATAACAAGTGGACATATTGACAAGCCCGCATGCAATGTCCAAGTTTACTTGTATAATACAGTGGATATATGCAGGTCTCATATTTAAATAGGTATTCCAGTTATTTTATGAATAAATATTTAAGCTATACTTTTATTTAAATGCTTTTTAATTAAAAATTTTCTTTTTCAATTTTTTTTTTACTAAATCTTTAAAATAACTTTTTTTTCGTAAATATTTTTTGCTGTGTACAGTAGTGTACAGTTTTTAATTTATGACAAGTCAAAATTAATTCTAATAAATAAATCTGTTATACTTTTCATACATAAAAAAATATTCTAAAAACTATGTTTTTTATTCCTATTGATTGTTTAAAAAACTAATTTTAAGCGCTCTGCTCAGCCACTATATAAATAAAAATTCACATTTAATGAGTGATGTAGAGAAAAATTTCGTTTGCAAAATATTTAAGGTATTGTTTGCTGGTCATTTTTAAAAATTAAGTATCATTTATTATGCAGAAACCATATTATTTATTTTATTACTTTACTGTAATTTTTAATTTATAAAATTATATTATCACGTAACTTGTGTGAATGCTTTCTTTGGTAACAAAAAAAATGCTCATTAATAATTTATAACAATACTTTAATATAACATATTTTTAACATTATTATTTATATTATTAAGAATAAAAACGTATATAAATCAATTCTACTGCACGTGTATGCTTTGTAAAAAAAATTCTTTCACTATCCATTAGTCACAGACTTTTGAACCATTTAATGTCGGTTCAAAAAGAAAACCGTACGTTTTCAGTGCAAATAAATGTTATAGTTTTTAAACATCGCACCATAGAAGATTTTTTATTTATAAATTCTCTCCAACGCTCACGACAACTCTAAACTTTGAATATCAAACGATTAATTTTTCAGCGTAACTTCCTAAAACACGCTCGGGTACTATTTACAACAGTGACACTCAAAACATGATTCGTGGGACTCGTTTGTTATATTTTTTCTAATACAAATCGTACCACAAAATTTGAGCATTTATCACAAAAGCTTTTTAGTAAACTTTGTATGAACCATAATAAAACCTTAACTGCAAAAATATGGAGTAAAAACAGTAAAGCGCTTATGAATTCCAACTGAGTTGTAAATTGTATTTCAGATGAAAATGTATAACGAAATATAGCGTGGCCTTGTGCCACAAGTAAATATTGCTTTGATTGAGAACTTTTATCATATTTTTGGGCATATATTTGGTATACATTAATTCAATTGAATTTCAATTTTAAGATTCATTATTAGCAATACATAGATAGTTCTAAGGCCTTCAAGGTATGCCTTAGTTAGTAGGGTGCATACATTTCTCTATATAAAATGAAAAATATCTGTAAAAAAAACCTTTTTAGCATGAATTGAGTTTGCAGCAGTTTTACAAATATATATTTACCATGTTGGCAATTGAGTCTTCAAAATATGTTTGTAACATTGATTGTTTTTTTGAATTCAAAATATTTTTCTTATTTTTTCTAAAATTTGTACTTTTCAGTATATCTCAGTGTATTATTTTATCGATTTAGCAGTATGATGGGGTATGTTGTATCCCGCGTGTTGTGAGATTTGATGTTCACTGATCCGTATCGGTCCGTGCGATAGCGCCGTCTCCCTTTGGCAGCAGCCGTCTCGCTCTGGCCCTGCTGACGCGCTGCAACCGATGGAGCAAAGAGAGAGAGCGTAAAAAGCGCTTTGCAGATTGCTATCATTTCCAATGCACGAAATTCAAAGAGAACTTAAGGCAAAACCACACAACACACCCCCTATCATAATACAGAAAAACTTTCAATAGTATTTAAATCCAAAGAGAAAACGCTTCAATTTTATTTTCAGTTAGAGTAAAACCTATAACATTTACTTTGTTTTATTTAGCTTCATACTTTTTATGTAAATTTTTATTCGCTGCGTCAATGCTGGCTCATGCTATTAGTTCAACTATAAAATTTTATATATAAATATATGTATTAACAAAATTATTCCGATTTGATAAATTAGGAGACAAAAATCATCATGACACGCTGATCACTTTACACGCGTAGCATTTGAAATCAATGTCAAGTTTAAAATTACTATTCATTTTATTTAGGTGAAATATAGATAATCGAATCAAGTAGTTTCAGCGCATAGTCACTACCCTGAGGACCTGCGAGGTAGTTATGTAAAAATACTCGTATTGCGGTTCGTTTAAAAAAAGCAACAAAAAATAAAACGCAGTTGGCCGAGCGTTCATCAGTTTCGTGCAAAATACGACATGCCACATAATTTAAATTATTCACATTTCCATCATGCCAACACTTCATTTAACCCATTATAGCGTTGCGATTACATCGTTACTTATTACATTTCTACCTTACCGCCATTTTATACAATTTCGCTATTAAAAATCCTTTTTTCATCAATTCTCGATTTTTTTCAATGTAGATACAAACTAGGCAGTGCCTTGAATATTAAACTGAAAAAATCATTATTGTACTGTTTACAGTGCGCAAAGCTTGTAGTGTAACCTAAAAGTTAAAATTAACATATTTATTACTATATTATATTCCAAAACTTTTGAACTATTTAATAAAAATAGTACACAAAAGTGTTTCCCTATTTCGTTCTCTTGAATGCAATAATGCACACAAATGCAGAAGTCGATTATCATTTCTGTTTTAGTTCCTTACCAGTAATAACTGTGTATTCACCTTACTTTTTTATACGATTCTCTGAGGTAAGACTTAAAAAATGTCAATGACATGTGCTATTTTAAGATTGAAAATATTTTCTGATTTTAGGTTTTCTATTTAATTTTTTTTTTCATTCTATGCTATAAATTACTTGACGAAAACTTCAAAGCAGCAGTAGCAAATCTATATCAAATAAAAGCTTTTTTCGATAGTTTGTTAGAAATTCTTTCAGTCGAAAAGTCGAAACTTCATGGGATATTTTTTTTTAATATTAACACAAAGCAAAACCATACATAAAGCCGTAGTAAAAAGGTAAATAAAAACTAATGAGAACATCTTTGTGAAAAAACCTGCTCACGGTTTTATAGAGCCAAACAAGATCAGAGTAACACTTTTCCTTACAAAGCAAAAACTCCGCTCAAAAGAACTATGAATTATAAAGAAAATGGTTGTTTAGCGATACATAAAAATAATGGCAGCTAATGACGTCGGAGCTCCCTAAATGCCGGAAGGCGTTAATGTTCTTGTGACCTTCGCCCACCTTGAGGCTGTGACGTCACGAGGTATTTATCTATTTCACTGGAGGTATTCGAAAGTGCTGTGAAATGTCAAGACCGCTCCCAGAGCAGAGCCTCGGCGGGGTGGCCGGCGGGGAGCTATTAAAAAGGTTACACTTTTAACACACTATTAAAAATAATATTCCATCTACATGTTTATCGTCACTGTATTGATATGCTACCGATTTGTGTTTAACAATAATAAAATCTACTTTTATGATTTCCAATGATGTGTAACTTAGTTATTTCATTTTTGCGATCTGAACAGATGAAATCTACTTTATGTTGAAAATAGTTTTTCAATTTTTAATTTAAAATAAATCAATACAAATATTTTAACAATTTATACACTACTTTTCATAAATTATATTTTCCGAAGTTTGCATAATAAATTTCATATGTAAACACAGCAACATTTATTTATTGCAAATTTATTATGATGTTAAATAACTTAGTATGCAATATTTTCAAAACAATTATATAATTCATGATTAGATCGAATATCCCAGGTGCACCTTTTTTTTAAATAATAAGAAATAATTTACATTACGATTTTTATTTAGATTTAGATTTTCAAACGCTTTTGCGATTTTGCAAGTTTTGAATTTTTATAGGCACTATGAATATACAAATATTGGAATTAGTTCTTGATTTTTTTTTATTAAAACCATCTCTTGCCTTAAAATAACAAAAATCTCTCCGAAACAAGTCATTTATTAGCTGTTAAAAGATTTGAATGGTAAATTATACGTTTTCATTTTCTCTTAAATATATACAATATCAAATGGATATTTAATGCTTACCCAAAACCAATAGCTCCATATAAATCTTGCTTCTATCACCAGAATGCTTTTCCATATAGCGGTTTGAACACTTAGGAAATGTTTCCGCAAAAACTATTCCCGGCTCTAAAGCGAATGAGATAGTCCAGGTGACCCACATCCCCAGTGCATGGCTTTAACAACTCCATCTCTTTTTAAAGCTTAATCGAATATACTTACCATTTTACTGATAATTAAACTAGTGTTTATTTAAATGCGCATGTTTACACAAAAAATATTTTTGACTAAATCATTGTTATCATTGTTAAACTATTTTTATGTCTTCACTCTTTTGACCTGATATTAAAAAATAATTGAGAATTACAGTTAAATTTTAAAAATATTATCATGAAACTTTTGCACAGCTTAAGTCATCGATAACTTTTATGAAATCGCAAGTGTCTATTTTAGTAAAAAAAAAAAATTTTGTGTTTTTTCGGGTGGTTGTAAATTAAACTTTATTCAATTCGTATGATCCAAGTACAAAGATTAGATTATTCTGAAAACGGTTCTGAAACCCTAGTGGAATCAATTATTCAATAGGCAATAACTCATACAGTAATTAAGCATTAATGGTCAATTTACATACGCGATGTGCAAAAGATTTACCGACAGCTGTTTAGTGTCCGCCATTGTTGATTGGCCTTCCATTAGCGGGGGTTGATTTCTCGCGCATTGTTTATGCCGGCGTGGTGCCGTCCCGCTCGCGCGCGCGGGGGTCGAGCGAGAGGCAAACAGATTAGCGACGCACATTCGGGCGGCCGGACCACGGACTGATTGATCAATGATTCAGGTGCACTTGGTAGCTTGATTGTGGAATTTGTTTTTGATTGTCGGTTTAGTGCTCCCTTAATGATAGTGGCTCGTCCCTCGTTGGGGCTGTAAACAAGCAACGCGCTGTGGACGCTGAGAGAACCATTGTCACCTGTAAACTATTTTCAACGCATGTTCGAGGATATTTTATTGTATTTGTAAAGCAATCAAGTATTTCAAGAGCAATATGATGTGGATTCGTTTCTCAGTATTGACAAAGAAAAAGTCCAAAATTTAAGTTAACGCATAAGAACCATGAGCCTTAATATAGATCAAAAACACAGTCCGACCGCTAAGCCGCTAAGCCAAATGGGTCATTTGTGTATTTACTCTTTCAAAGTAAATCATTTCCAAACCTTTTTAACAGTGATTTCTAAAAAAATAACATTACTATAAAACATTCATTCCATTATACAAAAACTACACATACAACCACAAAAAACACAACACCGAAAAATATCTGACAGGATCCGAACTCACCGAAGCTTGCTCTCTGCACAGCACGCCACGGCGGCCACGCCAGCCACGCCAGCCACGCCAGCCACGCCGGCCACGCGAGCGAGGCACGATTCCCTTCGTGATGGATCACCAGGTCGCATGTCACGGTCGCAGAAGATAAGACATGCGGACCTAGCAGCGGCCAGCGCGCCGGGGACGTCAGGCGCCATCCACGCCGCGGGGAAGATCGCGCTGCCATGCGGGTTGCAGATTGCGAATTATGTAGGCGCTTTGCAAAGTAATCCTCCGATACCACTACCAGAGTAATATTTACAAAGCCTATTTCAGTAACTCATAAATTAAATAACGTTGTCTCGTTAAAATAATAAAAATCATAATAATGACGTAAAATGAAAAAAACATGTATATTTAGATTTAAAAAAAAATACTATTTTAGAATTGACGAATATTTGAACTGGAGCCAAAGTGACTTGACACCCATAAAAATAATATTCTTAATTAAACAAGAGATTTTTATCGCAAAATAAGAATTTTCAAGCAGCAACATCATTAAAAATTAATATATTTTATTATCAGTGAAAACTGTATTTTAACTACCTGTTATTTGTCTTGAAATTTATATTCTTACTGCAATGCCGTTCAATTAAAAATGAAATTCAAGCTTATATAAATGCGACATTTTTATTATAATTAACATTTCAAAATTTATTAGAAAATAAATTCACCCTCAAAAACAAGTGCCAAGTGAAACACGTACGCATACTAAATTTAAAATTAAACGATTTTAATGTAATAATATATCTTAGAAATTTAGTATTCGAACCGTTCACCGTCAAAACAAACTCCCTTTCCGAGGAGGGTTTTAAATTATGTCTAAGCTGAAATAAAAATCCTTACAGTTTTCATACTTATTCCCACGTGAATTTTGCTTTAATTTTATTTCACCCTGTCACTTACCCCCCTCTTCACCCTTAAGCCACCAAGCCCGCCCCCCGGGGGATATTATTATGAAATCAACTTGCTTGCATAATGACGTCAGTAATGCTTTGAAACTTTTTAATGCCTAATTTTGCAAGAGGGTGCAGTTGTGTTTTTAAGTTTATAAAATGTTTACGCCGTACTCATTTAGCGAACTATTTTTTTGTTCATAATAAAAGTCTTGCTATAAAATTATAGAATATAATACATATTAACAACAAATCATTAAAATTTAACCATATGTTAAATTAATTTCACATTTTGAATAATTAAAAAAATATATACACATTCAGTGACAGAAAAAGAAACCAAGAAAAAGAATTGAATAAGGTATTTAATAATGAACTAAAAGCTAAAATATTCTCAATTTTTATTAAAATCAGTTTATAAAAGCTAAATTTTTAAAATGCACTCTAATTACAAAATAAATAACATTTACATTTTAGTTGTTAGTATTTTTAAAATATCTACCACAATGATTCTTTATTTTAAGATCTTCAAACATGATAGTAAAAATGAGATATAAAGCAATATTCAATTTATAATATACTTATTTGCTGATGATTATTATTATCAAACATTTCTCAATTATTTATTTTTAACCATCCAGGTTTATGGATTTTCAGATTATATATTATATTATGGATATATACATGACAAGCAATTTTTTTTTTGTTTTTTTTTTCGTTGTTTGATCTCTGTCTCAATAACAACAAAATATTCCATACACCATCAAATATACCGTAAAACAATATATTTGTTTTTTGTTAAACTTCTAAGTTTTTATACAATTCAAAACTTTTTTTAGATAACTGTGAATTTTCTTCCACACACCCTGGTGCCCTTTGGATTTTTTATATCTTAAGGGTAGCGCTGTTAGGCACATTGGAACCATCTCGAATCCTTTATCCTGGAAATTTGTCCATTATAGACCCATTTTGTCCTTTTCGCTTTTGTGTCCTTCCTCTCTTTTTACGCACTTTATCTCCCTAGTGGCCAATTGATTGAGGCGCCAATTCCATTATAATTTAAGTGACCTGGTTGGATTCCCGTTAGGTCAATAAAAAAATTGTTCTTGAACATCATCATCAGTTCGACTACTTGAATATTCTTCATACCCTCCATACAAAAAGCGTGTGTTTTAAATTCATAATTAACAAGTTATTTTTTGACATAAAAATTAATTTACTTAGCAACACCTCAGTTTTCATATATAGCAGTCGTATAAATTAGGGTCGGTTGTTTATTTAATTCTATAAGTGGTTTATTAGTTAAACTTCTCTTTTTTTTGCACACTCTTTCAACAATATTTTTGACGTGAATACAAAATTAAACTACATTTGTATTTTTACATATGAGATATCTGTTATAAAAAATATTAATATACGTACTATCACGTTTCCATTTGATTGTGACTTATTTTGAACGCAATCTGCGAGTACCTCTAAAAGTAAACACTGTTACGATGTGCGCTTCTCTGTACATTTTAATTACATCCTTAATGAGCGTATTCGTGTCATCGTATATTTCACTTTCCTAGAATGATTCATTTACCAGATTTAGGATGAATGGCCGCCGCGGCACCCGGCAGCATGACGCGACTCCTCACAGCGAGCGTCACGCCGGGCAGCCTTTTTTCATAATATTTCAGTAAAGAGACTTTTTCATAATTTAGTTTCATAAACTTTACTCTCTACGGTCGCGACTAATTACGTCGGCTTCAGCTATCGCCATGAAAGATCGGGCCGAGCACGAACATGTCACACACCTGCAGTGGAGGCATCTACCTGCAGTCCGCCGGCTGTGCTTTATTATGCAACGGAAATGCGATTTGCAACTTGTTATCAAACTAAAAACCAAGTTTTTCATACTGTAAAATTGCAATATTTTGTTAATTTTCCAAATTATTTTCAATAAAAATGCCTTAGTAAATTCAAGTCTTTTCTTTGTATACGTACTATATTTTAAATGCAGCTCCTTAATATAAGAAGCTATGTATTTTTGTTCATTTTATTCATTCGATTATTCATATCATATAAAGTATTTACAAAATTTTAAAGTGTTTTGAAAATAATAAATTTCACGATGCTTCAGTGTGGGAAACGCTTGGATAAAAATATAAAAGCAAATACAATTCTAATTTACTACAACTTGTCGAGAGAAATACGTTTAGAAATGATTTATTGATACATTAGCTCTATTTATTCGATCAATAATTTATTACTAGTGACTAGAACGTTAATGTCTTGAGAGCAATCTAACAGGGTCATAAGTCAAGCATCTCACGTATGACGTCACAAACAATATTTCACCCGAGCGAAATTCAGACGAACGATTCTAGAACATCGGCCGTCATAATATTTCACTTGCAAACTAAAGCGCGTATTAAATATATATCCACGCTAGTTCTGCTACCGACGGCAGAGGCGGCACGTGGCATTAATTACTGCAAGCAAAGTTAACACACACAGGTATTTAAATTTCAATTACCTTTCAGTGTTAGAGTGTATCCTGTGCACTTATTAGATAATAAAGTAAAGTATTGCGCAAGAATGATTTGAATATTGCGTGCACTCTCTCTCTCTCGGTACATATGATAGACTTTAAAAATTTTCAGCACGCAGATATAAAAAATACAAAATACTTACTTAATTTAATTCATTTACGCATGACCCGATTTTTCTAAAATATTTGAGTTTATATTGCTCTCTGCAATTTTTGGGCGAAAAAAATTTTTGTGAACTTTTAAAAGCATATAGGTTCATTGAACTTTACGGAGGTGAATATTATTAATTTTTTTTATATGGACTCTAATATCTTACAAATTTTACTGAGAAAATAACCTGTAACTATTATATAAGTCTCACCAAAACCAATAACTGGTCGTTGGGTGTGTCTATAAACAAACAATACTCGTAAATTAAGAATATGAATAAAAAAAAGGATAAAATAAAAATTACTCTGAAATATCTGTAAAAAAAATAGTTTATAACCCAACGCACCGCAATTATAATAGCCATGCATTATTTAAATAAATTGGGAGTTTTCAACTTAAAAAAATACTGTATTCTCCTTTTCCGCGTGGATTAGTTACACCTGACAGACTCGATTTGCATGATTTGACAGGTCAGACATTTGCGCGAGTAAATGCCTGACCAATACGTAACGCAATACATATCAGACCACCTAAATCAAATACGTCGAGTATCACTATTTTACGTTTATTGCTCATCAGTATGACGAATGCTTTCTATCTAGTAATAGGGGCTAGAAATTGTATACAATTGAAAAGAAAAATCCTTTTGAGTTACAATCGCCAATGTCGTTTTAACTTCATTTGACGAACACTAACAGTTTTGATAAATAAAAGATGACCTATTCATGAGATTCAAGTTTCATGGATATTATCAAGCTTGATATAATGAGTAAGCAGTGGAAATTCTTTGAAATCAAAGTGAAAACGTTCCTGAAAACCAACAAAGCAAATATAAAAGACAGCAAAGACCATGACATTCACGATATTGCTTTCCGATCGTTTGAATAAACAATCAATAAAAAATACTTGCTTTTACCTTGGCCAGTATCAAATTATATAAATTTATAAGAACACAGATGCATCCAAAAGTTCTCGATACGTGCTATCAGTCTTTATATCTTCATAGTACATTATTGTTTACCAACATAATCAAGCGTCGATCTCCTTGCGTGGTTCATGTCCGAGTACTCGCGTGAGCAAGGGCCTTCCCGGGGGGCTGTTAATTGATATTTGCCCACAGGAGCGAATATGATAATAAGTACAAAGGCTGATATGTAAAGCAGCATGAAAATGTAAGGAGAACGCTTGAAGTAGTAGATTACTTTTGGATGATAAGAACAAGCAAGTCACTGAAATAAATTATGTTTAAAATAATGTTACCTTAATTACACGATCTGATAAATTAAAATTAATTGTGTAGTTTTATTGCGAGCAAATTATTTTTGTGTTATCAACAGGTATTTTGTATGAATAACTTTTAAAGCAAAGTACGTGCTAGGTTTACGATAATTTATAATTATTCTTGATATGATTATAAACTAGTTTTATGTTAAAAAAAAAAATAATTTCAATTAAAATTTTTTGAACGAAATTTCTTTGTATAACAACCAACAAATCATTTTTACATCACGTGCTTTCTAAAAATCCGTTAATTGAATATTACTTTCAACTTTCATTTCCTTCTATTTAAAAAAGCAATAATCATTGTGAAATCTAACAAAAAACACTGACGCACCCTTTTTATTTTACTTACTTAATATACACACCCCTAATGCAGTCACGAAAGTGCCAAGACCTCTGTACAGTTGCCCTAATGGTCATAATCCAGGAACCCTTCGGAAATTCCAGATTAGTGGTTATTCCTAACCTATGCCGTGTCGAGCACCCCTTACAACCCGTGATAAGTTCTACTTCACTTCATAATATTTTATTTTTTTAATAAACACAACATTTATCACTCAGGACAAAAACGTACTGAATTGTAATTATATTTTAGAAGAATAGACATGTTTCAAAATAATATAATAAATACATTAAAATTATATAATATTGAAAGTTGTTTTGTAAATCGTAATGTGTGTAAATAAAATAAAAATTATTCAGCTTTGCATACCACAAAATAACAGATAGTTAATAACCTAAACATGGCATCGATCCAATGAAATATATTTTTTGCTATGTTTATTTTATTGTTTGTGTAAGAAAAAACAAATTCAAGTAATTACAAATAAAACTATTCATACAACACTCAATAAATATTCTCGCACCACTGGTTTGTAATTCTGCTTTCCGTCGCAGCCATTGCGTGTTGACTTTATAACCAAGATGACGCTAATTACTTTATTAAATTCATATTTTTAACATTCATGGGTAACCCTCTGGTACTCCCAGGGGTGATTCGAACAAGCGCGTCAAAGAACCTGCCCTGCTGTGAATTATCATCATTTGTCATTTAAAAAACCGTGAATCATAAATTCAGTTAGTACTCATTTATATATATATACATATATAAATTATTATTGTTACCTTCAATTCAAATACACCTTGTGACAGCTATCATTTATGCTTTAAAAGTATTCGTATTCAATGCCTTTATTTTTTTTCGTGTTTTTATTAAAATATATTATCTGAAAGTCAGATTTAAAAATTGAATATTAACATATGTATAACTACTGAGGGGGTTAGTAGAAGTAGGTACGTTTAAAATAGACTGGCTCAATCGATCCAGCGGCTCCCAAACTTCCGCCACCACAAGCCTCCGAGAGGAGAACACTAAAGAAGTCCTGCCACAGCTGAGCTCAGCTCTGACCACGGCCAGCTTTTACGCAAAAGCTTGGAAAATCAATCCTCGGCGTCCGCTTCACAGTGTTGCTTGTATTTCATTCTCGGCCATACTAACTCTCACAATATTTATTTTTGTTGTGCACTCTTTTCAATTGTTTTTGGTAATGATTTTTTTTTTTTTTTTTTTTAAATATAATATATTTAATCATAAATATATTATTTTAAAACACGAATATTTTCTCATAAAATGTAAGCACAATATTCAATAAATACACAAGCCGAGCTTTAAAGTAGAAAATATGAATGTTACAATCAAAGAAGGCCGGTCTAATGGTGAAAATGTCGATTTTATACCTAGAATTTACGGGTCTGTATATTTTTATTTATAAAAATATAGTTCATTTTATCTGTCTAGAGATAAAAAATAAATTGGAAAAATTAAGGCATTAAATATTTTTTCTAGCATAAAAAAAGTAAATTACATATTTCCATATTAATCGTATATATGTTCTATTAATATTTATGTAGAAAATATATACAGACACATATTTTCTAGTGTGTGCCAAAAGTACGATACAAAGAAATACTATTTTTTGTTGCTATAAATAAAGTCTTCTTGTGTTCCATCTAAACAAATCTTGTTTCCTAGTACCTTTCGCATCGACATGAGTTCTGATCATAACAAAACAAACACATGACTTCATCAGAGACTATATTGAATAGCACTTGTTACTTGCGTAAAATATACAGCCTCGCTGGCTCAAAGCCACAGTCACCCTAGATTTCCGAGTAAAAGTCCACATCCCTTTGTGGGCCGAAATTAAACAGTGGCATTGCACTCCTGGTCTTGTATGCAAGGAGCTCCAGATTTCTTATTTACTGCTCTTTGTAAGCTGGCTTTTGAACGCGCAGAAACTACCCGACATAAACGAAGTCCGCACTTTTATTTGGGTGGCCTATAACACCGCCGGCCGCTGCTGCGCTCGACTGGCGCGGGCTTCGAAAGCCTCGCTCTACTTTGTATGGAATATGGAATTAAAGGTTTTTACGACTGGCTACATAGTGAAGACTTTCACGCTTTTATTTTATGTATATCATTTATAAAACATATCCTGGTACTACAATGTTTTCGTGCACAGAAGCTGCTGAGATGGATTTCTTACTAAATTGCCACTGCAATGATAAGTAACAATTTTTTTTATTAAACTGGACATACTCATATAGCTTGATACTTAAAAATATAAAAACAGATACATTTTATGATGAAAATTTTGAACCGTTTTATTTTTGTTTTCTTCTTCTCATCAATGGAGGTTGGCGACCATCTCACTAAGCATACATTTATGCTGAATTAGTGTTCATGGTTTTCTAAGGGGAAAATAGTGCAGTGGGTCCTGGGGTCTTTGTATTGTAAGTCTGCGTATTGCTGCTGCCCAATAGCATTAATATATAATCTTTTCCTTACAAAGCTTTGGCGTTTAGATCAAATACTCCTTCTGCAGCAAGGTACAAAAACAATATCAGGAGCCCCCCACCTCGACAAGGTATTTCCAGAGCACATCCTTCCACAATCATTCCAATTCCAGTACTTAATTACCGATCCTTTACACACGCTCAGAGTACAGAATGGCAGCCACGCGCGAGCAATAGAATGAGGAAAACGGAGAGGTTTGTTTATGTTTTTGCTTTGTTTAATTTTTAAAAAAACGGTCAAAATATAGGAGCATATTCAAAATTTTTAATTAATTTTAAAAAATTACCTTGACAAATTTTGATATTTTAATCTACAACTCTTTCGGAGCATTCGATGAGCACAACAAAAGTTCCGCTCTGGCCGGAGAGCGGGCGAGGCTTATCTCTTGCATTCATCCAATGAAAGTTTTGCAATTGTTCATTTGTCGTGGCGCTCGAATTGGCCGGTCCGATTCCTCGCCGGTGTGCGCGCTCCGGAACTAATTTAACTCAATAACCATCATTAATATTTATAGCCCCGGAGAAGTGCCTTTGCAAATTCCTCTCTCGCCCCGCCACTTGGCTTATACTAACAAATTAAAGTAATTTATTGTGGCCGCCGCCGGGCTAACTGCACTCCTTCTAATTAACTGCTAAAATATACTCATCCAGTGCGGCGATCGGGCGGCGCCACCCTCTGCTGTTTGTTTTATTTTTAAATAAACGAATTGATTAAATAGACACTTATACTGTTCTCAAGAAACTATCGATAAAAAAAATATTTTTTACTGTACTTTTAATATCAAATTGCACACACCAAAAAAAACATTATTTCTTCTATTATTCTTATATCTTACAACTTAAACAATACAGCCTAAAAATCTTGAAGATTCAATATTAAAATATGAAACCAACTTTAATTGATAAATAGAAAAATTTATTAATGTAAATATATGTTGAATTTCTTGAAGATATAAATGTATGATTCAATTTTACTTTAATCAATATAAATAAAACTAAAAATCTTCTATATGTTGACACTGAGAAACTGAGAGTGCTTTCGCCTTATATTATATAAAACCCTTAAGTGCTTTCGCATTATTAAATATATAAAACCCAACAGTTTTGCAGCCAAAAAGTTTTTACTTTCAAAAAATAAATCTCCTGGAAAATTTGCTTTAATTAAGTATATATATATTACGTCGGAAAATAAAAATACTTTTATAATTCATGCATGGTATGACTTATACCCGATTCGGCGATTTATTTAAAATACTTTTTCGCGAAATTTGCAACACAAAGATTCTCTTATAATTAAAATAATTTATTCTTAGGCCGCGCCGAGGCACTGAGAGGGGTGATATATCGTCACTTGTGTGCGCAGAAGGCACCACACGAGAGTGGCTGCGAGCACCACAATCACTCAGCATCAAAAACTTATCTGTCTTCTCTTTGATTGACTTCCCGCAACTGTGCAAAGCTTCTATTTGACAAAGCATTAAATTTTTAATATTCTACAGTACATTACTCTGCATTGGTTAAAACAAACTTTGAACGCTTTGATCTGGAATATACATCGAAAGCCTCAATTATTTTTTTTATTCTCTCCGATACATTACTTTTATAGCTCAAACGTTATATCTAACATATTTATCAATTTAATATTGCTTTATAATTTTGAGAATATCTTAAAGCACTTTAGAGCTTCAGCCACGACGAGGCGTTTTCCTTAGTTTCCTCTATCTAGCATATAATATCTCCTTGGATGTTTCCTCCCGACATAACTGAAATAACTCTTGCAATTACCCTCCGTTGAATTTGTGTAATTCCACAAAAGACTTTACTAAACAATGTATCCGCACCTACCTACACTACCATCTGCTGTGTTGTTTTAATAACTAGTAGGGATTAATCTTCGATGTCTGTTCTCGTTTTATACGGTTTCCGTGCTGCCTGCAAGGGTATCAATACGTGCAGCGCGGCTCCCTGTGCCCCCTGCCACGCCTTCGGCTTAAGAAGCTAAAACTCTGAGTATTTGTTTTTTTTTATAATTTCTTAGTATAAATATTTATGAATATAAATTCATATATATATTTTTTAATCGGCGTTTTCACTTGTACCTTTAAAACACAATACAATATGTTCAATGAGAATATACAATATTTAGCTTTATCTATTTCATTTACTAATATGATTAGGCACATACATAGAAGATGATTTAAAGAAACTCTCAGAAAAATATCATCGTGATTTGTGTGGAATTTGAACCCACATCCCCTGGCTTACATGGCCGGTGTACTAACCCTTGTACTAACGAATCACTTCCGTTTATAGAGAATTTTTAACAATCATACTCTACATATGAACTAATGTGCCCAGGCCAACCAATATGTATCGATTTCGTGATAATATTCAATGTTATATTTGTCTTAAAAAAAGTAAATTTTATATAAACTCTTTACATAAAAGCCTTGCATTGTTGATTGTTGCCTTGATTTATTTTTAAATATATAATATAGATATAGTACCAACGCTTAGTATTTTCATATGAATAAGGCTTTTCATTTTAATATTGAAGCCTAGCGCAATAATTTTGCTTGAAAAGTTCAAGAAACAAAGGCACCGTTGTAATATTTCAATCACGCTTTATAAATAATATAAATCCTATAAAAGCATTTGACTAAATTTAATTTGATGGATATAAAAACCATCCTCTTATCTTTGAAAAAATGAGAGCCATTCGCTGTGAACCTTTATAAATTTACCAATGAATACCAAATATGTAACTTCCACACAATGTTGAAGAAGCTTTCGAAGCTTCACCAGCTTTCAGGCTGGCGTAATGAATGGCTCCGCCTTCGCTTATCCCAGGCAATATATCTATTGCTCGTGAAACAAAGTTTTATTTAAAGTAGAGCTTGTAGCGGGTCTGATCAGCCGTTGTTAGCGGCGGGCGGGAGCAACTACAAATTGAATTGATGCCGTCGGTTTCCCAATGCGGAGACGCTCCCGGCTGGCGATTTGTCCGGGCCTTGCGATTTATCGATTGCGTGGAGATCAGTAATGAAAGTCATCACTCTTGCATTCGATATGAGGCCTTCTAATTCCTCAGGGTTAAGGAATTCCTCCACTAAGCTTCTCCGCCCGAAGAAGAATTTCGATAACTTGCGCCGCTTTTGTAGTTGGGGCGCTTCGTAGAATAAATACGGGAAGAACATATTGCTTTTCAAAGCAATCTTCTTCCAGTTTAATTTTTTATCACAATCATATTTGATTATATTTGACTTCTTACAATTTAAATTGAAAATTATTTATTAATATCACTACATTTCTACAATAAGTATAAATTTGTTCTAATATACCAAAATCTTAATCCGTTATACATATCATTGATAACTAAAACAAATCTTATATCTTTCGTTATGTCATTTCAATTAGTCATTCAAAATAAATATAATTAATTTTCACATTTATGAAGTATATAACATATAAAACAGCGATAAATCCATAAGAAATATCAATTACACATATTAAAGTTTTTATATTTTTAATCGCGGTACTATTTATTACCCATATATGCGTCTTTTGTAATAATGAACTTAGTACTGATGCTTTATCTATGACTAAAAAAACAATCTTTATCAAAATAATATTTCATCAGCTCGTGTGTTCACGATACCTCTTGTTTTGTTATCTCGTATTCAAATTTTATATTTTTCTAATATAATCATAAAATTTAATATATACATAAATATTATATTAAACTATTGAAACAAAGCAGTAATAGAAACAATGCAGGCACATGTGCCAGTCTGACGCGGTATGGGCATCGCTTCAAATCAATGGCTGGCCATCAAACACCCGGCATGGCCCGGAGCCAATTGCGTGCATGTGTGTATTCCAATTATTTTTGTTGGTTTATCAAATGCCCTCAGCGATCGCAAACAATTTGTTGGAAAGTTTCGTGCAACGCCCGAGGCCGAGCCGGAATCCTAATCCATCGGGCCAGCCCGGGCTCGGGGAACCTAATCTCACGATACCGACTGCCCGATAAATTTGCATAAAGTTTGCCTAGGGAAATTCTATAGGGGAGTTATTTGACGCACGTCCTTTCACAATACAAATCTACTTTGTTGGATCGTTTTCGTCTCTATGTAGTGTCCAGTTGAGGTAAATTGGACCCTGGCGAAGGGGCTCCTGCCTTAAGAGGTCTATGGGCATCTTTGCATTTTTAATGCGGAATACACTTCCGAGAAATAGTGGAAATTGAATTTGCCCCCGTACAAGTACGTGATGAGACTCGGTGGGGCGTTCTCAACAGTTTTGCGATCATTTTACAATAATCTTTTAAGGACGTGAATAACGATACGTTTGCGCGGCTGCGATAATAAATTATTACTAAGCATGTTACAAAAAATATATATTTACCATGTAGGAAAGTAACATATAATAACAATTTATTAAAATACATTTATTTTGGACACTTACGCACGTGATAAATTTTATTTATCAATATTTTGTATATATTTTATTTATATTCATACACGTCAATATTATACATTATTAAAAAATGAGATCTAATAGTCATTATAAGGTAAATATATCCGTTTATTTATACTTTGTAGTTTATTATTGAAAATTTTCAATGTACCACATTTCATATAAATTTTTAATTAATTAAAAAATATTTAATTAGTTAAATAAGATGTACATGATCAAATAGAGTCGCTGGATTCAACAAGTGTCCGTAGCCAAATCAGTATTCAGGTCAATTCTCTTCCATACACTCAGCAAATAGATTATTCTTCCTGTACCTTCGGAAGGTCCCGTGAAGTGGACAGCTGATGATGGAGGAAGTCTCCGCGGCTGCGGAGGATCCGGCTCGTTAGCATAACTAGATTGGATCTTAGCCCGGGCCGGGCCGCGCCGTCGCCCGGCATTAGCGGGCGAGACGTGATCAGATCCGGGGCTAATTGAAACCGGCCCCGATACAAATGGCCTGTGCGGAGTCAATAAAACTCCCGACTTAGTGGGAGTGTTTTATATGTAGATTGGTCGGTGTGCTCTGCTGGATTATTTTATGCATTTTAATCATTGTTTTGTCAGTTGAATGTTAATTTTATACCCTGTAACTTTTATTGTTTTGCAAGTGCATATTTATTGTTTCGGTCAAGTACTATTAAAATATTTAAACTATTATATTGTTTTTGCTTAGAGATGCTTCAATAAAATAATATTAATATAAATAAATATATGGTAGACTTATATATAAAACTATTTCATTTAGTATACCCAAAAGTTAAATCAAAAATCTCGTTTGACTTTTAAGCAAATCAGTTTTGCATGTTATGTTAAAAAGTTTACTGTACCTTCAAAATACCATTACCATAACTACCCCATTTTAAACGCATTACGTATTTTAAAGTACCACAAAATATTGAAGACACTCTCAAAATCATTATTCAAAACGAAATGAAAAAAAGGCGCAAATACTAACGCATAAAAACGGCGATAAGTTATCGGGACTTCCCGCATAACTTGCGGCTCATCCATACTTAAGCGCGGGCGGCAAATTCTCGCCGCAAATCTTTCTCAGAAGCGACTCCCGCGCCGGCCATTACGCGCACGTCCTCCCTCGCCCCTGCGCCGCCCCTGCGCCGCCCCTGTGCCTCCCCTGCGCCGCCCCTGCGCCTCCCCTGCGCCGCCCCTGCGCCCCGCTTAACCTAATTTACCGGCGGAGTCAAGAGTCCGCCATTCTGCGCTCACGGGCCGGGCGGCGGGCTCGAGCCGCGGCCAATCTTTGGAATTGTTCGAACACTTCAATCAGGGCCGAACACAATAAAAACAACAATCTATTTCAAAATCACAAAAATATAAACATGACTTGACCCTCTCACAGGAAGTACGATAATGCCTATACAGGTTTGATTGATTGATAATGATTAAGTACATATTTTCAAATATTGAAAATTGATTAAGAAACTCTTGGAAAAATATCATCGTGATTTGTGTGGGATTGAACTCACGTCCCCGAGCTTACATGGCCGGTGCATTACCAATTATACCAACGAATCACTAGTACTAAGCAAGAATTTTTAACAATCATATCCTATAAATAGAACAACGTACTTATTATGCCAATTAAATATTGTCATCAAATCAATCAAAACACGATGATATTTTTCTATGCACCGGCCATGTAAGCTTGGGGATTTGGGTTCAAATCCCACACAAATCACGATGATATTTTTCTAAGAGTTTCTTTAATCAATTTTTAAAAGATATACCGAATCATTATCGACTTGAAAATAAATTATAAACAATATTAAAAATTTAACATTTTAAGCTTTCTATACTGTTATACCAAAACTTTGAATATTTTGTAAAATATTTATTTAAATTATAAACCAGGGTTAGTTATACTTACATAATTTTATTAATTTCCAATCACAAGTAAAATAAATTTAATTATACTCTTGGATAGTTTTTTATTGCCTTTTTTATTTAAATGAATTGGTGGTTTGTTACATATTAAAATACCGTCCAATCAATAAATTATTACTGCTCGTTCTTAATATTTTCGTGCGTTCAAGAACGAGTAGAAAAGAAGCTTTATTGTAAAATATTTTTTTTATATCAAAAGTTAATATTTCCAAATTATTTCTTTCAATAATTTAATAATTAATAATTTGGTTTAGAATATATCCACGACATTCAGAAGTAAAATAACACGGAGAAAGATCACAAAAAATTGATTGAAATAATAGTTTTTTTTAAGTAATAAAATACTTGGGTGATTTTCCACATGTTCGTTTTTATTTGTGACCAGTTTCGCCAGCCTTTCACGTTGGCATTATTAAACAGAGATACTAATCACTCAGGTGTTTTATAAAAAAATATTAAAATGGAATTCCACCATGTACTCTCTGTCAAAAATATTAAATTTCTGGTACTTGTTTTTTATCCGACCACCAAATTTTTTTAATGTACATGTACTCGCAGAGATAAGAATCTATCATATGACGATGAGTCCCGTTGTGGCGTTTATTTCGTTCATTGCAGATTTCCATGACCGCTCGATTCCTTGGGTTAGGTTAGGTTAGGTTAAAAAAAAAAAGGTTAGGTACAAGTTTTTTGGTTTAAAAAACAAGTACCAAATTTCTAGATTGAAGTAATGATAATATACAGTATACTGAATATGAGCTTATAATTTAAGCTTGGACATAAAAATGGATCAAATCTCTATCAATCTTAATGACCGATAAATTAATGATATTCAGATATATCAACGCAAGATTGTGTAAGTTAACGTCGACATGCGGGCCTCGGCGCACCCTCCGGCGCGGAGTGATACATCAGGGGAGGTCCGCCCGCAAATAGGAACTCATTTATCAGACATAATCATTATTTGTAGCGCCTTTTCTTTGATAATTAACTTTGATTCGTATAATACCTTGAGATTTATTTCCTTCGCAACTGAGTTTTTGGTAATTTAATTTTTGGGCGTGGGAGATATTTTCGGATTTATGAGTTTTATTTTTACCAGATATGATAATATTTAATACAAGTAATTTAGATTAAAACGTAGAGTTTTTTTTCAATCTGAAATATGTATTTTAATCTAATAACATCGTATTCCACTGCTTTGAAGTTACCATTGGCGAATGTAAATAGTGTGTCTTTATATAGACATAGAGTAATTAAGAAGGCTTCATTCACTTTTGACTCAAATACTGTTCTTCTGACCTATCAGTTCTGTCTGGGTAGAATGAACAAAACGGCATAGAAACTATTTTGTGGCATACTATTATTTTTAAAATAATAATTACTCAGTATTCAAAATTTGTGTTATTATATATTAAAGAATAATTCAATTTATTTAAAATGTATATAAAATGTGTGAAAAATTATTCAATTGTGTGACTGCTTTTAAAAATTTAAAGAGAAACTTAACTTTCATTTACTAAGCTGATATTCTGAGAAGAATGTGTCAATGCAAATTATTTCGCCGAAATCATAATCTCCTCCGCATTGTCCTTCAGTAAACCCGCCAAGTGTGTATTTGGGGGCGGGAGGAGAACTGAAGATTGATGCCAAGTAACGTAATAAAAGTACCCCCTTCCATCAACCCCCCGAGGGTCCTACCCCCACTCTCATTTAGGCTTACGAGATAAACAGGCTCCGGTTACGTTTAATCATTTCTAGGCTTTTGTATGAGCTTTATTTGAAAGAATATAATAACAATATGAATTATCAGATTACGGCTTAAATACAAGCTAAGCTGCTTTTATTGTCTGTTTATTCGGTATTTTGAATGAACTTAAGACGAAATTTAACCTAAGTGATAAATGCAGAATATAACTTCAAATGCTTTATATATAAATTTATTTATATAATTATATAGTTGTTATACTTAATATAATAAAATACATATATATTTATGTGTAAAAAAATACTCTATTTTAATGGCAAATAATAGCACATATCAAGGGTACTTTATTTAAGTATAACGTACAAAACGTATAATTTTATTTAGAAATAAAACACTACGCGATTTATACTGCTTTCTTATTTTTCATTGTTTTTGTTTATTTATTTTTACGTTATAAAATCATATAATACAAATATTATAAATTAGATTAAAATTACTAGAAAAGTGGATAAAATACCTTTACACCAAAGCATTTGTTACGAGTAATTAATAAGTTAGGGTGACAGGGCACTCTTTGGTGGGTCATGTCTTCCGTAATGGGGATTAATATGGGAAGGCATACCATCTTCGAACAAAGGGCTGGACACGACCTATCGGGAATTTGGTCCTTACTTAGTCAACAACCCCACGCACTTGTACCTTGTTATCAATGTGATTAGCGAAAATCTACAGTAACAGTGTTGAATTTGTGATATTAACAGATCACATTACATCCCATCACAATTAATAATATCTTGTAAATCTTATTTATTAATTGGTAATATCAAATATGTTTTATAAATTCAATAACCATTGGAATACACTAATCATATTTTCAAAAAATAATTGATTGATATCATCATTTAATAAAAAAAAAACATTCCGTAAAAACAGCCTTAATAAAACATGTTTGTAACTATTTCCATAACCTAATGGTAATATTCTGTGACTCACTTGTGGTAATAAAAAGGATTGGTTTCACATAATAGTCGTAAATTCTTACTTTTATTTGAAAGATATAGACTCTATGCCTAATAAATCTAATACAATATATTCCCAGAAAATTTCACATTGTTAGTAATACAAAAAGTTATTACGATATTGATGTATTCGCCACACAAACCCGATTTTTAAAAAAACTCCTACAGCAAAGCTCTTACTGTGTAAGACGTTTTATACTAACTGAGTAAAATGATTTAAATTACATGATTGATCGATTTGAATATTACATATCTTGCATAAAAAAATATTTATTTTTAATATCAATTGCTGAATTTTAAATCAACTCGAATATACAGCCGGTATTCCAACAATTTAGGATACTAAATAAATTTTAAAAATAATTCCGGTAAAAATTAAAAACGCTTATTTTTAAGCGAGAACATCATTATTATGTTTTAGGGAAAATATAATCTCTCAAGGTAAAATAGGATTATAATTAATCTAGCTTTCTTAGATGGATTATTTTTTTCGTATACCCTTGAACAGTAATCTTTATTAGACTTTCCACGGTAAAACATTTTACAAAACGAAATATGTTTAATACAAAACGAGACCTTTGGAAGCCTGTTTTCTTATGTATCGCACCTTTAATAACAATGTGTCGACACCACGGTGGTGCTGAGGCGACGTCGTGGTGCTGCCGGCGCTCAGCAATATGGCTACTAAATATCCCGGCGGAAGTCTTTCCGGTCCCACGCCTAGCAGAGGCCAGGCAAACCAAAACTGCGGCATTCCCTGTCTCGAGTTATAGTTTTACTTTTTGTAGTGTTAAAGTTAAACATTGCTTTAAAACACCTCGACTGAATTAGATATGTTCTTATAATTGGTTTATTTTTAATTCTAAGTATATTTAAAATCTTACCTTTTTATTAAAAATGCAAGATGTATTTAGTTTCTTTATTTATTTTTTGTTATTTTTCCCAACATAATCATCATGAAAAACTACCGCTATTTAACTTCGTAATAACGTATATTCGTATTATTATAATTGATAAAAATCATTTTATATTACTTTATTTGAGAAAAATGAATATTTTACTCAGTTCAATTTATTTTAAGAAAACGCATTGCTTTAAATTTATTATTGCTACGTATTTTTTCTATTTTTTTATTCCACTCATTTTGCAAAGTGCTAAGGCCTGTACTTTATTATGTGGGTTTGGCTGAAGTTAGACGTCCAATTTATAACGTTTTCAGTAAACTTGTCCATTGAACTGAATGTTTTTTCCTCAGTATATCATGTCACAAATTTTGACAAATGAGACATGCGTAAACATCAAGTTTAATATATCTCATCTATGATGGTTTCTTTTTTAATTATTATTTCCTTTTTATTTAATGTTTATAAAAAACATCGTGCATTTTTTCTTACTGTCCCTAATATTTTTTTATATTTTCTCACTCTGAGTTATCTTGAAATCTTTCGCTGTTGAATTCTGTGAAAGTTTTGGTTGAAATTGAATTAAAATGTTAAAATTCTGATTATTTAAATTTTATATGAAAATGCTGTATAAATTGAAATTTCTAGAAAACTAAAAGGGTTTTCTTTTCACACGTAGATAAATAATAATCCTTTTGATAAATTCGTTTTCATTTTCAATAAAACAAATGTCAGTGTTTCTTTTTTTCAACTCTATTAGTTATCAGATGTAATAATACCCGTCCTGATAGACGTCATTGCCTTCTCCATAACTCATACCTCCATTAATGATACTCATTTCTTCGTCTTTGAAAGTCCCATATCCCTGACATCAAAGACATCTACTCGTATATGTTCTCTAACAATAAATCAGCTGTATCTCTTATGCGGGAGCATCTCGAAATTTAGAAATAGTCGGCAACGCGAAAGCACTTAAATTTATGACAGGACAAAACTGTTTGTCATAACTCCGTAAATGGATCACTCTTAAAAGCTTCAGCGCCTATAAACTCTGTCCTACCCGATGCCCTCGCGAGCAGGGTTGTGTTTACTGGGAAAACATCCCTTGGCCGCGGGGGGTGAAAAAACTTCGATACTTGTACGATTGAGAACAACAAAAAACTTGGCGCATTCGAATAGTGATTGATTATTACTGGAAAGTGAGTGAACTTTATGAAATGTTGCAATTTCATAAAAATCGAGTGACTAGAAGTATTTTCAGGAAGCAGACAATACCTATCATAGAAAAAAATATTTGTATTTGGCTATTCAATTTTTAATGTTAAAATTTTGGCCTCGATACAGTTTCGCTTTAAGTCATGTGATACTCTCTCCCTTTGCATAAAGTTGTCTCAAACGAAATACCTTTATATTTTTTCACAGTAAGACAATTGTATGAATTATATTACACTTACTTTACTTGCATATTATGTATGAATACATTCATTTTGTAAAAATACAAAAGTGTTCTTCTTTATATGAATGATTGAATGCGCTAAAGATATATCAAGTCGCCACTTTATTCGTAAAATAAATAGTACGATGGACTTGCACATCATTCAGTTCTGAGAAATGCTTTTAACGTTTAAATAATTTGACGTTCATCAATATCCTCGGCAGCTACATGGTGCGCTTCCAATGCAAATAATGTGCCTTTGTTGAAGTAGAACTTGGCAACCGAAGATGCATTACTCACATTTTATCTGAATAGGACTAAATTTTTCTTATTTATCTTTGAGGAAGAATGAAAATGGTAGAGAATGTTTGTATAAATCAGAATACAAGCATACAATATACGTATAGCATATTTTTCTTTATATTTTATGACGAATTCCATTGATGCTCATTTACAAATATTTGCATTTGTTCGAGTTTTTGTTTGCATAGTGTTTTTTTATTTATACTTTTGTCTTTTTATCTATCCGGCAAAATATTCTTTACTTAATATTTATTATATTTTAGTAATAAATATCATTGTTATTTTTAGCACCGTGAATACGTGAACAATGGAAATTGAAATACTAGGATAGTTTGAAAATACTATTTGTATTATGATTTACATTTTTATTCTTCAATTTGTTTGTATATAGAAAGAAACATTAATGCGAAGCATAGCATTTTCTCTGAAGACTTGGGTTTAGATAATAATAATCAATGTTTTGAATTATTATTTGTATTCCAGTATTTTTGAATTGACTAACTAAATTGTAATAATTGAAATTTTGATAATAATACTTATTTGTTTAGGATAACACAATACAGGAACATATCATTGAACTTCTCAATCGTATCCAACACCGTCCGTACCCTTTGTGTCTCGTATGCGTAACAGCCCGACTCCGTACCCTCGTACCACCCCCGAGGCTCTCGTCTGGTCAAGAGGCCTTATGAGTGGGCAGGGGTGTTGTCACAAAAGCAGCCCTAACAAGAAGGCTTTGTGCAGCAGTGCCTGTATCTCTTTCAAACGTCTGTGTTTGTTGAGACTTGCTGATTCTAAAATTGCATTTAAGCACGCCCGGCTTCTTGAAGGCACACAGTTCTATATAAAGACAAACCAATCTCACTTTCTGTGTGTAAAATGAAACTTTTCTAAAGAACTGCTTTAAAAATAACCATTTACATCATGTTTCTTTATATTTTACTATAATTCTATTAGTTATATAATAAAAACTTCTGTAGTGGCTAGTTGCAATTTTGTTTCTAATATTTATTCGATATGCTTTTCGCTCAAAGATAAGAAAAATTTTATAAACTGCTTTCAAAAAACGGTATTTCCTATCACCACAATCTTAAACGGCAGTCAATCCACTTCAATATGAAGGTCTCCTATTTCCGCTTTCACTCCGTCTTTTAGGAAACCTTTCCAACTCCATTCAATATCCGAGTATCGTCCACGAACTTTATTTTCCTCTTTGAACAGCTACATTTTTATTGTTTATTTAAAAATAAAATTATATATTAAAAACGAGGCATTAAAGAAAAAGAGTATTTATCTAAAATAAGTAGCCGTTCTTTCAAAGGGATTGCGTAATACCTGAGACATTTACCGTATCTCGTTTGATACAAATCGCTCATACCCCGGCCCGACAATTCATCACTCTCTTATCAAGGGCTTGGCAGAACTATTTTCCCGTCCGAGTGTGCTCACGTGCTTGCCGGGTGACTAATGGAGAACTTTTATTCCTAATCGGTCACCTGGTCCTGTTGTGTCTACCGCTTTATTAGGAACAAAATGTTTAGCCGCGACTTTCTTCTGCGCAGGGAATCACGACATAAAGTAATCACTCTCTGCTTTAATTAACGGAAACAAAAAGTGTGCCGCCACTTACAGCCGGGCACGAAGCCTCAAGCACGCCAGCCGCGCTCACCTCGCTGCCATTGCCCACCCCCAATGCTATATTTTACATAATTAAATCAAATTTTAATCAAATTTACCGGTGACGTGTAGATATATTTTTAATATGAACCTTCTTGTAAAATATAAAACGATGAAAATACGATTTCTCTTAACTTTGTTATATAACATATATTCTTCAAAAAAACTAAATAATCATAAGTTATAACCTTTTACTTTTTAAAAAACATATTTTAAAATAGTTGATTTGATATATTGATAATAAATTTGATAGGCTCGTTTGTATAGCGCTTTCTAATCTAACAGTCTTACGGTGTTATACGAACCAACAGAGGGGCGCTCGTCCATGTTTGCGGAGCTCAAGAAACAGTCTTAACAAATCACAACATGTCCAGGAAAACTTGTGGGCCTTCGCAAATCTAAGCAAAGTCCTGAGTCAACGGGGCAGGTTCATACTGTACCATCACGGAAGAAGAAATGGATCTTACACTATTTCAGTATCAGTCGGCACCCACAAATTCAAAATCCAACCGAAAACCTCGACTTGATTATTTCCGCACAATAAAGAGAAAAATTCACTCTGGCATATCAGCGCAATATTTCGTCGCCTAGATAAAAAAAAACTTATATGATTTTTCTCCGCGTGTCGAAAATGACATACAAAGAACAGGGACACGTATTGCTGAGTATCATTTTTTATTGTTACGTCTTTAACAAAGATAAAGCTGAATATATTTGATTCGTATAAAAGTCTCAACTACATTATTTGTTTAGTATCTCATCATAAAAAATAAATATAATATCTCCATAAAATAAGTTTTATAAGGAAATTTTAATTTTAATTAAGAGTATACCCAATAATCTACTAATCAGAAGTAAGAAATATGAAACAGCTTAAGACAAAAAAAATTGTAAGCTTAACATGCATGAAAAGTCAATATTCAATAACATAATTGAATAAGTTTCAGAACGTGATAATTATCATTATAAACTAAAGAATAATAATAAGGCTTTGTTGAAATTCTAGAATATTTAATAATTCAACATTATAATCAAATGTGATATTAATTTTTGGAATTGAGTCAGCAAGGATCAAAAAATACTTCAGTTTTAAAAAGAAAAAGATGCTCAATAATAATTATACCTTGGTCACATACGGACTCAATTCTTATGTTACAAGGACACCTAAAAGTATTATCATTAAAGATTCACAGATAAAATATAGATGACCTGAAAATATACCATGTATTCGTTCACCTTGATTGGTTCAGGTTTTTGAAAACATATTTGTCCGTCTTACCAATTCGGTGAAAATATTGATGTTTTAAATTCTTACGAACTTCAAATTTATGTAAAAAAATATTTGGGATTTTCATCCACTATTCATCAAAATGTAAACAGTTTTGTGAAAATTGCGTATGATAGTTTTATCAGATATCTTCGAATACAAACAGAGGCGACTCTGTTCCTTTGTTCGCACTGGTCTCAGGTGTGCTTGAAAGATCAGCGGACTAACAGTTTGGTTAGGGGTGGCTTTCTTAGCAAATAGGGTAGCTATCAGGTGGACAGGAAGGAACGGAGTCCACACAACGACTAATGAAAAACAAATATCAATTGTTTGATTTGCGTGACGCGTCAAAGTGCCTGCCGAGATTTGGATATTTTGAAATTATAATATTTAGCCCATCAATATTTACAGTATAATATTTGACAGTGAAATGACAAATTAATTTTCAGTATTAAGGAATTCAAAATATGTATTTAAATTTTATGTAAATATTATTTTTAAATTATTGCATTTTTATACCTATAATATTTATGTAAGTTAAAATATACAAATGCAAAAATTTTGGCTAAATTACACTTTCTCTTTTGAAATACAAAATTTTTATTATATTATATACTAGAAATGTAGCCCGTCATAAAATGACGTATTCAATGAACGATGCAATAGTGTTTGAACATATGTTTGGCTGACAATAAGATGAACATTTTGTACACATATATTTTGAATAACCGGATATTAATTTCGAAAGCAAAGCCATTCTAGGAAATATCACATTTCGAGTCACAAACATCGAATCACTTTCACTGCACTGTTCTTTATTAGATGCAGTCTTTATCACGTTCAATTGTGCTATTCTTTTTTAATTACGTCTGCTGTACTTAGACGTTGTTATTTTTTTAGGAGGCATTTTAAGTTATTAATGATGTGATTAATAATTTCTAACGCAACTAAAAAATAAAATTGGTACTTGTGTCAAGCTGACATAAACTGTAAATTTCTTAGAAGCATCATGTTTTGTTTTTTTGTAAAAATTCTAAATTTGAAATTCTCGCTGTGAACAACAGAATCATATAATTCGTACATAAAGCATATTTGATAGTTTTATTTAATTAGTTTATGAATGAAAATATTATCCTATCGTCTTGAAATTCGGCACATAACTGCGGAAAATCTCACTGAACTTGCGTGCAAAAAATCTGCGTTGTATCTTTTGAGATATTCTATAGAGAACCCAAAAATGAAACATACACACACACCCACACACCCACCCACCCACACACCCACCCCACACACCCACCCACACACCCACCCACACACCCACCCACACACCTACCCACACACCCACCCACACACCCACCCACACACCCACCCACACACCCACCCACACACCCACCCACACACCCACCCACACACAATGGCTATTATTATAGTAGATTGTATTATATAATCGTATAATCAGCTGAATTGAAAACCTGAATATCAGTTACATAATAGTTTTCTACATTTAAAATTAAAAAAATACTGCATTTATTAACCTAACCCAAACGTTATCAAAAACCTAAAAAATTTAAAATATTATTTTTAAAATTCATTATTAAATTAATAACGTTTCAAAATGACTCTATTATCAAAGCAGACATAACGGAGATAATAAAATATTATCATAATAAAAACCATTCGTCTTAACGCTTCTCAAACATTACCAAAAAAACCCAACTGTTTTTCTTCCAAACCAATGGACCATTTTTTTCCGGCGCCATAATAACATCATGGAGGAAGCGTTTCTTCTGAAATAACAGGGGCGACGACTGCAGCAATCCTTAGCGGACATAATAACAATGTTTATTTTGGCGAATCCATTAAATACTTCAAAAAACCTCGCTCGCGTCCGCTGGCACCTCGCCTTGGTAATTTGGACCTCAGCGAGACCGCGGACGCCGCTCTGAGGGCCACATTGCCCCTATTAAAGTTTACTATTGGGGTCTTTGCATAATAGATTGGAGGTATTTTCTTTGCCATTACATGTTCTCACAGCTTTTCTTTTTGAAAATTGTTTTTCTTGGCACGGCATTTTTTTCTAATATAATGAAAATTCTTTGCAGGAATTCCTCTGTAAAAATAATGTTTACTTCTAAAATTACAACATAATGAAAATCTAAGAACATGTAATTTTATTTATTTCAAATTAAAATAAATGCATTTTTATTAAAAAAAAATTGTTTTATATTTATTTTTTTTATTAAAAGATAATAATATATATATTTTTTAGCTTATGTTAAGATATCCTCTATTATTTATAAAACATGAATAATTTACTTTACGACCGGTACTATGCAAGGATTTTCAAAAATTTACTCAATATTTAAAAGGTAAAACTCTCGATTTGTAAACTATTATTCATTAAAATTTTGTGAAAATATTTATACAATAACAATCATTTGTATTCTATTACGAACTGCATGTTAGATTGTATACTGATGATTTCATATGTCTTGACTTAGTTTTCGCATCTAATTACTTAGAATTCACTCAGTGAGTACAATCTGTGGGTCTGAGAAGTCTATTGGGACATAAATTATTCGGTAGCCGATATTAGAACTGTGATTCATTACCTATAAAATGAACGTTCAATATACATGGAATTCCGCCCAATGCGTACAGCTCTGTTTCGCTGTATACAACTTGCTTTCATATTTGCAATTAGTATCGAAGCCATAAATTACTGTAGATATGCAAATATGTTCCTACCATTAACGAAACACAATGTAGGCCAGTGTTATTTCAATTATAATTAACTTTAGAGCATTTTAATCAAATTTATGTGAAAATAAAACACATGACTTTAAAAACGTGCACTTTTCAATTAATCTCACATAACTATTTAAAAATTAAAAAATACCAAAACGCTTCTTGAATACTAGATTTTGTTGATAACAAATGTTCAAAAATAACTGTTTTTGTTAATAAAATTGTAAAAAATATATATAAAATGAATTTAAGAAAAAAATTCAAATAAATAATTCAAAATCTGTTTAAATAAAATAATACTTTATTTTAATATATTAATAAGATATTACATTTGTAACATGAAGTTTAGTGAGTATTTCTTTTCTAAATGAAGATATCAATCGATATAGATTTCGAATTCTTTCATAGTAATTTATCAAAATATATTCCGAACGAAGCTATTGAATTTATTTATATGCACGTCTTTTCATGGCGTGTTTTATTTGATTAAATATTAAGCGTAAAATCTTTTTTTAATATAAATAATTATTTAAACCTATGGAATTGAAGAAAAAAGTAAATCAAGTTATTTTATATCAATCTCTAAAATTATACTGAATCATGATAAAATCTCGATACTTTGAAATATTAATGATCGTTTTGCCTTTTTAATGAATTAAAAATTTGAAAACAATTTTCAAAAATTTTCCTATGTTGAGAAATAACGTTTGATAGTCCTCAAAATATTCAAAGAATCTGCAGCTAGCCTGACTTAAAATATTCATCTAACGTAATTTTTTAGTAGAGAAATTTCACATACATGAACTAATTTCAATGTACATTCCACGACTTCCTCTCGAAAAAAAGTTCTCGTTAGTTAAATATTTATTTTTCGGCAATAAAAAAACTGCAATAGTTTAAAATATTAAAAAAATTACTTTAATATTGAGAAACATTATACATATAGTTAAATACTTCACTTTTAATATTTATTTTTATAACATAAAACAAAATACAAGAACTATATAACATAAACGATGACTGAACAAATGTGAATGCGGTAGTAATCAAAATACATAATAATAAAAACACTTAAGATTAGAGAGATTTGATATCTTGTAAAAGTATTAGAAAATATGATAAATCTCAAAATTAAAAAACAATTATAAAAAAATATTGATATATTATAGCTGAAAACTAGATTATATATATATATATATATACATATACACTGTCAACAGCCTCCAAGACTTCTTAACTCTAGAATATAGTATTTAGTTGAGATCCTGGTGAGACTCTGGAAAAAACAAATGCGTGTGTCAATTTTTAGTTTTTTGAGACATAACTTCATGGGTTATTTAAAAATTTGAATTCTTCAAAAAAATCCTTAAAATTCATATTGAACAGTAATTTTTGTTATCTAAATAACTCTTTTTTATATGATGAATTTAGAAACAGCGTATTTATAAATGCACAAAAAATTGAGTCGGCGAGTGAAATAGCCAATGTTTAATTTGGCACTGCCTACAGGTTTAATCAGCAGTGAAATATTCGTATTTTATTCAAAAAATATTTACAAAAAAACGCTCTCGAATACAGTATCGCTGCAACGTAAAAAGTTCTGCAGTGTGGAGCGTAGAGTGCGGAGCAGGACGGGTGGAGTGTGGAGGATGGGGATGGATGGGGATGGATGGGGGTGGAGTGCAAGGCCGCGGTTGTAGTGGTCGTTGTTTGTTACACTTACCCCCCCATTCGTATTTGTGTAAATCGCTTTGATTGTCCTGTCACCGTGATTGCAGCAAACAATGCGAATGCAAATCACGCGACTGTAGACGGATAATTGCAGATGCGCCGAACGCCGGCCTTTCGTATCATATTTGATGGAGCCAAACAGGACGCTGATGCCTAGGCTCCCATGGAACACGTCAATTGTTCTGAATAGTTAGTGTTAAATTTCCTAATAAATTTAACACAAAATTTCAAAATTTACTTCAATAATTATTTAGACATTCACTGCTTTTAAATATTTATTTTTTAACGCGAGATATCAAACTCGATGACGTCAGCAAACAAAGTGCTTCCTAGACTTTCAACAACAAACATTAAAAAATACGTATAATAAAATATTTAAAAAACCTATACGTTTTTTAAATATTCTAATACTTATAGTTTTTATACAAAATCCTACTAAGTAAAAAAGTTACGGACAATGTGTATTATGTGCACAGTGTATCAAAACCTTTACTGGCATAACCCAAAGATTTATTTTTTGATATATTGTATTATATATTTAAACGTTAAATATTTTGCACAAATTGCAACAATAAATGTGATCAGTCAAAGAGAGAGCGTCGCGACTGGCGACACTCAGCATGAAACTATCTCAATTATCGCTGCCCGCCGGTCGGGACGGCTTTCAGAGTTGCCGCGCACAAAAACGTAGCAAACACACAAAAATGGTAAAGATACAGCATTGCAATTTGTTTAGTCTGAACGTAAGCTGCTTTTTGTGAACTCTTCGGAATTAAAGTCCTATTCATTTGGTGACGGCCTCTGCTAGATAAATGAAGCGTGAACGCCCCTTGTGTTCTGTGTAGCTTTTTCTGTGGGCTTTTTCTCTTTGTTTAGCCCCGTTTTGTCCCAGATGTGTTTTGTATCCCGTTTGAATTCGAAACAAAACGATTTTTTGCAATCAAAGTGTAAAAATTATTTCTATAATGATGTCAAAGTAATCACTATTATTCGAGCTGATGAATTTTCTATATACATATTTAAATCCGAGCCATTCATTTTTAAAGTGTTCAAAATTCAATATTTACTTTACGCAAACGTTGTACACGAATAAAATAACAATTTGATGATAATAAAACCGTCGGGGATTATAATGTTTAAATTAAATTATTTAGGAAACAAGTTTTTTGTAATATCATTTTTATTAGCCTTTCAAAGTAAAATTTATAGAAATAATTTAAAAATTGAAAATCAGAAATCATTGACCGTTTATGTTAACGTAAATATATCATAATAAATTGTTTGTAACATATTTTTTTTACTTTTGTTATAATCAAATATAAAAAGAGCTAATCTCCCTTTTTATTTAATATTAGTCATTGATACTGTAAATTAAGCCCCTTTGATTGTATTAACTGATATCTTTTACTCGTATGCAGGACTGCAACATTTCAATAATAAATTGCATATCCATCACCATAAATTCATTTTTTAGTATCGAAAATCGCACACGACCTCGTCATGATGGTAACCAAAAAATGTAAAGCCACCGTGTGCTTGTTAACTTTAACTTTCTAATAAGGGCTGGAACAATGCGCATTGCATTCGTATTAAATAATCACAAAGGCTAACGAGTGGCGAAGGGCGGGCAGGGCTCGCAAAGGGCGGCCGGCGGACCTGCGGCAGACACGCCCACTGATGAGTGCTCCAGAATAAACGCCAAACCCCTAAAGTTTTGTAATATCCGCATATATGGTACGCTTTATTGCTGAATGCATTTCGCTTTGTACCGTAACTATAGAACTGGAATTAAATAAAGCAATACATTGCTTTGCATATAATATTTTATCAAAAAACTAAGTAATCTCGATAGTTTTATAGTCATTTATTACATTTGAGTCGTACAAATAATTGACATAATTTTAAAACAAAGACATTGAGTTACATATCCAAACATTTTACCTTAACTTTAACTACTTGCTACAAAAAAATAGCTTGAGTATTTATGCGTCAAATCTTAAAGAAAATAGTTGTCATACTTCCACTTGTAAAATTTTATTTTAATTGTAAGCAAGGCAGGCAGTATCTCTAAAAGTATATCCAAATAGGTTTGACACGAGCGATCTGTCAACTTCTGAATATGAATAAAAATAAAATCTGAGAAATTGAATACGTATTGAAATATTCCATCCAGATGCTGATGCGCGCATCAGTTGAGATGCCGGGATATCTCCACACCGAGAAATTGTTTTCTTTAGCTATCGCATCTCTCACGCGTCGGGTTATTTCGTATTGAAAAACTTGGCGGCGTTCTCATTCTAGAATGGGATTCGAGCGGAGAAATGGGCTAACAGGCGTTAGAATAAATCTCCGCGTTATGCAAAACCCTCCAATTCAATGTTTGGGAATGGAAGAGGGAAATATGAAGACGTCCCGGCGCTCGGGATACATTTATCAAGTATCTTCTGTGCGAAATATTTGTGTCAATAGGTTGCGCCTCCGCTTCGGAGCGAGACGCCCGCAGAGCCGGCCGAGACGCGGCCTGGAATATATTGCCTGTTACTTCACCCTTATTTTTTTCATAACATATAGTCAATAAACGATTTAAAATGTTATTATCAAAAAATAATTAAAAAATGCATGCATTGAAGTAAATTTAACTAATTCAAATATTACCGTTCCTCTAGTTGTAGTAAAATTTTCTATATTTTAATTTGACTTTAAAGATATATATATATAATATTTTAATTGAGAAATGCACGCCTCGCGCAGGTTTCACATCGATGTTGTCGGGTTAACGCCCGCACCTCTCTGAAAAAAGTACATTTCCTTGAACAGCCATACACCGCGAAGTAAGCAGTGCTTTGTGACATTCATCACATTAACCGAACTAAAAACCATTCAGCCCATTCGTTATTCATAGAAAGTAATGTTTTTTTAAAGCAACTATCATAGAGCGATTGCAAACGTTTTGGTTGACCTTTATGGCGCCAATTAACAGTACTGACTATTATAACATTTATTTCACTTTTACAACTCACAACTTTTGAATATTACTTGTATGTTTTTATTTCTTTGCTTTTTGAGCTTCAATTATTGATATATGATAAAAAAATATATATATGTGATGGAAAACAACACATGTATATATAAATAACTGGGAAGAATTTTTTTAGATACTACACTCATCAACAAGCTTACCCCTTTCAAATATATATTATTACTTTTTATGTTAAAGTATGAGTGTTTATAACGCATATAAATAAATAGTTACTAAGATTTAAGTCGAATAGATAATTTTATTCAGGAAACTCTGGTGCTTTGCAACGTCATGCTCCATACCGTTTTCAGCAACTGGTCATCTAAAGAAGAATACTCGTATATGCTAGCAAACGACCGGAACGCGGAAAACAACTGGACTGTCCCGGCTGAGCCCAATCGAGCTGCCTCCACTCATGGCATCCAGAGAGAACCTAGAAAACACATATCAGAATGCAGAAGTGCAGTAACGAGCTTCATTTTATCAGATTATGTTAGTGATACACCATACAGCAAGTTTTCTTTAAAGCTGTCTTCTTCAATATACAGATACAAATAAAATCACGTCATTTGTTACTTTTATTATTAAGCTAACCTACACTTCAATAAAAATGTGTTTGTTGTTTATTTTTTAACGTTTAAGTAATAACTCAACCGAAAAATCTATTTTACAAAAATGACTATCGACTTGTCAGAATTAAATACAAAGAATTGTAATTAAAGCAAAATAAGTATTTATTTTCAAACAGAAATTTATGCATGAATATAAAATTAATAAATAATTAGATAAAATACGATTTAAAAATTATTTCCAACGTATCATAGTTTTTTTCTTTAAATTATGTATGAAGCAATTCACAGTGATACTTCTACAATATCAGTAAACTAGAAATGTAGCCCGTCATAAAATGACGTATTCGATGAACGATGCAATAGTGTTTGAACATATGTTTGGCTGACAATTAGATGAATATTTGATTTCATTTTGTACACATATATTTTGAATAATCGGATATTAATTTCGAAAGCAAAGCTATTCTAGGAAATATCACATTTCGTGTCGCAAACAACGAATCACTTTCACTGCACTGTTCTTTATTAGATGCAGTCTTTATCACGTTCAATTGTGCTATTCTTTTTTAATTACGTTTGCTGTGCTTAGAAGGTGTTATTTTTTTAGGAGGCATTTTAAGTTATTAATGGTGTGATTAATAATTTCTAACGCAACTAAAAAATATAATTGGTACTTGTGTCAAGCTGACATAAACTGGAAATTTCTTAGAAGCATCATATTTTGTTTTTTTGTAAAAAATCAAAATTTGAAATTCTCGCTGTGAACAACAGAATCATATAATTCGTACATAAAGCATATTTGATAGTTTTATATAATTAGTTTATTAATGAAAATATTATCCTATCGTCTTGAAATTCGAAAAACTTACTGAGCTTACGTGCAAAAAATCAGCGTTGTATATTTTAAGATATTCTACAGAGAACCAAAAAATGAAACATACACACACACACAATGGATATTATTAAAGTAGATTACTTATACATTAACAAGAATACATTTCAATTTTTTGAAAAATAGATAACAAATTATTTCATTTGTAAAAATTAATTCGATGACACCCTCCGATTTGGTAAATCCGGCGGGTTTCTCTTGCACTGCGTCGCTTCTGGGATCACATCACGCGATCTCATCTAAATAACCGAGCCAGCGTCGCGCGGAGGGCAAGTGACTAGGAAGTGTATCCGCTATGGGGAAATTCGCCGCCATCTTCAAATATGAAACATTCAATTTGCGGACGCGCCACGGCGGTGTGCGAGAGACAGAGGTGCAAATATAATATTTTCGAATTCGCGCGATGTTGCCATTGAAAAAAAAAATACAAAAGGCCGGGCGAAGAAAGCAAACAAAGGGCCATTTCCATATGTTAAAAAGTTCGCTTTTGATGGAATGATTTTTGGCATGTAGCACGAGATATGTTTTTTGAGGCGAAGTCTTTATGTGGAAAGAAAATATATCGAATGCTGAGGGATTTGATTTGAGCGCTCATAGCTAGAATGAATATTACCATATCTGATATGGAGTGTTTTCGTGCCGCATTGAGACGCTCGTCAAGAAGCGAGAAATATTTTTTTTATTATTTCATATCTTGGCCCCTTTCAATTTTACAGCTTTTTTGTAATCTTGGTTCAAAGTTATAATATATTTAAATAGCCTTAACAGTAAATCGATCTCTCCTAACTCTATAATTTAAAACAGAATTATTGTATAATTCAGTAACAGTCAAACCGCATACAATAGGTATATTAAATTTAACATCATTTCCATGTTACAAACCGCCGTACATTTCCCGATTTCTGGTGAATTCCAATGAAGGCACAAAACATTACTTACAGCATGTCACGTGTCATTAACAGACCGCCGGACTGCGGCGCCCGTAATGAGATAAAAAAGCATAAAAAAACAAACCCAAAACATCAACCCTTCCGACCCAAACGCAAAAAAACAAAGCGCCGAAGTGAATTATCTAAGTCCGGGTCATACCGCCATTGTATGATATTGCATTTTTTCTGAAAATGATTTTATTTCAGTTTACGCTCCTGTGATCGTATCCTGGAGTAGAAAATAAATCAATTGTTTTTCTACCATTTTTCGCCTTACGCTTCCTGAGGGAACGCGGGGATTTCAGCGACAGGATCTTTCAGCTTATTTTCACACTACTTTTTATTTTTCATATTTCTTATAAAAGAATGGATATTACCCTTCGATATAACGCCAGGTTTATGACCTATCACCCATTTTACTGTAAGACACTTATAAAAACTTTTTTTACAGCGGTAGTTATTTTTTTTAGCTGTAAAGGTAAATCTATGATTTTATTAGGTGTAAGTAAATCTGCATGCATTCCGGAAACAAATTCATTTTTCCGCCCAAACACAAATTTTCAAATTTCTTACCTAGTCGGCCCTCTTTTCCGGTGACTCTCGCGTCGGGGGCAGAGTGAGACGTTAATGGAAAAGGATGACACCAGCTTAATTTTCACAAATTTGCATAACACGATCTGTATTATAATGAAATGGGCCGGCGGGCGTGTGCAGGAGTCCGGGGCGGCGAGGACTCGGGCTCGCTCTTCCCTAATACTACATACTACATTAAATCTTAACTGGCGACTCCGCGGGGCGAACAGGACTCGCGGGTAATCTGCCAAACTGCTAATAACAAGTCCTTCGCGTACCTTAATAAATACTAGTTTTACAAATAAAGAACACTGAAATGGGTTCAACAGTAACGCTGCTGTTGAACAAGTCTATATCTATAAATCAGTAACCAGAAAGTGGCACTTATATGTGAAACTGAACATTTATTAACTCTCAACTATATTGAGACTTCTCCGAGAAATCTTTGAATCTAAAATGAGGTTAAATTAAACAAAAGTTTCTTCAACTATCGAATGTGGTTTCTGCTACAACTTCTCTCGTCCTTAAATGCATTGAATGGTTAAAACTGAACAGTTCTCCCGTTCAATGGTTAAAATAATGCCCTACTAACTTTATTCTGATTCTAGTCTAAGGTTATTTTCAAAGTGTACATCTCATGTGGTATCGTTGCTATTTGTATTTATGTAAGATTATCTACTTAGAATATTGTGGTAATTAATTTTGATTAAACAGCTTGTTAAGTTGTGGAGGTAATAACCAGGTAATCGGCTTATCAAATGCTTAATTGTAAGGGCAGTGAAGAAGATAATAGGAATCTTAAGACCTCTAATATAGAACTTAAAATAATTTTTGCCCATAAAATTTTCAGGACATAGGGGCACAATCTGAAATACACTTTAGAAATCTTTAAAAAAAAGCTTTGTACTATCTAGCACTATTACTACCGGAGATAAATTTTAATGTTAATAACGTATTTTATCTCTTTTTAAGATCTAAAAAGATAATCCTTAATATTAAGTGTTTATGAATGAAGCTATTGTTAAAATTCTAAAATAGTACTTATGATATAAAATACATAATATTTTGTGCGAAATTTACTGTGAACGGTATTTATAGATAATTCTTACAAAACGTATATGTATTGATATTTAGATCATTTGGTGTCTTTGATTTAATATAATGTCAATATAATTAAAAATAACCGTTTTTTATTTTAAATTATGTTTATCTATATACAAAAAGAATATACATTTGGATTTAAATACACATATAATTTTTTATTCAACTGCTGAGTACTTTTATTTGAAATACTATGGTAATAAATGTGCTGCAACCACATTATCAGAGTGTGACTGACAACAAACTTACTTAATTAATCTCACAAAAGAAATTTCATTAATGAAATCGTGGCGAATTCTCAGAGTACTAAAATATTTTTGGTTACATACAAATCACGATTAGTAAAAAAAAACTTACAGAATAAAATTATTTACGTCATAAAATTATCAAGGTATTATGAGAATACACATCCACTTTAAAAGGACTTTTTTAAAGGAGTTTCAATATTTCTCAACCATCATCGATTAGACCTTATTTTTATAATGCTAAGTTCTATTACTGCGCAATTAAAATACTCTTACTAGAAGATAGATTGATTTTACAGGTGAAGGCGAATTGAATACTCTCGACTAGTCGGTGCCTGCGGGGTCACCTGCCTAATGAGATCAGCCGCGACCGCCGCTGATGACGGCCAGAGATGGACCCGCGCGGCCGGCAGGCGCACCAGCTTTGTCAGGTATTCAATTACCAATCAAGTGCATAATGATCTATCGAATGAATCTGTGATTGCCTCTGGTGATGAGCTTCGTTGCTCATTTTTAATTAAACGATTTCTCGATTACTGTTTGTTTTGGAACGGCCTGATCCGACGAAATTTCCTAAAATATTCAGAAATTGTATTCAATTGATTGCTCTGCAGCTTTGTTGATGTTTTATCGTGTTATGAGTTAATATAAATTGACTATTTTTAAATGTGTACAAATTAATTTATAAAATTAAAAATCCCCAATAATATGGTAATAATAAAAAATCTCGGTCCAGACAATCTAGCACACAACTAATGCGGTTGAATCACGTTTTTTAATCAAAAGTATTTCCATTTTTTATTATCTATATTGACTCATACTCTGTTAATTTCTAACTAATTAAAAAAAATTGTAATACGAAAAGCTTTATTCGTTTATATATCAAAGAAACAAAAAAAAAACGTATGAAACTTGGAGAACATTATCATTAATTAAAAGATAAAATCCATCTCACAATCATGGAAGACATATATTATACTATCTTCTCTTTCTGTGAAAGCTTCCTCTAACTGATATTTAATTTTAGTGGAACATATCTTAGCTCGCCGCTTCCACAGTTCTGTGTTTTGCTTCAGTTAATGCGAATAAGAATACCATTAGCGGAGCGTGGCCGGACGTGGTCGTAATCTGCGAAAGTTTTTGGTTCTCTTCTGCTGCGCCTTCTACGAGCACCAAAGGAAATTAGTAAAAATGTGGAACCATGTACCTATAACAATGTACAGTAGCAACCTCAACAAAAAATATTTAAAAAATAAAAAACATTATTTCATTTAGTGTGGAAGCTGGATAATTAAATTTGTAGATTGTTTACATTGCTCAATTTTTTGTGCACATTTCGAACTGACGAAATCATTTATAAAACTTTCGAAAAGATGTATGATCTTTTTTGAGGGGATAATATTGCTAATATTGCAAGAACATATTGCACATTTGTTATTTCTATGTATTCCCACGTGTCCACTTAAGTTTATTAGCACCATTAAATGTACTTCTGTAGGTTCTTGATACTATCAAATTACGGTGTAATTTTGTTTGTAATTTTTATTTTTTATTAATATGATTCCTACAAAGTTATAAATTCTAAAGTCAATAGTTTTTAGGTGAGTTTTTTTAATGCACCTTAATGGTAAAATAAAGTTACCCAATCTTTTTGTTTGTTAGATTTTTTAAAACAAATAAAGAAAACTTTTTTCTAAATTACATAGAGCAGAAAAGTTGTCACCCTAGAGAACGTCCATACTTTTTCTCCAATGTACCTTTTTTGGATCTACTGAAATATTACAGACGGGGAGAGAATATCACGTCGTTAGGAATAAAAATATATCATTGTTTGGCTCAGAAAACAATTACACAGATTCCCTTCGGCAAGATTTATCTGAATGAATAATAATATGATATTTTAAAGACCTTCATAATATTAAATAGATAAATTTGGGTATATTTTTTATTAAAACTAAAAACTATAATTTTTATACGAGTAGTAATCGCCCGGCTAAAACAAATACGAGCCAGGTAAAATTAATTAAATTATTTCTTCTCAAGAAGGTGGTAGAGTCTCAAATGAAATTAATTATCTGATTACTTCGCAAATAACCAAGTAACATTTTATATTTTTTGTATTCATTTAAGTGTTTTTTTGTAACACTTCTAGCTGCTAGCTAAAATTGACCTTTTTTTCTAATCTGCTATGTATATTTCATCTTAAATATATTTTTTTTTTTTAACATTTCAAATGATTCTTTATTTAATGTTATAAACTTCTACTTTATCTACTGAATCTTTATCCTTACCCATCGTGGACAGTGGTTGGTCAGGTCTAAAAGTAATTATTTATTCTTGTTTCAAGAATTCTGAAACGTTTTGGTGATAAATGTTATTTAAATTTATTACAACTAAGATAGTGAAACAAATGGCTTGCGCACGTACAAAGATTATTTTTCAAACAAATTTTTATTACTTGCCTACCGACCGTTAGCGAAACATAGAAATTCCTGGCTCGATTTATAATAATATTTTTATACAAAACATTTATTTTTTCTTTCAATTTTGTCAATCTACAAAGACTCACTGATTTCTCTTTTGGGAGAAAACTACAGATTAACAGAAATAATTTAAATTTGTAATTTAATCGATAACCTTTTGACTCATCGTGTTAATTTATGAAACAAATATTTAAAAAGAATAACAAAAAAAATATTTAATATCAATCAATGCTTTGGCAAATTTTAAATTATACTCAGTGATTTAAGATATGATAAGGAAGAATTTATGTAAGTTCTATGTTATTTTATTCAGTTCACTTTGCAATTGGTTTACTTTGTTAAATGAAAAAGATAATATGATAGAGAAATTATGTGTTATTATTAAGCTTTTATTTTTAGTAATATATATATATATATATATGTTTTTACATTATATACAAAGAAAAAAATATTGCAACATTCTCAATATTGAGTAAAATATAGAACAGCAAAACGCCAAACGGCTGGAAGACTACTAAATATTTTTGAAGCGAGCTCTTTTGCTAGAAAGGCAATGAAATCAGTTTTCACAATTAAATAATTTAACATACCAGACATTTAGCGAATTATATTTATTTTAAATATGCGTTATGCACACTAAACCATCTGCGTGGATAAAATTATAGAAAGTCAACACACGGCGCCAATAACTCAAAATAACACAACACAAAACTCATTTCGTTCGGTATTAAATTAAAAAATACGTCTTTTTCTAGCTCGTATTCAGTACAATGATTTCACTCGAGAAAAAGTAAATACTTGTGGTTATATAGTATCACAATATATAAACTTCAAAAAATACGGAAAGATTTTATCTGATACAAGCGTCTCTACTGCACGCTGCCTAGTCTGTTGTGAATGGAAGTATAAAGTCACCAAGTATTTATTGATCATAAACCACCGATGTATCGCAAGATGTTGAAAACTTTTACAAAAATCCCTAGATCAATATTTTGGTAAACCTCATAAATTTAATACTGGTTATGAAACATACATATTGACTACATGCTACGTTTCAGAAATGTCATCATCCACATATTGTAAATGCTCTGCTTCAATGCGTGCTATGGGAAAGATGCATTCTGAATATCAAATATTGTAATTTATTTATTATACAGTATGTAACAAAAGAGCATAACCGGCATAAGTTATAAAAAAATTCAGTCTAGCATTGGAAAATAATAAAACGCGTAGTTAATCATACAAACTTAAATGCTTTATCAATAATGTGTCGAGTTTCACCCGTTGTTCATAATAGCCAGGCATCTTTGAGGCATACTTATCAACTAATTTTTCTGCATATTCACGGGATAATGACTTCCATATGGCTTATAAATTGCGAGTAAGCTCGGCGACAGTTAGCGGTTTTTCAAAAATAGGTTAGTTATCCGCGTATCCTTGGGGGACGATGTCTTTTTTGTTTTACCACGTTCTGGTAGGTCATCGACGTGTTTTGTTTCTAAATATCGGTTTACCCACTTGGTAACAATCGCTTTTGACTTATTTATATACTTTGCACCCTGAACGCGTGATATTTTTGGTCCTTCAGGATGCGAACAAAGGAACACTGCCTCATAGCGGGATGCATACGCGGCACTCATCACTGAAAATGTGCACTCTTTGCGAAGTAAACACGAAAACTGAATAGTTTTTACAATGCATTAAGACCAAAACGTTGGACTACCTGTTTGTTTCTTTTGTTTTGCAAAAAAATTCTGAATACTTTTTTTACAGAGATCACGTTCTTGTGTATAAAACAAAATGAAAGACAATTAGGTTTTTAAACTTTGTATAGCTCAAACTAATCAAAATATTTATTGAATAGTAAACACATTTAATTGTTATTGTGCACTTGTCTATCATTTGATACAAACAAAATATAACATAAATTCATTCATTATCATGCCTGTTTTTATAATCTGACTGTCGTTTATTCAAATAGGATGATTAAGAAACATATTTAATGTACATCCGTCTTACTAAATATCTTATATGGGATTTAAGGCGGTTCGTTTACAAGGTCAAAAATTAACGTATACTGAATAAACCAAGTGTAACTAAACTTCTCATAAGCTAGGTTAGTAAGATTGTATATGTATAATATAAACTTTCCTTACTACAAACACAGGATATCTGTGTGCAAGAGATAGGTAATATAAGTATTTATAGCCTTAATATTAGTGACTTTGCCGAGTAAATAAATTTGAAATCATCTGGAAAAGTGGACGCCATGAACAACGGGACACGAGGGGGCAGGGAGCAAGAGGTGGTGAGGGGGTCGACTGCAAAAGCGGCGATTCCCGATTATCTTCCACGGTAGCCAGTAATGAAATGACGCTACGTCGGAATACCAGAGCAGCCATTCCCCTGATGTGCAACAAACTGTAGCGGAGATTGCGGCGTCACTGAGTGCTGCACCGCGACTCCTCCAGCGCCGGGACTCTGACTACTACAAGTGTCGTAAAAATTCAATCATTGCTGACGTGACCGCTGCCTCAAACTTTTACTTGAAATTCTTCATGAATGTTATGATACGCCGTTCGTTCAAATTAAACATCTTTTATCGTTCTTTTGTATTATTCCAACAAACAGAAAAATAAAAATAATTAATAATTTTATCTTATCTACTATCTTTGTCGGGTGTCAGAACTCTTTTTTTTCGTCCAATTCAAATGAACCAAATAACATCAATTTAGAGTGCGCCTATTAGAACAAGAATTGCTGTTACCCTAAGGCTTTTATTACATATTCGAAAACATCAAATGAAAGACAGGAAATCCAACATCACAAACGATGCCAATAAAGGTTTCCATGTTATATTTTTACAATCATAAATGTATCTATTACACTCAATTAAATACATCCGATTGAAATAGGCATACACGTTTTTTTAAATTATGCATTTAGTATATTTAGGTTTATCGTAGTCAGCGAATATATCACTGTATTTTTACTGGTACATTTTAAAGATTTTTATGATAAAAAATTGTATGAGTTTTGTTGTAATTTTCCATCAATTATAATTTTTTTTCAATATATCCCAGTACAGCTGTCTCCCTACGCGGTGGAGCATAAACCATAAATATAGACTATCCGCGCTTGATGGATCCATACATATTAATCCACTGATCATACAGCTTCGTGTGCTGGGAGAGTGATTGTGTTTTTTATTACATGTCAAACATTAGCCAGGCGTTCAAACCTCGTGGCTTCGGAAATCTCGTCTGGATTTTTTATGGAAATGTCAATATCATAAATTTTAATCCAAAATCAGCGTTTTTTTTTTTGTGGTTCGAAGATTTGTTTTATAATCTGAAGCTTTATAAGTGATTAAAATATAATTATTGTTAATAAATAATACTTGTTTTTATATATCATCATGAGTAAACGATAAATTTTGTTTGCAAATATTTGTTAATATAATAATAAAAAAGCATTCATTTTTCATACAAAAATGGGAATCTTCCTCCATGATGGCAATTAAAAATGAGCATCCATCTTGTCAAATAAAAACCATCGAGGTTATAATAAAAACAGATCCAAGCGTAAATTATTCTGCATCTTGATCTATATTTAATTTATCAAAACAGAATAAAATACACCAGTGCTAACCGCTAAACCAAAAGTCAACAAATGTTATCTGATATGAAAGAAAAACGAACAGACAATATATTTCAATTTTTTTTTCTAATGAGACGATGCTAGTATTTAACATCGCAGCTCTTTTAATTTTCTAGCATTGCAAATAAAGAGCTTTCAAAAATTAGCATATCTCTTGCCCAGCTCTGCCGACATGATAATCACAAGGCATAAAAAGCGGTCCAGCACAGCGCCCGAGCGCCGGACAAAATGTTTGATTAAATCAACCGGACGGACAAAGTGTCCGCAGGACAAAAGGGTAACCGCCGCCAAATAGGTCTTTCATGCATTTATAATTTCGCCTCTCCCGCTTTTATTGTGAAAAGTTTCATTTTGACAAGCAGTCGCGCCGAGTGCACGGAACACAATTACCCGCGCCGCCGCGGGCTGCGAATGTTTATCAGCGGGGCCGAAACAACCAACAGGAGTCGCCGCCCTTGCTCTGGGTTGCCATCGTTTATAAAGCGGCCGGCTAAAGCGGCTTAAAAGTTCGCTAATGCAGCTGTAGCGGGAGTTTGTTCGGACGGCAACACTGCTCGATGTGGCCGCCGAACGACAATTGATTGGCCGCTGAAAATTAACAGTACGATTGTTGAAAAAAAAAGTTGAAAAAACGCTGCTGTTTTTAGCAAGTTGAACTCAAATAAAAGCCAATGTTTTCAAATACAAACAATTGAAATATCAACAACAGCAAGTAACGTGATTAATCGTGTAAAACATTGAATTTATCAGTTTTAAATTTATTCGCTTTCGAGTCATTCATAAAAAAAAACATCGTAATTGATAATCAATTTCTATTCAAATTTATTACTGCATTGTTTTACTATTTATTTTTAAACTACGCTAATTTCAATATTTCCTATTCAATTTATCTGTATTACCTCCGAGTGAACAATGGTTTTGTTTGATAAACTTAATATAAAAATGCAGATAATAATGAATCGATCAGAAGTAACAAAGTGAATATAAGTAAATTAAACTACCGTTCACTCTACTTTAACGTCATTTCATTTCTCCGTATAATTTACTTCCGGAATGAACTCTTTCTACGCCAAGTAAAAACATTAAAAATATGCATACTTGGCCAGTAAAAACGCAGCATGCCATTGAATTACTTGATTTCTACCTTTTATAATTTATTTCAAATTCAACAAAACACTTAAAATATTTACCATTTAAGCTGGCATACACGGAAAGAACTTCCATGGTTTACATAACTCCACAACAATTACAGTTTTTTTTTTTTAAAAAACGTGACAAAATCTCGCTACGAAAACGTGATCATACACAACATCACTCTATTTGTACACGAGGCTAACCATACAAATGCTACGTATAACCGGATGCTTGGCCATATACGTGAAATAATTTATTGACTGCACGTTTAAAAAATGTGAATATTTGTATCAGCTGTATATGAGTATCAACTATTTACGAAAAAACTACTTTTATATCTGACCAGATAGTTTACACTATCTGTATCTATAATATTCTTATCTATAATTCTTCACATGTGAAAGGCCACTTAATCTTTCGTTTGGCAGTGACATGATGCCTCTTATGATAGTGTTATTTATACACCAGCTTAGCATCTGGTCTATCCTGCGCATCCGTCACGGCTTATCCAATTGTCATCTGGAAAAGGCAATAAAGAAACGTCAACTTATCTCCGAAATAGCTGCCAGATAAACGCCAACCTGCGGGTCAAACGCCAGGTCCCTCTTCCTGCGCAAAACTGTGAACCGGAAATTACACGACAAAACTGCTGCCGTAACTGCAAATTAAATTGTTTTCGTTTTTTACTTGAATGATATTATAAAACTTCACTTCTTTAAAGTTAATAAAACAGTGTATTTACTCTTTCATACATATACAGGTTGTTTTAAAACTCATTCAGTTATTAGGTTTTATAAGTTCATGGTTTTTTTTTATACCATTAAATTAAACACGAAGAAATAAATGGACATTATTTTTAAACTTTTTTTTCATGTTTGTGTTATGCCATAAGTTTTGAATCAACTTGTATTAAAAAATTTTCACCTGCACACTCCAGTCATCCATAAAAATATCGATAAAATCACTTCGGCTTTATACCATAAATATTCCGTTTATCTTTAACCCTTTATTTATTAAATCCGTTTGAGAGGTAGATTGGCAGCATTCTAATATTTGGGGTGCATATATCAATAAAATTAATCTAGTTTTTGCATGAATTTCATTTACCCGATCGCCACTTTTGCTGGCTCGACGTGGACATGTCTGCGTCATCCACGTACCCCTGTATATTTTATAAAAAAATACCAAATACTATTTAAATGTTTGCAGCAAAATTTTAATCCACGTCGTAAAGAAATCACAAGTAAAAAAATTAACTATCGGTATATTTTGTTAATATATATGTTTTTGTAACTCTTACTATCACTTTCCTTATATTATATTAAAAACCATATTGCACATAAAATAATTATTTTATTCATAATCTTAGTATAAGGGTTTATTAAATAGAGTAAATTCCTTCGATTAAAAAACGACAAACCCTAATGACTTTATTGATTAAGCGACTTTGAATAATAAAATAAGTAACTCCTATTATGGAATGATAATAAAAATGTTTATAAAAAGTGATTGTAAAATGCAAATTCAAATGCGGTTACAATAGCTGTGCTTTATTTTCGGAAATACTTTTCCAAGCCAATAAATTAGAATGCACAATTTGTACGGAAAACGGCAGTTCTTGCTTATATATAATACAAAAAAAACAATGCGTAAACTGCACCACGCGTATCGTTCCACCTCGTACTCCCGCTAGCAACCGCACTTGACATAACACAAAAACATCACACGAGCGGCGGATCCTGACCCCTGCGAATTCATACGACAATTTAAAATATTCAAATGGGACGGTCTGTTCAAGGTCAGCACGCGCTGTCCGACCCGGATCTTCCTCTCCAGCCATCGAGAGGGACGAGAGACGCCCCTGCCTCATGTATTATTCCTTCTCCAAGTCGCCTTTCGGGAAGAGGTAATCTTTCCCGTGCTCACCCGGAGACTGCCCCGGTCGGCCCATGTATGGAATCTATAAGCGACAATGTCTCATATGTTACTCCAAGTGGGTGGACGGGAATCGCCTATGAGACCGGCGACTGTCACCCGGTCTGCGCGCACAGGAGCTCTCTTGACATTTGGAATTGGGTCAAGTCTTTCCATGAAAGGTTGGCTCGCTGGCAATTGCTATCTGAGTGGTATTAAAACTCCATTGTTTAATCCGGAGCCACTCACGCTGACCGCGAAGCGCCCGTACGTAAAGAAGTCGCAGAGGTTTAAACGAGTTACTCTCTTCACCGGCTGGAAACTTTGATATCCTTGTGTAAGCCTAAAGTTCAATTTTATATTTAGCGATGGCCTAAATTAAATTCATTGACTTATGCAACTACCTTATTTTATCTGTTTCTACTGTGTTTAGTTCACCTTTACACGTGTACATGCATTTATTTAATACATCATTTTTGTAGTTACAATAATAAATGTGAGCAAAAAAATCATCACAGTCAGAGACACGTAAGCGCCTTACTTAAGAAAATTACGAAGAGTCTAAATAAGTAAAATAGACATCTGACTGCACTGTACACATCAGAATATTTAAATATTTATTTTTTTATTAAATCAATTTGTATCAACACCTCCACGTCTCCGACCAAACTAAAACAGGCGTGAGCCCAATAACATCAGTTTGGAACTCATCAATCAGGATTGGGATTGAACCGGAAACCTCTTGGTCAAGAGTCAACGGTCTGACACTACTACCAAGCTATGATAATTTATTAAAAGCCTTTATATTCCAGTGATAAGCATTTGTGAGCTGACTAGCTGACATTTAAAAATCATGATAAAAATATAATAAACAAACATTTCATATTAAAAAACACTGTAAAGTGCTCTTAACGTGGCGTGCGTTTATTATCCTGGATGACCACATTTTAAAAAAGCCGACCCATCGGTATATTTTCAGGACGCTCCCTTGATACTCTTCTTTGTAAGCGTTATTCTTGGCACTCCACCTCAACAAGTTATCCCCCGTAAAAGGTTACATCTTCAGAAATACCGAAAGCCTTAAAGGTTCATTTTTAGATCAACGTGACCTTGTTAAAAATAAAAACAGCCAATTCTCCCTAATAAGAAAATTGTAATTATTATTGCTGTGTTAGTATATCCTAAATAAATACTATTTAAAAATTAATGATATTTTACTTTGAAAAACAATTTCATAACTTTTATTCAACAAGATAGAAATTTTTATAAAAATTCGTGATGGAAATGTCAGAAACTGAGTCGCGTGTGCTAGTGATCCTGTCATCATTTTGCGCACGCTACAGTTACACTCTTTCAGAGACATGAAAACTTTCAACACAAAATATTAGCATTGATGCCACATGTGAATGCAATTTTTCAGAAACATATAAATATGTAAAGCGTCTTTGTTTTCGTATTATTGAGGAATTATTTTGTCAACAAAATACATCGTTTTCAAGAATTATTATATAATGTAAAAATATAATCAATCGAAAGTATAAAAAATTTACATCTTTTTTATAACTATTAAGCATTGTTATGAAAATAATAAAGTCGAATTTCCAGTACCTACATGATACTTAAATTCAAAATATATGAAAATAGCAAATATATATCGTCTTTGATAAATTCAAATATGAAATCAAGATTTATGTATTTTACATTTGATTCTGCGGAATGTCGACGCATAGTGGCGCGACGACCTGCCAATCAGCTCAGCGAGTCGGGCAGGGCTCGGGCAGGGCTCGGGCAGGGCACAGGCAGGGCGCAGGGCTATGATTGGCCATCTTAATGGCTGATTATGTTTCGACAGCCTTTCAGGCGGAAATCAGTCGAAATTAAATGAAAGAAAATATATTTCTTCCTAGATGATATAGTAATTGTTTAGAGGTTATTTATTGATACCTAAATAAAATAATAACTTAAAAATACCAATAATTTTTTTATTATATATTTGGTTATTTGGGATTATATTAAAACAACAAATATGGATATCCAATTGGCTAGAATATTACGGACATATAAGTTTTAACATAAATGTTCGTCACTCATATTTGCTGTTTACATCTGGAGTATTACAAATTTATCCAATCTGTCGCTGAGGTGGTAATAATATTTATATACACCTATTTAAAAGAAAGCACTTACCTATTTTGAAGAAATTCAATTTCAATTGAACTGTTTTTACGGCTAAAAACTTTATAAAAAGGTTTTCTACTGATTTACATGGAATAAAGATGAATAAGAGGGAAAGCTTTATTTATTTTTTACAAACAATTTCAAATTTGTTTTTTTTTATAACAAACACAAAAAACAAGTAAAAAATCTACAAAGTTTCTCACTTAAACACAATATCAACAGAGTGAGGCACACGCGGAGCCCGCTCGACTGTTTTCCGTCGTTTATAACTCCATCAAGGCAGGCACACGGCGCCCTCGCTGGGAAATAATGAACGCAACCAAGTTTTTTCTCCGCAGACAGAGCCTCCTCGGGAAATCCGCCAGAAATCTTTGATGGCGCATGACGCGGCATACATCCTCTCGTTATTTTTAAAACTGAATATATTTTAGACCCGGTATATACTAACAGAATAGTTCAACTTTGCTTCTATTCGAGGCATTGAAAATTTCACTGATATTATGCTGAGCCAGTGTTCGTGGTTTTCTTAGGGAGAATAGTGTAGTCTTCGGGTCTTTCTAAACCACAGTTTTATATTAGAAGAAAAAGTCTGCGTATTGCTGCTACCCAATAGCAATATTATATAATCCTTTTCTTCCAAAGCTCTGACATTTAGATCTGATACTCCTTCTGCAGCAGGCTGGAAAAACAATAGCAAGAGCCACCTTACTTCGACAAGCTGCTCCTAGAGCACATTCTTCCACAATTATTCCAAGTCCATTACTCCATTACCGATCACAGCCATGCACAATTAACAGAATGGTTAGAGTGGGAAGGTAACAAATATATATATATTTGAGTTTTATATTTGATAACTTACCTATAAGTTTTTTTTTTATTTATGTTCTATATTAATCATTTGCTTTTGTTCTATCGTTATAAGTTCTAGTATCTCAGCTCCATAATTTAATATGATATAATTATTTTTTTTCCTCTAAGATAGCATAAAATAATAATTTTATTGTTTGCATGGTCGAAGGGTGCAGAGATACGGAAATAGTGTTGTTTATGGGCAAACACGGGGAGTCCTCCTGACCCCTCGAGGACTGTTGAGATTTTCGCTAATGAGCACCGGCGTGAAGAGGTCTCACTAACACACCCTCAATCATCCGCACACTCGCGTCTCCGCGCCTGTGTGCACGTGCTCGTAAGTGGTAGAAAAACACGAGTGCAGTGCACGCTAAGCGTGGAACAAAGAGGGCTATGACTCTGCAGCCTACACCTGCCGAGGATGAAAAAATCCATCAACTTTTTTTATCTTTAAATAACAGAAATATAATGATGTCATATTTCAAATTTGTCTTAATCGGCATATCTTTTGATGTTTCAATTAGATATTGTGAAAAGTTTTATTGCGAAAACCTACAGTATTAAAAAATATTATTATTTATAATTAAATTGATTTCCTCTTTTAGAACAAATATTTGATAGTTCCTTGATGAAAGTAGGACGAGAATTCTAGAACCGTGAAATCAGCTCATCTGTATTTTTTTTACCTTATTTAAAACTCAAAATAGTATTATTAATAGTAGAATTAAGGTTAACAGACATTTTGTGATTCATTACGAACTTGATTACATTTTGGATCACTATTGTAATTTATATTCGGTCAATCTAACATCAAATTGTTGAGATCGTTTATAATTACGTGTGAATCAAATCGGTATAAACGTACTGTGATCACAATATATATTTTTTTAATAATGAGGTTATTATCCTATCGCATTCATGGATATATAAGTCATGCCAATTATTATTTCTGTAATTATTGCTTTTCTTACAGAAATTCGTTTCTCCAAACTTAGCACAAATAAATTAATCAGATCATTAACAATTATTGTACCATAATAAATAAAGAAATACTCTACCGGTTCGTAATGAGTTTGAGAAATGTTTTTGTGAAAACAAAAACACAGTACATCTGTCTAATCAGCCTTTCAAAACTTTTACTTATTACAAAATATGTTACACCATTTGCTACAGCAATTGGTGTAATTTATTCTTTCACGCGTTTTACATTGAGGGCCTAACGGAACTGATTCTGCAAGTGAATTGACGCATGTTATTTGGTCCACAATAAGCACTGCGGTGGAGACGGAGCACGAACTTCCGCGGTGTCATTATGTGATGAACGAACTCTTTCCTGCATCCGCCGGAACTAGCAATTATCACGCCCGAGCTTTGCATATTACGTGGAGGCTTTGGCACGCTGTGAATTCACATTGCTTTGCGCAAACAGATGATTTATCAATTCTCTAATGATTTTGCTTTCAATTCATCGGAAAGATTTTTTTGTATTTTATTTAAAAAATAATTGAAGAGAGCGAAGCATTTTTTAATATTTTATCGAAAAATAAAGAAGATATATTATAGTATTATTGATTATGATTTGAATAAACTACAAGTATACTTTAATACTGTGTTACCTTCTTCTTTTGGTGCCTTTCCTTTTAAGAGATTGAAGACCATTTTTTTGTATCCTGAGCCAGTCTCACTACTTCAAGCCACTGGCGTAAATTCTGCATCCACATAAGTTTTCTCCTTTTTCAGCTATATGATGCTATATTATTGTTTCGAAAATTGTGGCCAAAATAGGGAAATAAAATACAGTATTAGAAGGGAGCAAAAATTATTTTTCAAAAATTAGTTTCAACTGTTCAATTAAGCTTTTAATCATCGCAGAATCAAAGCAGTATCCCGCATTAAATCGAAATGATTTTTGTGTAAATCAAGTTCTTCTCCGTGTTTTTTTCTATGCATTTTATCCGCTAAATAATTATTTAATAGTATGTATTGAAAGAGATGATAGAAATAATGTTTTCGGTGCATTTTTAGAAGAAGAGGTTGCGCCGCGCCGTAATTTCCCCGGCGGGTCTGGTGGATAACGTGATTAGCCGGGCTGGCCGGCGTTGCTTGTTCCTGGCGGAGAACCGGCGCGGCCCGCGGGCGATTCAATTCGGGCTTAAAACCACTCTTTGAAAGATTATTTCATGGATAGATTCAACAGGGGAAATATTATCAACGTAAAGGAAACCGTAAATTAAAAAATAAAACACTATCGCGCTACTCGAATTCGAACAATAAAAATGGGACTGCAAACCTTTGCCGGTGTTTTTCAATTCTATTTATTTCATATAATTTTTTTGTAAGCAAAAATTGATTATTCACATCTGATCTTTTAATCAGAGTTAAAAAAATAATCAACATATTTAACAGCAATAAAAAATCATTACAATTTTCAACTACAGCAAACCTACGGTCATTTTATTTTAATGCATATTATCTTATTCAATGACTAATTTGTTTCATACACAGCAGTGTTAAATGAATGAAATGAAAAAGAGCTACCTAGTTAAAAACCAAATGATACTAAAAAGTCTTAATTTTCTCTTGTCTTATTTCGTTCATAGTAAAAAGTTAATCAATGTTTTAACGTTTTAATACTTATTTTCTGAAGTTTACGAGACTGATCCATAGCAGGTCCGCGGCCTCCCGGAGTCTCGCCCTGCAATTAGCTATTAAAATGCAAATGCACTTGCACCGCGGAGGATTTCCCGGACAAAGAACCCGGATGCGCCTATTACTTGAAGTGGCATTCTTCAGAGGCCCTTCAGGAGACCCCTAATGGCCAGCCCCGACGAGGGGTCATCTTAAATGCAGCGACGCAAAGTGTTTTTTAAAAGATGCTGAATTATGAGACTCCAAAAGAACCAGTGCGCGTTTTTAAATTATTATTATAATGCTTGTATTATTTAATATCGTGAAAAAGTTTTTAACACACATGTATTCAAACGAATAAATTTGTAGAAAAATTACATTATTTTCTTGGTTTCTCATATATAAATTCTTTTGAACAAAAAATTGTTTAAAAATAAAAACTAGACCTAATTTTTTTAACAAAAAAAATGCTGTGATTGTATAAATACTTATGTTTTAGGCTAATGTATGTTATAATTAGAATAAATCTTTTTAAAATTAATTATTGCGGTCAAATCATTATTTAAATAATTAGTTTCACATAAATCAAACAAAGAAGTTTTTGCATCCTAACTATTTTAAACGAAAAACAATGATGTTTTTTAAATTAAATAATTGCACGTTCAGTTTTCTGGTGATAATTTTACATAGCTCGAAGTAATGAGATTGTGAAATTAATCAAAGAATGAAAAATAAAATTTTACTTTCGTTTAGTTTCCTGTCACCGGCATACAGCTGTAATTGTTCGAGTCAGCACGACAGGGGAGAGTCCCTCTTATTGCTCTTTTCATACGAATTCACGCCTGCGAGATTCCTCAGAACACGACTAGCGTAAACAATCAATTTGCAGCACAGGAGAAAAACAAACACGGTGCTCTCGAATGCAAGACTAATTCCGCGGCTTGTGAACGTTCGCCATTTTCGTTTTCTAAACAATGAACCTCGTCGGTTTTTCCTGCCGGTTCTGGCCCTGGTCGGATGTAGTCTTGACAGTGAGAGTAAAGAGAATCGTTCATCGAGCTCTACGTAAATAAAATCACAAGACTGGCGAAAGAGAGGGACGTAGCGGAGCTCTAGGCCTAGAGCGAGAGGTCCTATCCTGTCTGTGAAGGCGATTCATATTCATGGGCCATGACCGGCGACAAAAAAACTATCAACACGGACTTCAATCTTTTTAACTCAAATAAAAATACCTTCGATATAAATATCGCCTCTTGCAGTTTGGAAATCAGTATCACTTCGGTTTCTCACTAAGCAAGCAGCAAAATGTATTTACGGGTAAGAATACTTTTGCAAATATTATTAATTTTAAAAATTCAAGCATCTCATGTAAGAGCGATTGGTATTTACTCTCATGTTTCTAATATATTCTATTTCTTCGTTGTTTCGTAGGTCGTGTACGCATTTCTCCTAACCATAACATTTATTCACTCATCAACTTGTGAAAACAATGACACCACTGAAAATAAACCGAAACGAAATATTTACCACATCGGAGATGGATTACAGTATCTACCTGTGCATCACCTGACAAGGTTCGCTCAAGTGAGAACGTTGGCTCCGGTAGATCCCTCGCAAGTGGATATCACCTACAAACCTGGAGAGCCCGTCTCCGCTGAGAAAATACAAGAAGAGCCACAGTATCCTCCTCCACCTTACCAGATTTCTGACTCCATACGACTATCATCCGATAATAACCAGATTAAAGTTAACGGACACTTGTACCAAGCACAGTCTCAACAGCAGCAAAATATGCCACATCTGAATGGTAACCAACACGTGCCGCATTTTAATTTGGTTCAGAATAACCAACGGGCCTTCTCAGACCCCCATCAGCTAAATATTCCCCACAATCAGTTGCTGGCTCCGCACTACCCGCTCACGGTACACTCCAGGCTGTCGGCTCCTTACACTCTTTACGGAGGCGATAAGAACATTGCACTGCCAAGTGCAAATATTAGAACTGCAGCAGAAATTAAGCTTCCCAATGATTTTTCGGAATCTTATACAACCATTCCAGTTATCTATGGACAACCTAGTGGAAACTTACCCTCACTCAAGTACATCCAGCCAACTCCTCATGGACAGTACAGCGTACCGGCTAACTTCAATTCTTTACCTGTGCAGAATGTTCCACATTCGGCTCATCAACTATATCCACAACACTTAAAGTATCCGGCAAAACTGCAAGCGCATCCTCATCGTCAACATCGTCTTCTGCATCCTAACAACCAACAACATACCCCCAATCATTCTCCCCTCTTTCAAATCAACGAAAACTACAAATCTATTCATCCACAGTTCTACCAGCCCCAAGTTTTCGACAATCCCGTTGTTACTCAAATACAACACTACTTGCCTCAGGTCAAAAACCCATTCGACATGTTTACGAGACCTGTGACGAGCGCACCTCTCGCAGTTTCCAGACCAACGACCCCCGTGCCCGCTCCTTCTCACAGCCCTCAACCTCCTCCAAAACAACAAAATAACGATGATGACTCTGAAGATGAGGATGACGAACGTCACGTAAAAGAAGAAATCCAAGGCGAAGTAATCCACGAAGAGATAAACGATGAAGATAAATTTGAAGACGCCTACAGAGATTCTGCTCGAGGATTCCCAGCTTACAAAGACCATAATGAAAGAGACGAAGAACACAACAGATATAACCACGATGACGAAGCCGGCAGGCATTATGGAAATTACAGGACTCGCCATTACGACGATGATGATGACGACCATCATGTATACAACAGGGAACCGCAGCATTACCACGATGACGACAGGCCCAGTAGACATTACCATGAAGCTGACCACGAAGCCCATTTCTCACAGAAAAACAACAGACATGAATCAAAAGACAGCCGAGACGATCATCCTAAAAATCCCAGACCATCAAAATACCACGAATCAAAGAAATACTACAAGCACGAAGATCCAGAACGCCGTCCGTCAAAGAGACCTTCATACTCTGCAAAATACTATAAATCCAGTCAATCTTCGCCGAGGAAGCACCATGGAGATGCCCGACACGCTGCATCCGCTCCTAAAAAGCAAAACACCAAGGCAAAGACAACTCACAAGTCGGCAGCCTCCTCGCGATCGGAAGTTGAATCCTCAAAGCCAAATTATCAGTATGGATTCGAGCCCATCCCGAGCCCCTACACCAGAGGAAACAAGCCCAAAAATAACGAAGACTCTGAAGCCAAGCACTCCTCTCCCGCCTCGACAAAGAAGGTTTACAAAGAAAACTGGTACATCAGCAAAACAAGTGAAACGTAACTAACTCTCCGAGCTACTTTATACGATATAGTCATCTTCCGTGTAAGACAACATAACCATACTATTTCTAATAAGTTTTTTGTTTTTTATAAATGTGAATAAATATTTTTTAAGACATTCATTAACCGTATATTTATTTTACGCCCTATAAGTTCATTCCTCCTGAAGAATTAGCGAATTTTTATAAAAACCGCGAGAACGACCGCGTATCCACTTGGCTATGCATATGAAAGCAATTTTTAGAATATAAAGCCGGGATGAAAGCATACGGGAGCATTTCTATAGAATAGAACCGCTTCCTCCACAAAAGCTGTTATACAAAAACTCGCGTTTTGTACGGTAAACTACGCGGAAGCAAAAATTATTGTTCAACTCACACCACAAAAATAAAATTATTCAAACTCATTCTGGAGAATCCTGCTTACCTGAAACCTTCCAGAAGAGAATCAATTTACCTATTGTTTGTTACAAAAAATCGACTGAATACCATTTTACATTTTTAAATATTATTCACATACATTATTTACAAACTAGACTTCACAGCATCTGGCTCAATTTAAAAAAAATATCTTACTGTCTCTCTAATTGCATATTGATTTCTCACAAATAACTTCGTTTTATAGGCTTATCAGATTAAATGTAAAAAGAGACCAAAGTCCCAAAAAAAAATTCCCAATTCGCATGGATCGTCGATTTTTACAGTTGCGTAATACTTGGCTCGCCTTTTCCTATAAATTTCTCCCATTGTTCGCATACTTAACTAAATAAACGATAAGCGGCGAAAGTTATATGAGCTGTTACGCCATTTTTTTTATATTTTATGTCATTCGTGTTGAGGCTGTAATGAGTTTTTCAATCTAACCTTATCTCCGACAACCGCAAAAATCGTTGCGTATAAACTTCCGTATTGAATATAAAATGCATTTTCTTATATCAAATCATAAAAAGCATAGCCGTTATATTTATATTTCTTATTATATAATACGCTTAGTTAAAAAAATTCCTTGAGCGCATATATTCCTTCATTGAATTCCCCGGTGAGTTCGTGTACAAATTGGTACGTGTTCGTCGTCTAACAGTAACGGGCTGAAGTAAACTGGCGGTTGGCTGTACTATCAATACTCGCTCGGTGCAATTAATTAAGCCCTTTATAAAAGACAACCTATTTTTCAGTGTCTATTAAATAGTATCCGAGATATAAAAAAAATATTTCTTGCACTTGCAAGAGAAAGAAATCTAAAGCTCTGTTTTTAATACTGTTACTTGATACTTGCTGTATATGGATTGTAGAAATTGCTTTGCCAATACAAATATTTTAAATACCCTCTTTTGTTTTTGTAAGGATTTTTATACTGCCAACATAATTTGAAGTGATTCTTCTGAATTACTTTCGTGTCGATCTGATCTCTAATCTATAAAAATCTAGGCATCATCTTGGTATCATTCAATAAGCTGTCGGGCAAAGAACGTTTCAATAACTTTTAGCTTCACCAGATTCTCATCGCATATACTTGCTATTCTACTAAATTGAAAGATTATTTTGAAACAAATCAGTAATAAAACCCTGCTCTTGGAAAATCGGTCCACTGATCGAGAATCCCAGTAGATTTAAGTTATTTATTTAATTTATTCATCAAGGGCTTTTTTACTCATTATTTTTCCCTACATAAACTCAAAACGAATGTAAAGAAATCCGTGTACGCTACCACCTAAGCCACACCTTGTAAGCCTCACGACCTGAGCGCAAGATCAAGGGATATCCACATACCATATTATTACCATAGCCCTAGCAACTATGGTAAATTTACTAAATGAAAAATAAAGAATCTTGCGATTCAATTTTTTTTTTTAATTGAGACAATTTTTTATTGTGACTCAATTAAATTTAAAAAAATAATCAAACCTGTATTAGAAAAAATAATAGTGCCTTATTAAAAGGCACTATTATTTTTCCTCCTTTTATTTTCGTACAGTAAATCAAACTTACAACGCATTTTTAAAATGTATCTGATATAATAAAAAACATTTCATTGGTAAATTACAAGTTCGTTTGCAAACAAACTTTTTTGTTGTTTTAACACTTTATTTTAATTAAAATTTTAAAGCCAAAGTTTTATATTTTGATGTATTCCGACGTGCAATCAAAATTGTAAATTCAGTGCGGGAAAAATTATTACGACTATAAAGTTTCATTGATTTTCATTTTCAATTTACACATCGAAGGCATTTTATTGCTTTTACAGCTTACTTATATAATGTTTTTTTTATCAATCAATTTAACTAAAATAATTATTACTCAATCAATCTGATTATTTTGGTACTTATTATCGTTAACATGGCCATCCTTTTTTTCGCAAATATTCATTCCTGGCCATTAATATGTTAGTAATTTGTCGCATACTATCATGATATTCATGACATGCATACTGTGATGACAATGCTTAAAATCTTTTTAACAATTGCCATATTGCCTTTGCGGTATTAAGAAATATAACCCAATACAGGTACTACCGTATCATAATATCCTTAAATCATTTAAATAATTTTAGACAGTTACGTTATAGGCGTAGATTCACATTTAAAGCCCACACACACTAAATGTGTAAACGATTTGTTTTCATCAAATATTTAATTATCAAGGTAGCATCGTCTGAAAACATCTATAAAGCAATTTAAATGTATGCTGCTACAAGGCCTCTGAGGTCTATATCAGGGATGGCCAACGAGTCAATTGCGAATCATGTTGTTTTACAATATATTTTGCTTATCTACCTTTAGCTAGCGAGAGTTCATCTTGTACTGAAACAAAGTGTATAGACATAGTGTGTATAGTACTAAACACCTTCTTCTCTCCGTTTAGACTACGTCTATGACAACAAGTCGATCGCGATACATTTTCAAGATAAAAATAAGATCGTGTGAACACAAAATTTGGCCACCTCTGGTCTATTATAACAAAAGTAGCAGGTAGCGGCCATTTGGTATCGGCTCGAACCACACCTGCACCGGTGTCCAGAAAAAAAACTATCAAAGTTTTTTTCTTGACATATCATCAGTAATCTCTTGTTGTGTGAAAACAGACCTGAATTGATTCGTAAAATGGTTGTAGATATACCGTGCTAGAGCTGCTATCGTGCAGCGCGACTGTAACTCCATACAGGCACGTAGCTTCAAATAAATAACACAAAAATGTCTCGAAGACAAGTAAGCCGAAGCGAGCTCGCCTGCTCTCCTCTCGTCACAGGAGGAATTTAATTTCACTTTTATTTACTATCTCCGCTATTCTCTGTCACTCGGAATAAAAATTACATTATAAACGTTAAGTGGGCCAAGAAAACTTTTATTTAATTTGGCTGAGCCATAAATTTTACCAAATTAAAAGTGTTGGTAGCGTGAAAGTCGACTATATTTTTTCATTTAAGAATTGTAAAGAAATATTATACTTTTCGTTAGTTATTTTATAATTTTTTTGTAGCTTTGTAAATATTATTTTACTTTATGAATAAGTACAAAAATATTTAAATTATCTCAAACGATATATAAATTACATGTATAATTTTTTTTTTTTTTTGATTACTCAAGCGCCTTGTTGCTTTTTATGAGGACTTCGATTAATATTGGAATTATGGAGGTGTATTATGTTTGCAAGTGTCTTATTTGATATTGATAAAAACAATCGTTATGTGAACTCCGTTGTATACGATTTTAATCATTGGGAATAATTATGAAAGGAAATATGTTTATAGTAAAACAAACATCTCTAATATGTGTGAATATCTCTCTTGAATCTATATCATCTGGATGTTAGACTTACTTCGTAAATGCAAATCTAGATTGAACATAGATGAGACCATAAATTACATAAGAGATGTAAAATATTTAAAAAAAAATACAAATACATTTAATACAATTTTTTCAAGCATAATATACTTTCACCAAGTAAGACTTAAAGACGGCCTAAAATTTAAAATATAAAATGTGCATTTTTTACTGACATCTAGCGACAGATATAAAAACTTATATTATATAAAATTCTTCATTTATATTAGAGAAGCAATAAAGCTTTTACAAAAAATACACAGATGCTGCAGCTACATTAATTGTTTTTTTAAATAATAATAAAATTTCCTTTACGGTTTTAAAAATCACATCTGTCTGGAAATAAAACATATATATATATATATATATATACAAAATTAATCATTTTTACTACGCTCAAATTTACTGATTAATATGGAACTATTAAATGCTAAATTTCTACGAACAGTTTTAAGATAATATTGAGAGATTTTACCTGTATAAATACAATTAAATAAGAATGTACGTTTCACAACTTTTGGTTTATTAATTTAGTCAAAATGTACAAAATACTTAAAAATCTAAAATAGCTTAAATTTACAATACTTAATTAAAATATCCAAAGACATGCTTTTAAACGTTTTCACATGTTAAGGGTCATCTTAAAGAAGTGTGTATTTTTTGGTCTTTTTGTGTAAAACCTAAGCATTAAGATATAAAATCATTAAACTTTTGCGTGGAATATTCTCAACACAAAAATTAAAAATCAATATATATTAAAAATACAGAACAGACAATAATTATTTGGTGATTTGTCTATATGTTATACCGTAATTTACTTCTTAGATTTTCTGCCCCATAATAGCGTCTATTGATATCCGGAACGATGTAGCTCATAATCTGATCAAAAATAAAAGTCCATATGATGCGATGCGACTTACTACCTTAGTATAACAGCATCTCTCACGTGCATTGGATTATCTTTTTCGTATATTCTAGCTCGCCTCGCTCTCCGACAGCCCATCATGCCAGCCCCGACTCCGGTCATGACGATCAGACACACCCCAACCAGAGCGACCACCCAAGCGGGGAAACCGACTTCCACGGCATCGATGGAAAGCTCCGAACGAACCAGAGTCATGGGCTGCAGGATCCTCACGACCGGCTCGCACCCAGACTCTCGAACGTACTTAGCCCAAGTCCTGTTGGCGCTCGTCAGCTCCTTCTGTGGTTTAATGAACGGCCTCCTTCCTGGAATAGTCCGGTTCGTCTTTGAAAGTTCCTTCATCTGCTCTTCTTCGTAGTGGCAAACTAGACTCTTCTTGCGTTTGGCCCCCTTCAAAGTGAAATCGTCAGGAGATGTCTTCGATCCGACCAGTACACTCAGGTCGTGCTTCACCATCGCGGCCCAGTCCCACATCTCAGCAATATTGCAGTCGCACTTCCACGGATTTCCAACTAAACGTAGAGACGATATTTTTCGATTCTTAACAAATATGTACGGAGCTATCGTTGTCATGTTGTTGTTGCCAAGATCCAGCTTCTCCAGTTTTGGTAGCAACTGCAAGAATTTAAGACTTCCTGGTTGGGAATTGAATTTATTTCCTGATAGATTTAGTTGCGTTATGTTCTCATTGAGTCTGAATGCGTTATCCGGTAAGTGAGAAATGTTGCAATTACTCAAATCGAGACTTTTTAATCTAGATAGCTGCTTTGGTAGAAGAGGAATATCTTTCATTATTATTATGGGATTGCCGGCCAGTTTCAGTTCCTTCAATTCCATATAAGACAAATTATTAAAGAATAATGACGCGTTTATCGGCCTACGTAATCCACAATAATTCAACTCCAACGATTCCAAACGAGTGAGGTTTCCAAACAAGCCAGCTTCCAGTGAATTCAGATCGTTTCCGGATAATACCAATCTTTTCATTGAAGTCATTTTTGAAAACGTTTGAGGCCCTATACGAGACAAATTGCAATAACCCATATTTAAATATTCCAATTTTTCAAGGGGCGATAAGAGTTTAGTAAAGGCATCGACGAGAGGGTTGTGAGATAAGTCAAGCTCCTCGAGCTCTTTTAGTCTGTGAAAGTTAACCGGTAATTGTTTCAACCCACAGTTACTTAAGAAAAGTTTTTGAAGACCTGTCAAAGGATTTAACGCTACTTGCAAATCGGAAGATAAAAGTCGATTCCCAGACAAATAGAGCGTTTTGAGCTTCGTTGCGTTCGAGAAGGCCTCTTCCGACAGCGGGCCTTTCAGATGGCAATTAGAAAGATCCAGCACTTCCAGGTGTCTCAAATTATCTCCCAATGTCATAGCGATATCCAAATCGATCATTTCGTTCTCTGCTAATATCAATGTTCTGAGCCACGATGAATTGGCAAACGGTTCTTCAGGCAAAAGAGTGATTTGAGAATTACGCAAATCCAAATACTCCAAGCGCACCAATCTTCCGAGGACCAGAGTCCAGTCGACGTCTGTGAGCATATTCCCTTTTAGTTCTAATCTCTTCAAGCCTTCCAAATAAATCAGCGCATTGTCGGGAATGTGATTCAACTCGCAGTCGTTCAGTATGAGTGTTTCGAGGCTAGTCAGGGGGTCGAACACGTCTACTGCTAAAACTTCCAACGGGTTTCCTGAAAGATCCACAGTATGCAGGGCAGTTATGTTGGTGAAAAAGTCTACGGAAAGCGATGTAAGTTTGCAATAACTAATGTCCAGGTATTGAAGGGAACGCGATACTAAAAACGATCCATCCACGATATCCAGAGAGTTTTCTTGCAGCTCGATGGTGAGAAGTCCTGGGCTCTCTCTGAAATATTAAGCAAACAAGATATTAATACGCTTTTACCTTACAACTTAAATGTATCTGCTAACTTTGAGATTTGGCATATAATTTGCTCATGAAAAAATTGGCCGAACGTAGCATTGAACAAATATTCATAAGAATTCAATTTTCCTCGTGAGATCAGCAGAGCTTCGTGCCAAAGTGACAAGCGCGGCTCGAAAACTCTCCGCCTTGCCAAGACTCACGATACTCGACCCAAGAGTAATGCTCCGTTACCAAGGGCTGCCATTTGCATAATCGTGGTGACATTGCCAAAGCACCCACATTCCTCTCGAAGAAACTATTCGACTCCCCGCCGACCCGAAGTGAAAGAGAAACTCCCGGCCGTCACGTGCGCCGCACGTAGAGCGCCCAAGGTCACGGACAGAGTAGCCTGTGCTGTGCGAGATTTCTGTCCTTTGTTGATAATCATTTGCTTTGATGCACAGGATGTATAATTATGCACTTAGCCCACCGCCAGCATCAAGGCATCTGACATAACATACTGATAACATAACGTCTGACACAATCAACAGCGACCGGGCTCAACCGTTGCATCTATTTTGAACATTTCAACTTCTTGAATATATTTCAAGCTGATTTCCACTGCAAATCGCTGATGATAATAGTAAGTTGACTGATTTGGCGAGGTTTTTTATTAATACCCCAAAAACTAACGCCAAAATTTTACAAAGACAAAGATTACTTGATGAATTTTCATGTTAATTTAAACTGAGTGTTTGATAATGCCAACGTGAAAAAATAGCGAAACCGGTCAACAATAAAAATTAACCTTTGGAAAAACCACTCAAGTATTTTATTTAAAATATTAAAACTCTTAGGTTCTAAAAGTTTATTGCATAAATTTACAAAATAAAGACCATATATATATAATACGCTGCCTTTTCTTTACATTTACACGTGGAGAGTAGCTCGCTTGTATTCTCGCACACAATGATATGAGACAAATACGGTACTCACTCAAAGGCCTCTGGTTCAAGAGACGTAATCTTGTTAGCCGACAAATCAACATCAATGAGGTACTCCAGTCCGGAGAACGCTTCCTTGTCTATCTTGGCCAGTTCGTTGTGCGCCAGCTGCAGTCTCCTCAGCTTGATGTTCCTCGGGAATGTTTTCAGCGTCGATACTTTATTTCCGTTCATATCCAGAACGTAAACGTTCTGGCTCAGCTCGTCGTAAGGGATCTCCGTCAAGTTACTCTCCGAGCAGTCCGTCACCCAGTTTATTCTGAAGTAGTGACAATCGCAATCGTCCGGGCATTCCAGCTCGTAGTTATCTCCGTTAAAGGTATACGCAACCGGCAATGTCAGACTCAGCAGCATCCATAATAAATACATCATCTTCGAAACGGGTGTCATTTTTGTGCCGCTTTCATAAATTCACAGAATGTTTGTTACAAGGAGTCATCGTTGATAATTCTTTCCTGCAAAAAAAATTATAGTATTTTTTTTAATAAGAATTAACTACATATCGGAACTAAGAAACACAATATTCATCAATTATTATTGAATGTGTTATAATTTTATTTGTTATTTTTGTCGAGTTGTTAGTCCGCAGTAACAGATGAACTTATTGCCAAAAAAAATTAAAATATTGATTTATTTGATATAAATTATCTACGCTCTGATGCCTGCCTATCTTTTTATCTGGAAAATAACATCAGTATTACCGCTCAATTTCACTAATCAGAGAGCACGCGTTTGAAGTAATCCAACCGACTAGCGTCCATTTTCTATTGCAATGTAGCCTCCGCGGTGTTTCGTACCGGCAATTGAAGAAGACACCTACAATTCGAGGAGATTAACTACGTTACGTGATCTATTGCACTCATTGCCCGCCTCGGGACAGCTCAACTCACTGCCGGACTAGTCGGAGGACACACAAGACAAAGACAAATATTCTTCAAATAAAAACATTGCTACTAATATGTTTTGAATTACTATGCCATATTATTATAACTCAATACATAATTAGGTAAAATATAGTAGTAAAACAATGATTAGATGCCAATAGATTGATTTCCTGCAGAGCATGCACGCTGGGTATTTGGGCCGACTAGTGTGCTCGTTCACCTTGGTCTAATTTTGTTTGTTTTCATTTGTAAAGCATCCGTATTTGTAGTCGGTTGTTATCATTGGAAAACCTGCTGAGTCTCTATGTTATCTAGAAAATTATTAGGGTTTACTCATTAACAATAATTTATATATTTTTTTGTTGCTATAGAATTTCAAATATCTACTATGTGTAGACGCTCTCACTTCTTGCGCTGACAGAATGATGATCTAAGTATCAATAACTTCATTTATTGCATTTGAAAACTTTGTAAAAAAAAACAAGTACTGTTATTATTGTCAATTGAGTTTTAATGTGATGAAATATTGTTTTAATTATTGAATGTTGCATATGCATGCGATTGCACTTCTCACATAGAAACAATCATAAAACCGGTGACAGTTTGTTAGCGAGTGACCGCATGCGTCACTGAGCAAGTATTATGAAGAATTGCTAATTGCCTTCAAGGTAATAATAAATCTTAACCCGAGTGATAAATACATTGCGGACGAAGGTACATCACACGCCAGGTGAAACACCGCAATAAAGAAAAATACGATTATCCCACACGGGAATAAGAAACTAAAATTGCTTTCATTCGAACACATATGAGTACCTACATAAATAATTATTGAGACGGAAGCATAGCTTTAAGCAACATAAATTGCAACAAACGGTGATTTGTATTATTAAAAATCGATCAACACTGCGTCTATATATTTGCGTTCAAACATAGTTATATTTTTATATCAAATAGCAAGGGAAGTAGTCGTGTCAAACGTACAAACCTCAGCAGTCGCTTCCAGCTCGATTTTATAAGATATCACTAATCTATTCAATTTAACTTAAAATTTTATTTTTGTACTGTAAACTTATCACTCGTTTTGAACACGTGAGGTACACTTGGTTCGCGATGTAGCACTGGGGACAGAGCGGGAGCCGCCGAGCCTCGCGCCTCCGCCCCGAGCCGCAACACTACACAACACTACACAACACTACACAACACTGCACTGCACTTGCTCGATTAACGCTTGCATAGCGATAATCGTTTGCAGCAATTCACTCATCTTTCATACATAGCAAATCATCGAGGAAATCGCCGTGCTGTTGTGTGTTGAGCAATCACGCCGAATCGGCGTACGCTTTATGCCCGGGCCAATTATTGGCGTAACCCTCAAATCACAAATAAATTTAATATATTTTTAAAAATATCAGTCTTTTAAGTATCGCATCGTTTAAAAAAAGACGAACCACATAGAGAACCCAAATAAAGAAGAATATTTTCCTATGTTACTGAGAGACAATTTTCATTTCTGTCCCTTTTGTGCAGTTTATGGGTCGTGCGTTTTGAAACACCTCGCTTTCAGTACGATTTGAAAATAATCATTTTACAAACAAATCATAAATCTTTTTTTATTTATTAAAATAATACAAAGTTTGCCAACTTTTGCCATTTTTTGCAGAGTCTGTCATTACCTACAGCAAATTCAATCATAAAGCATGGTTTGTTGATTTCGGAACTTATATTTTTAATAAATTGTCATTTCCAAGATTTTATAATTTTGTAAAATCTTCAAATAAAAAGAAACGTATTATCATAGTCTGATCTAGGAAATGTATCTGCGTAAGACGGTTAGGCTACGTCGACTGGTCTGATCACGACTAATTTCGGAAGGGCACCTGTTTCTGGTTGATATGTTTCTCTTTTTCTCAAAATATATTCAACCAAATAAGAGGGAGTTGTAGAATTAAGTAGTCAATTTATAATCTAAGAAAGAAATCCTCGGCAAGCGTCATTTTCGGTAATCTAACAACTTCTTATTGACCACTCTACAATACTATATAATTTCACATATATACCATACAAACCATGAACATTCAATAATAACAGACATTGTTGTTTGTGAGCATGGACAGGACAGGATTTGATTATTGACCGTGACTAGCTCCGATGAATGGTTTAAATTTATCGCCAAGATCTTAAAATAAATAAGTCTTTCCATAAGTACATGTTCACGAACAACGTGTATTCATTCACAAACTCAAATAATGAAGAAAATAGCTGTGATCATTGAATCAGTCTTATTAAGTTTTAAAATATTGTTGCTTTATACCACAGTTTTTAACCTTTCAGTTTTTGCTAAAAGATTTGTAAAAAATTTGGTAAAATCAAAGTATGTTAAGATAAATTATTCAAATTTGGTTTCTAGTTGCGGTGGGTGGCAATTAATTTTAACACTGTATTAACGCTATTTTGATGAAAATAGCTCTTATTTGAATTTAAATTGCCTCAGATTTTTTGCACGCTAAAAACCATCCTATAAGATTTTTATAATTGTTTACATAATCTCTACATCGTATTTTCATTTAATTGACTATTTTATACACACAAAACATCCTCGACATTCTTTTGTTTTATATGTATCCGACCAATCAGATCAAAGAAAGTCACATAGATTTAGCAACATTTTAATAAAAAAATTATAACCGGTTTAATTTTATACTTAATTATACAAATTTAAAATGTATATTTTTACCTTAATTACATTATTACTTTATTACCCTCATATGTTTTGTTGTTGCATTGTATTTTTTTTAAATTGCTTATGGTATAAACAGTAATGAAAAGTGATGAATTATGGCCACTCTGAATATATTTCGAGTATGGCAGCACTAATAAGGGAAAAAATTGCAAGTAGTTTTGAAAACAAAAATATCAATCATGGCGTCAACGTCAAGTGTAGATGAAAAACCAGAGGCGAAATTATGTGAAATTTTTGATAACGGCATGACTTTATACACAGAAGTCGAAAAAACTAAAGAACCGACCAACAGCCCCACCGTACAGGTAATAAATACTCTTCTCACGACCAGACATTTCTCGTGAAACATAACCTCTCTTTTTTCCGATGCTTATTTAGTACTTTGTTACAATATATTTCAATGTTTAAATTGCCCTTAAGACTTTCTCTTCGTATGATTATCAGTAAAGCTATGATTTTCTATTTATTTTTCATAAAAATAGCCAATGTCACTAACTTATTATGTACTTATTAACACGTTATTATTTTGTGTTTATGTATAAAAAAATATGTTTTGTTGCAAAATAATTTTTTTTTTAATTTTATCATATTTATTTGATGTTTCGTTTTTATCCTTTACTATTTCTCATCGAATTAATTTTCATTTGCAGCAAAATGTTCAAAGCGGAATGCGCCAATTTGAAGCGGCTACAAGACTAGTATCATTGGCAGGTCTGTTTAGTGCTAATGAAAGTGTCGATGAAATATCTACAGAGTCTTTACAGTATTTATTATTACCCGCTTTATTGGGTACACTAAGTCTGAAATTGACAAACCAACCAAGACGAGAAATTGTAAATGTAGCTGAGATATATTTTAGGTATGTGTGTGATTTTTTTTGTCCTTATTTACATTTAAGCTATTTTAATTTATATCTATATCTATTCGATTCTAGAACAAAATTATTTGCTTCCATTTTTACCTTGATTTTTCTTTCTACAATGTGGCCAAGGAACCTAAAAAAATGTTTCTACTGTCACTCCTTATAATTTTTTCGTTTGGTTATATTCTAATATTTTTTTATTGCAGAGACTTTTTGCAAAGATGTAAAGATTACAGTGTAGCAGATGTTGCCATTCCTCCTCCCTTAGAACCGGACGCCGATGGAGGTCCTCGCGTAACACAATCTTCACCTTTAGAAATGATGGTAATGTATGTTTTTATTTTTTACGGATATAAAAAAATTATCTTTTTTTTCTTAGTTGAAATTCGTTATGTTGTAAATCGTATTTATCATGTTTTTAAACTCAGCGTGTCATTACTTTCTCCGATGGTAGTATAGGTCTGTAACCTTTCACCCAGTACCTTCAATATTTGTAAAACTATAATCTCCACAAAGTTGTTTACACATCTGTCAATATTTCCAATGAACGGATGAACTTGCTTTAGGGTATATAAATTCCACACTAATTTTTAAATGTTTTCATCAACGTTTATTATACATATTAACTTTTTCATGAAGAAATAATTTCATTTAGCTTTGTATTATCTTTATTTTATTTCTTATAGGTGATTTCTCGTCAAGAAAAACTTAAACGTTACAAAGATCAAAAAGAACTCCAACAACAACTTGCAACACTCAAGCTAGCCATGGATTCCCCCAGCATTGATGAAAGCATTAAACGAGAATATTTTACCATGTTGATTAAATCTTATGCTAATCAGGCTGTAGATGAACTAGAAAGCATTAATTCAGAAAAACCCCTGTTAGATTATATGGATAAAGCTATAAAAGGTACCCCAGTCTTATAAGATACCTTAATAATATTATTTCAAGCAACTTGCACATTTAATATACATCAATTAATAACATTCAATTTATTTACAGATGGGACTCATGAAGCACCCAAAGTTCCTAAGAAGCCACCAACTCCATTGAAGCCTATAATAATAACAAAAGATGCCATTCAAAAGGCAGTATATGGTCTTGGGTACCCATCGATTCCTGTAATGACTGTTGAAGAATTCTATGAGCAAAGAGTCAAAGAAGGAAGGTATGATGCATCACACTTTTTTTAATAAGAGTAATCTATAAGCCTAATTATATCAACTGGATTTAAAATATATGAATATTTTAGCTTCCCTGATCCACAAGCAAAGAAAAAAGGCCCTACTTCTCTCCAAGATATGACTGAAGCTGATATGGATGTAGTTAATAATCGTGAAGAAGAAGATAAGGTAATTCTATTTGTGGCTATTCTAATAAAAATGATATATTATTTATTATGACAAAACAAATTATTATATTATTTTTAATTATTTAGGAAACAATCACAATAGACTGCAAATGCTTATGCTTTCTGCTGAAAAAAGAATCTGAATTAAATAAATAATAGATTTTTTTATGATAATATACTATTTTATTGTGTAAAAGTTACTCTAAATCAAATTATTTATTTTAGGAACGTAAAATTGAGGAAGATGATGAAGAAACCTTACAAAGAGCACGTAATTTAGATGAACACAAGGACGACCACAGACGTGGATGGGGGAACCGTCACAACCGAAGCTAGTTTATGAAATCCATCCTGAGACTTGATGGACAGAATAGTTCTGTAGGGTAATCTACACCCAATGCCTCTCAATCTGATTTTATGTTTTATTACTGTTAAGATTTTTTTAAAATAACAACAAAAATATAAAATTGTATAATTAAATAAACATTAAGATAATCCTTATGTTTCCGAGTTAGTTGTGACGCAATCGTGTGTCATCATAACCTTCATTCTAATGATCTTTATTTTATTACCTAGACACTTTGAGTTGACTTTAGTTATATATATGGTGCTTATGATATATTTTGTTTCTACATCAATACATTAAAAGTATTAATTGCCTTTTTTATTTTCAATATTATTATGTTAATTGCAGACTGTAGTGTGGACAGTGATTGTAAAAATATATGTACGTATTGCAATAACCTTCTTCAGAATACAGCGCAACTACCATACTGAATTATGTGTTTTTTTGTTATTAATTATGAGGTACCTGATGACTTATAATGCATTATTTAGTAGCTGATTCATCAGCATTTTATTATGTACAGTCATGGTATCATATTTTATGATTGTACTAAATATTATATTGCATTATTTAATTGTTTTTTATCAGTCTATTCTATAGTCTTGCATGGTAAAACTTCTGTTGTATCAAATTATAAATTTTTATCTAAAAGTTTTTCACTAAACAACACAGATGTCACTACAATATTTAAAGAAAATTTGTTTTTCTTTGAAATTCAATGTTGATAATTAAAATATTTTAAACATTTTTTGAAATTGGTAGTTTTAATCAATTATCTTTTATTTTATATTATCGATAATTATGCACTATAAGACATTTAAAACTACATGTTACAGACGAATCAAAATTATTCATTAATTTCTCTAAGACTTGCCAAAGATTAACAAGTCCTGGGATGAATGACCTAAAAATTATAACTTATAAAACTTATATACGTTAATTAAGATATTTAACCCTACACTATAAAATATTCACTATGCATTTATTAAAATATTTAAAGATCTATTAGACATGTTTGGGTAGTGTTAAAAGCTGATCTTATCCGCTCCTTATTTTTTTTTTATAATATTTTTTCTGAATATATTCTTGATATGTGGTGTTGATGCTTTAAATTTGAATAGGCAATGGGCAAGCTCTCTCAAACGGGCAATAGCGCGTGCCTATCAATAATAGTTAATCATTGCACATAAAGCACCCGAAGTAGAGGCCATTAATATTCCGGCCGCCTGCGCCGCCGTCCAGCCGCGCGGAGAAGCATTTTGCACTTTCAACTCTTTAACAGGTTATCGCCGCACCAGTGGACGGACTTCCGGTTCACAAACCTAGATAATTACAAGACCTATCGTATGAAGATGTTCACGTACGGTAATCATCGGCCCGATCGCGTTCGTCTGATTGACCGTAAGAACCGATCAGACACCTCAGATGGTCATAGCAAAGAAATTCTGAAATCATTGGGATCGTTGGCCATTTTTACAGTGATAAGATTAAAAGCGACGGGTGGTATAAAATGAAATTATCGTTATACCCGCCGTAGTGGGTAATATTAATTCTTCAAAATTTTGTTTATTTGTCTACCCACAAAAGTTCGTGAATATATTTTGATCAGTGCGCAATCAAACACAAAAACAAGTAAACAGATATTTTCGTTTAATTATTCAAGGTCATAGGTTTTTCAAAGTGTCTCGCACCCTTCGCACAGCCCATGCATCCATATCTACTTCGGTGCTGATGAGTACTTCGAAAGTAAGAAGATGCAGGTTGCACTGGGGGCTATCTTCAGCAGGGCCGCGCTCTGCACAGTTTTCCCCATCACCCTAGATTTTCTCTGCTCTCTAGCCCAGACCAAAGCTGCAGATAATGGCAACTCTTATTTTCCGCGTCCGGTGCGGCGATGCAGCTTCTGTCGGTGCACCGGTTTGGCCATATAAGCCATTAGTGTGTCAGGCAGTTTTTGCATCGAGTCTTGAGTCACCTTGGAGAGCGCCTTGGACGTGTGCAGGGCCGACCCGCTGCCGTCCGCCTCGGATGCTGGCAAGAGTTGCCCCTCCCCTCCTCCCAAAACACAAAGTAATACTATAAAAAAAATATTTTTTCGCAGCGTATATTTTTATCGTATTTATATGAAAATACACTCAAGCAATGGCAAACTTGTGAGATGCTCGTATCTTATTACCACCAGTACAACCGCACTCGAAGCTTTCTACACCTGATAATAAACTGCGTATAAATTATTTGTTCCGCTTTTCTCGGTTTGAGACTTTTAATTTTGAAGTATTAAAACGTTTTTTTTTTTAAATATATTCAATTCTTGGTACAAGTGCTGTGCTTGAGTAATTCAATATATTTACCATACCGACTCCTTCGCATGATCGAGAATATTGCCCATTAGGAGAGATGTCGAATGGAAGCCGGCGTCACGTTTCTCCCCAACACGTAGGCTGGAGAGATACTAACTTATATAAATAAAACTTACGTATTGTACGGATTGTTTGAATAAATATATGAAGTAGATTGCGCATACAGAAAGTAGGAAATAAGCGCATAATGTAAACATAACCGACAAGTAGAAACGAGGAAAACAGGCCTTGTTATGAATTATGATGAAATAATGTTTAATAGTATAGTATTTTTTTTCAAATATGTTTACAAATATTTGCATAAACAAAAATGAAACGTCATTGTTTATTATCCGTTAACATTATTTTATTATTATACAACATTTCGTTATTTCGTTAAGTAGGTGTGCATTTCGCGAAGTCATTCAATAAGATAGAGACTAGTTCAATTTATATTGTATAATAATGTATGTGTAGCAATGCTTGTTGCCGATGTACTTGTCTATCTCTATCTCTCAAAGGACATGATTATTTATTTCCGTATTAACAAATGCAACGCTTGGTGTATTAAATCATCAATATTATGAAAAGAATTTGATCAGAACGACTTTTTAGATAATTTTTAAAAAATATTGATTTGTTAAATTAACTTTTAATCAATAAATCAATTTAACCGAGCACTCGGCTAAATTCTCAGTTGATTGCATTATAAATTGTAAATGCACATTTTTTTTGAGAAAGATTGTTATCCAAAGATGAAGAGAACAGCACTAAATGGGACTTTAAGGTTCATTAGCCCCCTTAGGCATTGATTTGGAGTGTTTTTGAAGGAAACGGTGATAGCAGGTCGGGTAAGTGACCCAGTAATAAGGTTTATCAACAACACGCCACTTATCTGCCCAAGTCAACAAGATTACGTGCCAGATAATGGTTATGGCTAAATAACAATTAAAGCATGAAGAACCTCACGAGCACTGCGACAAGCGAACTCAGTTGGAGAATAACGGGGAGTTGAAATATTATTCAGGTCTTACAATTGGGTGCATCAAAAACAGGTCCGGACTATTTTTCCTAAAACCGGGAAACCCTTTGGAGGTCCTTGGCAAATGTGATCCGCATCATTTTATGTTTGAAATATCAGCAATAAGTTTAGTATATCATGCTTGGCTAAATTTGGAATAATCCAGATATAGTCAAAAATCTACTAAATCTTTTTCTTCTATTGATAATCGTGATATTCTCTGCAATAGTATTTTCAAACAGACAGCTTTGACAAAACAATAGCGATGACCGCAGTGATAACAATTTTTTTTCAACAAATGCATACATCATCGTATTGATAATATGATAAATCGACATTTCTAAACATTATCGATGATGTAGAAATGTTTCATAGGCCCACGAATATTTTTCCCAGTGCAGTCCGACAGCCACTGAAACTATATTATGTGTAAAGTACCCCGACGCTCACCAGGAAGACGTACCATTCAAGATGAAGCAACAACTCGTTACCCACAAAATCTTAAGTTTACAGGATTACAACATTTGTACGGGTCCCAATATATTTAATAAATACTTTGTAGAGTCAAAAAAAAATTGAGGTGAATTAGGCTGTTTCTTATGGCCAAATACGAGAATTTAAAACGCATCGTGTCAGTATTTCTATAGCACACACAATGTCCATTAAAATACTCGCATAATTTTAAATGCAATATTACTCGAAATCAATTCGCGATCAGCACAGTGCGCAAAGAAACAACAAGAAGCCCGCTCCGCCGGCACGCACACAAATAATAAGCAACAAGAAACCACGAGCAGAGCCGCGGATAATCTTCGCAAATGAAATTCCTCAGCGAGGCTTCGCAGCAGCGCAAATACCTCGCGGCCGCCAGGCACAGCTTCTTGTCGGCGTCAAAAAACCGATTATCTCCTGTCAATCGGTCCGCGAATGCACGACCAGCGCCGCACGCGAGCCGCCCTGAGGACCCGCCACCGCCACCGCCACCGCCACCGCCACCGCCACCGCCACCGCCACCGCCCAGAGCCACCCCACCCCACCCCACCAAGAACCAAGTGCTCAGCTGCAAAAACAAAACCAACTTTTTACTGCGTTTTTTTTATGTCACGTGTTCATAATTAAAAAACTAATATTATAATCATAGTTACAACGACCAATGTCCAAGCAAAAATCGAAGGATAAATGGGCATTGAAAGAAGGAAACTTAAGCTGGAAGTCAGGAGTACAGCCAAATTAGTGAGATTGGCCCAGGATAGTAAAATATTCAATGAAATAGTATTTAAAAAACAGGAGAACTTGAGTCCTTTTTTCTTTTTGTATTTTGCTTTTGTGACGGGACAGGAAAAAATGTAATTTTTCTCAAACGCCTTCATTCTGGCTTGGTGGCGTGTGTCACCATGGGGTTATGTGTTCTCTTAGATATTTTTTAACAGCGTGGGGACGCCATTTAGGGGGCGAGGAGGATTGACAGCAGTTTAGGGACCATCTCATGATGTCCCTAATCTTGTCCTCCCTTGATCCGGGAGACATGAATTTCTGAATATAATTTACTTTTTTTTAGCGGTTTTCCAAAAATATGCAATTAACACCTTAAAAGGTACACAAATAATGTTATTGTTACATTTAATGTGTTCTTTACAACATCAAGACAATTTCGCTGTAGTCTTTCCAGACCTCAGAGTCCGGAGCCGCCTCTGTTGGAGATGCTGATGAAGAGACGATAAAAGAAAGTCCCCAGAAGCGCCTCCGAGATGGCGTGTCTTCGGACACGATAGAGATCTGCACGCCGGGGGTTTTTTTTTTTCAGATTCGAATACCACGTGAGGTGACCATCTTCCGCAAAAAACTTCTGAGTCCTGTTCATTTGTAATTCACATGTAATTCTATTTATAATGCTTGTTTCAATTCATCCTTCACTCGTCATTAATCATTCGAAAAAAATCATATTATAATTTATAAATACGTGCTAAAAAATTACTTTACTTCCAAATCATGGTTACTTCACATCTGGTTGCCTCGTGTAAATACTCGAAGTAATTCACAAAATATTTCCTCAATTCTACAAATACTCGTTTGCTTTCCGCTCTAGTAGCCGGGCAGGAATGTAAGCTGTTGAAATTTTTGGATTCTTTGGACGCATTTTTCATACAAGAAAAAATTCACACTGAATTCACATACTCTTCTCATTGCATGGCAGACTGAAAACCAAACCACGATAAATGCAAAATATTAAAATACAGACTGTTCGTATAAAACTTTCTTGGATGATGCCACGAAATAACGGAAATTTTTAAAATTTTCTTATAAAATTGAGATTTGCACAAGGCAATAAAAAAAATATTTTACATGCCCAACCAGGAAAGGCCATCAGCGCCTCTTCGTCGTAACATCTGGTGATATTACCGAATTATGCAAAGTACCAAAATACGCCATAAATGCGTGAAGTAAAAGGGAGAAAAACTTGCAGGCATTCAATGATCGTTGATTTTTTCCTCGGTGTATCTTAACCCCTCGAGAGGGACTCGCTTAATGAATCATTATGGATGCCCGGCTGTTTTTCGCATAGGAATAAGTAGGCGGTACAGCCTTGAGGTGTATAATTATAAACTATAAAATTAAATGATCGCATACGGCCACCTGAGAACTGGGCGTAAAGTAAAAAATTAAAGGATAGTTTGTTATAAAAATTGGTCACACACGATGACACGGCATATCGAAAAAATTAAAGAAACAGCGTCATTAGGCTTAGGATTTTTTTGTTAAATTATGCTTATAATTGCTAATTTGTCATAATGACAGAAAAACACACAAAGGTGCATAAGGCACTACTTACCGGGTATAAATAATGTCTACCGGATATGATGCGAGTACATTTGCAAACAGGATGCGTCTAATTTAAGCTTGCAGTTGAAGCTCAAACGAATTTCTATTTCTTAGCAAAAAAGTTGCCAAATAAGTTTTCAAGAATTAAACAGAAAAAACATTGGCACAATGGCCACCTGTTACTTTCTATGATATTATAACTCGGAATATCCACATTCAGCGAAGTCAGTAGGATGTAGACTAAGTTGCTTTGTCAAATCAGTATGTAGATATAAACCTCTTACTGATTCGTGACATTGACGGCGATCTGGAACTTTAACGTTGAAAGTTTTTTAATTATTTAATAAAGCCATAACGCTTGATACTATTACAATAATCTTCTAAATAAATCACTCTGTCACCTTTACATGTCGCTGACAGTTCTACGCCAGGATGTACCATTTAAGCCGAACGGTTCAACTATTAATCTCAGATTCAACCACTACTCAGCTTTCAAATCAACAGGTCCCAGAGCTCAATGCTTCGACGTTCAAGCGAGCAAGTTTATAAACCTTAAAACAGAATTACTTTTCAATAACATTCAATTGTGAACATTTATATTGTGCAGTCAACTATTTTATAATTAAAACTTATTATATTATTTTAATTCGATAAGTCGTTATAGAAATTCTGTGAATTTTTGATATCTTTGAATTTATTAATCTCGAGCCTTTGCCATATTATGTAATGTTTGAGTATTTTTTGCGCAGAAGCAATCTTCCCGAAACTTTTTGCGCAGATTCTTCATAACACTGCAAAGTTTTTTCAGCGTCACGATCACGACTTGCGATTATGGAGTATATGCTCGCTCGTTCCTACGCATAACCTGAAAAAGTTCACGGATTGAGGAGTTAAAGATAAGGCACGTAACATTAGTCCTTTTCTTTTGTCCAGGTGGCTTAAACTTTCTTCCGCTGGTGATCTTCAATTGGAACTTTCATTTTTCAATGCCGCCGCTAGTGCATATAAAATATGATTCGGATCGATAATATCTAAATAGTATTGTTACGGTCAGATCACGAAGTAGTCCAGATTAAAGCGAGAGTAAAAAATCCACTAAGCCGAATTAAATAATAACTCTATAGGAAATGCTCCGTTCTCTGCGTTACTTCATAGCTCAGGCTGCCGCATATTTTCTTTCCGACTTTCACTGATTGCGGGGTTTTCGACTGATTTTAATTAGTGGAAAAACTACATTTAGCATACCTGCTGCTCATCACGCACTCTTCCAATTGCACTGTTATTACTTAATAAATATAATTTATTGTTTACGGGAAATATGCTTACTTACATCATTAATTGTTTACTTACTTTCAGAAGCTACTGTATTAATCTTTTCTATCAGACTTATATGAAAAAGAAGTAATTTGGAATATTCCCGAATTACGCACTCAAGTAAGCGATTTTGAATAAAAAAAGTATTTGAATACTTTTTTAAACGTAAGCCGTTTATTTTTAAAACATAATACGACGTCGTATTTTATAATGCTTTAAAAAATACATCGAATAATCAATAAAAATTAAATATGTAAAACTATTACACATTCATTTATTGAGAAATATTGGTTAATTGGATACCTTATACTATATACTTGGCTTATTCATAAATATTTCTTCCCACGGCCTTTATTATTCGTTAATTATTATAAATCGAAATCTACCCAGCCTCGTCATATCGACATCTTTGCTCCATTTTTTCTAACAATAGAATCTACATTTAGACCTTAACTTAAATTCGCTTCAAACAGATTTTTCAGAAAGATACGTAATATATAATTTGAAGGAAAATAAGTACCGTACTCAGTACTGTCAGACTAAAAATGCAAGAAGTCAAATATCTTATTTGAATGAACTTATTTACAATCCAAATACCTCATCCTTCGTACATCCCCAAGAGTTCGTAAGAAGTAATTCTTTTACTATTTTCATGTTATGTATGCAGTTTAGCTAACCGCTATTCATTCATTATTCAACATTGTCGTTTTTTGTACCATATATTTTATATGTGTATGTCTCCATAGGAACGCTACAAACTATGCGATAAATGCTGGAATCGAGTCTTTATTCTGATAAATGCTTAAGTCGTACAAAATAAAATTCTTGTATTTGATTATTCAACTCTAATACATATAAAAACTTCATAATTGTAACAGGGATATCAGCTTTTCCACTCCAGATTAATATTGCTTACATTTTGAAGTTTTATCTTGTATTTTGATAAAAACTACGATCAAGAAGTTGATGTGCATACATATTTTCATTAAGAGTAAGCGATTTCACATGCATATAAATATATCACACTTGGCTAAATTTTATACTCATTTAAATCCATTATTAACTATAGCAGACATAAAGCGCCGTTGGATATAAATGTTGGTGTATCTTTTAGAACAAGCGATAAATCTGAGAGGAGTTAAGAAATAAATCGAAAGTGTCTGAGAGCGCATTGAACTTGACTTTTAGTTGGTAATGTCTAATTAGCAGCTGTTAATTACATCCCGCCGGGCAGTTAGCAGCCTGCTCTCTCGCCATTGCGCAATCCACATTCGCAATGATAGAGTCGCGGTCTGCGGTACAACACAACAGATACCATCTCGTTGTAGATAAATACGTACGATGTACCAACACCAAGGAGATCAGATAACTTGCTGCGTTATTATATGTTTTCTTTTATTTAAATCATTTTATTTCGTAATAAATAGAAACCCAAAACTAATTTTATCGTGTAATTTAAAGTATTCTCTCTTTCGGTGTACTTTTTTACCTTCATCCGTATTATTATTCTAAGCTTAATTCAGCAATATTACATAAAGAGGAGTTATGGACTTGTTCTTGTTGTAAATTTTGAGAACTTTGAGATTTTGATCAGATAATATTTTGTATGTCCGGCTGCTCGTTCTCAAGACCTGTGATGGTGGAAACAGGACACGGTGCAATTCGAAAACACACTTAAGTTTTTTTGGAAATTACAAAAATACGTACCCGTAAATAATTATAAAAAAATTGTTTTTTTTTAAAAACTGTATTTATACGAAGTCAATCAGTTTTTGTGTATAAAATAATTGGAAAATATCATGTTGATTGATTAATTTAACTTTGAAATTAATCAATACATTGTATAATTTGACATAAAAATAATAGCATAACTCACAAATTACTTATTTTCACATTTCAATTTATTGATATCCATGCTATTTTTATTCAACCGTGAAAAACGATCAGACTTGAAACGTTTAGAAAAATTATTGATTTGTTTTCCGAGACATAATGTTTAAATTACTTATAATTTGGACAGAAACTTTGTAATTTAAATTAATTATAAAATTTTATAAACTATGAAATAGATCGATACAGGACGGGAAGCAATTATAACTGTTAAGACCATTTTTTTTAGATTGGTCACCCTGTCTTCTTATTAAAAATAACTACATTAACGAAAATACTTACAATATTTTTAAAGTCGTATTAAATTTCAACATTTTTATTACGTTTTTTTTTCGGATCGACATAAAGATTCGTATCAGCATGTATCGAAATAAACTCAAATATATTACCTACGCCCGAAAATAACCCGTCGACTAAAAACCGGTTATTATTTTTTTATATAAAACAAATACCAGACATTGTTTTGAAAACCAGTTTATAGTCAAATTCTTTTTTAATGAATTTCTATAAAATCACGCCTCTATTGAATGAACAAAGGATTTTGACAAAACAATAGATAAATTTTTAATGCGCACTTACATCTTACTAAGAATATTGTTACAATACCGGGGGGAGGTAACTAAATTAGGGGGGTGGATTAAACGACACCAATACGCAAGCCTATTAAAACAATGCTTAAATATTAAATTGTTTCGCAAATACAAACATTCAAAAGTATTTGATTTTTTCAAAATTAATGTGTTATTTTAAACACGATTAAATTCAAGTAAATTAGTTTTAACCGTTTAATTAATTACCCATTTATTAGTTTTGTCTATTATTTTATAAATACTCAATCAGAGAAATCGTGCTTTATGCTACGTGTGACGTATTTGACAGCATGATAAAAACTTATTTCCTTGGTCGGTCTTTCAAAAAATTGACATCAAACAATCAATCTTCAACAATTCCTACAAGCGAAGAACCAATCAAGGTACGAAATGTACTTGAATAAAATCTAGCAACAAATCCATTTTTTTACCTTTCTATTTCAGTATTGCTAGACTTTGGCGATTGCGGGAACACCTTTCTGTTCCCACAGCTCGACCTTCGTCCGTCTCACCTGCAAACTCAGCCATGATGAGTAGTCCCCGCTTGCGCAACCGCACGGGCTTCAGGTACCCGATTATATTATCACAATCAGTCTATCTCTGCCGTGTCTTCATACAGTCCTGGGAGGAACAGTCGACCTACGGCGTCTGGAATATGAGTATATAATTCGCTTTTCAACATAAATATGGCTATTGCTAAAAGCATTTATTGGTATTAAATAATAAGTGAATGATGAAGTATTTTAAAAACTTAAGCCATTTCAATTTTATATGGGTATATATGAGTGTAATTTATTATCATAGGACTTTGATTGACAAAACTATAAATAATATGTTAATAAGGCCCTTCTAAGAGAGAGTCCAGCCCTGGCCAGCGCAGGTAAGGCCGCCAGGTGAGGGGTCAGTGGGTCGCGTCAGCGCAGCCTCTCTAGTCTGTACCTGCTGAACCACGCAAGCGAACCCAATCACGGGAAGGTTCGTTCTGAGATGACGTAAACACTGGAATCCGTGCGGAAGACTCATGGATTGAAGTATGAAGATGTGTACTTGTCAATACCAATAACTTTTGACGTGTAATTAATCAATTCTGTTTTATCATTCAACGAATAACATGAATACCTCATAAAGTTCATTACGTTCATATTTGTTGTTTTACTGTCTCATAAATAATGCAGTAATTATTATAGATACAAAATAAATACTTACATGGTCTTTTGGGACGTTTTGTATCGTATTCTAAAAACCTCTAACCTTACGAGGACATAAACCAGATGCCTCGCAATAATCGAGAGCATCCAGGCATTATGTACTTCCTGCTCACAATTTGCAATACGGTATTATTTCTACCCATTTTTAAGTAAATTATATATGTTTGACCCGTGCATACTTGTTCTTAGAAACTAAAAAATAAATTTATGATAAAATACAAAGCAACGTAGTATGATACGCCATAAAAGTACAAAAATATATATAAACTAAATATAAATATTTTATTTTATTTGAAACTTCTGATAATGCTTATTCGATAGCCTACGATACCTTTTTGTGTGTTCAGTTAAAAACATTACGCAATGAACCTTAATCTCCAATAATGAGTCAATTACACTACCGCAATCCGTATGGGTATTGCGGTCAATCTATATAGATGGGAATATCCAATAGCTGTGCAGTTGCTTCTTCACTCAGAATACTAGTCTAACTACCCACGGTGTTATTTTATGTACTCTTTTATACATTAATAAAAAAAAGAAAAATTATTCCTAAACGTAAACCATGGACATGTGGCTGTGATTATCTTCTGTTAACAAAATATTTTATGAACAAACTTAGAAATATATTTACTTGTTTTACATCTCCAATTAAAGTAATTAAAATAAAACTAGTTTTATACATCGTTATTTAGTACTAAGAGTACAAACTTAAAAATAGTTTATAATTAAATTTTGTTTTTATTGACTGTTCTGAAAATTATATCAAAACTTAATATAAATATAATCCAGTAATAATTTAAATAAAAATTTATAGCAAATTATTTAATTATAAAATATATTTTATACTTTTCAAGAACCGTTCGACACGCCAAAGTAAAAGAAGTATATTGTCACTCAATCATAAAAATTTATAATAATTTTCCGTTTGCCTTTTTTAACTGTATTTTGATCAAACTAGTCACATTAAAAAATAAAACGTGGAACATCACAAAAATATATTTTATTGTACAAAAATATCAAAACGGAATTCCACCGAGTACTTTATTCCAAAAACACTGAACAAAAAGATAGAATACAAATCACCTTATTATTATTTATCATACGATTATTATTAAAAAAATATATGAAATATTGTATTATTCAAACCGCTCCTTAACAGTATTGCATCATTCTAGTAACAAAAACAAAAATTACAATTTTTATCGACCGGCTAGTTGTAATTCAGAATATAAGAATCCAGATATGCAAATTGTCCAAAATAATCCCCGGAGAGGCTCTCCGGGCCGGCGAGGTCGCCGCAAGCCGCGCCTCTCCTCATCGGCGAATTCTGCGCATTGGGCCTTTCTATTCCTCACGCCGGCCAAGAGGACGAGCAAGTTTTATTTCTAAACACTCAATTAACTCTTGGAAAAAGTCTAATCTGAAATTCTAATTGCCGGCTTGCTGGGTTCCGTAATGTTTTAACGAATTCGTTAAGTCTGAGATGACGTGTAATAATTATAAACACGTGATTTACCTGGCGATCTGTCCGTCTCGGCGGTAGCAGTATCTGCCGGTACCGACTTCTTATGGCTTCTTACTTCTTAGCCTCGCATTACACCTGGAGATATTCACCATCCTTTTTAACCGCAATGCAGGCATTCAGTTTTGCAAGCGAAGTTTTTTTAAAGTACATATTACACAAATACTTGATGAGTCTTTCAAGAAATATTATAACGTGTTACTTTGCATATTTGGTATGTTTCTTATCCTCCAAACAATATTTTTTTTAAAGAAAATGTCACTCATTCTTTCATTTTAAATTGGACACAAACTTATTGATGAAACGTTACAAAAGTAGATTTTTTTAATTTCGACTTATACCATGAGTTTTTATATTATTTAAATGTAAGTATGTGTATTTTTTATTTTTTTTTCCATCTTATAATATAGAAAATAAGACACAGCTCTCTATTACAATGATACGTTCGATAAATAATTATAATGAAAATAAATCAAATTTAAATGTATAAATATAGATATTACCTAATAGATTGAATCAAAACAGAATTATGGATACGATTTTTTATATTTAATATGTGATAAGAAAATGCTCAAAGAGAAAAATTTATAATTATAAATATTGTATAGTACATAAATCTCCTTGATATGATTATTAATAAACTACCATCGTGAAATTCATAGTAGCATTTATGATCAAAAGTATTTTTTTATGGAAAGTGGTTTGGGAGTCTCGAAGAGTTGCTCCTTAAGCTTATAAAGCGCGACCTTTAAGCCGCCGCAATAAACCTTGCACCTGTGGCAAAAATTATAATGATCGGCCTGTTCAGAAAGAAACCTTTCATATTTACAGATGATCCTTCAATGTTAAAATAATTGCAGCTTTAAAGCTTCAAACGTCTTTCTTGGTCAATTTTCTATTGTTTAAAAACACCATCAACCCTCAATGCGTTACAGCTCAAGGTGACTCCGGGCCTTCGTCTAAGACTCCCGTCATCAAATAGTTTTGAAGGCCTTGCTCTTCCAGTTACCTGCATAATACTCAATTTACAACTGAAAAGTATTCTTGTACTATCTATTGATGGTTGCATTACTAACCATTTCGTGTATATCTAAAAAAATAAAAAGTCTCAACATGACAATTAATGTATGACAATTTGTCGCTGCAGTCCGCCGACATCTTAATAAACTTTAGCCGGTAATCTCAACATTGTGCCACTCTAGATCATTGATTTCTAAGATCTGTAAGAACGCGTGATCATAAAAATATTTAACTTCCAAATGTAAAAAAAACTTTATATTACCATCTATACAATTGCGAAATCGAAGATGTTGTACATGGCAGTCGTTGATATTCTCCCACAGCGTTCGAACCATAAATGATTAATTACTCACAAATAGCACTTGCATCGTAAACTGCTTGTATAATTCCAAAAGCTGTATAATTAAAGGTTATATGGACCAGTGTGGTTACCGGACCAGACTGACTGGCGGCGATGACTTCGTAATATTTGATATGGCAATATTTATTGTGGTCATTTTCAACACGGTACATATTCAATGTGGCTAATTTACATTACTAAAGATTATTATTTCAATTCATGAAATTTTCTATAACACACTGTGTCAACATTCAGAAGTTAATTGTAAAAAGTATTTTTATTTATTACCGCCCACACGTGTGCGAGTTTTCTATATTTTAATCATCTCGCTGATGCTATTTGAAAATTTACATAATTTATCATTTAAAATTCACGAATTGTAAACCTATTATTATGCTATGTAAGCCATCCAAATTATACGCGTATCCTGGACATTGCTGGTGTAGGCTGCTCGCGAAATTATATTTTCTACATTCAATCATATTTAATTGAGCAAAATGAAAGATAGCTAGAAATTGTCTTGGACCATATAAAATAAAATAATAGAAATAAATTAAATTAATAGTCTGTAATAAAACTTCTACCGTACAAAAATATATTTAGTGTCTGTATTGTGAAGCTCAGTTATCCACCTGACTTCTTGAAAGTCAAGAACAATAAAAATCATTGAACTTAAATAGTAATATTATTTTTTTTGAAGTCTAAATCGACATTGCGCAAACAGAGGTATAATTTGATATAATTTAACAAATAATTTTGGAAGAATGTTAAACGTTTCATTCTTTTTAGAATAATATTGTAAAAATTTACATGTAAATCTGCGGGAAAATAGATTTGTTACAGAGTTTGTTGCCCTGTGGTGACCGGTGATACATATGGAGAAATCTCATCGGTTGAGTCGGACCTTTATTAATAAATATGTACAACAACGGGCGAATGAATCACCTCACTGCAGAATGAGTCTTTGTAAAACTCAGAAAAGAAATCCGGTCTTATAATAAAAGCACGTGATTCACTCACAAAACTTTAATAATTTTCTCTATTCAAACAGACGTAAATGTTAAACATTGTTTACCGTACTTAGCCAATTTATTAATACCAAATACACCATGAGTTGTGAAAGTAATACTTTTTAAGTATAATTAGTCAAAGGTTTGAATCTTTTGATATTAAAAACTATTCATATAATTGATTCAAACAAACAGTATACATTTCACATATTTATTATTTGAGCAGAAGACATTCAAACTCAGATAATCTGAGAATACAGAATATACAACAACACTATCATCGAATCCTCTTAAAGAGGCCGCAAAGATATCGGCAAAGGCAAGCAGTTGGAAGCATTCAAGGGCTATTGCGGTTGAGTCCGGCTTGATACGTCTCCAGTATGTTACCTCTTACTGCTTACAACAAGACGAAAATCATAAAAAAAATCGGCATCAGATAAGTATGAAGTGTGATCGCTGCCGAATATTAAATAGACTCGTCGGGTGGCCTCTCGCTATTGATATTACAGCTCGCACATTTATCGCACCCACCCGCGGACGCCCATCGCTGAAAACCGAAAGTACTCGGATAAAGAGAATGTTGCCAGCAATCCCCCGGTATTCGGATCACCTTGTGACCGTGGCCGGAGTTTTGGGCGGTTCAAATCGATACATTATTATTTATCGCTTACCTTTGAAACACTTTTTACACGTCCTGCTATAAAATATTGCCTGTTGCAGTTATTGCGAAAGCACCGAACCCAAACGTCCTCGGCACTTTTAGCCGCCTTCGCATTTAGATATATTCGCACAAAGGTGTGTCACACGCTATTATATTTTATTATTTTATGTAACAGGTGTATAAGTCGACGAACCATCGTGGTGTAGTCTAAATTAAATCCCATGACAACTACGTATGTTTCTCAAAGGGATAAAATATTTTTTAAGCTTGATAGTTTTCTTTCTCGTTTCTCTTCGTAGAACTCTTTCATTTGCAATATTGTTGACTCTGTTGCAAGTTGTGTAAAAATAAGTGTAAGTCATTGTTTGGTTGGAAGAGATCTGAGAAGCGAGCACTGCGGGCAGGTGCGTCACAAGTGCAGTCGGTTGCTGAGCAGCCCCGCGGCACTTGGCGCGCTCATTCGCCAGAATGTGGGCGGCGGCCAGTGAAAGTGCCGGCACGCACTCTGCACTCGGAGCTGGTGGCTGCCAAGGAAACCCCTGTTGCACGGGTCAGGGTTCATTGAAACAAACTTCAAATTCAGATTCAAAATTTAACCTGTCGATTTAGAAAAACTTTACACTAAACAGACCACTTCCGTGGGTCTGATAATTAAGAACTGTTTTTTAGCAAATTTATAATTCATATTTTTGAGTAAAATACTTGAGTGATTTTCCACATGTTCGTTTTTGTTTGTGACCGGTTTCGCCAATCTTTCACGTTGGCATTATTAAACAGAGTCTGTTCAATCATTATCAAACACTCTGTTTGATAATGATTCTGTTTGAAATGGAATTCCACCAAGTACTCTCTGTCAAAAATATTGAAATTTTTAATTGTAAAAAAAATATTACATAGATGTGTGGAAAATGCAGAGTGTGAAAACAACAAAAAAATTATATACATTTTAGAATCATACAGAATATAAACGAGTCTAAAATTTGAAAATTTCTGTTATAAATTTTTGTTTAAAGATTTCTTAAATTAAAGACTGAATGTAATCATTTTATATCTAGAATATGGTTTTCTGCCTGAAGTATTTGCGGCTGTACACTGTAGAACCTGTAGATATATTGTTTTTTTTTTTACCTAAAAACATAAATTTTATAAGTTGACTAAATTGGTAGCTTCAAAGTAAATATACGCAATACAGGAGTTTTCCTGTGCACGTAATTTCATGTGAGTTGTTTTGAAAATTTATATATTTGTACTTATTTCTAAAATCGACGTTTTGAGTAAAATATTTACGTTCGTGCAAACCGATTCGTGTAGATTGAGCACATTAAATACGTGGGTAGTTATCAAATAGCTTCTAAAAATGTGGGCTAGAACATCTTGCCTCTGTACGGAAACAAAGCGGAGGCCATCGCCCTTACAAGCAAAGCCAAACAAACTTAGCGGCTGGCATTCCTCGAGCCCACATTAGTCTTGGCATAGAGGGCAATAAAGGAATTACTCGCGAGCGGTGACAGGGGGAGGCTAGCTCATGTCATCACTTACAGAATTCTTAAAATGGAAGACGAGACGGATAAAACGATATCTAAAATAGATATTGAAGCCAGGTTCCACGATCAAAGATCACGATCAAAAATCCACGATCAAAAATCGATCAAACCAAATCAAATCTTCAAATCAAATCAAATCTTGTACACTTGTTGCATTAGTCATTTTTTCATTGTAAAAATTATATTTTAAAAATCTCTCTTGTGTCATTATTTTTATTGCGATTTATCTTAGCCTATTCTATATTATATTCTCTAATGTACTAAAATTATTTAAGTTTATTCAGTCGTATATGTATGAATTCCTAAATGTATGCATGTGCTAATAGTAACTGCTGATTGATGTTATTCAATAGCAAATGATAAATTGTATCATATTTCTGTTTTGTAAAATCTAACGTAAATAAACCGTAGTTCGAAGCAGACGTACTTTTTTTCTCATTTATTTTCAATATCTAATTAATATTATTTTACCTTGCTGTCTCACAATCTATATGATTATCACGTGGAAGCATTCCCTGAAAATCGAGATTAGCAAATATTTATAAATTAGATTTCATAGGTTATCAAGGTCGACGAGTCCTCGATATGATAAGCTATTTATCCGAACTTTTATGTTGATATATCATTTTATTTACGTCACAAAATCCTAGAAAATCCACGATGATAAACAGTAATCAATAATCTTATTTGATGATACGAACTTCAACGTCAATTGACGCCAATGTGATTGTTACAGTATTGCTCCAGTTGAAGTTTTAGTTGTGTTTGTGTATGTGTTAAATAAAACCTTTAAAAATAAAAATAAAGGCCACTTCGTTGTAAATAAATTAATAATCTCATTGTAATTTATAGAATATATTTTTAAATATTCTTAAATGTTTTAAATTCATTTAAATACATTTATTGAAACCAGACATTAGTTATACAAAATATTACAAATGTTCTATGTTTTTGTATCAAATGCGAAATATTTAGAGCATGAAGTGCATTTTATCACGACTGCACTGCGTGCTGTCATTATGTGACTACCTACTTCTCGTTTTGTAAAAAATACTATTATTTGTGAAACATTCTATTAACAGTAGAATTCAGAAATATCAATTTACACTGTAACAAATCGGTTGTATTTAATTTCGTCGCTACTGGTAAAAAAGAACGGCTGCGTTTCGATTTCATAGTAGAAATGCTGACCTGAAACTAAAGCATTTACACAATTCGGTTCATAATATTCGTTTAGTTCGTTTCTCATTTAAATAACAAAAATAATTACTTGTATCAATAAAGATGCGATTATTTACTTTTTTTATTTACTTTATAAGTCTTAACGGATACGTTGCACAAACTTTTATATGAAATGTAAAATAATTGAACAGGAAACACTTACAAGTTTTCCTTTCGAAAAACTGAATAACCGGAGTAACGTGAGACCTCCTAAATGTAAGTAGGCTTCTCTACCTCTGCACGTTGAAGATTTGAGTCTCCGAAGAACCAATTTATTTGCTCTCAGTTCAACTACTGAGGTCGGGTACAGCGACATAAGAATTTTAACATATAACTCCTATAAACATGTGCATGTGAAATTCATCATTTCTCATGTGTTTTTAATACATTACTAATAATTAAAATCCATTAAAATATAAATAAATTATTAACAATAAACTTTTCAGTATTAGTCTGTTGTTCTTCATATCACCGTGCAAGTCTTATGATTTATTATACAGAAATGGTATCATACATCATTGACTTACGAGACTTGGAAAAAAATGATTAATGCCTTTTGCCATTGAAACTTGTACTAAACCTGATTTAATTGACTATCTCGAAGGTATTTCTGTAGTTTTAAATAGTTCATTCATACATGTGAGTAACTGTATAGTCAAAGGCCAAACCAATAAAGGAATTATTATAGAGCGATTTAAAGAGCCTGCAACGTAAACTTTTATATTCTTAAAAATATTCAGCTTTCGTGAGAATTATTATATTTTATTTTATTTTTAATACTTTATTTTAATTTTCATGATTTGAATTTTACCAAACATCGGTGACTTTATTACAAAATTTTCAGGTTGTAACATATCCCAGGATCGCTTTTAATACAGCTGCAGCGCAATTTTTTAGCGATGCTTGTTCGAAGACGAATTCTCCAGACACGCGACATTTCAGCCAGTCTCGGGGCGGTCGTCGGGGCATCCTGGAGGATGATGATGCTCGCCGGCGGCCAAAATAAGCGGCGGAGAATGCGACATTAGCCTCAGACGGCGTCTCGCTCGCCCTCTATTCCTGACTGTCTGCCATGAAGTATCTCCATGTCCAGGCGGAGCATACTTCAAGCCAGTCGTGCACAACCTGCGACGTACAGATGTTTTCTGGCCCAAAGACAATTTCCGAATTATCCAGTAATTCTTGAATATATTAAATTTATTCCAAGCACTTTAAATGTAGACATTCAGTTTTAAAAAACGTTTAATAAGTATAATCAACTTAACATCTCATATGTTTTATTTCAACTCAATTAAGAATCCATATAAAATAGCTGTTATACCCTGGATTATATTTTTCTGATATTTTTCTGGATTATGTTGTCAGAAAAGGATACTCATTGCTGCACTGAACTTGGGTTCCTCAGACAAAAAATCTCTCTTAACACATCCTGCCATCTCGGCTCAGTAACCACAAAATATATTAGAAAACAACCAACGACGGTAAATCTTTGGATAATAACCTACTGTATTTACTGTCATAAAATAAGCAATGACAGCTCTGCAGTGAAATTGAAATACAAAACGGGATTTCGTATGAATTTTTTTTATGTTATACCTCAATTTGCACAAATGACAGTTCGGAAACAAAGAGAGACATAAATATTTGCATAATATGTGTAGCATGCATTTAAGACTGTGACTTATCAGTCTTAGATTTGTGTCAGTTTGCGAGTTTGCTTTTACCTGACATCAAACATGCAATCTTTTACAGTATTAATAGTTATTTTTAGAGCATATCAATCCTGTTGTTTTAATTTGAATCGACTCGGAGATGCGTCATAAAAAGTTGTTTTGTACGGTTCTTAAACCGTGCAGATCTCTATCACTGCTCAAGTTGCACTATTAGAGCCCCCAGTGCTTAACCTGCTTGTTGATCAAGAAACAGTTTATATTTTTTGCTCTAGTCAAAAACTACACTTGTGGAAAGCTTACCCACTGCCGACAACGAATCAGATTGAAACAACCGATCACAATCAGTAAACATAGCTCATCTGAGTATTATTCAATTCAGAAATAGCAGACTCGCTTAAATATAAATACTATAGAAACACTCTCCATGTGTTAGATTATTTTATTTTAATTTGGGAAGATTAAATCAAATAATAGAAACTAAATGTTTTAAGACCGATACACCAGAAACGAAAATTAATTGGGAACTCAATTTTGAAACGCTCGGATATAAAAATATTAACTGAGGTGTATAGCACTGCATTTGTAGCATGCTCTTTTCCGGTGGTTCTCCCTTTTCTATTTGTATTGTTCAAGCTCACCCGCGGGAGTGTGCGAGCGCCCTTCCGCACCGCTCGTAACAATGCCTGCAATTATTACAATAATCCATCGACAGCGGACGTCTGCTGGTCACCGGTGTTTCCCACAATTAAAATTACATTATTTTACTGTCGATCGTTTTCGAAGTATGAAAGGCCACCCCGAGTCGTTGCCCCGCGACTCGCGATAATCTCATATTAATTCCCCGACACTTACCAGCGCATTAACAAGGCGTAATTGATCACCGGGCGTTTCGATACACTCTGCTTTGCTCCAGACGACGGGGACATTTTAAAATTAAAGAGTGTATGTACTCATGGAAATTTGTGATTCGTAGAGCATCTGCCGGTACATTCTTGAGTGTCACGATCGCTCTCTCTTCCAGATTAAGTCCAAAGCTTCCATGAGCTTCTTTGAGTCTATCCTTAAAATTAACTCTCCAATTTTTTTCATACTGCATCGTCAATTTCTATTTATATTGTATTAGACAAGTGCTTGGGTATATCAGTCTCTAAATGTAAATCGCAACTTTACATGATTGAATAGATGACGAGTCACAATAAAAATAAATAAAAAAATGCAATAAAAGAGAAATATTCTGTGGTTCGATTAAGAAAATAAAATTTAATAATCAATAAAAATTTATAATTTTGATACAAGACACGCGTAAAGTAATTTATCGTGAACTACTTATTATCTACAATAACTATTTTATTTTATCATCATGTTCTTAACGGTTTTTAGAAAGAACAAAAAACTATGATAAAATTAATAATACATTCATTGATGCATGATTATTCATTCGTGAAGTGCATGAAGCGTATTATAATAAGTGCAAATATCAAGTATGAAACACCCAGTGTGCTCGCATCACATGTAGCTCGGGAGACGCCTTTTTACGATTACCAAAGTTTGGATAAAAACATGATTGCAGTGCAAAAACCAAAGAGCTGTTAGTCAGCAGTATTGGGCGGGCAGCAGCAGCAGCAGCAGCAGCAGCAGCAGCCTGCTCTATATCAATACGTCTGAGGCGAGCCGCGGGCGCTAGCGGCTCTCGGCCCGGCCTGTCTGGTGTTTCAAGTTACACCAACTCGGAGTCTCCCCGTGCAGCCACAGTGCACACCACTTTGACTGATCCGCGTCGAACGAGACTCGTCAGTATTTTTCTAATATAACGGCTAATTTGAAATGACCGATTGCATTACAAATTTTAAGCTAACCTCATGTAAGAAAGTAAGCTCACTTTGACGACTCTGACGATTCTTCAGTATTCAGCCGCATTCTAGCTACCTCCTATTGATTTTGACATTTCTATCAAGGTGACTCTAGTTGATGAGCATCACTGATACTCAAAACGCTATGCAATAAACCTCGCCCGGTTTCAAGAAATATTTCTATTTTAATTCAGACATGCTAAAATCCATAAAATTAGCTTCAGATCTGTGCAAAGTCATTATCACCCATTTGTATACAACCAAACTCAACACGATAATCGAAAAATTTCACACCGATTATTGATGGATAATGGACATTTGCAAAAACTACCACGAACAGGATGTTGCCCCTCTCGGAGTGATTCGAAAATAATAGAGTTCAAGATATGGGAATGGGACAATGTCAAATATAATAACGATCAATGGGTCCATTGTGTTCGGGTGATTAACAATAATAGACAAGTTCGAAGGGTCACCTCAGATAGTTACAAAATTTAAAAATGGCCACCCAATACCCACTTAGCACAGCAACTGTTGGGCAACATCCGTCACGATATATTATTTTCATTGTTTATACTTGCTCCACGGTCGATTGTTCTGCACTCAAACACCGGACATAAACATTTGTCGATATTGATTGCCGGTGACTTTTTATATTTGAAACGTAGCATCAGATTTCGACAGTTCTTGTGTTGTCTCTTGCGTCAGTTGTAATATAAATAGAAAAACGTTGGATAAAATTCGCCATTTTGTGTTTTTCACGCATGAGCTCGTCCTTTTGATGGTCGGATTGTGTTCTTATATGGCCATAGATGAAGCCTTCGTTCTTGGACTGGCGAAATAAACATATTTTTTGTTCAGACGTTCCGCTATACTGCAAACCGACTTGGTAAATTATCTATGCCTCAGGAAAATTGTGAGGCATGGAATTCCTCGTAATGCTACGAATGAGTCACAAAATAACTTCTGCGAGTTTTGCTAGAATTAAGGCTTTAAAAGATACTTAATTAAGCTGTGCGATTCAGTCGAGAGATTGTATACTATTTGGTATTGTTATAATTATGAAGTATAATTTTTAAAATCAGAATTATCACTCTTAATGGGGCTTACATACTGATGTGTTTTTAGTTTTGCTGAATTTCAAATGTAAATAAATACTAATACCCTCTAATTATATAGGAAGTATTCGTAAAGTGATAAACAGTTTTTGGCGTAATGAATCTACCTGAGTATTCAGGAAATCAAAAAATATAAAATATTTAAACAAACTATAAAATATTATATAAAGATTACATCTAAAATTAAAATGAAAAGACATTCATCGTCACAGCTTCACTAGCACTAAGTATATTTGTATGATATAGTTCGATCAACAATATTAATTAATAGAATCCCTCGCTAAATTATTCTTCAAAAAATGAATATAACATCATTTAAAAAACTAATTTTTAATAAAGTTATTCGCCAATCAAGATAATCAAAGCGTTAGCGCCGTTAATCAATTTGACACCTACGGTCGATCTTCAGTCATAAATAAGACAAGATACACACCAAATATCAGGCTCCATAGTATGACGTCACCAACAATATTTAAAACTCAGCATCTGTCATGCCTAAATTTCAAATCCCAGCTCACGAGAGACGCCGAAAAACCAGTGAAATCAAAACGGTCGGTACTGTGAAAGTGTACGCCTGAACAATTACGCGCATTACAATTTAAATTTATCGTGGGCCACTCGAAACAATCACAAAAGCAAACGGTAAAATGATAATGATGGATTGTGTATTCATTATTGCCTGCGCGCACGTGCCATAGAAAGCGATCTACGCGGACTGGCGCGGCTGGCACTCTCGCAACTACGCCACTGGGTACCTCCTTATACTAATATTAGTCCTTAATTATTTATTTAACTTATTCTTCAATTTTATACAGCATCCATTGATGCTACCGCCTAAGCCACACTTTGCAAGCCCCACAACCTGCGCTCAGGACCAGGAGATGCCCACATATCGTATTGTAATCATAGTCCTAATAACTATTGAAAATAACATAAAGAATATAAAGAATCTCGAAGTTGTATTTATTTACTTTTTGTTTTGCTTTTCCACGAATGCAGATGCAGAAATCACGACTAACTAACTAACTAAACGAATAATTACAGACTTACTCAAATATTTTACTATTCATAATTATTTACAGTTATGTTTACTTTAGTTAAAATTATAAAAAGTTACATCTATTATTATAAATAACATTACATATCATTAATATGTACACAACATATTTTAATTTAAAACAATTGCGTGGATTAATATAATACTTCCCCGCTCTGCGTACATTGTAGAGGTGAGGGGGGCTTCTGTTATTTTCCCTGCAGCCTGCTGCAGGAGGAATATCAGATCCAAGTGCCAGAGCTATGCAAGAAATGGATTATATAATAATGCTATTGGGCAGCAGCAATACGCAGAACTTTTTTTCGGATATAAAACAGGACCCACAGCGCTATTCTCTTTAAGAAAACCATGAACAGACATAGAAATATGTTCAATGAAACGGTCACCACCTGATAGGAGAATCTACTATAATCTACTATAATAATAGCCATTGTGTGTTTGTATGTTTGTATGTGTGTATGTTTCATTTTTCCGTTCTGTATAGAATATCTTAAAAGATACAACGCTGATTTTTTGCACATAAATTAAGTAAATTTTTCCGCAGCTATGTGCCGAATTTCAAGACGATAGGATAATATTTTCATTCATAAACTTTAAAATATGCTTTAGCGAATTTCAATATGTACGAATTATATGATTCAGTTCTTCACCGTGAGAATTTCAAATTTAGAACTTTTACAAAAAAAACAAATTTTAGACGCATCGTTCATCAAATACGTCATTTTATGACGGGCTACATTGCTAGTATACTATTAATAAGGGTGCCTTGATTGATAGCTGTGTCAGGAAGTTGCATAAAACAGATGTTCAGAGAGATCACTGAAAATTAACTAAATGAAACAAGTAATGGAGGGATTTGTGTGGCTGGTCGAGAGGAGACGAAGCCCAGGCGAGGCCCGCAGGGGTTTACGGTAATATAATATGTTGGCTCCGACAGGTAGCAGCGGCGGAACGGAGTTCAAGTGAAAGTCAACACAATTCGTCGCGCGTGCAATAATTAACTGTCGTATTCGAGTGACTTCGTGTCCTTAATTCCCATTGTCTGTACTTGGACGCATTCCTAATTGTTATCATTGCTATTATTTATAGCACCAACGATTAGTTAATAAGCCGCCTCTCGGAAGAACTTTCCAAAAGGCACACCTTCTGCTATTGAACTTTTTTGTGGGTAGTTCGGAATATCTTGAAATATGTAAAGCGAGACTTCAAATGAATATTTATGAAATTTGAAAAATTAATTAAAAAAATACATAGCTCCAGAAAGATTTTGTGACGTTGTTATTTTAAAAAAAGACAATCTTTATTAATTAATATTTTTCTTGTTTGCTTGGGTCACGATTATATTAGTTTCTCTGACTTTTTTTTGCTTTACGCTGAATATATCTAAATAAGTTTTATTAATTACAGTACTTTACTAAATGGGTTCACAGTTTTTACGTGAAATTTTTTTTTTTTAATTTTCGTAAAAACATATAATTTTAAGATTTATATATTATTTAAGATAGAATAAAATTTGCAGTGATTTATCTTCGATTTAGTTTGCTGTAAATGTTAATAAAAATGCCGTACGTCATAATAAGTGGTTGGCAACCCGTCCAGTCAGAGCTGTGGCACAACTTTGAATGTTATAGATCGTATCGACTAATTACTATATTTTTAGCAGTTATAATGAGACAGCTGTACACGAGACACATTTGTCAACTGAAAAGTGTAACGATTTAGCTTGTTTAACAGGCTAAACATATATTGTGCTATCCAGATTGCATTTTTAACACCTAATAACTTAAACTAGTTGAATATGTAGCATAATGCTTATTACGTTGTTAGTAAAACGTGCCAATTAAATCAACCCGTTATACAAACACTACACATACAGCAAACTAATAAAAATAAATCTTCTTTTGAAAGCAACTGTACCTCACATTAAAAATCTTTATCATTACAGTGTTCCTAAAATCATTATATTAGCAGAAGCCGAAAAACAGAGTTTTACCATTTGGTAAAACTCTGTTTATTTATTGCTTATTTATTTAAATATAAAAAATGTTTTATTTTGCATTTACAAACAAATAATATTATTTGTATAATAATTAGATTCTTACTCGTGATATTGAAGACCAAAAAATTTTGAAAATAATATTTAAAGTTTAATAAGAAATAATTGTTTCGAGTGTATTCATTTTGTAGGGATGTTTTGTGTTTGTGGAAATATATTGTGTTTGTGTTAACTTTTAATTTACTCATTATTTTGTATTATATACTTTTATTAGCTTTTACACACTTTTAAAAATAATCCATGTTTAAACCATGTTTCGTTCCTTCCCGGTCCTTATAACTCCAAATAATAAAAGGATAAGATAGACAATGATTTATTGTCAAACAAGTATTTATAGCAAACGTAGAATGAATACAATATTTTTTTTTATTTAATGATTTTAGATGTTAAAATACATCAAGATTGTAATATTTGTGTATATATATAATAAATGTTATATATAATTCTATTTATTTTGATATTTTACAAATATTTTCCCTACATAACTTTATAACGAAAATAAATTAATACATGTACGCTACCACTTTATAAGCCCCATAACCTACGCGCAGGATCAGGATATAACCGCATGCCATAGCCATGAGAACTATTATAAATTGACCAAAGAAAAAGAATCTTAAAATTAAATTGATTTATTTGTAGATGATAGCCTTACTCGGTAAGCAATAAGTTACAAGAGTGTCCCAGATTAATGTTTTATTATGCGGGTGCTTATTTTGCCGGCGACACACGCACCAGTTTGTCTCGTTTCCGAGCAGCTCAGAGCGAAGCCGCCTGCATTTCTCGGGAAGGAGTTTTCAGTTTGTCTTCAATAAGCCGTCGCGGCAGCTGCTCGAGTCTTGGCGAAACTTCTTTCTATTCTATTGAATTAAAAACGACTACATCAACGATAGATTTCATTATTATTTAGAGCGTACAATGGCTATATTCAATATTCACCCGCGAGCGGAAACTATCAAAACAAACTTACCATTATGAACACGCGAATATTCAATATATTTTTAATTAATTTATAATTATGGCAGTCTATAAATGAGATTTTAATTACACTTCAATAGTGATGAAGTACTCAAACACGTATTATTTAATACGAAAACCAATAAATAGTTCTAATTTAATGATGTTTTCATACCAGAAACTAAAAGTTTTCCTACATATTTTATTTTTAATAAATTTATCGCAATTTGTAAACATCATCTCTTGACAACACACAAAAGACTTATTTGTTTGATAAAATAAATTTAACATGTTTTTTACTTATGAATGATCATGCAAAAATAATTTGAAGGTTCTGATGCCTTTGTAAATTTAATATGACTGTAAGGCTGGTTTCCACCGTCTTTTTCGACTGCTATAGTGCAATCATCTTTGTGGCATTTCTTCAGGCAAGTTTCTTCACATTCATTGCAAAATGTATAATATATTAAGTATCATTATTATTCGTATGAAATACATGGCACATTTTGAAACAAACAGAAATGATGAAAATGCATATTTTTAGGATTTAATGAAACCATTCACGCCACTATAGAACACTCGATCGTCGAAGAACTTTTAAAATACGGATAATATTCAACAATACAAGTAGTACAGTGTAATGTTCAAATTACAACTTTTATTAGTTACATTTCACGTGTATCTACAATACAGGAAACACGGCACTTGTGCAGTTTATCATCACTTGGTTGTATGATACGTTTAAGTAAATCACAAACATTATTCAAAGCGTATCGTTTCTTAATATTTAATAGCTCCTTTGACCTCAATTAGCATTAAAGTACCTATTCGGTTTCCTCTGTAATTACCTGGAGCTGCATGCGGAGAGGATATCAGTCTTCTCTCAGACAACCTGTCAGCAAACCTTTATGATCAACTATGTCTGCATCGTCTATCTGCATATGCTGCGTCATCCTTCCATCTAATTTCCTGCCTTGCAATTCTCTCAATCGTCTAAAAGCGCTGAACACCTTTGTGGCAATCTCCAGATCAAGATGACGCATCTAATGCAATTTTCCGGCTTCTTCTGTTTGACCACAAGTATCTGGTTACAGTTCAATGGTCTCAGAACCTATTGTTTGATGTTAAGAATACGAACTCACTAGGATCATGTTTTAAATAATATAAAGTTATAATTCGTTGAACTTTACTTTAGCTCACGTGATACCGCTGTCATTTGCCTGGTCAATATGAGTATATGCGACTCATTTTTTTTTCATGCAAATGTCAAGGCTCCATTAGTCTTTCTAAATTTAATTTTTTGTTCATGTTTTAAGTCTCTCTGTTTCAAAACTTTGAAGCTAAATAAATTTAAAATTAAAATCAATTCGTCTTTATTTTTTGCATTATTCTCAGATGCTCTAGATGTCTAAGCTATTGATCTGTGCCGAATGTGTAGGTTGCCTTTTTTATCATAATATATTCCGCCATTTCAATTAATTTATTTTATAAAAGCTGCGAGTCGATCACATTACGACCCAAAAAGGCAAGCTCTGAAATAAATATTCTTATATCGTGCCATTTGAAATGAGTTATTCATCGGGACAAATAGACGTGACAGGTGGGACCGTCACGATTGCGGCTTATTTTACGGTATGTCTAGAGAACCTATGGGGGAACAAAAAATAACCTATTTGAGATCTAACTTAATATAATAATAAATTTAAATAGGCAGAAAGAAAAAAAACACTCACGCCTAAATATATCAATGCGTAGAGATATTCAAAGTAAAGAAAATATTGTTGACATTGAACTTTACGTATATTAAAAAACACCATTAATAACTGCGCAAATAAAATGACGTAATATTAATTTTTATAAAAACCTTTCTACCAATCTGTAATGAAAGAAAAATCTCATCAAAGCTAATGTCAAATATGAATTTATTAAATTTATATTATACGTTATTTAAATAATATAAAAAATCCTTTTTGCTTTATTTTGATGTCACAAAAGATTGTGGGTTAAAATCACACATCTCTATTGCCTAATATTTATACTATAGTACGATCAATTACTATTTTTACTATTTAACCCGATAGCTTATGTTCAAATATATACATACTAGTGCATCAACTTTACAGGAAGGATAACAATCGAGTCAAAAAAGATTATTAAATCTAGGATAAATTCACTAATCTGACTATAAATATGAAATTGTCAAAACTTACCTCTTATAAGATCTGTGCTATTGGTGTATTTGATTATTATAACTTTTCTGTAAAACATTTCGTTCAACAAGCCATCAAGAATATTGACCTGGTGCTTTGGACTACAAATGGATTCCACAAAAGAAGCAGCGAAAGCAGTTATCGCCTAATCAGCAGCCGTGGAGTATATCTGATATAGGTGCGTGTGTCGATTACTACTAGTATGCTACTTCAGAAGCCACAGAAGGAAGTTATGTTATTTCAAAGACAGGAAATGCAGTGTTTAGTAGATGATTTTATAAAAAAACCTTTATTCTATGGGTCAAGTTATATTTCTCAAATTATTCACTGTTACTAAGATTTATCAAAGTTAATAGAGTAATAATTTAGAGAAAATGACAATTACGATTTACAAAACGCAACAAACTTGACGCTCGATTATGCTTCGCACCATTTCAATTACACAAGCGGGTGCTTTTTATAAATTGCAAATCGATATTAAATCAAATCCGATTGTAAATAATAAAAAATGAGCGAAGAACTTGGCCCAGACGTGCCTGATATTGCCCTACTGAGGCAAATATGACAGATTCGCTCTCTACTATGCCAAGTTCCCTGACACTATTATCCACCAAGCAAATCAGATCACCTGGCTTCGTGACTACCACTGCACGCACATCTTTGTTTATTTATCTCATTAGAGTTTTTCATTATCTGCTTCACTATTAGTTCATAATTATTTTATAGAATAGATAGGTATCTATATCGCAAATAGATAAATATCTTTATCGATTGTATTCTTGTCGAAGAAGATGTGAGATCTTTTTTCTCGTAGGTTTTTTTATTATTTATTTGATGATGTTGGGTAGTTTAAATATAGCAACCATGATCTCGGGTTAATTACACAATGGAAAAATAGTGAAGACTTGTGTTGTACTCATCTTGCTAAATGTAAGCATTAAATAAAATGATGCATTTAAAGAGCGATTATACAAAACTCACTATCATTAAAAAATACTTCTTAGCCCTAAAACATTTAAAACATTACAGATGACAGAAGTAAGTGCACGGTACAAATGTATGATTTGCTTAAGAGATACCTTATATACCATAATTATAAATAGTTTGCACTGAAAAAAAACTATAGCACCATAAATGCCATCTTTTTAAAAGTAAATTCATATGTTAAATAGAAAAAATGAGCTTGCAAATCTGATTCTCGTATTCTTGAAACAACATAACCAAACCAAAAGCAATCTCTTTTACATTGTAAGCAGTCTCAATATTTTTTACTAGGTTCACACATTTACAACAACGAGTACCATTTTTTTGTATTAAAATTTACTCATCTTAATTTACCTTGGGATTGCTAATAATATCCGTGTACTTAGTTTGAAGTACTCGCAGAAAACAATAGTATAATTGAAGGTGGAATATTATGGAAGATGTACCTTCAATTAAAGGCATGGATCAATGATATTATCCAACCGAATAGAGACATCATTGAATTAAGCAGACGCGAGCCAATCACGCTGACCAGCGGCCGTGGCGAATTCAAATCCTGTATTATTTTACACCCATCCAAGGCTACCCTCTGACCTCGGCAGGTATATATGCAAATTTCCATTAAATTTGATATCTTAAGCAACAGTCAGAGGTACAAATCAACTTTTCCCTGAACCTGTTTCTAATATTTCTAAATACTAAAGCCAATTCACGAGCACGATGAAAAGCCTACGTTTTGAGCAATTTACATTTTAAATATTAAACCGGATACTTTGCCATTTACATAAGTTCAAAATATTTCAAATCAAACTCACAAAAAAACGATAAATTAAAGCTGTGTTGATATATGGCATGCTGATGTTAAATGTGTTTTTTTTTGTTTTAATATGCACGCAATTCAAATATTTACTGCATGCACAACAGTTCCCTGAAAGGTGTTTTATAAACACACGTTTCAAAACATATAATCACCTTGAAAAGATAAACATTTTTAATAAATTGTAAATCTTTTAGTGTAAATAACTACATAATACTTGTATATATATATTGCGATAAGTAGCAAGGCCTAAATAAACTTGTTTATACCGAAAAATATATATAAATTAATCCCTTTCAAAAATATTTTTTTACGTATTTTGCTTTGTCCTGTTTTTAATCTAACTTACAAAAAATTATATATCAATAATTTGAATATGATCATATCAACTATTCCAGATAATTATTAATGAAAATGATCGTATCTCCATAAAAAAAAACCTTTGAAATCATGACTGCGTGTCCATTTTCCAAATGTGTTGCAAGCTGTTTATTTTAATATCATCCACGTTATTAAAATAATTATTAAATCAATTTATTTTTTTAGTATACACCTGTTGTGTTTTCACAGCCAATATTTGTCATATTGGTAAACTCTAACCTGATTTCTGTGACACCGACGCGTGGTGCAATCTTAGCTTCTATAATTTGGTACCTGTAATGAACGACTATCATTATATTCACCTGATAATAACAATGTTGAGTAATTGGCCGCAGAGGTCCGTATGGTACCAGCCAGTACACCTTCGCGTCCCAATTTTTTTTGAAACCTCTTGAACAATTTCTACATAACCTGTCACTTCCAATATTGATATTGTGAAATTTGCTTATGTTCAAATTGTCTACGGTTTTTTTTATTTGTTTGTGGTATGCTCAATATTTAATTGCGAAATATTGCAAAAATATTTATTCGCAGATTTTTCTTTTGTCTGTGAGACGTACAGAAATATACCAATGTGCTAACTGCTGTAAGTCATTTTATAATTAATAATATACGTCATGGCTATTATAATATTTAATCAAGTACTTATTACTCAAGCTATAAATCTTTCGGAGTGTCTCTTGTGGATAACGGAAATACACCCAATTACCCAATTTTATAAAATCTTATTCAATTTTGAGCATTTTCGAGGTTAAAATTGATTAATGCACTACATATTTTCTATTACTCCAAACATTTAAGTATTTCATAAAAGTAAGATTATTAAAAAAAAATACTTCTGTACTTATAATAATTAGTATTTTCATTTCAAAAAATGATTCAAGCGACAATATTATAATATATTATAAGAACAGAAACGTATTATTGTCTTAAAGCTATTAAAAATACAAAGCAAGAAGATATTTAATACTAAAAACTCGTAACTAATTAACAAAAAGTCGAGGCATATGAGCTCAAAACTTTCATTTAAAACCTGATAAAAAAAACCTTTAACATTCAAAAGAACTATTTTTGAATAAGATATACTTAGTAAATATAGGTTTATTGCGATACTGCTAAACAATAAATATTTAAGGTACGTGTAAATTTTTATTATTTGTAAGAAAAAAGTGTTAAATATTTTTATAAAATATTTCAGCAATTCCGCCAATACCCTACTTCGAATATTTTAAAATCGACGTCATGTTTACAAAATATTAAATTAATTCAACATTTTGGGTGCTTTATTTCCTAATTTGATACATGAATTTCAGTAGTATATAATACAAAGCACCATAAAAACCATTAACACGATTTTATTTAATATCCTTTTTAAACGATATTGAATATAATATTTTAATTGACTACGGATAATTTAAGACCATTAATTATTTATTTTGTTTTAAAGGCCGCGATTTAAAATATATATAAACATCTTGTTATTTTACAATGAAGGCCAATTCACAGATACGTAAACGTACCTACATACATAATATAAATACTTAATGGAGTAGACTTGTCTAGAATATAACCATACAGAATGCAATAATAGCCAAGAGTGTCATTCAGTGCTACTTATAAGGAGAAAAGTTGTTATCTAACAATACGCATTTGTTTTTACACTCACAGTTTCCACGGTGGCTATGAACTAAGAACCATTATTTATATATCAAAATGGATAACGTCGCGACATGGCGCCGAGATATATAAATAATCAAAATAAACACCTTGGTGAAAAGAAAAATATGCCAAGACGTGATTCGTTAGCTAAAAAGACGATGTTGATAAATTTTATAAAAACAATGTATCTCTATAAGGTTTTTAATTAAAATTTAAATAGTATTCTTTTTTAGGCGTAGTTAATAATATTCATGTTTAACGATTAATACAATGTACATATAAAAATAAACCCAATTTTAAACATTGAAGGACGTTCAGATCATTAGAGCGGGTATTAAAACTTGTCAAATATAATAAGAAATGTCAAATTCAGGTTCTATTATAATGTTATTTATAGATCTTAAACTATCAACATCAAAATTATCTGGTTATATAAAAATGTAAACTGTTTACCTACACACTTAAATATTATGATCATGTCTATTGAATTAATGTGATTTAAAAAAAACTGACCTTCCCTGTTATGTAATTAACTCAAGCAGAACAAGCTCATTATTGTGAACACGTGTCATATAAATAGCGTATCAAATACAGGTGAGTCTGAAAATACCTCTGAATTACTCCATAGAATAATACTTAAGTCTAAGGCCAGCGTATCGGCCGCAAACCAGAATGCAAATTCTAGTTTATTTATATAAACCATAAATAATTTTTAAAAAGTCTATTTTGTATTTCGGTATGTGTAGTTATTATGTCAACATATGTATATTGTGAAAATCAAACAAATATATAAGTACTAGTGTGGAAACACATATAAAATAAGTTTATTATGCAGTTCAAAATATATTTGTAAATATTCATTGTTTACCATCAGCAAAGCATAGATAGAGCATCCTGTACTCCAAAAGGAAAATCTTCATTTGCAACTATGAATTCGAATGCGGGTTAAAAGCAAGTTTGCACAAATTATATATATACATATGCTACAAACTAGAAATCCTGTTTTGACTTCTTATCTACCGTCCTTGGTCTTCTTTGTTATGCTTTTATCGATTTTTATATTAGCTTATCCGATGAAAGGCTTTTGCAAGTATTCTTATTAATGTTGAGACAGTAAATGAATCCAGTAAAATGCAGAAAACTGCATTATTTTTGGCGTATTTATAAAACTTTCGTCGATCCCGACTTTTAGTCAATACAGCCGGAGAACCTGAAAAATGCACCGCGTGGGGTGGAATCTACGTTGTTACGAATAAAATTCGCTTTCGCATCACTGTGGTAAATTATTAATAAACATACCCCTCACTAATCGAGATAATAATATATGCGATGAAAATCGTGACTGTGTGTACACTTGCACGAGGTGGCAACACCATATTTACTTTTAAAGATACAAAGGCCGCGAGAATGCATTTTTTTATTCGACTGGCAAACTTGACTACTCCATGTTTGACTTTGAAGAGGAAGCCGTTCGTTGTACGCTCTTTCCTTGTTCCTTTTAAAGAATCCCACATCCGGTTAGGTACGCTATATTAAATTTGCTATGTACGTCTTCCTTTTTAATCTTGCACACTTGTACCGAATTTACAAAACAATGCGTGGCTTCATAATTCAGAATTGATATTATTGAAATGAGTAAATTTCAAATTTACTTATGATGTATAATTAATTTAACTTTCTTTGTAATTTCACTTTCTTACTGATTTTACATGACAAGTTAAAAATAATGCAAATGTACAAATCATATAACAGATAAATTACGTACGTTAATTTCTTTTTAATTAGATTCATAATTCACATCATCATTGCTTACGCAAATATGCAAATCATTGTTTGGAGAAATCAACAGATACACAAAAGATCTTCTTGGTGTAAAAGTTTTGTAAATAAAACTGTGCAAACACTTCAAATTTTATGAATAAAATATTTTTTATAAACTAATACAAAAAACGTATCTTTAAATATTAATTTCATAAAAAAATAAGACTGTCACTTCAATATGCAACAATATATTTACATAGCAAATTTTATAAATATATTTTATAATTTTTTAATTACCACTACTTGTTTATACAATAGACGGAATAATATATGAAGGCGTCTCACACGTGTGAGCACATTAACATTTAACTTATGTACTTTTATCATTACTGCGCAGATGTCAGCAACTGCGGCCAATATCAAACCCAAAAAAAATTAGCAAGGCAGATGAGTCAGATAAACAAAGATACCACTGTCCGAAGGCTTCGCGGGTAATAACGGACGAGTACCTGTCCGGCACCATCTCCGCGGCTGACCATTTAATTATGACCTTCGCGGCGATGCGCGCCGGGTTGATTATCCATGGGTATGAGCTGGCCAATACAACTTAACGCCTGAGAAAAATAAAAATTTAAATCTATACTACTAGATCCATTATGTATTGATAATATTCTACGTGAACGTTTATACAATTGGGTTTTTTAACAATACTCATTTATTGTATAAAAAAAATTGCCGACTCATGAATCAGCGATTGCCCAAATGCTTACTTGCCGGAAATATATTGTATACGACATTTTTAAACTCAAAGCGGACATATTAATTAATTTAGCATTAAAAATATATTGAATGTAGCTTATGTATTTTTAAACACACTGCCTGTGTTGTAGGCCTGTTTTCGTGCTAATGATGCTAAATATAAGTTTAACGTAAAAACTTTTCAAAACCTGTCATTAGTTCAATAGCTATTTAAATAAAATTCCCTCCATGTGTATGATATTTGATACAGATGAATATATTGTAAGTAGGAATCTTTCTTTGATTTGTACCAATTTATAAATCTACGCGTATATATTCTATAGTCGGTGTATATATTTCGTCCATCAAGCTTTTAATATTCACTAAAAAGTTTTGAAAAAGTAAAATGACTGTTAACAGCCATTCTTACATCTAAATGTGACCGACGCCTCGCGCATGAGCCGTCTGCCAAGTCGGGGGGGTCCTTGTAGCCGGCCAGGCATGGGTGCGTGCTTCACATTCTGCCACAGATCCGCCGGAGTAACATCTTCATTTACATTCCTCGCTTCCTTGTTCGGATGCCACGATCCGAGATGGACCCTCGTGGGAGACGCAGTGCAGGTATTCTGCCAGTCATTGGCTTAAATAATCTACGAAATCAGAGCCCGACTTAAATTTGACTACAGCCACCACGACTTGGAGAAAAAACAGCGTGGGAAGGCGCGAGCAAATTTAAATATAATTTTATCAAAATAAAATATTTCTCATTTTGTTTGAATTTATGAACCTTGAAAAATTAATAAGCTTTTAGCCATCTTATATTATTTTTAATAAAATTTATAAATATTGCAACTGTTATTAGTAGCATAGAACGAGATAGGATAAACTTAACACCATAAAAATCTTAAATACATAACACAGAAAAATTATTTCATTTTTTTTACCTGGAATATCTCCAGACGGTTTTCTGGAAAAAAATATTTTGTCGACTACAAACACGTAGAATGAACCGGAATTTGACAAAAAATAATATAACGGCAATGTTTATTGAAGGATTAATACGTACTTACCATATTTGATTGTTTTATCACCAATTCTTTATTATCAAAAAAAAGATAATGGCTAAAGTATTAAGCGCGGTTTAAGCCGTCATAATGGATGATATAATAAGCTGCACCTTTATAGCACATCGTGCTTCTTTGTGTTCACTCAAAACACGCGTCTAAAAACAGAAAAAACGTCAATAAACATGAAATTAATACTTTTATTCAAATTCGTAATGTTTTCGGCTGTTCGCGCAATCAGTGAGGAAATTCTTCAAATAGACTGTCCGTGTAAAACGCTGGTGTCTCTCGTGGACCCAGCGTATAATTAATATCATTACTGTATGCTGTATCAGGAGTTACGACACAATGCTGCGGCGATCATTCGTATTCATTATGGGGCGGAGATCGAGACCTGAAATTTTCTTCACAAAAAAAAAAAACCTCAATGGAGACCTCGATATTGGCAAGAACCGACGAAACGTTTTTGGATCGTTAATTTTGTTACTAAAGTGTCCGCCGATAGAACGATAAAATATCTCTATAATAATGTGCTATGAGTACTCCATGTGTGGTGAAAATACGAATAATAATTAGTACGTGAAACGTACTTACTGGTATCAATTCAATCTGAGGCTTGAGCAATAGGATACATAAAAATTGTATTTCTCGAAAATAATTAGCACCGATTATGACAGAATTCCATAGACTTTAAATTGTACTTATACTTATACTATGCACATTTAAGGCATTCGGTATCCGGGCAATATTTCTGCATAATAAAGAGCAGAGCAATGTTTATGCGATACACTTTTTGCGTATAAACATTTTACTTCGGAAATGCCTGCGTCATACGAAAATCAGCAAATACATTATGTAGTCTCCGTAGTCATTTAGCTTTTAAATGTTTATCTTCAACACTTGTGATAATTTATGCATAAAAATATGTAATGAAAATGAAGAGGCTGTTGCCATCGTGCGCAGTGCTCAGTGCTCAGTGCTCAGTGCTCCCTGTCCCCTCGCCCTGGAGGCCTATCAGCGTGACGTCAGAGCCGCCGGCCCTCGAGTGCGCGCTGAGGCCTGCGTGGATACTGCTGCATGCAATACGCCGACAATGGAGGTGACTGTGCGACTTCACGGAAAATCTCTGTTTTCCCTGCCATGACCAAATGAGGCTTCACAGATAATGTAGCTTTTAAATGCATGCAAACAACATCTATAACTCTGTGTAAATTATTTTCATGATATATTATAAAAGCCAACCGGTGACATCGTGTACGTTGAGAGTCCTCCGTAATTTCTATTTTCTAATACAGCGCTCAAATATCATTATATTAATTTTGTCATTCGCCTCGTTAAAAAAATATTTTCTTATGTTGTTCATGTATGTTTTGATGCAGAGGTTGTTTGTGTTTGACTTAAATAGTACTGTTTGAAGAGTACCTAAACCGTCCCTGATTAAAATTACGTGTAATCGCGATTCCAAGCCGTTCTCGGCTCCGCGCTAGGAGCGTCATGAACTTGTCGGCCTTGCTGTAAGAAGCGCGATGTTCTCCGATAGCATTCCATGACCATCTAACCCGAACGTCCATTTATCTAATGAAGTGATGTGACTTTGGATGGACGAGGAAGTGCCGAGAGGCAGGAGACGTGAGAGAAATCTCAACTAATACGCTCCGACCGATCAGGCCAGTGTGCGCTCTTTAGAATCACTAAAGTCAATCCACTAATCATAGGTGTTCGATGATGTAACATCTGGCATACTGTAGCTCTGAAGTATTTCTTATTTAACAAACGAGATCATCTTAATAGACCGGTGTCTATTTTAGCATTAGGTTAGAATATTTAGAAATATCCCTTAGAAATATCCGTTTGAGACACGTATACATTATTTAATTACAGTATATTTTGAGAAGTTAATACTTGTAAGATATTAAATTATTTTTAAAAATAGCCAATCAATTTTATATATTATGCATGACATATACGATCGTATAATATAAGTCAGTTTTCACTTCCATCAAAGTATTATATCTATAAAAATATCGAATAAAAAAAATTTCCGAACCGCTATTCCTAAGTATTCTTTAAAAATTGTTCTTTCCAGAATTCTCAGATCGCTCTGTTATTTATTTTTGTATTATATTTTTTCATATCTTAACCTATATACGTTTGTAGGAATTTATATTGACAGATAAAAACATGAATTATCAACGAAATTAATTACTGTGAAATATACTATCAGCTTATTGAAGATCTCCAATTAAGAAATATCAATCGTGTTCTTAGAATTGATTTGATAATAACGGTCCAGGTTGTAAATATTTTAAGAGCCACTGAATATTAATTTAGATTGCGAGGCTATTTCTATGCTAATGGATTACATTGTCGATCGGTAAATAAAAAAAAATGTTATATAACCAATAACTGTACATTTTTTACTCTTGGAATATACAGGGTATCACAAAGTACACGGCAAGCCCGAAATGAAAAGACTAGATTACTATCAATGCACCCAATAAAAAAAATATATTAGTTTCTTTTTTTAATTAAATAACTCTTTTGTTATTTAATTTTGTTTTTTGTTATTTAAAATAAAATCATTGTTTTGCTCAAATTTCCCATTTTATTTGTTTTGTTTATTATTTAAAGTAAATATACTTTTAAAAAAATAATTTTAAATTAATCAATAATAATTTGATATCATATAATCATATATACTTATACCTATACATATATCATATTTCCAGAGTAAAAAAACAAAATACTAAAAAAAACTAAAGTTCAACATTTTCAAATTAAAACTTATTTTTATAAAAATATAATCCGTTTTATGATGCAATCGGCTTCAACGTACGAGGAGTTACGTGTTGTTTTTTTTTCTTCAATAGAATGGCATTTTCCGTCATGCATCACGTCAATATTGGCATATGCGAGGTGAATATTGATATTTCATAAAATTTTAAAATTATTCGTGTTTTTACAGTGTATTTGAGTGACAAGTTTACAAAGCGGAAAAGATAATACAATATTTAAAAAAAAAAACAGGATAGAAGGTCATTTTCAATTAATTTGATATGGTAAATGATTCTCGACTCCATATTGAAATAAAATTAAGCATTTTAAAGCAACTTTTTTATTTCTTTGTTCACAGGAGAAAACCAGGCATTTTTTAAAATAAGTTAGTAAATTTTGTCACATCTCTCGCTTATTAAAAAATCAATCATAAAATAATTGTTTCTACCAAAAGTGTTTTATTGTATGGAGCCTCATAAATTTGGCTCGGTCGGAATGCAACGAACCCCGATACTGTTTTCCATTATGTAATGCTTCAAATACTTTCAGGTGAGATAAAAAAACGACGATAAAACATTATCACCACAACTACTACTGGTAATGACGAAAAAACAGTTCTGTGATAATGGATAACCTGGATACGGTAATTCGTATGCACCGCGCATGCAGCCTTTGGCCCGAGGTACCGGGTCCCTACATACCGCGCCGGGAGCCAACGAAACAAGGTAAGTGTGCTAGGAAAAATGTCACCGCGATTTGCATTCAATTCCAATTTAGACAGAGTAATTTATTTACGCCTCCCGGACCAGGCATCAATACATCCTAATGCCGTGACATGGCTCGCCCGGCTAGGAGCTCGACAATCAATAAAAGCAATTACAATGATTTATATTTATGATATTATAATACTATTCCGATAGCCGTCAGATTCATTAATATTAATGATGAGTAGGATTACCGTCGGCCGGGTATTGATTAATAGTTAATACAAATAATAACAGTGCTTGCTAAAGACTATATACTAGTATTTGTGTTATGATTAATATCATTATAAGTCGTTTTCGGTATACTTAAAGTCTTTTCCTGTTATATAGGCTCTCTTATTGTCACATTTTCCGTACTGAGACCGAATGAAAATCTTAATTTATCTGAAAAGTATTCTGCAGTATATAATAATTTTGTATTTATATATAAAATTTTTAGTTATATTTATAGTCTATTAGCTATATTACAAATTGTTTAAGTGTTCATACTAGGGCAAGCGTATTGTCGATGCCCACAGCTTAACTATAGATCGTCATCCATACGTTATTGATTCTCATAATCAATAATTTAAAAAAATATTCGTTTATAATACTACATGTATGAGACATTTTTTAAAATGCCACAGTGTAATGGATGCTTTCGGTCCATTTCTACCAGTAATGTTAGTTACTGGTAATTTATGTTCGTATCGCATCTGAGAGTATCTACCTTGAAAAATTGTACTCACTCAAAAAAAATCTCACTTTCCAGCAAATAGAGTAAAACATACCCAAAGCACCAAACAAAAACTCAACTACGAGACTTCTTTTTTTAGAAACTTGTAATTATCCGAAACGTAAATAAATAGGCTATAATAGTATGTAGTATACATTAACTTAATCACGATTTCTCTGTGGGAGTTGTATTCTGTTGACATCACGATTTATCAGAACACACTCACTCCTACCCTAGTTATCTCAAGCACTCAGGCTGAAGTTTTCTTTCATTGAAAATGTAATAAATTAAAGATACTTTCGTGGTGTCACTAGTTCCGCCGGTTGACGCCATAGACAATGCCTGGCTTCTACGGTAACATGGTCGCTCTGCCACACTGACCTACTCCTGCGAGCATTCCTTGTTTTCATTGTGAATCAATACAATAGACTTTACTTGTAAACAAATTATTCGTAATTGTAGTCTTGTGCTTATTATATGGACAAAGCAGTCATGTCTAAACTTCACATTCAAATTTGACAAAAAAGTAGTGTAATGAGTAGTTGTGGTTATCAAAATTAAACACTGAGTAAAAGCTTCCCATAAAAAATATTATTAAGCTTGCAAAGCACCACGTTTCTCCGGAATATTTTTAACCCGGGAACCCTATTCTATTTCTCAGGTCCGAGTGCACTATAAACGTTTTTTTTAAGTTTTTGTATTGTGTTACCAAGAATAACAAGCAAGATTATTTTTTATATGGAACTAGAAACATGCATACTTAAATAGTGAATTCCAGGAAAATATGGAGCAGTTTTAAAAGACCTATAAATGGAATAATATGGAAAAGTGACCTATAGAGAAGGTGATTTTAGTTGTGACAAAAATATTTTTTTAAAATGATGATTCAATATTATTTATTTTATATGTGTTAATATTTAGTATGTTTCGATATTGTTTTTAAGCTTAAAAATACGTCCATGGTCGTTCTGGGTTAATCGATAAATCCAAAAGAGCGCAATGCCCCCCATATGCCTTGCCGGTTTGCAAAACAAACATTAATAACGTAATTGCTAGATAAGTCAATAGCTCCAGGCATCAATATCATTGTGAAACAATCACTTGGATATCGACCTGACCGGGTATCGAACTCTAAGCCAATGTAGACTTTTGTAATCGCCGGCGTGCGCGGTTTACAAATCGTTGCATTCATTTCATCAAACTGCTCTCTCGCTAGAGTGGCGTGCAGAAAAATGCCCGATTTACGGTAAAGTGTTTTGCGGGATCATCAGAGATTATGTATTTATGTTCGTTAAATGGATGAATCAAATTGCCTGTGACATTATTCAGTAATGGGACAACTTTGTGGCTTCAGTAGATACAATTTCACATTTGACATGACGAATATAATGGCGCATTTACAAAGTCTGTTAGAAAGATTCACATTGTCTTTTATGTGTGTCATTAAAGAACACGAAGGTGATTTATTGCCAAAGGCCTCTGCTCCAGCAATTTGGAATATTGTTCCATTGTTTCAGTATACTTTTGCTAACATTGACAATCATTCGATAAAAAACCTTTTTTACGATTTTTATTAAATATTCAATAAATTATTTTCGATCACCTTATACTTTATTGTATTTGTGTCTAGAATATGACAACTAAATTTTTTATCAAATAAATAATCGAAGAAATTCTATTCTATATAATAAGACGAGCATTAGTCAAACTGACTCATTATTTATTGTAATGTTTATAACTCCAATATCTCTGCAAATATTTCATAATATTTTAATAATTCGTCTGAAGTGACATTTAAAAAGTGGTACACTGCTAACTAAGCAAACGGAAATAAACAAAGATTTCAATATTTTATATTTATTTACAAGCAAATGTCCCGTAGTTTTTGTTATTTTTGCAGATCGGTATTACAAAATGTGCCAAGGCCTTGTATATACTACAAATAAAAAATGGTTTCTATTAATCTTGTCATATTAAAAAAATAGCCTAGATTGTAAGTATTTCTTATCTTATAGTTTAAACATAAAATTTCAATCCCGGCTCTAATTCGGTCAGGTCGTGTTTTAGGTTCTTAATTATGGAAAAACCCACTATAATACTTATTATTATAAAAGCTTTTTCTAGTTTTTGGACTACTATCGTAGTTGACACAAATTGGAAATTATCTAGACTGGATAACGCCCACTGACAACTCTATAATGACTTAATGACATATTAACATAATTTAGTCTGTATTCTGTAAAACCAGAAAAAAACATAAACGGGGGTCAACCGCTGCACGATTTTTTAAATAAAATGTTATTTAATTTCCATAATAAATATTGCCTTACTGTTTTAGGTTGTTTTATTTTTTGCAACTTATCGTTTTATCGAGTTAGATTTTTTTACAAAAAACTAATGTATTATGAAAACCTTGAATTTATGCTTACTAGAATTTATGTAATCCACATTATTGGAATTTAGTGATTTCTAGAACGTTAGTGGTACTAACTTTATTTAACATCAGTTAACCTGTTTTATTAAATATTTCCTGTTTTATCAGGTGGTAAAATGCTTCAACTGGGATAACGTACAAAAGATTTATCCATCAGAGTGCTTAATTCTATTATTTGCACAATAAACTTCATTGAATTACAATATCTGATTCGTTTACTCTTTTTTTTATAAACTTGCGTTTACTGTTAGTACTGATTCGGTTATATATTAACTTAATATTTATTGATAATAAATTATTTACCTTTTTTATCATTGTTTACGCTGAGCATTCTTTCAGTGGTCTTAAAAATCAAAATACCCAAGGATAATATTTAAACGGAGTATGCCTTTAATTTTCAGACAAATGGAATATTTTGAGTTTAGTTTACATTTCAATAAATAAAGGATGAAATTTAGACCGGAGAGTCTTCGTATTATCATACATAATATAAAAATCTGGTCTCACAGCCTATAACTCGTGACCTTTAGTGCCAGGACGCGCGGAGGCTCTGCCGCTGGCCCGTCTCGCGTCATCGGCCGCGGCCAGTCATTCATGACACGGCACGAGCGGTGACCCTTATCTACATATTGAACCTAACGCGATATTATATATAGGTAATAATTCATTTAAAAATAATTCAACATCAACCGCCAGATAAAAGAGAAAAATATGTTGCAACTAGAAACGAATCCAAACAAAACATATATCCGTATGCTGATTTCAAAGTGTTAAAATTATGAAAAAAAAATATCCGTTCTTTACAAAATAACACAAATTTACAGTTCTACAAAAATAAACTTTATTTTGATCCAACAATAAATTACAATTAATACAATTAGATTATACTTATACTTCGTCATTCATCTTATTTTGTTATCTACATTTTCACCATAGAGTTTTCCAAAAAATGCCTACTAATCTGAATTTAAATTTGCCGATGTTTTAGGCCTGATTTTTTATTTTTAATTTCAGTCCCGAGCTCAGCTGTTCCCGCCGCGTGGTCACCCCAGCGCCACGCCAGCGTCAGCTGATCCGGTGCGCCTCTCATCGCAGGTGCAACGGCTGCGTTCATTAGTAAAGCTCATATGTGGGCAGTCCATGGGATATTCTTACTCAAAATACTGATTAGTGAGGGAGCCATTGAAATATTAAATAAAAAAATACTCTAATACTGAATTTATATTCATAAATGCAACTTATTGAAATTGCAATATTGACGTTAATTTATTAAGAGTACTTATTAAATGGTATTCTTATGATAGCTAATATATTATAGCATATTAGTATCGTAAGATCTATCAATCTTCTTAAAGGCTTAGTATTTTACTACGGTATATATATAATTTATACACAAAAACCAATATTAATATTTTTTTATTACTAAGAATCTTATAACTAACACTATGAAGAATTATATTTTCCATTTTTTTATATTCTGATATTGATTTAATGATATACATAAAAAAAACTACTTAATGCACACTTCACAGAAAAACGATAAACCTTGAGATCCTGTACGAAGTGTGCTAACATCCTATATGGCCCGATTGGTTCTACTCGTACTTTCTCAATATCATCAGTCCACGAGTGCACCAGCTCGCCTGGCACTGTCGCAAAGTCAGACTGTTCCAAAAAGTCACAGGAGGCACTTCTCTTCTTCGTTTTTCGAGCATTTGCATTTTTTTACATCTCAGAATACCGGTCCTGCGTTAGAACGGAACCGAACTACCCGGCGCCATTATGCAACACGAGCTGGAGCGGCCCGAAAGATGTGCCAAAGAATGCGTTCGGCTTTATGTAACGAGCTAACGACTTTGAGCACTCTAATTTAAAAGGAAAGAAGTCAATCAATGAATTCTGTTTATCTTCAACCGGTCAACATTCTTTACAATTTGATTTTTAAGTATTTATGTTAATTAGATGTATTATTTATACAATTGAACGTATTGTACTTTTTTACTGCCAATTATTTGCTTACGTATTTTAACCCTTAGTGTTAATTCGAGCATTCTTAGTATACGAGTATTTTGTATATCTTTATGGAATGTGTGTACTGACACAAAATTAATGTTACTTACATACTTCATTTTTCTTAAACTTCTTCTCAATTTCAAAAAATCACTGTATGCATGCAGTTGATTAATATTTTTCATATTGATTAATATTATATAATTCATGAATGTTCCATTTTTTTGATTATTTGAGCTGCACGACTTAAGTGTAAGGCTTTACAAAAATGCCCCCAAGCCTGTAATTGCTCGATACTAATGCTCACAAAGCAGCGCCTCGGCGCGAGCTCGCCTAATGGTGCGGCGACGGTCGAGCGAATAGAAGTGCTGCAATAGCTCAGCTCATCAAGTATGGTCATTTGAACGCATTATGGTTAAGACAAAAATAGCCTAATCATATTGGCGTCTAGTATTACCGGACTCTTATTGGCTATGAAGCCCGACTTTGCGGTCAAGGGCCTGAGCGCTGAAGACATTTTGTGGTCATTTTCGTTGAAATTCGAGCAAATTACTCTATACCAGCGAGGAACACTATAAAGTATGACATAATGACAGATTAGCGCTACTGCTGTGTCTTGGACGTCTCCCTTCTCACTCTGATTAGACTTCCGGAGTAACAATTTCCGGAATATTACTTTTACAATTATATTTTAAACCAACCGTATTGACACAATTTTCATCGTTAATATATTTCACAAATACTTTTACTTACATAACGTTGAATTATTTATCATAGATAAATATAAAAATTGTTTATATAACTGTATGTAACTCTATTAACATTCTGTTGTAGGTTTGCGTAAGCAGGTGTACTTTTATATCAAATAATTATTTTTAAAATAAATAAAAATATTTTTTCTACGTTCCGATGTAGTGCTTTGATATGTTTTTTAGATTGAAGTAATTATTTTATATATTTTCGTTGCGACAACCCTGGGCCCTCCGCGGTCCCCGGTCGTTTCTTCTCGGGTTCCGCACGCGCTCCCCTGCCGCGGCCGCAACCTTCCAGGGAGCCCCAGGGCTGTACCGCGCAGCAATCGCCATTTCATTATAAATTAAGGCGACTATACGTATTCGCACATTAACATCACTATGAAATGACCACTATTTAAAACTGTCCAACTAGCTCCGTTTTTAGCATTAATTATTTCGATGCGACTTTTTCAATCAATCGACGTCAACTACGAAGTAAAATACCAAGAGGGTATGTTTATTTTTTTTAATATTTGTGTTACACCCGCAAGCGTTTTCTCTGTTATGACATTTTATATTCAATATACTCATGCATAGGCTATAAAGCCACAAGGGCGTTGACATATGAGATATGATTGTATATAAACATTTAACCAAAATCAAATAAATTTTACAATAATAGCGAAATGATTTCATCGCACTCAGCGGCTCGGAAATCGCTTCCTGAGAATTCTTTTTATTTCCAATACAAAATTAAAACATTAAATTTTCATTCCATTTGCAAAAGCCACTTCAAGTGCCATATTTTACTAAGGAAGTCAACTTCTAATAGCTGTTTATTGTGTTTGGCGATATTCTCCTCGCGGCGGGCCAGAGCCTCGGCCGGACAGCCCCGCGCCGCAGCGGTCGCTTGCAACAAGATAAATGTATTTACCTCCGAGAGAACACGTCTTCAGCATCTGCATTTTTAACGGTATATTCACGTAAGAGTACACAGTAAAATCGAGATTAAACGAACGGCAGTTTTCGCTTATTTATTTTAAGTCGTTAAGGCAGACATGAATATTTAACTCACTATCTTCACAGGCTATCAAAACATACTTTATAGAGGTACTTATTCAGGCGTACGTGAATTTTTACACGGTGAGCGGCTCTTAAAAAAACAATTGCATAATTGTTGTTTATTTAATTATTAAAACAACACTTGTGGATTATGTAAGTTTTATAAACTAATATGATGTAAAATGTATTGATACGCACATGGACGCGAAACTCGGCTCTGAACTAAACTAGTAAATTCGAGCGTGTTAAATTAAATATATATTTTTAATTTTCTTAAAATATGTACTTTTATATAAACATGCAAATAATAAAAACAAATCTTGAAGCAATACATGCGATAACATAACTGTAAATATAAGATAAATTAAATTCTTAATTTTACAAAACGGTTTTTCAAATAATAATCAGGACCTCCTTTTAATTTTATCAGCAAATCCGTTATCCCCATACTTTTCAATTTTATGTCAATCGTAATTTGGCCTGTCAATAGATAGTCAAAATATTGCCAACAAAAACACTCTAAGAGCACAAGACTGGCTTTTTTCACTGGCTTAGTGTAAACACGTGAAACATAGAAGGTGACTTAGTTAACATGTAGATGCTTGTAAGTTCTTTGTGAAATTTTATTTAATTACTTTGATAAGATCGCTTATTACAGTCGCTCCAGAGGCAGCGTTCCGAGTTTCCGCCTTCTGGCTGGAAGTTCAGAGTCACAGTGCGGAAAGTCACGAAAAGTATTTTTTCGCATCGTAAACTTCAATTTTCACCGGAAGAAAGTAAAAGTTATTATAACTATTCATTGTGAAGTCAGATTCTGCAGTGCCGAGGGTGCCAGATATGAATGTAATTGTGCTTTATAATTGAATGTTCTTACGTAAAAGCGGCCGATGGTCTATTGCACGATTTTAAAATACACGCTTTTTGTGAATTGCCGTCGTTTCTTTTCACAATTATGAAATCGCCCAAATGGCACAAAGATAATACCACAATCTTACTTACTCCAAAACAGTAAAAAAATTTAACGATTCGGCGTTTTTATGTCCCACGAATTTAATCATTAATAGACAAAATATAATTATTAAATTTGGACTACTTTTAACTGGCAGCATAACAGATTTTTTGAGTAGCTGCTCACTTACGTGAATAACACTCTTTACGGGTACAATTATGCCTCACGATATAAACAAGGATTCAAGTTGATACTACCAACCACATCTAATCACGAGTACTCCTCAACAACCTATTCTAAAGGCTGAAGTTTTGGACCAGAAAAGCCTTATTAATAACTGAATCTTCGACATCATAGCTAGCAAACAACGGGATTTTAGTAAACAACTGAAAGGAAAAAAAATAAATAAACAAGGAATCAATCATTCCATACCTTAAGCAACATGTATTCTGTGGATATAAAATCCTATTTTAAATTATTGATGTCTATAAATGAATTGAAATTTTACATTTCCGGGGTGATCCTGCCAACTGGTGTTCAATGGGGAAGCCATGTTTTATCAAGTTTCTTCTCAGCATATGCATTACCATCGTCATTTGCAAACAAGTTTAGAAATATTATCATGTTCTCGTGCACAAAAAGCTTCGTAATGCAATACCTCTAATCCCACCGCAGGCACTGCAAGTGCATCTCATCTGACTGCAATCTTCTCACTCTTCCGTACCTTCATATTACATCCGTAGTACTCTCGGACCTTTTTATTGTCTTCATCGTTTATACTTCTTATTTTATTGATTTATTATTACCGCTTTTTTGCTTTGAATTACATAACTATTAACTAACAATACTATCATTGAGAACTAGAACATATTCCACTACCGGTTTGCCAAGACTAATAATTTGAATTTGTCTCTTAAATATATCTCTTAGACTATCGACCTTAAAAATATTAACGATATAAAGAATAGCTCTATGCTTCACAGATCCCTGTCTAGCTCATAGATTTATTCCCGTGACTTCATCCACGAAGCTATCGAGTTAGTCAATTATTTTCTCACTTTTTTTTACGATCCTATTGTCTACTCAGTCTTCTTCGTCATTAACAACGGACTCCAGTCACGACTGCATTGTAAGGATAAGATACGCCCCTAGGCTCCAAAATATACGAGAATTTGTTTAAGACAGTAAAGACTGAGTCTTCTGGTATTTGAACTGCTTATACCTTTTTCAACCTTTTCGGAGACTTCTTTCAACAGCGGTATGTATTGAAAATATTATTGTTTACTCAGTAAAATATAACTTAATTTATCTTAACCTGAAATACTAGATATTATAAAAGAAATATTTTTGAGTAAAATACTTGTGATTTTCCACACGTTCGTTTTTATTTGTGACCGGTTTCGCCAACCTTTCACGTTGGAATTATCAAACAGAGTTTGATAATGCCAACTCATGCCAATTCAAAATGTGAGTTTCTCTGTTTGATAATGCCAACGTGAAAGGTTAGCGAAACCGGTCACAAATAAAAACGAACATGTGGAAAATCACTCAAGCATTTTACTCAAAAATATTTAAATGGAATTCCACCAAGTACTCTCTGTCAAAAATATTGAATTTATTATAAAAGTAAATGAAGCTTGCATTGCAGACAAAAATATTTCAATGCTAGTAATTGACACTACCAAAGTTTGTTAGGAATAGCAAAGTTGGAGTTTCGGGGACTTGGACCTTAACCCTGGAGGATCGCCTCCCACAGGTGCAGGCCGCGTGGGCGGGGGCAGTCGCCCGGGCAGGTCCCCGGCCCCTCGGCCCGCCCGCATTTCGGGTTTGATGAGTGCAGCTAACGGGGCGGACCAGAGCCCGGCGGCGCCGCGCAGCTTCCGGCAGCAGAGGTCGTGGTCAAGGTCACTGCCTCGTTGCGCAACTCCCGCCGTGCATCCCACCGCCGCTCGCAATGACCTCCGCGTACTCTATTCACAGCTTTGTCAATGAATTCTATCAACGCATAATAAACCTGATGCCTGCGATCGAATATGAACTACCACATATCATACATGCGTTAAGTTATTTTGATAGTCTCCTACATGGAGCAACCGTATTATATTTGCCATGTCTGTTGATTTTTTTAAACAAGCATCTATTGTTTTGGCACCTAACCTAACATAAGCACTTTTTCAATATCAAAAATATTTTTAGGGATTTATTTTAAAACAATAGGTATACCTAAAATATTTAATACTCTGGGATGATCTTCTAAGGTTTATTGTCACACATTTTCATTAAACTGTGTACTCTGTGAGAAGTATTTTTTGTGATCAATTGAAAAAATATGGCAACTTAATTCATAATTTTATTTATCGTAAAAATAGGTTCATTCAATGTTAAAATAAATTACATGGGATACATTTAGAAGACTCAATTAATTTTTAATATATACTATGTTTGATTACAAGAATGAAGGTCATTTAAAAATAGTTTTTGTCAAAATAAATGCGGATTTTTATTAATCATAGTAACTATTTTACATGACCTTTGCTTTTCTAAAGAACCTACAAAATCATTCATTTTCCACAGGTTAAAATTTTTGATTAACTTTTAATAATACAACTGATGATAACGGTATCATAATTAAATATCACCAATATTAACATAAAGACACAAACGCAATACAAATACGTTTTTATGGTATGAATAAAATTTAAAGATACGACCTGACCTATTTTTCAGATACATTTCCCCATAAATCAAGCAAGAATGTCGTAAAATTGCAAACAAACACATTTACGAGACGATAACCTCTTGTGTGTGTAAGATACTTATTTACTGTGCAAGGACAGAACATTCCAGCGCAACCATGCTGACCTGATCTTTGGAATTCAAGCCCTTAAAACGTGATCTCTCTTGATACAACCACATTTTGGTTACTTGCAAAACTCCCGCTAGTGTAATATTATTTTTAAATCTGTTTAATTTTAACTTTAATAAAAAAAACTTTTTTCCTTGCAATTTTCAATTAAATAGAAGATATATTTTAGTATTTTCAAATACGATTTCATATTTTAAAGGTCCCTTTTAGTTGCAAAGTTGCAACCATAGCGTTTTTTAAAATTTGTAATAAACATATTTGCAACGGACACGGTATAATGACTTGTGTTGAATTATTTTCACATTAAGAATCACGTTTTGTAATTTTTTTACGATTAGTATAACTTCTCGGTCATTGATTAGTTTTTTTTATTAAATAGAAGTTCATGCAAACTCAAACGCAATGAAACATCTCGCGAAAACATCTGATCTACTCGCTTTCATAAGCCTCTAATGTGAGATCTTCAACTGCTGGTAAAACAATTACACCTAGAAATCCATCGATATTGTTAGATTAGATATTCTTTAAATACGATAAGTTCTCACCCATCAAAACTCTCACTCTTGTGGTGTACGCCACGGTATAACTTTTTATGTTTTCCCGGCAACTTCCAGTGAAATCCGTGTGCGGCTCAACACAGTAATCTAACTGCCTATTGATTTCTTTTTGCCGACTGGCTATAGTTTCTAGTCGAGGATTTATCCAGAATGCAATCATTATACGACAGAGTTTTGTGTCTTGCATAAAACTCAACCAGAGAGCAATAACTACACCCTGAGTATTTACACAATGCAATTTATTTTAGATAGACGTGAGTAGAAATATTGCAGGCGATTAGATTATTAGGAAATACAACTTATTGCTAATGGCTATTGAATTGCAGAACGTTGATCAAAAAATCTCCTTTTTATACCTCAAGCAATTCTCAACATGCAGTGATTCAATGATACTTTACGTTAAGACACGGGATAAAAATTTAGGCCTTTCTGAGAATTATAATTTATTGATATACCATAATTTGTACGTAATACAAATCGGCACTTATTTTTTATTTGCTTCTGGATCTGATTCAAAGATGATCAATGTTTGTTCTTGGTATTGCGATAAATTAATATATTAAATAAAAAAATATTGCAATTCCAAAAAATGCACAGTCTTTGATAATTTTGAGCAGTTACCATTGCTAACAACTTTGTTAATTTATTTGTACGAATGATGATAACCTCTCCTAGGGTTTTTCGCGTCTGCAAGACGCCATCCACTCCACTAATAAAATATTTTTGTTAGTCTAGCTCTATGTCGATCTTTTAAATAGTCGGATTGAACAAACACATCAACATAAAAATATTTTGATACAAGAAAGGAGTACAATAATAAATGACATTACGGGACCATGAGTTTCCAGTGAGCATAAAAAATACTGAAAACGCTTTTTTTTCTTTTAGATAATGACATCACGCACAACAAACGTTTTTAGAAATATCACAAAAGGATGCCGACACAATCACATATTATACACCCAGTATTAACTTAATCCATGAGACAAATGCTTCCACTGCATGAACCTGACATTAAAATATTTTCCCTTACAGCCGTCAGAAGTTAATATAGATTAAGCCCATCCGCGCTGTCAGCTCCAATAGCAAATCATCTTTAATAGCTGTAACATCAATCAATGCAGTCGGAGCATTTTTCTTCATAAATAAATATCCGTTTATAATTTATATCTAGATAAGAAAGCTGATAATTTAAAAAAAACTACAGAATTTCAGCTGGAAGATTTTTATGATTTCCTTCGCAATTAAAATTCCCATAAGTCAACAATAAATTTGGTATGAAGTTACATGCGTGCGCGAAACGGTTTCGACACTGACAGATCGGTTCTCACACGACCGGGGCTTCAAAGGCGTCGCACCGTGCCGCGCCACTCGCGGCGGGACACGCGGATAGCAAGGTCTGCTGTCTTCCCATACAATCACACACATATATTCCCGTAATCATAAATGCCTATTTTTTTTCATGCCAGTGCCACGAAGTTCAGGGTGATCTTTCTGACTTTTATGCCCAAAACGTTTGAACAATGAACTATGTTTTATATCTATTAGATTATATATAATCGTGGTCATGTAGTTTTGACTCATATTATAAATAGTAAGCATGTTCAAAACTACGAATATCCTTCTTTTTTTTACAGGTATAAATTATTTCTTTGAATAAAATAAGACAAAATAAAAAATACATTAATTCTTAAACTTTTATCGATACACAAATATATTTATATATAAATATAATTATTTGTACGTGACTTTGTATATGTAGAAACAAAATAATTTATTATAAAATATAATTGTAAAAATCATAGAATTATTAATATGACCAATGATATTTTATTTTATTAACAACCAAAGTGGATCGACATTTCTTATTATAGATTTAAAATAATCTTACACGTAATAAATATTACATTATAATTATTATAAATGAAATTATTGGATTGCCAAAACAAACATTTATTTGAAAGACGTTAAATATTCTGCTTCTAAATCAGATGAGTGATCCAGCGGCGCAAAAGACAAATTAGTAGTAAGAAATGTTTAAATTTCAACAAAGAAGTTCATTATCATTCCGAAATTCTTAAAATAACGCTACCCGGAAATCCAAAAAAAACCAGTAGAGATAAAGGAATAATAAACATGACATAACCCGTTAGTTCAGCCTAATGCAAAGGTATTCAGATCAGCTTTTAACGTCGAAGCGATTTCCGATACGTCTAGAAGTAACTGACACTCATGACTTATTAAGGCTTCTACCAAATCTTATGGCATTTTTATCATATTTACAATTTTCGTGCGCCGTGAATAAACTTTGGTGAATTACAGACATTACAGAAATATTTCACTGTGAATTTGGTACTTAGTATGCATTAATTAATTGTTTCTGAATCAGTTAATACATTTTTTTTGAGTTTAAAAAATTTGTAAGATTAGATACTAGTCGTCTTACTGACTTTAAGGGGTATATTTTTAACTGCTGGCGTTACAGGTAAGGCGTTTGCGGATGCCTCTGAATAGCTACGGAATGCCAGATGCCGCCGGTTGAGTACCACTGCCATAGGGAGCACCCACCTGCTGGGCTGTCAACATCCAGTCCAGCTGTTGGTCCGTCGCCACTCGCGAGCCTGCCTCCCGACACACGCAATCGTCTTATCGGCGCATCTTCTCACACCGGAAACACAGGACAGGGCACCCAGCATCGTATAATTTATAAAATACGTTTATGCTAATTTCTAACTCTCGGCCGGGTTTATTATGTGAAGCGAATACATAATTTACTATTGCTAAAGAAAGCATGTCAGCGAAAGCTATTTTTCATCATACCTCGGAGAGACATTTCAACGAAAGATGTAAATTTTTTCATAACCGCAAGTAAGTTGTGTCAAGAGATATTTCTAACCATTCAGTATTTTTTTGAAATACCTTGTTGGATTAACATTTAGACAATTTCTTATACATTTATAGTTTTTTTTTAGGTGTGCACTTGTCTTTGGTGGACGACGATGCAACCTTCGGGGTTTTTCATGGTTATTTCAGAATCGGATTTCAGGATGTATTATGGATGTTTTTTGTCTTAGAATTTAATAATTAGAACACGATATTTTTATATACTGAAACCTTTGAACTTTTAGATACTATTTCAATCAAATGGTGAGCATACATTTCACTTCAAGCAGAAGAATATCATTAATAGTTTTACGTGTAAAAATTGTTTATCGATGGTTATTAAAAACCGATTTGTGGTCAATTATGACTGTAAACATCTATAGGAAGTATCAATTGCAATGATACCAGAAGTATCATATCACTTTTTTTAAATTTAGACATTATTATATAGAGATGTTTAATTTTCTACCATGTTCACTCACTATTGCTCTGAGAAGACCGTAATGAAGTGAAGAGGTTTAATTTTCACACTAGTATATGCCGTCAGTGTTCCCCTTATAGATCTCTCTTCTTGCGTTCTCGGTGCACATCGCACGCTGCAGTGACCGTTGCAGCGATGGCGGCGTAATTATCTCAAGCGTGAATATCGCAATGACACTCTTTATGAATGAAGAAACCGCAGCAAAAGATAAACAGCCATTTTATGTAAATCCCATCCACTTACATGTGTCCCCGCAGTTCAAACCGACTCGAAGAAGAAGCCGACCTGCGGCCAGGAATATCTACTTTCTTTGTATTCCTTTTAAGGAAACCGATTTAATTAAAGAAAGACGTCTCGATTCAGACGTTACCCGTTACTCATAATACATACTTGCAAGAACACGCAGAATATTAAGTATCTTTACGATATATTCTCACTAATGATCTCTCATCTTCAAACTCTAAAAAAAACACGTTTAAATACTCGTGTAAACACAACGTCCGCGTGTTGAAATTTTAAATACATTATTAGTTAGTGCCGAATATAAAAAGCAGTAGAAAAAACGCGTAGGCAGAAGATGTGCCCTGCTCTTTTCACTTCACAATTATCTCGGCGATTTGGTACTCAGAATAACTCGGCCGGCGCGATCGCGGCCCGTCCGGGAGCGCAGAGGGCCGCAAGCCCGAGCCGCGCGGCTCCGGCCCGAGGAAATAATTGAAATTCCCGGCGCGCTTCTCGCCGGCGAGTCCTTTCAAGCGCAGCCGCGAGTACATCGCCGGCAAGGAACCTGCGAACTCAGGAATGCTTCAGTCGTATTTTAATTGTCTGCCTCTCGTATAATATATTTTCTGTGTTTATGTAAGAGGAGTTCCTTTGAAATATCTAAAGGAAAAATACCAATGTATAGGGTTAAAAATACTTCATACTCAATACGAGTATTGTAGTACTTCCGTTGTAATGAATTCTTTAAATACTCATTTTAGAAATAAATAGTTAAATTCAAGCATGAATTGAAACATGAATAAAAATCTTTTTTATTTACTAGTATCAGTAAGTAGACACCAGCTAGTACGAACTATAAAGTTATAGCAACGTTGTTAAATGATATATCAATAAACATAAAATTAAGATATAATGTTAAATCTCCCTAATTGACATATTCGCGATAAATGCGCTGTAAAAAGTTTCAGTCCCGGACATAATAAATAATGTTAAAATCGCTTTGAATTCGTCCTGTGGCCGTTGTGTGGGCGAGCGGTCCCGTGCGGCTGTGCACGCGCGGAACCGTTACCGGGCGATGCGAATCTTCGCTTTGTTATGTAGGTTGTTCTCGTTAATTTTAAAGTTTGGGTGCATCGTCTATGCCGCCAATCGTGCCCCCTTTGTGTGAGCGCAAAAACTGCATCGTATCCGATCCGTGAGAATTTACCGATTTGGTTCTGTTCATGACTGTATATTTATGAGATAATTTATGATTCATTAGCATCACGGCTTTAACAGCGCATTTCCAATACATTTAGTTAAATGTATTGTAATCTGTTATAAACAAAACTACACCCATGAAAGGTAGGAAGTAGATTTTTTTTATTAATTATGCTTTAATATTATTGTTATTATGTATTACGCTGTAACATACAACATATAATGTTTTTATGTAATCGCTACGGTTATACGAGCATTTCATGCTAGCAATTAATAAAAAATATTACCTTTTGATTTCTCTGTTATGCGAAGCCAAACGGATGCATTTTGCGCTTTGATTGATGAGGCTGGTTTTCCAGCTATCTTGATAGTTTAGCTTTGTTATAATGGACAGTGGAATTCTAACACCAATTTCCCGTACAAACGTCGCGTCATTCTCAAGAATTTAATATTAATTATATAAAAGTATTATTTTTACCAGGACAGATTTGCAACACATCCTACTTGACTACTTTTCGGTTAATTTAATAAATATTGTTATTTATTCAATTTATGTTATCACTGTCAATTTTCAATTTACTTAGTCACTGCATCTTCCGATAATGATATTATCATTGAGTTACTAGTCAAGATTACTTTAAATAAAATATTATCGTTTTTACAGTATTTATCGTCATCGCCTTATTATTTAAGGAATATCAAGCCCGTTTGTTGTGTATATATCACCTTAATAGGGAAATAAATTGAATATTTTATCCTAGTCATAAATAGATACACAGCTATACAAATTTAATGAATAGTCTTATCGGGAAAACTTCTTAATAACCGCGTAGGCAGAATGAATGACCTCCGACGAATACAGGAAGCGATCTAGTTCTACCCCAATATTAAAACAACTATCGCCCTCAAACTAGAATATTGATGAGGCTTTTTTACATAATATAATATTTTGTCATATTTATAAATGACACTGAGTAATAAAACCCAAAAAATAATAACAAACTATTATTGTACCTTAAAAATGAAGTGATGTATTTTAATATATGAAATAATAATTGTTTTGTAAAAATGCAGTGCTGTCTTATATTTATATTTATGATTTTATTTTTTTTCTATTACTCTTATTTGGTCCATTGCAGATCCCATTTCATCTGTAACCTACTCTCTAGGAGCGATTATACTAATTTTCGCCCACTTGTATTGAAAAAGCAGAAATGTATTTTTATTTTATTCTAGCACTTGCATAGAATTGATGTGAATTTCACATATTTATATATTGAAAATTTAATGGACGTAAATGGTCCAGCGCCACTGTGCTGCCTGCTTCGCCGTTACGAATTACATCACACGTTCATGATACGCCGGATTTACTGTGGCAGCCGCTCCTCCACGAATTATCGTCTGCGAATTTCAAACGCCTAATGACAAGCGTTTATATAATAAAAGTAACGGATGTTTACAAAAAGTATTTTCATTGTATTAGCTTTTCATCCGACCCTATGACATTTAAAAATTTAAAATAGACATTGACAAGACGCCACATTCTATAAGAAGGTGTATTATATCCGACATCAAAAGATTAGTATTTTTTGGTACAAGTTTATATAACCAAAATAAAAAAGTTTTATTTTAAAAAGTAGTAATTTTTTTTCTTATTATGAAAAAGAGAACCTGAAAAATATTTATATTAATAAACAAAAAACTAACTAATGAGTTTTAAATTCTGACAGTGACATGTACACTTCCAAGTAAAAAAAGCTCATATGTTGTATTTTACCAGATACACTGCTATCGGAACACTTCTAAAAAATTTAATTATTTTATTGTTTGATTCAAATTCTAAAAATTTCCCAATTTCATCTCAAATTTAATGCTCTAAAGCATGTTGGAGCGCAGAGTTCTCGTAGTTCCTTTACTTATTCCAGCATTAATGCATGGGTCGAGCTATCGAATCGATCATCCCCGTGGGGGGACATTTATCAACCACCGCATAACGTACCAGCACCTCAGTCCTGTCCTTCACTGATCGACTGCTTTATGTTCGCAATAAGACCAGAATGGTAAAAAAAAAAAAACAAATAACTGTCGTGACCTGCACTTTTTTTACTTAGTGAAAGAGTGCAAAAGTATGCATTAAAAAAATAGTAATAAAAATATAATAAAATATTCTTGAGATCAAAAGAAAAATAATTAATTAAATCATTCACGCACTACTGTACTAAATGCCATTTACATGTTTTTATAATGTAAGTAGTTAAAAATACAGTCGACATACCATGCCGAATATATTTTTAATGATATGTCATTAATTTCTACTTGATATTAGTTTTAAAGTTATAGACCAATAATAAACCACAACAGCGTATCAATTTAATTATAATTTTATCGTAATCAAAGCAGTACTATAAAGAGGCAATAAAGAATGGGGAGGATTCGATGTAAGGCAGGAGTAAGTCCGATATAAAAAGTACCGTTAAATTTGTAACGGGCGAGCTCTGATACGAACGATAACTGTGTACGTAATGGGTGGAAACATGTTTTGGTGAACTCTCTTTAAGTAATTCGGATAACATTCTAAGTCAATGCATTAGAGACGTATCTTCGGGTGACGTCACACATACTTATGGAATTGATGTTACGAATATGAGTTAAAAATCGAATATTTTTAATCTTTAATCATATTTCAGTAAATATCTAACATTTGACATTTGCCTGGTTTTGATTTGATGAATCACCTCTAATTGACTTTTTTGTATTATATATTTAATAAAGCCTAATTTATTGTTCAATCTCCTACAAATAAGAAGCTTAAAAATAAAATAGCACACGTTGCAAAAATTATTTAAAAATACTTTAATAAAATATCAAATTAAAATCCATAGCAATCTTCCATGCAATGTAGGAAATCAGCCACGTGCACGCATGTATGATATGCAGCAATCTTACCAAGCGCTTTTTTTTTTTCAAAGCACGTGGTAGCACAAGTGTAGATATGTGATTATCGCAAGTAAACGAAATAAAAATATCCATTCGGTTATTTATACATAAGAGCGAACCGTTAATGCCAAGTCGGTCAAAAAAACTCGGGTGTTTATGCCAGGCTGGATGCGCGTGGGCAGGTCCTGCTATAATTGGGTACTCCGCGTTATTATGACAACCTCCTGAAGCCATTGAGTATTTTCACCGCGTGATATAAATAATCTCTCGGACGGAAATAAGTCAGATTCCTCCACGTCACGACAGTGATCGCCGCTGACTTCACAAAAACCAATACTAACGATGATAAATACGCGTTGATCTTCAAAGTCGGCGAATTTTGATATCGTTTGATATGTTATTTACTAGTTGATTCTGTATAAGTAATAAGAATATATTTAAGCATATTAACCTTCAGAATTTATTTAAATTTAATACATTAAAAATAATGGCTTGTTTGTAAGCTTTTATGTTATGAATCAGGTGCTATTTCCTGTGTTTATTAATGACTTTAAAAACTTTAATGTAATGAATAACGTAATTTATAAAAGTCGCAATGACCCAAAACGCTCAAACCACTTTCTCGTAGAAACGCATTCATTTCGTATGCGCTTAGTAATAATATTTTACTACGAATTTGTCAACATATAAAAACTACACGTCCAGAGTCAACGCGATATTTTATCATTTCAAAAAGTATTTTGTAAGAAGGCTATTTAACCTTTTACGAATAGTTTTGAAAACATTAATATAATGCTTAATGGGCCAAATTAGTTTCACTGATATTTATTTTTTCCTTGTATATAATCGTAGCATTTTATACTACTCGCGAATTCCAAATAATTTTCCATATTTTTTTTCATCAACCTAAAATCAAAATATAAGATTATTTATTAATTATTTTCGTACAAACCCAAATACAGTTGTTTCTTAATATAAAAAAAGACTATATAGTAAACGTTAATTATCTATAAACACTAAATAAATCCAATTAAGCGTTTTTAGATCTACAACATCCTACTCCATACTTAAAAGACGATGCAGGTTCCTACGCATTCCGTGCACTTGTTTGCCAACAATTCATAAACAAACATTTACAATCAGAAGCATTCTCCAAGGTAACTTGTTCCACCTGTAGAGGTATTAACAACAGCTCAGGTATAAAATAAAATTATAAAAAACAAAAAAAAATATGACTTTAATAGATTTAAAGAGTACTTTTAGTTCACATCCAGCAACCTGATAGCAAAGAGTGTTGCTCAGGGTCGAGCTCATCTATAATCTTATATTTTAATAATTTATTATAATTGATTATCGTCATCTTCTTATGGTTTTCAAAATCAATATGTTGTTTAAATTTACCACAACTCATGTAAAACTTTGATAATACACAAATTTTTCTCTTTAAATTATATGTTTTAAACATTTTAAATGTATTTTAGTTTTTTAACCCACAATCACCCACAAACAAGACACTGTTGAAAGATTAACAATATAACGTATATGCAGTTGCCTACTCAAAAATATTGTATACATTTAACATAAGTAATAAAATATCTTGCTGAATTGATTTTATAAGCAAAGCATATTCCTAGTTTTGTCATTAAATGTTTATAAAATATAAATTTTAACAATAATCAACCAAAATATACGGAAGAGACAAAACTGCTCTAAGATTTTATTGTAACCCTTTCGCATGATAAAATTGCTTTAAGTGAGGACATGTTCATGCTAATTGGTGTTTGCGGATAATCGTGAATAGAAGAATATTAATTAAACCTCATGAAGCCATTTCAGCAGAAAACTCGTGATGCAGCCAAGACCCCCTGCTGTAGCACTGAAATGGGTGACTAATTTAATAATACCAAGTTTGATTTAATTTCTTTAATTTAAACGGATTTTCCCTCACTTCGATATTTTCGATCTATTTCAATATGGTTTTGTTAAAAATAAATGTTCTTAGGAATGAACAAATAAAATTGGAGCAAATTTATTGAGCAATTATAATTTATAAAGTTTTAACAATGATAAAGTTGAGCCGTTATATTATACCTAATTATTATTACATAACACCCAATATTGATTCTACTCGTGCTTTTTTGTGTTATGTTTCTGTGTAAATTGTATATTGTAGTCTTTGGTAACCTATTGTGTTGTATTATCGTTACGGTAATAATTTAGAGATTACTTTTTGACAGTTGCGAAACTTTGAGATTGGATCCACCAGAAGATTACCATTGGTTTGTGCCCATTTTGCGACTAATCCCCTTATAAGTGAACAGACTACAATCTACAAAAGGTACATTGCGTCACAGCGGCCTGGACTGCAAACATGGCTCTCTAAATAATTACTAAGAACGAAAAAAAAAAAAACCTGCATGAAGTTGCGATAGCCTTGCTGGGTACTTACTTCACGCAGTTTTCATTATGGGAAATGTTTTAATTTATTACTGTGTGTCAATAGATATTTGATATTATCGCCTGGTAGGCGAGATGTTTCTTAAGCCATACGAGGTATTTGGGTCTTCTAGGAGTTCGTCGAGCGTTCAGAAGGAAATCCGCTAAAATTTTCACAATTAAATGTAAAAACTATTTTAAAATTAATTATCCACGCTGCTAATTTTTATAATTGAGTAATTAAAGATAAAAAATATATATATAAAGTCTTTCATACTATAGTCTTGTTTAACTCTTTCTGACTTTGTTTCGTTTTGCCTTGTTTGTCTTTTGATTTTCCTTTTTATGCTTGTTTATTTATTTGCTCTTAAAATCTTTTCGTAAATTATTTTTAAAGAACCCTACAATCATCCCTGAAACTTTCTATACGGTTTCGTGTAAAAATCTCAGCACCGTCCAAATTACCACCACAAACTATATAATTATAGGACAGCTGCTTGTCAAATGAAGTGAAACCTCCTGTTGATAGCACTTGTAATTTTTCCAACACCGGTGATAAAATAATATTCGTATTGCTTTTGCGTGCTGCATGCGTGTCGTAAGACATAGTTCTAATGGGTAAACTTTTTTATGTAATAAGTTGTAAGGTTCACTCGTGCGCTTGTACATGCGAGCGTGACTATAAATTACGCTCTATTAATAGAATATTGGCTTCTGATTAAACACATTACAACCAAAACAGCATTTAGCATTGAAACAGATTTATCAAAATAAACAAAAACTATCGACTAACGATAAAAAAGCCTTGATTTAGACAGCTGTTTTTTTGTATTTTTTTTAGTTTAAAAATAAGATGTTATTACACCGATAAATGGTAGTAGATGCGAAATCTCAATATTGTTTATTTTTATTCATAACCATACCAACATACGCAGCGTGTTATTAAATATAACTTAAAAATAAATGTCTGAAACATGCACCCCTTTTATCAATAAATCAGATCTATGTTTAATTAAGTCTCATTTGTATTTAAAATACACATTTTCGAATGCCTAATGTGAACACAATTTAACTTCATGCCAAACCATTTTCATAAAATGTCCATTTCGAAGTGAAGCAACAATTGCGGCCGCACTCTTCCCGGCAAGTTATTCAATTTTCGTAACATAATAAATTTCACATTTTCTTGTGAATTCGTTTACTTAGGCCGACCAGAACCGACTCCATCGTGCTGCAAGAAGACGGCCATTCTCGCCGCGGCGGACAGAGCGGCGCGGAATAAATTATTCAAAAAGATTACAAAAATCGCGACGCCATATAATGAAATTCATTGTTTATTTTTGACTAAGACGAATTTGAAAGTTGAGGTATGTTTTTTTTTTATATTTATGCTGTGTTTACTGATTTTAATCAAACTTTCGTTTAAATCAGAGCTGTCCAACTGACGACCTCCAGACCGCAATACGATCCACGACATATATAATCATTCCCACTATTTTCGCAGTCAATTATTACTAAAACATGAATGTCTGTTTTATTGTATTTTCTAGACTTCATTATAATGTCTTTATTATAATTATTCAAATCCTTCTAGTATTGGACGTTCAACACCAACGGATGATACAAATTTGACTATTAATCGATCCAACGGATTTGTTTTTTTTTCGGTGAACTTCTAGCCACGGCTATAATTTTTATCAATAGAACAACCCCTTTTCGGCAGGATATTCTTTACATTGCAATAATGTATTGTAATAAATAATACACTACTATAAAAATGACATTGTTGAATTAGGCTCCCAAAAAATTCAAGTCCAACACCCCTGGTTAATTTGTTGTATTTTGTAATAATTTGTGCATTACAAATCGTTCATTCTCAAGAAAACGTTCTCATTACCAAATAATTTCGCTGCTAGCCACGTGCCGCTATAAATTAGGGAAATTATTTACCTTTTGGAGAATGTTGCCTAAATTTAACACGTCTTTACTTTTTACGTATGTGCGTACTTATTTTATAACAATTTTAATAGCGTAGTATAATTCACTTCTCATGTTAGCAGATTAAGTATGCGCGATTGTCATTGTTATATTACGTTTGCGCGAAATAAAAATTTAGATTGTGGATATCGTTTGAAGAATAGTATTTTTATTGTTTGAAATATTAAACAAAATAATTTATAAGATACAAATAATACTAAGAAGTTAAAGTCTTCACATATGTGAGTATCCCGATAAGTCAAATGAATGAGTGGGGACTTCGTATCGCTATAGGCACATAAAAAAATACTCATATGGATATTATTATTGGAAATGCCGCATATTTATTGCCACCCAAACGCTCCCAGTCGCTCACAGACTTTATTGTTACTCATTACAGATGTCTTGGGGAACCAAAAAAAAATTGAGCGAGTGTGCAGTGCTAAGCCAGACACCCACCCGGCAGTGTGCATCTCTTAACTATGGGGTCGCATTCCGTGTAATATCATCAAAAGAGATCAATCGTACGTTTCAATTCAACACATTTCGCACAGTGCAGCACGCAGATAAAGAGAAACATCGTCATCAACGGGATTCGGCATCATTTATGGGAGCTGCCAGATCCGGTTAGTAGAGTTGCTTGATTGTTGTCGACTGTGTGTGAAATCGAAATGTTCGCGTCTGCTTCGTAAACCTCTCATGTCTTGCCCATATATTGTCAGTTTACTCAAAATAATAATTAAATAGTAACACGCACAAACTAACGTATATCAAATAATTCATATTCTACAGTGCTATTTTTCTATTTATTTATTTTTTCTATTTCTATCACATTAATTTTATCCCGATGTTTAGCATACGAGTTTTCTTCACTTGATACGTACACATCACGCATCATGCCCCAATACACTTTGGTGCGTTAAAGGTGAATTTTTAACAATATATGTACAGGTCCAGGTATTTAGAGGCCTCTTGTTAATAGATTTATAATGTTATCAGATTGCAGTCAAGATATTTACCAACTAATAAATACATAAGCAGAATGCCGACGAACAACCAGCAGTAGGCATCGTTAATTTATCATTCTAATGTTATATGTTTTCAAATAACAGGTGTGCAACATAAATCTGTGAGTGTTATTGTTGCGATACGTATTGATGAAGGTCGGTATGTACCTTTACTTATTGTACTTTACTGCCAGGTATAGTGAATAAATTATATTCTTGTTGTTGAACTTATTAAATTTCCGTGTATTCTGATAAAACGTATTGATTTATAACTCCGAGAAATGACACTGATTAGTGACACGGATGAAATGTTTACCAAAATAACATCATATTCATGATTGGTTATCTAAGCTCTGCGATATTTTAAAAGGCGGAAATCATCATTATTTGCATATTATAGCACTAGACATATTTTACTGTCTTTTTTTAAATTTATTTACTGAAATAACAATTATTTAATACACTTGGAATAACTACATATAAAACATGCACCTTAAAACTCTTACCAAGTCATTAGTATTAAAAATAAGCTTATTAGTATTCAACTCAAGCAAACGATTTTGGTAATATTTTTAAAATCTTGACATTAATTTTTTATAAAATAATCACTTTTTCGACGCTACTGCACAGCATTAATTTACTTATATATCACTTTTTTAAATTCCTAAATAATAATCAGCTTAACGCTCATTTGAGCTCTCAGAACACATATCGAATACTTGATTTCTATTTGCGTTTACAGAAGTTCTTATGCAAATGCGATAATAAATAATATTGAATATTGCAAGTCTGGCGCGACACGTCTGCTGACTGCAGATGCCATGTCTCCTTATGTAACGCGTAATGTCAAGTGACATCTAGAAGTATAATTCCATCATGTTAGCCTACATTCGCGCTCCAACTCATTGTCTTTATTCATGACAGATAACAAATACATTCCCACTGAGCACTGTCAACGACCACGATAATATGTTATGTAAATGGCGCAGATTATGTTTTTGCATAAACTCGTCGTCTGCTTTAAATCGATGCTTTGTCTGCAAATTGATGCAAGAATCCAAAGAAAACGTAATTTTACCACCACAGAATTATACAAATATTTAAATTAACTTAGACAATTTGAATCAGCATGATCGTCAAAAAAGGATCCAGGCTGTGCTGAATTATAAAATTTATTTTATTTTAATTAGTAACCTTTATAACCGATATGGAAGTCACGTACCACAGTATAGATGACTAATCTGGCGTTAATTTGAATATTAATTGATTCAATTATATTATTTACCGCTCGTAGAAAATATTATGAACAACGCACTGTAGACGCTATGATATTAATTGAAGAACAACTTGCTATAAAGATTAGTTTATTTATGATAATAAAAGCATAACATAATTAAACAATAAATTTAAATATGTGAAAAATGTTTATTTTTAGTGTTAATAGAAAAAAGTTGATGAAATTTGAAGATTATAAAAATGAATGGTATTAGAAATAAAAAAAAATATTTAATGCAAAACAACACAAAAGGCCAGGTTACTACTTAGTTTTCAGTTTAATTCAATATATTCATAATTATCAACACATTCACAGTTTTCAAAATTTATACATATTTCGTATTGTCACACAATGGTCGCTGCTAATCACTCTTTACAAAACAAGAATAAAATATTTCTAATCTCTAACGGTAATCCGAATGTTGCTAAGAGGCAATAGGAGCGAGCCTACATTGCAAACAAGACAGCAGACATGTTGGTTATGGCTAACATGATAAATTCAAATTCCACTAACGGCTCAAAATTATGTATTTTTATAACGCCAAAAAGTGTTTTATCATGTTTTCAATATCATTCACTTTATACATTTATATTTCATATTCTAGGTTATTAAAGTCATGGCACTTACATATTTCATAATAACACAAAGAAAATATAAGTGATAGCGGTAACTGCCGGTACGGTATATAAATAAATGAAGATATTTTTCAAATCAAATGCGCAGTTGTAATCACATATTTAAAATTTCAAAATGAAGGAAGCACTTCATCAATTCGCCATCGCTGTCAGAGACACATAATAAATACAAATTAAAACTCGCTGTGAGTCGTAGCCGGAAATATACATTTCGAAATCCATTTCTAAACAAACACCAAGTCTACAATTGAGTGATTATTAAAATAAGAACTGTCATTAGGCTTTGGGTTTATTTTTATTTGGCCGTCTATTAATCATTGTATTTTGGCGCAACTGAAATATTGCAAGCGCCGAGTCGCAGTGGCGGTGGATCGGGCGGGGAGAAGGCCAACGGTAGTAAATTATAAATCGATTAAAACTTATTTATTTAATATAAACTCTTCGATCGACACTAAAGCCGGCTACACGCGCAGCGACACAACTTGCAGCCGATGTACAATCAGACAATAGAAGGGTGGGCGAAATCGCAAATGTGCCTTGAATAGTAGCGAAAGATCAAAAGGCGTTTGATGTTCATCCATTGGTGAATCAACAACTGCTTGGAGAATGAGATAAAACTATATATTTATAGATTTTAAATTTCGCAAATTTCTAAGATCATTTCATATTTTAGAATATTTTAATACACAGAATTTTAATGTATTTAAGACGTCCACACTATTTTGTGGTGACAATTCCACCACATGAGAATAATTGAAAAAAAAATTGCATTCTTCACGCGCACGCTACTGATGAAACATGCCTTGAGTACAAATAAAGACAAAAAATACCTATAAAGAAACACTTCTCAATGCAGCGACTAATTATAATATATTATATTAATCAACAAATAATAATACATCTGTATGACACGACATGAACATTAACGAACACCTTTTCTGGCCTTCGTTCTGTTATGGAGATGGAATGAACACCGATTACTACCCATTATGACTGTTTACATATATAGTAGTTATGCAGGGCCGCACCGGAAGGCTAAGGCCTCGCGAAAATTTACTCCGCATTTTGGTCCCGCAAATGTCTTTTTTTAACCACAAGAATAATAAACCTGAACGAAGTGCGCAACACTTGTCTGGAGATGAATTTCTATCATATCGAGGCCCATACAGACGAAACGCTGCCAACTGTACTTCAACATGTATATCATTTTAGACAGATCAGAACTGGTCCCCGAAAAAATGTTGCAATAGTATTGGGATCTGATTATACAACTGCAGAAGAAATTTCAACCTTGTTTATCAATTGAAGTAATAATTTCAATACTTATCACATGACAAAATTTCCTACCTTTGTGATATAGAGAAGGATCTAGAGGAGTTTCACTCCAATAATACTCGTACACGTGACTTGCCTGTAGGCTGTGCGTACACCTAGTAGGTATAATTCAAAGTAATTTATTTGATTGTTGTTCGTTCACGCCTCTTAAATAATTCATTATAGCCCCAGGAAGACTCCGAGCGTTTATGTAGGGCCTGGGGAGACTACAATGTTCTCGGAACAGTTTGCGCATCGATGATATGATTTATGCGCTTGTTTGGCGCTGTCAGCGGCGAAATGGCCGACCTCCACGGGCGCCGCGGCTAATCTAAAACTGATCTCACAAGAACAATTTTCTTTGCAATCAATTAAGTAACGTTTATTGCAGTGCGACAGTTATATTATAATATATCAAATATTAGCATGGTTCATTGGGTTGGCGATGAATGACATAGTTCGTAACATTAGATATTTTTTAAAAAATTGCTTCTATTGTTAACCATCCGTTTTTTTTATTTTTTAATTTCAGCGGAAATTGTATTTAAAATACTGAGATTATACATTGCAATATCTTTGTATATAAATATTAATTTTATAATAAAAACGAAATGAGATGAGAATTTCGACAGGAACTTATGGCGTGATCGAAATAACGTTAAATATTTAATATCAGTATACTTTGTACAAGAGTGTAATATTCAATATCTATGCACTTGCAAAAATAATAAATTTGAGGTCTCAAATGGTCGGGTATAAAAATTTGATTGTTATCATAAAAATTTTCTAACCTGAACCATCACTGCGGTTGATATAACATAAAGTATTAATTATAATATTGCGGTACTTTATACAATTTGAGTCGCTCGTGTAAGAGCAGCTTAAAACCTTCTACACATCCCGTGACACGTGACAACCGACCGACAAATCGCAACAACAAATTGCCTCGGGCCATTTTTCCGATGAAATAAACATTATTTGTAGCATTTTTCATGGTATTTCTCCGACTTCGGCGAAAAAGTGGCCAATGACAATATGTGGTTGCGATTTCTGACTGCGTGTTTAAATAGTATCTTTTCTCTGGGAACAGTCGCCGCTGCCTTGCCTTCATGCTTATGATGTGTACGTCTCGAATGATTTATAGCATTGCGCTAAGATTTAAGTATTCTTTTCACTTTCGTGCTATCGTCTGCCTTCAGGTACACGATTTATGAGCAATGCTTATTTTCAAGGATAATTATTATGTATTCTAGTGTAGTCTCTGCTATTGTGGGGAACTAACGCGTTCTTCATTCCACACAAACGTGCTCATTGACACGTGTTTCTCTCGATGAAAACGCATTGAAAAATACCATTTTGTCTGAATATTAACAACTTACAGATTTTCTTATATATTTTCTTGAATTCTAAAGTATTTTCCAATTTATGATATTACCATGTGAAACCAAAATATGGATATTACCTATAAAAATAAGTAGGATGATATTATTACCTAGATAAATTTATTTTAAATAAAATTCGGGTCTTAATTTATGGTGTTTTTCAAGATATTATGTCAAATTGTTTTCGTCTTCGATTTCTTATGTCAATATTCCAAAAACTATCATTCGCACAGACGGCCGTGAACACCTACGCATATATCCAGCCAAGCCTTTTCTTCTAACGCTCAGTTCAAAGAACTCTCATTCTCATCTTTAATATGTTTAGGAAATGTTATTCATCTAGCTAAACTTCTGTATAAAATATTATTTTGTAGACAAGTTCACTTTGCAAGTCATTTTATACCAATGTAAAAAGGAACCTCAGAACAGCAATAACCAAAACTCTCATGCATACGTTTTTAATTATTCTAGGTAATGAAAATAATTTTTTAAATGATTTTTGATGATTTTTCAACGAGGGTGTTGATACTTAAATTATCACCATAAATTTTATATGTAACGTTATCTAACAACAACTCTTATCAAAACACATATTGAAAAGAAAAAAATGTTTTAAAAGTAGAAACCAAATACTTACTTCTTTGCTACCAAGTAGATGTTATAATTTTCACAATGTCATGCTGTTTCTTACAAACATATATTTAAAATCTCTGGTAAACTTTGGCTAAACATTTACATACGTGTCCCTTTGTCTGCTACAAATTCTATGAATTTTAAACTTCACAGCAATTACCGCAACTAAAATTGCAGAAGATGGGTCTGAACGAAACAAAATTAAATATTCTCTCTCACGATACTGTCGCGGATACAATTCCCGCATACTAAAACATACACCAACACTTCCTTTTGGGAAATTACTAGAACAGTTTTGGCTTAAATTATCTAATAAATCCTACTATGTCTAAAAGTTACCACGGAATTCCGCGTTCGCAGCGGGAGTTTGAGCATAAGTTTATTTTTTGCATGTGTGTGTCATAAAAATATTAGTGCTAGTGAAAATGATTTTACTCTGGAAATAAATAATACAACTTTAGATGCCAGTGTATGTATGACTGAAAGGAAATAATAAATGTTGCCATAACAAAGAAACTGTAACAAAAATCGAAATAAAAAATAATCAAGGTTTGGAAGGAAGTTATTAAATATAATGAGGATTAAGTGTTGGTAAAAACAAAGATTTAAAAAAATTGATGAACAACAGAAGAGCCTCCAAAGTACAAGGCCAGAGGTGGTTAATATGCTACCATCATTACAAATCTATTCCGAAACATATACAGAACTACTTTTATTAATAAATTTTGTCAAAAATGTAAGCCAATAATCTGTTCTATCGTTACAATAGGTAGCCTCAATAGGGAACTATACACATGCAAAATATTATTTTGTAAATGTTTGTTATTTATCTTCCGGTGTGAAATAAAAATTATGACACCAATCTTCGTGTCGAAGTTCGTATTGTTGTAAAAAGACGTTTTCTGTCTAAGAGGCCTATTATTTTTGACCACTCTGTCTTTCCATAGAGGTGGCCTTAGCACCAGGGCGCGGACACAAACACGAAGGTAATTTTAGAGGAAGAATAATGATACTTACATCATTTTCTACAGAGTTTAAATTTTCTGCCCCAGTGTTAAATTTTTCTTGTACGCCACAGCTTTTTTACGACCATTCCGGAATGATGATGGGCACCTATACATTTGCAAATGATTACAAAAATTAATCTACTTCCAGCTAGAATACAATTTAATGTGTATCAAGACTTATTACATTATAAGTTGTTAATAATGTATTTCACAGTTATTGGCGGTTCAGCTTGTTTTTGTTGGTGCAAAAAAATTCGTTTGGTTTGATTTGAAGATACATAGTTCATTAATTTGTTTATTTCGGTTGATATATTAAATTTTCATTTATAGTATATATTTATTTAATTATAAATAAGTCGATATTTTCTTTGCGTTGTAATCAGCAACTTTTTTTCTTGACATTACCAAAAATAATAATTTAACATCACACTTCACAGTAACATATAATTGGTTCAACAGATAATCATAATAAAACTTGACACGAATTTAATTAATTGCTAAGCAAGATCTGTATTTTAAAGAACGTATTCGTGTAGTGATGACCTTAATATACTGCGCCTGTTTTATAATACGATAATTGTTTAATGATTCATCCTGTTTTAGTGATATCCTCGTGATATTATCATCCTTATAAGTGGCCTGAATTAAATCCGATGAAGAGTATACCTCTCACAAGCTCCATTACGGACCGAATAACCAAAACCGCCTGTAGAATCATAAACAATATAATTTTCTGCTTATTAGCATTCAATACACAAATGAAATTATGTTCCATTGTAGAAACTATAATGGTTTACCATTTCCACAAACAGCATCACGAGGCGTATCTTATAACACAATTAGGCCGCAATTAAGTCGCATTGTAAACTAGATTTGTTTCCATTGTGAGTTTCACATAACATTGCAGTCATTTCATACAGACGTCATACTTTTGGCATGGATACCTAGAGCTAAACGCAGCCAAGTATCTTGAATATGCTTGAAACACTTGTAACTAGCCTTACTTCACTTCAAACAACAAACACTGTGACAAATGCATCTATTAAAATTATTATTATTTTTTAAAAATTAAAATAACATTATATTATAAACACATTTTTTAAATTAATTTGAATTTGTTTATATAAGAAAAATTATTGTTTTTTTTTACAAAAATAAAAATAGTCGTCATACTAGGTCGCATAGTTTTAACATCAATTCAATACAAATGAAAGTCTGAGAATCTCCCACAATTTTTCCATACAATTCATAACTATAAGATTACATATACAGTTAAGATAATTTTCTTTTACAGAAAACTAAAATATATCGTAATCGGCAATAGCACACATAATAGAAATAGCACATTTATAAACTGTCTCAGTTGCCTCTACTGGGTGATTATTATTTGTAAATTGTAAACGTATAACGGGAGTTTTCTTAATCCGGTTTTGATAGTATTTCAATATATATTAAATTTTTACCTATCTGATCAAACTGTTATTTTTTTTATCATATATAACATTTTTTTAAACATTCAACACTGTTTTAACAATTTTATAAATAAAAATAAAATCTTTTTTAGTATTAGATCAACCAAATTATTTAACTCGAAATCCAGTAGAAATCGGATACTTTGATCTCAGCTGTGGACGCTAGAGACATCAATACATTTCGTGACCAGTAACACCCTCCGTTAGTGATACATGTCCACCAGGAGGGATTGTAATCAGAAATGACATTTGATAATTGTCACTACCTTGTAGGAGTATTCTTTTCGCGTTATACTTTCCCTTTTGTTTATTTGATGAATCCCACACGCACTATCAGATAAGGTCATATTAATACCACTGTCACGACAACTAAACGTGCTGCAGTCCTGCCGGGCATTGTGCTCGTAAACAACATCTATAAATCTAGTCGCGTCACATTATTTGCCTGCCAATAGCTATGAAAGTGGACGAAAACGAAAGCAAGGCGATGGAAAAAGATTAGAAGAGCCAATGGAAGCCACCGCCCAGCGCTTAGAAGTAAAACATTTATTATCTTGGGTTATTAGGTCGGTGGAATTGATCAGTATTGAAATTTTTTAAAAATTATATACCTAGTGGTTTTTTTTGTGTTTTTTTTATATAAAACAAATCTATTTTCAATTTAATATGTCTTTCAATAACATTTATACACCACCATTTAACAGTTTATCAAAAAGGACTATTGAAAATAATGAATTAAAATAAGATGGATTGAATTAGTTATTTTATAATATTTGACATTTTTTACGAAATATGTACAACTCTTATAACAGCTAGATTACCAACAGCTTTTGAGCAGCAGCATTAATTATTAATTGCTCATAGTACCATCAGAAAGTCTATGAACTCCTGCTGGGCTGATTGGAGAAAAGCGTCATGTCGAGTCTGTGGTTAGTCCTCTTGGTTATAGGAGACTTTGAAAAGCGGTATAATTGTACCTTTTTTTGACTCTCATAACTAATTCTCAGTAATTATTTTCAAAATTTAACAAGTTTATAGTATTTAAAAAAAAACTCATACCATCTTAGTTTTTTTGTCGAATTCATTGGATATTTCAAATGTTTTCTTCATAAAAAACATTAAATGATTTTTCATACCAATGTTGGTTATTATTATCCGAAATTTTATTTCTTGTAACACTTGTACACACATTTTTCTAAAATTACCAATGTCTCAAACAATTACGCAATAATAAGAAATATTTCAAAAATATTTGTTTTCTTATTAATGTATTATTACAGGTATTATAAAATATGCAAACTTATTAGCTAATTAATCAACTGCTCCAGATATAAAGTGAGTAATAAATTATTGCTAATTTATGCATTATTGGTAAAATAAACAAAAATTTTTATATAAAAATAATCGAAAACACCTGCTTACTTGACGAACCGTACGTTTTTCAACGTATGTACTAAATGATTAATGTATTTATGGGAATTTTCCACTCAATCCACGATTGGACTACTTTGACAACAATTTTAAAGAAGAATCTATTTGTTACATAGACGATTTGTTTATTTACTCAAATCTGGCGCGGTCTAATCCGCGGGCGCCTCCGGTGTCTGAAGTGCTCGGCGCGCTCACACACCACTCACAGCTCATCACTCACACTGCACCCAGAGCAAACACACCAGCAATTATATTTTTTGTGTGAATAAGCAGACAAGTGTTGTGGCGTTACCACATATTTCAACGACTAGTCACATGTGTCAACATCGACACTCACACCTCACCCGCGGTACATCTCCACGGACTGCGCCATCAATAACATAGACGTGCCGTGTAATTAGGGGTGAATCATTCTACCATTTAATTGCCGCACAAAAAAGATGATCGATTATCGATGGCGCTGAATAATTTAATATTGTTTCTGATATTAGAATGCAATTAAGTACGCGCTCGCATCCGACAAAGTGGCACAAGATTCTCGAGTGGCCGTCGAGCCGAGCCACCGGAGAATACTTTCTCCTTCGCGAAACGGTCGTTTCGATCATTTTGATTCGAGTGTGTTCGCGTTATTTATTTTCATACTTTCAAGAGTAATTGCCTGAATAAAACATATCACTTTCAATTATGTTTCGCCGGCCAGACGCGGGCCTCGTGTGCGCGTTATATCCCGAGATTTATTTCGCAAATCGAGATGATTGCAGTCCGGCATTTGAAAGCCGCTCTTACTCCTAACACTTCGAATGCCGACCGATAAACTACAGAACTTGCATTTTTCACATCGTCCACATACGTCTGATTTCTAGTCTGACATGTCCATAAGAAACTTAGGTACGGTTGTAATTTCTTCAGTGTTGACGATGAATCCGAATAGTTTATTTAACTTTATGATTTTTTATTTTAATAATTATTTTCATCGGGGTCGAAGAAATGTGAGAAATAGTGCAGTGATCATGATTTTATTTTATTCATAAATTAATATTGTAAACGAAAGTAAATTTAAGGTCAGGATTTAGTACACTGGTGCGTTCATTAACCTTTTGAGAGAAAAACCGTATAGAGTAAAATTAATTTTTGAAACATATTAAGTCTCGTTATGGAATACAATCTCGGTATTCACAGAGTTAAGTATCCCAGACTAAAATAAGCACGGTTTCACTTTTCTAAATATCAATTTATAAGTATATTTTCAAACATAATGGGCAAATTATAGCTGATTTACATTGTTGCTTATTTCGGTTTTCTTCTGCCGAATTGCAAATTCAAAAACAAACGATACAAATAGCGTTAATTAGTATAATATATTTTGAGCTAATTTATTAAATAATTGTAGAGGTATTACTGGAATTTATTAGGTTCAAATCGCCGTAGAGTAATCGACACCGGTATGAGTATAAGTTCATTTTATTTATTCCGCTTCGATGCGAAATCGACTTTATAGATTTTATAGACAGCATTTTTTTTAATTAGTACGAAAGTGAAAAGTAGAAATTAATATTTACTGTAACATTCTTTTTGTAGAACTCAGTGTGTCGATGCGTCAATATACTATATACAATTCAAAAATACTGTTTACAATGCTTTGTCGCACAGCTCTATCAAATAATTATATTTTATATATGAGTTACTATAAACTATACTTTTCACAGGTTTGAACCACGAGTCAAATACTTTAATAAATCGTATTTACTACCCAACAGATTAACATTGAGTTCCGTTATTGAGAATTAGACAACTTTGGTAGTTCAGTAGTAAAATAAGCGAAGTGCTAAAACCCGAAGCATAGCGTCAATTTAAGTACAATAATTCATTGAAAACGATGAATAAGTTCATTTGATGTGTACTTGCTTTCGGAGAGATACGCTCAATTACATAATTATACGGGCCTTCTCTCCAATAAAAACTAAGAATTAAAAAAAAACATCTCATTATTCGTATGAACAACACAGTATGAGCCACACCTGTTACACTTTTAAATAATTGAGGATCTATATATGGGAGTGCCTATACAAATCCGCCATACCTATCTAAAAGGAAGACAATATTTTTTTTATAGAGAAAGTAATGATCTACTTAGGCATCAGAACAATTTTATTAATAATATCTCCCTTCAATTATTACGCCTTCATACGCGGCGGGTAATGGCCCACATCCGCAGCAAAGAAAATAGCGCATTTCCCACGACTCCGATAGCACACTGATACATATTTTCCACCACGATTTACCACCGAGGGCTGTAATTACAATTTACAGGGAAAATGTGGCATAAAATAAGGTAATGCTGTGAACCTGACTGTAGTCGGTGTGAAGAGACTGAGTGTGACAAATCCTTTTGTTTTATTTGGAAATCGTAACTCTCTCATAATTATCGCAGCTAGCACGTGCGACAGAAATAACACACAAGATGAAATTGATTCAGAAAAAAATATATTTTTAATAATAAAACAAATAGAGCTACATTAAGTCAAAACTAAAAGTACTCCACCCTTTTACTTCTTCTGATTCTGATGATCTTGGTGATTGGTTTAGGGAAACAACAACCAACACTTTATAAAGAAAAACTATAGAGGTAGCTATGTGGTCCAGTATGTAGATATGAGACCTCAAGCTAAGCAACTTTCACAATAAATCCGTTTAAATAGTTTCAGGTTCGTAAATAAATAGACTGATATATGTGTTATGTCAAACAAACATCTAAAGAAAATTTAAATGGAAATAAATCCTTCTCGTAGTGTTCTGTTCGTGTATCTAAGTAATCTTGCCGGTTTTATCTTTTTGGACTTAGATATAATTATCGTGAGAGTTTATCAAGCCTTAAATTAGCCTAAAAAAACCCTAAACCCTAAATGACTATAACTGAAAAATAAAAGTGTGAAAACCCAGAAGTAAAAGTGAAAAACTTTTTGCAACTTTTCACATAAAGAGCTGTGAGATTTTTACCTACATCTCGTAAAATATAATGTAAAAACATTACTTTTAAAAATAATACATGAAAAATATATTTATGATTATAGATATTACAGACTATATATTTTCGTATAACTTATAAGCTTTGTACGTAATGTTACGCTGCGATTATTTTATAACAGCACCCATTAACAACGTTAATGGGGATGACTTTTTCTTTGTTAAAATCACCAGCGGCTACTTATTCATTTGCATCTAAAGCGTTTAACGTCTGCCCTCAATGAATGCAAAAAATATAAGTAATTAAGTCGAATTATACGTGATATAATAATGGAATTAGACGGAGCATTTTTTGTGGCGGATCACGACGAAGTTGACGCCTGAGGGGCCGCGGTAAGTGGCACGACGCCGCGTCTCCGCGCCTCCACAAGGAAGTCCATCACTCTCGACTTTCGGCAATGTTTTGTGTGTCAAACGTCAATAAATAACCGAACTTAGTTCCTCTTCTAAATATATTTTTTTACTCAAATATTGTGAGGATAAAACGCGAGGACATATATAGTAATCTGAGCATCTTAATTGGCAAAAAAAAATATTAACTCTACCTTGACTCGAGAATCATGAACAGCACATAATATCCAATATTTTATAATAAAAAACCTCACTAGGACCACTAACCTCAAATATTGTATCATCTAATTTCAGTTCAGGTGTTACTATGTTTCAAGGAAAATATTCTTAGTGATAGCACATGTATCTAAAAGTAATAATAAATTTATTATCCCTTTACTGTAAATACCAGCTGTAACGTTATGCAACCATGATATTTGAAGACTTGTTTTCGAATTATAACTAAACATATCCACTCGAAATAATAATAAAAACTATTTATTAATCCTTTACAATGCTTTATTATACTTTAGGTTCTAGAAAAATTAATAATTTGAAATTCATCATAATACTCCGTACCTCATTAAAAATTCAAAACATATAAATCCATATATTTAATATACGTGCTTATGTATTGGTATATGTCCTCGCTAATACGTTGAGGTATGTTCCTTAAACCTTTGTTCCCATCTCCGCCTAAGCATTCCATCAGAGGTGTCTCAGTCAAGTCCTTGGATCGATTAGGAGAAAAAATATGACAAATATGTTTTGCACAAACCTGTCTTTAAAGGTGACATTGCGTTGTATATAACGCCCACGCTACTTCAAACACAATATTAAATAAATATTTATTGAAAACTATAGGTTCTGTGAAAAGCAATTTACACTTATCCTTGGTCCATAGGTAGTAACGTACCGGGTTTTTCGGAGTGATAAAAATGTCACCTATTCTTTACATTCAACGTATAAAAAATAATACATCGCTTAAACGCCTATGTAGCCTAGGAAATTTACATTCAATCGTAGAACGAATCTAGTCCTCAATCGAAGAACTACTAACATAAAATTTAATTCGTTATCGGCGCTGTACGTGACTTCTAACCAAACGTGGAATAATAATTTATTCAATTCGGTTTTATAAACGAATCAAGAATGCAAAAAATGTTGGTGGTTTTTCTTTTGCATACTTAAACACGATGACCTCTAGATGTCTCGGGGAGACATCTCGGACTCCGGACTAGGAAAACAGACCCACACTGGAGCCGTCGCATGAGCGCCTGCAACAAGAAACAAAAGGAAGCATTGCATTGTACTTCTTAATTAAAATTTGTTTTTTACTCCACAAAAAAACCTACTATTATTATTTTAATATTTTGTGGCGTTTCTTGGACATTACGTACGAAATCGTTCACTTCTGGCGGAAATAATCTAACTTGCCCGATAAAATTAATTAACAATGGAAATATTACATCACGGTTTACGAGATTCGATACAAAATTGTATAAAATCTTATAAATGTGTGTATAAAACAAATATTACGCTCAATGCGTAGTAAATTATTTTTAGTATCAATTCTACACTTCACTGTTTAATAAAAATGCTTCACATTACTCATGATGAGATGAGATCTTAGGCTTATAATTTCACTGATTAATTATTTTTATTTTAACTTTTATAACAATATTTTGAAAAATTACAGCGATATTTAAGTCTAATTTGTTTACGTATAGTTTCGGATTCAATCCCTCTAGAATTATAAAATGACTGATTTATTTTTGAAACTAAATATGCACTTAATTTACCAACCAGTGAAATGAACTTTGATTGCGTGTGCAAATCGTGTATCAAATTATAATTTTATTAAATTGTACAAGACACTGCAGTATGCATTTAGTGTTAATCTTTTGCAATAACGTACAAACATGGATTTTATTCCGGTCATGTTTTCTACAATTGTGTCGTTTCCTACGCAAAAATATTCACCATGTCATGCAAGAAACAACTACGCTCGTGCGTAAAAAGACAAATTAAATCAAAATTAAATTAAATTGTAACCTACATAAATTTAAAAAGAAAACTACAAAATATTTACAGTGATCCAGAGATACAGCTCTTATCCGAATTTGCAATGCCGCTCTATCTGACGGGACCCCAAGGATAGAAGAAACGAAAGCTTTTACCGAATTGAAACGATGTGGTGCGTGCATTACGGCTTCTTAGCGAATTGTATGAAAAAAAGTTCCTTAACTCATGCAAAAAAGGGTTTTTTTACACATATTTTTCCATAGACCAATTCAATAACGAAAATAGAGAAATCCACGTACGCTACCATCTAAACCACATTTTGTTATCCCCACAATTTGCGCGCAGGACCAGGGGGACAGCCACACACTGTACTGTAACCATAGCCCTAACAACTATCGTTAATATTTTTTTCTACATACAAACATTTCCAAACTGTGGCTTTACGATTTTTTTCTAATATGCTAGCCGGGGAGCCTCGTACGTAAAAGCAAACTCCCATAAAATTAGCGCCTGTTTTGGGTGATCGCATTAATATTGAATATCGTGGATTAGAATCCGCGTTATCATTCGACACGAACTCCCGCTGTTTGTGCTTGTTTGCGCCTTTTCGCCTGGTTTTATTTATTCTTCAAACGTAAAAAACGGCCGACAAGTTCACAGCCTACTTTCTCGGCCACGCGGCGCTCATATCACTTTCTTGTTCATTGATTTGCAAATTTCAATGCCGCGGCGATGACCTCCAGCGGGCGGACAATATTAAATGAAATGCCTGCCGAGTCCATCCGTTTACATTACACGATGTAGTACTCGGATGAGATACTAATCTTTATGCGATTCTTCAAACGCTTCCTGACTTTGTAATGTTTTTCTAGATTTTTAACTCAACAGGTAAGTTCGACGTTCGATATACATATAATATATATTCCTCACCTTAACCCACTATCCATTAATTTTCGGGCGAAGGCTTCTCCGAGAAATCTTTAGTGTTCACGATCTTCCGCTAATATGCATTACATCACACTCTAATCATCAAACCTATACCGTAAATCTGTTATACTATTATTTTTATTATTCGTTCCATTATAATCACTGCATTTATTTATAAATGGTTCTTATGGACTAACTCGAATCGCTCAATGTCACCTAAGCCGTGTGTAACTTGTTACTAAAATAAATATATTTTTTGCGTCGTGCAATTTAACAAAGCTAATATCTCACTGTCATACGTCAATAAAGATGGTCCCACGCGCACTTCGTAAACGCTCGTCCCTTATACTTGACATCTCCACACCTAAAATATGTGCAACGGATTGCTATGAATAATACCTCACAATGTTCATGCTTGGTCCTGGCATGCTAGTCTTGTCCTAATTCATAGCACCTGTTGCAAAAAAATGCTATTTCTGAAAGAATAAATTTCACATTTTTTAAAAATATAAATATAGTTAAAGACTTGTTGCAAGCAATGATCAGTATTAGAGGAATTAAGTTGACTTCAACATTAAATACTTAGTAAATCACCTGCATATATGGAATTAGAAATTACTTGTGTATACTGAATACATAACTATTTTAGATTATCTGACTTAAAACATGCCGCGCTTCTCTGATGGATGACTACCTACTTAAGAATGATATTTTTAGCATTCTGTCACTATCCATTCAATGTTGCATTTGTATGAGAAGTAGTTTAGCAATTTAAAGAATATTCTAAACAACTTATTATTCGCGTGATTTTTTTACGAGCAACCAAAATTGAGAAGCGCCAATTACCTTTAATAGGCAGTCATCTTCACGTCAAAATTGCAGTGGTTTGATGACATGTCGTCAAATCCGGATTTGGTATAATTATCCAGAATTTGACCGTTACCAGACTCGACTATGACCATAGATAGAAATATAAATCGGCCCACGAGCGGCTCATCATTTCTTCACGGTGTCCATAAAGAGATAAGCACGCCGGGAGATACTCTGATTAAAACGAGTTTTTAAAAGATGGTAATCTCTAATGCTAAGGCCTAATGTAAACTTGATTCATACGATCTATTAATATTCAGCACATCGATAGAAAATTTAAGAATGAATTGATCAATGTTTTTATTTTTAATTTCAGATTAAATTTGGAAATATAACGAGATATATAAATATATTAGGTGAAGTTTCAAAATGTACAACTCGAGATGTGAATATTAAATACTGCTTTGTAAAATATGAATATTTTTTGCGCACGAAAAACCCATAACTTTATACAGATTCCGATCGTAGAAACACAGTATAAGCTAAAATAATTTATTACATTACTCGCGTCGTTTAATTTAATGGTTTATGGTAATAATTATCCTGGAAAGTTCAGCGCCTGAAGCACATCCGTCAGCGAATGCGTCTTATAGTAATTGGCCCAAACAGGAAACATCCGGCCAGCGCGGCGGCTGCTTACGATTCCAGGACACAAGCCTGCATGTATTAAATATCTTTTATTTTTTCCAATTTGTTTGTTAATTGATAAGTATCGTATTAAGATATAGCGTAGAAAATCATTGAGTTAACTGTGGCGGAAGATGAAGAATTATAACATTTTGCCATGTCCCAAAATGCAACTTAACTTTAAAATTATCGATTACGTATCTGCTCCAGTGAACATAATATTAACAATTGAGGTGTAAGAATAAAATAACCAAAAATAATTCTATAACAAACGAAAACCTTGTGCCTGAATATTCAGATGTAGTATATTTATGAGAAGTTATATTTATAATATTTTTTTTATCTTTATAATATTACCAAAAGTGTGGTCGCTACGTTTCTACCACCCTCTACTTCATTTTGGCAAATTTCATATATTTCTTCGTATTTTTATCACCATTTAAAAACAACACGGGAGGATTCAGCTTCTATCCTGTTTTGCATATTTGAAACATTTATAAAATTTTCAATTTATTTATAAATAATCTTCAACCAAATGGTGAAAAGGGTAAGTTATCGAACATTCCTTTAGGATTCGACCACTGCCTGCCTTAACTTAAGCAAATCATATCACGAACCGCCCTCGGCCTACTGCATGCCCTCACCGCATGCGGGTCCATCGGCATAAGTAAATCGATGCTCGAAAGAAAGGCTTTAGAAAATGTAACCACTCAGTTTGTTTCTGGTTTAGAAGAGTTTTATGGCGCATTTTAAATCTCATTGTGGTCTATGATGTTGTTTTGATTTATTTTATAGTACACTCTCTCAGTGCTTGAGAATAATTTTACACCGCAAACGTCCAAACTTGAAAGTGTGACAATTTCCATAGTGGTTTTAAGTAATTTTCGTCAATAAAAGTGTCGTGCTATAAAATTTTCATTATGTATTGGAGTATAAAACAAATCAGTAAACTGAAATAAGTGGAGTATGATTTTATGAATATTTTAATAATAAAATAACTACCGTGTGAGTGCAATGAATAAAAAAAACGCAAGAATTTAAAGCAAAATATTTTCTAGAAATTTAATTCATACCTATAAAAATTACGTTACTCCGTTATAAAAGTCGTTCAATTACTAATTGATATTTCATTGCTCGTGTTTTTCGGGTCTAGGAATATTCATTTAAAAAAAAGATTATTTTCTTTTGTGTTAATTTACAATAGTTGTTAGGGCTGTATGCTTACAATGCGGTATGAGGGTGGATCGGGTTGGGGGGCTCGCAACAGGTGGGTCAGGTGGTAGCGTACAAGGATTTCTAGAGGTTAAATAAGAAAAGCGTATTGCAATTATTTCCGCTGTTTTAATTATTTTTTGATAATATTCAAGCTCTCTCTTATTACCGGAGAAATGCCGCTCTATTGTACGTGTTTGATGCAACACTTTTCTACTGCTTAAAAATTAATTGCTGACCATCCGCAGTCAGTATCAATCAATCGGCCGCGGGGCGGAGTGCGGAGAGGGGAGGGGAGGGGGGATACCAGCGCGGAGGGGGAGGGGGAGGGGGGAGCTCTGCCGTCGCGGTAGACCATTTTGTCCGGCCGGCACAGCAGTCTCTAGATGGCGGGCGCCCACGCCGCACGCCGCACGCCGCACGCTCCTCGCCTGTCACGAGACCTGTCGCTGGCACCGCCGCCCGGCCCATTCCGCTCTGTGTACAAACACTCCGCCTCGTGGAGCGTCAACAGCCCGCCCCGCCGCTAATCCTCAGCCGATAATCGAAGCGCCGGCCGGTTCGCCGACGTCGCTCTTGCGCTGCACCGGTTTGTTTTCGGCCATTGTTGACGTTTTGTGATGCCTCCTCATCCGCGGCCGAAGCGAGTGTCGTCCCTCGAACGATGTTGTATTTTGTAAACATTTCGAACAGCAGTGCTTTGAAGATTTATGTGCATGAAATGCGTGCATTCAAACGCGTCAACAGAGAAGGGTGCAAAGATATCGTGCAGTTCTCTTAATCGAAATCCCGATACGTTGCAGTGTTAATGTGAATTTATTGACTTGACAATTACTGTCGATTATTGTCGATTGGCAGTGTCCGTTTTCGATTTTTCTCGCACATTGGTGACTTCTCTGAGATTGTTTTCGTGTATAGTTGTCGAGTCGCAGATGCTCGCTCGTACATTTCTAACATTGGTGTTGAATTAACGGCCCGCGTCCCCGTCGCCCGGTCCGCGGTTGACTCTCAAATTTATCGCGCTATGAATACAAATGGGATGATTAATTCTCACCTGAACGTTGTTCTGTGTATGTGAAAGAATTTCGTTATCCGGCTAGTGTCTCGCATTATCGATTCAACAGTTTTGTGAATTCATAACAACAGGAGAAATATCTACGAATCGGCACCCACACTCACCATTCCGATTGCAAAGGTAATTTTTTTGTTTTTACCCCTTTGCACCCGCAGCGACGCGACTGGCCCCTGATTTTCAATCAGCCAATAGCATCCCTTTATTTTTGTGTTTTTTGTGGTTTGGCCCAAGCGAACAACCCAAAAGAGGACGCTAATGGCTAATTGCTAGTTGTGTCGCGAAGAGTGTAAAGGTTTTACTCGCATTAGTAAGAAGTGCCTGCACTATGTAGGTAGGCAGACAGAAGTTCGTTCTATTATTTCTTGTAATAAGGTAATAACAAAAAACATAATATAATGTTTCGACATAAATTTTCTCACGTACGCTTTGCTGGATCACTTGACAATGGGTTTATGTGTGCCTCGATTTAATTGTAAAAAGGTCTGATGTGTGTCAAAATCTATGACGATATAGTAGAGCGGTGCTCTCCGAGAACCTTTTTTTATATTATGAACGTAAACACTAGAACAATGAAAAATTGTAATAAGAATAAGTATCGATTCCTTCAGAAAGACTATCTAAGCGGGAGATAAGCGTGTACTTTAAATTTCTTCGACCGAGTTCATCACTCTCTAGTTCCTATATAAAGTACAATTTATTGTAGCATCCCACGCCGAACATATCGGTATTTGTTTTTGTCGTCGATTTTACTACCATACCTACTTAAATCGATTTTACAATAATTCGGTAGAATATGTTAAGCGTTTTTTTGTTGTTGTGAGTTTTTAAATGAATCTATTTGTAAGCGAAATATCTCCACACTGCAATAATTATGTTTCTACGCCAAAAACAAGCTCAGCCGACAGTTATTGTTTTGCGGAAATAACAAATTTATATTTAATAGACACTATGTGATATATCACAATTTTTCCTTGTTTTTTTTATTTAACAGGGGCTAGCAATTAAAATTGAAACTAGACAAAGTCTTTTTTGGTAAATAGTTTTGGTTTGATCAATGCCTGTCAGATTTTCTTTAGCTCCATATAATAGATCTTCAGGGGATGAAACACACTGTCATATTGATAAGATATGACATTATAAAATTGAAAAGGAAAAAAATAGCACGGAAAATCTCAAAAGTGAAATAAACCTTATGTTATAAATGTGTTATTTTTTTTTATTCAACTGTAGGTAGAATGCACGCCAGTGGTGCTTTGAGATGTAGGGCAGGTATATAAATTACCCGTGGATGCGATTAGACTCTCAAAAACGCATTTTATTATGCGGTCTGACCGGACCCTAATTTGTTGTCCCCGCAGGACGCGCCGTGTCATTACACCTCGAGCAACAAATTCCCTCGGCCGCCTGAGCCTGACGCCTGACGCCTGACGCCACGGTCCCCTGCGTATCTGGCGATGGGGTCTCGATCCCTTTTCCATTACGATATGTAAATGGGATCCCATAAAGTGGCCGGGGCTCGTCGCTCCCTGCGCCGCCCTCGCGCCCGGGCGTCTAATGACCCGCCGGCTCTTCAGTCCCGACCTTGGTCATCCGCCGCACAACCTGGGCGCGATCGCTCCGTGATCTGTAATTTGACCTTGACAGTGCCGCATAAATGACGATCTTGACATTGCATATAACAATACCTGGTACCTGTTCATTATCGCGTCCATTGGGTACTTTCCTCAATCCTGTAAATGTTATTTCTAAGATTTATAACGTCATATATTATTGATTACAGCTATCAACGTCGATCAAATAGGAACGTGTACCTCTTCATGTCTATTCTGTATTTCAGATTGATTAAATCTAAAATACAGAATAGGACAATTTCGCTACATACTCATACACCTAGGTGAACTAAGAGCGCATAAAGAGTAAACAATGTTGATAGATTTTTCGCATTTTGGCAACATATTTTATATCCGTTTTTAATTTTGATTTTAGGTATTCATTGTTATTATTGTCCATTTTAAATTGTTGTTTTATTTTACACACCCTGCCATGTGATGTACCTAGCTGTCTATAACTATTAAAGTTTATCAATTCTGAAGTTAATCGAAAGTCAGTTAACCAATATTTTAAATCGTGTATAGATTCTTCAAATATCAAAATACAGCAAGATTCATTGTTACCATGAGAACAAATTCATCCTTGGGTTTACTCTAAATTCATGGTGCTGTACCGCTTTGTTTTCATCTGTATATTATCTTTTGACCGCGAGTCGTATACGGGAACCACTATTTTCTATAATTACCATGAACATAGACGCACTTAAAAACCCACGCATTTATACATTTAACAGGTATATATTATTGGATTTTAAATATTTTTATCAGAGTTTTATTTTAGTTCATGAAAATAACCACATATATTGTTTGTACGTAATATAACCGGTAAGCAAAGTTACTCGCTTTACTTGTGACCTTGCGCAAACCCATGGACGTAACTCGTGACCTTAGTGGAACCCGGCCCTGAAACCTGCCTTGCATAGATAATTCCAGCAACCTGTAACTTGCAACCTTAGACCCGAGAATCCCGTTTGCGCGAGTCCTTCCTATTTATTATAATCCGAGTATACACAGACACAGTCCTGGGGCGCAGCGTCTAATGTTTCAAGCTTCTTGTGAATAGCTACATTCAAAATCACAACTTGGTTTATAGGAATTATGCTTTCAATCATAATTCCACATCAAAATACATCATTTCTCCACAACCTTCCTTTGCTTTTGGACAATTTACGATTGGGCACTGCGATAAATTTACATCAATAATGTCTTTGTAAATATTTATTCTCTGATATTTCTATAATTTAATCAAATTTTAGCATGTCATCGATTAAGTATTCTACATTCTTCTCGTGATAAACTAATACTGTTTCGATTATCTGATCAAGATAAATTGTTAATAATTTATTCTTCGACCACTTGGCAATTAACGAGTTCTCTCCTAACGAATAAGTAATTAGTTCTATTAATGTTTCGATAAACTAATAATAGTATAGACGATTTGTATATTTGAAAGGTACTTATTTAAAAATAAATGAAATCAATTGAATGCTTTCTGGGTCTTATTACATTTTCCATGCTTTGATTTCTCTTCATTACACTATCATTAAAGTCATCTAATAAATTCAAGAACACTGTCTTTAAACATACGAGCACACGTTATATTGCAGCTGTTGATTTAAAACTCAATTATCTATTTATAATTATAACAATCAACCCGACTAAAATATTGAATGTTGCCAGTCATGATATTGGATATTGCATTATTGAGCATGGTTAAAAAAATTGCCCATCTGTTTCTGTAATTCTAAAGTGAAAACATTACCGTCCAAATCTTTTATTTTTAAATAATTGAAAGTTGGGTACGAATACGCAAAAAAACTAGGCTAGTCGAAATAAAATGAAAGGCTATTTCGTTTCACTATAAGTATTTTTTCACCTAATTTATTTTTAATTATGACGCTTAGAATAGTCACAGCCGCCTCGGTAACTTGCACTCACGAATCAGCCGTTTGTAGCGGCGAGCGAAGTAGAGGTTTGTAGAGGAAGTGCGCTGCAGCCGTGTGCCGATTCCCGGCCACTCGGACGAAATGAACTTATCGAGAATCGAGTCTCGGGCGCTCGTTGAGGCGATTATTCTGATCTCGACAACACGACGTGGCTCGATGGTCCGCAACACCGCCGACTGCGCCCGACTGCCCCGGGCCGCGCCGCTCGTAAGCGGTTTTTAATTTTACTTTTGATTTACTGGCGAGACGCTCTCCTCCGCGCCCGCGGGTCAGGCGACAACTCGACTTCTCTACTTGCTCCATATTTTTGGCGCACCGAACAACGTGCGACCTGAAATAATTGATCTATTATACTCGAATGTGGGTGGTCGGTGTTCGCCTGGCATATGATTTTGGGAACTATATAATTTTCGTGGGATTGTCCTATAAACGCGCTTTTGTACAACAATATCTATTCTCTGCAAATTGCAAAATATGCATGGTATATGCGCGTGAAGGTAGTTGGGAAAGTTCGCAGTTTGTTGTTATGATTAAATGTGTATAGTTTCAGAACGACGGAATGCTTCTTCGTCGTGGAATCCTTCGCGTTATTCGCTAATTAGCATTAATATGGGAAAAGTTGGCGTCCATCAGCCGGAGATTGTTCTGTCTGCATTCTCAGCGATCAATTATGTACAGGTGCATCCCAGACTTACAACGAGTATATTGTAGGTATATAATATAACTACACTCTTGAACTTTCACTGATATAATTGAGTAGGAACCCTCGACTCCAAAAACTTATCTCCATTCTCGATCTATCTCTGTGAGAAGTTTACGATAGGCGCAACTTAATAATGTAAAATCGCCCCGCCTCCTAACCTTGCCCTACACATGTTTCGTTTAAAAATTGAACACTTGGAGCTCCGCCAAAATTTATGAAGGTTAAAAAAAATATTTTTTTAGTATATAAACTCCTACTATTCCAAAACAATTTATAATGATACTCGTTCTTCATTCGTACTATCAAGATATTGTAATAAGCAGCCGTGCTTATTTGAGTATGTTTTTCTTCAACGTCATAAATTATTTTAGCATTTATAATATTTACATAGTAATTTGTTTTATATAAATCACCGCCCCTGCAAATGTGACACCTTTCATTTCTCTACTCAACACAATTTAGCGATCTTGGGGGATTGATCTTGATTGATAATAAAGCTGAATAGTCCTGGTTATATTTGACTGTGGGATTAACTGTTGATATTTCATTCGTTATTCATTTAAATAAATAACCCAGCAAGAATCATAACTTATTTCGGCTTCTGAACTCACGTGCTCAGTAAAATGTATTAATATAACTGTGAAAAACGCTTTTTATAAATATGGCCTCATAAATACGTGTCCATTGACAAGAGTACGTGTCGATGGAAATAATAGAAATACGTTTAGTATTTTTTTATGCTCGGGTCCTTGTTTGCATTACGAATTATGAAACGGTACTTTCTATTCAAGATATCAATGGCGATTAGCGGTGCCTCCTACGCACTATAACAATACTATTATTAAAATAACTATTTATTGATTAATGAGGCGGTATTTTTTTATAGTGTGATTCATTAAATCTAATGCTTCATTCAAAACATTGCGGTAATATACGGAGACTTAATACGATAAATAAAAGCTTCTAAGCTTTGAAATAAATAACATACATTTTTCTGTCGGTTGGCTTAACACAACATATAAATATTTTTTTTGCAGACTTAGGAAACAGGCCTAGAGGTTGATAGTGATCTTATGTTAATTTTATTGCACAGCTACATTCAGATACACTTCATCTCCCAAGGTGTAAGCTGCACAATAAAATAACATTAATTCATCATTATCTTGACACATGTACTGAATTACTAAAAATAAGTCTAGTGCCTTCTTTCAATCTGGATACTCGCATACAATCAATTATCCGAAACAGTCAATAAATCCACATGTTATTATTAACACAATTTGCTTCTCGCTGGACATTCTGTGGACAAGCGTGACGCTGAAAAAGTGTAGCAGTCCAGGCCGTTTCCCCGAGAAATCTTATTAGCGGCGCGGCAAGTGAAATCCTCGCCTCGCCCGACCTATTTGCGGACCGATTCGCTACGATCGAATGAGCTGATAAGATTGACGCTTCGGCGATAGCGCCTCGAAGACGATACCAGCTTTTAAAATATAAACATGAGAAAATCGCAATACTGTGACAGCCCATCGTGTACGAAGATATAATTGTATAGATATAGTGGCATGATCAATGGGGAATATACCAAAATAAATGTATTTTTTTCTTTTCAATGGGGAAATCGAAAATGATCTAACAAGTATGCTTCGATCTTATTTTTTTTTTTTTTCATATATTGTTTTTGAATGCACCGTTTCACATTATTTTTGGGTTTCCGTTAAAAATAAAGTGAATTCTTTTCACTCGTCTACTATTTCAAAATGTGTTTTGATATCACTACAGTCGCTGTGCATATTTTATTAAGCTGTATTTATCTCAAATTAACATGTTTATAATAAACAACACAAACGTTTTATCCCATTATATATTACACATTGTCATCAAATATAATGCCTAGTAGTAAACCATTCATGATAAGCTATAAAAAAATAGTTTATCTGTGTGTTGAGAATATTTCACAAACTTGACGATCTTAAACTGATTTTTGTTTTGATTATAGATCGTGTCTCTTGATTTGACCTTGTTTTTTTTTACATAACATCATCAATAACAAAATAATTGATTGATAATTTAAAATATTAACCAACTATTCGTATAATACTCCACTCGGGCATGAAGTGCTCCAACCGTCTGCACTCCAAGGGAGCTGCTCCTCATGACTGGAGCGATGCTTTTTTTCCGCCGCTAAGTCGGCCAAATAAGAGAGTAACTGTGATTTCAATACATCAACACGTTTTAATTAATTTGCCGGCTCTCCAGCTGGCGGGTCGGGTATCTTTCCCAATGAGATAATAGCCTTCGGTTTCTTTTAGCACGGAGTGACCTAATCAGCTAAAGAAGATGCACCTCGCGTCCGATCGGGTCACGAAGCGCCGTGCGATGTGTGCAACCAACAATGGCAGCTGTTTATATTATAATAAATTACTATGTTGCTTGCCATGTTGCCAACTAATATGTTTAAATGCCAAAATAATCAAGATAACGAGAGCTTTCTGCATAATTTTTCTCTCCAATGCTATATCCAAGAAAACATATAGCGATTTGATTATTTGACAGCTCGCAAATAAAAATATTGTCTTCTCAGTAAAGTCCCGACTTCTAAGTGGAAACGAATGTGTGCAGAATACAGTACAGAATGTTCGGGTATAATAATGATCATCGCGACTGCACTTTTTTGTATCTTTTGAAATATTGACAAGACTATCATTACCCAAGTTTAAAAAATGAGACCATGTAAAGATCCTCACGGATAAAAATACTAAAACCATCATGGATTTATAAACGAAACTAAATCTAGCTCAAGTGCTCGTTTGGCAACACTAATTACTTGTTTACTGATGATGTCTTGCAATTTGCAATTTCGTAACACGAAAATATACCAAACATTACAATATTTTAGTAAAAATTGCAATCATAACACTAAACGCATTGCATCCTAGTTATTCTTTATTCGTTTTTATGATTACTTAAAAAATAGCTGGTCATGTTATTTAATGCACCACATGCAGAATCGTTCATATTACCTGTCTAGGCCGCAAATAGTATCTCAGCGTTATTTCCTTGCACCGTAAACGTGCAGTGCAACATTCGTTCCCAAATAAAATTCAGTAGAGTCACGTCTAACAAACTCCAGGGCTGTTAAAAAATCGGAAGGTCGAAATCGAGCTGGCCGGAGTGTCAACAGAGAAATGGATTGAATGAAGCCGTGGCGAATTATGCGAGGTGTTGTTTGTTTCTCTGAAATATCGAGAGATATCTATCTGAGACTTACTCCGGTCCGGACACATTAGAATGATTATGAATGTTTAATTCTCTTTTGACCAACGATTATTACAAAAAATATATTTTAATGTTGACTTGGCACATCTGCCATAGTGGTTTCAGTAAATCTTTGGTCCTATTGCATAAAGTGGACTCCAGTCTTATAACTGCGTTACTGTTCCAAAGTTAGTTGTAAGTAACAGATTCCAACGAATTTGACCAACGTTTAAAGATCATCTGCTAATATGAACAAAATATTAAATTTCGCGTACAAGAATAAGTATTTACTTATATATTAATTAAATTCAAATATTAAAAAATTGTTTAAAATGCATAACCTACATTACACATCGCAAAAAATGTAGCCAGCAAACAACACACGCCTACGACAAATATCCGATTTTAGATACGGGTAACAAATCGCTCGGGTTTTTTTTTTGCACTCTTCGGGTACCTGTCTCGGGATCCACGTCTTTGCAACTCACAATAGGCGCATCGCCCCAATATGCTACATTTTTAAACGGATGTGTGAGTAGGTAAGGTCGTTACTCGAGGTGTGGTTCTTTTCTGTACATTTCGTGGGAACGGTGACCGTCCATCGAAACAAAGGACCGCCTCCGTGAAAGTAAGACAGGCACTTCGATATTATGCACGCCAAAATATTAACAAGTCATTCCTAGACAGTTTTAATTATAACCGTAAGTGATTAACAAAAAACAATCTCCGACTACAAATGGATTTCAAAATAATCGGTGTGTCATATACAAAATGAACTCAATGCAGCTAAGCAAAAACTATATATTACTATATAGTAATAAGATGTGAGGGGCTTAGTTTATAATCTAGTAGACAGTGGATTGTATGATTGATTTTTTTATTCCTTGTAAAAAGTATGGGAATTAAAATAACCATTCAAGTAATATTTTTAAAAACTGTTGATGGTTAAACACACAAAAAAAAATTAAATCCCATCTGGTAGCCAGCAGATGCCTCGCATATAGTAAATGTTTACTCTACCATGGCTCGTCGTACTAATAATATAATATCCGGGTTCTCCGATTTGAAAAGCAGAGCTTTTTACCAGGGACGTGCATCATCTCATGGTGCAAGCTACGATTTTTTTTTTTCAATAGAATATTTTTTTGCTTACGCATAGTTTGGATATTGGTAAGAACTTTCCCACGGACGGTGAAATAAAATTTGAATCCAGCATATTTGAACATATATATATATATATATATATATATATATATATATATATATATATATATATATATATATATATATATATATATTTGTTTTGTGCAACATAGTAACAACACTTCAGAACACCGTTCCAATTGAGTAATGCTAAGGTAAATGTCCAGCGGATCTGAAATAATTATGATTACTTCCTGCAGTTTATTACCTGATCCTGTGTGACTTCATAATAATAACGAGACGCTCTCTTAATTGTACGCATAAGGTAATTGCAGTAAAAGCGAAACATATCCCTGCCTCACATATAATTCTATCGTGCGTGACTCCGTGACTCAGTTGAAGAGACCGATGCACTGCCTTCTATGACAGCACCGGCAGCTCGGCCGGAAGCACCCTTCGCTGACGACGGGCCGGAGTCGGAGGAATCTGGCGAGGTCGCGTCCCCGCGCGTCCGACCCGGCGGCGGCCATTACCTGGGCTAATGAGGCGGCACCTTTGTCGGCAGCGGCCCTTCGCATCGCAGATTAATCATGACTAGGTAAATCGCCGTCGCCTCCGACCGGGGCGCTTGATTTGTCTTATTCACCGCAATTTGTAAATCGATCACGCAGTGCTCTTCAATAAATAAATTACATTCTAAATCCTTTGTCTTGCTTTGTGTCTTCCAACCCGAGAGTTGTGCCTCGTTGGTCGTATTGTTTAAAAAGTATGAGACGTCTCTCAATTGAATAGTTGCTAAGAAAAACATCTCAACACAATGAGCGCGGTGTAACATTTTATCATATTTTTTTTACGGTGGCAACCGAAGAGTACAAACTGTGAAGAATTCATTCTACATAATTTTATTTAATTTCTCCGGTTTTGTACTGTTGTTATCAAACTAAATTACTTCACTACGTATTTTCATAACTACTTACTATTGTTTTGCGAAAATGAAATGAAAATTTCAAGAGTACAAAAATTGTTCCAGTGCTAATAAGATTACTGACTCAATTAAGCCACATTGTTAGTCTGCCTGGCCCGCGGTAATCAGCGGAAACTGTCAATGTTAATTCGTAATTATATAAAACAGACTCGTCTGAAATCACACACTTTTCCTTTCTTTCGTTTTACACATTTACATTATTTTCTTTTGCTCTAACTTTCTATCAGATGGCTCAATCGTAATACTGCGAGGGATAACAATCAGCAGATAATATGTATAAGAGAAATGATAAAGCTCTTATGTGAATGAACGTTCACGTAGCTCAATATTTTTTTATTCTTCGAGTTCATCCGTAAATCATGAAACTCGAGTTTAACATAGTTAAAATCGTTAAGCTTGAACGACATTTGCATTTTGTTATAATGCAGTCATACAAAACCCATAACCTTTCTCTCTTGGGCAATTCCATGTCGCTAATGACCACTTTGCAATACTCAAACTGACTTTTTTGTAAGTAGAAAACTTTACCGTAACGAGACTAGCTCCAGAGCAAACTAGTTCAATGAATTATTCTAAACGTCGAGTACCTTATTAGTATCGATAATTTGGCTGTGCGTGCAATGTATAGTGCGAAATTAATTATTATCCTAACTAGGAGTCAAATACACCGTAAGAATTGTAGCGCTCATTCGTATTATATTTTTTATGATAATTAATGTAAATTGTTGACAATCAGAGTAATAACAATGGCATTTTATTATAATTTTCAAGACCAAAAAACCGCAAGAAATGTGCACCGTTCAAAAATTTCTCACTTTGTATTTCTTGAATTACATTCTTGTAATTCTCAAAGAATGTCTTTTTATACACGTATTTACATCAAGTGTTTTTCAATCAATTTATTTACCTGGAAGAGACGTTATATTGCAGTGTAAACACATATCGATAGATTTATCGAAGCCAGGAATAATTGGGGGATTTCTCTAACTTGAACATATAGACCGTATAGAATATATAGATGATCCGGAGCCAGCGGACAAAGTTTCAATTGATTTGCTCTATCTTTGAGATTTTTAAGGAACTATTTATGAGCTCTGGCATTTAAAAATCTTATATTTACTTATTATGATAGCATTTGGTCAATGCAGACATTCCTGTGATAAACATATATTTGTGACATTTATATAAGAATTGACACATTCAAAAATCTATAATACAAAAAAATAGGTGATAAATTGATGAGGTCAATATCGCAGGATTTCTGATAACTGTCTAATCTTTCGTTGACGTATTTGTAAACGGAAATTCACAAAATAAACCCAGGCATATATTGTAAACACAATTTATCTCAGTTGTCTTGTAATATAGAAATATACCAATAATGTTTTCTTAGTAAAAAATATATCGCGGTTTGTTATTGAATGATTCCATGACCTAAAAATTAATCCATACCTCATACGCATTGCATACCCGCAGCAGGTACCTACATACTGACATTTCAATTTGTTAGTCCTTGAGCCAATTAAAATGCTTTATAAATTTGTTGAACTTACACCCAACAGTTTTTGCAATAATTTTTGTTGTTTGTTTTCGACTTAATTTTTTTCTTTTATTATTTATCTAAGCGCTAAAGTGGAACATAAAGTATTCTGTAACACACTAATGAATATGACACAACAGAAAGATGATAACGACAAAGTGTATTTTTGAATTGTTTATTATGAAATTGTTAATTAATCTTATAAATAGCTTCAATATAATCAAAATAAATAATTCGTTTATTCAGGTGTATCAATTGAGATATTATAACTGGATCGATCGCTGCATAGATTATAAAAAAAACAACAAAATATTAATCTCTGTTGGAATTGGATTTCTTATTCTTCATACAATCGTAGTATACAGAGTTTATATTGATTTTATGTAAATAGCATTGCTGATTTGATGCAAAATAAAAAAGTCTTATGAACGATTTTATTTATTTTATAACAAAAAATATTATTAAAAAACACAATCATTCGTCATATTTAAAAGCTCTGCACAAACAACATAAAATCCATATTTTTTTATGAAGATCTAAAAAATTATTACCTGAATTACTCAAATTAATTAATATATCATACTATACTGTTCTTTTTCTTTTATGTACATTTTTATTATGACAATTGGTAGGAAAAATATTACACACAATTAATAATTATAGGTGATTTATCACATTTTTTTTGTCAAATTCTAATTATTTCCATAATCTTAGAATACGTACATCAACAGAAGTAGCGCTTATTGTCAGATAATAAATTATAAAAATACTTCAGTACTCTCGTATCAAATTAGGAGCCAATTCTTGCAGTAACTGCCGTTGGCGAGTTCATACAGAGCTGTTTGTATCTTATCGGTGATCGATCGCCAGTATTGTTGGCTGTAAATGCGTGCCGAAATAAGTTCTCAAGCCATTCTTCTAAATAAAATAATAAAGACTTTTCCGTTTGTAGCTGGAGTTTCCAATTACGGTTCCTTTGTTATCTGCTATGATTAATTCATGTGTGTTTCTTCATAATATCTAAGCAATAGAGACAATCGCTATTTACATGACATCGCCGAGGCATATCACCATCACCAATTCGAAAACTTATTATAAAGTAATTATTCCATATAAGCAAGATTAAGTGAAGCGACTATTTCTTTGATAATATAATATATTTAAAAAAATTAAATAGTGTAAACCGTAGCCATTAGTGATGCTAAAATGCTGAAAATATGCGATATTATGATTCTGGTTATACAATGTAAGGAAATTCACTATAAATGATAATTGTCGAAACAATATGTCAATCTAAACGTTTCGGGTTTTTAAAGAGGGCATTTGTTTCGAGGACACTGTCTATCAATGATTTAAAAAAATATACAATAAAGAACAATAATTATTTCAACCTTAAATATTTTAAAGGTTAAATTTTAAATATGTAAAAAAACATTACATTATATTTTTCATTATTGCTTAGTAAAGTAGAATAACATAAGATTTTTATTATTCGGGAATAATATGATTTTTTTAAATTATCCAGAAAAAATGGCGTGTTATGTACTCAGTATAAATAAAACTAGGGTTATTGTAAAATTTTTGTTTTATAAATTCAATAGTAGTGGACAGCCAACGCGTGTGTATTTTTTTCGTTCTTGACATTAAACTCTCCAGCTCGTATCATTTCCTTGATCACTTTGACACGCCACATAATAACGTCGTAATTGGTTTTACAGTGCCAAGTGTAGTTAGCTTTTTCAGATACTTTAGATTATTTTTTCATTATTTTTACTGGTTCGAAAGTAACTTCTACAAGGAGAACACCTGTCTGATCAAAAATCACTTATGTACAAGCCTTGATATGACATAGTTGAAACAGATTCAACGTAATTTAAATTGGTTTACGGAACCACAGCTGTATAGGCGTTGTCCTAGAATGACCTTACGAAGTAAATCTTAATTTATTATGTATTCATTTAAATTTTGTTAATTAAAGGATATTCGTTTCGTTTTATTCTATATGTAAAGACACGCATGTAGCATTTATGAATGTCTTCATATTGCGTTTTCGATCGCATATCTAGAGGTACACCACATTTTCACGTTTAATCCCGTTCCTAAGTTAATTAAGTATGTAGTATTTTATTGGCGCCGTGTTCAGGAGACGATGCTAGTACAACAGCATCCGGCACTTCACACCATATATCGCATATACCAACACTGCCGGCCACTTCCTCTGCTGCCGACCTTCCTGTTCCTGCTGTCATCAACTCTTAGCCTGCAACACCAGCCCAGATTCTCGGCGCCATAGCCACATATCCGCTTCAAACCTCTTCAAATTATTCTCACAGCGTATTTCACAAGACTTGGTGTCATCTAAAAAAACAAGTCTCGGTAACACTTCTAAAAACAGAAAATATGTGCTTTGGTATTTTTCAAAGTATATAACATTTCTTTAGAAAAAACTATGCATTCATTACAAAATTTATTTCTGGTAATTTTTTTCTCCTTGACCAAAAGTTGTATTAAATTAAACCGGGTTTATTAAACACCCTGAATCAAGATCCTGCATTCGTTCGGACATATTACATCTATAGCGTGTAACTCCATGAACATGTCCACAACAATTTTACGAATGCAACGAAATGCAATTATCTCATATCAAATTATCGAAGCGTTTGTCTCTAAGAGTTCAAGCCTTTCGCTTTCTGCGTTGTATTTCAGACTGCAAGTAGATAACCGGCGGCAAGATCACCCACGCCCGGTACTCCGGGGTGCTTTGTGATTGTCACCGATATTAAATAAGTCGCGGCCATCGTCCAGAACAGGTCTAGGCAAACTGCGGCCCGCGTGCAGGCTCGTGCGCTTTTCTGTAAAAAATAGAATTGCGCCGAATAAGCAATGCGCGAAAGGCACTAGTTATTAAAATGCTTATTTTGCTATAGATTTATATTTTTGTTATATTCATTTGTATTCAAATAAAACAGATCCACAGTCATAGGCTCAGATTAACTTAAGTAAAAATATGTTTATTTCCCATCAAGGAAAATCACGCAAGAATTAGATGTAGTCCCTTCAAACAGCTTGCTTGCTTCCTTTGCTTGCAGCCTCGCACTCTACAGATCAGTTTTGAATAATTTTCCAGATTGTTTTAGCAGCTTGGACCTAATTATACAGTGCAGTAATGCAACACTAAGAGTGAATAATTTTATTTGAAATATCAACATGAGGCCCGCCAGTTGAGGAGTTTGGCCAGGCCTGCTCCAGATAGCTCGGCGGGCGACCGGGCCGGCAGCTCTGCCTCCGTGCCGCTCCGTACAAACCAGTTCTAGACCCAATCTGCCGAGTCTAGTTTTTTTGATTCGGTAAAAAATGTTACGTGCTGGCGAGAAGGGATAATCAAGGAAACTTTATCGTATCATGTATCAGGTTGGATTTATTGTTGAACGAACAATAGTCGGTCTTCAAATTCTCGCCTCGTGTGTATTTTCTCGATAAAAAGCCCTGATAGCAGCCTTTATGCCAATATATAAAGGCTAATCCAATATTGGACAAGTTCAAAGTATACATACATCTTTAGTTATGAATGGTTCTTCGCTATAAATATACAATTAATCATATTCGGTGTGTGTAAATAATTTTAAATTCATTACGAATATAATCGAGTTTACTCATTATATTTTCTAGTATTAAAAGCTTAAAGCAATTTAAAACATATCTAATGGTTTTGTAAATAAATAATTTCAATTTTTTAAAACTAATTCTGTAAATTATTTTATGATACGCGGATTTTCAGTGTTGTTTGAGAGTCTTCAACATTTAAGGTTTTTAGTACCCTATGAAATTTCAAAAAATATAAATACATTCCGTGCAAAGAACTAAAAGCTCATTGTTTCACAAAGGACTTTATTTCAAAGTAAACTATATATATCATTTTCTCACAATTTTTTTAGCAGGTTTTTTTTGCGAAAGAACGGATATATCAATAAATCATTTTTAGAAATATTTAAAAATCAATAGCATATCACCATAATATTTAGATTCAACAATCTAATGAAGAAACTGAAATCAATAAAGAATAAATACAAACCAAAAACGTGGTAATGGTAAAAAATGGTAATTGCCGTTTAACTTTAATATATTTTTAGATCTTATCTGTATATGTATTATGAACGTGCACAATCGCTGTATGGATTCTTGGATTAATTTCAATAATAGACAAATCTTTAGTTCTCAAGTGATATTCATTAAATATGTTTTAACGTAAAAAATCGTGATCCAACAAAATAAATTATGTAAAGCAACATATATATATATTATTAGATACATGCACATTGAAATGAATAAAGGAATCCAAACCTAGACTTCACTGAAAGTTTTTTTTGTGGTAACTCGAAACAAGTTTGATTTTTGATGTTACAATCCCTGGCGACGGTTCATATCGACCGGAATGCCTACCCACGTCCAACCGCAGCGGTCCGTCCCGAGTCGGGCGGGCGATGCGAGAGGACGGCTTCCCTCCCGGCCAGCCCGGCCACCAGCACGCTCCTGTAACAATAACTATGACCGGTGAAACATCTACATCGACACTATAACGAATGCTGCATTATACACGTTATCTGTTTCAACAGTCATTAGAACCGTTAAGGTACTTAGGAGGTTTTTTTAAAGATTAAACCATCTGGGGTCCTAACTGTGCGATACTACGGATTTCTCGGTTCCCCGGCCCTGACTCAGTGCTGCGTGCAGCACGCTTCGTATGGAGATTGTCAAATGAGATCATACTCTCTCGGTTTGGACTCGAGCTGTCAATACCCGGCTCAGAGTGGGAGTCCGTTGAGATTAAACTGCTGAAATAATTATTGATGAATCACGGCCGATTTCCGTAAACTGTGTTTATTTTAGCATCACGCCGCGGCGTGAAGATTGAAAAAATTCGGCCGTCAGAAAAAGATTTATAACGTTTGATCCGTCCATTCATATAAATAATGCTCCGTGTGTGCATATCGACGGCTCATAACGGTCGCAATTTTCGTATGATCGTGATGAAATCTGCGTATCTTGTTCCGCCTTGGTGCGAGGCAGGTTTTTGCACGAGCCGCCTGTGAAGTCGGCTACATAGAAAACTATCAAAAGACCAAATGTATTGATTAGACACAAATGTTGAATATGCAGCTAATTTCAAGCGGTTGTATTTTGTCTGAAACCTATATACCCATTATGTACGTTCAAAAGCCTTCGGTGTACATTATCAAGTCATGTTAAGAATTTCTTCTGTGCATTTTATCCAGGGCTACTTTCCCGCCAGCATTAATTTAACCGTTTATAGGGAACAAATTATTTTCGGTCCAAACTTCGATATATATATATATATATATATTAATGCTTATTAAAAATACGGAAATAGTACGGAAACAATCGGTTAGCTTTGTTTATTTAAATCATAGATTTATAATAATAAAAGCGTTTACAGTATTTAACTTTGAAACATGGCTTTGCATTAATGGAAGAATAAAATTACTAGCCAATGTTGATCCATGACCCACAATTCTTGGCATATCAAAATTTCTTTCAAAGTTTTTTTTACAGCTAGAGAGAACCAGTACAATCAATTTTGGTTCCGCCTGCGCCCCCTGCCTTGGCTTAGGACCGAACCCGCTCGTTTGTCTTTAGATCTTTTATTTTATCTTGAATTGGCGTTTTTATATCCTTTACAGTCCGAGGTATATGGTAATGTCCACATCACTCATCATTCCGTAAAAAAATTACCAATAATTTTTATATTTAAAAAAAATGTGTATTAATTTTAAATCACTTCCATTTATTTTGTATTTTTATAATTCTAAGAAATGTATTATTTTTGCATAGTTTTTTCAACTGCGTCTCAATACATAACTTTAAATTATTATTAGTAAATGTATAAAAGTGTAAAGGAAGACAAGAAAATCTCTACCCCCGGTGTTAATCGCCGGTTCTAACTCAAATGAGAGTCATCCCATTAAAAAGGAAACACCGCCAGGAGTCACGACGGATGCGCCCACTTTTTGCGAGTCAACTTGTCTTAGATCATCAGCTGGTCGAGTGGAAACCACTCTCCGAAGACCCGAGATGTGATAATACAGATTCTGCGAACAGATTTGCCACGCCGGCTCGCGGTCCAGACCTGCCCCGGGGCCACTCGAGGCTGTTACGCCGGCGTCATAAGTAGGTGACCAATTCTTTCAACTTTCAAATCGACCCGACAATAAAAGTCTATTGATTTTGATACCGACACAATACTTACATACATTTTAATTGATTACCTTTTAGTGTTTTTTTTACAGCCGCGTGTACTGCCGTTCGTGTACCGAGTACATTATTCTAAAAGACGTGTACGTTTTATCGGGGCTTTGACCTTCAGACGTTTGCACTGTGCGTCCACATGACTAAGAGCTCCTTCCTTTCTATTTGGTTTAAAGAGTGCGACTCCTTATCGGCGTGTCTGCGTTGGAGGACGTTTAATTTCGACATTCGCGATGTACCTCTCTTTAATTACTTTCAAATCAGCATTATATGTGTATACATTTAAGATTTAAAAATTCTTTGTTTTAATAGATAAATAAACAAATAATTTCAAGATATTGAATATATCTTGAAATTATAATACATATAACGATCACAAAATAAAAGGTCGAGACTCTCAAGTGAAGTAATTCCTTTTGTTTATATAAAAACCATGTTTTATTGTTGTGAGATATATTCATAATAATAATATATATATTTTTTAAATATTATTTGAGCGTTGCAATGCTGCATTGTGTCAATCTGTAGCTGCAATTTTATAAATAAAAAATAAATATGCAAACGTTACCTGATCACATTATGACCGATTTGCAAAATACAATCTTTTTGTTGAATAATGAGTAAATAAAAGATAAGGACATTTAAAGTTTAGATAAAGACACTAACACCGACTTAAAAAATTTCAATTTTTTATTACAACTATTTAAATTTTACTGAAACAGTCAGGAAATGAATGCAAATTACAATATACTCAAGGATTTTACACTATAAAGGAGTTCGTTTGCATAAAGTGTAGTTTAATTTATACAACATTTTATAGCATTAGATTAACTATTATTAATCTAGGTATATATACTCTGCGTTCACTGAATAATTTGTCCTTATCAGCAATATACTTTCAACTGTACTACTAGGGTAAAACGTTTTTTTGCAAAACAAATCAAGATCAATTTTCCAAGGAAAAAGGAGGGAGCCTTATATCAGGAATTTTCATGCTATGAAAGAAGGCCCTATCTATAAAGTTAATGCTCTGTGAACCTAAATATAAATATTAAATTTACTTTTTATGCAAAAGGTTTTCTTTAGAATAATATAAACATATAAGATCGAAAAAATGTTAGGGTTATATTCCGCTACATGTCAGGTAAATAATTTATTGTATTTTTTCTCCTCGATATGAAAATGTACATACCATCTCGGTCTATTGACTTTTATACTGGTTTACAGCGGAGGCTCGCCGGAATACGCGCAAATTATAATTAGTTACATTTTGTTGGTGCTCGTGAGATGTGTGACCTTCTGATAACAAGTTCTGTCAGCTGATTGTGCCGGCATGACAGGTGGACCGCCACAGCCGCGGACGATAAGCACGTCCTTCGCATCTCCGCGCATGCCCGAGCTCTGTTTTTACAAATGCATTTACATAATATTATTATTCAGTAAAAATGAGCGAGGCTGCTGCATGCATAATGGTACTGCGTTGTTCCATTTGACATATTTACATAGTTCTTGATTGTTATTTTTTAAGTATTTGTTATAACTCTTGCCCGTTGCAATTCTAAACAGGAATATTTTAATATACCAACTATTAAAACTATGTTTCTTTATTATCCCTCGAAAACAGAAGCTATTGAGTTTAAGGACGCTTTGTAAATACCGGTTACATATTTCAATTGTTAATTGCGTTGTTTGGGTCTACATTTGGTTTCAGCGATTCCTTATTAGTTATTTTATATATAACAATTTGATTGTGTAATAATCTAATTATTGTGGAGTGATCTGGGAAAATCCTAATAATGATGATGAGTTCTGCTGTGATTGGCTGCATGAATGCCATAATTAAAAATATTTCCATAATACGTATCGTTACAATGAGCGATATTAAAATTTATTCAATCATAACCAAGCCCGCAGAGTGTGCCCACGATTATAAGACCATTAGGTCCATAGCGACCATAGGAGACTCCCGGTTTACCGGGATCGCTTTAACCGGCAGGCCAATTTTCTAAAACCATACTGCTTTCTAAGAGCAGGAGGGATTCTATAAGGGTTTACGTTTTTTTTTGATAAGGGTGATAATTTATAATTTACCAGTTTAAAAGTAATCCTGCATCACCAGCAAATGAATTCGGAACCCCATATACACCAAGCACGCGTATCTAACACTGGATCACTGGGGAATCTTTGTATTTTGGTTGTTATTTTAATGCCTTTTCCGAAGTATCCATTGCTTAGTGGCGTGACCTCGGGGCGAGTAATGTGACATTCAATAAGTGAACGCATCACTTTTATTTCTGGCGATATTTTCACTTAATCCCGCAAATCGCGAGGCCTCCGGTGAGATCAGCGCCCGGCGGTCGGCCCCTGCCAATTAATGCAATTTTAATTTTATACTTGTGTTTTTTATTGAAACTTCAATCATCATAATCTTCGTGACCCTCGCGCTAATTTATGGCAAGTCCAGCTAATTGTGGTGCCGGTAGTCCTGAAGTAATTCTTAAATGGCAATGAAAGGTAATTTGCTGGAAAAACCGTTTTACTGATGATCATAATTAAATCCATTTTCTACGATGTGTTATGTTATTATTTTGTTATCGATTTATTTTATGTTTGACTTAAATCCACTCGCCGCTTTACAGGCTAAAATACAATAAAAATATACAATCCTTCATCGGGTAGGTTTAAGAAGAATAAAATTTTGAGACAAGTATTCACATTCAGCTTAGTTCTGTCAGATCTTCTCGCACTTTCGGTTTTTTTTATTTTTGGAATATATCGGGTGAGCTGGCAAAGCTAACGCTGCAACCAAATGTAAATTTGGACCACCTTGTAAGTGTCCATTTTCTATTAGCCACCGTTGCAGCCGAGCGCGGCCGCCAGAGAAACAGTCCCACGTAAAGTTGCGGTCGGGCAGCAGTATTTTGGAAAGTAGCTACAAAATAATGCCTCGGTTTGAGAAAGCTTTGTTCCAATGCAACGTCGATATTGGACGAGCAGTCCATCACTTATACTGGAATAACCCATTTATATACTCAAAAGTGAAACCGTGTGAAAGAATTTCAGAGATCTAAATATTAAAAATAAAAATCACCCCTCAAGGAAATAATTACATATATTTTGATAATAAAAATATTTACATCGTTAATTTTAGTACATAGGATTTATGTTGTAGATTTGAAACAAAAAAATGTTATCTTGTTTATCTGACTTGAGTTTGATGACGTCCTCTAAAAAAATATTTACATATCAACAAAAAAATCAATAAAGTTTTAAGCAATTTGGCTTATTTCTTCGGTATAATATTCGTATGGAGTAGATATATTTTCCCACAGAGAATTTGTTTTACGAATCTTGATACTAAACACCCAAAACAAAATTTTGGGCTATAATTTACAATGCTACATAATATGACGTGGAATCCGCAGTCTCGAGTTTTCTTCTGCTTTGTATTTATTATATAATTTACTTAACAACAATGAAATAAGTAAGAAGTTGACCACGTTATTGCAGTTGATAATTTTATAGAAGCAATTGCTATTTTCAAACTGGTACGAGAACCGAATGAAGTCCTTAATACTCAACACCCGTTAGCAAAAGCAGTTGAATAACAGAATGTATACACAAATATATTATGATATCATAATATGGAGCTGATAAGAGTTGTCAATGTCGTTACGTAATACCAGAAATAAAAATACCATGAACATAGTGACAAAAATAAAGCTTGATGCGGACAATAAAATAATCTGCTGGTATTTTCCATTAATGTGAATATTCTTGCCGTCGGCTATTTTTAGACATAATACATGGATAATGTACGTAGTTTGAGTACCTCGAGTATACAGTAAGCATGTTTTCTCCGACAACAAACTAATTTGCAAAGTTCAAACCACTCAACCCCAATATCCGACCTCTCTTCATCCCGAGCCACGAGTGGAAATGCAAATATACAATTTTGCAGTAAACACAGCCAAGGCGAGTGTGTTTTCTTTACTCAAATTAATACCCGCTGACTCAAGCGAGCCGGCCGAGTCGGGCTGGACTATTTGTTTATCGATTACCTCACACTCGTAAACTTACCCGACTTCATCTGGAAAACTGACAGACCCAACCTGCGAACTGAACTACACAATCAACTATAACATGCATAGATTTACTAGGTCTCTGTTCAAATTGTATATATTGAAAAATATGTTTAATATTCACATGCAAGAGTTTACACCATGATTAAATTAATTACAACTATTAATGAAAAACAATATCGGTCAAGAAGCCACCGACATTTTTTATTCTCTTGATTACTACCAGTACATAACGGCGAACACTCGACTGCAAACGACTTTATGTAGTCAGGGTTGATTGATGTGGGTTTGGGAGACGTGCGACTCCGAGTAGGCAGTGCTACACGCTGCCCGGCCAACAGAACGACTCACTATCAAGATTAGTTGTTAACTGGCCGTCAAAATCTTGCAATTTGACGCCGATGAATATTTTGTGGTTCATATAAAAAGATGTAAAGATGGCGCAGGAAAAAAACGCCGTCGCACCCACGAGAGGAGTTGATTTTTGGTATTTTATAAACATTTTTTGCTTACTCTTAGTATCTAATCAAATGATTAGATACTAAGAGTCTAGAATAATCAGGTGGGCTGCTTTGTCTACCTATAGAATGTTAATAAATAAACAGTTATACTCTGAAGAGATCACACGACCCCAGACAAGGAGCACAGTGATGAGTGATTTATCACAACTTCGTGTCATAAGCACTGATCAATCTAGTGGTCATTCTCAACATTTTCAAAAAATGCCACATCACTCGCCAGCCCCGACCCGTAATAACAGACTGCACCGCGTATTGTTGCAGCTCTCCGTTAGTCTGGCGGACCCAAACACGCGCCCGCCCGAGCCAAGAATCGCATCCTCCGGTCAGGTTTCAGTTTCCGGGCCCGATCTGATGATTCATCGATCGTCGCCGATTTCGTTCACTGTACTAATCAATTCTAACTGTCTGTGCAGCGGTTTTTCATTCATATACGACAATGTTCAAGAAAGTCTACAGCTCTTTGTTATTTCTTGCAATGATAATAATACAAAACGTAAATAAATATTTTTTTTGTGTGACTCAATGAATATTGTACTTTTATTAACAAAACATGTTGTAAACAATATTTTGAAAAAATCATAGCACTTTCTACGTGCGTACAAAACTATTTTTTTTTTGTAAATTATATTCGTCAAAATATAGAATCGCTCTGAGTGCAATTCTGTAATTATTTTATTAGATAAAAGTCTCGTTCAATAAGAATAAATAAAATGCCTTTCTTTTTTAATTTCCCGTTGGAATTTAGATTTATTAATCTCAAATAAACGACTTTTCAATTTCAATTAAAATTGTCGTTTAAAAACCGATACACCAACTCACCTTTCAAAAGTTTGCGCAGCTGCCACAGCACTGGCTGAGTCACCGATATTCGCTACTTTTACACTTTATTGTAATATTTAAACAAATAATATTTTGTTCATGGCCGAATAACTATTTCTATAAAAAAAAATTTTTTAATTTTATGATTAAAATGAAATTTTACTCTATGGACACCGGCAGTCTCTGAATAGTTTTTTTGTTTTGTTTAGGTTTTTCCGCATTGTTTTTTTAACCGGTCTGACCAGTGCCGACTTAGTGACCAAGTTATCAGCATTATACTATTCAAAGGCGTGCAAATACATAAATGTAATTGAACTATACCACCGTAAATATGAATAAAATATTGAATACCAAATTTTAAAGAAGAAAACTGCAACATGCGCGTGCCGTAATAATTTGCAGAATAGTCCATCACTAAATTCTATTGTACACTTATCGGCCATGATCCAAATAACACATTTGATTCATCTATTTTTTTACGTGCGTGTTAAATAAATCCGTAGAAGCAAGATGGGAATATTATCATAGTTTATTATAAAAGGCATTTAAATGATTCATTCTGAAGCCTTAATACTTACCGTATCATGCAAAGTCGTTCACCAAATTCAATTTAATTTAAATATTACTTATTAATGTCATAACTAGCTTTTTATTTTATCATTTACTTTTTATGGTTTTTAAAAAACCCCTAGAACATTATCAAAACATTGCTTAGAATATTTCATTAAGTTTTCATTGCTAAGTTGATTTGGTATTTCACCTGTGGGCTATGACTATACTCGTAAACGTGTAATGCTCGTCGCTTGTAATTTTCCATATAACTGTGGCCATGACGTTCGCAAGTGGTGTTTGTTTTTTTTATGATTCTATTACCATCATGACATACCTTATTGTTAGATATTTGCATACTTCACGGCTGCAGCGAATGCAGCTACATTTTAATTGTCACTGCTAATAACAAATTACCAATAAACACTTACTCACACTTGTACTTTCCCGGTAAAATATAGCCAAGTGCGTGAAATTAGCTAAATTAAACCATATATTGATTACATACCTTGAAAGTTCATTTATATTCCTAACCCGTGACTTTCATACACATTTGTACAAAACTGCTAACATGTTACAGTTACCTGAAAAAGATTGATAAATTATTTTAAATTATATATATTATATTAATATACGCTATACAATACACAATAAGATCTGCATTTAATGTTGATTTAAATATATATATATATATATATATATATATATATATATATATATATATATATATATATATTAATAATTGTTAATAACATAAAAAACGATTTTATTGAGACTACATAGAATGTACACGGTGAGCACAAAATCTCAGCAATTCGCCGGCAGAAGACGCAGGTTAAGTGTCGTCTATTGTTAATAAATTCTGAATTTTTAATATGCTCTTCACCCACAGCCGCTGCGATCAAGTAGATCAACCTCGATACAAAGCACATTATAAAACTTTGCCCCTGCGCGGCGGTTAAGTTCTTTTATTTCGCAATCTTGACACAGAAACGTGCAAAATGGCCTGCACCGAGTCACAATAGCGCCTGGCTGTAATGGAACAGCTTCGATTGCGCTTTTATTATAAAAGATCTTGTTACCGTTCGCTCAGGTGTAAATGTGACAAGAAAAACCAACTAGATTCATAATCACTTTATGTGAACGATTTATGACGTCCTTCAAATCTTGTATTTAATGATTTCAAAAGGGGTAAAACAGCTTGCGATCTGTTCATAATAAATGCACAACACGCTGTAAGTTTCAGTCGTAAATCAAAATTAAGTTAACAAATTGCATGGTGTATAACAGCGTTTATCATTGAATAGGTAAACTGAAATTATACGGCATATGCCCATCTGGTAAATTATAACTCGAATTTTGCATCCAATGCACTTAACCTCCTGCCTGATTCTCAGGTCTTATAACCTCATTGCTAAATAAATGCCAGAATTATTAATTTATACTTTGTAAAAAATATGCCAATTTCTGACCTGTTACTAATGAATATTTTCGTATTTTTAAGTTTTTTTAAATCAATAAGTATATTTTTTCTGTTTTGTGCGTTTTACTTCGTTTTAATTGTTGTTAAATTTTTCGGTAAGGGCGCCTTATAAGTTTTAAAACATTGACATTAATTCTTTTATTTTAAACTTTTCGGTGTTTATACAAATACATATACTAGACACTAATCCACGTATTTCTTTAATCATATTATGATTCAGCGTGAAGAATTCTAGTTTTTCTTGAAAATATATATTTTTGTAAAAAAAATCATTCACCAGTTTCAGAACGTTATTAGCAATAATTCTAATATCTAAGAGGCCCGTAGCTGACCACTATGCGGCGTACCATTCTGCCGATAAGTTTAACTTATCTGCCTGAGTGAGATAGAAACTCCATTGCTATATTGAACATGATTTATAATGTGTTTTCCTTGAATGGTTACAAGAAACTGCACGTATCTGACGTGTACAATTTTTCTGCGAATCGGTTACCCAGGTATACCTTAATCATCTTCCGGTCTAAGTCGAGAGAGCGAATTCCTGAGACTTCCAAGATTTTAATTATCTCAACAGTTTATCTTCACGCATCTTATTATTCAAATTGATTACGTCTACACGATAACGCTGTATTAGTAGATGAGAGTTTTAAAGTGTCTCTTACGGTATTTGACATGTACCACGCGAATTTACAGCCATTGCCTTATTTAAAGAAAATTGAAGTCTTTATATTACAACTACTTCATCAAAGTAAATTATCGTAATGAAAATTACACAGATCGATCAGCATACAATACATAATAAATTCCTTGACAATAGTTTAGAGGTTTAGACAATAGACAACCTTTTAAATAACTTGTCAAATTTGCACATGATTCGTGAGACTTGTGTATTTCTTGCTGCTTGATTAACTGACTCCTTGGTGGTGCAGGTCACCCCGGCCATGGCGGTGTCAGTGGCCTTCCCGGGGCCGGGCCACGAGCTGGCAGACTACTGGACGGAGTACCGGGAGGTCGCCAGTCACCGCGACTTCTACGAGGAGCCACAACACTATGAGGGTGAGTCCAACTACAGCTTCTAATCAATCTCAGTTCTAACTAATTTTTTCTTTGTTTTCATTGTCAATTTTAACTATTCATATTTACATGCTTTATTATTATTTTTAAGGTTCATACACATATATGTAATTTTTGCGGTATAATCTGTAGACGACGTTTTGTTTGTAGTAGTAACGTATCCATACTGTACTTATCTATTTTGCAGCAAATATTTCACGAATTTATGATTATGTTAATCAGTTAGTTAAAAAGCAAACAAACCATTCGTCGTTCACGAGGCCAACCGCTCAACAAAATAATCCACTTGCATTACCGGACATTATTCGCAGTTTCTTATCGGAGCATCGCAACGATCACTGATGAAAATGTTTAGTGTTTACAATTAGCGTAAGTACCGTTCGTCAAGTCCGGTATTTATTTAGTGATTAACGACTCGAAAATATCAGTTAACAAGTAACAGAATTAATTAACTCTTCCCATTGTTCGCCGCCACTTCTGCGCGCTCTCGCCCAGTTCACTTGCAAGTGTAAAGCTTTTTGCAAATTATTCCGAGTTAAGATCGACGAGTGCGCTCTCTGCACTTGATTGTTGAACTCGAAGATAAGACATCAAAATGAATTCAACTGTCTGCTTGCCGAGTGTTTTGCCCGTCTGAGTTGGCACTGAGCCGGTGCAGAAGTGTACAATTGGTAGATAAAAAAACGCTAACCGTTATGTTTGGACACATTGAATTACATCCCATGTACTATTATAAAAAATTTCTAGCCTAGCGCTTACCATAATGGTTTTACTTAGCGTAATTTTGTAAGTTTCAAAATTTAAAACAAATGCTTTGCAAATGTGAAAACTCTTTTTCAATTACATTCTTTTTATAAAGAATACTTGATAACTATATGTTACTAATCTATACTAGATAAAAAGGCTGCCAAATTTGTCATCGACTATCAAAAAAAAAAAAAAAAAGCATAAGTATCATAATAATCTATCATTCGCTGTTGTTATTACAATAATGAGTCTCTTTATGCGACTTGGAGTCAATGGATAGAAAACATATAAAACCACAGGATAGATTCTCAGAAACGGTAGTTCTTTTTTGCAGCGGTGCCTACTCGCCTAACTGTAAACCAAATATCCGATTAACAGATCAATTTTAAACGAGCGGTTCTCCACAAAGCCATAATAAATTAATATCCCTGCATATGGAGTGTTGCCAATTGAAAACGATCCCGCAACGCATAAATACGTGGGAAATGACATGAATGTACAGTTCCGCAGGCGCAGGTAGGCACGCTGATTCCTAATAATTATATTTATCGCGAGGAGAATGACAATTCAACCGAGACAGGATGGCCGCGAGTGCACGCGTGGGAATCTGCAGGTGCATGCACGTGCACGTGCACGCGTGCGACGCCAGGCGACCAGACACGATAGAACCCTTCGGGAGATGCCCCGAAGGCCATTACTTTTCAATCCGGAACCCAGTAATTATCAAAAAAAAAATTACAATATATTTTAAAATAATATTATTTTGGTGTTCAGAATGAAGGACATCCGGTCGCGACATACCTCTGGGTTTAACTGTGCGTTCTAAATATATTTATTAAGTAGTAATAATTAAAATTGAATATTAAATACAGTCAAGCGAATTAAAAATATTATCATTTATCTATAATAAGTTGAAATAATCATCGATATTACCTACATCTTTCAAAGTATAGTATCGATGCTAATCATTTAATTTTTCTTGTACTGAAGGGATACGTACTTATTATGAAGGTATAACTAATCTTCTGTGTTTATTATCTTTTTGCTTTTTCCATGTCAATAGCTTACGTGATATGTTTTTAGGTCAAAAAATTAACATTTGAAAGTTATTTTGGCTTCAGTGCACGGCAGACTATTGGAGTCTTTGTGCCGTGTGTATTTTAGTGACTTATCTCGCGAAACGTGTCTGAGCGAGCCCCGCGCCGGTGCAGGCGTGGCACAATGGAACCGTCCGAGCGGAAAACTCCAATAAAGATCTATTGTTTGTCGCCGCTTTCCTTCTCTTGGAACTGTCGCAATGTTTTGAGAATTGTGCATTCCATACTGGTGACCGGGCCCATTCATTCTGCACCTAAACAAATTCACACATTATATTTTTAACGTTTCTCAGTTCACAGAAGTTTTGTTAAAATTCTTGTGATTTTTGTGCAACCTGACACATTTAGCCATATACTTAAAAACATGTTGTGTATGACTTTAATATCAATTGCGTACTATATATATATTAGAAAACCAGAAGTAATTTAGAAAACCATTTTCCTCGTAACTCAACATTTTGTTTTGCTTACTAGTTATTGTCCAAAAAATATTCAGTACAATTTTTTTTTTATGTACGAAATCCATCGATGATTTCATTGAGTTATTGGTGCAATAATGGAAAACTGTTTTGAAATTTTCAAGCCGCCATCGTTAATTGAGTTATTTTAATTTAAAATTTAAATAATTGCTATAATGTATTCAACATTTTTTTTCAATAAATATTTTAAATAAATTATGCATGTAGAACAACTAAACAGGCAGTTATAATTAATATAACATTACATATTCGTTTGAAATCATTAATCATAACTTTCATGCGTCCTTATTATATTAATTCACATAAATAATCGCCTCAAAGACGAAGGCCAACTGGTAGTGCCGACCAGTTTAATATTCAAAATTAACTCTTTGCACGGAACAATAATGACGATAGTGATGAAAATGCAATCACAAATGCGACAGAGGCTATAATTGTTTGATTAAACGCTATTATTTTTCAATGTCGAAATAAGTAAATAAAAAAGTTTTATGAAAAGTAGGTGTGCCCGCGAACCGCAAACGTGGTGATTATTTCTTGACCTTCGTGAAACGACCACTTTTATAATCTGGAATCTTGCGAATCGACAGAATTCTCATAAAGTTAACACATTGATATGTGGCATTTACTCAAACATCTGAATATCTTATTTTCCATTTCTACAGATCATTTCAAGTTGCCGATAACACCTAAAGATCACGCGGCATCGTATAGCAGTCAACTGCAATAGACTTTATTACTTTGATTTCACACACCTGGCCATTGTATATGCACAGCATCATCACAATAAACAGACATTAAACTGTTCGTCGCGTACATTTTGAGTGTCATAATAGATCAAGTCGGTACGAAAAATTATAGTTCATAAACATTGTCGAATTTACATAGTAATATTTTCCGTAAAGATTTTCAGTAAATTGTTATCATAATTTTAGCGAATTTATTTTTTTATTTATTTTTTAGTATTTAGTTAAAATATTACTAAGAAATGAAATGGGGCAAGGCCATAGAAGTTTCTTGAAAATAATGATCATCACCATATCCATTGATATGAGCCGCGCGTCTCCTCGCCGGCGACTCTCGACCTGTTCCGCTGGACGAGCCCCGACTTCGGCCCCCTCGCCTCACCCCCTCGCGGCCCGCGCCCCGCCACGACTGGCTCCGAACTTTATCACTGGCCGATTGATTGCAATTAAATCACAAGTACGAATGGCCTGACCGGGCGGCTGTCGTCCCGCCGCGAAACTGCGGCGCGGCTGGCCGTGCCACTTTCTTGGGCGACCGTTATACATACATAGATTAGTACGGCCATTGATTCTTTGGCCACGATCATCGCCTGCTATTCTTATTGATAATATTCACTTTTGACCGGCGCCGCTCGGGCTCCAAACACTTTCCACACACCGACTGTTGAAATTTTGATCGGATTTTGATTATGACCGTGAGTCTATCTCCGACAGACCCGGTGTCCCCTTGGGCCGATACGCTTATTGAGCGATCTTTGCTTCCAAAATGGTCCATTTTTTTAATTTTTGAAATTGCACTTAAGTTTCTTATCGTGATTTCTGTGTTTTGTGGGCATAGATATCGTAGTTTTTTTGTCGAGCTTATTATTAGCAGCATAAATCCAAATGTAAGTGCATCGACGCGGGAAGGTTAGAATTCGCGACTCCGCTGGAAGATTTGATCGATTTAAATGTGCTCAAAATGTATTTCAACGGATTTACATACATTAAATTTTACGAGTAGTTCGAATTTATTTTTAAACAATGGGAGTAATTTTATACCCGGAATTCTTGGTTTATTGCGCCCACTTACGTTTATATCTTATCTCTCGACATCTGGTGTGCTAGAAAAGCCGGCAAATCGGTAAAACCGAATGTAAGATTCGTCAGACGAGGCGCCCGCTAGGACGAGGAGCCCCTCGGCCCCCCGCGCGGGGCATTTGACTCATCCTGTCGGTATAAATAGACGGCGCCCTCCCTTCCCGTCCATCTCATCCCGGCTCTCGTTCCGGAGGGGAAACGGGAAAAATCATCTAGAGCGAGTCACGCCAAGTTAAATTCAGTTCCTAATCAGTAGTCAGTCAATAAATCCCAATAAAAACTGGCAAATTAATTTTAAAATGTCAAAATCAGAGTTCACGAGGCATACTGTATCAGTAGTTTTAAAATAATACACCCCGCCAATAATAACAGGGGAAACGCTTCAATAGACGAATAACTGTGAAAACCACCTAACGCATTATTCCCTTCCAAGTCAATCCTAGATCCGGTATTGACATTCTTATTTCTTAAATTCGTAAAGTTACGTTAAAAAAAATACGTTTTCACAATTTTGCGTCAGTTTTGGCCGAGTTTGTATTCCTCGATTGCTTCCTCGGTCCGTCGCCGGGGCCGACTCCGTTTGAGCCGAGTATTTCTCAAGAAAAAGAGATCTGGAAACGTTCCCACTCGCGTCGCCGCAATCTCTCCGCCGTGCCCTCGACGAGCGGGACAAATCTGCAATTTCTATCAAAATAAAATGTCGCAACGGACCGCGCTATTCGCGGCGAGTTCGGCAAAATTATCCAACGCAACGAGTAAAACGAGTTCCTCCTAAAACTAATCACTCGACCGAATCGCCGAGAGAAAACTTCTCGACAAAAAGAAAGAAGTAATTTTCGCTCGGGGCACTCCCGTTTGCCCGACCGTCCCCTTCGGAACGAGCGAGGATTCGGCTCCGCTTCTCGCAGTGAGCGATCTCGGGCCGGCGTCGTCTCTCCTCGGCGCGTCGCGTCGACGGTTCGCGCAGATTTCTGAATAGAAACTAAAGCGCACACCCAGAATGACTATGACGGAAGAGAAAACAAGGAAATGTGGAAATTAGCGTTTTCTATTTCGGGGTCGTCACAGCATGGGGGCGTCGTGTCCCGTGCCGGCGTGCTGCGTCTTCGGTCGGTTTGTTGACATTGAATTTTAATCGGTCGATCGTTCGTTTCGATTGCATATCGACCCGGGGGGTCAAATTACCGGGGTAGAACTCGGAATTTTTCTTTTCACTTCAACCGATCACTATTCAACGTCGTCGCAGAAGCGCGATTTGTAGTCCCGAGTGGTGACTGGTGAGTGGTGACTAATACGAATGTTTCGCTGTTGCAGAGGGCGAGCAGGAGGCGGAGTGGCTGTGCGCGGCGGGGCTGGGCCAGCTGGCGTTGCCGTTCCTGGCGGGGCGCGAGGCGGGCGAGGCGGAGGTGACGGCCGCCCTGCGCCGCCTGCCGCGCGCTCAGGCTGCTGCAGCCCGGCGCCGAGTGCGCGACCTCAACCGCACTCTCCGGCGCCAGCGCGCGCGCCGCCCCCACATCAGGGACGTCTTCCGGGACCGCGACCGCGACCACGACCGCGAGGTGAGGTTCTTCCGTTCTCGATGTCCCCGTCCTCCGCCCCTAGAGCTCCTCCGTCTCTGACCTGACCTTGACTGTAGCGAGTGTTTTTGAATAATTTTCCTCAGGAATTTTTGTCAGTGGATATGCGCTATCTCGATGAACCGAGGCGGGCTATTAAAACCTCATTCCGTAATGGAGCATGTCAAACCGAATTGCTACTTAGCGTGCCCCAAATGTGTACCCTGTGTCTTTTAGCGACGAGTCCGTTTTCAAAATTCAGTGCCGGCTCGTCTCTCGAATTGCAAGCGTCGTCAAAAATATAGTAGATTTGGCTATTTTTTTTACGAAATGGTTTTGGCAAAGTTACTTTTTTATCGTTCAAAATATTGGGTAAATTGAGTACACAGCATTGACAGTGTCCTTGCAGAGAATATGAATAAAATGATAATTATGCTTTCCAGAACTCCAGTGGAAGTGAACCTCGCTCTCGAAGTGCGACTCCCGACTCCCTGGACTCGCTCCCCAGCGGAGGTTCCGGCAGTCCTCCCGCGGAGTGGGCGGATCCCCCCCCCAACTCTCTCATGTAACTGAACATTTTTTATCAGCCTGGTCGAATATTCTCCTCGTTTTGTGCTTAATTTGATTTCACGAATATCTTCTACTTTTCAGTGACAACTACCCCGTTCAGAAGCAGACGCTCTACCGGACCCCTTCCGCCCCTCCGGCCACCTTTCCCCACTCCCTGCCGAGTCCCACGCGGCGCGAGGACGACAACCGCGATGGAGCCGGTCACTCCCCGCCCTCCCCCTACATTCATGTTCCCGTACATGAACTGTTCAAGTCCTCGGAACTGCACTGGGCCGATGTGGCTTCTAACACGGGTAAGCGGTGATCGTTTATTGCGTATATTGATTATGAATTATATTAGTTATCGTATCGTATTGAGAGAGGCTCACTATTGAATTTATTTTTCAGAGGGAATAGAACTCCTAGGTTATCAAAGATTCGGAACTATTCAAGGCCCCAGGTTAGGAAGAGAAAGAATGCCCACGGCTATCCTTTTGCAAGACAATCGAACACTCGGGTGTGTACAACATATTTGTCAATTTTTATTATTTTAATTACCATTTTGAATGTTGCTGACCTTGATTGTTGTCAACAGCCGGCGAAAACAATCTCATTTATCGATAACTCGAGCCCACAGTGTAGCATCTGATAGATTAGGAAATGACAAAAGCAACATTGCTCGTGCTTCATCACACGAGGTGCTTAGCTTCGAGCAAAAATTCAAGAAGGATACAGATCACCATATAATTGACGAGGTAAATATTACGGTCAAATTCTCTGATTTATTTAACGATGCGACTGGGTTAGCCAACAGTCGATTTTGTTTATGAAACAAGTAGCTTCATAAAATAAATAATGTAGAAATGCCACTTAATATTTTATTATTTTAAATATTCTACAAGTGCTTATTTTCAATACAATTATTTTTTATGTAGTTTATGAGATTAAAAAATTCCTTAACTAATTTATTACTTTAGATGTGGCCGGAAGATGGTTTAGGATCAAACATTGAAGAGTTAACAGAAACACAACTTCGCAAACTTATGCCTCTGTTGTGGCTCGATCTTACTGCCTTGTATGATCGACACAATTTACCCTTCCAAAAAAGAAAGCCGTACAAGAAGAAGAGAAAAGAAGGTAAACACTGTCTTTTATGTAACTTTAACAAACGTTATCTTTACGTGTATTTTAACCTTTTTTTTATCATTTTTGTTTTATAGAAAACAATGTTTTTGGAGTATCTCTGCTAACATTAGTGCGCAAAGATCATCTTGTTGCCGGGGAAGCGGGAACAGTTGTCCCGAGAATATTACGTTTACTATTAGATGCACTCTCCAATCGAGTACATGAAGAAGGCATCCTGAGAGTTGCTGGAAATAAACACAAAGTAAAAACATTTTTTAAGCAACATTCTGAATGAAATAATTATTTTAATCCATGTATATTATTAACCTATTGATGTATATTCTCAAAGGTGGAGGTATTATGTACCGAAATAGAACGTAGTTTCTATTCAGAGCCACAAATTGCTGAGGAAGCTATAGCTGCTGGTGGATCGCATGACATCGCTGCCACTCTTAAAAAATTTCTCCGAGAACTTCCACAGCCGATTCTGACAACTGAATTAGTTCAACTTTTTTATCAAACACATGGTAAATTAATTATACTTTTTTTTCATATATTTTATTTATTAGCATTTAGTAAATTTGTAACTAATCTTTGTTTTTTTTATTTGTTGATTATTTGCTGAAAGAATTCACAAATATTATTATTAAAAATCTACCGATTAACTAAAACATATTGATTATTTCATTTGACTTACAGCTCTAGACGGGCCTGCACGGGGAAGAGCCCTTAACCTCCTTGTACTGCTGATGACATTCGAGCACAGAGCTACCCTACTAGAATTGTTACAACTCATGAACCAGATATGCCAGTGCCAGGGATCTAACAAGATGTCAGAGCATAATGTAGCCATGATAATCGCACCAACTCTCTTTCCACCCAGGTGAATATTAGTTTTGAATAATCCCTATCTGAATACACAATTGACTTAGCCATTATTACAATATCTAAAAACATTACTTTGTAAACATAAGTATTTTGCATTTCAGCCTTGTGATTCGACCTACTGATGAACTGGGAGTTCAACTTCAGATAGCAGCCAATTGTTGCCGAGTAACAGAAGCTTTGATGAGGTTTTGCGATAGTCTTTGGCTGGTGCCACCCACATTAGCATCACAGCTTGACAGAAAATCCCATGTTAGGAGAGTAAATGGTGTGAATGGAGTAAACGGAGTGAATCCAGTTAATGGGCAGGTTGGGAACTCTTGATGAAGCATCCAATGATTTAATTCCTATTAAAATAATGCCATTTAAATATTCAACTACTTATAGAGTAGTTTTAAGTTATCAGTCATTCACAATGTAAATAACCATTACTTAAATCATAAGTCTGTTCACAAAACTGTCTCACAATTTCCTTGTTTTTTTTATTATATAAATAAAATAGCCAAATTTTGTAATCATTTTAGCTGCATGAACTTCTTCAGTACTATGTTATCTCCCACAGTCAAAAAAGGTGATAGATTCATATAATTAGCTTTATAAATATAATTAAATAAGTAAATATCACCGAATATCTTAAAATTCATATTTGCTAGTAACATTTGAAGATTAATATGCTTTAATCAGTTGCAAACTTGTTTAAAAGTATGAATACTGATTGTACTAAGTATACTTGTATATTTAGGAGAACGATGCTATGCGCAATTAAACATTTTAATTTTGACATTAAAGCAATATTTCTTCGCTTGTTTATACATATAGATTATTTCCTAAATTGTACGTTACCATCGCGCGATTCAGTGTCAAGTTTTCATTGTAATCCAAAATGATAAAATAGTGTATCAATGTGCCTCTTTACAATGTATATAAAAAAGTAGGTATATGCTTAACTGTGGCCAAAGCTAATTGCAAAGAAATATAAATACCAAGTAGAATTATTCCTTCTTACAGTATCGAAAATTGAATAGTATTAGCTCGCATATTTCTTTTATATTTTTTTAGAAATTAAATAATTAGTCACTAAGAAAAAACTGTACATTTGTATTTAATTAAGTGAAACAAGTAATTTTACCAATGCTTGGTATAAAAAATTACATTATTAATTTAGCATTATAATCATCATCGCAAATGTCATAAAATCAGTTCACCTATTTTACTCGAGCACTAATTTTTGTATTCTTTAATCAAGTAGTCTTACTATAAGTAATTATGTACTATATATTGTAAAAAAATATTATGTTGAAGTCATTTCCACATTATGTCATGTCTATAAATAATTACTTCTCATTATTTTCATAAAACACTAGAGTTTTAAGTTGTTTGAACACTTAATTTCTAAAATATTATGTCTACTCTTATTAAAAGAATAACAAGAGTACCAATAGTTATGTAATAGAACCTGACCATAAGACCATTGCCTATTTTCTTTAATTTTTATATTCTTATTTGACTCTGTTAAACTTTTTTATTGGTTCATTTCATTCATCCATCTTTAATTTATTTGTACATCTTCAAATTCAATCATGTTCACTTCTAAATTCTGTTCTTACTTATAGACTTGTACAAAAATAAGACTGATTTATATTGATATCCGTGTACTGTATTGTATTAAAATAAGAAAAATACTTAGTTACATTTATTAAAATTTTAACTGCCAAATGAATGGTTAATTACTTTTTTCTTGACCTATTTTACAGATATAAAATTACTACATAAATTAGTGAATTAAAAAATACTCAAGATGTAATTCTACAAACATAAGAAGACCATTCAGACAATAACATTGTTAGGTGTTATGAAGAACCATGGTCTCTACATCTTCATAATATTTAACTGAAATATTTTCCTGCAAAAGCATCGACTCACTCTTTCGACAATCAAAATTAAGACTATAAAAACAAACCACAGACGAAAGTTCACTTTAATTCACTTTCTGAATCAATTGCGAAAATGTCAAATTTACACTATTAATATCCCTCTGTATTTGACTCGATATACATCTCATATCAAGTAAATATAACAAAAGAATTTCTACATACTTTATTTTCAATTATTGGCAAATCCTGAAGTTATTCGCCACATCATTAATGTCTTATATGGATCCTAGATGGTAAGTAAAAAATCTGCTTTTGAGGTCCTCGCCTAATAAAAGAAGTTATATCCAGACTACGAGATATCCGTGTTACATCTCTTTTTTAACAATTTATTAGAAAATATTTCTCGAGTGTATAAAGGTTTAAATAAATTTCTCCAATATAAAGGTGCATTTTAATCAATTCTACTGATAAGTCACAAAATCAAGCAAAAGATGCAAAATAAATCAGATTTTTTTTTGTATATTAAGCGACAATTGAATCGCTTATTCATGGTGATAAGACATATTTCTATTATAGAATAAAAATATGTATAATGGAAAAAACAAAAAATGAAAATCATTATCATATATTTATTGAAAAGGTATATACATTTTAGTATACAAATAAATTTATGATAAACATTTACCTTACATAAATGAAGAAATTAATTATTTTGTCACTCAAATTATATTTACGATGAAGGAATGAAGGATTTATTTTGATATACTTAGCAAAATATCATCAATCGATTCGCCTCTTCTTGACTAATGATCCTAAAAGGTCTGTGATGTGGGGCAGGTTGTTGGTTTGGTCATTGGCTCCTGTATTTAGCGAAGACAATGATAAGGACAAAGATTGTCCTGATGCAGGAGCCTTCTGTTGTCCTTTCATGTTTCTGTGTTGAGGAAAACTCGGCATCAGCTTCGGATCACAGGCTATAAACATAAAAACACAAATAAATATCACCAATAATCCAAGGAACTACAACTTGGGTATGAATATGTTGAAGTACTTACGTAGAGGAGGTTCCTTAAAGTAGGAGCTCTGGAGACATTCTTCTGCTGTGGCACGTTTGTTAGGGTCATACATAAAAAGAAAATTGAGAAGCCTCAACCCGGCTGCTGACAGCCATGGGAACTTCTGCTTCAAGTTATTGTATGGTTGCTGTTTCAATGTGAAATTTAGGAGGGCTGGTAAAGTGCTAAACTCAGGCCAGATTGCGTCTGAAGGAGTACCTGTGTGCACATATATTTTTTAAATTATTCAAAACAGTACAATTACATGATTTAAGGTATTCTTATATTTGGTAAAATTAAGTATAAAAACATTCATAAAATATCACTATATTAATTAATTATTTATTAGAAAACACTAAATTTGTAGGCTTTCTTTTTTTAATTTACCAAACACATCTGTATCCTAGCAATGCTGTCCTTTGCCATCATTGTTGATGAAAATTTACTGGCATAACCATTATGCCAGTCTATTTTTAGAGGTCTATTTTTTTTTATAGCATTTTACAAATTTTGTATCATTATGTTAAATAATTGTTTCAAATTAAATTACTCGAGCTTTAGAAGTAGGGAAAGCAGTCATACCAAGCAAATCCACAATGAGTTCTAACTGAGCAATCTCAGAACGTCCGGGTAGAAGAGGCTTGTGTGCCAGCAATTCCCCGAGGATACAGCCAGCAGCCCACATATCGAGGGCTGGTGTCTGCAAAGGAGCCTGCAGTAGTAACTCAGGGGCGCGGTACCAAAGTGTTACTACGCGTGGGGTCATGGCCTTGGGGGGTAGCCCCAACCAGCGCGCTAACCCAAAATCAGCTGGAAAATACATTTCAAAATAAAACTTCATGTATACAATTATAATTTACAAGGTCATAGAATTTTTTTTAACAAATCAGAGTACATACCTATTTTGACACAACCCTTATCAGTCAGCAATAAATTGGACACTTTAAGATCTCTGTGCACAATGTAATTAGCGTGCAAATATTTCAAGCCTTTGAGGACTTGCAGCATCAGACACTTGACCTGGGTCTCAGTGAATGGAGATGTCATATTATCAAGAAGTGAAGCCAAGTCCTGTTCGCAGTACTCCATAGACAGAAATATACTACAATAAAGAATTGTTTACAATAGCAATAAATTATAATTAATCAAAACTCAAATTCCATAAGTTTTAAAAAAGTACAATTGATAAGCTTCACCCAAAAATTTAAATTATATATTTATCAAATGTATATACTAGTAAATAAAATTTTAATTTTTAAGTAGTAAGACTTTTCAACTTAACTAAATAAATAGATAATACCTTTCCAGACTTCTTCCTACAAGCACTTCCTTCAATTGAACAATATTCTCATGCCGACACGACAGAAGAACTTGGATTTCACGCAGTCCACTCAAAGGTAATCCATCCTTTTCTGCTTCCATTCTTACTTTTTTTAAAGCAACAATATTGCCATTGATCTTATCTTTGGCACGATCTATTTATAATAAAAACAACATAAATAAAGTAAGATTTTTCTTGTTTACTATAATAATTTAGGTACAGAACTGATATAATAAATATAAATCAAATGCCCTTACAAACAATCCCATAAGTTCCTTCGCCGATACGATTGAGCTTCTCGAACTCTCCTACGAATCTGCATCTTCCCAACTACAAATTATAAAAGACACATTAATACATACAAAAATACGTACACTCCAGTAATTACTTTCGTGAATACACTAGATTTTTGGCTTAACTGACCACCAAAAATCACACAATAAAATAAAATATTAAAATATCTTTACTGACAATATCTTTTTCTGGTATTTCCACAGGTTTTCCAGTCTTAAAAGATATTATAATACCCTTTCTCGATGCCGGTCCTTGGGGATCGGGTACTTCTTGGATGGGATTTGTTTTGTCGGAATCTATATTTTTAGGAAACATTAAAACTTTGAAATTAGACATGAATTACATCATATTTATCTTTATTGATATTTATACATACTTCTAGAAACGGTTTCCATTGCGATCGTCGACAATGTTTTGAAAATATATCGACAAACGTTGGGCAAGTTAGGTTACTGAGGTTTCATCACAGAATACATAGACTTTACCGAAGCTACCATAGACAAGCGAAGTAAACAGCCGGATCGCACGTCATTTTACTTTTTTAATAATTATCAAACAATTTTTGTTCATTATTTTAATTGAAATGTTTTATTTCTGAATGCTATAATGAATGTAGATTTATATAAATTATTATTATGATTTCGAATGAGTTATTAATGACGCTAAGCCAATAAAAATATGTACAATATACAGTGATTTTTCACGCGTAAAATTATTTCTTGTTGGTCATAATTATTTTAGCAGAATTGTTTAGATTTTAGAAGTTGAACTGCTTGGAGTCAAGTAACTCATACTTTTATGGATAAACTTTGTTTCAGTATTTGCAACGTTATAAACATTTTTTGATATGATGGCAAATCAGTAATTCGGTTAGAATATAATTTCAACTTAAGTATGTTATGTAGAAACAAAAACATTTTCATAGAATTTAAAATATTTTAAAAAGGATGTTGAAAATCGAAATCGACAAACATTTTTTATATCGAATTACAATAATATTTTCTTTCATAGAGAATGATACTTTCAAGTGTCAATATTTTGAGATTTTATAGGTTATGTAATTTTTCACACTTTAGTAAATAAATACAATAACTCTAAACAATATCATTTCTACTTATATTAATATCGCTATGGTTCGAGGATTTGGGTTACTCAATCAATTTTGGAAAAGAAAATCGTAACTACAAATTGACTATTTGCTTCTGTTTACGTATATTTTCAGAATAATATTTAATCAGTTTTTGTTGCAGGGTTAATTTTGGTAAATATGAATTAGTGGAACCAGGAAATATAAGTCCTTTACGTCCAATACCAGATCACATACAAAAACCTACTTATTACATAAATGGAGAAATAATTCATGGACCAACAGAACCAGAAATTAAATCTCCTCAACAGATTGAGTGCATGAGAAGAAGCTGCAAATTAGCCAGCAAATTATTAAAAGATGTAGAACAAATTATTAAGGTATTATTATTGACATCAAGTTACATTAAATAAAGTAATATTGATTTTATCAAGCAGATTCTTATGTTTTAAGGTAGGAGTCACTACTGACGAAATAGATGCTTTTGTTCATGAACAAAGTATTGAAAATGGAGCATTTCCATCACCTCTGAAATATAAAAATTTCCCAAAATCAGTGTGTACTTCTGTAAATAATGTTGCCGTCCACGGTATTCCTGATGACAGACCTTTAGTAGATGGTGATATTATCAATGTGGATATAACAGTAAGCAAATCACAAATATTTTATTATTTATAATCTGAGGAATAAAGATATAAAGACATTTAACATTTATCCATTTGAGTCTTTATATATAATGATAAAAGTAACTTTGTATTTTGTCTTCGCACTGAATTTATTTAAATTATTTGCAGTACTAGTTTCGACCCGATACACTGGGTCATCATCTGATGATTTTAATTTATAAAATATTTTGGAGAATGCTACCATTGCATAAAACGCTTGTTTTAATCTACCAGGTGTTCTTAGATTCTTACCATGGCGATTGCTCATATACATATACAGTTGGTAATGTAGATGACCAAGGAATGGAATTAATAAATCTTACCAAAGAATGTCTACAGAAAGTAAGTTCTCAACAATTTTTGTTTGCTTTTACATAGTCTACATAAAAAATATTTGAGAATAATTTCTGTCTGACAGTGTTCTCGTGTGAAACACCTGATAATTCAACAGGAAATATGCAGGATTTATTGATTTCCAAGATAAAGTGTAATTTGATTTACAGCATTATCATAAAAAAAACTGATGTTATTGTTTATTATAATATTATTTAATAATTTTGACAGCAATCTAGCATTATGACTTGGTATTTTCTTCAAGGGTATTAGTGTATGTGGCCCAGGAGTACCGTTCAAAGAAATTGGAGCAGCAATAGAAAATCATGCAAATAAATTTAAATACTCAATTATACCAGCATTTTTAGGTCATGGTATTGGGACCTACTTTCATGGAGCACCTGATATTTATCACTATAGTAAGATTTATTTTTTGTCATGCAAATATTTATATTTTTAATATTTGTCTTAATAGAGTAAAAATAATTTTACTTCGCTCTGTAGGAAATCGCTACCCCGGTAAAATGTTACCTGGAATGACATTTACAATAGAGCCAGCACTAACTCCAGGAGGGCCAGATATTGACATTCATCATGACGGATGGACTATAACTACATCTGATAACGCAAGATCTGCTCAAGCAGAACATACAATACTTATAACAGAAAATGGATACGAAATACTTACGGAGTAAACTCGAACTTGTGGATTTAGTTGCAAAGTATTAAATTTAATTATAATAACCATAATTTTAAGCCTAAATGTAAATTTAACTATAGTTTGTTATTATTCTTTAAAACACAACAGTTCATTTATAAAAGGATATTAATTAGGATATTGTAAAAAATAACAAGATTATTATTTTTATTTATTTTATTTGCCATAATAAAATCCTAAAATAAAAACAAATGTTACTTGGTACATATAAAGCACAAGCACATTCTTATATCACTCATTGTATATCAGTCAAATATTAGAGAAAACTCCTGACAAGGCAATAAAGCAAACTTTGTATACAACAATTGATGAAATTTTGTATTAGGCGATTAATCAGGAAATAAACTATTATTATGTACCACTTTGTAAGATGGTTAGTCGTTATGGCAATGCCTTTATAACCAACATTAATTATATAATTTATACGATTGAACCATTAACTTTTCATGGATCCTCGTGATTAAAATGATAATTATAAATGATGACAAAATCTGCTTTATTGACCAGGAAAATTATTTTAACAGTAAATCATCACAAATAATTCTCAATAACTTGAGTACTGATATGTCGCAGCCCCAATAACTGATTACCTAGCGTCATAGTGGGATTTGTTGATTTTATAACAATTATATATTTTTGTATGGGGAAGCGACTTATTTTATAGAAAGTAATATTTTTTGTACCTATCTTTTTTTATTATTAATAAATGCAGTATTTAAAATGTCAACAAACAATGAAACATAACTCGTAGATTATGAATTCATTACCATTTTTAGGCCACAAGAATCGGCAAAATTTTAATTACTATTTTAAATTGCTTCAACAAATTTCAATTAAGAGTGGTTTTTCGTTTCATTCTCTTTGGACTAGACAACATAAAATGTGCACGATCTCACACATTTATGTACTTCTTTACAACATTTCCTTTAATTAATTATTAATAATGAATTTCATTCCCTTAACGAGAATACCACCTACAAAGGTTATCAAAATTTTGGAGAACAACATTGAATCACAAATAGGTAAGAAAGATCTTTGCAGAGTTATGTAGCATGTTGATATTAATATAATATTAACCCTGTCATAGTTTAAAATAAATCATAAGAAGTAATTTCACATTTAATCAATATAATCAATAATGTTGATGATAAAGATACCGCCTAACGTATACATGCTCTTATCTTCTTGGTGCCGAATTCTATTAATAAATATTATAAAATACAAACAGTCAAAGTTGTCTTGTGCAAGAGTTTATGGACTAGAATATTACTTAATTTTAAGACAAATATTTCATTTTAACAGTTAAAAGATTTAGTGGTTAATAGAAGAGGTAAGAGAAGATATAAAATATTCAGTGGATTACGTTCCAATAACACAATAGAGATAACATTTATGAAACATTTTAAGTAACAACAAGATAGATTATAAATAGGGAGGACACTTTACAATAAATTATTTGATAGTATTCATTTGTGAAGGAAGGTACTAGAATTAAAACATGAAATATTATAGTAAATATATCAACCTTCAATAGAAGATTTTAAATGTATAAAATATTGTAAAAACTTCGATAAAATTCCAGAAAACTGGAGAAATGATTGATATATAAAATTTTAGTGAATATAATCATCATTGGAAACTTGATGACCATGTGCTCCCAAAATATTATAGTATTGCCAACCCTCAGTGGGTGGTGCATAAAAATTCACGCTTTGGTTCAAACAATAAAGATAAGAAGGTCTGCCATAGCAAAGGTTGCATAAGTATGGTAAGAAATTGAAAGCATTTGACTATCTAACCCTTCCTCGTACTACTTATTCAATTTGAAGAACCTTTGAACAAACTGAGTAAGGTTGAACACCTGGCCTGGCCCCACGGCAGGATCCATGTTGGTGTATTCATCTAAGTTGTGAGTACTTCCTGTTGACAAAATAATGTTACTTTATTACCCGCTCACAATATGCATCGCCTGTGCTACGTTTTAAATTTTAATAAACATCTTACCTGAAGTACATACAGCTGGATATGGAGGAGGTGGCTTAATCCACGAGCCATCGGGCCTTTTCATATGACGGCGATCAGATGCAAAAGTATTCAAAAATTCTACTGCAGGAACTACCCGAAAGTACCTGAAATTATTTTAATAATATTTACAATAACAGCAAGATTTCTCAAAATTTACATATATAAAACTAGCACTTAAAAATTCTTTTTTTATTTTACCGATTAATAAGTCGTTAAATTTTAACGCATGTTTTGTCATAAAACTCATAAAATTAACGAAGTTTTCAGATGATCTGCAAGTATCGTAGTCAGAGTGTGCAACGGGTAGTCAGTGTTCATACAAACAAACGAATTTTAAAACATTATTTAGCTCGCATACAACTAAATTATTTCAATAAATAATATGACGACTTAAATAGTTATTAAATATTGTTTGAATAAAAAAATCTCTCCTTACCTATAATAGTCAGAGTTGACTACCTGGTCTGTTCGGAATGTTTCAGTAACATACTTGTGAAAAAAAGTGGGAAAAGGCAACTCTGAATCTAAATCATAAACAAGGCATGTCTTGCTATCCCAGCAGTACATGAATATAACATGATAATCCTGAAAAATAAATTTGTATTTAATTTTTAATAGTACATTAAGACATGTTAAAGTAAACCTTGCATGGTGACTAGTTTTATTTTTATACTTAGAATCTGCACAAGCTGACTTTTTACACTATTGTTTCTTTATTTTAGATATTGGTTTTAGACCTTTATTATGAATAATATATATTATAATGCAGTGACTCAGAGAAGCTTAAAATAAGCCTGGGCAAACTTTTCATTTCCATATGGTATGTATGACACAAAATTATAAATAAATAAATTGTAAATAATTAGAAGTCATCTTATTAATGCACTTTTGTCAGCTTAATTTAATTTGTTAACGAGTAAAACATATTTGGATACTATAATACCATAGTGATTTCAGACTATCATATATATTTTAAATAATAAATTACGAGTGTTTTTTCCACATATAGATTTTTATTGGTGACCGTTTAGCCAACCTTTCACGCTGGCATTATTAAACAGAGTTGACTCAAAGATGACTCTGTTTTATAATGCCAACGTGAAAGGTTGGCGAAACCGGTCACTAATAAAAATCTATATGTGGAAAAATCACTCAAGTATTTTACTCATTATTTTGAATATTAAAATGGATTCCACCAAGTACTCTCTGTCAAAAAAGAGCTAAATGCGACAATCTTAAGGCCAATTTCACTGAAGCGAAATGACTGATTTTATCCACCACATAGTAGGTTTCTTAAAAATGCTGTATTCATTGGTGTTATGGCATGTTTTTATTATTATTGATAGATCCCTAATGATGGCCCCAGTACAGGGACTGCATTGAAAAAACATAGCATCTCTAATAACAATGGCAGCATTTGTGACCTATTTTATTTTGTAATTCCTTAAATGTTTGTGAGTTTTTATTCACTAACACATTTAAGTAAGTTTTTCTTTACAACACTAACCCATAGTTACATTGGGAACCCTAAAATAGTTTTAATCATTTTCATATCTCAACGAAAACATCCAACACAATAGGTATAAAATATCTGCTTTTTCACACTTTAAGTATGTCCATTTATGCAGCTATCTTTATCACAAAAGTAACAAAATCCACGATAGAATAATGACAGTTAAATTAAGTATGTTCTTTTTCTCACCATAAATTATTATACTTTAATACCAGGTGAAAACTTTACCCAGTCCACACTTGCACTGATTTCGAACTACTGCAAAATAATTAATTTACTAATGATCAAAAGTATTTTTAAAAATCAGTCTACTCTTTCTCAAATATTTATATGAAACAATCAGGATTTCACCAACCCAGAATACAAGACGGTCTTCCTCGCGTCCAGCTCGTTGTCTCCAGAGAGGAACCGTTTTGCAAGGATTTGATATAAAAACTACAAAGCACCGTTCCAGTTCTTCCGGGACGCGCTCGTTCACATCTTGGCAGAGTTTCCATACATTTTCTTCACTAAAATAAAATGAAACCAGTGTCAGAAAAAATAATGTGTATCCGTTGAAACCGATTTAATTTTTACGTACCAGTAGCATGATACATAAGAACAGTCGGTCTGTTTGGGGAATAAGGGTTTCATCACTCTGTCAGATTTCTGTATATTTTCACTGGCAGGACGTGTTTGAGTATTTAGAGACATGTTGACATTAGCTCTCTTTGTTTCCTTTGGCTGCCTTCAAAATCGATTTCTGCTTCGCGACTACACAGTCAATTAAGTAGGTACATGAATTTTGTTCAAAAGCATCCATAATGAGGTCAAACGTTTATTTATGCCGTAGCCTACTGGTTTCAATATATAAAAATTGGTTTACTACTTTAAAAATATTTATTTTGTTAATCAAATTTATTATGCTATTGGGTTTATTTTTTATTAGCATTAAATTATCAGAATATGGGATATATAAGTTTATTTGAAGCACCTGGCTGCGCACACTCAACTTTTATAGCATGAAGGAGTGAAAACCGGATATCTGTAGAAATCAAGTTGGTACATCACATTATTCTGTGTTCTCGTCGGTTCTGTTCATTGGCCCGTCGGACTATATATTCAGGCAGTGTGTTGACGTCTCATTTTTCGCATGCCTCTGTTAATTTAGGCCTTTTTTGGCTATCAGTGACTTCTCGGTTCAACCGTCTTCGTGTCCGTCTTTGAAAGCGTCACGTTCTAAATTGCACAAAAATGACCCGTAAGTAAATGCAATATTTCTACTAATTTACAAATAGGTACGTTATACCGCAGATGCTCGCTTCATGGTCTGTCGGAATACAATAAATAGTATAAAATTTTAGTATACGTCCGGTTAAATTTCGTTTTCTTTTGTTGTTACTAATACTACTTTTGCTTACTATTACTTTACATATTTACCGTTTTGTTATTGTTAGTATTCATGCAAATGACTGCTCCCTGCATTGTTATAAAAATGTTAATTTTTAATCGTTGAAGTTCCCTATTTCAAATATAACGTTTTTATCGTGTATTTTCTTCGTTTATACCTGTAATGCAGCTTAATGAAAAAATAAAGATGTCCATTGAACGACTTTCAATCACAAAATACTATCAGTTTGGTATGCCCCTTGTCATAAATGTAATCATTGCATCTCCGCTACCTACCTGGCTGGCGAAAACTGCGATCTTTTGTCTGACTGCGATAATGTTTTGAAACATCAATGGCCTTCAATAATGAAATTGCGTATAAATATGTATATTATTATGATATTGTGTCACAATACACACTATAAGGCCACTTATATGAACCAAATGTTTTACTACATTACCAAACTGATGTTACATTTACGTATTATTATATAAAATGGGGGCACGATTAATCAATTTTCATTCAAAACAATGCATTGTATTATGCTCAGCATACATTTAGAATACAAAAATAAAAATGAAATTTGTAATTTTTTAATAAATTGTAAAAAATTGTAAATTAATTTTCTCTCCCAAGATATCTGTATCAAATGAGTTATTCGCTCAAACAATGAACATTTGTACTAACAACATTTTTTATTTATGAAATATTATAATTTACAAAAAACATACTTGTCATATCCATATGCTGTTCAATAATGGCTTAAAAATTTATATATATATATATATATATTTATTTATAGAAGCTGAAGCAAATTATTTAGGTACAATAAAATTTTTATTGATTTATTTTAACAGATTTGAAATGACGTTATTTATATTAATTTGTTGGCATTTTTTAAATTTTAAGCAACTTACCTAGCCTCACAATACAGTTGTTTAAACATCCTGAATACATGTTTTTATAAAGTTCACATATAATTATACCCATATCTCATGAAGACATGTTAAATAATTGTATTAAATGTAATATAATTCTCCGTGAAATAGAGATATAAAAGATGTTAATGTCTGTCACGATTATCATTTATATTTACAATATTAAAAAATCTCTAGAATTACCAACATCTGTAAAATTTGAAAATCTTAGACTTGAATCATCTTTATCTACATTTAGTAAAATTGTTACCATGCTCTAACTTTTTTACTATTTGATTTTAAGGTGGAAATCAGAGAGATTTAGCAAGAGCTAAGAATCAGAAGAAGCAACAGGAACAATCCAAGAAGAAAACTTCTGAAAAAACTGGAATGACCCTGGAACAGAGAAAATTTCGGTAACTACCAACTTTGATTTAACAGCATCATCTTAATTTTTTTTTTTATTTTAATTAAATTAAATCTTGACAATTTGGTATCACATTATGCAAGGAAAAGGTAATTTCAAAAATTTTATGCCCTTAGCAGAATTTATCACACTTTATGTAGATTGTAACTAATAAACCACTCTTCCTAAAATATTAACATTGTAATATAATTATCTATAGATTTCTCATGTATCATTAAAAATATTTCCACTAATTTTTTTACTGTATATGTAAACAAATATAAGTATGTTTAATGGTTATCTATCCAAAAAAAAGGGGCCTAGAATGAGATCTCTTTTGTATCAGTAAACCTATTATCAAACACCCTCTGTTCACAAAGATGTTTTTTCATGTCAGGCAGCAAGTAGATGTCGAATTGGCCCCGATCACATGAAAATATCTAATTTCTGACGAGAGAAATTATTTAGCAGCCACTGCAGTCCATCTCTTGCTGCAAGCGATGTCTCGGAATTACAAATCATCTTGTCTCGACATTCATTCGTCTTTTGCTCACTTCTACAATAGATGGACGCAGGTCAGCTTTAAGCTAGAGGTCAAAGAAATTCATCCTTCGGCATTATTAGAATCATGCCGGCGGTTGAGTTTTTTTAATACTAGTTATTCGTGATTAATCAATTATGATACCATTATTAATTATCCTCTAGAATGATTGTTCACAAGTACTGTCTGAAATTTATTTATTAAAGCAATCCGTGTAATACACAATATGATATATTTTAATACTTTAAATGTTAACACATTCACTGCCTACTAAAAATCAGGACATTCGCTTGTGCTAAAAATTTCCTTATTTTGTATGTCCTAAAAGTATTGAAAATAAATATTAGAAATCTCTTGCCTTGCCAGTTGACTATATCATAGGCACATTCTCAAGCAATAATCACTTCATCGGGACAGGTAAAAAAAAATAATCTCGGAAATGTCAGGTGGAAGTAAATTTTTTACTTATCATTTACAACTTTTTTACCAGACCATCAAAATATTAGGATGATGATAGTATTTATTACTTTTCACTCGCAGATTAATAAAAATATATTTTAGTAAATTTTTATTTTTACTTTCTTTTTTGCATAAGACATTTGTAAATTGTCTGCAAAGCTGACTGAAAATGATGTTATCCAAATAAATATCAAAATTAATTGCGCTTGATGTGAAGACATAAAGTATTACTGAAGACATGAAAACCTAAAAGGCTAAATTTCGATCGTTGTTGCCTAATCATTTGGCTTTGCGTATTTGTTTAAATATTGAGTATTTCAAAACAAATCTGTTATAATCGTGGATATAAAATGTTACCATAGCATATGCTACACTATATTACCAAGTTAACAAACTACTTTCAACGGAATTCTATGTGTGACGTGCACGTCGAGAGAATTTTAGTATGGATATGCGAGGCATGTTCTCAGCACTTAACAATAAATTCCACAGTACCATCTCCTTGCATTATGTGAATCACAAAATAAGAATTTAAAAAAAGCTTTACTCAATTAATTTTTTTTTCACGCTTTTTAAGACTTCGTTTATATCTTTTATAATAAATCTAGTCAAACTTGTGTATCTATATCAACTAGCAATGACTATCGGTGATGTATCTTATTAAACATTTATTCTGTATTTACAGTGATGCTGAGCTGATGAGAGAGAAACAAAAAAAAAAGGAAGAAGATCAGGAGAAACAGAATCAAACATCTACTAAGAGTTAAAAAGTCTTACCCTTCCGAAATGCCATAATAAGGAAAGATTCATTTTGTTCAACTTTTCATTTTGTAAATGGTTATTCAATTAAATATTAAATTTTAAGCTGTCACTAGAAACTCATCGGAGATATTCGTCTCAATTAAATTAAGTCATAGAATCAAATTTAATATATGTTTTATCTTCCAACTAATATTTCTTTCTCGTAATGGCATTTATTATAATCCTAAGTATCTGTTTTCTTTAACCATGTAAAAAGATCATCACATTGAATTTTGTACAATAATTAAATTATATAATTTAAGTTCTGCTTTGACTATTATTTATTCATTTATAATCTCAGGATTGATGTTTTAAATACACACAAAGTGATATAATCTGCATGTAATAATTTTTAAAATAATATATCAACATATAGACATAAAAATGGTAAATTAGAAAATATTTTAAGTAAAATTAATTTTGTTTGACCACTTGCATATTTTTTAATGCAATAAATTTAACTGGTATGCTTGTCTTTTAAATTGTCTGTTAAAAATCTAGATAACCTACTGCAAATGTCTTTCACATTAAAAGCAAAATCAAGAGGAAACATTATGTTACTAATAGAGTTAATTATTAAGTTAGTCATTATCAAACTCAACTTGATTGTCATAAATACTAGAGCAATTCTTTAGCATGTAAAATATAATGATATTATTCTATATTGAAATGTCAAACATATTATGTACAATGTGCATAATTAAATAAATTAAAATCATATCTTATTTTGATGTTTTCTTCTGCTTTTGATAAATATGCAGAACCATTTGTCAAGTATGTCATGTATGTTGGGTCTTGAAGCTGTTAACAAGTTAAGAAGGAAGAGGAACTTAAAATATCCATGGTGTGTGTTTATGGATAAGTAAAAAGGGAAAAGTTGTATATTATATTTGGTAAATTGAAATCAAATTAATAGATTGAACAAAAAATCTTGTGTAGTGTTAGTTTTTTTGAACTAACTTTCATTCCTGAAAATGTGATGTTTCAAATCTAGATGGATTGATATATGTCGTAAAATTACTCGAATCATGTATAGTTTGTCAATAGAATTAAAAAATGACCTTTTGTCTTATAGAAGACGCATTTTGATTTATTTTTCAAGTAATCAATTTTTCTTAATATAGGATCTTCTTCTATCAAACTTGTTCATCACTATTGCTCAATTCAAATGGTAAGTTTATATTAGTCACTAGGACTATGAAAAAGCATTTGCCAAGGGCTAGAATGTGAATTGAAACATTCTCACAACAAAAGATACAATAAGGGGCTTACTTCAAAGTGGAACTTTATTTGAAAAATTTGTTTTTTTAAATGCTTTTGTTTGTTAAAAAAAAGGCATTATAATGCATTACAGATATATTTCTGTAATTTGCGACAATAAGTTCTGTAGTTATTGACTATCGATCTTTCACTACCATGTGAAAAGTTCTTGATATATTTTTCCATCGCTTGCATTTATTGCAATGACCAGTTTCACTTGCTTTAGCACTAGATAGATATTTAATATATATAATATACAAACACAACGTAAATATATGCTTTAATAGACGTTGAAACACTCAAGAAAAAGTACTTTTTTTGGTCATTTACTAGTAAATAAATATTCCTTTATTAGGTAGATTATCGTGCAGTAGTGACAGTTTCTTGATTGACTTGTAATTTAAAGAACTGGCCCTGAATTATGTATGTGGTGATAGTTTGACCTAACCTGGCTTCCAAACTGGTAGGTGCTAGGTAACAAAGTATTATCTTTAAATAGTCAATCGGTTTGATAAATCAATACTGTAGAGGTAAATAAAAAAAAACTAATAATCAAAGTTTTTATTTGATTCACAACTAATCATCCGTCTTACAAAAATCATGTTATTAATATAATTATGTTTGCAATATTTGATTGTTGAACCGTTTATTTCTTTAATTTGTCTTTCAATTAATTTTTAAAATTACTACCATAATATCATATAAATATTTTTTTAAATAAGATTTACTAATAATCATATTTTAAATTCAATATTTTATTTTAATCTATCTTGGTTTTTTATAAAGAAAATAAATACTTATTTTAGTCTATTGTTGAGGATTTATATTTTAAATTGCAGCTTACCAAAAAAGGTTATGATGTATCAATTTACGCTATTTTTTTGATAATATAAAACTATTTTAAAATGCTTAGTAAAATAAATATTTTTTTATTTCCCCTTCTCTCTGGTGTTTACATCTAAAATTATTCTGGCGTTTCATTTCAAACAAAAAACAACTCATAAATTTAAGATGGCAGCCGCGACAAGTGTCGTTGTTCTCGATAGGGGCAATAATACTACTTGCACTGTAAATTTACATGGTAAGTTAATGTTTTTGTATTTTAAAATCTATTGCTATCGTTTCCAAGATTTCGTTTGGCTAATATCGGCCCAAATGGGCATGTGTGGTGTCAATTTACGCTTATCATTTTTTTCTAACATAAAAAATATAACCTATAAAAATTTCTCATCAGGTGACTTCAATTGGCATTTTTAATAATAATTTTGTGAATACTGTTAGGCCTCAAATTATCTTAGTTATAATGATGGTACATTCATTCATGTATAGACAATACGTCGTCTTATAAATTTAAAAAATTAATGATTCGGATACTGATATTTTTTTGTAAACAAAACTATTGACTTATACTAAAAACAATAATTATAACTATTTCTAAGGCTTAATTTTTCAGTTGATATCTATAAATCTGATAATAAATATTTTTACGGATTTTAAATTTTCTATAAAAATAAATCGCTATTTAAGAATAAAACTTCTTAAGGTAAAAAAAATTAATAGCTTTTACATATCTGAAAGTTATAAAAATAAAAACTAAGTATACAATTTTCATTAATTATTTTGGGTTGCCAAACACGCTAGTTTCAAAGTTTCGAATATATATACAATTAATATTTACTACCTACCAACATTTTTTATTATTTATATATATATATATATGTGCGCTTAGTACCTAGCTGCCTAGCCGTTATCTCATCTGTAATATTTACAAAAATAAAAAATGTTCAGTCAAATAATCTATAAATAATTATCGGAATGCAATTAGTTTGGTAAAGTTTTCCTTGTATATATGATTATTACAGCTAATCAACTCGAATCTTCAGGATCGATCACAAAAATACACCATTTCGATAAGTTCAATATAGAATTGCTAACCCACGCATTTATAATTTCTTATTAGAGTCAATATTTTTAACAACCCTTTTATCGTTGATGTTAAATAATCCCAACTACCCACAAACACAGTCGGGATAATGTCTTTAATATCATTAACTTTTACCAGAATAAAATAAAATTTTCTTAAATAATTATTTTAAGTCGGTAAGGTAAGGTATTTTAAGTCGGTAAGGTAAATTGAATATTTTATTGTTAAATTTTATTCCAACATTAAAAAAAAAAAAAACTAAAATACCGATATTGTACAATTATGTATGCATTATTTTTCAGCTACGTCACTGCATTACCAATCCATCAGTATTTCAAGTCATTGTTACAAATGGAGTTTGGTGTATCTATAGTACTTATTATTCGAAATACATTATTACACCGTACGTTTTATATTTTCCGCAATTCCTTTTGAAACAATTTTCTTGTAAATATTTATTTAGATGTAAAATTAGGGTCGGATCAGAGGCGAGCTTTAAATATGATAATCGCACCGGCTGCTATATTCATTTTTCACCGAGTGATACCAAATCGATAATTTTTTTTAAATAATTAATCGTTGTGAAAATAAAACACCTATCGGTGTATAGCCGCGTCTCGGCTACTGACGAGGAACAGGAGCCTTCGGCCATGATGTCTGCCGTCAATCATGTCCAAGGGACCGTGACATCGTCACTCTCCGAGCGGCGAACGGACTATCACCGGTCACCGCATCTAGGCTACTGCCCAAGGTCCCGACCACGGCATGCGGCTATTTCAATAATAATATTATTTATAAAAATGTAAATTTGCTCGAAGGAGTAAAGTTTTAAGAGAGACTTAAAATATTTGGATAATTTTTTTAAACGTCGAAATGATATTTTTATAGACACGCAGTTGCAAAACTCCAGTCGGAACTTTCTATTCGTATGTACCTAATGTACAAAAATCTCACTGCGGTAATCAAAAATTGAATCACTCGCTTTTTGTTGGACTTTATACTTCACGAAGCCGGTCGATTTCCACCGCGCGTTTTTGGAGAAATCACACTACGAATTTATATCAATCGGCTCTCGCGGCATCGGGCCGGTCGGGTCGATTCCCTGTTCTCATTGTGTCGTGCTTATTTTGCAGGAGCCACGGTGGTGTCATGGCGGGTGAACAACCAGGAGCAACTCTTCGTGAGGTAATAATTAAAGATGCTCCCGTCTTCCGCGAGCGCGGAGGGGTTCGATTCGACACACCGCCGCCCGTGCGAGGCGCGGTATGAATAATCAACGTGTCTTATTCAATTGAAAAAAAGTAATTCCTCTGGAAAAGAGAACGTGTTTCGGTGCAGAATGGAAAGGACGCGGAGTGGTGGAGTGGTGGAGTGGCGGAGTGGTGGAGCGGCGAGTGGCGGAGAGCGGGTGGTGGTGCGGGAGAGACGCCGGCCGTCGCAAAAAGCCGCTCCGCCAGTGGCGACTCGTCACTGCGGGAAAGTGCTCGACAGCCGACACTGAAAACTGAAATGCTGAAATAACGCTCTGAACACGTGCTCGAAACTCACGAGTTCTACGTAATTTTAGCAAAAATAATATCAAAACGAAATATATTATTTCTAAAATTTTCAATTTATTTTGTATAAAGATATTAAAATCATTTAATTTTTTTTTTATTATAACATAATACAATTATTACAACGCAACTCTAACGTAAATCAACAATCAGATTTTATAACTCATTATAACAATTATAACTCATGCTCACTGTTATGCTCCGAAAGACTGATTAAATTGAACAGTGATTACGAAACTGTCAAATACGCTATTTATCTAGTAGTATATCTACGATTTAGACCGATGTGGTAAATTAATAACATGTAAAATTAGTCGACGTGTTTAATAGCTTGGTAATCACTGTTCAATATAGTCAGTCATTATGGGCGTCAGACAAATTATTCAATAAAATATATACTCGTAGAGAATTTATTAAATTACACTCTAGAGATATCTTCAGTGGAATTGGAAGGGTTTGAGGAGTCGTTAATTGCAGTGTATTTATAAAAGTGATGTCAAAAAACACGTCGCAAATCATTTGAGATTTAACAAAAGATTGGTTATTTGCGAAAGAATTTATTTTCGCAAAAGTAACGAGAAACGTATCTGGTATTTTATTGTTTGAATGGGTTTTTTTTTGCGGTCGTGTTGTGAGACAAATTTCACATTTTTTGCGACTTGCATCGTCGGCGCTCCGATAGACGGCTTCTAGAAATACTGTGTCATTGCCTGGAGCTCTGTTTTTGTTACTGGCGTGTAGCATTATTATTGTCATTGAACACACTCACGGAATAATGTATCAATATTTAATTTACTACAAAACTCACATTACACGCTGAACTATTAATTACGATGCCTTGCGATGCTGGTTAGTAATATACAATAAAATATATAAATACGTATTTTTTTCATTGTCATCGTCACGAATAAAAAGTATTGTAGCGTACACGGATTTCGTTATGTGTAATATTTTAAATAAAATACTCGAGTGATTTAATTTTTTATCGGTGACCTGTTTCGCCAACCTTTCGAAATATCGAAATGGAATTCCACCAACGTAAATATGTGTAAAAAAAAAAACCCTTTTTTGTTACTTGACTGTGTTGAATTAAGGGTTAAACATTGGGGGTTTCCCTCACAAGGGGCGTTATTTTATATGATGTCTCTTGATAATCGTGCTGGGTCGATTTGCATTCGGAAATGTATTACTACCGTGCAGCGTGGCTATAAAAGGTTAAAATGCAGTCGATGATTTATATCCGTATTGCTGCGGAGATTTATCGCCGCCTCCGCTGACGGGAGCGGGTCGCATTGTCGCCCGGGGGCTTAATTAATCCGGGACGCCCCTGGGCTCGGCTCCCCGGCTCCCAGGCTGGCCGCTCCCCGCTCCCCGCTCCCCGGCCGCCCCTGGGCTCCCCCGGTCTGCTCGGCCCGCCGTCGTGTTTTTGCGCCAGTCTCGCCGCATTCCCTCCGCCGCTTCTTTCGCACGGGATTCCTCGCGCCGCCCGCTCCTCCCATCTTGCCGAAGACAAATGGTCTCCAGTGGCCGGCGCCCCCGCCCCCCGCCCCTCCCCGCCCCCCGCCCCTCCCCGCCCCGCCCCCGCCCCCTCCGCTCTAATTACGTTTTCTCTCTCCCGTTCGCCTCTATCACCGCGGTCCGTCATAATACAATCGGTCGATAAACATTATAGTTTGCGTTGTCCCCTCAGCGGTTCGGGCGAACATTCCCTACATGTCGCCCGTGAAATTCTGAAAACGGGATTCATCGCCTGGCAAAAATTATTTCTTAAAAAAAAACTTATTTATTTATCTTAACGTATTGTACTGTTTCCGAATTCTCGGGACTTTTCTTTGTTGCAGTAACATATGCTAACGATAAACTTAGTAACTACCTCCGAATTGGAAGATTTTCGCACTCCCACCCGTGTGAGGTTACGCGATTAAATAAAATACAATTGCAAATTTACAATGCCGCTCTATCCGACGGGTCCCCGAGGGTAGGAGAGACGAAGGCTTTTACCGAAATGCGATGCGATGCGTGCATTGCGGCGAACTCGGGGAAAGGGTTTTTTTTTTTTACACATATACCCTGTACAAACTCGATAGCAAAAATAGAGTAATCCACGTACGCTACCACCTAAGCCACGCGTCGTAAGCCCCGCGAGCTGCGCGCAGGACCAGGCGACAACCCCCGGCCTTAGCCCTCCTATTGCAAATCAACATAAAAGAAAATGAACAATCTTGAAATCTATTTATTTAAGTATGTTTCTCAGTCAGCGTCGTGCTCTCCGCCAGACTGCCGTGTCTGCTTACGTGCAATATTAACGAAGGTTTTTTTTGAGCTACTCCTAATCGCACGCACCTGGACTTTGATTTATTTTAATAGCCGAAAGAAAATAGCCAAGGTTGCGAGTGGCAAAGAATCATTTCGCTCGCGAATTAATGCGCTGCCATCGTACAAATTACGAGGAATCCAATTTTCGGATCGCACTCGACCACCGGTCGTGTGCAATTATTTCGTTATCTTTGTACTATCGCGACAAATGTATAGTCGTAGATATTTTATGAAACGCGACTTTAGATGTTATAATGTTTGAATGCAAGTGTATTTACGTACGAATGAACATCGGAGACGTCCAGTGGTTCAGTTTTGATGCAAAATAAATAAAAAATGTAACCTTCGATGATCGGGCACTTGGCTTTTCCATATTTTACTTAAATATCTAGGAACAAAGTAATCACTTTATCACATTGTGCATTATAATTCAAAAGAAAAATACGCACATAAATCATATGTATTATTTATAAACAGTACTTTGATTTATGATGTTTGATAGGTAGACACTAAATTAATGCTCATTTTTTTATTTATAAATTAATGATGTTAGGCATACTGAAGTACATACCGATATGCTTCTGGTCATTCTTACTACTCTTTAATTATTAAGTTATTGGTATTTTATATTACTGTTTGATGTTATTATTTTATATTACTGTACTTGTTACACTACTAGATTTTTTCCCTCATGGATTTTTCTGTTTCAATTTTCTTACTAGAATAGGAAATAAACAAAAACTCTTTCACTTCTAGATATGGGCATAATTATTTTTATATATTTAATTTTAAATTAATCTCAGTGTCATTTATCTTAAAAATAAATCATTATTTGGTTTTGTGGATCTTTTTTAGGTCAATAATACACACTGAGATATTTTTAAAAAAAGAGATTACATTTTATTTATCTTATATGTAAATTAATAGCTATTTTTTGAATTATGGAAAAACTTGTGAAATAAATAAATCTTGATTAAAAGTACATAATCTCAAGTAGTGTGTAACATTTTTTATAAAATTTAAAAGTAAACTTTAAAAAAAAGAAAACATGGTTTTAGGTTTTTGTTCAGGTAATATCATTTTTGTGTGAAATAAACTTAGTTTACTGACATTGTTGATTAAAATGTAGATTTCTTATATGCTTCAAATTAATTTAAGAAATCACAGTTAGATATAATTAAATGTTTTCTTTTCTTCCAGCAAACAAGCTGTTTTTGATGGCAAGAGAGCTATCCGTGGAGGCATCCCATTTGTTTTTCGTAAGTTTTTAATATCAGTATTTATTGTTTAATAACTCTGGATAATCCTTTTTTTTATTGTTTTATGCCATGGTTCAAAAGCCATTCGACAGTCCTCTCTTTCATTTTAGGCACTACTTCATACACACTGACGGCATGAAGTAGTGCCTTTTTAAAACTAACAAAGCTCTAACACTTTATAATTTGAGGGCATGTTAACTACGTAGACCCAAATGGACTTTTTGCCTTGAGGTGGTCAATTCCAACCGCTTGTTTAATATTCTCCACTTTATCGGGATGGTCATTAAACATCATCATTCCATCCACTGTCAGTATGTCACAAATGCAAAATGATTGTTGATTTTTGCTGTAGTATTATATGGTCTAGACTACCTTCATCTCTGTTTTATATATATATGTGGGTGCATGACATGAAATATGAATGTTCACAACAATAGAAAAAGTGTATTCGATCTTTTTGTCAGTCAATTCCTTCAAGCGGACCTAGTTAGTTTTTTGAAATGAGTCACAGCAAACTTTGTATGCAAAAACTACATTTTCCTTTCAGTAATGTGTATACAGTATATACCCTGTAATTCTGACTTTAGCACAATTCAGCATGTGAAAATGAACTTGTTTCATTATGTCCTCGCAGATAATATCTTCTTTAAGGGTGCATGCTGCCATACAAAAAGTTCATTGTTTTATTTTTTATTTCTAAACTTGTTTCTAAATTTTATTATGGTAGGTAGAAATTCACTCTTGTGTCAATTTTCCAGGCATAAATTAGTAAAAAACTTTATGTAATTACAGCCCAGTTTGGTCAGTGGTCGTTTGGCCCTCAACATGGATTTGCTCGTATTGCGAGATGGTTGGTGGAGAAACCTCCAGAAAGACTTCCGAGTGGAGATGTTGAGGCCATATTCTCAATTATGGATAATGATTTCACACGGTCAATGTGGAATTATCAGTAAGAAAAATATTTTTAATTTAATCGAGTGTCTTGAGTTTGTTTTCTTTTTTTATTTTATTAATTCAATCTATTTTATTTCAGATTTCGTTTAACATATCGTTTAATATTACGTGAGAAAGAGCTCCATTTTAATATCGGTGTGTACAATCCAAGTAAAGATTTGACGTTCAGCTTTAATATGCTTCTACACACTTATTTTAAAGTTCCCGATGTGCGAAGATGCCAAATCACCGGCCTACATGGATGCACCTTTATAGATAAGGTAACACCGTCAATATTTGTCTACAGTTTATTAACAATAATATTATTCTATTTGTATAAAAATATTTTGGGAGTTGTAACTATTTGTTTCGAATATATTAAATGTGTCCATGTGTATTTTATAAATGTGTTATTCACTACAGACTAGAGAAGGAACTGTTTATCAAGAAGGAAGAGAGGTGGTCACCATTGCTGAGTGGACAGATAGAATCTATCAGAACACTCCCCAAGAACATATCATAACTAATGTTGTCAGTGGCAGGAAAATGAGGATTCAGAAATACAATTTTCCAGACACAGGTTAGATAGAATTTAGATAAATTAAAAGTATCAATGTTGATATTCTTTAACACTTATTGTTCTAATAATATTTTTTTTTAGTTATATGGAACCCATGGGTAGAATACGCAAAAGAAATTGCTGACTTTGGTGATGATGAATTCCCTAACATGATTTGTGTGGAGGCGGGACACGTGTCTTCTCCTGTGATACTTCTGCCTGGAACTGCATTTGAAGCCAGCCAAATTTTACAAGTAAGCAATGAATTCATAAACTTGAATTGACTTGGTAAGTCCAGGATGCTTGATGAAGAGAATAATATGTCTACAAGTTGAAAGAACTTACAGTTAACACTTCTTTTCTGAAAAGAGTCAGTCATGAAAAATTAGGTGAATATTATAAAATTAGCATCATGAAATTGGATTTTTTTTTTGTATACATTGGCATTATGTTAAAATTATTAATAACATATTTAATGTGCTAGTAATTTAAAATTTGATCGTCAAATTTTAAACTAGACACACAGGTTTATTGTGTATACAATTTTAGATAAAGTCCCACTTGCTAAAAATTATTTTGAGGATTTTTTTTCATTATTTTCAATAATTCCTTAAAATTGTGTCTGTTTTTTTTTCATTGTAAATTTAACTTTTCCAATTTTTTTACATTGTAAACTAATTTTTGTTATTTTGTTTGCAGGTGATGTGAGTGGACAGCTCGGGCGGCAGTGGGGCGAGAGGGCCTACAGAAGGATCAGGGGGGTGGCCTGTGCTGGTTGGCCTCCTCCCCCCTTACCCTTCGCACTCGCACAGCTGTCCCGGCCAAGCCCTGTGCTCTGTCTGTGTCATGTCCACAATATGAAGGCTGCCCGACTTTGCCGTATCAACTTAAAGTGTCTTTAAATGCAATATTTGAACATTATTATAGCGGTTTTTGAAATATTTTGATAACTTCACTATGAAAAGACTTGGGGTAATATTCAAATTACATTTTCAATTTATAAATTTTACTGTGTATAATTCTAAATATTTTTATTATCTTTATTTGGTTCATTAATAATAATCACAATAGAAAACAATTTTTATGTTTTGAGCAAAATTATACTTAATAATAATAATTTCCATTCAGGCTTACAATTTATATACTACTTAATAAAATCGTACACAGTTTTGAATCAGAATAATTTCTAATGTAAGATGCCCAATAATTCTTGAAAAAGACACGGGTGAGCTTATCTGAGAACTTTTATTTATTCATGGTTTTATTGCCTGGAAGTATCATTTTATGCAATTGCAAATTTATCTGCCAAAAGCTTACTGTTGAAAATAAATTGCACTATGTGGAGAAAGCATTTGAGTTTAAAATGACATTATTGGCAGATTCAGACCTATCAAATAAAATATCTTGCATTTTTTTAGATTATTCTCAAGAATGCTTTCATAAATTCACAAACCACCTCAAATGGATTTGCTCAATTATTTTCATTGATTTAATTTTACCATTCCATTTCACATTCAGGGAAGGCATTTTAATATAATCAGATTTTTAATTTTACAGTTGATATGAAATAAGGGACATTGGAAATTTATAGTTATATCTTCTAAAAAGACTATTGATTGGTGCGTATGGTTATAAGTTATTAAGATTTTGCAATTATTGTAGTTGATGTATTTTTATTGTAAGTGTAGCAAGCTCACTCTTTGTGTTCCTCAAATAATATTCTGTAAGATATTAGGAAATTAATTATTGCTTCTTCTTGGTTATCGTGGATTCAATTATTGTTTTTATTAAATTTTCACTCTAGTAAGTTGTATGATAAAATTTGATACTTCTTTTATGTAAAGTAAAATGTAATAAGTTTTTATTATGTGATGATATCTTAATTACTCCATATTATTCTGCATAAGACGTCTATGTTGACCAATGAATTATTACTAAACATTTTTTCAGTTAGGTCGTTACATGGATATGTTCAAGATAATAACTAGACCAGAGTAACAATAGTTTATTATAACTTTTAAAAAATTTAGGAATTTGTAGCACAGATGGTTCTGTTTCTAAGATTGTTTGACAACAACGAAAATTTTCCAAGAGGTCTTATGACAAAATTGTTATTTGTAAAAGTGCAGCATATAGTTTGTAAGTCAATTATGCAGCAGTATTTGTAAAATATATTAAGTGATAATAAATTCTTTTCAAATGTTTTTATACAATGATAATTAGAGGCTCAATAATTGAATGTGGAGGTATGCTCAATTTACTTGCAATTGGCTGGACTGATCACATCTTGCCATACTGACAGTTCCTGTTTGGGAGAAAATGGCCAAACGTAAAATATTTAGAAATGTCGTAGAATTTTTGATCTTATGAAATAATATTGTGCCAATTATTTCTAAATTATTACGTTCCTTATATACATAAAAGAAATGGTTTTTTAAAAATCGATGCAATTTGCAAATAAATTAACTTGAGGTGAATTATCACTCTTGGCTGTAAACTAAGTATACGATATCCATTTATATATATATATATCTATCATTCAATAATGGATGCTCATTTTTTAAAATAAGACTTAAATAAAAATAAATTAGTGTTGGCCTTTTATATTTTATAAATAAAGCTATGTTCCTTTTATTGAGTTACTTTTTAAAACTCTTTATATGTATGATGGTTTATTTTCTTGGTATACAAATGACACCTTTATTTTTAAGTGTTTAAAAAACATTGTTTTTTATTAAGGTTTATATATTATACATATCTCTTAAAATTAAAAAAGAAAACTGCAGTTGTGACAATATGAAACTTCTACATTTTTGTTAAAATAATAAAGCTAGATTTTTAAATAGCGCAAGCAAATGATGTATTTTAAAACTCTAAAAGCATTTTTTTATATCAATTCATTTGAAAAAGTCTTTTAAATATTTGAAGTTTATTTCAGATTTTTTTGATGCAAGATGATCTTTCTTCAACTTTTTTTACAAATACATTACATAGGTTATATAAGGTATTTTGAAACATAGGATTTGAAATTAATGTAATATCTGAAAATAAGTTATATTGTAATCTTTTGCATGCATCCTTTTGTGCAATAAATAATATTGAATTCTAAAAAAGTTTTATTTCTACCAATTGTTGGGATGCTCAGTGAAATAAAATTATAAGGTTTTAACTAGGAATTTATTAATTCAAATAATCATCCACAGCACTCATCAAATAATCATAATATAGTTCGCACATCCATTTTTTTATTATTTTAGCTCAGACTTGACTAGATTTATCATTAGAGGTGTCTTCATAGGCACCAATTTGTGTAAGCAATTCTCTTTTGGATTCAAAGTAGTCCCTGTACCAAAGGATATTTTCACGCTTATCTTTGGCAGTGAAATAAGGATTCTTTGATAATCCTACACAGACAAGTTCCATAAAATGCCTTATTGGACCTCGGGTAGGACACCAACCTTCTAAATGATTCTCTAAGAATACATGTTCAGAAAAATCAACTTTTTTCTCTTCATCTAACCCTGAAATAGAAAAAATAATATCAATAGTATTAGGATCACACGTGATAAACCCCATGCGGATAGTTTTTAGGAATGGGTGCGTATTAATGCACTTTTTGGCATAAATATATAAGTATATATTTAATAACACACCAAGTGATTTTATTTTTTTTGAGACCATTTTCACGTATTGCATACCTTGTTCGTTGTCAATGGGGAATTTCCATATTTTACCCTGTTTGGTCCACATTATCATTTTTTGATAATAATTTGTAGGAGCATTAGTAACTGCCAGCTGTAATTCGTTCTCTTTTAAGTAATTCCACATCTTCAGTTCAGTACCGGGTTTAGCACTGAGATCTTTAAATATATTCAATTTTGGTCCTCCAAATATATCCACCGGTTTTATATTTTGTCTGAAATTGAAAAATTTTATTTATTTTTGAAAATTGTACAATGTACTTATATATCTTAGAAAACAATTTTTTCATACTTCGGTTGTCGTGTTTCTTGTCTTGTTTGGTATCGAGTTTTCGTTTGTTCCGCTGAATGAATTTTAGGCAAATTTCTGGTTCTGTTTAAAACACTGTGTACCTGTTGAGCCCTTGAGTTCATAAAAACGTCTTCATTCGTACCAGATGTGCGATCAACCTTCATACCAGCAATAAGATTACTAAAATATGTTTTAATAAAATTAAACGGCAGTTTTCAAAAACATATTACATATGATTACTGGCAAGTAACGTTAATGTATTTAATGAACACACCTAATAAGTTTTCCATTATGTTTTTCAGAGACTAGTTAACTAACAATAGATAGTATCTGATAACCACTTATTGTAAATATGTTTATATATTATATTTACAGTATTTATTATATAAGGAGTGTTTCAATATTAACGGTCAATAAAAGAAGATAGTTGAAAATTCCAAGTTTCGCATCAAAATAATACCACAATACGAAATCAATCCGTAAATATAATAAAAACAAGTCTTTTTTAAAATATTTTTAAATGATTATTGTCTTATAAACCATTTTGGCTATCTGAAACATTACAGCTATCTGTTATATTTTTTTAAAATTTACGTGTAAACATTACACCTGTCTAACATATTTTTTTAATATTATGGCTAAGATTTCATGAAAATGTTGAGTGAGTGTTAACTACCTCCAATCAAAATCTTTATTTTCTCCAGTAGCCTTGGCTAAAAGTTCATCTTTTATCTGAGATGTATTATCCCCTAATGACTCAGCTACTGCAGTCGCTGCCTTATTTAATTCGCTATCTGAAATGAAAATTATTACTAGTGTTTCAATAATCTACCATATGATATATTATTAAGTAGTCTCATCAACACATGTACCAATTAAGAATTAAAAGTCTTAAAGCTTCAGATTTTATATAAAATACTCAAGTCACTGACTTTTTGCACAGCGGGCCATATATATTGCACAACAATAATATTATTATTTTATTACCTTCAGATGTTGCAGGTTCAGGTTGTTTGTGTTTTGGTTGTTTTTTAAATCCTCTATTTTCATTTGGAAATTTAGACTTGAATGTAGTAGCCTCCGCATCCATCTTTGCTTTATCTTCAATCATGCCCTTTAGAAGTTGATTTATCCTTTCAGTTGCGCTATTAATCGCTGGCTTAAGTTCTTGAACTTTGTCAGATTCATGACTTGTTTCACTTATGTTATCTCCATTATTGTCAGATTTTTTAGTAGAGCAATTGCGTACATAATAGTTTCTAACTATCCCGAACCGTAGACGTCTAAAACACAAAATTCGTATAATTATTTCAACACTACTCTTATACAACAATATTTTTTCTTCCTTTTCGTGTAATTTTATTAAAAAAACACCCGAAAAATGTTTTGAATTTAACAGAAATATAACTCTAATAATGAAAGATATCACAGCATTTAATTACATTAATTAAGTACATATTTTTATTTAATCAATAATAAATTTATAGCAAAATCGAAAAAGTGAAAATGAAACCAACTGGTGTAACATGTTGTCCCGTTTGTATTTTATTGATCGTTGATACAAATACTAGAAGCAAAATATCTTTTAAAAGGATTGTTTATGTAATTTCATGAAAATTACTATTTTAATATAACATAACCCAAACTTTTGTCACATTTGTTACTTTGTGGTTATTTTTCATCCATAGACAAAAGATCTTGGGTTTGTGCAGAACATAAAATAATACTAAAAATATTTAAGCGCCATTTAAAAATTACAATTCAAACATTTTGAAGGAATAAGAAATATATATTTTTAAATTTAATTTGTATTTTAACCAAAGTATAGCCACCGGCTTTTTTTTTATAACGGTAAATACTGCTGTATTGTGTACCAATCACATGCTTGTATTCGTGATCCGTTGGACCAATCAGAAACGGCCAGCGCTGGTCGTCGCCGGCTTCGTGCTGCATGTCATTTGTTTCTCCAGTATCCTCTGACACGTATTTTCCTGCGATCTTGCCGGGTGTACGTTGGTTTCTGGGAGCTGGTGATTAACAACTACAAAATGAAGTTTTTAGCATTTATATTATTGTGGAGCCTCTTGCAAGTCTCTTTTGCAGCTGAAGAAGATGTTTTGGATTTAATAGACTCTGATTTTTCATCACGAGTGCAAGCAACTGAAACTACACTTGTCATGTTTTATGCGCCATGGTAAGAATCTACTACAAGTATGCCTATATTTAACAATCATTTTACATCATACTAACAGTATTTAGTTTTTTTTTAAATAATATTTTTGTACTTATTCATACATTTGCACTGAGTGCGTAAACGATTGAATGCGTAGGTAATTCATAAAATTTACGATTACGTAGGTATTTAAAAAATACTATGATATCAACCTTTAAAAAATAGTTAAATCAAGGTGCACTCTGTTGCCAATCGAGTTCCGAGATTTATATACCATCACCTATTTACTACTGTTAAAGAATATTCTGTTAAGTATAATTTCCGTTGCACATATATTTATTTTAACTATATTTTTTTCTATATTGGCAATTGCTTTCAATAAAATCGATTAAATCAGTTAGTTTAAAACCCTCACAGGGTGTGTAATTAATATTGAGCAATGGAAAAAATGCGCTTGAATGCAGAGTATATCATACATTTTGCGATAAAAATAAATCAAAATGAGAAAGGATTTATCTTATTCAATAAAATAAAAATCTTTTAAACCGCACTGAAATACAGTTTTGAATTGATGTGTGTACACAATGAACACAGTTAATTGATTAACAAATAGTTAAATTTTTCCTTACAGTATTTTCAGAAAAAAGTTAACTTTTTTAATACAAATTAAATTAAGTTTTTAGCTGTGAATGTTCTAACTTCACAATAAACCTGATATTTAATAGTTTTATATAAACTTATGGTCAGTTTCTATATTTTTTCTTTATAGAAGTAATCTGTAATAAGTATGTATTGTGCTGTAATCTAAAGTATGGTAATATAAATTTTTATTTTACATTCAAAATAATTACAGGTGTGGACATTGCAAAAGACTTAAACCTGAATATGCCAAGGCTGCTGAACTCCTACGAGGAAATGACCCACCAATTGGTTTGGCCAAAGTGGATTGCACTGAAGGTGGAAAAGAAACCTGTAGCAAGTTTTCTGTGTCAGGTTATCCCACACTTAAAATCTTCCGCAACGGAGAAGTATCCCAGGATTATAGTGGCCCCCGTGAAGCAGGTAATATATTGACAATTCACTAGTTACCATTTGGTCTAGCCAATCAGTAAAGTTACTCTATTATTAAGTCAATTTTATGTAATAAAGATTATTGGTTTCTGATGAAGAGTTCAGCAGTTCAATCTCTGTGGTGATAAATAAGTTTTTACTACCAATGAATTATTACAAGATATTTTGTATTATCATCAGAAAAAAAGTTTTTTAATCGACTCAAATATAAATATCATGTTACTAAATTAATGTATTTATGTATTGATTTTGGTTTCAGCTGGAATTGTAAAATACATGAGAGCTCAAGTTGGTCCCAGCTCCAAGGAATTGAAGTCCATTGAAGATCTTGACACATTTGTTGGTAAAGAAGATGTGGGTGTTGTTGGATTCTTTGAAAAGGAAACTGATCTTAAGGCTGCCTTCCTCAAGTTGGCCGATAAGTTACGCGAGAAAGTCCGTTTTGCTCACACATCCAGTTCAGACATATTGACTGCCCAAAAGCAAATGTTTGTCATATTCATAAATTTATTTATTTTCTTAAGTGTATTTTATTTATTATCTAAAAGTAATTTTATAGTTTTGATAAATCATTGAAACTGTTTTTAGGGATGCCATCGTTCTTTACCGTCCAAAACACCTGTCAAGTAAATTTGAAGAAGACTCAGTTGTTTATTCTGGAAAAGCAGATTCTGGAGATATAAACATGTTTATTACTAAAAACTAGTAAGTCTAATAAGTCTTGCACCCTTAACTATTGCTATTATATTTGAAGTATATATATATTAAATATATATATATATATGTTAAATATATATATATGTTAAATATATATATTAAATATATATTTGTAAATATATAAAATATGTATTTGTAAATACATAAAATATATACAATATATATTATAATACACAAACAATTAACTTTTTTCTAGTCATGGATTAGTTGGTCACCGAGTGCGTGATAATTCTCCTGACTTCAAAAAGCCTCTTGTTACAGCTTATTACAATGTTAATTATGTTAAGAATGCCAAAGGAACCAACTACTGGAGAAACAGAATCCTTAAGGTAAATATATATTAGCATATATATTTAGGATATCTTACTTGGATACAGTTGACTAATATTAAAACAATCATCTATATTATTCTGTTTTCTTTAGGTTGCAAAGGATTTCTCTGATGAATTTACTTTCGCTATCAGCTCCAAAGATGACTTTGTACAGGAACTTAATGAATTTGGAATGGATTATGTTAAAGGAGACAAACCTGTCATACTAGCTTACAATGATTTAGAACAGAAATTCATCATGAATGAGGAGTTCAGGTAAACTTATTTTAGGAATTATTAGAAATGTAAAAACTTTTTTAATGGCACTTTTAAAATTAAATACATAATGCTATGAAATGTAAAAGTCAAATTCATATAACCAAAAAAAATGAATATTTGTAAATGTCTTGTTTCTTTGTCAATCTGCCTACATTTCTATTTGCCGATTTGCTGATATATAATGTGAACCTGAAACGTGTCTTTCCATTAAAAGCATGAAATAATAAATCCAAAAAATATTTAACATTTGTAATATCATTAAAAATATTTTTTTTTTAGCATTGAAAACTTCCAATCATTCATGAGTCAGCTAAAGGAAGGTGAATTATCCCCATATATCAAATCAGAACCGATTCCAGAGACAAATGATGCACCGGTGAAGGTAGCTGTTGGGAAGAACTTTAATGAAATTGTAACTGATAATGGAAAAGATACCCTTATTGAATTTTATGCCCCATGGTGTGGACATTGCAAAAAATTGGCACCAATTTACGATGAACTGGGAGAAAAGGTAATTTTCTAACTATGTATAAAAAATAATAATAATATATATTTTTATACACACACACACATATATATATATAATTAAAATAATAATAATTTTTAATTTCTAGATGAAGGATGAAGATGTCGCTATTGTGAAAATTGATGCTTCCAATAATGATGTTCCACCTAATTATAAAGTTCGTGGTTTCCCTACTATCTTTTGGGCTCCTAAGGATAGCAAAATGAATCCAATCTCATATGAGGTAAATAAAATAAATCTATTGCATCTTGTGCTAGGTTTCTCTGTCGCCACTAAATTTAAATATTCTATTTTTTTATTTTTCAGGGCGGTCGAGAAGTCAAAGACTTTGTTGAATATATTGCAAAAGAAGCCACCCATGAACTTAAGGGGTACGATAGGAAAGGAAATCCCAAGAAGACTGAGCTTTGAAGTTCTAAACATTTTTAACAAGTGGTAACATTTACCAGCTTGATAAATATCTGTATAAACAGAATCTGTTAACGTGCAGTAATTATAACATAAGATAATGTTAATAAAAATGGAAATCCTTATCTACTGAGCATAGGACTGGTTGTCAATTCCAAATGCTGTGTTATTTTGTTATGGTGTGATCCGCAACTGTGAATTTTTTGAAGTTTTTTTTTCATACAATACAAATAAATATTTTTTTTTATACATAACTAATTTTTCATTATTATCATAATTAATTTATCAACCTTGATTAATTATTAAAAACCTAGACTAAGGTATTTGATTGGATGAGGTTGGTATGGTAACACAAATCGTTGCTATAGTAACAATTCTGACAAACTCTTAACAAGGCTATTTATGAGTGAAAAGAAACACATCAGACGTATTGTGTACTTGATTGTGAACAGTTTTAAAGTATATTAACTGCATCACTGAGGAATGGAATTATAGAACTAGAATATGGATTTACTGAAAAACATAAAAACTACAAGGTTGGAATAAATACATGGCATTAAGCTATTAGGTTTCCAGTTTGTCAAAATTGTAATGTCCTCTTGCTAAATTTAAATATTTTCTAGGAAAATAAGTGTATTTCTCTTGAAGACATTTTTTGTTTTTGAAAAATGCATTAAACATTGAATTTTTTTTATTTGTGGTAATAAAAAGTATCAATATTTGAGATAAAACACATTGATGTGTTGCCAGTCTGACAAGTGTTAATATACTGAAATCTTTAGTACTTTTATTAAACAGAAGTATAGTATTTTGATTCATCCTCTCAGCAAGTCGATAAAACTAAATTTATTGACAATTTAATTTCAGTAGGAATCAGGACTTGTATTCATCGCAGAGACAGTTAGTTGATGAAGATATAATAGTGGATGATCAGTTGGAAGTTGAATACCTGCAAGATTATGCAGATAGAACTTCAACACCGACCAAAAATAAGCACACCCCCTTACACATGAAAGATGACATTTCATTTGTAAGCGAAAAGACTTTAAAAACAAAAAATGCCTTCTCTCCAAGCATTCATGGATCTTCAAATGATTCTGATAAAAAGGTTCAAATAGCTGATGTAAAAGGAAGCATTAGCAATGAACGATCTACAATAAACAAGATTAAAATTAAATCAACAAAAAACGAAATAATTGAATCGAGCAGTAATTCTCCAGGATCTGCCAAGGTAGCTAAATATCCACAAAGGAATTTATCAAAAATATTCAATAAAGATTTACACAAATCTTCAGATCAACACTCTGATTCCATTTCCGATAATATAAGCTACGAAATTTTATCAGAAAAAAATGAAAATGCGTCAATTAAAAAGCACAGAAAGAAAACAAAAAGGAAACAAGAAGATATCGAAATGAAACAGATTGAACTCAATAAAACCCCAACTGGCAGCAATCAAGTTACAAAAGATGAGAAAAACATCAAAATCATAGGTAAATTGAACAATTGATAATCTGATTTTTATCAAATGGATCAAATTGATATTTTTATTAATTACGTTGCAGGTATACACATTTTGAACAGTGGTAATTTTCAAGAACACCCTTATTTAAATTGCTTGATAGTAAAGCTTGAAATTGTAGATATCACAACAGGTAATAAAATCAAATGCATCAGTAATATTGATAAAGCAGCTATTTCAAATGAAACGGTCACAAAACGGTATGATTTCTCCATCAATAGGTATGAACATTCAGAAGTTTTCAATGATGATATATGGTATATAAAATTTACTTCATTGATATCTAATATTATAAATAAAATACTTTTGTGATTTTTCCACATGTTTAATTTTATTGGTGATCGGTTTCACCGACCTTTTATGTTTGCATTATCGAACGAAGTCTTTAAAGTCGAATTCTGTCAAGTACTTTCTATTAAAAATATCATTGATTTCTGTCACCAGGTATGAACTGAAAGGCAGAAATTTTAAATTCCTAAATATATTTTATGAAAATATATACCTTAAAGCCGACGTTGGCGATGCTATAACACTTAACGTTTTCTTATATTGATAAAATATTTCATGTGTGTATTACAGATCAATAATTCCTCAATGGAATGAAGTGATATTGATTGACGATGATGCCACAAATAAAATCAAAGATCATAAAAATATGATAATATTTTTCCAAGTATTAGATATTCTTTCAAATGACGGTAAGTAAATAATGAACTGATGATTGTTCAAATTATTGACAGAATTTTCTATACTTGCCTTGTTTCATTGTATACTTTTGTATTGCAGATGAAAATAAATTTAGGAAAGTTGCTTGGGCTTTTCTTAAACCGTTTGGTAAAAATAGAATTAACAATATTAATCACATGATTTCATTGCAACTCTATAATTATTTAGAATCAGAAACCACCACATCAGAGTCAGCTGTGTATGAATTGTGGAGTACAAAGCCATGGAAAGTCTATCCGAATACTTTGCAAGTAGTCGTTAAAGGAGTAAAAGTAACTGAGACCCAAGATGCCATCAACAGTATAAAACTTTCAATTTTACAAGATGCAAAATTAAAAAATGCAAGTGCATCGTTAGACTCTGGAGACTCATACCTAAACAAGAATCTTATACATATGCACAGATCAAAAGGAGAATATTGCAGGATTCCAAATAGGATGATGAAATATTTATCCATATCAGCCAAGGCTTCGATTGTATTAAAATTTAGTCCTTGTGGAAATTTTTTAGCATGTTCAGTTTCTAAACAAAATAAGCATGTCATACAAATTTATAAGGTGAAATTTTATATGTTACTATGTTGTTATGTTTTTATATGTTAGTTTTATGATCACTACTGTGATCATATTTAAATACAAGTGTTGGGGGAAATATTGCCTGTAAATCAATTTCTGAGATCAAACAAAAAGTCAACTTTAATTTTGGATAAAATAACAAATTGCGATTTTTCAGGTTCCAGAGTTTTCGGAGGAAAGAGAACTTATTTATCATAAAGATCTCATTTATGACTTGTGCTGGGGAACTTCTCAAAATTTATTAATATCAGCGTCGGCCGATTCAAATGTCTGTGTGTGGAATTTGATGAGTAAAGAAAACAGTTTGTTGCAACATTTATCGCATCCAACATTTGTTTATTCTTCAAGATTTTGCAACTCGGATGATGTTATCGTGTCAGGGGGATTCGACAAAATAATTCGTATCTGGACTAATGATAAAATAAAGCAAAAATACTATCTCAGTCAAGAGTTATTAGGCCATAGCGGTTTCATCAATGCAATATGCTTTTTAAAAGAAAGTCTAACATTTTATTCAGCAGATAGTGAAGGAGTGATCATTAAATGGGGATATAAAGATTGCTGGGTTAAAATAATGTGAGTAAAAATTACATTTAATAAACAAAACAACTTGTTTAAGATTATTAATTGCTCCGATCTACAAATTTTTTTTTTTCAGAAAGTTGAATATTATTGAAATGAAGGGAAAAATAATAAATGACTTAGTAATTTTCCCCCACAGTAATCGAATGCTTATAACATTGAGAAATTCTAATTCGTGGGCTCTTGATCTTGCAACAAATCTTATGTTTACTTGTTATAAAGATGGAACAGAACTCAGGTAAGTCTCAAAAATCAGTATTTTAAAAATTAAATTCATACATTCTATACAAAAGAAAATATTTTATAAAAAAATATTATTAAAGGTACCAGATGAGGAGCTCTATATCTCCATGCGGAACACTCATATTCATTGGAAATAATATTTGGTCTGCTTCAACTGGGCACTTGCTGGGATTTTACAACCCATCGCTGTTTGACCATCATTCTATAATGGCAGTAGATTATCATCCTTGTTATGAAATTATTGCCATTGGGACTGGTCACAAAGGAGTACCTTTACTAATAGGTGAATATTACAAGCAGAATAAAGTTCCTGATACTTACATAGGATTAGAATTATTAAGCAGTCTAGAAGAACCGAATCAAGAATTATTAAACCCCACATTCAGCAAAAATAAAACAGCAACTCACCCAGAAATCCCCTCAGTGAAAGTGTTATTAGAAAAAACTAAACTAGCTAATAATGATACTTCAATGAAAACTAATTTAAAACTATGGGATCTAATAAATAAGATGGATGACATATTACTGGATATAAACAAATCTTCAAAAGATGTTCCCAACGTACCCGAAATTATTCAAAATGAAAGTACAACAACATTTATTATTAATAAGCCTCATGAGAATATAAGAAATAGTAAAGAAAATTTAGTATTCACAAGTCCTGACAGTCTGAAATCATCAGCCACAAATAATCGTGAAAGTGCCTTCTCTATAGAAAAGGAAAAAAAAAATCATCTAGTCAAACCAATAAGTACGGCGACATTCACAATTGAGACAACAAAACGTCAAAAAAAGCTCCAAACAGCAGAAATAGAAAATGCTACTTCTACGGATTCTGAAAGTAGAAAAATATCTGCAAATAGTTATGAAGGTACTTATGTAGTTGATAAAGAAGAAAACAGTGCCAGTCTTGATAAGCCTTCAAATAAAGACTCAACCTCTCTTAGCAATGCAGAATCACTCGATGACGATATGTTTACTTACTCCTTGACATTAGAAAATGTAAAACATTTAAATAATTAAAACACGACCAATTAAATTAAATTCATCAAAAAAAAAACAATCAAACTATTATTTTGTTTTATTTAAACATTATTATATTGTAAAAGCCAACCATATAGCTAGAACAATACTTTTAATAAGATAAATATGTGTTTACTTATTTCATATCCATAGAAATCAGTGCAGATCAGATGTTAAGTCTCCCAATTGTTTCAAATAAATAACTAATTCAAAGCACCTTTACACAAACAAAAGTTATTTTATAGCCTCTTAAGGCAAACTAATGCCTCAAGATTTATATGTCATTTAATTAAATATAACTAAAATACCTACATATCTGTAAGAGTAATTTCATAAATAATGTGATAATATATATTATTTTTTTATGGCTACATTCCTGTTAAAGCACAACATTAATACTTATAAAAATAGGAATGAGATGAGAAAAATCAATATTATCTAATTTTATATAACATCTAGTAAATAGTGATATTTGTCATACATAAGTGAGAAAGGCGAATAGAAATTTAGTGAACAAAAGTTTCAGATTCACAGATCAATCGTGCATAATGAGGTACGAATCTACATGCTTGCTGCTCTCACACATTAAATATTATCCTTTTTCCATTGTTTTATCCATTTTGTAATGTGAGTAACATTTTCTTCCATTTGGCTGTCTGAATCGTTTTGCAACTCGTGAACTATGTCAGGATTATATGAAGATTTTGCTTCTTCTAAGATAGTTTGAAAGATCTCACACTGTATATTTTCTTCTAATTTCTTTCCAGAATATCCTCTAAAAAATATATTACATAAAGACTTATATGTGGAACGTTTATAAATATTTGTAAGGTTTATTAAAAAAAAAAACTTACCGTGATATTAATCTATCATAAAGAACTGTATTATTACAACGTAGAACAAATACAATATCAAACCATCTCTCAGGGAAAAATTCACATCCATGGTAATCGACAATATTTCCACCTTGACTAAGAATAGGTTCCAGATAATCGAGGAGCTGTAAATAAATTATATTAGAGAATATATCTAAAAGCACAACTAATACAAAACGATTTCAATGAAAATATAATCATATACCTTGTCCTCATCCAAGATTGAACTATTGTATTCTTTGTCATAATCTACGACGCATTTTTGTTCTTTGACAATTGAAGATATATCCTGCCACAGCAATCCTGTTTTCTTCGACAATTTTCTGCAAAGTGATGTTTTGCCAACACCAGGTGTACCTAAAATTGATATATAAATATATTCACGGGTGGATCAATAAGTATTGTATTGGAAGAAGAAGTTTAGACATCATACAAAATTTTCACTGTTATTTTTTTTTTCATTTTCTTGGCATTGAAAGATTATTACAACATAAATAAAAGTAATGTACCGTCCATATAAACAACGAAACACTGCATGTTCAAAAATATATATTATCATTTTAAATCACAAAAAAATCAAAAATGTTGCATTCGTGAGAGATAACTGGGAAAGCCGTATTGATTCTGACTTCTACATTAAGGTTCTAAGACTTCGGCCAACGTTATAGAATAAAGTAGAAACGTAGGGTTTAAAGTCAAAATAAATCAACACAATTTAATATCCAAGAGATCAATGATATTTAGAACCACTCAACCTATCAACATGATTTTATTTTAATGTTCTTCTAGCAAATCTAACGCTAACATTTCATATTAAATGATTTTATTATATTATGTGTACTTCATCATTTTTAAGTTATATTCAACTTCAGTGCATAGAATTGCATGATCAGATTTGAAATCCAACGCAAACCAGTAATATTTATATTGCAATCAATATCTCACAATAAATATTAGAAAGCTAAAAATATAAATGTCGATATTTTCGCTAACATCGAGTTGTCCACACTTTACAAACCTGTAATTAAGATATTCGGGGAAGGAGCAGAAGCACTCATTGTAATAAATGAAATACCGTATTCAAATTAGAATAGCTATAGCTATCAGTTTACTTCGAATTGAGATCAACTACTATTTGGAAGTATTTATTTAATTATTTGTAATTGATATATACAGTGCTGACAGCAATTATCTCTGAGTTTGACAGAAGTGATCGGAAATGATTTTCTTCTTCATTTTTTTATCTATCCTCGAGGCTGCTTTTCGAAATAATATAAATAGACTATAAACCGAATAATATTATCAGAATAATAAATTTTAAAAATCATGCAGATTGCAGTGTATATTTGAATTGATTACATGGTACATTGATTTTGTTACTAAAAAAAAACAATGATATCGATGGGATTATGGTAGGTAGGTAATGACATTGTTAATAGAAGTTGATTTAAAATTAATTGCCATTGCTTATTGTTGCTAAAACATAACCATTTATTTATACAAACATAATGAATATATTAAGTAAACTTGCTCTGATTAACAAATGCATTTAAAAATACTAATAATATACCTAACACTTTTTTACTCTTAAATGTTATGTTAGAATTATTTTTTTGCAAATTAAAAAAAAAATTGACCTATCAGATTGATTATTCAACCATGTAAAATTCAAATAAACTAAGAATTATATTCATTAGTAACACTGGTTTTCTTTATTCACGATTTCACAGAACATTAATTTTTTTTAAATATATGAAAGCATAGACACGTGGCAAAGAAACAAATGTAGCCATTAGTGAACGCATCCATTTTCTTGATTTCCGCTTGCGGACGCGAACACGAATCCTCCTTCGTGACGACACGTTTCTCGTTCATTCTCTCGGGAGCTTTTGCCGGGTGTGGATTGATAGATTGTGCCGGTGCTCACAGGTCAGTTGATCAGGCATTATATCTGGCTGGCTCAAAAATACGATCCATCGTTCTATTATCTGTTGTATTTTATACACGCGCTTTTAATATTCTATTCCAAGTTTTTTTCGTTAACCACCCTCCACCAACTCCCTCAAAAGTTAACCCAACAATATTTTACGGTATTCTTGGCTTTCAAAACCACTTTCTCTCTAAAACAGACCCTAGTGTTGAGTGCCCGTAAATACGTGAATGTAATTTCCCGAGCATCGTTTTATGTCGAGCCTTGTTTAGTTTAAAATTTGTTGTGTCTACCGACATGTGCTTACGCGTCACCGGTGTCTAGCACTTAACACGTGGTGACTTTTGAAGTAGTCCAGTTACTCGCCCAGGTGAAGCGAATTCCTCGAATATACTTATGTTCATCAGCGTTATTCGGCTTATCTAAATTTGCGTGCCTCTCGTGGCAGTTTGTCGCTATTACTGATGATGGCGGCCGACGTCCTTTGTATCTGTCCCACATCGCCGCCATGTTGGCTCGCCATTACGGGCACTTCCTTTCACCGATGTTGTGTCAGTTTCGAGCATTCGATCCAAGTTTGTTGAAATTAATTTTTATTTTTAATTTTCAGATACATAAAAATGGGCAAGGAAAAGGTTCATATTAACATCGTCGTGATTGGACATGTCGACTCCGGCAAGTCCACCACCACCGGTCACTTGATCTACAAGTGCGGCGGTATCGACAAGCGCACAATCGAGAAGTTCGAGAAGGAAGCTCAGGAGATGGGCAAGGGCTCCTTCAAATACGCCTGGGTGCTGGACAAGCTTAAGGCCGAGCGTGAGCGCGGTATCACCATCGATATCGCCCTCTGGAAGTTCGAGACAGCTAGATACTACGTCACCATCATCGATGCTCCTGGGCACAGAGATTTTATCAAGAACATGATCACTGGAACGTCTCAGGCTGATTGCGCTGTCCTTATCGTCGCCGCTGGTACCGGTGAGTTTGAGGCTGGTATCTCCAAAAATGGTCAGACTCGCGAGCATGCCCTCCTTGCCTTCACTCTGGGCGTCAAACAGCTCATTGTCGGCGTCAACAAGATGGACTCTACCGAGCCCCCCTTCAGCGAGCCCAGATTTGAGGAAATCAAGAAGGAAGTATCCTCTTACATTAAAAAGATCGGTTACAACCCTGTTGCTGTTCCTTTCGTTCCCATCTCAGGATGGCACGGAGACAATATGTTGGAGCCGTCTGCTAAAATGCCCTGGTTCAAGGGATGGGCTGTGGAGCGCAAGGAAGGCAAGGCTGAAGGAAAGTGCCTTATTGAGGCTCTCGATGCCATCCTCCCTCCTGCGCGTCCTACTGACAAGGCCCTTCGCCTTCCCCTTCAGGATGTCTACAAAATTGGAGGTATTGGAACAGTGCCCGTTGGCCGTGTGGAAACCGGAGTGCTTAAGCCAGGTACCATTGTTGTGTTCGCGCCTGCTAACATCACTACTGAAGTTAAGTCTGTAGAGATGCACCACGAGGCCCTGCAAGAGGCTGTGCCCGGTGACAATGTTGGCTTCAACGTAAAGAACGTGTCTGTCAAGGAACTGCGTCGTGGCTTCGTTGCCGGAGACTCCAAGTCTAATCCCCCCAAGGGAGCTGCTGACTTCACAGCCCAGGTCATCGTCCTCAATCACCCCGGAGAAATCTCCAACGGATACACACCAGTGCTGGATTGTCACACTGCTCACATCGCTTGCAAGTTCTCTGAAATCAAGGAGAAAGTAGATCGCCGTACTGGCAAGTCCACTGAAGATAACCCTAAGGCCATCAAGTCAGGAGATGCGGCTATCGTTATCCTGACTCCATCCAAGCCCATGTGCGTGGAATCCTTCCAGGAGTTCCCCCCTCTGGGTCGCTTCGCCGTGCGTGACATGAGGCAGACTGTGGCTGTGGGAGTCATTAAGTCAGTCAATTTCAAGGATCCCACAACTGGAAAGGTGACCAAAGCTGCCGAAAAAGCAGCCAAGCCCAAGAAGTAGCTAGACCTGGTTGATGCTGCACAATCTTTCAGAATGCTTCTCAAACACTTCTCCCACCGGAAAGTGTTCCGCAGGAAAAAAGGCTTAACTCATTCCTTACTATATTTTTTTACTTCATCTATTCTTATTATATTATTTTATGTAAGTTTGTATACATATTAAAACTGAGATGATATTTTTGTAACTGCAGTTTCTGAAGTGTAAATTTGATAGTAATAAACGAGTAGCCGAGAATCATCCTAACATTTTGTATTATTTTTAACTCTGCATTACCTGTATTTTTATTGTATTCAGGTTCATATTGATTATTGCATCATTCTGCTAATTGAATGAGTAAGTATGAGTTGCTATTGTGAAATTTGCATTAGTCATAATTTTCATGAGCCTATAACCTAGATTTCCATCAAGATGGGCCTGCCATTTTATTTTTGGTTTTAATTTTTTGAAAGTTTATGAATTCAATTTTGCATTGTATGCCACTTTTCTTAAACATTCATCTATTGTATTGATAGATGAGGTGTACTCGTGAATAAAGTTACATTTGGATGTACCGCTTAGAAAATGAAGTAAAGTTAGTATTAAAATCTGAAATAGGTTACTAAAGACTTGCAAGTGTAATTTCAGATTAATAATTTATATAAATATGCTGAGCTGGCCTAACCAGATTTATATAACAGCATGGGTCAGCAACCTTTGGGTGACTACTCAACATGGATATTAGCAGCATGTAACGGTAAGAAAGCTCGAGAATCATACAGATGAATTGTTAGGTTTCTAATTTTTTGGTTAGGTGGCAACTGTTTTTGTTTGTAGAGATATTGGCTGAACCAATGTTTATTTGTGTAAGTTGATTTTCAATACACCATTGCAAAGTTGATCAAAAGTCATTATTCTATTGAGTATATGAAGCTTTTAATTTCTCAATTAGTACGCTGCCTGACCAGAAATACTAATTTACTTGATTTTTTATTTTAAGTTAAGTACCATGTTATTTTATTCATAAATATATTTTTTTACATTCATTTGTGGGTATGCCAATGTTAAATTTAGTATTTGATATATAAAAAAACAAATGAATTTGATTATTTAAAAGTGTTCAAACTATGTGCATAAGTTTCAAATATTCAAATGAGCAGTTGGCAGGATGAGAATTTATTTGCATCGTGAAGTGTAAATTAGAGGAGAGAATCCAAGATGTGGAGAGGCACCTTAGCACTTCGATTACAAGGCTATTTAATAATTTCAGAAATTTTAGTAAATGTTCTGTTGAAAACCCTTCAATCAATCAATAGAAGTCCTAGAAAATCAAAGTCGTTCTTGGTCTGTCCCAAATACTTTTCTGCTAGTCAGTTACAGTATAGATGGATTGAATAGCTTATTTTCGGGTAAAATATTATTTAGATGCAGGTTTTTGATAATCTAACAAAAAACAAGAGGTTTTAATAGATTTGGTTAATATTTCCGTAGACTATTAGAGTGCCACACATTCTTCTTGATATGAATTTTATTTAAACCAACAGTAATATTACGATTTTTCAAAAATATATAGTTAACAAAAAATGAAGTTAAATATTGAAAAAATAAACTTTGAAAAGTTTGTAATATAATTTGTACTCGAAACAATCATCAATACCTTATTATAGTCTCCAAACATGAGAAGCAATTGAATTGGCTTTGGTAAAAAGCAATGTCCATAAAATAGTGAAGACTGTAAACGGAACAGTCCTTTCCTATTGCGATCTTTTTGCTACTATTACTTACCTTTAGTACTTTAAAATTACAATTTTGTTTTATTTACTATAATTTTGTTATATATTTATTGGCATAGTTGAATACCATTATGATATAACTAGTAATTTAAATTTACTGTTGTAAGTTATTTAGATTTACTTGATTTAATATATTTGTGTGAAAATTATAATATGTATCCAATCATAGAATTATGAAAATATCTATTAAAAATACATGATTAATGTTTGCACTTGGTAAAAAAATTGCAAGTTTAATTTTAAGATAAAGCATTTGCTAGCACTTTAGTCTCCCCTATATGGTTTGTGTTCTGAATTGTGCTTTTAAAGCAAAAAAAAATGCATATAATTTTTCATATGGTAATTACTTTATTTTATAAAAATAGGATTGGAAAAAAATTATACAAAGGTACCTTTAAGCAAACCTTCCCTTTTTACCCTTATTTTTGGTAACTTTGTGTGATTTTCTTTTATTGTTTTTATCTTTAATTTTTCCGTTTGCATTTTTGGTTGCTTTAATTTTTCGTTGATGCATCCATACTGGATATTGACCGTATTGATCTTTCATTGTTTTCGTATTATAAATTCTTGGTTCTGTTTTGCCATCTTTTTTAATTTCAATTGTTTCTTCCATTTCAGAATCAGCATCATCTTCTTTAATAATATTCATTGTAGTTTTTTTGACCCTGTCTTTCTGTAAAGGAAGAAAAAATATACAAGAACTGTTAAAAATCCAAATGTGATTTGGGCTTTTTTATACAAAAATGTATGACTAAAAGATGGTGAAGAATGTTTACAGCAGAGGTTCCCAAAGTGGTCAATATTGACCCCCAGGGGTCGATTTCGCCCTGCAAGGGGTCGATGACAGCGAAAAATAAAATTGGGGCTCCATGAACTGTAAATGGGGGTTTACGAGAGTGAATCCCATTTAAACAGGTCATCACCAAAATTCTAGACATTTCGTAAATGTCATAATGCACCGAACACAGATTGTACCTATGTACTTTGTGACGAATCGAAGCCCTGAAGCATAGAAGTATTTTGTATGTTTTTGATTAATGTATTTTATTCTATTTAAGATATTAAAATGGAATTCCACCAAGTATTCTCTGTCAAAAATATTGATTTTCTGAATGTTACTATATTTGTATTTTGTGTGTTTTTAATTAATAAAGGTAAAATTAACCTAACATGTATTTTATCTTTTTAATTTTTAAACCCACTGTACAGTAAACCCTATGAAAGTGAGTTGTTCTATATAAGATGTCAAAAAAATGTTTGAAGTTGATGAATTTGTAAAAATTTAATATTAGCAAGGCAGGAGGTCGACGAAAAACAGGAAAACTCGACAAGGGGTCGACAGGACAAAATAGTTTGGGAAAATAAGGTTTACAGTATTGATGGTCCCACAAAATAGCCATAGAAAACAAACTGAATTAAAGAGAGCATGGGGTTTTTAATGCAGTAATTTTCACAAAAATGTAGTGGCTGATGCTATTACTAATATGAAAACAGTACAGTAACAGAAACAAATTATTTACATATCGAAATTAAAAAAAAACTGCGTACCTTTTTGATGTTAGCGGCGTCTGTCTCTATCGTTATAACTGATATATCTTCCATCATCTTTTCTGCTGTGTTTTTATTAGAATCATCGTCATCTACGATTCCAAGTGTTTTCTTCAGCCTCGCTAGTTCCTTCACACCATACCTTTCTCTTTTAACAGCTCTACATTTTCTTCGCCATTTACTGCGTAGAGACTTGGCCATATCTTAAAAATACATATTTAATATATAGGAACGTTGTCAGTAGTTAAACAATAACATTATTCAGAACGTCATAAACTAGATTAATTTATTATTCGAATAATTTACATACCTGATTAGATGCTATATCGTGAAGTAAAATAGCTTATGTGTATGGAATGAGTATCAGATTATTGTCACGAATACTAAGATCCAAACTCCAGCGTACATATGATGAAGCAAAAGCACTACGATTAATAATACTGTATTAGCTTTAAGTTAGGTTACGTTTTCATGGTATCACAGTAAGAAAACGTGTGCAGCAATTTGACGTAAGCGTACCATAAAGTGCAAATATTGTCTCTGGTACAAAAGCTTGTAAAATAAAAATAATAACTTGAGCTAAAAATATACACCACAGTTCCATAATACCTGATTAGGAATACATAAATATGTGTTTTCTTGTAGATATTTTAAAATATCACAAGCTATTTTTGAAAAGACAAATTACTCCAGAAATGCGAAAAATCCTGTTTTTTTGTCCTTTGATCAAATAGATTATGAATTGAGGTTACATTGTAAAATTTTAGGAAAATAAATTAAAATTTTGTAACTTTATCAAGTAGTGTATTAATCGTATGAAATATAAATAATAGATTAAAGCTATAAATACCAAACTATAATATTGGTTTATTCATGGTTCAAAGTAAAAGTAAGTTCATTAATACCTTGCAAAACATTTCCAATGACTATCAGCAATCTTAAAGTCCAAAAATAGCTTCATTATAATTTGTGTCTTTAGAGACAACTATTCTTATAGTATTGAATACATTACTTAGTAAACTTAAAAATATACTTCTGCCACCCAACAATGCTTTATTTAACATAGATCATCAGATTCATATCAAAGAACATACTTTATTCAGTAATAAATAATATTTTGATTACTAATATGTCTTCTGAAGTGCTGTAGAGCACTGCTCTGTAAATCTCAGGATTTCTCTTTATCTCACGTTTTGAGATAATTTAAGTTTGCACTTGTGGTTTCCCAACAGATATGGTAAGGATTGGATTGATTATGGAGTGTAAGGATTACAACCATGTAAAAGGACTGTTCAAATTTCTCGTTTATTAAATGCATATCTTCATATTGGTGAGCAATTGATTCAGCTTTAGCAAAAGCAACAATTGGCATGGCGTAGCTAACAAATTTAAGTTAAATACAGCAAGATGTTGTAAATAAAAAAATATATAATTTATAATCTATACTATATTTACAACAAATGTGATTTTTAACATAGGTTTGGTATTTGACAATTGAGTATCATCTTACTTTTTAATTTCACTCTCATATATAACTTTAGCAAATTCATTTGCTTCGTAAATGCGATATCTTTCCGCCACAGGTTTATAATAAAACTTATAGCCAAATATAGCTATTGTTGATAAAACAAGTGCAAATGCTGCTTTTCTGATGGGTACTGGAAAAATTTCCTTGAATCTATAATATGCCTCCTTCTAAAAGAAAAGAAAATTTAACAATTTAGCGAGAAATCTGTAACAATTTTTTTTAAATTTTTTTGTTGAACTTAATGTTACCTCTTTAATCTATTATAAAATATAATTATTTTCAACTAAAAGTTGTTATACAAATATAGTGACTATAAATGATTTACTTTAAGGAAAGAACTTTACTATGTTTTTTCCTTTAATTTCTTTGGGGAAATATATTGGTTACTTCCATTAGAAATTTATCGTTTAGTGAAGGAGTGGTACTGATGGTATATAATAAATTGAGGTTATCAAGGTCATGTAGGCAAGGCAGAAAGGGCACTATCAAATTGTTAGATTTCACCAGACATTCGGGAGTAGGTGAGGAGTTTGTGGACACAAGGTGCTCGCCACAATAAAGGAAAAACATCCTTCTAATGATCATCATAAGCTTCCTAAAAAGCACTCCATAGTTTATTGTAGAGTGGACAATTTCAAAGTATAAAAAACATTTTTTTAATTCAACTAACTGCAACCGTAAACCCAATATAAACCTATTTACACCATTTTATGAAATTTACTCAATTAACAAATAATTAGGTAATTTGTATGTCATTATAAGAAAGTTTTATGCAAGTAAATAGGTGCAATTGTGTTAGGAACATTGGCATTTACAAAACACCAAAAGGCTAAAGTTAGGTGAAGACCTGGGATTTAGTCTCATGGACATAGTTTTCATACTGTAAGATATTTCTTACAAACAAGTGACGATAACAAAATACCAAACAAGTTTGTGATGATTGAAGATCAACTCATTTTTAATTACCATTTTTCAATATTCTACTTCTTATAATTTTAATCTTCTTTGATAATGTCGCCAGGTTTATTTTGATCTATTAGAATAGGTTTCCACACATATAATCCACTCACAACACCAACGAAAGTAGCTAACGCTACTTGAAATACTGATATATGCCTTGGTCTCCTAATTCGCATAATAAAGCATTTAAAGCTGTATCAAACGGATGGTTTTAATTAGAATATAACACGGTATACTTAACAAATGTTCAAGATCACGAACTTAATTTGACTGGAAGATATAATGTTTTCTCTGATATAATTTTTCAGATATCAAATAGCTTTCGAGTTCTCTCTGCTTTCAACCATAGACAGTGTAACTAAGACCAAAAATTATTTAACAATCAAATATGTAATTTGAAAGGCAATAATGATTCATGCACAAATTGTTAAACATCGTTGACTGTGTGTTAAAATTTTTACGTGGTCTTTATAAAAAAATATACTTTTTCAATAAAATTATAGATAACTATAATTTTATTTGACATGGAGAGTTTGTAAATTATCAATATTTATTACATATAATTTTATATTACTGTATTGTATCGAAATAAATGTTTTATAGTAGTAAAAAAAATAAAGATATTATGTAGTAATGTTCTAATCATTATTTACTTTAATTTGATATAGTCAGACCCATTAGCTTAAAACAGCCTAACCAAGACATATTTGTTGCAAATAATGCAACAAAACTTTGTCTATGAAATTAAGTCTGAAATTCTGGTTTTTGATTGATCAAAATTTTCACACAAAAGAATTCGAGCAATATAAATTTACTCAAATTGATATTTTATATTTATTTAATTATTTTCAGTTTGATGTTGTAATTTTTAACAGCAAGGAAAATCTACTGAACTGATAATTATTTTAAATATGATATTTTTCCAGTATTTTATAAAAGTTCTTTTTGAACTCAGATAAATCATTTCGTAAGTGATAAATATAAATTGACTAACGTTATCATATTTTTAATTTAATTGAAAGAAAAATCTCGAGAATTTATAAACAAATGAAAATAAAAAAAACCATTAATTTATAAAAATATTTCTTCTGCTTAATTAATCTATCCTGGCAATAATGTCAATTTATGTCATAACGTCATAAGTAAATATACAGTGTACATTCTACCTATATAAAATATGTCAATTTCGGAATCAAGGCCGCGTCTGTCATATTGTGAAACATGCTGTGCAGTAAGATGTCAAAATTAAGTTAAGTGGATATTATTGTTGAAAAATGTAATGATGTGTTTAAGATAAAGTTTTTTGAAATGCTTTTTTAGTAAATAATTATCTTTATATTTATATACTCTACGTATTTAAAAAAAAATACAACTCTTCATTCACTGTATGCTTTTCATTGTAAGTACGATTATCTGTTATGTGGTAAATAAATATACAATTCAACGTAGCTTTGATGATTTAAAAAAGCATAATGTACTTCTGTATATTTTTATTTATTGTAATATCTTACAGATGACTTTTTATACTGAACCAGCTACATACTCATACAGCAGGACATTTACCTTGTTATTTTATATTTAATCTTTGATTCTAAGAGGGATGTCGCTTGCGTGAATATAATACAAATATATTCTTGAAAATGTTTCGAAATAGAGGCGATAGTAATATAGTATATAAATGCACTGTGAGGTTACTTGAAGATACTGAAATCCTAGAATGTGAATTTCATGTAAGTTTTTATTTGATATTTTTTACTTATATTTATAATTTATTGTCATTTTAATAATTTGACTGTTAAGTCAATTATTTGTGTAACTATTAAATTAATTTGACTTTTTAGAACATAGTGTTTCTCTCTGCAGTTAGTTTTAATAATAATTTCTTAGTATTATGATTGGGTTTTCTGTTTTAAATTTATATTTCGTTATTATTTACCATGATGTCTTAGAGACCAATGAAAATCCACGTATGTTAGGAAGAATGAAAATGTTGTGTAAAACATGGATATTGTGAAACTGAGGTCGAACTTAGTTATATGATTTTTTTTGTTTTAGCCGAGTCATAAAGGAAAATATCTGTTGGATTCAGTTTGTAGACAACTTAACCTGATAGAAACTGACTATTTCGGTCTTCGTTATGTTGACACTGCCAATCAAAGAGTAAGCAACTATTGATAATTTCTCCATTGAAGATTAAATGATGTAAATGGTTTCTTTATTACAATTATTTATATTTCCAGCACTGGCTTCATATGGCAAAATCGATTGTAAAACAAATAAAAGGTACAAAATAATGTATTTTTGGTGCATTATATATAAATAATTATGTGCAAGTGATTAAAACATTTTTTATGCTAATATTATTGAATGTATTTTTTAAACAGATGCCAGCCCTATACTCTTTAGCTTTCGTGTAAAGTTTTATCCACCCAATCCACTTCTTCTTAAAGAAGAGATTACTCGCTATCAAGTTTATTTACAATTAAAACGAGACCTCTTACATGGACGTTTGTATTGTACTCCTAATGAGGCTGCGATGCTAGGAGCTCTCGTAATTCAAGGTTTGCTTTTTAATTTATAAATATTGACAATATTTTCAACTAAAGATATTTTTCATGCTTGAATAATCTACATGTCTTTCTTTCACTAAAATATGCCTATGCAGTGGCGTTCTATAGTCTTGGTGTAACGCTAGGTCATTTGCATTTATGATAAATGAATAATTATGATAGTGGCATTCTTTTGAAAATTGTGTTAAAGTAAATTCTCAATAGAAATTTTAATCATTGAATGAGAGAACCAAATGGTTTACATGTTTACTAATATTTATTTCTAAGATAGTGAGAAGCTCTTTCATCTTTTAAAAGTATATTATATACATGTATTGTTAAAACATTAAATAATGGTTCTATAATGCGAAAGAGCTTTTATTGTTTCAGTGATATATATCAGTAGGCTTTTAAATCATTTGGCTTTATTTATAATTATATATTTGGATATATTTTTCTTTTGCACAAGAAATACACTTTTGTAAATATTTTGACAGGTGAATTAGGAGATTATGACCCTGCTGTGCACGTTGGTAACTATGCTTCTGAGATGAGATTGTTGCTGCGACAAACGGAAGTCATCGACACTCGCATGCAGGAACTGCATGCGGCTCCCACAGCCGAGGGCGGAGTAGGGGGACAGCCACCATCGGAAACTGAATCTTCTTTTCTCAAGATAGCTAGTCAACTCGATACTTACGGTGTCGATCCTCATCCTGTTAAGGTACATACTTAGTACCAGCGATGAAGCCGTAGTTTTCATCCATACAGGTTTAATATGTATACAATATTTAAGCAATCAATTTTACACATGAAATGACAAAAAAAACCTTTGAAACCTTTTTTACAACACCGGTAGAATTTGAACCCACATTCATTGCTATCGTGTGAAATCAATTACCTACAAACTAATATAACATAAAAACATAAAATTAAAAACAACATAAAAAATGATGAATGTGCCTAGCAGCAGTGCATCTATCATTAGGTTTAGTAATACTTTATAAAAATTTCAGTTCATTGTTATGTTATTTTAAATTTTAGGATCATCGTGGCAATCAATTGTATTTAGGAATCAATCATAGTGGCATAATAACATTTCAAGGGAGTCGTAAAACACACCATTTCAGATGGAACGAAGTTCATAAAATTAATTATGAAGGAAAAATGTTTATTGTGCATCTTAACTATCCCGAGGTATTTTTAATTTTGTGCTGTAAAACTTCTCAAAAATATAATTTTTTATAAACTATTCAGCATGCTTATAAATTTAAAATATTTATGTTTTGAATTATAGAAAAAGCATACAGTAGGTTTCAAGTGCCCAAGTGGATCAGCCTGTAGACACGTATGGCGGTGCGCAATTGAACAAATGTTATTTTTCACGTGAGTAACATAAATTTTCTATAACTATATTTTATTTTAGTTCATAAATGAATTATTATAAGACTGATCAGATGTAGTTTCGGTTGTAAGCTTATTTTACTTGGCATAAATTTAAAACATTAACAAATGTATCATTTCAGATTGGCGTCAAGTGCAGATGCATCAGTAGTTTCTGGAGGAGGTTTTTTCTCATGGGGAAGCAAGTTTCGCTATGTTGGACGTACTGAGCGAGAAATCTTGCAGGGAGCTGCCGAGGGTGGACCTCGAGCCAGTAATGGGACAGTGGAAGGAGGACTTCGGCGAAAGGCCTCAAGTGTTCCGGCTACACCTTCCACGCCAATGAACAGCGACTTTGGTATTTAAATTTTACAATATACACTTAATATTCTGTTATAATGATAAAGTAATTTTTTCGATCATTCATAGCAAGTGATCAGCAAAATTACTTGCACCTTTTACAGATGACTGAATCTCTCTGTAAATGGTTGACCTAAATTATAATATAAACTTTCCAAGTGCTATCATTGTCTTTCTCTCGGATGTAGAAAAAACAATTTTTGGTTCTTGTGACTCTAAAATTTATATTGATGTTATACCCATTTCAAATATTAGTCACAAAACACTTTTGAAATTCCTTGAACTCATAGGAAAAGATTCAAATGCAATTGTATTTACTATCTCAGATCACCATAATAAAATAGATTTTCTCTCTATTTCAGTTCCACATAATATGTGAATTTAAAATATCTATTTAATATCAATATTATCATAGCCCCTTTTTAACTTATAACCTCCCACAATTCCAACTGTCGCAGCTCGACGCATGCTTGTTCAACTCAAGAGACGACTTCACTGACTGGCTTGTCCTTTGGTTCTTTAAAAAAAAATTCGAATGAAATATATTCGTTTATTATATTTTATTTTTTAATTTTCGCGAAGAATTTGATTGAATACAATATATTATGTAGGTGGAGCATATAGCAGTCTCCCTCGCTCTACACACTCTGCTCCACTGGGTGAGCCCCTAGAGTCCTGTAACGGTTGCGTTCCGGGGGATGCCAACTCTCCTTATTGCACAGAGCACATCTTGTCTCCAGTCACCGAAGAGCAGCGGTCTAAGATGTTATACCAAGGTATTAAGGCCATATCATTAAATATAATTTTTGTTGACTTTTTTCCATAAGTTTACTAACATTGTTGACACATACAATTGATTTTTACAATGTGATGATTGTTAAAACCAAGTAATTTAACTATAAACTTTTTTGAATGTAAATTTTATTCATATTTCAGGAAATTCAGGCGAACCTCACCATTTCAATGATTATTATTTCCGAGATTCATTTGAACATTCATCATCAGAATCTCAGTTGACAAATTTTGGAGTAGAAGCAAATAACAGAGTGCCCGAGGAGTCATCCCGGCAATCTAGTAGCAGTCACACTCCCAATAAGCGAGCGCTGGCAACATTACCCGTCTCACAGAATATGACTACGCAATTAAACGTTCCCACCAAAAGGTTTAGTATACTTAAAGCATTTGTTCCTTCATTTTTGTTTGTGTGTTTTTCTCTGCTCTTCTTGACGGTTTTAATCTTAGAATCTGATTGGCCATTATTAAAAAGATTTCGCCAATGGCCAGAGATGGTCTCCTTGCATTACCACTACTACAGACCTCTGAAGGACTACATGCGGCAGACTGTCGCGAGGCTATTTTGATTGCTCATTAAAATCAATTTAGTCAGAACCAGTCTGAAAAGTATTTTGATTGTGTCTTTTAGCATTTTAAAATGTCAATTTTTACTACATACTTTTATTGATTTATGTTGTATGTATGATTATTTTATTAAGTATGTAACAATTATAATACGATATATGTAAAAAAGAAGTGTGTAAAAATGCTTTATATATGATCATCATTCCGACTATATAAAAAGACTAGTAATGAAACATCTCACTTGTTTAGATTGCTGATGAATTAAAAAGTATATTAGATCATTTATCTCATAAAATTTCTGTTACTTATATAAATCAAAAGATTTTACAATTGGCAGTCATATTATTTATAATGAAATTATTACATATTGTTGAGAAACTACTTGTATGTTATACGAGTATGGTGATCCTTATGTTGATGAACAAGCGAGTTCTCATACTGCTGTCTTATAAATAATATGGTGAGAAGGTGATTTTGTAAAATATTTCATAAGACTTACGCTTAGCTTTAGTAAAGCATTAATAGATGGTGTTCAATTAAGCTTAAATGCCTGAGATTTATATAAGATATCAAAAATTGGCTAAAATCAGTAAATTCTACAAGCTTTTTAATGAAAAAATATTCATAAAAAAGTTGACCTTTTACACAGAAGTTGTAAAATGGGAAAATTTAATTATTTCACTAAATTATTGATATTATTAATAAAAAAAATATGTACCTGATATTGAGCACAATAGTTTTAATGTTACTACTCAATTTTATTTTACTTTGTATTATTTTATATTATAGCAATTTGAATTTTGAAAATGCTATCATGATTATAATTTATTTTGTGTAAAATGCATTTTTAAATAAAATATTTTATATTATTATTTTAATAGGGTATTTGAATTATGCAGAAACAGGCATTTAATAATATAATTAAGGCAAACTAAGAATTATATGTAATTTAGTGCATTTTGAATCTCATAGATATACTTAGTTATAAAGATAATTTTATTGCATTCTAGTTGGGCACCACAATGATAAAAGTGACTACAATATTGGCTACTTATTTCGTAAATTCTTTACTTCAGATGATATTTTTACACATAATATGAAAATGATGTGTGTACTATTTAGTGGTATTGAGCAATAAAAGTATCTAAAGATGTGACAGAGTGAAAGATCGGAGTGAGATGAGTAATAAATCTTATTCATGATTATTAGTATAACTTTGCTGTCTAGACTAATTATAAATATAAATAAATTAGCAGTACAAATATGTATAGCCTTAAGTTATGCCAATAATATGAATGAGATATGAGATGATGAAATTAGGTGTCAGAATAATCTTTCAGGCTTGACGGGAACTGTATAATGAATGTTAATTGAACTCGGGTAATTTTGTCTTTAAATATCTTACTTCAAAACAGGCATGAAATCCATTTACATCATTTGAAAAACTTTACATTAAATAACTATCTAATGTAACGCAATGTCAATGACAGTATTACATTACGAACAAAGAGGACACCTGGATTTGAAAATAATTATAGTTCATAAACAAACTTAAATAGGTGTCATATATTGACAACTAAATCACCATTATGAAAGTTAAATATTCTATTTTATAAGTGTTCAATTAAGAAAACCCTAGAAATTGCATTAAAGTTCTCAAAATATTATTATTTAGTTAAACTTCTTTAAATTACATGCAATATACAAAGATTTATAAATGTTAAAATTATTTATATTCATTAAACTGAAATTTTCGGTATTAGTAATGGGGTCTATTTACATAAGCGAGCAGAGGTTTTAAAGCAGTATTGCCTATGCTGGTATAAACATATAAATATTTGCTTATAAGCTTACATAATGTGACTACTCAAAAATCAGATGAAGAGTGCTTATAATGCATCCCTGATACAAGTGGTCTGTCGTCTTGTTTCCAGCTTGACTGAACTTTTATTGAAACAGCAAAATTAAAAAGAAAATAAATTGCTTTTAAGAAATAGATAAAATGTATGTAAGTTTTCCCACAGCTAATGATTTGTGGATCCATTTAAAAAATCGGCATTTTTTAACATATAGCAGATTCTTCTCATTAGTTATAAAAATGATTAAAAAGCAAAATAAATATAATTTGATTAAATATATTCTTAAAAAAAACTTTTTATTTAGATAAAAACACATTACATTGATGAATATTTTATCTCTTTTTTGTTGGAATACTGTTATGAATTCATTTCTATTAAAAAATATTCACAATCTTTCATAGATTGTTTTACCTGGGCTTTTTTTTTATTTACTTCAAATTCTATAAAATATTAAAACTATACTTGTTATTTCAATGTTTAATTGGGATTGTGGTTATTACTTGTTTTGTGTTTTGATTCTTGTAATTCATGATGCACGATGTCACATATGTACATAGTATAAATGTAAACTATTGGAACGGCCCCTCGCAAGTATTACATCCATTGTAATGTTTCTTTAATGATTTGGGTGTGCATGCGTAAATATTTTATGTAATAATTGTACTTTTATTTGTTTATGTAGAATGATTCTGAATTTTTTGTAAGTCAGGTTTAATTGAATGGGGTAATATGAAGAACTGCACGTGCACGGACATGCACACCTAGTGGGGTACCTATTTCATATAACTTCTGTCAATTGGATAGATAGAATTTTGGAAATCTATTCTGAATATTATACAATAAAATAGGTTAACCAAAGATTCCAATATTATTTTTTTAAAGTACCGAGTACTGTGTTATTAACCTGTAAACAATTAATCAATTGTACTTTGTTCTTACATATTTAATTTTTATTATTATTATTTTAATTTCATAAAGGTGAGAGTAAAAAAGAACCAATTAGAATAGAAATTATTCTTTTAAATAGTTTAACAATTAATAACCAGTGGCCAAACCTTGACTGCAAATTATAATTGTAAAAATTATTGTCACCATTCATAATTCTTTATATAAAAAAGGAATATTGAAGGTTTGGTTCTATTTTTTTTTTTACTTTTTCTGAAATTTTATTTAATGAAAACTAATGAAATCTCCACTTTTGAACTCATCTTTGATATATTTTATAATAATTTGATAAATTATGTAAATTAAACTGATAATATAAATGTCTTTTGTTGTATTTGTAGTATTTCCTTGATATGTAAAATTGTCTGTTTTTCTTGCATTCCAAAAAGTAATTGTTAGTTAAAGTTGAATGACGAGTCTGTTAAAATTTTCCTAGTCAAATGTTTTTTGTCTTGATTTTTTTGTACAAACTGTATGAAAAATCAAGTAGAACTTATTGATGAGCTTCTCGGTCAGTTGTGATTGATCACTCTGCATGAGGATGTGAACTGTAATCAAATAATATACTATTCAAAACAATCTATCGTAGTAATATCTGTTGAATGTGTTTGTAGATAAACCAATTTCCAATAATTATTTTAGTAAATTTATTTTGAGGCTTAAATTGAAACATTTATTCAATTAATGGATATTAATTCTTTCAGTGCCAAATTATAGTGATGTAAATTTACTAATTAAATCAAGATTGCGTATTTATTTTTGCAATTAGAAACAAATTAATTTAATTAAAATACACATACTAACTTTAATTTGATCCAAGAATTATAATTTATAACTTTTTTTTTAACACACTAAGCGGGTAACCAAATTGACTAAACTGATGTGCGTAGCGGGCAAAATTCGCGTAAAATTGCGAGTGTGAAATCTAGTGTATACATTCTTTGATTTTTTTTCTTCCGTTTAGCAACTTTGAGTTAATTATGAAATTTTTGTTATTAAATTAAATGTTATTGTTATATAATAGCTTATATTATATTTATATTTTAAGCAGGTAACCAAATTGACTAAACTGATGTGCGAAGCGGACAAAATTCGCGTAAAATTGCGCGTTTAAAATCTAGTCTATACAAGCTTTGATTTGCATGTAGTCAAATAAATCATTTTCTATAAAAAGTTGAACCACTTTATACACACTTTACGGAATATTTGGCATCACAACAACACCGCTTCGTTCTAAAAATTGTTAAATAATTGGAGGATTATCATTCTCTGACCACTCCACTTCTTCATTGTCACTTTGTTCAGAATCACTGGACAGTATTGGTAAAACTCTGTATTATAGGATGAAACAATTCTTCATCTCTTTCACACTCGCTATCAACTTCAGCAATATTGACATCAATTGCAATTTGCGATAAATTATCTGCGTAAACTTCACTATCACTATGAGAAGCCATTATTATTATAATTTAAAAAGATGTTCAATCGTCAAAAGTCGAGTCAAAACTGAATTATTTTTAAAAAATATCTGTTCAACGTCCCTTAAATAATGGATGTTTATATAAAAAAGTGTAAAATATTAGTGTTTGCTTAGTCTATACATTTAAATTATGAGTGATCGGCATGAAAATAATAATAAGACGAAATGTATAGTTCCTTATCTTTATTTAACATTACGAGCTGTAAACATAAAGAGTAAAATGACATTCTGCCGCTTTTAGAGTAAACACATTCAAAAAGGTACTAATACCCGCCCCGCTTTTAGACAGCAGTCTGCGAAACGGGTACTAGTACCCGCCCCGCCTTTAGTGTGTTAAGAGAGGTATAAATTAAATGGAAAAGGATAATTATTGTTATTACTTAGTAAAATTTTACTGGTTTTTTCGTATTAAAAATATGGGTTCAGAGTATTTTTGTTATTGAAAATATTTCAAGCACTACATAATTTTATTATTATATTGTGCAATCAAATGTTGTAAGTTTATTCTTTATAGATAGATGTAAAAAGTGGTACCTATATTGTAATCTGCACAATTTCAATACTCAACCAAAAATGTGACTCCATAACATGTTCCGAGATATTTGTGCTAGATTATTTAGGATTTAAGAGTACAAAATGATAATTTCTTGGCTTGGTATTTTAAGCAGATAATCAGCAACATGGTTGTGATTGTTTTTTTTTTTTCTAGATAGTATTTCAAGTGTATGTAAAAACTGTATAGGTTTGTGATACATTTTGATTTCGTGATATTTGTGAATTTATAATGATTTTATATTTTGTGCAGATATTAATATCTGCATAATATTCTCCCAGTATTATATTTTGCATTTGTATTGTAGGATAAATAAATTATTACAATTGTAAATTATTTAAAAAGATTCACAATATTGTTATAATATGTATTTTGTTGCAAAATATGCATTGTATGTACATTTAATTTTAATTATGATCTTTTACTCTACACCTTTGTGGCAATTCTAAATAAGGAGCTTACTGACTCCAACAAAAATAAATACACCATAAGAAATATAAACATTTCAAATCTGTAACAAATTTAAAAACTTTTTATCATGAATAGTAAATCAAGTACCACAATCAAAAATTTAATTGTAATTTATATAAGGCAAAACTAAATTTGAGCTATGGCAATTGCATAACTTTATTTACTTCAGATAGTTTTTTTCACCTGTGAGTAAAAGTACATAACTAAACACTAAAAATATATGTAAATATTGTAATAGTTTTCAAGTCATACGTATCATTACTTCACTATTCAAAGTCAAAGCGTACATTGCATTATAATAATATAAACTATTTGAAGTCATTGGAAACAAAGAAGATTCATTCACAGTAGCAACAAAGGTTGTTTCATACATAATATATAACGATTTGGAACACAATATTTTTATGGACAGTAAAAATTAAAGTATAATAAAAATATTATTCACTATATTTTGGGTATTTTGTATTTCACCGTTAGATCAATTAAAAAAGTATTGAACATGATATTATTCATTAGTACATTTAGAAATGCACAGTTTATGCTCTGCTTGAGGTAGCCAACAATTAAGTTGTTCTACAATTTTATTACATTATTTTTTTTTAATGAATACATAGAATTGGATATTGCTTTCGCGTAATGTGGTATTTGAACTTTTGTGATTCTTTGATTTAATTTAAACTAAGCTTTGCTTAGTAGCTTCAAAGCATTTTCATCTAACAATGTTAAAATTAACTATTTAACGTAGATAATACAAGCTTTTGAATTATAAAAGAATTCCATGTAGGTATTTTGAATTTTATATGTATTAATGAAAGCGAATTAAATTATGGTTTCATTTTAATTTGATGTTTCCGATTTATACATAATAATTGGATGCTTACTAAATTTGTGATTTTTTGTAATATTGATATTTTAAAAAATAAAGTGAAAATATTGTGACCAATAACAACTTGTCTTAAATTTTTTGTATCTTAGCCCCCAATAATGTATAGTTTAAATTATTACATTTAAAATCTTATATATAAGCACACACACACACACGCATATGAACAGCAAAAATATCTCACTTAATTATAAAAATAAAATTATAATTTAGTAAGTTAGTAATTTAGTCTTAAATGTCAATAAAACTAAAATTATTTCCAAAAATCCAATTTAATAAATATAATAGAAAGTACATAACATTTTATCTAATTATATTTATAAAACATTACAATCGACTCTCTAGCGAAGGAATGTCACCACCTACGGGAGACAGATGAAAATTGCCAGGAACATAATTTTGACATTTAAGTTTAATTGAACGGCCCTCATTTGTTATTATCTGTCTGTGCATAGTTTCGGACATGCCATTGACTTCATCAACGGATGCCTCGGGGGGAAACAATTGCATTTTTGAAAAATAGTCTGGAGAGCTAGGATAAAAACAATCTCCTGAAAATAATAATACGGTTTGGAAAAATATAATAAAATAGTCCACAAAATTGTTGCATTTTCAGCACATTAAAAAATATCACATCCTGAATTCATAGATTTTGTTGGTAAATCCTATTGTGACATGACGCTTTTGTTCAATCAAAAAAATAAGCTTTTAGTAAAATTATCAATTGTTCATGTAAATGATAATTCAAATAATTTTTACTGTTAAATTAACGTAATTTTATAAATTTTAAATGAAAGTATTTTTTTTCCATAAGCTTGATTTGTGTACTTGCCATGATAATGTTACAACATTTTATTACCTGGTAATATATTAATAACAGTATCTTTGATACTTTGACGAATGGGGAAGAATAATTCACACCCATAGCTGCTTCTGTTTGCCGCGTAAGTGACCAATCTGCTCAAGTCACGATAGTGATTTAGTCTGGAGAGTTCGTACCATTGTGGAGGTGGTAAAAATAATTCCTGTTTTTCAAATGACTTTAAAATTCCATCTGTATTTGACCACTGCAAGATAATGAAATACATTTAATACTTAATAAAAAAAATAAAAAAATTTATATTGGATTATTTTATATAAGACTCACTCTATATTCTGATACTTCAGACTTTTCTGCATGTACAGGTGGTTGATTTTCAAATGCAACAAGAAAAAATAGGGTATCAAATCTTCTCTTTGTTTGTTTTATGGGAGTTAGCCAATTATTCCACAAATAAAGAGACCAAATATCAGGGTAACAATCTAAGTTTTGACAAAGTGATAGAAATTGCAATGGGTCTTCATGAACCTGAAAATAAAAATCTGGTTTAGATAAGAGTGTGTATGAAAAAATGATGTTATACTCTAATACATCGGAGCTTTGATAATCCAGATTTCTAAGAATTCAGTGACAGTGATAACCTTAATATTTGATTCATCATTATTAAAAAAGTAAAATTAAATGGTAATGATGACGTTGTTGATAACTAATGATAATTTAAAAAAAATATAAATACAATAAAAATTACAACTTCTACATAAATCCTAATTGTGAAAATCCAGAAGCTCGTTTAATCTAATATATCATACCTGGTTTTTAGATTCATTTGAACTATGAATGCTTTATAGTATTACATAAAATAATATTGTCAACCTTGTTTTGCCAATGGATTATATCAAAGTCTGTGATGTATGGAGCCCAATGGTTAGATTTTCTCTCATTGTTTCTTTTCTTGCATATTAAAATGCCCAATTCTTCAAAGGTTTCTCTAATAGCTGTAATCCTTAGTGCAACATGCCTAAAAACCAATCAAATAATATATATAATAAATTTTGAATGAAAAATCATTCCACATCTACTGATTGCATGTATCATATACAAGATGAATTTGTGCATATAGATCATAAAGTCTAGTTAGATTACAATCATGACAGTTCAGCATCATGCTCAAGCATCATTGAGAATTGTGGCCAGTGAGAAGTGGAGAGAAAAAACTACTAACCGTGTGATACACACCAAAGAATACAAATAAGTGTGTTTTTGTTGTCTTTATTTATTCATAAATAATATTTCAAAAACACCAATAATTTTATTTTCATCGTTCACAGTAGAGCCAAAAATATTTTTTACAGAAAGCTAAATCAATAAACTTTTTTCAGACCAGATTTTAGAATGTGTAAAATGAAAGTTTTTCTATTAATTTTAGTAGCAAATAATATATAACAATCAATAAGACATTTCTTTGGATGCTGTAACCTTTTTTAAATATTTTGTAATTATAAAAAAAATTACCTACGTGTTGAGTCAACATCATCTTGTAAGATCGGTGGCAAGGATATGTTTGGTCGTTGAAATTCATTGAATTTATCATTGGTGATACCAAAAGTTTTATAATGGTCTATCCACAAATTGCTGGAATCACAACTTTCATATGCTCCACCAGGAAAAACTATTGAATTAGGGAAGAATTTAGATTCACTGCTTCTTTTTTGAAAAAGTATTTGGTAACTGTCTGGTTTAACATTCTTATCCATCATAACATTGTTTCGGGCAAGAGCTATAACAGTTGCCGATTCTCTCCAGGCTTTTAGATTAGCACGCATGTTGTTTTAAGTTCTATAAAATGTACCAATTGGTAAATATAATAAATTTATGAAATAAATTAAAATAATAAACGAAACACTGAAAATAACGCAGAAGTTTTAATTTTGAAATATCTTGTGACTTTGAGAAACAATATACTGGAATTTCACTATGGTTGCGTGTACTGTTATCAATTGTAAATAAAATTATCACGCTGATAAAAATTAAAGTGTCCACTGCTTACGTCAAAATCTCACATGTCATTTTTTTGTTTGTAGTTGAAATGTCAAACGATGAATTCGAAGTTTACTGTATTTACTATGGTTTTTCGATTTATATTACGATTTTTGGAAATGGCAAGAATAACTACGACATAATTTTATAAATATTTTATTATCAAAAACATTATTCAAATTTTTTATTAACTGGTGCCAACTGTTTTTGAACAGGTGCATAATTTTTTAAGAAAATTTTGATCGAATGCAAATCATAAATTTCCATTCGATGAGTAAATTTGGCCAATTCTTGTAGCTCATTAATCGTATAGTCCTCTAAGTGGATTTCGTGTCTTTCATATAAATCGGGCTTTTCTGGATATAATTCATCACCTAAAGAAAAATGAACGAGTAACTCACATATTAAATAATTATAAAAACAAAAAATACTAAACACTTTAGATAAAACATAAATAGTTTTTTGAAAGGCATTAAATTGTAAAAATATAACTAAATTTAAAACTTGAAAAATAACATAAAAATGTAATGCTAAGCTTATTAGTCAGTGAGTTTACTATTGCTATGCACTATGTAATAGTACTCAAAAGTAATTTATCATCTGTATGAATTATTATATTACAAATTAGACAGTGTTATATCACATACTTTTATCACAGAAATAATAATCAACATGTCACACAAACAGCAAATCAATTCGTATTTAGTGACATTCTTGTCTTGAGTGATATTATTATCGTTAACTTAGTGAAATTAATTGCAAAAAAATTCACGTTTCCGTTATGATTTAGAATATTTAAAGGATGTGGAGTTTTTTAAAATTATTATGCAGTAACAGTAATATTTAAATAATACAATTTTTGTTTTTATGTCTTCCGATGTATTGATCCAAAATGAAAATTATAAATAGAAAAGATTCGCTTGAATTATATTTCGTCTCAACCTAGTTCGGACTTTTCGACCTACCTGGAAATATAGCCAGTGACCCCTCTCCCCTGAGAGGTTTTAATAAAATAGGATAAATCTGATCGCACCCGAGATTACTTCTTTCTGCAGAAAACTCTAATAGTTTATCAATGTCTTTTTTTGGCAATAGTCGACTGATCTCATACCATTGCGGAGGAGGTAGAATTAATTTTCTTGACTCAAATTTATCCATTACATCTTCCGGTGATCCCCACTAAAATGTGGGCTTATGTAAGTATATATATATATATATATATATATATATATATATATATATATATATATATATATATATATAATAGGAATCATGTAAACTGTAATAGTCTGATTACGAAAATTTCCTTACCCAAACTTCTGTGACTTCAGATTTTTCCGCATGTACTGGAGGTCGAGTATCAAAAGCAGTTAAAAAGAAAAGCGTATCAAATCTTTGAGATTCATACCCGATTGGTGTAAGCCAGTTACTCCAAAGAAAGAGAGACCAAATGTCTGGGTAACAGTCCAAATGCTGACAGAGGGATAGAAACTCCATAGGATCTCTGTGCACCTTGAAATACATAACAATAATAAGAGATAAACCACGACGTTTATTGCAAAATAATATAAAACAACGTTTACTTTTTTTTGCCAATGTTTTATGTCAAAGTTTGATATGTAGGAAGCATATTTTCCTAATGGCTGTTCACCCCTTTGTTTACAAATTAAAACTCCAAGTTCTTCAAATGTTTCTCGAATTGCTGTTATTCTCAGTGAAATGTGCCTGTTAAAAAAAACGACAAAAAAATAAATTTAATATCTATATTTAATCAGAAGAAATAGCATATTTTTAATATTGTAGTAGAAAACCAAATCATTTTTACCTATTGATCGGGTTCGGATCTCCTTGTAAGATTGGTGGCAGCATTGTGTGCTTGGAGTGGAATTCATGAAACTTTTCATTTTGTACTCCAAATGACTTAAAATGTGAAAACCAATCCTTGCCAGAGTCACAGTCCTCCACAGTCCCTCCAGGGAAGACGATGGTGCCGGGCAGAAAGCCCGACTTGTCACTTCTCTGCTGCAGAAGTATTTGGTAATTGCTTAACTTGTCAGATTGAAATCTATTGGCCTTGTTTTTCGCAAGCGCAATAATGCTAGCTGACTCTCGCCAAAATTTAGGACTGGGCCGCATTTTAGTATCTAAGACAAAAAAAAACAAAATGGATTTTAAAGAAAATCTGGGATGGTTTTCATTTTATCCAAAATTAACTCTACATATCTTTTTCTTCACGATCCGATAATTGTATACTTGAGTAAATCATCCTATATCTAGATATATCTGTACAATTTATTGTATTTTATTCACCTGAGGAATAGATTAGATAATCTAATGTATAATAATGGTTACCATATATTGTTACGTATGAAAAATGAACAGTAGTGAATATGGGGTATGCTGTAAAAAAGTCCGTATCAATGAGAAATCTCTAGAAATCACAGGTGAGAAATAAAGAGACTTATTAATCAAATTAACTACTTAACGTTTAATCAGGGTTAGTGTAAATTGATTGTACATTTTTGGTGAAGTTACATCTACTTTAAAAATAAAATATTGTTTTTTTTCAAAAGGTCGTCGTCAATTAATATATTTTTTTCGAGATGAAATCCATTAAATAGAATCAAAGGATTCAACCTAATTAAATTATTATTGCAACACCCGTATTTTGTAATATATATTTATTAGGGATTATTAAAATATATTTAATCAAACAACTAAAAACAAATGTTATTGGTATTATATTGTAATATGAAATATCGTTATTAGATTCTATCAGCCTATTTTATTTTCACGATTTAGTAAATAATTAAGAACAACAATTACCGTATTTTTCACAATTTTTTTGCCACTTTCACTACGAAAAATCGCTAACTTCTTGTTAAACTTATCAACGAACTCTGAACACTACCGCCGATGATTTGTGTAGTAAAAACAATAACGTATTGAAATGTAGCGATACATATTTTTGCACTGATATCGTATCATATTATTTATTTAAATGAGAGAGATAGAGAGAAAGAGAAAAACAGAGAGAGACGCACGGAGAGAGAAACAAATTGGTTACTGAATTTTTTCGAACCTCTATTGCGGAGGCGAAATGAAATTTATAATGAAATTACCTAGATGAAGTGAATTCAATTTTCGTTGAGTCGATTAATATTTTTCTTAGTCTATGCGATGAACGATTGTAAAAAAAGTCAAATAATCAAACTAAAAAATAATTTAACAAAAAATAAAAAATAGACTACGCGTTTCATATGCATGATTGAAAAATGTTTTTTTCAAAAGTATAGTGATATTTGTGTTTTTATGCCACGGTTAAGTTTAAGCTTGAATAGTAAGATGTTTTTTTAAAAGTTTGTTATTCATTTCTTTTGCGATTTTACAATACAATGCATCATAGAATTAGTAATTTCAATATGTTTATCGGCTCTGGGAGTCTGGCGGGTCTGGCGGCGCAGGAAGTGCAGGTCAGGACAATGCCGCGCCGGTGGCACATTTCCCGGACACGAGAATTTAATTTGTTTGTTGGAGGCCTTTTTATAGGTGGTTTATATGAAAAGCGGGGCGTGTCGCTTGTTACCGCGGCTGCGAATTGAATTCCAAATGAACTGCACGGAGAGGAACAATACAAAAGAATTATAGATACGTACATATTTATTTGCGTTGGACAGCGTGTCGTCGGCGACAAAAAATGTCGCGTTCGTGTGAATAGGAAATTGTTTTACAAACATATTTTTTTGAGCAGAAGTTTTTCAACCGCCCTGTGGCGAGAGGTCGTTAGAAATATAAATAAATATAATCTACTTCGACGCTTTGTTAATTTTATTTTTAAATTTTCACTCATGCTCAGTTATTTAATTGATTATCCACATGAAACTCTCTTTGTTATCTAATCTACTTGAAAATTCAACATTATTAAATAATCTCAGATAATTTTTTTGTGTGATTTGAAAGTATGCAAAAATGTACGTAAATGTAGGTGGTGGCCGAAGAGACCGGGATACACTAGTCCAGGTGTCTGCTGGTGTCTCGTGCAGGCAACACATTTGGGTCAACTCCGGCCCTAAAGTAACACCATGGAGAAAAACAAATTCCTGGACGGCCGCTGACGTCCAAATACGTTATATTTTGAAATAACCAGCTCGAATAAAAATGGAGAAATAGTTTTCGAAATCAAAGCAACCACCCAACCACCCAAGCGATCCTTAACATTGTATATTTTGCTGCAAGTAAAAACCATGTGTTAGGTATAAAAGATATGTGCAAATAAGTTTACTTTGAAATTTAGAGTACATTTTTCAATAATAAATTTTCTAATTAAACAGTTCACTAACTGATTTAATTGCGATCAAAATATAATGCATTTGGGTTTCTTATAAAAATTACGAAAATTGATGATCACACAAATATCCCAGCGAGCAAAACTTTTGCTCGACAGTATGATATTTCAGCAAATCGATCAATTTAAGCAGAATTACTGCCTTGAAGTCATGTAATTGTTTTTGAAATATCTGAAATAAAGATAGGCAATTGAAGCAGCCGGAAGTATCGACTGTGCAGTGAGTTTATCTTCAGCGCGGCGCCTGGACAGGAGTGCCGCAGCGAGCCCCGGACTCCCCGCGGGGCTCTTTCCATTTCAATAACACTTAAGGACCCATCCGTGTTTTATCTTTATCGATTTCTTCGTTTCTATTTTCTCTGCTCCATTCGACTATTAGATTGAAGTCCACAGAGCGTACTTATACTTTACTCACGCGATAAATTTAGCTTTGACATTACGCGAATTGCAACCGAGAATTGTGTTCACATTTACGCCCAAGTTGCTAAAATTAGCGACTATATAAACTATTAATATAAACTATTTCAGTGGTATGCTTGCATTGGTGTATACTCGTAGTTTGTTAAGCAGATAACAGTTGCAAAGTGTTTTTGCATGAATTTTGAACAACAAAAGTAAGAATGTACTTACATTTAAGACCTAAAATTTTACTGAATATATAAGTAGAAATTAGTACGTGTGAACTCCTGGCGTTAGTAAATAAGTGTTAGGTCTCCTATTTTGGCCACATTTTTCGTAACAGTAGGTATAGCATCTTACAACTGATTGTCCAAGGAAAAATTGAAGGGAAAAAGGGCATTGGAAGGAGAAAGTACGGCTGAATTAGTAAGACTAGCCCAGTATAGAAATTTGTTCGATGAAATGGTCACCAACCTTCAATGAGGAGAGGCATCAAAAGAAGAAGGTCTGAATAAAATGTGGTACATTCTATGGGTTTCAGCAATTTGTAAATTATATAAGTATATTATGCTAAATAATTCTGATAAACTCACTCACTTTTTCAATTAAAATATCATGACATAAGTAATGACGAGTCTCGAGGATTATTGTTGTTGAGGTGACAGCTTTTCCTCCAAAAACCAAATCGAGTTTCGCCATATCGTTAAGGAAGAAAAGCAGTATATCGGCTGCATTGAAGAATGCGCAGTCCCAGGTTGGGGGATGCACCTCCTGTAACGAAAAGGAAAATTCCAGAAACTAAAAGGGCTCACAGAAACAGCGAGTAAATACAAAAAACTAAAGCGTACCTCCTCCGAAGCCGTGTGTTTCAAAACAAATGTCTCTGTTGTATATTGTTCGGGCGCAACCTCAGGGACTTCGATGTTTATCTGGATGTACATTTTTCACTGACCATAAAGAAGAGGGTAGTGTTCTCTTATCTCACAACTTACATAATATTGTACAACTCTTATAAATTGGGGTGCTTTAATAAAAACGGGGTCACTTAATACAGTCTCAGGATAAGCAGTTGTCATTTATTTTGAACACAAAACAATAAAATTGACACTTTAGATGGTATAAAATTATGTCATTTTGAAGATGTTACATTCAAAAGATTTGCTCTGCAGATAAAATCAATCAAGGCTTAATTTTATTTATCAATGAATAGAGCTGCAATGTTGTGTTGGGTTTAGTATACATGCAAATGTTAAATATTTTCATTTAATTTCCATGCAGGTTGGCGCAATTGTTATTAGTAACGAAATGCATCTTTTAATGTAATGAATTTTTGCGCATGCTTTACGTTTACGCAGTCGTAAAGAATACCAAATGTGTAGCACTTTATGGGTAGTTTGGCTCTCCTTGGATTTGCGCCAAACGACATTGTAAAATGCTTTTACCTTAAGCAGCGTGCACCGACACTGCCAGAGCCGTCCCAGAGAGCGGGGCATATAGAAATGCTGACATTATCTATAATTTATTTGGAAACAGAAGTCGAGGAAGGCTCGAGCGTTAAGTGCAAAGCAAAAAGTTTCAGGAATATTTCCGATGAGAGCTGCAGCCGATAGTGTCAGACTTTCACTGCCCGCCCTGCCCACTGCCACTCTGTTTATCTCGATCCAAAGTACCAACGACGTTTATATTTGTGTTATGTTCAAATATTCGATATGGTGAAAGACTTTTCATCGTGAATCGGGTATTATCTGTTCATTGTATCTGTACGAATCTAAGAAAATATTGCAATTGCATCGAGATGCAATCGCCAGTCATTCGGATATGCAAATGAGATAAGCAAACATATCAATTTATTAGCACTGAATTAATGATAATCGATTGTGCATTCCCTGTGAGTATGTTTATAATCATTAGACCGTATTATAGACATTATATTATATATCCACTTGTAGTATATTGACAAAAAAATATCTTCAAAATTACCTAATCGAAGAGATGCGGGATTTCTCTACTTTTATGGGTATTTCATTTTTTATCTAATAATAGATTTTGATGTTTTCCAGTTTGACTAGGTTTTTCTTTACGGGTTATTTTTTGTATTGTCATTGTTTTCTTCCTAAATTATTTCTCTATATTTGGGTGCATCCATCAAGTTTTCCGTGTTTTGAGGTGACTTGCATTATTGCTGATTTTCCCGTTGGTGTTCTTGGGTTGATGTATGCTTTGTAATCCATCCTCGTTGACAGCCAACGATATTTTCTCTTCTGTTTTCCACAATGTTAAATTTTCGCCTTGACAGGGTACGATAGTTAGGTGCTTTTGAAACAATGTTGCTCCCTAAGACGAGCAAATGTTTGTTTTATCCTCTTATTGTTAACATAAAGAAATAAAACATCTTCATTTAAAAAATAACGGATTTCTCAGTTTAGAAAAAAAAGTAGCTAATGTTTATTTAAGAATCTAAATATTCTACAATTTACATTAACATTCGCTACATTCTTTTGAATTGACGTTGCTTAAATAATGATTTCACAGTAAAATATTTCGCAAAGAAAAGTCTCGAAACAAGTTAAATGTAAATTAAGGAAATTGATAGAAGAAAAGGAAATGAAAAACATGGTACATTTTTAAATGTCGTTTTTAATATGAAAAACAAAAAAGTATACAAAACAAAATTATTGTAAACATATCTACAGCTGGTTTTAAAATTCGTTAATATTCAATATATTTATTATGAAAGAAATTCGTTCAAACAATTTCCTATGTAAACATAACATATCACATTTTGAATGTGTCTTCGAAAGATGCATTTTAATCTAAATTGACTATTGTCCTAGTGTGTACAAAATGTCCCTCTTCCCTAGTCGTTAAACATTATTTACAAACATTTATAATAAGTCCATGCGACTGTGTGTGTGAGGTGAGACTGTGCGCATGACGTCAGAGCTGGGATTACCAAGAGCATGCTGGAGCGAGGAGCTGAACACCAGTCGAGGGATCGCAACCCTCGGAAGAGGCGCGTTTCGGATGATATTTATTGCAGATGTAGATCGTATACGCAAAGTGTTTACTGCAAGCTTCAGCACGCTTTTGAATCAAACGGTCCTCCTATCGACAAAAAATAATGCTTATTCAGTATTTAGAATTTTCGGTACATAAATATCTGCAGCATCAACAGGAACTAACCTCTCTTGTTTAAGCCAATAGTAAAATACATCATATCTTTTTTTTTTGTTAAACACGAAAAATAAACATGCTTCTTTAAAAATTTATTTAGCGATGGACACTCGCCGGGCAGGTCTTGCTTTGCTGGCTTGCGGTGCTTTGAGGAGCAGACTTTACTGCGGGACCCCGAGCAGATCCTCCTCGGGAATAATGTTCCCGGCCCACCGAGCAAATCTTGGTCAAGTAAAGGCTCCGAGCAGCGGCTGCATAATTGAGTTAAATGTTTAGCCTGCCGGGCTGCTTCTCTCTACAGGATAAAGTTCCATTCCGATGTACTTTGTGATTAATTTCCCCCTGAATTCGGCGGGATTTAATTTGCTGCCGAAAAAATTCAAGGACGATTTCATACGTGCGGTTTATGCTTGATTAAAAATTACGTAAAATTAGACAACTCTTATATTTTATACAAAATAAACAAGTAAACGGTTTGACTATAAACGTATTAACCGCGCTATCAGTACGACCAATTGTCTTATCGTAGATACCTTTGATATTGTGTCAGTTTTTTATATCTTAAATATATTCGTACAATGTATGTGAGGTTGCTATTAATATTCGATCGTACACGAGGAGAGTGTAATGTTAATTAATTTTTAATTTTCCTCGTTCACCATAAAAATACCACCGAGGCTCACGGGGGTTATTGAGTGACCTTATACAATGGGGCCCAAATAAATCTGATCTTAGTGCAATCTGCGTTAAATTTAATTATAATAAATAACTAAATAATAAAACTGAAAAAATTAAAACGTATTTTTACTCGTGATGGCTGCAAAGATGGGCGTTGCAAAGAGATTGCCAGAAGATGTAAAATAAGCTGATGTTATTATATAATATTTTCTAGTGAGTATTTACACCCTCGTATCGGAGGTTAATATTGAATGTAGTTTTTTAAAATATATTTACAAGAAGATTTTTTATGTGATATATGATATAATACGGATTTCACGATTCATAAGTAGATTGAAATATTAAGATCAAACTTCATCGCGGTCACGATATTGCCTCCACGGGTACGGGAATGTCAAAATTTTGGAAGATAACAACTTAATTGTGTACAGCGATAATAGCTGTCTATGCTGATGCGGGTAGATAAATTGGTATCATATTTCCAATAACAGATACTATTTTGTTATAACGCTCGGTCGCTCACAAAATGTCCATTAGCGTAATAATAAGGTTCGGCATCGCCTGCTAATTTATTGGCGATATTGTGGCCAGCGCAGTGTTCAGTATTGCGGCCTTTTGGTGTTTGAAAATCACAACAATTATGTGTCTATTGCCGAATTGTCGGCTGCAGAAACCTGCTGAACCGATGCCGGCGCGTAATCATTATACAAAATGTCAGCTCTGCCGGTAATTTATTGTACGCATCTGCGAGAACAGATAAAGCGGTAATATTATACAACCGCGCTGTGGATGGCTAAAAGTCTTACTTCGGATTGAAACCGATCGATTAAACCCGCGCGGTTGGGATTTATCGCGATCGCCATAATGATTTATTATTTTTTTCATGAGATTTAATTTTGGTTGTAGAATTAAAACCATATTCAAGAATATTGTGAAGTTCACAATAAACACTTTTGAGAGAAACTAAATATATAAAAAACTGCAGGTAAAAATAAAATAGGAGAAACATCTACGACCAAAATACATTTTAAATCATAAAAAAAATATTATTAACTATTTTTAATACGTTTTATTTGGAAATATTAGAACACAACTGTAAAAGGTTGCATCACCTTGGTAAAACGAACTTATTTTTAATTGAAGTCATCATCCTTTTCACCATCATCATATCCACTCTAAAATAATTTATTTCGACTCTCTAGTTTACTTTTTACGGTATAAATATACATTGTAACATAAATAGATTTAAGCTGTATAAATCAACTAAATAGTTGAGAATCATACTTCCTAGTCAAAAATATGACAAAGAAATCTCTGTACCCTGAAGAGAACACAGAATGATTATTAAAATATCAATTGTATTGGTTAATTAATTAAAATCGATCAAGCACCACCCGAAATGAGACCGTCGTTCTAGAGTGTACAGTGTTTTAGTTAATGATAATGTATTATTTGACATACAACAAGAACAAACCGTTTTATTGCCATGCGTGCACTTCATAAAATTAAGGAGCAATAATAAAGATACACATATATATATATATTTGTATTATTAATTATAAAGGGTGCTGAAACAAGCCACTCTGTGACACTTCACACGCCGCGCTTGCGCCCCGAGGGTCGAAATCAAACGCTTCATTCACTCTTTGCGTTTAAACTCATCACAAAGTCGTCACAACAAATTTCAACACTCAGTTTATGTGCACGTGTTTATACCTTACTTCGCAACTAGCTCGTACTTTACTAATTTATTTAAAAAAGTAATTTTATTAATTTCAATTTGTGTATTAATGTGCTGTCTTTTAGTGAACTGCCAAACGTAGTCGATTTTAGAAGTGATGAGATCTAAACTACATGTAAAGCATATATTTGTCATAATATACAGCGACATGTTCATCAGATTTATTCTAAGGTGTTTTTTTAATGTGTGATTGCTAGGCCATGTTTTTAATTAAAACAGTCAACAAATCAGATCAGGCTGACCGAGTAACTTCACTGTACGTACTTTTTAAAATAAGTTTAACATATAGTTGTAAGTATAATGTACAGTATAGTTGTGCGCTGCCATTCCCAGGGGGTAGTTTTTTTGTAGAGCATTGTTGATTTATTAATATTACGCGGTAATGCTGTCACTGTTTGATTCAATGAGAGTATTTTATAATTGTGGGAGACCTTAGAACGCTTCTTCCCAAAAAATATAGATTTGCAACGAGAAATATTTTAGATATGGAAATTGGTTGACTACACGTTAAGTTACGCGATTGATCATGGTCGTGTAAATTAAGACAAATTTATGCTTGTTTTTATCCGCGGTTTGATACTTTAAAAGTTTATTAGGACAGCAACTAGGACGCTAGAGTAATTTTAAGTCTGAATGCGAGAAGACAGATTACAAAGAGAGTACAAATCTCGCCAAGTATATTTCAGAAAAAGAGCGAGTCGGTTGCGAAGTTCGGGTGTCTCCACGCGGCGTCCTATGAGCCGGGCCTCCGGAGCAGGGCCGAGGCTGCCAGGGCGGCGAGGGCGGCGAGGGCGGCCAGCAGGGCGGGGGCGGGGGCGGGCGGGGCGGCGGTGCCCCCGGCGGCTGCAGCAGGGGCGGGCCCCCCCACCGCGGCGCGCGACCTCCAGCGCACGTGGTACAGCGGGGCCGTGCGCGTCATAGCCAGCACCCTGAGACATTCAACATGTTAGATATCACTGATAACAAGAATACACCTTGAAAAGTCATCACGAGCAGTTCGGTCACCTGACGACCACGGTGTTGAGCCGCCAAGGCAGGGTGAAGAGCTTGCGCGTGTCCCGAGGACAGAAGGTGTGCAGCAGGGCCCCCGTGTGGTGCTGCTCCTCCGCCGCCGCCGAGTACTCGTGCACGGTGATGTTCCACGCCACACAAGGCCGCGACTGCAACAATCAACACGCGCACATGTACTGTATTCATTAAAATCAGTCACAATGATCTGACTTGCAAGGCGACATTAGAGATGTGGTTAATGAAGTCAAATAAGTGAGAATGTAAAATGCTTCCAGAGCGGGTTTTGGAAGTCAGATTTTAGTCAAGTTCTAACTACTGCTTATAAGTGATAAGCGGTATAACCAATAAAATAACAGGATCGATGGCAGTAAGAGGAGCGACTGAAGTAGTCCGGCGCTCTTTGAAGCCGTAGAAAAAAATTCTGTGTCATTAATATTTTCTTCGTTATAAAGGTAGCAAGTAATATTTTTTTAAATATTATTACATGTTTAAAAATTTAACACGCTTTAATTAAACTTTACTGATAATTTTGTATAATATATTTTCTCATTGTTTTGTATTCGGATTGATATAATTACTGACATTGTGTATTATGTTTAAATATGATTATATATATTTTTTAAATAACGCATTTAATGAATAATCACAATTAATCACTGGTGCTTTATTTTTGTGTCACATTTGATTGACACTAATTATTTAAAAATATATTGATAACACAATTGTAATTTAACGCATTTTCATTGATATGAAATAAACTGATATGGTAAGATTTATGATTTGTTGTTGAAAACGATTATTTATTTCAAAATATTTATTTTAAAATTTTTTTACAGTTATGTAAAAAAAATACACATACACAAAATAATACCAGTTTTCAAATCTAGCGTTTACATCAAGTAAAAACATGTCGTAGTTTTAAATAATTTTATTTGGTGTTCAAGTCAGACACAAGAAAAGCCTTTGTTTGCGTAGTATTAAGTAGAAAAGACGTAATATATTTGTTTTTAAAGCTCTGAATCCTAGTGTAGTAACAAGAGAACAATACTGCACCGTAGTAAAGACCGCAATGTTTAGCAGAAAAAACTAATGGAGCAATGAACAAGAGGAGCACGTAGTGGAAGGATAAAAATCAACAGTTGTCCGGAATGGACTATTCCAGTCCTTTCAGCTCCCTGAGAATTCTTCCATTGATACTGAGATGTGTTTTTCTGTAATGATGCCTTTTATGGGGATCTGTAGGAAGATTCGCAGATGGTACAATACTCTGATCGCTCTCCGCTATGGTTTTTGGAGAGATTTTGTTTTTCGGAATTGCTCAAGGGTGATTACGTATTATTTATAAAAATAGTCTCATACTGAAAGATATGAAATATTCTCAAAAAAGAAAAATTTCATAAATTTGAGGCGTCTACAGGTGTTAATAAAATCAAATCTGAGGGGAATAAGACCTAAAAGACGTTTGTGAGATTTTTTGAAGTGTTGCCTTTTCTTTTTTCCCCCCCATAAATGACGACAGGGATGTTATTTGAGCGCAAGCCCTGCTGAGCGGGGGATGTCGCGTGCCGACAGCAATTTTACTGTTGTTATTTACGATAAATAATCTGGCTATGTAATATTCAGTTCTCAAAATAGAATGCGACGTTTTACATCACACAACGATTGATGGTTGTAAAAATAAAAAAAGTAAACTGAATATTAAATTAAATAAAAGTACTGATTTCTGAACGTTGAATAAGACACAATTTTAATAGAAGAATCAATAATTGAATATTTATTATTTCCCAAACGAATATCTAAGTTAAAACCACAAAAATAACAAGCGGAAAATATTGCGTCGAAATTACCAAAAACAATCTTCAATGGCCCAATGGCGGTTTGTATTTGGCCCATTATTCTATTGAAATTGTAATATAAAGAGATTTACATCGTGGGTTTATCGACCGTGACATCCAAAAATCGCATTTTCAGTTTGAATATCACAGCATAATTAATTAGTTTACTCCACACAAGTGTTCGTGTGTAGGCTTGAGTTTTCCGCCTGCGCAATACTTTACAACTTTGAAGGTTCTTAGTAACTCAAAATAATGTTTACACAGACCACTATATCACCGCAGCTTCAAATATCTACGAATTTAATCACGGACAAGTAAAAATATCTACCGTAGATAAATAATTTGAATTCCTTTTGTAAATAAATTTAAAATGACGATGTCTTATATAAACAATTCATCGAAGTAACTCAAAGCTCGAAAGCAAACAAATAATGGTAATAGTACGGTATAAGCTATGACATAGAACCCACCGGTGTCTGCGGATACGGTCGTTATCGTTGTAATATAAATTCAAGAATATAATAAAGGCTTGGGTTTTAAATAAATAAAAAAAACATCCCCATATTCAATTGTTGATGCCTAGAGTTGTGGTCCATTGATCGACGCCGAACAAGTTTTTTTTCGAAGAGGTGCGCTCAATACTTATTATTTTATTGTATTTTGTCATACATACAATTACGATTTTATGAAATTTATTTTAAATTTTGATGATTTTCTATATTTGGAATTATGAAGCGAAGTCCGTTTCACGTATGACTTTTTTCGAGAGAGATATTTATTTATCACTCTAAGTTTTGGGCGCTTTCACATATTTAAGCTGAGAAGTTGAGAAGTAGAATTTAAATTTTTTTAAAGTAATTTGGTTTATAGTGAATAATTTGCAAGTAGTCATTACGTTGCATGCAGATTAAAATAGGGTGGAACCGTTGCAGGTCCACTCAGCACACGGGGACTCTGGCGCCCCGGCGAGGCAGTTAGCCCCCCGCATTGTTTCTCGGTCGAACCCAATCATGTTCGACTGAATTACAGTTTACCAAAAGCCATTAAGATAATTGCTTTATATTCCCTTCTTTATAATTTAGCAATTCGGAGGTTATTGCATAACTTCCACCACAATGGTTCAATACTGTGTGATGAATGATGTTCGAAGATTATTTCTAAGTTGCGGCATTTGATTATTGTTTGTGAATTTATGAAAAATTCTATAAAAATATTTCTAAATATCACTTCAAAGCTGCGAATTAATAAAATGTTATGAATTCTAAAAATATTACCTATTTTTATATCTTTAGTGATAAAAATAGATTTTTTTTTCGTATAAAATAAGGAGTTTTCCAGTAACCGGGATATTACTTTATTAAAAGAGGTTGTACAGTACTTAAATAATAACGATTTTTTAATTACAAGCGTTAACGAGAACCATCACATTCCAGGACTCGACTCATTTTATTACTTTATGTGGCAATTGTTATTCTTTTCCCTGAAAAATACCCATTATTTAAAAAAAAAAATTATTGTAGATTTTGTATAATATTCATTTCATGATTTATGACTGCAGAAAATGAATAAAAACCTTATGTATCTATGTATATATATTTGACAACTAACACACCATTTTTAAAATAATAAAAATGTCTTAATATCATAGCATCTAAGAGAGAAATGTAATGAGATGATGCACTTTTCGATAGTTTCAAATACAAACCATGAGCTTAGACGATACTATTGTTAAATTTTATTTTCTTTTAAATTTATTGAAAAAAAATATGTGCAGGTGTATCGAAAATCACACAAATAACGTGCAAAGTAAATACTTTTATATAGGTAGAAATCAACAATGCTTCGCTTAGCGAAAAGCTATTGAAAAAATTCAAAACATCCGGTGAAGTATTCCGACTCGAGTTCGCCATATTACAGTCGAGCGCAAGTTTCACATCAGTATTCCAAGTAAATATTCCGCGACGAAGTTCAGGGAAATCTATTTGAGGTGAGATGCTTGCGACAGCAGACAGTGGCCTCGGCTGCTGCGGAGACGATACTTTCCTGGAGGGGAATTTCCTATTCTACTTAAGTAAGGCGAGTCATTAGTTTTGATCAAAACTCCTATTAATAACAGAAAAAAAAATTAAGACCTGTTAAATTCAAAAAGTCACAGTCATCAATCATTTGTCCCGATGAAACATGACAATATAATCAATACAAGCGCTCCTGTGGTTCCTCTGGGAGACAAAAAGTATTCGCGAGCCCCGCGCTCGGGCGAGGGGGACGTCCGCCGCCGATGTGGGGACATCCGGAAAATAAAACTGGCTTATTTATTTCAGTCCTTCGATTAGGGGCAATTCCGGAGATAACTTTTTTTAGGCAATTCGCTCGCTCGGGTGGGGAATTCATTATTCTGTAACGAGCCTTACCTCGAGCTCTGAATATCATTTATTTTATACTTTATGCGGGATGCTCGGTGTCGCATTTATCGGCGGGCGAGAAATTATTCGTGGGCTATTTGTGCGCCGGTGAATTGTTTACGAAACAATTGACAAAACGGTAAATTCTCAGAGGGTAATTTGTTTCCCGAACATTTGGCGAAGTGTTTCGAGAGAAATGAATTATTTTATATCGGCAGCGAGAACACGCTAAGACATTGAGATTCAATATTGAAACATGTAAGTAATTGATGTAATGTATTGTTCTAGGAATACCAAACTTATCGGGGTGTAGAAATTAGTAACTTTATAAATAGAGTTCAAGGTTAGTCGAATAGAACGAGGCCCGGGAAGGCTGTTTACTGTGACTAGGCAGATTCACCCTCCTGGTGGTAAAATGTTTGAACATAACCGCTGTAATTAAAGACGTGTTAGCAAAATTTGCGGCCTAAACAGAATTTGTCTCACCCACCCCTGTACGAGTGGGGGGTGCAATATCAAAACCCTGCCACTGTCGTGCAGTGTTTGAACAAAATGTCGGTATGGTTCTTTTGAAGATAACGGCTTAGTTTCTCGCGGAATAGTAGGCTTTGCAACTGCTGCAATCTAATGTAGCGCGCTATGACAATACTGGGTTTTCTCGAACAAGATTTCCCCAGGCGGTGAGTTTTCCTCACTGAAGGTACGCTGGAAATGTAAAGCCGCTCACGGCTGGTTTTGAAATGCTTTATTGATTTGAGACTGTATATTTGCGTGCAAGTTTGCCGTTAAGCTTAAAGAAAAATGGCCTCATATAGAGCGAAACAAATATTATGTTAATTCGGTTTTGTTTTATGTTAATAATTTGTAAAATACATTTATTATTTTTAAATAAATCGCATATTTATAGACCAAAATTCTTAGATATTTCTAGGGTAGAGAAATTGAGAATATTCTTTTAAGCCTGTTACTTTTGGTAAGCAAAATACAATTATTGAAAGACAAATTCTAATATGATAATTTTTTAACACTTTTAGTTTGAAATATGTCTGACTAAATGAAACTTATAAGTATGTTGATGTCATAACTCTATTTGAGATACGGATTATAAAGTTTGAAATCTTTAATTTGTTGTGATTGTTGAATAAATCATAACTTAGTTGTCATATAGTGATATAAAGTTATGCTAAACAGGAAACGCCTCGGCAAGTCTAGAAACTTCTATTGACTCTTCGTACAGTTGTTTGATTTCCAAGGAATTGAACTGTTGACTCAGAAATATCGATAAATGTCTACTATGTACATTCGGTAGCAAAATAACATGCTAAATTATTTACTAACAGATAAACATACTAATATTATAGACAAGCATTTGCTTGTATAATTTGTTTACAAACACAAATAAGCTCGACTTTAAATCCGATATCAAGATTAATTTTAATGAATTATGTAAGTGTCTATACGTGGTTCAATACAAAAATATTTTCTTGTGTATTTAGTAAAACTTTACAGTCGGCGAGGAAACAAATTTGCCTGAAACAATGTCGGATCGGCACTCGCAGCACAGTTCATTAACCACTCGCGAATTCACAACAATGCAAATGCATTAGCGGAGTTCATCTAATTACGAGCGGCAAACGATAAAACGTTCAAAATCCGAAAGCTCTAAATCGAGCATCCCCCGGAAAGTTGGCAGCTCGTGTGGGCCGGGACCTCCACGGATAAGGGCAGAAGAGCACTTCGAAGTTAGCGGCCAGCGGCTTTGGCGCAAGCCAGGCTCGCCGGCATGCCGTTTCTAATGCATGTGCGATTGCACTCCGTAGGATTTAGTGTGAAGTTTAACGTTAATAGTTGAAAGTTCACGTTAGAATTGAATGCGTTTGCAGGCAAACAATTACGGCTGATGGCAAAGTTTGAGCAATTCCTAAGAATGGCCTCTGAAGCTACATTTGTAGTTTTGTAGCTTTTGTAACGATGTAGGTATAATTCGGTTGATATGTGTAAATATGCTGCTACCTTGTTAAGTAAAGTATCGGTGATGTTATGTAATTATGAAGTTATTTGCTCACCTGGTTCGTGGACATTTCTATGAAGAGTTGTCGTTCGACGTTGGAGTCTAAAATCCACGTACAGTGCTGATGGTAGAAACTGTTGATTGATCCAGTAGAAATTAGGTCCTTAGAGAATATTTCACCTGCAAAAAGTTACAATAATATTTATTCTTTGAAAAACAAAACATGATTTTTTCTGTCGGATATTTTCGGTTTTTAAATTGTATTTTAATGAAGTAACAAAATTCTTGGATCAAATAAAGAAGTTTAAATCAAAAGCAAACCCTGGGGCCGATCCAGTATGGCTCAATGAAACAAAAAGGTGGTCCGCGGCCACTCCGCAGGTAGAGTGCGCGCCCATTGGAACAGATTAATTTATGGCCTTTTACATGATTTCATTGAAGGCAGAAAGGATTCAGTGATGTCTAATGGGACTGAAATGAAATTCCGGTCAAATTGGGTACAGGATAATTCTTGATTCTTATTGACCTATTTCAGATTCATTTTTAGAAAGAATAAACGCTGAACAGAATTAAACCTATTTATTTATTATTTAAAAAATTATAAATATGTTTTTAAATGATATTTACTTGAAAAATATTATTGTTATATATGACTCATTGTAATAAATATTGATTTATTATTTTAAAAAATTGTCCAAAATGAACATTAAAATTTATTCTAAAAGTATTTTTTTCTGATTTATATTATTATTCATGATCATAAATTTCACTTTAGTATGCTCTTAACACATGCTGTTAAGTATCTACATATGTTATCATTATTCATTAAACGAATGTTCTTATGTGAAGAGTGAAACAATATTGATATTAATTTAAGGTCAAATGATTATAATTGTTGATATAATTAATTAAAAAAGGGATACGCCGATCCACGTGTTATTTTTGATGTAACCATTTTGGTTTGCGTCCTTTGTCTATTCTGATAATAAAAGCGGTGGTTTGGCCGCCGTAACGAGAATGTGGGTAATTGGACCGTACGATGGACCATTAAAAAGGAAATTAAAATTTCCAGTCACGGGGAGACTGAGTGATTATGTCCATTTCGTCAACCATTGTTTTTAAAATGGCGTCCCTTTTTTCCACAATTGCGGAGCACACGACTCGAGGTTCCGTTATTGAAGTTATTAAATAATTTCATTGCGAGACGAGAGCCGTTTGAAAAATTTTAAGATTACAATTATTATTGAAATTGTGTTTTCGGTCGTTTTGAGAAAAATAAACAATTTTTCAAGAAGTTGAAAATTTACATTCGATGGGTATTTTATTTGTTTGTAACTGAAATGATGAGGCATGTTAATTAAATTTGGGTATTGTTGATGGTTGAAATTTTAACGAAAAGCAGTTTCGTTTATAATTAAGCATTCAGCCTTTATATTTTACAGAAAGGATAATAAATTACAACTTCACGTTGAGCATTTATTTACAAACAAATATCGAATAAACATAAAATGGTATTTACGTAATGAATACACGAAACTTACTCTGAATCACAATGACATTTAACTATTAAAGGCTTTACATGAATTATAACTTGAACAAAAATGACGTGGGAAAAATAAGTATCCAACAAGGTAATAAAATGAAGAGGAACTAAAGAAATAAACAACTTAAGCTTTACAAGGTTCAATAAATAATCATATATACAAAACAAAGCTAAGTAGTGTGCTAGTTTAGTACTTACCCGAGTGAGTGGTGACTGTGTGGTGACCGCACAAGGCGTCGTCATTGAACTGGTATGAAGCCCCAAAGGTAAATCCCTTTGATGACCAGGAAAAGCTGGCTACGGAGTACACCAACTCCACAGGACTCCAGCTTCTCAAAGACACGGGCAACCACTCCGGCTGAGGAAGCGAAAACAAGAGAATTAAAAAACAATGCCTGAAGAGTTTTACAGAAGACTCAAAAAAACATGTTACACAGTATTACCGAGATTTTAATTGAATTTTATGTCAGGGTTTATATCATCGAAATAAATGTTAAATTCACGAAGACTGTTTATCTAAAAATATACAGATCGAGTATGCGCACACATTTTTCTAACTATTATGAGCGGTGAAATTGCGTATCTTAGAATATGCATTTTTAATATTGAATTGCAAATATCGATGAAACTAGATATTATACCAACTGAAAAAACTCCATAAAAATTAATTGAAATTATAGTTAATTTTAATTTGAAAATAAAAGGCTTCTCCGCACGAAAAAAAACCATCACTGTTCTAAAAGTAGTTTTATCATTATACAGATTTCAGACCGTGCCTAATATTCCATTGCTGGAATATTTGCCATTGCTTTTCCTTAGTACTTAAGGTTAGTTTCAAGTAGAAGTCTTTTGAAGGGGCGAAACATTCGCTTTCAGAAGAGCGCTCTTTACTCAAATCACCGCCATTCTGTGAGGCTCTTCAGCGGGGAGTGCCAGGCCGCGAACTTGTTATGTTCCCTCAGGCTATGGCCCAAGTGGGCGCGGGGCGGGTTACGGAATTCGCTGCGGATTTTTCTGATATACCTACGCATGAGATAGCTAAAGCGTGGCCGACGTGACTGCGATGCGTGGAGCCAATTTCCCGGTGTTTTAATTAGATTGTGATTTCTGCTGTGTTTGAGTGTATGTACATCGTATTTTATGACAACTGTAAAATTGTAATCAGCAGTTTTTTTTTACTATGGAACGGTTTTAATATAGATATTACTGAAGTAACTCATTCATCAGGTTTTGTTTTCTCTTTCTGTACCCTCCTGAAGATGGTACGAGTTCCAGAGCCAAAACACTGTACATATATAAAAACAAGATAATTCATCATTCAAGGTTCACTTTTAATACAAAATATGAAAATGCAGAAGAACAAAACCTGGGAGTTTATTTATCATACTTGTATTTTTCGTATATTATACTATAAGATATCTAATAAAGTTGAAGTGTAGAATTAGAGAATAAAATATGAATGCTGGTTTATTACTGAAGTAACAATGCGAAAATGAGTAAACTACATTATTTGAAAGAACCTTTAAAGTAAACAGGGAATGTTATGGACTGATATAAATATGATTTTTTTATGTGTTGTTGTTATAAGTTTAACAAGGAAAAAAATATGCTTCTCTCAAGTTATACATTGCCATTCAAACCAAAGTTACTTAGGGTATTTTGTTAGTGACTAGGGCTTCTTTTTCGCAGCGAAAGCCGCCACTGCACCCACTCGGGCCCCGGCCTAAGGGAGTGGAGTCAGACCTAATGTGTGTCTGTCTATACAGGAAACGCCAGCCAAAGTAATGACGACCTTTTCAATACAACATGAAACCTTTTAACTGAAAAAGACGACGAATGATTATTAATATTTTTCTCTCCGATTTTGACTGGCTTTATGCTTAGAATTCTTTTTAATATCCAGAGACTGCCAAAGTACCACCTGATAATATTGACAAATATTTGTATAATTTCTTTTATTTTCTTGAATTGAATTTGAGTGCTTTGGAAGCTTCGTTTGAGATACGTAAATTTTTTATGAAAATCATATATTCATTCTCGGTATTTGATGGGTAATATTTCAAAAAGTAATACCCGACATCGGTCCTTCGTCAAAGATTTTTTTTAATGTGTATACAGTCAATAGTATAAATATTTATAATCATTCGCGGAAATATCCTAGATGAAAAATAAAATATGATGCTTAAAATATTTAATAAAATTATGGCTGGAGTTTCAAAAGAAAGAATCTTAACAGTTGAAACTTAAATAGTTTTGCAAAAAATAGTTGTTTTATTTTAAGGAGGAATAACAACTTTGCATGTTTATAATAAGAAAGCTTAGAATAAATCGTTTCGATTAAGTCTAGAATGCTCAAGTTCTCACAACATTTAGATTGGCATTTGGGAAACGTTCTCAAATATTGTATAAGACTGTGCTACGTATTTTTATTTTGGTATATATAGGTCATTGCTTGTGAACAGATAAAAATAGTACATTATCGACTGGTATAATTTCATAATATCGTTTGCTTATCTGAAAAAAATGTCCTTACGCCGAGAATGAGATCTTATTTTGCAATGTTTTCAAATACGATATCTTAGTGTTATTAAAACCTTTTCCCCCAGCTTTATCGTCTAGCTAATTTGACTTTTTGAAAAGGAACCATTATTTATGAGCTGAGTATATATTACAGAAGCGCGTGGGGTCAATGGAAGCAATAAAAGGCCAGATATGAACATCGCAGCCCAGCGCGGCCGGGGACTGATCGCACGACAAGGGGCGAAAATATTATAATATTCGAGTTGCCTTATATATTTAATGGCCGAAGCTCTCTTTGCTGTGGAGCCGCTGCGGGCGTGTATGGGAGTGGACTCGTCGGAATTTCGGGTTGAGATAATATGAACGATTTATGATGGGTTTATTTCCAAAAAGTGAAAACAATGAAAATTCGACGTTTTCATTTAAAAAAAAATCAAATTAAAAATAAAATTACAGCGAAATTTATCAGTTATTTCGTTACAAAAATAATGAAACATCCATTCTTTATTTTTTTACAAATCGCTTCTAAAGACTTTATTGTGTATTTTCAATTGAAATAATGAAGTATGCATATTTGTGAATTTATTTAAACTTGAGTTTGAGTTTACGTTTTAGCGCCAATTGCGTTTTTGATCCTTGATTGTTACTTTAAAAAACGTTGATTAAACCGAGATACTGATGCAAAACGTTGCTCTAAAGAATGTTTTAAATAATTATTTTGTGGTAAATTAATAAATCAATAAAAGATATCGACATACACAGGGTATTTTTTCCAGTGATGTAACCTCTCGATATTGTTTATAATCCAGTTAGTTAATCTTTCCAACCGAAGAAATACAATGTCGGCAGCAAGTTGATACCAGCAAGCCGGAAGAGAGCCGAGATCCTGGGCAAAAGGGAGGGTTACAGAACAGAAGAGCTTTTTTTTCCAAAATATAAATTATAGTAGAGACGTCTAAGAGTCTCAAATAATTAATGTATTATTAAAGTATACAACGCGCTGTATTTGGGTATTAATTAAAATAATATCGGATTTTTTTAAATAAATTATTTTATTGATTTTGATTTCCGTTTTATTGTGTATCTCAAAGTATCTGCACACCGAATCCAAGTCAGTTTTTATATGTTTGATTTATACCTTGAGGCAATGCGCGTATTTTCGTTTTTTATATATACTATTAAATTTATATAAGAGGTTTTTAAAACATAATTGAACGAACAATGGACGTGAAAAAAAATAATAAAAATAATATATTAATATTTTAGTGGCTCACAGAATTTTTTTTTTTTAAGTATCAAATGGCTGAAAATGATGAAATCAAATTTGGTTCAAAAGCTTATATAAATCTATAGTATAGGTCGGAAATAATTACATTGTATGTAGATCGTACTATTCGGTCGTGTTGGTTTTGGCAGGAGGCGTATTGGAATGATGAGTCTCATTTATCGTCTTTATCTGGCTTGCGTTCCAGAGAGTTTTTATCTCTGATTTCATGTCTTCTATTTGCCACACATATACGCAATCCATAAATTGCCAACTCTTATTTACTTAAGATCGTCCAAATCTTTTTAAATATCGCTAGAGGACTCCCAAAATCATATCCAAAGTTTTTCGGATAAATATTATTTCACTATCGAAACGCATTTTAACTTTGCTACACGAACTACTTTCGAGTGGGGTTTTTGATTATTCGTTTGGTGAATCTGAGTAAGTAGGTTTTTTTTATGTGATTTCAAATCTAAGAACCGTACAAGGAAACAAATTTATATATGCTGAAATAAAACAATGGATAAAACAGTAAAATAGTTCGGCTATAAATTTACTAACTTTATCATTAAAACTACGTCATCTACTTATATTTGTATCGTGAATCATCAAAATACAAAATAAAGGATAATCCAAATTTTTACTTCATTATTTTATTTCATATTTAAACTATAAAAACGCTTTGATACGAAAATCCAAACTCATTCTACAATAATTATATCTTTTATACACATTGCAATGAAATTTAAATGAAATGCTATGCATTTGATAAAAGTTAAATATTTTAATATATCATAATAAAAATGAAAAAACGAGATTTTTCAAAAAAAAAAAAATTAAGAAAAATAAACAGTTGGTTACAAAAAAAATTGAATCCACTACTATTAAAATTGTAGAATTTTCAGTAAAATTGAACATTCATAAAATTACTACTTCACTTTTTATAACAATAAATTCCTTCTCACCTCTCATCTTGTCAGTAAATGACAATAGATAAATACACGTGAGCTGAACTAAATAATAACTCTTTAAGTAGTTTCTCCGAATTTAAAAGTAACAACACAAGTAATACTCGAGGCAGACAGTTTTCCGTTGGAGTGAAGTTTGTTGAATTGAAACTTAGACTGGATAGCCTCTCTACGTGTTCTTCTGATTTAGGTCTTATCAAAAGTTTTGCCGAACTTGGCTTACAGAAAGCTCCCGAAACAAATGAACACGGAACTTTTACTCAAATTGATATCCTGGATTTTAAAAAAGAAACGTGTGTTTTGTTTGGTAAGTGCATTATCATTTCAATGTTTTGACTTGACATATGTTTACAATTAAGAGTTTGATTGCGTAAAAAAACAATTTTTCATATTTAACTATCGGTAATTTTTTAAATTGAATAAGACATTGTTTTGAAAGCAAAATGTTAATTAATTATTTTTAGAAAGGTTTATAAAAATTTGAATGCATTTAAAATTTAATCAATAAAAGAGGTTTGAGGTTGTACTAAAACATAGTGGATGCATTGCTGTTACTGGTGGAATCAGTTTAAGTTTTCCGTGAAGATTTGAATGAGCAGTTCATTGCTGACGAGTATTAATTTTCAAAAAAATACTTGTTAAAAAATATGATAATTTACCATATAAAAGAGTTCATAAAAAAAATATCCGTCGTAGAAGTTTTACAAAGCAAATGTGATCCTAAGTGTAAAACTAATCGTACTGCATACTAAGGGTAGTAGACCCTCTAGCAATTTTATCGTAGAAGAACGGTTAGGCGACTACGTGGAGGGAATGAAAAGCTCCCCCAGAGTTATCTTCTCCGTCGCTGGACCGCAGCTCGCGGGAACAGTTATTGGATTATAGCAATTCATACAAGTTTAAGGTTATTATTTTAAGTGTACGAAACAAACAATAAGAAATGCAGAGAAAGTTACTGTTCTTTTGTATTGCACCAGTTATAGTTCTTTTAGAAAGACGCCGGAATAAGATTTTTTTTATATTCTCTTCGCGAGCTTTATAAGTGAAATCTCTATTATAATATAAGACACACACAGTACTGAGATTTTTAATGATATTATTTTCAATTATGTAAAATTCAGTATTTAATTTTCAGTTGGACCATGTATGTCTTGTGTATTTCTAGAGGCATGGTGGTAAACAGAACTAGTATTTTTCAGAACCAGACTGAACGAAGCTAAATTTAGTACAAGTCGTTTCAGTTTCGGGTCAGTTCACATTTTGCAAATAGAAAGATATCCATGCGGTTTTTATATATGTGACTCGAAATTTATGGTATCCACAAAAATCGACGATCGGATTCAATGTAGTAATATTATTTTTAAAATTGATTTTTTTTGAAATATTTTTCAGACGAAAAACAAATGATTTAGATTTTATGGAAATTATAAATTAATATATATATATGATAATAAAAGAAATTAAGACTTTTATTATTAATAAAAAAAAACGATGTTTTCAGCCGCGAACAGTTTACTATATGTGAGCTAGAGTGGGCGTCATTCGCGACCACGCAGAATGGCCGCTAAGGAGTTATTTACTTAATCATTTATAATGATGCAGTATTATATAATAATTGAAAAATACCAGTGTTACTCAAAACACAAGTATACTTTTCATAAATGCGTAAATATAATACAAAATTATTACACATATCAACGCAAGTACAACTCTCTGCAGAGAATAAAAAAATACATCTCATTTTTTCACACATTTATCCTACTCAATCATACTTAGAATAAAAAACCCAAATTAAATAGCCTAATAAAAAAGGCACCGTTTTTCCACGAGACAGCCTAAAATTTCCTGTGGCGGGATGATCATCAAGCGAGAGAAACGGTGACCCGAAGGGGTCCCTGGGGCCCCGGGCCGGCCGCGAGCGCGCACCCCCATCGCCGCAGGGAGACGCAGTCGCAGATACTATCGGAGCTCTGTAGCTGTTCGTCAGGGCTGGAGCGGTCAAATAGATCGATAGAAAAAAAAAATTAAAATAAATATACATAGTTACACATGTACCGGATAATAATTCAATTTTAATAATAATTTATATAAATTTTTATGAAATTTTCATTATGTGTTAAATGAAAGAAAAATGAATTGTGGTTTACTCGCTTTGGTTATCATTCAAATTTAATGTCAATATATGTCATTAAAACTGCTAGCCATCCTCGGTAGGAACATTTGTATCGCGCATTTGCCGCTCGAGAGCATACCTCTATCGATAAAACTTATAAAGCAATAATTCATCGGAGTATTATACAACCGGCCGTAAAATCTTTTACTCTAGTTTTCCGGAGAAACATGGTAATAAAACAATATCCAATTTCGTAAAAAAAAATCCGGGCGGTCGTTATTATAACCCTGCAAAAAATAAATTCGAAACTCCAATATCAACGCCACTAAAACAGAAATGGCCCGCTTTGTATTCAATAGTCGTTCCTATCGCAGCTCCGATTATGTTCCCGGGCCGTAGTCTCGACATAATGGCGGATCAGAAAAGGGTTTAGCCGTAATGGATACGGAAGGACTCGCATGCATAAAGTCGGCGCTGGCTGCACTCCCACCGCGAGACAATAACACAAATCCGGAGCGGCTGAGCATCTCGGCCGGCCCTCGTGCCCGTCGCTTCCATCCGGCTGGAACTTGCGAAGTATTATTTGTTTTAAATCAATCCAACTTCGGAGCTTTCACGGATCGCCTAGTGCCGTGCAACTTTTCGGATATCGGCATCGTGACGGTTGTCGGGGAGTTTTGGGTAGTATTTTCCGTTCTGCTTAGTGCCTTGCGTAATGGGGTGTGAAATGATTTCTGCCCTTCGTATTGTTCTTTCCCGTATTTATTCCTAGACCCGCGCGCGTTCGATCCGTAACGAGGGTCTGGACGTTTTTGACAAAAATGTATTTTAATGTGGCACTTATCGTAATCGATAACTTATGTATTTTTTATGAAAGCGAAATAAATATTATATCACGTTTTGGGAGGAATAAAGTGTCAAGGCGGAAGGTCTGCGGAATAACAGGGTGCGAGATAAGTATTCCGGGTAGGACAGGCTATACGGAATGATCAATTTCTCGAAACTATCCGGGTCCTTTGTGAGTCGCGGGCGCGAGACCGACTGCGATTGTCGTCTCCTATTGAACTCGTCAGGGTTTCTCGGATAACTTATTTTAGATTCAATGAACTAAATATTTCTACTGAAGCGTGATACCCGCGATTGAGCTTTTAACTTTTCCGACCAAAAGAGGATCTTCAAAAGATTTAATATGAGTTTATTAAGTATCTTCTTTAACAGAAATGTAATTGACACCCCGGGGGGCACACACGAGTCGAGTGCAGTGCCATTAGCCCGGGGGGAGCGGCTCGGTGTATGGAAGGCGTTTGAAGTCTTTCCTCCGTTCTCTCCAGAATTTATAAAGTAAAATAAAGAGTGAAACGTTTACTGTGTGCCAATAGCCTGAAGTTAAGAGAAAAAATACGTCTAATGTACACTCGACGTCTATATTACAAAAGACTGTTTACTTTAAAAGCTTTTCCGCCCTGAAAGAATATCGCAGCAATTTAATTATCACGGCTCGTATTTGAAGGGAAATAAACCATTTCTATTATTTAAAAAGACAAAATAAGCATTTTTTTAAAATCTCTATAAGATCGCTAATCACAGGCTTACACTTAGTCAAACTTTTATAGTTGCAGGCTATTCCAGTCCACTCGCTCTTCGCCTTGGCGTGAAACGAGTTGTTTTTTCCCACCTTATATTTTATTGACGCTCTCAAAAACTAGTCGCATTTATTTTTCAGTGATAAAACGGGAGCGATGTTTCCCTTGTCTTCCGACATGATACACGAGGTCTACAAAAAGGGTACGGTTGTTTATGGACACAAATATTGCCCGAGTATGTAGATGTTTGTTTACTCCATTTCTTACGGTAATAGAATTTACTTCAGGACGGTGCGCGGGAGGGAGGGATCCTGGCAGAATAAAAGCTGAGTGTATCGGAAAAGCAAAATTTGTTCCTCAAGAAAATACCTGAGAAAGTTTCAACAAAGTTATGTGAATGGCAGCGTAAAAAAAAGTAGAATGGTTTAATAATGATAGGATAGATTCTCAGCATTATATTTCTGCTCTTTAATATAAATACGTTCTTTTGTGTTAATACTATTCAGATGTAATAATATTTTAAATAGTTCGTTCAAAAATGAATACAGTTGCATTTTTTCGATTGTGCAGCGGAAAATTGTAAAATTGTTACATTCCGCATTCTAATCATTATATTTTCATGCAAATATCTGCCATTTTGTTTCGTGTGGTATGTAAATAATAATTAGATTTCATCACGCGTCCCTCTCATAAATATCAATATCAAAACCAAACACACATATGGGCGTCCGCAGATGGATTTGCTCGCAAGAAGCTAAACAAATTATATCGCTTATTTTAAAGCGATTCAAATATTTGAGTTTACAAATCGGCGCATCACGTATCGAAATTCGGATGTATAAACATTTGGCTTTCCAATTAACAAAACGGCGGTGGTTTGAGTCCCCGCCGCTGCGAGCACTAATTCTGATGCAGATTTCTCTCGCAGGTGAAATAAAGTTTTAATTAATTTGTCTCTCCTGGAGTGGGCTCCAGCCGTCGCGCGATGTTGATAAAAACGTACGTCCTGTAGCGGTCTCCTTGTCCTTTGATTCTCGCATGTCGTGATTGGATTGCCGATGGCGGCGAAGCTCTCGACGCTAGTTGAGCTTTTTGTGAGAAAGTTGTGCCTGCTCGCCCGCTAACTAGTAACTAGCGCCGGGTGATATTGCGAGAGTCGGGCTCGCTAGAAATCGCAGCTTTGTCTGGTATGGCAGTTGCGTAAACTGTACGAGTTATTTTAGCGAAACGGGTAGGAGAATTCGATGTTTTACAGGAATTTTATTTTTAAAATATACTACTTTGGTTATTACAGTATTTTTGTGGTACTTGAAGGAACATAAGTGAAAACATGAAAAATAACCCAACTAGCGTAATATTATAATAAATGTACCTCTTGAGTTACATTCTCGATATTGAGTTTTTTGGATGTTTGGCCTACATTTTTTTGTCAATGGTTTGAGAACGATATTTTTTTTTGGGAAGTTTCCTTGTTTAAAACAAAACGGATAAATAAAATTATCAACAATACGAACGAAATATTAACTTTGGATTGCTAGCCGAATTACCAAAATTAATAACATTTAATTTTGTTGAAAATGTTGTCCTTTTGTTTATATACGTTTTCTAGGGTTTCACCAAGTATTTAGACCGTTTTTTGATTATCGTAAATGAGATACCTTATTTTGTAATAAGATTAATACCTCAAATTTAAAGCTTCTTATTGCCAATTTAGTTTGATTAATTTACCATCTATGTGATCATGATACTGACTTACATACAATTTTGTACATTAATTTATTAAACATTTATACAAGTGAGATTAACATTATAAGCATCTCTAAAGCCTATGCTAATTTTCAATTTGTTAGCATTAAATATATCGATCGCAATATAAAGTATTTATGAGATTGTCAATTTATAAACATATTTGGATGATATATTTGTAGTTAAAACTTTTGGTAATAAGCTAAGGCTGCTACAGGGTTTCTTGGCTGTTAAGAGCCACAAACATACCTGTTAGTTAGAAGGAAAAGTAAACACGTGAAATCTGATGTAAAAGCAGTTTCTCACCATGAAGTTGCCGCAGAGACACGCGGCTATCTGGCCATCCTCTGCCAGCAGCAGGAGGTGGTCCAGGTCTTGCAGGGGTTTGTGAGGGGCACGGCATTGACAGCCGCTGTCTCCACACGCCGTCACGCATTGCTGCTCACGTACCGAGACGTGACTCAAGGACATTATCTGCATTAGAAAAATCATGAACCAATACATCAAAACTGATGGAAAAGATTTTAAAACAGATACGAGTACTACTTAATAAAATATATGTAAAAAACAAATCTAATGTCGTCTGATATAAATTTAAGATCATGAAAGTGAAAAATTAAATCTACCTTAACCGATTACCATAATAGATATCTAAGGTATATGGGTATAGCACTTTCTGAAGTATTGCAGTTTACCGAACAGAGGCAGCTATATTTGATGTTCTGTGGTTTTGTAACCCGAGTTAAACATCAAATAATCGTACATTATAAAGCATATGCTAATTACACATTATATTACCAAAACAAATCTTAGGGTCGTAAAGTATATATATAGGGTGTCTCAAAATTAACGCAAGATTTGAATTTGTCACCATTTTTGCAGTAAAGTTTTGGAAACACTTACAAAAAAAAACAAATGACAGCTGACAGTTTAAAGTTAGTAAAAATGGAGCGTTACACGATAGAACAACGTGTCTTCATTATTGAACTATATTTCAAAAATAATGAAAGCTTGGCAGCCGCAGTTCGAAAATTTCATTCAAAATATGGTGGGAATAGTGTTTGAAAATATTAATTGAAAAATTCAGGGAGACTGGATTCGTTGGAGACGCTAAACACACTGGTCGTCCAAAATCAAGTCGTTTAAATGTCAATATCGAAGCAGTGCGTAAGAGTGTCGGTGACTACCAGGAACCTCAATTCGGCGTCGTGGACAAGAATTGAAAATTTCAAGAAGCTCTCTATAGCGTATACTAACTAAAAATCTGTCTTCATGCTTACAAAATTCAATCAACACAAGAACTGAAGCCTAATGACCATGCACAGCGAAAAGAGACGAAGTTAAAACACTATTCCGACCATACTTTGTATGAAATTTTCGGCTTTCAAGCTTTCATTATTTTTGAAATGTTGTTCAATAATGAAGACACGTTATATCGTGTAATGCTCCATTTTTACAAACCTTTAATTGTCAGCTGTCAAATTGCTTTTTTTTAAACTTTACTGCAAAAATGGTGACAAACTCAAATCTTGCGTTAATTTTGAGACACCTTTATATATTGTTTTTTAGTTGAATATGTATAGATTACGGGGGAAAGCAGAAAACTAAGTATATTCAGAAGTATTGGAAAGGGAGTCGATTGGGGAGGGGGGGGGGGTTAGGTTAGGTTAGGTAGAGTCGATTGTGGCGGGGGGGGGTTAGGTTAGGTAGAGTCGATTGGGGTTGGGGAGGGGTTAGATGCATACGGGGGTGAGTTGCCTTACCGTGATGGTGACGCTCTGGTTGGCGGCGGGCACGAAGGTGTGCGAGCACTTGAGGCCACCTTCCACGTTCCAGAAGAGCTCGGAGGCCACGGGGCTGTGCAGCGAGCCGCCGGGCGCGCTGCTCATGCCGTAGTACTGCGCCTCGCACAGCCCGCCCGGCTGCAGCGTCCCCGCCACCTGCTCTGCTCCAAGAGTACAGGGCAGATGCGTCAAGTGCCAAGTGAACTCGCACAACCCACAAGCTATATACCACACGCAGTACTGTACTACGAAAAACGTAAGATTAAAAAAAATATGAAGCTGCAACTTTTTTCGCGATGCTGGATAACCTTGCTCGTTATTTTTGCATAACAGTAAACTGTTCATTTTTATTTTAATAAAAATATTTTTTGTTTATTAGCGCTTTCATTGTTTCATCTTTATATAATGCTTGAAAAAGCTGTTTTGTGACTATCTGGAGGATCTCCAAAGAATAGTGCCAACAGTACTAAATTTCGTGACCATCTTGCTATTACTTTTTTTCTTTATTTCCCCTCCTTACAATGCAAATAAAAATTAATTGTTAATTTGCCGTTACGTTTAGATTTATAGAATATTTTAACTATAGTTTAAATACCAGATGATGATTGTTTATGCCATCTGAAATTTAATATACATTGCTTCTAGTTATTAATTTGATCATAGTAAAGATGTGCTTGGATAAAAACGTACAAGCTTTGGTTATAATAAATATGCGATTCCTCACCCAATTCAAAGGTTATTAAGTCGTTAATATTGAAAAAATAAAACGACATTGTTTTTGAGTAATTAATTGAAAGAACGAATTTATATTTTGATTACCAATCTTACTGATCAATTATCAATAAATATTTAATGAATACTTAACGTAATCAAATTTCAGGATAAGCTTTATTGCTTCTTCCATTATCCCTAAATTAATTACGTTATAAGCAGTCAAATAAATTGAATTTCCAGTTAATATTTAAACAGATTATTTGCAAATCGTTTCATATGAAATAAAACAATTCATACGCGATAAGCGATCCCTCAAATAGTTTGGTTCTATCAAACAATTGAGGAATTTGCATTATAAAATCTATCTGCAGTGAGTTCCTTGTTTTTTGTTATATATATATATATATATATATATATATATATATATATATATATATATATATATATATATATATATATATATATGAGCCATCGACGAGTAAGCAACACTAACTGTATATTTAGCAATTTACATTGACCTTTTCGTAAAGGCTTCAGAGGAGATAAAAGGTTTTCTATTATAACATATTATTATTTTAGACGTAGGGTGAATCAGATCTGTTATGAAAATTACTAGGTATGTTTTTAAAATTTCAACCCAGTGCTTGCTGAAGATATTTTTAGAGATTAATTCATCATAAAACACATTAGATGTTAATCGATTGAGTATACGAATTAAAATGCCAGAAATGATGCGAAATATATTCCATATTATAATATTATTTAGACTATTTAATCTTCATTATATCCCTGTTTTTTATCTATTCGGCTGAAAAGTCGATGAACTGTAGTGTGTTAACATTACTTTATAAATGTAATAAATATTTTATGAGGTCAATCAAAATTTCATTAAATTTAAATTACTTCTCGCCAATCATCGCCGTTATTGGGACATTTGTCTGCTATGTGAATCAATAAAGCGGATTCTCATAGGTATACAAATATTTGTTGTTCTCTCTCTGTATACACACTAGTAATGGGGCATCGATAGAATTATAGTCAAATCGAATTTATTGACAGTAAAAACTTATAACAAATATATATATATATATATATATATATATATATATATATATATATATATATATATATATATATATATATATATATATAAACACTGACAGCTATACTTTGTGGGTATTCACGACATATTCATGATGAATCTGCGTCATGCTTAAAGTATAAAGCATAGTTAAAAACATGATTAATATGATAATCATGTAAATAAATTGTAATCCAAAAAAATGGTATTGTATAATCAATATAAAGAAAATGTGTAAAACAAAACAATTGAATCAATTACATCATGCACGATGTTATTTTCTCGTACTAGCCATAATCACGTTACTTAAAATAAATTGATTAAAATAAATAAGGGCGAATCTTAATAAGAAAATAATATTTTTTTGTTGTCTATACAATGTATTAGAATCTCGATTCTGTTAAAAGTAATCAATTCTTATTGATTATTTTTAATTCAATAGTGAACATTTTTCCCAACACTAACAAGCAGTTACGTTATTTTCGGCCCACCTGATAATATCGGCTGGAGTCAGCATCACAGTGTGAACAATCAGAAAAGCCAAAATCGATACACTGTTAGAATCTAGCAAAACCGGTGTTGACATTTATGAACCCGCAAAATATGCTCGCCATTCCGTCAGTCGCGGGTTCTGTGCCGTTCACGGCGTTTCGGCTTATTCTGGAGCCACGCCGAGTATACTGCTGAATTTCCTTTTGCTGACAGTTACTGTTGAGACTCTAAATATACGCAACTTATTTAGAGGTTTGGGACAAAAATATATTCTAATAGTGTATCGCAAAACATGCAGGTAAATGAAAACGGTATATTCGTTTATGACGTGGGAATAGATTTTAAGTATGATAAAAAAAAAGTTTCAAGCAGTATGTGTTCAATAAAATACTAAATACTGAATGAAATGTGGTTAGTTCTTATATTTTTTTCATCGAATGCCGCTCCTCAGAGGAGGTTGGCGACCATTTCACTGAGCATATACTCACGCTGAGCCAGTGTTCATGGTTTTCTAAGAGGAAAATTGTGTAGTGGGTCAACGGATCTTAATATATATATACACAAAATAATAGTAAAAACCACATTAACATTTTGTCTCTCAATGGGTGATTTAAGCTATCGGATGCTGCATATGAATATATGTTGATATGTTAGCAATCGCTTGAAAAGTGACCATTTGATATTAGCATCAGGAATGGAAGGGATGGTTTTTAAAATAGGCATCATTCAGAGAGAAGTACCATCGTGGAAGGTGTAGGCTCCGTCCACGTACTCCACGTCGGTGGGCAGGTGGTTGTGCTGGGAGCGCCGCAGCAGCACGGCCATGGCTGGTCCCCGAGACACCAGCGAGCGGTGCTCCACGAAGTGGCCGCTCTCGTTCCTCGCGTGCCGCAGCGCAGGGCTGCACAGCTTCAGCAGCGGCGCTGCTCCTCCTCCTCCTCCACCTCCACCCCCACCCCCGCCACCCACGTACTCACCGTCGATTATCTCTATAACGGAGCGGCAGGACGGCGCTCTGCAGGTGAAACACCGGAAATAATCAAACCTTGCTTGCATCTGTGCAAGAGTACGGCAGCGAATCGCTCGCTTGCACTTACTTCTTACACAATGAAAATAACATATTTGATCCAAAAAACGCGTTCAAACGCAAAGTAGACTTTTTACAGTAATGCTGACAATTAGAATACGCAAAATTCAATATCCTTTTAACCCAATTTATCCTTGTAAATATGAAAACTAAATTAATAATAATAGATTAAATTATTGATAAATTATCAAAACAGGTAATATAATGTTAATCATTGAATATCAAATGACGGTAATCACTTATTACTCATTGGTACTCGCAGGAATATAAATTAATAGTTTGCACGATTCGTGTTTAATGCGGTAATTACAAAGCTAGGAAGCCAATTTAATTAAAAAAATATATAATATTATTTAATACGTAGATTGGGTTAATTGGAAGTTATGCGGAACAGCATGTTGCTATAGTTTGTATTTAAGCCATTCCACAGCGAACGGAGAGATAAAAAAACATAAATAGTGAATACTGCAATGAGCTAGAAAACAAAACAAACATGTCCATGAATTTACTATTTACGTAGTAACTATGTACAAAGATCGTAAATAAATAATTAAAAATATCAATTAGGTATAAACAGGTTTTTGGTTGGTACATTTTTATCAAGCTATAGTAAAAACCCGTTAGCAAAGGATTTATTTGTTTACGAGCAATAAATACATATATGTTTGTTGGAGAAGTTAATATTTTATTTGATCTTTTGGGTGCGCGAAAAGTTACTTTCAAAGGCGTAAATATATTTATTTAACCTACCCTTTGATCAAAATACATTTTCTCCCATATTATAATCAATTCATAATGTTAATAAAAATATTTTGGTTGATAATAAGTACGAAAAACGGTATTATATTATGATATTTTTGAATTGTTTTATATACTATATTTAGACAATACGATTCTCTGAATTGATTCACGTCATTTCACTTGAATTTTACGGATAAAAACAGAAAACAAAAGCGAAATCAAAGAACTCTCAAGATAGAAAGTCTGTTAGAAGTTTTAACAGACATCATAGATTGTCTCGGAATCGATAATTATTTCACGGTTCGGCGACTCGCGAGTAATGGGTTTCCTCGCGTCATTGCGCGGAATCTAATATTGTATCAGATATTTGATAGGTTTCGATTTCACAAAAAAGTCCCGCATGTTGTCTGCGAGACTTAAACTTCGTTCAGTTTAAGCGCTCGCGAAAATTCAACGCAGATTTTAATATGCACGTCACATTGAATATCAAAAAGGTAGAAATATCTTATTTTGTCTGGGAAGAAAGATTTTTCTTGAATTAATATTTATGTGGGATTTGACATGAGTGACGTATTTAGATAGATCAAAGTGAGAAAAAGGCAAAAGGAAAAGAGAGACTGCGAGTATATTGAGTGAAGTAGACCGGAAGAATGTTTTATAAATGAGAGTCTAAATTTTTTTGGATATGTTTTAAGATCTCATTATAAATTTAAGATTTAAAAAATGAAAGGTTATGATTTCGCTTTCTTATTCATACATTTTTATAAATCCAAGTACAGGTAACCGAAATAGTATTAAAATAAAGGTTTTCTGACATTTCGTGTTATATTTTTCAATTAATTAATTTATTAATAAAATATTTATGTTATTGGTTAATTGAATAATTAAGACATTAAACATATATGATTATTGTAAAACGTTGATGAATAATAAAATCTCATAAACCTTTTGTACTTCAGTCGAAATTACATGTATAAATTAATGAGATGCTAATTTCACTCGTGTAAATGAAAATTCAATATTCTGCAAACAGCGTTAAACAATTTGCTTCGAGAGAGAATGTCTGTGTGCTGAGAACAAGCTTGATAATAAATTCTCGACTTCGTAGTCGATTTGTGTTTGAAAACATACTTGATATTCATAGGAAATGAAGTTCGTCACATGTGTATTAGCTGGCAATTTACTGGAACGACAGAGTCAATATTACGCGTAGTTCGCTGTTTCAGCTTGTTTTAATAAATAATGAAATAGAAATTCACCTGCTGTTGGAAGCCTTCATAAGATATTAAAGAATCTGCCTTATTGAAAAGCTTATTTAAAATATAACTGATCTTTATATAATTTAAAAAAATAACAGCGTGTTGAAATTTTCTTATTTGGGAATTCTTCGTATGCACTGGCGAATGTTATCTCTCATATAAAAATATTTAGATGCTGATCAATTTTTATTTCACCAAACTTTCACGCTGGCATTATTTGACGAAGTGATTGATTGAGTTTTACTAACTTTTTATTTGTAAACCAAAACGATTTTATGTAAATTTTAAACAACTGAAGCACTGTAAAATCAGTATTACTAGAAATAAAAAAAATATACGGTGTGTGCATTAATTTTTTCAGATTTTCTAAGAGATGACGTTACGAGTATTGAATCACATCAGGCTATACTTTAACATTTTATTGTGAAGCGTCATTATTGCGCTTTTGTTTTCAGTATATGTCATATCGCTGAAGTGTATACAACATTTTTTTTGAGCTCTCAACATGTCAACTTTTGTACCAACAAAACGCAATTTGCGGGAAGCTTTACTTTTCTGTTTCAATTGAAAGATAAAACCAGCTGAAAATCACCGATTGCTGTGTGAAGTTTATGGTGAACATGCTCCATTGCATAAAACGTGTGAGAACTGGATTTGACGCTTTAACAATGGTGATTTCGATGTGGATGAAAAAGAACCTCCAGGCCAACCAAAAAAATTCGAAGATGAAGAATTAGAGACATTACTCGATAAAGACTCGTGTCAAACGCAAGACTCGCAGAATCATTGGGAATTGATCAAGACACTTAAAAGCATTGAGAATGATTCAAAAGCAAGAAAATTGGGTGCCACATGAATTGAAGCCGAGAGACGTGGAAAGGCGATTTTGCATTTGGGAAATGCTGCTTGAACGCCACAAAAAGAAGTCATTTTTGCATCGTATCGTCACTGCCTGAAGCGTAAAAACTCATAAGGTAAGCCCGGACATGCATCAACATCGACGGCCAGGCCAGACCTTGCCCCTTCCGACTACCACTTGTTTCAATCCATGCAGAGCAGGGTATCAAAAATTGGCTTGATTCTTTCTTGGCTTCAAAAGACGAAGAGTTATTTTGGGATGGAATCCATAATTTACCCGAAAGATGGGAAAAAGTAGTGGCTAGCGATAGACAATAATTTGAATAGAATATATTGTACCAATTTTTTATAATAAAGCTCCAATTTCAGGAAAAAATCCGAAAAAATTAATGCACACACCGTATACATCGTTGTAAAATCGATTGCACAGGTATAAAGTTCATTGCCCAGGACAGGAATCAAAATGGAAAAGTTTTAGTAAAAAGTAGACGTTAAACTGAAGATCAGTACTAGCTGGTAGTGGGGACGGATGAGTGACCTGAGCTTGTAGTTGAAGAGCGATATGTGCACGACGTCTGTGTGACGCCCCCTGAAGATGACTCGGCAGTCGGGGTGCCAGCCGAGGGTGCGAGTGTCGAAGTGCCCAGAGCGGCTCTTGTCGCCCCAGTACACCTGCTCGCAGCGGGGCCCGCGCCCCATGTACTCCGCTGAAAAAAAAATTACACGTTAGTTCAATACATCATTCACCACAGGCAGCTGTTTAATTACCCGTTTCACGATTTGCTGATGTCTATTGTAAGACTCCAATTTCCCAAATGTCGCACCGAAAATATTAAATCATTGTGCATATGCAAAGCAATGCGTATATGCAAGTAACACAGCTCATTTGTAACTCTTTTTCTTAAAAGTTTCGTATACACAACGTGACTGAGTAAATTATATACTTTAAATACTGGCAACTAAGAATTCAATCTTTAACAGTAGATACAGTAATATCTTGATTTCTAAAGAAAGCTTTTATTTATTTTGTATTATCATAATATATTACAATACTGTCTTACTCATAAGTAGGGTCATTTTAAATTGTTTGACGATTTGTATTTTTAAGAATTAACCCGTCAGTTTTCAATCATAATGTAATTTTTTTTTCAGATTTGATGGCATTTTGTTTCAATTTAGACTTAAGAATGTGAGGCTGACCCGGAAAGTCAAACTTTAAAGTTATGGATTCGGTTGTAAGTTGTGGCATGCACTTTGCAATTTCAATTGGAAATCATGCGCATACGATGTTTACCGCGAATATTATTTAACAATTTTAAAAGTCGTTTAAATGAAAACATGTCCATTCAACTAACAGAGCACACGGGATAAAGTTTTTCTGTTAAAATTGAGTTGCAAGAATTCTTTAAGAACTGAGATTTAACAATAAGTTACCAGAATATGAAACTGCACAAAGCAGAATTTGAAACTTTACCAAACTTACGAGCCATCCTTTGGACCACGAAGCGTAAAGCATAAAGTATGGATAATAATTTGTATCCCTTCTTACTTACAATACATTACGACTTTAGAGGTTATAAAGTAATTTTTAACATAACCCTTATACGGTGGAAGAACTCTCACTTATGGAAATAAAACAGAATCCAAAGATAATGCGGTTTCGTTTTAAGTTTGGATATCGAGGAAATTACTATTTAAGTATTATATATGACTTTTACTTACATGAATTGATCGTTAAGGTATATATGTTATTAATTATTGCAGTGTACACGTTGCACGTGATTCTTACATACACAACATAATTTTATCCAGATCCATCGATACCTAATTAATTTTCTTTCAAATAAGGAGGTGTACTTAATAAATAGCTTCATGGATATCTGATATAAAAAAAAAAACTATTTTGACGCAACAACTAAAGTCACCGCCAAGATAATTTCTTATCCAAAATATATGAAAAATAAATTAGTTTGATGTTGGTTTATTCATAAAATTGGCGTATAAATGAATTTATTCAATTTTAGATAGTGTAATTACTGGGCGTGTTTGTCAAGATATGACGTTTTATTTTCTAGTAATACAAGGTACAATCCAAATAGATAGTCTTGTCATTGTCACTCGGGGACTCGGTAGACAATACAATAAGATAAAAACTAGAGCCCCTTGTATTTAATATAAAGAAGTAAGAGACGTGCTTCTCTTACATATAGACGCCTGACCCGAGCTCACGTAGCGAGGCTATAAATTTATCTCACCTAAGGCACCTTCCGTGAGCGGAGAACGGATGGTGTTATTTTTTCAAGGAGGTTAAAAATTCAGCAGAAAGCCAATATACAAGGATTTCTTTCCGTCCAACAGGTACCCGGCCGGAGTGGAAATGTGTCAATAAATATCAGGGGTCGCAGAGATGGTTATTGAGTCAGGAGCTTGAGATTTTAGGGCCGCGGGCCGAGCGGATCGGGAAAGGGTCGAGTTTTATGTGAGCTTGTTTGTCCGTCCGCTCCACACAGTGGAGGAAAAATGATATTTTATGTATTGAATGGCAAAGAAACGCAGAAACTACGAACTCATGCTCGCATTGGCATATAAAGTCGTTTGAAATGGCCAAGCATAATTTTTTTTTCGTTTGATACATTATTTAATATCTAAGAGAACTGAAACCATTACTGATATATTTGAGAGATTTAAACAAAGTATTGAACTGAACTGAAATAAAAAGTTAAAAATACATACACAGTATCAGTATATTTTCTACCTTCGATTTTTTCTGTGTGAATGATATTGCCAATGAAATTCAACAATATAACAAGTATTATTTTTTGCGGTCAAGATTGATACTCAGTCTTACTTGTCAGGTGATATCTTGAGGTTTGAAACGCCACGTTTATGGGCGAGACGTTGTATGACAGCCAATCGATTTAGGCTCGACAAATAACGCAATCAATACCCAGAACAGTATCCCATCGACTCGAGTTTATCTGAGGGCATATATTTTATGCAGAATATAAATGAAAAGGTCGCAGGACTGTTCCGGGTGACTCTGGCGGGTGATAATGTTACTTCCGTGTTTGAATAAATCTTCTTAGCGCTCTTTCAGCGAAATATTTTCCTTTTAGAATTACGGTAGTAAATCCCCGCTGAAAACATTTTTATGGAACTTATTGAAAAAGGGCAGGTGCTGAAGGGTTCTGTTTGATGCGCACATTCGCGCTATATTGTTTTATACGGCCTGGCTTTCGCATCGGCGTTCCAGCTTTCGGAGAGATTTTAAAATATTTGTTTTAAAACAAACTCCACAAAAAATGTTTACGTTAAAAGATAAAAAAACCAAGTATAAATAAATAAGAAAAACGTATATTAAAAAATAAAAGAATATAAATGTATTTTAAAAGGCTGTTGAGGAATCAATAAATCTGTAAATATGATATGATTTATTAGGAACTAATAAAATATAGTGTTAATATCTTACAGCAGGTACAGCTGATATTAATTAAGCGATCAATAAACACAAACTCATTGCCTAGCTCAAGCTTTCTAATTATCACTTAATTTAACTAAAGTGCTTTCATAGTTTAACCAGTAATCCTATAAGTTTTACTAAGCTTTAAATTTGCAAAAAAACTTTGCAATCCTTCTGCATTTTGTTTAGAAGTATTAATATTTTGGATCAGATTTTTTCTTTTTCAGATTTTATATTTGTAAAATATAAGTTTTTCAAAATTATTTATATATTTTAAAATATTTTTTTGCTAGGGTTAATACGATTTGTCTAAACACAAAATGCGAGCGAAATTCTAAAAACTAAATTATTTCACCAGTTGTACCAAAAACTGACTTGGTGATATTTGAAACATACCAATGAAATATAAGATAAGCATTTCTACATAAAATATTCTTATCAATCGAGCATATTTATGATGAAATTTAAATATTGACGATTCGTCATTTAATAAAGTATTTTGGAAATATTTTTTTTTTAAAGATTTTACAACTTTTAAAAAGCGTCTGCAAAATGAAAAATATATATGCGTTCTGAAGGTTGCAATCACCCTGAAATATCAGCCCATTTTTTCATAAAGCTTCTTCGTAGGACTATTTAATTTACATACAAACGTTTACAAAAGATATTATCGTCCCTTTGGCGGAGGGGATCTCTATCACCACAACACCTTATTACTTTGCATTTTTTCTCATAATTTTCTTTTAAGTCTGAGCAGACGGGGGTAATTTCAGAGCATTACTTCTGTTTCACTTTATAATACCGGCTATGAAAAAGAATGTTAGCACTCATAACGCAGGGGAAAGGATTTTAAGGCATTTTTAAGTTTCATCACCTGCCAAAACGTGTCTAATGAAAGTTTAACCGTCTCTCTACACAACGATGCCGTAAGAATCAAAAATCAATAATTGATCCAAAATAATTTAAATAAATATCACATTCTAGAATGAGAGTAAATATATTTTCAGCAGTAGTTAAGGTAAAAATTAAATTGTATTCACGAGTACAAAAAAAATATTTACTTGTGAAATTTTAATCCAAAGCTGCTGGATTTAAGTACATTTAGTTCTTAGGTATGAACTGGTTCAAACGTCTCAAAAAAAATCTACAAGTTTTTTTAAAATTATGTCCGCCTTTGACGATTATCGTGCAACGCCTTCGTTCTTGTGTATAGGTGGTTTTGATAAAACGCTTTAAAGAGTGTCACTTCACAACTGCGGCTTCAAATGAACCATAATATAATTTAATGTTTGCGCTGAATGCAATGTAAATTTGTGAAGGGAAATACTGCAAATGAAAGTAAACAACCTCAGTTATTTTTGTAATGTAAAGACAGCATTTATTTTTATCAAGATTGAAGAATAACAAAGTACATGTAACAAGAAAGACTTGGCAAATTATTGGGATTTTCTGCCTCACGTCCTATTCATGTTTGTTATTAAAAACGTCCGGAAAAAAACAAACACCACCTCTTACCTAACAATTTCCAATTCATACTGTATTTTACGCAATATTGACATGATTTAAGTTGAGTTACATAATTTTAAATAAAAGTTATAACGTATACGTTAACTATGACTTTTAGAGATTGATTGTATCTCATAGATGAGTTCTCGATTTTTTATAATGTCATCAAATTAATTGAAATTTTAATTGAAGTACAGAAACAAAAACATTTGAAATTTACAAAAAAAACACACATTTCATTCATTCAACGTTTTCCAGTGATAGCACATAGGTAACAGCTTGTATGAGATGTTTGTGGTTTATTTGTGTGGCAGCAGTAAAGCCATATGGCCCTTCCTAGCTAGCGGCCAGTGATGGCGCCGCTCATGCGACGACTGATTTTTCTGGAGGCACTTGCTTGCGAGTTCATTCATATAAACATTTAATAGAATTGGTGGCGCAGAGACCCGACCTCGGGAGTAAATGGAACGGCCGGGATGATGTGCCTTTCACAGCACAATGTTTTCTCATTTCTTGCGCTGTACAGTCGACAGATCTATTATTGCTTCTCATCTACTTCGCCAGCAGTTTCCTTCATAACTTTTCGTATTTGACTCGGTATAAGACTCTCTATAGATTTCGGGTTATCAAATGGTGTTTAGACAAAAATTTGACAAGAACCTTAAATTTTTTATATAAAATATTTTTACAAATAATTTAAATTTTTTAAAAATAATTATAATTTAAAAATATATTTTATTTAAATGACCTGGTTTTTTTTATATTATAATTGTTAGGTATATAAGTTGGTCCATGCTGTTAATAATTGACTAGAACTGTCTAGATAATTCGATGATCTAGTAAAAAAATGTCTAAGATATAAATATTTCATTTCAAGTGGACAAAAATCGACGAATTGTGTTGTCAAATTTATTTGTATTATCCTATTTTATTAAAATTAAATTAAGTTGTTGCTTGATTTCGTTGACTGAAAAAAAAAAAATTATTGTAAAAAAGTTATGAAATTTTCTTTGATATTTCATATTCTAGTCAATATTTACTCCAAGATTCAACAAAATTATAAAAAATATTGCTTTCTGTAAAATATACGCATTTTTTTAATTTATTTTTTTTGTGTCACAGCAAAAGTAGAGAGCGGTTGTATATTTTACAGCCAGATAATTCTGAAATTAAAATGTTTGACCTAGACAAAACATAATTAAAAGCTCAAGTTTGGTAAAACCAACAAAATAAATTAAAAACTTTTTAAAGCAATAAAAATAAAACCTTCAGAATATATATTTCCTGAAACGTATTGTCGCGGAGGAAATATATGACTTGGAGCAATGTCGAATGCCGCATTTTTCATTATATTTTCAGCGTTCCTGTGTAGCCCGTGGCCTGCTGGAAATGATTGTTTCCGGCAATTTTTATTGTGCGTCTCTATGCGTGTTCTTTGAATTTCTGCTTAAAATTTAGGTGTATCGTGAAAGTTTTATTTATTTTTGTTTTATAAAAATTTAAATCTTCAATATAAAATTTTAAATAAACTCTACAAGATTTTTTTACCGATTACGCATTATAATCCATCTGAAATGACTTGAAAATTCATTAGCAAAAGTGAATATTTCTTATAAGACCTGTGTTGTTTACAAAGCGCTGATATATTTTATTTTGATACACAAAAAAACGAATATATATTTTAAGATTTGATATTAAAAAGGAAAGTCTTTCTTGGATATGAAGGTTAAGAGGCAGCGGAAGTTTGTGAGGACTTCAAGAGTGGTTTCTTCTGTTCTTGACTGGCTGTGCTTTAGAGTAGCAACCGTTACGAGAAACAAGCCATGAAAGCGATCAGACATTCTACTTTGAAAATTATATTACATAAATATATTACTAAATACTATAAAATCCGAATCATTAAAGTCATAATAATAGAAAATAAATAACTTTATTTTAGGAGGAGTCTAAGAGAAAATAATGTAAATATGTATATAATATATACATATGGTGTAGTTTCGTAGGACTGTTAACAGATACTAAAAATTGTGTGAAAATAAGCTCTCGTCTTAAGTACTAATACCTCAGTTTGAAGGTCTTACTGAGGTGTGGCGATGGTACTTGGCAAATATTTTACCAGCAGTCCTCTCTAGAAATTTAAAAAAGCTGTAGAGGTGTAGCTTTATATTTATAGCCACATTACTACAAAAATAATTTATTTTACGACGTAGAAAGTTTTATTGCTTAAAATATAAACGAAAAAAAGCACAAGTAAAAAGTTAAGAAACGATAATATTTTTTGTTGCTGAATAAATTTGGTATATTTTATTTGTAAATACTCAAATATAAAATTACTATATTAGATAGATTTATTATAAAAATAATGTTATTAATATTAAAAGTCGTAAGATCAAAGGATTGTCCAGTCTAGATGATTGGACAAAACAGAGTTATTTATTACATTCAAAATAAACAAAAATTCTTAATTTTATTTTAGTTTGCCAATAAATCCTCACCTCAAATAATAAATGCGAGGTTTTGATAAAAAAAATACGTTCCATTTGGTATCTTCAAAGTCTAAAATTGTGTTCTTCCGATTGCTTGGCTACAATTCTTAAGCATGTTTCTCTGGCATGTCAACTTGCTACGAGTACTACCAGAGCAATTCTCTCACTCAATCAAACCGTCTCGGTTTATATCCTCCGACTACTTAAGCGACATCTTTGAAATATAGATAGTAACTTAGTGGTTAAGCCAATCGAGCTAATATTGCTTTGTAACTGAACGAAAATTAAATCGTTATATGCGAGTGTAGAACAAATGTACTTACTAGATAATTATTTGTCACGATTTGTTGTTCACATACAAAAAAAAATCGTGGGCCTTTTGAGAGTAAATCAAACCACTCATAAATAATAAATATTTTTAAAATTCATTGCAATTTTACATTTATAACAATATTCCCATATTAATAACCGTTGAACTATTTTAAACTCAAGTTGTAAGATTTTTTTTTTCGAATTCATTTTAAAGCTTTCTACAAAATTTTATTGTGATACGAATCTACTAAAGACGTAAGTAGGTAGAAACACATAAGTCAAAAATTAATTCAGAAGCTTACTTAAACACATTAAGATGTTAAGCTCACAGGTAATACTGTTTAAGCTGGGGTGGTATTTACCGGGTGCAGTGGAGGGCGCGGCGTCCTGCTCCAGGGAGGTGCTGTTGACGCTGAGGGCAGCAGGCGCGGTGGTGCTGGGCGTCCTCTCCAGAAATTGAACCGAAGCCATGAAGCCATTATAGTCGAATGGCGGCACGTGGTTTCCAGAACTGGGAATAAAATACACGCCATGAATATAGATGACCATTGTTGTACTACCGACAAAGTATTGTTTTAAATGAAATTAACATATGACAATTAAATGTAATAATGGTACATCTTGGATTACGAGAGACTTAATAAAGAAACAATTATCTACGTATAAAAAAAGAGCACTTTACATATTTACTGAGCATATTTACATATTTATTAAATATTAATCAAAATATAAATATACTGAAAATAAATGTTAAAGTCTCTAAATAAAACAAATGTATATTTTTTTAATATCGGTTTGTTTTCGAAGATTGTTAAATAAATCACTATTGAAGAAATATTTTTAGCATTTTCGATACAAATGCTTGAAATTCATCTTACCTGAATACTAAAAGAAGCTTCGGGCCAGAAAACTCGAGAAGTTTGTTGTTGGGCTCGCAGATTTTCTCAAGCAGAGGGTCTGTGGTGTTGGCTCCCTGGTACAGCGCCAGAAAGTCACTACTGCAACGACTGTAATAACAAGTAACGGCAAATTAACACTTAACTAATAGTGTGTAAAATATATATATATATACTTTTTCAACTAAAAAATTGTTATCACTATAAGATCTACTTATAAATCTAGTATTTTTAGTTTAGTTTTATACATTTTGTATTCGTGACATAACCCGCTATCAAAAACTTTCATCTTTCCAAGCGGTCAATAAGATTACAATCAAAGCTTCATAATACTCCTGAAAGTTTAGTATTTATGAAAACTTTTTTCCTATTAGATTTATTAAATGGAAATGTATATTTATTTGTATTAATTTATTAATTTGGAGAGTATGTCAAATGATTTAATCAATTTATGTATTTATTGTGACATTTACTCGTTACGTTACGCGGAATATAATATATTTTTCTTCAAGTACATAATAATGGTCCCACGTTCTCACGAAACTGTTTGTTAATACAAACTAAAATGATTTGTATAAGTTTAGGGCGTGCTAAGTGGTATTATAAATTGCATGGGTTACTTTATAATTTATATTCGGTTGAACATTCGCGATGGTTTAATTTGCGTAGATCACCTTAGTCTTGAACAAAAAGGGGGTATGTTGTAATTCAAAACAATTTATAAGTGTGCTGTGTTATTTCTGGTAAATTGTTATAATTAAATAACCTTTTTAGGAATGGTTGAAAAGATAAACAAATTTCTATAACTTTGGAATTCATTTGAGCCTACGGATCCATCGAATTCAGGCTACAATAAATACCCTTCAGAGAGCAAATATTGAAGCGAGAGTATATACGTATGTGTAACTGTTTACTTAGAAGGAATTATAGATGCGTGTATATTATTTTGAATTTCTTGAACTCGTGTTATTTAAACGTAACTCTAAAAATACAAGCATTTAATAATAAAAAAATATTTTTATATGAACATAAAAAGTCTATTTTGAAAAATAAGCCAAAGCAGATATCTTTAGATTATAATATGCTTATGTAACTCTCGTCATGTAATTATGGGTTGTAAAAAGCTGTATATTTAGTGCAGATGTTTCGCTCCACGCGTGCATGTGTGTCCATTTAGGCAAAAAGCCAAATCATCCCGTGGGGATGTGCGGAGTCCGCAGTCCGAGCACATCACGACGAATAACGGATTAATTATCTAATAGCAATTTGCCGGAGTCTGCGGCCGGGCCGGTCTAACGAGCCGGGCCGGGGGACTTGCAAACTTTCTACAAAATTAAAATCTGATCGATTAAGAACCGGTTACGGAAGTTACCTTTTTAACGGAGAATAAAATATTCACAATATTTAAAAAGGTATAAATTTTTTGAGTTTTAAGTGTACGAAAAGTCTTGACTGCGTTTAAAAAATTCATAGAATTCGCTTGGGATAAATATTTTTCATTGCAATTAACATATAAATTTTTAATTAAATTATGTTATAATTAAAGCTTATTTTTAAGACATGAGTGTTTTTAATGCAATATTTAATTTTTATTTTAGTATTGAAATTGTGTTATCAAGGCATCTATCATTTTTAAAACAATACTGAGACTAGAAAGAAAAGGGAGTTCTTAAGATTTTCATTAAAAAACCGCTTGAAATACTTGAGTAACGAAAAAAACTCAATTTTATTCACAAAATTCAAAGATACTCCGTTACCTGAAATTGTCAATTGGGTCGCGTAACCACCGAGCCACCAAGCCACCAAGCCACCAATTATTTCTGTTTTACTTTTGAGCTCTCCAATTATATTCAAATCGAAGAACAAGCGAAATAAATTAAAGTACGGACCGAATGAAGATATTGGCTGGAAAACTCGACAATACTTTTTATTGAAAATTGAAATTGTGAGAAAAACAAAGCTTCTCGAAAATCTTTGGTATTTTCATATTACAGCGGAAAATATAATTTAAAGGTAAATTTTCGTACGTTACCTTATAACAAAATTATTTCTATGTATTTCCAAATTACTTTTAATTAAAAAGAAAAACGAATACATATTTAAAATGTAATCAAAAATATTGTCAGATCGATTGTGTATTTTTATTCGTTAATCGCTTTAAAAAAGAATCAATAATATATATTTTTTTATAATCAATACTTACATGATAATATGACAAAAATATGCGCTCTACGCTTTTAACAAAGTATTGTATAATTTTTTTAACTTGATAATGATAATTGAAATTAATAATAACTATTCGTTAATTGATGGCTTAAAAACGAAACTGAAACTATTGACAAGTACCAGACTAGCTTGGACATGCAGGTTTATAAAATTGTATTCATCTAGGAATATTTTTCCTAACTTATCCTTTGATCCACCGAGCAAGTGGTTAGAGTGGGAGGCCCCGATCTGTAATGTAGGTCAGCCGTGGAACTAAAAGCCGTGCTATTAAAGTTGAATGTTGTGCTCATATTTTAGTGCGAGGTTTGTGGAGATTTCTTTGTTAATGGATTGAAAAACTTTTTCAAGAAAAATCAGCTTCCGTTTCGACGTAGATCATTCTTTTGTTTATATTACACATTCCAGTTAACAAAAGCGTGCCTTTCGGGTGTGGTCGCTGGTTCCACAGATATCGGCTGTCGTGCCAAAGATCGCACTATCACTAAATGGCGTCTTAATTTCAGTTCTTATATAACGTCAAAATAATTAAATTAATAAATACCAGACCGCATTTTATTCAGATAGTCCTAATTTATAAAAATTCATTTGATACTATGGAATCAAAGCAATATTTTTTTTAGTTATACGTTTCGTAAATATATATACAAAAAAATGGTTTCGTTTGAGGTTTATAGATTTATAATTCAAAATTATTGTTTGTAAAGAACAAAGAGCTTTTGGTTTTTCCCTTTCTCTACTCTTCAAAATGATTTATAATATGTTGATGTTTGTGTTTAATAATTTTTAAAAAAAATATATAATTTGTTTTTATAAAAATCGTTTAATAATTTTCTTTTTATTATTCAAATAAAATAAACTAAACACAAACTTGAAAATGTTTTATTTTATAATAATCGTATTCAGCAAAAAACAATTATTCTTTTATATGAGAACCTAAGCAAAACTACAAAAAAAAAATTCAAATGCTTTCTCGTAATTCAAAAAATAAATTTATACCCTTGATATGTTAAACGAACGTTGTTAATATTCATAACATTAAATGACGTAGCTGTAGGTAATGCATGCCAAATTTTACACCATTACCATTAATTGCTTTGAAAGCGAAAGTATTAGCAATCATGTTCGGTAAATCCAGCTCACCGATTTTTAAATATCCTTAATCAGGGTTCGATTAATCAATCCCTAAAAAGCGGGCATAATTGGCCATTACCGCAGGAATCTGGCCGAATCCCCGTCGGCCAATAAAATAAATAAACATGGCGCCCCACATGCAGTTGGCACACGGCGGCCGCTTACACAAACGCCCGATAAATTATTTCTTAATTGACTTTTAATGCTGTGCCGGAATTAATGGCAAATAATGAGCTCGCCCATCCCCTGCTCCACCCGTGCTCCACCCGTGCTCCACCCCTGCTCCACCCCTGCTCCACCCCTGCTCCACCCCTGCTTCACCCCTCGCCGTGCTCCCTCCGCCCCGCGAGAAACGCTGAAAAATAGTTCCGAATGAATTTTTAAACTGCGCCCATGAATTATCTACTTTAATCATTATCTGGATTAATAGAGTATTAAGGACCGGGGTTTGAGGGCATTTTACCTTTTTTCAATATAAAACTGGAAGTAAGTTGTAATTCTTTTTAATACTCTATTATATTCGTCGTTATCACACCGCTAGATTAAATTTAATGCTTAATTAGTCTGACTTATTTTCTCTTAAACGTCTTCGAATAGAAGAAAAGTAAATAAATTACGACACTTAATGTTTAGGATAGAATGAAGGTTTATATAATCCACAGTTTGAAATTGACAATAGCGGTAATTAAAAATTTAAGTTTATAATTTAAAGAGGTGGCTTAATTATTTTTGTGTAGTGAATACATTATTTATAGAAAATTACATAAAAAAGACTCTCTAATAAAAAAAATATTAATTTGTTTTAGTGATGTTATTTATTCTGTAAAAAGAAGACAATTTCCATAATAAATTAAAAATGAATTTGGTGTGTTATGTACTATAAATGACATGATTTTATGAGTCTATAAATAAATTTTAAAATTAAAAGGTCTATTTTACCAAAACCACAGTTGTTTCACAATAAAAAGGAAATAATATTTGGTGCTGCAACATTTTTTGCAGCATCTGAAAAAATTCAGTTTCGTTCCAGCTTACTCACTTCCTGTACTTAATTATTTCGGCTCCATTGTAGCATTTTAAAATTGTTCAATTTTCTGAGAAAAGAAATTATTAATCTTTTTCGGTCTCTTCCAATGATCCAATAAAGGAGGTCTTTTTCTCGGATAGAGCGCGGAATAGGCCATCAAAAACAGTAAAGCAAATTATGACGTCTTTATTTTGCGCTCTTTTTTGGCGGCGCCATTTCGTTTGCTCTATTTAACCCCGGAATGGCCGGCCTGAAGCCCAGCTGGGCGCTGAAACCCCGGCCGCTTTAAATACTTTCCGGTCAAAGTGGCGCTTGGCCGGGCGCTGTTTTCAAATTTAAAAATTAAACGGTTTCGTTACAAAGATTCACTTTATTGAATCTCTATCGTTAGCCTCGAAATGCGCGGCCCGCGAGCGAGGGGAGATAGATTTTAATACAACTAGACATTTTTTAGTGCCATAAGGCTGAAATTTACAGCGTAATAACAATAAATAACATCGAGTGAAAATCATACGTATAAAATCTTTATTGCTTTGGTACTATTATCTTTGCATTAATAATTGAAATTAATTGAGTCATAATTGGACGCCTTAATGAAGATAGATGGTAATTGTTATTCGAGGAATATAACAAAGGTTCGCTAGATTATGAAGTAAGGTAAAATTTGGTCATCATTAAAATTGATAAGGGCCGCTGAAAATATGCCAATGGGGAGTGAACGTTCTTTGCCGAACCGCTAGGACTTGTAATTTAATAACAAGGTATAGATAGCTCATAAGAATTTTAATAAATAGGCGCTTTGCTTGAATTTGAGAAAATTAATATCCTTAACAAGTATTACTAAATAAATTTTGAGTAAGCCTTTTGTATTATGATTACTTTTAGTAAAATGAATATAATGTTGTGTTAAATATAAGTTACAGTTTGAATTATAATTTTATCTTATCCCTTATATGTAACGAGATATTTTTTTAAATTTTCACTAGTTTTTTTTTTAAGAAGCCGAATCAGTTAAGGTTTTAACGAATTACACAGTAATAAAGTGACACCAAAGAAAATATATGTCTGAAAAAAATTTAAGTGATTTGGAAAAAATAGTAGAAATGATTGGATCGAAAAACAGTTAGTTAGTTCTACGCGTATTAAAAAAGTTCAAGGTGTAAAAATATATTTTTTTGCTATTAGCAAAACTAGCGTTTGCAATATACGAAACATGTAAATATACGGGATACTAAATATTTAATAAAAAACTAAATCGCAAATAAATTTTGCGTAACAGTTTAAACGAAAACCCTAAATATATAAATTAGCAAATAAACCATTTTGAATGGCATTTAGACGGAGTGGCATGATGCGGGCAGAGAGGTCTAAAAATCCGCGTAATAAAATAAATATCCTCAAATTGGTATTCCAAATTGCCTTCGCTTTCGCAGGTGTAGTTAATATTCAAGGCCCGGGCCGCTCCCGCTGCGGCCCTCGGCTTAGCGCTCCTATTTATGACGTCACCGTGCCGGCCCTGCCCGCCGACGGAAATACGCTGAAAAATCATCCAATAAAATACTGCCCATGCGTTTTTAAATTAAAAAATAATTATTTTTCAGAAGTGGTTACGGGCTTGTTATGAAAACCGAGCTGATCAATGCTTGCCTACATATAAGGTCGTTATCATTTCAAAGACCTACGATTACTCTAACCCTCTAGGACTGCTATCTAAATTTAAATATCTCAATAATTCGTGTCGTGTAAATTAATTAAATAAAATTATATCGAAATGTCAGATATTTGTGTCGTTGCTTGATTGTCTATTTTGTCATTTGAGGCTATATCAATTTTTTTTTATTTATAATATAATGTTTTTATTCCGATATAAAAGCTTAAAATCACAAACCAAGTTTTGTCGTTACAACAAAAATTTTCAAACTGTAAAAAATGTGAAAATAAAAGCAAAATCAATAAAGTATTATATGTAAGTGATTTCTCAATTGAAAAAAATGTGTATTTCATACCTCTTATCACACGTATACATGAACCAATAAAACACTCTTATAAAAATGATTTATTTATATACTCACGAGTTAATAATAACAATAAACGTTGGCATACTTAATCATAATAAATCTTTTTGTGCAGGGAAGGGAAAGGGGTAGGGCAACGGGTAGGGAGTATTCATTAAAACTCGACAAAAGGTATGCTTATACAATATTCAAAACTTTGTTATAAGAACAGAATAAGTTCAAAATATATAATGTGAATAGAAATGTAATTACGTTGAGAATATATGTCAAAGGTGCTCTCAGTCACAAAAATTACATACGTATATTTGCTAAGTGAAGTTTCAGATTGCGACTAAAAGTACAAAGAATATTCAAGTGAGATTATGTACCTATGTTCATTTGAGCCAAAATGGAAATTAAACTTTTTATTGATATTAAACATTGAAAGAGGTTGATTTTACGGTGTTTGATTTAGAATAATACCGGTATAAAAATACCATAAAATACTGCGCTTGATTTTGAACTTGCTAGATATTTTAATGTGTATTAATTAAACATGTTTCAAATTTAAATGAACAGTCAAATGGCACGTACCTGGATGGTTTTGAAAACATAGATAATTTGTTTAATTTTATATTATATAGATTTTTGATAATTATACCAATTATATTTATTCGTCAGAAACTAACGACCGACTTACAAGGACGGTTGATAAGTGAAATGGTGATTCTTATGTTTTTTTGGTTAAAAAAAATCTTTCATATGCCATTCACCGATACTGAGTACATGCCATGTTGTTTCTTAGTATGGGGAAATTATTTTTTTTTACGATTGCAACTTCCCCGTTCTCTGTGATTGCAACCTGTAAAAGTCCCAATACCCCATTTATCCCTATCGATTAACTACTAATAAAAGAAATCTCCGTTATACGAAGAAACAGCCCGCAGCCTTCCAGGGAGGGAGGGAGATTTGCATTTTGATTATCTCCCATAAAAACCGGCCCGCCTTGCGAATCGAGCATAAAGATTTCAACTGTTCGGAAAATAATAAATTTCCTCTGATTTCCATTTCATCAGTTCTGTTACGGTCCAACGAGCCTCGTCGGGAGGGTGGAGGGTCTCTGGTGCCGGCCTCGGTCCCTCCATAATGCCCAGCAACATCTCGCGGTCACTCGGCAGTTCCGACTATCTCGTGTTTTCGGGCTGATCAGGCTGGCCGATGATGCGGTGGGTCGGAAGGGGTATCGATTTATCTGAACAGTGCAACCTGCATGAGTGCTAACCAGGTACTACCTAATGTACTGAAGCTGAAAGATCCACGATATTTTACCAGTTTTAGATTCGTAAACGCAATTGACTCACGAGGACCTCGTGCGCGGCTCAGATTGTTGAATACTCATTAGGTACTTGGAGCTTATTTTACGGAACAATTCCGTACAATGTCATTTACGAATCAATCTTTATTGAAAAAACTGTGATTGAAAGAAAAAAGAAAAGTTTATTATCTCGTAAATACAGTTATCTAGAAGATTGGCTTGTTGCCTTGAAAGAGCGTCATACCATTGTATATACCATGTAAAAATTATTCTATTTCATCGTAATCATTTCAAATTAATAACTCTAAAAGTCATTTTTAAGTTTGATGCTACTAATAGAAATCGATTTGATAATATTTTAAAAAAATAATTAATTCACAGAGCATCTTTTTTTTTTGAAAGCCTTATTCATATTCTAGCATTTCTCCATGATGAGTAATTTCCATTGTCTTCTCTCGCGCTGTCTCATTAGGAGAGAAGACGATCTCATCAAAATATTTCCAACAAACAAGAGCATCATAGCTTGTTATAAAAGAAAATTTTTAAATGTGTTCTTAAAATGCACATATTATAATAAATAACAATCGATTAAAAATTAAACTTTTTTTCAAAACATTATCAAAAATGGTAGCTGTTAAATAGAAGATAAAAATACGTTAATACGTATTTTTTTCAAATATTTTTTAAAAATTTCAAATATTTTATTATATTGCAATAATTTGCAATATAATAAAATATTTGAAATTGTCATTTTAACTTTATTGAGACATCTTTTCGTGCCAAGTGTGAATGCAACGCCTTGGATGGGATATAATTTTCATACATTATAAAGTCCTGTCTTTTCTCAAAACACGAGGTTGGTAAAAAGCCAAGTTTCCAATCATACCTAAAAGAATCTGATCGATGATCTCAGCGAGGCCTTTTACAGTTGTAAAATAGCCATTAAACAATTTGGCATATTCAGATTAAAAAAAAAAATTCACCAATGAAATTTCCAATCAAAAACAACTTTTATTTTATATTGAATTTAGTTTATATAATAAGTAAGTTTTTGGATATTAAAATTTTTAATTCCCCCTTACTGAACTTTCTTTTAAATTTATTCTGAGTAAATGTTTTATATTAAAAAATATACTAACAAAACTCATTAAAGCATTTTAAAGTTAAAAAAAAGTATTTACGGAAGTTCCTAAAAATGAAGTTTACTAAAAAGTATTGCCATAAAAATTGACGAAATATTTTAATAAATTATGAATTTCATCCAACAATGTCGGCTGCGGTAACAACGCTGGCCGGCAATTTAAAAGCCCTAATGACTTCAACATATAAAATCAAATATTGGAAAAACCACATGAGAATTCAGTATGAAAATTGATGTTAATTTTGTATACAAAGCGTGACTGCAAAACAATGCAAAAAAAGTTTTAATTGAAAATGGTATTTCCACAGAGGCCGCCGTGTAGCCGGCCCCGCCGTGTCACTTTATCTAACCTGACCTGTTTTGTTCCGACTTTCGCAAGTTATATTGCACGGCGCAAACATCTGAGATACAATTAAATTAGGATCCTTTGACGCGTGGCCCGTAAAGCGCTCACTTTCTGAACCTTTTGTTCTCTTGCTCTGTTGACTTCTCATATTTTAATGGCGTTCAAAATTCAGAAATCGGAGTTTCAAAACGGAATATTGAATTTGATTTTAAATACCCAATGTTTTAGGCAGTTTATTGGCAAAGTCACCTTTATTTTTTTTTAATAACTGTTTGATGCGTGCCAAAAAAACCAATTATTATTTAAAAAAAAAAATCAAGGTACTCAATGAGTGAGCTTGGAAGAGGAATGAAACTTATGCGCAATGTAATATTATTGCATTTAATAATAATTTTAAATGATTTAAAAATGAATACATATTTTGATATTCGGATGAAGGTACCTTTGAAACGAGCACAAAACTCTACAAATAAAGATAACGATAATATTGTGTTATTTAATAACGTGACGTATATATTCTTGTATTAAATTTAAAAATACATAAAAAACACAAATAAGTAAATAATATTGTACATATTGTGTTACATAACACAATTTTATGTTTGTGTATCTTGGCAATACATCTTTTTTTAAAGCAAATTTTTATTTATTATGTATTTACGAATTTATCTGGAAGGAGTCTATGGAATTATCGAAATGATCATGGTATCACGTAGTCTCAACGTTTATCAACAAAAATATTGGTCTTCTTTTAACGACTGGGAACATAAAAAATACACGGATATTAGAGATTTTATCTTTATGCCTTGGGGAATAAAAGTAGCCTTAAATCTTCCGAATAAAATAAATTTTAAGAAAAAAAAGCTTTGTGAAATTATTTTAACTTATAAAAATATGCGTTTACATTAAACAATGATCAAATCCATACTTGGAGCTTAAAGAGTCTCATCGACTTGCATTATAGCTACATTTTTATTATTTCACTGTGTTTTTTTATGTTATGGTCCTATCCATATTTTAAATTTATTTTTAGTTCACTATTATTGAAATATTTTGGTTAAATAAAACGTTTAATGGTGGTTGTTTGTTGTTATTATAAACGAAATATTAGTAAAATGTAAAATACCCCAGGTGAGCTTGGTTAGGGGTAAACTCTTAAATATGACATGTTTTGAAATAGACTTATTTAGATAGGAGACATATTCAATTTAATTTATATTACGTGGAAAAGGTGTTTTCATAATTTGGTGGAGTAGAGCGGAGAGGGTATCCATTTTATGTTAAGAGTATTTACTGGAGAATGTGGGGGTAAACATGGGTACACGATCGTTATATCACTCAAGTGGAAAAGTAACACTGGTAATCGGTAGGATATTTGATTTGGAACCGCCCTGTGCTGGCTCCAGTAATTGGGTTTATTTTATGATGACAATGCTCAATGGGGCGCGAATATTCAAGTACAGGGTGGATTGAAAGTCGCAATAACACCAGGGAGAAATCGGGCGATGTAGATGTACTACGTTGAAAATTATGAGAAAATCAATTTAATTATTTAATCCAGGATATGGAATAAAATTTACCGAAAATCATATTGCAATCAATCGAAACAGGTTCAACCATACTTTATATAAATAAATGTTGCACTAAGCTCTTTTTGTATTATTAATAAAATATATATTTTAATATCAAGGTCTATTGTTGTATCACTACTGTATTCACACATCTGTATATACCCATACATCCGTCAATACTATAAAAGTTTTTTTATACATTTCTACAATATAAAATTTTTGAATATTTTGTTTATTTTTGAATAAGTTACTGCATTTTTTATTTTTATTCTATACAAAACAACAAAATTCAATTATTCTTTCCTACAAAAATTTATATTATTAAAAAATAAACAATCCTGTCATACAACATTATATAACTGAAATAATGATTCCGTTTATTTAATTTAATAAATGTTCATGACTGTGCAGAACTCACATTAATATTAACACATGCATTAATTTTGAATGAAGTATACTTTGACGGGGTGGAGTCTGAGGGTAAATACATGCCTAAATTGGATGAGGGGGAAATTGCACGACCGAGATGCTAGACGTCAATTTTTTGTAATTTTCCTGAAGGGTGAAATAATTGTACGTAAATTAGTTTTAAGGAGAGTGAAATTCTAATCTGTTATTTGGATTTCATAAAAACTAGCAATTTTTTTTCAACGTTGCATCATAATTTAGATAGATTCATATTTTTAAAAATAATTATACTATACATCTGTAACTTTGAAAATTTTTTACCATGGGTAGTCGTCATAGGGTAGTCGTCAATAGTCACAATTAATGAAAAAATTTAGGCCTATTGAACTCATTGCCCAAAAGAGAACTTTAATTAAAAAGAAAAACATGCTGAATATAAAAAAAACCCTGAGATGTTTAACTTAATGCCAGTATTGCGTCACCCGGAGCATCTTTTGCTTTATAATTCTGAAACGAAATATAACTCCAAGACGATCTCTTCGGCTTTAAGCATGCAATAAAAACTGTGGCTCGCGCCACCCACGGCTCTCGGAGGACATTGTAAATGGGAAATTACTCAATGGGAAACGAAAATTTGTATTAGTTTGAAAGGAAATTCTAACGTTGAAAACAACAAACATTACTTTGTATTTAATACGACGTGACAATACAATGCTACTACATTTACAATTTTTCATATTTTATTTTCATAAAATTGTTATTTTATTTTATAAGGAGCTAAAATTAAAAGTATATTAGCTCTATTCATTTATTTTATTATCAGTTAAATAGTACCCCAGATCGGTTTTTTTATAATTTTTCTAATGTGTTCTTTTCAACAGTGCTAAAAACTGTATTGCATATCACAATAAATATTTAGTAAAAACACCCACGGTCGCCGTTTATTCTGGGTGCCACTTAAATGCGTATTTTTAAGGAATTGCAATGTAATTCTTCAGTCAAATTTAGTTACCTGCAGCGAGCAACTACGCAGATGTGTTTTTCTTGAGAAAATTACATTTTGAGTAATATATACATTAAGATGCATTTCAAGTAGAGTGCTCCGAGAGAACTCCTCGATGGCACTAATTTAACGGAATGTTAAGAGTCAGGGCTGTCACTCACTCTCTGGGGAAGAGCACGGCGGTGAAGTTGAGCACCACGCGAGTGTGCACGGAGCTGGTCGTGAAGAGATAGCGGCACCGAGTCCGCGGCGGGTACAGGCCCGGGAAACCGGGGCTGGCCACCACGCAAGACCCTGGAGCTCGGCAGCCCTGATCTTGATACAGCCAATCGCAATCTGCAACAGTAAAAACAATTGTAAATAATAAACATTTTTAAAAAAAAATAATAATCCCCCCATACGCTCCTGTGCATGTAGGTATTCATGTTTTATTTTCAGGTAAGTACTTTGTTCTAAATTTTAATAAACAACGTTATTTAGTTTCTAGTCATCAGTTTAATTTGTTTGGTGAATGCTCGCGATGTGTGCTGTAGTGCTCCATCCTGCACCGCAAGATTAGTGCAGCCTCAACCACTCCACGGAAGAGACAGAGCGCCCGCGTACTTATCAGCTCCGCGTCTTACTTTGTAGCTATTCTGTAATAGTACTGAATAGTACTTAGTAGCGTCACTTACTAAATTTACACAATTTACTGGAATATAAAAGCCTTTACGTCCTGAGCTCGCAGTGAAGCGGCTTATTATTTCTTTATGACGCATTATAGAGTCTGCTATGTACGAAAGAACATTGCCATCTGAAAGTTATAATGGCTCTGTAGTTTCGTGTTTCTTCTTCATTATCAAAATATGCAGATAATTAGCGGCGGAAGGACCTCGCGTGCGGGGAGCGCGCAGCGGATCGACCGCCCGCGGTCTCCGTGAGAGCATAATCATGTTCAATTTGCCTGTACTTCAAAGCGTCGTTATATCACGAACAAAAGCCCACAGTGAAATACGGCCAACAAAATATGATAATAGTTTCCTCGTCCTTTGCGGAGTGTTCTCACGTCAGGCGATCCGGCGGGCGTCCCCGGCACATCTCGCCAGCGCTGTCGCTGGTGCCATAAATCGCAGAAACTTCAGCCTGTCAATATTTTATCGAGGGCCTCAGTTAAGTTAATAGGCCGCTGAGAGTTTGAGTTTTATGTAAATTTTTAAAACCCTCGGGTAACAATCGCGACGTGATAAGATAAAAAAAATAAGCAAATAAAAAGAGGGTTTATTTATGTATTCTACGATGTCGATCTTTGTAAAGGTACTCGTTTCAAAGTTTATGATGTTTTAATTTTTAAGATTACTATCTTTACATCAACATTATTTTACTGAAAGGAACCAAGGCCATCCCGTGGTATAAACTTTAGTGATATAAAATGATAATGCAATTAGTAAAGTAAGATATTTTTTAAAATTATAATTGAAATCTAGTTATTTTATTTAATTCCTGTATCAAATTCTTTATTTACTTTTTTTTGATCTGTATTTGTGATTTCACATCTCATAAAAAAATATGAAGTCACGTAGTTATATTGTGTATTCGTGTCAAGTACCATTTTTTTCTTTCGGTCAAATATATTGAATACATATTGTGTACTTTAAATGAATTATTACATTACATTGTATTAATATTTTAGTAAAACAGTGCATTACTTATTTGTTATTGTGAGAGTTATAATAAATTATTTTAGATTAGAAAAGAAGAATTTTTAGTCCTGTATAGATAGAAATACCACATTGTATATTGTACTAGTAGTTAATAGACAGGTTTACGTTTACAACTGCAACTCGCTGTGAGCGCGACATCGCCATGAAGACTCTGGCTAGTGACTGACTTTTCATTAGCTATTGATCAGAAAGTTCATTATCTCGGAAAGTATTACCGTGCTAAATAAGAAAATCAAAAACTAAACGATAATACCGAGTCACTGTGCAATGAAGAAGTAAATTGGCGATCAAGATTCTGATCACAAAGGAGAACAGCACCATCGGAAGTCGGGCGCGCGGCACAATGGCGGCGCAAGCTGCAGGCGACCGAGGAGACCGGTATCTCTGAATCGGCTCAGGTTTTAAATTGACGGGCTGTTTACAGTTCTCGTTAGGGAAGCGCCCCGCCCCCGCCCCCGCCTCCCCGAGATCGGCCAGATTACCAGCGGAGAGACGAGGTGCTCTTTTCCAAACGGATATTACCAATCTGGGAGGAAACTATTAATCATAGTACCGAGAAAAGCAAAGCCTTTGCGATAAGGCACGATAAAGTTGAACACGGGGCGGCGGCACGAACGGAGCCGGCACGAGCGCTTCCGGTATCTGCTTTGTCTTTGGCGATCTAATGATGCGGAACGTACGTTTGTACACATCTACTGGTGTCATTTCATATTTAATGTGCTTCGGTGAAATACAAAGGCACAGCCAGCACGAGCCAACTGCTTCCAAGATATATTTAGGGATGTATTTATATTTAATGTTAACGATTTTTTCATAATTACATGAAGTTACATCGAAGTGTTTAAAAAATAATCAAAACGCAGTTTTGTTAATAAGCAAATAATCATTTTATCAGTCACAGTAGGATACAAACACTCATACGAAAAATATGATTTTTAAAGAAAAATATTCTAGCTTGTTATGTTATAAAATACGATATTTTTAAATTGAAACGCTTAAACCAATATTGTATTTTGTATCGAAGGAAATAAACTATTCACTTTATAACTGTACATTCTCAAAACCAGGCTTCGATAAAAAACGGAAAAATTTCATTAAACGGGTCGCGGTATTGGTTATTTGAAAATGGAAAAAATTAGGGGTGTCGAGGTTTGGGGGAGAAAAATAAACGTATTTGTAGGATTGTACCTGAGGCCGCGGCGGCGACTGTTTCCAAATGGTTTTTCGCGGTTTCGGCTCGGAGCACCGCCGGCGTCTGCTCCCGACAGATGTCATCAGAGTGAAATGGCTTTGCTTTATAAATCGACGGTTGCGCCGATTATCGCTCTTTAGAGAATGGAATCCGAGATCGCTGTAAATCGCTGTAAATCAAGCGGAATGATTGCCGAACTCCTCGGCTTCATACGAATAACGAATAGCCGCACAGTTCCACTCGCTCTGGGCCGATCTGTTTGCCGATCTCGTGTCGTTATTTTGTACTGCCTCTGCATATAAATCTAGGTTTAAATAAACTGGATTTTTCTACAGATTTTGTTAAAATAAATTACATTCTCTAAAAATAAGAACCTTGAGATGTTTCAATTCACGGTTAATAAATATATACGTAGTATTAATATAACTTGTTTATGATCACATCAAAAAAGGTTTGCAGTCAATTTTCTGTACGTCAGATTGAAAAGTAGAGAAATATGTTAACGTTAAACTACTATAGACAAAACGATTGCATTTTTAAGTAATGGAACCGTGAAGATGTCTTCATCGTATACATTGTTATATAATAAAAGCGTCCCCAGTAGTTGACAAATACGGCGGCAGATTCTAGTCTGCTCGAGGATATTGATCTTATAGGCCAAATGCCAATTTCAAACTAAGGACATATCTCAGCCATTCCCGGCGTCGCGATCAGCAGCGGATTTAGATACGCTGAGGTTCTAGGCGCAGCGAGTTTTAGAGGCCAATAACTATTTTACCTTCTTTTTATAAGGGTACCCTTTTATTATTTTACATTGTATTCGTTTTATCACTAAACGTATATGCATATTACACTCCGGAACAATCTTATAAAATCAAAAGATTTTTCAATATTATCCCAATGTACTACACAGCGACCCAAAGAAATAAACTCGCAACGTACTCATATTTGATGTAAAATATCTAGTTTTTTGCGATCTGAGACGAGGAAAGAATATATAATTTTTTTTCGACATAACAGTAAGCCGCACGTTTAGCGACTTCTCAAAAAATAAAATATTAAAATCCTCTCTGCAATATTTTATTACATCCCATTATTTATTCACGCAAATATTATCGCTCTGAAACAAAAGGTCTAAAGGAAATTGCCGATTTAATGAATCTTCCGAGCGTCCGGGCGGCGTCTCCAGCGAGCGGGGCCACCGCTTACTCAACAAATCTGCGCTTACATAACGGGAGGGAGGGAGCGGCGGGGCGGGGGCGCGGCGTCACCCCCGGAGAATCACATCTTCATTACTTGTTCCCGGCATAAAGGTTGTCTTTACTGGCAGTCCTTTTTTACCTGCCTCGGTTTCTTCCTCCGATTCGTATGTTAAGTGCACTGCAGTGCAGGGCGACGCAAACTCGTCCCGCGAGTCGGCTTGAGTTTTGTCCCGAGATCCAGCGGCTCGGCTGTGCGCAAACAGTCAGACGAGGATCGATAGCGAGAGCTCTCCCAGCAACCTCCCCGGAATCCAGTATAGATTATTGATGTATTATATGAACGAAACCCGAATATAAGTGCAAAATAAATAAATTTCATTTCCGAAGGCGTTGTGTATTTTAACCGAATTTTGTGTTTGATTACAGATCCGCTCTGATTGCTCTGTTTTGGAAGTTTTTAAGGGGTTTGAATAAAATGTTATCGAAGGAAACTCCGTGGATTAAAACTTATTCAATCAAACGATCTCCCCGCGAATCGCGGGCGCGGAGTCATCAATTCTAGTTTTACGATTGAAGGGCTGAGATAGATTCCGAAAAAAATATAAACGATAATCTCCTATCGATATCTAAAAAGTATCGTTTCAAAAAGACCTAACATTACTTTTTATATAACATTTGATGTGAATTATCACTATAAACTCCTTGTACGAGAGGTTGTCTTAAACGAGTTCATTTTTAACGCCATTTCGAAAATATTTGTAAATTTGTTTATCAATGATTTGAAGTTTTCACTTTGAATTGAAATGAAACCAATGTAAATGGTAAATTAAAACTAAAAAATATTTTTATTTGTATAATGTACTACTGTTAATAATGTGCTACAATAAGTCGAAATAAATAGACAGCATTTATGACTTCATTCCATCAAATGATTCTGATGGCTGCTTTATGCACAAAGGAAACATTTTGTTATAGCTTCACCCAGATATATTGCGTTTTCAATAGTAGTGAATTATATAAACAAATCCTTTTCAAATTTTGTATCGAAAGTCCAGGGTTAGTATCCATTGATGTAAATTATACAAAGTACAGTTTTGTTCTTCGATTCGTTTTGATATAACTGAACATAATCCAAAGGAGAGATGTTTATCCTTTACATTTCTGGCGTATTTAACGATTCAAGTTCAGTAAAATTCTTCTAAGCTCCGTAGCAAAACGCGATGAAAAGCAAAGCGATAATGTAGCTCCTCCGCATGATCCGAGCGGAATCCTCATATCGTGATATTAATCTGCCTGGAGCTCATCGCCTTCACAGTCTCGAACCATTTCAGATTTATTATCATTTTCTATTGGAAAATGAATTGTTTGGAAAATCTATTTCGGTCTCGGGGTTTATAATACCTGCTGTCGGCCAGCGAGATTTTGTATTCAGAGAGGCCCGTAATTTTGAAATTTATATTTTAGAAAAAATAGTAAGAAAATTCACTGATATAATATATATACACATTTAAATTTACACTCACCAAAATTTCCAATTAAAAAAAAAACCATCGTTATTAAGAAATAAATGCCAAAAAGGAAAGTAAATGTCATTTTTTTTTAAAAACAGTAGATTTAAATAGCGGAGGTATAAATTTATAAACACTAACGATTTGGAAGTGCTGTTTTTTAAGCTAATTTTTTTAGGTTATAGCGATTTTTAAAAAGCTATTGATATTATTCGATTTTAAATATTTTTTTATAACATAAAAAATACCCATTAAGAAAACAAGAAAGTCAGCCAATTTTTTTCAAGAAATATAAATTTTAATGGTCGGTTAGTAATAGAAGGAGGTGCCTATGTCATTTAATTCATGTTATCATGTTATAAAATTCTTAAAGTTCTAATCGATATGAAAGGTCTATTTTGTATAGTCGCCAAATCGTTTCAAAATTTTTATTTTTACTGGGTTATAATTTTCCACATGAATACTAATACGTAATAAGTTTGTAAAGATGTAAAAAGATAATTATATTTTTCCTTATGAAGGCACTCTCGCATTTATTTTCCATTGTGCTCGGATTTTGACAGCACGGTCTTGATAACATCCAATATGGCTCCCTGGTAGCGCTACATTATCATTTTACTTCTGCAAATATAACTTACCAACAAAAATGGAACTCGACAAAAAATCTCATAAAATATCGCATTGTGTAACGTATTTTATTTATGTATACTTTTTTTTCAGAATATGATGATATGATTTTGTTTATTGTATTTCTATTTTATTAAATATTCATTTTATATGAGTTTTCTGCATGTCGTTTCATGGTTTCATTACTTATTATTTTTACTTGTACGTTTTAAATAATCTTTACAGTATTTTTTATCAAAGTAAATATTTTTATTTTAAGCATATTTTTATGGTTTATATTATTTATAATGACTCAATCAAATTATCGAGGTTGTAAAATTTATGCTAAATTTTTTTAATAATAGTAAAGCAAATGTATGAGTTTTTGAATGTGGCATATTGATGCTTCATATTTCCGGTATATTCACTCTGGTCCATGAAAATCGTAGGTTTACGATGTAATTAAATACTTAAAAGGAATTGAAATTTATATGATAAGTATATACTTAGAAAATTTCCTGCTAAAAGCTAAGCTAATCTGCCTTAATCCGAATTATAGCACGTGCTGTCAGGTAAACAGGAAGTATTCACGTACTGGAAAGGTTGTCCTTGACTCGGTGTCTTGAAGCAGGTCGCGGAGTCTCGGGTCTGCAGGTACCTTGTTGCGAAAACACGCACTTATCCTTACCCAAAAAATGACCCTAAAAGGCTACTTTATGGAGGAACATATCGGGGTGGGGTAGTAATCCCTTTGCGGACGGTTTACGATAGGCCCTGTTTATTCCAGAGCATGAGGTTGCTGTTCCTTAGTCTATTGGACTGTTCTAGATGTAAAAGGATAATCCGACAATTTGTTAAGAATTCTCGACCAAAATCTGCCCTTCGATTAACTGTTTTTTTGTTGGTGTATGATAAGATCGAATAGATAAAATGTTTGTTCATAGATTAATCGTCTTCTAAGACAAATATTATATCTTGAACATGTAATTTTATCAACTATTTATATATGGTAAAATAAATTGATAATATTTAACTTATCCGTTAATTTAGATAGATGTGAAATATTAACAAAAGTTATGTACTTGAATATCTACTTAAAGTTCTGGGTGTTTTGATTTTTGAAAATAACATTAGTATTAAGTATTATACTATGTCGCTTATGAATATAGAATTATTTATTAATCCCAACGCAGATCGAAATATAAGTTCAGATTAAAAAAAATATGTAAATTTGTGTGACTTATTAAATATTTATTATTAAGTATGTACATCAAATTCGCATTTATAAATAACGAATAAAATTCTCACTTAGTTTCAGTTTCATATTTCAGCTCATCGGTCGCAATAGCTGTTGAAGTGTTGCTTTGAATTTTATTAGTGTCATTTAGAAAAAAAATTAGAGAATTTTCCATGACGTGAATGGAATAGCTAATAAATTTAAAACAAATGTTAAGTAGAAGTAAAGCATTATGTTTTAAACCAAATCGTCATAGCAATAAGACGCCTTGAAATGCTTGAAATTATATTTACAAGTGCCAGTGGCGAGAAGTGAAGCAGTACAATATTTCTTTATAAGATTTACAAAATAGAAAACTGCACGAAGGAGGTTTTTAATCTTGTTAATTAAATCCAGCTAACATTAACTGCGGCGCAAGTGTTTCGCGATAATTGTTATTCTGCGGGGCGCAGGGGGGCCCAGAAGGGGGCTGACTCGGCGCCTGAAGGGGCGCTGATACAGAATGACGTATACTAATGCAGGCCCGATCAGGAAACTGTGAACAGGTTGTTGTACTACAAATAAATATCCAGTGAATTCGGATTAAAGTGTAAGGTGACTTCACAACACTATCTATTTATTTGACGTAAAGTTTACGTATTAAAACAGTAATAACATTATCAGTTCAATGTAATCTTTCTTACTTTCAAAACAATATAAACTGGTAAAATTTTCTTCTGTATCAAACTTTACAGTGAGTATTTTTCATGTAAAGGTTAAAGGTTTCTAAGATATGAATCCGTTATGAAGATTTTAATCTACTTTCAGAATTTTGAGAATCAAAAGTACAGAAAAACTATTTTATGACGATTCAAACTTGAAAACAAAACAAATTTAAAAAAATATATGTGTTTTAGAAAAATGTTTGAATCATGCTTTTGTTTTGAGCAATCCAAACTTTTACTGAGATATATGGTCATGGCACTTACCTATATACCTGCATAAATAATATATATATATATATATATATATATATATATACTAGCTTAACTGAGGGAATTAGTAATCAGGCTTCCGAGAAAAGTCTACGCAATTTTTATGATATGAAAGGTTAGGAACTGAATTATTAAGGTTTATTTTTAATAAAATATTAAAATTTGGTTTTGTAGGATTAAATTGAAAAGATAAATATTTAAATGTATTAATAAAAAATATATGAGTTAAGGTTAATCTTTCGAGTAGATAACATTAAATTATATGATTATAACCTAAATTAAATGTTTTTTTTAATCAAAAAATATATGGCTTATTTGAAATTTCTATCCGAATTTAAGATAGGCAGTATTGATTTTAGGATCGTATATGGTATTTGTGAAAATATAGTGTACCAAATGTCAAAGAGCATGAAGAAATACATAAAAAGGCAAAAAATCGCCATGGAAATAGACATGTTATATTTATACAGCGCAGTGTATTTATAGGGGGATGAACTCACCTGTGTTTTGCATCCTGAATCCACCCTTAGGTTGAAAGCCAACCCCCTGAGTGTTGCTAAGGGATGTGAAGCTGTAATACGCCAGAAACTGAGATCGTGACGTCTTTTCTGTGATTCTGAAACAAAATAAACATGATATTAAATAGACATTACAATTTAAATACGGGAGAGAGATTTCAGATTATTCATTCTCCTAAACTTCGTAATTAGAAATGCTAATTAGTGTGTGCTAATGGAATCCTACACTTTATCTGACTTTCATACGTGATGAGACTTTACAAAAGGATTATAAGAGATAATAATTTAATTCTGAAATGCAAAATCAAGATGACTGAGATGGATCTGCATGTGGAAAATAAAACGAAGCGCTTGGTTTTTAAAAAAATAATTTTAAAGTTATTTTGGAAATAATTTAACTTTTAAAAGTATACGGATTTATTATCAATGAAAAAAACAGCAAGAAGGCTATTTAATGGAAAACCTGACTTGCAAGATTCCATAAAGATAACGCCTCAAAAGAAAATATAATCAAAAACAAATAACCGAAAAGAAAACACCATTCTTTGTTTATACTTATAATAAGACGTTAATCTTTCAGAAATGCCAAGAGAATACACTAGTATTAAAGCACTTAGAGCTTTTATGGTAAAAAGGCGAATCCATAGATCTTAGAATGTCTGCACTTAAACTAAGCAACTTCTTTCATCGTTGCCTTTTATATTCAGCGATTTATTCAATGCCACGTTTGTTCTAATAACAATAGCAGTATACACCCAACGGCATAAAAGGATGTTTCATCCAACAACCATTCGGAAATTACCCATTTTGAGGTTATGCATAAGTAATTAGTTTGTAGTGATGAGTATTTTTAGCTTGAATAATTAATTAATGTTTAAACGGATAATCAATAATGCACAGGCTTTTTTCTGCGTATATTATAATGTTACATTTTTTTATTTAGTCTGAGTAGAAATAAAATATACAGCGTGTCCAAAAAGAGTATCGGGTGAATGTGAATAGTGACCGTTATTGCGATATGCTGCGAAAATTTTTGGGCCCAGAGTTGCAGGAATTTCAAGGTTTCAACTCAAAAACGTGGTTCCAATAAGACAGGACCACTTGCCATACACCCAATTAATAAATTGAAGCTGTTAACGACTTATTCCCTAATAAGGTCATTTCACGTAGAGGTAACATAAACTGGCCTCCCAGAAGCCCCGACCTTAGCCCTCTTGACTATTTCGTATGAGGATACCTTAAAAGTAGGATTTTTGAGAATAATCCGACAAACCTAACGAAATTGAAACAAAACACCAGGTCAGAAATAGCAGCAATATCGAGGGATATGTGTCAGTGTGTTATCAGCAATCTTTGTTCCAGATTAGAAGAATGCCAGCAGCGTAACGGTCACCATTTGGAAAACATCATCTTTTTGAAATAATTTTACATTTTGTATTCTTATAATCAACAATTAAAAAAAATACTTGATTACTAGTAGTTTTTGTTTTACTGAACTAGCAAATACTCGATACTCTCTTTGGACACCAACAAACCTAAAGTTATTTTTAATTTCTATATGAAATAAATATCAAACAGAGAGACGATCACCATTTATGTGTTTCTAAAAGAAGCAAATGTAAGATATTTTTATATAATAAAATCTACCTCTAAAACCGATTAGCTGGATATTTTGTATTAAATTGAAATTCTATAAAGTAAGCCAGTAGAGAAAGGTATAGAATATAGATAGAGCTTTAACGCGTCTTATGTATAGACGGCACTAGTCACGATTGATGTATTAACAACAAAAAAATACTATTTTATTTTATACATAGGTGCGTAGGATGATGATCAAAAATATACAGGCATTTACAATGTAATAAACTATTTTTTACGAAAATACACAAAAAAACAGTAAAAAGTTCTTTTGTGAACAAACAAACAGATAGCTCATACTTTTCTTGTTAACCTAAATTCATTGTTCCATTTTATTTAATACGCCTAAATAATTATTTACTTCAAAATATGAAGTAGATTTCTGAATAGAAGTACAATTATTGTGTATCGTCTTATTTAGATTTAAATTAGTTTTCTTTTCGATTTATTTCCAACCTCAAATCATACACAAATTATAATAATCTATCTTTGAGCAAACAGTCATAAATTATATTTATTAATATCATTCCGCGGAGCATTCGAAGAAAAAGATCAATGCGGTAATAAAACCGATGTCCGCTCTATTCAATCCTAAGAAGGGTCATAAATTCAGTTTTACTTATACAATCCTTGAGGGTATTCTTCAAATGCTATCATTTTTTATTATAAATCAAGTCACTAAAGATGCTTATCCTCAGTTGTTATTATTGAAGCCGGCGACTGTAAATCTCCGCAGTTAAGTAATGGGGATAACGGCCGGGAACAAGCGATGTCGTCACTCAGCCAATTGTTGTCATGGAGCACTAATTTGCTACAGGAATAAAGGTTAGAGAACAAAGGAAATAAAATGAAATCCCAAGAATGACTAATAAGACTTGGGATAGCCGCGTTACTTTGGTGAGCATTCGCGAATAAATTAAAATCTACCTTTGGAATTTATTTATTTACTTTATCAGTTACAAGCCTGGAATTACTGAACAGCGCAGCCGAGGTCTGCTCCGTGATAAGATCGCACAATAACCGAAGGAAATGAATAATTTTTATAAAAATCTGTTACTTATTGACACGGAAAATTAATCATTGATGACTGAAATAACAAATTTTATTTTTTTACACGAACTATACATTTATAAGTAAGGCTTCAATAATTTTATTTAAATTAAAATTAATTGACAAAAATTATAAATTATTATCATTTCAGCGATAAATATGTATATGACCATTCGCAGTCATTTTGGGTGACATTACACTTTTGTTAAGGAATTTTTTCTTTTTCTTTTAAAATTTTGAATATATTTTATAAAAAAAAAAATAGTGGGTTCAGCTCATACTTAGCTTCTTAATATACAAATACAAATATAACCATAATCTATCCTCGATACAGATTGTGGTTATATTTGGTTCTTCGACAGAATATAAAATTTTGGGGACATGAATCATGAAAAAAAACCCGTGGCTACTTCCACAAACAAAACAAAATTGTGGAATTTATTCAATTTGATTTATTTGAGAAAACCCGAAAAAATTAAGTATATATGTTACATAAATTTAACAAACATCTACTATACGCCAAGTGTACTTACAGTATACCTGACATACATCTTTTGTGTACCTTAATAAAAGAAAATAAATTATTAAACAATCCACGTGTAAGTAATTTGGTAACTTAATGTTTACAATAGCTGTCAGGAGCACGGTGGGTAAATAAACCCGAATTCCAGTAAATATATTTTTGCATAAATTGACAAAAACATTTCCAAACCCTATTTTTCCTTTTGTAATTTAAAAAAACCATTATGTTATGTGAAATATACACGAAAAGTTTTTTTCGAACGACAAATATGTTTCATATTATTTTTACGTAAATACTGCTTTTTTTAAGAGAGCCATCGTGCGTAGTATTTTTTTTAAAAGGTTTTAAACTAAAAGCTCACGAGCTTTACATTCCCGAAGCTGTTGCTGTTTTTAAGTGGGGACAGTACGTGTTGGAATTTAATATGCATTTACAATACAATTAAGGCCACGACAGAAGAATGAACGTGTAGTTGTATTATGGAGATGTGAGTGTGTACATTTTGAATTCATGTAAAATACCACTAAATCTGATTAATGAACTCGAATTCCAGAAAGCATTCTGTTGTGGTATTTTCTGCAAGAGTTTAATTACTGCAATGCAAGCCTTGTGTGCGACATTTGCAGTGGTTTTGTGTTCTACACACCTTATTATATTCAAAACATAATAACTTCAGTAATATTTTTATGTTATAAAATTAAAAGAAAAGATTTATTAATAAAAATAACAGGAATCAAAATTAATCGAATCTTGAGCTTGAAGATTTCATAAAATAGCTGAGTATCAAATTATTTCACAATCAAAAACTCTTTTTTGTGTTAAGTGTTACTAATGGTGAAATATACAAGAGATACAAAAATAATAAAATAAAGAATTTTTAATGCTGTATTGGCGTTTTTTTTTACCAGTTTTATACGTCACAGCTTTTCAGAATGACAATATTCCAAGATGCTATGAGGGAAGAGTCACAGCGCTGAAACGGATGAAGCCCATCTTGCTGCGCTGAAACGGAACGACAAGACGACCGGAAGGTTGTGGTGGAGGACTTCACACCGTGAGGTAAAAATCCGAATGCTTGAGGTAAAGCACGTCGTTTTATTAAAATATTTATAAAATAATGCAACTCCTTACACACAACGATTGAAACTTCATCAAAGGTAATATAAAGCCTTTTAGTAAATAGATTATATTTTATCGAGCAACTGAAAGTGGCTTATCGGTCAGGAGATATTAGGTGATTATTGATAACGGCGCGATAAACTTGACTTAATAGAGAAACTCTGCCTCCCTGAGGTGGCCGGTCACCTCCAGACTGCTCCAGACAAGTTTTAGGGTTAGGTAGGTCTAGCCAAGTTTGTATCGCACTTTGGAATTTGCAACATCCTGTGGACTGCGATGTACAAACCTTACGTTCTTGTATTGTAATAGGCAGGATGATAGTGGTAAAGTTAGTTAAATTTAGATAGTCACTACTTACGTTGGTTTGCCAAAATATAATTAATTTAATATGTTCGCAGGTGAATACTTGTAATATTTGGGTTATATTTGACGTGATATTAACGAAGTTTAGATTACTCTTTTGCAGTCAAGAGAAATCGCATATTAAGTAGATAATTTAAATAGATCACGAGATATAGGACAAAAAGAGCTTCCTTTATTCCATAAGAATATATTCTGAGTCAGCAGTAGATCTCATTAAAAGTTATTGCTTTTAAGTCTGAGTTTAGATTTAAAGCTAGATTATACATAAAACACAGACTGATATATGTAAACCCTACTTAATGTGTAAATGTAAACCACCTTTACAATACTATTTTAGCTAGACGAGTGTTGTTTAAATATAATTATTATAAATGATTTTTTGTGTATATTTAAATTAAATTTAAAATTTTTGCAAACTTATTCACTAATCATAAAATGCGCTCAGTGAGATTTAGCTGTCAACGTTTATTCTCTACTTCTTTTCCTGACTGATGCAAAAATCACTCTCTTTGGCGTGAAAAGAAAATGTCTGCACATTAAGAGATAATGATAATAAATGATCTTAAAGCGTTAACAATACCGACATTCATTATGCTGAGAATAATCTGTTAAGCTGTTAGCCAAGACCATCAAAAAGTATCTTCGCTTCATTGAAAAAGCATGTAATTTTAAAATATTTGTAAAGAAGATTACCGTATCTTTTAGAAGACTATCAAAATTTATGATCACAATCACACAAATGAAAACTTATTAAATACTTTATAAAAAATACTTATTATAGTGATGATCGGCTTCGCCACCATTATCAAACGAAGCGTTATTCTTAATTATTATTGACTTAATAAAACACTATGTATCCTGAACAAACTTGGTATTAATATGTCTAAATAAAGGTGTCCCAATATTAACGCAAGATTTGAATTTGTCACCATTTTTGCAGTAAAGTTTTGGGAACACTTTAAAAAACAATTTGACAGCTGACAGATTAAAGTTAGAAAAAATGGAGCGTTACAAGATAGAACAACGTGTCTTCATTATTGAACAATATTTAAAAAATAATGAAAGCTTGGCAGCCGCAGTTCGAAAATTTCATACAAAATATGGTCGGAATAGTGTTTGAAGAGATTAATTGAAAAATTTAGGGAGACTGGATTCGTTGGAGACGCTAAACACACTGGTTGTCCAAAAACAAGCTGTTCAAATGTCAATATCGAAGCAGTGCGTAAGATTGTCATTGACAATCAATTGACAAAGGAACCCCAATTCGGCGTCGTGAACAAGAATTGCAAATTTCAAGAAGCTCTCTACAACGTATACTAACTAAAGATCTGTGCCTCCATGCTTACGAAATTCAATTAACACAAGAACTGAAGCCTAATGACCATGCACAGCGAAAAAAGACGAAGTTAAAACACTATTCCGACCATATTTTTGAAATATAGTTCAATAATGAAGACACGTTGTTCTATCGTGTAACGCTCCATTTTTACAAACCTTAAACTGTCAGCTGTCAATTTTTTTTTAAGTGTTCCCAAAACTTTACTGCAACAATGGCGACAAATTCAAATCTTGCGTTAATTTTGGGACACCTATATATACGTATATTATTAGCACAAAAAGTACGATACACACTCGTATGTTTATATGTGTAAGTACATATATATTTAAATAATAATAACCGACAAAACATGTCACTTGAATAGTCGTCTCGCATCACAATAAGAATCCATATAGACGTCAGCTGCAGATGGCGGCGGTGCTCCATATTCCTGATGGGCCGCTTGTATGAATAATTTGTTTGACAGGCACATCGGCTGGTGCAGCTTCGCCGGTAGAAGCCTTTCCCCGCCGAGCCGCATCCTCTGGTATATTCGATCTCCGCATCTCCTTGGGTATACCGAGGCCCGTGCATTCAAATCATAATATTTGAATAGAGTAACGTGATCCCCGGTAATGCACTTCGCTTTGCCGGGGAATATTGTTCAGAGATGGGAGCGTGTGTGCGAAAAATGTGAATTTTGAAATCGCGCTTTGTAGAGATTTGATAATATGCTATTTCATACTGTGAAACAAGAAAAAAATTGGCGAATTTTTTTTTTTATATAAAAAAAGGTTTTTTGTTGAAAAATGTGATTTTATCAAAAATTATGGTACTGATTTCTTTGTCAGGACAAATAAGTTTAAAGTAGTTGATAATGGCGTTATATCATGGTACAGTTCACGATACTCAGAAGTGAAGGGGCAGAAGATGCCTAAGGTCTTTTGACCCTAGTGAAAAGTTCTGAACCTTCTCCTTTACTCGAATAAAGTGGGTAGATTATTATATAAAACTTTTGGTTTTATTGTAATTTTCTTTATCGGTTTTTCGTAATCTCAATACAGCTATTTATACTGGTTTAAAAAAAAAATTGGTAAATTTCATTGTTAAATATAAATTTAAAATATTGTAATTAGAGTCGAAATAACATTATGGCCTAACCAAAAGTAATTACCTATATAAAAATAATAAGAAAACTCATAGAGAAAAAAGTAAATTACACGATAATTATAAAAACGTAAAATTAAACGTAAAATAACATTACCATTTTTAAAATTTCATGACTATTTTTAACAATTATAAAAAGACGATTTATAGAATTAAAAAAATCCACATGAATGTTTTGACTATTTTATTTTTTGTTTATTAATTTAAGCATAAACATAATAATAAATGAATATTTGGAAGTACATAAATTTTTTTTTCTGGAAGTACATAGATTTTTTATATGTAAATCTTAGAAGTCTTTAAAAATTATTTGATCATAATATGTGTGTGAAACGACTAGTATCAAGATTACCCTCTGAAGGATCAGATACAATACATTTTATTATCTAAAAGTAACAGCATGAAAATTCAAGATAACGTAAGGTAAGGCTGAATTTCTTATTATACTATAAGTATAAGCTTCATAGACGTAGTTGTAGACTGAGTGCGGTTCTAAAGAAATGAAGGTTTCTGTGCATTGGTAAGTTTTCTCTTTCAGAACTCGTTTGAAGATATCTTGACGCTACTCGTAGAAAATAATAATAGCATGGTTGAAAATAAAAAAAATATACCATTTTCATCTAAAAGTAATATTAATTTCGAATTTAAATATATTTATTGTTGCTAATAATTATTAAAATTTTTTGTAATTTATAATTTATGTATGGATTACGTACACATTATATGTGTTAATCATATTTTAAAATGTACCAATGAGTATGTAATAGATTTATTGTATACAAATGATAAAATAATCTGAATCAGGATAAAAGTAATATTATTCCCAGTGATAAAACAAATATAAACTATAAATTCTCACCAATAAAAAATATGGAGTAAACTAAATATTTAAAAAATTATTTTTAGGAATAAAAATCAAGAGCTATTATTAGCAAGATAAGGTTTATTTTTGTTCAAACGGACGATTTACGAAAATTAATCATCTGAGAGTAAGAAATAACCGCCTGTTATTTTTACCAAAATTAAAAATGATAATCACATTTCATGTCGAAAGCCAACATTATTCACATCTGTGTACCAAAAATTTATCGCCCGCTTTTAAAAAATCCGCTTTTATATTAAATTAAAAAAGGGGCTACATTATGAAGCTAAATACCGAGCGGCGGGGAAATACTAGTTCAAACGTGAAACTTTACGTTACAAAAAATCAAAGTCAAACCAATCCAAAGCATAAGAGACGAACTAATTAAAAATTAAGCGTATTTAAATTTTCACTACACAAGAAAAAAAAATACAGTTGTGATTAATTATTTTGTAATGATGACGTACATATGATTAGTATTTTCTGTTTTTACAAAAGTTTGCTCAGCCATTGGAGTATTAGTTTTTTTTGTAACAAAGTATTGTGAAACTATTCAAACATATAATTTATATAAGATCTGGTTTTAATTTTGGCATATTGTATGACTTTTTGAGTGCAGAATTAACTGAAATTTTATATAAAAATCTTAATATGGAGCGATAAATATTAGTATGAAAGAAATACAATCAATTTTGATAACTGGAGTTAATAGAACAAAAATTATTGATAAGGCTAACTAATTACGTAACAGATATGAGTAAATAAACTCAAAATAAAACTTTTTCTGAAAATCGATGGATAGAGGCTGGAGAAGAGGAAAAGTATCGATGTTCGTAAGAGGTGACACTTTCTATTACGACTTCTATTAGGTAACTCTTATTCTGGTGATGGATGTCTTTTTCCCCCTCTTTTTGATGATTTATACATATTTGATTAGGTCTACTGATCGAAAATACACAAAAAGAAACACAAACTTCAGGTGTATTGTTTTGGTTTCTCAATGTTACTCAGAGCATAATTAAATCCTGTTAATTGAAAGACAAAAAATACTATTCACACTACGAAAACAAAATAAAACAATAAGGTTTCATGTCATATATACGGCCAACGTTGTTACAAAAATGTGATAAAAAATAAAACAAACTTAATTTACTTCCAGTATTTTGTGATTTATTAAGAAGTTAAATAAATTATTTAGCAAGTAGACCAATTTTATTCCTTAATGTGTGAGTGTTATACCATCTCTAATTGTGTTTTCTGGTCATGCAATAAGCTATATAAATGGTTTTTGCGGGGAGTTTACTTACGATGTATGTTTTGTTGACAATCTCCTTACGAACAAGTTTTAATTTCAATGCTAACGAGTGCACACGCCGAGCAAAAATAAACTTTTCCCATCAAAACTGGGAATTAAAAACGCCTCTTGTTGATTGAGTCGGTCGATGCAAATTGTTTCTGTCCTACTTTCGCTTGAATGACAAGTGCTTGGGAAAAGTGAGATGCGTTCTCGCAGTTATTTCCTCTGGTGTATAAATGTTAATTTCCAGAAGGTGTATTATTGCTGTTTGTTTACCTTTTTATTATGTTTTGATACAGTTGGCTTGTGTTAATTAACTCTTACAAATATGAATATACATTATAGAATAAAACTCGGATGAAGCTGAAGATTTACATTTTATGTTTTGATTAGATTCTCGGATAGTCGTAAAATAACTGAATGACTAGATTAAGATATTTTGGTGAAAATAGAAGTCTAAAATTCGTAAATAAATTGTTAATTGAGAAAATTTTTGTTTTCTGGATAATTGGGCGACGCTTATTTATAGATAAATATTTACTCTAATGCAATGAAATTTACGTGGTTATAATAATATATTAAAGAATAAATATTTCGTGCGGCTTATCTTAACGAAAAATAATTAAAGTTGACTATAACAATATAGTTATTTTATTAAAAAAAATTACAGGTTTTTTTATAAAAAATCAAAATAAATTTAGTATAAATTGAAAAATAAGACGTATAAATTAATTACATAGAAAAAAAGACAATGAATATTTATGATTTAAAAAAAATCAACATCTTCTTGTTTCTTTTCCATAGAACTTCGTGCGAGATGCTAGCCTTAAAATCTACCACAACAATATGTCGGGAATTCCCATGGCAACATTCTAAATTTTCGTTTACCATTTTATATTGGCAATTCAATTATCTCCGCATTAAAGTCTAACGCCTACGCTTAATACTCCATATTTCCTCTATATCTACAATTTCCTGGGAATATGCTCAGTAGGGGAGGCGACTGGAGTACCCCTAGTATTATCGCCGGGTAGTAAATAAGGACGCCTAACTGCTATCGTTAAGTCACCCCAAAACAGATCGCAGGGAAATTTGCGATCGCTGCGATACTAAGCGAAAGCCTTAAACTTACCGATTAGGAGCTGGAAGCGTTCGGCTGGGAAAAATAAAAACGTGCGAGAATATTCAGAGTCTTGGCGAAGAACCGAAGGTATTAATAAGTGAGAAATATTCTTATACGTACATATCAAACAAACGTAAATGAAACTGCTGAGATATTAAGTAATAGAATGATATTACCGTTCACATTATGTTCAAGTATTTTTTACAAATATGAAATTAATAACGTAATTATTTACATTAAAAATAGCAATTTACAACGAAACCATAAAACAAAAAGCATGTGTTATATCAAATATAAAATATAGAAATATGGTATTTCTGTTAACGCTCTATTTATGAGGACGACAAGGGGTTTGAATTAATAATTTTTTTTATAAATTAAGTGAAGACGAATTTTTTTCATATATTGATACGATCACTTAACTCCATGAGCAATTAAATTCTTAAAAAAAGACTAACATTTTCGTGACGAGTATTAAATGCAATCTGCAATATATTAACACCATTGATCGAAACGTTGTGCTGCACATATCTTATTGATGTCTCCTTAAATTATGTTGCCTTACACCGATTTAAAAATTTATATTAATTTAATCATTTAGATATTTTTAATTTCAGGAATTTACTGCTTAATTTTACGTCTATCTTTAATATAAAAAACAGTTAAGGCTTGATCGTTTTCTCTTTAAAAAAAATCCAAGCAAACCGTGACATATTTGTTGGCAGGGGAGGGTCAAGCTTGTCAAAAGGTTTCCATTTACTTCCGGTACACTAGGCGCTAGAGTAAGTCGGTTATTATTGAGCAATAGGTTCTTAGTCATAACAGTAGATACAAAGGAGTATAATATATAGCGGACTTTCGATTGTATTGTAATGTTAAATTTTAACAGAAAAGGTTCCATGTCCAGTAAATTGTAATTAAACCAACGCGGATATAACACGTGTTGCAATTATAAATGCGCATATCTCAAAGATAAATTTATTGAAATTATGCAAGCTTGAAATATCAATCTTACTATAATTATAGTGTATGATAAGCAGTGATTGGATTCATAGGCAATTTTAAGATTTCAAAGCTTATGCATGGTTTTAAGGTTTAAACATGCAAATGCCCTGCTTTGATTTAAATCATTAAAGGCATTAGAAGTATCTGCATGCTAGGGAGAATACTCTATACTTCTCTACGCATATGAATTAAAAACTAGTGGCAATTCTGATGGTTTTTTCATTTGTAATTCCTTTGCAATTTGTAATTCACTTATATTTTGTCTCTTAGCAAGCAATTAAAAGAAACTTAGTTAAATATAACTTATAAATTACAATTGAAATTGCTTGTCCAAGTGAATATTTTGAATTCATTAATTTAAAACACTTGTAAATAAAACAATGATAAAGATTGGTTGTATCAAAATGGTATATAATAATGTGTTATTAATAATGAAAATTTATTATACTTAGTAATTTGAGTTCAATAAATAATTTAAAACTTTCGGCACGTTAAATACTACAAGTATTTTTCATCAATGTTCTTTAAAAAAATTAATTACAACCCAAAAAACAATAACACGTTTTCTATGCTGCGACATAATATCATGCTACGATATATATTTGTATGTTTTAATTTTTTTAATGAGGTCTAAAATCTCGTCGTCAAAAATTTAAATAAATGTAATGCTTTGGAAGCATTTTTATAAAGTTTAGCCTACTGTTTTTACTTTCAATTATTCAAAATAACAATTGATTTATTACGCATATAAAAGAACACATTTTAACATAAAAAAAGTTCAATTGAATAACATTCTCAATTTTATAATACAATTTTAAAAATCCTTCATAAAAAGTTCTCCTGTTAAAAATTGGCAGAAAATCTTGCATACAGTACAAAAAAAGTCTTTTATTTTCAGAAGTATTGTTGATGTAAAATTGTTTATTTTTTTTGTATATATTAATTATCACTCAATAAAAAAAAGTTCACCAAAAAATATTACCATATTTGATTTAAGGAATTGAGAACATTAACAGTGTGTAACAAAAAACCCATTTTTGACAAAATTTGGTTGGCGGAAGTATTGTTTTATCTCGAGCGATATATTACAGCTAATACTACAAAGCAAATTTCAAGAAAGGATATACAAAAGTAAAAGCTCGTTGTTATGGTGGTCATGGAGACCAGTTGTCTTTTGACATAAGCAACATGGCCTCTTGAACCTTCTCAGCAAGGCGAGATATACAGATAATTAAAACATTGTTCACTCAATATTTTATTCAAATAAAAATACTTTTGCGGGTGAAGCTAACATAATTCGTTTATAATAAAGCGTTATTGTTTAGATTCTAAACTTTATATCTTTTGTGTTAATTTTGAGCGGTGATTACAAATTTCTTCAGCTTTTGAGTCGTCAACAAAAGTTTGCTCTCTAGGATAATGTTTGTGCACAGCACACAGTGCACAGTACACAGTACCCAGTGCACGGCTGAAGTTCATCTGCAGTAAATTTGCAAAGAGCTCATCTGAGATGGGAGGCCACCAGCGGATTATACAATGGGAACTTTGCTTCATAATTCTGCAACAAATGAAACTTTGCTTGAGGAAGAAGCACATATATCTTACACACTCAAAATACTTTTGTTTCTCCCAAGCCGGCACTGGGCTCGGATGTTCTTAAATTTCTATAACTTTCTAGAACCCACTAGAACGCAGCCTCTTCAGCTACGTTCATCCATCTTCACAGTGAGTTTTTTTATTGTTTGAAGTTAAATTGTGCTTTATGCTAGTGCAACGAAGACGCTTCTGTCAGGTTATAAAAGTTTTGCCGTTATTTTGAATATGAACGCTCCGAGAAACATTCCATATTTATCATCGTTTTTATTACATTTTATATTTTATTATCTGTTTTAACTGTCGTACTAAAAGTGCGGTATCTTTTTGGTAAACTTAACATTTGAATATTTATATCTTTTTTTTATTAAAACACTTTCGGTTTTTAGATTAGGTACCTATTTATCAATGGTGCGCGGTGAAGTCACATCATAAATAAAAAGAAGCCTATAAATTGCAAAACTTACCGAGGAGATAAATAACTAAATAAAATGGAAAATAAATTACAGCAAACTTGTAAAAAGATATTTGTATCTTTTTTAAACTGTTTATTCAATGTATCTTTCAATGACGAAATCGACGCGATAACTAGATTCGGAAAAAAAACCCATAGAAAGTTCTTGAAAAATGGCAAATTTAAAAGGTTACCTTATCATGTTGAATTAGTTTTATAAATGGTTTATATCTACTAATATGAATACGAGTGTAAAAATGCGGTCATTTTGCGATAATGTTTTATTTAAAAAACAAAGTTGCTAAAGCTACAGTACTTTTGTATCGTCATATCGAATTTATATTCAATCATTATATATTTTATTTTCATACTTTTTATGGTGATGATATTGAATATATTGCACTTTTACAAAAAAAAAAAAAAAAACGCAAAACCATTATTTCCAACTAGCTGTGTTCCATAAAATAGCATATCCCATTGTTTAAGAAATGATAAGTCCGTATCTCCATCATCGGGGATTGTACCCGACATCCATCCTAATTATGTCCGATACGAAGTCAGATTCAATTAGTAGAATTAATACACTAACAATGTCTGCGGGCCGCGCAATGACGACGGTCCTAAGCCGGGCCTGACGCGCGCCCGCCCTGACGCATTGTGACGCCCTAAGTCCCTGGCAGATCATTTCTGATTATATTGGGAGACTTTAATTTCGGACATCTCTCTGGGAGCAGCCTGACACAGTCCTGTGGATTTATCTAGTTACATAAAAAAAAACAAGCTGCACGTAAAAGTTTCAGCGGAATGATAGGGTGTATTAAAAAAATGTAAAGCGTCTCGTTACGAAGCAAGACAGGATACTAGAGCTTGTAGTATCGCAAAATATATTTAAATATTAATTTTAAATAAAACATTTTATAATTTTTTCTTTGTTGGTCATGAGAAATGGGGTCGCGCATGAGAATTATACATTTCATTTTGTATGTATTTTTAGTTTTTTTTGTTGTAATTTGTATTATCAACGAAAGTTACAAGTAAAAGATAAAAATTATTAATGAAAATAAAGCTGAGTGTCGGAAACCGTTTTCTGTACATGCGCCCAGCAGTGGATCGAAGCCAAAAATAGTCTGTACGCTTTGCGTATTCATTCACCACTAAGTTACCATTTATAAATATATTTTTTCTTATTTATATTGTAAGAGATAGAGACTGAACTCCATAATAGCTAAAAAACGTTATCTTTGATTTTCACAAAATTGTAATTTGATAAAACAGCACGGCTCTTATTTTCCCAAACGACCATGTTTTCAAAACATTTCAGAAATACGAGTTCATAAACCCGATAATATCTCCATATATCAAAAATTGAAATAGTTTTTTTATATCATTTTATATAGTTTAATTAAACAAAGTACCGATTAGTTCTTCTGCCTTGTCCCTTAAGATAAAATAGGAAGAAGTTTTATTTTTACGCCTAAAATTATATAGCCCAGAATAAATCATAGTAAATGATCAAATTGGTGGCCATTACCGCGGAGCACTTTGCGATTCGATGGATAAATGATACTTGAAATTTAATAATGGGTGAATAATTTTCGTCAGGAGTATCAACGAAAAAGTGTTATGGGAAATACGTCATCCAAAAGAGAGAATTATTGATGGAAAGTTATTTTTAAAACGGTCTACTCTCAAGCTATATCTAGAGTTAAAGTAAAATCTAGAACGATACTATAAACAGTAAAAAATCAGATTATTATAAAAAATGTATTATAAGAATCATAATATTTCTAATCAGTTTATTAAGTAAATATTCGAGGGTCAGTAACAGTAAATTTACGTTCTTCAGTTTTAAGTAATATTCGGGTTTCGTTGGTATTAGGATAATTCAGCCTCGCATTCCAATATCCGAGCTTAAACGTCGAAAGAACAATAATAGTTTGATGTGGCATAGTACCCAATAACAAAATTTTACTAACACATATCACTAAAACACCCAAGAGCAAAATCGGACAGTTTGTAAAGATGACATTACCATTATCAATTTTTAAGTTAGACCCCGATTACCATTCAGAAAAATTGTAGCTAAATGTTTATTATTTTATTTGCAACGATAGCTTCTGAAGACAGAACTTAATGGATTTTAAACTTAAATATATTATAAAGCATACTATTATATTATAAGCTTCACACAATTAAATGTTTTGTTCGTCGTCTTGGCATTGAATTCTACGCCGCTTGATACGAAGTACGTGTGTGTAGAGTCAGAATTCAATGTTAAAAGATTACTCGGTGTTTATTTATAGAATCTAGGTCTGACCTCAGGCAAGAAGAGAACTAAGACGAAGCCTTCAAGGCAAAGCGGGGAAGGACACCGGAGGGAGAGGTAGAGAGGGAGGGGCGAGAGGGATAGCGGAACGCCGAAAGCGAGAGTCAGGTGACCACAGTCATTCTTACAAGTTTAAGCTTTAAAAAATATATATTTGTAAAAAAATCTATCCTATGAAATTAAATTGCGTAAATGAATTATTTTCATAATTTTATGATTAAACTGAAGGCTTTTTAGAACATTTTTTGTGCTATGAAAAATTATTATAAAAAAGTACTGTTAGGTATAAAAATTCAATTAAAAACAATATCCATTATCATGTTTGAACATAAGACAAATATCATAAAAAATAAATAAGAACACTTTACTCCAAAAGACATATAGTCTTTGACACGGTGGAATGGTTATGGGATTACAAGTTGCGATTGTTCTCTTTAAATCCATGTTCGTGGAAAAGTAGTCGTCCAATAAATACTGAGAGTCAAATAAATTAGACAATAAAATGAGAGCTTTATCTCAATAAACCTAAAATGAGCAAGAAACTTGCGATCTTAGTGCGTGGGATAATTTATAAATACGTGATAAGAAACCTTAATGGTGTTTTTGTACAGAAAAATGTTATCTTTTGGAATCAAAATAAACGGTTGTTTTAGTATATTTACTCAATCGCATAGTCTAATATATTTTTACAATTAAAATAATAATTTTAATACAATCTAAAATTTTCAATATAATATCAGATCGCATTATTTTTAATACAATATACTCACTATATATATATATTTCAACTCAAAAATTAATATTAATTTAAACATAGAATAATACATATGGTTTCACTCTTGGATATATCAAGAGTGAAACCATATTTTCTCGTTTAAATGCGGATGTTGCTAGGTTATTAATAGCACTTTTATCTGAAAACAACATTGTAATATTAAAGTACAAGGGAATATTGCAAAATTTTCTTTTCAAAGATAAAACTAGTGAAAAAGTAACTATATACTACGTTCGTAATGAATGCGTAGTTAAAATGGCCTTTTTTGTTTAATCCGAATCAGCGTAGATCATTGATTTGTTTCAAATAAATAAACATCATGTTATTTAAAAAAAACTTCACAAACTATTTCAAAAGCAAACTTCGAATGTCATTTACATCGATTTCAGTAAAAGTCTTGCAAACCTTGCGGTGCATAGAGGGCAGTGATTAAAAAAAGCGAGGTAGGAGAAAGCACTTATGAGTAAAGCGAGTCGCTTTAGGATGTGATAAGTAACGACCGACTCACGCAAGCATCTTGAGAGGTGCAGCGCTATGGTATTCAATGGTGATGATTTTCCCGTAAATAAAATTGGTGTAAAATATAAAAAGTAAAAGTAGTCACCCTGCTTCACGGGCCATATCCGGCGATCTCGCCACGTCTCGTTAGCCTTGCCGGACCACTTGTGCGGCGCCGCGACTGATTTAGACCGATTTAAATATGAATAATTCTTTACAGCCCTGAGCGAGGGAGGGGGAGGGTATCAGCGACTGTCTCGCCCGAGGCTGGGAGGCTGGGAGGGCGGGAGGGCCGGAGGGGAGCTCTCGGGTATTCACGGCCGACTCGGAGCTCTCGGTTATAAATGGCCGCATTTCCATATGCAGAGGAATCGCACACCATCCGTGTAATCTTATAAGTTAATGATACTACTTATAAGTAAAGTTTTAGGTATACGGCAGACTCAGAAGCTGGAAGTTTACGAGGTTATATTAACTTTCTTCTCACAAAAAACTTATCATATATTAGTTAAAGAAAAAAAAAACTTTCTTGCGTATGCTTTTTTTTTATACGTCTAAATAATGTATGTTTGTGGTGTATTATTGATCTGCTTGTGCTTGCTTCCATTAACAAAAAAAAAAAAAATTTTTAATTACAATGAAATTTTGATAATTCAACTGTAATATGTAACTGTAATAATTATAAATTTAGAAAAATCAATGAGAAAACTTGAGATTCGCTAGTCGTTATTATTCGTGTCTCCAGTGGAGCCTCAGGTAGTTTCAGAAGCAGTGTTGGAGTTCTATTTGAGTCGAACAAATTGGCGTTCATTTTCACGAGTTATTGAAAATGGTTTTAATGATCATTTTACAAAGATTTTATGTAGCGTCTCTGGGAATACTTTCTGCACTTGGAAATACTGATACACTATTTATATATGAAATACAATAGCACAAAAGCACAATATAAAACGAAGAGAAAACACTGTCTGAAAAGTAAGTGGACTGATTCATTGGAAGTCATTATATAAATATCGCTTCCAGTTGAGTTTCACATTTTAAAAACATTTAATTTATGCAAGCAAAATATCCAGTTAATTAAATCAGTTTTCAGTGTTGTTTTAAAACTAAAAATAAAATATTATCCTCACTTTGTCTAAAATCAATTTGAATAGTAAAAATAAACTCCATTTATTAACACTTTGTTATTTAATTTGAAATATTACGTAAGTTTTGTTGATTAGTAATCTATCATTACAATGTTTTAAAATTTATAAAAATGATATTAAAAACAAAGCTAATAATACATACCTATCCTCGGGCTAGGGGGTTAAATCCCACGAGAAAAATCAGTTGGAAAGTCCCCATGAAGATGATACATAATTATGGGGAAATTGTTTAAAAAAATTAAAACAGAGATAATTAAAAAAAAAATATATTGCCTTAAGTGTATTTAAATTTGATGTAAAGTTCATATTATTTTTGTAGGGTCATTGTATTGATTATCTTTGAATCGTTTTAGGATGGTTTATCACGGGAATCAAACTACAATAAAACTTGAAGGGCATTACGCACAAACAAAAACACAAGCGCACAAAAACAGAGCAATAACGTGTGTATTTTGAGGGTTGTTTTTTTCAATCGTCCAAGATTTACTGGCCGTAGCCCTCTGTGGGTATTATTATCATCTGGTTAATCTGATGAAGGCGATCGCATAACCTGGGGTGGGCGGGGGTGGTTGTGGCAAGGGCTACTAATGGACAGTAGAGAATCTATGGCGATATAAGCATGGCGTATTCCAGGGAGCGACATAAAAAGGTCCTATTTTATTTGAGAGAGAACGCTCTACTTAGTTGATAAAACTGCATTTGGTATTTATAATACGTGTTTAATACTATATTTAATATTATCATTTGAATTCAAAGTAAATTTGTAATTTTTAAATCATATAATAGTTAATATTGTTAAAAACACCTTTTAGACTTCTGAATATTTAATAGTAAATAAATGATATAATTTTTATTTACTTGTGTACACAAATTATGTTTGATTCCCAGTACTTTAAATTAAACACGAATTTCTCTAGCGGCCGTTTCAAGTGAGGTGCTGCAGAATTTTATAATTTCGTACTGCACAATAGGCAGCGTGTTTCCACGAAGTGAACTATATTAAAAGTGAAGCAGTAGATACCAAGAAATGTGATCTCAAGCTCCAACTTGAACAAAAATATATTTTTAATTGGCGTTAAGATTGTTGTGAGAGTTATGGAATGGGTGGTGGGACTGTACTTTCGTATCAAATGGAAACAACCGAAGTGTAAAACGATTATCATGACAAATACTTTTTTTTTTAAATGAAGTTCCTTCAAAAGCTGTGGCTAGTGTGATTAATTTTATTAATTGATGCTAGGCGAGTCTGAGAATTACAATTATTAAAAAGTCTAAGTAGACGAGCAATCAAAATACAAAGGAAAACGGCAGCAGCTCTCTGGATGATAATTCAGCCAGTATTAATATAGCTTGTAGCAGATATGTTACTGTTTATTTTTCATTAACGATCAAATAAAAAAGTATTCCAAATTAACGGACAAAAAACGGATTAAAAAGTTGCATCATTCTGGATGCCACCAAATAAAAAAAAGAGAAGGTAAACTGGGTTTGATTGAACATACCTGATACAGGACGGTCGCTCGCGTTGATACTCTGGCTTGATTTTACGCGAGTAACTAAAGGGTGGGCGCGATATAAGAAGGGATCGAGAGCCAATAACATCAGGCCGCGTTTTGGTCTGCCAGGGGCGCGGATATTCAGCCGGGGCCCGTTAATGGAGCTTCGTTAGGGCGGGAAAGGTTCTAGCAACCAATCGACTAGAAACTCGATTACCAGCAGTTTACAGCTGGTCGGGGCGAGGATTGCATTTAAATGTGATGCGGGAGCGCCGAGGAGCACAATCTACACCAGGAAGAGGCGGCTCTAGCGTGGAGGTGTTTGTCTGGGATTTTGATGAGGGGCTGAGTCGTTAAACTTTAATGTTTTTGCTGGGATGCTCATTTATATGATTATAACCTGCCCTGTGTATACAGCGTCGCCAGCAAGGGTAGGTGTAGCATTTTAATTTTAGGATTAATATGTACCTATGCATGCAAAATATAGTCCACTATACTAAAAGAGACCTTTCATAAATACTAAATAAATTAAACAAGTATATAACCGTATTAAAATTTTCATTATTCCTAATTTTAAGTCGGTCATTTAGTATTTAGCTTATGAGAAGTATTTTGAAATAAAATATTGCCAAGATTTTATTTGATTAGAAAAACTATAAGTGAGTATTTATTTAAGAAAATATTATTTTAAATAAACAATAATTAAAAAATTGAAAATATTTACAAAGTTAAAACTTTACTCCATAATGCTTATTTATATATAAGAGCAATCAGGTTGTTGGCAAAATCAACATTAGTGTTTGCAAGTAATTGCAGCAAGTATTTAGCATGTTAACTAGTTACCTTATTTATTTATACTGTTTTCTAATTTTAGTTTACTAGGCTAATATAATTTAAATTTAATTTACATTCAATTAAATGGGTAACATATATTGTAGTGAAACTATAAAGTACCTTTTTTTCACCCTTTATAATTTAATTAGTTTGATTGAAATAATAAGGTATCATTATACTTACTATAAATATATATATAGATAAAAATATATATGGATTAAAATGGTAAAAAAAACAAGAGCCATGAGTTCATTCATGTGCAGTTGATGATTTGATGAATAATCAATGAAAGGGTGAGATCACAAGATTAAGATGGCAACGTAATGAATTTAAAAGTATTATGAACTAATATTTTTAATATTTAGGAAATTTGTGGGGTTTTTAAAATATTTTAAGTAAGCAAAATGTAGATAGCAATAGAGAGAATATTTTTTTATTGATATGGTAAAATAACATTTTATTTAATTACGCTATATTTAAAATTTATTAATCCAAAATTTGATTTAAGTTATACACATTAATTCTATTTAATTATCGTTTGTATTTTTCATAGTCACTCTAATATAGTAGTCTATATGAACAAGTACACAGATAAAGTGCGTATATTTATAAATTAGCCATATTTGCTGTTTCTAGGAAGGAACTACCTAGTAACATTGATGTATTTTTATTTATTTATAGAATATAAAGCAGCAACAAATTTCGGAAGTAAAGTATCCGGTCTGGAGTTCATTACACCCTAAATCTCTACCTCGTGGATAAATAAACCAAAGGCAGGCCGGGAGGTTGTAACGACGACTGCTTACGCAACCCCCAGTCGAATAGCTCAATTACTCTGTACACAGGTATTCGGATAATTAAGATAAAATAGGTTCCTCATTTCAGTCACGTAGTCGCCCTTGTTTATTATATGAGCGATTAATCTAACATTGTTTTATACGGGCGCTGTGTCGGCTCGTGTAAATTGACAGCCTCTTGGATGCGAAAATTTCTTATTCCTGTAGAATATTAAGTCATTTCGTGTAACGAGATCTCAGCTGAAGCAGCGCTTTTAGAATGAATTAATTAACAATACGGCGTTAGAAATTCAATACTAGATTTATTTTTAATAAAAGAAAAATGTTTTTTTTTACAAAAAAAATTGTGTTGTATCAAAGAGATGCTTTGATATGCCTGTTAAGTCTTTTGGATAAACCAATTGTTAATATATTAAGTACGCGTAAGAAAAATTTCCATTAACCACTTAAATAAAGACTTTGATAACATTATAATGTACATTAATTAAATTGTTGAGGAATCATCTTAATGAAAAATCTCCAAAGTATGTTGTAATGATATTAAGATTTTTCAAAACACACATGATTTGTATGGTTGTAAATAGCTCGTCAGTTGATCTCATGTGATTACAGTGGTTTGTTAATATTCTAGATTGGCCACGACAGCCAACATCAAAAAGGATTCCAGAGTTTTCACATTTTATTAAATGAACTATGCAAATTTCGGTTTCGTCATGTTCAATTACTAATCAAGACTTATTTTAGGCTTTACTCACTCAAATTCTAGCAGCGTGTCTCCATGGTCTGCAAACAGGACTACTGGTGGCGTGTAGCGTTCATTAGCTCCACACAGCTCAGTTGTTCCAAGACGAAGTGCGCCTCCGACGCATCTGCGTAATAAAACACAAAATAATAATTATTTATCACCAATTTACTAAGAGAATAAACAAACATCACAAAATAAATTTTAGTGTCACCAGAAAAATTTATAAAAAGATCGAACTAAAATATTAAAAATTCAACAAGCATACATCAAATGCCTTTCGAATTTCATAAAGGATTCAGTGCCCATGTTATATGAGAAGGGTTGTGAGAAGGAAATGTATTGTCTGCGAATCCGGAAACGATATCTCGAGAAGCCCGGATATCAAGTATACATAAGATTCATACACTTGGAAGTGTCTACAGATATTTACTTATTTATTACGCCATTCAATACGTCTATGCGTTGAAATTCAATTTAAAATATTAATTTCAGTGTAAAGTGGATACACAACAAAGTACAAAGAGATTCATGTTTAATATAATACACCTTATATAACCTAAAAAGAGAAAGATTAGGAATAATTATTAAAAAATCAAACAAAATTTTTGGATTTGAAATATCATTAGAAAACACAACTTTCAAGATACTAAATATTGAATAAAACAATAAAGGCAGAGTTTCAGGTCGAATCAACACCATTTTTAGACTTTTAGCACATGTATACTATTAATTGTACAGTTTAGTCATGCATCTGATGATGACCTGGTGTATAAGGTCGAAACTAGTTATGCAAAATAATTCTAATAAACCCACAGTGAAGATATAAATAAAAAGTTATTGTTTTTCATTACAATAATGGATCTTCACCATTCAAATGCCTTGTCCCTCAACAACATTAATATAGACTTAATTTGAATTCTTAAAATATTGAATTATAGCTATGAAAGTTTAAAAAAATGGTTAAAAATCGCTAACGGAAGGAATGCTATAGAGATATAATGAATATTTAATCACGTATTAAAAATAGAACTAGTGGACAACAATAATATTTCAGTCAGATTGTTAGTATTATTCCAAATATCACGCAGAAACAGTTTTTAAAGATGAAAGTTTTTTTCACATCTGCAAGCTTGAATTTCAGCGAGGCACTCTCAAAAAGCGGAAGTTCTCATATGGGGCAGCGATAAAGAAAATCCAATTTCACAAGCAAGTTTCCACCGGAGTAAATCCGCTCTTCATCTGGTATGTAAAACACTAGTGGCGAGGCGAGATAAATCATTAAGATACTGTCTTCCCGCGAGGTGTATATCTAACTGAGATTTATCAGGACCGGGTCGTGGCCGGCTACGTGGCCGCGTGGCCACGTGGCCGCGTGGCTGCGTGGCCGCGTGGCCGTGCCGGACGAGCTGTATCCTTCTGTCCATCTTCCCGGATAAGGTGCGACCACGCGGGCAGCGTGCGACCGGCGTGTCCCTGCAAACATATTACAGCCGGCCCGGACGAAATGAAATTATTTTTTATGTTCTTGGTCCGACTTTGAGATTAATTCGGACCATTAAACATCTCGTATTACGTTTTATCTTATCTAATTAGGACTCAGAAAAGGTTGATGCTTCGGGATTAAGTCCATTTTAATTTTGTTACGTGAATTTGTTTTAACGCCCATTATGAAATATCATTGCTCTTCATTCCAAATCTCGTAATTTTATTTGTGGTCATTGATATTCTAAAGCGATTAGGTTTAATCTTATAATATAAGCAGAATGAAACCTCGTAAATCAAAAACATTAAGTAATTTTTTTAATAAGATTTTACAATTTTAAATTTTGATATAAAATTTCTTAAATAAACAAATACTTAACTTCAACGTATACAATGTGTTAGTACTATATTTTTCTAAAATAAAAATTATAAAGTAGGAATATCTATTTTGTTTTGATAATATGTGTCAATATTACTTACGACATCTCTTGGCTGCATGTGACATTTTATAAGTCTTCAGAATTTCGAAACCGATAAGTTGTACACGTTTTTATGAATGTGTGATTCCTAAAGTTCATTAAAACCGTACTTTTACTTGAAAAAAAATTAAAGATGGATGATCAAAAATAACTGATATTAGAGCCAAATAACATGTAGTAGAAAAAGTGATCCGTTTTGTAAAAATTAAAAAAAATAATTTTGGTGTATTTTAATATAAACTTACTTTTGGGAAGGGAAGTCTAATGTCTACTGTGAGTATTGCAGGTGCTGTGCTCACCCCTTGCCGTCGTGATGGCCTGCGGAGACGAGCCGGTAGAGCTGGATCTCCACGCGCTGCCCGGCGGCTGGCTGCAGGCGGTAGGAGCAGCGAGTGGGTCCCTCCAGCGCCGGCGACTTGATCTGCCCCGAGCTGCGCCCGGACTTGGACCTCAGGGCGCGCGCGTCTATCGTCATGTTGCACACTGGAACACACGCGCACGTCTGATTGTACCAATAATTATGCACACTTCCATCGCTCACATAAACATATTGTTACAATTTCACTCTGCTTACTTGTGACGAGTATTTGCGGTTCATTGACTTCGGGAGTCAACTTTTTTCATATTGCTATTCAGATGTACCAGCCTACACAGCATAGCAAAACAACTGCTAAGAATATACATTAAAATGTATGTAAATTTGCCCAATTACGAAAATCGAGAGTTATGCATAAGTGATTAAGTTATATAATATAGATATTGATAGTGATATCGTGAAATAAGAGACTGTTTGCACACTTTGTTTACCAAACTCAAACAAATCCTCGCAATACATACGTCATCTGAATCCACAAACAACACAAGGGGCAACAAACCGGCAAGCAATCCGACCGACTCCGGAACAAAACTTCCAAACTTGGCTTTTAGGCTAAGTTCCACCGATCTCTTGTATGAATTCGGTGAGAGCGGGTCACCTTGGGCGGGGCGGGGCGGGGCGGGGCGGGGCGGGGCGGGGCGGGGCGGGGCGGGGCGGGGCGGGGCGGGGCGGGGGCGGGTCGAGGCAACCGCCCCCGCCCCAGCCCCTCCCCCGCCCCCGCCCCGCAAACTCGGCCCACATATCAATTATGAATGGCGGGATATTGCAGCAGGCTTGGGTGGGACAACTTTCGGCCGTGAGATATGGCGGAGACGCAACTCCTGGTAATTACTGGATGCTATCACAGCCATGGGCGTTTAATCCGCTGTGTATTCCACGTGATCCACTGATGTTGATAATTGTACAGCATAAGCGTATCTCTCAATTCACCCAAAACGGCAAGATTGAATAGAACCCACGGTAATATTTGATACATTTTTTTTAGTAAAACATTGTTTGTGAAGTGATAATGCTTAGGCTCGTACTTTTGGATTTGTACAGATGCTCACAGTATGTTTTTATCCTAATTCTGTCCAATACTTCAATATTTGGGATGTTTAAAGTTACATAAGAGCATTTAATATAATTTTCTGCTGTTTTAAAAACCCTAATTTCTGATAGCTTTGAAGATATGTAAAAAAAATGTTTGAATGCCTTCGATTTTGTTGTTTCTTAGCTCGACACGTGCAAAGGTTCGAAGTTTTTTGAAAATACTATATACTATATACACAATCTGATAAATATGTATATATGTATATATGTATATATATATATATATATATATATATATATATATATATATATATATATATATATATATTTAAAAGGCCAGGAATGACTTTCATTGTCGTCACGAGGACTTCCAGAAGTCCTCGGACGTCAGTGTCCTCTTCGGTTTGTTTAGTTAATACTTGTGTACGGACGAAGTTGCCGTACAATGATGTGGACAAACAAGTTTTCCGTGTTTTGTGTACAAGATTGTTCTTTTAGCTCTGCTAATGTAATAACACTGCTTTTTTGTTTCAGCGGAAACACTGCGTTGTTTGTACGACTCGGTAAACGTGTATTAAATTGAGTGTGTTATTCCACCCCAGAATTGTGAAGTGGGAAAAACTTTTGATCAAATAGAGGCGGGCGGAGTGGCTTAGTTATCACAATGGCTGCCTCGCTGAATTAATCATGCCGCTCGTTTCCGCAAGTACTTTGAGAGTTGTGTAGAACCATTAATATCCTGTTTTGTTCTTGTTTTAAAAATATCACCCTCTACCCTCGCATTATGATGTTTACCCTGGATAAACTTTCCCGGCGAAAACTGGGCCTCTTGCAGTTTTTTTACTCTTTATATCTCGCAGCACGATTACCCCAGAGGGCGGAGTCGAGGTCATACACCATTACACGTATAAAAAAGGGGTTAAATTAAGCCAAATTAGGTTTCTTTTGTTTAATAAGCGGTGTGGTGAACCAGTCGTCGACAACCATCACTTTAAGTACTCTTAAACCACGTGCTATCTGACGCTGGATTTATCAGCATCGAAATTTTTATGAGGTGTTAAAATATTCTAAAATTAAGATATTTAAAATTAACATAACAAAGCTGTATGACCAACATTTGATAATGCTTATATAAATTTTCAAGTATATGTTATAGATCTCGAGACTCGGATGATTATGTAAATTTCGGTTTTTAGCATTAATTATACGATATAACTACATTTATGCATATAACAAATTGATTAATATTTAACACTAACATCGCAAAAATAAATGCATGCTAGTAAGTTCGTATAGTGCAGATTGTGTGAATTTTCGACTAATCCTTGGAGACACTCAATAGTGAGAGCGTTGGAGGCACGCGAGGCCTGAAGTGCAGCTCTGCACCTGTAAGGCTATGGGATTTGTTTTTCATTTTTAGGAGAAAGCTTGAAAACATCATTAAATATCCTCCATTCATCCAAAACTCAATGTCTCAAAATATATGGGCGGGTAGAGATTACTTACAGCTGAGAGACGGGAAAAAAATCACAGGCAAAAAATGTTGAAAAATGGATCTTTAAAATTTTTTTAACAAGCCATTTTCTTGGTAAATTTATTCCAGTAACTTTTTATATCCTGAAATTTTCAAGTTTTTTAAAGCAAAACTGATAGATTTTTTAGTCATTGAATATTTATTTTTTGGCATATTTAAATAAAAACCATCATTGTGCTGATGGTTATTTTGTACTAAAAATAATATATTTTACAATACTTAAAACTATCAAAATACATATAAAAATTAATTATAAGATTTTATGAGTGGCCGATTATTAACTATAACAAAAAAAGTCTTCAAATATTTTGTTGTAAATGCACACCAAGACTTTGTTTATTTGAAGGAATGTGATCGAAAAAACAAACAACCAACAGCAATATACAGCTACATTTAAAGAAAAGGGTGATAATGAATCTTCTTTGATAATATCTTTCATTTAGATAAGAGTGGAAGTTACAAATGTTGTCACTTAACGAAATAATCTCTAACAATTAATTTCCCGGAGATGTACACCAAGTGATCAAGTTTCTGTTTAACCCTTGCGGAACCTGCCGACCTCGAGGAGTTAAACTTTTAAGTGGCCGAACTGGGGTGTGGCTGACCTCTGGGGCGCGTTTGTCAGGGTGGACGGTATGATTGAATACTAACTACCTTACATTATTGACTGTCCCCTATATGGAATAAAGTCAAACCCAAGTTTTTAAGATATTTGTTTTTAAATAAAATGGAAATATTTAAGTGCTACGATTAATTCAAAATTTATCAGTGCCCTTCTACTGAAATTTATTATCAGTTTTTGTGGCATTTTTCTGGTTAGTTTCTCAAAAAATTAAATCCAACTCTCCACGTTATACCTATATTTATCCTCATAATAAAACATTATCCTCAAAATAATAAAAACAACAATAATAATTGTTGTTTTTAGTTTTGCATCATTAAAAAAGTGTTTGGCTTTAAATGATGAAAAGCCTTTTTTTTTTTTTTTTATGACACCAACTACTGTTTTGTTTTTATCGACATGAGTGTCATTATTTGTTGCTGTTAAAGCAAAATGTATAAAGTAAACATTTTATACGATTTTTTGTGTACTAATTGCATTTCCGTTAATAAGCCAATTTATTTGTCCTCTCATAAATTTTTGTGAAGAGCTAATAAATAACTTGCTATTTAATTAATCATCTATAATACTTCTTATGATGAACGATGAATTCTGCTTTAGGTAGCATCTTGTTAGAGGGTTCTTAATGGTCTAAAACAGATATTAGCTACTTTTAATCATCCACACGGACTCAACATCCCAGGCTCTAGCAACAACAAATTAATCATCTTATAATTAAAAGGGTAGAAAATTAATTGGAGATACTCGTATTAATATTATCAGTATTAAGAATCTTTATGAAATTGAGCCCTGGAGGCGTAAGAGCGGGGTAAGAAAAATTCTCTGGAAGTGCAAATATTGTTGAAAATAATTATTTAATATTGAAATTGACAGTGTTTATATAAACACGTTTTAAAAAGTGTTTGCAGATAATTTAAAAAAACATAATTTTGGAGTATAAATATCAACAAAGGTGAATTAATTGAGATGAAAATCAATAAAAGATTTTCGGTGAATTTTTTTCATATTGATTGTTCATGTTTGTTTGGAAACTTCTTTTATATAAATTTATTAAAACTATACATCTTCTTAATTTTCTATGATAAAGTAAATGAAATTGAGATAAATTTTGGTACATCCATCTAAGCTGTCATAAAAGTGATGTATCAACTGGTTAAAAGATGTTTCCTGCCTAGTTCTCTTACTGTAGCTTTTCGTGGCTATATTCGTATCTGAATCAGAAATGCATTTCAGTTTGCCGTTTCCAGAAATCATATGAACAAATTACCAATAACCAATTGTACGACCCAGCTAGATTTAAAATAAAATATATAGTAAGTCATGCATTGGTTTTAATGATTAACTTAAATGTCGAATAATAAAAAAAAAAAAAAAAAAAATTTAGTTATATGCCATTGCAATATATACCTTCGTTTGTCATTAACAAACAAAGACGTAGCTCAAATCTCATGGGATATTTTTCATACTATCTGAAGGTTGAGATACATTTGGTAAGGGAGTGTTAGGGAAAGGGATGGGGAAATTCTACAGCGGAGGAAATATTACACTTTATTTTAAAGTGCTCCGCCGGTAAAAAGAATACGAATGAGCCCTGAGGTGATTTATGGGTGGCTAAAGCCGAATTACCCGTGTAAGGGTGTTCGCTCCCGGTGGTGCTCAAATATGCCTTCATGCGACTTTTTAGTCTCCAACTTTAGAGACGCGGTCGTGGTAAGCTATGCATATACATCGCGTCATATGGGGTTACACGCATGAATACATAATATATTGTCAGAAAACACGTTGTTAGGTTATGTTTTATTTTAATATTAGTATAAGCTATGAACTATTGCGACTGTTTTTTTTATTGAAATTAATTAAATAATTTTATTTGATACTTAGAAGTTCAGTAAATAAGGTCAGTTGAATTGTTTACCTTATTAATCACATATGAAATGTATGCACAGTCTTTCATTTAATAGTGTGAAAAAAATATACATTTCTTTTACATTTTTAAAATAAAAATAAAACTTGTTTGATATTACATAAAAATAAGTGAACGATTTCATTTTATTTGGATTTGATTAAGGTAAAAAAGTATTGACAGCCTATGTTAAAGGAAAAATTTTCTTGGGCGTCAAATTTTGGTTTATGCTTCAATGTTTCGGCTTAGAGAGATGCATACAATATTTAATTTCTGAAAATGGTACAAATAACGAGTCAGATACGTTGAGACATTTATCAAAACCAAACTTGGCTCAACACCCAATAAAATAAGCCAACTGGTTCATATAGCCAATTCTTAAAATGTCTATTTTTTGGATTAAACGTCAATAAAGTGCGAATTTATTACCCATTACATAATAAATACGCACTTGATTGACGTTCAATACAAAAAAAAACATACGTATATGATGGTGCGCGTTTTGGTTAAATTAATAGATTTTAAAAATAATATCCAGATAGGATTAAAAACGCTTCACTTGTTACTTCGTTTAAAAAGTCCAGTGCTTGTAAATCACTAAATATTGGTTGGCCTGGCCACATTGGTTCATATGTAGAGTATGATTGTTAAAAATTCTCAATTACATGAACATCTTCTATGTGTAAACTAATGTGCCTAATCTTATTAGTAATAATATTCTTAAAATAATATATTTTTATTTTGTGAACGCTATGCAATACGTGCATCATTTCAAATAGATTGTACCCACCTCACACAATATAGATTACGCCATTAATATTTCAGACAATAAAACACGCGGCGCTCCCTATCTGCACGAATATACAGAAAATGAAGATTGATGAGATTTTGTATGCGCTGATATTTATTCCGTAGAAAGCAAACACTCGGAGCCGGAGCGGAGCGCTGCAGGCTCAATGGGAGAGTTTTCACGACTCGCCGGCCGAGCCTCGGGCCCCATTATGTAATTGCGGCAATTATTTACATGGCACTCTATGACGCCGCACAGTGCGATACATGATGTATGAGGGAAATTAGATTAAGATGACATGGGTGGCGTTGCTTTAATAACTCGCCCGCTAAATCGCTCACAAAGCTGCGATTTGCCTTCGACTGCCGGCTTTGACAATTTGCGTCGGGTGACATAATAGGTCAGGGCTGCCTGCTTCACAGCATACACAGCTTCATTGCGATCGTATAATATAATAGCACGGCTGAGAAAAAGATGTGATTTCTAATTACAACACTTCACATTCCCTCAAATATTGTGAGACGGTATAATATAAAAATATTTTATATACATATACACGGTTTCACATCCTAACATTTGTTTACATTTGCAATTATAATATATATTGTTTTCAAAAAAAAATTGGTAATCTATTAATAATTTTTGTACTAGTAATCTTCGTTCGGCTCGCAAATTATTATTACATCGAGCTCTCACCCCCTTAACCCTCCAGTGTGAGAATTAGATCGAAGTCTGCCTCCAATTTGTTTTCTTCTATGTAGATGTTTCTAAAAATGTATGTGGACTTACTGAATGACAGATGTTATGAATGTGAAAAAAAAAGATTGATTTGTTGATCAAAATAGACAGGTTGGTAGCCCTGTACTAGGTGAAAGCACTTTGCAGCAGAATCTATGTCGCCGTGGCGGGGAGGCCGGCCGGGTCGGCGCGCGGAGGGTCCGTAGTGGTTTGCGCCCCGCAAGCCCTACACCCGAGCTTAATGCTTTTATCGCACTAAACACGCGATACGTCGTACTATAAGCTTTGCTTGCAATTAACTTCAGTTACATACGCTTATAATGTCTAGATACTCCGCGCGCAGCAGCCACCGGAGGCACTCCGCGGATATACTGGAGACGCAATAAAGCTAAAGTACTATATTAACCTCATCCAATGCAAGCTCACTCAAAGCTTCCCTCCACTGCCGCTCATCTATTGAATATAATGTTGAGCTTTATAAATTAAGTGAGATTTAAATAGAGCTGCAAATTTAGCATTCATGAAAGTAAATTTTTAATCGGTTAATTAATTTTAATAATAGTGTGGATTAAACAAAAAACGCCCATTATGCCCTTAAAGTAAAAATAATGATTACTAATAAAAAATAACATTTGTTAGATAATTATTCAACCCTAATATTTAAACGCTCTATTATTAGGTGAGTACCGTAAGTACCGTTTTGATTATCTCCCCGCACATGTACTTTAATAATATACAATGCCAACGGTTGTAATATATTGATTAATGATGTGGTAATAGATATGAAAATCTGTAAGCAGAGCCTCGTCAGAAAACATGATGTGTATATTTATATACCTTCGAATTGATGAAATATTTTATTTATAAGTAATTTACTAAAGTCATATAAAAATTAGCCTTATGTAATAATCTAAAATAACCGAAATGAAAAAAACGAGATGAAACATACTTTACATTGAATGTTTTTCAGGGTCTAATATAGTACAGTGCTTATATTACAGAAGAATTTTTTTGGATCTAAGACTTAAAATAAAATTGAACAAATCGTTTCTTATATAATCTAATTTCAAAGCAAAATTTCCCTGATTTCAAACAAAAGCCCGGTTTTCAAGATTGTATCCATAACCCATGTAAGTTAATCTTTTTATAAAAACTTCATAAATAAAAAGGTTAAGTAGCCTTAAAATGCAGCGATAAGTCTTTTTGCCACTAGTTTAGTGGGGAACATCACGGCATCCATTCGGGGTGTACTGTTAATGTACAGTTTTTATGACTGGCTTTGGAGTCACGTAAGCGCGTAAAGTAAGCGGTTAAAGCAGCCATAAATTTAACGATATATGGAATTGGCTAAGTTGACGCCCATTCAAAGTAATAGCGCATGACACTTTCGCTCGTGTCATAATATTCCAGCCATCAAGTTTCTTTGCTGGAGGTGCACATCCTAGCGTTCCCCTGCACGGGAAGTGCTTGCACGAAACATGTAATATTTTACACAAGTGGATATGACAAGTGTCAACATAGCTGCATCATAATTAAAATCAATATTTCAATGCATTAAAAACGATATATATTCCATCTGAATACTTATTATAGATGTGTGTGTGTGTGTGTGTGTGTGTGTGTGTGTGTGTGTGGTATCACACGCAACACACACATATATAATATATTGCCGGAAATCATAATTTTCTCTACATTAAATTAATAAATGTTGTTAGTATAAATCCTTAAAATCAAAAAGACTTTGCTTACTTCATTGAATTTTAAATTAAAATAAAAGTTATATCATAAATTATTCGTTTATAACTTTCATTAGATTTGTTTTTAATGTGTGATTTGAAATTTTCTTCTTAAATATAAAAATTAGAATGTAACAAAGGATCCGCTCTTTTTGGCAGCTCTTACTCGCGAAAGTCAGGAGCGACACAAGTTTAAGTACTTCCATCCTTCGGGAAAGTTGGGTGCGGCGCGGTGAGCTGGAAATCGGGAGTTTGGGGACTTAAATCTTTAGAGTTCAAAAAAAAAACAGAAAGCGACGGGGAAACAACCGATCGTTGGAAATACACACTTCATCCGCCCGGAATATTCCGTAAATAAATACAGACGGGAATTCTAGTCGAGTTTTTGGAATTTATTAACATCAAGTGTGAGTGAATCTGGATATTTCACGTATGCCTGGAGTAGATGTACAGCACTCATAAAAAGTTGAAGAGTTTAAATTTAAAATACTCAAAATTTCTTTCAAATACATCAGATGATGGAATATTTATAGATATTGGAAAAAATACTCTTAAATTTATATTTATGAGAGGTATTTTCGTTTATTGGCAAAAATATATTAAATACATTGGACTTCACATCCGTTACCTGAGAGCATTGATTTGTTTTAAATGATATCGTTGTAGGATAAAATATATATTGCCAGCAAGAGGTTTTATTTCGTGAAAAGTTTTATTTGAAAAACGATTATTGCTGTTCATCATCAAAAATATTTTTTTAAAATAAAATGTTTATTCGTTTATTTAAATACTAATAAAATAACTTTAAGCATATTAATAGAGATACGTGTAAGTGAAGAGGTACTTCTATTTCATCAGAAATGTTGATCGAAAAACATTGGTAATCAATAAAAAAAATAATCTTGTATATTTATTGATTGGGTGTAGAATTTTTCGCTGTTATCCTTATAAAAATCATTAAAAATTTTATAATATTGTCACCAATCTTATCTGAGGATAAGGACTCGATGAAAAAGACTTATAAAGCTTAAAAAAAAAACAACTATTCAATATTGAATGAGAATTTTTAAAAACTTGTAATTTAATTATGAAAAGAAAAAAGTTAAATATTGTGTTTATTTTTTAACTAACGAAAAAAATTTATAAGGCAATAGCTAGCCGTAGTTTTAAAAGTAATTAGTATAATTCAGAAAAATCTAATTTCCAAACGCAGTAAATTTAAAAATATTATTTCATGTCGTTAAATTAATGTAAAGTCACCCACAGTGCAGCGCTGAAGTGTGGGAGGGACCGAAAGTGAGGGAATTATTTTCTTTTAGTCAGTAAATAAATTAATGTTTATGGGCTAATTTATAAGGTAATAAAAAAATTGAAGGGAGTGTGAGCCACTGCATTCCATGCTTCTGTGCACGTGGTTCTAATGATGAATTACGCATTTTTATGATAAGTGAAGCAAACAAAATTTTGCGCTGTATAACACTTAGTATTTATTGGAATTTAGTTTTGATTTATAGAAAAAATGCAGTATTGATATAAAACAGAAAATAAGCGTTAGTGTTTGTGTTAATATTTACATAATCACACGTTTTAAATATGATGTGCGCAACTAAGTTTTCAGGTATACTTTAGCAATGAAAAATGAAAAATTTCAAGATAAATACAAAAAAATGGTTTATGATTTTCCATCTGTCGCCTAGTCAACTCACACGGCACCTATTTTCCTCCCCATTGATTTGTTTCCATGGCATGTAATCGTTTGGAAATACCTTGGCCAGTTATGTTTAATGCCACTGCAAGTTGAACTTATGTTTGCGTATCATCTTCATCCAATAACGCTCTTTGTCCACAGGGTCGAAATTGCCACTTCTGAAGCGTTTAAACCAATTTTCACAGGTAACTTTCGATGGTGCATATTTGCAGGAGGCTTCTCAAGCAAACGATGTGCTTCAGCTGTATTTTTTTCGAGTTAAAGCAGAAAAGCAAAGCTTTCCTTAAATGCTATTGTTTTGGCACAAAACTCGACATCTTCATTGATAGAAAAAACTATTATTGCTTTACGATATGTGTTGGTATTATGACTGATTATTGTTGACAGATTTCTAAGCTATATAAAAAAACACAAGTTTAGACATGCATATTGACTACATATGTCGTTAGTGTAATCTATGTGTGAAACCTAAAAACTTAGTCGCGTACCTAGACTATTATTTAAAGACTTTTATGTGAAAATAAAACTAGTTTTTTGCAGTACCCATGATCTTCACTGAAAATTATGATAACTTGTTAGTTTAATTTAAGTATAGTTAAACTAGTATGTACACACAAAACGTGTTATTGAAGAAAATATTTATTTAACACGAATACACACAAAAAAATTACTTAGCATCAAATAAAAAAAACAAACTTAAAATTAATTTTTACATCGGCAAAGTGTTTGATAATGCTAGTAATAAAAAAAAATCGTCTTCTTCTAGTGCATGGGTTCCCAACAAGGGCGGTACCGCCCCCCAGTGGGAGCTGGAGCTTTCCAAGGGGGCGGTGGCGGGTCCAAGGGAAAATGAATGAACTTTTTTTTTTTACCTGGGCAGCAATAAATAATATACAGAAAAATTAAAACTGTTATTTTGCGCAAAGGGGGGCGTTAGAATTTTTTTTCTTGTCAAGGGGGCGGTGGTCAATAAAAGGTTGGGAGCCTATGTTCTAGTGTCTCTTCACATCGGAGGTCGGTGACCTTTTCATAGAATATACTTCTATCCTCGGCTAGTCTCACTAATCCGGCCCTATTTCCGACTAAAATGGATCGGATTTACAGCACAGGCAATGAGACGATGAGTCGATGAGTCGACGAGTGGATGGTGGATGCGGTACTCACTGTTGGCGCAGTAGCCCTCGAGGCCGCACTGGGCGCAGCGCGAGGGCACGTCCCGGCCGCACGGACACGCGCCGTCCCGCACGCAGCACGCGCAGTCCCGTCGCGAGCCGTCCCACGAGCACGTGCAGCCGCTCGCCGACACCGTCCACAGGTCGATCTGGCCTGGGAGCATGGAGAACAGGGGCTATAGCATGGGTTATTCAATACATTAAGAGAAATTCAATACTTTTTGACAGAGAGTACTTGGTGGAATTCCATTTCAATATTTTCTCTCTATAAACTCTGTTTGATAATGCCAACGTGAAGGGTTGGGGAAACCGGTCACAAATAAAAACGAACATGTTGAAAATCACTCAAGTATTTTACTCAAAAATATTGGTACTTGTTTTTTATCCGACCACCAAAAAACTTGTACCTAACCTAACCTTTTTTTTTTGTCCCCCGTACCTAGGTACCAAGTGGTTATTGCTCTAGGCTACGGGGGCGTCTCTTTACCTAACCTAACCTAACCTAACCCAACGAATCGAGCGGTCATGGAAATCTGCAAAGGAACGAAATAAACGCCACAACGGGACTCATCGTCATATGATAGATTCTTATCTCTGCGAGTACATGTACATTAAAAAAATTTGGTGTTCGGATAAAAAACAAGTACCAAAATATTAATACATTAAAAGATAAAAAGTACCAGTACAGCTTGGCAGAGAAAGAGCCTAAACAGAGTTTTATCCTGAGTAGAGCGAAGCGTTACTACTAACCTACTAAAGAAAGTCGATATTTCAAATAATATTTTTTTTCTCTTCACATAATTTAATATTTCCATTAAAAAATTAATTCGTTGTATTGCAATCTGACAATTTATTTTAAACCATAAATATGTTAAATACATGAATATCGTTGAAAATAAATACGTTATTAGTGTGGCAACACATTAGCATGTATTTGTAACATTTATTTTATTTATTGTCACTGAAAATTTAGTAGTCGTGTTTGTACCGCATCGTTGGATCGTAACTCAAGTGTGTTTCTGTTTTGCGTAGGAAATTATGTCGTGTTCTTCTTTATTATTTCGTCTCAACATTTCTAAGTGATTTTTGTGATGTGTGAACGTACAAAGGTGTTTTGTTAGTAAAACATTTGCGGCATTAGATTTGAATTCTTGTCAATAAGTACAGCAATAATAAAATACTACTTCCGAATCTTGATTCAAAAATGCGGACAGTGATTTAATTATTTTACGCTATATTGTTCCGTTTGAAACATGCACTTTTTTGTATCAAATTAATAATTTTTGCCTATGATATAACAATTAACTTAACTTTCTATACTTTATTTTGACAGGTTATTTAGGTTGCTGTCAGAATTTGTGTGGTAAATAGCTGGTTTGATAATTCATTTTAATTATTAATGAACTTGAAATATAATTGAACACTTCTGTTTACATTCAGGAACTTCTATTCCGGATGTCTGGAACGAGAAGACAGGCCCTGGTATAATGTAAAATATTTAATAGAGAACAGGGAACATATCTGCCATCGTCGTTAAAATATAATCACCTTATGGCATCTCGGTTTTCATTATTCTGTTTAAAATGTTAATTAAACTTAAGCATATTGGTATTCCGTTAATACCTGGAATTAATAAGGAAGAATTTCAATTTTATATTTACGGATAACGTTTGCACACCTCTTATAAAATTCCATTAAATATGCGCAGAATTTTGATTATCAGATATTTTAAAAAGTGGTGAGTGAAGTAAGTGATGTGTTGTGTTCAATTGGTGTCCTGTGACTTTCATGGTTGGCGTTTTCGCAGACTGGCTGATCTTTTTCAATTCATCAAAATGTAAGTTTTTTTTGGAATTAATTTGCAGAATATCCGATTTTTTGATAGAAATAAAAAAAATTATGTTAGTTGGGTTTATACAAAATATCCGATTTAATAACATCATGATTATGAACGATAGTATGAATTTATATCAGTCTGTCAACACATTTTTTAAGTAATACTGAGAGGGTGAGCATATTCGCTAATGGTATTTTTTCGTAGAATATTGAAATATTTTACTGTGTAATAAATCATTCTGGTTTGATGGATGTACTTGAGAGTTACCCAAATAGGCAGAATACAATAGAACCATAATACGTAAAAAATGGCATTTCAACGCATTTCACAATATTGTATATTTTATGGAAGGAGCATCCTTCTTAGTATGCACAAACCGTACAAAAGAAAATCCCACATTATACTGAATCCGATCGTGCTTGCATTTCTAGTTATTCTTAAATGGTAATAAAAACCACAAACCTTGTATCGATCGAAGCAGATTCGTTGTTTTGATAAATTGTATATATGCGCGTAATTGGTGTAAAATTGATTTTGCATTTTATTAAATCTAAGAAATTGTATTGTTGTTACATGAAAAACTAACTCTTAACGCAAAAAGTAACTACAGAAATGATAATCTCTAAAAATTACTGGTAATAAGCAAAGTTGTGGATATGCGGTCCTCAAGTAAAGTAAGTAAAATGGCGCAAGTAAAAGTCAATATTACCAACAGAATAATTAAAAAAAAAAAACCGTTTCTTAGTTTATATAAGAAGCATAGTTTATAATCTATATGAATGTTGTTTGACGGTCAATAATTTTTAAACATATTTTTTATCTTACTCAGTTTTTATCTACAATATATTTTAAATGTAAAAATGAAGACATGTTACGTATTTTGCGGACTATATAATATTTAATTCGTCTTCCCGTGTAATTTCAAATAAGGTTATTTTATTTATACATTCCTTCCGAAACGAAATGACATGAAGTTGACGATTCGTGGGTAATCAAGAATAAAAATGTGCGCCAGTGAATCTGGAAGGCATAATCTTATTGAGGATTGTGCCTATGATACAAATGATAAATAAAATGAAATCAATGACGACCTATGATATAATATTATCAATTTAATGGATTCCTATATATATATATTTTCTATTGATAAATTAGTATGTAAGATTTGTCTGTTTGTTAGTTATAAATGTTACGTAAATTATGGTTCTTTTTAAGAAGTTTATTCAATCAATTTATCAATATTTTTAATTATATATTATTTATATCTCCTAGCTCAGATTAATGTACTTGTGTATACGTTCTCGTCAAACTGTTCAATAATGACGCAATACACGTTTTCTTAACAAGTGCGGTAAATTAAGAGAACAGTGCTTTTGTGAAAAAATAAATATTTAAAAAAAATTACTCAAACGGTGGGAGAAGTGCTAAATTGTAGCTATTTGAGTTTATTTTTAAGGAATAAGTTTCTTAATAAAAATACAAAACGTTATTCTATATATAGAATTCAATTAATATCACCCCTTCATAACAGACGGATAAACCTACTCTAAATGAACTACACACTATATTGTGTATAATATAACATAATAACCATCTCCGTAATATAATAATACAAATTATTGTAACATAATTAATGTGCAAATACAACCGACCTGTATCAATAGAAACTATTTTACGGAAATTAATTAATATTCTATATAACTTCTTTTTATTTTTATATTATAGATTATTTTTATGATATATGTTACAAACTTTAATATTCTTTAAATAAAATAATTGTATTTGAGAGATGTTCTTTCATATGCTTTTCAAATTATTTTCATAAAATACAATAGACGAATTAACGAATTTTGTTCATAAAACATTTATTACTATAATTAAGAGTATACTGATTAGTTGCAATGAATATACTTTTTTCCTATCCATTATTACTATTTTTTTGGTCACGAAGAAGACCCAAGTGGCTTAGTAATAATTTAAAAAAACAGGGTAAAATATCGAAAAAAAAGAGTTTGTATGACGCTTTAATGTAATTATATGAAAAATTTTGTGTTCGTGTTAATTTAAACTTTAATTCAGACGTTTTTAATTGAGACGTTACTATATGTAGATAAAGTTAACGGTCAGGAATGTGAAGACATAAATTTAATATATGTCCGCTTTCTCGGTCACTAACCGTAATTTACTTATCTGAACCTCTTTCTTTGTCAGAGGTAATTTTAGGTAGTTGATAATGGCATTAAATCATAGTAAAGTCCAAGGTACAGACTAGGAAAGGGGCTGAAGATGCCAAGGGTCGGTCGACCTTGATGGAGAGTTTAGGACCTTCTCCTCCCCCAGGCAAAGCTTGTTGGTACACCTACTACTGAATCAGCTAAACGTACGTTGGATTAAATATTAAATTATACATTAGTCTGGCTCTAATATAATGCAAAATTATACGTATAAGGCTAACCCAAAATAAAATAAACATTTATTTCAAGGTAACTTTGAAAGTATATAAAAAGATTTCAGTGTTCTTATATGATCTTATAAGTTCTTACCAGTCTACCGAAGTTCGCATCTAGATGTTTCTAGTTTAATGCAGAGTGTTTTTGAGGACACAAGTTTTAAACTTGAGCTAGTAGTAGCAATTAAAAATAATAACAGTGTTCAATATGACGTTTAGTGGTTTTTTATATAAATTATAAAAACTTTGTTACAGATATTGAAGCAATATAAACAGCGTTGTTAAATATCAGTCAATAATGATGAGAATTGTTTCATATTATGATGTTTTCCGAAAGCGATTCTTCTGTATTTATTCTTTATTTATAATAGGCTTTTCTCTTCGTAGACTCAGCAGCCTAGCGAGTGTAAGTAGCTTGTAGCCGTATAAAATAAAAATGAAAGTAAATGTAATGGTCATTGGACGACTCCATGTTTCATATTGAATGTGCTTTTTATGCGCTCTGTGTCTACAACTACTTTTTATTTTTCCTATCCTGTATTTTATTGAGATCAGAGATATCTTATTCCTTATTGCATGTCGCGTTTCTATGATTTATGGGCTTTGCCTTTGAATCTGAATACGGATAAGTACCTAAACCACTCAAAGAAAAAAATACGAAAAAAAACAGATTGTTGGAACCAATCGAAAAATGTAGAAATCTAGAAACTAAATTTATGATCTATCTGCTCGATACAAACTTACATACAATATACTATATTAGTTGCAAAAAATCAAAATAGTTATGTAAGATTCAGATATGATGAAAAAATAATATATATTTTTTAAATATTTGTTTTTATTGATCAGCACCATTGTAACGCAAAAAATTTAAATAATATTTAATCGGCAAATTGATAAAATAACATAGATATTTGTAAATTTAGCGGAAATGAGTGATTTTTCCACATGTTAATTTTTATTGGTGACCGGTTTTGCCATATATGCAAAAATTGTCGAAACCGGTCACCATTAAAAATTAACACGTAGAAAAATCACTCAAGTATTTAATTTAAAATATTTAAATGGAATACTCGGTCAAAAATATTGATTAATTGAAATGAGAGTACTCACTGCTGCCATCGACGTAGATGGGCGTCCAGGCGACTTGCGCGGAGGCGAGGCCAAGAGCGCCCAGAGACCAGAGCAGCAGCACGGCGCGGCGCATGGCAAGCCCTACTGCCGCATGTCGCCCCCGTCCGCCCCCTCCGCACCCTCAACACCCTCAACACCCTCAACACCCTCCGCACCACCCGATACCACTCACACCTAGTACATTTACCACACTAAAATGCACTACAAAATCAAAACAATTTTTCACTGCTTTATAGTCTATTCGCACTGTTCATTTTAATATTACTAAAGCAGTGTTAGTAGCTCACTTTTAAAAATATCACAAAACTAATTTTTTTCTTGATTTCGTTCTTGGCGTTTTGAGTCTGTAACAAAAAAAAACAGAATTATTTATACATATCAAATGTCTACTACAAAACATCATTTTCTCGAAGTCTCCAGAGCATCCAGGATCGTAAACACGCATAAACCAAATAATTTTCGTTGAGTGAAGATAAATTATGCATCAAATTTCATACATTTTAAACTAGTCCGAGACAAGCTTTGGCAGATTATAAATTTGTGATGAGTTATGAAAGCGACTTTTCATTTAATTTATTCATCCGAATGATCTACGATTTTCTGAGTAAACTGTCCATTTTCCGCTTGACGAGTGAAACGATGGAACTCGCCCGAGGTTTCCGCAGTAATTTTTGGATCTAAAAATATTTAATTTTTGCGAGAATATTTCAGAGAGCAGTTATCATTTTTTTTTATTATAATTTCGTTGCATGGTGTTTTTCAACCATATTTAAGCGGGTTAGATTTCCCTTAAAGAGCATTATAAATTCAGAAAATGGATGATAAAAGAATGAGACATTTATCATAGGTACTTGAAGCAAACGAGTAAATTTGTTGGAATCTGACATTCTCAAAATTTTACTTTATTTTATCGTGAAAATCCTTCAACTAAAATCTTGAAATACTCCAAGAGAGAGAAAGTAGGCAGAGCAACCATAAGTTGACTTCGCGAAGGGTAAGCGTAACGAGTCGTAATTTTAAACATTTCCACAGATCTTAACTTTCGCCATCTTTCATAATTAAACCAATTAAAAATGTCGATGATTAAAGTCGCAAACTTTGTAGCGGAAAGTCCTCATAATGCCCGAGAGCATTCGCTTTAATTAACTTTTTCATGAATTCGTTATTCGGTCAGATTATCGCTTAGTAGAATTAAGAAAATTAAATAAAAAATACAAAAATGAGTAGAATTTCTCAAATGAACTTGTTTGTATTTTTGCAGTTTATGAATTATTTCGATCACTTTTAGTATAATCCACCTCATAATATCTCAAAATATATATTATTATATGGAGATATAAAGCAACGAATACGATATCAAGGGTTTCTATTCAACAATCTGCAATATTTTAGTAAATATTGAAAACAAAAAAAAAACAAAAAAACACCAAAATATGTCGCTTTGCGGTTATCCTTTTACCAGAAGACTTTGATCATTAAAGCATTCATAGACCGTAAAATGGTACACGTGCCTCGCAGACACGTGGGCCAGGGCAGGGCTTCCGTCCCCCGCCTCCGCCCCGCGGCATTGAATCAAAGTTCATAATAAATATTTAACCTTGGTTCAATATTTATTTTAAGAATGATTTAAACGTTAATAATCTATTTACTATTATAATAATTTTTTGGCATTTTTTGGGAACATTTTTTTTTCTTTTTTAGCAGTCATAGTCACTCTTTCTTAAATGCAAATAGCGACATTTTTATTAATAGTTAATTAATCAATCAGTTATTCAATAAGACTTCCGCTTTTTAAATATATATTACCAGTAAACAGTTTAAGAAGTAAAAGCTTTAACAATATATATTTGATGAATTCAGTTCTAAAATGTTTTCGTAGTCGATTTCACTTCCAACGGTCATAACTTATCAAGCAACAACCCATTTTCGAGGTGAGGTTATAAAAATATATTTTCCGATGTAACTCAAAGCTTATGAAAAAAGCTTTGAGACTTTAATCGTAATAATTAACTTAATCTCCTTTTCGAACTATAATATTATTTAAAGAATATACACTTGAGTCACGTTTCACCAATTTAAACGGCCGGGGTTCGCTCGGCTGGCCACGCAGACAAACTCAACATTAATACTTTACAGTTTCCTTAAATGTCGACAATTTCCCCAGAAGTCACTAGGCAGGTGAGGGGCGGTGGCGGTGGCGGTGGCGGTGGCGGTGGCAGTGGCGTGCCTAGCCGGGAAATTGCATTTACAATAACCTTTTATGATTGCCTCGCCCTCTGCTAGCGAGGCGCTGCACTGCCACACGGCGGGCTATCATTGAAATCACTTTGCTTGACAAAGGTTATATAATAACAGAATAGTTATACCATACATTTGTACTATAAATGTTTTACAATGCGTAGGGTAGTCACAAAAACTAGGCCTATTGAACTCATTGCCCAAAAGAGGATTTTAATTAAAAAGAAAAACATGCTGAATATAAAAAAAAAACCCTGAGATGTTAAACTTTATGCTAGTATTGCGTCACCCAGAGCACTCATTTGCTTTATAATTCTGAAAATGAAATATAACTCTTCGGCTTTAAGCATGCAATAAAAACTGTGGCTCGCCTTTAAAACTTTTTTTTTAAAACTGTTAATTTAAATTTGTATTGAGTTGTGTCACCAATGAAAAAAAACATGACCAGAAAATCTATTTTTTAATGATTTATTACAAATAATGCTTGTATGCTAATCAAATATTTTTTTCATCGCTTGATTTAATTCATGTTTCAAAAATATTGATAATACGTATTTAAAACTAAAATGAAACCAACAACACCGTTTATTTAATAAAAATATAAATATAATATAAACAATAAAGATTTTTATAGAAAATACTACGTAAAACTTTTACACGTTTGACACTTTGTGTTCATCGTTGCAATGGTGAAACTATCCGTACAATAGAATATTGATTACTATATATTTTATTATTGTAAATATTATATTCATAATTTAGTGGATAATTGGTGTAGTTCTACTAGTTGGGCAGGGTGCAGTGCTGTATTGTAAGGTAGGCGGTTGGGTTTAATGTGACGAAATAGATTGTGCGCGGTGGGCTTATCGCGGCCGCGGCGTGCTTCGTGGCCGCCAACACCGAAACCCACGGAGGCGTCTCGTGTGACGCGTCAGCCACGGAAAAACTTATCACCGTGGCGGGATTAAGTGCGGATTATTTATGCTTGTGATTGTGGTAATTTAGTAGAACGAAACGTTATACCCTGGGAGTGGAGTAAATTCCTTTGTTTTTTATGCATTATTAAAGATAACAAAGCTTTTCAACTATCATATACATAAAGCACACCCATACTGAGGATAAAGTATTTTTTTTAATCACCCATTCAAATTACTTATTATATTAACTCCACATACAAATTTAGCTATTTTCGGGAAAAAAAATACAACCATTTGTGTACGTACTATTTTTTTTAATGATAATGTATGACTAAAATACAATTTACTAATATGATTAGACATATTTTTTTACATATTGAAAAATATCATCGTGACTTGTGAAGGATTTGAACCTACATCTCTTAGCTTACACATCGGTTTGTGTGTTGATTATGATTGTTCAAAATTCTCGATTAACAAGGGTCAGTACACCGGCCATGTAAGCTTGGAGATGCGATGATATTTTTCTGAGAGTTTCTTTGAATCATTTTCAATATGTGAAAAATTATGCCTAATCATATTAGTAAGTAATAAAAGCCTGTAGAGGTAATTAAAACGCACTTGATTGACGTTCAATCCACAAAATAGACATGTATAAAAATACAATAATTAAAATCTCTTTCATGTGCACTAGACAAACGATAAGCAATATCTCCAATATATCCACTCCTTATATAATAAAATAAAGCCAAATGGTTTTGGAGATTACGTTAATTTCACTTGTAGCGAGAGCTCTTTCGCCGAACACGGCATTTTCAAGACTTAGTCTATACAGAAAAAAAGCGAGCTTATACATAACAAATTCAACAGAAATCATAGATTATACTACATTACATTTGATACGAATTTATTGCGTTTTAATTACCTTTACAGGCTTATTTTACTTACAAATATGATTAGGAATATTTCTTCACATATTGAAAATTATTCAAAGAAACTCTCAGAAAAATATCATCGCATCCCCAAGCTTACATGGCCGGTGTACTGACCCTTGTTAATCGATAATTTTTAACAATCATAATCTACATACAAACCAATGTGTAAGCTAAGAGATGTAGGTTCAAATCCTACACAAGTCACGATGATGCTCGGTGAAAGAGCTCTCGCTACAAGTGAAATTAACGTTGTCTCCAAAACCATTTGGTTTTACAAAATAAATACCAGTTCCATTAAAAAATCCACTCCAATAAATCAAAATGTTACTTTACACCCTATAATATATATAAAATAAAAAAATGATGAACGTTTTTTATATAATGATAAAATAAATAGTTTTTTTGGTAAATGTCGTTAACGGCGGCATACATTAGAATACACGCCAAGAACAAGCGCTCATAAAGTAACGTACGTGACCCAAAACAAAAAGTGCGGGGCTCTCCGAGGGCGAGGCCGCCCCACGACCTGCCCGGCCACTCGGCCCGGGCGCGCGCCTAATTGATTCCATCGTTTAGGCCCAGAGAGCTTTCTGCACTTACAAGGACACGCCGTTATATAACCTTAGACACAAATATACCCAGCCCGAACAAGAAGATAGGCAAATGCTGTCGTGATGCTTTACTTAGTTTCCCAGGTGCCTGGCGTGCCTACAACCACGAGGGAAGTCATATATGATAATTAGAAAATTGGTTATTTATTTAATGTTTATTTAAGTAGAGTTTCTTTAGAAATAGCTTATGCGCCATAGATAAGACGTCGCGTGTATTTAAATAAACATAAAAGAACTCTATGTTTAATACTCGTCGGCGAAAGTTACTCGATGAGAAGTTTTGTGTTCCAAAAGTGGTGAGTTATCAAAGGCCGAGCGGCAGCTATGGTATCTAGCTCCTGCTAGGTAAGCCGCAAAAAGTTCAAAATTTTATTAAAAGTATAAAATATGCATGTTTCGAGCCAAGGAATTTATATGTTTCTGCTATCAGGCTTACGACTTAAGTATCAGGATGTAAAAATGGTAATTGTAAAAAAGAAATGATAATACATTGCGGATGGACCGCTGAGAATGTTTGCTTTGGTAGCTGTGATATAAGATGCCTGGAAAATACCCCAAGGCTAAATGTGTTGATGAAACCATCAAGTTTAATTGAAATAGACTGGTAGGAAACTGGAGGGGACGTCAGGGGAAGGCGCTCATCCAGAAATGGACAAATTGCAATCGACAACGTAGCGTTGTACTTCAATTATTAGCGAATATTATTTATGAATTAATTTAGACAAATTATTTGTCGTAATTAATACCTTTTTTTCTCACGTCATATCTTATGATTTTTTTCTAGAACTACCGTTCTATTCACCTCTGTAAAGCTGATTCTTGTCACTTCTTTGAACTGGTCGCTCCACCTCATAGACGCCCGACCCTTTCATCTCTGCCCTGGCACACCGCCAGCATAACAAGACTCCCAAGGCTGTCTCCTTTACAATGAGAAATAAGGCGAATAAATAGAGCGTTTCTTGCAAACGACAAAGTGATAAAAGAGTGATATTTGAAAACAAATGCTTCCAGCTACAAACGGAGTATTGCATATTGCACCTAATACTTCAACAATTTTAAAGCATGTGTGTAGCTTTCTCAGTTCGGTGTATTTTTGGATCTCTATTTTTACTGTCACAAATGAAATGGCTTTTAGGAAAGCGGTGCGAAGGCTTCGTCCCCGCCCATCCCCACCCGCGCCGGCGCGAGCTACAAGGGACAAGCGTTCTCAGTAAATATTTGATGCTTTCTTGTGCATACAATTTGCGAGCATTTCAAGAGCACATGTTTTCGAGGCGCTATGCATTGTGTAGGCGTGAAATGTGTTTTTCTAATACTTTTCGTTTCAAAATTTTTATATTTAAACTAAAAGGTTATACACTAAAAAATATATAAATGATTATGAGTATAATATACATAGTATTGAAGATAAGATAGTCAAAAAATATTTGATAATAAATAGTTTTTTTTTTCAAGTAATTAATTAATATTAAGCTGTGTCAGTTTTTTATTTAATTTTCTTCAGTGAAAGTAATTATATTTATGAAAGCTTTTGAAGAGAATTTCTGTAATATATGTCGAAATATCAGAGCTTGATTAATTATTACGAAAGAGATTACAGAGGGATCGGTTTCTTGATTAATTATAAATGTTTTTTAAAACAAAATCTTGTCTCTTAAATGACAGCCTAGATAAATAAAATTTATAATAAGAAGAAACTGAAAGCTTATCTCAACAGCAAGGTAAGACATTTTGATTAAGCAAATACTGAGAATACACTTTGTACATGAGCGGGGGTAGGTACTCTGAGGGTTTCATTAGGAACATAGTTACATGCTGATTGTAATACTCGCGTGTACCAGGGTAGCAGTGCTCCGAGTGTACAGAAGAAGCGTACATCTATACGCTATACTGAGAAGGTAAGACGCTGAGATGACTCCCACGTTCTGCGTACTCTCTGTTACTTTTGCTCATATAGAATGCTAATTTCGTGCTTTGCACGCTGGATATATATAGCTTGGATATAGCTAAAGAGCTTTGTTTTTCGAGGAGAAGACAATTCTTCCATATAAATTTGATGACTTATTAAACGATGAGATACTCACTTTCTCATTATTTGCAGATAAAGTCATTTGTCAAAGATATTTATTTTTATAAAAAGGATATCAATACAGAATTAATTACTCCTGTGAAAGGTTTATTCTTATTAGATTTATTTAATTAAAATAACATTATTTATCACTTTCAATCATAAGATAATGATGAATCACAAAACTTTTTGCATAAAAGAATAGAAAACACAGTATGATATTAATGATACACCATTCGTATGGTAACTATTATAAATGATACTTTTCCTATAACGAATTTGTTATAAATCCTCACTAAAGTTTTACAACCGCTATTTCGTTTGTCAACCTAAACGTTATCCGGTCTGTTAAATAGTTTCTTTCTTTTAAAGATTGTCATAGTAAGAGTTCAATAGTCTTTTAAAATAAAAAGTAGTTCATTTAAAAGATTTTATCACATAATATTCTGCCAAAGCGGTTCCGGCAAATATTACTTGAATATCACATATTTTAAGCTTTTCGTCTTATATTTTTCACAATTTTTTTATCTTACGTTTTCACATACCTAAAAAGGAATGTAACGTCTTTTATTTATTTTAGTATATGAAACAGAGAAAAAATTGCATGTTTAAGAGTGCGTTTATATTTTCTTTTATTTTCACGTAATAATTTTTTTAATACTGAAATAAAAAAATTCTCATTGCAAGTTTTATATGTCCGAAGAGGTCATGTACAGTCGGTTGTTTTTTTAACCTTCGTTCATTTAAATGTGGCCTAAAGGTGAGCAAAGGTTCGGGATGACAACCCTTGAATGAAGGTAAAATAAGGGATGTTAGTAAAAGGTTCGATTTTGTCTGTCAGACAAATTAACATCGAAGTTAATCTAAATGAATAGGCATGTTATATGTTTATTTAAATAAATTCTATAATACTTAAAAACAGAATGACATAACTTGTAAGTTTGACTAATTAATAATATACCGTATAAATAATAATAATTGATTATTATATTTTGATATTGGAAGCATTCTACAATTGATACCATATACGTTAATTAATTTAATAAACTTTAGATATCGCGTTTTCTCCATATAATGTTTGAATTTATAAGAAAATACTTAATATTAATTTGAATACGTTCAATATACGTCTTTGATTTTAAAAACTCTTAATATTCATGATTTTCTATTACCATATATTTGGTTATTAAGCATATCATTACATATATTTTCAATGTTAAAGTAATGTTGTACATTATTTGATATTGAAATTGTATACCCTTTCTTAAAACTCAAATATGTATAATTTGTCGGATTTATTCATGCTCAGATTTTTGTATTTGTAAATTTGAAAGTTGAAACAGCCTGTGAAAACTTATTATTATTGTTTTGATGTATTATGTATTATTAATAATGATTATTTCGCATCTGAATATGAAATAATTAAAAATAATATTTATATCCCAAGGATGTGATAAAACGCTTGATCGCAGTCGGTACAGGCGGTTTACGGTTTTACACGGCAGTTCCTGCTATTTCAGATTACACGACACATCGTTCGTGTAACTCACAAAGTATGGGCTTGTGAAAATGCAGGGAGGACGTGAACACGAACACGAAGCCTGAACATGCGCTGGCAGCCCGGGAGCTGCGGCGGTCACATTCCGAGTTTATGTTCTCGGGCTGCAGGCAGTCGTCAGTAAGATGCACTTTATGGTACAAAATGATATTGCATAATATATTGGACTAACCCGCTGGCTGCCATGATATCCTGATATTTTTATCTAATATACAGCGCCATGTGTTGGTTTGTGTAATAATTCTTGAACCTTTACACGGATACAGAGATAAGATAAAAAAAAAAAAAAATTTAAGCGATTCTGTAGTTCATATGCTCTTTCAGTAGCTTAAAAAACTAAACTGTGTTGAATGTGAATTTTTTTTATGTAATATAAAAATTTGTGACAACTCTTTTTTAAATAATACGAGCGGCCATTGTATTATTTTTTTAATCAATGCTTTCCGAATAAATTAAGAGTAAAAATAAAAATCCAGAGCACGTCTGCTGTTTGATATTCCTTTAAAAAAATCATCACAAAGAAACAAATCACACCGAAAAGGCTTGATATCAAATAAATAAAATTTTATGCCGACATCCATTTTGGGCCAAAAAACAAATTAATGTGATTTAATAATTCTGAATTTCGTGGCTTGACTGAAACTTGAGGTGATGCGTCGTTTGGGGAATAATTAATTGTGATTTATTTTGGAAATTAGCATTTAGTAAAACTTCACGAATTTGACTTCAATTTATCAAGCTAATTGACAAGTACATACGCCGGAATCCACCAATCTACTTAAAAAATTAAAGAGAAATAATGGCTCTGCGGAATCATTAGGAAATAAGATGGATGTGATTATTTTTTAGACGTTTTAAAGCTATTTTATTTAAGTGTTTTTCATCATTCGGAATAGCATGCTTTTAACTGACGAATATTGTTATAATCAAATGGTGACATTATCTACTGCTGCATTGTGAACAAAAAACGTTTTAGTGAAAGTTTCCTATCAGATTTCGTGATTATTTTTTTTTCTTTAACGACGTTAAAAAATGAAGGTTTGTAAGATGAAACTGATTTTATACCACACTTTCTTAGATCAGATTTAGAATATTTTATATATTTATATATTTGTATAAAAGGTTCGACTTAATGTCTACTATTTTTAATAGTATTATAATAATACTAAATATTTATGAGACTGTATGCATGAACAAAAAAATAATCATATGATAAAATCATTGAATATTATATATCAATCAATTTACTTACTTATTGAAAATAGTTCCGTGAGTACTTCCACGCAGGCAGTCTATCGATACATTTGTTTGCAGTCAGATAAAGCCGATTTTAATTCAATAGGAAATATAGCCATTTCTTTGCGAGCTCTAAAGTTAAATATAACTTTTGCTTTTTTTATTACCAATGGCGGAACAAAGAGGTCGTTTCGATAAAGCCGCGTTATCGGATCTCCATTGTTTCATTGTTCACGATTGTATTTTTGCGGCGGACGAACTAAACGAGGAAAAATTACTTGCGTGAAAACAATTTCTGTAAAGTTGGAGCCGTCGAATGGAGTTATTGGCGAATCATGCGAGATGGAGGGATGTATAGCTGAATAAATAAAATGCTTTTAGCCCACGTTCGTCATGGCTTATTATGGCAAACGAAGAATCGTAAATATCAAAGAAAAATGGGATTCCATATAGAGTAGTAATAATAAATAGATATATTTATGTGCATAATATAACGTATCTGTATATTGTCAACCCGCATTTTCGTTAGAAATTTTTCCAAGCAACAATGGTGGTATTTTGAGCGAATGAAAACGAAGTGTATCAAATTATGAGTTCTGGAATTTAGTAGACACTCAAATCCTACCCGGATGGCAAGTGACTATTTGTGTTTTTATTATATTATTTATAAAATTCGTGTCGTAACATTGTCGTTAATATATAATGATTTCAAATAGTGAAGTATACATTGATTGACACTGTTATTGCCTAAAAGCGTTCTAATTATTCTATTCTAAATGTAATTTAATAAAATGCATAAAAATCAATCATATACAGGTTATTAGTAATTTACATAAAAAATACAAAGCAAACGGAAGACAAAAGATAAAAGCTACTACTTATATTTGTTGATTATTATTTCCACATATTGTACAAAGCGACAAGAAAAGCGTTAGTGTATTATGTAACAATATTTACGTACCATATAGAATATCATAATATGTATTATTTTCATTGTAAGAAAACATATTTTCAGGAAGCCAACGTTTTGTGAATAGCATTTAATATAATCGACTAAAAAATGTCGTTAATTAAGCTTGATATAGTAAATAAACAATGTTTTTCAAATATCAAATTAGTAAAAAAATGTCAATGTGATACAAAAATAACTAAATGATATAATTGGTAATATCATATTACAATGGCCGTAGGTATTTCAATAGTCACATTTTTTCCGGCTGGATGAATGGCCGCAGCGGCTTCTCACTTCAGATGTGACGGCTGTTCGTAGTTCGGACAAAAGAGGCTTTCAGGGGATATCCTCCCTAACTAGCGGAAGTAACAATGCCCGGGGGGGAGGGGGGTGAGGTCTGAGGGTGGGATATCGGATAAAGATGCCAAGTAATCATTTTAATCTGCAGAGAAGGCTTCGTAAAGATGGAATAACATTAGTTTTGGTGACAATAGGATTTTAGAATTTGACTTTTATATTGGTTGAAAGTGAGGCTTAACATTTTAATATTTAATTTCTTGTAAGTTTCTTTTATGTGTAATAATATGGGATTTATTACTCAGAGGTGAAAACATATAATACTGATACGTCAGAAGAGTAAAAAATCAGTAAGAAGTACCTCACCGTTCGGTATGGTGTCATCACCAATACAGCCCACAATTTGTTGCAAAATTAACGTTTTTTCTTTGATTAAAATATCCTACTCATAATACATCGAAATATATTAAAATTTAAGAAATGGGCACACTAATAAAACAGATGTATTTTTAAGGATAAATATATAAAATAAAATATTTTTTATTTGTATAGTTGTGACGACTTTCCATGAATTTCTAAATTCAATTAAGCTAAAACTGGTTTCACAAAATAATACAGTTACATCAGTTCACTGCAAAACAATAGCCTCCACAAAACGTCTTCCCTAGCCTCTATTTTTTCAGTTTGTTTTTACGCGTTTCATAATATTTTCAACCGCACTTTTATCACGTGAATTTTATCATTAATTAAAATTCTTAATCTTAATTATCCTTTTTATGAGCTCATTCTGTACAAAGAAGATGTCTTTTTGTATGAAAACAATTCAGTTTATTCGCGTGCATTCTCTGAAGATATTTTTTGCTGTGCAATCTGTCACTCAATTTTTATTATTTCCAAGGTTCCATAACAATGAATTTTTATAAGGTTTTGTGAAAATAAGAAGTGCGTTATTAAATAGCCAGATATTTCAAGCTCGCAATTTAAAAGTCACTAATTCATAAGTTGGCGTTATCGCAGATTGTGTAGGAAATAAAGTATTGGGTTCATTTGCTCGGCACAGCCTGGCATTTACTCAAACGGAATAATTTTTACTTCTAGTGAAGCGGCCGTAAATTTTGTCAAATGTAGTGTGAAATGTTCATCTTCAGAGATTCTGTACTGAATTTCTCCAAATATTACAAAGAACGAGTTTCTCGGATTGCAGTAATGTCACCCATGGGAATATCTGCTTGCCGTGTGTGAAATACAAAGCGTGGAAAATAATAATTTGATTTAAGCATAAGAGCTTTTATTTTACAATTTTACACAATAATACATATTAAATGAAATTATGAGATCTGTCTTTCATTGTGGAAATTCACTATTATTTTTTTAAAAATAAATTTTTGATTGTTTAGAATTAATAAAGTTGAACAAAGAACATGTTTTATTATTCTTTGGTTTACTAAAATTACATATTATCACCTGTAAGTCATAAAGTTAATGTTACATGTTTTAAATATATTTTTGATAGAAAATCAAATCGACAAATTATATTATTATTGATATCTTCAAGAAGTCAACACACAATGTTTTTTGTATTTTTAATCCTTATTTTTTTGTAAAGTGTACCAGTTGTGCATCACGGGTCGCTAGTTTTGTGAGGTCAATAGATTTTTTCAGTTCGGTAAAAAGCGATTTGCCAAACGACCAAGCAGGAACTCGTTGAAAGGCCTCTATTTATAAAGTCAACCAAATCTAAGGTATATTGTTCCATGATACAGACCTGCTTCGCTTATTGAGGCTATTTATACATAAAAGAAATGTTTTAAAATATAAACTTAATGATTAGATTAAATTACTATATATATATATATATATATATATATATATATATATATATATATATATATATATATATCCAAACACTCAAATAACGTTGATTTGTGTTATTTTCAATTTGAATTATATTATTGAATGAATTAAAATAAAAATAAACGAAATCCCACAGAATTGTTTTACATAATTTATTGAGAAATCGTAAAAGAATTTCAGAAATAAAATACAAATAATTAAGTACAGCACAATGCCATGTTTTTTTCACGAAATAGCATCGCTCTCGATTTTATTTGAGGCCTCGGGATAAATTCCTGCGTAAAAGAAATTCTGAGAAAATTTCAGGGCCATTCTTTTACATTTTTTCAATAACTTACAGTGAGCCTGAAGTTCAAAGTTGATTCGAACAAGCTAAGCCATCAATATAAAGAAAAAATAATTTGAGATTCTTATTGAGCTCACCGTAGTGAAAGACTCGAGGCAGTCAAGTCTGCTTCCCTTCGGTTCAAAATCAATCGCACCCTCACACGGTCCGCAAAGTTTAAAACTCATCTCTTTTAAAATGAAACATTGGCAGTCATGAAATATGAAAAAAATCAACGCAAACGATAACGAAGTCGGCAATAGTATATTTGCCCGCCAGCCGAGGAAGCGAAAAGGTCTTTGTAATCACATCACTCGGTAAAATCGCAAGGAATAATGTAATTGAAGTGAGAAAATTGAATGATTTAATGTTTACACTAACTATACCGGGCACGGCCAAAGGAATTCACTCCACAATGAGCGCTTTTTGAAGACGAATTCTCATCGTAATGAAATTTTAAAAAGGACTCGAGAATATTTACGTCAGAGATGATTGTTAATCTAACTAGACTCCAGGATCGCCGGTTATGTGCGCGAGGATTCGGCTGAATTTTAAATTTGCTCGTCGAGATGGTAACGAGATTGATGTTAATCGTTTACTTTAATATCAAGATAGTAAATAATACGATTTCATATATAGTGGCTATAAAAGTATAAATTGTTCACAAAAAAATCGCCAATCTTTCATTTTTGTGTTATATCAAATATTAATTTTGAATCGATTTATTCTTGTAATAGTTTTTACAGGTTTTTTTTGTTGGAGCTATCTGAATGCTCTGGAGTCAAACTAAAGAAAAGCCATGCTTGGAAATAAGGTCACTACAATCTAAATCAAAAAGTTGTTCAGAAATGTTGAATGATGATGATGATGATGAAAGGTTTTCCCTCAAACCATCCTCACATTTCAAGTTTCAATTGTACTTAATCAATTTAAGGAAACCTTTTCAACTTGTAGATATATTACCATAGATCAATAATTAATTCGCTTTAAATTGATGAGTTTTGACTTTAATTATACCTTTCTCGGTAAAAAATAATAATTATCTAAAGTTTACTAAAAACAAAGTAAATTTGACGTCTTATTTCCAGCAAGCTTGCTTTTTCTTTCTAAAAGTTAGTTTAATTAAAATATCCCGTGTTATTTATAACACAAACGGAAAAATCTCATATTTTTCTTTCGACGAAGATTTTTGATATTATATTATATATTAAGCTGAACGAATCACGATTTATTTTTTTAAATTTAAAACATGTTTCTTTTGGTATTTTATTAGAGGAATTCTCAAATTAAATCTTATAATGTCTTTTTGAGGTTTTTCAAATCGTTTCATCTTTTTTCTATTAACGTTTCGTATTCAAAAGTTGTTATTAGGAATAAAATTAAAACCTTGGATCATATTTGTGTAAAATTTCAACTTATCTCATACCTTGGATAAAAAAAATATTTAAGAGAAAGTGATATTGAACAAAATTCGAAATATTTCGGCCATTTTTTGTCGCATTCTCTCAATATCATGCAATTTTATTCAACAAACGCGAAGTTTACAAAAAAAATTCTCGATTTTCCGTGTGGATGATACCGTAGATTTACATTTAATGTTTTTTTTCCATACAAACGTAAGTATAATGAGTTACCTTTACGTTTTTGAAAAATCACACATTATTAATAATCTTATGATTGCCTGAAGACTTATTACTCTAGTTAACTGAAGTGCGAATAATTTAGATCTTATGAAAATATTTGCTGAAAAGCGCTAAACATTTGCAGAATATCAAAAAAAGTTAAACGAGTGATTTATTTTCGCCAAAGTATTTCATGAATAAAAATGAAAGCGAATAGTTGTGAACTAAAATAAAGCTTGTAAAAAGTCCCCTTTTATGACGTCACGTAAAAACCTCTGTCAATCAATTTTATTTGACATTTGGCTTGTGCTGACGGAGCTGGCTGTGGGGGAGGCTGGGGCGGGGGAGGCTGGGGTGGGAGAGGCGGTTATGATACGAGAAACGGCGACCTTGAATGTAGCGAGTCACTAGAAACTTCCGCGTATTATTGTAAGTGCGTCGCTACTGAGGCTGTTTTATTGCCATGTGTAATAAGATCTTCCGTAATTAAAGTGAATGCCCCGGGGTAAAGGAAAATATAACAAATCACCTAATGTTATAAATCTTGAATGTTTTTTTGGTGTGGTACTATATCTTGAAAAAATAATACATTTAGAAATGTAAATAATTTTACCTAACAGATGCCATGTAAAGAATATAACTTTATAGATTTAGTAATAAAATAACTTCACAAAAAGATGACACGTTAGCTTTGATGACCAAAATGATGATTTTATAACTGTGAATGCATAAAAAAGCGGATAAAATCAATTGCTTTATCCTTTTTTTGTTATTATTGAATACAAAAAATATATGTTTCGGTAGCTGAATATCAATGCGTATAAGTATTTATACAATAAATAAAAACAATAAGTTTTCTTTAATTAAATATTATACACAGATCTAATTTATTATTAATTGAGTTTAGAAGTATTATTAAAATGAATGAATAATTTAATATAAAGGAATTTAGATTAAAATTAAATGTATGTTATAAATTACCTTTTTGGTTCATTAAACATTTTTAAAGAATAAATACTTATTAATAAAAAAAATACTGCTTTTAATTCAATAGCGAATGCTTGATACATACTATATTTATTTTCCTTTGTAAATTTTTTTTATATAAAGCATTCAGTATTACAGCGATACACCTTTCCGGTGTTTTTTTTAAAAATAAAACACTGGTAAGATTTTTAGAATAACAAAGCATAATGCTGTTTGGATAAAACTGACACGCCTGAACTCGATGCCATGTTTATGTGAAGTTGTCGCTACAAAAAAAGGTTTCCAAGGAGACGACTTCTCACTCCGCACCCAGAGCACTCGGCTCTGATATGTGGGCCGATAAGGAGTACATTCTGAAAGAAAAACAAAAGTTTTAAAGCTAACACGGTGTCTGCTTGCTACTTGCATAAATATTAGACCAGTAAGCTTTGGTGTTACTCTGGTTTACAACACTCTTGTACACAGTTGTATGACGCATTGTTGTTTTCTTGTTAAGAAAATTGACACAAATAATACTCATGTTTTACAGGTTTCTGAATTTCATAGAATAGAATTTGTTTAGTATATTCATCTACGTTGATATAATACTATTATAAAAAAAGCTATTAATATATAACATTCGTGTAGAAAGTTTCAAATGAGGCATACATTGTGAAGTTTTTGTAAATTCTATCGAAAACTATTTCTGCTATGAGTGTAGCTATGTTAGATATTTGTTTAAATGTACACATTTTACTTTGAAGATACAAATGAGACTGTATCGATAAAGAGCAGGTGTTGTTTAAAGTAAAGATTTATCGTTCAGCCCTAGAGGCTCATTAAATAATAGCGTTATGTCCATTCGCTCTTTAAGTATGGAGAAAAATAGTTTTGTAGATATTAAGAAGTATTATCGGAAACATAGGATTTATACACAGAATATGATAAGCAATATGGTTCTTTCTAAAAAAGGAAAATATCTAACATAAAGAAATTGTTGGATTTGTCACATCACGTAGCATTATAATTTTCAAATTAGTAATTTACCCTTGATGACTTATTAGTGCTAATACGTTTGAAAATAAAACACTAACTGTCTCGAAAAATTATCTCTCAGATTATTTTCAGAGAAAACAAAGTCTCTATTTAATTTATCAAATGAGATATACTTTGTGTCTCACAATATCGGTGATGTGTACGAATAAACAAAATAATTGGCCTATTTATCACTGTATCTTATAAAACAGTGTTGTAGTAAAAAAATCGAATAAAGCACGCTGAAAAACAGGCCGGCGGACTTGTCATCTGGCGAAGGACAAATGTTCCGTTTAGTGAATTTTGAAAATAATATATTATTTAAGAGTCTGAATTTACAAGTAGACTGACGCGAGATCGCACTTTAATCGGAAGTAGTCCCCAAAATATAAAAACGGTTACATCAAACGTAGTAGGCAATTGCAATATAAATAAATTAAACTTTTTGAATTACAAATTCTCTTTATTATTGTATTCACTATGACACGTTATATGTATATATAAATATATATATATATTTATTTTAATAAATGTTGTTTTTTTATGTGTTGTATGTGACATCTTTGTAAGGTGATTTCAAAAACATTATAATGACGTACTTTATCATGGGAGAAATTTGCTTTAATTTTTTAGAATGATTTTTTTGTTAACAAAGAGTTTATATCTTCCCATAAGTCTTGCACAAAGTAATAAATTTCTGCTACACATTAAAGAAAGCTCTACTTTCACAAGGGATACTATCAGGCTGTTGCGTTGGAATTAACGGTCCGTTAATTATCCGCAAAATTTATTGCTTTACATGTGATAGCTGGAGTTTAATTGTTTGACCGGAATGTTACAATATCGGTCAACCGGTATTCCAAACCCCTGCTTCGAGGCTTCAGGGCTTATCTCCGCACACCCCCTTCCCCGCGGGGTCCGCAGACGAGATGTCCCGCAGTCCATTCCCGCACCGAAACGACTCGAGTTGGGTTGACTCGCAATTTGTCCGTTTCCCATATTTCCCAATTATTCTTGATTTTTGGAATCAGACTTTTTTCACACGTAGCACGTCAGAGAATTCACCCAAACACAACAGCTCTGAAATTTACTTAGCAAGTAATAAGGTATGTAACCAAAAGTAGTAATTAGATATGGCTTATATTTAAATTGATGAAATTAGCATGCCTTTACATAAATCTATAAATTTTAAGCATATAGAGCATAGGTTCCCAAACTATTTTGTCCCGTCGACCCCTTGTCGAGGTTTTCCTGTTATTCGTAGACCCCTGCCTTGCTAAAATTGAATTTTTACAATTGACTGGAATTTTTGTCCGTTATATCCGAAATCCGTTAAACAGGGGTGCGTTATATCGAGGTTTTTAAACACACAAAATGCAAATATAGTAATTTTCACAAAAAAAATCAATACTTTTAATGGGAGAAATTGGGTCCGATGCTTTGATAGCAATTTTTCAATATTGGCTTCAAATAAGTCAGATTTAACTATAAATTTCCTCACCCAGTGATTTCCAATATATTAATTTTTTTGTAAGAAGAATGGCAACCGCACTGAAGCCCTTTCCACGAAGAATGAAGATAGAAAAGCTATCAAAAAACTTGCGATAATCCGTAATGCAGGATAAATAGCAGGTGTGTCTCTTTGAAGCCAAAGTTGCTGATATCCTTTTCTAAACTGCACCTTCAGTTCTTCATTAGTGCTTATTCATAATTCTGCAATGTAACCGTATGGATCGATTATCCACTGTGGATTATCAATCCATTGTGATGACCTGTTTAAATGGGATCCACTCTCGTAGACACCCATTAACAGTTCACGGAGCCCCAATTTAATTTTTCGCTGTCATCGACCCCTTGCAGGGCGGAATCGACCCCTGGGGGTCGATATCGACCTATAGAGTAAAAACATCCCAAAAATTACAACACGTAACGTCCACTCCGTCTTCTTCATAAGGGCCTTTCTTAATTTGATCGGAGGCATTCTTCAGTGTTAAGTTTGCCTGCGCATAGCCGCATCAGCTGACGTCCGCCTCGCATGGTATTACAATGAATTCATATTAAAGCACATTAATCTTGTGCGGACGCGGCGCGCTACAATGGCCGCCGGATTTTTCTGCCCCCCATAAATTGCGGCACCGCGCCGCCCTGGCAGACGGCCGGCAGGGCGGCGGGATGCGCCCCCGGTTTCGGGGATTTTTGCCAAATTGTAACTGAGTTGCGATGCCCGTCTGATCGCACGTTGGAATGCATAGATTTAGATTTGCAAAGAGCATAAATCTGTCACGTTTCTTTCGGTCCGATAAAGCGCCCGCTGGCATTTATCGCAAACGTACATAACACTGGCGCTGATATACACGTCTATCTATCTTATATTTATGAACCTCACATGCATTGTAGGTCGTTCGTAGCAAAATTTCAAATAAATTTTTAAATGGATGTATTTTGATTTTGATAAGAAGTTAATTTGAATACATAATAACAAGACTTACATGATGATATATTATAATTCACACGATAAAAAAATATGCCTTATATACAAATATAAAATTATTTTCGATTTCATAAAAACATTCGTAAATCATTGACGGACATATGAAATGACCTTAAAAATCAGTCATACCTGAATTTTTTCTCTTTTTTATATACTCTTGGCGGCTTTTTGCCAAAAAATAGCGTCATTTTTTATACAATCAAGGTCACATCAATGAGTTTTTTTGTACTTGAGTAGAGTCAGCGAAATGAAAAAGTTCTGCCTTTTACTGTGAGGGGGTTCGAGAAAGAAATTGAAATTCTTATATGATTTGTTGAAAAAGTGTCATCTCTCGGTCGGCATTACCAGAAATTGATCGACTGAATTTTTACGCGGGCGAGTCATCATAAACAATTCGTTTTTTGATTTAGGGGATGGCTGGGAATTTGAAAACCCGCCCTACTGCAACCATAAATTATTTGTTATTAAAATGAAAATTTAAAACGTCATCAGAAACAGCCAGTGATTTCAGAGGCTATTTTTTTTTTAGTCACATGAGAACTGACCACCTTAATGAATTTGCTTAAAAAATGACAGTAAAGTTTGTTTTCTCTTTATTGTAGCATTTATTTTGTTAAAATTTCAGAGTGAAAAACGGAATAATTTTTAATGCAGCATCTTAAAGTAAAGTATGTTTAAAGTATAATCTCAAAAAATGCACTTTTTGTTCTGGTTTTTGCTTATCGTATCGTAACTTTTGGATTGGATTTAAAAACAAATCATATATTATTAAATTGGATATGCTTAGAATTCTGTTATTTTAGTATGTATAGTGTAATTTTATAAAAAAAAATATTTATAAATAAATATCTAGAGTTAAAACATATATGTTTTCGTAACATAAAAAAAAAAATATATATTCAACCCTGATATAGCTTCAGAGCAAAACTTTAAAAATAAATTAAATTCGCGGACCATAATTTAAAGTCCAGAGCAAGTCCAGTCCAGGCAAGATGTATGGGCAGTCCGTACGGGGGACGTATTAAACACTCTCAAAATAGTTCCGTCTCGGATTATCTTGATTTACTGGCATGCACATGACAGGGACGGCGCTAGCGGCTGTTTGTCACCGGGCGGGTATTCTGCTCGTTAATGCGGCGGTTCCTGAATTTATTGCAATTCCGCTATGAAGGATCGCCGCAGGCTTTTTCTCGCCTGTCGCCGTCTTGGTCTGGTCACAACAAGAAGTGTATACATAATTTGTAAGGCGACCTGAGGATGTCAGGCTTCCGCGGCCAGCAGATGTATTAACGCAGACAAATGGAGCTTTTATGTTAATTTATTCATGTTTATTACACTAATTGTACCGACTTCAAGTGAAACTTTTTAAACAGGCCTGTGAAATTTATATCTTGAGATGCAGAAAAAATTCAAGAGTTATGATAAATTTAACATTCTTTATTAAAATTAAAATATTTTTTAAACTTCAATTTAGCAGTGTCAAAATTCATGTTAATAAAATATTTTTTTCATTGTTTTCCAAATTTTTGAAAAAAATGTATTTTCTTATTCTGATTTTTGAAGAATATAAAATGATGTATTTTAGAACAAAAAAAAAAAATAGCTTTACAATACGCCCTTTCAACTAAGTATTATTAGTTTTCACACGTAAAACGAAGAGATATATTTTTTTCCAATAAACTATGTATTAGGATCGGAAATTGTGCCATTTTTTTATTCATACACTTTAATTTTTAAGCTGAAATATTCTTGTACTTGTGATAAAGTGTTTCTAAGAAAATATTATGTAATGAATTGTTGTATTATTTTTAAATTAAAATTTTGTAACAAAAATTACATTAAGCAATTACAGAAGCTTTTAATTCTTAAAATCACTTGAAGCAAGAAAATCACTTGCACTGACGAAGAGTAGAAATAATTGCGGCTTGGAATATTTCAGTCAGAACAATCGACCTCCGAGTTCAATTAGTACGATGAATTTTAATGTCAACAAAGAGAGAATAAATCATTTTATCGAGTATTGTTTTTCGTAACTTTATTGTTTACCTACAGAATTCTACAGCGGTTTTCCCTGCTAACTTAACCCAAGTATTTTTCGTTGGTATTGTTTATAAAATAATGAAATTATACCTTACTTAAAGTGTGAAAGTTATTTTTAAAAATAATACAATATTTTATAGTATCGTATATTGAAATGTAAAATTTCATCCCCGAAACTTAAGATATTTTCCTTTTCTAGCGTTGAGATATATTTTCTTTTGTTTTTTAAATTATTTTTGTCCAATGATTTTACGATTAATCGAAATAATGTGTGCGCATGTTGTCAAACTTAGTATGTCTACTATTAAGCATGTTCGAGAGCTGCTCAAGTTTGTTCCAGCCGATTTCGACCTGTCAGATTGCAGGAGCCCAATCCTGTAATTCCTTCCCCTTTTGATTAATAGCTTATCCAAATACCATTATTTGTTGCATCACTAATTTATCATCATAAGTAACAGCTTATCCATTCTACATGCGTCTAGCTTTTAAAAAAGTAATCTTTTATTCACGCACCATTTAACCGGGGAAACGGGGTTTTAATAATGCCAGAAATTTGAAATTATATTTAAAGGATGGCACCCCCGCGACAGGTGATAAGCCTAACCAAACATTTGCGAGAGATGTGACAGAAATATATTTGGATAACCCTCTACCCTCTCTGGCGGCGCTCACGGAAAAACTGTACATCTTGCATAACTGAAAACACCCTTCCCCCTTTGCTACCTAAAATAACACCCCCGGGAGCAAGCTGCTGAAATGTCAGCGCTAATGCATAGCATTTACTGATTAAAAAGTTTCAAATGCTAGATTTTACCTTTATTTTTTCTTTTATAGTACAATACTATTAATTACTTATCTCGACTTGTTTTTACAACTCTATTATATTTAAAGTTTGTGATTTTTGCAACACGGCTGACGAAGACATGTTGTCGAATTGTAAATTGAAGACATGTTGTCGTGTTTAATGAACAAATTCCCTAAAATATTATTCTGTTAATTATTTAAAAAAAGCACATTGAATTATAAACCAAAATTTTCGTTTATCCGGTGTTCACTTTTTCAATAAGATTTCTACATTTTGACTTGAAGAATAAATAAATATAGAGTACTAAAAAATATCAGTTTTGTAAAAATATTACCTATCATTTGATCTCAGGGATAGAAGTAATTTTGTTGTTTTCGAAATAATTCCGGATATTAATTATTATTGTATATCAAATATAATATCGTAGTTTCATGGGAAAGTGTAAGGTTAGACGTTTGTTCAAACTATTAATTACTTCATTGACAGTTGAAACGAGTCTATCGTAATACATTTCTCTATGTTGTTGAAATAACCATTTTATGTACTAAAATTCGATCTTTTTAGCATACTATTAATTTATTATTTGGTAAAAAATACCATGAAGTATGAAATCAGTTTTTTTATGTACTTGAAAACCGAGCCGTCATTTTATCGCATAGAGAGAGAGATCCTGCTACAATATTTCCATAAGACAAAAATAAATAAATCTATTTTCTGGAAACCTCGGTAAAACATATTTTATTAATGTTCAGCAAGCAGTTTGATTGTTATAAAAAAGATTAAAACTTTTTTTAACTCAAAAATCTAATCTGTGAAAATTAGTTTCACAATGAGGGTCTGTCTCATATTTACCAAGGGGCTAGAACGAACAGAAACCTATAAATCAAACTATTATATTTGTAAAATAAACATATATTTAGTATTGTAACAAACCTAATATTTACGCTGAAATCTACAATCCCATCACAATATTGTTTCATATTTCACCGTCTGCGTAGAAGTACCACAATAGTAGAGCAAATGTTACAAATCTAAATATGACGCGTGTTACTGTATTTTATTCCGCATACAACCTTGCGAATTTTCCAGGGAGGAGATGATGATGAGGCCCTGTGTCAAGTACATATGTGCCGGCAAGAGGGAAATACACGGGGGAATACATAACAAGTCGGGACGACGGAAGGGAGAGGTATTATACCCGAGGAATCTTATTAAGTATCAATGTGGCACAACTCGGAATGCGTATTAGGAAAGCGACTAAATTGTTGACAATTAAATGAGTGTCTGAGATGGCAAGGTCCCGTTTCTAAAGGATGAAATATTATCATGCGTAAGTTTATTTTATATAAAAAAGGCAAATAATGTTCGTTATATGAGTTATTACTATAATTTTATTTTAGTGAAAAAAATATATAATTTAACGTTTCTATGTAATCTAAATCATTATTAAAAAATGCTATGGCTTGATAAATTTTTAATTAATTAATGATCTTAGAAATTTCGTTTTTTTATTAAAGTGCAGATATATTGTTTATATGTTTAAAAAAATCTGTACAATGTATATTTTTAATCTGTTGATTTACAACCATTATGATTTTTATAATCTAAGTATTGATTTGCAATACATGCTTTTTAAAGTAATTACATGCATTAACACATAAGTGTTTCTCGTATAAATCCTTTCTCAAGTTGCATGATAATTCATTCGCTTGCAGTCGTGATAACAGAAAATGTTATTTCTTGTGGTCAGTATCTACCCGCATGGTTGAGTGGGCATTGGTTCCCGGAAACCCTGCTCTATATATTTTATCATAGATCTTACTCTACCCCTTTCTATTAGAGGACTTCTCTGCCTGCCAACTTCTTCAGGTGTACATTTTCTATTTATAAGTGCAAACAAAATGTACATTATTTCCGATAGAATACTATATATTTATATTTTTTATGTCCTCAGCGTTTTTACGGTAGTATATATAAAAAAAATATAATTTGATTGAATAATGACAAAATCAATTATCTTAAGTATATATTTGGAATATTTTGACTTGTTGTGGATATAAAAAAAAACATTTTTATATGTTCATCTTTAATAAATAAATTTCATTTAATCTTTGAACAGAAGATAATTTGCATTAGAATAATAAATAATAATAATATAAAATAATTTTATACTAGGATTTATCGGTGAGGCGTTGAAAGAGACACCAAAAATAATGCAACTACTTTCATACCGTCAGTTTTCCAGTGTGATGAACAGCCACAAATACAATATCAAATACATTAGCGGGTCTCATAAAAAGAAATGGGTGGAGGTTTGTGAGCACTTCTCGTATGATTAAAAGCGGCAACGAAAAAAAAAATAAATTGAACTCCCATTGAACTCCGATATTGAAAAGCCGGACTCTGGCGCAGGCGAGGTGTTCCCCCATTTAGCGGTTTACATTTTTAAGTTCCCGCCGTTCGCACGTGTCCATAAATATTTTCACAGGTTTTGTGCGAGTGGATTTCGCTGTATGGGATTACCCTATTTTCCAAACGGATGCGAGACCCTCGTTAAAAATATAAAGGCCGCCAGCACAGCTTGCCAATTAATATTTATCGCCGGGGAGTATTTATACGGATAGAAATGCCAAGGGGTTGAAATCTGATTTCGCTCATTTCTTTTATGGTGGATATTCAATTTACTCGAGCACATTGAACGTTAGAAATTTTGTATCGACATAAAGAGTTGAGGGGATCGATGTGTACTTTGCATATCATTTGTACCAAAAAGATACGACTCTGAAATTACGTAATTTTATTTTGTAATATTGGAATGTTAAAAACGAGAATTTTATTTTGTTTTATTCATTTATTGCAGTTCATGTAATTGAATTAGCATTGAACGCCTGTCAAACGTATTATTTTAATAAACAACGTCATTGGTGAATAGCGAGATGAGAGCTGTATCTGCAGGGAATATAATTGGTGATCATAAATCAAAAAGAACCGTCAACAATTTCATTATGAACCCAGTCGCGGCATTCGGCAATGAATGTATCAGTTCGCAAATTGGTTAATTTAAATTGAACAAACCTTTTTATTTTGAAAAAACAATTCATTGCTGCGAAAATTCCTGCATGAAAAACATACCAGTTATTTAAAATATTAATTATTTTACTGAGGGTGGAAGCGCTGCCGGAGTCAGAGCACTCTGCCTGCCGAATAATACAATACGACAGCATTGTTTTTTTTGTAAATTCTTGTTTTTGGAATAAATACATCATGAAAAATGTTTTTTTTTAATTCTTATAAAAAAAATTTATAACACTCATCCAATATACAGCAAATAAAAATTTAATAGCATAAGTTCTAATGTTTTATTTAGAAAATATTGTATTTAGATACGATTGTATAAAACATGTTTTTAATAATGGTAGATTACACTCTTTATCTTTAATTTATAACTGGTGTTACAAGACAGTGAAACAATGAAAAAAAATATGTAATGAAAATACTGAATGTGTTTACAAACTGAAATCTGGAATAAAGCAAATTTATTGTAGTAAATGAAACTACACGAAATATTTAGAGACATCTCGTATTACAAATGATATTATACGAAGAGCAAGACTTCGCCTTTCTGGAAATATTTATCTGAACACGAGAAGAGCACAACATGTTGAAAGTAATAAATTGTGAAATAAATGGGTAAACGCAAGCTTTCTTTTCCCTTGTTGTTGGGCGACTGGCGCTTAGCTTTATGTTTCAGGCATTTTGTCTGGCAGGTTCCAGTAACTGAAAATGCAACTACACCAAATAGCTTCGGATATGTTAATGGTTTTTAAAAATACACGACAGTACAACATATAAAAATGTGTTATTTGTAAAATATACGATTATTTCATATACATTAGATTCGTGAAAATTCGTGATAATCCCAAAATATGTTGGTTCACACACACATATATATATATATATATTTTTTTTTGTGACGCACTTAGCATTTAAAAGTAAAACAGACAATTTAATAAATCTTTCAAACGGTTTTTTATATTTATTTACCCATAGAAAGTTGTATCATAAACTTGTATTACATAATAGAAAGTTCATTAGAACTTAGATCCTTTTATGAGTCAATGTTTTTATAGGCTTTGTAAGATTTGCCCTTGGATACCAAACTTTCTTTCTCTTAACAAAAAACTTACAGGAAGTTGTAGGTTAAGCGAACACATTATTCGATTCCCTTTTATAACGCTTTTTCCTGAAGTTAAAGTTGCAATACAGCTTATGTGTACATTTTTTTTTATTATAAACATGCTATTTTTATGGAGTTAATTGTATTCATTACATTATATATTAATAAAGTTTTGAAAAATAAGCTCAACTTATAACTCATGTCCAAATTGAACATTATACTGTATAGTCTTCAAATAATAATTATGAACTTTTTATGATATGGGTAACTTTTTATGCTTGCATCATCAGATGCAGAAGTTTTGTTCTGCATCTGATGATGACCAAGTCTGTTGGTCGAAATTAGTCATGCTAAAACTATAATAAACTCAAAGTGAAGAAAGTATAAAAAGTTACCCATATCTTTAACAAAAAATAGATCTTCACCAATCAAATGCCTTGTCCCTCAACAAGATATAAATTAGATATTCATTTATCACCGTTTATTTACGACTTTTTATAGAATATTTTTACATTTTAATAAAATGATTCAATTAATATCATATTAAAAGTATTCACAAAATTGTACTGCGTCATATAGATGATTTCGATATGACGCACAGTTAATGCAAATATGCGTGATGTTTTCACTGTGCATAATTTACACGTTGCTTTTACGTATACATAAGTAGAACTCAAGGTGATCGGTGAAGGTGGGTGGAGTTTTTGTAGGTCGCGAGTCTCCGGCATCGTATGACTCGTAAGTAGTTGGACTGTTCAAGGCTGCTCCTTCGAGCGTGAGGGAGAACAACCGGTTCCTTATAAGCACTCTCGCTTGGTGCCGTTCAGGACTTGTGTAGCACTGACGCAGCACGAGGCTGGCACACGAGCGCGGCCTACTCGGAAACATTTTCAGGAGGGCGCTTCAGCGAGCGAGGCTCGAATAATTCCAACCCCTGAGTGGGTTTAACTTATTTGGAGTTATACTTAGCGTGATGATTTATTATACATCTCGTAAATCAGGAACGTGTTTATAGGATTAAGTTTTATGTGATAACGAGTGCGCAACTCGTTTGAGACTTAAAAATATGCTATATTATTACATCATAGAGATAACATGTCACTATGTTATTATTGCCTTTTTGATTGATATATTGATACAAGACATATGATATATAAGATATTGTGTACTATATATTACTCATTTATGAGTGGATTTATTTATTTTTGTTTAATTAGATAACTTTTTAGATTATCTAATAAAATTGAATATTAATATATATTTTTTTTTAGACTTCATCTACTATTTTAGGTAACAATAAATTTCAAAACAAGCAATTGAAATAATTTTTGAGAAGTATCCATGTTCTCAGAAATGAAATGATCAATGTGTATATATATATATTTATTTTATGGATTTTTAAGCTTCTGTTTGCAGGTTATGTATGGATGTTATTACAAATAATTAATGTTGCAGTTAAAAGGTCTGCGTAGGTCTTTGACATCACACTTCCCAGTCACGTTTACTGCAGGTAATATTTCAAACGGCGCTGCAACGCAAGTGTGTCGCGGCGCAGCACGCTGGTGAATTATAACGGTGGCATTTTATAATTTCACAATGGTGAATAAATAAACGTAAATATGCAGTTTCCAGTGCGGAATTACCGGTGCGCTTTTTCTAACTAAAAATTGTTTAAACCAGTTACATTACACCAGTTACGAGCACGAAACATAAATTAATAACCAGTTTAAGCTACTCGCGTGTTTTTCCGGCCTCCCTATCAGTGTTTCAATGTTAGTGTTTCAGCGTGTGGGCGGAGCGGGCGGGGGTGGCTCACTACGGCACAGGGGATGCTCTGTTTTGCTAAACATCCGAACAACGAAAGCGATGTCGTAAATTGCGATCGTCATCAGGCGTAGGGTCGTGCGGGAACTCCGGGAGCTCGTTCGGCGTTGCTTGCTTTGAATGTCGCGCTTTGGGAGGCTTAACTCCAAGCTTACGTGAACCCTTACTATTAGTTTAATGAAAATTAAGAGCCATTATGCATAATGTAACTACGCAATCGTTACCATAAAACTTAATTTCATCTTACTGGAAGAAAAAAAAAGGCCGCGTTGTTACTGTTATAATAATGCTTATTGCTACCGTTACTGAAACTTTTTGGTCATTTCGAGAATTATTTTTACGTGAAACAAATGATCAATATTCTTTTTATACTACAAATATCATTGACATATAAAAATATGCATGAGAATATGTATTTTATTTCTCTTATTGATTCTTACTATTCGAATATTAAGATGCGTATGAGTTTTAGTTTATTAAATTAAGAAACCAATTTGTTATTTGTGTGAATATAATTCTAATGTGATTTATAATCTAAAATTAAAGATATTAATTTGTCATGTTATTTCAATGGGAAGAGGTCAATTTCGTTTATAAATAATTTATTAAATGCTAATGATTTAAAAGTCGATAGATAATTTATAAAACATTATTCCCAAGGCGATTCGTGGCTGCAAAGTTGGAAGGAATATAATCCGGCCACTGGCTGAAGCGTTTGATCACTGCGATTATTACCTGAATAATATTACTGAAAGTTCTGGGTATAAATATTCAACGATAGTCGGTAATTGAAATGAGATCTGTTGCATAATATTTCATCAAACTCTTACAACTCGGTACAGTCAATTGAACTAAAGATTGAAAATAATTTGTGTAAAATTTCCATTATTACTACATATGACCATTTGGTCTTAAAGCATCCGTTGATTTTCACTACCATTATTTGAAATATTTGGTTTCAAACGATTTCAATTACGATACTTTTAATTCATAAGCAAATTCAATTGCAGATTCTGATTAAAAAAAAATAGTTTACGTTTTTGAGCACATAATATAATATATATGCTATGATCTTTTGGTAAGCCTTGAAGTTTTTGGCTGATTACGTACGGAAACGTGTATGGTATAAATTATATATTTTATAAAATAAGTTGTATCTATAAAATATTTTTATTTTCAAACTAAAAAAATTATCACCAATAAAGTTTAACCAAGGGTTTAAATATACAAATGTTACATTTGTGTTTCAAGAATACGATTTGTTAAGAAAATTCGTCGTGACGTTTTGAGGATCTTCCCTTATTACGTCGTAAATCACAAAGTTATCATATCATAGCTGAATAAGGTGTGATCAAACCTCCGCATGTTTGACTGGCCCATCACTCCCCAGAGACGAGACTCTTCCCTCCTCCCCGGGGCTGGGCTCGTAATATTTCGGCTGATTAACGGGCGAGACGCGCGCCCTGGTGACGGAGCCCCACCCGGGGTCACGTGCGGGGGACCACCCGAGAAGGGAGCACCCGAGGAGGGAGCACCCGAGGAGGGAGCACCCGAGGAGGGAGCACCCGAGGAGGAAGCACCCGTGGAGGGAGCACCCGTGGAGGGAGCACCCGCGGCCCCCCCCGGCACACCTAATAAACGGACAGCCGCGGGAAAGTTTGAAGCCCCGCCGCAGCAAACTCCGGCGAAAATACTTTCAAATGTAACTGAATAAGGCTGCACTGCTAAACCACCCCGCTACATGCAGCGGCTGTGGAGCTCTCGCTTTGGAATTTTGCGGTGTGAATATTATACTTCTTGAATTGAATAAAAGGAACGGAGCAGAGTATTAAGAATTGTTACTCGGTTTGATAATGCTAACGTGAAAGGTCGGTGAAACCGGTCACCAATAAAAAAAATTACATGAAAAAGTTACTCAAGTATTTTACTTATTTAACCAAGTACTCTCTGTAAAAGATATAGAATTTATAAGAACTCTTACCTAAAAGCAGTGGTCCCCAACCCTATACCGGCGGGCGCATGTCGCCCGCCGACCGTTTCACGTGTGTCCGCCGATGTGCGACCACGATAAAAAAATAGTTAAATAAAATAATCGAAAAAAAATATATATCGTAATATTCTCAAATAATAATTATTTCCAGAAAATCATATATACGCCTATTGAAATAGCATCTAATGGGTGTAGTTTTTGCGGTAGAAAAGGTGACGAGAAAGCTATGTGAATGTCTATCTGATATTATTGCGTTGGTAAAAGTGAGGAGAAAGCTATTTAAAAGTCTATCTGATATTTTTGCGGTAGAAAAAGTGTGGAGGAAGCTATGTGAAAGCGTCCCTGATATTTTTTGTTTGATAAAAGTGAAGAGAAAGCTATGTGAAAGTCTATCTGATATTTTTTCGTTGATAAAAGTGAGGAGAAAACTATGTGAAAGTCTATGTGATATTTTTTCGGTAGAAAAAGTGTAGAGAAAACTATGTGAAAGTGTCTCTGATATTTTTGCGCTGGTAAAAGTGAGGGGAAAGCTGTGTGAAAGTGTTTCTGATATTTTTGAGTTGGTAAAAGTGAAGAGAAAGCTATTTGAAAGTCTATCTGATATTTTTGCGGTAGAAAAAGTGTGGAAAAAGCTATGTGAAAGTATCCCTGATATTTTTTGGTTGATAAAAGTGAAGAGAAAGCTATGTGAAAGTGTCTCTGATATTTTTTGGTTGATAAAAGTTAGAAAAAAGCAATGTCAAAGTCTATCTGATATTTTTGCGGTAGAAAAAAGTGGGGAGAAAGTGTCTCTGATATTTTTTGGTTGATAAAAGTGAGGAGAAAGCTTTGTGAAAGTGTCTTAATTGAAAAATCTTAATTAACTTAGCCTGGACCCTAACTGATATTTTTCGAATTCATACCTGATATAGATGTTCATTTTAATGTTGTTATTAAAAATAATAATTCGTTGCATTTTTGCCCCAATTTGACCCAATTACCAGAATTTGTAAGCTTTTATTTACTACATTAAAATGTAATCAATAATTTTTATATTTTATAGTAATATTTTTGGAATTAAATATTCTTTGTGCATTGTATGTATTATTGACTATGTCCAACTATAAATATACCTTGAAAAAATATATGGTGCCCGTTACCCGATCGGCATTCTAGAATGTGCTCTTGGGTCCAAAAAGGTTGGGGACCCTTGCCTTAAAGTCTTACTGTTATTCAATATCAATAATTTATTAAACTATTTTAGATGCCTATTTCATGTTCGATATGTTCATGTTTCATGAAAAACAAATATATGATTTTCATCTATCGATTGAGATAAAAATAATCTTGTTTTTTGTTACGATTTTGAAATCTTTTTAGACATGATTCATAGAAAGTTTTCTCAATTTGTTTCGGTTTATCTTCTAGCGTAGTGCTTTTAGGTATGTTGGTTAAATCATTCGATTGACGTCATTATTAAGTGGAAGATTTAATCCTTTTTTATTCAGTGCGGTTTCTGATTAACATGATTTTTTTCAAACCATTTTCTTAGGTATCCCTAAAACCTCGTTGATACCTATAGCCAGTCGTCACTTAAATTATTCAAACAAAGATGATTTAAACTACAACAAAAAATATTCAAATCACACGTCACAATGCAGTACATAAAAGTTGAGACTTTTTGGAATTGTTGATTTATTTCATGATACGAAATATATATTATAGTATTATAAGAAAAACTATGGATTGATATTTGTGAAAGTATTTGCGGCTGGTGTCATTAAGTGAGGGACTTAGGTATCAAACAACCCCATTTTATTTTAATGTAAATTATTGAGTAACCTTCATTAGTCTATTTAAATTAAAAAAAATCTTTTCTCTATATTTAAATAATAAAACTGTTATTATGTAGTACCTTGAAACCAACCCCCAAAAAATAATTTTATACATTCAAACTATTTTATATAAATGCAGCATTTTTGCGGTAGAAATTCAAATCACGCAATTTTTCTAGATAAGACCACACTTAGTATAAAGGACCTTAATACTACTCAATTAATAACATAATTCGTTTAATTTTATTTAAACGAGGCGCTGTTGGAGCAATCTAGCAAATAGGTTCGTCTTAAGTGTCTTACGCAAGTCTCCCGTGTCTGCCGCCTTGACGTTACTTGGTAATAAATTAATTCGGCGCCTTTGGCCTTCCAGAGAGAACGCACGGTCTTCAAAATATTGTGAGTCTAGTATTCCCAAATTAAATTCCCTCTACATAATGAGTAGAAATTTTAGACTACCCTAGCGTTATTCGGATATCACCATGACACTTTTCACATATGGTTTTGATACATCAATTAATGATGTTATTATTTTTAACAATTTAAATTTTAGTTATTGTATAAGTTGGATTACACATGAAAACCTAGAAATAAATCAGAACCGAAAATTGATGAATGCGAAGTTGGCATGTACCGAATTTGGAGGGTAAACATGCTTTCTTTTAATTTATAGCCAGCCGATTTTAGTAGATCCATCAAGTCAGACATGTATATTTAATTTATCAATTGTTTGCAAATAAACGATCAACTTAAATGGTAATGGTTAAAAGATGAACGCTGCTCTCGATAAACATGACAATTGGATCGACATAATGAATTTTTGTTCATTCATTAATTTATTTATTGAGTAAGATGCTAGTTAAAAATAAATATCATAGGGTTGATCGCTGACTTGATTTACAAAGCAGGTGTAGCTGGTCACCCTTAAACTTCATGCGTCTCTACCGAGCAGAGAATCTCACTAAAACGAGCCCATACATAAAATCATTGCAAACCTTAGATTAAAATGTTTCATTATGTAGTTTATTAATTATAAAATTATCTACTTTTACAAATTAAAAAAACAGATTTAAACTTACTGATGTCGATGCTGATAAAGTATTTACTATGAATTTGTCAGCTTACCTGCAAAGAAAAAAAAAATATTTTTCTGAAAAAAATAGTGTTTAAAACATGCAACTTTTTTAAAAATAGGAATAAATTCAAAATGAATTTTAAGTTTCGCGATAAAAGAAATGCAGAATTGATAACGGTCTTTGTGATGATAAGTTAATTAGTACACATGTCGATTTTGAATGTGATTGATTCTTTATCTTGAATATTATTTTTATTACTTGCGCAAATTTGTATAACTAACATTACGTTTTATGTCTATTTAATATGTATTATTTTATTACGAATAACAGATTTTTCCCCTGATGCACTATACTTGTCTTTCCCAAAAGAGTAATGTTTGTTCCTAAAAATGCAACTACTTGTAAGATTAGGATAAAAAAATAGTTTGTTTGTATCAAATTATCGCACATGCCAGTTGTTACTTTATTTGAAACACGAATCTGTACATTAGCAAGCCTACTAATAATCGATGATTTATATGACTAAGCATCGGAGAATCTTGCTCGGAGAGCGCACGCGAACTCTTGGATTGAATCCAAAATGGCGGCGTAACAGATAATACGTCAGATGATAAATTGCAAGCGAGAGGCGGTCGGTAACAAAAGCAATTCTTTCAATGGGGGAATATGATTTATTCTCGAGTGTTCTCCGCCGGCGCGGCGTGTGAATGTCTGCCGCGAGTTCCTCGGCGGAGAGACCGCGGCTCGAGGCGAGGCTGATAGAGACACGCGGGCTCTGTGACGTCAGAATTAAAACATTCCTTATATCCCAGAAACGATTGTAATCTTGTAAGCCCCCTTATTACTCATTATCTTCCACTCGTGTAATCAATCCACAGGACGACGTGATATATTTAATTAATGCTTACCTCTCGGAGTTACTATATATATCATAATTATTTTTCAGTACGAAGGTCGCCTCGTAATTTGGTATGATTAGATGATGATGATGTATTTGTTTTCTTTCATATATATTACAAGGGTTGGTCCAAATGCATACTGGATAAATTGTACGCAATATTGCCTCTATGAGGTTCAACTAGTATCCATCATCCGATGTCAGGGGGTATACAATACACGAGTTCGGTAAGGGAGATTACAGGTTTATTTTTATACATAAATCACGACACAAGACTTCATTATAACCAACGTATTTTTTTTGGGAACGAATTGTTATCACCTTTAAATAAAATTTTATATGTAAATGTATTAAGGATTTCTAAAGTTTAAAAAAATAAATACATCAATTAAAAATAAGCTTATAGTATATGTAATAATATGTCAAATAAAATAAATGATGTCAAAATTATTATAAAGCAGGTAGTGAAGAAACGGTAAACTATTCTAAAAAAATATTTCCCGGTACAACAAGTAAGAACTCGGATTACCGTTTCCAATTCGACAACTCAGTCTGTCTGGAAGTTACGGATCGTTTCAAAAAGGCGCAGAATTAAGCAACAAACAGAGAGTGCAGGTCACACACAACATTAATCCCCGTCCCGGGCCAAATAAAACAGACAGGGGTGCGGGCGGGGCGGGGCGGGGGCGGCAAAAACTGCACCCAGCGCTGTTCTTCTCCCGGCCCTCTCGTGATTTGTCACGTGGCTGTGCCACCCATTGTGTTAAACGAATTCTATTGTCGACGGTCTGTGCTCAATTTTATGCATTATGAACATTTATTATTATTTAATACAGTGAAACTAATTTGAACGTTAGAAAAGTAAAATGCAAATCTTACCGGTAAAATATTAAATATCACATACGGTGCAGTAAATTGATAAGTGCAAAGAAAAATCAAGAGAGAAAACATTATATTGAATTGAAGCTTTTACTTAGTTTTTTTTTAATTTTTAAGCATACATTTACTCCCAACTTACCATATGCGTCACTATGTGTAATGATAAGTCTGTTTTACAACTTTACAATAATTGATCATCACTTCGTTTAGATAGTTAACATTCGTGTGTTCTAGAGATTGTCGCGTGTAAGTAAGTTAGCAGGTAGATAACGCCAGAGTAAAGTATAATTATAATCATTTGGCAAATACGACCCAAAAACCCAACCGAGTGCCGAGCATTCCGAATAAACTACTCAAATCTGCGCCCCCAGTTAAGCGCCAGCCAATTAATATAATGTGATTTATGCTAATTGAATATTGAAATTTTGTATCCCAAAATTCAATACGGCGGCGCCCGATGGCCCTCGTCTCCAGCCTTCCAGAATTTTCCATCTGCAATCCAATTATAAGAGTCGACTCACATAACGAGGGTATTTACATAAATCCGTGCCTCCTCTCGCCCGGTTTCGGGTTGATCGCATGCGGAATAGTGTTAAAACTTGGCCATTTTGTTTTCGGGAGGCGCCCGGCGCAGTTGGGGGGTTTGTTTAGGTGCGCTTCCCTTTGCGGAGGGATGCAAAAGTAAACATACATTTAAATAATATATTGATTGCGAAATTAAGTTGTTATCAAAAACCTGATGAAGGATAGTAAATAAAATGCTGTGCTTGATTTTGTTTTTCAATTTTTTCCGAGGCACTGTGGCATATTGGAACTTTGAAAATGAATAAATTTCATAAAATTAACAAATTATTCGTAACCTTTATATCAATGAGTGTGTATGTGTGCGTGTGTGATATAGCAATAATTTTTTCAACAAATGAATTGCAAACCAAATATAATTACACTAAAATTGATAGCTTATTGAAGGGTGTTTAGAGAGCTAACACTTTAAGTACAAAAATAGCTCTCAATTTATTTAAAATCCCACGAAGATATTTTATGATGTAATATAATTTAACTAGGAAAACGCATTAATACTGATATTTATTACATATTATAAAACTGAAATTGTTATTTTCGTAATTTTGAAAATCTTCACTAACTTGACCCATATAACCCAGTAAGGATAAACGACTATCCCATCTTTATAATGTAATACTTCCCAGCATTAGTTTTGCAGTTATCTTGATTCACAGTATTAGAGTGTAATTTATATTTTACGCCGTCTCACATCCCGGACCTCCTCCTTCATTGGGTCCTCTGGAGAAAGGGAGGCAATAAGAGTGCGGATTGTGCTGAGGTCGGACGGATGTATCGAGTCTCACGACCGCCGCTAAAAAAGGACCCCGCGCAGCTATCTCCCGAGGAACTTCATTGCCGATCGCTGCGATTGAATAGATATTCGACTGACTGTACAGGATTTCTTCAGTAAATAACTTTTGTTGGCTTAGAGGTTGAAAGAAAAAGTGATGTATGATTTATTTTCGCCTTTGTTCGGTTTTTTTTTTCTAGGATCTTTTATCATTAATGGATGAATTTAAAGTAGCCTATATTCTTCGAGTGCCAAGAGAAGTATTTCAAATATTATTGCAAAGAGCTTTGATGGATTTTCTGTCTTTCTTTGAGAGACAAAATTGAATGTATAAATAAAATGTAATCTGTCATAAAATACCATAAATATTATTTGCAATAAAATACATTGATTTGAATGATTAAACTACCGCCTCGAATCTTGTATACAAACACACACACACACTCTTATATATATATATATATATATATATATATATATATATATATATATATATATATATATATATATAATGTAAATATGTATGAGATTTTATCGTTTATGAAAACTGTCAAACGCATAGCTTGTAAAATCGATTACAAGGCCAAAGAAAACGGTAAAACACTTTGAAAAGTTATGAAAACAATTTGGAACTTCAGTTTCTCTCCGAAGAATTCTCGAAGGGTTTTGTTCTGACATGTCCTAAAGATGAAAGAAAAAATGTTGCTAATACTCCGAGACTCACTAAACCCTGTTCGCTGGCGTTCACGTAAGTGACGCGAGGCAGGCAAGCGATGACGTCACACATGTCAACTCCATATTTTTTCATAAAACTTTGTTTCGAAATTAGCTGATTTTAATAATTTTTGTGTAAGGTTCTAAGCATTTTTTAATATTTAATTCTTGGGTAAGGTCATGATCCGGGTTTCTTTAGAATACTTTTGTTCTCGAGTACAGTTTTACAAGAATACCTTTCTATATAAAATGCTTAATAAAAATGTAATCTATTTTTTTAAAAGGAAAAAGGTTAATGCACGCTCTAAAATGTAACGACGGTAAAAGCATTTAAAAACCTTTCTTGAAAATTTTAATTAAAACTTTATGTAACGAAAAATACAATTCTAAATATAATTGAAAAATAAATGTAATTTTCATAAGAAATGATAAGTCAGGAGCGTGAGGAAAAGAGGTTCACTTCAAAAGTTTGAAACCGGAAGCGAGAGTGATCTCGTGAATGGCGCAGGCGCAGAGCGTTCAAGAGTTTCATTAATTCCTAGCAGGGAGGGTCGCGGGGGACGCATCCAGACAGCCTTCATTAACGAGCGATTCGTTACGTGATTTTTCACTTAGTCGAATAAAGCCTCTCCTGACGCGGCGCGGTTAAAAGCTTCCAGCGCTTCTCTCCGGCGAACTCCGAAGATGGCCACTTAACACAAATTCTCACGCGAAAAGTACCAGTCGTCGATCTGGTCGCACTCGGTTAATTGCGCTACGGATTTTTAAAATTATTTGCGAGTAGCATCGAAATGTTAATTTATTCACAGCAACATTTTTTGTGGGCCGCATGAAGAATTACCAATTTTTTTTAGGAAGTGTCTCCCTTTATCCATCACTTCCCTCCGCCCGAGATGATCAGGTCGGAATCCTAATTAATTGACGAGAGCAAAATTGAAAATCTCTCCCGGGGAGAAAGTTTTGAGATAAAAATTATTCGCCGTGTCACATTATCTCATGGAGTTTGAATGAAAAAATATCTCGGGAAATTGGGGCGCCGGGGAAGTTGGGAACTTCGTGTTGGAAATTTCGTTTTTGTAGTTTAAGCAAGGAACAATAGAAAATCGCTTTACGTAAAAAAAGGTTGTGTAAAGAGTTTTTGACGTCCGCAGTGAGGCATGTTGATGAAAGTTAGCAAAAAATTAATAAAACTATTCATAAAGTTTAATTCATCACTCATTACGTTCGCCTTTGGAAGAACTTTTCATTAAATTTTTATTTTAATATAATGATTTGGAAGGAATTTTTTTTTACCCCGTATCAACACTGTATTTTCACAAACGGTGTTTCAATTGCTTAAGCTCTGATTCCAGTTTTTATTTAATTTTTTTGGTTTCCTCAAGTGATGTTTATTATCTCCTTTTTGAGCTGCTGAGAGACACCGTACATACGACCGTAGCCCGTGCGGGCTGATAGTCGAGTGTAGCTTCATCGGATAACCTACAAAGGAGAGCGATGAAAGCCTGGCTGGCCGTGACGATCTTCCTGGTAGCTTTTTGGCTCCGCTCCTAGGACATGGATTCAACTTCAAACTTATGATTTTGAAAATCTGCAGTTTTCAATTGCAATGTTTCGAAACTCTGCATCTGATATTTTTGTCTCCGGTTTATATTTATGTCTATTCAATATATGCACTTATAAAAACAGTAAATATATTAAATATACAATATTCAAGATTTTAAAACTCATATTAGCATCTCTCTTAAAATACTCGTATTATAACTCTCCGCTTGGTTAATGTCGCATGTCGAAAGTGGAAATAAAAAGTCATTATAACTTCGCTGTATTTCCGAGAATAGTAAGAGCCCGTATGTCATACCTGAAAATGTTCCACCTTAATGCCTGTTTTGAAATTTATACATAAATATTTGATATTTTTAATATTTTGGATAATGAAAAATAATTAGAAATTTAGGATGAAAAATGTGAGCATAAATTTTTATAACATTTTATAACATCAAAGAAATCTTCAAGTGTTGTTTCCACTTTGTAAATAAGTCCTCGGGTACAGTTGTTTTGAATAATACCGTTTGGAATAAAAATCAGATGTTTGATAGAAAAAGTGAAATTTGGATGGATTGGAAAAAAATATCGAAATAGAGCAAAAGTGAAATCCTGTCATTTTGATTCCGAGAAGGCAGTTCCACATTAATAATGAAGGGAACCCATTGTAAATATTTGTCTGCTAAGCGGCTCATCGAAAAAGACAGAGTTAAGTCAATAAAATAAAATTTGTCTGTCTAAAAAAACTCACCTATTATCCCATCTATGATTAAATAAACATTTCCAAACGTGCCGTTAAAAATCATGCAATTCTTCGATTAGTTCTCAAAACTTCTTGTTACAGTTCATTCTTTTTGGGGCCACACAATATATTTGAAAGCGTGTGGCTCTAAACTCAGAGAAGCATTATCTGTACAAAGGAACATATTTTAGCGAACTTTTTGCCCGGGTATCGACGTTTCCGTGCCTTTAGCCGTGCTTGTTCGGTCGGAACCGCAGCTGATAAACTTTGTTAAAACTAGCCGGCTAAATCTTTCCACCGGCAATCTAACGTGGAAACTTCCGAGATATTATCCTCTACGTCGGCCTTCCTTTAACCGCTTTACTCGATTTCATTTGATTATTTGATTCTGAAAAACGAATGTAAAATGAAGCCGAAAGCTTCTATGAACTATTTCTATTCGAATTTAGTTTGACTATTTGTAATAATACAATTTCATATTATTTGTACAAATAAAATATTACTTGCAATTAAATCATTATATGTTGTTTTTTGTATATATTTTTGTTTGTTTTATTATTATTAAATTTTTGCATTACAATCATATAAAAAAAAGAAAATTAAATGCTAAATTATTATACCTCGATATGTACTGAAAAAAAGTTCTGATCTCATCATCTGAAAACAGTGCCCGGGATATTCTGTCCAATCCAGTTAAATTTTAAGCTTCTTCCAGCTGCGGCTTAGTTTAAAACGTTGTCATTCTCAATTTTTTTTAAACAATATTTAATTATTTGAAAGCAAAACCGCCTTTCTCGGATTTTAAATACTCTCAGAAGACTTGAAGTATAATTATCCGATTATTTACCAACAATTTTTCTTGAGTTATTTTAAAGTGCCGCCTGACTTCAGTTCTATATGTGTACATATAATTAGTATAAATATATTGTATTGAATAATTTTTTTTACCGTAAGTATCTTCACATTCAAAAAATATTATTAATTATTAAAATGCTGCTAAAGTACTACGATTAATCTTAAGATGGGCAGCAGGTCTACTTAGATACTAAGTCAGCGCGCACAGCCCCTGGCACAAAATCCCGAAGTAACATTTCTCGGTTCAGGCCAATAACCGCACGCGCCTGCTTTCACGAAAGACTGGCCGATTAATTAAGTTATATTAATCAACTTTCATGGTGGCTTATCAAATTTGTGGCAAATATCCTCCCGGGTGGGGCGGCGTGGTGATAAATAGAGGGTCACGTATTTTTTCACTGTTGTTGTCGCAATCGTGCTGACATGCCCACAATACCCCCGCCGACATTTTTATATCAACTTGCTCAAGGTTTATTCCATAAATAAGATGTGGTTTTTGTCTATTGATGATGCACTTAGATGCATACGTCATTGAAAAAATACGGGTTGGGTTATTTTATAAGGAATAAGAAATTCGATGCAATGTTAGTAACGGATATGTATATTTAAAGCATCTAAATTCTTTTCAGAAAAATTATTTTTGCTATTTATAAATATTACTTTGAAAAAAACAACTTTCTTTAAAAGTTAAAAAAGTTGTTTCTACATGGTATTTCCAAAATATTAAAATCAAAATTTTTCATCAGAATTTATAATTATGATTTTAAAAAGGTTTCGTAATTGAATGACTGCAGTCAATAAAATAAATTAATAAAAAGTAGTATCTAAATTAAAATTATATAAAATACATCCCTTAAGTATGAAAGGTCCTAGCTCTTTTTATAAATTTTCATAGATTATTTTATTTTAATTTTAATATTCCTCGTCAGAATTCAGATTTTTTCTTATGAATAACTTTTATAGAAAAATATTAATCATGAAAAAGTATGAAATAATACAATGCAGGCCGTAGAATTCCACTATAAAAAAGAAAAGGCATCAGCTGATGGTGTTATATTGGATAACCCACATCAAAGAATGTTGAAAGCTCTCACATACGACATGATGTATTAAATACTTCCAAAAAATAATATTACACAAGAATATTTCTTTTCGTAATGTACTCTACTCACACTAAAAATTTGAAGAATCTTGAAAAGCGAACTTTGGTGGATTATATTACATCATTCTTGTAGAAATCTGATATTATTTTAAGACTTTAATCGATTGTCCCTAAAAAATAATTTAATCTAAGGGTTTCAATAGATAATATTTTTTAAAATATATTTGTGTTCAAATATGTATTAAATAATATAAAAATTATATACAAATTATTTTATTTGATAGCGTACCTAAACCATTATTTATTTTTAAAATCAATCAAATTATTTAATAAATTTATCTGATATATTTTTTTGTAACAAAAATGTTTATATAAACTTACATTAAATTACTTAAAAAAAGTATTGACAAATACTAAGACGACATGAACTAGTCACCGCTTACAGCTCTTGTCGCATTTTGATCAATTGTCGTATCTCTGTGGCCTAAGTTAACCCAATTATATTTTGATTCAATATCCACATATAGTGATTCATAAAATTATTTATTTAATATTATAATTATATAATTATGAAATATATGTATTTTAATAAATATCAATTTGTTCATAGTCCTAATGTAAAGTAGGGTTAACTGGGATTGGCTTTACTCATTGTTAGACAAAGCAATATACTCCACGTGTCATAACAAATTCAGCACCTACAGAGTAACTATCTCGTTTGCAAAACTTTCCTGAATTAACCCGAATTATTGTGTGCAAGACGTGAGTTAGTTTTCAATTAATAGTTTATCGAAATGCATACAAAGCAAGTATGTGACTGAGCATCAGCATGATTAATGAACTTGTCGAGTTGGCGGTAATTGGAGTTGTTGGAAAGTGATTGTTGTGAAAATCTTGTCGAGTGGCGCAGTGGGCTGTAATTCATAAGCGGGTGTCGCCTGCTCCATATCCTCGGCTACACGATTAACAGCTTAATATAGGGGCGGTGGATGATAAACGAAGCGATCCACCCCCAGGAAGCACCGAGCTACTTGCACCCCCGACTTAGCCATTGTCACTAATTTATTTTATTAAATGCCGTAGTTTACTTCGCAATTGCCTGTCTAATTTATTCCATAAATATATAATCCTAAAACCTGCTGAGAGCTTCTACTGGGAAAAAGCGGGATGTGCTATTTTTACACGAATAATATATCACTAGTAAACATATTCGAAACGCAGAACTTTTAATACGTTCACTTCAATACAATAACGATGTAATGGCTGATACATATTGTATAGTACTACTAATTTCAATTAATAGTTTTCGTAATTGATTTTATTTTTACTGTACAATATATTTTTAATAAACAAAGTTTAATTAATTTAGAGATAGAAACTATTTTAAAATATTCGCTTACATTCTCCAACGCTAACACAGCGCATTCAAGAATTCTCTCTTAAGTGGTATAGTGAAAATCCAATATCGGCTAAATCAACAATTATTTTTGCACATAAAGCACGACTTAGCCGGCAGCTCCCGTTGGTCCACGGGGAGGGAGCGGGAACATGTTGATTTCCCACAAAGTTGCACATTTGCACGGGCAAGTAGCCGGACTTGGGCTAAACACTTCCCCGAGCAGCTCCGGCTTATTCCGCGGTTCCTAACAAGAACACAGCTGCATCACGAGACCGATCCTCATACCATAATATTTTACTACCGAACTATTCCATATTAATACAGACCAGCTATATTTTATGATATATTTGGACAGCAAATTGTTTACACATTGTATAAATATTTTGATTATGTAATGTGCTTGCAGCGGTTTTCAAATGAACACGTAAACTGATACTCCCCGCTCATCTCATTTCGTTCAGTGCATCACACTTGTCGATATTTTATTAAAGCTTCAGATTTCCGCATTGAGTATTTGTGATGAAATCATCACTACAAAGATTACTACGTCGTCATAATATTTTTAAATTTAAAAATACCTCATTGGTACTGTTAGTAAGTTAAGTCACAAAATGGTGTGAAAGTTGCAAGATCCGCGCGGTCGGTACTACTGAGTGCGATGCAAGAAAAACAATTGGTAAAATGGTGACTGCGCTGGAGGTAACTTATTCGAAAAGAATTCCCCGGAACGGAAAGTTTCCAAAGAATAAAATATTTCACCGTTCGGAATACCGAGTGTTTCTACGTTTTAGAGATTTCACATTTTAAGGACATTTCAAAGTAAAATCTCACCGACTTTTGGATAAAAAGATATTTACATTTCTCGCCAGCAAGTATTTAACGGGCATAAAATAATAATAAGTATTTTCACACTAATAAAAAAAATTGTGCCAAAAATAAACTAAGTTGAATAGATCAAGAATTCACCAACACAATGAGCTTTGACGCATAATTTTTCGTGGGTTACTAAAAATAATTCAAAGACATGGTATTTTCTTAATGAAATTTGTATAGAAGCCCATCTTTTAAAAGTATTGAGTTTCTTTGCTCATAAGAGGTATTAAAATGTAAATAGGTGTATATTCTGACAACGGTCATCAATTTTCATAAAATACTAAATGTAATCTAATGATAAATAAATCTTCAATCAGCTGCAAATATCTGTAAAATCTTGTACAGGCACTCTTTTACTTCAATACTACAAAGAACGTAAAAGGGTTATATTTCTAGTAAAATGAATACTTTATAATCTTTTTAGAGATGAAAGGGTCGGTGAGGCAAGATTTTATCAGGAAAACCAATAATACGTCTGTCCAGCTCTTCTAAAGGAACAACTCCCTGCAGAAGCAAATTTCACTTTTTTGTTACCTCACAAATTTTTCCAATTTATAAAACAATGTGAAAATCTTTATCAAATATTAAAATAACTCTCAAGAAACGGAATCAGTTTTATAGGAAGTACTCAGAAAAAATATTTCCAGCGAACGATTTAACTTTTATAAAAAACTTTTTATCATTAAGTACTGAAAAAGTTGTTCATCGATTGGCCATCAAAATATATTCCATCGATAAATATTCAGAGATGAGAATACTTAACCTTAATTAAGCTATGGTTATTTAGCTATAAGTTACGAAATAAAATCTGTAAAATCTTACTTATCAAAGTATATATATATTCAGTGTTTTTGTTATCAGAATTATATACATATATATTTATATACTTCTATAAAGCAAATAAGATGCGTTAAGTGCATACGTAAAAAGAAGTATTGAATTATTGTTAAATATTGTTTGAAGTTGCATTGGTCTCTCTGTTTACAGACATATAACTTATCCAGTGGGCTCTACGAGAATGTGACGGCATTCAATTTGAACAAAACATTTTACGATGTTGGCTCACTTCAAAGCAAAATTCACTTGTCAATATGAGCGGCGCGCAAGTTTGTTGGAATATCAAAGCGGAAATTGAATATTAAGATTCAAACTAAAGTTAGCGTTTGATAAAACTAAATAATTTTTATTTGAAACTGCTGTAGTTTGTATTAGAAAACTACAGGAAATACGACGGAAGAGCCAGCATCTGTTTCTTATACATATTTTTCTGTTTCTTAGACATATTTTTATGTATGTGAATAAAAAAAATATCGTTAGGCTTGGAAATATTCAAAATATCCGTTTTTTGTAATAATACAAAAAGTATGTAATCACAAAATAAAGAGATGTTGTCTCTTTTAAGCATAAAATCAAACGTGTCAACTTTTTTATTTCATAAACGGTACTATTGAATGCTAAACATCGCCCGCAAAGAAATGACATATTCTCAAGCGGTAATATATTATATAACAATTTTATTTTCAAAACTTATTTCAGAAAGATCGTCGTACCATTCCGAAAAGGTTTGCAAGTTTACATTTTAATATGAAACTGCCTGGAACGGTGTAGTCGCGTGCATCCTCTATGGGATTTACAGGTCACAACAGTCGCTATTTTTATTGTCGGATCATCCGTTACAGTGCGGCGCGAGTACATTCTCAGTGTTGTCATGGTTACGGAGCAATCAGCCGATGTGCCGTTTCAAAAGGAGATTGCATCCGATTCAAATATAAACATGTATATTCAGGATAACTTGACTGTGAAAAATATAATAAATAACTTGTGTCTGCAAAATATATTTTATATAAATAATTTCATATTTTTCACGAAAAAAAAAATGAATTTGTTTGCAAATATGTTTTTTTAGAAAAGAGAACTATTTTAATATATTTTTGCTTTTTAGGTTATTTCTGGCCATGCTGGTTAGTTTTTTTCTGTGAGGAAAATTCACAAATTTCTTGCATTAAACTTAGTGGACGTCTTGCGAGATTAATTATTATTGTAGCTTTGAAGTGATAAAACATCGTGACCCTTTTTGTTGAATAACTTTTGTGAATAATTTTGCCGTTTTATGAGATGGGGAATTTGAATGCGTCGTAAGTTTTGCTTTTTAGTAACGAATTTCGAAGAAAATCCCATCCTTTATATTGTCTTCGTGCTATCTCCAGATGTAAATATATGGAAATCAAATGAAACTCTACCATTTAACTGTGTTTTTAGATAAAGACTAAAGGTTTTTTATGCCTCTATCTAGGAGTATAATGTATTATTAGAATATTTATATTAAAACTCACAAACATGTCATTTGTTTTTTGATAGAATACTTGTGAATTCAATACACAATTGCAAAATTTATATATATATATATATATATATATATATATATATAATTCTTTATTGTCAATGATCATATATATTGTTTCCTAGAAAACTATATTTTCACCATGTAGTAAAATATTCTTTAAATAGAAAATTAACGTTCAGCTGTGTCAATTTAAAAATATTTATTATTTAAATGTTAAAGGTTACAGTAAGCAACACTTAATATATCTTCTCTCGCCCTTATCCCTTGCACTACTTATCTTTCTAGCCATAAAAGCTTTTCTTAAAAATAAACTAAAATCTAGTCTTGACGATGTCAAAAAAAATAATACAGGTTTCTTATAAGAATTATGAAATGTATTGGAATTATTTATCTAATTATATAATATTTTTATTATACTCCTCTCATAGAAGTCCAAGACATCGGGTAAACTATTGAAAAAAAATCAATAATAAAGAATATCCATTATAAATATTGCCCTTAGGTTATTTTATAAGGCCGCCCGTTTCTAATATTGGACATCTGTATGATGAAATTAGCCAGAAATAATCTTATTAATAACATAGTGAGGAAAAAAGTAATTTCGGAGATGGAATATTGAATATATTTATGGAATATAGAGAAGCTCGTCAATAACCTTACCATGTATTACAGTTGATAAAATTTTTATTCATCATTCATATCTTTGGTGGATATATTTTTTTAACCTCGACAGTAATAAAATTAATAACATTGATAAATTCAAACCATATGATTTAGGTTAAAATATAAGTGTAAATTTAACTTGTATTTTATATAATTTTTTAATTATCAATATCTGAAAGCACACCGTACTTGTTATTTTTAAGTTATTTGCTCTGAAAATCATATATATATTTGGTGGATATATTTTTTTAACCTCGACAGTAATAAAATTAATAACATTGATAAATTCAAACCATATGATTTAGGTTAAAATATAAGTGTAAATTTAACTTGTATTTTATATAATTTTTTAATTATCAATATCTGAAAGCACACCGTACTTGTTATTTTTAAGTTATTTGCTCTGAAAATCACTTTGCTGATGTCAATGATTTTGTCATTGACATTATAATTGGACTGCTTATATTTCGTGCTGTTCTTGGCTTCAATGGTTTGACTGACCACTTTTGATTTAAAGTTTTTTTCATTTGATCACTGTTCAAAAAAGACAAACGTCTTAGGAGATTGTTATAACATAGTGGTGGTTAACGTTTAAAGATACTGCTTATGTATATTTTTAATAAATATATTGCATAATTATTTAACATTTGTAAAAGCGAAATATATTTTTTAAGTTTGTATTTTCAATAACATATTATCTAACGCTTCGTAGTTTATATCTTTTTATTGGAAATATTTTCACAGCATTTGCCAAGGCATGGGCAATTCTCCCACCACGGCTGTGAGCTTCAACACACAAACACCGCAGATACGCATAGCTTTCAGAATCCGTAACATAAAATATCAAACAGCGGGTAGGCTTTTATTTAATGGAAATCTTTGTTTTTCTTGACTGAGAAAGGCAGAAGCCGGTCGAGATTTGCAATAAATAATATAGCGCGAAAATAAAGTACGACTCCCAGGGTATTATCGGCTATATTGATATATTTCATCACAAAATTCACTTTATCCGAGATCTTTAAAGTCTATTTCAGTAAAAGAGGTTAATAAATTGATTTATCGTTTTCGGTTTTTATTTATTAATATGTATCACATTCTTATAAACCTTTTGTATGTTAAAAATGTATAATAATACTTTTAACAAACGTCTGTGTTGTATATACACTTTCTTTATATAACGCAGTGAACGTATTAAAAGAAACCAAAATAAATAAAATAAAACAATCCTTAAATTTGAGCGCTAAGCTTGACGAAGGAAAAACATCTCATCAAATAAAATAAAAAATATTTTATTGAAAAAAAATTTCTAGATATTGGATAATTATTTTAGTATAGCAGGATGTTCTTTTGAACGATATTAGGTAATAACTACATTTAGTGAGTATTGGAACTCCACCCGACTTGCTCGCTAATCCTGTCTGGGCGGCCCCGAGGGAGGTTACGACGAGCGGCCGGTCTGCTGACCCATCGAATCCGCGCGACATCTTGGCTATTAGGTGAGGTGCTTTTTATCACCCCAAGAAAGTAACTGAGAACGGAGGACAAGAAAAACCAACGACGAATCATACTGCGGAAATAATGGAAAATACCTGCAATGCCGCGTTCTGTAACATCTGAAGCAGGCATGGAAGAAAATAATGTGCCATCATTTAAATTTTTTTTTTTTATAAATACCCTTAGTTTTTTTCAATTTCTGTATCATTGAAAACAAATTCCATTTAGACAAATAAAGTTTAAAACTTTTTACACATGCGTATTTTAAAATAATAAACTTTTTTTTTATCAATATACGCAAATAATTTTGGAGAATTCTTGAGCAAATTACTATTGCGAAAGTTAAAGTGAAGTAATGAAATGTGTTTTTATATATCACGATTTACCAATAACAGTATTATATTACAAAATATAACAGCACTCTAAAATATTAACAAAATTAAATATTGGTGAATCTTTTGGTTGTTTAAGTTTATTGCTAATGTACTTGTACAGAAACTTCTAGAATGTAATGAAATATAGATTAAACAACTTCGGTCTTACGTGCTTGATTTAATATTTACATTCAAATAATGAAAATTATCAAGAAAATTCAATGTAAATATAGACTACTCGGAACCTTTTACAACTTAAGTACAGAATTGTTACTACGCCAGACGTGGCTGAACCACTTTTCAATAATACCTCAACTATTCGCGGTTTTGAGTGGTTTCTCGCTAGACGTGGACCCTCGTGAGATCCACAACTGTGGAAGAACAAACCCTTACATTATTTTTGTTATAAAACGCAGGCATACTAAGATTTAAAAAATAAGAAATTAAAAAGGTGATTGAGCATATAATTCAGATTAGAGAGATAATAAATAATCATTTAATATAATATAATCACACACTATCATTTAATTTATTATTGTGTGCGACGTAGTGAAGTGGATTATTGAATTTTATTTGACAATTTTTATACAACATGCGTAACTACATGAAACATAATGAATGATTTGATTTTAAAAATCTCTTAATTTTTTTATCGAATAACACAGTTCACAGATGAACAAGACTTAATTTTAAAGATTTAATTCCACTTTGGATATAAATAAGTTCCTTTAGTATACTTAGCAAACCATTTTTTCACTAAATAATTCATGGTCTCATTTACATAATAAAGGAGTTTCAAAAAATATCTGCTGCTAAATTATTGCTAGCTCGATGTTTTAAAAATATTACCTTAAAAAAAGTCCGATTACTCTCTTTTGACACTAGTTTATGGATATAATTTTTGTAGTTTCAATTTTATTTTCTAATTTTTTTTTTTTAGTAAAATTCAAGTTCTGTTAAATTGATACAATGTGATTTTTTTTTCGTTAAATGAAATATTGATGAATAGAAAGCCTTGAAACTCTGATTAAATATTATTTTATCAGAAAACTATACGCAGGCGGGTACCAAATTGACTAAACTGATGTGCGTAGCGGGCAAAATTCGCGTAAAATTGCGCGTGTGAAATCTAGTTTATACACTCTTTGATTTGAACTTTTTGATTTTTTTTCTCTTTCATTTAGCAACTCCGAGTTATTTATGAGATCCACAATAGCTTATATTATATTTATATTTTAAGCGGGTAACCAAATTTACTAAACTGATGTGCGAAGCGGATGAAATTCCTGTAAAATTGCACGTTTGAAATCTAGTCTATACACTCTTTGATTTGCAAGTAGTCAAATAAATCGTTTCCTATAAAAAGTTGAACCACTTCATACACACTTTGCGGATTACTTGGCATCACAACAACACCACTTTGTTCCAAAAATTGTTCAATAATTGGAGGGTTATCATTCTCTGACCACTCCACTTCTTCATTGTCACTTTGCTCAGAATCACTGGACAGTATTGGTACAAGTAACGTTGACGAGTCCTAAACAAACATTTCGAGCTGTAAACCTAATGAATAAAATGACCTTTTGCCGCTTTTAGAGTAAACATATTCAACAACGTATTAATATGCGCCCCGCCTTCAGGCAGTAGTCCGCGGAAGCCCCGCCTTTAGTGTGTTAATAATCAAAAGTTAATAATGTATTAATTTGTAAGTTTTAGAAATCATTTATTTTTCTTATAATGTGGTGGTTTGGAGCGCTTTACAATATGTTAAATTAACGTTTCTTAACTCACCCCTAAAGTAGTGGCAAGGGTTGCTCAAATAGCCTTTCGCGTGTTCGCCCTGAGGCCGTAACTCGGGGAGGGAGCCGCGGAACACCGAGTATTAGCGGCTTCCATTTGCTGAGGACCACTGTCAATATTTGGTGGAGAATGTTTTGATGTAGCGGGCAGATAGCGCGGCGCCGAGTCCACGCGGCCCCGCGCCCAGTTCGGCCGGGCAAATACTGAAAGGCGGTCGCGCTGAAAGCCCAGGCGGAGCGCAGATCTTATCAAAGAAGGTCACGGCGGATGTGGGGCGCTGTCGGCCGAGAAGCCTCGCTGGCCAGCTACCTCGCGCCTCGGAACTGCGCTTCGGAAAATAATATATCGTAACATGACAAATAAAGCCGTATTTTTGAGTAAAATACTTGAGTTATTTTCCACATGTTCGTTTTTATTTGTGACCGGTTTCGCCAACCTTACGCGTTGGTATTATCAAACAGAGTATATTATGATATTGACAATGTCAACGTGAAAGGTTGGCGAAACCGGTCACAAATAAAAACGAACATCACGTGGAAAATCACTCAAGTATTTTACTTAAATTTTAAAATGGAATTCCACCAAGTACTCTTTGTCAAAAATATTGAAATAAAACTGTATGTACAAAAATATATAAGAGTTTCAACGTTCAATTTAAAAATTTTAATTTTACTTAGATTTGATAAAATCTGCTGCGATTATTTATATAAAAAAAACTTTAGTTCCGAGTAATGATTTATAGTTCAAACAGTGTTAAATATTGTAAATGTTTTTTTTTGGTTACGTTTTAATACGTATTAAGTCTTACCCGTTTACAATAGGTAAAAAAACAATCAAATAAAAACTCGGATTGTTTTGTTTACTATGCGCCAGTTAATTTGCAGTATATTTAAATTGATGATGGGATCCAGAGCTCGGGGCAAGAGACGTGTTCGCTTGTAAAAACGACTTAAATCCAGCAGCGGACTGGCAGCCCCGACGTGCCCGTAGCCATGTTCTTCAGATAGAAAAACTACCCTGCGCCAGAATATGCATAAGAATACTAAGCATCTCGTTAATATGGCCGCGGTGGTATTAAGTTTTTCTTGCTAGGGACACCAGTTCCAGTAAAATAATGGTCTACCCTATATTTTTCTTGGTTAAGTTAAGTATTCTGTTTTTTGCATTTTTCACTATTGTTATGGAATGTTTGAGATTTTTTACCAGAACAAAAGCGTCTAATAAACAGGATAATGAATCCGGTTTGTTATTTTATCGGTAAAGAACGAAATTCGGAATTGTTTGGTACTATATTGTAATATGCAAACTTCTCGCCAATTTTTCTTACAAAACATACTTTTTTAGTCATAATTATTTATCAAAACTATGGTATAAATATCTCCAAAAGCAAAAGATACCGAGTAATATAAATCAAATTTATATTTGCAAAGTATTTTTGACATATTAATAGCAACATTTTATGAATGGACACCCGGAAGTGTAAAATTGAAAACGATCTTATAAAGAGAGGAATGACGCGCAAGTATACATCAAAAAGCGACCCGCGTAATTATCGAAGTGTATTCTTGCGTATTACTCGCACATGGGAAGACCGGAAACAAATTTCCATGTTTTTTCAGTTATCGGTCGACCGGCGGTCCTCGGCTGCTCGTCTCCGCCGCCCAAGTTTTCCCATTATAAGTCCCGATTCACTCCGCGCGGTATATAGTCGCATCTTCGGAAGTTTGTTTCTGGAAACTTTTTGGATCCCTTCCCGCGCTGCTGTGCGACTGCGTCAGATGGCCGCGCTCGCCGGGAAACAAAAGTTGGCAATAATGGGGCCGAGACAATGGCATTCCATAAATACGAGATATAAAACGAAAAACCTCCCCTCTAATAACATTCTTTATAGAAATGAATTGGCTTCTGTAACTACAGTTCCTCGGAACGGTCTTTGCGAGAGAAATGTTACTGCTGGAGTTTTTTTAATGAGTTCCCGACACAGCTAGGAACTATAAAAAATACAGAACAATAACAGAATTATCGTTAGGCTACTCGTAAACAATGCAGCGCTACTAATGTATTGGATGAAACTACAATCATAGAAAAAAAAATTCTTCACTAAAAAACTTTTAATTTTTATATTTTGACATGCGTCTTCCATAAGAACTTTTATGCATTTATTTGAAGACTATTTATATCAAAAGCTAAATCATCCATTAAGGTTTTTCTATTTAGATATTTTCTTCATAACTTTTAGTATATTAGCTTTGAAAATAATGTGAAGTACAAAAATCGTTGCAAAAAGGCTGGTGATATTTAATGTAGGTTTTATTTTTTCAATGTTTTCGAGAAAAGTATGAAACGTTAGTTGTGGTTTTTGGAGAGAGTTCCACAAAACACTTAATTCTACTTTAATAGATCATACTTTTTCAGATCTTTCAAGACGTTTAACGCATTAGCTTTGGTAAGAATAAAATAAATTCTCTTAAAGTATATTTTATGTATAAATGTGATTTTTTGTCGCTTTGCTGTTTCACTTAAATCACAGCGTTAATATTTTAACAAACGAAAAATTATATGCTTATAATATAAATTATTTTATGAATGCTGTAATAGGAATGGCAACATGGCAAATGGATATAACCCACAATAAATGTTAATATTTACGTTAAAAGTATAATATAGATAAAAGTGATGCTAAGTCATTATCAAGCTATTAGGTTAAAAAAATATATTTTATTTAATTAATAAAAAAAGAAAAGAATAACTTCAATAAGATGCAGATGTGATATATTTATAGATTTATAACTTTAAGTGTAGTCAAATAATTTAAGCTTAGATTATAATTTCATCTTCCACAAAGAGTATTTACAATTTCCTTAAAAAAATTAGTATTTGACACGTTTCGGCCTGAAAATTTTCGGCGGTGGAAAGCTTTTTTTTTATACAGAAAGTAAGATTTTAGATCAAGCACCGCCGATTAAGGTTAAATCGCAGAAGATCAACTTAATCATAAAACTTACTACGGAAATTCTACTGAGAGTTCTCGGTCACGATATTTTTGGGTTTATCCATAACGCAGTGTTTTGTGATTCCGCCCCGCCGCGGAGGGCTTTTAAGGCTCAGTTTCGTTCGGGCGCTTCTCTGCCTGAGAACACGTTAAATGCTGGCAAAGCACGAGATAAAGAAAACCATGCTTCTGAGAATGACACTAATATATGGAAGAATGTCTCAGGGAATTAAAATGAATTTGGTGAAATGTGATCTGGTAATGTGACGCTTGCGAACGTGTTCAGAGAGTTTAACGTATCGCTGTTGATACGATTCTCTTACGTATATTTTTTTATGTGAAGATTACCCGAAAAGAGAACACAAAAACATTCCTAGCAAAAAACACCACAGTGCTCTATCATAGAGAACATTGATCGACAGATCTATTGATTATATATTTTTTTAATATATCTGCAATAAAATATTTAATATTTTTCATTAATAGGTCTCAAAACAGACTGTTGCTTGCAACATTTAAATTATTTCCAGATCAAATACCACAATCGAAATAATTAAATAACCGTGAAGTAGTTATTGATATTTGACATAAATTTGGTATTTGAAAGTCTTAATTTTTTAAATATTTAAAAATCATAAAATGTATTACCATGCTCACTTATTATTATTCAGTTTTTTTAATATTACATTGTAATAATTATAATATACCTGGTAATATATACATTTACGTTTATTCAAACCGATAGGATTTTTAAATAGATGATTGATATTTGAAAAAAAAAACTTACCAATAATGTTAAAACGATTTTTAGTGGCTGAGTTTAGTTTTATAACAAAACAAAATTCCTCCCGGGCAGCTCGTTGGCCAACTCGCGCCAGCGTCAGGCAGACTACGAGAGCTGCGAGGGAGCTGATGGAGAAAATGGAAAAAAGGGAGATAAATATTTCAAGCAAAAACCGCGGTTTCATATTATATTAGGAAGATTAATCTCTCAGTTGATTCGAAGGATACGAAAGGCGAACAGTCTCATATGTGAGGTAAGAAAATGGAAATGAATTACGATGCGTTAAATAAAATATACCGCGACGGGTTTCATTCCATTCTGCCGGGGAGATTCTGTAAGACTTGATGCTGCGGTGGGAATAACAAAAATGAAACGAAGACCCCGGATTGAATTAACAGAAAAGAGTGCACGGTGATGTTACAGGAAAATAATGATCATTGTATTAAAAATATTATAGAAGAGAGCGACAGTACTGAAGACGTATGGAGCACTCAGTGCCTCGCCGGCCGAGTGGATTTCCAGCGAGGTTTGCGGCAGTTGACCTTTCTTTGTTTTTTGAAGACGTTTACGAATAAAAGACACGGTGGCTTTTCTCCAACATAAAGGCATACGGAAGGAAGGGTCCGCTGAATATGATAAAGCCTCAGAAAATTCGTAAAGAATATGGAAAAGGAATTGCAAGGGAAATATAATTATGTATACTAGGCTAGTATACTTGCATAATTCTGGAAAAGGTAGGAATAATATAATGGAATTCTTTATTGCAAAAAGGATACGTATCTGTTGGATACAATCTAAGAAAATAGAAAAAGAAAAGAAAAGTATTGAAACCATTCTTTGAAACCAATATTGATTTATTAATGTAAATGATGTTATTCTTATATATATATACTATATATATATATCAAATTATGTAAATCATAATAAATAAATAAGCTTCAGCCAACATAAAGTCAGTCAACTATTAGATGCACTTTGATATTACAGCTTATTTTCGATTTGATCATAAATTTTATAAGTGTTAAAAAAGTTTAATAAAACCTGATTTATTTCGTATAACACAAACACTTTGAATTAAAAGCGTTGCTCAAATAAAGTGTTTAGCGCTCGAAAAAATATCTCGATTGTGTTATAAATAAGGAAAATCCAGCATTTTTCTGCAGTGGGCTTCACTAATTTTCAATGATTAAACAGTGAAATTTAATCAAGAGTTTTTACCGTTAAAGCCATGGTGCTATTGCATGGTATATTATGCTATTTGATAGTTTAAATTGTTCGCACAGCAAGAAGAAAATGTAAATTCTCAAGTTCAATTTTTATAAAAAATACATGTGGTTACAAACAAGAAATGAATCAAGGAAATGAAGTGAATTCAGCAAGTCGCAACAATTAAAAACATATTTTCATTTGAAGAAAATTAATTTTGAAAACATCCAAAATACCTGTCAGTTTGTAGAAAAAATATAATGCACTCGTAACTCATAATTGTGTAGCTTGGTTCTTCGTTATACTGAAAAAAAAACCAGTCCAGTTGGATTTCGACTTTTACAATTTGACCAATCTATTCGAGCAATGATATTCATAAAATATTTTTTTGCCTTTAAATGGTATGAAAAAAAAGATAGTTTATGTATTTATAAAAGGAGACTTTCCGTGTATTTCGCGAGATTTCCGACGATACTCTATCACCCGACCAGTGTGTCAAATGCGCGTCTCTCTTTAGAACTTCGGAAAGCATCGGATGTTATTTTGACGTGTTCTCAATGTAATATTCAACAGGCTTGTCAATACACAATACGAAAGACAAATATCGCAGACATTACGCGAGCAAAACCAACATTATCCTTATTTTATACAATAACAATCGGGCATCGCGAGGCGGCGCTGTGTCAGAGTCGGGCGTTATTCAATAAGAAACGAGCGATCATAATAAGCTCCCCGCAAACGTCGGGGAGAAAGACTGCAAGGGATGCTGTGCGATACATTCTGTCGACCTCCGCTGGGGCTTATTTATGTCTGTGTGTCAAAGGAGCATCTGTAGTTCCGCGGCCGTTGCGGCTTGGCTGTGGGAAGAGAAAATCGATTCCCGACGAAAAATAGCCGCCATTTGTAAGGAATTATTTCCTCGGTAAATATTTTATTGAAATTGTTTTGCGGCAGCGAGTGGGACTGGAATTACATTGACAATTAATTTGGTCAGATTCTTTATGTGAGCAATGTCGCGTAATAAAAGTGCGGATTTATTATGTTGTTCTCCACATGGTTATTGTGTTAGGAAGTGTGTACAACTTATTGACCCACAAAATAATCGTGCCATATTAAACGGCTACTTAGAAACATTTTGTTTGATTTCATTAATAATAATGCTCGAAAAAATGACTTCAATAATATAATAGAATAAGACATAAAAATCTAACGTTTTGTTAAAACATACTGAATATTTTTGATGATTTAATCAACGGAATATATCAAAGCAAAATTTTGCATATAAAATTATTCCTGGATATTTGGGTTTGAAAAAATTCTTATTGATATTGATATTTGGAGAAAATAAAATTGCGTTTTTTTAACAAACGAAAATATTTTTAATTGGCAAGCATTTATAGTATGATTATTTCGAAAAAAAATTAAAAATAATATTATTTTATTCTGTGTTAACTATAACTGTGGTATTTTTATAATAAACCGTTTTTAAAATTGGTTTTATTATATAAAAAAAATATGACACTAATAAAGTTTAAAAAAAGTGAAACAGAATCATTTCATCTACGTACTTCTAGGATTTTATTTTTATCCAGTATTTAACTAAATAAAATCGTAGACGTAACCAAACAATCAAAACAGGAATGTTTTATTAAGTGACTAATAAATTTCAAACCTTTTAGTGGTTAGCGGTTTTTACTTAAAATACATGGCAAAGCTACGGTTTTCATAATCAAAACTGAAGTTTTAATATCAATGTAAATATTTGGATAAATCTTGAATATACTTGCAGGTTAGTAAAGCTCATCCGGTGGTGGTTTCGGTCCGTGGAATGTTAGTTCTAGAGAACTCATCAGATTAAATGTTATTTCAAGGAGATTTTTTGCAGTGCGCGCTGCAGTATTGATAAAGGCATTAGGGAAATTCCCTCCTCGGCTCGTATTTGAAAGTCCATTAGGACCAACGCAAATAAGCCTCGAGGAGCCATAAAGTTGGCAGATAACTGAAGCCCAGGGAGACACCTGCAACATCAGCGAGCCTGGCACCTGCCGGCCCCTGCAGCCTCCCCGCACCCCACGCCGGGCTTCTTTCCTGGTCTAATTAAAGCATAAAAATTACATTCGTTTTTTTAATATCTGGAAACTTCATCAAACGAATCTTTAATTGTATTTTAAAATAAAACTCGAGTCGTATTTAAATATTGCAGACGCATATTAAGTTTATTTTAAAATTAATTATTCTAAAAATATAACTTTCAAAAAATATATCTGTCAATTTTTAATAACATGTGTCAACTCGGTTAGGCCAAATTAAAATTAGGATTTAAAAAAAAAATTACTACGAAAAAAATATTCGTATATTTGTAAAAAAAAAACGTTTTTCGTACTCATTTTCTTCAAGTTGAGAAGATACCTTAGAAATGCATGATTTAAGATGGAAGGAGTCGTGTGCTTTTAATACTTAATTTTACTGTGATAAAAATACAGTTAATGCATCTTAAAAAACTTTTATTGCAATTATATTAAATGAATTATATACCCAGTTTATTTTAAACTTTTTAAATAAGTCGCAGTACTGTCTTGAAATAGATGTACTATATATCCAACTTTATATTTTTAGCGATTTTTTGATAAATAAATTGTACACTCAATATTTTCAAACTAATTTACAAAAGGTCTCGTAAAGTAAACTGTTAATAATATTCAGTTAAAATAAATTGTAATGTTTTCCAATATTTAAATTTATCTACTTTGTGTTTGTGAATAAAATACCGATTTTAGTTGAAATTAACATCGCAAATTTGCTAGTTTTTATATGTCTGGGTAAATTCAGAATTATTTCCTTTTAATCATTCATATTTCTGAAAATAAATGGACGATTCTCTTTTGAAAGTGTTCAGAACTGATTGATTACAGTTGCCTGAAAATTTTAGTGAAGAGATAAAATACCAATACATCACCCTTATTCTAACAAACTCCTTCAGGGTACTACGATGAATACATAAGCTTCTTAAATCGAGTGTCATTTTAAAATATCAAGGATGTGGAAATATATTTCACTGAAAACTTACTCAATCTTGTTGAATTGAAGTAATAATCTAAAAACGTGATTTCAACCTTTTTGCATGATATATTAATTAAAAATATTATGGTTTCAAAAACTAAACTAAGTATGATCAGCACAAGTATACACAGAGAATAAACATTGCTTATTGATTTATTATTCCGGGTAATTTATGACGGTGAAAAACGGGACATGAAATATGACCTAGATACTTTCCAATCACTACCCGAGACCCGATCAGCGCGGAGATGCATTGTTTCCGTCGAGAAATAAACATTTTAAATATTCATGGAGTGGGGGATGAGGGGTTGACGAGCGCAGCGACTGCCCTAGGGTGATGAAGACTATAAGGGAGGAAAGCATGATATATATTATATCCGGTCTATCCATTGTAACTACAGGGGTTTTACAAAATGGAAATCACTTTTTAAATTGACGGCTTGTTCTCAATCTTTGCACAATATTGTCATTGTATTTTTATTTACTTTTGTATTGTATAATACAAGACTACTAATAATAATGTAATGAGCTGTATATTTATAAGGCTATATGATATTTAATTGGATTTTGATGTTCTCATTTCTTTGAATTCTCAACGACGAAAATAATTAAACTCGCAAATATAATTTAAAAAATACGAATATGAGCGAAGACATATAGTATTGAAAATATATTTTTCCTTAACCTTACACCGTATTGTACAGCATAGGTTTTAATAAATAGTTGGACCAGTGACTTGCCCCTGCATGGTGGGACGAGGGCGGGTATCGCCGGAGGTATGCGCGAGTAATTACTTAAGATCCCTGGCTAGGGCGGAATTGAGAAATTAACAAGTACCTGGAAGGGAGCTCTCACGATAGTCCGTCCTGAGAAAACACCCATGTTATGACTTTTTGTTATAGTTACAAACACTCTACTAGAATTATTGGACGTTCAGGTTTGCGGGATTAAATATTCTTTGAGTAATAATGGCTGATCTTTTCTCACATACTTTTTAATATGAGATAATTAATTTCTATATTTTAATAAAATATATGTATAGTATATTAATCACGCTTTACGAAGTATTGCTCAAATGAATGCGGGATATAATTACATTAACGGAATATTTTAAATATTGATGAGCGGCTTCCTACTTATCGTATTTTTTTGTTGTAATTCAATATTTAAAGTGAAATATTTTTGTGATTTCTCACATTTTTAAAGATGTGGAAAAATTCCAAAAGTATTTTATTTAAAATATTAAAGTAGAAATCCACCAAATATTCTTTGTAAAAAATATTGAATATGTAGTAATTTAGATTGATAGATTTTTCAAAAGTTAGCTAGTTTTCAAAGAAATATATAAAATCTGACAGGTTTTATTTAAACATTAATGTAAGTGCTGCGGTCTTTCAGTAGTCATGTCGTTACAAATGCAAAAATCTAGAACTCAGAAACTAAGACATTATTTCGAAATTCCAGGCCCTAAAGGTTCTCGTACAAATCAGAATAAACTTTTTAACGAGAAGTAAAGGCGACATTGGTAAGTTGAAATAAACCGTGGGGTTGTGCAGTAGGCCGCTTAGGGCGGGGGTCGGTCGGGGCGGGGGTAGTGCCTAATCCGGAGGGAGACCCATTTTGATTGACGAGAAGACATCACTTTTAAGGAAAGCTTTCGTGAATTTTTATTAAAGTGAAATATTGAAGTCTCTTCAAAAACAAGCAAGTATTAATAAGGGATACATTCAATTTGTTACCACTCATTAATTTACTAACGATGACAATAAATTTTTACAGAATATAATGATGTAATAGCGTGTTCTCAATTTTATATATATATATATATATATATCTGTGTATACTTGTACTGATTATACTTAATTTCGTTTTTGAAACCATAATATTTTTAATCAATATATCATGCAAACAGTCACTAATCCATAAAATTAAAAAAAGAGATTAAAATCACGTTTTTTGATCACTTTAATTCAACAAGATTGAGTAAGTTTTCAGTGAAATATATTTCCACATCCTTAATATTTTAAAATGACACTCGATTTGAGAAGCCTATATATATATATATATATATATATATATATATATATATATATATATATATATATATATATATATATACTATATATTTGTGAAGTTGAAGCATTTAAAAATTTGAATTATATTAACGCTGAAATTAGCTTTCGTTTTATTTATGAATAAACTTCAAAGCATTTAGCAGAAATTCAAACTCTTGGAAATCTGACATTGTAAATAGCATGAGAAAATTATTATCTTTTTATGAATGTTAGGCAGAAAAATTCTCTTGGCAAATTAAATTTGTATTAAAATCAAGTACAATTTCTCTTTGGTCTTTTTGTCGGTCAATTACCGCTAATCCCTATTGTTTTTGAACGTGAAGATCACAAAGCACGTCTTCATTCGAGTATTCATTTTGAAAACGCTTTTCTTCACTTTTTACACAGAAAATAAATGTATATGTAAATGGAAGACAATGAAATATAAATAATAACACAGGCGTTTAATATTTTACCTAAATAAAAATATATAATATGGTTACATTATGGATTAAGATTTTTTTGTAATCCATATTTTATATAAAATATGACATGTTAGATTATTTAAATTATTTATTAAATATATGATAGATTAGATTTCATTGCATATTAATATTAAGCGTAACGTGGTCTTAAAGTCAAAAATGTTTACAAAGTGAATACTAAATGCATCTGATTTTTTTATTCAAAAAATTAGTATTTTAAATAGTATGTTAATGAAAACATTTTAAGTCATTTTAGTCTTTTGTTTGTCATAAATAACATCCTGCAGTTGTCCCTTGTAAACAGATAAGTTTTTTTATGATTGATATTATTTTTTTTTTGACATTAATAGTCTTAGAAGTAAAATATGATTCACTTTGACTTTCCTGTAATATATTTAATCGATTTTCTTATGTCCAACTCTTCTTATTAAATAATATACCTGAAAACATGTTCCTAAGTGTTTCTTAAGTAAATAAATAATAAAGTACGAGTACGATTAAATAAATTAAAAGATTAGTCAGTTAATATATTTTTTAAACTTTGTAAAATTTTAAGAATACAGATACAATATGTCCAAACACGTACCTATTTTTAAAAATATAATGATAGGTTTTATAAGCAGACCACACATATGTGTTTTAAATACTCATGGTGGTTATCTTTTAACTGTTTTGTAACTCAAATGCTTTTATACAATTTGTACCCGGTTCTTAAATTGTTATTCCAGAGATAACAAAAGTTTTTGTATTATTTGAAGCCACGCTTACAATGCACGTGCAGGCAAGGGAAAACAACACTTGGAAAGTATTTCCAAGATATATTTTGTTAAGAACACACATTTATCACAACGAGGACGTGTTTTCATTCACGTTTGATACAAATACTGATAGCCCGGCCGCTCAGCAGGTCCGACGTTATTATTACGCAATGAAAGGCATTTAGGCTTTCCTCTTCTTGTGATGCTATTTTTATAGATAGATGGTTCCATAATACAAGTATTATTATTATAATAAATAAAATAATTTTTTTTGCACATTTTTCGGTCAAAATTTATTGATTATTAATTAAAAATAAAAATAAAGGATATGTTCTAACCGATTATTCTTATTTTTAATACATAGCGCCAAAAATTATAGGAATATGAATGATGATATTAAATAATGAAAATCAATAATGTTTTTATTTTTTGAGAACCATAAGCGATAGAAAGCTTGTTTCAGGAAAACCGAAAAAGAATTCCCGAGCACCCTTCTCACGGAGAGTAGTTGGCCCAATGAGGCTTGTATCCACTAATGGCCGACTCCACTGGTGGGAGTCTGTAGTAAGAATTAAGCGGAAAGTACCAGAAAAATAATCTGCCCCAATATAAAAAGTATTTACACATTATGTTGTAATTCCAGTCCTAACAACCATTCTGAAAGTAAATAGTTGCAAGATTCAATCCAATTACTGGACATTTTAGAAACACCATAAATAATGATACACAAGCTACTTGTTTCATTTGAAAATCAGTTTATTTTTTTTTAATATAAATGGTTTTTTTTTAATTTAAGAATCACACATTTCTAAATTAATCTAACCCTTTAGGGACGAAGGTTCTAACCACTGAACGGGCAAACCGACCGTAGTATATTAGCAATACTAATTATCCTGTTTAAATGAATGGACATTTTGTGCGGGTGGGGGATGGTGGTGGGGGTGGGGGTGGAGGGTAGCGTCCGGTGCTGGGCCGGCGTACTTTCATTAGCCTAAGTACCGCCGCGCTAACCAAATCAATGCGCCGGCCATCACGCTCATACAAAGCGACGGGCCGGTCCGGCGCCGGACGCCATTAGCCTGCAAGTGTCGGCCGCGCCGCCATGCGTGCCGGCACAGTGGGACACTGCCTATTCGATTGTAGGAACCAAATACTATCCAGAGAGCGATCTGCCTGGTGCTGATGCGCGGAGATTACAAGTGAATCGGAAACGCACTAGGACTGCTAGTTTACAATAAAGCTGCTAATTTTGCGTTACTACAAAAACAGTTTTATAGCAACGATATGCATGAGTGAATCGGAAAGGAGTAGTGATCTCTATGACTGCTAACTTTGCGTTACTACATAATTATTTTTATAGCAACGATATGAGTGGAAATTTCAAGTGAATTGGGAAGAACTAGGATCTCTAGGACTGCTAGTTTATAATAAAGGTGCTAATTTTGCGTTACTACAAAAATAGTTTTATGGCAATGATATGCATGAGTGAATCGGAAAGAACTAGTGATCTCTATGCCTGCTAATTTTGCGTTACTACAAACATAGTTTTATAGCAACGATATGCGTGGAAATTTCAAGTGAATCGGGAAGAACTAGGATCTCTAGGACTGCTAGTTTATAATAAAGCTGGTAATTTTGCGTTACTAAAAAATCAGTTTTATAGCAACGATATGCGCAGTGATTTCAAGTGAATCGGAAAGAACTAGTGATCTACATGACTGCTAACTTTGCGTTACTACATAATTATTTTTATAGCAACGATATGCGTGGAAATTTCAAGTGAAGCGTAGAGAACTAGGATCTATAGTACTACTAGTTTATAATAAATAATTTTGCGTTACTAAAAAAACAGTTTTATGGCAACGATATGCATAAGTGAATCGGAAAGAACTAGTGATCCCTAGGACTGCTAATTTAAAATAAAGCTGCTAATTTTGCGTTGCTGTTAAAGCAGTTTTATAAAACTGCTATTCGTTGCTATAGCAACGAAAATAACTTTAAGTTTTTTTCAACCGAACTAACATAAGTATTTAGTTAATAATATTAAAGTGAAAACCCAATAATTATTATGGTCATGTACGAGTATAATACAATTTATTAAACGTAGAAAAAAATGCATGTCAAAAAATGATTTATTCTGCTATGTTCGATTTTAAAGTTAAACAAATAAAATTTCAAGTTTTTACGAATTATAAAAATATTAATTTATCATTATAAAAATTACACAAATAACATGATATTCATTTTTCGAGTAAGCATCATTACTTTGTAAAGCTTTTATGTGCAGATTGTCAAGTATTTTTTGAATAACTATTTTTAAAGAGTTTACTCATTCGTATTTAAACATGATCTATAAACTAACAATTTTAATAATTATTTCAAAATTATATTTAAAAAAGTGTATTATAGCTATCTATGCTATTAAAACTAATTCTTTCGAACTAGTAAAAAATATGTGTTTAACAGTTATTCCTATATAAAATAAAAATATCGAAAAATCAGAAAAAAAACTTCTGTCTGACGTATGGAAGAAAAATTAATACAGTTTAATTATTTTTGTGCAAAAAGTTACAAATATAGATATAATGTAAATCGGGTATAACATAAGATATATAACATACTTAATTAGAACACCTGTGTAGATATGTTAACACGTCCCGAGCTAGATAAAGTTTGAATCGGATATGATCATACGACAATTAATCTAAATCCAGGTTAATTATTATTTTCGTATTAGTGTAATTGCTTACAGATACCACTTTTCACCACAACTTAATTAAAGTTTTTGAAAAGTGATTGAGAATTATTTATTTATTTTAGATTTTTCAATATAGGCCCAAAAATATCGTCTACATGCTCTAGTTTTATAAAAAAGTCACCAAATAAACTATGGACAGGAAATATAAAAAAATATGAAAGTAAACGTGCACTTACAATGATTTACAGCGTAGATAAAAAAAAACAAGTAATAAAAACGGTAGCTTAAAGTATATTGAATATCCGTGTTATACTTTTCTCTTATATTTATTGCGCAGGCACATATATATATTTATTTAAGTTATGAAACTAAAAGAGAGAAAACATTATTTTTTATATTAACGAGTTACGTGATAACGGCTCTGACTTCGGATCCATAGCAAAAATACACGCGTAAAAAAAAAATATCAGCAAAAAGTATACGACTTACCGAAAAGTATTTTTTTGAAAAAGGTTAACTTAATTTCACGAATACGGCAACTTCACAAGACGATCGACCGAGTACAGTTTTGAAACTTGAATATTTAGATAGTATAACGCGTGTTTTTTTTTTAAGTTTTCACTAGAACTGCCGCCGTGTTATTCCACTGGAGTTCCGTGCGGAGGCTCGCGGGAGAGCTGTGCGGAGTCTCGCGCGGCCGGTGGGGCGTCCGGCCTGTTCGACGCGCCGTCGCTATGTGCGGGCGCCGCGACGCCTGCCCGCCCCCACCCCCACCTGCCCACCCCCCACCTGCTCGCCCCCCACCCCCACCCCACCCCCACCTGCCCACCGGGGCGGCGGGATGAAATCTGACATCGTTGCCCGCTCTCGCACGGGAATCACTCGCGAATCAATCACGTTTTTACGGATAAATTAGGATCCGTCGATTGTTTGCTTCGATCATCTGATAGCTGGACTAATGCATGCCGCGGGGCTGATCTTTTTGGTCCAAGTTTTTTTAGAAAATATTTACGAAAAATCTACTGCACCAATAGAAAATTTCAAAATGCATTCTTTCTTCTGCAGCAAATTTTCTTTTAATATGATAAATATGTGTTTTCCCTTTGGAGATTATTGTGGCCGACAGATCTAGAACCTTAACTATTTAGGTATCATTTTTTTAATAAAAACTAAAAGATTATATATAAACCTAAGGCAATGGATTAGTTTAAGAATTAAAAAAGGAAAAAATTAAACACACTTTGGTTTTGAAAAGTCGTCATTTTATCAAATTTTTCAACAGCTTCAAGAGTTTAAAATAATACTTGAGTGATTTTTCACATGTTCGTTTTTATTTGTGACTGGTTTCGCCAACCTTTTCCGTTGGAAAAACCGGTAGTATTTTATTAGTAGTAGTATTTTATTAAAAAAAAAATTATTATAGTATTTTAAGTATTTTATTCAAAAATATTTTAATTTAATTCCTCCAAGTACTCTCTGTCAAAAATGTTTGATTTTACAAATGATGTGAAGTAATGCGTAATTCTTTGAGGTTTCAATAGAACAAGCAAGTGTGTCGCTTGATAAATGTGGTCTATTGCGAATGGATTTTAGACCAGCAGCGATTGTCCTCAGCGAGTATAATGACAATCGAAGGTATTCGGTGAAGATATCCGAGAAGCGTTTTGCAGAATGGGAATCAGTGTCCGCTGCGAGTGAACTTACAAACGTTAATAATGCCTCACTGTCGCAGTGTTCCTGCAGGATAGTAAAGCGCCAATAAAAACAATTTACGTCTTAACGTCAATTACTTACAAAATTTATTGCCACTAATGTCATTGATTGAGAATTTATTGTTGGAATGTGAAAGGTTACAATGTCGGTTACTAAATATGGTCACCTTCCTAACCCTTTACCTCCCACTACTAATCCTCGCGCTACCCAACATATCCAATTTTACCCATTGATATATGGATTCAATATTCATTTTAGTACCCGGTGATGACTTAGCAAGACACATCGCTCAAGTTAGACTGCTTCTGTATTTGATGTATTTAATGCGTGCGGTATTCAGGATCTGACTCTGCAAGAAAATGGATAATGTGTGCGTAGGACTCGGTGTGCGAGTGAGAGTCCCTGTGTCAATGGATTAAATAGGGTTTATTGAGAGTAAGGTAGCGGTCAAAGGGTTAAGTACTGAGGTTATCAAATGACCAATATTCTAACCACTTTAAGCAGAGATTTATATAACTATTATTTAATACCAACGGATGATTAGTATCCCGTTCTGGATTAATAAATTTTTTATGATCATTTTACAAATAGATTTTTTTTTAATAATAATGTTTGAACACTGTTCTTTTAAAAGACAACAAATTTAAATGCAACGTATCGCTAAGTTAATTGCTTATACAACTAATGGTAAGATTAAATGCATTAAAGTATTTTTTTTTTTATATAAAAACAGTAAATTCTGCCTAAAAATTACTTTGATAAATAGCATGACCTTTTTCCATAATCAGTGTCAACTAATTTACTATGCAGCAGACGATCAAATAAATGTATTTTGTGTAAGACAGAGTGTTTTTCTTCGTCCGAGCTTAAAGTATTCATTTCACAGGTCTGGAACAGTGCTTAGGTTTTATTACATTTAGCATTAAGATACGTGTATCTCGAGGCATGCTATCTACACTTTGACAATTATTTACGGAAAAAACTTCAAGACTCACATACTTTATTTCAACTACAACCACTTTTCTCGAGGAACTAAAGTACCTTAAAAATAGAATAAAACACACAAGTCGGGGAGGTTCTTAGAGTATTTAAGTAAATTAAAGAAATTACTCACGTTAGTACAAGAAGAAAAAAACTCTCAGAGGCTGGGTAACGGCCACTCATTGGTTATATCTCCCTGGCTCTTTGCGAAGTTTTAAACTCTGTCTATTAAGGAAAGCTTCCTCTTAATCCCTTTGCTTTCCAAGAGTGCAAGTTTGTTTCGTTAGCTCTGCACTCTCTTTACAATGAGATGTCTACTGTACTGTTTCAGCACTGATCAATCATTCCGAGTGGCGAACGAGAAGCTTAAAAGATACCTCGATTAAATATGATTAAATCAACCTAAGTGCAGAGGATAGTTTTATAATGTAATATTTAATTAAAATAATTAACACACACACAGAGACATATATTATGTATAACTAGTTGTTTGTAATATATTTGTATGTGTACTTAAAAAAAATTGTAATCTAGCATCAGAAAATTTTAATCCAAATACATTACATTTTTACTGTGAATTCCGAACTTTATTCGGAGTGGAGTACTTTAAAAACTTTTTGAATTAATGAACATTTTTCCTTTATGGAAAAGTACAGATGAAATCGGAGCCTCTCCACCAGGACCGCTGCATTTTATGCTTTTTAAAAAAACTCATATGATTTCATAATACCTCCAACTCGGATTTGAATAAAATCTAGCGTTGGATTCGAATATGATCTTATCCACGAGTACTGGAAACTCAAACAATTTTCACGTGGATTATATGAACTCGTATGTTAATGTAAGAAGTTTGTTTACCTAGATTTCTTGTATTATTACTTGAATATTTGAAATCTCACATAGTTACAAAATGTAAATATGTAATGCAAAACTACTTTTTATGTCAACTGTGACTATATATTTTATTTTATTATATTAGAAATATATGAGAGAACATATTTTTTTAACAAGATATTTTAAATCTATATGAACGTATATTAAAGATATTCCCAATTAAAAATAAAAGTAATTTATTTTTAGTAGGCATTAAAATGACTTTTTAATTATTTGACTATTTAATAATATAAGAGACATCATGTGCTTACTGCAAGCTGTGAAATATTTTTGCGTCATGATTTTTTAACACATGGCTACAATGTCAGCATACAATAATTACAGAAAGGTTTTTTCTCCTAAAACTCACAAAGTAGGATAGATTTTACACGGCAAGTTCTGAAATTGGACGTCGCGTCGGTTTGTCTGTTCTCGCCTCCGGTGGTGGACGGTCCATTCAGGTATTTGCATTTCATCCCAAGGGATTTGGTGTGACGGACGTTTTCCTCTTTTTGGTTAAACCGTTCTGCTGCAAAGTGACCACTCGGGCCAGATACGCTCCACGCGTACTTGCGCCACTACATGAAACTGTGATGCGCCACCAGACATTTCCCGAAAAAGTTTAGTTCAGGAATGATGAACATGCATGCGATGTTATTTGCAGTAATGTATTCGTATTAAAATAGATGATTTAAATTCTCGCTCGTGTATCTAGAATATAAATGATGTTAAATGTACCTCCGTTATCACCTATCATTTCAATTTTTTTTTTTTTTAGAAATACTGCTTGTTATTAAACGTGCATAATATTTTCCTGATTCGTTAATAACGTGAGTTTAACAAAACAAAAAATATATTGTCAAATCTTGCTAATGTTGATATTGTTAAGGTATAGTAATTGTTACTAATATGATTAGGCACATTAGCTCATACATAGAAGATGATTATGACGATATCATCGTGATTTGTGTGGGATTATTTTTCTGAAAGTATCTTTGAATCATCTTCTATGTATGAACTAATGTGCCTAATCATATTAGTAATAATATAATAAACCCGTAATGAGTAATAAATACGCATCTGATTGACGTCCAATCCAAAAAATAAGACATACGTATAGTAATTGCATAAAAAAATAAAGCTAGAGATCATGTTTGTACTTTTATAAATAGTTATTTAGTATTTGTCGCCATTAATGAACAGTATTTCAAAAGTTAAGTGTGAAAAAACTTTTTTATAAATTAGAGACAAAAACTGCATCTTAAAAATCGTTGTTTGTATAATAATTACTTTACTTAATTTCTCTTAACAAAATATGGTTTCATATTAAACTCACTGTAAAATTTTTAAGCCGCCAAGTTCTTCAAAATTAATTTTTGTTTCATTTAAATTATTGATTAGTCAGACTTAGTCGTGTGAGGGTCGTGAAGCAGTTGTAATTTAATAAATGTATTTTTAAGAACATTGTTTTCTTTGACCCACGTCATTCCAGCCCGGCGGATTATCAGCCACCCCAGCGGCGCGCAGTTCATACGCAAGTACATACATTATTTAGCAGGTATCTCTGGAGGGCGTAAAAAGGTAACCTACATAAATCTTTTCTATTTTGATTACACTACCATTACTGGCAATATCTTAAAGATAAATAGAATAACATTGTTTAAACATTTGTATTTTCACCTATGGTCAAAGTAATCGTTTTTTCTACTATTTAAACGCAATATATCTAACATACAAAGAGCTTAAACAGTGCTAGATTTATCAGGAAAATGAAAAAAAAGTCTTATTTTTTAGGACTATATTGTTTTTTTTTTTTTTTAATATATTGTAATTATTGATATTTTATATTTATGAAGGTATCTTTTTATACAGACTAATAAAGAAGGCGCATTTGTGGCGTGAATCTTACTTACCATTTTGATAAAATATTTATAATTTGTAAGAGTCGTTTTCCACATTTTTATTAACAAGAGATTTACATATTTACACCAGTGCATAAAATAACTTGAAATGACTGCACGAAAACAGTAATTTTCCATTTTTATGACCTGTTAATAAAGTATAACGATCAACATATAAAATTTACGACTCACTTTACATCGATCACGAGTTGAGTATATTTAAGTCCTTTAATAGAATATTAAGCTCGAGTTAATATGAAAACTCATCATACTAAATCACTTTACTCCCAGACCACACAACACCTCGTGGCCTCCCATACGGGCCGCGTCTCAAGCCGCGCTTCTCTACACGGAAGCTCGTCGGGGTTCAGCAGATAATTAATTGATAATAAAATTCTAAATTCTGACAGCCTACAAGTGCTGGAAGTAATTTATGTTGACGGCCTGCGATTAGCATTAGCCTATTGATTGGACCGGGGCTGAGCGGGCTGGGCGGGCGGGCGGTCGGTTTCGAGGGGTGCGGGGCGGTCGTTTCGGCTATAAATGCCAGCCTCCCAGATATTTGGGGGATGACCAAATTCGGATGAGCTAGCGTAAATAATCGAATAATACTTATTTACGTTTATCGAGAGGTAAAATTTATTTTTAGTGAATTTGAAATTAAGTGAGCATCGAGTGAATTACGGCGCTTATTTATTATTTTACCAGCCATATTTTTATTTACAGAATTAAAAAAGGGATGTTTTATTTGACGGTTTGGTAACATACGAGTATAAATAGAAATAAAATAGATACAAAAAAAAAATAAAGAATGAAACCGTCTACTTAATTTTAACGTAAAAATAATTTATTCCTTATTATCATCAATATTTTGTGCACAAATAATATTTATATCAAAATGTATTATATTATTACTAATATGATTAGGCACATTAGTTCATATATAGAAGATTATTTAAAGAAACTCTCAGAAAAATATCATCGTGATTTGTGTGGGATTTGAAACCACATCCCTTGGCTTACATGGCCGGTGTACTAACCCTTGTACTAACGAATCACTTCCGTTTATCGAGAATTTTTAACAATCATACTCTGCATATGAACCAATGTGCCCAGCCCTAATCATATTAGTAATAATATAATAAACCCGTAATGTGTAATAAATACGCATCTGATTGACGTTCAACAAAAAATTCGGCATAAAATGTATTATCGCAAAGAGTAAGAAATTTAGTCAGAAAACTTAAAATATAAAAGTTTAAATTATTTTATACATACTTAACAGTATAAACATCGGATTTGTAAATACATATATGGTTTTAATAAATTATTATTTGGTGAAATATCAGTGATGATCGTTGGTAAATAAATGGCTGGGCAGCTTCACAAGGTCGGATAGCCGGAGGGTCCCGCCATGCTGGCCGCAGAGGAACATCCGCTGGGTTCCGATTTAATCAATCGAGTGGTTTGATATGTTTTGCTGATCGTGTTAAACAGGCTTATTGGGCTGCGTGATAAGAACATATGGTATATGTGAGAAATAATGATTAACCCATTATTAATAGATTGTTTTAATAAAGTTGCATCTAATCGTCAATTTGATGGCTCAGTATAACACGAATAAACTAAACGAGAAACAAATATAATATCAATTAATTGTGTCTTTGAACTGAAAAGCGACAAGAATTTATAATGGTCCTAAATCAATAACTCATCGAATAGGTGTAAGTATTTGATTTTATTATAATGAGCTATCAGTTTAACTTCATTATTTTTTTAAAGCTTGGTTTTATTGAATAACATATTGTTATTCCTTTTTTATAAATTATCTTATTTGCGGTGTTATAAAATGATTTGAAATGCAATATTTTGTTAAAATTACCATGGTTGGTTGAAGATTGGTTTACTTCTGACAATATTAATTTCAAATAAATATGATATCTTTGTTAAATTTAAACCCTGCTGAAACGCCTTGTTTAAAAATCAATCAATTTCGTTCAGTACGGGGAATCTAAAAAATAATTTTATCTGAAATCTCCAGTCTCAAAGATAACCGAGAGACAAAGGAGTTCGTCGGAGGAGAAAGACGTTTCTGATGAGGAATATTTACAGCTCCCAGCAGAGTGGCCTGGAGTGCTGGCATGGATCAGCTTTTAGCGTTTCAGTTCTTACCTCGACACTATTGGTTTTAAAAATATTAAAATTTATATACTTGGAATTTCAAAGCTCATGGCAACATAAGTAATAACTTACTATGTACTAAATATAAAAGTGAATCGATTCGAAATAGATTTATGGTCTATTTTAAAAACTGTTTTGTTTTAAAATAAAATATTTATTTATAGTTTTAAATTTTCTAGAATAGGTCCATTTCACGGCGGGGGGGGGGGAAGAGATTTACATGAAAAAAATATCTTATTTTAGGGTAAAAATATAAAAACGACATGTTAATAACTAACTTTGTGAGCTCAGTCAGCATGTGTACATCTTTTATATTTTAAAAAATGGTCACTGAAAATTTTATTGCTATTTCCTGCCTATCATATTGAAATTAAATTATCATATATATTTAGAAATATACTGCTTGCGTGTTATATGTTTTTTATTTAAATATTTAAAAACAGGTTCATTCATGTTTTCAAAGAAATTACGGAAAATCAATGCCATAAGAATATTGAAAATTTACATGCTCCCTAACTTTTATTTATCGGGGACATTTTTAATTTTCAATGTTACTCGTAGTAACTTGACGTACATTTACATGTTATTGATTTTATTTTATTTAAGGTTAGTATCATTTTATTTTCTAAGGATGTTCATTTATTAAATGAATCATTCAGTATCAAAACCAAATATTTTTGATCAAATTGACATGCATGTAAAACAAGTTTGTTGTCTGCACTAACCACTGAGCTAACAAACTTTCAATTTCCTCAGCTGCGGTTTACAAGGCCACCCTTACATACGAGGCATAATCGGTTTTGAATCACCGTACGTAGTCAATCAGGAGGAAAGTCTCACACTTATAAAATGATTTATGTTTCTAATTTTGTTTCGAGAATACTTATAAGCGTTTATCTTAATTACTCACGCGCCATCTCACTAAATGCCCATTCCCAGTAGCTTTTGCGCTGTGAGGTGCTTACTATATCGAAACATTATGTGGTTTATTGCGCATATAAAGTTTGGAAAACATCTGCTCCTAATATGTCTTGTTTGGCGCGGCCTGACTCCAAAGAAACCGCACGAGATTTAAATTCAAGTTTGTGCTCTGTATGGAAAGTAATTTGATTGATTCACACAAATTCTAAAATCAAGAACATTCCCACGCAATCATGTATTGATTGATTTACATAAAATAATCAACAATAAAGTATTGTTGTATTGATACAAAATGCGCTGGTATTTTATTATTAATCTCGCAACTCACTTGCGAATAAAAATATCTCTTTATCTTTTTGTTCAATTGGCGGAGTGGAAATTTAGCCTTTTATTTTAAGTGTTGGTCAATAAATAATACTTCAGAAGATTACCTATTTTTTGTATTAAGATTTGTTCTTAGATATATGTTATTTACTATTCAAATGATCTAGAGATCTAGAGCATAACTTTCATGAATTAAAAATAGTTTGAAAACGAGGCGATGCAAACACACAAGTAACTGTGTTGTCGCCATATTCGTCGCAGAAGAAATTATCGGAAGACGCCGCCATTAAATAACAAGCATAGCGTTTTTCTCACGACAAATAAAACAATTTTTCTCGGATGCATACTTGTGGGCGGATAAAGACGCTTCTCAGGAACCATTTACGAAGCGGAAATTCATTTTGAAGCGGGCAGGGCGCCGCGCCGCGCTCCCGATGAGAAATAAAACACCGACCGAGCAGAATCACTGCAACATAAATTCCGAGCGAGCCCTCTCTCTGTATTTATGTTGCGTGTATGAAATCCGGGGCCGGGCGGCAGATAGAAGTCGATGAATAAAGTGGAAAGAAGACGAGGGATCGATAAAGCTGTCGACTGTGAATGCTTCTTCCCTAAACGTCGCCAATTGAGGTGGCGCTTCCGCCGGGCGGAGGCGGAGATAAAGAATCCGCGCATTAGGGCGGAGATGACGTGCCTCCTGGTTTATTATGTTAATTCGCGATTTTGAGCTAATCTGAGGCGAGTTTTTAAATTTACACAAAAAGTTTAAATGTTTTCGCCGAAAGATTGTTTTGGCGGCGGTAATTACGTTTAAAAATTTCAGCGGAAGAATTTAAAAAGGTTTTTATCGCAAGGAAAACAAAGCTCTTTGATTGCATCGTTCTTTTCAATTAGACGCGGCTGATTTATTCATTCGGGCAACCGACAGTGCGCCGATCGCAGATGATTTTGCATAATTTTCAATCCGTTCCGTTTTGAATTTCTTAGAGATAATTTCATCGCGTATCATAATATAAATAATTGTTTTAGTTAACATAATCTTGGCTTAGAAATTTGCATACAGCGAGATCGCGTACAGAATGCTAACTACAATACACGACAGAAGTTCCGTCGTTAAAGTAAGCTTTGCTAATTCCTATTAAAGGGAATATTCGCAGTGCGTCGTACTAATGAACTCCCCTAGCACTACAATCACTATGGGTGGTATTCGTACCTCCGAGTTTAATTTTATAATAGACAATATGACAGTACACAACGAATACTCGAATTCTGCTCCCGCTTTTGCTAAAAAGCCTCGCTCCACTGCGGAAGAGGTCCTAGTCGATTTTCTTACAAATATTAGAACACGTCACTTAATTTGTTCCTATCATTTGGTTCATTAATATATTTATTCATGGCCCCCTGGCATTTTTTCAGCTTACCCATTTTAACCTCATTAAACACACATTAGATAAATGTTAAAATCTGTAAAGTAAGTAAGAGTAAATTAATATTTATATAAAACATTAAAATATTTTAGCCACACCACCTTACAATGTTTAATGGTTTACTGCTAAGGACAATTGCTTCTTGATATATTTTTATACTTGTAAAATACTATGAACATAGTACATATTTAGAATAAAAGCAGTAGATAACTAAGATTTTTGCTATATCGGTTTGCTGGTTCTTAAGTCTAGATTTGATTTAATGCAGACTGCGTGTGTCGGTGCTATAACATTCCACCCCATTTAAAGACTGAGAGATTCCTGGCACGACAAACGTAAAATGTCATGATATGAATTGTATAATATTTTTGAGTTGAAGTAAAACTCCTTCACTCTCTTTAAAAACATTACTTAGTTATAAATATAAATATTTTGTTATTTTTGTAATTAAAATTATTTTTTCATCACTTGTGTACGTGAAAACTTATTCAACAATAATTATATAAAAATATGAAATTTTTTTATCATTTGAAATAGTCACATATTGACAACTGATTACTTGAACAGTCTTCACGTATGGAGAGTCGAAGAACTAAGCCAATAGGAAATCCGAGAAACTTGGCGAATACTTCGGAAGAAGTCGATAATGAGGTGCGCAAATAGCCGGCGGTCCGCTGCAGTAATGCCTGCATTTGTGTATGCACCGGCCGCGTATATCAAATCTCACCAGCGCTTTCAATATCCGGTCGGTGGCCTTCGGCGGAATATGCGATGAGGCTGGCTGGAGCTGCATGCACTGCGCACACATCGTTATTGAATTCCATCCAAAATATTTAGCCCGGAAACCATCGCCGCGTACAAGTAACCGAGAATCAACATTTTGTGATAAAAAGTCAATTCTGATTTTTGATACGTATTGTCGTAATTCGAAAGTTTTTAAAAAATAATGAAAATGGCACTCTCAGTTCTCGGTATAGACGCGGTGACTAGCAAAATCAAATTAAAAAAAAACAATTTTTTTTTGTACCACGTCTCATATAAGGTGTACAACAAGTACAAAAGTTCGGTACAACCTTGGTTTTATATGAATAAAAAAAGTTTACGTAGGCCCAGGTTAACTTTATTTATCATAATACATATCCATGTCTCTCAAGTTCATCATCTTAAAACGTGTCCGAAGATTTTTGAAACAGAAAACTGAATCAATTCTCAATCCTATATTTTAAAATGACAATACAAATTGATAATATGTTATATTTTTTGACTAAATAAATGCGTTAATTTTATTTTTTATTAATAAATGGAAAAATGATAAAAAAATGTTTTAATTACAAGAAAATTTTACCGCAGCGTTATTATTTATTTTTGTGCGGGTATATTTCAAATACGATTGCATTTTTTTTTCCTGTCAAGTCATAATGAGTTGATGGCGATTGAAATTGCATCGCAGCTGGTTAGAGTACCTCTCAAGTCTATTGTGAAAAATAATCAGGGGAAGTAAAAAGGCAGTCGCGGGGTGCGAGCTGCACGAGACAGCCGCCATTACCCCGCGCCGGCAAACTCGTTTATGAATATCGCTACAGAAGACTCGCGCCCCTGCTCCGGTGATCCTTTAACCTCAGCCTCTTCATGCTTATTCATATTTAAAAAGCCTTGCTGTTTTAAGTAATCAGGGTGTCGGGGTGAATGTCAATTTTTCACCATTTAAAATTATGTTGATGCTGTTGTTTCGTTAAGGTTTTTCATGTTAAGATTACCTGCGGGCAGCAGCGCTTTTACTGAAGAAAATAGACATTTAGTAAGATTAATTATAAAGATCCTTTGATACGTATCAAATATTAACAATGCGATTTTAGAATAAAGCATATCATCATACATTTAATAAATTAATTTGTTAATTAATATTCGCTCCTATTTTTTTGTAAATGAATAATGTTATTATCTAAAGTATTATAACATCGCTGTTCTTATTTTTGAGTTAAGTCGTTGGTTATCTACTATAATAATAGCAATTGTGTGTGTATGTTTCATTTTTTGGTTCTCTATAGAATATCTTAAAAGATACAACGCTGATTTTTTGCATGTAAGTTTAGTAAATTTTTCCGCAGCTATGTGCCGAATTTCAAGATGATAGGATAATATTTATATTTATAAACTAATTTAATAAAACTATAAAATACGTAATAAATTTACGAAATAAAGGATTTTGTTGTTCACCGCGAGAATTTCAAATTTAAAACTTTTAGAAAATATAAAAATTTCGATGCTTCGTAGAAATTTCCAATTTATATCAGCTTGACATTTGAAGTACCAATTTTTTTTTTTATCGAAATTGCGTTAGAAATTATCAGTCACATCATTAATAACACAAAATATCTACGCACAGCAAACGTAATTCAAAAAGAATTGCAAAATTGAACGTGATAAAGACTGCATCAAATAAAGATGCAGTGAAAGTGATGCGTTGTTTGTGACACGAAATGTGACAGAAATGTCAAGCAATGAATTGAATGGAAAAAAAAGAACAGGACAGTCCTATAATAAAAAATATTGTTATGTACCACTCATTTGTGATGAATATTTCCTAGAATAGCTTTGCTTTCGAAATTAATATACAGTTATTCAAAATATATGTGTACAAAATGAAAGCAAATATTCATCTAATCGTTCATCGAATACGTCATTCTGTGACGGGCTACATTTCTAGTATATTATAAAATACAAATAAAATGGCCACAAGTACAAATGTACTTTTTTTTTTATAAAATATCAGTTGTCCTAATCTTTGATGCGATTTACGAGTTCGAAGGTTTGCGCCAATATTTCGCCGGTCGTGGAGCCGCTTCGACGCCGCGGTGAGGAGCTCGGCCATAGACGCCGCGATCTGACGGACGATCAAAAATAAAAGTCAGTCCTGGACGCTCATTTTAGGCCAAAAACGATTCCCTTTGTGTCAAAGCTTGACGTGAAAGGAAAATTTATTACGGAGCGGCCTCAGTCGCCGGCGCGGATGTAAATGCTTTTATGTTTAGGAGAGTCGGCGGTCGCCGAGCCGCGCGGGGGTGGGAACCTTGGGATTTTCGCAGCTTTTGAAACGGTATTGAAAGCAGTCGTAAAGTTAAATTAATAAATGGACGGGAGATTTGTAACGAAAGGACTCTTGAGAACGTTCCCGCGTAAGGTTTAGTCTGATGCCCTCACTGTTTTATTAATATTCTAAATTGAAATATTTTATTTCATTTTTAGTACGCAATGAAAATGTTACCGAATGCTTTGGCTTAGTAAATACAAATGGAACAGTTGAAATATATTTATTGCTACAAGGGAATAATTTGCTTTGTTTGAAACGTAGCAAGTTAAAAATAGTACACATTTGAAATGTATTAAATTGTTTCTTTATATAACGTGAGCTAGTTGTTAGTTTTTCGTTGCTCTAATAATGTACATTCTTCGAATTGCGGAAATGTCTAAAACTGATGTAATAATGGTCAGTATAAATAAATCAAATACGTTTTTCAACATATTTTTTTATGGTTAGCTTGCATTGAATATGCGTTATAATTAACTTTGATATTGAAGCTATCAATCAGTTCCAGGTGATTTTTTTAAATCAATTTTGTAAAGTGATAGTGAAGCTTGTATGCTTTTCAATATAAGCCTACGCTGAAAATTATATATTATTCCCTTTTAGCTATCTAAAATATCCCATATAAACAAAATTAACCAAGCTGGCATATTTGAGGTTTTTAAAAATTAGATTTATTAGAAAATTTTAATAAAAGATTCTTAAAATTATCATTTTGACTAGTGAAATGGTTACTATTTGTAATATTGTGGTTAAATTAACATAAATAGTGATTGAGCTAAAAGAAATATTAAACTACATTTCATTTTCCGGATAATTTATTTTCTTTCCTGCAAAAGTCATAGAAAGCGTAATTCCTTTTTGTTTTATTGATGTACCTTAAAAGAAATTCTAGAACATTCTCTCCTTTTCCTCTAATATCATTAACGGCGGGCTACCTACGCCCCGGCAGATGTTTTCCATCATTCTTAGCAAAGAGAAGAAATACACCTGCGTTATTATTCCTAACAAATTAACAATTACAGGTAAATCAATTAACGCATAAAGCACACATAACAGAGACTTGCGGAATCCAGTTGGAGGTGAAGAGCCTACAAGGGCCGTGAAATATTATCTCTACGATGGGGGAATAATTCTAATTCACCTACATCATAAATAAAGACAAGAATTCGACGAACAACTTTAACCCGATCCCTATCAATCTTGAAAGACGATTAATCGTGTTTTGTTAAGCCCTAGAACAAGCCCCGACGTTTAGTCGATCCCAACTGTTATTTCTATGTGAGCATTTTTCATTTTGTATATTGTTAATGTGAGCTTGCTATATCTGCTTGTGTTATTATGTTTGTTCTTGGAAATATAAGCTGACAAAGCTGCTGCGACAAGTTAAACTTGATCGATCGGTGAGTACTATACTTTTTGCTTACAAAGACATTTATTGTTATACTATTTTATTATTTATTTAATCAGCTGCCTATAACCTTATATATATATATAACAAAAGATGAGTTATTCAATTTGGATAAATATAAATATAAATAACACTGTGATATTTCGTATTATCTAAAAAATATATATACTCACCTATGTAAATAAAAAACCATACTTTTTAGAAAATTCGTAAAATGGCAACGGCATAAAAGATACAAATATTTGAACGAAGTACTACGCTTTTTTAAATAATTATAAACTGTTGTTACAAATTAAATGTATTTTATATATTTAATCTTTGTTAACTGTATGTATGCAACATTTGTTCGTACAAAATGAAACTAAAATAAAGCGAGCATAAATTTGAGTCAGTACACACTAAACCCAATTGCATTCTTACGAGATCTCTGAAATCAGATCTGTCAGTACTTCGACTACAAGACGCATAAATTTTACGAAATGCGCTTGAAATTTCCATTTTCCTGCAACAGTGTTTTATGGAGCTCCTATTATCCGCCGGTGCATTGTCATTTATTCGTTTTCAATATCCGGTATTGGTCCTCGCCTTCCTCCCGACGTATGGAAATATTGGCCAGCGGGCTAGCGGCGCTCGGTGAGAGGCTCCCCGTTTCCGGTGCCCCGGCTTGAAGGGATTTTCACGAAGACAAAGTGAAAAGCGCATTATGGATATAAAATTTATGTCACGATATTTCCAGAGTACGAAAATCAAATATTTCCTAATCTTACTGAATCGTTATATGTTACATGATGATTGTTTTAAAACTATATGAATATTATTTCACCGAGCAGTTAATAAATAATAATGATCCAGAATTTTTATACTTCTGTGTACAATATTTTTCAGCGTATTACACCATTACAAAACTTTATAAATTTGAGACGCTCAAATACTTAACAATAAATTTAAATTCGAAATAATCTTTATATTTGCTTTCAAAAAAAATCCCTCAAATAAGAAGAAAGAAAATCAGGCATTTATTTAAAATAAAGTTGGGGAAGTTAAAGACATTAAATTATTCGTCTACAAATATTATTGTTTAATTGCTTGATAAATTTTAAACGAGGTAGATTTAAAGACTCATTATTTTATTTCAGTCAATTAGTTAGTGATCTACAACAAGTGTTTACTTTATAAGCTTTTCGTCAGTGATTAACTTCCCTTTGACTTACTTTTTTTACAATCGTGCTATTTTCCTTTGTCGCTTATTCAAGAAACTGTAATTTTTTCTACAAAAATCTTTTTAGTTTAAAATTGAAGGACCAAATTAAACAAAAAACGAAAGAAAATATGCTCAAGATTCTATATTATGGGTTTTATTAAAATTTCTTAGAGAACGTAGACTAAGACGTTTATTTGTAATATATTTTTTAGGAACGTTAATAAAGTATGCAAAAATAAAAGTACTGCTTCCAATGTATTACAAAGTAGCATAATGTTGTGTCAAAGCCATTAAACCACAATGTACCTGCACTACTCGGTCGATTTAGCTAAGCCAATAGGGAGTTATATTTAACTTGAAAAGTACTCCAGGATTGCAGCTCGGAGTTCCAAGATGGGGTGGGGTGGTCACCATGACGTCCACCTTACGATAGCTCGACATGCTCCTGGCGACTACAGTTCTTGCCTTGCCATCGTATCCCCTGCTCCTAACGACACGGCAAATCTTACTACGTAACCAAATATATGGAACGGTACGACGCCTACATAAGTGAATTTATATATCAGGTGTCTCTCCTCAGTGGATCTTGAGGATCATCTCACTGAACATATTTCTATGTCTGTTTATGGTTGCTATTGGGCAGCAGCAATACGCAGACCTTTTCTTTGAATATAAAACTGCGGTGTAAAAGGAACGGGGAAACATAACACTATTCTTAACACAGATAAAAAATAAATATATATAATGTAATAAATAATGTGTGTATGTGTGTGTGCGCGTCAATTTTTCGCGTTATATTTGGCACACAGACCAAAGATACGCAATCTGAATTTATGGCTAGATTAAATAAAAAGTGTTTTTTTATTTATTTAAATATTCAAGCTTATATCAATTTTAGAAGAAAGCAAAATGTAATCAGGGACCATAAGCATCCAATCTCCTTTTATCGATTTCCAATTTAAACACAAATATTTCTCTTTCTAGTTAAAAAAGCAATCTTGGTGAATAAGAATCCGAGAAATCCTTTGAAATAAAATAAAATAGGATAATTGGATTTCCACAATAACTTTCGGATTGCATTCTTCCGTCTGACATTTTGTGTATCCGATTTGATTTTGGCACGTTTCTTTTTTAATTTTCAATTTGAACGGAAAGTTTGAATCATAGCGCTCGTATTGCGCCATCCCGCTCCGCCCGAGGGCGATGGAACGAGACAGAGGCGTGGAGAGAACACACCCCTCGAAAGGCACACTAAAAGCGGATAGAAATATCGGAAGATGTATGATCTAGCGATCAAACATATTCAACAAAATATTATATAGTGTAAAAATAAACAAAAAACTGTTTTTACAAGTCAAAAAAAATAGTCAATTTAAAAATAAAATAATTATTTTGTTTATCTTCGGTATGAATGTAATCAATAACTACTTAATGTAAGTTTTAACAATCTCTCATCTCTGAGCTCATTTAAACATTTATTTCTTGTTAAGCAAAAAAATTGTCATAATGAATATTTTTATACATTGCTGTCCTATTAAAATATGCAACTTTGAAAGTAGGAATTTTATTTACACATTCTTTGGATCGTTTTATACAGATTACACAGGTATCGTTGCAGTTGCTGAATACGCCAAATTCCTCAGTAGTTAATTATTCATGAAATATAATATTGAAATTTTTAAGTGTAGAATTCATGGGTAAATATTTTTCCAACAATCTTTCCATTGTATTTTAAAAGTTGAATTATGATAGAATTGGTACTGCGGAGTTTGATTCATGTAGTGTCGTCTTACGTGGGCGGAATTCGGGTCAGAGGACGTCCCGGTCGACATTGTGCTTTTTTGTACGTTTTGGGGTTTTCATTTGGCTTCCACAAAGCATTTTAAATCCGTATTGGAAAATTGAAATGTCAGCTATCTTTATTATATTTTTGTCGCCATGAAGTGACGCCCCGGCGCTATCGGGGGATATTTTCGGAGATAGAGCACACAATGCTGTATATCTAGAATTAGACCTCGAATATTGGCATATATGCTGTGCTAAAAGCTTGTTATTATATTTAAACTGACCGCAATCGACTGTGTAAAGATAAGCACTTGAATATACGTAAAAGTTTGAAGGTTGACAATCCTTTTCTTGTTAAATTTATTCATGTTTATTGGCTGCTAAAACTCGTAAATTCTTCTAAGCTATAGAAAATGATTTTAATATTAAACTAAGAAATGTTGGCCGTTACCATCCAACTTAAATCAACAGTTAGTAATTAATTAATTATTAAAGACGTATAATCATTAAATTTATACAGGTGTTTGTAAATTAAACAGACATTCCTATTAGGACAGTGCTCCTCGGTCTTGTCTCAGAGATATAGATTACTAGGAGGTCGTACAGTCCCAACTGCTGTTGCAAACATCATTGTGAGACGTGCCTCATGATTATTAAATTCGATTGATAATACAACAAGAAATGGTTCATAAAATATTATCATCTTGGCGTTAGTAAGCAAATACAAATATTAAATGTTCTGATGCGATTAAAGCAATCAACTCCAAATGCAGCAAATATTTTATGTTTAATTATGTATATATCATATCCATAACAATAAGTATAACAAGTAACATAATGCTAACACACAATTTAATTTAAAAAAACGTTATTTCAATTGAATATGGTATAAGAATGATTTTTGTAGAATAAGTGAGTACTCAAAAGGAATAAACAAATAAACCATATATATATATATTTTATTCGTCTTCAATGTAAGTAGTTATTCTACGAAAAAATATAAAACTATAATATATATTGTGATTAAATATTAATATAAACCATTTTACTGAAAATATATAAAAAATTGAATTATTTTTGGTATACCTCATTTCCGAATTTGTATGGTAATATTTAGTTTTTTTGAGAACGAATTACTATGTTTTTTTATTGAAATCGTCAATTGAAAAGAATCACATTAATATTGTTCATGTCTATAAATCCTTTCTACAAAATTATTATTGTGATTGCTGCTCTTATACGACCACGAGAAATAAAGATATTGAGATTGAGGTGGAAATCTTTAAAGGGGAAACTTGGTAATTTGAATTAATTGATTATTTTATTAATATATCTGCTACATTTGGCCTCGCCAGGTCAGGCCTGCAGGAAGCCAGACGACAGGGCCGGCTGCAGTGGCGCGCGTCCGGGAATAATTAAATTTTCAGCCCCCTTCCCGTTCGGTGTCCGCCGCGCTCGCAGACATAACACAGGGTCGGCTCATTTGCAGGCTGCGTCGCTCATTATAGACCAAAGGGTGTTTTTAACCTTATGCTGTTAATAAATTCAATATTTTTGACAGAGAGTACTTGGTGGAATTCCATTTTAATATTTTTGAATAAAATACTTGAGTGATTTTCCACATTTTCGTTTTTATTGGTGACCGGTTTCGCCAACCTTTCACGTTGGCGTGAAAGGTTGGCGAAAAGGTTGGCGAAAGGTTGGCTCTGTTTGATAATGCCAACGTAAAAGGTTGGCGAAACCGGTCACTAATATAAAAAAAATGTTAATAAAATCATTTATACTAGGTATAAAGATTATTTCCATAAATAATAGTATCAAATACATAGTTTCTATGATGTATGTCAAGTTTTTAAACTTTGAATTTATTGATTTCCATTACAACGTAATCGGAAAAAAAGTAGTCCAAATTATTAAATTTATATAAATTTTTAAAGTACCCGTTCAAAATAAGGTTCCCGTTACATTAAATGTTTATCGTACTCAATCGGTGTACGTAGCATTTTTTGTGAATATTTTTTTCGAATTTATATCAATTTCCCGTTGTTTCATTCAAATACTGAATGGACGTGGCTTTATTTATTAATTACAATTTTTAAAAGCCTTGAGATAATAATATTGTTATTTATAAAAGAAAGAGATATTTTATACAGTAATTCGTTAATTGTTATTTACTTTTCAAAATCATGAAATTCCCAAAACTTATCAAAGTTTTTCTGAAAAGAACACAAATGTAATGTGTGGAAGAGTTTTCTCTTATTGCAGAATACATAAATTGAAATGCAATTTTTACTTAATAAAACCTAAAATTTCCCGTATTTCATAGTACTTTAGATAATATTTTTTACTTTTGTTAATGCTAAAGCAATTGCAATAGTTTCAATTTAAATTCAAACCATTACAAATGTTCCTATCTTTATTTGTATTAAATCAAATACAAAACCATTATACTAGAAATTAAAGGAAGCAAACAGTAAAAAATGAACAAGGTTGTTTACTTAAACCTTTCAACTAAAAATCGTTATAAATCTTGATGTTAAATTATGCGTGGGGTTATCGGAGTAATAAATTCGTCTAATTAATAATAAAATGAAATAATTACTCTGAAGTGAGTTTCCAAGGCAATCTTGTAGTAAAATAAAAAAAGGCATAAAAACCAAGTGATTAAGTAAATCGTTATAGGGGTAAGTCTCGCACCGCGGCGGGGGAGAGCGGGGTAGGAGAAGGGAAGGGTGGCATCTCCCTTAACTCTGATGTAATTACTTGGTGCCAAGCTTGTGGTTTGGATATCCTCTAATTGTGGAGTGACGTGACTGAGGTTTCACTGACAGGTGTTTAGTGTGGTTTTTGAAAATGCTATTAGGATATTTATTTAATAACTTATCTATCATCAAAATTATTACAACAGCCCATAAATTATTTAAAATATATTATATTTGGATTAACCAAGTATTTGGACTTTACTTATTTTAGGTATTTTTTTTAAAATAAGAGTTACTTTTTAGAGTAAAAAAAGTTCACTCCTTAAGTTAAACATCCCTTGAGTATACGAATCAATGTACCTTCTTGGTTGAGGGTTGAGTTTCAGTCTGTAATTAAGGTAGTCAGTCCCTTTTTATAGGACTGTTAGAGTACTTAAGGAAGATCCTCCCTATTAATACTGCTTAGCGTTAAATAGGATCTTATTTTTAGCAGTTAACAAGTTGGCTAACGCAGCGCTCTGCCCCGGACGGGCGGCGTGGCTTTCATTGGTTTTGGCGCCGTTCCTTTAAGTGGTCAAGTCATTACATATATTTAAATTATTTCGTGAAATACGGTGAAGAGTGTTGCCAGAGATTATGGAAATGTTTCATGACTCCTTAATTTATCTTTGCAGTGATCATTGTTTCGTTTGTTTGAATTGATTTTACAAATTGACAAATCTATAAAATTTTACATTTAAAACACTAAAAAAATATTTTATGCATTAATAAAATAATGTTATTATATTAATCTAATTTATCTAATTGAATTGACGAATCGAAAAATAAACACTGAATTGTTTGATGTAACATGAAACTCTATTTGATTTTAAGATAAATTTAAACTTATATTAAAGAAACAGTGTGATTTTTTGGGTTTTATAACAAAACTGATTAAATTTATAATATATTATTGATTTTTTGTGAAGACTGTCTCACAGGAAGTACGATTTTGCCTATACAGGTTTTATTGATTGATAATGATTAAGTACATTTATTGGTAATGCACCTGCCACGTAAGCTTGGGGAAGTGGGTTCGAATCCCACACAAATCACGATGATATTTTTCTAAGAGTTTCATTAATCAATTTTCAATATTTTAAAAAACGTACTTAATCATTATCAAATTTATAATAAATGAAATTCTTAGTAATAATTAAATTTAATTACGTTTATTTGGAAATGTAATCAAAAGCACTAGGCGATATGATGTGAATATAGAACTAACGATCAAACATACAATCATGGTTGTGTAAACAAACTTAGCTCATTATAAGCTGAATTCGCAGGTAATCCTGATAGCTAAACAAACACCTGTACATTAAACCAAATCCAATAATTTCTCGAGTTGGCTTAGTGCCTTCAAAACAACAGCACCTAAGTGACATCATTTCCCAGTACAAGGTGTTCTCCGCCTCACTCCGGGGAGGTCGCGGGAGAGACTCGGCTTGTACGTGCCCATTAGCCGCCGTTTAGAGAGATTCCAATTCTACTATGGAAATTTTCAAAGCCCAGGGAACCTTGAAAAGGTTTCTTTTTTATTAACTTCCTACGTCTCTTGGCGATTCGTTCCGTTCGCTCTTTCTGTACAACCAACGGGAATATATTGAGGAATATTTAATAGAATAGCTGTATCATAATACTGCTTAAAATATTTTTTTCCGAATGTATAAATAATATTTTTTCTATTGTGTTTCTTACATACGATAAGATTAATTCAATTATTTACGAGTAAAATAAGTGTTTATAGCATTTTTAAAAAAATGAAATACTTCAAATTCTGCGCTTTGAGTCTTAAACAGTCTTTTAGTTATTAACAAAAAGTAATCATTAACAAAATAGACTCACTTTCATCTTAAATTATTATATATTGAATATATTACACATACATTTTAATTGAATTCGCAATAAAAATTAAAACTTCCTACCTATTTTTAGATTTAGTTTGTTGAAATAGTCAACTTTATAATACTAATTAAAAATTATACAAAGATCAGTACGAAAGTTCTAATAAATGATAGTTAATTCAATAACCTGATGAAAGCTAATAATGGCAGTCTCTGTCATAATATTGAATTGCTTTATAATAACACGATGTATCGAGGTAGTAAGTGTATGGAGAGCGAGTAGGTAAAACTAAGATTCCACCGAACCCGAGGCAGTATTTCTCAGTAGAATAGAATATGCTATTACCCAAGAACTAGTTTTCCGATCGCATTGAATTCTTAAGTCTGTTGCTTTAACTATCCGGGTGGAGGCGTCTTCCACCATTTGCATTGCGAGCATCACTCCAATAAGTCTCGTGCACTGTGCTCGCCAAAATTTATCATAGCCTTTCTATGATTTTTAATAGACTCTTGCCTTGTTTTCTCGCGGGAAATTGGAATTCCGCAAGTCCCAGAGATGCACCACCTCAAATGGATATAATGAGATGTTTCCGACGAGGGCCTCCCGGTTGCGAGAGCATTTAGAACGAAAGACTATTATAATGTGATTTAATACTCAATTGACTCTTAAAGGGTATCTTCCTTTGATAAATTATGCATAAAATCAGTTTTCTATTCACTCTTTTTAATTTAAAATTGATAATTGATCTGTGCATGATATCTCAGAAAAAATTTAATGAAGCGATAAAAGATTAAGGATTTTTCTTCATTTCTTTTTGTTAAATTACTTTAAGTTGTTGAAAAAGTTCAAATATAAATAGATAGGTACTTTGAATTTACATGAACTTGAATTTGCTGAAAAACTATACACTGCCATCAATTCAATATTTTACAAATTATCACTCAATAAAAAAGACGATATAGTAAAAAAGACATAGTAATAATCTCTGCGGATAAAAGTTAATATCAGTTTTTAATTTACATTTTATAAAGAACTATCCATATCAAGTATTTAGTTTGCCCAACTTCTTTTATATGAAAGTTGAAATGTCGAGTTCGAGGATTCCAGCTTGAAAGTGCAGTTGGTGTGTCCACTTTCCGAGGAAAAAAACAATCACAAAATCATGAAAATCGTTTGATATCTCAAGCGGGACTAAAGTTTTTATGAATTTTATTAGCTCAGGTAGAGGCTTCAGTAGCTTATGAGAGAAACTCGCTTAGCATACGAAGACTCTCTCCGATAGATATCAAAGTAATAATGTAGAATTCGGCCATAAAATTTTCAATTCCACATTGCTATAATAAATTTTATTCCATATCTAGCGGTATTATTGTAAAAATTTCTGGTAGTATTGTAAAATAAAAGCCTACACAGACGAATAAATTAAAAATATTAAGTAGTGCTTAAAAAGTAACGCAGGCGTATATATATGCGTCAATATATCTCTTTTAGAATGAATTTTTTTATGTTTTATTTAATTATTTTACTAAATTGAAGTCGAACGATATTAGTTTTCCATTGGCAAAAAATAAAACAACGCTGATATAAAATATTACTTTGTAAAATTTTTAACGGGTTTTACTGCTTAAATTTTACGTCCTGGAGGTCTTCTCAAAATTTCGTATATTTCAAACAATGTTATTTCAACATTTTTTACAGAGATGCATTAAGCTTTACGTACGTGATGTTTTAATTTATAAATTTTAATTATCAACCGCCATGCATTTAATTCTCAGCTTTGACGCTGCGACATCGCGGTGAATATTAAAATAAAATAAAACGAGACAAGTCTGCCGGGAGCGGCGGCGAGCGGTCAGATAAAAGTGCAGCGGCCGCCCCGCGCGGACCGGCGGCAGCGTGTGCCGGCAGCTTTGTGCGGAGGATTACCTTTGCGGTGTTAGTCCCGAGCGCGGCGGTCTAATTGGGCAGAACGAAACGGCCCTTGCAGAGCTTGGGGGGCTAATGACGCCCGAGTCGGACTTGAGCTCTGCGGAATATGGATATTGGCGGCATTCGTACTTTGCCGATTTGGATATTGTGAGGTTGCGCTTAAGCTTTGCCGTTTGATACAATCTCTATGGCACATGGAAAATCTGCTGATAGCGGGTGTCTATACAACCAGTTTATTGACCTATACATCTTTAATTATACACTACTGTACTAAATTCTAGACAGAACTCCTTAAATGCCACTTTATAGCATATTGTCTTTTTATATAATTTTACCACAATCGTGTCATTTATCGCATCACGGTATTTGACGAATATTCCATATAATTTTTTTGGCTCACTACATCGCTTTCATCCACCTTACTTTGTCAGGTTACCTTTTAGGGTACTTGTTTTTTATCCGACCACCAAAATTTTTTAATGTATATGTACTCGCAGAGAAGAGAATCTATCATATGACGATGAGTCCCGTTGTGGCGTTTGTTTCGTTCATTGCAGATTTCCATGACCGCTCGATTCGTTGGGTTAGGTTAGGTTAAAAAAAAAGTTTAGGTACAAGTTTTTTGGTGGTCGGATAAAAAACAAGTCCCCTTTTAGTAATTATATATATTCGAATTCTTATAAACGACAGTTTCGTCTAAAATTAAAATATCTTCCTACACATAAATATTATATTTATGAAAAGATTGATAGCAGTACGATTATCTGGAATACGTGAATAGATTAAGTAGCTCAAATAATGGTTAGCCATTAATTGGTCCCATGCTTAGCCTTAACCATTATTTTAAACGATTTTATTCATGATTGTATTGATTTCCAAGTTTTTCGCAGAAATTCGCATTTATTTTTAATTAGTTTTGTATTTAGTTAGTATTTAAATTTGAGAGCCTTAAACACTTCGTGTGATAGCTAATAAATGCCTAGGATGACCAAATTATCAAAATACTTTTGAATGTTAGAGATTGAATATAATAGGAGTAATAAAATTATCACTTGATTTTACGTGCGCACAAAAAAGTAAATATAATTTTTTAATGAAATTTAATCAAACAGTTCGTTTAATATTACTCAATTTAACCTTGAAATCGATACGTAACTACCCGTAGTGCAGGTTGGAGGTATGTAATATTATATATGTTTAATTTAAGCAGACAGGGAGATTACTTCTGAAGATCATATTAAGTCGGCCAAACGAACTTCATCCCGGCTCAGAGCTTCTTTGTATTTCCCCGGAGAGATTTCCATTTAAAGATTTAAGCTGTCCCAAATATGTGTGTAGGTAAGTAGGCGGGCACACTGAGTGCTTCTTGTTTGAACTGATTCCACGCACTTGAATGCTGCGAGTGCTTCTCGGGTCTTCCGATGTAATTATGGTTCCGGCGAAATTTGCCTCGTTTCCCCCTATAGAAGGTTATATTGTTCAGTCGTTATATTTGTTATGAATTAATATCTTTGAATGCCATCTGTAGCCTAAATGTAAATATTAAAAATTCTTAGAAAGTTAATAACTCCAGTATTTGCAGTTATACGCACCTCGGTAGCTCGATTTCTATCTAGACAGGGAAATTTATAAATATTAATATCTTTCAAAAAATATTTTTGTTTTATAGAAATTAATTTGAAGGAACGAGCTTTTAAGGATTAATAAATCCATTTAATTGAGTTTCTTAAGACATATGTAACTTTTGGTTATGCTCGTATTATCTTTTGTGTTTTTTTTAATAGAAAATAAAAATTTCGATCCTTGTTTACCTCAATTATATAATATTTTTAAGATGACATCGTATATTAAAAGTGTTATATTATAAATATGCAATTAAAACAAAAAAAAAATTGCTTGTAGCAAGACTCATGCATATCTGCCTGTAGAAAACAACTTCTATTGTCACTGCCAATAAAAATTGTACGATCTGTGGATTTAATTTGGATTTATTAATTATAATCTGTTTTATTAATTAAAACACTTTAATTTTGTACAAAATTTACATGTCTTTTGTAAAAATACTTAAAACAACACCAATAAAATAATGTTTCCAACGTCCGTAGAAGTAACGTGTACATATTAAGGGGACATTACAATTTCACCTCTAAAATTGTCATTTAGTGTAACGAAGCATTCCAAATTTTGCTAATTTCGTTCTCCCTTAGTGAAAAGGTGAAACACACCATTACAAATTAAACCCCTTCTACTCAATTTCCAGTGGCGGCCACTCTCGCCTGCTAATATTTATTTTTTAACGACAAACGGCGTAAAACTGACATTTTACATAAATCATGTGAAATTTGTTTGAACGCGGATTTCATTTAATTAATAAAACGCCACAGAAAGGAGTCATTACTTTTCAAGCACTCTTATCTGAATCGTTATATCGTTGTGTTATTTAATTTTGATGTAATGTTATTTTGGGCAATATAAAATCAATATTTGAATTTAAAGTTGTTTTATTGTTTTCTAAATGAAAATATATTTACAAATAATACATGTTATTACATAATTAAAGAAAACCATAAATCAAAATTAAAAAAAACCTCAATCTTTTATGGCTAAATCTCTTTCGAAAATTCAAGCTTATTTGTTTCTAAAAGTAAATAAAACAGCAATGTGTACATAGTTTACGTTCTTCTTGTTAACTGAGCTTTTAATGAAAAATTCATTGGTGTAAAGTATAGTAAACATTTATTTAATTATCATCCATTAAATTATATGTTCTACGTTATAAATTTTATGGGACATATTTTGTACTAAAAATCTAAATATTTGAATATTATTATTTACAATTTGTATGAATCTAGCAACCAGTGTTTTCGTAATTATGACCGTGAAATTTATATTTTTGTAAGAATATCTTTGGATATAACATACAATTATTGAAATCCATACATTTTACGGTAAATATTTTCTCATATATTTTTATATTGTGTGTTTAAGAAATTGTTCCCCAAGTCACTTAGTATTTTGAAACGTGTTGAGAAGTTGATACGAGGACATGTCAAGTGCAGTCAGCGTAAATTTAAATACCGTTGATATTAGATTTAAATGGGCTTGGTGATATTTTTAAGTAACTGCATGCCTTGTGATCGCGGTCAAGGTTAAGTTAGTTAAAACTCTAATAATCACAATAATTACAGAAATTTAATTATTTCATTCTCATGGATAATTATTTTACTTTTCACATGTATCCAAAATTAAAGACACCAGTTTATGATTTTTAATGTGTAACTATTAAACTATTTTTTTCATTTTAAATTGTGTTTTTTAATTATTGATATCTTTAAAACTTAATCTGATTAAAATCTAACAAAATAAAGTAAAATTCAAGAAACAAACAAAACTTAACAAAGTACTGCTATAACGAATAGAATTCAATAAAATGATAAAATATGTCACCTCAGAAAAAATTAAAAGAGAGATTTTATTTATAAAATAAAATTTATTAACTGTAAGAATTACTTGTACTAAAATAGTAGAAGAAATACATATTTTTCCACCTTTGGCATTTACAAAATCAAATTGTGTGGTGAAAATCCACACCGTGTCTGTTGTACATTTCCACTGCTCAATTTATCGTGCCATTTCTGTTACTTACGACCGGCATTAGGGCACTTCATAAATTTCTTACAGAAAAAAAAAAAACGTATTACAAGAAAAAAATCAAGGTATCACAACTCCAACATGAGCGAGCAGGCCATTACTTAAAAAACCTCATTTTTCGTCTGCTGCAGTAAGGGAACATAACTCTGCCCAGTTCCGCAGTGGGCCGGGGCCCCGGGGCCGCGGGGTCCCCAGGGCGAGGGCCTGACAGCCCCGCGGGCTCGTATGAAAAGTCGATCCGAAATGGAAGCGGAGGGTTGCGAAAGGCTAAGTGCTAGGTCAGGGGTGGTCGGTTTCGAGGGTAGTGGAATGGCGGGCTAAATATGTTACTATGAACTGGAGACTCACCACTGTTCCCAAATCGTCTCGAGGTACAATGGGCAATTTCGGATTCGAGATGGCTTTTATTGGCGTGATGTTGAAATTGGGCGTGGATTGTGTAATATATTTAACACTGTGCACAATCTGATACGTATTCTTACTAAAAATGATTCTACAAAAAAAATTTACAAGGCGTTACAAAAAAATAAGGCTTAGGGTTAAGAGCCGTGATAGCAAGTTCGAGTTTTTTGACCATTTGCTTGTACCTATTAATTAATTTAATTGTCACTTTAAGTGAAACTTTAATTCGAAAGTTGATTTTTTTACAAAGGATTGAAAAACTATAAATTATATTTATCTATTTTTTATTATTTAATTAACGTCCATTTTCAGGGTAAAATAAAATTTTGAAGATGTTGAAAAATTGGATAAAATGACGACTGTCAAAACCAAAGTTTGTTAAAGATTTTTTTTTTTTTAATTTTCAAACTAATCCCAACAGGAGGGTTTATAGTTAATTTTTTAATTCCAATTAAAAAAAAAGAGTCATAAATGTTTAGGATTCTTGGAACAGGGACATCGCGAAACTTCAATCGGAAAAACACATATTTATCATATTAAAGATAAATTATAAGAAATAAAAAAAAATAGTAGATGAAAGGATGTATCTAACTTTCTGCGTTTAATTTTTTCTTATTGGTGCAGTCGATTTTTCGCAATAGGTACAAGCAAATGGTCAAAAAACTCGAATTTGCTATCACGGCTCATAACAAGTTACGAAAAAATTCAACCATTATGTATAAATAGGTCCCAAAAAAAACTGTTTTAAGTGTCTACTTTTATTATAAAAGCATATTGTAAGCACGTTAAGATTATATTATTATTCATGGTGAATAAAACGTGTTTGTTAATTATTCAAAGAACAATAAATTACAATTATAAAAATTACCTTCAAAGTTTTATCAGATATAATTGTACGGCTATAGCCAGTTCACATATACTTTTCTATGCAATCTATCTTTAGCTGTGCATAGGAGTAATTTGTTGATACGATGGAATTTAATACTAGGACCTGACAAGTTTAACTTGCGAACACACGAACTGGCTCTCGCCTTGTACTCCGGCTGGCCTTCAGGCGCTGTCTGGGTTGCGGTAAACTTGACTGACGGATAACTTTAAGGTTTATATTTAGAGGACTCATAGACATGTTACCTAATACAAAAGAACGAAAGCGGATAAACTGAAATCGCAATAAGACTGTAGAACGAGATTGCTTATTTTCTTATACTCAAGGAGTTCGATTTTTTTTCTTTGTAGTACATATTTTTCTTGACACAAATGGAAAAGCTTAGCAACTTATAAGTTTCTTTAGCGTCTAGACCGGTTATTCTTGAGAAACATCTTAGATCACTATATCTATTCAGATCTTTCCTCCCTGTGATCAGAAAACATGTGGTAATGTTTTTAGTGAAAATAAAATAACACAAATTTTTGATGTGATACAATCAATAATACTTAACTGTAATAGTATAAAAGTTGACATGCAATATATATGATAATTATATAAATAAATCCAGGTAAAAAAAGAAGCATGAGATTTGAAACAGAATATATACAGTTAATTTAGGATTATTATTGGTGGGTACTATGTAGAAAACATATACATTATTAATAAGATTTATAACAATAAATAGTTTTATATATTATAAATATTGAGTCCCAGTTTGAACAAGATTTAACTAAAAGAATATAAATAGAGTCTGAATCATATAAAAATAGTTTATTTGTTACCATGTAAAAATATTTAGAGACAAAGTAGTATTTTTTAAACAATCCAAAATTTCAAAAATAAAAAAAAAAAATAAATAAAAGATTAAAAACGCTGAAGTACTTTTGTACAGCTGTTTTTTTTAATGCTAATACCAGTCGTCCTGCCTCGCGCCTCCTCCGGCGGGATTCCGACGTGCACATGAAATTTCGATGCCCTTTTGAGTTGAGTTGAGTTGAGCCCGTCAATACAGTTTGTTTGAATGCCGCAGCCAGCACAGCCCGGCCCGACGTCATGTCGTCCCGAGTGTCATTTACCACTGATAGAATTGGCGAGTGGAGTAGCGGAAGCCAAATTCAATGACTAGATGAAACTAGGAAACAGGGAAACCTTTGTTTCGTATTCAAATTCGAACCTGAAAAAACTTACGGGACTTTTAAATTCCCATATTACACGATTTTCATTGGATACTTTTTACGGAATAATTGTCATGTACGAAACATTTTAGCTGTTTAAAAAAATAATTTTACACATTTGATTGAAATTGTGTTTTACATAAATAGATGTTTTTTCTGCTTAAAAGTTGTGAGAATATTTATTGATATTTACACATTCATGATATAAATCTGCTTGTAAAAAACTTAATGTCTGATCTTATTTGTGTAATATTTTTTTTTAAATTACAGAATAATATTTTGATGAAGGATAGGAAGGCATTTAATATGACAGAGCAAGATCTTTTAAATAAATTTTTTTTTAAATTAATTACAGCTTTTGAGTTTATTAAATTTATCAGTTAGAGGTTTTAATGAAAGGTACATCGAATGCCTGGAGCGTGTAATGTTCTTAGAACGGCTATTTGCCCTCCGCATGTGCGAGACCGGCTTGAGTCCCTGGAAGGCGAGTGCAGCCCTCAAGCGACACAGGAAACCGTGGAAGAGTTAATTGTTATTGGATACTTACCAGGTCTTCAGGGCTGAATAGTTCAATTTTAATGTTATAAATAGAAAAAAAATATTTAATTGAGATTTGCTTTGAATTGCCTTCGTAAGAAGTGTAAAATATATTTTAAAATTAAAATAAAATAAAACAATGATATTAAAATTTTGTAAGTAAATTTAATTTCATATGAAACATATTTGATATAAAAATCTTAAATATATTCAAAACATTGCCTCGTTCGTAATTTCTGAGTTGAATACTAGTTTTTTTATAACTAGAAGAAAATTGACATACTCTTGAGTGACATTTTACCAAATTGAATAAATAAAGCATAATTTAACAGGACGGTAAGATATAAAATAAAATGAAAGTCCCTTAGTCACACTCCCTGGTCGGGGTGTGATTGGCTTCCCTGGCCGGGTAATAGGATTATATCACCGCCGGAGGACCATCGGGCCTGAGGGGATGTTTTGTTCGTTTCTGGAGTGAGTTACGTGAAGTGGTTCAAATGACGTTTAAATATTGTTGTTAATAAGAGGCAAATTATCGTTGTGTTTATACAATAAAATCCTTTATGTACTGAATAAAGTCCAATTAAATAACTAAGTAAATTTCATCACGGAAATGAAATTATTAAATTTGATGTCGAATTTTTCGTTTGACCTTTTTTCAGTTTCTAAGAGTTGGCTCAAAAGACGTTATGTATTATATTTACAAACAACATTATAAAACATTTTAAAAAAGTGTTTTAGGCTTAAAATAATGATCATGTATTTGGTTATCGTCTACACTACTATTCATAACAAAGCCTAAATCATTATCACTTTATTTTCCAACTTCAAGTTACACTTTCTAAAGAGGAATTCATTAAGCTAAAGTCACGATATTTCTTAACTACAGATTAAATGCTCTTGATCATTTCAATCTTAGAAAACATTTACTTTTGCAAAAGTGTCGTGTAACTTCTACTCGTTGGCTTCTTTCCGGTGGCACTCGGTATGGTCGCTCGGATTGCTTGGAAGAACTCCAGATTATCGACTGAGTATCTGGTGGTGTGCGGCGGGCCGGGCTGTGTGCGAGGAGTCTCGTGCAGCTTATGCGGGCTGGACTCTCTCAGGATTACGCTGCATGTCGACTTACCCTGCAGGGATTATTAGAGCTTTGTATAAATCTGAAGTTAAAGATTTTGATCAAAGTACATTAAAATTAATGCATTTTTAGAACGGTTAAAAACATACATCTAGATTAACAACGCTAGTTCTTATGTTATGATAATGTCAAGTAATATATATGTTTGATGTTTTTCGTAGTTGTTGTTTATAAGATTGGTGTATTTATAAGTGTTATGGTGCGTTTACAGTTGAAATTTACGACGTTTTGTGTGAAAATTTGAACCAAATAGCAGCACAACACCCAAGAACACAGCAGTTCTAATAATCAAATATTAGGTGGGCGCTTCCCTTGTTCATTATAAGTGAATGTTTTACTGTCACCATAATTTTTGGCCTTATTTAATCCAGCTTTTTTAGTAATAATTATAACATGATATTAAGATACAAATAAGCTATTTTTGTTTGTCAGTTAATTTATAAGTACTTTAAGTTAAAACACATATATGGAATTCAAATCAAGTGAAATTAAAACTAATTTACTAAGAAGCAAATATACCACGTTTATTGAATTTATGTATATTAGCAACAGCTAATTTTTATCAATAAACTATATGTTTTCTGAGCAAGACACCACAACATATTTATAAATTAAACCTCATTGAGTTGTTGAGAAATTTTAAGTGTTTATTATTGCGATTTACCGCAAGTGCAAAAAAAAAATGCGTAGTATACCTGAGTGAATTTTTTGACTTATTCTAAATTTACCCAAATAAGATTTATATCTTTTGGTTTAAATAATGCGTAGAATCTTAATCAAAAATATAAAAAGAGAAATCTCTGAGTTATAACTTAAGTTGATAAATAAATTCTCCAATGAAAAGAGGTACATGAATCAAATGAAGCAATAAAAAGAAAAAGTTTCCCAATATGAAGGCAAGAGCCGCCGCCACTGCTCCCCCGGCCTCCATTGTTAATTTCGTCTAAATTCCTTACACACTTTCCGACGTTTCTCTGATTTAATGGTGAGATTCCGCGAAAGTTTGCCTTCCGTTACAGACGTCTGGATAGTCGCAAAGATACTTGCGCTTAATAAGGTCCCCGATAGTCCGCGACTGTGCCCACCTGGAGCCGCCTTCTGCTCACCGACAAATGGAAGAACTTCTAGATATATCATTTAGATAATTTTCTTCCTGCCTGTTTGCGGCTGACCGACGGTGCTCCTCTCAGGATGGAGTAATAAATCCTCAGCGGTTCTAGGTGGTGCCTACTTTTATTCGACTAACACCTGTGATTTACATTAAATTGTTTTTTTTAATGAAAAAATGCCTGCTGAAATGTTTGAACTGCTCAGGCGCTGTCATTTAGCTGATTCTCACTTTAGACAATTATCTTTTGATAACTTTTGATTTCAGGTATTTAGTGAAAACATATAAATATTTCTTAAAAATAATCGCACGCATCTATTTTTTTTTTCAATCAATACATATTTTTAAAGAAAATATGTGGTATTAATCTTAAGTGTTTCTAGTGTCATCAAGTAATTTATTGGTTTTTTTAAAAATATTTTAAAAATCGGCAATATTATTAATATTTATATCAGTAAAATGTCGTAACAGTTGAACAAATAATTTTGAAAGTTTGTCTTACTCTATTTAGTTACTTGTTTTTCTGGCAGAAGACTGTTTTCGTTTATTTATTCTTTATTAAAAGCGCATTTGTGCAAAAAAAAAAAAAAAGACATTGGTTATTTTTGATGATACTGAATAGAAGAAATCAGTTCAACACCTGATGAAGGGCAGCTAAAGAAGCAGTAAATCCAATTTGGAATCACAAATATGGCAGGTGATTCCTAACCCCATCACGTTCTGGCGACAGCCCGCCCCAGCCGGGCGGAGTCTCTCCCACCGCGGGAGGCTTTATGGTCTTTTTTAAGACTTCATGGCGGGTCATGTGGAAACAGTTATAAAGAAGCGGCTTATTTAAATGAAGCAGTGAAACAGGAAAATAAAACGGAGGAAACTGTAAAAGCGGTACTAGTTGTCAGCCATATAATTTGTAGGGCAGAAGGATTGCATCTCTCTCTTATTTCTTCTGCTCTTTATTTTTTTCTGGTAACGATTAAGCCGTACACTGAAGCTCGGGACTGATTTATGGTAACGTTTTCTATGGATTGCGCTAAATGTTTTTATTTTTTTTTAGTTGCGTTTTATGATCTAACTAATAAAACTTCTTGATATGTGATTATTTCAAGAACATTTTTTTTTCTAATTAAAAATATGTTTTTAATAAAAGTTCAATTAGACAATAGTGATATTTATTTTCCTAAAATATTGCAGTGCACAGATAAATTATGAAATAATGTAAATGTTTTATTATTTTTTAATAAATTTTCTATCCTGTAAATTATATATTTTTTTAAACACTTCGTTAGTTTTTTTTACATTACAATACAAAATAAAAGTTATATTAGATTGATTTAAAATTAATTATTATGTAAGTTTAAACAACTTTATGTTTTAAATAGAAAAAAAATTGTTATTCATTGAAGTATAAAAAAAAAATATTTTTACATGGAATCTTTTTTGTCTACCTATAAGAGTAATTTTATTCAGTAAAATAATTTTTCTATCCGGGGTTACAAGGTTTTGAAAAAAGTTAATACTGTACGAAGCAATTTCATCATTTATAACATTGAGCGCGGGGGAGGGGGAGTATCCTGGAAACGGAACTGCCCAGACACCACCGTCATAATACCGAGAATTTCAAAAGCGAATATTTTAGTTTAATACGCTTTCGACTAAAGCTTCAGGAATATCCGGGAAGTGACCGGCAGCGCCGCGCGGCCAGGGTGTGAAGCTCCGCAAGAGATAGCGCCTCCAGCCTCAAAAAAAAAACCCATATTGATGCGGACCTGGACCAGGAGTCCAGGAGGACGCCGGGCGGGGATGGTAAATACGAGACTGGTTCGCCGGACTATCTGGAAACGGTTTTAATGCTCTTGATTGCAAAAAGTGATTAAGCGGGCGGCTGCAGGTCCTGGCCGGGGTGCCGAGTAATTGAGATGGTGTTGGACTGATGAGATTTTGGAACTCTATAGCAAACTCAGTTTTTATTACATGAAAATTAGTAACTAGAAGAACATAAATAATAAAAATCGAGTGTGTGAAATGCTGTTCCATTTCGTAATACACTAACGAGAGCTACGATATTACTATCGTAAACCAGTCAAAAATACTTTTAAAATTAACTGTCATTTCTTTTTTATCAAATAAATATATATTTCTTTTAAAATGCGTCGGCGTGGGTTTTATATAAAAAAAAAAAATTGGCTATTTGTTGCTATTTGAAGCAATGAAAACAAATTTCAAAAAAATAATGATTCGGTTTAAATAAGTATTATAATGAGTTTACCAATAAATAGTAAAATCAAATCTAAAATACATAAAAGTTATATGTTGTGATTACAACTCAGCTGATTGATGATAGCATAAATTTAAAAAAATGTCGATTTTCATTTAAAGATCTATTTCATCTAAGTAAATATACTGTATTAATTATTGTGTACCCATATAAAATAAGAAATTGCCCAAATGTATTTTTCTGTTACCACTGCAAAGATTCGCCTCGTTCATTTCCGTGTCTCAATAATTTCCAAAGCTAAATATAGCGTGCCATGTAGATTCAGTAAACAAATTATCAAATCAACCCAGTGGAGTTCTAATGATTCAACTGTGAAGATAGTATCTACTCCACACTTGCTCTCGGCGTGCCTCTCGCTAAATAACAATAAATAATTCATCCGACGGTGGGGGGAGTATTATGACGTCATAACACGAACAGAGATTCCCGGGCCCTCCCGGCAAACAAACAGAGAAACCCGGGCGAGTAAAATATTCAAGCTTCCCTAATACAAATTGACAAACTCGGTGTCTGATGTACTCCGCAGGAGTCAGGCGTTAATTTCTCTAGCCGCTCATGCCAACTTTCAAACTGCATGCATTTATTAACATGACCTGCATCCGCTTTGGCCGGGGGCGTGGACGGAACTGCTCCGGAGAACTGGTTTACCCCGATGGATAATTTGATTTCCGGCTTAAAATTAACTACATAATGATTAATATTTTGAGTGTTTTCTACTTTTATTGTTTTACTATTTTAGTTGATAAAAATATTTATTTAATACAAAGAGTGTGATAGAATTGTCATAAATATTAAATGCGTATAAATATAAAATATACGGATGGGATAAAAATATAGCACGGTCGTTATTCATTTGTTGATTATCAGCATAGATATGCTCAAAATTACTAATAAATCAAGTGACATTTTTTTCACACAGAACATATATATATTTTTGCAAGTATCGCTTGTTTATTACATTTCAGAAGGTAAAATTGAGAATGACTATTCGATTATTATTAGGATTGAGATGTGTGTTAAAATATTTTTTTTAAATTCAAATCTAACTGTTTATAGTAATTTTTTTTAAATCAATTGTGGGGTATTATTAAATATTCTTTAAACGTGTAACTTGCGGAAGCTTACTTGGAAGTAAACAAATGTAATCTCAATAATCTATTTTACTTTATGTCATGTTTTAGAATAACAAACAAATAATTATTAATGTTATTAGGACACAAGTCTTTTGCTGCTATACCATTTCAAACCTAGTTAAATTGGCAGAGCACAAGTAAAGTAGAGCACACCTGAGTAGACAAGTGGTGTAGCTATCAGAGAAGCCAAACATTCTAGCTCTCTCATTACCTACGACGGTCTAAATAGGGATAGCTACGACTGATATATATATATATACTACACAACTAACTTTACTGTAGGAAACTAGACCTTATGTAAAGTATAGGATTTTTTAAAACTAATATACAAGCTGAATGATCAAAACTCATTGAACCAAATAACAGATAAAAAGTTGAAAGCTATCACAGCGATCGTGCTCGCTGAATAACTCATATATTAATAAACGAATTTAATTACATCAGTGTTTGTTTCATGTAGATAGGCTCTTCACAGTGTATTAGAGATATTTATTAATTGGGATTATATTCAATAATGTTTAATTGATAAACAGTAGACCTGGGGTGACCGCAACTTCCTGCTACGGTTGTCCCTAATCTGAATTCACGACATCACAGTGCTCGGCGTTGCGGCGCAGCTACGGCCAAATGAAGCTTCCTGTAAACCTGAAATATTTAGGACCAATAGCAGCCACATACCTGGAATAGGTTCTGTGAAATTGCTAGCCGAAGGCTACGATTATTATTGAGGCATTGTGGTTAAAGTAAAAGGGTTTCACTTTAACGACTATTTATTATATAAACTTTTTTTTAACGTTTAAGTTGAATTTAATTTTCGCATCTTGTAAACATTTTATGCCATAAAGTTAAAACACTTTTCTTGGAAAATAATATTTATTTATTTATATTCGCGAAATATTGTGATATCCACAAAAAATAAATATACTTAATATATAGATAACTTACTTACAGAACCTCCGATATATATTTTTCCACTAGGCGGAGTTTTAGTATTTGGCCTTGCGTGTTGCGTGGTTTCTCTTTCGACATCGATTCAATTCTTCAGCATAAAAAATGTTGTCTGTAAAGAAGTCACTTTCAAAGACAGAGATTTCAAGATTTCATATTTTCCCTATATTAAATAATGTAATAAAGAATCCACGATTTTCAAATACAAACATCGCTATAAAAAATATTTTCATGCTTTTAAATACAACATAAATTTAACTAAGCAGTGTGTTTAAAATAATTCTTTCAGAAATTTTTTTTAAAATTTTTTATAGGTATTCAACTGAGGTGATATTTAGTATGGTTATAGTATAAGATGATATAAATTTACACAGCCAGCACTCCGCTACCGTATGAACAAAAAATGTGCCGGCGTGGGGGCACAATAGTCGGGCGATACAAATGCTCGACTTATTGCGGGCTGTGACGTCACGACATGAGCTGCTGACGGAGGGTCGCAGTGGCAGACATTAGGGGTGGATGAGAGGGTGGAGTGAAACGTATGCCGCCGTCTCACGCCGGGGAAGTCTTTGTTGTTGAACGCAATCTAGAGCGATGTTTTATTTTAAATTCTTTGCTGTCATTCAAGCGGATGTATTAACGTTACAGTAAAAAAAAGTGTAGAAAAGGCAGATATTAAAGAAAAAGTGAGTTATATCCAATTTATAAATAAGTATCTAATATTCAAGTTTTTTTTAACACTGAAAAAAAAGCTGATTTTTAATCCATATAAATAAATTTACCTAATAAAAATATTTACATTTAGTTTTTGACGTATAGTTTGATAAATTAATTTTGAGTATTATAGTTTTTTGACATGATATTATAATTTTAAAAATTAGTTTTTGTAACAAATAAACTTTTTGCTCTTGATAAGAATAATATTTTTCAGGAAATTCGGTAAAATTCATTGTTATTGAATTAAAAATAATAAAAATCAATATTCTTCTCTTGACAAATCAAAAGTAACTGATAAATTTACCATTAACCTGTTTACAGAAATAATAAGCAATTTAATACGATTTTATTATAATGTAAAAGAACATCAGTTTTGGTGTTTTTTTTATAATAACAATTCAAATAGCAATATATCTACAAATAATTTCATTAAAAACAGTTTGAAAACCCTACTTGCCGTTTTAGTCATACAATGTTGCTGTAAAAAAAAACATTTACTTTAAAGTATAAAGGCTTTATATATTGATTATTTATAGTTTGAATGAAATATTTTTAGAACGGCGCTTAAGTATGACAAACCCCTAATGATACCACTAACTTTCAAACAAACATTAAATACAAAAGAACCCACAATACATACTTTTTTAAACCATTGTGAGTTGTCTTATATTCAAGCTCAAATAATGCTTCCGCATTTATTGAATCATTTGTTGCTTTTATTATATCCATGAAAAAAAGTAAGCCATACCCAAAAAAATGATTTAATCATTTCAGCCGCAAAAAAAAAAATAACACCGATCATAAATCAAAACCAAATCTCGGCGCATGAAGCGGCAGACATATAAAATCACTTAAAAATCTATTTGCAAGAAGCGCAATATTTTCGGAGCAAATAAATAAATAAACAATAAACGCCCCACCGCCTCGCGCAGAAGGCGTCAAATTTTTCACGTTCTTCCTGACGGCGGCGGATGCGCCAGATTCACCCGCTTTGCTTTTGTTTCCCCAACCCCATCCACCCTCTCGCAGGGGTGAACTTTCAACATAAATGAAAGTGGTGTTTTATTGAAATAAATTGAAGCCACGGAAATAAATATACATATATATAATACACGTAAAACACTGGTAAAAATGAAAAGCGTAAAGGTGGCGAACTGCCTTTCTCGACGTGAGCAGTTTGATAATAGCTCGTGAATGTCGATTGAAAAGAAATTGATGCAATTTGAGAGAATATCAATAAAATGGATGGGGAATAGTAGTTATATTATATATATATACATTTTCATTGAATATTAACTATTGTGTATTTAAAACAAGCCTGGTTTGTTCGTCAAAGATAAATTTAATAAAAATGTTCTTTTATTTATGATTGCAGGAATAAGCACTGCCGATACAGCCACAAGGTAAGAAGCTTTTGTGTTTCAAGAAATTTTCAGCAGATAGAAAGCGCTCCTGTTGGAAAATAACAAATAATAGATAAGCAATGCGGATGGCAATAAACAAGATATCTCTGTATATGTATCCATATACATACATAGATTTACGTTTCTTTTTTAAATACTCAAAGGTGGTGAATTTTAGACCACAAAATAAATAGAAATAAATTTTCTATAAAATATATTTATTTTCATTATTTATCTACGTTAATAATGAATTACGATATAAAACTTGATAATGACAACTGAGATTTTAACATTCAAGAAGTCTATTTTGATTAGCAGTTCGTTTCATGCAATTTCGTATAGCTTTGAGTGTTTTTATTCAAATGAGGATAACCCTTAACTGGATATAATGACAGATCGGTAACAAACCATAAAACCTTTTTTTTAAACCCCATAAAAACTTATAGGATCAACCGTTTCGTTTTGTGACCGTTATGTTGGACCTGTCTAACTAATTAAAATCAACTTTTTACCACTAACAATTCTAGAATAGACACAAACCGTATTAGAAGATGACATTCGCCAACTTTTGGCAAATGAGCGAAAACGTGAACACATTATTGAAGATCTTTTTTCCACTTCAATTTTCAAAGTAAGTTGTTTTCATAATCAATTAAAATTTATGAGGTTTGAATATTTTGAGTTATCTTTTTACTCAGTTTTTTCATATAAAACATATGAAAAATATACAAAATATTTTTTTCATCATTTTTCCTTAAATTAACACATAATTCCTTAACTTCTCAATTTTTTTTACGAACAAATAAAAAATACGTACAAGAAATTTTCAGATCGTCAAAGTAGAACTCATATTTTCATCATAAAATATAAATCAGCCTATAAGCGTTATTTATATATATATATATATTTTTTAAACAGATTACTTGATCCAACGTACTATTAGAATACGTCTCTGCTTATTTCAGAGCTCAACTAAGGGATGTACGTCAAAAAAAAAAAAAAAACGGAGGCGTCGCACATGTGCCGAGGGTTCTACAGGGTGGGAGCAGGGGCGAGGTACAATATACAGGATGCGTGTAGTCTTAGTCCCGGGCACGCGCTCCCCATGCAAATTTGCGAGTTTCAATGATACGAGCACTGGATATCTTCCAATTTATGACGGGCTGCTAACGGCGCGCAAAAAGCACGTCTCCCTCGCAGGAATACCAGCGCCCGCGACGCAAATGAGAAGCGAGTGCTGATTTTCAGGCCTTTTACGTCTTATTTATTTGTTTTTTTTTTTCAAATTGAATACTCGTAGTTGTTTATTGGGTGTTTTATAAAAATAATACCGTAGATTACGGTCGGTATATTTGAGAGTCGTAAATAAAGATGTGCGTAAAAATGAAAACAAAGACTCACTGTAAAAAATAATGAATGGTTTTTTTTATATTTAAGTATTTGATTTGTGTAAACTTTTTTATGTCACGTGTGTTATTTCTCAAAATATTGAGAGAAAAGTAGGTATTGATTTTTTCATAATGAATCGTTCGTAAATTTCGTGTTGTTTTTTTTTATTTTCTATTTTTATTTATCATTTCTATTACAACAAAGATAACGGAAATAAAATAATACAAAGCAGTTTATCACAAGATCATATGTTTCTTGGAATAAAGATTAATAAGAAATGGACCGATTCTAATATATATTTTTTTAGCTTTACTTATATATGCGATAGGTCTAGTTTAATAATCTTGATACACACAATTTCCCTAAAAAATATGTTTATTTAAAGATTAGAAAGACCCGGGTAGCCACTACACTATTTTCCATGAACATTTTATTATCTGTATTAAAATAAAAATTAGATAATACTAAAAATAAATTCAGAAGTATACTTAAACAGCGAAAAAAATTAGTGTACATTAAAAATATATTTAACTGTGTTTACATTAATTTATATAATTAAATATTTTTCTTGGTTTGTTCCTTTATTCAAGCACTTTAAATGCGTTATTGTTATTTAATAATACCGAATAAATTGAATAATGAAGACACTCGTTTAATTTCGCTTCCGTTTCTGTATTTGTAATGAATTGTTATTCAATTATATATTTCACACAAATTACATATGGTATAAATAACTCAATGGTTACATCTGCTATACAGATCGTAAATTAAAGTAAACACGGCATTAAATGGAATTCGAATTATCAATTTATAATAATTTGTTTCTAACGTGTGTTTATTTTGTACGAAAGATATTTTTAGGTAGTACAAGAAGACGACTTTGGGAAAAAGGAGTTTGTTTTGGACATTATACTTAGTATATTAGTACGTGATTACATACTACATGTAAAGCAGACTCGAGCCAACTTTTAAACGGTTTTTAGAATTTTGGGGAGAAGATCTCCTTAATGATGTAAGCGGTCTGAAAATTGTCCGGAGAGGAAAGAGTTTGTTATTGTAATATGAAATTACTTTCAACTAGTAAGGAAAGCGACTTAATCATTAATACTAAACAAGCAGCTAAGCATATTACATGTGTCTATTACAAAGATATACTGTAAAAGACATAAAATACTATTTTTTAGCACGTGTTAAGCTTTATATTGTATATTGAGAACAGGAACTTCATTAAACGACATTCCCTAGTTTTTTTTTAATTTCTTCTCAGATGATGACAACCTTTTGTTTTCTTATTCCTATTATTGTCAGCCTCCTACCACATTGTGCTGAAAAGTTTCAGCTTTTGTTTATTGATCCTATATTGAAGCTTTTCTTAGGCATTCCACATACCAAAGGTCTTGGACCAATTCTCTTTAGCTGATAAGGCCTTTTGTGTTCATTAATCTTCAGTATCTGACTTATATTTTTACAATTAAATATAAATATATAGCAAAACGAAGCATGCATACAATATTTTATAGCAGATTTTTTAAATAAAAGGTTTTTTTCCGTTCTCTCTGTATAAAGTTTGAAGATTTATATTTTATTAGGACTTCAAGCTTTGCATTGTTCAAAAGAATTTGTGTAATAAAGTTTGATTATGAATCAAGATATTTAAAAACAATATGTATTACGATTCATAAACAAATTGTTTTTTTGTGGTTTCCGGTATTGTCGAAAGAGAAACAGAGATTTAAAGGTATAAAATAACCCCAAGGAGAGCGAACGAAATATATTGCAAATACGATAAAACTTCCGAGTTTAGTGGAATGTGAAAACACCATCTCCAATATCTCGATTTTCTTTCATTTCTGTTTGCACATTGCTTTTTTGCCAAAGTACTTACGAAATGGGATAAATTCTAAAAATAAACGGTTTTCTTTTAGGACTGTATGAATTCCATTTTTCAGGCGAGGAGTGACGGCAGCACTGTGCGAGGGGAAGTGATTTCTATTGTTGTCTTTATTTACAACAGCTGAGCTGAGCCCAGCAGGCCGCGACGCTAGAGAGAACTTGCACTTTACCAACTAAGCGGAAATACCTGCGCAGCATAATTATCTTTTTAAACATTGCCAACCCAACATCAACAGTAAAAAACTGTCTTAAAGAGACAAAGAGCTCATACAGTATTTACTTTGTCACATTATTTTTAATGCTATGCGCATATGCTTTTAAAATTTATGCATTTTTAAATAAGTAAAAAAATTATGTAAGAAAATTATCAAATGCTTTTTCTGCTGAAAATAATTTCATAAGAAATTTAACTGATTAGTGTTTTTTAAACGAAGTTGAATTACCAAAATTAACAACATGAAACATCCTTATAGATTAAGTATTTTATAATTTCAAATAAACAATGTCTCACTGACAAATTATAAATATTTAAATTTTATTGCTACACAATAATATTGAATACACAAGTGCCTACTACGATTGAATATAAAACCACGTGTCATTGGTGTTTAGTTTCGATTCAAAACGAATTCAGTGGAATTTAGCGTATATTTTAAAAATAACTTATATGTAAAATACGTTATTAATAATTCTGAATTACAGAATCCCATTTATCTAACAAAGCTGACGATGTGTCTGCGAGCCCGAGCTCGCTAGCCGGCGGAGGCTCGGAAGTATTACGCTGCAGAAATGGAACACGCCACTTCTTGTTTCTCACGAATCCATCACAGGGAAGGCGATGTGCTCGTTTTTGTCGCTTTTCAATTGTATGCTTGTTATGCAGTGAACGACAATCCCCTTCTTGTTCCGACTCAGCGAACACGCGGAGAGCCCAAAATAACGGTTTTCATCATTTTTGCCGTTTGCGAAAATTATTCCTGTCAAATTCAACGAATGGGGGAATGCGATAGTGTAGATAACTTTTTTGTGTCATTTTTATTAGATTTTTTTACATTTGCGTTTCAAATGTAGAAAGTAATAAACGTTTTTAACATTATGATTTCTTTGTTTATAGCTTTCATGGAAGAATCTTAATTTTGTTCACGAGTATACTATGAGAATTTTTTTTTTGACTAACATAAAATAAAATTACGCACAGTATAATTAAATATATTTTATAAGAATTATTAAACTGTAACGTAGGTGAATGTGTAGGTGTAATGTAGGTTCAAAACATAATTATTTATTGATTGAATGAAAGATTATATAATAAATGTAAAATGTAATAATCGCACATTTATTTATATGTAATCAGTCAGGTACAACTAAATTTATTCATCAAACTATATTTATATTATATTCATAAATTATATTAATATTTTATAGACAAAATGCATCGGCTATCTATGTCTTCTTTCTAAATGTTCACTTTCTGATTCACCTTTGAATATGTTGATTGTTTATATGGATATATATATATATATATATTTTACATCTGTTATTACATACTAACTTAATAATTTTATTTAAAATCCGTATTACTAAGTTAACCAATGCATATAATGACAGATCGGTAACAAACCATAAAAACTTTTTTTTAAACCCCATAAAAACATATACTTAGGATCAACCGTTTCGTTTTGTGACCGTAATGTTGGACCTGTCTAACTAATTTAATCCGTCATTATATGCAGTTATTAAACGAATATAATATTTACAATTATAATATGCACATATACACATGACAACATAAAAAATCAATTGTATTCCGGAGTAACGTTCTCAAATGGTAGTGTTAAAAACATACTTAATGAATTCAGATGTGGCCATGAAGCGACCGAGTGGAATTGAAGTTGGCGGAGTGCACACAAATGAACTAATTCCAGCGCCGAGAACAACTCACTTCACAATACTGAATTTTAAGCAACGAGAAAGTTTCCCGTTAATTACAAGTATTATTTGTGAACGAAAATGTTCTTGCATCGCTGCTACAGTTGAAGGAACAATGCTCATTTGTAAACAAATACGTTTAGAAAATCACGAGTGGCCGCTGTTTGTAGCGACCCCAGCAGTTGGCTTCAGCGCGATACGTCCTATTTGAAAACATTTACTGTATTTATTGGCACTTTATAAACATTTACATGTAATACAGCAAAAAAAATTATAAGCACTTTAATAAAGTCATAAATGCTTGCATCAAATATGACTAGTGATGTTCAAAGACATCAAACATCAATTTTCGTCATTTTTTTTAGTAAAACCTACTGTTGTCTAAAATATTGCGGCGTTAGGTCGCGATAGTCACAAAGCGTGACTTTAAATGAACTCAGAACCTGTGATATTTTAAATTCTATTTCAAGACAGGTGGTCAGGTCAGTAATTTTAAATGACTTTACATGAATATTATTTCAATATCAAAAAATAGTTCTAGAGAAAGATATTGTCGTTGTTTGGGGATACCATTAGTTTAACAGCAACAATCTTGCAAATAAAATTTATTACATATATTGTTTGTGAAACTATATAAATTTATTGTGATGGCCCTTTTTCCCTTAGAACATTGTACTCAATTCTGTGAAAAGTTAGTGTGGCTACGCGACGCTTTATTTGTGTTTGTTTTTTTTTATTGTAAAATATTATGAACAGGGAGATGTTCGGTATAATAGTTATTATAATCGTTCATTGCATACATAAATATAATTTTTGATATATCACATTAAACAGCTTGAGCTTGCCTGAAATGTTTACTCTACGTGGTTCTTTATAAAATAAATTTTCATAAGTGATTTTCAACTGAAATCATTTGGTTAAAATGTAAAAGTTTTAGGGTTTATCTCCATGCTGGTATATCAAAGGCTTCGTTTACAGACCAGCAAGTATTTAATTAGTCTGCTATGGTACAGAAAGGATCCTCGTGGAATTTTAGATTCCGGTGTTTAGTTTTTTATTTCCCATTTGCTTTCTTTTGTACCGGATCTGTTGTTATACTTAATGGTCTTTCATAAGTTACTGGTATTTTCAACTTAGTTTTTATCTTGGTTTTTTGTTTTAATATTCATATAAACATGAACGGAACGTTATTTCTAGTAGGATCGTGGTTATTTCTCGTTTTATTTGTGTATAAATCAGACAATTTGGGATCTTTTCACAAGTCAAATTAGAAAAACATTTTTTTCAATATTATTGCGTAAGTCAAATTACAAGATTTAAACCATTTTGCTTAATCATTCTTGGTTTAGATATATATAATATAAATTGTACGATTACAAAAATTCACTTATATAGCAAGTTTGTATATTTTTTGTTAATATGTTTTATTTTATTTTGGTTTTCTCGCCAAATAATATACATTGATGTATTTAATGGTAAACTAATTAATCCCATGAATATTTTACAATGTGTTGTCAAGTTATCAATTCACAAATGAAATGACGTTTGTTTTTCAAGAAACAAAGAGGTTCTTTCAAAGATTTTTTTTGTTATATTTTGTGTTAACCGACTACCTAAAAACATTTTAAGCATAAAAAATTGAAACAAATGCGAATTGACTGAAAAGTAAAAACCATCAGCCTTCTTCATATATTATTGTTAACACGAATTATGTTACCGTCAAAAATATGTGTACATCAAATTTAATCACGAATAAAAAAAGTTAGTATTCTTCATGAATTCCTGCAATAAAAATATAAAACGCTTTGAAAGGCGATAAATGAAAGTAATAAGCGATTATGAACACATGACAAATCAAAATCATTTGCACACCGTAATATTTCAAAGTTAAACACGCTACAGTGCTCCAAAAATAAAATTCGTCGTAAAAAATTTCAAAGATGAATGGTCTCGCACATGAAATTCAGTCCCGTATTGCAGGTGAATCGATGCGATAAATGAGAGTAACACCTGCGCAAACACCAATTAATAATCAAATCAGCGTGAATATTAAAGGTGCGTGCGAAAGGGGGATCGATTGGTTGGGGCGGACCTACTCCGCCTGCGCTGCGATACAGACGTCAATCTAACAAGGCAGATGTTTCCTCTGGATTATTAAATTAATCGAGTATCGCTGGGCTTCGGATAACTGGATACTGGAGTCGGCCTCAGCTGATATTGTTTACCTGCAAACTTGATTTTAGGCAATACGCTCACCTTTGCAATCATGTTAGATCTCATGTTTAATATAAAGGTATCTTAATAAAAACGTTGACCCTTGGCAATTACATGAAATGGTGGAATGTTATTTTTTCAAAGTAGGGTCTGTGTGCAAATTACATTATCTTATAAAATCAAATAAAATTTTTCAATGCACAATTTTAATAATTATTTATTTATTCTGAACAGAAAGAAATCCACAGTCCAAATAAAAAGTTTTTACTTCTCTGATCATGAAGTAGTTATAATGTTTAAAGTCAAGTTAAGTGTTATCTAACTTGTGAAAAATTAAATTATTCGAAGTACAAATAGAAAACCAATCTAAAAAAACTACATAGATCTATTAATCATACAACTATTACTTATGATTTTGAACAATTATATGAGTTTAGTTAGTTTTGTGTTAATTAAAAAAAATATGTGCATTGGTTATTATTTCCTGCTATTATAATTAAAAATATAAACCGCGAAATTCAATATTTTTGACAGAGAGTACTTGGTGGAATTTCATTTTTATATTTTTGAATAAAATACTTGAGTGATTTTCCACATTTTCGTTTTTATTAGTGACCGGTTTCTCCAACCTTTCACGTTGGCATTATCAAACAGAGTTCTGTAATTTGATAATTATTGGTTGTTTGGTAGTGAAAAAAAATGTTTCACAATTATTTTTCGAATTACTTGTGTATATAACTATTTTTATAGTGGTTAAGGATTTAACAATTTTTAATTGAAAAGTGAGAGGTTTTCCTTTTAAACAGGTACTTTGGCACTTCGTAATGTTGAAACTCACATCCGTACACTGAAGCGTAAGACAAGTTAAAAACTAACCGCGGCAGCATTGGAGAGACACTAAATTATCGATGGGCGGCTCCCAGCACCCCCGGCGGTGGGCGGCTAATGTCAGAATGTGCCCATCTGTCTGCTCGCAAGCCTTGTAACTTCTTTATGGCTCGGGGCCTGTCTGGCCGCGTGCCCGCTCCAGAATGTTCCAGAACACGTTAGAGATGTTCTCTAATCCCCAACGTGCCCGTTCGTACGTCGGATGTGACCTCTGCTGATTTTTTTTCACTTTGAAATATATTCGCATCAGAAATCGTTCAGGTCGAATGGCCGGCCTTTGAGGGCTCGTTTCGATAGCAGCTTATATTCGTTTCTTCAAAGGATTCTGTGTACAGATGCTTTGGTCCGGTTTTTTTGTTGTTATTTCATGCATTTTGATATTGGATAGCTTAAACCTTGATCATTCAAGTATATTTAATATGAAAGCGTACACTTATAAATTTATAAAAAGTTATTGATTCTTTACCATTTTTTTTTTACTATTTTGAAAAGATACACCTTTCAGAATAATTTTATTGGTTTAAATCTACATGTGTTTATTTTTAAATTATGTTAGAATAAACCCTTTAAAAATAAATATTATACGCACAAGTGATAAGAGTAAGCGCTGTAAATCTTACATTTAAAACGTACATGGTGATAAGCGAAATGATAGAATAAACTATTCTTCGGCACGAATTTTTTGTAAAGACTTAGGCACGTACTCTTACACTGGAATGTCATTTGCATTAGTTACAGCCCCAAAAGTTCGCTCCCTAAATCAAAAAGCTTATCAGTATCAGGCAAGTAGGTGAGTATAAATATTCATTGTTGAATAATTTTAACACATGACAACACAAATTTTCCGAGAAACTAACCAGCAAAATGTACTTCTAAATATATTAAGGATCGGGGAGTAATTCTAGCCTGGGCGGCCGGTGAATATACTTTAGGCAAGAGAATTGAAATACTGAGAATTTGTTGGCGATTTAACAGAGTGCAAAATCCATATAAATCTAGTCAGTCTCGGAGTCTTTGTTTGGAAAGGTGCTCAGACAGAAAACGAAAATTCTTTGTCGAGATTAACGATGGTATTTGTAAACGATTTTTCGCGTTTTGAAAAACTGCAATGGAAAATAATGGTTTACTAGTACGACAGATAAATAATATTTACGCTCTGTAATTTAAAACAAAGCTCCAGAGAAATACCCGTCCTTTATATCCATTACAGGTACATTGTCCCGATAATAATGAGAAATACCTGTCTCAGATATAACTTTAATATTAGTGTGGGCGTTTGAAAAAAAGTCCCTAACGGCTTTGTTAATTTATACCTCGTTAAAATAGAGCTGCTAAAACAATAAAGGCTTTATATTTAATTGTTGGACAGTGCTTTTATTTACATTTCAATGCAAATTATTTTTATCGAAACTTTTATTCTATAATATTTAAATTGATTTTAACGCAAATTCAAGTATTTTTTTTAAACGTTGTAATTATCCATATTTTTATTTTTTTAGGAACTTGAAATCTTTTTAAAGCAGAATTTGAAACAGCCATGTAATGAAATCTAAAATTTTCTAGGTCATTGTTGTTCGTACAAAAGTTTGTTTAATAATTATAATTTTTCGTAATATGGCAGCGATATTTTCTTCTCGGTTTAAGTTTTTACATCACAGGTATTTATTTACATACATTTTAAAATATAAGATTTTAAGAACTGTGTGGTTTTAAATTTAAATAAAAAAGTATTATTTTGTATAAACTTCAATATTTACAAATGATTTCAGGTTTTTTTTTTAACATTTTTTCCTTGCACCAATGAATTATTTTATTAATATTTTTTAGTATATATTAAATACAAATCTACTATAATTTTTATATATATTATTTTTATATTAATTTCTCTTTATTTAAAGATATGACGTTTTATGTTAATTTGAATATTGTGCTGAATGATGGCCTTCCATTTTTGTATGTTTGCGAAGCGTTAAAATCAACTCACCACGCTTACTTTGCGGGTTGGTAGTTGGGTAAAGAAAGGTTGGCTGGAAAGATTTATTTGCGGTTGTGCCTATCTTGTAACATCTACCGAATTTATCTTATGGTTTACAAGAAAACCACAGAAAAGGTACAGAAAGGTTTTTCCTATCTTCGGAACTAAACGCAATTTAAAATTTTAACGTATTTTAAAAGTTCTTTAATTTATCGCTCTATCCAAACCTATAACATCACATTTATAACAGATAACTAATAAAATTGATAAATCACAAAAGGTTTTTTTTACTTATAAAGCAAGCCTTAAAATAATTTTACTGCTTAAATTAATGTTCTTAAGATTAACATAGCTAACTTACAGTGCTGAAGTTGAGAAGTTCAATTTGTTAAAAATATTTTTTTATAAATATATATTTTATTATGAAATTGGGTATACTTTTATCTCAAATACTTATTTATAAAATTGAACAAAAATACATATACTATTACATAACGTATACTAATTAGTACAATTTATTGAATTTTGTAACCCCCTACTATTATTTCTGTTACCTGCTGCAGAAGAAGTATCAGATCTAAACGTCAGAGCTTTTTAAAGAAAGGATTATATAATAATGCTGTTGAGAAGCAGCAATACTCAGACTTTTCCTTCCAAAAATAAAACTGCGGTGTAGAAAGACCCGGGGACCCTCTACACTATTTCCCCATTAGAAAACCACGAACACTGGCTCAGCATGAGTTGTGCTCAGTAAAATGGTCACCAGCCTCCTTTGAGGAAAGGCGCTTGATAAAGAAGTATTGAATTATGTTTCAAAAAGTATTATTCTTGCTTTATTAATTTATTAAAAAATATATGCTATATAAAAGAAGATGCATTACGAACATTAATAAGTTTTAAAAAATATATTTATATTTTCATCTATCAATGATTAAAATACGTTTACTCTCAAAAAATTATTAAAAACATAAAAAAAAAAACAAACAGGTAAATAATTATAACCGTAGTAGTGCAAAATTACAGCGAGTGTTCGCCAAGCAAACCTAAATTCCGGCCAGGAAAGTCCGCAATTCCAAAAGTCATCCCAACAATCGCTCTAAAACAATTGACACGGAGATCAGCATCCCTCTCGGGCGGCGCCCCTGAACGGATTCCGCCCTAAATTCAAAATTCGCAAGACAAGCCTCTGTTGACTTTGCGCATCCAATTATTCCGATCCGTCCCCGGCGCCCGCTCTAATGATCTCCTGATGAGAACCTGCATTTGCTACTACGATTGCCTCCCCCCCGCCCCGGGCCCTGTACAGAGCCGGACTACGCCGTAGTGTCCAATAATATACTCCGTGAATATGTCTTACTTGCCAGCATCCGATTTTTTGATGTAACAATAGTTTTAATACGCCAAATCAACGCAACTGCTGTGTTGATGGTACTTGGTCTTAAAAAAAAGATTGTCACAAATATGACATCTTCATTCTGTCAAAATACTATCAATATACTGATCGGTTATACAGAATATTACAATAAAAGAAACTCTCAGAAAAATATCATTGTGACTTGTGTAGGATTTGAACCTACATCTCCAAACTTACACGGCTTAGTACACCGGCGAGTTTCTTTAAATAATTTTCAATATGTGAAAAAATATGCCTAATCATATTAGCAAGTAATATAAGCCTCTAAAGGTAATTAAAACGCACTTGATTGATGTTCAATCCACAAAATAGACATATTACAATAAATATCGGTATATAGCATAATAGGTTATGAATAGTAAAACGAATAATAATGTCTCCTTGCAACTTCATTCCGACCTTTATCATTACTGGCGGAATAACAACAAACGGTTTAAGAGAGAGATGTGTCTCACTATGTGAAAGAATACAACCAATACGTTTAAAGGTAAATGAACCTAAAATAAAATTCATACAGTTAGATAATTGTTATTAAAACAGTATTCTATTAGTGTTTATTTGATAGATGTTTCCCGTCTAAATTGAACAAATTCTCACACTTTCAACAATTTTTTTGAACATGCTTTGAAACAGGTCAAACGACTATCTACCAAAAGACGTGCCCACAGAATATTATAAAAAGCGTGACACGCGGGCAAAAAAAGTAGGAAAAAGTATTTTTTTAAATTCAATGAAATTCAGTTTTAATTCAATGACAAGAAAAATTAAGGCACATCTGTATTTTAAGCCGAGGATGGCCACATTTCGCCGCTGTTTGCGCCTCTTTTTGCGCTGCTCTTAGCAGAGCGATCAGGAGGGCCCCCGCTGAGGATTTCTGCCCCCTGGGCACAGTTTTGTTTTGTCCCGACCGTCGCTTTTTAAATTGGTTTTTGCTCTTTTTGGGGACAGCGATACTAACGTGTAATATGGAATGCGCCCTGTGGATTGTTCTCGATATGTTATCAGCGTATATTAAGAAATATGCAACAGGGGTGGATAGTTTGAAAAGGCATATGTTTAAATAATATATATCTAATGTAATTTTTTTTAACAAAAGATTTTCTTTTTAATTTAAGCAGTTTTAAAATATATATTTTTTATACACGACAAAACAAATGATTAATTTGAGCATATGCAAACAAAAAAATTATTTACTCAGACAAGGTTTTTCATCCTCTTAGTGAACATATATCTACTTAAGGCCAGTCTTATTAATTCGGCCGCACTCCCAAAGTTTCACCTTGTAATGCCTCTTTTATATTAAATTTTTTCTGAAACAATCAGCTTCAGTAGGCTATATTTAATATTCACGGTAAAAATACATACACGTATACGATTTTGGCCATATTTTCAAAAACACAAATAAAACATTTGTTAATATTTATTATTTTTAACATAATATAAAGCGAATTGTCGTCTAAGCCAGTGACCATATTTAAGGCAAAAACAATAAATTCTATGAAGATGGAGCATGTCTCTTTGACAGAAGAGCCACAGGCGGATCAGCGTGCCTGCAGCGGCGCCAGCTCCGCTTATTTATTCAAACACAATTGTAAGTGAAATGCACCTCCGCGGGGCGACTGGCCTGGCAAGCTGCATATTCATACTCCATAATCTTCTCGATGGTATTATCATACCTTGTAAATGTGAGCATTTGCAAGACAAAAATACGTTAAATATTAAAAAATATCTACATTTGCTCAAGATATCAATTCAATATTTTTGACAGAGAGTACATGGTGGAATTCCATTTTAATATTTTTGAGTAAAATACTTGAGTGATTTTCCTCATGTTCAATCACTCTCTCTCTCTTTCCAACAACCTCTCCCTCTAACAATTGTTTACCTAATTGCTTGTTAATATAAAACCTAATATAAAATCTTACTCTGTTTGATAATGCCAAAGGTTGGCGAAACCGGTCACAAATAAAAACGAACATGTGGAATATCACTCAAGTATTTTACTCAAAAATATCAAGATATCAATATCATATTTAAACAAGTCCATAAAACTATTGATTTTATTTTTAAAAATACTTAAGCATTCAAATGAATCATCTTTCATTTATAAATCAATGTTGTTTTCGGAATAGTTTTGTAATAATTTTTTTAAAAATATTTTGTCGTTTAATAAATACTACCTGTACAACATGAAAGGTCAACATTAACACTGTACGAGGAGCGACTAAAATATCAGCCTCTCTTGAACATTATAAAAATTTTCATGTTAAGTAACATGTAGCAGAAAGAATACAAAGCGTGAAAAACAGCGCTTTTGATGTTTTTATTTTTAGGGAAATATGTTTTTGCTGTCGAAAGTGAGACTTACGGCGTATTACTATTTCATGGACGATATGTGACTGAAATACAACTCTCATCATTGTGATGTACGGCGCCTCGCGTCCTGGCGACGCTGCTACACATTTTACATTATATTCTAATGTGCGTGCAAAACTGTCGGTGTACGGAGGAAATCTGCCAAACAAGGAAAATTTAGAGATAATTTCCAAATTTATAGGCATTGTGTGTCGGTTAAATATGGTTGAATTGTGTTAAATGTGTTCAATACTCTAATTTAAAGATTTATGCACTTTAGAATATATTTTTATCAACTTCCAAGTGTTTTTAGTAATAAATACATTAATGCATTTTTTTGTGCAATTTTCTAATAATATCACGTATATAAAGTCAAGTAAATAAATAATTGAATATTAAAATTCAACTATAATTACTAAGTCAAGTAAGTCGAAATATCATTTTACTTGTAATTGTAACTGTGTAGTAACGGTTGGTTTCTTTAAATAATTGCCGAGGCAATATATTATATAATTTATTCCACATAATACAACAGATTTTTTATGTATCAAATGTGTTATTTTAAAATTACCCTAAAATGAGAAGCGGTTATTTTATACGGTTTAATTAACCGTTTTATAGTAATGACATAATTACAATAAGTATTTGAATAAAAAGTACAAATCAGAATTTATCTCAATAATAATTATTTTTATGTTCTTTGATGAGTTTTTTATGCGTAGAAAAAAGGAATATCATATCATTATTGTAATGAGATTATTACGAAGAAGAATAAAAGACTATAAGAAAACTAAAATTACCAAATAAATATACTATAATACACTCCGTGAGTGCAAAAAAATAAAATAATGAAGCCGTAACTTGCTACAAATGGGACATAAAGCGTATTCGCAAAAAAAAAACACAACGGCCGCCGACGAAATTCTCAAAGACAAACAAAATACACCGAAACATGATTATTGACTCTGCGTCCCTCGGCCGATGTGTTAAAAAAACTCGACCGCCCTTTTATGTCGCACTTTGTATTCAAATGCTGAACATTGTCACCAGCCTGGCTGCGAGCCGCGCAGACTGCAGCTCGGCTAGACGTGCCATCGTCGCTCTGCATATTTGTTACAATTTTCTTAATAATATATATTAGAAAAAAAAAAAAAAAAATTTATTTGCGTGTAACATTTTAAAATTTATTCTGATACTACATTTCAAAGATATTCGAGTTTTTCATATCATCATATATGAATATCTTCTATAATAATAGCCATTGTGTGTGTGTATGTTTCATTTTTTGGTTCTCTATAGAATATCTTTAAATATACAACGCTGATTTTTTGCAAGTAAGTTCAGTAAGTTTTTCCGCAGTTATGTGCCGAATTTCAAGACGATAGGATAATATTTTCATTCATAAACTAATTAAATAAAACTATCAAATATGCTTTATGTACGAATTACAGCGAGAATTTCAAATTTAGAATATTTACAAAAAAACAAAATATGATGCTTCTAAGAAATTTCCGGTTTATGTCAGCTTGAGACAAGTACCAATTTTATTTTTTAGTTGCGTTAGAAATTATTAATCACAACATTGATAACTTAAAATGCCTCCTAAAAAAATAACACCGTTTAAACACAGCAAACGTAATTAAAAAAGAATAGCACAATTGAACGTGATAAAGACTGCATCTAATAAAGAACAGTGCATTGAAAGTGATTCGTTGTTTGTGACACGAAATGTGATATTTCCTAGAATGGCTTTGCTTTCGAAATTAATATCCGGTTATTCAAAATATATGTGTACAAAATGAAATCAAATATTCATCTAAGTGTCAGCCAAACATATGTTCAAACACTACTGCATCGTTCATCGAATACGTCATTTTATGACGGGCTACATTTCTAGTGTTATTATAATTTTTATTAGTAAAATATTAAAAAAATATATATATTAATTGCAATTTATAAATTCCAATTAATAATTATAAAACATTGAGTAATTATTTATACATTTAGTACATAAAGTCTAAAGTGGAATAGTCACAAAGATAAAACGTTCTTTTCACTTGTTTTAATTGTCTCGTCTCGTGCATTTAATAGAGCTATTTGTTTATGCTGATTTAAAAAATAATTCAATTTTGATACTATATACAGTATTTTTTATCATATTTACCTGTTGCCTTTATCTTAAATTATTGACTTATAACTTTATTATATTCGATTGTGTTTATTTCCGAAAATCAACATATTTGCAAATAGATCTGAATAAAACGTATAAATAAGCAAAATGAATGGTTGTTTGGAATGTTGAACGATTGTTGAATGTTATTGTTGTGTTGATTTTACATCCTTACTTAAAAAAATAACATCTTTACGGCTTCTCTTTCCCGATGATTCAAGTGTGTTCATATATGTGGCGCACTCGCGGAGTCACCGGGACTGGCTGTAGTTGAGTTTATGCTTAAAGTATGCAAATCGTGAAATCGCATCGTTTGGTACAAACAAAACCATGTTTCGTTTTTAAATTGTATTTTCCCGGCCGGTTCGGTTCCTTTGTTTTTTTTTTTTTTTTCTTATCTGCTATCGGATAGGATTTCTTTTATCTGGAATGTTCGGATGAGTTTATCGCTTTCGGGTCCTGGGAACTCGACTGAGACTGGTTTATGGAGCCACTAAAAGGTGCGCACCCCGTCTAATTACATAAATTGGTTTTATGAGATATTTAACGATTTATATTGTTGCCAAAGTTAATGGCTGTTGTAAAAGTTTCATTATTGAAATCATGGTAATAAACATAATGTGTGCAGTTAAAATTCATATCATTATGAAGAAAAAAAACTCGCAGGTTAAGATATTTTATGGCATGGAGAGAATTTGTAAGACTTACTCAAAAAGTAATGTGTTTTTCCTAACAGTTAATTTGGTCATCATGGTCTACGCATAAATTTAATAGTATTATAAAAAAAAACACTCAAATTTGACAAAAGAAAATAACATTTAGGTATAAACTATTTTTAAATCATTTTTTTTAAACATTAAATCGATTAATAAAACAATAAGAGATGGTTATATATTTTTTAAATAAAAAAGTTGATACATATTTGTATAAAATTCAATAGCATACTATGGATAAATAAAAAAAAACATATTAAATGTGAGTGTTATTTTTTCGCATTTTATGTTTTTATGGAAAAATAGACACAAAATTCGTTTTTCACTAATTTCGTATAACTTAAAGGAGATAAGAAATATTAAGAAAGTTTGTAAAAACTTTGTCTGTATTAAATTTGAGTACTAGCAAAAAAATGATATATTTTGGTTGTGATGAAAATGTGTAAAATAAAGCTAGTTTAAGACAACGTTGTTTATCTTTTTAAGTGGTGATTTACAATGTAACTTGTTAGACAAAATAAACTAAAGCATCAAAAGAAAAAAAAACTTATAATTTGCTTTGAAGCTACAAAAATACGAAAGGGTACACATAGAAATATTCATTACGTTCATTAAATTCTTACTTTACAAAGTTTTTTTTACATTCGATCCATCATTGGATTTGCGTTGATCACTCTATCGAGTAATTCGGACTGGTCCTTCATTATCGGATAAGCATTTGTGTTAATGATAGCATATCCTTGGCATGTCTCTGACAAGCCTTGCATGCTGCATGTTAATTCAATATAACCAATACGTGAACCAGTCGTGATTGATTCTACCACAATAACACATTCCTTATCAGCTTCCTCGTTAACATGTCGCTATTATTCTGTTGCAAACAAATTGCTTTATTTATTTTTGATAAATTAATTATCTAAAAACATTAAACAATGAGAACAGCAAATAATATTATATTTAAAAGAAACAAATTAAAAAGGAGACTGGCTAACCGTGAATTGAATTATATATTTACTTTGGCTTAAATCATTGGGTTGTTACATACAGATCTTTTTAAATAGGAGTATTGTTTTAAATCACTTTTCATGAATTTTAAAGTACTAATGTTTTCTTTACCCATTCGTTTTATCAGCTGTACAATCCTTAATGATAAATACAATTACTTTTATAGCTTCCCTAAAAGATACTAAAAATAAATCATGAATTTTTGTAACGTAACAGGTATAATAATTGCAACTAGCCGAAGGGCCACGCTCTCAGCGCTGCAAGTTTAGATCCAGTAATATTGAATATCGTGATCTTAGCGGTTAATCCTGAAATAATTAAGTGCATTACGGGCCTTGTGAACTTCGATTATCTTGCCAAGTTAAGTAATTCCAGCGAATGCTGAAGGGACTGAATTGGGTAAGGTAGAGTGTGGGAGGAGGCGTCGCTTTTCTAATGCATTGTGTTGGAGAAGGCGTTAGTCGAGAACGGCCCCGGGGGTCGGAAATAACAAAGTAGGAAGGCCATTAACTCAACTTTTATTAAGATGTCTTCTGATGAATTAAAACGGGACATAAAGGTTTCAATGGATAGGCTAAGTTTTTATTGTATCCATTCCGCAAGGTAAAACTTTAATACCTATGCCAAATAATAAAAGTATTTTAAGTCGATAATTTCATCTCGTCGATGAATTTTAAATTATCATAACCTGGGATAGCACGTGGAATTTTAGTTTAAAGCGGTGAAATTTAATTTGATAACAAAATTTTAATTAAACCATTTAATGATGGTTGCTTCCTTTTTTTAAACAAAAATGTCAATACAAATAATATTTAGCTGTTTCTATTTATTTTTTACATTATCAGGTGATGTGTGAGTTTTTTCAATGAGCAAATGAAGTAAACTGATAGTTCTATATTTTGGAAATTATAACAAGCAGAATCAAATATTCTTTGCTATTTACCAAATAATTAAGTTTCATGGTTATACCACTCCATTTAGTCTGGTATATTTGCAACTAAACAGGATTGTAAAAAAAATACCGAATCCACTCAATCTTCAACACAAGATTCTCTAATTTATAGGCAAGAATGCTAACTAATAAACAACCGTGATATGAATAGGAATGTTTATGGAATCATAAGCAATAAAAAAAAATACGCCAAGGGTCTTATAAAGAACACATTTTCAATGCAGATTTATCATGCACTATAAAAATGCAATAAAAAAGAAAATTACTTATAAATAATATCATAAAAAGTTTATTAAATACCTTGGAATGTAGAAACCACCATCTGTAATGGAAATGATGACGAATAGCCGTTATAAATAGCGTATCCAGATGAAAAGTTTTCCCCCAGGCGGCATGCTCGTAAGTACAAGTAGGTTTATGAAATATGATAATCCGCCGTATTAAGCGTCTACAAATGAAATTTCCGAGTCACATTTTTATTCCATTTACTCTCCGAGGTAATTTAAGACGATACAATTCGATCAGCGTTATTGCTATATGTCCTATCTTTAAGCCGCAGGGATAACGAATACCCGAATACTAAATGCTTCCTATGAATGATTGAACAGGAGAACCTACCTGAGTATGTCCTTATACGCCGCCAATACTAAATGTGCTTTTATTCAACCGTTTTATTTCTTAATCGCAAAGATGGCTTCCATGGAGCTTTTTGTGTAATTAATATAACTTTTAAACTCAGTTTTTATTGTTTTCATAACGCGAGCGAGAAAAATTTAAAATCAGGCAATCTGATAACGAAGTATTTATAGTAAAACTACACTACTCTTCTAAAGTATAAGGTCTTTATATATATATATATATATATATATGTATAGACAGGGATAATATATTTCAAGTACATAATGTCCACTCCCTCGGGCTCAGCATATCACATTAGTAACTGCTAACCAGAGTTATTAAGTAACAAACGATCTTGTGGTGCTATTCCAAGCTCACGTAATTTATAGCGCTTCAAGAATATTTCGATGTTTTAAACTGAATGCGCGGTTTGTTAATTCTTAATTGTTGTTATTTAGGACCGCAAAACACGATTATTTTCTTTTCCTCCGAGACTTCATGAATTATTGATGCGGAGCCACAAAACACAGAAAAAACAACGGCCGACCGCCATGTTTTTTACATTAGTCGCCTTTTACCCCCGCCCGCCCCCGGAACTCCCGAGGGCTGCGTACATCAAGAGAGCCGGCGGGGCGGGGCGGGGGCGGGGGCGGGAATACATCCTCCGCAGCCTCCCGGACGCAGGCCACTAATTATAACTCGCAAGTGCTCCTAATTACTGTATTGTGTAATTACTACCTCCCGGGATGAGAACTGGCAGTCCTGAGATGGCGCGCTCGCCAACTAAGATGCTACAGATTTAGTATCTCAATCTCAATGTGAAATACGCTCATCAAAATTTTTCAGCTACGTTAATATATTTATTTTTGATGAATTCAGTTGCTATGCAGAAATATCAGCTTATATTTTTTATTGTTAAAAAAAATACATGTAGTGAACGCATTCAGCGGCGGTCTGCATGTGCAAAATTCTGGCTTTTCTCTTTAAAGTATATTCATGCAAAGTGCTGCCTCGATAAAAGAGATTTTTTTATTATTTATGGTAAATTTTTATTATTGAAATGTAAACAAAACTAATATTTTGGTTGGTATAAGTAAAGACTGTTTTTATGTATTAAAAAAAAAACAAGAATAAAAATACATAGTATATGTGTGCATATACAAGTTTTGAGTATGCGCTTACGGGATCACTCAGTAACTGAAGATAAAACATGCTACTATGTATATAGTGTATAGCACCCACATCAGGTTATATGCAGTGTAAGCCACAGTAGGCAAAAGATATGCTACGTATTTTCCTCATTGACCGCTTCACAAATGCGCGTAGCAAGTTCTCTGATGCATTGGTGCTTCCGACATAGCTTTGAGGCTGAAAATATTTTTGGTAAATATAAGAGTAAGCTGGAAATGAAAATTCAAACATCACATCATAAAATGTTTTATACTGTCCAAACTTGCACTTGCTAGTATATGATTTAAAGAATTTTTGGTAATTTAAAGCGATTAATATAGTTTATAATTTGAATTCATGTAAAAAATCCATAAGATTCAAGTTAAATATTAAGCAAGGATTTAGCAAACAATTTCACCTTATCTGCGAAGGCATTAACATTTTAATACATAATTTCTCATTCCAAATGTTTACAAAAGAATATTTAATTTTGTTTTGACTTTCGTATTTTACCTGTAGCTTTTATTGGGTATTATTGTAATACCTAAGTCCCTGAAAGAACTTACCTGTACAGCGTTAGTGAATGGGCCCGTCCGGGGATGAAATGTAAATAATGGAATATGTGGCGATGATGAGGCTGTCCTACAGACGTAAAGAGGGTGAACATTACGGTGTTGGATTACGGGCTATCAGAGGGTTGTGTTATCTCTTGAGAAATATTTATACTTCCTAATATGCTTACATGTTGGTTCTTGTAATATTTAGAAAAGCGATATAGCCGTGGAAATAAGGGTGTATATATGTTTAAATGATAATTTAGTTACTGTTAAAACAGTCGCACGTTTATTTCAAGACAAATAATTGTATAAAATTGAGTCATACATATTTTAAATCTTAATTCCGATATATTTTTATTTAATTTTAAAACATAATATTTATTTCTATTTTTTTGGATTGAACGTCAATCAAGTGCGTATTTATAACTTATTACAGGTTTATATTATTACTAATATAAGGTAATAGGTTATACATACGCACTTGATTGACGTTCAATCCAAAAAATATACATACTTATATGATGGTGTGCGTCTTGGCTTAAAATTAATAGATTTTATAAATAATATCCAGATTGGATTAAAAACGCTTCACTTGTTACATTGATTAAAAAGTCCAGTGCTTGCAAATCACTTAATATTGGTTGGCCTAGGCACATTGGTTCATATGTAGAATATGATTTTTAAAATTCTCGATTAATGGACATGCAGCGGCCATGTAAGCCAGGGGATGTGGGTTCAAATCCCACACAAATCACGATTATATTTTTCTGAAAATTTCTTTAATCTTCTATGTGTGAACTAATGTGCCTAATCATATTAGTAACATAGTATTTATCAATGTTTATTATGTAAATTTTAATACATGGAATTGAATTCAGTAAAACTTTTTTTTTTTCAATAGAACTGATAACAGGGTATCCATTATCTAAAAAGCGTGTCATTAGGTCACCCTGTTTCAGATAAAGCTATGACAATAATTAAGACACACAGCTCGCGATGTGTTTGTCCGCCCGCGAGCCCCGCGCCGTCAATCACTCGCCCCATCCCCTCCGAGACCTCCCCCGGACGCAAACTTCCCAGACAATGTGGCGCAATTAAGTGAAATCCAATCGAGTTATTGCGTCTTCCATAGGCAGTGCATCTGAGAGCTTTCGTTATAAGATTATTCACGGAAGAGCCTAATTTGTTATTGTTTTGCAACTGTGAGCAAAGTTAAATTGAATGAAAAAATCGGATAGATCCGAGGTCCGGATTATCATATTACTTACTGTTAAATTATATTATCCTTATCATTAATAAATAAATGATGGGCGTATATTTTTGTGCTGCACAAAATTCGAGTAGTGTGTTTATAATATTATGACCCGTGGATGGCAATTTAAAACATAATTAATAATCTATCGGTAATAGTAAACCTTTAAGCCAAATGTTTGAATAAATATTTACGCCTTTGGATAAGTTCAATGTTTGAAATGGCGTTTCTTTGTCCTTGTGGCTTTTGAAATCAAGTTTTTTTGTTGATAGATAAAAGCCGATGTCTCTGTCCAAATGCGATATCTGCAGTGTTTATTGGGTGCTGATGGTGCTATATCCGCTTTATGTGCGCGCATATCGCTTTTGTTTGGTAATGTCTTTGCTGAGTGGGTGATTACATTAACTTGATTTACTGAATTTACATTGTGTGAATGCATGCGAGTTATTTTATCACGGAATTAATATGAATTGATGCTACAGCGAGATAATTAAACCATTAGTAGAAATGCTGAAAGTTATGAGTACACAGCGCTTATTTGAATAAAAAAATTTTTGCTACAATATTCTCATTACAAAGATAAACTTGAAATATTTTTCAGTTGTCTCTTTTAAAATTTGTTATTTTATATTTTATACAAAAATAAAATTATAAATAATTATTCTAACTGAAAAGTCGTAAGATTTGATTAAACTAAAAAAAAGTAACCCAATTTGATCCATGATCAAATTGGAAAACCACACCAAAACCCAGATTACTTGGATAGATCGTTTAACTACCGAATATATTTATATCATAACGAAGTAAATAGATAAAATCTATAGATTTTATTGAAGGTTAATAAAATAATTGTTAAATAGACTTTGATAAATCTTTTTGCTTCAAAATTAACTGTAGGGTAAAAAATAACTTTATTATTTTCTCCAGTCGATATTTCAATCTTCGAAATATTCATCGCGAATTCCCCTTCTACAAGGATCCTTCACAAACCAACTAATAAAGTTTTAATCATTTCTCGAGGAATTCGCGAGAATATAATTTAATTCTCGTAATGGATAGAATATTATTTAAAGACGATCTTAATTTTGTCTAGAATATCCACATAATGAGATTAAATTTTTCAATATAAATTCCTCGGAAGACACGAGTAGATGCGGGTAGGGAAATTCTATGTGAAGCATAACAGCGGAAAAGACCCGGCCAGAATGTTAGGGCAGTTATCTCGGGTTTTAATTAAGTTGGCTAACAAGAGTAATTCGTTACAAAGGCACGGATAGCCGTTTGAGGAGCGGGCATTTTGCATACGTCAATAAAGCTAATGGCGGAGGCGCGGCCCGCAGTCTCGCACTCAACCTTCATTGCACCGAGTGCTCGTTTCTTTATTTCAATATCACAGCAACTTAATCTTATTACTGAAAAGATTTAAATAGCTTTAATAAAGGTGATAAAAAAAACAATTATTTTCTAGACAAGCATCATAAAGCTTAATTTATTATTGTGTTTTAAAAAATATTGTATGCATCCGGCGATCATGCAATAAAATAAAAATATATAATTAAAAAAGTTAGTAAAATGATTTATAATACGATTAGTGTCCAATGTTTTGAATGATAATATTTACTGATAATGGTTAAGTACATTTTTTCAAATATTGAAAATTGCTTAAAGAAACTCTTAGAAAAATATCATCGTGATTTGTGTGGGATTCGAACCCACATCCCCAAGCTTAACATGGCCGGTGCATTACCAATTATGCCAACGAATCACTAGTACTAGGCAAGAACTTTTAACAATCATATTCTATAAATTAAACAGCGTACTTATTATGTCAATTAAATACAACAAAAAAAACATGGTATGCATGCTTATTTGGCCATGTTGAGGTATTCGAAAAGCAGCAGTAATACAATAAATCGTTTTAAGGTTATGTTTAATAATGTTGGCACATGTTTGATTGAAATATCAAAGAAATACTGTCTGTTCATATTTAGTCACAAACAAAATTACTAACTACAGTTAGTTATTTTGTTTAGTATGTTAGTGTGAGTATAAGTAAGCAGTTAAATATTCCTATTACAATATAAATATTTAACTGCTTCAAAAAATAATGCAGTTGCTTTGCCAATAGCATGGATAATAATATATGCGTGTTTTTTTTAGAAATGAACCAATAACTATTAGGTGCAATGAAACTTAAATAAACAGTTAATTGGTAAATCAGAAGTTTTCCCAGTTAAAAATATTTTATTCACGAACTATTTAACTGTTTGATTAAATATGATAATATTTTTGACCGTAAAATTAGATTTCTGAGTGAAAATAGCTATTTTAAGTATTTTTGAAGTCAAACGTTGAAATTCAAAATGTGCTTCAATCTCAACGAAATTTCTAAATTGCGGAGAATGTATTTATTTTATTCAACTATGTATTTAATCTAACGAATTTTACCATAAATAAAATATTATTTTTTAAAATAGTATTTAATATTTTGAACCATAGTTTGGTGTCAACTGGCGCATTAGTTACTGGGGTTGCGGGTGTTTGGCAACAGTTTGGAAGTACTGCATTTCAGAGCATGTGACGTTACAGTTAGTGCAGGTATTGGCCCCCGTGTCTGTCATGTAACTTGCCCATCACGGTGTTGCCACCAGTTATAAATTATAGTGTATTTCCATGAGGGCGTTGTGATAATGAATTAATATAGTGGTATAATTCAACCTTGAATTATTTGTAAGAGTGTTTATGTGAGTATAGGTAAAATTCAAATCAATAACTCAATTATAATCTGCTTGGTAATGAAAATTAATATGGATGAGATAGGGTTTAAATCCAGCTTAAATATTATGGACGAATAATCTTCACTTTAGAAAATTATAAATCGTTGTAAATGTTACTCTTGCACATTTAAATTTGAATATCGCGTTAATATCCTCGTATTAAAAGTAAAACTTTATTTAGTATTTTTCACTCAGGAATGTTTTATAAGTTTCATTAACTGATTCGTTTCAAATAATGAAAAGAAGTTTCAATTGACATGTGGTTTTCACTAAGAATACTATAGTATGAAAGTAAAATGAATATGTTTTAATTTCAACCCGTAAAATTAGGGTTTAACGCTGTCGGTAATTATAATAATTTTAAGTATGACAAAATATGACAGTTTAGGGATAGATGATCCGGTTTTCATATATTTTAATAACACGGCGTATTTGTTTTTAATTTATAAATCTGATTAGTATAACTATTCATTCCGTCGATAAATTTATATTAGCTGCGTGTACTTACAAATAAATTACTTAACTATATTACAAACATTAAGATTTTTTTTGTCAGTTTATATTAAATTTGATACGAAAAAATACATAAAAAAAGAAAATGCGTTTACAAAGGTCGCACTTATGTCCACAAAACACTAAGCGAAAGAACTGAATATGTTTCATTAAAGACATACGACTGAGTGTTTATAAATAAATAGGATAAACAAAACATATACAAAAATAAATATTATCTACGTCTGTATGTTTTTAAAGAGTCCATTATTTTATTATACCAGAAACAGTTTGCTTTTGTTGAGTTCCCTGGATCTCACTCTGTGAAATGCACTAGGCCGGATCTATACAGGATTTGTATTGGAACAACGCTCTAGGCAGATTGAACCGGAATTCCGAACGGTTGATCCCCGGGGTATTGGGGACACGATAATCTCTCTACCTTTGTGACCTTTTTCAGATTTAAAATAGTTTCACTTTGATTGACTATGTAGACGCATATATCATGAAAAATGTCAATGCTTACGAATACATATATTTTAGTATGTAGATTTGGAATTTGTGTGATTGTAACAATACACTCTTTTGTATTTTTTTTTTGCTATTGATTTTTTTTAAAAAATCGGATCATTTTGATATCAATTTCAATTGATCATTTTATTTTATTTATAAATATGTATATTCAGTGATCGTGATCAGAGTGAGGCTAATATTTAGATATTTGGAGGCAGAATTATACTTTATTCCGGTTTTTTTTGTGTTAGTAAGAGAGTAATAGAAAAATACGTTATAGTAGAAACTCTCAATCCGACCTTAATGAAATATCAAAATCTTTTATTTACCTATGTTTTTCATACGCATATAATATTTAATAAAAATAAATGATGGTCGTTTTATTTAATAAAGACAAATTTTAATGACTATAAAAGTTCTGAAAAAATCGGCATTTTGGGGTTTCTCCCTTTTATAAATTTAACGCTGAAAAACAGGTTTTATAGCATTGCCCTCGTATTGAAATTTACACTCGGAAATATTGTACAAGGCACACACGCGCTAATTAATATATGAAGCCTGCGTCGGCGATCTAAATTTATACCGACCGGGCGATTCCACGTTGAATTTGATACAACATAAAGAGAGGTAATAAAAATGATTTAGATGGAATTGAGCTGCTGATTTAGTGACCCGGATTAAAGCCTCGCTTGCTGATGCACCGGCCTGCGGTGGGGCAGCCCAGCCGGAAATATGGCCGCAAAAAGCTCAGCTTCCAGCAGTAAAACACTTTGCATAATGAACGTAATGTACCTGCGATCTCTGGCAGCTCTCCTCTTCCATAAGTTCTTTAGAATTTAGCATGCACTATCGGAATATGACCACATACTTTCTGCAGTCTTGCAAGTTGCATCATCAGTAATGAATCATTAAAAATATAAATAAAGTCTTTTTTGAAACGCTTAACGCAATTAAAATGCAATGCTGGGGAAGTTAGTTAATATTTAAGTATTATGTTTGAATAAAATGAGCGGAGTGAGTTGCTGTTGGTTGGTAAGTTTGTTAACTTGAAAAGCAAGATAATAGATTTTTTTTATGTGGATTTTTTTAAATTAGTTTTCTTATATTGGCACTTGGGTTTTTCATAATATGTTGTTGACAGTTTATGTGGTGTGTTAAGTTCTGTTTAACCGGTCACTTTGAAATTCTCCGTGGTTATTGCTGCCGAATGCTACGTCATCTGCGAGCATGCAATAGAATATTGTCGGAGTTGTCGCAGTCCTGCTTTAGACTTGCACAGAAACTATGTTATAATAAACAGCGTCGCTTTGTCACGGGCTCTGAGGGCCTTCAGCATGGCGACGGACTTGACAAATAAATTGTAAGGCTTTTCAAAAGGCATTCAATAGAGCCTTTTAATGTTTGTTGTGAAGTGAAACCTTTGAGGACACGAGTCAATTGTTAAAACGTGAAAATAATACAATAGAATGGATATTGTGATATGGTCTGTATTGTTGTAAATACAGTTGGTTAGTGGTGATTCTTTGGATAAAAATTCTTTAGAACAATTCGAATTACATATTGATACCGAAATTGCTGATGCGTGGTTATATAGTGATTTGTTTTATTTTTAAAGCTTACGCAGCATTTTTTGAAAACACGCTTGGTTTTTATAAGGAAAAGTGTTTTTAAATCTAAACTTCATTGGTACTTCTTATGTTATACGAAGTAATATTCTGTGTTTATTATGTTCTTATGTTTTAGTTTTCGCTTATTTATATCAAGTTACATCAACTAATTTCGTGTCATGAAAGTATTCAAATATGTACAGTTAATTTGAATACACACATTTTTACGAGACCAGTAAAACATGGACCTTATTCCGTTGCTCAAATGATACATTTTTAAATTACACAATCACCAAACAAACTGCATCTGCCTTATATTGACATTTAAAATAATATAGCTGTCTACATTTATGTGCCTGTGCGCCTTGCATTTATATTAGAAATTAAGAATAAAGAGGCTTTACCCGTCTCCCATTTAAAATTACCAAGAAACACTTAACAAGACTCGAAACTACTTACAGTATAAATGAAACTTTATTACGAATTTCCTCGACGAACACTTCTGAAGAGACGACGGGACCCCCGTCTAAGACGATTACGCCTCGTCTAAAACGTTTTATGAATCTGGATTTAAATGCTCCGAAGCCAGACTGAGTGGCCTTCTGGCCGAGGAGAGCTATCTCCTTACCGTCGCATATTTTATAACTCATGTCTAGACAAAACTCCATTAACGACACTCCAAAAACGATTTAAACAGGAAATATGGTTTGGGTGTACTGAAGGTCCGTTGTCCGGCGCTTAAGAAAATTACCACCCCAATTTTGTCGTCTTTGCGAAATTTCAATGCTGCTTCAACTAGATGAAATATGGAAAAGATTTATTATAAGTTTGAGACTCAAACCCATTTTTTGTTTACTTTTAAGATTTAAGTGAAAGCAAAACTATTAATCAAATTATTTCGCAAATAACTGTAAACATGTTATCTTAGTTAATAAAATATAATTGTATGAAAATCAATAAAAGTGATAAACTTCAACTCTCGTAAATTTGAACTTTGAAGCAATTTGGTTATAAAAAATGCTTTAGAGCATTTACAAACCGTTTTACTCAGTCAGAACATATTTGATACAAATCAAACATCACGCACATTGTTGCATCAATATTGAGCCTATATTAGGACAAACTTACAAATAATACAACTTATAAACCCGATCCTAAATATTTTAGTGGAATGTGGTTAGAAATTTTCACGTAAACAAATGTGTAGAACCAATCAATACCAGTAATATGACGCATGTGAAGTATATCCGGTTAGTGATTAAATTTCTTCAAACAAGGGTATCCTATTACAAACCAGGCGTTGAATGTAATTAAATTTAATGGGGGTTTTATTAAATAAGAGGCACTTAAAACATATTTTATTAATTTTTATTTAGAAATAAAAAATAATAATTTCAACGAATTATATCAACAATTCATTTTACGTTGAGTAGATTTTCATAATTTTGATCAATAAAATATTGATAGTACACAAGAAGTTTAATGTATGGAAATAATATTTTTTTTGCAGAATTTATTTTTTAATTAATGCAATTTATGTTTTTCATTGATTTGGTCGCAGAAATTAGGATTTGGATTATTGTTGAATATTCTTGATAATAAATAACTACAAAGGTTTGCATATTTCAACTCGCTAATTTTTTTAAAAATAATTAGGAAATATGTGACTGAATTGAAATATTGTCAAAAGTGAATTTTTTTTATCAATAAATATAAATTTCAATTATTAGGTTCATCGTGAGCTAAAAAAATCATTGAAATTGTTACTCACTCGATCGTGCTCATCGATTTGTCCGTTCAAAAGGATTATTGAATCATACTTTTAATGGATGTGTCTGGCCCGTGCAAAGCGATTTCTGTTTTGCGTTTTCCAAGTGATCTTTTTTATCACGAAGCAGCTGAATGTAAATGCTCCAAATTGGGTGTTTTGGATGAGTTTTCCCGTGATGGCTGCATTAGTAGCCATTTTGCGGTTTTGTATCGCTTGATTTAAATTCTAAATAAGTGTCAATCGATGTCCCAAAAAATTCATATAGCTTCGTTAAATTGAATGAATTGTTTGTAGTTAATTTATTAGCACGGAAGGTTAGCCAGAAAATAAAATCGAAGAATTTTTTATTGTTTTGATTTAATTTAAATTAAAAAATCTAAGAAATTAAACTACATGTATTATAAGACGCACAAATTTATCACGAAAGCGTGGTTAAACTTTAAATTAAATAGAGATTGAAAAGCCTTTCTTCATAAATTACGTTGATGTATTTTATTGAAAATTTAATTAAATATTAGATGAAATTGAGGTTTGTTAAAATTTCCTTATGAATTATTAATTTATCAATATTTACATAATAAAAATCAGTGTGATTTAGAATTAAATAAATGTACCTCAAATATGTAATATTTCCAGGAAGAATATTTTCTTATCCACCCGCCTCCTAGGTAACGCAAAGTATGAATAATTAATAAGTATTAAAATTAGTTACGATCATGTACATAAACCTACATATTTGTACGCCAGCTTATGTAAATGTACATATAAATTAAATCGTTATATATATGAGAGAGCATGAACTGCGAGGCTTATGCAGCCGGTCTCGGGCTTAGACGGGTTATTAATGACCAACAGAGTCTTGAATATTATTTAATACATATTTCATCTTATAAAGTAGGCACAATTTATACCTTATATAAAATTATGAACAGACGATTTTGCATTTTAGGTTTTGAGGGATTTTTAATTATATGTGCGCTAATAAAGGTATATATTATATATTGATATGTTTTACTTATATTTTGCACGATATCAAGAGAGGCGAGTTAGCATATTTATAAAAATAAATAATTGCGGAAAAAATATCTGAAAATATAAAAAGAAGGAAACTAATAAATAAAAGCTTAAAAAATGGCACAGTTACCTAATAAAAACGAATCAACTGTTTTTCATGTTTAATATATTTTTTATTATTTTTATTGTAGAACTTTATGAATATTATCTATTGTATAACTCAATGAATAATAATAAAAATTCAATTATAGTATTGAAATTGTGTACATATATTATTTATTTTATCAAATCAAGGATAATAATAAATAAATGAAGAAGGTGACCGCAACCTTTTTCGTTGGCATTATCAAACGCCAACGTGAAAGGTTGGCGAAACAATCACTCAAGTATTTTACTAATATGATTAGGCACACTTTTTCACCCATTGAAAATAATTTAAAGAATTTATCAGAAAAATATAATCGTGACTTGTGTAGAATTCGAAATCTACATCTCCAAAGCTTACGTGGCTAGTGCACTAACCCTTGTACTAACGAGCCACTGCAATTAATCGAGAATTTTTAACAATCATAATCTACATGCGAACCAATGTGCCCAGGCCAATCAATATTTAGTGTTTTGCAAGCACTAGACTTTTTAATTATTTAAAATAGTATTTTTTTACTTATTTTAAATAGTAAGTTTTTTGAATTGAATTACCAAGTACTCTCTGTCGAAAATATTGAATTCCTATATGAAGATGAATTAAAAATGCAAATAATCTTTGCAGCACTCGTGATACTGTTGCATGGATGATGCTCACGTGGCGCGATTAGCAATTCACTGCAATAAGTGGAGAGATCTGGTTCCACCCCCGGCGGGGATGGGGTGTTATTATTAGCAGGCGCTGCTAAGCCTCAAAGAGCCAGCTTTGCTCGGGGCGCCGTTACAGGCGGCCGTCTGCCGAGATCCGATCTGCCTCAAGAGCCTCCAGCTAACGTAGTTTCAGGCGTACATTTGCGATTCACCGCTCCGACAAGCTCTGCCGTGCCACGTATTGACTGCGATTTGCACGATCGGCAGCTTTCTGCACACACTCCAGTGTCGACCTGTGATCTGTACTATATATATGTCTATTTTTGTAGATTGAACGTCAATCAAGTGCGTTTTAATTATCTTTACAGGCTTATATTACTCACTAATATGATTAAGCACATTTTTTCACACATTGAAAATGATGATGCTAAAAATTCTCGATTAATTGTGGCTCGTTAGCACAACGGTTAGTGCACCAGCCTACACAAGTCACGATGATATTTTCTGAGTTTTTTTGAAATCATTTTCAATGTGTGAAAAAATGTGCCTTATCATATAAGTAAGTAAAGGTAATTAAAACTCACTTGATTGACGTTCAATCCACAAAAATAGACATATATATATATATATATATATATATATATATATATATATATAATTGTGCGCGTCTAGGCTAAATTAATAGATTTTAAAAATAATATCCAGTTGGATCAAAAAAACGCTTCATTACTTTGGTTTAAAAGTCCAGTGCTTGCAAATCACTAAATATTGATTGGCCTGGGCACATTGGATCGTATGTAGATTATGATTCATAAAAATTCGCGATTAATTGAGTGGTTTGTTTGCAACAAGGGTTAGTGCACCAGCCATGTAAGCTTGGAGATGTAGGTTCAAATCCTACACATGTCACGATGATATTTTCTGAGAGTTTCTTTAAAATCATTTTCAATGTGTGAAAAAATATGCTTATCATATTAATCTGTACTATAGTTAATATCATTACTATGCACCCACCCAACTTTACCTCACTGGTTTCAGTAAAATAATAAAAATTCGATGGTGATACGTACATAAAAGTATTGAGATCACGCTTTTATAACTTTTTATTTGCATTCGTTTATTTACTAGTTGATTTGTTTTAAATATAAAAATAGTCTCGGGAAGTTGGTGCCATCCTCGTTATAGTTAGTGGATGTTTCTCTGAAATCAAAACTAAATGTCGACAATGAAATAAAATATTACTAATCAGTATAGCACACGAATCTGATTCTTAAAAATAGCATGTATTTTTGAACATATTTTTTCATTATATTTTGTAAAATGAATTGGCGGCTTTTTACACTTTCCATTAGAAATATCTCCTTATTTGAAATACTAATATTCATAAGTAAAAGTAATAAGTAAATTATTCCACAGTCTTTTTTTTGTTTACACAGTATTAAATTGTATATAGTTTAAAAAAAATTGATTAAAAAAATTGGATAATGTTTAATTTTATTAAATTAGTAGCAATTACAAGAAAATATTTAAAAAAGTATATAAACAACATAAGTTGGGTTTTGTTTACACAACGTTTTGAATTAACTGTATTTTTTGATAAAATTCACTTAAATTACAGAATAAAATACACCTCATAACATGTATATTTTGCATATATCTGTCAGTATTCTTGTATATTTTTTAAATACAATATAAAAAAAATATTTCAATTGTATGCGTAGCGGTTTCAGTTCATTTTGCACAGAGTGAAAATTGTCATTTGAATTTAAAATATTCCTATAAATAATATTTTATATAAAAGTAAACTATTAAATGATTTGTGTTAAAATTACATAATATAATGGTAGCTTGATTTGATTTTACAATTTAAAATATAATTCTTAGTATAACAATAAATTTATTTCATTTACTGGGCCGTCAATTATAATCAGTTTTACGAATCTAAACTTCTTTTGAAGGACAAATTTTATTTTGAAGGACAACAATTCAAAGATTATTTTTGTTTAGTCTGGGTTTGTAGTCGGCGACTTCAATTGAATTTTGTTGTTTTTATATTGTCTAGAAAATTTAATTTATTTTCTTATTGAATTTTATGGAAAAAAAGTTCATATGGAATTTCGAAAATCATTATCGATATCTTAAAGAAAGACTTTCTTCGTTAAATCATTAGTACGTTAAATTTAATCATACAAAAAAGTTAAAGAGCATAAAAAATGTCTGAAATCTTCTTTAGTTTGTTGAAATAAAACGTTTATGTCGCAGCAGTATTCGCTTGAATGTTAATAATACTTATTATTTTTATAAGAAACTATCATAATTAAAAAACCTTTTTGTTAAGTTTTCAGTAATTTTCTGTGTAATAATTAGACAATTAGCCATAGGTGTATAATAACTAGTATAAATAAGATAAATTACGGATTTATAATGTTAAAATATTTACATTGCTTGCAGAAGCTAATAATTGTTTTATCAAGTCTTTTAACTAAATATCAGCACTGTTTCATATTAATTAATGTGCTAGAAAAAATCCGTTTCAATTTCATAAATTTAAAAATCAAAATAATGAATAGTCTTTGTCCAAGTATAATTACGTTTTTTTGATACAATAATGTACTACTTAATACCAAAATCCTTATATTTTGCCTGAATCTAGTCGAATAAGTGTTTTAGCATTAACGTGATCTTGGCCACTAAACACAAGCACTTCATACTACACAAAATCAAACATATGAGCAAACTAAATGCCAGTGAAAACCTCCAGCCGGTCAGCCCGAGTCGGAACCCTAACACAATAAACAAAAGTTGCTGCCTAAATTGACTTTCACTCACGAGAAAATGTCGATACTGAGGCAATTCACTGAACATGGCGATAACTCTCCCTGCAGACCTAACCTCCGGAATTTGCTACTGCTTCCTTTAAGACAAATAACCTCGATTCTCAATGTTCCATGAACAATCAGAAACACTCGCTTTTTACATTGCCATTAATGAAGCATATTTTTTGACTCACAATATTCATAATTTGATACATTGTGTAATTATTAACCAACAAGGAATTTTCATAAATATATTAATCCGATATCCAAGTGTATAGATTAATCCGATGACCAAGTCTGTTGGTAGAAACTAAACAAAAAAAAAAAGTCATGCTAAAACTATAATAAACTCAACGTGAAAGTATAAATAGTTACCCATATCATTTATAAAAAAAACGAAGTTTTTAAACATGATTTTATCTTTATTTTCTGGTTTTAATTTTTTTTCAAATACTTCATGAAAATTCATGATATACTAGAAAATTAAATACATAAATAAAAATAATTTTTCTTATGTACTACGAGTACATACGATGGAAAAAAACACGTGTCTGAGAAGGTAAGCCTTAGTTTTTGGTTTTCTTATCTATTACAGAAGAGATGTTATCAACCTAGAGTAGGTTAGATCCTGTTTTTTTATACATTGGCTTATCTAGTCTTAAATTGCCATCCATAGAGTTTTTGTTTGCTACGTGACCCGTTGGTTTGGCAACGTCGGACGACCCTATTCAAGGGCGATTAAATCCTGTCCCTAGATTGCATACTATCGTATTCCTTTCCTTGTAAACCCTAAACAAATATGTAGGTATTTTGTAATTTAAGTAGAGTTGGCCTAAAATCTGTAAAAATAAATCAAAGAACCAAGAGTTTGTTTACAAAATATATTAGGTTATTAAATACTTTTTTAAACAGAGTCATCCAAATGCTTGGCAAAAAGTTTTTTTAAGAAAAGCACAAAAACTTGTTTGGATTTTCAACGTCTTCACACTATTTTTTTAGTTTGAAATCATTTGTAATTAACAAGAAATATATATTTTTTTAATAAATAAATAGTGCAAAATAACGTAGTAGAATGTCGAAGATTTTTTTTTACATCACTGATTGTATGATTTATATACGTCGTACACATCATAAAATTCTAATCCATGCATGGTCAACCATAAATGATAATTAAACTGCGTTGATTCGCCAAGCAATAAGCTTTTGCAAGTCCGGAGCCGCCACTGCCCCGCAGCTTTAATTAAGCTCAGATCCGAGGCTGGGTTTCGTAATATTTTATCTCGCTAATAACGCGGTCAGGGGCAGTGGCGTCCCGCGCATTCAGTTATATGATTTATACGGGAAGGGTTTCGCACGCTGAAGGTAGAGAGGGTGCGCTTTGTGGCCGTTTTTTTCAAAATGAAACGTTAATAACGAAAAAAATTGCACCCCCGACGCTCCTTCACTGTATTTTTTACTGAAACCAGACAATGTTACAATGAAGGTTTACATACAAAAAACACAATGCTTTTTATCGTTTTTGATTTAAATTTATTTTTAAACAAAATATTGAATGTTATGCACAAACAAATCAAAGGAAAACATTAATTTTAAAAGTGTTTTTAGGTTTTATGTTCAATTTAAAAAATATTAAATTGGAATTTCGTAGCATTTTTTTTATTACTTGTGACGCTCTTTGATTCCTTATTATACAATCACCCGTGAAATAAATTATTTTGCATTTTTAGATTACTGATTGTTGATTATAGAGTTTTTGTAGTTAATTTGAAGTAACAAAAGATAAAGAAATCTTTTAGTTTGCTTGATTCAACCAAAATCAAACGTTTACCGTTTTGATCTGCCGATATTCACTTACCTTAAAATTATTATTTCTCAAGCGTTGGTAAAGCCTTTGATGTAAAGTATATTCAACTAAATCTTCAACAAATAACCTGAGTAAATGAAAAGTCGTTCATTTTGGAAATTGATTTTAACTTATTGACAAAAACGTAAACTAATTTGATCTCTCGTCTCTCTTCTCTAAATAAATTGACCCTATATCAACGCTTCCTGACTGACGAAGGCTTTTGTGGGAAAATTTAGGTAATTAGACCCATATTAATTAGATAACATTATCGAACCTTCCTCTACTTCAATATAATTTAGAAAAGGGTTGAGTGATATTTAAATAAATACTTTGTGTCATTTTTAATTAAAATAAAAATTATATATTTTTTAAAAATATTATAACAATTAATTCTATTAAAAAAAGATTTATCTATACATTTTTTTATCAAAATTTGATTAATATGCATTCATTAAAAAGTATGCATAAATTTTTTTTTAAATTAATTGAGTATATTTTGGCTTTTCTTATCAACAGCTCTTACCACGAGTCTTTGAAAACAACTTAATAACAATTTAACATTTTATTAAAATTAAAAATCAAACCGTTCACACAGTTATAATTCGACGTATATGTTTTTGGAATAATCTTATTTGTCAGTACTAGCTTAAAGAAAATATCCTTAAAACATTTTGTTTAACATTATTGTAGACATGAAATAATGTTTGACTGTTTTATGTCTTATACTGAAAGCTCAAAGATACTGTTTAATTAGAAACTACTGACCGCAAGTACATCTTAGATTCTATAATGCGTCGTTTTAGCTGCTAAAAGTAGCTCAATAGGTATTCGACCCTAACCGTTTTGCAAGTACTCAAAGCATAGAATTTTGCTTTTGCTTAAACTTTTTCGAACGTCTCTCTTTTTATTTATGTTTACATTTTATTGAATCATGATTATTTTTAATACCAGAAATATTTAATACGTTAAAATCAATTGTTTTTGGAAATTATATTTACGTTAAAAAATGTCACGTTGTATAAAATAATTTCGGAAATAAATATTAAAAAACTTTTTAATGGTGTATTACATTTGTAGACTCTGAAAAACTTTCAGCTCAATATGCTCGGGGTATAAACTCACGTAGGCTCTTTAAACCCTTCTTCAATATGTAATCGTTTACAATCCCAAAATACAACCCAAACAAATAAGACCATTTCAAATTTCTGTAGATATATTCACAAGACTAACACCGCGTCTTAATCGTACCGATTATAACTAAATCATCATATACAATCAAAACAAAATAAAGTATAAATTTTTATTAAGAAATAATAGAAACACTTTGAATTATTAGAGACATTTGTTGTAACTGTTTTCTTAATGAAATCAGTCAAGCTCAACATTCAAAAATATTTAAATTGTACAATCATTTTAATATTAGCAAAATTTACTATTATATATGCAGGTAGAATATTTTTGCATAATTGATATATTTCAATCGAGGTCCATAAAATATTCTTCTGTGACCCGATCCGCCCCGCCGTCTGGTCTATTCCTGGGCGGGTCGGGCTTCCTGCATCCGCGGCGAATCAAGAGTGCATCTGATGGCCTAATTAAATATTTCATGACGTCACGGGCGCGGCACTCCGTCCGCGCCAAACTGCACTCATTGCTTCAATAATTCAATCGTTGCTGTCTGGAATAATTGGATATTTTAGTCAGGGATTTCAATTACCTTTATTTGAAAAAATACTGAAGATTTCGATAGTATCAAATTTCAGTCTTATTCGTGCTTTCTAAATGATATAAAACTTTTTGGCAACGTATGACAGAGCTTGAAGTAAACAATTATGTATTATAAAAATAAGTTACTTTGCAAACTATTTTTTTTTTTTACATAAAACTTTATTTTGGGGTTAGACCGATTATGAGTTCAGAGCCATTAATCGGTTTAAGGCAATATAATATTTTTATTTTGCTGGCATTAACAGATGTTGCGGTTTCCAGAGAAAATAATCCAAGACGCCAGCCGTAAACGAACTTTTATTTGCTTTCTCACTACTTTTTATTCCAATTCGACTACTTCTCCGAGATCCACTGTAAAGATAAACAAAGTAAGGTGCGAATTAATTAAAAAGTTTTTTATTCCGGTCGGAGAATCGCGCCGCGAGATCGGGACTTTATATTTGAGTTATTCCGCCCGTGTATATATTTTTATTTCCTTTTTTAAGTCGAAGGTTTAGGATGGAATAAATCGAAAAGAACACATTGTTAAGGTGAAAGTTTAGGGCAAGGCTCTCTCTTCAGATGAATTCCTAGGGGAGCGGTACATTCTGGTTACGTCAGAGTCCCGGATTGCAGGAGCTTAGACCAAATGATGCCAATAAAGTTTTAAGCTGCTAAAAACACACTATTAGAAATAGATTTCAATATATTCTAAGGCGTATATTTAAAAAAAACTGAAAACTTTTATGCTCGAAAAAGTATATATTCATTGTTACTTTCAAGTTCGCCTAAAAACCTTTTTTCGATATATATTATTTAGAGTGACACGACCTTAATTGTCTGCTTTACTAGATTAATGAAAAAAAAAACACTTAAAAAATATTTTTCTAAAAACAGATGATTTATGACTTCAATTAAATATTTTATTTCCAATCTATTTAGCAATCTTTCAAAGAGATCATTAATAATCTATCTTAATTAAGGATAGGTGGGCTCTTTTAACAAAATAAAGATAGATTGCGTTTAGGTTGATATATTAATATTACTAATAAAGAGATAAAAAATATATTACCAACTATCCAAAAAATACCCCAGATGTCTCTTTACTTTACCACTCTTCTTCACCTCGTCTTAATAACACTAAAAGTGATTAGTCTATCTTCTCATACATTGGTTGACCCTATCAATCAAGTGAATGCGTTTAATCCAGAGCCTTGGGAATTATATTCCATTAAATACTCTTATGTTTTATTTTATTTTATACTAGTAAACTGCTTTGATAATTAAGCTATGAGAAATCATATATCTCAACAGTACAGCTGTTTAGCGTTAAAGTATTTAGGGTACGGGTGATTAATTGATTCTGAATTAAAATAAGTTAAAAAAGTTTTATTCCGATTGCTGTCACATCCTTTGAAAATATTAAATTCGACTCAAATACTGACATAAGAAACTAATATCTTTCTATTTTTTTATGATATTATATTTGCGTTTATGGCTTTGAAACCTTCACATATAAAAAGTATTCTAATAGTATATTATCATTCAGTATTTGAAAAAAAAGGAGAGTTTTTGCCAAGTTAAAGCTCACATGAGAGTTTATCGTCAATATTAAAAACAATTTCCACAGAAAAATATTACGAAATTCACGTAGCAATATGTACGGAGATACATTTATTAGTGTCATATTTTATTATTCATGTCATGGCTGCGGGTTTTTATTGGTCGGTCGCATATGAAACTCTCATAGCAAATTGCATGTAAGATAGACCTTGACACAAAGAACATGTCATGGCGACATTTTAGTTTCACTTTCAGCAAACCACTGACGTGAGACATTTGCACTGCAATAAGAGATAAAATAATGGAACTGAGTGAAACCTTCATGATTTTAAAAAATATTATGGCATCGTGCCTCCCGAAAAATATAGAATAGATTATTGAAGTTACGGTATTCATGCAACATATATATATATATATATATATATATATATATATATATATATATATATATATATATATATCATTTAATTTATCATAGCTGAAATTTAAAAATATTTATTTATATCTGCGTGGTTTTATTAATGTAGTGATATGTTAAACCCCCGTTTTGATTAATTTGAGACTTCAGCAGGCTCTTTAACATGCTGTGCCCCGTTAAATGTCGTCGTATTACCGAGTGATTGACATACAAGCTATAATTATAATCTGTTTTTGCTTGATCCCGTCAAACTCGCTAAGACATTCCGCATCCCTTGGGGATTTGCATAACTCCCCTGACGGTAAGGCTGCTAATCTGTGATCAACCTGCCAAAACCATCCCGCAAAAATAATTAAAATTCCTTTTATCTTGCCTTATTTTGATTCGTTTTTCGTGAATATTCATACTTCCATGTTCGGTTCTCGAACAGAAATCACGAGATTATCTCACGCAAACGGAAGCATTAAACCTTTTTACACGAAAATTGTTGTAATGTTGTAAATTACGAATTGAAAATTTTATTTTTCAAAGTATTTTAAATTTGCACGAGTGGAGTATCACTTATATAATATACATGTTATATATATTTTTTATTATTTTCAATTCGATGAATTAATGTTGGTTACCTGAAATATATATTATTACTTATATCATTAGGCACATTAGTTCACACATAGAAGATGATTAAAGAAATTCTCAGAAAAATATCATCGCGATTTGTGTGGGATTTAAGCCCACATCCCTTAGGCTTACATGGCCAGTGTACTGACCATTGTACTAACGAACCACATCCATTAATCGAGAATTTTTAACAATCATACTCTACCAATGTGCCCAGGCCAACCAATATTTAGTGATTTGCAAGCACTGAACTTTTTAGTAACAAATGAAGCGATTTTAATCCCATCTGGATATTATTTTTAAAATCCATTAATTTAGCCAAAACATGCACCATCATATACGTATGTCTATTTTATGGATTGAACGTAAATCAAATGCGTATTTATTACCCATTACGGGTTTATTATATTATTACTAACATGTAAGCCTAGGGATGTGGGTTTAATCCCACACAAATCACGATGATATTTTTCTGAGAATTTCTTTGTGTGAACATCTTCTATGTGTGAACTAATGTGCCTAATCATAACCCGTAATGGGTAAGAAATACGCATCTGATTGAAGTTCGAAAAATTGCAAAAAAAATTAAAAAATGACACCATATTCGATAATATTATGTAACCTTGCGATTATATTTAGGTGGTTTATGATCATTTATATATTCAACGGTATAAAATTTATTTGTGATTCAATCGAGGATAATTTTGTATTTTATTAAAATAAAACAGATTGAGTAAAAATACTGACTTTATTTTTCACAAATAATCGGCTAAGACAACATCGGGTCCTCGTGATTAGCTGTTGAATTAAACAAATAAGTATACACTGAAACGTAGTGCGAGTGCTCTGTTAGTGTTGTTCAGCGGGGCAGTGGAATGTGCCTCGGGCAGTAAGTCGAGTTGGATATCACTGACACGTTATAAGGAGTGGGGGCGGATGTCCCGGGGGCCCCGCAATAAAATATCTCACCGGCCAGCGAACAATGAAAGGAAAGAAGAAAATTACCTCATTTTCTTTTGTGCCGAATGGCCCCGGCGCGCCGCGGAACACCCACTTTGCTTTTACATTTTATTTTTATCGGCGCTGTAAAATTGTGGCATAAATGTTGGGAAAGTTTTCTTCCGCATCCGCGAACGGGGCGGCTACAAGGGAAGTTTCGGTCTCGAGTTGTTTGGCTAACAATGCAGGAGGGGTTGTACTACGTTCTCGTTTAAAAACAAAAACCATCTGAATTTTTCGATCAGAAGTTTGCAGTCGTAAACAGAGGTTGTAGCGGTTTACGGCCCCCACCCCTCCCCCCGCCTGTGACCTTTATTAGGCCTTATCGAAGTCCAGGCGAATGTCAATGCGACTTTGAATACTAACCTTTCACTGGGTCGTAAAATAACTTGCAGAGTAAAGATTGCTTGCTTAAAATCATAAACCTAATCTATGTCATAATTAGAGCGTTAAACTCTAATATTATTTAAATACTCTTAGAATATACATATAAAATATTTTTTAACATGTCTACCATCTCAAAAGGACAATGATAGCAAAAAAACATCAAAATTATAATTTGTGATTATTAAAATCAACTTCGATCAATATATGAGTAAATAGTTTTTATTTATCTTATAAGACAGTATCACAGAATTGTCTTTTTTTACAATTACTGCTCATCTTGTCTTTGGTTATTCTTATAAGCAAACTACAATACATAAATTTAGTTAAATAAGTTGTTAATACGTTAGTTAATTATATATTTATAAATATTATATATTTTCTGTTTTAATGATAATATCTTTGTTATATTCAATTTTGTACATTTTAATGAAGTCATATAAATTAGCAATAATGAATTGATGATAGGCTTAATGTTTTTTGTATACAATTATTTGCTATAAATTTAGTTTTATTTAATACTGTCGTGCCTGAAAAGCAATAATAATATTTATCTTGTTAAAATAACGAACAAGCTATCAAAATCTTCAACTTGTTGCAGGCATAGTTTTAAAGAGGAACTTTCTTTTAAAGACTTGAATCCCCTACCTGTTGAATAGCTAATTAGTTCATTTCCCTCTGGACCATACCATTAGACATCTATATTAGCGTTAAAAATCAAATCAGGTTTGCAAATAAATGAAGCGAAATATTCCTTAATGGTGTTATAAAAGTAAAGATTCCAATTTCTCGGAATTATATTATCTCGGGAATAGCCAAGTTACAGATAGACAATTAATTACTTTCCTTATAAGTGAATAATGTATACCAAAGGAATTTATTTTGGATACTTAGATTTTATAATAAATATTTTTTTTTTGTTCTATTATTTTGATAAAAATAATTGTCATTGCAGAATATAAAACTACTAACGCCCTTTTTTACTAAATATAACTTATTTGGTAAAAAAACTGCATTCGTTCATCCGACGTTTTTAACCTCAAGAGCGCATTTTAAATTTTCTTAATTTATTGCAAATATAAACTGACATGAACTGAAATCAAAACAATGTACATTTCTTAAATGAAGAAAGTATTTTATTAAGTAACATGCTTCGTGTGACATTGCTTGTCATGGTCTAAAGCAGTAAGCCAAGGGTCTCTCTCCTAGACAAGCGCTCTAGAGTCACCCTCTTCACTCAGTTTGATGAAGTTCTCTTAGACAGAGTCTAAATATGTTCAAGTTGTCGCATCGTATCGCCAGCTACCAAAAACGTGTTTGCAGTGTGTTCTAACAAAAGCTCAATTATTTTATAGTATCAACTGGGCAAGCGGTTGTTCGATATGTTCACCATAAAAAAATATTTTTGTTAATATATTCGGATTAAATTTGAAAGATACAGAATAATATAATTGTAAATATATGATTATTATTTTCAATAATGTATTTCAATCACATTTCAAGTATCTTTATTGTTGACTAAATATAAAAATATAATTTTTATATTTTCCGTATTAAATAATAAACTTCATAGTTATTTGAAAATAAATTTAATTTATTGTGAAGAAAGAAATAATTTATTAAAAATGAAGGGAATAAAGAAAACCTCAATAAGTCAAGTAAAAATATTCCAATGTTCTCTACACTCGCAGACCTCTAATGTACGCCATCCCCTTGTGGAATCCCTCCAGTTTATATTTTTTATGAGTCTTTGTGAATTATTCCCAACGCTCATTAAGATGATTGCTCGTCGGGAATGAGGCCTATCACAGCACAGGTAGGAGGAGAGAGAAGGAAGAACTCCTCAGCCAGAATTCTGTACGCGCCCCTTCTCCTTGGCTGCCTTAATAAACATCACTACATTATAGAGGTTGAATTTTGCGATAAAATAGACCATAAAACAGCGATGAGCGTATTAAATATTATATCAAGCTATTGAATTTAAAGTTCGTTTTTATCGATACTTGCTACCAGAGAAGCGCATAACAATAAGAAGTATATTTTGAGATGTTACATTCAGTTTTATATGATTCATTACTAAAAATATTATAGCTTTACATTACAGAAAGTAAATTACAAATTTAAATTAAATTATTTAGACAACGCAAGTTTCTGTCAGTTATTTTGATATTAATCAAATTTTAAATGTCTGTTACTAGATTTAATACTACCATTGAAAGGTGGTTAAGGCGGTACAACAATTTTTATAAGATAATGATAATAGTTTTATTGAAACATACGAGTACATGAGTATATTTTGTTTTATGAAGACAGTTTTCCAGAAACCATATGTTTGATACTCTTCGTGCGCTATGAGATTGTGTTAATTTATTTTTTTAATTTAAAGTTAATAAAAAGCGTGTATATGTGACAACTCAAGATATTTTATAATATTTTCGCTGTATGTAATATAATTATTTTGATGTGATTAAATCATCAAAAAATTAATTGCTTCCGTTATGTAGGTCTTGGCATACGTGAAATCTCATCGCACATTATGAAGGCAAACTTAAGACGCAGTACACTTCAATATTGGGCCAAGAATATGGGACACCCCGGGGACTGTTTACCGCCCCCCCGCCCCCGTCCCTGGCCCCCACCCCCTCCCCGCCCCTCCTATAGAGCCTTGAGCCAGTACACATTACTGAAGGACCGAGCATCGCGCCTCGGCAATAAACTGCCCGGCTTCCAGTACAAGCGTCAATGTATTATATTTGATATACGCTGTATGTTTAATGAACAGGATGGTTCACACGCGAAACTTTGATTAAAGTCCTATTTTTATGTCGTTTTTTTTTTTCGTCGAAATATTGTGTATTAAATAGTTTTCTACTCTTTAAAAATGCGGATTTATTAAATTTCAAATAACAATCATCAAAACATTATTATCATTTATAAAAAAAATATTTATTAACCATTCGAAATATCATTGTCTCAGCTGCTCTATAGGACATTTTTTTTCATTCTTGGGAAGCAAAATTAATTTGTAATTTTTGAATTTTATCGTTTGCCAATACTATTTTATCGTGTCAAAATATGTGACATGAATAAAATAATATAATCTCGAACATATTTTCTGTGTAAATTGTGTTTTCCGAGTTCCCTCAAAGTTAATTTACTATCATCCAGTTATTTATAAATTCATGTTGAAATATATTTGAGTGAATATTTCACTAGCGAATAATATCTTTGAACAATTATAACTCTGCATCATCTTCACAAGTAAAAATAGCGAGTGACTATTTTTAATTCATTTTTAGAAAGAAACTTTTATTAGTTGTCTTATATTTCACAACTATATTGGTATATTTAAATTTTGAAATTATCATGAAAATTTCCAACTTACTTACCTAAATAAAGTAGAACATAAAATAATTGGTTTGAAAAGTAGTTTCACGGGTCAAGAAACAACTTTATACTTACGTCTCGGTAAATTGGTCCAGGGGTTTAAGTAATGGCTTTCAGTTTGTATGATAAATTAGCTTATTTTATATGCCTTGATCCTGTTTATTTAAAAAAATACTTGTTAATATCGTGTAAATTATATTTTAGATTTTATTTTTACAATATATATTTTAACGACAAATATATTTCCATGAGAAAATTAAGTTAATTTTATAAACTATAATACCATTAGCTGGTTATAAATACGTTTGAGTCTAAGAATTTATAAAAATTGTTAAACTGTTAATATCAGTATAGATTAATTTTAAATTATATAAGCTATTATATTTCAGCTTTATAACTTAATCTCGATTGCTTTAGAAAAATTATTAATGCTACTCGCAATTGTCTGAATATAACCAATATTTAGTAGAATCCGGTCCGGTAAAAATAATTTTGTAGTAATTTATTATCATTTCAGTAGCTTTAAAGTTTTTTCATTTTTTTAAATAACCTGATTTAGATAAATCTATTTTTCTTATATAAATAACAGATACAAAACTTTTAGTTTTTAGATTCATAAAATACCCTGTACAAACTTTTTATATAAATGTAGATATGTGCAGTGTTGCCAAGTTATTGTTTCATGGGCACATTTAGAAGTATGCTTCACAACCTTACATTTGAAGGTGACCTTGAAATATTACACAATAATTTTAAAAGAAAATATAATTAATTACTTTTGATAATTGTCTGTAACAATAACAACCTAAAAGCAATAAATAAATACTTTATCGCTAGCATTGACTATCAAAATTTAATTAATTATTTAATATAGAGACATAAATGTACATAAAGGCCACCTGAACCCAAGAAAATTGCTATGCCGATATAGATTCCTCCTATTACTTACTACCCTTTTAGTGGTAAAGAGTAATGATCTTAGTTTCCCAAATATGTTATATCTAAATAATTTGATAATTGTTGTATCAGTAGTTTGAATCTCTTAATACCTAAATTAATAATGACAGATTTTTTATATAATGCACTTTTTATTTTAAGCCTTATTAATGCACTTTTTGTGTTTTCCGATTTTGTTTGACTAGGTGCAATGAAACCTTGCCGAAGTACTTAAGCACGGTTTATGAGATGTTATAAAATTTTTGTGATATTATAACGAAGTTTGCAATGGTGGTTTTAAAATGGCTCTGCCTGATGCCATTAATATATAGTTATTGCCTCTTTCTGTGTTTACTGTTTGAGTTTTTATTGCAGTCTGCACGGGGAAGGAACTGAACTGGAAAACTTTACCGCTTCGACGAAAGTGTTAACGATTTTTCTCTCATGGCTTGGCCTGTTTCTGCACAGCCTTAATGTTTAATAAACCTACTAAAAAAATTGTATAAATATATATAGTATATATCGTTGAGTACATGAAATTCTATGAATATGTTAAGATAGGTTTATAATATGATTTATAGTTTGAAAATACACATCAATAATATTTAATGACTGAAAATATTTAGTTGAATTTTAAATTGATATTGAATGTATATTTTCCGATCTGTTTTGTAAACTCTATAAAACCGAGACTGGTATAAAGCAGACAATGAAAACGAATTATGGAGGAAAGCGTTCTGCGTAACTGCAATTTTCAGATTGTGTTTTTCCAATTCAAAATGGTGCTGGCCTGAACAAAGCGCGCTTTTAACGGCATTTATTAAATAATAAATTTAGTTTTCCGTGCTTCGATGCCGGCCATATTTTACTGGATGAATTTTTATACTATAAATAAACGATTTTTTTCCAAAACAAGTTAAAATAAAAATTTGTTTATATTTCAAGTTTAATTACAACCTCTAAAATGGTTTTAAGAGATTTAAAAATATGACAAAAGCCTGAAAGAAATATTATATTTAGAAAAACAAAAATGAAATGAATATAAGCATATTTCACAATGCGTAATTTATAAACACCGTTAATCAGAAAAGACTTTAAAAATACGATTCTCTCATTATTATATAAAATAATATATAATTAATTACACTTACTGCGTAAATTTAATATTAATTTTAATAACAGAAGTTTTGTGATTCGATCACGTAAGTTTTTGTAGTTTGTGGTTGTTAATCATTTTATCTTATTTTGATTATTTCCTGGTTTGATTAACTACATCTGAGAATAAATTTGGGTTTTCTTTACATTGCCTGACTAGTTTTATTATTTGTAGATTTAACCAAATCTTTAACCCGCAAAAACATAACCATTAAAGCAGATTTCAAGCTTAATTGAATATAGGACTTTTTTTTTGTTTCTATCAAAATATTTCAGACGCAAATTTTATCAAAAACCAATCTCACTTACGTTCTTTTCGAAGTATTGAACTGTTTTTAATTTAAAATATACTCCGCTCGGTACTGCATTCCGGTAGCGACAAACTGGATTCTGCACCTGGACACGTGGGTAGTGCCTAGGGCGGGGGCGCCGGGGCGGGGCGCCGGGGCGGGGCGCCGGGGCAGGGGCACCGGGGCAGGGGGTGGGGGCAGGGGCGCCTGGCAGGGGCGCCGGGGCAGGGCGCCGAGTCAGGGGGTGGGGGCAGGGGCGCCTGGCAGGGGCGCCGGGGCAGGGGGAGGGCCTGGGCAGGGGCGCCGGGGGCCGACACGTGCACTGCCCGGCGATGCACCCCGCGGCCTCCAGCATTAGTGCCCGTATCGGAAAACCATTTAGCCGGCGCGCCAATGCATTTCCCACGTCACACCAATTAAGACACTCCTGATATATCACCGGAAATCAATTAAGCTATGTGCAATAAAAATAACAGAACATAATTTATTTTCAATTATGTTATATTTCCATGATTTGATGTCATGATGAAATCATACTTTTTTCATGAGGGTAAATAAAATTAGTACTTTCTATAAATATTTAGTCTAAATGACAAACCAATATAGGTTGTTAGAGACTCAAAATCTAAATTCATAAATATTATTTAAAAATTTTATTTAAATTTTATACCTAAAATACCATAAAATACAATAAAAATAAAAATCGCTGCATAAACTAACAAAAGTTAGGCAAAAAAAGTAAATGACAAATTTTACAAAATTTTTGCAGAAAAACGAATGCAAATACAACAATGCTTTTTTTTTTTAGTTTCCAGACTTAAAATGCGATTATTTAAGTTTTAACATGGCCCCGCAAAAGTGATTAATGTTTTTCATATTACTTTTCAAGAATAGTTTTCACATAAACTGCTATGTATATTATTTACAAAAGTTTTTTGCAAATTTCCGTAGCGGATCTCGCTCCCTTTATTTTTCAATCAAGCTTCTGACAGCTATGGTAATAAATATTCAAACGGTATAAAAATATGAATCTTGATATAAGTTATGCGCGATACGCTACTCCATCCGCTTTCTCATATAAAATATAATTTTCCCTGCAAATTTTCACTAGACTTCACACAATGCTGTCAATAAAAAAGTAATAATATTTGAAAAATCCCAAAGAAAATATCTTCGAGATGACTTTTAGCAATAAGTGACAGATTTCAATCGTTTTTGTCGTTTTGCATACAAGCGTCTGCTTTTTTGTGATATATGATTGCTAAATAATATGCTTTTTATGAGAGTCAGATATAAAACTGAAAACTGAAGGTTGCTTACATAATATTTTATAGGTTATCGATTCATACATAAAACGATGAATAAAAAAACTCACTCCCACTGCTAATTTGTTTGTGAAACCATAGCAAATTTTTTTTCTACCTTTATAAATTAAAAATATTTTATACTCATTTTAAACATTATTTTTGGTAAAATATAAGCATTTCATGTTTTTTCAATGGCTTCAATGTTATATTTATATTTTCATTGAAATTCGTGCGTTTTGAGTAAGCTGGGGAAATCAAGCCACGCGTGATATTCAATCTCTCTTTGAGAAGCAGCTTTTCTTAGTTTATTTTGTATTTTTAACAAAAGAAAAATTAAACCTCTATAAACACAATACATGAGGTATTTCACAACATTTTCAAGATATATTATTGTTACTTATTAAAACATAAATTCTATAAAATGTGTAAAACAACATACAAACTCTTGTATGTCGTATATGTAGTTTTGACGATGTTTTCTATGGAAATATCTTTGAATAGATTAATACAGAAGTCTAAATATTTTATTTTTTTTAAATCAAATATTTACTTCCTCTTTAAAGAAGAAAGGGGTCTCTGCTCGAGTGCATGCACTGCAGTCTCCTGTCGTTCTATAAATTTTATTATTTGCCATAAAATATAAAATGCATTAGTAGTTTTGCCACATTTCAATCGGCTATGTTACATTGTAATGCATCCATTCACTGAGAGTTTGAGTTGTGAATTGGCATGATGCTTAATAAATACCTAAACTGTTAAAGAATTAATATCTCAATAATTTGTAATTGCTCAACTATAAATAATGCTTGTAATATAAATTGAGCAAACTTTTTAAACATAATATTATGTTCGAGTATATCCCAAATTAAGGATCAATCCACAATCAAATCAAAAAACAAATATTGGAGGGATTATTATTATTTTTTGTAGATGTCTCAACGTTTTATATGTGTTAGTGTGTATTTAGAATCTTTTGTTTCTTTGTGCAGTACAGAAATTTGAGGAAGACGGCACAAAATATGATGTATTCATTGAAAAAAAAATTAGTGTGAAATATAAAAATAATTATAATTACACAATCGATTCACATATAAAAAGACAAGAAAAAGCATTTGAAAAGTTGTGGTGTAGGTTCATTGAATCCCATTGAAAAAATTTTTAAAAGATTTTTTTTGAAATATTGCGTTTTTATAAACATGAGCGATTGAATAACGCAGGTTTATAAAAAAATATTCAATATTTTTGATAGAGAGTACTTGGTGGAATTCCATTCTAATATTTTTGAGTAAAATACTTGAGTGATTTTCCACATGTTCGTTTTTATTTGTGACCGGTTTTGCCAACGTGAAAGGTTGGCGAAACCGGTCACAAATAAAAACGAACATGTGGAAAATCACTTAAGTATTTTACTCAGTAATATTCAACAGTATTGACACAGTTAGGAGGTCTCACAGAGGGGACAAAAATGACAAAAAAAGGGGAGCTTGCCCTGGTATGTCCGCCCCGGGGACCCCCTCCCCCCCCACCCGACGAGCCGCCGTGACTGGACGTGTAACCGAGCCGTAGGACGGTCGGGGCGGGTGTGACCGCGCCACGAGCAGCGGCCCCGACCGTTGACCGGTCAACTGCCGCTCGTGTCCGTGCGTCGATCACGGTATTTATTGCGCTTATCGCTCATGTAACGAATCACCCCTGCCAAATTTTGATTGATTCTGGTCTTCAATATACAGCAGCACCGAAATAACATTGCCACAACTAATTTTGCTTTGTATTTTACTTACGATTTATTATTTTCCTAGTATAAAAATGAGCATTTAATCTTTTGAGACTCCGTGCACAAGTTTTTTTGATTCTCTGGTAATCGTTGGAAATCGTCTATTGGTATTAATCCTTATTTAAAACAAATTTTTATTGCATAACTTTCATCAAGGAACAATAATACTTTTAAGTAAATAAACTATGTAAATAATAAAAAAATGTTGTACACATTGTTATATTTCATATCAAAATAGCACGAACATTTTGTGCCTAACTGATTTTTATGGTTTGAATAAACCTAGAATAGTTAAGTAAACAAATTTATTTAGAGTGAATAATGTAAGCTGCAGTACAAATTTGCATTACATAAATCTGTAGTTTTGTACATATATATGTGTGGTATATAACCGAGGACTATCCGATGACGAGGTTTATCATCTTGACTTAACTGACCATAAACCAATGCATAACGGGTGGGGGTGATTCGCGCTCGTTGTGGCCATCGGGGGTCGTTAAACGTGTTATTCAGGCTGCATGACAATTCGTATCGCCAACAGTCGTGTACATTGTGTTCGGGATTGAGGGTACAAGACGCCCCACGCACCCCGACATGCTCGACCGTTTGAGTTGGGAAATTATAACTGAGGTCAGGAATTGCTGAAGTCCTAGGCTCTGGGTTACATCGTGGCAACAATTTGTTGTTTGCTTTAATTAGCGCAGGAGACTGATAATTAAAGCCAGGAACATTTCGAGATGATAAATTTGGAGCTAAAATGGGATTAAAAATCAACATTGTTTTTTTATTAAACAATCAAATTAGTTGTTATTGTATTTATATGTATATATAAATTATTAAAATTTATTACTCGGTTTTTTTTGTTTTCATAAACTGGGTAAAACTCAAAGTTTCTTAGTAAATACTCATATGTGTGTAGCTAACCATTTCTCCATCATATTATTTATCTTATCTAACATTCATATCCCTCTTGGTGGACAAAAGAATATTTTTGATGTGAAATCTTCTCGTAAAAAGTCGGAATAGCGTACTTTTTACGGTGTCTTATCATAACAAAGGGATTTATTTCTTCATAAGTTGGACAGAATACATATTCTAGGGAACTGTCTGCAAACAAAACAAGGTTGTTCTTTTAATGATCCTTGCCATTTTTTCGGTAATTTATAACTGTCAGATTTAACACCAATTTAACAGTAAGAATTATACTAATTTAGTTTTTAATGCTTTGTCAAATAAAATAGCACTCAGCCTTTTTAGTGTATCGATAAAATTTATAAAATCTTTTTAGTTTTCAAAAAGCAGGAATAAGGACAAACCGGTTTTTTCTCGCAAAATTAGACGATATGATAAGGTTCTATGTCTTAAAGAATCCACGTCTTTTCTATATCTATCACCACAATTTATTCTTAACGGCTAATTTTCGGGCAAATCGGCTTGAATTTTCGTTTTCTCCCTGATCTTTCATTCGGCTCTAAATGACTTTAAAATATTTTTGCTATATATAAAGACTTATTTAATTTTGTATGAATATACTAACCTGGAATAAAGATTGATCTATATCAGATATTTTTGCTTTAATCAAGACGATGTCATGTTCAAACGATAGTTTTATCAGATTCAGAGTTTCTAATCTTTACTAGGAAGATTTGAACTGAGGCTTTGATGTATTAATCTCCAGAGAAATTCGGACTATTTGAACGAGTAAAATTTAAAAGTTTAGAGGTCATAAGAACATAAAATAAATATAATATTGTATTTTGTTGATATTTATTATTATTTTTGAAAAGATCAGCCTTGAAACAATGTAAGGCATCAGACCCGCCCCGCGAGCCCGCCCGGCCGCCGCAGCCCCATCGTGCAATTCACTGTAATTTATTTGAAAAGCATGACACTCCATTTTATTTGTATGATAGTACCGCCGAGTTTAATACTACGGTCTGTGAGCCCTTATCTAAAATGAACGAAGACTGCGCGAAAGCATTTACTCGTGGATTGTAGAATCGGAGAGTTCAGACTTCTGCTGGTTTCGAGTAGATTGCAGTGCATAATACAATTTATCACTGTACCTTTCAAAAACTTCTCTTATACAGGTAATTGATTCGATATTTTTTTTATTGCAGTATGGGCTTTAATTCGTGCAATTCTTTTTAAGATATCATCGTATTCGGCAGTTCAGTACTCTTGAAAAAGAAAATGGACATTTTTTGTAAGATTTGCACAATTAGTGAAGCCACAATTACTTTTTGTTATGTATCCTGTCGGTTTAAATGTTTATTATCTTGGTTTAATAGTTTTATTTAAGTATTTTTTAAATATCTCATCGAATAAATAAGTTACTGTGACTTTACTTTACTATGATTTTTAAAATAACTGTGGTATTTTATTTTAATATGTATTTGGTGATATTTAAAGAATAATCCATGAATTCAATTTCTCGTACATAAACAATAGATATCAGCAAAAAAAATCTCAAATGCTGATCAAACAAACATTCAAAATTGTTTTTTTTTTTAACATATGGTATTTCAGTAATAAACGATATTACCTAAATTGCTAGTAACATTGAATCGCTACTGAATCCATCCGAACCGCAATTATTAGATTACAATAGATCGATCCCAATCATACCATTACGCTAAGCTACTTAGTTACTAGTAATTCTTGTACTGAAAATTGAACCCGGCTGAATAACAGAAACGGTATCTGTCACAGTTAAATTACTTTAGGTAATGTGTATTGCCAATACTTTAAATATGTATAATATATTTACATACCTTGTTTTTCTATTATATTGTGTAATAGAGCTAGGATATTTTTATTGTCTGATGTAAAATATAGATATACATACATATTTGAAAATATTAATACATTTTTTATTGTGTTGTGCTGCGATACGATTTGAGTCTTACATCGTTTTCATTCCGGTAACCACCTTCGAGGATATATGTTTCCAACGCTTTTATAACGTATCTGATGATAATGACAAAAAAGTACTATAATTACACTTCAGTAATGCATTTATGTTTTGGATATTCATTTTTGATATTAAAAATTCAAAAAGTGGTGTTGCAATGGTGTGTCGCGCACCAGGCTCATAAATCGTAAAAAAAACTATTGAAATGGAAGTTTCTTTTCTCCAAGTAACAGTTGAGGCTACAATTTCTCACTTGTCCCATTTCCCTGCGCACAACAAAGCCTCGTCGCCTGCGCGCGTGCGACTCCTCTGCGGAGATTTCTCGGCATTCCCTCTAGTGTGTAAAGAAGGGCCAACAAATAGGCCTGCTTGGAATGCCTCATTTGTCCCCTTAATCTCGGACGGGGTTGATTTTCGGTTCGATGGGTCCGTTGCGTGACATAAGGCTGAAGACCTACCCTGGAGAGGTGATAGCTTTTGAAACCCCTTTCGCCACGGTGACCAGGCTTCGGAAAGGACAAGAATTTTATCAAATAACCTTGTCGTTAGGCGAAAAAATATATTATTATTTAATCAAAATATTTTCGAAAATTTTCTATAAATAGCTTAGGTAATACGTATGTCGAATATATAAAATATGAATTGAATAACAGCACATTTTAACATTGTAAAACATCTATTTGAATATTTTGATATCTATTAAAATGACTTTACTATATTTTATTAGTTCAAATCGTTCAAATATATTTTTGATTTATTTCATGTACGTTTAGGAAAAAAAAATCATGTTTTTACATGACATTTAGGATATGATAAAAATAACGGTAATTTGAAAAAAAAATTATCACATTAAAAATTTCGATGATAACAATGCATGGCATGACACAAAATATACTGGAGTTTATATTCCACAGAGGTAATTTTCCCTGGCAGGCAATGGCGCACCAGCGATAGACTTACTCCATCTTGGTCAGATGGCGGTGAGCTGGCAAATGCACTCAATCGCTGTCCTAGAATATTCAGTTGAACCCAATCGATTTCTTAATGCTTGGCAGCAAGTCGTAGCAAATATTGCTTGACGATGGGGTAAACCGAGATTTAACAAACAGACTTTTAGAAGTTGAACAAAACGATTTACCAATATAATTTAAACATAATAATGCAAATGATAAAATAAGATATTTTTGGGTAAGTTTTAAAAAACGATAGTAAAATGAAACGTGTTAATCGTTCTGGTGACCGTTCACATTATTCTAGTTATTTGTATGTCCTCCAAAACTTATAATGAAGTTATTTTTAAATACTTAATGATGTTTTCATTTTTTTTGAGATTGAACAATTTAGAATGAAATCTCAAAGGAAAATGTGCGTATAACTACAAGATTAAATATTTTGACCATATATATTTTTTGGAATTTTTTTCTTATTCAAAATATATATATATCCTTTTGTTAAATTAATATACAATTATCAATAACGTAGAATTATATTACTTTGCATTTATTTTGTGAAATATTATTTAGGGTCCTGTATGAGAAAACATGTTTTAAAGTATATTACAAAAATATAACGCTGGAAACGTGGGAATTTCCAGCTGCTTTTGAGTGCCCAAAGTGAGCACCTTGTTATTATAGATGGATAAGGCTAATAATTTTAACCAAAATCGAATGATTTTAAAATACTTTTATTTGTTTAATAATCACTGAAAGCTGATTTTTCTCCACTGCTACACAATCAAATTTAAATATAAAAATAATATTGATTATATATAATAAATACCTATCAAATTCTTTTCAAATAAAAAACAGGTTATTTGGCATAAAAACAACCCCACACATTTATAACAAAGCTTTAAAATATAGCGCATCAATTTTAAATTTCAATCGCAAATTTGAATTTCAAAAGTAATAATCAACCGCAGAAAAAAAATATTACCAAATATACTTGATAAATAAAGTTAACGTGCGAATTACACGAATAAAAATCATGATTCAGTTAAATTAGATATCTGATAAATATTCGCTATGTTGTTTGGTCGGATAAATTCGATTTAAATTTTTAACTGGACGTCATAAAAACAAATTTATCGAAAAACAGTTCAACAAGCGAATGACATAGGTAGAAAACCATTCACATCTGCAGTGAAAATTGATCATTCATGTACAATGAAATTCTCCCACATCATTGGATTTAAATTGCATTGTAAACTTGTCATCAATACTTTAGAAGAACTACACGTATGCACATTTATTCAAATATTCAATATATTTTTATTATTATTAATATATTAGTTGTATTCGTTATGCTTGTGGCTGTGTTAAAATTAAATTTCTTAAATGTGTAATATCATTTTTTTTTAAATATTATATGGATAACTCTAAAGGTTTTTTTGGTTAATTTACGAGTGTTGTCAAATAATGCATAAATTTATTTGAAGTCAAAGAAATAGATGTGCAAGTAAATCCAATAACAAAGCTGTGAACACTGAGTAGAAAACCATTCACATCTGCAGTGAAAATTGATCATTCATGTACAATGAAATTCTCCCACATCATTGGATTTAAATTGCATTGTAAACTTGTCATCAATACTTTAGAAGAACTACACGTATGCACATTTATTCAAATATTCAATATATTTTTATTATTATTAATATATTAGTTGTATTCGTTATGCTTGTGGCTGTGTTAAAATTAAATTTCTTAAATGTGTAATATCATTTTTTTTTAAATATTATATGGATAACTCTAAAGGTTTTTTTGGTTAATTTACGAGTGTTGTCAAATAATGCATAAATTTATTTGAAGTCAAAGAAATAGATGTGCAAGTAAATCCAATAACAAAGCTGTGAACACTGAGTAGAATTAATGGAAACTCTTTGGCTGCCGTTAGTCCGAGCAGTGTCATGTTACAAGGAGTCGTACAAAAAGCAACAATCCTACAGTATAGAGATATTCAGAATGAACTTGACGGTTACTAATATTATAAAAAATAGTTCCATGTAAGTTATAAAAAATATTTACTTTCATCTGTAATTTTTAATAGATGTTGTTACATATCCACTTTTTAATAAAAATTATATCTAATAAATAAAGTTACTGAGTAAGTAATTTAATTTATGAGATGTATTGAGTTACGTTATGATCAGTAAAAATTAAATGAAGTAATTATTTCATTCTTCATTCTTGAGACGACTTGCACATTTCCTGGTAAAATTAAAATTTAGGTGATTGAGAAACAAAAGACTAAAAAAATAATAAGACTTAGTGTGTATTAACATTGCTTAATTTGAAATATAAATTATTGATATGCAAATCACACGCATGCATATGAGTAAAAATGTCTTAACATGGAAGTGATGATATCTTATAAACCCATAATATTATTAAAAAAGTTATAAAATGGACTCAAGAGTCAAGGCGTGTCGGCTTCCCAGACAACAGGCAACACTGGCCTTTATTATGACTCGAAGTTTTATATTTCAGTTTTTTCAGTTTATTTTTATTTCTTCGCCGCTAGATTCCAGTAAGAAGACCTTCTGTGGAGGCTTAATTATGTTATTAAAATATTGTTTTACAAAGATTAAGAGACAGAGTCGACTGCGTTGTTACATTTATAAAGGTATACATTTTTAAAGCTGAAATATTTAATAAAGGAATTGGAATTCTTTCTGTAAATAAATTAATTAGCATGAAATTTATATCTTTTGATAAATAATAAATATGAATGTTGCCTTTTTTTGTCATCATCACCGCCACCAAAGCACGGGATGAGCTTTGAGAGCTTTATGAAATGAATATCGATCACGATTGTTTCAGGAAATTTAACTCAAATAAACTTATAATTTGTTATATTAACATTTAGATTTTTTTATTTGACTTGTATGGTCATAACGCATCTAGAAAGATCGATGATACATTATGTGAATCGACGTTTATACAACGTTCGTAGACAATTTAAAATAGTTTATATTTTTACATTAATTTAAACGTGTAAAGAAATATAGGGTTATCTATAGAATATTTTTAAAAAATTCATCACGAGTCGTTAAAAAGGTTGAAAGTTGAATCTGTTTTTTACACCAAGAGTATTGAAATCACAGAATTCTTGAAGTAGGTACTGTTACCTTCTTTTATGGAGTGTTAACGTGCTACGGTCATAAACTCTATAATGTATGGTAATAATGATATTACTCGTAGAATAACTTTTATACCGAGCTATAAAGTTGGATAATCCACAGAGAATATGGAATCTACGATGCGGTTCCTGATACGGGGAAAAGCGGAAGCGATGTGTCGTTTTACAGCAACATTATTCAGTAAGGGCCAATATTTACATGAAACTTAATTTAAAAATCATATGCATTTTGCACACATCGAATTTTTTAAAATCATTTTTATAACACAAAAGATTTTTAGTATTTAAAATAACCAACTATATGTTATATAATATTCTTCATAAATATTTATTGTTATTTATCATAAAATATGAAATTTACAAACCTTACTGCGGTTTATTAAATTTACTAATTTTATGTATAAAAACATTCGGATACAAATATGTTATTATTTTATTGTTTCAAACTCAAGCTTAAATCCAGTTTCTATTGAAAATAAAAAAGTTCTTCCCAGGAGCACACAAAAATTATTTAAGCTCTGGCGGGAGTTTTTAAAAATGAAACAAATAAACGGATGTGAGCTCTCCGACCATACGTCACAGCCTCTTTCATCCCCGCGGCGAGGCTTCTATTTGTTGCGCCGGCGCGGCGCAGGCAGGCCGGAAGTAGCGCCGCCAGTCAGGTAAGTTAATTTATTTCCGGTCGCCCGTGGCGCTATCTGTTTTGTGAATTCCGACGTCGCCGTTTCTACTCTCCATTCCACTCCCCGGCGTCCGTTTCGCCTACTTTAGAAGATTTGGTCAGCTTTTTTATTTGCTTTGCTGGTAAGTGGCGACAACTGAGTTGTTTACTGGTTTTGTATATCGCCATACAATCTCCGGACTGCTCTATGCAACAGCAAATATCACAAATTAAGATTTATCGAACACATGCAATTCACTTGCAAATGTTTTTTTATGAAATTGGTTTTTAAAACTGTATCCATTTGCATCAGTTTACTTAGAACTATGTTTACTTAAACCAAGAAAGAGTTTATATTAATATTAATCGTTAAATTTCAAGCTGGTTTATATGCTTAATATTATTATACATAATTATTTTGGCAAATTCGTGTGAAAACATACTTGTTTGTGAAAAGAAAGCTTTTGTCCACAATTATTATTGTTTACAGCGTATCAAGGTAATCCCCCTATGGTGCTCTGGTGTCTAATAATGAAATTCCAGGAATGTACCTCTCAACACCCATGCCTCAAAGGTTAGTTAGGGAGCCTGGGGGATGGGAATTGTTTAAAGTCTTCCCTTGCTCTCCCACCCTAATCTTACTTGCGACTTTCCAGAGGTGATACCGCTAGTAAGACCGTTCCGTTATAGTTTAATTTACAGCTTGTAGCTTAAAAAATATATGGGCTTACTTTAATATTTGTCACTTATTTAAATATGTTAAATTTAACAATGTGAGACTTGTGTCATTCACAAACTTAAAATATTGTTTTTTAAGTAATTTGAATATTACTTTCATTAGATTATTTATATGATAAAAGATATTAAAAAATATTGCCATTGGTTTAATTTTCGGTTTACTTATTTTTAAATTATACTACGTTCTTACGTAGCCCATACGAGCGTCCATTGGTACAACAGTACGGCAATCACACTTCTTCACATGCATGCACATACTCTCGTCTTTGTCTTTAGTTACTATACAAGCCTGTAAAGGAGAGAACAAGCATTCCAATATGTGATGCGTTGAAAGTACTTCTCTGGTCTGCAGCAAGGTGTGTGGGTCTTGAATTGCCATGTTCAACCACATGTAGATACAGAACAATAGCAATAGAGGACGGTCTCCTGACTTCGAGGGGGAGGAGGAATACACGTGCATTTTTATATACACGATTTGTTTTCTTTTCTTTTTCAAATGCACTTTTTAATGTAACGAAAATCTTAAAAAAAAAAAGGCAGTGACTACCAAAACTTAATTTAAATAAAAACATGTTTTAAAAAAATATATACATATTTTTGATGACTAATTGAAAAGGATTTTTTAATATAATCTTTACATTAAATATTCACATTTTTCGACATGGATAAATTCCTTCCCTAAGATTGCAGTTAGTTAATTTTGGTATAATTCATTAGCACTTTTCCGCTTCATTAATATATACATCGTCATTAAAGAGGTCGATTTGATTTATTTCAGACGAGAGGAAACTCCTATGAGGATTACACCATATTGCTCTCTGTAGTTCCTGAGCTGTAGGGAGTGGAGTATAGGCTCACGGGCAGGAATGTCGGTTTTGTTGTGATAAACTTCTTGAAATATCTCTCTTTGATAATAATTTGGAGGGACGCGTAGGCGGCGGTGCGACATTGAAATGATTTTGTGCTTTCTATTCCTGAATAGTTGACGTTGTCTTTCCATGCAATGCCGCCTGTCTTTGTTCTAAAATTTAAGATACTAAATGTTGACATAATTACTTAAATAACATAAATACATAACGTAGTAGCTGTAATCTAAAGATTTCCTTTGATCAAATTTAATTATAAGCAGATCCCATTGTAAGGAAATATGTCAGTAAGGAATATATTTTAGCATTAACGGCATATTATTTTTACTATTTTTAATCATATACTTATTACAGTAATTGATTTAATACACTAAAAATAAATTGATGACTTTCATAAAGTGATTGAATTAAAATCTAAAACAGTGTATTAAAATCATTGAAAAAACTACTAAGCCAAATGTTATTTATTTGAAATGTAAAGCCGGAAAAAATCATGTTCAATCATAATTGTAGAAAGTTTATTCCATTTTCTATAAATATAATTTTTTCATAATTTCAATAAAAAAATATATAACACGGCAGGTGAAAGTTTGACCTTAGGTCTTGGTCCAAGTGTTGGCGATTGTGTTTTCGTGAATAACTTAGTAACACTTCTAAAGGCAGCAATTCCAAAAATAGCTCAGCATAATATTTAATAAGCAAAAGATCTGTAATATCTTCAGAAATTTGATTATTTACTGACGCCTGCTACAAAACTTAATGACTCCGTAAAATTTTATGTTAGGACGAAATCTTGAATTTCTCGCACATTTCATATTCAGTGTTTATCGCCAGGGCGGCTCGGCGGATGCAGGCCGGGGAGGTTTCAATTTGTAACGCAGCCCCTTCTTTCATTTTACTTCATTTTATGCTTCTACTTACAGATTCAATCATGCTTATTTCAAAAGCTTTTATTGTATTAGAAATATATGTAGCTTTCTAAAACGATTTCACAATTTCACAAAATCAAGTATATCTAAATAATGATGAGAATACTGAATTTATTTATTGTTATTGCATTTATTATTTTTTAGTCATGAAAACATTACAAAAATATTCTCTAGAAAAAAAATAAGCTTTCTTTGTAATAAATCTAAACAAAAACCGCTACTAAATACCCTGACAAATCTCCTACAAAAAATTTACTAATCTCATAAAAAAACAATGCGTATATAAGGTATAAAACACGAGGTCATTATGCGCACCTTTTCATGAAATGCCCTTCTCGGCGAGGATTCTTTCCGCAGGTCTCGACTATCTCGGCGTCTCGGCCGTAAGCAAATATTTTCCAAGCCGAGATATTCCCCCCATACAATAAATCCTTCCCGAGTAGCGCGACCATTGAGCTTTAGTATCGAGAGGACATAAAGGGTATTTTAGTGTTTCGCTGCAGAGGCGCGTATCGGAAGCGAGGATAACTGTAAGTGTTCGGGCTTTGTTCTAAGGACCGGATTGATGTTGATGCTTCTTAGAGTTTATTACTCGGGTTTAAAGCTATCATTTCAGCAAAGTGCTTTTGATTTTGAATATAAAGGCTATGCATTTTATAAGTTAGTGAAGTTGCTTGTGTGTAATTCTGTTTTACTTCAGACATTATCCGGAATGAGACATTTCGGCGGATGAGACGCGTGTCATGAACTGTTGTTTTTATTACCAAAATTAATTATCGCAACAGTCGGTTTTATTCTGGTACACCTAAATATTTAAATCGGTATATTTTATCAAACAAATAATTTCAATTCTTCACTTAGTCACGAGTCAGTATTCACAATACAACCTTCCTATTATATGACATAAACAACAAAAGTAGAAGCAACGAAAATTAATTTGTATTCAACATTTAATAATACTTTAAACTCTTATATTAAAACTTTTTTTTCAGGAATCAACTAAAACATTTATTATATTTTCTATTTACGTCAATTTGACACGCTAATTTGTTTTAACTTTCACAAAAAGATGAGATATTCTTTGTTCGTAACTTATGCGTATTGGTTTTTATTTATTTCAAAATATAAAGAAATCGATAAATTAGTCCACAACACTTTTCTGTTAAAAAGTTAAATATAGATACAAAAGTGAAAAACTTTCCAAAACTCGATTTTACTCAAGTCAATAATATAAGTACACAAATAATTTATCATTTAGATAGTTTTTACCAAATAAACAAATAAAAGGGCAAACTTTCGCCAGTATCCTGTTAAGTTGCATTTTCTGTGGGATTAAATAATCACCCTGTGTTTCTGGACTGCGCGGATAAGTCACAACTTTCAGGAGATAATGTCTCATTTCATTAAGATGCCAAGATACTCTGGTAAGGAAGAAGACTTGACAAGGGTGCTCCTAATTATTGCCGCGCTGAGTGCCTAGGGAGATCGGCCGATTTAAAGGGCTGTAAAATATATTTCTATGGGGTACCTTTAAAAAGACTATTAACTAAAAGCATGTGCTAATTATTACTGAGCTTATCACAAGTAAATTAATATTCTGGATTGGGAATTTCCCGTGGTTTTTTCTACAGCATTGTAAAAAAAAACCCCACTTTAAGAATAATAATAAGTTTGCATTTCACTCAAAGAATTATCATTTATTTAATATTATAATTATTTGTGTGATGTTTAAATATAACTAAGTTGATGAACAAAAATAAGCTAAGAAAAAATTCAAGTTAAGCCACAATATAAAATATAATCTTAAGTGCGACTTACGATTTTTTTTTTGCGCTTGGCAACAAGTTCTCCGCATTCAAACAAATTGGAAATTTCCGTATTGTTGAGTCAGCATTTTAGAGTAACATCTATTGTTGCTAACCAACCGGGCTTACTCCCGCGCAGCCTACGCTCGGTGAATTATATATGCCGACTTGATTAATAGTCTATTCGAAATATTTTCCTTACCTATGTCACAGAGGATTCTGAGTCGAGGTTGGTAAATTACAAACTTTCTCAATTCGAAAGCCCCGTATTTTCAAAACAGCTGATTTTCGTGACTTAACTTCTAGGAAAGTATTTTTTTATATTTAATTATCGATTTGATCTATAAACACACTCTTATCTTATATATATATATATATTTGTGTCTGTGTATGTGTGTTGTCTAAATAGACCCTGTGCCTCTTTTTAACCTGAAAAAACGACAGAAAATTCCCAATACAAACATTAACTTACTTGTGATAAGCTCAGTAATAATAGAGCTATTTTTTTTATGACGTGCTGATTCATATCTATAAGAAAATCTCAAAGCAGATAATATATATTTGACAGATGTATTATACAAGTTATAATATAAATTTATTAGAATTAATTGTCAGCTATGGTATTTTTGTAAACACGCTACATTTGCAAAAGAAAGTCACAAATTAAATTTAAATTTAAGTAACAATCCATTTAAACTTTGTCAAATTCGGGCACAATAAATACATCCGAATTCTCTCGAATACATTTAGGGCTGTAGCACAGCCTCGCCAAATACAAAGCTCCGAAAATTTCATTACAAAACTCACCAAATTGAAAATAAGCGATTGTTTGTTTTGACAAACTTAGCTCTAATTTCAAACTTCACAACGGACGTCGTGAAATTCAAATATGATTGGCAAGTCCCTCCGGCGGGGGCGGCGGGGAGCCTCCGTGTGCGGTGCCCACATTTCTAAATATTTTTCAATTACAAACGGCTTCGTTATCCACCCCCCACAAAATTAAATCCAAATTTAATCAAATTATCATTGAAAAATCAACCGCTCTTCATATCACTGGTATTTATTTGGTTTTTGTATGTGTGAAACATAAAGCTTTCTATCCACGTTGCGACGCAACTTGCGATCCACTTGCAAGTAATAGCGTCCTCTTTGCTTAGGCAAAAACATAAAAAAATATCACTTTGATTGCAGATCGGTTGTCGCTGCGTGTGTAGACGGCTTAAGATACTATATATCTATAATTACTTCTAACTAACAAAAATTTTATGTTTTAAAGACTTATGGTCTCTTTATGATTTATACAATAATAAGAACTTGTTTTTTTATGTATATTGCATCAAAATCATCACTTGTAAAGCCTGTTATGTTATTATTTGTATTACTATACTATGAAACAGAAAAGCATCGACTTATGTCAATATTTAATATTTAATAGGTGCATTCACTTACACCAATAGGAATCATTTTGCAAAATTTATGCGTAGAAGCTATATCCATATTATTATTTGTTCACATAAAAATGTGAACATCCAAACGCTAGAGAATATTCTTCTTGTGATTATCCACGGTTGTTTTTAGGAAATATTGTGTCGAAATTCAATATTTTTGACAGAGAGTACTTGGTGGAATTCCATTTTAATATTTTGAATAAAAATACTTGAGTGATTTTCCACATTTTTGTTTTTATTAGTGACCGGTTTCGCCAACCTTTCACGTTGGCATTATCAAACTGTTTGATAATGCCAACGTGAAAGGTTGGCGAAACCGGTCACTAATAAAAACAAAAATGTGGAAAATCACTCAAGTATTTTTATTCAAGATATTTAAATATTGTGTCATTATTTCCAATATTAACTTCTACAATAGGTTTCCCATCTGCAAGAAGAGTTGTTTGGTTTCCCTCCTTGTATAATTAATTATCATTACACCGCCTCAGTCGACCGGCCGTAGCGTCTTTTAAGTTTGGTTGCAAACAATAGCACCGCTCTCACCTTTTGCGCCCTGAAATTAATATTAGGAGCTTCCAAGTCTTTGACGAAAAGCATACTTTATAAAACAACTTGTACTTCAGAAATATCAAATCGAAAAATTGCTCACATGCTACTTAAAATATGTAGGTCGCATAGCTTACAACAGCAGATTTATGACTCCCCATTTTTCTTTTACCAGATACTTTTGAACATACAATAACAATACATTTTTTTAAAACACTAACTTAAAACGAAAAATTTAACCTGTATTAAATTTAGTAGCTAAGTTTATATATATGTGCGTCATATTTTATCTATGTGTATAGATACACATTTTCATCAAGTAACTGGGTTTAAAATGAACTGTATTCACAACCAATAACTGATTTATTATTGTATGATCCGTCAATTAAATTCAAGAAAATTTGGCGCTCTAGTTGTAAAAGGGCTTCATTCGTCTTCCTGATGTCTTGCACATTCACATTTAAATCTAATTACTATATCTCTTATATTTATTATTTCATTTCCTACAAGTTTGGTCGTAATATTGTCCTCGCTATGCTTAATATGTTAATTCATAAAAATGCTATGGATCAAATCAACTGGCAAAGTTAAAATCCCTATGTAGTTATAAAATACAGGATAAATATATTTATTTAAATACCAACATCAGAATTATAAATATGTTATTCAATGTTTCTAAAAATAATAGTTTCTAAGCCAAATATCTTCAAAATTATTATTTCATTTCAACCATTATTGGAACGGTCCCATAAAACTGTGATAATTAAACATAAAATCCTTTTAGAAAGCACCCTGGGTACTATATACGTTTTTAAAGAAGCATATAATTATCTGAGGGAGCAACATTCAACCCCCATAATTGAATAAACAACACTTAATTTCTCCGTTTTGGGGCATCCCCAAAATCTGACTGTCCAATTAAAAGCAAATATCGCACCAGAGTCTCGCTTTTTTGTTCGTACGGCCAACAAAGCCGAAAAGGATGTCCGCTGCGTTATTTTATTTTTGTTTTTGTATCCTCATCCATTACTCAAACGCCAAGATACCGATCGTGCCAGCGTAACTTTAAACCTGCGAGTAAAAATCCCGCAGAGGCCGACCGAAAATGAGAGTCGTTGTGAAGACATTTACTTGTGTTTCTGCCTAAAGAGGTAGAATATTTCATTCTTTATTGTCATCATCAGCCGTTTAATACGCTGTTTAAAAAAAACTCCCCGAAGTAAACTGAGAAAATTTAACATTTTTAAAAATTTATATACAGGTGTTTTTATCCAGAAATTAAATTTATTGATATAATATTTGTTCAAATAGAAATGCAATTAGAGTGAGATATCACAAAAAATATTTTCAACAATAATTTACGGACTCTGAAATGGATTTTATATTAATTAGGTCATTTTATATTGAAAAGTGTTAAAAGTTAAACCAGAGAGTGCATTTCTTACTGTATACTTAATTTTAAGAAAGTATTTGAAATGATACGATCATTTCACTTTGTTCTAAGAAAAGTTTACTCTAAAACGAGATTCATCACTGTTTAAAAACACTTGAAGAAATGTCTAAACTTATTTATTCTATTTAAAATAAATATCAAGCATCACTTTTAGAAACACGCATTGCTTTAAATCAGTCGCAATAAAAACGTATTAGTTTTTGAAAACCAATCATTGCTTCCTGAGCTTAAGGTATATCTCCGCAAGTATCCGATCGAACTTTGTATTTTGACCGTATATGCCAGCAATGTGACCTGAAAAAATATCTCACTGAAAACTTTTTTCAAGGCGCGATATCAGCCATCAGTTTTCGAGCACGTTATTTCAATTTCTCTTTGGCACCGAGCTCGGTCAAAAATAAACGAACGGAATTATTACCGGTTGATGCAGTGAATTGCAATTCATGCAAATTTGGTTTGAGCTAATGTAATGAATTTATTAGAGATGATTTATTGTCAGTTTATTTTGATAGTTTATTGAGATACATAAATCGGGTTTAACTGTTACACAAGTACTGAAAGATAAGATTTGTACGAAAAGATAGGAAATTGAATTTTTATGTATTCGTATTTATTGATTTTTAAAAAAGATGATGGTGTCTGTGCCATTCTGTTAAATCAAACAAAATCCATAACAAATAAAACTCTCTTCGGTAACTGTTTCTTGTAAGACCACTTTATTTATTTTTACAGCCACCTAGCGACTACACTACAAACCGACTTAAAAACTCACGTAAGGGAGAATCATTTTAGTTACATGTAATATTTATTTACAATGTGGTAGAGTACCGAATGTTTTTTCATAAAAAACACTAGGGATTTCGGTACTTTACTTATTATAAAAACTTATTTTTAAATGATTATTGTTGAAAGTTTTATAGAATATCTTAGAAATTTCAGTTAACTTTTGTGCTTTGGTGTTTATCTTTGAAAGTAAATGGTATAATAATAATAATCTTTCAAATCTACGGTATCCACTTTCTTCGGAAACATTTTCATGAATTCAAAAGCGTTCTCCATAATATTCAGGCCCCAAACTGCCTCGCCAATTATAACTTCAGCAAGGCATAAGAACTGACGGCTTGGAGTCGCCGGCCCTTCTGTGGTCCTAGAATTTTAAGTAGAGGCTTTAGGCTCAAGGGATGGCATGGGGTAGCAGATGACGTTGATATCAACACCCTTGTTTTGTATCGGATTTCTGGGTGTATATTGCTTTTCAGGCTCTCACAACAAAGCAAGTTTATTTACTTTAAAATGCTTGCGGAAAATATACTCGAATTTTGCATAAAAGGATGTTTGTATCCTTTTCTACGTGAAAATTTATCCAATAAAAACATTTTATTAATTACTTGAAAAAATTTCTAAATATCGATGAGGTTATTTAAATATTTACATCTCTGGAAACAAATATGGAAATTTTGGATTTTAATTAAATGGATGAAATTATTTATTTGCTCATGAACACATGCAAAAAATGTATGAATGATTAAAATAAAACTCAAAAAATTTTTTTTTTTTTTTTGATTAATACGCTTAAATTAATGCCTATATCTGTTCCTCGATGACTAAAGTGTAAATTTATGTCAAACATAATTAAAAATCATAATAAAATGATTATGATTAGCCTGAATTGCGATGAATTGTTATAAAGAGCTCATCGGCCTTTTAAAGCCTTCGACTGCCTAATCATAGCGCTCATTTCTAAAAATGAGCATAATATCCGCTATTTGTTATTGTATTTGTTTGTTTTAATGTAGATTATTAAAAATAAAAGCAGTTCATCGTAACATTCAAGTGTAACATTTAGTTAATATTGCAGAGAAATTTTCACTGAAGAAACGTGTTTTACTACCCACTAATTATGAATGCTGGGCATAAATTTTTGATAGAACTTTGCACCTCAGTCTGATTTTAAACCGTAGATGTTTTAGGCTATTAAAAGATTAACATATAATTTTGCAAATGATTCCATTTTAAAAATACAAAGACCTTGCATTAAAAATATAAAAACTATTATAAAGTAAAAGTAAAGAAATGTTAAAAATATTTTATCGTAAACGCATCAACAAGATATAATTAAACGCAGAATCTTTCAACAAAAATGAACTTCACACTTCAATGCAGAATTTCAAAACGGCCCCAATTTACATAAACCGAGCGTAAAATTATACAAACAATGCAAGGTGTGCAAAATCATAACACGTGCAGCGAGAGCGTGGAGCGCAGAAAATTAATATTGACAATGAATCCGATCGGAAAACACCGAGCAAACGCAGATTTTTTTATGATAAAACCGGATAACGAGAACGAATGCAGTCGCGGGGCGAAACGACTCCTGTTTGCCGACCGCCGGTGCAATTCATTCCGAACAAACAAAATCTTTGCGATTTACATTTTGGATTTGCGAACGACTGTATTACAATTATGACGCTGTTAATAAGCCCATTGTTCCCCAGCGGGCGAGTCCATTTTATATTTCGGGGCCGTTTTGTCCGGGAACGCAGCGGAATAATTTATATGGGCGAGTTCAACATTAATTATTCTATCACAATAGTTAATCAAATCGGCGGCGTGTGCTGTTTTGTTTGCGGCCAGTGTACAAACAGCGAATAAATCGACATTAAATGGCGCGCGAGCACGAAACGAATTGGGGAAATTGTAGTTGTCCCGTCTGCTGGCCCGTCCCGACTTCAAAAAAATATTCATACTCTCGATTTTCGTAATAATTTTATTTTGAAATTTTTAATTTCGTGTTTGGACTGCAGTTGCAGCAGCCCTACTTTAAGATGGTGAGCAGCGAAAGGCTTACAAGGGGTCGAAAACACCCTTTAGAGCACGTGTTACGCAGTGAACTAGCCGTCAGCGTGATCGATGGGGTAGGTCTGCGAAACTGCCCTCTTATATTTATAAATTAAAGGAAATTTACTTGTACAAATAACGGAAAAAACAGTTACCTATTTTCAGAACAGGCTCATAGTTATTTTTTTTTTAATGAAAATGCCAACGTTTGGCGATTATAGCGAAACCGGTCACCTATCGCTCGCCGAGTACTTTCTGTCATTAATATTAAATGTTTAATTATAATTTTCGTAATATATTTAATGCAATATATAACAAAATAAGATTGGTAACATTAATCAAATCAGTTTGTAAATTCAATATATTTATAAAATGTTCCTTTAATAGGTATGAGTTTCACAGTATAACTAAACTCACGATAGTCGCTGAGAAGAAATTCACTGATTTGGTAATGCTAGATTCAAAGTAGTTCCTACCTGAGATGCATCAAAGGGGAGTTCTCGGCTGATTGCAGCCATTCACAGTCAAGACCCTCGCATTAGAGCCAAGACAGGTACGGCAAGCGCTTCTCCCTGCAGTATTCACAGGCTCTTACAACTGATAGACGTCGTGCCTTACTCATAATGCAACATTATTGTTATCATATTGTGGCATACGTTCGCGCATTGTTTTCAATTACTCAGTACTAAAGATCTTAGTATAAAGAAATTCCCAAAAGTTTTTTTTTAATAAATTTATTTAAAGCACGATTTTTTTATAAATGAAGTTTCTAAAATACTTTCAAAATAAAGATGACTTATTTGGAATGCTAATTCGATAGATGTCTCTTGCGTTAAGCATACAAAAAGTACCTTGTCCTCGAGTTTTAATACAGCACTGTCTGGATAAAGCTTTGTAAATAAATTTATAATGCACCGGTAAAAATTGAATTTGCATTGTGCTTTATTGAAATTTTAAAAAATTGCTATTCACTATTATAGATTTATAAATAAATAGAAATACTGGAAAAAGAGAAATCTGAAGATAGCAAGAGTATGTCAATAAATTTTATTTGTTTCAAGTGGAATAAAACAGATTGGTAAAATATAGATATAATGCAAATAAACGCTGCTGAGTATGTTTCAAAATTTAAAAAAAATGTATTGTCATGTAATGTAGGTATTTAAATCTGTAATGTAACAATACTCTAATTTAATTAATACTAAGGCATTTAGTAATTCTGAGGCTGGAGTGGAAAAATCCCTGACAGTTTTTAAATCTTGTGAAAATACTGTAAATGGAATCTCACGTGAGTGACAAAGGCCATAGCAGCTTACCTGGCATTACTGCAGCTCCGATGGGCAATCTCTCTTCGTGTAACAATGTGTTTTCCTCTGTGCAAAAATTTAGGACGAAATAACAAGAGAGGTGTTTGCGTGACACGAAGCGCGAGCATGCACGGCTCTAGAAAATTGATATTGTACGTGAAAAATATTAAAGTACATGCACATTATTATTAAAGATCGGGTGAATAAAAAATTAAATATAATCAGCCGTATTCGATTTATATATATAATTGTTATGATAATTATTTTAAATTTATTTAAGCTGTATCATATATTAAAGTAAATTTACAAAACGATGAAGCTTGGTATTGACCGATTTACTAAACAACCAGCTTGTAAATTACTTTTTGCTACCTCAAAATACTCAAACGATATTCAGATATCCAGAGTGTTATTCAGTGAATAATTAATCTAATATCAAAGTGAATTATAAAAGCGAATCATTATTTAAAATATTTTAATATAAAATGAATTTAATTTTGGTATTGAATTTGGGAGAAATTATATGATAGTTGGCTGAACAAACACACTGCTATTAATATGTATTCTGGAATGGAAATGTCAAATTCAGGATGTACTAAACAATTCAATAATCACTCAACTGAAAAATTAATATAAATATAACTCACAAAATTCAATTTCATCCAAACCCAAATTTAAAAGATTAATCAATGATATAATACATATACAGTATCGTTTCAAAACATATTAATAAATTGAAAAATTTTCATTGAACAGTCAGCACCCTTAAAAAAGAACTTAGTGTTATGATGAATATAAAATATAACACATTAATGTTAACGTTTTTTATTTGTTCATAATATATTTGATCAATTAAATTACACGCACTGTCATATTATACATAAAACGAGATTTTATATAATTTATTTATTGGCAGATATTCTAATTAACATTCTTTTCTATACTCTAAAAATATTAGTTGCCTCTTGTGTTTAAAGAATAGTTGATATTGTTATAATCTTTGATTATTTACATTTACTGCCCAAATATATAACAAGGCAGTAAGAACCATCGTTGTTTTCTAGTAGAACTAAGCAGCATTATATAATCGCGAAACGGAAGAGGTCAAGTGGACTTAAAAAGTGCTTACCCAAATATTCGCCGGTAGCATTCATAGCAAAACTGTATTGCAAAAAGCGAACGGAATAATACACACTAAAACTATACCTAGAAAAATTACGATTGAAATTAATTAAGACTGTTCCAAGATCGTCAAACAACTATAAAACTATACCTTTTTATTATATTTCTTTATTATATAAAAATTCTTGCCTAGTACAAGTGATTCGTTGGTATAATTGGTAATGCACCAGCCATGTAAGCTTGGGGATGTGGGTTCAAATCCCACACAAATCACGATGATATTTTTCTAAGAATTTCTTTAATCAATTTTCAATATTTGAAAAAATGTACTTAATCATTATCAATCAATCAAACCTGTATAGGCAATATCGTACTTCCTGTGAGACGGTCTTCACAAAAATCAATAATATACAAAATATTAAATTTGTATTTCTATAAAATAATTGTATTTTAATTTCATACTTTTGAATAATAACATATACTCAGCATTATATCTGTAAATAATTTAGTGGTAACAATTAGCAGGTATGCAAATAGTCGAGGCTATCTGAAGCGACCTCCCCTGAGCCCACACTGGCCTGGCGTGATCGCTAATTTAGGTATTGCGCAACACTCCCCAGATGTCCGGAGGGTTGGGGTGCGATGTTATTGTGACATCCTGGGATTTGTCCTTTTGAGGTGGGCGGGGATTAGTTACGTTTGTTTTAACCTGTCCTTCCAATTTCATAAGTACATGTCTATTGTATTTGCATAATAGGCCGAAAATTGTTTTTGTGATTAATTAATTTTAAATATTGCAAATTATGAGAAAGATTTTTCATAAAAGCCAATTGCAGATTTTTTTTATATCTGATAGTCACCGTATTTATTTTTTTTACAAATGCAGTAATTTTAATTAAATATAGTGTTAGATAAACGGTTTACATAAAAAGATTTTTCTCGTTATTTTGTATATGAATCGTTATCCTGAATATGTTTTGTTTAAATAAAATAAATAGTTGTAGTAGAAGTTCCTATCCAATCATGTCCAATCACATTACAACTGCATTTGAATATCAACCATTCACCAAAATATAGTAATCAATCCTTTGTGGAATTTAACGTCCGTTTAGTCGTTCTATAAAACTGAAATTATATGCATCGCTTTGATCAACTGTGTTTGCTCTTATATTTTGTATATTACCATATTTATTTTGCAGAGTTTCGTTAAATTCTCGGAGTATATGTACACCGACTCTTGAATATGAACTAAATTCAATTTACATTTCATAACTTTTTTCTCGCACGTGCTTTTTCAAATTTTATCGAAATGTTGACAAAATTGTTTTTTTTTTATATCAGTTTTTTGTCCATTAGCAATCGATTACTATGAGTTGTTTATGTAAAGGGTCTCTGAAACTGAATTCTTATGGAACATTTGCAAATATGAACGCTTTAAATTAGATTATTCGAATTTTCCTATCGACATACTTATAAAAACTACTTTCCTCTCACCCGAAGCAATTTGATTAAACAATGGTAAATAAAATACTCGTTTTATTACGAGAATTTTATTTGAATTCATAGTGGCTTCCCTGTAGAAGAATACTAGAATCAAAAGAATACACATAAAGGACAAACTATTACCTCCTTAAAGCGAGTTCATAGACTTATACATAAATGAATGGCAATATCCCGTTTTGTGAGATCTGAAGAGACAAAGGACGTCTTTTCACCTCAAAATATTCAGACTCGTAAAAAAATACCGCCAATGTTAAATGGAATGTAACTTTTTACAAACTTGCTTCGAAAGATTTTTTTTCTCGTAACCTGATTTGAGAACGGTCGTTGTTTTATATTTTATGATAATTCAAAATAAGGTTTATTTTTTACATGAATAAAAAAATATGCTAATATATTATCAAACATTGCAAAATATCTATTAAATAATCTTTAAATGCGTGAATGAATAAAATATATTAATACATATCACATATTTTTTTGTACTAAAAAGTATTAAAAACATGAATAACGTAAGTGTTATAAGAGTTAAACATAATGCTCTTTTCTACTCTTGAGTTTGATATTGTAAATTTAATCTTTTTGTCGGGTCTTTTTAGTGAATAAATTTTTCTGCTCGAAAAACTTTTTGTATCAAAATTTTATAGATTGGTTTTACCATGTTTAAACTTTATAAATGAAGTTTTTTTTTTTAGCAATTTTAATGTATTAATTTTTTATATCACGTATGATACAGATAAAAGTAAGTCTGCTAAAAATTTATATACTTAAATAATGCGGTTAAATAAGCCGTTAATTACATGTTATCGATTCTCTTAATATAAATTGTTTAGAAAGTAGTCATGTATGATTTTCGTATAACAATGTGTAAATGTTTGTTTTAAAATATAAAAATAGAGCTCTTAGAATAAATTCCTCAGAAAAAAATGTAAGTAATGTATGACAATCTCCCATAAACTCTTACATGAATCCCATAACAGCACTATTCAATCCGTTTGATCGATTGTTACAACACTACAATATACTTACACACAAATATTTATGCCTCACAGTATGGTTTTTATTGAGCTCATATGTCTATGATAAAATACGTACCTCACATAAAATATTACAATACTGAAAAAGCTAATATTAACACGAGTAAAACAAAACTTATTATAACTTTTTCTTGTAATAACACTAGTGGACATTTTTATAGATATAACCAGCGTATACTTAACATCAAATTTTCTACCCTACAAAAACTGCAAAAAACTTCTCCCCCGCCTCCCCGGGGCGTGTAGGTGCGCGGGCATTTACCGAAGCCCCTTTTTGTCAGGCGGGCTTAAATATTCTCGGGGCGGCCCGAAGTTTTTTACTCTTGTGTTTAAAGGAGATCGATCCCTGGCCGGAGTTCCACGCGAGTCGCATCAATATCGGGCCCCGCACTTCTCTTGAATATTCACCGCGGCCGCCGGCCTGTCCGAGTGATCTATCTCCCGCTAAGCCTCCACCTCACCACCGCCGCTATACCGGATGCCTCGTGAACGCTTTAAGTCTTAAAATATATACATAAAAAAAAAAAAATTACTACAGATTTTTATTTTGTGCGCAACTAAGTTTTTAGGTTTCACACATAGATGGCGCTAACGACACATGTAGCCGACATACATGTCTAAACTTGCGTTTTATTTTATAGCTTAGACATTTGTCAAACACATATCGAAATACAATAATATTTTTTCTAGCAATGAAAATGTCGAGTTGTGGGCCAAAAAAACAGCATTGCAACAAAATGCAGCTGAAGAACGTCGTTTGCTTGAGGTGGCCTACGGCAAACATGCACCATACTTAATAGTAAGAAATGATTATATTTTTAAAAATGTTGCATTCAAAGATACTAAAGTAAATTAATAAATCTTCTTTGTGGTAAAACTAATGTAACGATTTTAATATTTTTCTTTATATTTCATTTATAAAAATACATATTCATAATACCAATTCAATCAATATTTTACTCTCTAGCAACTGTTACTGTATTACAAAGCACCCTATATAGCCTCACCGCTGTATCCGTTGTATGCAAATGCTGTTATTTTATTATGTTGTCGGTTTACGCTACACTATATTGCAACTAACCATATAATTCAAAATACTTCAAGCTTGTAAACAGCTGTTAACAATGTAATTGAGATTATGTTTACAATTCAAATATATTAATTATGTGTTATTGTTCACTTCTAGTTTCACATTAATATATCTGACAATGATTTTTGTTCAATAATAATCCGAGAATATAAATTTAATTATGATATCTTGCTTTGATTTAAATACATTACAGTACTATGTCTATATGGTACCGTAGAAAGCCTTTGTTTCAAGTTAATAAAAATGTAATGCTGGATGTTGCTTTGTACATATTTTTTAATACATTATTACTTTATAGCTATTTAATATATAATTTTTGTTTATTTAGTATACATCTAAAAATATATGATTTTCATCCCTATTTAACAAAAAAAATTTTTTGTATTATAGAAAAAACTAAACTATTTAACATCAAAAAAATTAAGTTGTTTCTACTTTTGTCAGAGTCAGGCCTTTTTTATCTAAAATTTCTGAACTATATGGAAAAAACAAATGCTCCCTTCGTCTCTTTTCCGCAGCCCTCCTCCTCTTCCTCCCTTCTCTCTCGGCTGCCCCAGTCGCAATTTATATTTTCATTAAACTCCTTTATAAAGAACACTTTACGACGTTTATTTTTGTGAAATTTATTTTTAGCTTGATTCAGAATTCCTTCGGTATGCCCTCTAAGGAATTCATTCATGTATTGTGAATGATACTTTAATATCTATCAAGACATGAAACCAATTGAAATACTTTAAATTATTTTAAAAAACTTGGTACTACAAAGATGTGTTCAATGTTATTGTTATTCATAAATTACAAAATTTATCATGAATGAACATAATTTAGTATACAAAAATAATATCTATCACAGACAGTAAATTCTTCAAAAACACACAGTAAGACTTTTTTTGGGAAGGTACCCACGAATTAACTAACAGATTATTTTGGAAAAAAAACCTATTTTTTTTAAATGGGTGAAACAATCATTGAATAAAATACGCGTGTTTTGGGCTCACAGATAAGCGTTAAGACTGAAATTTAAAAAAAAAAAAAATTTGGACAACTGTTAATTATGGCGGACATATTTCGCGCGGTTCGCGGCCATGGCGGGCGAGTGTTTTGATAAATAACTTGCAAGTCCCGGGCGCGGGGTGAGTCTCCGGATCTCCATATTTTTGCGAGATAAATGGCTTTTTTATTCATTCGAAACAACTGAGTCTATGGCACGTGTATTTGAACAATTCTGTATGATAAACTTGGATCCCTTTACACTGGTAAAATGTTTAATAAAACATTGAATACAAATTCATCGCTTTCATTTTGTTTTAGAAAGTAAAATTGTCTGGAAATCTTCACGTGAATAAGTCATTCTTGTAGGATTTGTATGCTAAGAACTTCATGCATGAAGCTACTAAGCATAAAATAAGGTAAAACTTTACTTCTTAAATTGGTTATTTATACCACTGTCTGTTGTCATCATTGGGATACGAATATATCAGCGTAAGTTTATAACATGAAATAATTAAACATTATTATACCATTGCTTCGTTACAAACATACCATAATAATTACATCCCTCATAAGATGTCTTCGGTGATACATCAAATTAAAAATATTATAATGGAATTAATTTTATCGTAACCTGCTACATCTATTTAAAACAATAATATATTTATTTTACTATTATGATCAGTTAAATTTTTTTTAGAGGTTTGATATTTTTTACTATCGATATTTCTTGAAGCGAAGAGTTTTTTGCTGTTGTTCTAAATAAGAAAATTTAATAAATACTTGGTATACAACAGTACTGGGGTATAAAAATTATTTATCTGTCGAAACAAAAAAGAAATCTATGGTATTTTTCTTAAAAACCACATTTTTTAAATTTATCTTTATCATTTTTTTATGGAATAAAAAAGAGATTTTAATTATATTGTACTAGCGCGGTTTGTCTAGCGTAAGTTTGAATTCGATATCTCATTGAATTTGAAGTGGAATTTTAATAATCTGTATATAAACAAATAAAATTATTCACGAGATGGCTGTCTAAATCAAAAAGTGGATAATTAGAATTTAGAGACTCCTTGCTTACACCAACTTCGTATTGAGCAACTCGAGAAAACAAATTTACATGGGCATAATGAAAAAGTTTAGGCCGAGGAAGTCGGAATTAGCTTTCAACGAGAAAGAAGATGCTTGCTATAAGGGAAGGACCGGTATCGAAAGACTTTCCGATAATAAATATTAAATAATCAAAAATTAAGGGCGCATTTCTATTGAATTATGATTAATATTTATTTTTTGTAAATTAGTAAAGTATCAGAAAAATTGATTATTATTGTTATTATTTCATAGTTAATGAAAAAGAATTTTAGAAAACATATTTTTTATTATTATTGCATTGTACTTTACGTTGTTATATATATAATCCAACATATATGATTCATAGCTTCCGTTTTATGTTGCTTTAGTTTGAATTTGTATTTATTTATTTTTATTACAAAATTGTATTTTTACCGGTGAAATGTGTTTTATAGAATCTCAACTTTAAGATATACTGATAAATATTAGTAAATAAGGTACTTAAGTAATATCCGGTACAATACAGGTACATACAAGGATATTGTGTACGTCTTGCCTTTTATCCGTCAAAAGCAGTTTGGTTTATGATTAATCATTCATATATGAATTAGTCTCCGAGCAAATAATTAATCTTAATTTTAGTTAAGCTTTCGTTATGAACTTATTTTCATGATGAAATCCAAGTAAATCTAAAAAATATATACCTATATTCTTTATCTCATCATTCATACTGTGGGTTTATTAATTTGATAATTACACTTTTTGTTACCTAAAGAAATTGTTTTTCTTGATCCCATCATATTAAAGTTTAAAATAAAAATATATATTTTTTCATATTCATATAATTTTGAATATGTTTTTAAAAGGGAAGTACACAATTCATTGGCTGAAATAAACCCAAATAAGTTTTATTAAGTTATATATATCAAAAATTTTCAAAGTATCGACGCACCCCCCTGCCATTAGTTTTGACTAAAATTGTTTATTTCTGCGACGTAAGGGCCCTCCCTGAATTGTTTATTGGCAGAATAAGCCGAAAGACACCCAGAAACTGATGTAATCCTTCAATCATTCCCTCTCCGGCCTCGGTGCGAATACCTGGCGAGGTAAACGTCAAGCAACGCGGGAGGGGGCAGCCTCCCCTCAGGTGCAAATCCGAGATGTTCTTCGTTTGTTCGGCCCCAGAATCTGGCACTGTTTGTTTGTATATTTCCGGCCGTTTTTGCAAGAACACAATGCCCTAATCTCTTTCTTACTCGGAAGACTTTAAGTAATACGTTATTTTAACAATTGAAATTTTACCTCAATCAACAAATGTGTTTTTTTTTTTGCGATAGACGCTGGAAATCTTAAAGTCTTTCAACACTATTTTTGGAATTTAGATTAAATTTTAAATGTGAACAATAAGTGACAAAAACATCACCATTCTCAGAAATACGTATAAAAAATATGTATTACATTTTTTAATTAGTAAATTGTACTTGTACTTGTAAACTATAATCTATAGAATTATTTTAAAACAGTTTACCACAGTAAAAATACTTAAAAAAACAATTAATTCTCCATGTGATTGGGTTTTGTATCTGCTTTTGAATTATTTTAATACGTTCCGCAAATAATTTTTCAATCGGATACTAAAGAAATTTATCATCCGTCATCACAACGCTTTAATTTATCTATAAACTCAATTATAGTAAAATGTTTAATAATTTAAAGTCTGAAATAAATTTCCATCATTGAATTATCTTAAAAGTCACATTTAACTACTCGGCATGCCATTGGCAAATCTTCGCACTGGAATTGCTCTCTTTATATGTAACATGTTTCTGTCTAGACGCAACACTGAGTAGTCAGCCAGATCGAATCAGGATAGGCTCGCTGGATATCATTTGGATAGCAAACAGTGAAGCGACTCTCCGCACATACAGAGGTTGCTTGCTTATCTCCAATGCGTTATGGCTGATAAACATCGCGCTGATGAACTCTTGCCTCCTCAAAATTCGACATCATTTATAAAATAAATAAAACCAACCTTCTATATCAAATAAACCACCAAAATATCACAACATGTGATAAGCCAAACTTTAAAATTTGATACCAAAGCCAGTTTAGTTTTTATACAGAAAATAAAAATGTTTGACTGAAACAATTCACTATTTTTTACACTAGTATTAGGGGTACCGAGACAATTAATAATGTTATTTTAAACATTTTTTCAATAAACGTATTAAATATTGGATGTTCGATGAGTGTGTCATAATGTTCTTTGGTGTTGCTGCACTTTTTGTTTTGTATCAGGTGTACTCCTAACTAATTTCCGGTTTTTTTCGATAGATAGCGTTCTGTATTTTGCTTTGCTGTTGGTAGCACTTATATGTCATTTTGTTAAGTAGTTATCGAGTGTCTAAACGGCGTTGACGTTTTCCTAAAAAGTTATTTTAGAAAGTTTTTATTGCGTGTCAAAGATGTCTGCATTCGTACCGAATTTTGAACATATGCGCCATGCATTGCTTTTCATGTTTAATCAAGGGAAAAAAGTGTCCGAGAGCCACCGAAGTTTATGGCAATCATGCTTTAACACTTCGAACATGTGAAACGTGGTTTCGACAATTCAGAAATGGAGATTTCGACCTGAACGACGTCGCACGCTCCGGCAAGCGAAAATCGTTTGATGACGTCGAATTGCAAGCATTATTGGATGAAGACGATACGCAAACGCAACGACAGCTTGCAGAAGCGCTGGGAGCTCAACAGCAAGCAATCTCCAAACGTCTGCGAGCCATGGGGAAAATTCAGAAGTGCGGAAAGGGGGTGTCGCATGAACTGACCGAGAGACAAATGGAAAATCGAAAAGTGACATGTGAAATGCTGCTTCAACGATACAAAAGAAAGTCTTTTCTGCATCGTATTGTTACTGGCGATGAAAAATGGATTTTTTTAGAGAACCCTAACCGCAAATAATCGTGGGTGAGTCCAAGTGAAGCATCGACATCGACGGCACGGCCAAATCGTTTCAGTCGGAAGGCCATGCTGTGTGTGTGGTGGGACCACACCGGTGTTATCTACTTTGAACTGCTGAAACCTGGTGAAACTGCGAACGCCGTTCGCTACGAACAACAAATCAAAGATTTGAGCCGAGGAATTGCGGAAAACAGACCAGAATATAAAGAAAGACAGAAGCAGGTGATTTTGCTCCATGACAATGCACCATCGCATAAGTCGAAACGCGTTCGCGACACGCTGAAACAACTCCAGTGGGAAATGCTTGATCATGCGGCTTACTCACCAGACCTGGCTCCATCGGACTACTACCTCTTTGCTTCGCTGGGCCACGCACTTTCTGAGCAGCGCTTCGATTCTTATGAAAATTTGCGAAATTGGCTCACCGAGTGGTTCACCACCAAAGACAGTCAATTCTATTGGCGTGGTATCCACAAATTACCGGAAAAGTGGGAAAAATGTATAGAAAACGATGGAAAATATTTTGAATAAAATATCTTTAACACTTCTCTTGCAATATTGTGTTTTATTTACAAAAAAACCGGAAATTAGTTACAAGTACACCTTATAATATTCCAAGATTTTGGTCAAGTTACCGGGGCCATCATATATATAATGTATTAGTCGTAATAAGAATCCGAGCGCACTACTCTGAGATCCTAGCGAAGGAGTAAGCGCACTTCTTTTAGATTACTTGATCTCAGAAACTTTCAAATCAACATTTTAATTGATTTAATTTATCACAAAACCCAAAAACTGTGGTACAAGTGAAACTTGTTTCTCGTTAAGTGTTTTCAAACAAATCTAGACCTAAACATAAGGACCATTGAATGTTCATCACTATAAAGAGATTTCGTTTATTTTTGCTTTTTAAGGCATTCCTAAGCAACAAAAAGCTTTCAATTTCTTAAATCGAAATTACTGTGAGCTTCACTCTATTTATTCAAGATTCAATTACCACAGAGAATAATGGATCTGCCGTCAACGGATATTTTATATAAAGCTCTAAAACGGCTTTAAGACTATCATTGTGACTTGAAAAAATATCATTTTATAATATAAGTATATCTTGCAATTTAAATTATTTAAGGTATCTGTTTCTGAAGATAGTATTTTATGTTAAAATAAAATTTTTAATAAAACTTTTGATAATATAAAATGCAAAAGAATATATTTTTTGCTAACATTAAAATAATTTAATATGATTGTGAATAACAACCACTTTTATAATACTTATGTCAAATTAATATAAAATTATAAATTCATATAAACATAAATAACTATTTTGAATATTTTGACTACAGGTATACAACTAACTCAAAAAATGATTTATTACTACTTTTAAATATATCGAACTATAAATACATTATGTTACAATATTATTGATAATAATTGAGTCTTAAATTTTATATCGAGACAATCATGAGATAGTAATACAATAAAAGATGTATTTTTTCCACAAAATAAATATGGGTTCTTTAGAGTGATTTTCTCGATCTATTTTTAGTTCAAAAAGTGTCATCTTTGGTTGGTTTCATCACAACATATATGGATAGGTTTTCTTCTTCCATATTTGCGGAGACACCATTTTTCTCCAACTTTCCCACCTCCAACAGACGTCTCAGATTACACCGTGCCCACTCGGCTGTGTGAGGAAGACCTGCAAAGTCTGATATGGGATCGCAGCCTCCGTAGAATATACTTTCAGAGAAATAAAGATAACGACCATATTTATTCTAATCCTACTCAAGCTTAAAATAACAATCTTGTCCTCTCATATCTATGTTATAAATAGTCAATCGTTGAAAATATAACTTATAATTTTTATATGAAGATACATAAAAGACCACATCTTATTTATTAGATAAAAAAATGCATTTTTGAATTATACACAGTTAATTTAAGTTTATTTTTTAATGTAAATCATTTTCAAAGGAAATTAAACTAATATTTGTCTTATATAAACTTTAAAGGATCGTTTTTATATTACTAGCAAGTCGATCGCATGAAAATTGGTGTTTACTTTTTAAGTATTATTTTGCTGTGGAACACTATAACTGTTTGGCTAGGACTGCTTTTATCTATCGAAATAACTAAAAACATCCAAACACTTAATATACTTAATAATAGTACTTATAATGATAATTAGGTCTTGGGGCTAGGGTGACTGTATTCAACCAAGTATACATAAGATAGTAGTTTACTGATATATTTGGCATCACGTTAATTTTATTGAACGGTTTGTATGTTGATATTGTTCGTATCACTTAAATATTTTTGCACCATTTTGAGATTTAAAATATATCTTAGCATAAATTTAACCAGAATTTAAAATGAAAAAGCTATCAATGCAAGTATAAATGTTTGACAAAAATCAATATGCTTTTATCAAAAGTTTTGCTAAAATATTGATAGATAAGATTTGATATATCTTGCTCGTGCATTTAAAATACTTTGTTGCAAAAAATATATAAAGCAAGTATTCTGTTTCCACGTTGAGTCTTACTACACAATTAACTTTAAATAGAAAACTATTTATCAGTAGACTAAAAACTACAAAGCGATAACTTTAACCGCACAGTCTTGGGGCTAGGGTGACTGTATTCAACCAAGTATACATAAGATAGTATTTTACTGATATATTTGGCACCATTTTGAGATTTAAAATATATCTTAGCATAAATTTAAGCAGGATTTAAATTGAAAAAGCTATCAATGCAAGTAGAAATGTTTGACAAAAATCAATATGCTTTTATCAAAAGTTTTGCTAAAATATTGATAGATAAGATTTAATTTATCTTGCTCATTCATTTAAAATACTTTGATACAAAAAAATATATAAAGTATTCAGTTTCCACGTTGAGTCTTACTACACGATTAACTTTAAATAGAAAACTATTTATCAGTAGGCTAAAAACTACAAAGCGATAACTTTAACCGCACACAACAGAAAGAAAACTTCCGCATCCAATAAAACCGAAAGGGCTGCAATTCCTCAGCCGCCCCGTCCTGCTGCAGGGTGGTGCCGGCGCCACGTTCATTCGACTGGCCACAGACGCGTGTTCTTAGTCCTGGGCCGGGAGAGTAACTCGGCGGTTTCAATCAATAGCCCGCACCCTTTGCCGCCCCTCAACACAAATAAAAGGCACCACCCCCTTCCTCCCCGGCAGATGTCTACCCCCTCCCATCGACCCTCCTCCTTCTCTCACCGATTGTTTGATCACGGTTCAATTTTTAACCGGGAATTGTAAAAGTTGGTCCCCACGCACGTATTTGAGTTTTGGTTTACTTTTTATTTGTGTCACGTTGATGGTCAAATTGAACGTTACTTTCACTTTGACTTCTTTTTTTTTTTTCCTTCCTTGCCCCTAATAAGCTCGTTTATCATTCAGAATAAAAAATAAGTTGACTCAATAAAGTCCCTTTTTGTATTTTGAGACCACTATACAAAAAGCTTACTGAAATAATGAAATTTGAAAGAAAAGTCGTATATTGTATGTGACAGTGGCTCATTCCAAGAAAATATTTATTTTCAAAATAAAAAAAAAGTTCACAAAAATCGACTACTGCTGAAATTATTACAATATTTTTTGACAGCACATTTATAGGCTCTAAGATAAAATAAGCTCTTAAATATTTTCAAAAGTTATTGTCATTCTACGATTATTACTTTAGGTCATAGGCTCCCAACGGGGGCGGTAGCTTTGGGCGCTGCAGCTTTCCAAGGGGGGTCCAAGGGAAAATGAATTAATTTTTTGCCTTAAAATTTTTTTGATTTGTGCGGTAGATTTTTCACAAAAAAAACGAGAAAATGATCAAAAATGCGGCAGCAATAATTAATATACAGAAAAAAATTATTACTGTTATTTTGCCCAAAAGGGGGCGTTGGAATTTTTTTTTCTTGTCAAGGTGGCTGTGGTCAATAAAAGGTTGGGAACCTATGCTTTAGGTAAATAAACTGTTTTTTTTTTTTTTACGAAATTATATATATATATATTAAATTACTTCTATTCAGTTGTGTTTGCGTCCTTACTTGCGGCTGTGTTGATCGCGAAATTGCTAAGTCATCCCCCAGCGCTCCGCCGCCGGTCTCTCCCTCGTGTGTACCGCGGCGGGCGAGCCTCGTGTCGGCCCATCTGATGCGGTTATTATCCCATCGGTGGTTATTAAAGTTTTACTTATGGCAACTTTGCCGATATATCAGGAGCGGAAGAGGCGGAATCGTATGCAGCCGCGCCGCGTGCGGGACTGAGTGCAGAGCTGGAAGTGATGCCGGCGGCGGGAACGCCAGACTCGCGTATGCTAAAGTAATTTTTCAAGATTTGTCTTGCAAAGTTTTTAAAACAATCTCCGCGTAGATTCATTTTGATTCTCGTGTGCGGAAAGTTTAAGAAGTTCTCATCGTTATGCGAAATGCATCATTCTGGAAAGTTTTTCTCGGGAGTATGAGGATTGAAATTAATAGCTCGGTTGTGCAAGATTAATATGTGATACTGAGGGTTTTCAAAAAAGGTACCCTATATATTAAGTTCATCTCTAGGTCGAAGAGAACCCTTACCCCTAATCGCCTCGTGTTTGCTGTTATCAGTCAATAGTGGGTGGTGCCGGAGGCTTATTGGCCGAGGATTTATTTTCACCCTTATGTTTACTCTGTAAGATATGGGGTGTCATTATTGTTATTACTTTCTCGCAGAATATTATAAAATAAATAGTATCATTGTGTATTTAAAATTTTACAAAAAATATTCGTGCCTCAACGATACTTAATCATAAAGAGAAAAAAATAATGTCTTTTTCTTCTTTCATTTTCTTAGTAAATACTCGCATTTGTGCTAGTACAAAATATGTCTTGCGATTCTAAAACGTAATATCTATAAAACAAAAAAGCAAAAACTGATCATGAAAAAGTCCAAAGACAAAACATATTAGCTTAGAGAAACGAGGTCAAATCCCATAACGTCTGCATAAAAATAATAAGAAATATTCACTAGTTGTTTAAAAATACATAGAAAATATCAAACGACTCCTCGAGAGCTCCAATCTACGTGTTACTATTTTAAAATAAAGTTCATATTCTGTTTACCCGTAAAAAGCACCAAAAATGAAATTCTGTCTCAATTGCCATACATAACCCTCAAGCAAAAAAAACATCCCCATCTTTTAACATCATGTAGACTTAAGATTTTTACAAAAACGTTTTGCCAGTCCATAAATCATGCAATTTAATAACTATCATTCAACGTTTATAAAAAAGTTACAAAGACCAAAAGCAAGTTTCATTCCGTACAGTGATACAAATGGGTAACACCTTATTAGCATGATTGACACGTTGCTAACAAGAGCTGTACAGAGACTCGCGATCGGCGCCATTGTCGCCACGCCGAGGTCTTTGTGGATGCGTCCTCCTCGCACCGGCGACAGTGATTAATATCTCCTCTCATATTAAAGTATAAGGCATTAATAACGCCGGGTCTGTCCCGCGAACGGGGACTCTTTAATTGAATCATCTTTACTCGGAAGTTTAATCTGAAAGTATAATCTTCGAGTGGGTATATTTTTAAGCTCGGCGTTTTGCTAATTGCAATGAAAATTTTGCGGCAGAGGGAAAATTAAGTGTAATGCAAATCTGGCCGACTGTAGTGAGTCCGCTTCCTTCATTATTAAATTCCTGTAGAGTTTTTTAATAACGAGATCATCGAACTGCTTCTGTTATTTTTTTAAACGAACGCTTCAATATTTATTTAATAATAAATCTAAATAAAATATCACACTTTATTATGTGCCAGTTAATTGTATGTTATATGAAGTGATCAGATTTATATATCATGCGATTAAAGTTGGAATAGATAGTATTGAATCTTTGACTAAAAAAAACGAAGTTAGGTTGATAGTATAAATTATTTAAAGACAACTATCTTAAATTTAGGTATCAGTTTATGCTTGGCGGTAAATATACTTTTGGTCATATTAATCGACAAACATTACTCAAATTTGGGGAAAGGATAAAGTAAATAACAGAAAAATGATTTTTAGATTATAAAACAGAGGATAGGAATACTATACACAAATTAATCTTTACGGATTTTTCGTTACTATTCTCTCGTTAAACTATTGTGTATTATAGACATCTGAATCAATCCTACAATACTTTTTCCTACAATTTTTTTACCAAAAAATTAAATTACATATGTCGAATTTTTAATTTATTATACAGAATTCTCGTTATTTTTTTGTTTGTGAAACCATTTACTTTCTGTTGTATTTTTATTTTATATATTAGGAGATCTCTTTAAATAAAGCGAACAAAAACGAAAGTTCAAGGCTAAAGAATACTAAGCGAGCCCTTCCGTACCCAGTACAGAGTGTTTATTTATTTATCTTTGATTCGCATACTTAATAATTCAAATATCCGCTAACAAATACAAAATGAGGTACACGCTCCCGCCGTAACAAATGTTCGGGGAATAAATGTTTGCTGTGTGCTACCCCAGGGAATATTAAATCGGTGTTGCTATTCCGGGAGTAATCTTATATAATACTGGTAAACTTACACCGATAATAGTAAGCGTCAATTGTAATAGTTATTATCACAACACGCCTGAGTACCTTAAATTATAAAAACTTAACGAGAAACCTAACTACGAAAACTTAAACCTAAAGTGATTCTTCTCTTTAAGATTGTATTGGATTTGATAGAAAATACACACACCTGTATTTTACAAGAGCCTTCAGTCAGGTGTTGGGAGTTTTACTGGGAATATGAAAAGCTCAACTTCATTAGAATAAAAGCTATTTTTATTCATTTGTATTGAAATTTTTTCATCAATATATATTTAATTTCGGTAAATTTGTCTCAACATACTGATTTGTATATATTTTAGCTGCATCTTTTTTTGCCTTTTTTTAATACTACAAACAAGTCAGAACTCTTGTAAAACAAATAGAAAAAATAACCTAAGTTTGCTCATAGGTATTCAAAAAAAAAAACATATATATATAAATATATATATATATATATATATATATATATATATATATATATATATATATATATATATATATATATATATATACTATATCACTAGACTAGAGTATTAATGACTTATTTTAAATACTTGTGGGACTTAATAATTAATCACATATATAGTCTTATTTGTCATAATACTCATAACTATTCAATTCAGTATTTTTATTTGCATAAATTGTATTTAAATAGATAATAATTAAATATTATATAATATATACGTTTAATCTATATTAAAACTCCTCAAAATGTATACTTCTACGATATATGAACGTCATGGGATATGAAATAAGTTTATTATAGACCTACGTCAATATAATAACATAAGTTCTATCCTTGTTACCTTGAGAGTTAGAACTTAAATTCCGACAGGGTATCACCAAACAGCTGATCTTGCACAGGTCCTCATATTGTAAGTTTTTGCTGCTTGCTCGTTAGGAAGTTATCGGCTTTGAGCGTCAGCAATATTGTGAGACGAGGGCAATTAATCAATTTAGAACTTGTATTAGAATACGATATGCGAAGTTCTGAGAGCTCCGATCTCATAGGGATCCTAGACAACGCTGCTGCACGCCGAGCACTCAAGCGAGGGTTTTTGTGCCAAAGGTTATTACTATAATCCAATTTCTTATTACAAGCTACTTGCATATGACCCTAATAATACACAAACAAGAAAATATTTTTTTAGAATCCAAATGATTTAAAATTGGAAATTTTTAGTTTTATCCTTTCCATAATCACGACGATTTTAAGTGACTTAAACTAAAATATAATGAAAATAAAAATAAAAAAGTATTTTTTAAATAATACTTTCTTGTGTTTTTACCATGTTGGTTTTAGTGTCGAATAACAAATTGCACATTTTTTATTATTTTACATAATTCCTAAAAAAATACGTCTCAAAATGCAATACAAAACTAGTATTATTATTAAAACTATATTAAATATTTTTAATTACTTTTAAACAAGAAGTCATTCAATAAATAGTTTTATAAAACTCAAAAACTTATTTTCAGGGCTTTAGGCAAGTTAAGTTAAAATCCGTTAAGTTTATAGTATCAATGGGGAAGCAAAGCATCCCATAACCAAAGCTGTCACTCAGTACAGAATACCTGAAATACTACAATAAGGGAGCAGTGTATAAGACTTCACGAGAACTCCGGTTTGGATCCCCGAAGGGGACGCTGCTTGTATGTGCTGGGTTGGGGTTCGAGGCTAAGAGCGACCCGGGGACGGGGGCGGGTCCCCCTAACGGAAGCTGTCGGTGCGTATGTGGAATGCCAAGCGCCTTCCGGGAGCCTTCAAAACTTTTTTTCAGGAATTGCGTATTCTTGAGAATGCACACTGGCATATTCCACAGAATAGCCAAGCGCGGCCCCGCTGTAGTTGCTTACGAATTTACACGACGTACTTCCTCGTAGCTTATTTATATGTCACCGATGTCAGTCAAGTCCTTCTTGTTATTTTTAGTGTCAATATATATTTTTATATTCTCAAAGTTTAATATTACAGCTGCTATTTTTTAATGGCAATCAAATAAGTTTATAATATATAAAAACTTATTTCTAGTATAAATACTCCAGTGTTTATCTTTTCATAGCTTCAGTGAAACCTCATCTGACAAGGGTTGCCTTGACGAATAAGCGTCAAAAAAAATCAACTGAGATACTTTCCCTTTATCGAATCCAAATAATTAAGAACTACCTAGCACGTCTCAGGAAATCGTTAATTAACAGCACCTTTCTGGGGTGAATTTCAGATAATTCTCACAAACTTTCAGGCGGGGTGACCGCGCCATCTGCCATTGATCTCCTTCCGGGGCCCGCAGTCCGGAACGGAGCGTCCGGGCTCAGGGCCCGGCACCGGCTGATGGCCGAATAAACATCCATTCAAGATTTATATCGGGGAAAAGCGTTTGTTCTGATGCGGGTCTTGATTTATTCGGTGCCAATGTTTGAAGCGTCAGTCCCCGGCGGGATGCGAGAACATTAAATTACTTTGTAAATTCAAGCTTTCTGTTGTTTTAATATCTGCTACAGGTTTTTGTATGTCCGTAAATAATTTTAAATGTCAGTCAACATATTGTAGTATTCAAATTATAGATCTTATAATTCATAGTAGAGAAGTCGCTTTGTGGTTTTTGAGCTAACAAGAGAATCCCAAACTTCCTCCATGTAATGGCAAAAAAGTAAAATCTTAATTTCTCATTTTTATATTAAATTGTATAATCAAAGACTGATCTCATTCAAATCTACATTGTTTGTATAAACAAAAATAATTTTACAGTAAATTTAACCATATTTATAAGCGATATCTCCTACTCACTTAAAAGTTATTTTTAAAACTACTATTTCATTCGGATCATGTTTGAATGAAATATTTGGTAAACTACTTTTGTTGGACAAGCTGTCTCCGACAGACCGATATCAAATTTTTAAATGAATATCAACAAGTACTTTATAATATAATAATCTAGTTTTGCTTACTAGTTATCCATAGTTCTGATATATTTTAAGCTCTGTATTCAATTCTTAAACACGTTTGTATGTGATTGTTGGTAACTTGATTATTAGTCTTAAGTTAAGTTAAATCGAATAAATGAATTATGTTCAGTATATTTTTTACCAAAAAACCGTGGAGTAAAAACTTTAACGCCTGGAAATACATAAAAAATCATGGATTCAGTGTCCTCGCAAAAAGCGACCATTCGATATCATAAAGTGGAAACTTTTATGTTCAGCGTTTTTAAGGGTCGAATATAGGATTTCTATAACGACGGTATTTTCATTTTTATTGTTCGTGTATTTTGTGAGGATTTACAATAACATTTAGTACGGCAATGTTAATACATATTTAATACAATTATTTTATTTTCGTATCATTTTTGTATGTGATACTTTTTATTGTTTGTAAACCAGCGTATGCAATAACAAAAATAAACATATCGTTTTATGTATTTTATAATTTATAAAAATTCGGTGACGTCTAGCAGTTATCTAATTGATAAATGACAAATTTACTATTCAAAACACTTCGATAAAAAAAATTAATAAAGAAAACATATTTTGATTGAAATAATAAATATATATGGTGGGTAAGTAAGCCAAATATTTATGTTTCCTCTGGTTGTTGCCAGTGATCCTATGTTTTGTTTACAATTTGTAAACAAGCGAGGAATGAAATGTAACCTATGGGCGCATGTAGGTTCCTGAAGCAGGAAGTCTACTAACTGATGCACATGTTGACTTATAATACCTGTAGGTAATATGAGTATTTTATTCGTGGATTATTTGAGCTTGAAGGAAAACAAGAAATTTTGGAGAGGATGAATGAAACCCATTCCAATTAATTCATAGTACATTTTTATGCAAATAAATTAAATTTATTTTATCTTAAATTTATATATATATATATATAAATTGAAATGCGTTGGTGTTGTGTTATAAAAAAAATCGTATTCCAACTGTAAAGATTTTTCCTCGAAGTCAAAAGAAATTTTACCCAATCACGTGCGAAAAACCAAAATTCTCTTCGCTTTCTTCGGAATTTGTGAGACATTCTTGAAGCATACCTCGAGCAAGCGACAAGTGTTTTTACTTAACACTCTTTTTTTTATAAAAGAACGTACGTAAAATATTTACAAAACAATGAGCCGAGCGTCGCCTGGCGGGCGACTCTGGAGCGCCCGAAAGCCTTTGACGAGGGCGACGCCTCCTGAGCTGAGAAATTCATTTTCAACTTCCATGGCAGAACTACGGCCGGGGTTAGCGTATTTTTACAGTATGCTAAGTTCCGGCTAGTTGCCGACTTCTCGGACGCCGGGCAACTTTCTAAGGCGATAACGTAAATTCTCACAACTTTTATTCTAACGTTAACATCTCGTCTTCTGCAATTTGTGCTAATTATTTACAAGGAAAGTATTTTGATGCCTGAAAAGGCTGCTTTTGAAAAGCTAATTTTCTTATGGCCTTTGAGCAAATAGGTTGTATATTATTCATACATTTAAATGGTTTTTGTGTGTTAAGTTGTGAGATTAAAAAATGTTAGCTGTTTTGCGCCTGAAAAATATAGTGTTTTATCCATTAAATCAGTGATCCCCAACCCTATGCCCGCGGGCATCATGACGCCTACCGACCGGTTTATGAGTGCCCGCCGCTGTGCGACCACGATAATAAATATAAATCAGATATTTTTGCGGTAGTACAAGTGAGGTGAAATCTATGAGAATGTATCTCTGATATTTTTCTGATAGGACTGGTGAGGTGAGGGCTATGCGAAAGTCTATCTGATATTTTTGCGTTGGTAAAATTGAGGTGAAAGCTATGTGAAAGTGTCTCTGATATTTTTGCGATAGAACGATAATTAAACAGAGAAATATATGCGAAAATAATTATATCGTTTTATTTTTCAAAATAATAATTCTTTCCAGAAAATCAAATAGAAGCCTGTTAAAATAGCATCTTATGGGTGTAGTTTGGTTTTTCTCCGTCTCTGTAATGCATCAAAATCTTATTAAACTAAGTCCGGACCCCAACTGATATTTTTTTTTGTATTCTAACCTGTTGTTTGCAATTTTTAGCTATAAATGTACATTTTTAAGTTGCTATTAAAAATAGTTATTCGTTGCATATTTACCCTGATTCGACCCAATTACCAGAATTTGTATGCTATTATTAAATACTTATTATTTCTTTTACATAAAAATATAAACAATAATTTTTATATTTTATAATTATACTTTTGGAATTAATTATGTATTGTGGATTGTATGTACTATTGACTATAAATATACCTTAAAAAAATTAATGGTGCCCGCCACCCGATCGGCATTCTAGAATATGTTCTTGGGTGCAAAAAGGTTGGGGACCTCTGCATTAGATTATCCATATTCAGAGATATTTTAAATCGCTATCGTTGTTTTATTGGAATCTTAGATCTACTTATCTCGTTGCAAAAAGGGAATATTCAAACAACCCTACCTCTTCACACCAATTATCATATGCCCTCTTATATCACACAAATGACTACAGATTCAACTGCTACCTGATCGGCACTGGCCGGTTTATAAACCATGCTATAGCCAGTAGTATTGACCCAAACATAAACAACAAGTTTTTCTTATTTGAATGTATTTATTTCTTGTGTTGGTTAAATTGTTATTTAGTTTTCAGTGTTCTGAAAAAACTTCTGTGCATCATATTCTCTTTAATCTTGTAATTCGGTAAGTATCTTGGCACCTACTTAGAATGTGAGAATTTGCAAGATTTAGAAAGTGACGTAGAAATAAATTACTCTCGTTGAAGACTGAACCAGACGCAAGCACTTTTAGTTAATGAGTTTACAGATACTGCAGCGCAAACCGCGCAATCTTGAAATTATGCAGTAATACTGCAGCCGGGCTTGCAGCTCTGATGAACAGATAGCGCGGGGTTGCTGTAACTAAAAACCTAATTATACACAACACAACAGCTTGCAAGTCGCAATTTTAAATAATTCATTCATCTTACATATGATACTAGAAATATATTTATTTAATTTTATTTAAAAAATTTTGATAATGGTTTGATACGTTTTCAAGTAGTTATGACTTAAGATTTAAAACATGTCTCACGATGGGATAACAAGCGTTTTTTTCCTAGTAAATTCATTTTTACTGTTTTTAAATCATCTCGTACAAAGTATTCGTATAAAACACTTTTTAACATAATAGATTAAAATAACAGATTAAATTTAGATTCTATGTAGCACAAGTAGGTTTTAAATCCACACAGATTGGTAAGTGCGTAGCGGCGCCTGTGGAGCGTCTCTCTCTAAACAAACGTCGCCTGAAAGGCCACCCCTACCGATAATGACGCCGACGCCACCCCCGCAGCCTGCGACCTGATTGCGAAAATGCGTGGAGTGGGAGAAGAAGCAAACTGACACATGCACTGGATATTGAAACTGTCTTTTCATGTCTCTAATATGAGCTTTTTTCAATATATTTCAAAATAACACTGCAAGGGAAACGCGTTTACATCATGTTGTGTTTGTAAATTGTGATATTAAAGAACTTCTGAAGCATATTTATCACTTCAAGATATAATGCCTATATTTTATTATTTTTATAGGTTCAAGCAATTATGTTTAAAACGAGTCATTCTAATCAAAGAATTACAACCTTTATAAATTGTCTATTCAAAAAACTATCAAAGACGTATTTTTTTTAAATTGACGTAGACTTACCACAAAGTTGTTTTTATAAACACAATAACATTTTTCACTATATTTACTTAAGCAGTACTTATATGGTACAGTGTCATTTGAAAAAATCATTATTAATCGTAGTCAACATCAGACTCGACTTGAATCTCTCTTATTATAGGGTTGTCTTAGTGGACGCAAGTTTTTTGCCTTTTAGGTAGGTTTTACTTGTCTCTTATGTTTATTAGAAGAAGGTAGAAAAGCATTGCACCAGTCCGAGACACGTTGGACTATTTGATCTTGGAGTAATTACGACGCAAGTAAACCTATATAATCTCATTATATCAGAAATCTGAATTCCAATTTGTGCTAATGATTATCCACCTCAACAGTTTGTACATACCATCTAACGAAGCAGACATTACATATGAACGTATCGTAGACATCTGTAAATAAAGATATTCACCAATACATAGAGAATAATTTAATTCAATCATCAAAGCCAATTTATTCACCGCTCTAAATATTATCGCTGTTAAAATATAAATTTACATTTGATAAAAAAAATTGTTTCAAAATAAACTGTGAAACTTTTATCATAAATTTAATAAAAATATGTTATATAAAAAAATAACGCCTGTTCTTGGGTGTGATGCCACTTCAGAGTTTTGTTGGTCTTCTTCAACTGAAAATATTTTTCAAGGAATAAATTATATTTTATTGAAGTGTTGACAGGCAATGTTTCTAGATTCAAGTGCATTTCTCTTATATACTATATGTTGGGTTCTCCGAACATATGCAGAAAAATAAACAACATGGTCTTTAACTTCAGACATTCGTATCTAAAGATAAGTTTGTTGTCTTTTAGAATATTTAAAACTCTCTTTTCTATACAATCTATAATTAAGCCGCGAGATGAGGGGTGTTTCTTTTTTATGATATTATAAAAAGTCTAGTGTTTTTTGTCATCATCTTGAACAGAACAGTAGCTCATTCTTTTTGTTATCATGATACAACGTAGAATAATTTTCCTGAAAGGCAGTAAAGAGAACCTGCCATGTGCTATGTAGTGTTCACCTGAGCATACCTGAACTGAGACTAGAGGCATCTGCTTCACACGGAGGGGTGCGGTCTTATATATACACCACACGTGCAAACATTGTGTTACCGTGGCATCCTTGGTATTTGAAGATGATTTAAGGGTAGTTGAGCTCTGCGCATTGTAAATTCATTATGGAAATGTAAGTTAAAACTTCAAAAATTGCAAAGTTTTGATTTCGTAATTTATTTCTGAATAATGTAGGTTTTAATAATAAAGGTTGTTTGGAAAGTTTAATCAGTTGCTGAAATCCCACAGAAGCTCTTAAACATTATCTCAAACATTTACTCAAGTTTTAAAAGTATTTACTTCTTACCTTAAATTCCAGACTGCCAATTTTTTCGCAAAATTGTCCTCCTCATTTTCCCAAAAAAATTGTTATTGGAATTTAAATTTCGTTCAAAAATCATGTCGCCTACGTATATTTAATAATCAGACTAAATTATGTAAAATTTTATTGATTTAGAATAGCCTCTGAAGAAAATATATATCTTATGACGATAAGTTAAAGAGAAAACCAATAATAATTTAAAATAATTTTACTTTATTTACATTTTCAGCAAAAAATATTTACAATACAACTTTAATCTGACTTTCATTGTTAGGGCTCAGTTCTTTGTCTGTTATACCTCAGTAGCTGTATTTTTCGTTATTTTATAAGTATTTAAATCACGATGTAGTGTGGGGTACTAGTTCTGCAGCACTAAACTTGGGATTGCTAGACGTGGAATCAAAAGCTTCTACGCAACCCTCGGCCCTTCGTATACTTCATTCGGATCAAGAATTATTCTACATAACGGAAGAAAATAATATCTTGTAATATGATTAAATGTATCACTCAAAATAATTGATAGTTTTATTGTGGTTGTGAAAAAACTATTGATAATATAACTAAACATGTCACTTTAATAATTTTTCGATCCATTCATTTCATTCATTAAAATTATGCTTACTTTTCCAATACGCCAACCCTGAAAAGAGCATTCACGGTATTCATAATATCCTGTATAAGCGCAAATCTGCCAAGTTATCAGATAAAAATGTAATCAAGGGAACGAGTCATAGTTTTAGTTTGGGATGTAGAATTAAAAATTAGCTCTCCGGACTTTCTAGAGCGAGATATATTATATTATAAAGTATTAAAATAGCGAAAACAAAAACTTAAATTACATAACCGGATAATGTGGCAGTCACAATTCAAAGCCACCTTTACATTCGAGTACTAGTACACTGCATGATATTAAAGGCATAACTATTTAGTCTGATATCAAAAAAAGGATCTTCATTTTTCGAAGCTTCATGTTATGGTTGAGTGCATTAGCTTTCAAAATTGTAATAATTGTACCCAATATTCAATATATAAGTTCTGTACTTGACATCGAATATTCGTGTACAACTGAAGTTGTCCTGTATTTGAAATCACGACACGCCACTGCATTAAACAATTATTTTATTAATATAGACATTAAAATAATTCACGTAATGCGAATGAAAAACAAACGCCCGTCCCAAACATATAACTTACAGAAAACAACGCAACACAAAGCGGACAAAAAGTTGCTCAAAAAATTAGATACGATAGCGAATTATGAATTCTGCATGCGCCAGGATGAATAATAATTAATCTGGGGTGTCGCGAGATCCAGAGTCACGTGAAATGTATCGATTTGTATGCGATACTATTCTCTTTTCAGGAACATTTAACAGAAAGCCTTTGTACGGAACGGCGTTTAGTCTCCTTGTTTATTTTTTCAACTGCCTCTGTTCAGGGAGCAGCACGGAAAGATCACATTTTCCGGAAAACTTCAGTTTGATTTATCTCAAATGAGAGGTGTATTACATAATTTACGATAAAGATTTTTTATTTAGCAACAGCAATTAACATTTGTTGGCATAAATCAAAAATACACTCTTACGTTGACATCAAATGATGAAATAACATTAATTTGTTCATTACTCAAAAATGAAGTCTTAATGAAACTTAATTAAAAATATTAAAGCGCTTTATGAAAGATTTTATTAAAAATAAAAAATATATAATAAATACCTCTCCATTATCAATTTTAGCTGTAAGTCATAATATCATATTGTCAATCATAGAAACTTCATTTCATACAATACATTGAGTATTTCTAAGTGAGCTTCAATTATGATAAAAAATATTTAATATTCCAGTGGGCACCTTTGTCTCTGAAATATTATTATTATTAAGTATTTGACACTTTTTCTTCTAGGAATTAAGGCTAGACATAAAAATTAAAATCGAGACTATTTTTTTAAATATCTGATTACAGCAATGTGACCCTGAAAAAAATTGAAAACTCAATAAACGTACGAAAAGCGACTCTGGTTAGGTTAGAGGCACTAAGCCATATTTTTTGCTGAACATACTTTATTGTTTCCTTTCAATTTATTACACACACGATTCATGGAAAATCGTAACAATTGAATTATTACGAAAAAAGCGGCACATTTGAACAAAAAAGATTAAAAGGTTTTGAATTCATTACATTGTTTTCGTGTTATTGTTTACGAGGTATATTATTTTTCGTAAAATATTAGTTTAGAAGTTAAAGCCTTTGCGTCGACTTTAGAGTACACAAAAACCATAATTTTAACTATACAACATTTAACTACATATTATAATAAACGGTTCATAAGCCGTATTTATACCCGATATTTGATATGTGAGTTGTGTTAGTTTAATGAGAGTTTAATTTAGCAATTATTAAATAATCTAAGCTATTCATAAAATATTATTCTCATATAGGTCGTAACGCCCTTGTGAAGTGCTGATCAATATTTTTGGCACACCGAGCATTGTCTTTTTTTTATATTCTTCTTTATGAACAAAGCAATATGCGAAGTACCTTACATAGAAATAAATATAAGTTTTAAGTAAAGATCTAATTTATATATTTAATCTTACCTTATTCTGCCGCGACATTGATAATTTTATTAAAAAAAAAACTTATTAAATTTTATTCTATAGTTCAGACACATTTAAGCTTAGGAATTCTGAGCAAGGAGTCTGGAAACATATTGACATGCCTTAAGGTGGAAGTAAGACTGAAATCTTTAGAAGCAAACAAATGCTATTACGCCTGTATTCAGCTAAGAACATTATAAACAGGTTTTTTTAAAATAAATATTATTGTTTCACCTAAATTAAAAGCCGTGAATGTGTACTAGCTACTGCGATCATCGAAAAGCATGCGTATTATGTGAACAACGAGACGGTTATCAAGTTAATTTCTTATAAATATTGTTCCTGCAGTTACCCAACATTTTTTTTTTTAATTTGTTGAAAAAACCAATAAATTAGCAACTTTTTAATGAAAACTAATTTACAAACCTAGGAAATTTCTGAATTAAAAATAACCCACCTAAGTTAAGTTTCGACTTGCTAATTAAGTTGCATAAAAAGCCTCGCGTCGAACCCGTGTGGGCCGCTCCAGGCCGGGCGGCTCTCATCTGGGCCGAGTTTATTAACTGCGGCCGATAAGCGCCGCCATTACCAGGGGTAATGGGGGTCGTTACCCGCCCCCGCCCTCGCCCCCGCCCCGTCCAAACGAATTCCCTTCTGGACCATTTATTCCGCCCAGGAGCTGCAAGGCCAGCTGTTTGCTGACGCGCCACCTGCAGCGAAACCGTTTCATTTTTAAAAATATATTTACGTCACATCTTTATCATGGAGCGTGAAGCTGAGCTTTGTTCAACTTTTTGTTTTTAAATTACTTTCAATTTTTTGTGATTGGTTCAATCATGGTCATTAGAATGTGAGCGCTATTTGTATTATGAAATAATTAAAGCATATTATATATTTAATAAAAAAAAAATATTGGTTGATATATTAAATAAGTGTTTTATAGCGATGTATAAAAATAAAATTCTGAATTGCATCACAATCACACCATGTATCTGAAATGCAAATTATTGATAAACATACTGTTTTCTTTATAATGGTTATAAATGTAAATATAATATTAATGAATTTGATGAATGAATCAAAACACAGCATCGAATAATTATTCATTTTTATTAAATTATTTATACGCGTTAAACAAAACAATCTATTCTCTATATTTGAGTTACGAATATTTTTTTTATCATATAACACCTGTCACCAGAAAGAAGCGCTTTTTAATTATAGTTTTTATCGAATGCATCCCAAGCATTTAAGTGTTTTTTTTATATTAAAAATTTCCATTGTAAATCAAAAATAAAAAGCGTTTGCTTGAAAATGTGGTAATCAGGATTACGGCCACAATGACCTGTCCAAGATTGAACTACAAGCGCACAAAACCGCCCAAGCTTAAGGTAACATTATTACTATTATAAATTACATGGATTTCGTATGTTCCAAAAAAATATGAGTTATTATTACATCTAAAAATATACTGTCAAAACCGGCGAGTAGGTAGCCGCGTCCCTCGTGACTAACATGACGCCGCCCCGCCGCAGTGAGTCGTTATTTATCAGGCATATTTATGGGCCGCCCGCACGGCTGCTAATATGGCGGGACAGGTGGGCGGGGGCGGGGGCGAGGGCGGGGGCAGGGGCAGGGGCGGGGGCGGGGGTGGGGGCGGAGGATGGGGGCAGGGGCGGGGCGGGGGCGGGGGCGGGGCGGCCGGGGCGCGGGGAGTCGCATGAAAAACAATAAAAACCGCCAATGATGGATGCCCGTGTAAAGCGAGCCAGATCGCCTACTTTATTGCCTTTTTTGGATTGTCAAACGTTTTTTTTTTTTTTTTTAAATTTTTACATATTTTTGCATGGGTAAATTCGTCTGTATCAGATTTATATGAATCAAACTGATCCCTACGCACTTAAAAAGATATATATTTTACAATGTGCAAAAAGGACGCACACGAAATTGTTTCAGGATTTACAAAAATCTTTTGCAAACAAAATTTTGAATATTTTTTTTTTTTTAACAATCTGAATATATATATACTTACTTACAATCAATTTTTTATCTCGAATTTAAACATTTTGTATTTGACTCAAATAAGCTTATTTTGAGTTTTTTTTTTATTATTCCTAGTTTTCATATAAAGACTCTCGAGAATGCAAAAATTAAACGCCGATCTTACCTTAGTAAAGGAGAACTATTACGCCGTCTGGAACAGAAGCATTTTTGGCGCTCTGCCCGCCAGTGTCCGTTCGCGTGTCAACTGTTGAACTTTCTGGTCGTATTTTATAAAAGAACCTTTATCACGTACTAAAACGTGTTAAGATTTGCATCTATAGTAAAAAAAAAATTACTTGATGAATTTGTTATTTACGATCAGTAATATCACGTTCATAAAAATATTAATGGTTTTTTTTTTTAATGTAAAAAATGTTTCAAAACTACAGGTGTTGTCAATTTGTGAGTAATCGATTACACTAAACATAGCCTCGTTTTTATACATTAAATCGTAAGACTTTTTTGAAACTCGTACAAGTTACGAACACAGTTTCCACAAATATCAAAACGAATTCCACAATAAGCCCTGCGAGTCTCGTCCGATACAGAAGTTGCCTCTGCGGGGGCCGAATTACTGTAATAACTCACGAAGTTTTTTTCCCTGAAGATTCAGAAAGAGAATTTTCCAAGTATTATTTCCAGCTTAGCCGTTTCACAAATCTTTGCTCTTCAATTTAATTAAAAAGCTCCTACATCATAGTTAAAGTTGTGTCGCTACTCCCGGTGACTTGTTGGTGACTGCGGAAGTTTATATATATAAATTTCTATAATAAATTCTTTTATCATAATTAGCGATATAAATTATCAAACGTTCAGTTTCTTACGCTGATTTTCACTTTCGTTAAACACTATTCACGGTGCTGGGGGAAACTTTTCTCATTATCTTTAATGAAATGAAGTGGAATATTATCACAAAGATTGTAGTAAAAGTTGAACAATCCACAGCGTAATATACCACCATTTATTAAAACAATAACCAACATTTTTTTGATAAACATAAATTGTTTTTTAACTATGAATTTTACTTGTTCTTTTTAATTTGTATTTCACTTTTAGTTTTTTAAGCATACGATGAAAAATACTGCTTAATAAATCAAATCTATACAATTAGTTAACTTGCTTAACTTAATTTGTGCTTATTCACTAACCATCAAATTTTTCTACAGTTATTTTTGCTATGTTCTTCTTGTTGGTCTTATTTTCATGAATTTAAAAAAAAAGAGTAGTACAGATTATAAGGTAAGCAGTAAAACTTTTCTTGGTTACGTACATCATCAAAAAGAACTTGTCATTATATAACTCACTGTGAATAAATATTTATATTACCATGGGTTTATTATTTAATATATTTAAAATATTCACTATAACATATATCAACAAAGAACTTGTTTAATTATAATTGTCAACGGTTTCATGAAATAACATATTTTGTACTTCAAAGTTACATTCAAAGTTGTGGTATTATGAATCAATGTCATTTATTGGATCAAATGCAAACTTTAATGCAATTTTGATTACCTTTGAAGAGTAAGCTTCAACTTTATCATCAATTATCTAGTCAGCAAGATGCAGCAGAATGAAATTGGTTAGAATGTATGGAAATTCGGTTTGAAAGCCTGTGTAGAGGGGATCGTGGCTGTAAATTGAAAACAGATTTTGATGACGCCCCAAAATGGCGGCCACGAATAGTTAATGATGTTTCCAGCTGCACATGCCATAATGCACTAATCGTTGCAAGACATGCACTTTGGTATTTGTTTATTATACCGAGTTAAAAGAAATATTGCTAATACAAAGTGTAAAATACATTGTATGTATTTTACGAATATTTTGGGTTAATTTGTAATAATATGCTAATCATTTTTATTTCATAAAATAAACTTTTATTGTTTGAGGCTAATTGAGTCATTTAACCATATTTAATTACTTATGACATAATATTAAAAAAATATTAAATTGTATGCGCCTATTATATATATTCACATCTTTATTGTTGCAATCGTTCCATTTCTCTGTCACCAGATCGCACCTGTTCATCGTGTCGGGGATGTTATAATTCAACATTCTTGATTATATTTCTTGCTCTGCTATACTTGCTGCTTCTTTTGTATGAGTAAATAATATGAAAATAATAATTGAAAGTGATGGCTTGAAAAACTTATTATTTTATATAAAACTAGCTTTACTTGCTCCTGTTTTATTCCATTATATAAATGTTAAGAACGAGGATATTTTGCACGATATATTCGTTCGTGGAACAAGTCCTCACGCTATCCTGGAGTATTTTTCTAAAAACTTTATGTAACAAAGTAAAGTAGTTCACCTTCCAGCATGCAGTGCGCTTTATTATGACAAAACATACTTTTATTTTGGAACTTTATCAAAATTATTTACCATACACGACACACAAGACCTCGCTTCGTATAGTCAAACGATAATACTTTTGTACAAAAACATGTAATTTGGAGTAGGATAAAAAAATAATAAAAAACCTCGAATAAGATACTTTAGTCTTTAAATAACAATTTTTGTTAATAAAAATAATTAAATATAACCCGTATTCTTTTTTAAATTTTTACGATATAAAAAAACAAAAAAACCCGTAAAATTGTTCTTAAAAGATGTAAAAAACAAAAAATATTTAATGACACACACGTATTGTTTATTATTGAAAAGTGAGTTACCAATAGTTTATTTAATCGGTTATTTTCAGTTGAGAGAATAATACACTCGCTAAGAAAAATTATTCCCTACATTCTCATTTCTTTTTCTTCTTGTGCCCCTCCTCATAGGAGGTTGGTTACCATTTCATCAAATATATTCTTATCCTGGGCCAGTCTCACCAATTCGGCCGAGCCTCCGACTTCCAGTCACTGGAACCTTACTAAAGAAGCAAAATTGATTATACCTGTGGTTTATCATACAATTTAAAATAAATATTTTATTTCCGTTAAGTTATTAAATTAATTAAACTAGAAATATTTTACCATAAAAAGTAATGTATTCAAAAAAAAAATTATCATATGTTCTAATGAATAAAATGTATAATTGGTTATTAGTTTTCTATGATATTTGCTAATTGAAATTTAATTTAAATGCATAAATTCATAAACTACAAATTATGCTAAATCGAATTAGATTAGAGAGAAACGGAGTTAAATTCAAATCACTGCATATATAAAACACCATAGCCTACCAATTTCGACAGATTACATCAAATGCTAATTTTACAGCCAACTCAGTATCCCTCCCTTATATGAGTTTTGGATATTATAGCGACAATTAATCTTTCAAAATTTCACATGAAACTTCATTTTCTCATTCCTCATGTGTGCATTTCTAAAAGCCAAATCATGGCATTTAAAAATAATTGAAAATTTATGATTATTTATACTAGAGAATTATCCAAAACATAAGGCTCAATTATCAATTGTATAATTAGGTATGACAATATGCAATCATCTTTGAGCTAGTAACTGCTAATTAGGAAGTCTTGCGTGGTACATCTATGGAATTAGCAAACTGTGTTCGCTAAGTAGTTACTCCCGAGGGCATTTGGTATGCTACTTGAATGCACTGAGAACAATCCCGATCACGTAGATAAATCATCTGCCTGATGCTGGCGCTGAATTATGCAGCTAAGTGGAAAAATAAGCAGTTAGGCACTTGATTAACCTTTCAAAAATATACAAACACACTTCATTACATATAACTACTATTGGAAAATATATAAAAACTGCATTTTTTTTCTATGGAGGTTTATTTTGTGTACAATATGTTTCAAGTTATCGATTCACATTGACGTGGCTGCAAAAAATCCTTGAAATACATTTTTTTTTAAATTGGTATGATCAATCAGCTAAATTTTATGATTTTTTCATTGTACATTCAAGCCAAATAACATGTACAACATTTCGCTATAAATTATGTAAAATGCAGAAAAATATGATTTATCATGTTGGCCCTACAATATATGATTCAGGTCATGGGCGAGAGCTTGAAATATTGCGACACTCGTACACAGGATTTTAAAAAATCATACGAGATCTCCGATGTTGTCACCTTTTCAATAATTAATGAGTTTTTTTCATCTTTTTGGGAAGACAAAGTAACAAAAGAAAGGAAGAAGCGCGTCACTGTTAAATTATTCAGAGAACTGCGCGCGGCGTGCGTGCGAACAGAAGGGCTAATGCGGCAGGCGCTCCCTGCACCGCAAGTCCGGGGGTCGCGGACGGTGATGGGAAATCACCCCATCACCCCCATGTACCGGGGGGTGAGTGGCCAACGCACCAGCGCAAACTCGGCGCATAAACCTCTGCACTGTCTCATTCAGGTAGTGTTTCCGATTAGCATATTTACGTGGTCAGTATCGTTGATTTAAAAGCATGCTATTCAAATATACCTTAAAAGTATATATTAAAGTTAAGTTACTTTTATATATACATCGGTTCTATAGTTGCATACAACCATATAAATTTTTAGTCGATTACAAAATGTTATAGTGATCGAAGTGATTGGAACGCAATAGTCAAAAAATGAATTAATTTTTTCATTATTTCACTGATGAACGTTTCACACTTCGTGATTTCATTTTGGCGTTGCATTATTTTACCACTAAAGATGATATTGTCATTAATTATTAAAATATAACGTTTTGGAGCTGATTCTTTGTACAGACATTAATTAAACACAATTTAATGCGTCCCTTGTCAATTTAGATTGGTCGGCTCGCCCAGGGCCACCATGAGGTGCAATGTGAATTGCCTGTGCTTAGGCGTTGATGTCCAAGTTAATCAAAATCTAAATGAATTTCCATGAAATTATAACTTTAAATAACACTGACCAAAAAAGATAATTTATCCTTGGATATCAAAATTAGTTTTTTATTTATCTTAACAACGTAACAATACTTTTGTGATATATGGGTTGATTATTATTAATGCATGTCAATTACGGATAAGTCAATCAGATGCGTATTTATCTATATCTATCTTATCTATATCTATCTTATCTATATCTATATATGAAGTAATGTGCCTAGTCATATTAGTAAATATTATTAATGCATTCAAATTGAATTATTTAAGACTCTCAATAATATATTTATTAAAATCACGCTTTTTAGACTACCATTGTTTTGTTGAAAGAGCCAAAGAGTTCAATGTTATGTTATTGTTCAAGTATTGTTTTATGTGCGCCTCTCATTAGATTATAAAGTATTGTGAAAATAATTATAATCGTTAAACAATGAAAACCTGAAATAACCCAGAAAGAAAACTCAGCTTCCAGGAAGGGACGTCAATGGAAACAGGTTTTTAATGAGCTCAAAGCAGCACGCCTCTGTTGTGGCAGACAAAAAGGTCAAATCTAAATTATTTTTCCTGGAAATTTACAAATACGAAAATTTACCAGCTGAAAATAATTTTATAACGTAAAGCAATAATTTCATATTCATTTATTATCTTATTCAAATTATTAGTAAAATATTATTTAAATTTAGGTATAAACAACTTTATTATGATAAATAATTAAAAAACAATAAACTGATTGAGGGTCTGTATAAAAATAGAAATATATAAAAAGCCTTATAAAAAAAGAATTTTTGTAAACAAAATATTTTGAAATATTTTTATTTTTTTACATTATCTATCTAAATAGGCATATAGTGCAAATATTTGTCAGGAATGATTCACACATGCAAATGAAAAAATAATAAAATATTATTTGATCTTAAAATACAATTTGTAACAATCAAACCCACCAGTCTCACAAAAATATTTTTTCTTCGTTTTATTCATATGAGCTACAAATTTAAAAATGAATTTTTATTATGATTCTCATCGAATTATTTAAACCTAATATTTCAAAATATATAAAGTAAATTTATTATAAAATATTTTCAGTGGTAAATCTACACGTTTCAACAGATAAGTAATATCAAATACTTTTGTAATTTTTTGACTAAGCTTGTTTTATATATTGTTTCGCGTAAATATAAGTACTTGTGTTCGCATGTTCAACTATTTATTAAAAATAAATAAGAAAAATCTTAGCATTATACGTTATTTAGATCATAGTACATATTTGAATTGATGATCACACTTATTTTTTCTCAGTATAATCCAATTATGATTCATTTAATTAATTTCCCTGTACATGGTGTTAGTACAAGAATAAAAACAACGGGCACCTAGAGCACCTACGAACATATTTTTTTAGTAAAACAGTTTTTACAGCTCTTCATTCTGTAACAAAAATCCGGTAAAATTACGTACAGCCATAAAACATTATTGTGTTAGATACATCATAAATAAATCAGAGCTCAATAAATAGAATCTCCGGCCCACTTGCGGCAAATTGCTCGGGGAGCACGTGATCCCATGGACACGTGACGCACCATCCCCCATCCTCCCCTACCACACTACACCAACCCTCCCAGGATGACGAATTACCCTTATCACCCAACTCACCCTCGGCTACTCTCCAACCTTACTTACCTTCCTCTGGACTTCAGGATAATCCTCGGTCCCGCCAATCATTACAGCATAAAAGTAAAACACTACTTTTGAAACTGAAAAGCAACAATAGTGTACCCGCAAAGATTTTCTGGATAACAGTATTTAAAACATAATATAAAAAATATCTAAAATGTAGTATAAACATTTTAACTATATTTCAAAATATAGTATAAACTTGATGCATAACAGTTACTCAGTATTTTAAGTTTGACGTGGCAAAATTTAACACACGCGGGTACTAAATAGACTAAACTGATGTGCGAAGCGGACGAAATTCGCGTAAAATTGCACGTGTGAAATCTAGTCTATACACTCTTTGATTTGCATGTAGTCAAATAAATCGTTTCCTATAAAAAGTTGAACCACATCGTACACACTTTGCGGATTACTTGGCATCACAACACCACTTTGTCCTAAAAAATGTACAATAATTGGAGGATTATCATTCTTCATTGTCACTTTGTTCAGAATCACTGGACAGTATTAGTAGAAGTAACGTTGACGAGTCCTAAACAAATATTTCGAGCTGTAAACCTAATGAATAAAATGACCTTCTGTCGCTTTTAGAGTAAACACATTCAAAAACGTACACGCGCCCGGCCTTCAGACAGCAGTCCGCGAAACGGGTACTAGTACCCGCCCCGACTTAAGTGTGTTGAGCTGTAATAAAATGTATTATTCGAATGTAATCACCAATATAATTTAACAAAATATAGATAATAAACCATAAAACTTATTGGCTTCATTTACACTAAAATATAAAACGTGGAAAATGTCTTTGATCAAGTTACATATTTATTTTTACGAGTAAATAACGAGTTTGTTACAAGATTTTTTTTTAATTTGCAGATGAGTTGAGAATGTGTGTCACCTAAATGATATACTTTTCATCATACCTATATTTATAACACTATATAAAATAATCAAATAATCTCCAAACATTTTTTTAATGTTTTTAAATTGCTTTTATCTGAAAATTTTATTTTCACTGTTACTAAAACAATGCTATGCAAATGATGATTTTCTTTTATACATTTCTATCACTCAGGTCATAAATAATTGTGATAATATTTCAAAGGGGCTCATTTTTTTACGGGAATAAATCTACGGTCATAAGTATTGACGTAAATTACCCTCATCACCCAATCTACCCCCTGTAACATCTTCCTTTGGCCCGGGCCGCATATGTAATCCCCGACAACGCCAATCATTAGAGTAATGTAGTTTTTGTAGGAGATGTGAAACCACTCGTGTGGACCGGCATATTGGTAATAGGCATCTATAAGCGAGTATTCTCAGACTGTTGATAATCTTCATAAATATTCAATCGTTGTGCTTATGAATATTGCTTTTATAAAAATATGATTTTAAATCGTTGCAAATTGAGAAAACCTAATTTGATTTACGTTTGTAACAATCCCCATAAAAACATCTCCAATAATTTTCATGACAGCTATTCGACGATGGTAATTTGATGGTCCAATTATTTCGAAAAGAATACTTTTTTAGTTATTCATTAATAATCTTTTAAATTGTTATATGAAAATTATTTTGTTATAAAATTTGAAAAATGTATATGACCTCACATTGAACAGAACAAAATCCTTATATTCTAATTGGTTTCTATGTTTCAATAGAATTTTTATAGGATTTTTTCTAAAGCGTTTATTAGTAATAATAAAAAAGTGAGGAATTACATACTTTATATAAAACATGCATAATATAATAAAAGTTTTGAATTTATTTATCTATCAGTATAAGAGCTTTTATACATATTTATAAGAAATAATAATTTGTAATCAGCTTTTTGATATTCTGATAGGAAACCAACTTATTACCATTAATAATTCCCAATTTCGTCAAAGTTGGCGTTTTCAGCTTAAAATCTTAAAAGCGTAGTAACGGAAGTTCACCGTCACATCCGGGCAGTTGACGTCACGGGTGTCAGCGGCCATCTTGAAGTGACATTTCACGCCTCCTTCCGCTTACTCGCCGAGTTGCAATTCTGTAAAATTCAACGATCAAGATTTAAAAACTTTCACTCGTTCAGCAACAGTCAGATTTAGGAAAATAATCACGTTTATCTTAGTAAAAATATTTAGAAATACGCTTTAATACGAGAAGTATAATTTTTTTTTATAGAAAGTACTTAATGGATTTCCATTTTTATATGCTTACAATTCAAGATATTTTATGATTTTTATGGTCAGGTAAAATATATTGACAAATAATTTTTAAACCTTCTGATATTTTCATAATCTTCTTACGTCTAAATAAAATAATTATTCACAAAAGGTTCTGTTTAATTAAGGTTTTTCTGAGCATTACTAAATATTACTCGGTTCAATCTTCATCAATTTAAAATATTTATTCTTTAAATACATTAAAATACCTTCTTTTGTTAATAAAAATCATTATTTCCGAATGTAACGTTCATTATTGAATACAAAATATTCCGATTGAATCCTTTTCTCTGAAAAAAGTCAATAAATTCAAAAACATAGATAAAAATAATAACTGAAATAAACATATTTAAGCATTTGAACAGGTGAAGGGAATGTTTGAAAACTATAACTGGATTTTAACGGATAAAAGTTGTTTTGTCCTACTTATCGTATAATCTCATAGCGTTTTCAATTAAAAAGCAACTAAGCCTTCATTTCCGAAAGTTCTCCGACAATCGAGAGTAAATTGGCCCGCCCGCCTCAGCATTCAGGCCACTTACTACCGGAAGTTTTTTATTTTTAACAAATACGATTAAACAAAGAAAACTTTATTAAGAGACCGATAAAACCCAATACGGTCACCCGGAGGCGCGCGATCCTACCGCAATAGACGTGCCGACACGGAAAATATTTTCAATGTAACATAAATCTCTTTTGAAATCCCAGCTTTGACCAAACTAAATCTTAAAGTTGCCCCGTAATATGTCAAAGCTAATGGTCGTATTTCATGTTCAACGCAAAGAAAATATTAATCTTGCGAAATGCTGATTATGTCCTGTGAAGAAATACGTGCGATTGGAATACCTGGCTAAAAGTAAACAACAGCACTAGTGTGTATGTGTAAACCTGTGTTTGTATAGTGTATAGAATATAAAAATATTATATTTTTTAACGCTTCAGAACACGATCACATTTGGTAAAAATTTATTTTTACTCAATGAAATTAAAACACGAATTCCAAAAATAGTATAGTTTTAAATGAACACCTCGGAAAAACGACAAGTGTTATTTTACGTCTTGTTAGAATTATACTATTAATAAAACGTGATTGCTATTGAAATGACACTTGATTTGTTTTACTGATCGTAGAGATACTGAAAGAAGCAAAAATGAAACAAAATTAAGAAAAAGGCCGAGTGAATTAATCACGTTGTCATGTTAAATTAATAACTGTCATTTATTTAGTCCAAAGTTATTTAGCGAAAAGATTTTTTTTTTAAACATAAATATATTGTGTAAGCGATAAAAAAAATGGCTTTTTTTAATTGAAGCTTTTCAACTACTTATGCTTAAAGATAGTAAACTAAACATTGCAAAATTTAAACATGTTTTATGTACTAGCAATTTTTTTATTTTATATCCGTGATGAGAAAAATATGTTTTTCTTTATATCTCTTCATTTAATGCTAACTTTAAAAAAAAACACGTGAAGATAAGTTTATCACTGTCCTTTGAAACTAGTCAGTGTTATTTAATTTGCAAATTCAACGTACTCCATTGCCGGTTAATCAAATCGTATTGATTTATATGGTATAGTCACACAAGTGCAATTCTGATTTCCTTTCCATGTCGCGATCGATTTGCAACATACCCGTGACTAGATTTGATTGGATGTGTACGAATACGAATCATTCGCGAGTATAATGGACGCAGTGCACAGCGTGTCAGTTCAGTTTTACTGATGGGACTTAGAGTTTTGCGAGCACGTAGCCCGGTGCGTGAGGCCGGTAAGGTACATTGTCTCTAAATTATAATCTAATACATTCAACCACATTTTAAATTGCAAACAAAATTAATCCACGAACATTAATCGCATCTGTAGACTTCCCTGCAGCCGTGGTGGGTCCCCAAAAAATAACGAGCGTAGCTTTGTTTTATTTCATTACAAAATATCAGATCTCAAATAATTGAATTAAAACAATGAAATTGCAAATGAGACTTCTTGTATAGGCGGTATACTCACTTTCTCTTTGAGAACATATTTTTGAACTCAATTGGTAGACGAATTTAAAAAAAAACATTGACTCCACATTGTATTTATAGATAATTAACGAATAAAATTCTTTTTTTATTTGTTTTTCAAAGTTTTTTTTAAATCTCGTCTTAACGTATCTAAACTTTTTTTATTTAGAGGTTTTCTTGCTCAAGTGTAATTTGATTATATTATAAATATATAAAAATGAAAACGCCAAACCAATTGCATTCAAGCCGTCAATTCAATTCAAGGATTGTTCAAAGAAGTCGGTACAAAATGTTAAATATATAATAAAATTCAATCTCTTTGAATCCTTCCATTAGACATTGATGAAATACGAATTATAATCAATACAATAGAATTGCATAACCCTTACAACATTAGAAGGTAATGCACAATTGAGCAATGCAACCAAATTCAAATGCAATTATCCAAAATTGGATACTTTCCAATGTTGAAGTTACAGGCGTATTGATAAAATGACTATCTTTTATCCGAATTAAGGGAGTTTCTCGGATTATGGGCGATATATGTCGACTGCAGCGGCAATAAAGGCAGATTGTTTATGCCCTGGCAAGGCACGGGCAACTTCCCATAAAGAGGACACAACTGCCTCCTGATTGCGGGCTTTTCACGAAATTCCTTTTGAAGAGTCCAACAATAATAACCATATTCTTTGAGATCATTTCCTAGACAATAGCCTGAGCGACGCTCGGCCAGAACAAAACCTTCAACTTAATTTCACTGCGCTAGACTAGGCTGGAAATTTATAAAAAATATAAAACTGTTGTCATATTAAGTAATATTATTATAATTTTTTTTTTTTTTTTATTTAAAAAATCACATAATAAAGAATAAAAAAAAATTATATAACATCAAGTAATTTTAATTTTTTTATTTACAATTTTTTATACTTCTTGTCACTCAATCAATAATAATAACTAATTCTCATTGCAGTATTCCTCACCATTTTTTTTTAAAACGACATACTGTGGTATTATAACTCTGAATGTTATTTTTATTTTATTCTACTCCTTGTGACATTATAAAATGTCATCCTGTCATTTTTTTGAAAAATCGGTCTGAATAAGGTCACATTATCGGTCACTCAATATGCTCACCAACTTTACCCTTTTGCTTAATACGCATATACGTATCGGCCTTTACAAAAAGATTATCTATATAATTAGTAAATCATTTTAAAAACAAAAATATTTAATCAGCACTAAATCTATTTGTCAAGTGAAAAATCTGCGTTTTTTTGTAAACAAATTATTGTAATTATCATTTGCGGATTATTTTTTTTTTTTTTATAGAAGCAAGCAATGTCTACATTGTATAACAAGCTTTATATTTTTCTCTTGCAAATTGTTTTTTTTTTATTTTCAGCTTTTATTAATATATGAAAATTGACAGGTATAATATTCACTCCATAAATTTTCGGAAATTTCACCAGTTTGGTATTCGCATGTTGGTCTATAATCTCGCGCTTATAACGAGTGTGTATAATCCGAAAATTGACTCCGTGACATGCACAGGAAATGCCTGATGCAAATTCGGCGCCGAGCCAGCCCTGCCCCTGCCCTGCCCCGACCCTGCCCCGGTCCTGCCCCGGTCCTGCCCCGACCCTGCCCCTGCCCTGCCCCTGCCCTGCCCCTGCCCTGCCCCTGCCCTGCCCCTGCCCTGCCCCGGCCCTGCCCCGGCGCCGCAGCCTAATCCGTCACTGGCCGCTGCTGCGTTGGGCGCGGCAATTACACCGCGCTCGGGGAGTGGATGCGGAAATGGAAATAGGATGAAGTATTCACGCAGAGTGAATTAGTTTATTGTACTTTATACGTCATCAAATATTTAGTAGCGTTTGTGTGAATAAGTTTCCCAGCTTTTCAAAACTTTTAAATCATTATACAGCAATTGCACAATTTAAAATTTGTGTTTTTTTTTATTTATTCAATTTATCAACAATTTTATTTAGTTCTGATATATTAAGTCAAGATTGCAAACAAGATTTTAAATATATATATATGTATATTTATTTATTTATAATGGTGACTCACATTGTGCCGTAAGCCCGCTTAGAACTTCTGATACATAATTAATCTCATCCGAGGCCCGGCAAAGGAACGATTAGAGTTGAGACTTCGCGTTTGCCCAGCGTGATGCTACTAAGTGGGTAGTTTTTAGTTATTCTTCACCACCCTTCCGCATAAGTTCGGGGTCACGTACCTGAGCCATCCAATTCACTTTCCCACGTTAACTTTATTTCCACTTAATATTTAACGAATATGTAGATTTGTACGAATTTCTTTGCAGCGTATACTTTGAAAGTAGTTTTCCGTGGTCATTTAATATCATTAATATATAATACCATAGACATAGATCGCAACCGAAAATATCGTGCTTATTAATATTTTATTAGTCATGTTCAAACAACATGTCATAATACCTAACGTGTGCACAATATAATTAGGGAATATATTGTATGGCTACTTACCAATATTGATGGCTAGTTTATTTAACGTTTAAATAAAGTCGTCAAATTTAATATATTGTATTAAAAAGTACATAAATTTGTGTATTTGTTCAATATCTGGGATATATTGCATCATAATTTTTATTGAGAACTAATATTAAATATTTTATTGTATTTTATTTTAAAAATACTTAAAAACAAAAATTTGTTAATTTTTATTGAAATAATATATATTAAACGAAATAAAAATATATTTTTACTTTAAAACCATAGAATACGTAGCTTCTGATCATTTATTATTCAACACTTCGGTTTGATAAAGTAGCATGAGAGAATCAGGTCTGTTTTTTATTCATGCTACTGTTTTATTGTGTTTTCGATCGAATTATGTAAATGCGAGGTAATATCTTTAAATCCATCGCAAATTATCGTTTAGTATAGAAAAACCTACACCTACACGTATTAAATATTGTTTATAAATTCAAAGTCTATTATATTTATCTAAATTCGTCTTTTTTAAATTCAGGGTTATTTAAATTATTTTTTTAACAAAAATTAAAACATTCTGGATTGATTTGGTTTTCCGGACATGTTTTCTATATTTATCAAAATTATAACAACTGCTATTTAAATAAAAACCTTTGCTTGTATTTTCAAAAAAGAATAAACACAATGATCTCATTTCGTTTGGCTGTGGAGAGAAATAAAATATTTAATTTTGTTGTTAATAAGTTGCGCAACAACTGTGGATTTAACACCCAACAAAGTAGACGTTTTCAGGTGGTGCCCGTGATTAGACGCCCCTTCCCCGGTGGTGTTGCCTCCCGCTGGAGCAGTCGGGTGGACCGTAGCAGGCTGCGCGCTCCTCGGGTTTCTACCCCTCCCCGCCTTCTAATAATTTGATCACGTCTCCCGGCTTCCTCTGAATTTCACCCCCCGCCTCTTCAACCATGGAGGGATGATAACGAATACACAAATATATTTTTTCATATTTTTTAAAGACCGTCTCAGATGTTTTTTTTTGCATTATTGCTTTGGAACCACATATAGTTATCAGAATAGATTCTGACTACAGAACATCGCAATTATTGGATTTCAACAGTTTTACTACAGCAGTCAGTTCTGTAAAGCTTAAATCTCAGTTCAATCTTACACCAAAGTAACGGCTTTTATTATTTCCAAAAATCATTCACATTGATTTTGACTTGCCTAACTCATATGGGTCTGCCTACCATTATTTAATAACTTATACTCATTTTAAAACAGTTAGTAGTAGTCATCGCAATTTTAGTCCTTTATTTGTAAAGCCATTTTTTTATTACATTGAATCTTATTGACACCTCGAGTAAAGTCTTTGAATTCTACAAATATGCTTATTGATGGAACCGTTTACTTATTCAAAAGTACTTTCGATATGCGAGATACCGTAGCGATGACATACTTGAATGTGCTTGGCTTTAATTAGTTGGTTCGCCTTGACAATAGAAGTAGGTTTGATGCATAAAAAATAGGTAATAATTTCTCAATATTATTATGAAAAAAATACAAACAAATATATTGTATATTGCCTCTCGGTTTTCTTTTAATCTAATATTTCCGAATAATATAATATATTATTTTTGACTGTTCTATTAAACCTATATTTGTACTTGGAATCGTAATAAATCTGAAAAAGATTCTACTTCTCCTGGCAGACTCCCAAAACTGCTTCGCGGTCCACCGCTGGAGCGCGTCTCCCGCGCTTGGTCAATGACTATGACGGATAGCTTCTAGAACCTTCCTTCCTCCGCGGTGTTCAGGGCAACTGCTTCCTTCCATTACATCTCTTCCGAAATTGAAATACGCTTACACAATAACTGAACGTTGCTGGAAGCTCTTGGGAAAAAGGTGGTGAATGCAGACGTGATGGAAGACTAAAGCATTATGATCAGCAATTGTGACATCGTAGTATTCTATTATACGCTGAAATTCAAGAATTAAATAATGGGCCTATAACGTATCAATTCAAGTAAATATTTATATACATATATATTTTAGTATGTTAACTATCAAAATCTTTAAACATCATCATAAATATGTCAAATTAAAAACAGTTGGGCTTTTTTATTATATTATTGATACTTGATTTTTTAACACAAACAATTTTCTGACAAATGACTCACGTGCATATAAAATTTTAAAATTTCAATTTTAATGTATTTGCTCGTGAAGATAATAAATTTTATAATATTTTGCCTTAAAGTGGATACCATCAATTTTAAAAAATATATAATTTTTATTTTGACACCCGTGTATAAGTTTTTTATAAAATAAATAGTTACGAGTATTGAAATTCTAAAAACCTATAAAATATGTTTATATATATTTTGTAAAATGTGCACCAAAAAATAATTTTATAAAAAAGGTTTATAAAAAAAACTACGTTCACAGTTCTACGTTCTACTTTAAATTGATCAAACAAAAAAATAAATGTTTGCTGGTGTGAAAAAAATATTCTAACATCTATATTTATCCTGCCTATAATAACTCATTATGTTAGAACAAACATCTATGTCGATTATTGATATTTATTCGAAAAAAATTCCCAAATTAAATTAAAAGCTTGTAAAATCTTTTTAAAAAAGTGAAACAAATTTTTTTTTCACGCCAGCAATCATTTATTTTTTTGTTTAATTTTCTGGTATTCTTGGTGGGTAAAAGTTTCCAATGCGTTTTGGATTGGTGGGGTTATACTCCCAGATGAGGTATTCAGGGTCGTTCTTGTACAGCGGGGGTGGCGGTTGAGGAGGCTCCATGTATGTACCCACAAAACCTTTATTTCTCTCCAAAAAACCTTTAATAGTCTCCTGCGCCTTTTCAGACATACCGGAAAGTCTCATGTCTACCTCCAGCAGAACTTTATTGACGCTCATGGCCTCGATCAAATTTGCTTCAGCTTCACCAGAGAAATCATTCACAGAAATATCTAACTTTTGTAATCCTCTATTCAATTTTAACATACCCGCCATCTAAAATTAAACGTTATAGAAATTAACAAGAAATTCTCAAACATATTTAATAAAACTCCTCTTTTGTTGCTATGTGAGTAAAACATTCGTTGTTTTAAGTCATCTTCAACGCTTTAAGAACAATAAAGCGCTTTCTTATTGGAAAAAAAAATATTTTGATTTTACTTTCGATTTTACTTTCGATAATTATAAATGATCTGTGTACACCTTTAAATAAAAAAAATACAATATAATAAATTATTTTATTAGAAAAAGAAGGCACTTGCTTAAAATAACCTAAAATGCGTTAGTGCACACAGAAAATAACTGCAGCACTATTATTTTATCAAATAAACACACATATTGAAAAAGCGGGTATGGCTATTTGTGAAATATGGTTTTATCATTTTAATACCCTAAAGTTAATGTAAAAAGTTAAATAATTCCTACAACAGGCTTGTTCAATTTGTAATTTTGCATAAATAAATAAAAATGTGAATATCTAAATAGTTAGTAGACTACAATCATTTACATTTTGTGAGCGCCTATGCCTTTTTAAGAGCATCTGACATTAAGTCTAAAAAAACCTTTGAAAGGCACTTCGTACTAACTTTAAAAATAAATTAATTACCACCACAGCACCCCTTCCTGATATATTGCAGCCGGAAACGTTTATTTCCTTTGGCTTTTCCATACAACGCGTTATCGCAGAAGCCAGATAATTAGCTGATACTGACGTTAGAAAATTTAACCTGAGATCTGAAAAAAAAAACAACACATAATTATAAAATTAAAAATATATATTTGGTATACTCTTCCCGTAAATAATTATTTTTTAGGACACTTATAATAATAACTGTATATTCTACTGTTCTTACATAAATAACATTATGGTATAGTGTTTACCTAAAATATTCAAAATCGCCTTTGGCTTTGATTGCAAGCAATAAGCGATGGCTTGAAATCCTTCTTCTCCAAACTTATTATTAGCGACCCGCACAATCTTTAAATTAGGATGCAGAAGAAGACACTGTGCTAGAGCACAAGCTCCCTTGTCACCAATATGACAATGCGAGAAATCAATTTCTTCAATATTATCCATTTTATCAATATATTGCATGAACGTCACGCAAGTGGTGTCGTCCAGTCTGCTCTTGTTGACACAGATCACTTTAAGGTGCTCCAATGTAAACAGGCCTTCACACAAAGCCTGGCAGTCCGCTACGCTGAACCTGAACAGCCTCTCGTCATAACTGCTCGCGAGATTCTTGACTCCGAAGACAATGCGAAACTTGGTGATGTTCGTGAGGCAGCACAGGATGGAATTCAAGGAAATGTGGTCGTAAGGAATGAATTCTTCAGGAATTATACACTCATCTGTTATTTCGCTCTCGTCAAACTCTGGCAAAGGTGGGAGTTTAACAATTAATAATTGAGTTATATTAATTTCATCTACGTAATCAGCAACCTATAAAAAAGAAAGATTGTGTTTTCTATGTATTATTTATGGTGTAAATATTTCAAAGGTGATATTTTAATTGATATATTTAAAAATATTTGCGTTTAATATTTTTGCTGTGTTGTTTGGGTGAAACTGTGATCTATTGACAATGTTTCTGTTATCCTGCATGTAAAAAAAGTTTGAGTGTATGCATTAATTTATAACAGTATACCAATTCTGCAAGTTCGATAGCTTCGTTTTCGTCATATTCTTCCGGCACAATGTTCTCTATGTACTCCTCGAGGTGTCGCCGTAAATACATTCTCTTCCAGAACATCTCATCTGTGGTGGGTATAAAGTTTTCTTCTGTCCATCTTGCTCTACAACAACGCTCCCAGTACGTGTCGTCCTAGAAACAACAATACGAAACTTTGAACGTTTGAGAGCCTCAAAACATCGAATGTCGTCTTAGCACCGTCGTAGCTTCCAACCGACCCACCAGCAGAAGAAGAAGACTTAGATTTGCAATATGATTCTTCTTTGCCAGGTATCGATAAGAGTTTGATAGTGCTTTCACGTGTGTAAAACTTAAAAAAAAATTGGTTAATTATTTAATTGCTTCGAACCGAAAAACTTAGTTGTCACCGGCAAAGCTAGATACTAACATCTTTTATTCGTGGTCTAGGATCGAGAGCATAACCATGTTCAGTAATAAAAGAAAACGGAAAATATGCCTTACTTCAATAACATCTACTGTGTACTTGATGTCTAGATTTGTCGGCAGCTTCTCCATGAATTCGTTGACGTCTTGTTGCAGCATTTCAGACAAATATTCTTCTGTAGTAAATATTTGGACTACCGCATCCATTGCTAGACTTTTGAGAGTTGGAACCATGTCATCGTCCCACGTCAACACCTCCGCCTTCAAGAGCCTTTGAGGGATGTCAGGGTACTCCTCGATTTCTTCCTGAGTGGGCTCATAAAGATTCCTGATGACCTGGGATACTGTGAGCGGAAAACGCATTTTATGATTTGGAAAAAAAAATACTATTAGATATATATTGAACAATTGTTAAAAAAATCCTATAAAAAATATTGTATATCAATCAAAAACTGTTTTTAAAAATGACGTTTATAGAATATGTTCTATTTTTTTATAAATATCAAAAAATATTTCTTTTTTTATTTGAACATATAAGAAAATGTAATGTAGGTATTATGTATTTTAATACTATGTGAAATAATTTGTTGACATTTTTTTCAGTAAAATTATAATACATTTCATCGAGAATTATAACCGGCGTTTTTATAAAGGTTTCAAATAGTAAAAAAATATATAGTTATAGTACTCACATATGTGAATATTTAAAATCCATAAAATTTTAATTTATGTCTTTAAGTCAGTCAAAGAAGTAGTTGCTAGTTTAAACTCATAAAATGTGACATTAGACCGTGTACCTTTTTTTATGAATACATGTATAATATAAAATCAATACAGGTTTCATTACTGATAAATTAAATATTTTTTTGTTGAAATCTAACGATTATTTCCGACTTTGTATATTACTTTTATTTCTTTATTAAATAAATTTGGTTAGATCTTCATATGTATTTTGGGTTTGTTATAAATACTGAATTCCTCAAAAAAACCTGTCCCCATATATGTGGTCAGTTATTTTTGAAAAGCTAATAAAACATACTTTGCATTCCAAATTATAATACCTGCTGTTTTACTAGTTACGCCGCAACATCAAACAATATGTTGATGTGTATATTTCGTGCCCATTCTTTGAAGTCCATTCTGAGCCTTTTGTTTGGCGCACTCTTCGTTATGAATACATCAAACCGGGCCAGGCATCGTTTACCAAAATCGTCAAAAATGAAATAAATGAGTCATTATTAAATATTACAATTAAAGTCACCCGAATATGTTACATTAAAATGTATTTTTGATTGATCACAATACATGCACACCAAATTATTTAATATATTGGATATTCGTTTCTTTCAACGAAACTTTTTTTGACGAATAAAGTCGTCAAAAACATTACACCGATTTAAATATATTAATTTTAATAAATAAATAACTCTAATATATCTTTAATATTATTTAATACATATATGTCGCAGTTTTTGTTTTGGAATTTCAGTTATTGAATTTAGTATTTGAGATTTGTTGGTTAAAGAAAATAGCAATTATTTTCTTCGACAATTAAACTATAAAATAGCAAGTTTTTTCTCGATAATAATCTTTTAATAATGTACGAAATGATATGTAATAAAAGATATGTAAATTGATATTTTTTTCAGTCTTTTTCAACTAATAATGAATAGCGCTCCATAGCGACGAACCTTAAAAACACAATACCGATAAATATTATTGGTTCAAGACTTCGGTGCCTTAAACAGTACTTTGAAAAAAATAAAACGTAACTTTATTTTCAATATAAATCACTCAATAATTGAATAGTACATTGTATTCACAAATAGAAAAGATACACAAAAAATGAAAGTAAGTATTTCATCTTTATAAACAAAAACTATTTGAAACTGAAAATAAATATATATCCAAATTTATTTGAGTCATTTATACGTTTGAAATATTAATGTAAATTTAATCACACTTGCGTGTGTATTAAACATCAAAGTATTATTAAATAAACAGAAATAAATAATGCAATGTTGATACATTTATATTAACTAATATAAATAAAGTAAGTAGTTTTGATCCTTCAGCGGAGTTTTTTCGTATATGTAGTTTATTTTATTTGCTTTCTCTTGGGATAGAAGCCGTGCAGGTATTTAGGGTTGTTAGGGTTGTACTCCCATACAAGATACTCCGGCTCCTTGAGGTAAAGTATTTTCAGTGGGAGAGGTTCTATTGCCGTCCCTACGAGAGCTTTGTTTCTCTTCAGGAGCTCGCCTATCTTAGACATTCCAACTTCAGAAATTCCTGAAACAAAAAAACATATTCTTTAATCCGCAGTTAGTGATCACATATAATCAAATATTTTTTATGCACGCATCATTGGTTTTTTTAATATTTAATAGCAAATACTTTTTTCCCTAAAGTATAAGAAAATAAATACAACAATTTTTATAGAAATAAATTCTTTGAATAATTTTTAAATATATTTTTTTAATGCAGCTGTTGAGATATATTTCGTTTTCTTTTGCCGTTGTTACTGTGAGTTTTCAAGATATTAAAAAATTAAGCAATAAATACTATTTGTGTCTCACTCAAAAAGATGGACCCAAAGTTAGAAAAAGTGCAGTATGCAAAGTTTTGAATGAAATGCCAAAATATCTAAAAATATATGGATATTTTCAAATACATTTTGCTGAAAGTAAGCTAATGTTACTTTTTACTCGGAAAACTTCTACTACTCTATTCAAAGACGCATAATAAAATAATTATTTAATAGCCAACAGTTAAGATTAAAGTAAAAAAATGTTTGATATTTTCGTTTGTACAAATAAATATTTGAGATCAAAGGATATAAAAAGTTACACTAATGTTTTTCAAATGCTCTGATCCATGATTTACACTATTTCAACCCATAAAGTACGCTGATCACAAGTCTAGGCGTCCAAACCAATCCAAATACCTGAATATTTCATGGCAATTTCCAATAAATATTTGTTGATTGTTATATTTATTATTAATGTTTCCTCGGCAATTCCTGAAAAATCATTTCCTCTTAAATCTAATTTTTGAAGCGAAGTATTCAATGATAACATTTTTGCTATCTGAAAAATAATCAGAAAATATAAACATATTAATAAAAAGTATATAAAAAAGTCAAATGTATATCATTATTTTATCAAAAAAATTGTTTAATATAAATAATATAAAAATTTAACATGCTCTTAAATATTTCATGTATGCACTATTACTTTATCTTATAAAATTATATCTTAATATCATTACCAATAAAGCAGAGGATCCTTTAAGACTACAGCACGACAAATTCAACTCCTTGGGTTTATCGTTACAACGAATCAAACCAGCTGACAGATACTTGGCAGATCTTTCAGAAATGGCATTCAGTTTCAGGTCTTAAGAAGAAAATTTATTTTGATTACTACATAAAACAGTATTTCACCACAATATATTTTTTTCAACTCATGCTGCAATTTTTTAAGTATTCATATATACTTGCGATAGTATATTTTTTAAAACCATTATCAATTTACGTAAAGAAAAACTGCTCGACAAAATAAAACAAGCACTAGAAAATAAAAACCTGTTATTAATAAATATTATATTGTTACCTAAAACATCAAGTATTGCTTTGGGATTTGATTGAATGCAGTAACCGAGAGCTTTCATACCATCCTCACCAAACTTGTTATCGGTGAGTCTGACTACTTTCAGATTTCCATGTATCTTAAGGCACTCCGCAAGAGCGCAAACTCCCTCATCTTCGATGGAACAATGCGACAAATCGAGCTCCTCCAAAGCTTTCATCTCCAGAATCTTCTGAAGAAGAATTTGAATGATAGGTTTGGTAATTTTACTCTTGTTGATGCATAGAATTTTAAGGTTCTTTAGTCCCGTCAGACCGTCACACAAGGATGTGCAGTCGGATGTGGAGAATCTGAACATTCTGTCTTCGTACTTGTGGCCTACGTCATTGACCCCAAAGACTATACGAAGCTTGGTGATTTTGGTCAAATACATAATGACGACTTTTAAGGGAATATGATCACTTGGTATTTCGAGATTCGGAAACATATCTTCAGTATCGATTGCCTCAATATCAAATTCTGGAGTGGGTGGAGTTTGTGTTACTTGCAGTTGGGTTATATTTAATTCAGTGATGTATGGCATTACCTAAAATCAATCATTATAATAATATATTTTGCTTATTGTTAAAGCAAACACAATTAAAACATATTTTAACTTAAGTTTTTTTTTTATATTTAATGGTTTTTACTCTTAGAGTAAACGTGAAAATCATTAATAGAGGTATGTTTTATTTCATTTTAAATCACTAGAGGCTTTTCAAAGAAGAATTTTATGTTTACCTTAACTAACCTAACTTATATGATAGATTTATGCATTTTACTGTACTATCGATAAAAATAACTGTAATATATATAGAAAAACGACTCCTCCACATTAACTACTTGGTTATATAGCCAAACTAACCAATACTAATAAAAAAATAATATATGAACAACATTGTACATGTAAATTATTAATTTACTAAATATTCTGTCATTGAAATACTTGTAAATCATTTGATATTCTTGAAAAAAATTGTCACAATTAATACAATTGACAAACTAACCCTCCTTTACATGTGAAATAAAAAATTGTCTGATTTAAATTTCACTGTTCATTTCCAAACATAATCATTGAATTTTAAAATTTTTTTTATTTGATAGCATAAATATGTTCATATTTACCTTTTTAGCGAACATGATAGTTACATTTTCGTCAAAATTTTCAGGTAAAATTGTTTCTACATATTCTTCAAATGATCTCTTGAAATATGTTGCCTTCCAAAAAGATTCTCCAATACCTGCGATGAACACAGTTTGAGGCCACTCGTGTTTACACCGTCTCTCCCAGTGAATTTCTTCCTAGAATAAATTATTGTAGAATTCTTCACATAATAAGAAAACCAACTAGATTTTTAAAATAAACGGAAACTATATGTACCATGGTAATTTCAATTAGCTTAGTTTGTTTTTAAAAAAATTGATTTAATAGATTTCCTAAATTTTCTCACAGTCTACTTGAGACATCAAAGAAAACCCAAATGAAATGTTTTGTTTCATAAAAATTTTGTGATGCCAAGGTTCAAGTGTGACTGGGGTGGCTAATATTCTCATCACCTCGCCTTAGCATGGAAGCAATAAAGAGCACGTGTTCCATATTCATAACCGGCAACACACCTGGGCTGAGCACGTGCTCGGACATACCCACAGGTGATAGGCCTCTAATTATATGTTTGCATAATACATGACACAAACGACGAAAATGGGCTAACTACGGTCGTATCGTGTGATACTCTATTTTCACCATTTTGCAAGAATAAAAACCTAAAAACTATTTTTCTACAAATTGCATGTGCATTCCGTAAGAGAATGAAAATGTTTTAACTTATAGTTTTGCATATATTCCGCATTTCGTAAAAATATTGTTGTAAAATGACTTTTAGCAAGCTTCTAGCGGTACATTTATACGTATAATGTAACTCGTAGTATAATAAAAGAAATGCTTTAAATATTGCGCTGTCTGCCAGCAGTCTTAGTATATTTGGTCTCAGATCTCGCTTGTAGTACAAATACTTATGAATTTCTGTAAACGGATTATTAAAATCGTGAACATTCATTCTTAACGATTTTGTGCCAAATTTTGGAGCAAGACGATTAACGGTGTGGATTTTCAAAATGGACGTACATGTATTGCACTTCATGTTTTATATTTTGTTATTTGAAAGGCTCACTATGATAAGTACAACATGTATGCGAGAGTGAAACCCGAGAGTTTATAAAATAACTACATGTTCGAAAACTACATAAATATAATAAACATTAATTAAATTAAATTATGTGCTTAATTCACAATTTTTTAGGTTACGTGCAAATCGATAAAAAAAATCTTACAGGCACAAAAATTTCGCTGAAAATCGAGGGAATATTCATAGGTAAATTTTCCACAAGCTGCGTTCTATCTTGCTGCATCACCAAATTCAAGGGCTGTTGGGGAATAAAACTGGCTACCAGAACCTTAATACACAGGTCCTTTAGCTTCGGAACTATCCACCAGTCCCAGTCTCTATATTCCGCTCTGAAAATCCTTTCCGGGAGAATACAATCAATTTCATCCAGAGGAGTTTCATAACATCCGCGAATAACATCGGAAATTGTGTAAGGAAGACTCATTTTAATATTTTTTCATCAATTTTTAAAGATTGCACATGAAATTAAATGAGAGCTTTGCTACTTAAAGTCAGTATAAACGTGTAGTTTAACAATCAATTCGTGATAAAAGATATTCAATTTGTGTTCAGATCATTTAACAAAAGAACTCAAAGAACAATTTTGTCATTGAATAAATCATAAACTATAAACACAACTCTCAAAGATTTTAGCATATGTAAACCTACATATTATATTTCAAAGTCCTTTACTAATTTTTAAAAACTAAACCGTGATTGCAATTAAAAATCGACAAATATAAAAGTTTTATTACCTCGATGAATAAATGCTTATTAATTTTTAAATAACAGCTTTAGGAATGATATAATCTTGGAGGAGATTATTGTTCATTGGTATCTCGTGATATGAAGGTATATTATTCGCCTTCATGGCTAATCGTGATGCACGATTTTTAGAGAATCCATCGTTTAATATTAGACTGTACCCAACAATCAAATTCATCTGCTTCCTATAACAATAGAAACCTAGTATTAGTATCTAATAAAAATAGACGTGTAATTTTTAATAAAAGCTAGGCAGATTTACAACTAACTGTTTTAAATCGGACTTGATAAAATATTTAACCACAAAATTATTATATACAATAATAGTATTTCAAAAACTTTTTGAAAAATAATTTTTCAACATCTGAGTCTAGTTTATGTATAATTTTGTGGATTTAAAAAATTGAATAGTTTCATATGAAATAGCAGTACTAGGTTAACACCTCTAAAATAATTGTATTAAATATATCTAATGTTTATTCAATGTACTTAGAATATATTTTTTTCCGTGGGATATAATAATTTATATTTTAATCACTTAAACCTTTTTTTTTTTTTTTTTTTTTAATTATATTGCTGTTTGATGATAAAAACACTTTTAAAATGCGCAAGCTATCCCGTCAACACTGAGCATACACATCTAACATATAACAAATTAAAAAAAGATAAATAAATCAGTGGGACTTCAAAAAATATTTTTTTATTATACAATTATCTTCATTTATAAAAATAAACTCGAAATTCGGAACAAAATTGTTTTCCATATTGACATGGACAGAAAATGTGACCCTTATAAATATGTTATGTGGTGCCATGCTATTCGTATTCCTGGTATGTCTTTAGCAACTCTTCATCCAATATGAGACCTTGATATTTCTACTTTCAACTTTTCGCTATTGCTAAAAGCCAATTATGATTTAACTCAGCGTTCACTGTTATAAGAACAGATTGACTCGTACCAAGCAATCTATTGGATATAAGCCATACATTATATTCACTTTGATTGAGTGTGCAATTGATCGATCTAATAAAATGAACAATATGAAATATAACTTTATCTGAGATATTATGACACTATAATTCAAACAAAATACTGTATTTACGATTTAAAACACAACAAATAAACACAAATATATGTATATATATATTATATTAACAATTAATTTATGATACAAAAATATTCGACTAATAGTAAAGAGCCAACTTTTTTGGCTTACGAAAGTCGACATACAACCCTGAAGCAATAGAAAAAAATATGAAAATTACCCATATTTAGAGCGTAAAGTTTCTTTAATATCTTATCGCATATTTAAATTTTAAATGTTATCTCTTTAAGCGTTTAGAATAAAATATTTAAAAATAAACTTAATGAAATACCGTTAAACATTAGTTAAAGGCAAATACCTATCCGTGACCTGACAACCTCTCTTAATCATCAGCTTTACGGAAACACCATCCCTTAAGTGACCCCCTTTTGTTATCTTGCTTCAGCATTGGTACATCAGTAGCAATTCTGTATTTCTTAGACATAGATTTCAAAATCCGTTTATAAATTGCCTGGAGTTTAATTTAACTTTAAACTCACTGTACGTATTTTTAATGTAAATTCTAAGTGTTCATATTTTTTTAAATAATTACGTTCATTTTTAATGAGTTTTTAGTTATTAATTAAATTAAAAGATGGCAAGAATATTTAAAAAAAACGTTTGGTCGTTTTTAATTTATTCACACAAAACTACCTTTCATGACTGCATAAACAAATAACAATAAAAGCTTTAATGAAAGGCTTCCAGGGCGGATACCTGGCGCTTACCTGAAGATCCTTGAGGTTCAACTGGAGCCAAGAGGATGGGGTTGAAGTGCTATGCCGTTAACAAATTGCATTTCCTCTCGCAATATGCAACGCGGGTTTGGCTGACTTACCCTGTCCCAGTTGGGGGAGGTTATTGAGCTTAAATTAAATTTATACGCAGTGAAATATTTCATTTTTCATATGCTTGAAATTCGCATTTTAGTAAGCTGTCAGAGTACTTTAGTAAATTCAGTGAATGAAATATATGAGGTCGGAATTGTGGGAAGCATAATGTATTAAAAACAGAAAATTTACTTACAATGAAAGCGTTAATTTATTACACCCCACTCAACAAGTGTCGAGCTGTCAAACATGAGCTTGTCCGGGAAACACTGTGGAGTTAACAATAAATAATTTTCGAATCTTTCCACTTGAAGAATATCAATGTCAACTTGTTTTCCGTAGTAAAACCTAACCGCTACCCTCTATTAACTTCTGCATGTAATTATATCTTATCATATTTTAATATTATGTTACAGCAGTTATCTGCTATATCTAATCATTTACGAGAACAACATCATTAAAACCTACATTATTTATTGTTGTATCAGAATAATTGATGTACAAACTTTTATATTTTATTTATTTGTTATTGCAGATTGCATTGATTTTGGTTTATTATTTATTTATTTTTTTTATTGAAACACGACTTAAATATTTTTGAATAAAATACTTGAGTGACTTTCCACATTTTTGTTTTTATTAGTGACCGGTTTCGCCAACCTTTCACGTTTTATAGTGACCGGTCACTAATAAAAACAAAAATGTGGAAAATCACTCAAGTATTTTATTCAAAAATATTAAAATGGAATTCCACCAAGTACTCTCTGTCAAAAATATTGAATTTCGAAACACGACTTCTTAAATTTTTATTTCAAATAAAATGTCTAAAAAGCATCGATCTACAAAAGCGACCAATCTAAAATACGCAAGGGCATCATAAGAGTTAATTTTTTGCCATTGTAGCTTTTCTTCTGCTGATAAACCGAAAATTCAAGTGCTTCTATTTTGTTTTCAATAAAACACCACAATCTCCACGTGAGGTATCGGGTACTAGATGCAGGTAGTTGCGGTTCGGGCAGGCCGGGTCCCACGGTCCGCAGGTGCTATTATCAAATGCCGGCAGACAACGGATATCGCAACACCAATAAACATGTCGGCCTCAGCTCGCGATAGGACTCTCCGCGGGTCGGGCGCGCGGTTATCAATCTGCCTTGCGGTTCTGCGGCCCGAGGCGGTGGCCTGCAGTGGCCCTTGCCACCTCCCCCCGGGTCATTTGAAAGTCACGTGGTTCGACTGAAACTAGACCTGGTTTCAGACCCTCCAAGAAACAAACCTCAATTACAGGCTGCATATCAGCGGCGCTGTACACGAACACCGGCTGAGAATGTCGAAAGCGCAAACTTTTGACTTTATTACAAATATCCATGAACTATTTTCAGAAAGTGTTAAAAGCACATAGCTCACATTTATCATCATCATCACTTGAAAGAGTATAAAGAGCACACCTGGTTTATAATTTATTAAGGATCGCGTTTGTCGGTCTCCTTAAGTGTGATCAGGTGCTCGCGATGGTTTGGCGATCATACAACGCGGCGAGGCGCTATATTTGTGCAAGCAGCAGACACAGCAATGCATTATTAGTGTATCGATTTCCACATGTGGCCTAAGCTTTTAATGGCGGTTGTAAATAAATAAATAATAAAAAAAATTACTAACGCAACGACAAGAATAAAATCTGCTAAAAAATATATGAGAATTGGAACGAAGCAATGTTTAAATATCGTCTTCCATATGAATAACACTTTTAATAAAGTGTGATGCCTTATAATTGACTTGTCTGAATTGATTTGTAGTATTCTTATATATCTCCTTTTCATTTTCACATATTTACGTATAATACATAAACAATAGTCGTTTGCACCCTTTGTTTCATACCATAAAAAAAATATTCAGACTTGTATAGTTTTTATTATTGTATCATCAAATTCTTATTTCTCAAAGATTTTGTATTTTTAATTTTTAAAATCGATTCAACAAATGTAACTTAGTCTTTATTATATGCATAGAGATCAAAAATCTTATTTGTATTTAAAATATACCGCAATCAAAAAACAAACAATTAGATAAGATGAATTCATCTTATTCATGCGTATGCAAACATGTTCAATGCAAAAATAGAATGTTTAAAAAATCGAGCTCAACCTTAATTAAGTTTAAGTAACCACATATTTTTACCCCACGCCTTTGCTCGCACTATGAAGGCTCTATAATCAATTAAGTAAATGTCATGTTCATATTGCTGCACTATTTTATGCGGCCACAAATAATTGGTTTTAAATGCATTTTTTAATAAACCCGTCATCTAGTTAACAATAATAAATATATATATATATATATATTTTTTTTTTTTATCTATCTCGAAGCAGTGATATTAATAAATCTCTATTTTTGCCAACTCCGTTTTATTTTTTTAAATATGATATGTCGCACACCTTAAATTGAGCTATTCTCTATGATTTAATATTATACACTGGTTTCCTAAGTTTTAATCAATGCTGTTGTATTTTAATTATTTGCTTCTTCTAAGTATACTTCTGAGATACATTTAATTCATACAAATCACCTGCAACTAAACTGTAACAGGATTGACCTGTACATGAACTGAACCTCGATCAAAAGTCAACATTCGATCACCAAACAAACAAGCCAACCGCTACTCTACCCGATTCTCCAGATCTTCATTGTATTTGTAACTTTTCTTTAAGCAGTACATACAACTTAAATAAATAAATTTTAAAAAAAAAGATCACTCCCGCTCTTTAGACACAATAGAAGAAAACCTTGGACAATATTTGGTATTCCGCCTGCACCGCTTGCATTGCTTTTCCTGGTGCATTACTGCAGTCGGCGGTTCCGCCCATACAAGTGCGCCCCTCCACTGCCCTCGCAGCCAGCTCGGTGCAGAGGACCCACTCCACCTCCCTCGTGATCCCCCCACGAGCCTGGCTCGGAGACAGACCTGAGAAATTCTCTAATTTAACAAACTGGTATTTTCTCACGTCTGCTGGAGCCTGTCTGAAGGAATATGCCGATTCTGAATTTATCGGGGTGGAAACTTGAAATTAGCATTCAATTTATATCATTCGCTAGTGTATATTAAACACTTACTTATCGGCGGAGGAATTTGACAATGTAATTATATTTAATGAATAATAAAAAATAAATACAGCGTATTTTATAATTTGAGGCCACTGAATAAAGCAGAAAAAGTAGCATTTTAGTACTTCCAAAGTAATATTGAAATTTAAGTAAAGTATTTTTTTTTGTAAATACAATTAAATATATTATTGATTTTTTGTGGAGACCGTCTCACAGGAAGTACGATTTTCCCTATACAGGTTTGATTGATTGATAATGATTAAGTTCATTTTTTCAAATATTGAAAATTGATTAAAGAAACTCTTAGAAAAATATCATCGTGATCCCACACAAATCACGATGATATTTTTCTAAGAGTTTCTTTAATCAATTTTCAATATTTGAAAAATGTACTTAATGATTATAAATCAATTAAATATGGCTCAAATTAAATATTTTGATTGAATTGTTGTTTATCTATTTCATTGTATACTAAAAAATAAATTAAATTAATAATCTATGTTGCTTTCAAACTATTAATCGATTGATTACTTGCACTGACAGTATATCTCTTGAAAAGATTACATGACGCAAATTTTTTTTATTATTATTTAGAATTAAGGGAAGTCTAGCGAGGCTGCTAAACGCTACGAAATAAGTATATAAAATAAAAATTGAAGTATTTTTTATTTGGCATTTTGTTTCGGCTGACACGTTTGCGTTTACTTTTTTGCCAACGCGAATGTCCTTCGCGAACTCCAGCGATCAGCGCTACGGCCTTCACCTTGCCGGAGACCTTCCTGGAGAGAGATGTATCTGAAAAACAATTATTTATGGAATGAGTATAAAAAAATATTTTTTTATGTGAGATCGACAGAGAAGCATTTTCACTTATTTGAATTTTTTTTGAGATATGATTAAGAAATGTACCACTCATACAATAAATCTATAAATATAACCTCGTACATATTTAAAAATTAAAAAAACTGTATGAATAATGAGTACAATTGATCAATAAAAATTAAAAAGCTTTTTTTACTTTAATTGAGCTTCTAATTCGAATTCGAAGAGACGAATTCCTTATCACTTTATTTTGTGCTGAATAATCAAGCGCTTTTAATTTACAATGTATTAACATTAGGAATCCGGAAACTTTCTCAAGTGACAAGAGCAAACAACTTCATAATATGCATGTCTTGTTTTTTTTCTTTCTATATTTGTCCTGCGCGTACACGGGGCCGCCTTCATAGGCACAATAATTGTGAATGATAACTTCCCCCATTGGCTGAGTGATTTATTGTTCAACCTGAATCGGACCTTTGTCAGCGCGGCAGGTAAGCAGCGATAGTGTATTGACATTCAATTTATCCAACGTGTGATCAATATACAATGTCCACGTATAAAAAAGGCCTCCATCTATTCAATGTCAACCAAAAAAATGTGTATTGTGCACACTTGTGCCGGCAGGTGTAAAAAATCGGACGCTATTAGTATAGAACGCAGGTAATTATGTTGGGTTTTTGTGCGTCTGATATTATTTACTCTAGCTATACTTACAACCAATTATACTTGAAATTTTTATGAATATCATATGATGTTTTGATTTCTTTAATATATTTTTAAAACTAATTACCAACACGGTGTTTGGCACAAATGATCCAAAAAAAATTCCTGTTAGCACGATTATTATTTTGAATTATTAAGATAATCGATTATTTTATTTTTAAATAATCATTATTCATGATATTAATTATGATTTTTACTATTTAGAATAGAATCTGGAACTAAATAATATTCTATGTTTGTGAGAAGCAGTTTGTGTTAAGCATTTTATAAATGAATGAAAATAGTCTTTAAAACACCTTCTCCAATACAGTTTATTTGTGATTTTCTTTTATAAATCAAATGCCGGAGACTCAAAACGCCTCGGTCATAATCAGGAATGGTTCATACGTAATACTTGTTAACTTTAATTTTAGCCGACATTGATTTCTTTAAAAATACCATCGATACCAAAAATAACACAAATTATTGCTCGAGTATTCAATACTGGGAATCTGCGCTTAAAAAAATTTACCACGAATATGAGCAGTGCTCGTATATACATTTTTGTAAATCTACGCAGTATCAAAACGTGTATATAACACGAAGTATTTGCGTATTTTTATTATGTATGTACTCGCAAGTTTTTTTATTGTAAATTGTTATTGCTATTTAATTACATCTCGTTCTCATATCGCGGCATGCGATGTTGATTCTCTGGTACGTCAGGACGTATCTGCCTTTGTTCTGATAGTTCCTCTTTTTATGGCACCAGGGACGGCGAGTGCTCTTCGCGCTTCATTGTCTTCGTGGCGATCACGCAACGGAGTTTTTGTTTGAACCCGTTTCGCCGACCGGCCGAGAGTCCTCGGGTGCCTCGGTACCCCGAGCACGTATCCGCTCGAGCATCTGACATTTCAAACAAAGTAGAAGAATACCTACCACTTGTTAATATAAGATTCACTGCAATTCCGAAGGATATAAAATGCGTCTAGATACGATAAACATGCCATAGCAAATATCCTTAATTTAAATGCTACGCGAAGGTCGAATCACGCAGATGGCACTGGCATTGAGACTATTCCTTGGATTGAAGCGTATGGGAACGCGGTGAAGGCGTTCACATTCAAGAATTCTTTGATACGGGTACAGATCTTTTGAACTTTAACAAACGCTTAAGTTGCTGTAGACGAACTCGTAAATGGCATTATTCTTCTTATTAAAAAATAATAAGGTTTTTTATATAATTTGTAATTATCTTACGTTTATATCAAAAAAATCATAGTTCATTCCGTACAATTATTTTTATAAATCAGTTGTGTATAAATTATAATTTAAAAAGGTTTTATAAATATTATATGAATAAATTATATTTGATTTGATTGAGGAAAGGCTTTAAGTAATATATTTAAGATTAGATACCTCCATATTTAAAACCTAATAATTAAAATTATATGAGCTATAAAATTAAGAAAATATATTTTATCTATGTTGTATGTTTATCGAATGCGTGTCTTACAATTATTTAATATCCTCATTTTATTTATATCATTTAAGTAGAATTGTAGACAATATTATATTTTAAATATTTAATATTTGTATACGTAGCTACATGTATGTATTTTTTTTATATACAAAGCATCTATCTCTTTTGTTTGTTTTAATAAAATTGAATATCCCTAAATCGCATGAAATGCATGGCATTGCATGACAAGAATAAATTAACTCACTTTTCATATGCACAATCTTTCTCATTATTTTTAACGTTTATTTATCGTTAGTAACAAATCAGTCGCATTTACTTGGCTGACAGCAATATGATAAAAATGCATTATAAATCAAGGCAATGTGAATTTAATTATTTGATAAAACCTGCACACAAAAAACTAATAAGAAAACTATCAAAAATATTTTTATAGAGTCTACTAAATGTCTTAGAGATTATTCATACGATTGGCAGATAACATTTACAATATCGTCAAATTAAGCTTACTATAATAATAAATTATGGTTTTTAGTTTTAAATTAGCAAAATCTAGATTTATATCTTATACAAATATGCCTTTTCTTTAAATATTCTTATCATTGAAATAAATCTCATAGAATTATGTATTACTACTTATTAAAATTTGTTTTCAGTATTTTATAGCTATTAAAATAATAACTTTATTTCGAAGATACAGAATTTTTCTGAAAACTGTAGTGTAATTATTCATGCATTTTTTGCATTGTAAATAAATGACAAATTTTTATATTTTATATAAGTATCACGTCAAAAAAGATAAAATATACGTTAACCAAAACCTGGCTTTTTTAAATTCCCAAAATCCTAATTTTACTATTTATTTAAGCGGTGAAATAAGAAAAAACGTTTTATTTTAATATTTACCCACTCTTTACTCGCTTTTTTCTATTTATGTGTCAAATTTAACGTATTATTATTTTCATGGGCGTGACGATCAACCGGGCTTACAATTACTAAACAAACATTTTTATTTGTATTGTACGATTCATTGAACCATACCATTTGATTGAGAAACGTCTGATATAAATCTTACAGTAAAAATAAACAAACAAACAACTATGCATATTTATCACCGATTTCGTCTTATAGAAGCGTTAACTAACTCAAATCAGATATCGTCAAAACTATAACACTCATTGCCTTAGTATGTGCTCAGCAACTACGTTAACCATTTAGTTTTATTTTATTTAATAAAGTCTAAAAAAAAAATAGTAAACGGGCAGTGTGTATGTCGCCGGAGATATTAAGTTTCTAGTCTACGAGTATAAATCGTAAATAGTATTGTTTGGTGACTGCTGGTTCCGAACCGTCGGCCTTCAACTGACAGGTGTTTGGAGCCAGCTCACCTTTCCTCACTTCTTCGAACCTGCAGCAGACTGCAATCGACACAAATCGGTATATAACCGCATACAGTTCATGGGAGTAGGGATACTTCAAAAAACCAGAAACACACTACAATATATACGAAAATGAAGATCATTGAATGAATTAATAAATTCAGATCATTTCATACTTTTGCTAAACAGCAAAAGTACGACAAATACCTTCTCGATAGTATTTAAATAAATCATTTTTATTGGTAATAAAAATACACAATACAGTATTTAAAAAATATTGACGACATTTCGCATTTAAACAAACAAAGTATGTTTTTTTTATTGCGATCTAATTTGAATAACCCACTATATCGACAAAGTCTTTAATATGCTATGACAGAACAGTAAAATGTATTATTTAATTAGTTCAAAATCGATGCGGCCAGCGTCCGCAATAACATTAATCATAGTCTTATATCCTCAATAAAATATTATCGGCGTACAAGCCCACAAGAGTGATAACCTTGTTTAAGTATTGCTTCACAATTATATCGTGTTAAATAACTGACTAAATATTTCGAATGGAAATTGAATCAACAATATTTGATTCATTTGATGTGGTGATTTCAAATATTTTTTTATTTTTATTAAATAACGCTAGTCATTATCAAATCTTTGACAAATGTTGTCTAGCAAAAAAAAAACATTGAAAAGGAATGGTGCTGCTGTCGGGTTGCCATTGATTTATAAAAATGACAAAAAATATTGAACTGGTATGGTTTTCTTGGAGTAAATTATTGCCACCATTGTACCAAAGATAAGTGACAATATTTGCATAACGGACATTATTTTGAAAGCATATTTTTTCATAATTAATCACATCATCAAGTAGAATAAAAACTCATAAATTATTTTTTTTGTAAAGAATCTCAAATTTCGTGTTAATGTTTTTATGTACGAAATACGTATCCTGAACAAAAAAGAATTAATACCGTAAATAAAATTGGGTGCATTTCATTTTTCAGAATTAATTAACATTTGAATGGTTTCATTGGCCAGACCGAGTTCAAAAAGGTTTGTTCATATCGATGTTCAGCTCTATGGAAAAAACCAGCGCAAAATGACTAACGCGTATCCTGTCGTACAACGTGGTCATGACAACGGCTCGATTTCAGGAGCACTGACTCATGTGATTTACGAAATATTCAATTTTTTGAAGCACAAAAATGAGATTCAATATTCTGAAAATGATGCCGAATCCCAATAAAATCAAGAGCGGCGAAAATTATACGTTTTTGATTAAAATTATCAAATTCAAAATTATTTGCTTTTTTCCCACAGATGTTTATTGTGCTAAAATTAAATATACGTTTATCAAAACATACTTGGCTTTGAAAAAATAAATTTGATGAACACAAAAAAAATATATAAATTATGAGGATATTCACAAAAATGAGGCACTCTCAGAGGCAATCATAATTTATCAAAAATTCATAGTATTACAATTGGAATAAATGTATAACTTATTCACAAATACTTAATTACTTTTTATGACAACTTCAACATTACCTTTGAGAAATATATTTTCAGGGTAATACGTGCTTTATTACTACATTCATATTTATTATATTATATATATTTGGAGTCAGTATTGTCTTTTTGCGATGATTAAAAATGGGGTTTTTTCTAATTTTTTTCTATTTTTATTATAAATGAACTTCATTGAAATCAGTAAATAAAAACAGGAGTTCAGCTCGCTCAGTCAGACACTTCCATCGTTTCCAAGGACCTCATATTTAGCGCGTATTTAGAAGCTTGCACTATGCGGTTATTGCTCAATCAATTATTTGTTTACCGGTACTGTATTTATTAAGCTATAAACTCTACTTGGCCTGCAAATAACAATAAAAATCAATTACAAATTACTTCTCTGAGAATAAATTAGCGTAATATTGTCCATAATAAAACTTGTTTCGCTGTACTCGAGATGGAAACGGCCGATATCATTCCCCTTATAGATAATCGAAATTAATTATATTTAACAAGAATTAATATATTTCTTGGTCTAGTTAATAATCTCGTAATCATTAATGTAACGCCAGTTTCGAGACACGGCAGAACTATTTTTATGTAGCATTTATGAATCTCACTACGAGAACATTGTTATTTTAAAATATACAGGTGATTGCAAGAATTGATTGTACATTTGAATGGCTTGCAATACTGCTCAAACAATCAGCATATTTTCAAAACCAATTGAATTTATGATTATCATAGAACTCGAAATTTTAGCTCATTGCATATACTTTCAACAATCATCATCGCAATTGCCAGAAAGTAATTTGCAATGTTGTGATATCAGAGTGTTGATAAATAAGGACATTACAACGTGCAGCAGAGACTCCATTGTCATTTAATTAATTCTAGTCATTTGAGCAAAAAATTTCTGGAGTGTACATTTTTTTGAAGATTAGTGCTACCGCTCACACGTGACTTCTTTCCAGGGACATTAATGTCGTCGTAGCAAGTTGACTGGTCATTATTTTAGGAAACAGTTAAAACTCACCAGAGAAGATTGAGATAAGGAAAGTTAGGAAGAGAAGATGTGTCTTTTAATAGTTGTTTTCAAGTCCGCCGAGTGAATTTTTACTGAAAATTAATACAAATATTAATTCTATAATGAAAATAAGATTGATTCCTATATATTTACTGATGATGAATTTATAATGTAAATTGTGATAATATATTGACAGCTATGATAATATGACATAGATTTATTTTAATCTCCTTATTAAAGCAAAACCAATTGTTTTATAAATTTATTACAGCACTTTTATTTTTCAATTTATAAGTATTTTATAAAAAAAAAATTTCAGAATGAAATATGCATTTTTTTTGTTAATTGTAATTTTTTCAATATTTATTTTTGCACATGTTTGAACAGAATCAATAAATAATTTTAGTGCGATATCTCTTATACAATATACTGTAATGTGCCATGAGTTAGCTCATATTATTACCATTAGCTTTCACCAGGACTTAACATACATGCACAGAGAATAGTTAAAATAAACGTTAAAACTTTATTTATATAATGAGATTTATAATTCATTTAATTCAATAGAACTTTTATTTCCATAAAACTTAAAATATCAATAAAAACGTAACGGACACTTTACACATTTACCTGTTATAAATGAACAATAAATTAGTCCGCCAAAACAATCTATTACAAAAATACATGTTGTTTTAGTTCGTGAATTGACTTATAACGTATGGGAAGTAAATCATTATTGGCCTTACATTTCACACACAAGCCATATTGTCAATATCACCGATCCATCATCTCTCAATGATAAATTATTCGTGCGACAGTGTAAGGCGTCTTGAGGCCAAACAACGGGGCTGCGTAGGGAGCAATGCCCGGAATAACAACAAACGGAAAACTTCAAGCCGTACATTATAGTTCATTTCAATTAATTAAGTTGAAAAAAAACTTACAATTTATAAAACGAAAAATAGCTTTTCTTAATTTTTACTTCTGGATTTTAAATTTAAGTACTTTAATACGTAAATTTTGTGATTTCTTAAATTTTGGTTATATTTCATAAATTGGTTTTAAAAAAGGTTCTAGTGATATCAATTTAGGGAATTGGCGTACAAACAAGTTGGTATCGTACCTTCCCTGAAGAAGTAGTTTTGGCTTACGAAACAAAACAAAGCAATCAGCAGCATACGTACTACTGCATACATTCTCTTATATTGATTACATGAGTAAAACAAGGAAGTTCTTCACAATGCCAGATAATTTACTAATACAATTATTTCTCGATATATATCGTAAATATCGATATTATAAATTATAATAATTGTGGCAAAAGTGACTCGGCAAATAGATAAATAAATATAAGCAATCTCGAAGCTATTTGGCATACTATATTTTTTTGAAGTGTGGAGTATAACACATTTACGAATCATTTTTTTTATTAAATGTGTTACAACAAACGTGCAAATATTCATGCCAATAGATGGAAGTTAGTTATTATCATAAAAGCGCTTGAAGTAAGTAAAAAAAATAACAAGTCTTCTGTGATTATTAAATTTAAAAAAATTTAACCGTCTGGGCAGAAACACTTCTTTATAACCATCACGATCATTTGTGGCTATGACAGGAAGCTTTAGCAAATATTTTATTCATAAAAGTAATAACTTAATCTGACCGCACAACGCACATTTTTTGAATTCTTCAAACGCTTTCATGAAAAAAACTAACATCGATCGATTTACGTGAGTATTTGCACGTTCGCTATTAAACCAACCAATGTTAACTTCTTGGTACAGACTAAATTAGAATATTTCAAAATGTAACAATACAACATTAGTGCAAACAAGTTTCAGATGAGAATTATCTTTAACCTTTTCGAAATTTTATATTCAAACACCGTAAAAACTATTTTAATTGAGAAAACCCATGAGTAAAAAACAACTTATTCAAATTGTTTAAATAATTTCTTATTTCTCATTGTCCTAAAAATCAATATATTTTTAAACGTTGACTACTTGTAAGTATATTCTGCGTTTTCGACAGTATAATTATTTATTTTCCATCTGTACTATATTTTAGGCTTTTAAACATAATTTTACATCTATTATCGCCCATAATCAAGAAGAAATCACATGATAATAAAAACGGAAACATTCTCACTAAGTAAACAGTATAATAAGCAAATACTACTCGAATAAAATTTATAGATTCTCTATTGAGAATGCGTTGTGTTGAAATTTTACCCGATGCGTAGATATCTGAAGGCCTTTCGATAATCCTAATGATAATCGCAGACAGACGTAACGAGTTTTAACATATCTTCAGGAATTCAATTAAAATTATTGCATTCATTACAAGTCGTTAATCTCAACTCAAAAGCTGAATTTCATTATTTACAATGTAATCGTGATAATATGATACGTAACCATTTTGCAGTCTTTGTGGGTAATATATATGTAAATACTCGTAGATTGCACACGTAAAGATCTTTGATTTCTTTTAATAATAGTGATCGCTGTATTCTAAATATTATTAAAATACCTTTGAAATCAAAGAGCTATTGGATGATTTAAGTGCATTGAAAATCTTAAATAACAACTTGATCACGTTGAAAAGATTTTCAAAAATAAATTTTATTTCAAATGATGTTAACAAACGATGCGTGTAACCGAATATTTGCTCGCAGTCCGCTACCACAATAAAACATGTTCTCGATAGACAGAATTTATTTTCGATTTAATAATATCGGAAAATACTTCCACTGTAATATAACGGGATAAAGGGGGAGGGCGGTCCTTGCGTCAGTCGAGGCTCTGACGCGAGCCAGCCTCCTTCCTCATTAGAGCATTCGATGAAGTCTAAGAATGTGTTCACGGATTTTGGTAAAAAAAGGGACCCGCCCTCCTTAATAAAAATTCATTCTCACTTTATTTTATTATACTTATAAATATTTTTGAAATCATTTTCTCGGTATGGGATACTCGGCCAAACACAGATAATAATAAAAATTTACCATAATTGAAATATTTTTGTATAAAATTGATATAACATGTAATTGACGAAATTTTCATTAAAGCTAGTAGACTATGAGTTTGAAGGTTAATCCAACTGATTCAACTTTATTTGTCGATTATATATTATATGAAACATCAAAGCTTATATTGGTCGTGTCATATCCAGACTTCCTTTTCTACTGACAACTTCCAGACATGTAGACTACAGAAATCCTGAGCTCCAATGATTATGCTTATATAAATTATCAATTAAGGTCTTGTCTAATACAAGAACAAAATGTAATAACAAAATCAGTTCATGGCTCAGTAAATATAATTTAAGAGATTTTTATTAATATTATATGATAATGAACGACATCATACAAGTAAACCTAACAATAATTATTACTAATATGATTATGGCAAATTAGTTCATTTATAGAAGATGATTTAAAGAAACTCTCAGAAAAATATCATCGTGATTTGTGTGGGATGTGGATGGATGGGAATCACGATGATATTTTTCTGAGAGTTTCTTTAAATCATCTTCTATATATGAACTAATGTGCCTAATCATATTAGTAATAATATAATAAACCCGTAATGAGTAATAAATACGCATCTGATTGACCAATCCATAAATAGATATACTTACAATAATTATTAAAAGGTATAAATTACGGAAAGGCTCGAACGAAGCAAATAATACCAAATATCCTAATATTTGTATTAAAATTCACCTCTCATATAATTATTATATAACATTTTTATATATATATATATTAGGGTGTCCCTTAAAATTCAAGTTCAATATTTTTTTACGCGTACCTTCTTAAAAGTTTAGTAATAACCCTATATTGTCTAGAAAAAAATATTAGTTCGATTTATAAACGGTAACCCGTGCCGACTTGCGATTTTAACTTGTCCATACAAGTTGCGTAAGTACTGCGCTGTGACTTGTAACTGCATGTTTTATTTGTCATTTCATACGTGATTTTTGAGATTAGTAGTGCTCCATTGTTTAGTGCGTTAACATGTCGGTGGAATTACGGAGTGATAAACAAAATAATTTCCTTATCGGTTTGCCTAGATATCAAATAAATGCTGCAAAATTACCATCTAATCGACAAATTCCCTCGGTCCTATTTTACAATATTCGTGAGGTTAAACTGATTGTTAGTGAAAGTGCAAATCTTGTGATTAGGGAGTGCATCATATATTGGGAAAAAACAAGAATTCCAACAAGGGCATATCCTAACTGCGTGAAGAAACTTGTTGATTTATATCATGTTTGGAGAGAGTTGCAAAAAAAATTGTAAGAAAACTCAGGTTACGTTCAAGAGCCGTGAGAACAATTTCAAAATTGATCTTGATAATTTGTTTGATATTGCACATGCTGATGCTTTTGAGAGAATGAAAATAGAGTAAGATAAATTATTTTTAATGAAACAGAGAGAGCCAGATCGACCAGGATGCTTAGGTGGTGTTGATAAAAAATTGTCGGAAAAAGAAGATAGATCTAAACAACGACGATTGGAAGAAGAGGAAAGGGTTGTAAGACAAAGATAACCACTAGCTGCTGAAACTAGAAAATCAAGGGCAGAAGCAATAAAATCTGACTTCTTTGGAAGTAATGTACCCGACGTAGTCACAGTCCATTGGGATGGAAAACTATTACCCGGGTTAGATGTACGAAGTTCTAAAGAAGAACGCTTGCCAGTTATTGCTTCGTTTGACGATAAGGAACAGCTTCTTGCAGTGCCAAAACTAGAACATTCTTCTGAAAAACATCAAGCTAAGGCTGTCTCAACAGCTCTCTTTGACTAGAACCTTCACGATAAAGTACAAATAATGTGCTGCGACACAACAGCTTTCAATACTGGCCGTTTCAATGGAGCTTGTGCTATTTTGGAGAAACTTTAGGAAGAGAATTGCTGCTCGTCTGTCGTCATCATGTTTATGAATTGGTCCTAAAAGCTGTCTTTGAAAGCAAAATTAAGTAAATTACTAGTAGCCCAGATACTCCAATGTTTAAAAAGTTCAGAGAAAATTGGAAAAACATCGACGCTAGTAACATTGAACCATCTCTTAATTTCGTAAAACAACGTGTTGCCGAGACAGACATTCAAGCTTTTTTAATATTTTATAAGGCAGAATTAGACAAAGGTTATGTAAGAGATGACTACCGCAAATTGGTCGAACTGTGCGTAATATTTTTGGGAGGAGACTCAGAGGAAAAATTAAAACTAAGCCCCCCCAAAGCCATGCATCAGGCACGCTGGATGGCGAGAGCGATCTATTCTTTAAAAATGTGTTTACTTCAGTCACAATGCAGAATAACTGCGAAGGACAAAAAGACTCTACAAGATGTTTGCTTATGTTTGTAAAACACTGGATGATTTCGTATCGGAAAAGAGCAAACAATTTTTATCACGACTGCAGATCGACGACAGTTTTCTAAAGGAAGATGTATCTTCTTGGAATAATAATAGTGCTTTTGTGGAAGCTAAAAGAAAAATAAGTTATTTGAGGGTTGTGAATGATACTGCTGAAAGGGCTGTTAAAATGATGCAAGATTTTAACGGACTTATCGCGGCTGAAGAAGAACAAAAACAGTTCTTGCTGCGCTGTGTCCAGGAACATAGAAAATTGTATCCGGACTGTAAAAAAACAACTCTATAAAAAAGTTACCCTGACTGATTGTTATTACTTTATGTTTTTGATTAAAGATTAATGTTCATCTAATTGAATTTTTACTATTATTTACTTAATTTATTGCATTTATAATGATTTTATACCAGACCGAAATATCAAGACAAAACACGTTTTTTACTAAACTTTGAAGCTCGGTCGGCACTGGTTGCAATTATGCTAGAAAGATGAAATTTTATATTTAAGACTCTTATAGCATTACTAAAAAAATTAGAGGGTACCCATTTCGAAATTTGAAAAAAAAAATTTTTTGGTTATATAAGGGACACCCTAATATATATACATGTTAAATTTTTCCATTAAATAAAAAATTCTTAAATGTTTAAGCCCACGCCTTTTTTTAAATAACATACATTTTCGGAAAATTCATATTTCTAATTTAAGTCATTCTAAATAGAAAAATTGCAAAATCATGATAAAACAAAATCTTATTATCAAAATACTTCAAATTAAGTACATAAACCAAAAATATAGTACGCTTGTGTTTTGGTTTCGATTCACTTTAATATTGATAACGGGTTTTTGACTCATCTCTAAATAGTTCACTTCCCTTTTTTCCCCATGAAATATTTGCGGTTTTCGAGACCTGATTATTATAATCTATTATGCTCCATTATTATAAAACCAATCATTATTTTTTATATCCAAAATTTTTTGTTTAGATAATAATAAAGTAGACAAAACTCTTATGAGTACCGTTTAAATTTCATAAAACTAAAAAGAGTTTTATTAAATATATTTTTAAAATCATAAAATGATTTAAAAGATATCCAAAATAATCATTTAAAAAACCATCAGCAAAAAAGAACTATAAAATATTCATAGAATTAAAATAATTTTAGCTTCAATCATATAAAAGTATTTCCTCGCTATAATTATATTTACTTATACCTACTCTTAATAAATTAATTCAAGTAATTCAATCTTAAGCTATTTGTCCAAGTCAGGTAGACAAAGTAATCACAATACAAAATAATTATTATAATGCAATAAAATTATCATCAGTTTTATAATTCACTTTATTATTTTATGACTAGTTGATATTTAATAATCGATTGTAACTATCTATAATAAGGAAATATCAGAGCTCATATTTTTTTATCTATTTAAAAATTTCCTCACGCATATTTTGTATGTATTCAAATGTACAATGTGATTATAAATTTAATTTTGCGTTTGAAAAAACTAAAAAAAAATATTAGTTACTACGGAAGATATGTTTAACTAAATATGCTGTTCGTATAAGGATTAAAACATTTAAATAAAATAATAGAAGCAAAAAAAACAAAAAATATTAAAAAACAATTTACACAAATCTTAAATAGTTCAATTAACCAAACTAATGAATAAAACTAGAAATACTAAAATTTAAAAAAAGTTATTTGATATCATTCTTGACATTTTTTAATTGTGTAAATGATATTAAATGCCTTATAGAAACAAATGATTTTCAAAGCAATTAAACTAACGTCGGACATTGTCTTCCTAACAAAACTCACGCTTGTCAAAATACACTCACGATTCGACAAGCCGTTATTTTGACATCCCTAGCTAAGTATGGACCGCGCCTAAGAATAACATAGATATTCAAGGAGGGGTGTCATTGTAGGGATGGGTAAGTAAAAACATATCACGAAAAATATCAAATAAGGTGCTTTCTATCTAGTCTTATAATGGAATATATATGAGTATTTTTTATTTCTATTTTATGAAAGATAACATTTATACTTGCCACTATATTTATAAAAAATTGAAAAAATTTAATTACTATTTTTGTTCAGAGTTCTTAATCATAATAATTATTTATATTAAAATTATGGTGTGTTTTTTTACTATATGTAGTGACCTTAGTTTAATGGCAATTACTAAAGAGAATATTTTTGCGAATATACTTATCATCATCTAAAACGTACTATCAAGCTATGTTTGAAACCTTGCCAAATTCATCGGGTATGACGCATACCCACCTGGTCATACAACTGGAAGTAAAGCATGTCGTGACCACGGCTTCCGGTATTAATTGACCTCTAAATTTCATCAACGCTCAATTATTGTTAATTATTACTATTTACTAACAAAAGCTCTTTAAAACCTTTTTAAAATATTATATATATATATATATATTTAAAAAATATATACATTTGTGTATGCGTATACGTGTAAATACATCTTTTTTATATTTAATGTGTAAAAAACTAAATATTTAATTTGTAAATATTAAATATTAATAAAGTTTATAATAAATGAGAAAAATGCTTATTAATTTATAATGCTTATTTAATGTACGAAAAAGTCAGCGAAACAATACAACTACATGGAAAATGATCTGTCCTACATTGGAGCAGATATCTGCAAGTGTAAATCCACCAGACATGACACGTATCGAGACATGCATATGCTCGGCGGTATACGTCCGACTCACGACTCACGACTCACGGCCGGTCACGACCGCCGGGCGGGCGCTCCTCCCCGGCCCACGCGGCGGCGGCCCCGCGACTGGAGTCAGTGAGCAGCCCGCGCCGAGGATGGCGACTCAGGTGAGTGCGGCGCGCGCAAACCTTACACATTACTCGACTTTACTTAACATTATGTGACATTAACTATACAACGATATGTATTACAAATAACAAAAATACGAAAAATTATAAAAAATTAAAATTTACCCTAACTACTTCAAACTACTCACCTATCACTCTACAACTAAATCAAACCGTTTATTTGACATTCGTGCACTACACACTTAAACTTTTTTTTATTTAAATGAGTTTTATTTATTTTTTAAAAAGTGATTTCTCATAGGTTATATTCATGCATATTTCGCGTAACTTTTCAAACTTACCTTGAAATCGCTGGATTGACATTATTGGCATACACTTGTCTCGGTGCAATTCTTGCCCTCTGACCCCGCATCCAGATTCGCACGATCGTGAGGGCCTTCGGCGTGGATGGTTTGACTATATTTTGTGCAACAGTGGTGAGCTCATGAAAGCGATTCTAGCCAGACGAGTTTTCATAATATCTTTAACGAGAATAACCTTAGAGGCTTTTGTCTGTTTGGTCGAGGAGAGAAACCTCGCTCTGTTTGCGAGTACATCTATGTATGTATAATTTGTTTCTGAAAGTCTTTCAATTTCATTTGACTTAATTAATACTTCAGTGATTTACTGTCAGAAAAAATACACAGTGAAGTAACTAACGTCATAATGATATTTAGCTTATTTACTTATAGCCTTGCAAACACAATACTTCTCCTTTTCATTTCAAATTCAAAAGCAACACTGTGTGACGATCTCACAATGACAAATATAGCATAACTATTCTTTGTAGACTTTTTGCTAATTGTTTTTTCATAAAATTAAAAGAGAAAACATTTTAAGTATTAAAATATATAGTTGGTTATGTGTGATATTGAATATTTAAAAGTATCTAAGACTGCCATATTAATAATAATTTATTGTTCTATATTATTCAATCTAGGATTGTGTTTTAAATTTTTAAATTTATCTGTCATACTTTTTGAAGACTTATATGAACAAAAACGTTGCATTACTTTGAAAAAACTTGTAAATAGATTGTAATACTTTAGAATTATTCTCATTATATTCTCATATTTTTGCGTAGAAACATGTCTATTAAAATATTGCGACTCATTTTAATTGTATTCACAATCACCCAGTTATATGTAAATAACAGTGTTAGCATAAATAAAACAAAGTGAATACATAACTAGTAGCACAATGCGTGGATTGTGTTGAAATCGAAAGTACAAAACTATAACTGATTTTATTTATTTTACGTCTTCCACGAACAGGCACTGACTCACAAGTCGCACAAGTGCTCAGTATATTCTCGCGTAAGTTATGCCTAATTTCCACCATGAATGCGGCATATGTCATAAACATTTGTAATTGTGCGCCCAACAGCAATCGTGCCAGAAGTTTTCCGTGTTCCTGGGGAACCTCTACCAGGTGCTCCTCTCGCGGAGAGCGTGTAACTTCGCGTTATTAAAGAACTAAATTTGATGCCAAGTTTGATCATACTAAAACATTATGCTGTTTTATCTATTCACTGTGTTTCAACACTCATATTTTTTCCCAAAAATTTTTTATAACGCACACTACAAAATGTTTCGTTTTCATTTGAAAGACAAAGTATCGTTCTAGTGAATTTGAGTTCAATTAAAAAATATGTAAACTGGCTTTTATATTATCAATTCACATGATACACGTATTAAACTAAAGTTAAAATACAAAAAAAAAATTATTAAATCAATCAAAAGTAGCTTTCGTTAATTTAAATGAAATTTAATGAAAACTTCTCTCGTGTATTTAAGCTAGAATTAATGGTTCAAATATTTGACTTTTTTAAAAATTTTATTTTAGTATAATTTTATATAAATTCCGACTTTAAGAGTCCAATGCAATGTACCAACAATTTAGCAGAGTAATCCAAGGCAAAATTACTTGTATATTAAAATAATAACATCTACTTGAAATTCCATAAAACTACTATGCTAATTTCTCAAAATATAGATCAAGGAGACACTTTTATAAATACAAAAAAATTATTAAAAATTCACGAAAAATAGGGGAACTTAATTTTCTTTTTAATTAAACATGTTTGTAGTATTTGTTAATCAAACGTGTATGTCAACGCACTTGGATGACCTTCAGGAAGCCTGTCGATACGTGCGGAGAGTGCTCGGGGACCTCTGCATAATGCATTATACATCACGTGCGTTCTTATTTTCACTTTATTTAATATAATAAAATCTTTTTTAGTCCGAACACACACGGCTTGACATATCATGTTTTGATAATTTGTTTACATATTTTATTCATTAAGATTCACAGTGCTATAAAGCTATCCGTACTAAAGTATAAACTAAGGGACTTTGGTGTATTTACATGTAAAAACAGCAAAAAATTATATGTGCCATTATATAATCTAATTAAATTATTTTGTCTTATTTTCAGATTAGTGTACTTTTCATTTCAGTTTAAAATTGATTGCGGCCTCAAATGCAGTTATATTTAACATTTAGGTTTGGTTAATAATTCTTTTAGATATCTCGTAATCGGTAATCAAATATAAATCTTGATTTCTTCAATAACACAATCACTTTAATCACAGTATTATTATAACGGTAAAGAAATATATTTTTATTCGTATTATCCATTGTAATTCATTGTATAAAGCTTCTTTATGCTAAACAAGGCCGTTCGCAAGTACTGTTTTTGAGAGAAATCTAACCCGCAGCGTTCTTGAACTCTTAATACTACGCAACTATAAGCCGAGACATTATATTTTCTAGTTTATGCCATTTTCTTAAGGTAGTTGTATTATTCAATGCTGCCAACTGAGAAGACTGAAAATCACGCAAACGTCACGCATGCGTTAACAAGACTGGCCCTTGAACCAAAAACCTTCCTGCGTCTCCAAAACAGCGCTGCATAAGGCAATGTCATATTCATTGTGGTCAATTGTCACGAGAATAACTAAATAAAAAGCTCCACAGCCGCGTGCACTCTTTTAAAGGCCCTGGATAACTTAAATTTATATTGAATAACTTTATGAAATATATCTTAACATACAAGTTTTGAATTACTGTATAAAAAGCTGTATGAAAATCAAGCCTTGTTTCATCAATTTAATATCAGAATAATTAAATGCATATAATATAATATAAGTTTTTTTTTTTTGCAATTATTTAGACTTTACGTCTTTAGGCTTAATTGTGACTCACGATAAACAGGTTTATTCTGTAATACTCCATATTTAAACAACAAAAATTTTTAGGCAAATTATCAGAACTCAACAAAAAATATTTACTTCTGTAGCATATTTGGCAGCTAATTTATTAATGTTTAAATATTTTTTAGGCGCAAACGAGCATGGTCAATCAAACGTTAAAAATGCTAGTGATTATTATTTTGATTTTTTTTCCAGTTCAAGCATATTATCGAACTTAGACAAAATTATTTGACGCTATATTTTAACGGTGATATAGCATTTAATGTCACAATGAGAAAAACCTGAAGTTCTTCCTGAATGCCAAAAAAGCAATACCTCTAAAATTTGTAAATATTTTTTTTATTCAAAGTTATATGCTGGCAACATTCCAAAAATCAATTATCACGGAAGGTTTATTTTTTTGCACTCGCACATGCAATGTCAGCGCTAATCTTCTTCAACCAAACCAAAACAGGTCGAGCCCAATTACACCAGGTGCATACGAAATTTTGCAAGAATATCAATGTACGTTGGTTTAAAATAAATAATAAATACAGTAGGTTTCTTGATCTTGATATTAAATGAAAACAATCATAATGATATTTATTTGAAGAAAATATAAAATAATTTATGCTTATACTGTGATTGTCAAATTGTTCAAACGATATTTTGCAATTATTTTTTTATTCGTTTTCTATCAGTGTGTGATTTGTTTTTTTTATCATTCACAGTTTTTTTTGTCTCATTTTTCGACGGATATTTTGACTAGTAACTAAATCCGTCTCGTTTGTGGTCCAAGGCAGTTTTTGTAAATTATAGTTTTATCATAATAAAATTAGTAAGTTCTCTGACTCGTTGATGTTTAAACGATTTTAACATGGCTTTTTTTATAATCAATAAAAATCAAATTATACACGCCCACAAAACACATATATAGTCCAATAAACAAACTTTAATGGCAATGTTCTATTTTATTATTGTACGCTATATTTGTAGAATATAAAATATATATCTGATTATCTATTTTTATATTAGCATTTGATCACTGCGATCACCGATCACTTGATCTGAATTATATAAAACAAATTTAAGATATATCACTAATAAGATGAATATTTAGACATAAAATTAGATTTATTTAATGATTTCTTACGGGACAATGAATAAAAATATTAAATTAATTAAAAAACAAACTATTTATTATTTTATTATAAATTATTTTTTGAATTAATATTTTAAGAAATACAGTCAGTACTAGTATTCAGTGTAAATGCTGTTATGATAATTCTCATAAATTGTCCGTTGGGTAATATTTAAATATATGATATCATATTTATAGTTCTTGTATTATAATAATAGTCCCCTCTCACTAGTGAATGGTTGCAGTTAATGAGTTTACTATCTCAGTGTATACATATTAACCCAATAATGTTCATAACTAGTTCTTGCTGCCAAATTTATAATTGTAAAATATACCCTTAACTTACCAAATTACAAATATATGGTTTAATAGACGTTTATTGAATTCTTTTTTATATAAAATTTTAATATTCATTGTTCAAAATATTTTTTTTTATAACCACACATATAACAAAAATCCCTACAAATATGACAAATAAAAACTATCATAAATGAATACTTAAGTAGAAATTTGCATATAAATAACTGTTACTAGTTTGTTTGCTTTCTTTCCTGCATTTCTATCTTTTCATTTCACTTCACAAAGGATATTTACAGTTTGAACTGAGATTCCGTTTCAATTTGCATAAAACACCAGCAATAACAACAGCGGCTCAATCCGCCGAGACACAAAGTTTAAAGAAATTACTATCACGTCGGTGCATATCCGACTCTTCCGTTCTCGCTAATTAAAACTCCGGCCGGCGAATGTTAGGACCAGTGCAAAAAGAGGTTTAAAATTTTCCACGGCTGACTCGCTCTGTCGCGCGAGATTTGCATAAAATACTGCATTACCCCACATTAATGCGAAAATCACGTACGGCTCGCCGGCCCGGCCTGATCCGACTCTGCGCGACTGCAGTTTAAATTAAGGGACACATACGCTTTGCCTTGCATACGGCGTTTTGTTATCTATCCTATACACTCTTAAATACAGAATATAATAGTTTTATAAAAATACAGAATCACTGTTAAATCTAGATTTTTTTTCTCCATAAAGATATATTCAGACTCTGAATCCGAATCTCAAATTTTAATTTCTAAATTAAGGGACACATACGCTTTGCCTTGCATACGGCGTTTTGTTATCTATCCCATACACTCTTACATACAGAATATAATAGTTTTATAAAAATACAGAATCACTGTTAAATCTAGATTTTTTTTCTCCATAATGATATATTCAGACTCCGAATCCGAATCTCAAATTTTAATTTCTAAATTATAGGACACATGTGCTTTGCCTTGCATACGACGTTTTGTTATCTATCCTACATACAGAATGTTATAGTTTTATAAAAATACAAAATAATTGTAAGATCTAGAATTCTTTCTCCATAAAGATCTCCGAATCCAAATCCCAAATTTTTATTTTTTAGTCCCCCATAAAGCGTTATCCATAATCTCCACGACTTAATAAAATATGCCCATTTTATTTTTACACAAAAATTATATCAACAATGATATAGAAAATATTTATTTAGACAGACGAATAGAAAAGTTTATAATACAAAAACAAGCTCGATAAAAAATATATATTCACATCTATTTCCAATGAATTTGTGTGATTCATTGTATCAAACATGTTTTATGTCTAAGCACTGTTAAAACTATTGAGTATTGACCTCCAAGTATGAAATACTTCACAGTTAAAAGTGTTAGCTGTATGATTCACCAGCTTCCGTCTCTTCAATCATTTTTCAAGGCTATTATCTTTCTGAGAAAAAATCTCAATACACCATACCGTTGCCGAACTCCGAAGCTTTTCACAGAGATTATCTTTGAAATACTAATAATTATTCACTCCATCCAAAGTGCTTTTGCTAATGGTAATGATTTTTGTGTTACCTGATTTACCATGGTGAATTTATATTTACTCCGTGTGTGGAAATTGGTACAATACCTGTAATTTGCAAACAATACGACCAGTGTTCAATACAAATGGCAGAACAAAGAATTTGGTGTGTGGGCGTGTATTTTCGTATTAAATTAACGGAATCTAATACAAAGGAGTCGTTTTATTTATCTCGTCCAAGAACTGCATGAGTGGAGTTTTTACTTATTCACTCTTTGACTTATATCTATTAATAACAGTATCCTTGAAATATAAAGTCTAATAAGGTAAAGCAACAATCTTTTAATTAGGACACGTTAAATAACCTAAATTAGTGTATGGTAACAATAATAGTGACGTACCTGTACGACGCACATACTAACGGCGACAGAATTAATAAAATGATGATCACCGTTGTTCACATATTTTATTTGATGCATAGTTTTTAGTGTTTTTATCATTGTCTTTCAAAATAATTAACAATAAAATATTTAAAAAAAATTAATATTATTATTTACATATTTGTTTTTATTTAGAATCAAAGAGACGCTTAATAAACATACATAATTTAAATTTAAATCATCTCTAGTAAAATAATAGCTCTCGTACTTTTACCTTTTTTTCTTGCAAAGAAAAATGTAACGTCAAATCAAATTGGAGATGTATAGCACAAAGAGTTACTGTAGTATTAAAAAATAGAATAACAATTTAATCCTTTTTTTGAACAGTGGCAGATCACTTATTTAAATGTTTACTTATTATTTACAACATTAATTATTTTAGTAAACCTTTGTCAAAATGATCCAGTGGAATGTAATTATGTATGTTTGATTTGCTTGCAGATTGTGTGGACGCTCGCGCTGGCCGCTGTGTTGTCAGGAAGCTGCGACGGAGGTCTGCTGAGGGTCCCCAAGGTGTACAATGCCGTCATCAGCTCCAGCGACAATCTGTCCCCTAGCCGGGCTTTCCCTCTCATCCAGCCAGTCCTGCACGAGACCGCCCTGGGTTACCCGCTACACCCGCCCTTTGTCTACCACCAGGTAATACACTTACACTAAAATGACAACGTCCGTGGATAAATATTTGATATTGAAATTATTCGCTCCGTTCAATCTTCAGAGCTTAATACTAGTAATACAAATCGTCTTATATATATCCAGCATAATTATAATAAATATCAAATAGTTAACTAAAGGGTAACCGAGTATTAACTAAATGCTAAGTTTTCGAATTATTCATTATTATTTACCATTTATAAAACTTGTCTATGGCCGGTTAGTCAAATCAAATAATTGATTTACATTACTCCTTTGAGCGAAATTCTTGGCTACGCTTATTATTAATTTATTTATTATACAAGCTGAGCTTGTGTTGTAAACAGTAATTTTTTGAACCTTTAGTTTTCCTAGGTGTGTTTGTAGATTTTGTCAGTCAGCTGTTGTTATTAGGTAATTTGTTTTCTGGTGTTGAGCTGCTTGAAGTTTTTGCGACTGCTTGAAGTTGCTCGAAGTAAATCCCTGAAGAAGGTCCCAGCACGGGGACTTAAACGTCGGAGGACTGAAAACTTCAAGCAGCTCAATACCCAAGAAACCAAATCATTCAGTTTTCCTTTTGGAAAGTTCTTCTATTCGGAATTATTTTTCCATACTACAAACCAAGTGATTGACGAACCAATATATATATTTTTTTAATTTTAACCAGGCCCTAACTTATTCACTGGAGATCTAAGAACTCCCAAAGAGATCCTGGCAAATGTAACTGCAAGTTATTGAAACGTAAAAATGAATATTTGCATTTTGATTTTGAACAAATTGCAAATGTAATTGCAATGAAATACTCAATTGATCATAAATAGTATCTTAGTTTACATTGAAATACAAAATGTTTTAAGCATTTCATAAAATATCTTGAATATTTTACTCCCGATGGTTCACTTGTACAATATTTTAAAAAAGTCAGATATCTATTTGGCATCTCAACTTTTTTTCTGAAATATTGTGCTCAGTATCATATTCAGTAAATCAAAATTCAAAAAATTACTTAGAATTTTAATTTCATCCGCACTGCTGAAGCTTGAATATTGTTTCGAATAAACAGCACTTCAAAAATACATTGTTTTGCACAACTTGCTGAAATTTAAGGAGGCAATTAGACTAGATTAAATTTGGGACAGATTTACCGCCAGAATAAGTGTAAATTGTTTGTAATGGCCTTAATAAATCCGCGCAGACTTCAGTCCTGCCGGTATTACCTACAAGTGAGCAGCTAAAGTGGCATTTATTCTCCGGAAAAATACAACGTCGGTCTACTGGAACTGGAAGGCTTCCAGGATATATGGGAACTCGCCGGCCCCCCGAGTTATTGCCGAGAGCCCGAGAAAAAACACCGTCTTCCCTGACAACGCGGAGGCGCCTCGCCACTGCACAACCTCACTCGTAAATCATGCCGATGCACTGGGGCTTTTAAATAAAAATAAGAAATCTGAAATGTTTTTGTGTAGTTCACGACGGACTGGATTACTTTTTGAGTTTTCCCTTCTGAATGAAAACGGCTCTCGACTCTTCTAGCTCTTCGAAAAGACTCATTTTCATCCTTCGTATTTGATTTTCATGTAACAGAGCCTGTGTTTATTAACCCTTTGTATATTTAGATTGGGCTAAATAAAGATATTGATATCACATTGTAAATAACTCTAATCCATCAAAATGTTTACCATCAAAATAATACTAGAATTTGTTTATTTTAAAATAACGAAAGTTTAATTTTTACAGTGGTAAAGACGACTCCCATCCTCTTTTTTTCCAGAGAGTCTTATTAGCTTTGTAATACGCTGTATAAGCTATGCATTTATTCTGTGCTCCGCAACAACAGCGCTCTTTAAACCAATAAACCGAGGCATAAAAGCCGAAGCAAAAGGGAAAGGAGCGAGTAAACAGTTTTCACTGAAAACGGAGCCGAGAGCGACGCAATAAAGGCCGCCCTACAGCGCACTGACCTAGTATGATTAGTCCTAGGCGAGCACACCTGCCCAGACAGGTAAGGTAGATTATCAATTGCATTATCGCCAGCATTTTTCCCGCAGACTGGCTGCAGGTAGCTCCAGAACTGGTTCCGACCCGACCGACCGGTGACGCACGGCCGGGGCTCACTCGCCTTCGTTACTCAGAGATCCCGTGAAATCACTGTACCTACCCACTTGAAACGCCTTTTATCTACGCGTATTTGTTACAAACTATTTGGTAAATATAATTTTAAACTTAAATTATGATAAAATGAATAAAAATTGTGAATTTAAACTCCATAATACAGAAGCCGAGTTTCTGGAAGATCCACAGTGATATGCATTATTTGTGATTTCATTAACAGCTCGCAAGATGTTTCATGTTCCCTATTTTTTTTTATCTTAATTGAATACAACTTTTTGTCGCTGTACACATAAAAAAGGCAATAAAAAATGCCATAAAAATACATTAATATTTTGTGTATTTAATACACTCTGAGTTCATAAGCGACTGAGTATCCTTAGCCACTTGAACTGCCCTTCAATTTTATGCCTAAATTGAAAAAATATTAGTTATGGTTGACATTCAGGAGTAAAGCAATATATATATCTCGTATATTGATGCCGTAAAAATAGATATTATTTTGTATATTTTAACTTTTTAGAGATCGTATTAAGTTGAATATCCATTTGAAACGACGCTAAATTTTATATCTTATTTGAAAACAACTTATAAAATTTGTTATAAAAATGTACTCGTAAGAACCAAGAGATAAACGTTATATCTAACATAGTAAATTTAAAAATGTTTAGAGTTGGTCTGTGTTTAACGATGACTAACGTCTACTTTTATTTCAGTAACATTTCATTTATTTAAGATGGAATGTACCGATATCGATAAAAAAGTCCTGAAATGTATAAATAGGTCATGAAATTTAGAAAACACCGTATATAAATTTTATTGCATTTTGGCATCGAATCAAGCTTACTTCTTTACTAATTTAATGACGATCAAGCGCACTATTAAAACAATCATTATGCTACCTAATTAAATTATTTTTTCACATAAATATTATAATCATTTAATTATGATCAATATTTATTTAGATGCTTTATTATTAACACCTCATAATTTAAGTGTGATACTAGGAAAAGCATTTTCGGTTTTATTTTACATGTATTAGATTATTATTACTTCAAAATATTTTTTTTTTTTAATATAAATAAAATACTGTATGATAAAAATTATTTTATTTTATATTAGTTAAATGTTATTTACTGTTATTAAAACTTTTGTAAAAATTATGTCCCTGACATTTATATTGAATAAATTAATACAGTAAAAAAATTATTAACTACGGATATTTAATAACATTAAAAAACGTTTTATCTGTTTAAAAAATAACAAAATTACATAGTAAAATATAAAGTAATGATATTTACCATAGTCGATGGTCCGTGTTTTATATCTATCCCTGATTTCAATAAAATTAAATGTCAACTTGATTTCAGCCAATAAAATTTTAAAACCATTATGTGTACTCTTACATACTCTAAGTTTTCTTTCGTGTCTGTAAACTTTGCTACTTAAAATTTACCGTTAATGAGTTTGTTTAAGATAATGGTTAAGTCGTCCAAACTTTGCTTAACTTCACACGACGAACTTAAAATATCTTAGATACGTGATTGCCAACAAGCAGAATCGTAGATATCACACCAGCCACAAAAATAATGTCACTTTCTTGTTTACTTTAAAAAGCAGCGTTTACTCTATTTTTGACATTTTGATGAAAATTTATTATTACCAGTAGCGGAGACACAATCTAAAAACCGGTTCTTGACTGTTATCCATATTTATTTATACATTAATCTAATATGTATTCTAAAAATATGATTAATTTAAACCTGTCCACATTGCTGAAGCGAGCAATGTTACCATTAATTTCAATCGATTTAAGTAATCTCTATTAAATATCTTGTTGACTGCATTAAAACTACGAATAACTATATAATGTTAAATACACTGAATTTTCAAACTAGAATGTGTACCAATTAGACAAAAAAACATGTATTTATTTTTGTATATATATATAAATATTGTATTAATAATGAAATACAAGCGGCCTGTTTCTAAGAAGCTGATTAACATTACAAAGGTTTTCAAGCTGTCAAATACATCATACAATTTCGTGAAAAGCATAAAGTGATGTATTGCATAAAAGCTTTTTACGATTAATACAAAATTTTCGCAAAAGTATTTTAATTTAATATTAAAAAAAAATAAAAGTCTCAACTTCAAATGCTTTCATATTAAAATTGAAGTTAAATTTTTTTTATAATGGTTTTCAGAAAAAAAAAATGTTTAACCATCAAAACAAAAATTCAAGTGTATTTTTAATTTACTAAAAAATAAAACTATTTTTTATTTGTACAATATTATCGATACTTATCAGTATAATATGAATTTAATTACATGCCAAGGACCTTGTGTCGAAGTTAAATCTTATTTAGAGAGTATCCGAATACCTGACTTGAAAAGTTTATTGATACAGATCAATAGTTACCTGTCCTTTTGTAAATGTCGATTGTTATCTACCTGTGTGTAACAACAGACAGCCTTGATCCTCGAGTCTTTTATTATTGTTCAGTGAGACTGGTATTGTGATTCCAATATTTAGTTACACTCATTCTAAATAATTTTATTGTTACAACACAATAAAAGTATCAAAACCTGTATTGTATTTTTACATATTAAAACCAACTTCACTTTAATTATTTATTCAAATTATTTATAAGTCAAATGACAAAACTATTGCTTTTGGACAGTGTTGTGGATTTACTTGAGCAACTGAGTACAAATATAAAAAAACTCACCGTGTTATCCAGTCGGGCTTGACAGAGAGTAAACCTGTTGTGTCAGTGGTTAAAACGTTGATTTTTAACCCAGAGGTCTCCGATTCGGTCCCCGTCTCGGTAAGGCTCACACCTGATTCGGATTGGTCTGAGATAAATTGTAAATGCATTACACGTGTCTGTTACAAGTTTATTTTAATTTTTTTTAAATTGGTTAGTCACATCTTCATAAACAATTTCTTTTTGATGCCATAGTCTAGTCTAGTTTTATAGGTGTAAGAAATAAAGGTTTTACAACTTTAATGTTTAAAAAAACTCACTGTGGCAATAATTAACTATGGATAGTGACGTTATTAAACATTATTTAGCAAAATAGTGTATAACACGATCAGATAATATCAATAATATAGTTTTTTTTTTTTATCAAATATGTACTTCAGTTATAGTTTCGTCAAAGAAACATATTTTTTTTTTGTACCGCTGCTAAAGCCAAAGACGATTGATTGATTGAGTTATAGTTTCAACATGTGGAAAAATCACTTAAGTATTTTATTTAAAATATTAAAATGGATTTCCACCAAGTACTCTCTGTCAAAAACATTGATTATTTTAATAATATAGAGTCATAAATGAAAAGTGGATAGCCAAAAAATATTTTATTTAAAATGAAACAAAACTAAAGCACCTTTAATTTTTTCCAAAAAAATGCATGTAATATTGAAAGTTTATCGTAATTATTGTTTCAAATAGTATTTTTATAACAATATTACAATTAAATACCAAACAACACAACCTGATTTGTACCTACAAATAAGAGATTACTATTATAAATCATTTTCAAATATCGTTCCCATCTTTATTTTTCTCGGTCGTGTTTTGAATTCATCTATCTTCGTTTTTTGTTTCCAGGCACCTCTGCCATACCCGCACCCCGAGCTGCCGCCCCCGAACATTCTCCCTGGCCCACCACAAGAAAACCCAGATCCAAAGCAAGAAATGAAAGTTCCGCCAGAACAAGGGAATCAAAAGCCTGTAGCACCTCCTGTGCCACAGGATCAAGAAAAGAAAGATAAACCACCAGCGGAGCCTTCCAAAGAAAACCCCCTCAAGCTAAACGAGCAAGGACTGCCGCCGAGCCTCGTCCCAATCCAGCAATACCCCCAGGGTGTCCAGTACCAATACGATCCGTACAATGTCTACAACCCATATCTTTCAGATCCTTACAGCCGTGTAGTTCTCCCTTATAATTCCCCATACAATCCTTACTATCAACCAGCCTTCACTCAAAATCCCTACAATCCTTATTTCAACCCATATTACAACTTCCCGCCTCCTCAGCAAATCGACCAGTTACCCCAAGGACCTCCACAATGGCCGCAGTTAGATAACCCTCAGTGGCCCCCTCAAGACCCTTCACAAGGTCCTCTTCCTGAGGGTCCTTCTCTCCAGGGGCCTCCCGATCAGAATCCTCAGCCTGAACCTTCATCACCCCTCCAAGATCCCAGCAAGCCTCCTGGACAACCATCGGATCTGAACATCAAAAACATCAGTAATAAAAACGCCGACATCCCAGATGTCCCGCCTCCTCCACTTCCTTCGGGAGGTCTTAAAACTGACAAGAAACCACCTAGCTAAATTAGGGTTTATAATAATATAGACTATTTTGCATAGTTCATAGCTTGTAGTGATTAGTCCACCTATACTCCCTTGTCCGCCAATTCTACTCACATTGTATAAGACGCCATGTTCATTATTTATATCCAATGTTTAACATTCTGATCAAAGTAGCTTGTTAATAATTAAATACTCTTCTAGTTTTACTTTTGTACGAATCAGTTTTGTATTAATTTATTATCTGCTAGTTTTAAGACAATCATCTCATTAAGTTTTTTTCAAACATAAATGAGATTTTAATTAAGGAAGAATCTTGAGAATTTCAAATGATTATAAGTTACTATTCGTAAAAAAAACACGTAATAAAAGTAGTTATAAAAAATATGGTGAATGTTTTTTTTTGTATTATTTAATATAATAAGGTAACGTTTTTAAGCAACGCGTATATCATTGCAACGATAAAAATTACAATCGTATTTATCTTTACTACCTCACTTCCTATGAACAAAAAATATAAATAAATAATAATTAGTTAAAATGGACTATTTAGTAACGTGGTATCTGTGGATGGACATTGTAACTTTACTTTAATTTTAAAAGTGATGAAATTATTTTAGTATTACAAACAGTCGCTAGATGTCAGTACATGTTTTAAACGAAATATTCACAAAAATGAAGAATTAATTCTTGAAACTATGCATTTTTATTTTATTTTTATACAGGGGAATGCTTTTTTTTTATTTGGTCGCACCATGGAGTTATCCACTATAGCCGTAAAGTTTCACTGTAAAATCGAAACCTACGCCATAGGGAAGGTCTACACCGACCTCTGTTGAATTTCCACCATCCCCGCCGCTAAGCACTCGAGGTCTGCCTTGATCTCGAGTAGCAACTTCCACGCAAGTTATATGAAAAGGGTCCGACAGGGTTATCTGGAAAAGTAAAAATACCTTATTCAGAAATATACCTACCAGTTATATCAATATATCAGTACTATTAGTGGTCAGCATTAAATGAGCTTGATTATACCGCGAGGTGAAAAATGAAGTTCTTCCTTCCATCAGGAGTCGAAGATTGAGCAATCGCGAGCATTCGCGACAGTAACGACAGGATTAGACTAAGAATTAGATAAGTAATCCAAGCAATAATCACGTTGGAAATACTTTTCCGCTATGGAACAGACCGTATCCCCGAATCACCTCTTCGTTTCCACACTCCCACACTCTTGCCACAAAGAAATTGCCGGCAGATGTGAAAGAATAAACACATGTAATGAACAGAATTGATTCTAGATTATTATGGGATTCATCAAAAGTAATCTGTGCCCAATCAGGGAAACTTCATTCTTATTATGCTTTCAAGTATTTCTTAAGATTTATTATATTACACTCAGTATTCAGTGTGATAAAAGCTGTTTATGGGATGAATAGCCCGGGTTATTGGGGGATCAAAGGAATAAAGCTCACGTGTGTGGTATTTATATGAAAAAAACATTAGATTTATAATGAAAATGAAATTATTTTTTAAATATCTTATTGGCGTCGTACGATATTGACGGCACTCAATACAAGAGCTCTATCATTTGTGCTGTTTTAAGTGTTAAAAAGACATTAAATTTAAATATATTGAAAATTGGTTGTTTCGCTCATTTATACACAAACTTGTGGGATGGGGTGTTCATAGGAATATTTCTACGCGTATTATGAATTACAATTCATTTAATATATCTTAAAGACTTGTTTTATCTATTAAAAAAATGTAGATCATACAGATAAATTTCTTTTGGTCTAGTTGTCATTTTTAATTGCGAAGTTCAAAGTAAAAAACTAAACACATGCTGTTAAAAAATAACCCTCTCTCGGTATCGTTTATTATAGATTCAAAGCTAATAAACACGTATCAGACTATCTATGCAGGTCTACAAATCTTTTCATTTAACTGTCTTTCCGGCCTGGGACAGCGCTTAGTGTCATTGTGAATAATTAATGCTTCCAAATTTATACAGACCAGTCGCCGAGACGAAACTCACCAGCATCGAGGCCAGCACTTGAGACTTCTTGTCATTCTCCAAGATGAAGTTTTCGGTGTAAATGAGTGGGTGTCTCCGGTGGTCGCAAACTCCCCGGAACACTGGCTCTGCCAACGCGGTATTATTTTCTGTCAAAACAGAAAAAAAAACTCCGAGATAATTAAAAACACTCATATAGCTACTAAACACTCGGCGGATACTATTGCACGTGTCAACTAAAATAAATGTTTTTGGCGTTGTGAAATAAGATGAGTATCTCCGTCATAATTAAAAATTATTAGAGCGAATTTCATTAACACAAGACAACGCAGCTATGCTTGTTGGCACATGCTTATCAGAATTTATTATAGTTCAAATAAATATAAATATTTAAAAACAAAATATTTATAATGATAATTATAATAAACGTCACTCTGTCCCGATCTTATAATTGTAAGAGTATTAATTTGTATGGCTCATGCTAGGATTCAAAAGAACTCTACTTTAGTCAGCTAAGATGGCCTCGCTCTAACCAAGGATACGGCAGTGGATTAAAAGGACTATAATCCTGGTTTAAAGACAAATTCTAAAGAATGATGCCAATAATGTAAACATTCAAAAAACTGCATCTTGAAATATCTGAAACATTTTACGTAAAATCGCATTTCGCTGACGCTTGAATAACCTCTGAGTCCTTATAAATTTTACGGTATTGTCATCAAAATATTTAGGGCTTTATAATCAATTAGGAGTACTCTTTTAAATAAGCTGTAAATCTAAGTTTAAAACCGCGTAAAGACGTCAACATAGAAGCACAGTACCAAACTTTATAATTTACAGATTTAAAATAAACGTTTTCCCACTCACTAGAAGGAATGACTGCTGATTCTGGAGTTACTTGATTTTTATGGGAGTCTTTCACTTCGCTTATAACATTTGAATTCACTTTACTGATGACTGGAATTCCTACGGCAAAATGAATAATTAACACGCTTATCACGATCGTAAACAATGTGTTTGGCTTCATATTAGAATACCGTAACATCTTTCCACTTGCAATTGTAAGCAAAGACTGATAAAATTACTATAAAGCATTACTGAAGAATTATATAGCAGTTTTGCTTGAGCAATTCTATGACCTGGCACGATAAAAGGGTTAAAACTGTCGGGAACGCTAAATTTATCATTTTGATAAGAACTATTTATTATTTTATGTCATAATTTCAAATATTATTTTTTAAATTATATTTAACATAAACTTACTAAAGAAAAGTCATCCATTATCGCCATTACAAAACACCCCTTTACGTCAGGCTTTCTGTGTTAAATCACCCTTATCTTTTATGTGCTAATAAGAGGTATTAGTACCATAGGTATTGTTTACCTTCCTATAGGCATAAATTATTTTTAAAAAAAATCTAATTGGTTTAAAAAAATAAATTAGAACAATGATAACTGAATCAACATGTCATTTTATTTACTGCAATTATTTAGTTAATATAAATTAAGTATTTTTGTAAAGTGAGGCCGCGAAGTACATAAATTTTTATATGTTATTATTAAGTATTGATTTTTTCTGAATGATTTGACTTACCAAAAAGGTACCCATTGATTTTTATTTTAAATTTTATTTTAATTGCTGACAGGCCGTGTTTGATTTTAAAACACCTAGTAACAATGATTCAGAACTGATAAAATAAAATTAAAAAAATTGTTAAGCTTTATTTTGGTTTTAATTATAGTATGTTTATACAAGCTTCATATGTAGAGTTAATTTGTTATGTATATTGGAAATACCACCATTTCAGTAAAGAAGCTAAGCAGTAAATCATAACCATTAAAATGTGAGTTTTAAATATTTTTACCTATTATTCTAGATTTAATAGTCATAATACATATGATAAAGAACTATTTTATGATAAAATAAGATAATTGATAATTAGCACGTTCCACAATTTGCCAATATTGATTGTTCCACAAATTGTTTGAGTCCATAAACCGTAAATGTGACACATCAAATGTAAGCGTAAATGTCATTCTATTTTGTTCAGTTTCTGAAAAACTAATTCAAGAAAGTAAGTCTTTTTGAAACTGGGCGTACCTCTCCTTTGCGGGATATTTTCCAAAACATCGTACTTCTCTAAATGTCAAAGTACGCGTCTTAAAATTAAAAAAAATAATAATAATGTTATCCGTATTGTGAAGTAATTTTTTTTTCTAAAACAAGAAATTCTTAAGCGTTGTCGTATAATACACGATAGTGTAAATCAAATATTATTAGAAAACAAAATTTATATTGTTACCTTAAAATACAACGGAGTCATTGCACCATCTAAAAAAAAATACATTTTGAGCACGCAAAGGCAAATTCGTAAATACAGTTATACATATATACAATAGTAACTCTCAGATGTTGTGTATTATAAATTAATTATTTTAAACAATTTTTATTTTATTTCAGAACCATGACATATCATTCGTATAATGGTAAGCGTCGCCAATATTTAACGCATGTGCAATTTTTATACTTAAAGTTTTACCTAATCAAATAAAAAAATTCATTTTAAAGATTACGTTAAGAGGCTCTTTTGGAACAGGAATTCGATAGTACATCAAAACCTGCGATTGATAATGAAAAAAGGTTAGTATATAAAATTGCTCAATATAATATATATATTTATTTCTTCATTTATATAGTACAGTAATACCCCGCTTTACGCGAGGGATACGTTCCGATACATATATCGAGATTTACGATTAAACATACATACATAGTCAAAACTTCATACAAAAAATACGAATCATTTGAATCAATCACTTTAATGCTAAGAACACTTTATGCAGTATTACTTACATGTTATTTTTACTGAAAAATATTTCTATTGTCTTTTGGGTAGCGTTTCTTTTGCGTTTTTAATTGTTAATACATATTATTAAAATAAGAAATTCGCATAATGCGAGGTATTTTAACGCGAAATTTTAAATTAGCGTTAACCCGCGCATAACGGGGTCGCGTAAAGCGGGGTATTACTGTAATAGGAGGTTGGCGACCATTTCACTGAGCATATATGGTACGCATGCTATTCAGTGGGTACTTCTATATAGTATAAGAAAACATGAATTATTAGTGTAATAACGTACTGCTGTTTCACTATTTTATCATTGGTATATCGTCCAAAATACTCCATGTGATTTTCGTGTTTCTTTTTTTTGCTGTTTTTTACACCTGAAAAAAAGTTATATTCACAGCTACAGTATTATTAGTGTAATAACGTACTGCTGTTTCACTATTTTATCAATGGTGTATCGTCCAAAACATCCCATGCGATTTTCGTGTTTTTATATATTTTTTTTTTGTGTTTTTACCTGAAAAAAAATATATATTCACAGCTACAGTATTATTAGTGTAATACCGTACTGCTGTTTCACTATATTATCATTGGTGTATCGTCCTAAACATTCCATGCGATTTTCGTGTTTTGATATATTTATTTTTTTGTGTTTTTTACACCTAAAAAAAAAGTTATATTCACAGCTACAGTATTATTAGTGTAATAACGTACTGCTGTTTCACTATATTATCATTGGTATATCGTCCAAAACACCCCATGTAATTTTCGTGTTTTTTTTTTTGCTGTTTTTTACACCTGAAAAAATAATTATATTCACAGCTACATAATTATTAGTGTAATAACGTACTGCTGTTTCACTATTTTATCATTGTTATATCGTCCAAAACACCCCATGTAATTTTCGTGTTTTTTTTTTTGCTGTTTTTTACACCTGAAAAAATAATTATATTCACAGCTACATAATTATTAGTGTAATAACGTACTGCTGTTTCACTATTTTATCATTGTTATATCGTCCAAAACGCCCCATGTGATTTCCGTGTTTTTTTTTTTTTTGCTGTTTTTTTACACCTGAAAAAAAAACTTACATTCCCAGCTGCACAATGTTACGTCTCCCTCGGTGGGCTCGTGGTGTCGTTGGAGTTGTGTGAGGCATTATTGTGGAGTGTGTATATTGTGTCTGAAGAATCGGTCGGGCAGCTGAAGCGGGTGAAGCGGGTGAAGCGGGTGAAGCGGGTGAAGCGGGGCCGGGCCGGTGCGCCGCCGCGCCCGCGCGCCTCTGCTAGCGCCTCTCCCAGCGCCGGGCGTCGCGGCGTCACTCTGTGGCCCCGCGCCGGCTGTCGGCGCCGCATCGCTCGCCGCGTCTCCCCATAACCCGACCAAACACACGCTCTTCATCAAAAACACCACCACAATTTATACACCCGTCGTATTACACACCCACGCGGGTATATAATCTCGCGTAATATCAAAAAAAAACGCCGTGTGTACTTGTGGCCGGGTGAAGAAATCGCCGCTGCTGTCAACCGTGTTTTTTGACAGCTTTGTTTACATTGCGAAAACACTTTAATTTTACAGTTGTTAAAGCAGCGTTTTTTTTTTTTTTAATAAAGGTACGTATGCAATTTAATTACATTAAAAAAACTGTATTTTATTTTGTGTGTACTATAAATTTCATTCTTTACGTTTTGTATCGAATTTCATTGTATCGAATTTTGTTTCACAATCGTTTTGAATGACTCGTGCGTTATATTCATCATACTCGTTTTGTTTTTTAATAAAGGTACGAATGCAATTTAATTAAAACAACTGTATTTTATTTTGTGTGTAGTGTAAATTTCATTGTATCGAATTTTGTTTCACAATCGTTTTGAATGACTCGTGCGCTTGTTGCCGTGTGAATGTTTTTAAATGTCGTTGATGGATATGCGGCGACTGTCACGTCTGACAATTGTTTATGGGAAATAAAACAAAAATATTATGAATTATGAAAAAAAAAAACTCCTTTTATTTGCTGTCAAAATTTATTGCGTTCATGTTATAAAATTTGCATCAACACAGCAATGCACAATATGTTTTTAGTTGAATAAACTAGGAGAGCGACGCGTTTTTTAATAAAAACATTGATTAATGTTTTGAAACTAATGGAATTTGAAATATCTTTTTTTGAGGTAATAGAATACTGAAATTAAAATTTATAACCATACATAATTGTGCGCTTTTTACCCATGTTCATCTTTATTTTACGGATAACTATTTATAATGTAACAATTCAACGCAATTTTTCAATGTTAATTTCATATTAGAAGCATTAAATTCTGCATTTAATATACAATAAACATTTTACACACACAAGACATTTCTAAACATGTGGTGTCTTAGAAAAAAGAGATTAATGGTTTCATATTATAATTTTTAAAATATGTCTACCAACTTGTTTTTTTTTTTATGGAGTCCAATTATATAATCTATTCATTTATTTTATTTGAACGTTTCATTTATTTATTTATACTGTAGCTTCAAAAAAATCTCTTTTTATTCGGAATGATTCAATCAACAAACCATGTAACCAAAATAACATGTTGCAATCCAATATTTACCGCTCTCTTTTAGTAAAACTTAAATGAAATACGTGTAAACCTTTATTTTGATATTGTTACTGTAATTATTATTGCTGTAATAATTATATTACTGTAAGCCCATAGCATTTGCCTACCTTTCCAAATACGTGCCAGTCTGTGTTGATCCATTGTATGAATGTCTACTAGGTGGATAGACGATGCAGACCTCATTGTGAATTCTAGTCAAATGCTCTCATTTTGCCATGTCTGCATGAAAAAACTACATTTAACTTATTTCAATTTAAAAAAAACTGGTATTTTAAAACGAAACTAGTCACAATGAAAACAAATTCGTGGAAAAAACTCATAAGTAAGATTGATTTTATCTCTTTATCAAAAATATTAGTCTTTTTATTGGTTTTACTTGCGAGGGGGATGAATGTGGAAAAACTTAAAATATGTAATTGCAATAAATGCATACTTTTTTTTTTAATATTTCCATGCACTTTGACCGTCTGTATTTTATATTAATAAAACTTCATAATACTGAAGGCCATAATACTAAACCCTACTAAAAGTTATATATATATTTTTTAAACTTAATTTTTAAAAATGTATTTACGAAGTATTAATAGTTGTTAGTACTACAAAATAATATTTCGGACGCAATCTCATCGGTTCTTTGTTCACAAACGTCACAACGCAACAATAAGCTCAATTAGCGGTTGAATATTCACAATGCCCTTTGCTCGTATCGAACGGTTCAGCCGGGCACTTCAAAAATGGCCACCGATTGTAATTAGTAGATAGCGGCTTAAGAGTTGCTATCGCAGAAATTACAAATAGCGAAATGGCTATCGAGCTGTCTGGTGTCGGGTGTCGGGTGTAGGTGTACCGACCTCTGTGCGCCATTTTCTCATTTTCAGTACACACGCCCCTGAGGTCGACGACCGACTTGCGGAGAGCAAATAGGACACTTGGACGATAAAGGCGAATAATACAGTCGTCTACGAGCACACGCTGAGCTTAAACAATGTAAAAAAAACTCGCAAACTACAGTACCTACGCTATTCGTATTAATTTACTATACATCACGCTTTGTATAATATTATTAGAAATCATTTAAGAGTGAACTGAAACTTACGTCATAATCCCAAATCAATAACGTCGGTCTGGGGATCAACCCATAAGGGCGGGGATCATCTGGCCAATCTTGCGATAAAGTCGAAGCTCTATCTAATCATTTTAATTTTCGTTGTGAAAAGATCTGAGGTTTTGATGGTTATTCTTATAAAAGCCTAATAACGAAATACTGAGCTCTTATTGGGTTTCTGCCATCTCTAGATCTCAAAAGTAATTTATTTGGTATTCTAAAAAAATATATCCAGAAATGAATATCTAACCTTTTTTTTACTATTTTGATATGTTTTGAAATATCGTGCTTTAAAATATTTCAAATTGAAATTAAATTTTCATGCATGCATGCAAAATAAATCGTTTTAGATGTTATAAAGAAAGCTGAACGAATCAATTTCCCACTGGGATTATAGTTTATATGCAAATCGCTTTATATTTTCATTACATTTTGTAATTAACAGGTATGTGTGTGGATTTTAAGTTATTTTTCATGAACTTTATACGATTGGCATTGAAATGTTACCATTATTTTTTATTTATATGTGACAGCGACATATAACATGAAGCTGTTCATTGTAAAAAAAACAGCATATATTATGAAAAACATATTGTGTATAAGAAAACAATAATTAAATTTATTAAATGTTTTATTTCCCTCTTGTTTACTTTGATTTTATCAAGCAACTCTTAGTGATTAACAGATGAAATCTAAAAATATACATATTTTAAATATGTGAAAAATTATATTAAAAATTAAAAGGAGCATGTCTTATTGATGTGTTTCCAATAGCTCGACTATTATATTGTACCAGATTTATTGTAAAAATTGTTGAATCACTTAATTTTATTACATCACTTCAAAATTATGATAAAGACAATTTCGGCATAACAACAACTATTTAAAAAGTAAGCACTCCCATCAAAATTTAAAATAAAAATAAAATCGGGCATTGCTACTATTTGGTGTAAATTTTGATGAAGAAACAATAATTCATAGCAATATTTAAACTTTAATATTCGTGTTAATTTTCAAAACGCCCCCAATTTTTAACTGTACATAAATGGCGTGTGCTCATCCGTGCGCAATTATCTCTCTCATTACAAATATTTGAACAACCAGCACATGTCTGAGGAGGAACATTATTAATAGAATCAAGTACATTAACCCATGAACTACCTACCTGAAATCTACTTATATCTAAAGAGGAAGTTAACGGCAACTTCTTCAGACACGATCCTGTAACTTGAAGGGAAAGCCTGCCGAGCCTCTAAAGCTGCAGGCTAAACTTAGAAACTTTCAGAAAATTATTTAGTATTTGATAACCGCGTTATTGCCCGCGGGTTTGTGTGAAGAACCCCTCCCCGGCGAGAACACGTCCTGCTCACGAGAAGCCCGGCTTAATACCCGCGTCTATTTCTGCCAACATAGAATTTGTCTTGTAGATGCATATTGTCACGCTAGAGTCGGACAGAGAGAGACCTATATTTGTTTATTATTGTTCCCTCCCATGCAAGTGCCATTTACAAAACAAAGGGGGGATAATCAGGGGCATTAATCCTGTGTTATTCAGTTTTTGGTTCAACATGCAGTTTGTTCTTAATGGGATAATATTTATTAAGAGTTGATATTCTTAGCTCACCGAAATAAATTTTATGCTAAATTAACTTCGTCTTATTCGTTTATTTTTTACTTTTGAATATAATTTATAATATTTATCCTATATAGATTATTTATTTCGTGCATTTCCAATAGCTCGTTTGAATCACTTAATTTTATTACATCACTTCAAAATTATGATAAAGACAATTTCGGCATAACAACAAATACGTAAACAGCAAGCAATCCCAATTCATTTTTTTGCATAAATGTTTGAAAATCTTATTGTTGCCCAATTTATTGCTCGACCAGAGCTGTAGCGAGTGTAAATTTGTAAAATAACAATAAATTTTCCAGTTGGCTCGTCATTATTTACGAGCATGGATTGTTTGTAGTACATTAAAATAAGAAATAAATTGAATAGCGGCTTTAACAAAGCCGACGCCGACTCCACCAAAATCAATCTTCTTTCTGACTTAGCTCGGGGTTTTTTTTTTGCATTCTGATATAATTTCTCTAGTTCTTTGGACAAATTACTCACTCTTTGGAATATCCCGTTTATATATACTTATTAAAGTATACTTCACTGCTTTCACTTTTAGGATCCATTATTTTTTATATTATTCTGAAAAATAGTGATTCACCTATTTTACTGTGACTCTTCATCTCCGTATTGTATCAGTCAAGCGGTTTTTGTTTGCGTTGCCTAAATAAAATATTCACCCCAAAAACCACATTGAACGTCAATAATGTGCCGCGCTCTATTAAGTGAGAATCAGTGTGCCATTTTCCATCCCAAATTGCCGTAGCATAGTCGATCAATCAAACTGTAAGCAGAACCAATAATGTATACTTTATTGTAATTACTTGTTATTAACGGGTCTCGTAGTTGGCACGAGCCGATATTCAGAATCTTAAAACGCTATCAAAGTGACTTTTGCCAAAAATAGCCGCCAGCTTCTTCTCGGCGTGCTCGCGTTTCGAATGCTTTCTTTGTGGTAATGACCCAATGACACTCTTTCATTATAATAGCCAACTATAAATACTGTATTTTCTGAGTGTGTGTGTTAAGGTTTTAGCTTGTCTTGTACGTATTGTACTTTTTCTAAAGGAAAAAGTAATCCCTTTTTATGCGGGAGGCTAACCGAGAATAAGCTACTTCCTCCGCCGTACCAACCCCATGTTTTTATTTTGCATAACTTATGGTTTTTTTTTGCATTTTTCTGTTCAGGGAACTTTTGAATGTGTTTTTTGGTTTTAATTTCACCATTTCTAGAAGCCACAAATTTTGAAAAACATATGATCTATCGACACACTCTATTTGGCTGTCCTTGAGGTATAAAATATTGCATTTACACTACATTAAATGCAAAACTGTGGACATTGATATTTCCAACGTTGTTTTTGCTTACACAGACACAGTTCTATTCCGATCTATTCGATCCCTTCAATCTGTATCTATACTGCCAGCGTTTTACACACATGAGCTCAACTTAGTGATTTTTAAAATTTTTCAGATCCTATATTTTCCATCGACATGGCGGAGGACCCAATCACTGAGAACCTCCTAGAGAAGCTAAACCTCTTGTCATCCAAGCCGGGGGAGAACTCCGAGCTCCTCAGGGCTCTCAGCAGCAAACTCTTCGCCAGAGTCAACAGCCAAGGTCAGTACACGCTTTCAGCCTAGAAGCTTCTTCCAAAGCCTTTTCTTCCAGGATTTTCGTCGCTTCTTCCCAGCGCATAATTCGTAAATCAATACCTCTTTTGCTGACCTCGATTAACACAACACGGCAGGGAATTTCCGCCAAATTTGTTGCGCTACAAGTACGTCAGTACTCAGTTTAAATGTCAATTCCCCGACTTATGCGCACACTATAATACAATCGCATTATGTAGTCAAGCACTTAGCTTATTCTTGTATGTATATTTTTACTGAATAATTTCATTTTAATCTGTTATTAAATCAATCTTTTGGTTAATGAATGCAGTTTTTGTAAGTTCGTTTATGAGAAAGAAACAATTCAACTAGTTCAAAATATACGAATATAACAAATTTAACGTGCTATCCATTGATAAAAAAACAAATTAGTTTATTGTTTAGGCATTTTCAATTCAAATTTGAGCTCTGAAACTAAAATAAAAAAGCGAAATACCGTCGTATTCATTCAACCATTTTTTTGTATTTTTTTCTGTTCAGTAATAAATGTAATTCCGTTCAAATTCTGTGCTTATTTTCTGTTGTTTGTTGCTTCGGATAAGCTATAATTTTATTCAGCACTGGAATATGAATTCCAATTGAAGTGCTGGCCGTGGTTTTCTCGATCGTGAAACGAGACTGTCAGATTGTACAATTCATGTCGTCTTGTCACGCAGTGTTTTTCTTACTCCTGCCTATACCCATATACGTGCAATATTCTAAAAATCATTTCAAAGACATATATAGACGTTACACGAAACAATTTTCACAATTCTTCGTTAATGTTTATTTCGTTTCTGAAGCTGGCTAAGTCCGGATAATAAATTGAATTCAGAGTTTATTTTAAAATACTCACGAAGCGCCGGCAGTTCAAAACTCCTAACTTCAGGTGCACATCGCCGAGGCTGGCCCATCACGCCACACACGCCCCCCAACCCTCTGTTCGTACTGTACAACCCCCTATTTCCATCCAACGTGGGTAGATAGATTTATGACCGAATTGATTTATATGTACAGAAGGATAATAAAAAAAAACTTCTGAAAAAAAAAAAGTAAGTGCTCAGGCATTTGAAACATTTTTTTCAGTTTTTTTTTTAAATTTATATATACACGTAGACAGCAAGTAAGCATTCACAATGAGGAATGAGTTAATTATTTAATGTGGAAACGCTCGTTCGCAATTAAGCGCATCATCTTGTTTGTGCGATAGAATCGATGTTTATGGCGTCTGCTAAATTTATCAATCTATTGACATATTAATCAATTATTATGTTATTGATTGATATGTTAAACTGTCGAGTAAAACTACAAATAAAACTTCACCCGATGAATGAAATTATCTTTGTTTTTCCACGGCTCATATCTTTTAGCTACGTTTCTTGATGCTCATTATAAAGCACCCCAAGCATCTGAACAATTAGTCGACGTAAAAAAATTTAATCAAATATAATTTCACGTTTCTAATTACTCGTCTCTGCTTTCTTATCTGTGCTGGGACTTCAACCTACATTTTCCTTCGTGAAAATCTTATAAAAGAAGAGTATACAATTCAATACAATAATTCTCGTTTTATAGAGGGATTTTTTTTGGACTAGACTAGACCCTTATGACTATAACAACTTTTTTTTCAATATTTAAAAGTTAATTTATTTGAACTTGTATATTTTCACTAAAACTAAGGGGACCACTGATTGTATCACAGAATAAAACGCATGTCTCATGTATATATTTAGCGTTCATAAAATAATGATGTATTTGTAAATATATCACAAATAATATTGTATTTTTTTCGTTTTAAAGCAGGCTGATTATTATTTTTAAATATAATGAATATTATAGCCCTGAAAAATTAGCCTACATTTATTTTTTTCATACATAGTCAACGGTTTCCAGTAACTTAAATATTTTGATGAGGCCATATTCGTTCAGCCTGTAAGCCTGCGCACCCCCTTCCCTTTCACGGGGGCTCTCGGCAGACTTCCGATCTTTGCGTGAGAGCCTTCCGTGATGCCTTTCTTTATCGGCCACTTCATTTAGCCCCCGCCTCCAATACGAGTATGACATTTATCAAAAAGGCACATTTGGTAATCATAGCATGTGCGTCCCTGGCTGAGGTATTTATGGAAACATTAATAATATCTCGTATTTCCCTTGAATATATGATAAATTGGCAAGCTTCTATTTTGTACACCCTTAGTGTATTCAAATGAAAAATATGAATTTTTCACTTTAATGGCCATGTCAAGACAGCTTGTGTTCATAGTAATGTTTGGGTTCACGTCTCTCAGCCCAAAGAGACTTCAACTACTAACTGTAGCGCCTATTTTAATTAAGCAGTGGCTGCAGTCTATAGAAGTAGACAAGCATTGTATATTCTATTAAAATAACTTTAAAAGAAATATTAAAGGTCAATAATTATTAGCATAGTTCCTTTAATTTCTATAGCATCAAGCTGCACAAAACTCAAATAAGAAAAGGTTTTTATTTTGACCACAAATGTTGGAATTTATCATGTAAATATCCAGGATTTAAGCAAGTAAAAAAATAGTAAGGTTTTCGAAAATGAATAGCTGAAATCTTCAAAACACTGGTTTTTTGTAGATTCATAAATCTAAATTATCTTATAAACTTTTTACTTAATTTCTAACTTTTTAAAGCGTTTTTTCGCTTTTTAAATTTGATTTATTTTATATACAACACTAGGCGGGCGATATTTTTATTTTTCACCGAAGTGAATAAGTTAGCCGTTGCCACTTACGTATCGATTAGCTAATAATCAGTAGTATCCAGGTGAGTCAACATACACGATAGATTACATACCTGCAACACTGTGAATAAGGAATCCTGTGATTAAGTTAGTGGGTTTACTTTTGAATAAACCTATTCGAGAAAGAACAATCACTTAACAATACAAGTAGTCATTTTTTGAGGGCTGCTCTATAAGGTTCAAAAAGTTTCTTCATTTTTTTCCTCAATTTACTTTGAAATAATTTACGATAAAAATAGCTTAATCGTTATAATACTTATTTTTATACTTTATTTTTTTTCTGTAAAAATAGTGCTACAAATGAGAACATCAATATTTATAAAGTATAAATACCCCTTTTATTTTTCTTTATATTAATTAGTGTATTAACAGCTTGATGTAATGAAGATTATACAATATTTACAAATACACTTTCATCGTCATTATGATGTAAACCACGATTGGCTGAGCTCCAAGGTGTAAATGTTTTATTTCTGAAGCGAAAACGCGATTTTTCATCGCTTTAAACTCCTCCATAGAAACTAAAGTGGCTCCTGCTAACCACAGTTGAAACTTCAATGCACTCTGTGTGTTTTAACATCAAATTATAATATATATTTTAGATTTAATTCGTGTGGGATGATAATTGTGTGAATATATCAACTTTTTTAGTACTCGTGTACTCAGGCCTCAATTCCCAATACAATACATTTATTAATCTTGATACTCATAAATCTCATAACTAATTAAATATATCATTTTAAAAATAAAATAATCATGATTGAAAATCTTGAATTTATTATAATTAATCCAATAGATCGCTCGAAGTCATATAAATATATAGATAAGCGCTTATTAGAAAATATTTGAAAGATATATATTTTTCGAGCACTATAATGTAATTGCAATCTAGCAATATTTTATTTAATTATACACTTTTTGCAAATTTGAAATATTTATGCTTGTCCTGTAAAATTGCCTTCAATGGACTTTAGATGTTGTTTAAGTAATGGCCTTGCTTAAACATTGGGGTGAATTATCAAATATAAATGTTACATCGTGAAATCCAGTTGAAATGTCGCTGGTTAATTAATTTTCTAATCTACTTATTGCTTTGTTTACAAATATAATGTTCGTTAACTACCAAACGCTAAGTTTTTACTGGCCGTGAAGTTAATTAATAGATTTTATTAATAGCAGAAGTTCACTTGTAACTAACCTCACCGCCGAAGTTTGTACTCGTATTCAAGTTAATTGCTTTTTTGTATTGATTTACTTTAGTCGTATGATAAGTGGTTACCTTTTTATCGTAAACCGGTTTTTAAAGGGCTTATTTTATTAAAAAAATCATACTTTTGATTTTACATTTTTGTCGTTTTAAAAAAACGTGATAAGATTTGAGAATCTGCCTTATACGACACATTTATGTAAAGGGCATTTTTTCAAATAATTTTTGCGAGTTTAATTAAAATATGTAAAATTAACTTCAAATATTTCAACATTGTAATAAAACATCAAAATAATGCTAATAAGAAGGACTTGTTTAAATTCTATACTTATCTATACAATGTTATAATGTAAGAAAAATTTAAATGACATGCTTTTAGTAATAACGTTATAGCTCGAACTGTTAAGCCATGCAATAAACAATGTGGTTGATTGTGGCTTTGCATTCGGTATGCTATCGCATTCTTATGGCTTTTATGACATAAAGTTTCCACATTCGGGTGCACAGCTTCGGAAATTCTTGCACGGAGTTGACACGCTCGCGGAGCCTCGCCGCTTTCGTGCTCGGGGCGAATCTGAATATCCAAAGCATCTGCGTTCGCCGCCTGCTGCACTCGGAGGAGCACCGCCTCAACTTTGACACGTCCGCAATGCAGACTGCGAACTACACACTGCAAAATAAATTCAAAGTCAGGTGACACAAACCACGATTCAGACACGGACGAGTGCTTCACAGAAGTGGGAAAACTCACAATTGCTCAAATTTTGGCGAGTGTAAAAAATCGTACATCTCGCGCATTTGAGTCTTCACTTTTTTACGTTTATTCTCTATATTTTCCGTTTTCATCTTTATCCATACTTTTTCGTTTGTTTAAAATGTTTTTTTATATGTAGCACAGTTTAAGATTCTTCTTCTTCGGGTGCCTCTCCTCAGAAGAGGTTGGCGACCATCCCACTGAGCATATATTTATGCTGAACCAGTGTTCATGTTTTTTTAGGGGTCCTTATACACCGCAGTTTTATATTTGAATGAAAAGTCTACGTAAAGTTTAAGACTAACAAATCTAATTAAAAGCTTTTTTAGCAATGCTTCACATACACATATTCTAGTAAAATATATACTCAATTCCACAATGATGACTTAAAATAGCATTCTTGATTTTCAAATATAATGTACAACTGTTTCATATAATAGAGTAAAAATAAAAAAATATATATTTTAATATACAAAATTTTACTTAGCTTCACGTAGGTGAAGGTCTATCATCAAATTTCAATCCGCCTCAGATATAACAAGACATTAGAAAACGATATACTTTTTCTTCTTCTTCTTCTGATGCCTCTTCTCGTGGGAGGTTGGTGACAATTTCATCGAAAATATTTCTATCCTGGGTCAGTCTCACTAATTCGGCCATACTTCCGACGTGCCACTGGTGCGAATTCCGCATCCACGTATACTTACTCCTTCCAATGCCTCTTTTTCCTTTGATTTCTGCTTGGACAATCAGCTGTAAGATGCTATATAGTTAAAATATTTAAATAAAAACAGTTTAGATTGGAGGGTGAGGGTGAGGATGAGGGTGAGGGTGATGTTCACCCCCGGGCGGGCCGCACTGCGCGGGGTCGGTCGCGTGTCGCCAACTCACACTTGCACGGCTGCGATGTCATTATCGAAACGATGCTGATTTTCATATTTACGGCCGGAACGTGAACTCTTTTTTAAGCGGCCGACATTAGCCGAAGTTTTGACTGAAACGATTGTGTTTTAGTACTTTGAGATTTAGATAGTAGAAGTTTTCTTATTAGCGTAAACAATTATGTTGAATATGTATTAAAGCCATCAGGGCGGCGCGGCGTGCTGCAGGAAGTGGCCTTCATTTTGTCTTCTCGCTTAATCATTCGTGTTTTTCACTCATATTATTTTAATTAATTTTAGGTCGTACAAATTAGTTAAGAGGTGTACTAATGGATGTTAAAAAATATTTATAAATTAATATAAATACTTTTATTAAGATACTTAATATGTTACATATTATGCTGTGTTTTTTTTTGGAATGTCTTATTATTTTTCCGCCCATAATATGCGTACATTTCAGTAAAGTATTTCATAACTTATATACTCTTGATAAATTATAACTTGAACGTACCCAAAATAAAGACAGTTACATATAATAAATCAACCCACAAATAGCATTCTCCCAAGATTTGCAATTTTAACCACATTATAATGAGTATTCCGAAAATAGATTAATCCAAAATTTCGTGTTATTACTTTTTGGATTTATATACACATTCAATAAACAAAATGTAACAAGACGCCAATGTTGTCGGTTGATAGATACCTTATTCTCATGGCTATCAAATACGTATTTCTTGATTATCAAGACACGCTATTAACTGCTTAGATAGCTACTTTGCTGGCACATAAAAGAATCACAACTCATGTCTTATTCATTCCAACGTTTGATGCATGCCTGTGTGTAACTGAAGAAAAACATCACGAAATAGGTCAAAATTCGTATACAATCTTTTTAGGTCATATTAGTTATCTATGTGTTACAAAAACTAGATTATATTATATATTTTGATGTTTGTATACATATATATAATTCAGTGTATTAACACTTACTTAAAATGAAGGTATTTTTATTAGCTTTAATGAATCTTTTTTTAAAATTCAATCACAATCGGTTTATCGTTGCAGTCGTTATATTCAAACTGGTTGCATAACTTCTAAGTGCTGCTTGTCTCCTCAAACATAATACCTATGATTAAATCATCATAAGCCTTGGCTCTACTTCAAGTTGCATAGCACGTAATTAGACAGCGTAACATTTGATATAATCAATAAATGCATCCGTCGTGTCTCGCATATCGGGCAATCAATGAGGAGTGATGAGTCCCGAGAACAGTTATAAATTGATAGGCAGATCACAGATCGCTGCACTTGACACTGTAAGCTCCTGGCCTAAATTTGATCGATAAGCTAACATCCATAACTACTACCCTGCCTCAGAAACCATCTCTAACATTACAGCTTGTGACGTCAACTAGTATAATATATTTTAATGTTTGATTGCAAATTTTGTGCTATACCACAAATAAACTTTTAAAAATAACAAATATGTCTTATCGAAACAAAAAATACCACATATAGCTCTTCAAAAAGTTTTGAAGTGTTGGCAAGTCGTTGAATACTCAATTGGCATGGGTTCATCGGTTGGATGTTTGTAAATAACGGGTAAATTAAGTCGCAAAGCCACGTTGACTAAGTCAGCAGGTCACAATCTAGATGTTTGATTTTTTTCCCGTTGCACGTGTACACCATTACCTAAAATTTTATTATTCAACCAAAAATATTTTTTATAAGTGTCTACAGTATATTACACGTACATTTTTAATTACACGCCGATTGCAAACGTTAAAAGAGCATTAAGTTCCTAAGATAGGTCAAGTCAAATACTGCCTGCGACATGATGAATTTTTTAGAGCGAACCTTACGTTTTATGTGTACTCTTTGTATATATTTCTTTTAAATCAATAACTCTGCATTTGTAATTGAAAAGCCTTCTACAGAATTGTTTCAATAATGTATGTATATACAAAATATCAAAGGGGGATTTCAAAAGTAAAATTTTCATACAAATTTCAATGTCACGAAAAAATGTTTAAAAAAAATTAGACAGGTTATTAAAAAGGTTTTGTAAATCTATATTGTAGCCCATTTTTATTATTTAATTAGGTATAAGCGGAGATTTTAAAATTTTGGTCATAGAAAAATGTCTCTTTAACAGAACAATTAGGTTTAATTATTCGTGGTTTTTAATTAAAATTTAAGCGAATTTCTTTGAGAATTATCGTGTCGCATTCCTGTGAAAATTAAAACGATAATTTATTTCAAACCAACGGAGCATTCCGCTCTCCGTGCTTATAAAATATGAACCTTTTGTACGAAAATACCGCAAGTCCCTCACATGTCGACCCAAAAAAATGAATTTACTTCTAAATGGCCGTAAACCTTGCACGAATACAAATTCGTATAAAATAAACATTTCAAATCGTGCATTGTCGTACTTAGTCACGTGTATTACGTTAATAAAATATATTCTTTTATATTTTTTCCGCAAGCGAGCATCCGAGATCAGGTTATTTAAACAAGGAGTCTCTAACTACACTATTTTATAAGAGAAGGTAATCGAGCTGTTCTAACACTAAATAATTACCACTAGTCCGATTTTTTCCAATTCAAAAGCGTCCAAATTTTATTTGTTACCTGTCCGATTCCCGCCTGAAGCCACCGGGCGTTGCTAGAATTAATCATAGCACCTGTGCCAAATGGCTTCCTTCGTGATAATACATTTACACGCCTAATTGTTTGACCACAGGTGGAAGCGTGCATAATGAAATATGTTTTTCGATCTGACGATAAACTTGTATTTAATAAATATATTAAAAACATGTATAGTTGATACTAATATCAAGCGAGCGACTTCAACGAAATTGTCACCCCGCCCATGCTGTCCAGTGAGAGACAGCTCTCACGCGATGGTCGTCCGTAGCCATGACAGTAACTGGGGACTTTGCACTCAGTATCACTTTCCAATGTAAATATGGCATGAACCATATACATATATATTTTTTTATTTTAAAACTGAAAGTTTTTCGAACGCAAATATCAGGGGATGGGGAAGTGTAATGCGTAAGGAGAAAATACAACTTTGCGAATCCCTAAGCATTTTTACGATTTTGAACGATTAAATTTTCTAGATACATTGTTGGAATAAGACAATAGAGTTGAATCTATTAATCTGATACGCGAGTGGTCGAGACCAGAATGCTCGGTGCTTGTCTTGGCAGGCGGGCGGCGCGGGCCATCCAGGCCAGTGTCAACTGGGCGGAGCAGGGCCATTGATCTTGGACGGGAGTTCCTTGATAAGGATTTCAACATCGTCATGTCTATCTACTAAATTGCAATCGACTTTAGCCTAATGCTTAAGCTACAATAAGCAAGTTATTAAGGAAAACAAGAAGAAAACAACTTAGGAGAATCGCTAAATTATTTATTTCAAATTGGTGCATCGGTCCATTCAGTACTTTTGGAACTAATGCTTTAATACAATTGTATTATAATATAATTGGTTTCATAAAAAAAAATTTTTTTGTATTTTTGATTATTTCTTCACTCAAAATATTCCATTTTGTTTTCAGGGGTAATACATAATATTTGTTATAAATTAATTTAAAAAAAAACTTTTTAATTAATTTCAATCGAAACGTTTATAGGACAAATAAAATAAGACCCTAATAAATCTACAAAAAAAATTTTTTCATTGACTACTAACGACTTCTCGGATCAATCCCCGGTGAAAATGTGCCGCGTTTGCTTTTTCAAGCATTCCCGTATTATATTACTTTCCTTAATTGTTAACAACTTAAAAGATTAAAAATATTAATAGAACTGTAGAGCGTGACTGAGCAGCATTTATTTTTACTTTTTTTTCCTTTTAAAAATACATTAAAACATTCAAGAGCTTATTTATTTTATAGCACGTCAAACTTCCGTAATATTTAAACCAGACATACACCTCGCAGCCTTTTTTATTCCATCCGTGAATATAGTTAGTAATGCGTAAAGTTTTTTTATTCGACTAACACGTAAGCAATGACTGGCAAAAAAACAACAAAAGAATAAAAAAATCGTAAAAAAAATACCTGCTCTGACGGGATTTAAATACAATCGTAAATCAACGTGTAACGTATTTATTCAAAAGAATCAATCAAGGATGGACATCATTTTCAGTTAGTTAAAGACGTGAATGATTTTGTCACTAATGGAAGTTTTTGATTGGATTTGATTTAGTTTTTTTCTTTTAAAGCGGTAACAGCTTCATTTCAAAGTGAAGTTTATTATAATCAATTGTCATGTTTACTAGAAGTATGGTTTTCGTTTTAAAATTATTTTTCAGCAATTACATGTGTATGTTATAAGTAAAGTGCTGTATTTTGCAGAGCACACACGGCGGACATCCCCTATAGCCACAAGATCTACTCGGGACACAGCTCTACTCACTTAAATAATAAACGTGGTGAGCATTCGGTGATGTTCTTGAGGTTCCTTCAATATTATATTTATTTAAATCTTACGCACAGAGGAGGAAACAATGTTTATTTATAAGTTAGGTTTTATTTTTTATTGCACGTTTAATAAGAAGGACGGTTGTATGGTGCCAAGAATATTTGGGAGGAGATTGATTGCTTTATCTTACCTAGAAAAATATATTTTTTTAATAGTATGTATAACATGCAAATAGCATAGATTCTTCTCATTATATTTTATCTTTATTAATAGTGCGTAATCAACAGTCTTTAATTAAGCGTTGGACGTAAAATATCTTTAACGATTAACTATGCCTTGACATTAAAGAGATTATATTGTTGTCTTGTAAAATGTGTAGCAACAGTCATTTATAAATAAATAATGCCTTGACATAATGAAATTAAATAACGTACTTATAAAACATTTAAGAATTTTTCAAAAAATAACCTTATTTACCAATAGTTAGTTTTACTAAATAATATCTAATATTATATCATATCTAGAGTATATGTATTTATTTTACTTGTTTGTTTACACATACATTAACTCACAGTTCCGTTAATATTTATTATATTAAATATTTAACCAGGATCGGGTGAAAATGTAATATTATTCAAAATGGTGCAATATTTGAATATGTTACAATATGATCGCAATCCTACTTTTCTCTCTGTATTTTTAGGTCAACTGTACAGACAGTGGTTTTGTTTTCGGTGTAGTTATATTTTATAAAAATACTTTGTTTACCTATGAAAAACTTAATTTTAAATTATACTAGACCTGGTATTTACGTATTTCACATTCTGTTTGTATTTTTTGTGTAACAAAATTAATGTGTTCTACGGTGAATATAAAAAATGTGTAAAATCAACGATAGAAGTATTTTATTTCTAGTCTGCACGGCGTATCAGCTGTGTAACAATACTTGGATGTAGACAATCTAGATGTTGCTAGAGCCAGAATGTTCTGATGATGGTTTAGAAGCATGTTGACAGTTCCCAGAAGCCGTCCTTGGCCGACGCAGAGTCTCCAGCGTGGAGACGGAACCGACAGCTGTAGTAAATTTTGCAATTATCCCAGTGATGCCCGCTAAAGAAAATGATTTCGCTATTTATATCAAATAGCTCTAGGTCGCCTGGGCAGCTTGACATTTGTGTTGAAATATTCATATTAAACGCTGAAATATGATCGATTGCATTTCAAAGCAATTTATGATTGCTACCAGTATCTAATTCAAGTTCCGGGTGACATTTGCATTGCGTTTATTTAAATAGTATTTTTTAGAAAACTTCTATTATATCACACCTCCAAATTGTCGTAAGTCAAACGATCCAAGTTTTTTTGTTGTTTTTTTTTTTTTTTAATACGACACACTCACACAGTCAACATGTTTGTGAATTTATCGCCATTATTGCAGTAGGGGCTCCACTCTCAGGCGCTGGGTACACCATTAGCACTAAAGCAACCCCAACGCGGATAACAAATGTCACCTCTTGGCTTAGTGGGCCGCAACATCCTGGCGAATTAGCCCCAAAGCTGACCTTCTTCGTAATGAATACATTGGCACTGGAATTTAGACCAACGTATGACTTCAGAGCGGTATGGCGCGTTGCGGTCAGAAATTCTGAAAAGGTTATTATTGCCATTCTGAATCAAATGCCGTCCATCGTAGAGATACATGTGAATTCATATCTAGTTGAAAAAAAAAACCCAAACCGTATATTTAAGTGAGTTGTCTCACAATGCGTTTCCACCAATTCGATAATGATTGAAATAGCATTACCAACGTGTATTCTCCATACAAAATTTTGATACAATATCAAACTGTGACTCGAGAACCGCTTTTTTATATAGTATATATATATACAGCTTTCTTGCGCTTTATTTGTAAGTTAATTTGAGTTCATACGCCTAAATATACCAAGCATAAGTAGCCAGAAATTGACAGAGATGTATGTAATAGCGGAGGGTTAGAATAAGTTCGGGCAGCTCCATCTCGCCCTCTCACCGGCAGTCCCTTGTTAATGAAGTCTGTTATGACGGCAGTCATTATTGCTTGACATTTGCAAATTAAATTTAGCCGCCTGGGCTGCTGCGATTGTGAAATGAAGTTTTGCGCATTGTGCTGAAAGAGTCGCCCCAATGCTCGCTGAGAGGATTGATGTCGCGACGGACGCCTCTCGAATGGACCACTCGGCCCACAGCATTTCTTTTCGGATTGCTCCTCCATGTATCTCAACGGACCCGCTGTTATGAAACTTCGTCTGGTGTTGCAGCAATCGGTTTATTAGAAGATTGAATCGAGCTTTGTTTTAAATATATTTAACCGAGTTGAATTGATTAGAGAAGGTACTAAATCATTTGCATCTTCCCTAATTACTCTATGAACCACTGGTATCATTGTAAAGTAGGTCTGAACAAAATCTATTCTACAACAATTGAAGTCTGCTCGTAAACAACGGCCTATGGTGTTTAAATATTAACGATTGACTTGCAGCATAATCATATTTGTGTCTTGGTTTCTTTGGTAAGAATTTCGTTGTTTTAGTTGTTCTACAACTTGAAAAAAATTAATAATTAAGTAAACAAAATATTTTCAGAAAATAATAGTCACTATTGTTCAAATTCCCAAATAAATCTCGAGCATTTTAAACTAATCCATGTAAATATTTGTGACAAAACAGTGATTTCTTGTTTTTAAAGACACAAATATAATTCCCGCATAATATAATGTATTTGTGATGTTTGATAAATTTTACTATTAATTAATAATAAAACAATCCTACCCTCGACTTTGTTACAACATTTGGAAAGTTTGACTATCAAAAATATATATAAATAAAACACTTAGTATGATTTATTACGTACACGAACAAAGTTAAAAATATCATGAGATATGTATACTATATATTAGTGGTAGTTGTTGGCTCCTCAATCTATTATCATTTATCAAAACTCATGGAATTTATTTCTCTATCTGAGAAAGCTAACAATGCATGCTTTCCAAACTTTTTTCAAGAATTGCAATTAATTTTGTTTCAAATGTAAATCTTAATATTTTTTATTTAAACATGAATCTCTCCAAATACAATAATAAATAAAAATTACTCATATTTTCAATGAACGTGTGTTTATCAAGGTATATTTGCTTATGCCGAGGGCGCCAGGCTGAGCTGACTGCAGCTTGGTACTGATGATTTAAACGTCCACACACGGTCGACGTTTAAAATACGCCATTTTTTTTTTGTCAAAACATTCGCAAGAGTTACTATTGCCAGTTTTCTTTTTTTTTTTTAAATTTCTTTGTCGTCGTCAATTTGCAATATTTTTCAATTAGCTTCTCGAGACTACGAGTAGAAAGTATTCAGTTTGTTTATTTAGAATGTACAAAAGTGTCCGATGTCAAATTACTTGTTTTAGGTATTTTTATCTGCTAATTACAAAGCGTAGATTTGTGAATCGTTCATATTCAAAACTACAATTCGTCTTAAAATACAGTTACACGATGAACTAATTGACTGTGGTATTATGAAAGCTTTCACTACCTGCCAAGTCCGAGCTCCTGCGGGGTGTTTACAATGACGAGTGGGCCGGTCCCGCCGGGCGCCAAGAGCCGGCGTGTTTGTGGACACTTCATTAGTCTTCGAGCCTTCGGAAATAAGAAATCCCTCTTAGTGAAATTTGTATTAAATCAATACGATCATGATTCGAAAAAAAAAAAAAAAAAAAAAAAAAAAAACAACTAAAGCATGAGATAAATTAAACTGTTAAAAAACACAATTGTGCACTTGTAGTTATGTTTTTTTTGCATATTACCAAATTTGAAAAATTTAAGTATTAGATTAGCCTAAAAGTGCAATCAACTATATTTACAGTTGTATTATAAAATGTATAATTATATATTTATACTGTAGCATTTCATGATCGCTTTTTTATATTGTAAACAATTATTCTCACAATTCAACATTTAGATATTGCGTTAAGTCCATGATACATTTCTGAGACTTAAAATAATGTGACCACGCATTCATTAATAACACATTTGTTAAATAATAAAAAAAAGTTTTGATTGCACATTTATTTATAACTTGAGAAAAACTGTCGGTTTTTCTGTCATTCAAAACAACCTCAAAGCACATTCCGCCCACACTAATGGCCTGGAAGCACTAAGCCTTACTTTATTACCCAGAACAGACATAAACAATGACGTGTCTCTAGCGGCTGTCCGTAATCCCTTCGATTTCCTCTCCCCTCCTCGTGGGACCATCCGCTCTCGGATCGGCAGACTCGCAGACTGGCGTCCTGTGACGTCATCCTGGCACATCTCCAGCCAGTCGATAGAGCCGGGAGTATGATCCGTCAAAAGCTATCAGCCGACCATCACTACACTTGACATTGTACAGATGAGTGGATAAGAGGAACGATAGCAAAATATACTATCAAATGTATAAATAAAGCAAAGATGTATGTTTATATTTTTTTACTAATCTGTCCAAATTTAAGGATAAAAAAATATATTTTATAACCATGGAAGATAATTTATTTTTCAAATCAATAAAGGCAGTGACTTGGTAAAACGGTTGTACTTAAATTTTACCCACACGTATAGCTTATAATGTACTCAAAAATCGCGTTTTATTCAAACTATTTTTATTACTGTTGGTGTACATTAAATCAGTTTTGTGTGGTTTTTATTTTATTTTGGATTAAAAATATTATAAAATATTCACATATAAATTGTTTTGTCTTTCAAGAACTACTTAAACTGTTGGCGAATTGTCAAAATGTGTGAAAAGGAAATTCGTTATAATTTAATTGTTTTCATTTAATTATGTGCCGATGACGCATTATATAATTCGCATTGTAACAAAAAAAGTAATTCAATTCGCAAGTAAAGTGTTCAAGTTATCTATTTACATTAGTTTTTACTTTGGAAATTATTGGACGATGCTTTGGTGAAGGCTGAATCTCTATGTCACGCCAATTGGGTTTACGGATGGCGCCTGCCAAATGTGAGGAATGCCCCAACGAAGTATGGAAAATATTCATCTGGCATGTATCGCTGCTAAAAGTTTTTATTTGTTAATTGAAATTAATTGATTTTTAAACCTGATTTGGTACAAGTGCATTTACACATATATTTTATTAATATATCGTTTTTTTTGTTAGTCATAATCGATTATGTAAAAAATAAAACAATCAATTTGGATAGCCGGTAAAAGGGACGTGCAGTTTCTTAGATATTCAAAATTATTAAAAAAATGTTTTTTCTTGATGTGCTTTTCAACTGCGTCATATAATAGGAAAGCTTATGATTTATTTTTATAAATTAAATCAATTTTTTGATGCTGTATGTAATTGATAAACAGTAAAGCAACCACTTTGGGATTTATTAAATTAGTTATTAATTTATATTTTATACTATTATATATTTTTGTTCTGCTTCAATAATATATTAGGTTAATATTTTTTTACTGTCTATTGTTATCAATTGATTGAAAACCAACAGTCGCCCTAATCTAATCCCCCAAATAAACCAAATAAATAAAACCCCACTAATCCAAGCGCATTGTTTTCTCACACTCAAACATAATATGTGAACCTCTCCCTACCACTCGCTCGCCCTTGTTTGTCGCCTCGCCTCTTTTTTTGTTGGTGGGGGTTGTTTCCATGGGGAATACGTCGTTGCAGTTTTCTTCGGACACGTGTGAATCTCAAATGAGAAAAGACCAGTTTGCCACACCGCGATGACTGATGGCGGTCCATCGATCGCGTTGGTAGTTAAAATAGTTCAGTCCGTTTGCGCCAGGGAACGCAGTCCGCGCATTGCATTCCTCCGGAGCCGCGTCCTTGCGCCGGGCCGACCCGCGCTGTCTGTCAGCACATGCCGAACTGCACATGATAAATGCATAAGCCGCATAACCGCGCGCGGAACGCTCATTACAGAGAATATTGATCGGCGCTAATGAATGCCTAAGCCATCCGTGTTGGTAAACTCGTGTGCTGATAAAAATAATCAACAAAAAACAATAATTAAAATTTCAAGATTCTTTTTCATTTGGTATATTTTGCAATAGTTATTATGGCTATGGTTGTAATATAGACGTGTGGCTATCCCCTGATCCTGCGCGCAGGTTGTAGAGCTTACAATGTGTGGCTTAGGTGGTAGCGTACATGTATATCTTTATTTTCGTTGTTGAGTTATTTAGGGAAGATGTGTGAAAAAACCCTTTTTCTGTATCAGTTGATGAATAAATTAAATAAATAACTAAAAACTATATAACAAAGGTAGATATTAAAAACAAAATATAACAGACAAAACAAGAGGGTAAACAGAGTGAAAAACATCCTATTATTATAATGAAATAGTAACTGTCTTGAGTATACTTTACATCACATTTGATATATTGGTGCTTACGTATAATCATTTTCCATAGTACTTACTGAGACGAACGGCAGCGTGTCTCTTGTGTGTTGTACACAAGTGTTCTTTAAAAAAGAATTCTTCAGAACAAAACTGTAATGAGTTACTCAGTGGCTTACCAGTCGCAATCCTCCGTCATCGTGAATCGCAATTACTATACATCTAAAGGCCCCTCCACACGTCTCGACAATTGTGTCGTTGTTTACTTAGGCAAAACTATAATAAAATAAAGGGACGCTATTGGCTAATTACAAATCGGTCGCATGTCGTGTCGCGACGGGTGTAGAGGGCTTAACATTACCACCTTCGCAGTACCTGGTTTACGATCACGCAGTTTGTTGTTTTTGCTGTCTAAATCAGCTAGTTTACTTGTTGACACAGAGCTTGATAATATAAAACAGCGAAAAGAGCATCGGGAAGAAACATGATAAGGCTCCATAGGAAGTTTGCAATTCAGTGTTGGAAAATCAGTTATAATGTACCACATTTTGTATGTTTTTTTAAATATTAACTTGGAAAAGAATTTCAAAGAATTTGATCATTATTTCAATTGCCTAAAAAATGGATTTTTCTTATATCCTTTTACAAATACAACCGTTTACCCTGTTTTATTCATCATCGTGTTTTTAAATGAATACCAAACTAAATTGCTATGAAATTTAACTGCTGTTGGGTATTTAAAACTTTCCCAATTTTCATTGAAATGTCAGCAATTCAAATCCTGCCTAGTATAAAACTAGATTACTTATTCTTTTATAGCATAGTGTTTATCATGTTTTTATTACCACCTAGCATGATTTTTAAAAAGATTGTAAAGTGTATTTATACATTTTACGAGATAAGCCCCGAGCTTGCAGCGGCAGACAATGCTGTTCATGTTTGCCAACTTTTCATATGTCGAAGAGGTTATTCTAAGTTATGTGAGGGCGGACGGCGGAGAACTTACACCTCGACAACGGGAAACCTTAAAAAATAATAAATACACACACTTGGGTCTCTTACACGTATTTTATTATTGAAAATCCAACCATTGTACAGTAAATACAAAAAAAAATGTATGTATAGCCTCCAAACACAGCAGTAGTAAGCGAACTATTTAAGTTACACAAGAATTTAGTGATTTTGATAATATTATTTGATATATATGTCATATCCGGTGTACTATAAAACTATTGTGGTACACCTATACTATTACATATTAGTCCTAGCAGGTGAATTCCAAACTAGTGTAATTACACCAGTTTGACTTTATTGAGTTAACGCAAGTTTCAATTGATGACATTTTATTTATTTATATCACACGTATAAATGTATGCTTTTATTTAAATTCAATTGCACCATTTTATGTTATTAATAACTATTTTGCTTGTAAAAGATTACTGCGAGATTTATATATTTTAAGCTTTTTAAGTATTTTTATTAAAATATGAAATCATCAATATTGTAAATTGAGATCAAATTAAAAAGTATTTTAAATACATATATTATATTAACCTTCAAAGATTAATTAGTAATCTACTGTTTACAATGTTTTTCATTATCATTTACAAACGTAAGAAAGATGCTTAAATTTGTTTACATATAAAAAAAATCAATTAAAACTTCTTTGGGACGTGTTCACTAAGTAGATATATTGTCAATTTCAAAGAATTTGATATTATAGCAATTCTATAAGGTAAAGATAATAGAAATGTGAACGGGGAAGTATTTTGTCTTCGGGTCACTCCACGCAGTGTCGAAGTTACTGTCTCCTGTATGCGCTGCCTTTTTATTATTTATTCTGATAAACGTGTCGCTCATGTTCGTCCGATCAGTAATAAATGCCTGAAAGTGAAATACACTGCTGGATTAAATTTTATAATGAAAACATATGCTGCTACAAAATGGCGATTTAATATAATATTATTTTTAGAACTCCTTCGTTTATTTTGATCCGCAAAATTTTAAAATTTTCTGGATAATTTGCGTCTAAATGCTTTTAGTTTTTTTTTATTACCTACGTATCACAGCACCAGTTTTATAAATAAATTATAGCGAGTAAAAAGATTTCGGATTTGTGTTTTGTAGTATTTTTTTTACTTCTAGTTGGTTTTATAATATCAAAAAAAATGTGTTAATTTAGTTTATTTTCTAGCTGATTTTTTAGTTATTTATTGGCTTGCCACTCCCTATAGATATTTTATTGGCACTCAATTACTTTTTTGGGATTTTAAACAACTAAATCATTTTAAACGTTTTTCTTGCAATTATAATTCATGTAGTAGATTTAAGATGTATGAGAGTATGAGCTGCATCTCTTATTTTATCTTCAGCTTCAGCATTTCTTCCGGGTAAATTTTCATTTTACTGTATATCATTTGATCACATATTTAACCAGCACAGTAACCAGATACTACCTGGACATCATTAGCGTCGGAAACACTAAGAGTATCAATGCCTCTAAACTGTTTGAACTGCAAATCATAATTTGTGAGTTAAATTACCACTGGCCATGGCTAGCATAGTTAGGGCTTAGAACCGAAGAGCTCTTCCCCCTTGAAAATCCCCACTCACAGGACTGCGAACAAAATATAAATAGGTTTTCATGATTTAAAACAGTAACCTGTGAATATTGATTGGCTTTATCTCAATCAATCAATGTGTAGCATAATTGATTATTTTCTCATCGGCAAGTATTGGTGTGTGCAAGAATTCTATAATTAATTGTATCGATATTTTTATATATCAGATTTAGAGTCATGCCTTCCGTTTATTTCAATTTCTTCCGGTAAAGTATTAGATTTGTGACATTTATACACACCGCTATATTTAAATATGATTTATGGCGTATAAGTATATTTTTTCTGTTTTTTGTGGTGCGTGACTCCTAAAAATATAAAACAATTGAGTAAGCCAGCCCTTGGATTTTTTCTTCTAGGCTTTTGACTGATGTGATTTACTGTTGTAATAATAAACTTGATTTCTATTTTTTATTTTTATTGATGGAATAATATCTCAGTCTTTCAATGGTAAAAATTAACCCTCACGCCACTAACACGCAGGCCGAAAGTTTTGCAATGGATTCAATTTGCGGTTATAATAAAATAAATAATAATCTGGCGTGCCATAAACTTGCTATCTTTATCCATGAAAATAATATAAAAATAGAAAGATTTTGTATCGTCTCAATAAGCAGTATCTATCACTCTTTATTTCGTCATAGAGTTATCGTCCACTTTATCATTCAGTTTAGTCACACTTGCAAGCGATCTAATTTAATCCTTTGATCTGATTGTTCTAATTTCATCTTTTCGCTAAACATGTAAACTTCTAGTGTTAACGATTTCAGATGCCCAGATAATTATATAAACAAATAAGTTTAAATTTTCTACACTCTTTTGCAATAAAAATTTCAAACTGGAAAATGAGATATTTCGTGGTTATCGCTGCTGACTGGCATCAGTATATGAGCGTATTGTTATACTTTGTTATATTTTGAGTGTTGAGTAGTTAAAGTTCATGAAAATTACCCTTATGGCTCTCACATATACAATTCAACCGTTAAACGTGATTAAGTGTTTTATTTTTATGATAAAGACGTTAGCAACTTTTCAAGGAGCAACTATATCATTTTTTCACTTATCTTTATATTTGTAATAATAATATATTTACTCAAATTGATTACGTGCCGGCTAGTGTTTTTCAATTTCCAGCGGCGATATGCTCTTGAGCAACAAATTTTTCAAATATCACAGACAATGGATCCATGCTGTCCATTTTAGGCATTTGGTTTGTGTGAAATTATAACATTAATTTAATATGCTGTGTACTTCTTTAGAAAGTATGATGTCCTGAAGTAGTGTTGATACATCGTGTAGAAAAAAGATTACCATGTTCATCATGGCACGTATTTTTTTTATAAAATAACACTATTGACTTATTTATCGGTCAGACGTCAATTGTATGGTCCCTTATATAGACTGTTTTACTTCCAATGGTTATGTTTTATTTGGTCTTTGCTATAACAGATCTACAATAATCCATACTCAATACTGATTGCACGTCAAAAAATATATATAAGGCGGTACTATGACGTCCTTAAATCATATTTTACACTAACCTAATTCATCAAATGCGGAGTATTTCACCTCTCTAATTTACCTCTAAGCTGGCGAAACTCAAAACTTGAAGCACTAAGCTCTATAGCTCAAATTTAACTACATTTGATAATATAAATACAACACCAAGAAAAACTTACATATTTTCCGTGTAAAGTTCGCATGATCGTTAGCCATAAAGATACTTATCAGTGAAAACTATGTAAAAGCATAGATATAAATTGGTCGATAAAACCCGCGTTATTTTTTTTTTTCACTAGTTCTGTTTCGCGAATCTCAAATTATAAGTTTATTGTGACGGTGCGGCTTCTGCTAATGCAGTAAAAGTTTTCCCATCCGCGATGAAGCGAGCAGAAATTACCTCACTAATTTATCGCTGGCTGCGATAACATCGCGTTGCTTTATTAAAACACCCGAACGGCTACACAAGTTTGCGGTTAGAAAATTGTTTCCTCGAACTCAACAAGTTCAAATTTAATCAAATCAAATTAACTGAATCATTTTGCGTCTATGATATAATATGCTATATTTGCTGTGTGGCCATGTCTATTTTAGGCAATCTCTCAATCGGGATTATTTATTCGATTCGTTTTTCTTTCACCAAAGATAGTCGATCGGGCGACAGGTAATTTTTTAGTAAGGCTAATATATTATTTGTGTGGATCGATATTTTTTTTTGATATTTATTTTAATGATTCTCCGCACATAGTTGGCAATTGTGTATGTTGATTTTATACCGTTTCAGCTGGCGGGGTATTAATATTTTATATTTATTGGAAAACTCTAATTTGTAGTAGTTTGAATATACAAACCTTCTTGCATAACAAGACGAACTTAATTCATAAAAACTGGATTATTTTTTTGTTAGCTAACAGAATCACTTTTAGCCACCTAAAATATAAAAACGTTATTTTCACATTAATTTTAGCTCCAAAAACATACAATTTGGGGCTTCAATTATGATTATTTCAGAGGTGGCCAACAAGTCGATCGCTCGCGATGTCTTAACTTAGAAACCGATTATACTATATGATAAATGAAGCACTAACTTAGAATATACTTATTCTTGTTTCGGATCTACATACATACGTGAATCGGCATTTTCATACCTTAATTCAGTGGTCCCCAACCCTATACCCGCGGGCACCATGGCGCCCGCAGACTGTTTTACGAGTACCCGCCGCTGTGCGACTACGATAAAAAATTATATAAGTTTATAATAAAATGCTATGAAAATAAATAATATTAAGTAATTAAACAGAGAAATATAAGCAAAAATAATTATATCGTTATAATTTTCAAAAGAATAATTATTTCCAAAAAATCATACATAAGCCGGTTGAAATAGCATCTTATGGGTGTAGTTTGGTTTATCTCTGTCTCAATAATAACGCCTTCTAATAATGCGTTCACGATATAGTTCAGATACCACAGAAGTTGCTGAATAAATATAAATTTGATGTTTTTGCGGTGATACAAGTGAGGTGAAAGCTATGTGAAAGTCTACCTGATATTTTTGTGATAGTACAGGTAAAGTGAAAGCTATTTGAAATTGTCTCTGATATTTGCGATAGGACAATAACTAAACAGAGAAATATATGCGAAAATAATTATATCGTTATAATTTTCCGAATAATAATTCTTTCCAGAAAATCAAATGTAAGCCTGTTTAAATAGCGTCTTATGGGTATAGTTTGGTTTATCTCCGTCTCCGGGATGCATTAAAATCTTAATAAACTTAGTCCGGACCCTATCTGATATTTTTCGTATTCATAGATCTTATGTACATAAAATTTGGCCCCCCTAATATATTTAAAAAGATTATTTAATCATCGATTGAATACGTTTGACGGCATTACAGACCATCACTATTTCGGTTCGTCGGCGACTTGTGTTTGTTTATCTCCGGCAGTGGACGCGGCTCCCTTGGAAACGGGCGTCTGGCGGCGCGCCAGCCACGCCAGCCACGCCAGCCACGCCAGCCACGCGCCGGGGTGACGTTTACCTGCCCCCTCCCTCTCCTCCTCCCCATCCCCACCACCAAGCGTCGCCGTCGGCTGCGTCACCCCCCCCCCCCTTTCTTTATCTACGATCACCGTAAACAACCTCACATTAGCGTCGCCTAACAACACAAGCGCTGCACTTCAAACAAACTTCATCGCAAACTTTTAACATTCGATACTTAATATTTAATTGAGCAATTTATTTTGATGGGATCCATTAAGGTTATATGAATAAATTGAATTATTTTTCTACTACAAAGTTGTTCTGCTTCAGATCCCTTCACTGAGTTTTCTCTTCACTGAGAGAAAATATTTTTAAATGTATGGTGTTCGCTTACTCTTTAAGGCACGGGTCCCCAACCTTTTAGGACCCAAGAGCACAAATGGCGCCCGCCGGTATTTTTTCAAGGTATTTTTCTGCTCCCGAAAGTAGTTCCAGCTAAAAAAAAAAAAAAAAAGAAAACTAGATTTTCTAGAAGCGCTACTAAGTTTTTGGCTTTCACATATAGATGGCGCTAACTACATATTAAACGCAATAAATTTTTTTTATAATATATTATGGATTGGCCAAAAAGTGTAAAATTGGTGGGATGAATGGTTTCGATCCGACGGTCATTTTATTGTCACGGTATTCGTGTACTGACAGAGACATGGCAAAAATGTGTAGCTAGCGAGGGACGATACTTTGAATAAACTATTTTTATTATTGAATTTTTTTTTAAATTATCCACTTTTCATTGATAAAAAAGAAACCAGAAACTTGTGGCACACCTAGTTGGACATTTAATTAATTTAATTGTCACTTTATTTTGCTATATCGAGAGTTGATTTTTTTACAGAGAATTGAAAAAACTATAAATTATATTTATCTATTTTTTATTATTTAATTAACGTCCATTTTAAGGGTAAAATAAAATCTTAAAGATGTTGAAAAATTGGATAAAATGACGACTTATCAAAACCAAAGTTTGTTAAAGATATTTTTTTTCCTAATTTTTTTAATAATACTGCGCACATGTTTTATATTTAATCTTTTAATTTCAATTGAAAAAAAAACTTTTAAATGTTTAGGACTCTTGGAAAAGGGACATAACGAATCTCCAAATTCCTACACTTCAATCGGAAAAACACATATTTATCATATAAATATTAAATTTATAAGAAATATATTTTATTCGAAAGAAGGAATGTATCAAACTTTTTGCATTTAAATTTTTTCGATTGGTGCAGTGGATTTTTCGCAAAACGGACTAGAAAATGATCAAAAAAACTCGATTATGCAGACTAGGCCCTTAAGCTCCAAAAGGTACGTCGGTGTGATTTTGTTTATTTCATAAACATGTTAAAATGCATAAATATAATGAATATTAAAAGTTTATTTCATAAACATTGGCCCGCTCAAGTAACTAGCCGCCCTAAACCAGACGCTGATTTGTAAATCCAATTAAGATTATTGTCCCATCGACGCTCGGCAAAAATAATTTTATTGCCCGTCGGTACCTGTCCTAAACCGAAAATATTTTCAAAACCCACAAACTCCAATGGCGTTCTAATTTTTCGCCCACTGTTTAATAAAAAAAAATTTTAATTACCAAATTTTTTTTTTTTTTAAATATTTTTTTTTTTAACATAATTTTTTTTCTAATTGTGGTCGGAGAGCGGCGGGCGCACGTAAAATCGTCGGCGGGCGCCATGGCGCCCGCGGGCACAGGGTTGGGGACCACCGCTTTAAGGCATAGGCTCCCAAACTATTTTGTCCCGTCGACCCCTTGTCGAGTTTTCCTGTTTTTCGTCGACCCTCTGCCTTGCTAATATTGAATTTTACAAATTTATCAACTTCAAACATATTTTTGACATCCTATATAGAACAACTCACTTTCATAGGCTTTACTGTACAGTGGGTTTAAAAATGAAAAAGTTAAAATACATGTAAAGTTAATTATACCTTTATTAATTAAAAACACACAAAATGCAATTATAGTTACATTCCGAAAATCAATATTTTTGACAGAGAATACTTGGTGGAATTCCATTTTAATATCTTAAATAGAATAAAATACATCAATTAAAAACATACAAAATACTTCTACGCTTCAGGGCTTTGATTCGTCACAAAGTACATAGGTACAATCTGTGTTTGGTGCATTTTGACATTTACGAAATGTCTAAATTTTGGTGATGACCTGCTTAAATGGGATCCACTCTCGTAGACCCCCATTTACAGTTCATGGACCTCTTGCAGGGCGAAATCGACCCCTCGGGGTCGATATTGACCACTTTGGGAACCTCTTCTTTAAGGCATGTAGCATGACGTGCAATACAAGCCTTGTAAATCAGCAAAAATCGTGTAAAAAGTCGCTAGAATGGTATTAGTTATCCTACTAATGAAAATTTCAGTTAAAATGTAAAATATTTGTTTGAAAGCATTATTGCTTGTGTAATATGCATAGTCCTTATTCATACTATTGTTGTTAAACTATAATAAATATAATACCATAAATAAAAATAAATTATTTTTGTATATATTAAAACTTTTATGTTTTTTTTCAGATCCAGTTTTAAGGCAAACAACATTTGAGAGGCTTTTAAAGGACAATTCTGTAGAAATATTATCTCTGATAACACTACTCGAGGTATTGATTTTCTATCCATATGCTTAATATATTTTGTTTATCATGTAGGCTCTTTTTATCAAAATAAATTATCTAAAGCTCTTCTCGACAATATTGATCCTTATACCTAAAAGCCCATTTAATAAGGCCATGTTTAATTTACTTATTTTATTTAAGTTTATCTAAATAAAAACTAATATTGTAGTCGGTAGTTCAATCTATCATTTGAAACCAATTCAACGATTGACTTTCCTGATGTTGGTTTCCATTTCATACAATTCATTGAAAATCTTATTTTGTGCTATATTAGCATTTTAAATTCAACTAATGGATACATTTGTATATTTTTTGATATTCATTCAGAAAAAAATTGTTTAACATATGTCTATGCCATTTTAACAACCAAATATTTTTCTCTTTAATGAATCTTGATTCTTACTATAAAATAAAGCCTTTTATTTTATTTTATGCAAAAACACAAATTTTTAATAAAATAAAAGTTTCAAGATGTATTCTAAACATAAATACTATATTATTAAAATGACAAAAACGTTAAAACCAAAAATGTTACAAACTTATCTATCAACCCAGTAGATTGATTATTAAGTGGCCTAATATCAGTAATCAATATAGTAATTTTGATTGCCTTTACTAACCATTAAACTTTTTAATAAATATATCTGAAAAGAATATTTAAAACCAAACTGAATCATGTACGGGTAGTTATTGTATTGAATATAATATATGGCATCTCACTCTGCATTAAATTAAATATATCTGTAAGTGAACTTCCACTGCATTACTGATAAAAAATTCATGTTGCTCAAATCACTGGTCTTAAAAAAAAACAAGTCCATTCAGTATATGAACTCACTAGTTCTGAAAGTATTTATAATGATGAAAAATACATTTTCTCAGCTTGATGTAATTTATTGACATATCTTTATGTAAAGTTATAAGATTATAGTAAACATGGATTTTTATTTCAGAGAAATGCCTCAAATTTAATGAATCGAGTCAATTTACGCGCTAAAAGTGAAAAGAAAAGTAAAAGCAAAAAAATTGATGGGATAAACGTTTTCCCTCTCACATCAAAGGATCGAATAATAACTCGTATACTTGCAGAGCCACAGGTAGATCAATCACTTTTCCTGGGAGCCGTTGCTTAATTTTATTTTCAAACATGCAATTATTTTATTTTCTTCTTTATCGATCACCCTAAGCTAAGACTTAATTATTTTCATATGGTTTTCACAAACCGCAGATGACCATAGTTAAGCACTATATTATTGGCACACAATTTTATTGCAGTCTTTGTGACAATTGTGATTGATAAACAATCACTTACTGACAAATATAGACACATATTTGCCTATTTTACCATTTTTATTATAATTAATATTACGCCATTATTAAATTTAAATACACCTACCTGCTGTATTTAAAACGAAAAGTTTCATGTCTCATCATTTACTATCTCATTTTTTATTATTGCTAAAATTGCTGATCATAAACATCTTAACTGGTTATGTACACTTTGAGAGCATTGCTGTTTCTATAAAATGGCCACAAACATACATCTTTATACCATTTATATATTGTATACTACATTACGGGTTTCCATCATGTTCTATATTGGTAAAATATCTAGTGCATATAACGTTAACCTGGAGTAGGCAATGTTTTACTAAAATAGAATCATTGTAGCCTTTCTCAGCAGCATTATGCAACTAAATGAAAGAATTTATAGAAAACCATAATCATCATGTAGGCAGCTCAAGCAATGCGACAATATCTACGGCAGCAATGTCACCATTGTAGCAAGGCACTAAGGGTATAATTACACAAAATAAGCACCATGAATCACTTGTAATATTGTTCTCCGACTATTCGCCAACCTATAATGAGGCTTCAATAATTCCAGAATTCCCGGGACGTAAGCACGTGCATAAATATCTCAGGAATCATTAGAGAAATAATTTGTCTAAAATCTGCCAAAGGTAAAACAATACGAGGTATTCATGAATTATTAATTTTGTGTTTGTAAATAAACAACTTAGATTTTCATGCACTATCATGTCACTTTTGCCATATTTTGTGTGTTTCATTATGATATATCAACAGCACAACGCAAATTAAACGCTAAGAAGAGTTCTAATGAAAATTGCAATGACCAGGACCAGGAGATTTCTTTACCAGTTTCCAGCAATTCAAAAAAAAACACTGCACCCCTTATGGAGCAATCGTCCAAAGAATTAATTGCCAGAAAGGGTATGTTCAGAAACTATTTTTTTAATTTTCCAAGCGCGAAGCCTGACTAACACTTAAGAATTAGGTACTGTCTTCATATTTAAATAATCTTTTGTTGTTAAATAAAAATTTCCTTTTCAATTTGTTTTAAATTAATACAAGTAAATGATTTTTTACAAGAGCGACTTTTAAAGCTGCTTCTATTATTGAGCACTTGCAACATCAAAATTTTTAATAATTTTTGGTTATATGATTCGAGTATGGTAGCCAATAAATTTATGCTCTAGATTTTGAGAGCTTGTTATTATGTATCACCCTTTTCTAAGATCACAAGTTATTAATAAAAAAAGTACCATTTATGCATGCACCACAGACAGAAATTTATCATTAATTTATCTTATATATATGCACAACACAAGTCTTAGTTGATTTTCAATTCTCAACAAAAAATGATCTAAAATCACATGTTATTTAATATATAACACAACATAGTTAGGGAGTGTATTCATTTATTCACTACAATAACAACTACTATTTCATTGGTCAATTCACTGTACCCATAATTCTTACTTTTTACTTTATTTCAGCAAACAATACAGCTCGGATGACCGCCGTCTGTCAACTTGTGAAATTTAACACCGTCTCCATTGTTACCAGAATTCTCCTACAAATTCAATGCCGAAAAGAGCCCAACAATGCAAGCATGGAGCTTATTTTAAATGATGTCCTATGGATTCTAAGTCAACTTACACAAAAAGGTAATGAATTTACTAATTCAATAAAATCTATTGTTATCAACAATCCATTTGTTAGTTCTCAGAACCCGGTAGATGTACCTGCCAAGTGCACAATAATCTTTATAATTTAATAATTTCTCTGTATTATTCCTTAACTCTCTCATTGTTCCACAAATTTCATAATTTTTTCTTTAAGCATTTTTTAAATTATATCTTTTCCCAATCAAATAATATTATTCATACTATGGATAACTAAAACTAATTTATTCTTGAGAAATACACAATTCATTTTTATTGAGTTATGCTTGAATATGAAATTAATATTGTTTTTAAATTTTACTATACATTAAACATTTAACCGTTAGTCTCTTTTAAATGAAAGAGTCGTAGATTTGTACATACAAGTGTCTCAAAATCAACTCTTTGTGCTAAAGCAATCTTTATTATATTATATATCAAATTCTAGAGTATACTTCCCAAGACACAGATTTTCATTTTGAAAAGTTGAAATAAATTTGTATACATACATATTGAAGTTTCTTTATATTTAACTATTCTCCATTATATTTATATTTTTGCTCTTTGCTAATATTGTATACTATACCGTACTTTGATAAACAATTATATAACACATATGTTATTTTTAATATATGGATTCTGTTATTTTTTTCCATCCTTTTCAGATAAACAAGCTTCTGTTACACATAGTTTTAAAAGAATATCTCATAACCAATGCTTTCTATTTTTTTAGATCAAAAATTTGCTCTCCGATTTCGTATGATGGGCGGATTGAAAGTAACTCATGGCCTCTTAAGGGTACATTTCAACAACAATAAAATATTATTTCCTCTTTTAAACATAATCAAACATTTGGCAAAAAATAGTAAGTTGCAATAAAAAACATTTTGAAAAACCTATTATTAAACTAAAGCAAACTGTTTCATTAATTTTTTTTATTTTAGGTTCAACTTGTGGGGTTCTTGTTCGTGATGGAATCATTGCTACTTATGAGAAAGTTTTAGGTTTTCTTGGCCTCATGCCCACTGCAAGATTGAAGCTATGTCTAAACGCAATAGATTATTTTAGTAGAAACAGTAAGTATTAGTTACTAATTATAATTTGACACAGTGACTCGTTTTCAGAGAAAGACTACAATTTTTTATTCCTATCAGTTACTTTTTTATGTAACAGAATTCTTATTTATATAAAATAAATTTTACCCCACATACTTGGAAATTTATATGTTGCAAAAAAATATTTAACTCCCCAACACTCCAGTGGTTGCCAATTGCCAATAATAAAGCAACAATTTCATTCAATTCTCATGGTTCAATGAGATGTTAGCCCTTTTATGGAAGCAGTTTTCTGTAATTTGTATCAAACAATCTGTAGAAGTCTGATTGTTACCTTTTATTAAGCCTTATGAATCTAGACTTGTCTAATAGGAATGTGTAAAAAAATATCTTTAATACCTTTTTTATTTTAGAAATATGCTGCATACAAATAATGAAAAATGGAATTATGTCTAATATTCTCAGAATTTTTGATCGTTGGGATAAATATGATGGTAAAATAAGGCTCAGAGTGTGCGCGCACATTCTCCAAACTTTACAGCACATCTGTAACTACAGTCAGTATATCTCCAATGTGTCTCATATCTTAACAATCTGGGTTTACAGTTCGATTTATAATAATTATGAACAATATTTTCAGAAACTGGCAGACGAACTCTCTCTGGCAAGAAAAATATTCTATTACTACAAAGATTCTACACTTCGTGTCCTGATGATGAGTCGTATGACCGATTAGTTGCAAAAGTTTGCTCTATCATATGTTTGTGCCTTAACAATAAAAACCTACCTGTTTCCATAGAGAGCCCTGCGTCTTTCGACTTGTCATTCATCACAAATGGTTTGTAATTTTTTTTATTTTCACTAATTTATTGTTTTGTGCATTTACAGCATACAACTGCAAATCTAATCCTATTTCACTGGTCATAAATCCTACAGCCACCTCTACTTAAGCATGAAAGGATAAATTAGTTTTGAAAGAAGCAACCCTACCATGAAAACATTGATGTACTTGCCAAATGATTTATTATAGTGTCTAGTATAGCCAGACTGCTGCAATTAGGTTTCATGAAGTTGCATGCTTTATCTTCCCAGCAATAATAATTAAACATATTTTTTTAGAGGAATGTTTTGTGGAAGAAGATAACGATAATATAGATAGCAGTTCTGATGAAGAAGATGAAGCTTATCTCTTAAAAGAGTACAATGATCAGCATGGAAGTGATTCAGAATGCCTTCAAGATGACTTTATGTGTCAGAAAAGTTGCATTGATTCAACGGGAATCTCCAGCACCAGTTTCACACTACAGACTTCACTAAGAGAGCCAGATGAATTAAAAAGGTACACAATACAAAGTCTTAACAATGCTCTTTTAAGTTTTCTTATTTCAAGTAATAAACTGTAAAAAATTATTTTCAGATATAACCCGTTTTTTAAAGAATTTGCAATTTTACAAAAGCAACTCAAACTAATCAAAAACAGATCCAATTCAAAAGGCTCGTTAAATGATATCAGTAACAGTACATTATCAGATTTCGATATGAGTAAAATTGATCATTCCACCATGCTTAGTACGCAAACGATTAATTTAAAGTTAAAAGTTTTAGATCAATGTAAGTACTAAAAAAATATTTTTATTTTAAATATTATACGTGATAAAAGCATTTACTCCAATTGAATTACAGTAATAAATTCATAAGTTGTTGTTTCCAAAGAAAGGTCATTCATGGTCAAATTAACAATGTTAAAAGAAATGATCACTACAGTAATATTTTTTTAAGCGTAGTATTAAATTATATTCAATTGATAATCTATAAAATTATTCTTAATATCTTTTTTTATTTAAGCTGGTTACATGTCAACAACTTCTCTAAAAATCCTTAAAGATCTAAAATCACAACAACTGGCAGAGCAAGTGTATATAAGTATAGCTTCGAGAGTCCGCAGTGTCATACCGTTTGTGAAGGTCGCTTATCCTGATCTTTATGGCGGCCAGGCACATGGGAAATTTGAATATCTGAACGAAAGTGAAAATGCATCATCCAGGTACTTAATCTAGAAGGGAACTGAAGTTTCTGTGTTTTGTTTTATTTAGATTATAAATTTTTTTGGACTTAATAACGTTTATTTCCTTTGAAAAAAAACAACAAACCCAACTATAAACAGAATCAATGATAGCCTGATGAAATTTGCAAACCAATTTTTGATCCATCCTTATTCTCACGGTGTTATCATAACACCATAAATATTTACTATTACAGCTTTCGTTAAAATAATTTTTCGAGCTTTTAGAACAAACAACATCAATAAGAAGCTAAACTATAAGTTTTTTTTAAGAAATATATTCATGATTGTGGACAAAGATATGTAAAAAAATTAAAAATGAATCTATACTTTAAAAACAAACATTCCAATACCCTCTTTTTAATTAATAAATAGGCATCAGTAATTGTAATGTGTATGTATTATTACTCATATTTCACATGGGATTACTTTAGGAAAAAGTTAATCAATTGCGTTGAAAAAGCCATAAATGCTGAATTGCCTATAGAAGATGTTGTGTATGATATTGACGCACTTTGTCTTGAAGAAAGTTTAAAACCAGATTTAAGATCAGAAAGGTAATTGATATTTTATTACAGGATATAAAATATATACTCGTTGCTCCACAATAAAAACTCTTGGTAAATTTATCATATTTATAGAATCTTCACTAATAACGATGCTCAGAAAATTATTAACCGCCACTACCTCTACAAGAAAGTTGAATTTGAATCCAGATTTGAGTCGGGAAATCTCAGAAAGGCTATACAGGTATTTAACCAAAAAAATTACATTTTTGATTTACACACTCATGCTATATGTACTCAAAAACAACACAACACTAAAACCGCCGAAGTGCACCACCCCTTTTGGTATATAAATATTTTCTTCTCTTCCAGACTGGTCCTCGTGAATTTGATCTTATCTTAATGCCAGATGTTAATTCACTCAAACGACATCTGTGGTTTTATTTCGAGATCAGAAATATGTGCAGTGGCTCATCTTACATTTTCAATATTGTTAACTGTGAAAAGTCTGATAGTCAATTCAATTTCGGGATGAAGCCTGTGCTCTATTCTGTCAGAGAGGCTTCATTGGGAAGACCCGGTATGAATGTACTGAAATGTATAAAAACTTGACATAGCAACCAGAAGTTTCTAATAAGTGTTTGAAATTCTTTCAGGATGGGTAAGGGCGGGATCAGATATATGCTACTACAGAAACACATACCAATGCCCATCAAAGCTAAAGAATCTAGCTAAATGCTACCTTACTGTGACGTTTACTATTGAATTCCCTCACTCAAATGATGTGTGCTACCTGGCGTACCATTATCCATACACATATTCCCAAATGATGGTTAGGATGTCTCTTATAAAATGATATTTTTATTTATGCTTACAATTTGTTATTGATTGATTTTGTTATTAACAGGCAAAAATTTGGATGATGTCCCAAAATCTACCTCCCGAAGTCCACTTCAGATTGGATAATCTAGCTAATTCTCTAAACAATAATGAAATCCCTCTTGTTACAATAACTGCAGAAGAAACATCAGGAAATCCCATTCATGTAATTTATATACTTCATATAATGAAATTGAACAAAGTAAATCTAATTAAACTGTAAAATTTAAAGTGTAATCTTCATAACCAGGAACGCGAGATCATCTTCTTGACTTCCCGAGTGCATCCCGGGGAGAGTAACGCGTCGTGGGTCATGGAAGGGACACTAAGCACATTGCTCGGGAATACACCAGCCTCCCACAAGCTGAGAAGTAAATATGTGTTCAAGATCGTGCCAATGCTAAATGTTGAAGGTGTCATCAATGGCTGGTAAGTCTTTCTTTAATTTATCTGTGTTTAAAGCATTCATTGTTTGTTTACTATTATCGCTGAAAATTTTTACCGACCTTATTTTATATGTGAAATTATATTGAAATCTTGTCTTACTAAAACCATTTATTCTGATAAAATTAAGGTAGATACTTTAAAATTTGTTTCATGCGAGTTTTAAAGATACTACTGTAATTACATTGGAATAAATGTTTTTTTGTTAAGATGAATCATACAAAATGAAAAATACAATTATTAACTACAATATAAAGATAACAAGGGGTAGGAAGATATGAGAAAATAACCAGTCAGGGATACTATCGCCTTACCTGTTTGACCAAAGGTACATTTGGCCAAATAAAAACAAAATCGTAACTAGTTTTACTGAACTTCACACAAATTGAGCGATTAATTTAACGAAGCTTTCTTATGATCACACATGATGTATAAACAGATCAAATAAATAGGTTGATAGTATTAGTATTATTTACTAAAAATAAAACAACTAAATATAAAATATTAATTTATTGCATATGAAATAAGTGATTCGTTGATAATATCCTAATATTTCAAGCATAGCGGGCTTTACCACGTCACTCTCACTTTTTCCATTAGTTAAAATTACTCTAATGAATAACATGCACCTAGTTTAAGATAAACCACACTGGCTCTTATTGTGAGCAAACGTTTTGAACTCGAAAACAAAATTAATTTATTCCCTCTGACACCGATAATGTTAAGATCCTGGCAAGTAATCATTAATATCTAAGGACAACTACTCAATGACTGGAATCGCCAAAACCTTGATAACTTTGTGATCGAATTCTGGAATGCTTTAAAGTCTCGATGACAGGATCGATATTAAATATTTTTTGTTTTTTGTTAATTTTTAAGTCCCCCTTTAATGCAAATAGGTTTCAGGAAGGGCCTACAAAGAATACTTTTTTTATCCAAATAAAACTAGTGAAACTACTTACTTGCAATCTTTATCAGATTAACTGAATAATACTTTCGTGTAAGTCTTTACAAAGTAACTGAAACCATTAAACATTACGGAAATATTGCAAATGCAGTTACGATACAAAACATTTTTTTATGATAAATTCACAGCTAAAGTGATAGATCACTCACTAATAGGACGGAGCTGCGAGCACCTTGCCGGTGATCTTCTTCAGCAGTTCGGACTTGTATGTCGTCACGATGTCGGGCTCGATCGTCGACACGTAGTCGTCTCCGGGATTGCCGTCGGAAGCGGCGGCCGCGTGAGCGTTCGGGTCGTCTCCCATTTGCAGATCGAGACTGTGGTTGTAAGGCCCCAGAGTGGCCGAGCCTTCCTCGTCGACAGAGTTATCCGGCTCGCTGGAGAGCAGCGTGGGGCTGTCGTTGGCGTCCGCGTCTCCGTCGTAAGTACCGGGCGCCGCGGTGGCCCCCTTCTCGGCCTGCCCCTGCCCGTCCTGCACGCGGTCGTGGTGGTTTATTCCCGAGTAGTGGCCGTCGATCTGCGGCGGGTTCTTGTGAGCCAGAGCCGACGCGGCCTTCAAATGCGGCGACTGGAGTCCGTCGAGAGAACTCGGGCGGAGCTTGCCGAGCAAGTCGTTCAGAGTGAAGTGAGTCGGCAGGTGCTCGGAGCGCGGAGGGGCGGGGGACGAGCTGGTCAGAGGGGGGGCGGTGGTCGTGGTCGTCAAGGAGAGTGGCTTCCTGAAGGACGAGAGCTCAATTTTTAATCGATCGCATTACGCATAACTTTAAGATTCTCAGCCCTTGAATTTCGACATTGATCGAAATAAATAGTGAACGTGTAGATTAGGTATAAAAATGAAGCGAAGTGAAGTATATTTTTAAAATTGATTAATTAAAGGCTGAGAATCTGTTCATTCCGTCGAACGGGTCTCGCGGCAAATTCACGATGAGATACCAAGCAAAGCTCTCTACCCCCATCCACCAAATGAAATGCTATGTTAATCCATCAACGGCGGTACTCAAATGCAATACGAGCGAAATAAATAAATATAAATATTACAAAGTTAGTATTTCAATGATGATGATGTCGATGATCACAAATCGAGTCACACTGGCACGTTTCAAAACGATAAGTCCAGTATTCATACAAAGCGTTCCTATTCAGGATCAACTTGGTGGGTGGGTACTACAATTTCTTCAGAGGCTAGATTCCATGCCGGAGATTCTATCGCAAGTATTAGTGCACAACCGTGACTTCGGCCCCGATACAGCCTGCTTGATATCGAACATATCGCGAAGCCACATTACGCAATGTCAAAGCTCGCGCAACCTCGATGCAGCGTTTCGGCTCCACGGGCACTGTTCAGAATCTGGCCGCTGTTATCGACTGGTCGCTTTGGCTCGTATCTCACCTGTGGAGAGCTTTACCCCTGCGCGGACGACACCGGTATCGAGCCGTAGTTGTAGTAGTAGCACCGGGTCTGCTCGCAGATGAAGTCCTTGATGTCCCCGCAGTGCTGCGGCTCCCAGTGGAACGTCGGGGCCTTCAGCGCCACGCACCCGTCGCTCAGGATGTGCTCCGTGCTAAAGGGACAGAGGCATTCGACTTTAGTTACTCATCAGTAGACGTCAAAATGTAAACCTACGGTACTCTGTATAGCTTTAATTATGACAGCTGTCAGAGGCTCATAGGTGCATCCCTTCGCGGGGATTCCCCGGGGCGAGGGAGGGAGGGCGTACCCGTGCCTGGCGGTGCGCTGCGGCGCCGTGCTGCCCTGCGGCACGTCCAGGGGGTCCATGGAGGCGGGCGCGGGCGGCGCGGGCGGCGCGGCCACGGCGTCCCCGCGCCGCATGTAGTTGAAGGTGGCGTTGAAGGGCAGCCCCGTGCTCATCCACAGGAACATATCCGTGCCCAGGTTGTTGCCCGACGTCCAGAAGTCATACTTGTTGTAGCCTGGAAACAAAAATAACGATCGTGAACCGCGCAGGTACTGGGTGCGTACAAAAATATACCCAAAGTAGGTATATTTCTAAACTTTACGCTAGAGGTGGTAATCAGGAATAATGAACTCAATACTTTGATGAAATCGATATTTCTAGCTCAGCCGTATCGTGTAATTTATATGTGTTTCGCAATAGGTGCAAATCTGTCACTCGACGGGAAACTGAGGATAAGCAGTTAGTTAATCTTGCGCGCCGATTTGGTCTTCATTTTGAGCAATCAATTTAATATTCTTTTGTGTTGTAATGCATCCTGTTGCGATTATTGTTTATTACCACTTTTGTCCTGTTGAATAATTATTCATTCTTTCTCAAAAATAATACAGCCAATAATTATAACCGAGCGAGCGGAGCGTGAGAACGACCGCCGCGGCAACGGTAAAGGCCAAAGACGTCTCGATTGCGCCGTTGTCTCGGAATTAAAAATATGACGTCTGCAATAAAACAGCAAAACCGAATTGAGATCCACTCCGGGGGGTCGTCGGGCGCCCTGGCGTGAGGAAGGCAATATCGATTCCCCCTCGTGTCGACTCGCGTGCGCCGGTGTCCCTCGCAGCCTCGGCCGGATCTTGGAAGTGAATCTCTCCATTGTAGCGCGGTCCATCGGTCTTCCTTTGTGCGACGACGTGCGAGCACACTCGACGCGGCCGGCGCCCGAGCAGCGCCGCGAGCTCTTTGTCCCGCACGACGGGACGGGACTGAAAAGTATGCGAGACTCTTTCCTAGTACCCAAATTTCTTCGTATTGTGAAAGCTCTCCGTAAAATCCAGCTTTGTCTTCATATTTTCAAAATAATTGCAGGCCTAGATTTTTTTACATGTTTGTATATTTATTGTCATCTTTTCATAACGCAGCTTTCAAAAAGATACGACAGTTCCACCCCGGGTAAGGGGGAGACTGATCCCTGCTGCTGCGAGCGTCGGGTCACGTCGGGTGGCTCGGGGGCGCCGCGGCGCTGGCAGGACGGGGCGCTGCCCCATAGCTCGGCTGGGCGGGCGGGGGCGGGCGGGGGCGACCAGGAGCGAGGAGGGGCGGGCAGGGGCGGGCGGGGCGCTCGTGACCGCCCGGAGCCCCGGAGCCGGCGCCGGCACCTCACGACCGCGGCTGACGGTCCTGCCGTCTCCCGTCGTGCGGCATGCTCTCCTGCCTTGTTATTTGTTCATTTTCTACGCAAGGGATTGACCCGAAAGGAAACTTATTCCAGGCGATGACCGATTCCTTCTTTGCCCCCACCCACAAAGTCTATACAACCTCAAGTACTTTTCAACAAATTGAATATTACTCTTCTCTCCTCCGAATATAAAAAAACATACTGGTCCTTGTGAGGTTTTTTTTTTTGCGGTTTGTGAGGTCAACAATCGTGTCAAGTGTCCGATCCATTACAATCCAAAGTAGATTATTCTGAGGAGCCGGTTCAAATAGAATACAATTCCCATGAAACCATGAGATAATACAATACTGTGGGACTAAAAATGGACAAACCCTCTTGAGTGGAATTTTCAAATCCACTATCTATTTAGTTTGTGTATTTTTATTTATATATTTATGGTATAGTTCATTAAAAATATTTTTTTTAGACTTATTTTGGATAGAGGGTTTCAGAAACGTTTACTTTCAACGTATATTAGAATGCTATGATTATCGCACCCATATTAGCCACGCTTTTTTATTCTGCGCGCATCTTGCGAAACCCGCCCTGGAAATGTTGGTTTTCTTATATTCAGCAATAAATTATAACATCTTATATTTTCCTCTATTTCTTTGAACGAACAAAAATCCAAAATAATTAATTTTGAATTAATAATTGTGTGCGCTCGGCCCTGCGTCCTGCGCGATGCCCGGCGCCCGGCGCCCTCCCCCCGGGGCCGCGCTGGCGGGCGAATAATGAGCACTCCGCGTTCGCTGCTCGTGCCTCGGTACGCTCCGCCGCCGTGATGAAGTAATGACGCAACGGCCGCCGCGGGTGAACGCCCGGGGGCCTCGTGCCGGCCGGGGCCCAGGGCTGCCGGGGGCCTCGAGCCTTCCGAGGCCCAGGGCTGCCGGGGACCTCGTGCTGACTGGGATCCAGGGCTGCTGGGGACCTCGAGCCGGCGAGCCCCGGGCCCGTGCGAGCCGCCCGCCACTGAAACTTCAGCTGCCGCAGGACGCTTCTCGGGCCGCCTGAACCCGACTACTCAATATTCAGAAGGGCGTTTTTACTTGTTAGAAGCACTAGGTACAGATTGTATGCAAAAAAATCTTGCTACAACATACATACCAAAGATAAAAAAAATTCAACCAAATACACTTGTTTAAAATCTGCACAATATTATCAAATAATAAAGCACCCTTTGATACACGAATGGGTCAAATGATCAAAACCCTTGTTTTTTTTTCATATGCTTACCATTTGCTTGTCATTTGAGAGATTTTAGATTCTATGTCTAGTTACTAGACTTTTCTGCATCACAATGAAAACCCTAATTTATTCTGTAATTCGCACACGGAGTGCGAGAACGGCAGGCGCTAAAAATAAACCAAACGGAATGAAAATAAAAGCGGCATTGCTTACCGGCGTTAGTGAGGTAGGTCGTAATGGAGTCGGCCTTCTCCTTGGTCTCGAACGAGGCCAGCTGCAGGCCCAGGGACCTGCGAAGGGAGACAAATTATAGTCGGAATTCCACAGTTTACCTTTTAACTTACTTACATAATTTGCGTAACTGTGGCCTTCCGCTTTGAAAAGCTTCCGCTATTGGATTATACTCGACGATTGGCACTCATATCGACTAAGATAGTTTATCATTCTCTGATGTGTCTTCGGCTAATGCATTGTAATTAAATTGTATAATCACAATGTTGAATGCTCGTCTGTGAATTGTTCACAAGGAAGTCGAAAAACCACAATGTCGTTGTTTTGTAAATTAGACATAATGAGGCGATGCTTCGTTGCACTATCAGAGATTAATTCCACAGATGATTTATAATTGAGAAAAAATATAAACAATCTCGGTAATTTGTTTTGAAACTATGTCCATTCACTGTATTGCAGTTGCGTAATTAGTAAATAAAAATATATGATGCGTTTGAGAAAAGAAAGCGCCGCTTGTGACCTGTGGATTCCTCCCCCGAGCTCCGGCAGTTAATATCAAGTCATAATGACTTACTTGCAGATGATGATAACAATGATGCTAGACTGTTGAACACGAGGGAACGGTAATGACGACTGGATAATAATACAATAGCTTATCATTATAACATCGTGGAGCATGTCGGGGACCTGTGGTCAGAGCCTGTCCGCGGGTTTCCTTGCATTATACGGAAGTTCACGTCTGAGTGATGCGGTGCACGGAATTGATTCACCTTGATAAGCAAATTGTAGGGAATTGTGTACAATATTACGTGAAATTACCTTAACGGGTACTTTACGACTCTCCAGCTGAATGCTTTATAGTTTTATGGAGAAACAATGTCTTTCTTGTTTGAAACGTGTTCGAGCTTTTCCGAGGAGCTCTAATCAAGTCCTACACTAAGCTTAAATACTCTGTGAGTACACTCTGTGATATTACTCACTTGCAAAAACTCGTAGGAGCGATGACACATCCACTAATTAGCTCTCTTACAGTAGATTAATTTTGAGTATCGTGTCAGTAAAACCCTGTAGGAATTCTCTATACGTCTGCATCAACATGGATTTAATGAAATTTTGATGACGACACATTAAGAAAAATATAACAGGTGTGTTTTCATTCGTGTTATGGCATAATTAAATTAAAAAACTTTTTGCACGTTTACTGATTTACTGATAATCAAAATCATGTGCCGTGGAACCGCACTTCTCTGCTTCACAACAATTACAAGGAACCCGGCAAGCACTTGTAAACCCATCAAACGCTACTTGTGGTTTTGTTTTTATATTTGCACTCACCTCGTGTCATTTTTTTACATTTTATTAAAACTACGTATTATGTAACTACGATTTTCGTATGCAGTTATGATAATTCTTGGTTTTCATAAAGTAAAATAAAAAATACAATCATATAAATATATGTAGATGTTAGGATGGCGTTCTTTTGTATTTTATGATGAGTTTGTTGTCTATTGTTACTAAATTTATAACTTTTGGCTTTATGTTACATATTTTAACATATATAACAGATACAATTATCTGAAATTAGGCATTCGCGGTTTTATTGTGAGTTTTACTCCCATTTTCAGAAAGCTTTATACGTTACACAGGCTTCGTAAAGTATTATTTTTCTGCCTAGTTGTATTTGATTAAGAGTTAAAAACATAATAGAATACGCGTAAATTAAGAGTAACATAAGTTTGTTGAATTTACTAAAAAGTAACTAACAAAAAATAAAAAATGCATGCTGACATGCAATCGACTTGTGTGACACCGAAGTTATTATCCAAAGCGTCAACCGCGATCAGCGTTATATTAATGATTGTTAGTTTATACCTAAATAATAAAACCAAAATAAAACAATCCAGACTTTTCAGTTTATGTGATAATACCGCTTCAGATAAAAATTGTTTTTCGTGTACGTAATTGAAATAATACAATATTTAAATATAACTGATATTTCAAACATATCTCCGTTGAATTATGAAGCATTAGTTGGTATACCATTGAAGATAATGCATTACGAGCCTCATTATACCGTTGACAAAGAAGATGCAGTATACTATATAACACAAACAAATAGAAAGTGTTGTCGGAGACCTCCACGAATCCGTGGAATGTTGAAGGATACAATGGTCCATGTAAATAGTGGAGTAGCCTCACCTGCAGTACTGGTAGGCCAAGAAGTAGTTGAGCTCGGGGCTGTAGGGGTTCATGCGGGACACGAAGTACTGCACGCCGTCCAGCTGGATGGTCGTTATCCTTTGTCCTAGAACAAACAATGGAGACGATATTGTAATGCTAATGCACGGCGGCGCTCGCGGGAGCTTTGTCTCGCGGCCCGACACGGCCGCGCCGGGAGGAGATGGGAGAAGCCTTATACAGGCGACCTATCAATTATTCGCAGCCTGCGGAATGGGCCGGCGACCTGCGGAGGCCTGCGCCTAATGATGCCACCTGAGGAAACCCACGGCCGATTGATGAGGGAGGTGTGTGGTTATTAGTGTCTCGATTATCTTGCGTGGTGTGTGTTTATTCAACATTCGCATGTAGCATATAGTACTCAACCACGCACAAGCAAGGAATGATATGGTGTGTGCAGATAATCGATGCTAACGGTTCATTGGGATTTTTATAAAAAAAAAAATTGTGTCTTTCACGAGACCAATTATTTATTGTAAAGCTTCATCAATCACTTCGGCCGTGATTTGTTTTGCTAACTATGCTATGGATACTTGGGATCCGATCGCATTTCTGAGACCTAGGCTCATATCTCAGGACGCGTAGACACTTAGGGGATGCGATTGGCCCGCGGGGAGCGCGATATCTCAGCCGATGATGCATAACTCCCCGGAGGGCAATCTCGTTTTGACAGTCCGACAGGGACGCTCGGCTGGACTCTCGCCCGGCAATTTGGTCCCGACATGACGGAGTGCCCGCGACGAGGCCACGACCGGCGGCCTATTTACATAACAGCCTGCGCCCCTCGTTAGGCCAGCCCCGGCGCCCGGTCCCCCCTCCCCCACCCCACCCCACCCCATCCTCCAGCTCTGGCGCCGAGCTTGTCAACATCGCGCAAGGCTTTAATAGGAAATTGTAACAATGCCTGCGAAGTCGAGCGCAGCGATGTTGTGTTTCATTTTATAATGGAAATAGTTTGATCTTGAATATAGTTTGGCTTGTGGCGTTGAGACTGACAATGCATAGTTTCAATTTGCATTTCAGAATCTACATTTTTACGGTGACGTGACTGAACTCTGTTTGATAATGCCAACGTGAAAGGTTGGCGAAACCGGTCACAAATAAAAACGATCATGTGGAAAATCACTCAAGTATTTTACTCAAAAATATTAATATGGAATTCCACCAAGTACTCTCTGTAAAAAATATTGAATTTCGTAACGTGACTGTGTAAATAGAATGTCGTTGTACAATCAATATTTCCCACCAGCATAAAAATACATATTTCAATCAATAAATCAACAGTTTCTGTATGACGTCAAAAAGTTTATACTTTATATACATTATGTATGTGCTTTTACTGAGCATTCGTCGACTTTAAGATGAATAATCTCCGAGCTCTGGGTGCCCGTGCCGTACTCGAGTACGTTTTATAATGGACGAGGTACTTGATCGCTGCACTTGGCCCTTGACCGTGACCGCAGCCTCCTTGCATCACGGCGCGCGGTGAAAGTGACCGCGCGGGCTCTGCGAGCGGAGTGAGCGCCATGTACTTGCAGATTTTCTGAGCATAATACATTATGCAACATTCAATCGTAAAAACACGCGGTCTTGAATATTTGTCGTCTTATTTTGATATCCATATATATATATATATATATATATATATATATATATATATATATATATATATATATACATATATATATATATATATATATACATATTGCTGAAGAGCTGACAGTAGGAAGCTTTCGGAGGCCATTGCGACTATGTCCGGCTAGATACTTCTCCAGCTTTTGCCTTATCGTAAAAAACCGGCATCAGAAAAAAAAATTCACCGTAGATAATTATCAATATTTACTGAATGAAAAGAACTAATAAAACGCTATATTATATAATGTTGTAAATTTTGGTTCAATGAATCAGTGAGGATCAAGAAGATGATATTATATATTTCTTAAATGTATTTTATCACGTTATCCTTTATCCTGTAAGTTATGAGGTATTTACTGCAACATACTTTAGAATTTAACTCGTAAATTACAGTTTTACTGCACTCAGCATAAATAAGCGATTAAACTTCTTGGGATTTTCCTAAATCAAGTATTATCATTCATATTAAACAGATCTGTCAGACTGTATAGTCCTGGAATTTTAAAGATTTTTAATGCGTTTACTATTCATTGGGTCGGTAGTATGACTCAAAGGCATAATCCTTGCTTGCCTTAAGTAAAATAAATTACATACTTATAGGCAACGATAGCCTTATAATAAAAAAAACCTATGTCCAATCCGCCAACAATTTACCAGGTGTACTCCTAATTAATTTCCGGTTTTTTTCGATAGATGGTGTTCTGTATTTTGCTTTGATGTTGGTAGCACTTATATGTCATTTTGTTAAGTAGTTATCGAGTGTCTAAACGGCGTTGACGTTTTCCTAAAAAGTTTTTTTAGAAAGTTTTTATTGCGTGTCAAAGATGTCTGCATTCGTACCGAATTTTGAACATATGCGCCATGCATTGCTTTTCATGTTTAATCAAGGGAAAAAAGTGTCCGAGAGCCACCGAAGTTTATGGCAATCATGCTTTAACACTTCGAAGATGTGAAACGTGGTTTCGACAATTCAGAAATGGAGATTTCGACCTGAACGACGTCGCATGCTCCGGAAAGCGAAAATCGTTTGATGACGTCGAATTGCAAGTATTATTGGATGAAGACGATACGCAAACGCAACGACAGCTTGCAGAAGCGCTGGGAGCTCAACAGCAAGCAATCTCCAAACGTCTGCGAGCCATGGGGAAAATTCAGAAGTGCGGAAAGTGGGTGTCGCATGAACTGACCGAGAGACAAATGGAAAATCGAAAAGTGACATGTGAAATGCTGCTTCAACGATACAAAAGAAAGTCTTTTCTGCATCGTATTGTTACTGGCGATGAAAAATGGATATTTTTAGAGAACTCTAACCGCAAAAAATCGTGAGTGAGTCCAGGTGAAGCATCGACATCGACGGCACGGCCAAATCGTTTCAGTCGGAAGGCCATGCTGTGTGTGTGGTGGGACCACACCGGTGTTATCTACTTTGAACTGCTGAAACCTGGTGAAACTGCGAACGCCGTTCGCTACGAACAACAAATCAAAGATTTGAGCCGAGCAATTGCGGAAAACCGACCAGAATATAAAGAAAGACAGAAGCAGGTGATTTTGCTCCATGACAATGCACCATCGCATAAGTCGAAACACGTTCGCGACACGCTGGAACAACTCCAGTGGGAAATGCTTGATCATGCGGCTTACTCACCAGACTTGGCTCCATCGGACTACTACCTCTTTGCTTCGCTGGGCCACGCACTTTCTGAGCAGCGCTTCAATTCTTATGAAAATTTTCGAAATTGGCTCACCGAGTGGTTCACCACCAAAGACAGTCAATTCTATTGGCGTGGTATCCACAAATTACCGGAAAGGTGGGAAAAATATATAGAAAACGATGGAAAATATTTTGAATAAAATATCTTTAACACTTCTCTTGCAATATTGTGTTTTATTTACAAAAAAACCGGAAATTAATTACAAGTACACCTGGTAATCTTATGAAATACCTTGAATAACGGTGAGTTCCTGAAATATTTAAGGTGGCTATGTAAATAAATATATATTGTATAATAACATATTATGTTCCGAGTGGTTTTTATAGGGCTCTAAACCATAAATGTTATTTTTTTTTTTTTGTAATTATACACCTGAGCTTGCCTCGTCACTAAAGTATCAACAGTAAGGAACTTTATGTACGAGCTTGTGAAATATTTTCGCCAGGTGTTTATGTTTATTCATAATAAACTCCCAACATTCTAATAACTTTTAACTTCATAAAAAAAACTGGGGGTACTTATGCACTTGATTAGATATCGTTATTTAAATTTTCTTTGTAAATATTATAATTTTTACGATAAATATAATGTCACCATTTTACTTATAGTACAATCAAACCTAAATAATAATTATCATCATAATTTCCATATCTGAGTACATCGTTTGCTGCTTAAGTGTATAATAAAAAATCTATAATCACCTGTCTACCTGCATAAAATTGCTATCTTTAAAAATATATGTAGGCACAAGTACAGAATATAGAGAGGTCTTAAAATAACCCATAGCAAGTCGGGTCTCCGGGAACGCGCAATTATTGTCAGAATTCACGACTCACGATGTAACTGTTATCCTGTGGTCTATCACGACTTTCTGTTGGCGAGTCCACGTGTACTTAGAAGCCAATAACTGCTTAACAGTGGATGCATATCCCGGTATGCCTTGAATTTTTTTTATAAATCCACACTGTGGTATGTTGAAAGCGTTGTCTGTGTAAATTATTCATATTGTAAATTTGTTTGTTCTATAAAATAATTAAAACCTCCACAGATTTATAAAATACAAGATATTGATATGACTCGCACAATTATGAATCTTGATATTTGGCACATTCCTCCAGATAAAGAAGAAAGGGTCCAGCACATTTATTGATACCTCAACCATAATCATGCCAAAAACTATAGTAAGTATTTGCACGAAACAAATGCTTAAAATTATATCGCATAACGAATATCAAACGATTTAAAATTCTTCACGTGAAGATGTGGAAGCGTTGAAATTGAAGGTACATTTAAAAAACGACGTTTTGCAAATTCCGACGCTACCTGCGAATGGTTCTGTCCGGTGGCCATTTTCTGCATTGGCTCCGGTAGCCATCGGTCCATGGCTCCAGCCACTAATACAATATCATTTGAGCGTTCACGGCGAGGGTAATCCAACTTTTTATAGCTCTCCAAGTGCTAATCTCAGATTTACTGACGATTCTGCGTGGCGAAAGAAAATGTTCTGCGATGCAGACGAAGGATGAGTCCATTATCTTCAAGGCCATGACGATTCGTTTCGTAAGTTCAAAGCTCTATCTCCGTTTACGACTTTGTGGTATACCGTCAAATAAAATTATTTAATAGCCGTAAATAAGTTATACATAAAATAATCAATATTAAGCTCATTCAAAGATTTATATATATATATATATATATATATATATATATATATATATATATATATATATATATATATATATATATATATATATATATATATATATATATATATATGCATTTTTACTTATATAACCATAAGATATGTTTCTGAAAAAGTACTATGAATAAATTTGTACGTCCTGATTCATATTTGAAGTTTTTTGTCCTATTTTAATAAGATTCGCCATTTACTTTCAGAAAAAAATGGCTGGTTTTTACTGTAATTACTTACCGAATAATAAATTGAGACAAAAAGAACGATTGAGTTCTTCAAAATTAATAAATAAAAAATGAACATTATTCGTACGAATCGGAGCGAATAGCTTAAATTACCAAAGGAATCCGCTTTTTTCGCAATGGGAGTGTTTTTTGCTAAAATCTAATCGCTATTGAATTATTAAAAAAAGATAATCGCTTTGATAACTTAATGTTGCGGCTTCGTTCCGCCAATTTGGTTAATTCAATAAATTAAATGGTATTAAACTAAATATTTTTTTGAATTTGTCTTCATATATAATTAAATCATCTCATCTTTGTGATTTTTTTAAATATGCGCTAGTCCCGGTTATACAAAGTTGTTTTGCAATAATATCAGGTGAACGCCTCAAAATGGATTTTTAAGTTCGTAGCTAATCCAATACCTTTGTGGCTTGTGTTGTGTTCATCAAGAAGTCACGAATTATAAATTAGATCACGGATCACGCATAATATGAAAAATGTTGGTATTTTACCGGCCGTACGCGGCGCAAGAAGATTACAGTGAGCCCTGCCTGCGTGTACTTAATAAATAAACTACCATCAAAATCAATGTTTATTAGATTATTAAATATAATTTCCACGAAGATTGCACATTTTCGGAGGCTCGTAATGAAGGTATACATTTATTAACCGAAAAGTAAGTTCGATAACCGTAATGATGCCAAAAACATGCCCCTATACTTTGCGGCGCTATCTTCGTGCCCGCATGCGAGGCCGAAGCGATTTTCGTACATTGGACGTTACCCTCTGAGCCAGTAATTCGATGCGATCGATGTGTACCCGCGGCGGTGGCAAAAAAGGCAGAAGACGTTGCAGAGAAGCCTGCGGTGGTTTCTGCATCCTTTCGGTCATTCGATCCGGTTGATAAAGATCCAAATGACTGAAAAAAAATCCCGTCTTTACCGCTACGGGTCATTAACTTTTTTATGTCAATAAATTGATAAACAAAACCAGCTGTCGTCAATGGCTTAGAGCACTTCTTGCTACTTACCGGTTTTTTTGCCAATCGGCATGCAATACTATACTACCGTGAATGGGCACTTTATAAAATATATATATTTTTTTAATTCTTTTTGTCGGTGAGAATACCGTTGTGTGATATGTTCCCGTGCAAATTCGTTCGTTAATATTTAACTCGTATCTTTTATTTATATTACAGTTCATAGAAATGCGAATCGATTCATCAATTAGCCGTTCGACCGTTTCACTTTGATCGCGGGCATATATTAGCGCGTTGAATGAACTGTTTCTTATCGATATCTTCATGGCTTTAACGGCGAATCGCGGCTTCAGTACTAGGTACTGTCGTCGAATAATAATTGAATATTGCAACTGTGAATTTTTTTGAGGTTTCCATTATGGATTGGTGATTCACCTGCCTAGGAGGGGTATTGAACTGCGAGAGCTGCAGGTACTGCGATAATAGAGCTCCCGAGCATCGAATTACACATATAATCAAAAGGAATTAAATTGATGCTTGTATTGAATCGTACAGAATTCAATTAAAAATAATGACGTGTAATTATATTTGTTGGATCATATAAAATACGGCTAGACTATTCGGGAAACCTTGCCGGTATATATTTAGAAAAACCGACCGTCTTGAGCTTTTTTTTATTTCAATCGAATTGCTCGGCAGTCTTTAGAACGAATCTCGTTGCTCGGCGATTCCCTGGTAAATAAATAATAATTTCATTGATCGCCGACCATTGCCACCACAGAGCCCGGATTGGTGAGGTCAACAACACCTTAACGCTTATTCGATTTGGTTATCAAGCATTGCCAATGTTTTAAATAAATTTAAATAATATTTAAAGTTCATAAACGTGAGGAGGTAAGCATGGATGCTTGTAAAAAAAAGTTATTTGAATAGATTATTTGAAATTAAATGCATCTCAGCAATTAAAAAAGTTGATGACTTCTTTTATTAAAAAATCGGCAAGGCAAGCGGTGGTGTGAATTATTATATATTATAGTTAAAAAATAAGAGTACTTTTAACTTTGTTAAATAAAAGATTGTAAAGAAATACTTCGGGTGCTAAAAGTTAAAAACAATTTGTAGTGATCATGGGTTTTTATCGACACCTATAGATATTCGAATTTATGTACTCATATAATAACATGGGATTATTTATAACACATGTAATAAATTAATTCAAAGCAACAAGCTTCTTAATGACTTTTTACACAGAGGTATTAATTTATTGATCCCATAAATCGCTTTGAGCTTTCCTCGGTTTTACACGTAATAGCAAAGTTAGAACAGGTAATCGGCGTCCCTATGTAATTATTCCATTATTACTGTGAATGGGCGTTAGTTGTCTCGTTTGCTTCCACAGCACGTCACGTCGCGTCACCCTCGATGATTAATTTCTTCATTTTTTAAATCCAATAATCACATGTATAATTCGCTCTTCGCACTTGTTCCCCTTGTAATTACAACAAACGCAAACAACGATTATTACAGCCGTCACGGAGTTCCGTGAATCTCCATTGTCAGTCATTTAGTTCTTATCGTCGATCTCCGGAGAAGATTTGGCGGAACTGAGCGGCCCGGGCTCGCTCCAATGGAAAAACTCGCCACGCCTCGTAAGCAGTCCTTTCAGATGGATTCAGGATATTTTATATCTATTAACAAATCTAAACTAAATCACAATAAAAGATCGATAGTACTTTTCTATTTAAAAATATTTTTTTTACTGCTTTTATTACATTGATACAATTAATTGTCATCAAACAATTGGAATATTTTATATTTGTCGTTTTTTTATACATGGTAAAAATAAAAATAAAAACTCACACCCTTTTTTGAATAATCAAATAATAATGTTTCATAGAGTTTAAACACAAACGTTGGGAGTCCAGCATTTATTAACTTATTTAAAACATATTTTGATGTCGGAAAATTGTTATGCCAATATGCATACATGTTTGCTAACAAGTTTTAATAAAATTTAGCAAAAAACAATAAGTCAATAATTTTAATTTCATGACTTCAATTCAGGACTTGTACTGCTAATACAAACTACGTATACTGATTTAAAATAAACACCGATCATTTAAAGATGATAAATTATGTATCTCTATTCGTCGTGTGAGGTTTCCTTGGCCATTCGTCGGATGTTCTTCGTCTTCATGAGCAGTCCCGGTCTGTCACAAGAGGAATCGTCACTCCGATGCTCTGATTGGTCGGCAGGAGCGTCCTTACAGATTGATATTAAACTCTGCTTCTGACGAAAACATCCACGCCGTGAATCTACGCTGAATTATTCCAGCCTTCGGTGATAAGAACTTTGATAAATTATGCATACACAGACAAATCGGAAACTTTTATTACAAGTTATAAAAGCCGTTGCTTATTTGATTTGTGGTAATAAAAAACCGTTATCAATTGTCAAAATGTTTCAAATCAATTTTATTGAATTAATAATATAGATAATAAACTTACATGCACAAATATATTTATTTTGCATTATCGCTTACAGTGTTAGCGATAAAGCACAAAAAAATATATTTGTCTTACACCATATATTGAAAAAATTAAAATATTTTTCTCACAAAAATTGACCTGCCATTAATTATATAATATAATGATAGAAAGTATGCATATTTTAGTTAATCTCCTGAAGCTATAAATATATATAACAAGTATATTTTAATTTGTATAACTCCCATCCACTCCAAACAAATATTTAAATTTAATTATTTTTATTAGCATTACTTATACGTGTGGGTGAGTTCACTTCTGCTCTCATAGCCTCAATTATTCACGTTTGTTTTCTAGTTGACTTTCCAGTGCCATATTATGCTGAGACCACACATACTCCCGGAGGATGTTTCCTTCTAACTTGAAATGCATTTATTCGAAACACTGCAGTGCATTAATGCAGACCTCGCCTCTTGCCCGGAGTGCTGGGCAGATGGTCACGTCAAGATTTATAATATTTATGTAATCGAAAGACGAGAATCGAGACAAAAGAAAAAAAAACACCACCCGACTATCGCAAGTATATCTTAATAGGGTTTTTTTAAAGTCACGTTAGCTTGACGCGGCATTTCTATAAATATTACAGGAATTTAAACAGAAAGTCGTACGTCATCTCAACATATCTTCGATTGGACTCCAGAAACATTGCATTTGGAGTACCGCGCTACATCAGCATAGTTACGACTTTAGACATGTAACACTACCACTTCAGGAGATAAGCATATATATTTTATGTAAATTTTGTTTAAAACGAGGATTTGAAATTTTATACGGTGTTGCTTTACAATCAATCAATTAAAATACAATAAATGCTTAGGAAATGTAGATATATATATAATGCGATAAGCGATATGTAGCAGCAATAGGCTGAGGGCATCTCTTCGATTACGCAATGACTCAGCCGTCGGCTGTCGTTATTGCGTGCTATCGTCGATTGATACCATTGATGGCGAATGCGTCGTGGTTTTGGGTTTATATTTCCTGTCCATCTTTCTTCGGGTTTTCGTCGCAGTTGGTGATTTCTGTACTGAATCCCAATGCTCGCCGCCGGCCGGGCCGAGTCCGCGCTTGGTAGTCTGCGCCGCACGCCCCGCGCCGCGCATACCGAGTGGCCGCCACTTCCTCTTCCGATGGCCATTTCTGACGAGACGTGCCAGGCAATCTAACAAACGCCACACTGCAGGGAGTGAGGGAATCGCATCTACATATCATTACAAGCATATTCTTTAACGCTTTGTTGTATTTTTGCCTTCAATGGCGATAAGTCCCGAACTCAGGTTTTTTTCGATAAATCTGGATGAGCGTATTTATTTATTTTTTTAAAGTATGTGTATGTCAAGAATAACAACATATTGTAAATGAGCAAGGATTATGTTTATTTAATTCAAATGGAATCAACATTACTTCTCAGAGCGTACACCCGTATGATATCTGAGTGAAAGAATTTAAAAAAAAAAATTAGTAATAATAAGTAATTATGTCTTCCACAACTGATAAAATATTTAAATAAGATTTTGTTCGCACATCTTTATGATACAGTGTGTTTTTAAATCATAATTATTATTAGGTGGTGTGTCACCAATCAGTTTACTTATCTTGTGAGTATTTCTTAGAATAACTTTTATGAACTCGTGGGAGTTAATAAAGTTTTCAAGGAACGTCTCTTTTTCTGTTATTTGTCAATATCCTGCAATCTCACAGAACCGGAAAGATGAAATCATAATAGCCTTGTCCTCTTGCAGTTTAACAAAGCTTAAATACTCCGAGCGCCTATTGTAATTGTAAACACTTGATTGTTGTACACATTTTAAATGCATACCGTCAACTGAATAAGCACAAACCGTTTTCTCGTACATACTATAAGTGCCTGTTTGTTTTTCAACAAAGCAAATCCGCGCAATAATGTGTTAATACAAGTAACAAAAAGCGTAATTATTGAATTGCTCATATTTTCCGAAAAAACGCTAACAATGTAAATATTATTATATATAAAACAATCTGGCCCGAATGTTATATCACACAGGTGAATTATTACACCTCGCCGTTGAGTCATCGCGCCGGCCGAAGAGAGGGGGGGTCATTAATTTATGCGGCTCCCCGGGGCGCAGACAAAGCGGGGAGTGCCGGGAAGGGCAGCTGTTTAAACCCGAGGAGTTCAAACATGCGAGGAGGGCTCTCCCACGCGCCGCGAGCTCCCCGAGCCGGAGCCCTCGATCTCTGCTCCTCCTCGGCCATTTCACTCGCGAGGTGAATCGCTCCGGACTTTTTGCACCGCTTCAGCCTTTTTCTGGCTGTGAAACTGTCGTGGTTATCGGAATATAACAGTGGAAAGTTTTCAGTATATGAGCAAAAAAAGTTTTTTTTTGTTCTAATAGTAATCCAGACGAGGAAATCCGCAGATAGATCCATTATACAAAAACTTTACAAGAGTTAAATATTCTAATCAATTGCTTCATTTATGACCATAAAGCAAATAAAATAAAGAGTTTACATATGCTCGCAATGGCTGTGCATGTTGCCTTCCATGTATGGTTGCACAATTTGGGTACAGGAAAAGCAGAGACTCTTCCTATATAATTTTTTTTTTATATTGTATTGTCAAAGCAAATATTCGACTGCACATTTAAGCAGCAGTGCGACCTTGAACTCCACAAAACAAAGGCGCACTTGCAGCCGAGGGCCGCCGCCGACTCTGAGTCGTACTCCATATTAGATCGGAGCCATTATTCTGCGCGCATTGCAGCGAGCGCTCCCACCTGGGGCGCGGACTTAATGACTTCTTCACGGCGAGGATTTATATGCGCGGCATTTATCGCGGTCCTCGCAACCATCTCATCTCGGGCATTCCAGCGGGCCCGGCGGGTTGGCGGATGGCCCGGCACCGGGACGAGCGCTATTTGCCCCGCAATTGGCCGCCGGCTCAGTGATATGTCCTTGCCGCAGCCGGGCAGGTCTCATCATCGAGACGACTGACACCGTCCATTTTTCATCATAAATGTTGCGAAATGTATTATTAGATTTTAGCGGCCGCTGCCATTAGAAACGACGTGTTCCTGTTGCTACGCCGCGATATTTTTTATATTTCCGACACAACATACTAATGGTAGATGTAGTTAAGTACGCTTATACGACATGTAGGTATTGCTTAGGCATGCAGTTTATTAAAATAATGCATTGAATGTATGCCCAAGTATTTAAAAAATAGTTATTTATAAAATATACTCAGCAAAGCTTTCCCCCAAAAATGTATCAATATTCAAAATTAATTATTCACGACACCGTAACGCTCAGATACAGTCGCTATGCAAAAGATCGATTGGTGTTTTTTTTAACTGCAGATCAGAGTACACCTTTCTGAGATCTTTTAAAACTGTTCTCACGTTGTTGAACAATCCGCGAGCTCATCTGCCCGGACAGGCGCCCCTAGCCTCGCGCCCCCGCCTCGCAGCCACCCAAGCCAAGAATTCGGATCGCCACTTTATCCCATTGTCATCGTACCGGTCATGCCGCTCTGATTCATCTTGGAATATTTATACAAATGCCGCGATTTCAGGACACTCGTTGTTTTTTTTTTTTTTTTTTTTTCTCAATTGAGTAATATAAAATATAGCGTCAACACTAATGAACTATAATATAAATATATTTATATATACATAAAAATATATATTTATATATAAATATTGTTTTGTGTATTTAACTTGCGGTTTGTATTAAGCGATCGGGTAAATGTTGACTTTCTGCGCCAGGACCAAGTACCCCTGAGTGAGACGTTAAACATGCTCCGCTCTCAAGAAACTCGTTTGGAGGCTTTGTCTGTCGTTTTTTAATGGAAAGCGTTTACCTTTACCAGTTAAATAATATTGCCATAATATTACTTAACGTTTTGCGAATTGCAGCCGCGGGGGGGCAAAGCCTGCGGCGGCCGAGGCTGCTCGTTCACGCATGTTCACACACAGTTAACTTATCCTCCAAACTATTAGTTAGTATTTTTATATCATTGCATATTAAATAAATAAATTGCATTTGACCATCATTTATTTTACATCCAAGCCTCTTTAGGATGAAAGATTATTGTATGTCGTTTATTTATTAATATTATAAAAACATGTTCATAATGAAAAAAATTAAAAATCTTCATTCCTTTTTATAGACACATGTCTTCTTCTTTTAATCTCTGTTTTTTTTAATGAGTTGTTGATTTTGTTTTAAATAATCTATGAATGCACATATTAATTAATGAATGCACAATCGAATAGTTTTAATAATAGTTTAAGAATACATTAAAAAATCGATATTTTGATTTTTTTGTAATTCAACGGTTATAAATAGAAATGCTATTATAGAGTATTCTATGACTCAAGCTTATGTATAATACATTGTTCAGTAAACTGCTCTGTCTCTCAATTTACCTATTTCATTAAATACATCAAATTATGATCATCTTAAAGACCTTTACACACGTCGCGATACAACTTGCAATTTACCAGTAGCGTCCTACTTTACATTGCTTACTCATGCAAAACCATTTAAAAAATACCCAAAATTAAGGGACGCTATCTGTTGATAGCAAATCGGTCGCAGGTCGTGTCGCTGCGGGTGTAGAGGCTTTCAGTGCCCGAACTGATCACAAATACCAAAATCGCTGCATATTTTTTGCCAATTCTCAAAACAGTTTAATTTTGGCGGTCCCCAAAAGTTATACCAAAATATTTGAATGAAAAAGTGTGTAAACATGGCGGCCGGGCCTCTTATCTCGCCGCTTTTCGGTTTCGGGTCCAAACGCCGCCCGTCGAGTGTTTTCTTTATTTCGCCCCCGCGAGCAGACAGCGCGGCTCTGGCCTGACTTCTCGGTGAAGTTATTTGCCTTTAAACTTGACCGTCGCAAAAAACAAAGGACGCGACGGCGAACCTCGAGTGGATTCTCTTTTTTAGGTCGTGCATATTTGCACGCGAGGAAGGCCCGAGAGACATGCGCCCGGGATTATATATGTACGTATATACATTTTTTTTTTTGACGAGGTATCCCTTTAATGTTTTTCGATTTTATTTTGCCGGTGCTTTCAAGTGTTGAGAGGCTTTTAAGAGATGATGATGATAAGCGAGACTCGTTTCGACAGCTCGGAGTGGCCGCATCTTCCTTGCGGTCGATTATTTTTGTTGCAGCTTTTGTTCGCGGCATGTGAATGGCACCGCGGGAACATGGTGCAGCAGCGACGATTCAAAGAAGCAGGAGCAGCTGAAGAAGTTGATTTATTTAAAACGTCAAAGCGGAGCCGCATCTTAGTGACGAACAGAATTGCAGAATGTTTTTGTCTTTTCATCATCTTTAAAAAATTAATATTAATGATTTTAAGTAAAGAAATTTATCTATCGATATACTTGTTCTATCAAAATTAAAGATTTTTTATCTTAAAAAATACCCATGCAGATAATTTGCGAGTAATGAATTCTTCTTATACGGAAAACTTATATCATGCAAACTTAGATGTGTTAGGAATTAACTTTTCTAATAGGTAGCGCCTACAATTACTTCCCCTGAATAAAAAGGGCGTTATAAATTTGGAGATCAGATACTTATTTTCGAATAAGTTGAGCCATACAATATAGCGTTAGACAAATGAATGATTAAAACATTATTTATGTTTGAAAACCGCTACTACTTGAAGGTCTTTTGATTTAAACTCTCCTGCCTCATCTCTGACTTCTTTTGATGCTTTGAACTGCTTCTTCGTAGCTAAAAATAGCCATCCTTTTGTTGAAGCGAAGTCGTGAGTGAGTTTGATTTTGCTCCTGAGCGCCATCAGCAGCGCAGCATCCCCGGCCCTCCCCGGCGGGCACCTCCGTCTGTGCTATTAATAGCCGAGAATGCGCCGGGCCCGGGGGTGGCTGCGGCGCGACTGCATTGTCTCGGCGCAGGAGCCGCCGCGGCCGGGAATGCAATTCACGTCGGGGAGCGTGCAGAATAATCTAGGCACTCGAGCTGCCCCCATCCAGGTGGAAAATCTTCTCAAATTAGACTTAGATTGTTTCCATATACCAATCTCGCGTGCAATTTACGCCATGTTTCCTTTCATTGTTCGCATTGACTTTAGTAATAAAAATATGTTTTTTTGAGTGGCATCGCTGTCGCAGAATATTGTCGTTACATTTTCTAAACTCCCACATTTCAAGAAAAACATTTTTTTTTTGTAAACGTGTCAATTTATTAAAAGATTTAAAAATGAACGCTCGGTGAATCGGTTTATCTTGATTATCAGTGCAACTGAGATTAGATAGAATGCAAATGAAGCGAGCTCAGGTTGGCATCGGCCTCCCCGCTGCGCTGTCGCCTATTACCTCCTCCGAGATAGGACATCTCGATATAATTTAGCCGTCCTCGAGAGCGGATAGGAAAACGCCCGCCGGAGTGCCGCGAGCCGGCGCGGGACGGAGGAGCAATTACTCCGCGCCGGCTCGGGGCTCGGGGCTCCTCGTCCTGCGCCTCGCGAGTCACCGGGAGGGCCACCATTAGCAACGAGGAGAAAAAGCGCAGGCGATTAATTCTTGTGTGCATAATCTGAGCCGCGTCCACCGGCGCCTGCTGCTCCCGGTGGAGTTATTATTGTAACGACCGCGGTGCCTGTGCTTATAAATCACGCCCGAGATAAAATACTTCCAATTGTTCATATAAATGTTGAATTGAAATTATACATTTGAGAGAATGCGTAGGTCTGTTGAGGGGAATTTCTTCTGGCGCATATTTACCGCATTTAATATTGGATTTATTTTACTTATTAGATATGTGAACACATATTTAATTATTTTATAACAATCACCTGGCATCGGTAGTTGGTATGTTTGCATTTATAAATTTAACAACATACAGTATTCATTTTTTTAAAGTTTAAGCATAGGTTTATCACAGAAAAATTTTATGAAAGTTCATTTAATGTTAAATTAAATTTCAAAAACAAATTTCAAATACTCACTCTAATACACAAAATGCAAAACATATTGAAATTTGTATAAATCCAATCAGATCGTTTCCATATCAAATTTTTGATTTTGAATTTTAGTAAAGTGTTATTATAATGGAAAATTTAAAAGATAATTAGGGCCATAAACTATTTTATCATTCTTTCTCTGCAAAAACTTTTTTAATAAGATAAATAATTTTTTGTTAGGGCACTCTTAAATATTTATTAAAATACTTAGCACTCATATTATTCTTTTGTTCTAAATAATGAATACACCACATCAATGCTCTTGAAATTATATATCTTTAAAAAAAAAGAAACAAAGCTTAAAATATTATCAACGTACGCGCCTGAACTCAGATATTTTATTGTAGGAAATAAGTTTGTAAATTTTCAAAGCTAATATTTTTCACTCACTTGTGTAGATCTTTCTTTTTCAAACGACTCTTTCCGGACCAAGAGAGTCGAGTGTGTCGGGACATTAAATATGCCATGCTTAATGCTCGTCAGTGACGAGTATACAACAAAAATGAACGTAAGCTTTGGACGTGGTGAATTTCACATCATGTATATTATGTTAAATCCTACGAAATGAGCCAGTACGTATAGGTATAAGGTATTTTTATTTTACAGACGTTAACGCGGCAATCAAAAACGCATTGAATCCTATTGCTCGAGCTCCGTCTGCCTTCGTGTGCGAGTACCCATGGTAATTTATGTCATTCCCCGTGCTCATTGTTGGCGCCCGTCTCTCGGCTCACTCTCTGGGCGCGAGGACTCTCTCTGCCGTGATTTAGTACTCGCTCCGCCGCTTTGAATACCAAACCGAAGGCAATATAGATTGTAATTAGCTGCGGAAAAACTGAAAACAATATCAACAATGAATTCGGTTTCCCACGGGAGTCCTCGTCCGATTCTTCGTTGTTTATTGCGCGCAGACGAAATTCGCAGAATGGATTTTTGCTTTTATTTTAAACTTAATTAATTCACAACGAGAACATTAAGCCGCCAACCTATCATCAAAGTGTCAGATTCCGGCAGTCGATAGCTCCAAACGGCGTCTTCCGATCTCCAGGCGGGTCGAAAATCTCATGAGTGATCCCGTTTTTTTAAATGTACTATAATTAATGTAATGATACTAATTAACTCGTCTTTAATTACCGACAGAATGTTGGAAACGGGAATGTTTATTTTTAGAATAAAATTATAGGCGGGCACGTCGGGAGCCGCGGCGCCGACCTCCTCCGCCCACTGCCGTGCCTCTCCCGGTCGGTTTAATTGACACTGATACTCGAAATCGCTCCGTCGAGACCCGATCGAGCGGACGGAGTCTATTCGGTTACGAATTCAATCTACGGAGCCGCGTCGGCGAGCCTCAAGGAAGACGCTTCGTTTGTGGCTTATTGATGGAAGTTTTCTTTGGGAGGATATCCATTATCGAATCAATCACGAGTCATGCGCTGCGTATCAACGCGCTCCGATCGCAACGTACAAAAAAAGTACACAATACCATTAGCGTTAATAAAATATCAAAAAGATATTTTATTCTAAGATCGATCTTGTGCCCGATTGTCAGGCGCCGTCTTGGAGGCGTTTTTTCTCGCGGGTCACGAGGAGCGGCGGCCGTCAGCGGAGAGGCGCGACAGTCCGAGCCGAGCCGCATTGTGCCCCGCGACTCGCCCCGCGTGTCGCCCCGCGCCTCGCCCCGCCTCGCCCCGCCTCGCCCCGCCTCGCCCCGCCTCGCCCCGCCTCGCCCCGCCTCGCCCCGCCTCGCCCCGCCCCGCCCCGCCCCGGGCGACCCAGAGCCTCCTCTCGCGGCGGACACCGCTGGGATCCCACTAATTATACAATCACGACCTTTGTGGCAGGCCGCCGATGGCCATCGAGCCGCTCCACAAAAAGTGTGAACTCCTCATTCGCGAGACATCCTGGCATTATTCATTAAAATAAATAATAGCTCTAACTGACATTGTTATATGTGAATATTTTTTGTTACCAACACATGCTGTTTTATATTACGTGCGAGCTTTTTTGTGATATATGGTCGTGACTGCGATAATAGCGCATCGTCTGTAATGTACTGTGAAGCTTTTGAGGCTCTTGAACTTGGCGAGATGTAAATATGAATTAATTAAAGCAGACGGTTTTGTAAATCGTGCATTGTGTGTCAGGTAATCGCCTCGGAGCCGCGAGGAGTCTCAGGCATCATATTGTGTTAAATATAACACAGACGTTACAAGTCATGAGTGGTTTCATACTCTCGTGTAAACTGTAGGGTAGAGCAAATTGCCCGTGTTAACGAATGGGTTTTAAAAAAATCGTGTAAGTCCCGCGCCGCGGACTCGCCGCAGGTAAGCGCTCGGGCCGCCCACCGGCGTCCGGGGATTCTCCTCTATTGCGACAGGTGCATCCTTTATATGCTCGTTGCATCGATAACTCCGGTCGCATGCGGTACAAAAATCTCTATTTCTATTTTAGTCGTGCGTTGATATGTTTATTTCGATGCCTCTGTGGCAGTAAATTTGTGTTCATCACATCAAAAAAGGTGGCAGCGATTATAAAACAAATTTACGCAGAAAATTCCGCATAAAATCGGTAGTTGAGATGATTGTACGCTTATAATAGGTTTTCATATAATATAGTGTCTAAACAGTTAATTTACAAAAGCATATCTATTTTGAAACAAATACTATGGTAAACGTTTACCATCGTAACAATAATGCTGCTTTTGACAATAATTCCAAATAAATGTATTTTCAAGAAGTAAGAAACAAGTGTTTCAAATCGCTAGCAGCGATACATCTCTCGCCGCGTAAAAATACAAAATTCAATGATGCGTAGTTTTAATATGTATAAAAAACAGTTAAGGGGTGATTTTTATATTGGAATATGTGTTTCGCCAGCGGTCTCGAGTCCCTGCTTTCTAATCGACGCACTCTCCAGCCACCGCGTCCATCGGTATGCAGGACGCCCGCCGGCACGCACTTCCGTCCGGCGCAGTCCTTATCCGCGGCCCGCGCCTGCAATACTAAACACCTAAACACCGCCAGCTCCGAGCTTCCACCGACTCGGCGGTGCGAAAGGACGCTAGCGTGCTCGATAAAGCCGAACCTCTAAATGACCAATTTTGATATTGGTATATTCGAGAATAGCTCGATTTTTGTAACAAAGTATGGCGTTTTTCCTTGATTTTTACTGTATTCAATTATTTTTAATCATCTATTTACATTTCATATAATTTATATTTTTTTGAAACTGTCAAAAATAAGACAATCCACATTCAAATTGATATTGAATTTCAATTTTTTTTTTTTGGGCATACAATACATTTTTTTATATTTTAACTGGGTAATTCTACAGTTTTTGCATAAAAACCAATTTAATTAAATATATACTGCGTTTTTTTTTCAAAATAAATGTGAAGTTATTTTCTTAATACTTTTTTTTCATAATTATTTGATCTAGTGTTAGAGCATTTGAATATATTCTCTAAAAAATACGTCCGGTTAATTTAGCATAAAATATCAACGTTAATTTTTCTCAGAAAATTTTATTATTTGATAAATACATCCTACTCGATTACCCCGTATGCGGGGCGCGCTGAAGTTGCGGGTGTTATTATGTAAGTATCATAACATCTCTGGTCATCCAGTGCGCAATGAGTCCGCGCTAATGGAGCACCGCCGAAGGCTGCAAAGTAGTCACGATTTTTCCAAAGGTCAAAGAAATTCTTCCGCTAAATTGCAGTCGAGTCTTTGCACTCCGGCCACCGAGTGCTCCGAGAAAAACGTGAATCGTCCAATCATCGGTGTCATTATCGGACAGCTCGGCCAACGAGAAAATCAGGTTCTCGCGCCGGTGGAGCTTCTGAAAGCTCGTTTCTAGCAGAGCCTACCGGAAACGACCGCTCCGGGGAGCGTCGCCGCGAAAGCCTGCGCCGCCGCGGGGGTGGCGGATATCGATAATAGCGGGAACGTTGATAATGGAGACGGGAGATTTTCGAGGATCGGCGATTTGCGCCGGTCGTGCTGAGGACTGACCTGTGGCCGGAAGAGCCGCCCCGACGAGCGCCAGCAGCAAACACGGTACAGCCGCCCTCATCTTGTAAGATCGATGCACACTCTTGAACTTCAAAAAAACTCGGGGCTCTCGGCAGGATGCGCGCGCGCAGCGATCGTTCGCGGACACGCCGCTGCGCGCGCCCGCCCGCTCTTATATCCGCTCCCCGCCGCCCCGCTCCCCTCCCCTCCCCGCCCCGCCCCGCCCCGCCCCGCCCCGCCCCGCCCTCCCCGCCCCCGCCCCGCCCCGCGCCCCGCGCCCCCGGCGGCTGCAACCTCTGCGCCCGCGGAGATAAATCAAGACGGGATAATAACATTCCGCGAAAAATAAATCATTTTGTGCGCGGCTCTGCGCCGAGGGAGCGTTTTTTGCCGGTCGTGCCCTCCTCGTCTGTCTAGGATCTTTACGGTCTCCGGCCGGCCCGGAGGCGCGGGCCCCGCACTCGATTTCTCGTTTTACTTATTTTCAATTTCATTGTTTGCGACTGTTGTTTTGTCGCGTCAATTTTGTAACGTATAATTTTTTTTTCGAATTGTCTAGATTTCGATTTGAAAATAGGAGTTCAATCGGTGCATTCTGGTTGATTGACAACACGCAAACCGTTGCATAATTTATCAATCGGTCTTTCAAAATAATTATATTATTATTATTATATTTATATATTATATTATATGGGTGTTATTGACCATAAGTACGCAGATCAATTATTTCAAAATGTTAATAATCCACAAAAGGATTTACCCGAAATTCTTATGAGTGCCCCTATAAAATATATATAAATAAAATTATATAATATATCCCTTTTTTTATTGTACTAAAATTAATTTATTTGTGATATGGCTAGACACTGAATACTGAAAATGATAATTTATATTTTACATAAAATTAAATACTTCCATCTTTATTAAAAAGCGAACATACTTTAAAAATCTATTTCCATCGTATATCCTATTTACAATAATTTATTTTATATTCATTATGTTTACCATCAAACATTAAATTCGAACCATGTGGATAGACGACTTTGTAGATACACGTTTAAAATTGTAAATATCAAATTCATCGTTCATCAGTTTTCGTCTGTGCTCGTGAAAAATATTATCGCGGACATTTTCCTTTCCAGCCAATATCGTCGTGAAAATAAAAATAATAATAAAACCGTCCGCATCCATTGCGAGCAGTCGTCCATCAGCCGTCAGCGATATTTGACGAGTTGTATTTTTCAACATCCGTCTAAATATAGCCTCGCAACTTCCATCCACTCGCGAAGCCGACAACAATGCACCTCCGAAGTGCTCATTCCTCACCGTCCCTAGTCGATATCGACACGAGCGAATTTAATACGCCCGAGCCAAACCTCGTGCGTATTTCTACTACAATGGCTGCATATTCGTGTCACTCATTCATTGGGTACAGTCACTTGTACTGATTTATATGCAGGAGTACCATTCGGCACGCATGTGGCCACGCGGCATTGTACTCTCGGGAGTTGGCTTATTATCATCACAGATAAGGACTCGCCCGCTGGTCGGTTCGGTGGTTGAGGTTGCTCACTCTCGATCCGGGAGTCTTGCAGATGAATTCCAAGCTATTTAAGCCAGTCTCAGTCTAGCAGAGGATGATTTGTACTTACGTTGCATGCATCAACACACAATTTTTTACAAAATAACACTACATATTTATCAGGAGGAATATCACATATTTTATACGCATTTTAAGTTTAAAAAATCGACAACAATTGTTATAAGGCATGGATGAATCCAATGTGAGACAGGAGTCACATAAGTTAGTAATTTTAATAATAATGTTGCACGATAGCCTATGCGTTATGGTTGCCAATAGGATGACAACGGATGAAGTAGAAACAAAACAGATATTTCGTGACTTTGATAATACAAATACACAGAGGAGATTGAGCACCCTCCTGGGAGTGTGAGCAAGTCAAAGAAGCAGTAAATGGCACACGAGGATGAAACTTTACGATATTTAAGGAGGTTCTGGGTAAATCAATCACGACACCCGCGCTCAGGGGCGATGAATGAAGCGCGTTGAATAGCTCTCCGGGTTTCTCGGCCGCTGGCGTTGTCATTGGTTGTACAGAAATGGAATGTGGAAACGAAACATTGTAACAAGATGGAAATGGACAATACTAAGAACCTGATACGCCTTTGCTTACATTGTATGGAACAAAATAGATGTAGAATATGTTGTAAAAAGGACGAGGCAGTTGTTGTTGGTCTTCATATGTATTTCATTATTTTTTCGTTCGTTGCTGATTTGAAGTACTCAAAGCATTCGCGTTGTAGTTACTGGGAATTGTGACCGCATGCATCGATGTCACATTAAAAACCTACACTTTTTTTAAAACTGCGTCAGTCCAGGGGATTTTTACCTTCACTCCACGGAGTAAACCGTACTGGAAAATTTATAACCACGTTGCTCAGTAATATTAGGAAATCGCTTAGTAGAGACAGATAAACAAGCAATTGAAAGCAGTCAGAGGTAATTGCGACTGTTTCCGGCTTGTCACGTCTCCGGTATATACCTTGCTTTATACAGAAAACCAAACAAAATTGTTTTTCTAGAAGGGTATTCCCTCACATTTCTAACGTGGATACTGTTTTGTAAAAAATACTTACCGCTCCACCGAGACTTCACCCTGGGACTATAGGAACGGCGAGCAAAAATGCTAAACACTGGACAACGAGGTGGCTTTTTAAAAAGTACGACTTTTACTGTAATTTATATCCACAAATTATAAATAGTCTTCTAGTAGTAACAATATCTAAAAACAACAGTATGAATTTATCGACAGGAACAGTAAAAAAAATGACGTAAAGAATTTCAATAATATATTATTTTTGCCGTATCGTTTTCTGATGTTTGATGATACATATATTTTATAAAACTTAAGACATTTTCGGATAAACATTTATTTACCGGTTATGGTTATTGATTATCGTCAATTTATAAATAAAAAATATATATAAAATAACAAAAACATACCAATTCCTTTCAACGAAAAACTTAAATTGGCCAACCATATTTGTTTCTAACTGTATAATAATCTTAATAATGTGTGTTTTTGTATTTTTATCTCTATTACTTCCCACATTTCCTCTTGAACTCACAAGACCTCCTGCCACATAACAAGTTCTCCGTGTGTCTTCTTTTTATTAGGTAATAGTTAAAAAGACAATAAAAAAATCCAACTGCATACACTTACCGCGAGTGTAAACGCTCGCACAGACACGCAGTTAGTGCCTGACTATCTCCAAGACAATCTCAGATGCGTGGGGAAACAAAGTTGTATTTTAAATGGTTTAATATTATAAGTAACAAATCACTACGCAATAATTAGATCATAACTTTAAACCAATATTAAGTGAACAAAGAAAAACATGTTTGTGGCTTCAAGTAATGAGATGCATAATGCGAGTACGGTTTCTTTGATACCTGGCAATTGTTGAATGTTGACTGTTTCGATTTAAAATATACCGAAAAAATTTATGAGATCTTAAACTACTTTTCTTTGTCTGATGACTTTACCTTTCGCCTACCGCTCACATGTAACTATGCTAGAATATTATCAATTTTCAACTTGCGTGAAAACCATGTTTGCACTATCCCCGATCGAATTTTCAAAGACGTTTTTTGAATAAAGCAACATTCAAGCCTATATACGTCGGCTGAATTCATAGTACTATTTGTTTTTTTACTGAGAAAACGCGTACCAACATGTCTTCATATTTAGCTATTCTTATTCAAAATATTCAATAAATTGTCCAAGATAAATTATGCTTATTTCGTGTATGCCAAAATGACAATCGAATCTTAATGAAAATATATTATTTTCAGAAGTGTGAATAGTATTACAATCTGCATATACCAGCACAACACTAGTGGCGAAACCTCTGTTATCCTTTTGTCTGAGAGTCCCGATGCCCCCTTCGGTCTTCGGGGGCGGGGATCGCAATAATTAAAAAATTGTTCGCGGCCAGAACCGCCGCGTCCACGGCCAGCGGGAGGAAATCATTCCGAGAGCAAGTGCCAGCCATCTCAATGATTATATATTTAATTTCAATTAATAATACGTATTATTATTATACTAAAGCTATTTAACAAAATATACACCAAACATCAATATTTAGACTGAACAGTTTGAAAATAAATATGGGTTAACCGTATATTATATTTACAACTACCTCTTTGGATTATTTATGAATGTATAATTGAGTTTTACAGATTCGATACAAATCGATTTACTAATTTTTCAATATTTTCTTGTCTACGTTAGTTATTTGTTATATGGCTGTTGAACTATCACAAACGTTATGGTAATTGATATTTTAAAATGTTTAATGAAAACTATAACAATACACATAAAATATACATGTTTTGTTTCCGAAAAAAGACAACTTAATAAGAAGTTGCTAACGGTTTTTTTTCAATCGCGTAAATTTCAAATGTAATAATAATAAAACCCGAAGTTGTATAAAGTTTTATCAATAAATTAATAGTTGCTTTATCGTATCAAATAAACTTCCATTACTGGATAATGGACTCCTCTCACCCATTCATACGGGGAACGTTAACAATAAAATAGTTGACTTGCCTGTTAATGAAAGGTAGATTGGTACTTATTTTGCGGCTGTGCCCGATTTGTTAATCAAAAACGTTTCAACGCCAAGAAGTGAAATTGAGTATTTTGATTTATTTAGTTAATAATTTGTAAAAGCGATTATCATCTCCAATATGTATTCTTTGAAAAGACTAACTTCCAAAAAAAAGTTTTCTTCAAAAGAGAAGATAGTTGTGGAAAAACATCGTAATTCAATATTACATGTTCAGTGAACACAGAAATAAAAAATCGCCATTTTAAATTTATAAACCTATTAATATACTAATATTTTATTGCATGTCTCTTTGAATAATAATATCATTGTGACTCATCCGGTAATTTTTCTTTTATCGTTTTATTTGAATTGGAATTAAAATATTAAGACAATGCAAATCTTAATTATTTTTATTTTTGTGAAATAAATTTACATTTTACTCTTGTAGATTTATTATTCTTCTTGCCTTGATCGTTGTACAGTCATCATTAAAGCTCTTGAAGGCTTTTATTGCTAATTTCATTGTAATTGAAATATAATTAATTCGTTAAGCTCATTAATTTTTTTCCCACAAGCTCCCTGTTCCATAAAACTTCATTATATTTTGCAGAATTCGTTTGTTATTTTTAAAGTAAATGGATATTTATTAAAAATTTGCTATTTTTAATTATTGAATTGCTTGAATGATTGAATTGAATAATTTAATGTATTTTATTTTATTTTGTGTTTCCATAAATATTTCATGAGTTTCACCGAAGTTTTTTCCGAACTATCGCTGAAATGTAATTTACTACTATACTTTCTCAGTTCTCGTGTGTATTACCAATTGACAAACAAAATTCCAACAATAAAGTCAAATAAGCCGCCGTCAATCGGGGATCCTATTCCTAAAATTGAAACCGTGTGCTTTTGCCATCGTATTACACGAAAGTACTAATTTAATGGGGAAAAAAATCTCTTTGCTGAAAACTTCACTATTAACTTAAAAATACTTTTACTCTAGATTGAGGTTAAGTATTGATTCCTGCATTCTTGTTGCTATTAATTTTTATAACATTTAATTAAAATGACAGATTTAATTCAAGCCTCTCAAGAGCATCTCATTTCTTTCTAAACATCCGCATATTTGGCAAGCCGCTTTTCTAACAGCATGCAGCTTTCATCCCAGCATTGCATGCCTCACGTCAGACAGGTCCCTCTCCTCTCGGGAGGACTGGCAGGCGAGCTCTTCACCCGCGGTCCCTCTGACCCTCCTCCGCCGGGGCTCTCGTAAAGGCCCACCCGGCTGCATCAGAAGTGCTTACCTTGGGAATTATTCTTTTAGTCAACACATTGTTTTGTCAGTGTCGATGAATTCTTGCTATGGCGATTTGAGTGCAAGCTGCAGTTACTTTTTTTTTTTTTTAGATATGTAAAATTTATTTTATAAAGTATGGACAGATCAAATAACCGTTAGCATACATACGTCTCATAAAATATAACTAACATACATTATGTTATATTTTATGATTGGATAGAGCGGTGTGTACCTGTGCTTCTAATGAGGTTGTGTATTCAGTCGACACATTGCACTTAACCTGTAATATATAAATATACCTTCAACACGTTTTCAAGTTTCATTTACAATTACCTTAACATAATATATGCTAAAAATGTATGGCATTGAGATTTGTACAAAAAACTTTGGAGGGTTGTACTTAAACGCTGGAATGGTGATCCATCAATTAATTTACAAATATGGTATCAGTAACCCAGGTATTATTTTGTAGATTCATCGGCCATCCAAATAACGCGTGAATTCCACAAATATATATTTTTTGTCAATTATTTTATAATGAAGCGTATGATTGCGATAAAATTATGTGATTCATAAAAAAAAAGAGTGAAAAAATGATGATAACCCGGATTGTCAAACATTTTAACTTCACTGTCTCTGCGGTGTGTAATATTTGACCCACGTGGAATCGAACATGACCTTCTAGGCTCAAATCCTGTGCCAATTCGACCGGCAGGAGCACGGATGATATATTGAACATGTGCAATAAAAACTGGCTCAACAAATCAGGTTTGCTAACGGTCCACTAAGACATTTAGCACGTTTAATGGGCGACATGCGCGCCCCTCGGCTGCTGAGTAAGAAGTCTCCGCCGACTCCGGCCTTGACCGCTGCGGTCGCAATTCCGCGACCAACGAATACTGTTACTTATTTTTATTTATTATATGCACAAGATGTTTGAAAAAATACTCCGTTGCCTTGAATTAATACCTTATGTCGGAGCATCTGAATGACGATCTGTCATCAAAATCGAGCGTTTACTGTTCGATAGCACATCTGGCGTTTTACTGTTTCATCGTGAACTGCCTGTATGTTACACTACAGTTTATTTGCTTGCTATTTATTTGGTATCAAATCTTATTTTATTTAAAAAAAAAATAAAACTATATGCTCATGCTTTAATTTTTTTTTTAATGTGGCATTCTTTTTAAAGTCGTTAGTTTGGCCCTTTTATTTACGTTCATGAGCGGGGTTAGAAACAAAAAAATCAATGCGATTGCTTATGTTTTAAAAAATCGAAAATATCATCTCCAATTGTTTGTTTAATTAATCTAGCCAAGCTTACACCAAAACTAACGTTTTCTATCCATCACTTTATTTGTATATTTTGGGTCAAGCAAAAAAATCTCTATACTTAACTTTTAAATCAATTAGCCGTTATTGTTTTTATTGTCATCATCTTTAAAGAATAAGCATAAACTGAACAATTACATATACACATTCGAGGTAAATTTAAAAAGAATTGTAAATAAGTAACTTGTTTCTCGAAATGAACAGCAGAAAATTTGACAGAAAATGTTAATATCGATCAAGAAAGCTCGTGCACATTTTTCATCGTTCATCGTCTCCTAAATCGTTTCATATTTCACTAAAGAATATACTTTATAAGTTTTTTTTTTATCAATGGCATTGGTCTCCTCATAACCTGCGTTGTATATCTCTTTCAGCTACTCTACAAATATTAAATGGATTCAATTATCTTCATAGTTTACTTTTGATTTATGATGTTAAAAAAAAATATTTAAAAAACTTGTAAACCTGTACAATACTAGTCATAATTTATGTTTGCTCTTTTATTTAATAATATACGGAAAAAAGGTGATATTTATAAATAATGGAAAGTCATGAGATAATTTTAATTACATTCTATTAAAATTTCAACCGCAATAAAAAATATTTATAAATTAAATTAAGCATGTTGTTACTTGTGTAAATATTATATTTCAGTATTGGTGTATTAACAAAAAGCTTTTTTCGTAGCTTTGGTTTTAAAGATGCCGTAAGCTTTTAACGTCACTTGGATCGTTAGTAACTGCACTCGCGTACGAAAGTGCCTAGTTTTGTAACCTCAAATTCTTGTTCTGTTCGTCGGAGTCTGGCTCGCATAATCTAGGGCTGTCGGTGATGTAATACGCTTGTACGTCCCGCCCGAGAGCTGAGATGTGCTCAGCACGTAAGTTCTCAGGATGCCTCGAGCGCTGAAGGCTGAGAGGTCAGCCGAGCCGCCGACCTGCCTGTGGAGCAGGGCACTCGCCTAGCCTGGAGCCGAGGGACCTAGCCGAACCCTACTCCCAGCAAAATACCCGAAGTCACATGCGAAATAATGCGTTTTATACCTAGTAAAGTAAAATTAACTGATTTCTTTTTTTAGTGATCATCTAAGAACAGTCCATCATCTTTAAACATCGATTTAGATTAGGTGGAAAATCTTACTCTAGTATAGTACATGCGTTAACTATTGTTCAAATTAACATACAATCGAGTTTCAATAAGTCGCCACTACCTTCCTTGGCAAAATACGAAAACAATTGAAAAGATATGAGCGTTATTGCGCTGACCATCGTCGGTGCTCTCGTAAAGCCTCTCTCAGGCCGTCGGTGCAATTTAAAGTAATGATGTAATCCAGTATGAAATAATATTAGCTAAGCGCTCCGTGCACTGTCAAGATGATCGATTCACCATTCATGATTATTTATTGCAAGTTCATTGGTTGAGTGAACTTCCCCGGACTAGACTGGAGTACTCCCCGGCCGCGCGTCTCGAAACCGTGGTACGAAACGCTGCACGCGCAATCTCGTCCGGGGGCCACATGGTTGGCAGCTGCGACGTTGACTTTTTGAGAATGAATTTGCATTTTTAACAATCGACTGGTATTGTTAATTTTGGCCGTTGTAACGCCTAAAACTGCTACATACCATTAGTTTAAAAATGTTCATAAATCTTTGATACTATAAAAAAAAACATTGAATGAATTCAAATGATATATAAAGTACACAGATATATATAATTTATTAATGTGGACTTTTTATAGACATGCTTTAATCATAAAATATATATTTTTTAATCAATTTGCTACGAAAATGACATCTCTAAAAAAGACCTCGTATTTCTTTCTTGCGCGACGGCTCGGAGAAACCAGCGCCGCCGCTGCCAACCATGTGGCTCCGGGCGAGCGTAGCGATTCGTGCATCACTTTCGAGACACGCTCCCCGAGCAGGTGGGATCGCGGGATGGAGGGGGGGAGCGCCGCGATGAGCACAAATCACAGCGGAATGCCACTCCGGTCACAGCTGTCTGGTGAATGGATCGTCTTTGTTCTTTCATCGGGAATTTATTAAAAAAATGTCGTTCGTGTAACCGGTAACGACCACAACTATGGGCGTTTTTTTTATGAAACAACATACTATGAAAAAGGGGGAGAACTAAAATATATATATATATTTTTTTTTTTTTTTAATTAAATAGTTTATTACTATTTTTATCGTTAGATTTGCTGCAATAGCTCTGAGCTACCGATTACTCAAATCAACACCATACATATTATATTTCAACAGCCACAATAATGTGGGCAGTTTCCAGTTTAAATAGCATAGTTTTTTTTTAACAGTTTTCATCAGAATCACAACATTTGGCGAACATTTCCTCGCATACAATGTAACAACACTGATGACAGATTGTGAGCCTTACGAGCTCCGCTTTAGCTACCCCTATTACATTAGAATAGCAATTTCCTGGTTGCTATTCTCACACAATAGGGGCGACCTCTCGATTGCATGTCCCATACGATACATCAGAATCATCTTGAGGGGTGATCTTTGATATGCAAACCGCTTCAATCGAAATATTATTACATATTACAATAGGTACAGTAAACATCTGAGATTTCTCTATATAATATAAATAACAGATAGTATATCTAGCTCGGTGGCTTTCTTTCAGCGTGCGTGGTTTGAGTATAATTTAAATATTGTTTTTCACAGAAAAAAATGGTACAGACTTTCAATTTCACTACACTAAAGTATTCAAGATCATTACCCCATCGATTTTTTCAAACATTTTCACCACACAAAACATAAAGTAAATTTTAATAATTTTATACTTGGTATTTATCGGCTGTTTTTAAAAAAATCTATATTTAAAAAAAAACAAAATTAATTGCTATAAAATAATAACACTTTTTCTCGTGCAATTGTAACCATTTATATTTCCAAAAATAATATGCACAATGATATCGACAGATACCGTTAGACTTTTTCTCTGCTTGAATCGGTATATACAGGTATATTTATACTATCGCATCGACAATAAAACCAATTTGTCATTGTAGTGAAGATATTTTTTTTTATATTACGACACCGCCTACACACACCCGTCCGTATATTTATTTATCATTAAATCGTTGCACATATATCCAAATAGCAGAGTTCTACATCTCGGGTCTCGGCAAAACCACCTGAGCCACTAGACCGGAGTGAAAATACTATCAATAACACACAAACATGTCTAAACAGATATAAGATTTATTTACTAAAAAATATAAAAAATCGTAAACTTGTTAATATATTTAATCGTATGAGTATGAGCTACACGAATCTCACGAAAATACGAACCACTTTAAATTAACCTATATTTTTAAAGTTGCTGCGGCAGTAGATTTCTATGAAGGCATGCAAAGTTTTTTTTTTTAATTATTCAATAGTTTTCTGTTATTAATAGACGAGGCATTGCGTAGCTTCTTAATAAATCGCAATGCACATGTTTACTACATTCCATTTTATAACTAAGATTTATAATTATGATTTTAAAAATGTAACAATGTTGCACGTGTGTAACAATACATATGAGAACAAACTGAAACTTAATTTATTCATTTTAAAACATTTGCTTGGATCTTAAATCTGAAATTGCAGCTACTTATTTTCCAGTACTCCGGCACTGTGCCGTGGTGGCTCCGATGTCAGTTAACGAGCTCTCACAAGAAAGGAAAACTAGACACAATGTCAACAATAAACATCTTTACACGAATTCAACTCGGCGTAATGGCCGCGCAGTTATTTAATGCGAGTACATTGTTCTTTTACTGTCCAACTATAATTACTGCAAATAATTTACACTTCAATTTGATGATCTCATGATGCAACTGGACACTTATTTACTTTTATTTTAAATAAATTATTTCAATTTCACTACCACGAATTACCCATTTTGTTTTTATTTTTTCATAAATAACAAAGTTTTCGTATTATTATATAACATCGAAAAGGATTGCTGCGATTGCGCGACATTGATTATTATAGATCTCTTCAAATAATATTGACCCTGCCTATTGAATATATTTTAAGTCCACCACACGCAACTGTACAAATATATAGTTCTTTTTTATTTATGCTTTAGTTTTAATATTTATAAAAAAATATATAAAAACATTTTTATTATTTGCGTGTGCTACGATTTTGTCGGGAAAAAATGCATGAAATCATCGCTATTATTACGTCGGGAGTAGTTTGCGGTTTTTATTGAAGAAGACAGGAGACACAAAGCCGTTCCGGGTTAACAATCTGTGAACAAAATGTTTTCTTACTGCTTTTTTTAAAAATAATTTTTTAGTCCGGTCGCAATAAAAAATATTAAATACAAGAAGATCCTAAACTCTGTAAATACATTATTCATATACCAACCACAATAAAATAACTGTCACAAAAAAAGAGAAATTAGTCACAATTCGATCTGTAAGAGGCTTATGTTATATGGTGCGACATGTTGAAAATAAGCTGGGTATTAAAATATACGAGATATTAAATGTTTCAGTCTATTAATTTGTGCTTTGTGATTACTGGATTTTATAATCATGAACAAATATTTTTTTAACTGTAGGATTGATGGAGATAGAAAGGTTCAGACTGTAATTAAAATCGCAGCCTACCCGCCGCACGCGCGGTGACTCACTGCCCTCGCAGATGTTCCCTATATTATACTTTATTTACAGTATACACAGAATAATAATTTTATTATTTGTACTAATTATTATTTAGTATATGACTGATCAGTTGTCATCACAACTTCGTGATAATTGTAAAAAAAATTCTACATTTATTAAATAATTGTGTAATGCTGTCATCAAAAAACGTTTAATTGTATTAATGGTCATTTGGTGCACATTTCTACGTTGATGCATTTATTTGATTCATTTCAAAATTATATGTTCATTTCATATATTTTGATGAGATATTTATACAAAAAAAATTAATAATATCCAAGTCTCCATTAATACTTAATATATTGATTAATGTATTATACACATGACAAAGTGTAACATTTGAACACAAGGATAAGGATAATAATTGTAAATACAACAAATATATACAAGACAAAGCACAAATGCTTTTGTCATTTTTTTTTTTTAGTTAATTTCTTTATCGTGACATTACTACATTGTTATTTAATTTTTAAAGCGCTTTTCGTTATTTTTTTGTGTTTCTCAATAGCTGCCCAATTGTGCTTTCGAAAGAAAAGCATGAACAACGTTGCGTGTTGCAGAACAATCGTTGTGTTGCATTACTTATACGCGACAATGTCATCGAGGCACACTGTATACAGCGAGTGCCAGAGCAGACGCACTCTACGTGCAATTTTCGATCCTTTTCCAGACCTCTCAAGTTCATGAATCATATTGAGGAATTTCACGCTTCAAGATTTATGCATAAATACTGACAACTGGCCAAGCGCAATATAATTTTGCAATTTACTTAAAAATTCGAGAATTTTATTTTCTTTTCTTACTCTGGGATTTAAATTATTAGTGCCATCTTTAAGGCATGTATTCAAAACACGGCGCTAACGTTTGAGATAAGCCAATAAGCTAAGTGCTCTTTCATATTTCTTCAACAAAGGCAAAATCAAGTTTTTGGATAAACAATTTTTTTTAAGTAAGATTTCGATCACTATTTGACAGTAAAATTCGTAGCATTATATTCTACAAACTTTATTTAGCTATCTTTAAGAAAACAATAAAACAATTTTTTACATTCAGTTTAAAACAACATATCCCGTATTATCATAAATTTCTTTATATTATATATTGTCTTCTAGATCTTCTAATGAAGATGGATCTCCTAATGGATCGAAATAGAAAATAACAGATTGTTAAAAAAAGCTGTCACGTGACATGTCGCAAAATATCTACGTTTACATTTACACTGTTGATTAAAATAAAACCCAAGATAAAATCCACAGGAGCCATAAAAATGGAACCCAATAGTAAATCCGCAAATACTGCTATTGGTATTTTTTAAATTAATAGTTTTCATTCGAGTGTGTGAAATTTTGAACAAACACGTGAATTTCATATAATATCCAATACATATAAGGTAAGGGTACCAGTCATGGACCACTTAAGGTCGCCGCTAAAATGTTTTTTTTATTGACCACATACATTTAAATTTTAGATTATTAGTGGGTACTTAAAGGAAATCGTTATACCCTTCAGATTAAGTTTTGCTTATAAGTCTTTCAATTTAACAAACGTAAACACTTTAAATTTTTTTTTAATAATATTAAGTTTTTGCTTTAGTAGTTGACCAATCAAAATCTGACAAAAATTAGTAGTTGACCTATCAGTAGTTGACCATAGGAATAAAAGCTACTTTTATGGTAAATAAGACCACAGATATGTCAAAACTCAAAATTTTAATTTTCAAATAGAAAAATATAATAGGTATTCAGTGGCGAACGCCAGAACTCCAAGGGCTTCTTTTGGAAACTTAATTCCACATGAAATCTTACTCAGGAACAGAGTCTTTCATTCTCTTTCTTCTTCCGTTGTCTTTCAGTGGCTCTTTCTATCTTCAATTGCTCAAGATCCTCTTTCTTCTTCTTTCCTTCTACATGTATTACACAATAACAATGTTAAACCATTTGGGACGGTAGTTGACCACCGCGGTCAATTTCTGATACTTTCTGAAAAAAACCATTCAGTAGATGACCACCCCAAACAATCACACGAAATGTTAGATTATATTGTTAGAAACTTTTGAACGCAAAAGAAAATACTTTTAGAAATAGTTTAAATGTAAATCTTACCTAAAAAAAATATTTTTATGACTTCTATAGCTCCACAAAAACACTCGTTCTCTAGTTAAATCAGATAATAAAATCAAGAAACGTGCCACACGGCTGAACCTGTCAACAACAACTGTCGGCCATTGCTACACACAATGCGCTTTAGTTCTGAACTTTTGGCAGTTGATAATAGATGACAGTAGCTACTTACAAGTTATTTTTTTATTAGATACAATAAACACAACGCTTATTATTTAAAATTTCATACAAAACGGTCAACTACTAGTACATGGTCAACGACTAGTGTCCTTACCTTATACTATCTTATCGATTTTATGTAAATAAATTCCTTCAAAGCATGCCAAGCTTATAAGCGTATATGACAGTACCGCATTTGTAAATATGAACTTCGCTTGAGGATTACATCGGTTTTCTCTTCTTAAATAAAATCATGGAAGTAAATAGATATTTATAAATAACTACATCGTGCGCAAAAAAATTTTACCGTGAGAATAAAGCATCTTTATGCACCGACACCATAATACAAACATGTATATTATATAATGATTTGAACGTCGTTACTATAAATCTATTGTTTTATTAAAATAATTTATTATTACGTTTTGAACTGTAAATTATTAAACTGTATTTCAGCAACATAAAATCAAAGTATTAAAAAATATATAAGACATCTCAATATAATAAAGCACTGCGGTTTTAGGCGCGCGTTTTATTGCTTCATAAAAATTTGTCCACTGAATAGAAATGTGCGCACTAGAAGATTTTTTCTTCTGCAGAATTAAAAAAAAACCGCAAGCGTGTCGTTTTGTCTCCCGACTGAAAGCCACGAATAAGAATGACCGAACGATTAATCGATTTAATTAGAATTATTCATTAAAATAAACACTATTTATTTTGTTACTGTTAAGTCTACTTTTCTGGGCTGAATAAAATTGCCTTGAGGGACGGCGAGAGTAATAAAGGGAATAACCCCGGAGAGCTCCTTCAGCCCTGATGCAGCCACGCCGAATCCATCAAAGCATATTCTGACCATGCGTGAAGTAGTAAAGAGCCTCAACGCATGAAAGTTAATTGTGACGTAAACAAGCTGTTTTATTTCCAACTATCGTGAAAAATCCATTTCAGTTCCTGCGGCAATACAAGACCACGGCCATGTTGTAGTAAGTTTAAAGGCCGGCTCCAACATTGACCGTGAGCAATTTTCACTGCCGCCACTTTGTGCAATACTCGAAAGCAGGGCTGCCAGCTCGCTGTGCACGTGATTTACTGCTAAAATGCAGGTTGCACAATAAACACTATTTCTACGCTTAAGTCGGGTAACTAACGATGTGAAAAGAACCATGTTTTCTAGAATCGAAGCACCACTGCCAATAGAAAGAGCATAAACACTTGGATCGATTAAAATATATAGCAATACTATATTAAGCCTTAACTACTGTGATATATCAGAATTCAAAAGTTATTAATAAGTAGCTCCAAAAAACGCTTCCTTCGCATGGCTTTTCTTATTCCATTGCGGAGTATGTGGATATTGAGATGTTATGTTATTAAATTCACTTTTATTTTATAGAAAGTTTGCATGTGACAATGATAGTATATCTCCAAAAGCTCTGATCGAGGTGTCGTGAATGGATAATGAGATAATGTTAAAAAATATTTCTATAATTATAATAGTTGGAATTAATTGAAAACAAATGTTTTAGAGTCGGTGTAAATAATAAATTGCACGATTCTTCTTGTCAAAGATAAGCAGTCGTAGCGATGGGAAATTCCGTCTCGGAATAATATACATACATCATATGAATAGTGCTGGTACAGCTGGCCCATCATACTTATTCACTGCCAGACACCCACGGACTATGGGACATCATTGTTAGTTAATTAGGCCATTGTTTTACAAAGTTTTTGACGCATGTGTTTAACAGATATTTTTGACAATTTAATGGGTAATACTCTAAGCATAGACATGCAAACAATTTTGAAGAGAGATGTTATGAAAAGTTAAAAATTTCTGAAAATATTACTCGAATATTGCATGAATCATCGGACTGGAATATCCACGTTTGTTTCTTGTTTGTTCCGGTTTTTGGTTTTAAATTTTGCAGCTATTAGTGATGCAATACAATGCATATCTCAGAAACAGCTTAGTGGGAAAAAAGACGAGAGAATATATTAATGTGTTTATAACTGTTTTTTAGCTTTTAATAGGTGTTTTTTTATTACATCTTTTATAAATGCCTACTTACTACGTATAAACCAAGCATTAATATAAATAATTGTTATTGAAAAAGCTGCCATGGAATAATTCTTTCGTCAGATTTTGGATCTCCATGTCCTAATCAGTACTGAAAAATTGAAAAAAATACCGGGTGTATTAAAAGAAATACAGATAGTAACTTATAAAATGATTTTTTTTAAATTTAAATATTTACATAATTTTATTTTTTTATTGTAAGTAGTCCGTGGTAAAACGCTCAATTCACTGATGTGATGTCATTAGTCCTGAAATTATACACATGTCATGTGTACGAAATAGTGGCAAACGACCGACATCATCTTCTTAATCATTTTCAGTATTTGATGCTTAGAGCCGGCAGCTCTGCAGTGGTTAAGTCTGACTCGGTTAGCGTCGCCGTTCCCTCCGCGACCTCCGTCCTAATTCAAAATTATCTGCTTGTGTAATGCCCTGAAGAAGATAATAATTTCATACGGAAAAGAAACTATTTCCAAATAATAGACAAATGTTTATATTTATAAAATCCTAAAATAATTTTTCTGGCTATAAGCATAGCCGTTGTTATATCTTTGAGAATTCGAAGAAAAGTGGCACTCAAATCAAGCGTTAGCGATCCTAAAGAACCTCATATCTGGTCATATTTTGTCCGCTGCATTAAAAGTAGAACGGTAAATCCACAAAATAAACTTTATGGTTTTGTCTCTAAACAATAGCACAGTTAAAAATATACTCCTCTGTGGTAATAAAACTCACGGTGTTTTTATGGTAAAGCTCATAACTCTAATTGAGAGAAACGCGACGACAACTCCGCGTCTGTTGCCCGCGTGGGCGGGCCAGGCCCGGCTCCCCAAATTATTTAAACTAACCAATAAACTCATTATGTTTGACGTCTCAATACGTAACTATCACAAATCTGGAAACAATAATTGTATATCTAAAATTTACCAACATGACGTGTCGTTATAACTAGCTACCCATATTTTTATTTAACTTATAAAAAGTTTTAACTTAGAACAAATAAATAATATTTAAAAAAATAAAAGATTCGTGTGGTTCACAAGTAATATCAAGCTATTTGGTATACACCGATATATTTTATATCTATTTAATTTTTGAGACTATGAATTTTCATGAGGCTGTGAAAATATTCTCCCTGCGAAGGACCAGCCTCCCATTCCGACACTGGACGGCAACCTCCGCCGTCGTCTTGCGCCGCTTATGCAACAATAGCACACTGCACGCGTACTGCCTACACGGGCCCGAATCACTTTCCCTTATCGTTGCGGGTGTGACGCCCTTCCCCGCCGACCGCCATCGTCCGCCATCAGTCGCCATCAGCCGCCAGCCTCCACAATGGCGTGTGGACAGTGTAGGAATTCGATACGGGATGGAGTGAGTCGAGAATCCGTCCACGTGGGAGAGCCGGCAGCTACACCCAGTTACCTGACACAAGGTTCACCCGATGCACTTGAGCTTTTTGGTACTTTTGTTTGCAGAATACACACGAAAAAAGAATTACCACTTTGTGTTTCTATCGTCCTAAAATAGTCTATCGTCCTCTTTAAAATACATTCTTGATAAATCTTTGGAAGGACTATTTTGATTTAAATAGATTGGAAGATATTTTTCCTAACACATTTTTCATCGTTTCTGTAGAATAGTTGTCTTTCCTTTGCATACAATTTGCGAAACTTATAATAAATGTTACACTTTAACCTAAAAAATCTGAATTATTGATTATTTTAGTTAAAGTCATTGGTTTAAAAAACATTCACAGTTTAAATATTGTGATTCATGAATAATTATTAATAATTAGGAGTCCTTTCAAAGAATGTTAAAAATAAATTAAAGCGATAAATCCGAACGGTTTCTGTGCTGGGCAAGTCTCAAAGTTTAATCAAACCCAGCAGTTTCAACGCAATTCCATTATTTCTACCCGTATAACTCCGGTATCGTTTTATACTATCGCCGAAGAGAATTGTTTAATGCATGTCTAAGTTCCGAGGATCTCGCGTTGACCTCTCGTAAACCTTAAAAAGGAGTTGCATGAGCCGCGGTCCTTATCTGCCCTCCCGGCTGGCCTTGGCCCTCCTAACGACCGGGAGGCCTGGCCGGCGAACCTCCTCCTCCCGCCCCGGGGAGGAGGGCACAAGATGAGCTTCTTTTTGTCTATCTTTTTATTCGCCAGTCGTGAAAGGATTTCATGTTTCATTATCTCTCGGAGGTTATTAAATCTTGAATTCTTCGCGGCATGCAACTTTTACGAGTCAACGGCGGTTTTAATTATTATTTAATATTCATTATAAAAATTATTGAAACTGCCCATTGTGCTTGGCTAACCTCAATGGTATCGCTTTCAGCCGTGGGTTAATTATTTTGTTTAAACCCAATAATATAAGTGCATGAAATATTAAATGTTAGAGCGAATGAATTACTCTATAATAATTAATCAACATCACTTGTTTATATATATATATATATTCAACTTCTAAAATCATTGGTGCGCAGTGCATATAAGCAACACAACCTTTTCCCTTTTTTTACAGGGCTTTTTGTTGGTTTTCCTCAAGTCAATTATTAATTATTTTCGCTCAGTGCATAGAATTGCATGCTCATAACTGAAACCCACCACGCATCACTGGTTTCCATTAAAGCTTGGCGTCCAAAGCAGGCAATGACACTGACTTCTCTCCATCCAAAAAGCCGCATTCTTTTCATCGTCTATTGCACATCAAGAAAGTCATTAATCATCTCGCGGAGGAGCAGGCCGTGGCCGGGACGGCTGGCCGGCGAATATTTGCATATTCATGTTCATGTTTCAATCAGCGATAATTATTACAAATTATGTAACGAGAACCGACTTGTGAATCTTGATAATTGAATTCGTGTGTTAGGCGATCTTCCTTTCTGTAGGGTTGGTGTTACTTGTGATGTATTTATTATTCAGAGTTCAAACATTTTTTACAAATTCAAAGATGTGGCCCATGTCTAGAATCTGTCTTTGATACCAATGAGGATATTTTAAAAATATTTGCTACACATTTATTTCAACGCCGCTCTTCAATAAATTAATTATTTGTACAAAATATTGGACAGCAAATATTAATTGACTATGATAATTAAAATTAACGTAATTTTTTCAAACTCTTATTTTTATATCTTTGTTATTTTTTTAATGTTCATTTTGTGCTAAAAATCACCGTTCAAGAGCTTCGTCACTTGTATGATGAAACCTTTAAAAACCTCAAGCGTTAATTACAAAAAACCATTGTAGTTATTCGTTTAAATATATAAAAATAAATTTTATTTCAAAAGTATATATTTTTTATTCAAACAGAAATCTTAAAAAATTGCGAAAAACATATATTTCTTTTTATTTTATATATTTCATTTCAATGTGCACTTTTAGCATTCGTTCTTGGCTTTTCATATGATATGACTTACGTAATGTGACAAAAGCTGAGGCCTCGGTTGTCGTGTACCCTGCGAGGATCAAAATTAACATTTAGTATTTACCGCCCCAACCTTCCTCCTCCCGTAGAGACTTAACTTATTACAATTTTGCATTATTCTTAGCTGAACAATCCTTATTAACCCTTGCAATACCGAAGTAATGTTCTATGGAATATAATCCCTAATAAATATTCAGCAACATTACAAAACGTTTTGTACTTTTTGCAAAACGAAATATTGATAAATTATATATTTATTTAACTACGGTGTGAACTTTTACGATGAAATAATATTTGAACCTGTGCGTGTAACGAGCTACAATAGTTTGTGATATGAAAATTTTGATTATAATGATTTTAATAAACTACAGTGAAGAAGTATTTACAATATCCTAACTATACATTTTAAGATTTGAATTTGACTGTTCACCTATATGTCTATTCACATAACAGTTGCTCTACTCAAATTTATTATATAAAGATAACATTTCTTTTGTCATCAAACATGTTTATAAAAAATCACTTTTTATGAATGTTGTTACATACGGCTCTAAACAAAAATTTCATGAATATAGTACAGAAAGGCAAATGGGGACCCCGCGAAGTACTAGAAAGACTCGCATTAACCGAAAGCGGACGTAGCTTTCGGCGCGGTACGAGTGGGGTTAGAGTGCACCGCGCAGTGCGGTCGGGCAACAATGGAGGATGCGGCGCGGACCTCCGGGACGACTCGCCGCGCACCGCCATTGCTTATCGCGCCGAGCTCTTCTGCCCGCGCACCCCAGCGGGAGTCGGCGAATTAATAAATCACGGACGAGTCCGGCCGGCCACTCGTAAACTCTGCCCGTCATTCCGCATTCAATTACCCGGACCGGGTTTCTATTATGAGATACGAATATCGCCGCGATCATCTGCGCAGATTGGACGCACATCGCCCGCGCGCGAGCGTACGCACGAGAACTAATTGGGAAGGGAGCTCGTAAAGAAGGCGGGGAGACGCTTTTGCGCCGCCGACTGCGTGTTTCGATGCAAATTGTTTATCTGAGCCTATTCTAGGCTTCTTCTGGTGTGACGCAACGCGTAACGCCCCGGGACAATCTACCGCCCTCCCCCCACTCACTCCCTCCCCGCGCCACTCTTACAACCCCATTGGCAGGGCAGCAAAACTACTCTACACTAACCAAGGTAAAAGTCTATTCAACGACTCCTATTTAAACGATTAATTACTTGATTTCATCGTTGATATTTACCTCAACGTACAAAAGTATACTCGCGAATATTTATACTTAGCACAAACATTCTTTACCTTATCTAGCTAGGGTTACACCCAAAGCATGTTCAGTATGTAGATAATTATTATTTGTTGTAATATCATGGATGATGCCTATTTATATTCGTCCGAAAAAAACTCTTTGATTGAATGTATACCAAACATGATCGATTTTGCATTCTGAAACTTTTTATAATTATACTGGTCGGAGGTTCTTGACCTAGGAACATATTACAAGTAAAAGTGTTTAATCGCCCTGGCATTATCTGTTACCAAATGACAGGTACAATGTCGGAAGTGACACCCGAAATTTATAAAAAAACATAAAGGCTTTCATACATTTCCTCAAAGCATGTGGATAAAAATTGTTTTAATCGTAGAATTTTCATAGTCATATAATTGTAATTATCATACTTAGGATTTTTCTTCTATCGGGTCCTAAATTGGTTATATATTATAAAAAAAAGTTGCATTTGTATTGTCAGCTGATATGACGCTCGATGAATATTACTTTTTTATTGCATAACTCCGTTTCAAGAAACTCGTGAAGAACTCGTCAGATGTCCCGTCTCCGCAAAATTTAAATTTCGAAAATAATAAAATAGATGTCGTTTGTGATGTTAAGTAAATAAAGATGGGAGTGCAATCGTTTGAGTAATCCGCCTCGATGGCGGGATGATCGGGATGGCCTTGCGATGCAGCGGTCCCGATCTAGCAGTTCTCACGCTCGGGTGCGCGGAGACCGCGGCCGGCACAGCTTTAATTATCGATCCGTTTGTGACAAAAACGCGAACCGAAGCGACCGCGAACAAAGCCATTCAGCGGGCTCGGCGGCTCTTCGAAAATCTCGTCATCCGGCGCGAGCACGATCCCAATAAGAATGCGAGAGGACGCGGGCGCTCGGGGCTCGCGGGGTCGACGCACCGCGCGGCCATTCGGCGATTTCGTGATTACGACCTTTACGCGGAAAGCCGAGAAGTGCGCCTCGAGCCCAGCCCTCGGAGCCCCCGGAACCCCCGGAGCCCCCGGAACCCCCGGAGCCCCCGGAGCCCCTATAGCCCCCGGAGCCTCCGGAGCCCCCGGCGCCCCGCGGCTTGCCGGCGCGCGGACGCCTGCGGTCAGACATATGGGAATATTATGCGTCTAGGCAGGCGATTTCGCAAAAAAATATTTGCATTAAAAAGTATAACTGTGCATTTTATTATGTGGCTTTTTTGTTGTATTTCGATGCTTACGTGACTTTGTGGTGAGCGTATTTGCATATATATAGATCTAAAACAACATTTGGGTAGGAAAGAGACGAGAAGCTCACAAGCACGAATGATCGTGGAATTTACTTTAGATAACTTTTGTCTTATTAATTTATCTATTTTTTTTTTTAGATTGTTACTATCAATTGCGAATTTAATAGAATATATATAAATATTGCAAAATATACATCTTAAAAAAAATCAACTTTAAAAAATAAAAGTAGAATGAGAAATACGTGATGTCTCATATATTCAAGTATTTATTAAATCAGTCCCTTGGCTGGTTTAAAATATAAAGTTTTTTGCAAACCTAGTGTAAAACGATTTACTTTTGCATTTTTATATTTTGCTCTTTATTGTTTTGTTACTTTCTCATGAGAACCTAATTTGAATTTTATTTGTTAAAAATTAAATTAAAAAATTTATCAATATTCAATATCGAATAAAGTTAATAGAAATAATTATAAAAACTTTCGAATACATTGCAGTCAAACAATTAATTTAGTTATTTACATCGCTTCCTGGCCATGCACATTTCTCATATTACTAACTCATTCTCCATTCACTACATATCCGTCTTGTATTAAAATATTTTATGGTCTTTAATTATTTTTGATTTTCATAGTTTTTCCCACACCTTAGGCGTACAGAGGCTGTGTACGGACGGTGCGGTGTCGAAACTCAGGTGTAATTTTTAAAACGAAAGACGTATTGTATTACCTACCAACTCACTAATTGTATTATCCATAAGTACTCGTGTCAATTAGTCAAAGTATATATTTTTTTATTTTAGATATCTAAAAATTGTTTCAATCTATTTTGTTTGTTGTTCTTTGTAAGTTTTATTTTACTTATTATTTATCTTTATGGTGGCACTTTTCTCTCTGACGGTTCGCAGTCTGTCCGCTGGATAGGGCGATGCAAGTGCCCAACTCACCCGACTAGTAAGTAACTGCGCAAGTATTGTTCGCTTGCGTAACATCTTACCTGAGAAAAACCACAGAAAAAGAGGAATTGTTCCAATTCTTCACGGCCAGAAACGGTTACTATGTTTACGAAAAGCTCTAAAGAATCACAGTTAGCCGCCAGTGTTGATAGCCATGAGAATGTAGAATGCTGCGCACTTTATTACGTATGAAGATTTTTAATTACAGCACGCGGCACTTCTATGACGTGGATGGGAATTTCCCCGTCCATTATGTAATTCTCTCTGCACAAAGAAGGTTAAGGTCTCACACACTGCAGTAAACTCTCCGCCGGGCTCGTTAGTCCGGCGGGTGTGCTCTTGCGTTTATTTAAATTACAGGGAAGTGTACTTTTTACTCGGCAAATACGTACCTTGCGCATATCAAAAATAACGGCAAATGTGACATCTGGAAAGCGGAACTTACGGCAAAAAAAGTACATCACTGTCAGTTGGAAATCTCAAAATACGTTTGAAAAAATCCGTACCGACATAAAAGCCATTGTCGTCCTTTAAAATCACTGTAGCGATAATGCAACGCTAAGATTTAATAAATTGTCGTAGAAAGTTAAACTGATGTACGCAATAAACTTTGAATACATATTACAAATATATGACCATTCATAATTTGGTAATAAAAACATGTATTATAATAGGTTGTGTTACGAATTGAAGTACGTCCACAAATATGTGTACTTACTAAAATATACATGCCATTAATTATTTAGTAAAAAAAAGTTTAGGTTAATCGAATAAACAATATGTTTTCCTCAAGACAGGAGACTATTGAAAATATATCAAAAATACAGTTGTAGAAATTTCAAGATTATATGCTGGAGATATTGTAGCTTTTTAAGAATTTCATTGTTATGCCACTTTAATGGGGGTACATAATGCATGGATGCCAATTTAAATAATAAAAAATATATAATGTCGGATCCGATCGCGCTGAGCACGGTGATTATGCGCGGACCGGCAATTTGCAATCTATTGTGAAACGTGAATATTTTCTAGCAAAAACGAAACTGTAAAAGTGTATTATTGTACCTGCCCGCACACTGGCGCGAGCGCGGGAAGATACAACTCCACACATGGGGCCTTGTAACTCGACTCTCAATTAATGAATTTACATTATATATTGCATAATACTTTAAGCTGGCCTTAAGCATTAAATTAAAATAAAAAACTCAACAGATTTTTTTTCAGATGTCTATGAAACTTCTGTGAAATATATACGACTTATTTACTTTTTCTATTGGTGTTTCAGAGAGATTGCTTCCACCTTATGTTAGTTCAAAAAAAATAATGTATTAAATAAATTAAAATACGTTGTGAACCACGGTATTAGTTATTTTGTAACAAATTCAACAAAGCAACGGATTTAAAAGAATATATTATTTCGTGATGTCGGAATAAAATCCCAATTGATTAATCTCGCGTACGTGAACGCTTTCTGCCAGTCGTGAGGTGGTTGCGATCGCTGTTCCGGTCGACACACCGGTGTGACGGCAGTGCAGGCGGCAGGTCCCCGCTGGACCGCAAGGGCGGAGAAACGAAGACTTCCTCGTGTGCAGAATAAAGTGGATATAATTCGAATCTGGCCAGCTACCCTCCCGGATGCCGTTTGTTTTACAGCATCATCAGAGGCGTCGGCGCCCTCCTCCACCCCCGGAGCTCCCACTGCTGAACCACTATTTTTTCGAGCCTCCCCTCAATCACTTCTGCTGTCTTAATGCAATAACAGATAATGCGTTTTTTTTTCATATTTCTTTATTTTTTATTATTTCTTATCAAAGAGAAGTAGACTAGGGGGTATATCTTTTGATAAACAAATGAAACACTACAAGGTGAATCACATTTTTATTGTTTTTTCAATTTGAAATATTAAAGCTTTTTAAACATTAGTTTTGTTTGCCATGATTTTTTTATCTTTGCCTGTAACTCTCTGGTCACAGTCAAAAAAATAAAATAAAATTGTAAAAATATACACAAAGAGTGGAGCTGGAGTTGTGGCGGAAGCACGACGCGGCACAATCTTCCATTTCCAATGTAAATACTGTCCCCATGAAATAACATATTAGCAAATGTCATTCAATGGTGTTCCGGCCTGGAATCTAGCTCGATTCTTCATGTCGGAACCGTGTCGAATCATGTCTACCTTGCTGGTAAACTGACTGTAGTCAAGGGTATCTCAATGCAAACTGTGTTGATTCGTGTTGGCATTTGAAATTTGATATGTGTTATCTAGAAGCACGGATTTTTTTTACTACTCCTATTGTGTCATTTGACATCCACAATCACGCGATCCAACACTGTTGGATATTTGGCGTTTATAAGTACCAAAAGTGGATACTGTGCTGTGTTACACGTGTCAACTTTATGGAGAAAATATTAATTGGGAATATTTTTATAAATTGATTTAAAAGTAAACCTAAAGCGTTGTTGAAACACCCATGGCGTGAGACGTGACGGAGTACACTTGGCGTGATCGTGAACCTTCGGCGTGCCGAGCGCGTCAGACCTCGGGACGCCGCGGCGACAGGGCGCCTTGTCGCCTTGTCGCCTTGTCGCCTTGTCGCCAGCCGCCGCGTGTCAATGAACCATTTTTAACTGTAAAGTGAGAAGCTTCCCGGCGCGGAGTCTCCAGTCACTCCCGCGCCCGTTACGCCGGGAGCCGCTTTGTCTTCCGGAGACATGACGAATCCGCCTGCTGTTGTTGCTGCTCCGGTTCGAAAAAACAGACCGACCGTCGATATCAACTGTGCTTTGATGATGGAAAAAAAAAAAAAAATCAACAGTAATGTAATCCCTAACAATACATTTTTGTACTTACGATTTTCTTCGTTTTTATTTTATCTACCACAGTAAATTTAATGATTAAATTCTCTGCTTACTACATAAATATTCAAAAAGTATTTTTCAACCATTATAAATAAACTGATTTGGAGAGTTGAAACACTTAATTATAGAAGCAATATTACGTAATATAAATATTTTAAATCTTTGTCTTCTTATCCTGGTGCCTCTTCTTATAGGAGGTTGGTGACCATTTCGTCGAATATATTTCCACGTAAACTTCCTGTTTTCAATCAGCTGTAGGATGCTATATTTACTGCCAAAATAGGAGACCTTCCGCTTCTTTACCAACTTATTTACGTATTTTAAGGATCCTCCTATATAGCCACATTTGTGCCACCACAATTCTTTGCATAGTAGCTGTCTTGATTGTCTAAGCTTCAACTTCATAAGGAAGAACTAAGATAACATAAATAGCACTTGGTAAATTTCCCGCAAAATATAGTATTATATCTCTTGATCATAGTACTTTTCTTCAGTTATTAAACGTACTGCGTACTTTCTCAATTTTTACTCTGGTCAGGGTCAATGAGATGAGGTATTATAAAACATTTGAAGCTGTGTCTTACCGAGTCTGACCCAAGATGATTCGGATTTCGTTTATAACTTCAAAAGATTTTTAGCATTTACCATTTCCTTCATAAGGCAATCATTAAATAACTTGACTTAAATTGCGTGTGCCTTATTTTTAATATCTAATAGAACTGTATATTTTGACAGCACTAGTAAACAAAAACTATAATAAATCCTCATCTATCTAACGTTTTACATGTTCAATAAAAACCAATGTGCTGTTACAAAGAATTTGTGATAGCTCATCATTGCAATTTTAGAAAGAATTTAACTTTTTTATACCGTACATGAAAATAAATCATAAGAATATTTTTAATTTATGTTAACATCTTCAGTGATGTTGTTACTTACTTATTTTTTTATGTATACTGGCAGGGATTTTTTTTCTTCATCATATAGATGTTCTTAATAATAGCAGAGCAGACCATATTAATCAGTATGTTGAAATAATAACGTTTAAAATTAATATTTCTAGCTAAAAATTTGTGTATAATAAAGTATATAATAACCATTAATTTAAAAATATATTCAATCTTATATTTAGTCATTTCGTTTAATCCAAATCTGAAGATATTTATAAATTACAAGTTACTGTTTTATTTCTGTATTAAATTCTTATCAGAGCCAGTCCTAGTATTTCGAAACACATTTTCAGAGAGGCGTCTACCATTCCATAAGGTTTCTTATGCGAGCACAAGGAAGCTTTTCTAAACGATAACGAAGATTGTTGATTAAAACTTACATCTCCCATCCAGCATGGCTATTCAATATCTGATTTAATATATTAGACACAGCACTCATCGTAAATTTTAATAACCTATATTTTCCTCTCCCCCGGCACATTGACTAACTATTTTAACAACACGGTTGTAATCGTGAATCAATAATATTTTTTCGATCGCAACACACGCTCCGAGGGCCACCATTATCCCGAGCGGGCCTGACCGCCAGCTTCCGATAACTTAGGAGAAAACATAATATAATAATACATCCATACTACTTACTCATCTGAATTAATTATTCTTCTACGTTCATTTCTAAATTTAGTAAACTATAATGCTACATCACACACATGTATAAATACATTATTCGTTTGCCTTATCAAAATATCCGCTTCAAGTGAAATTTATAAAACAACTTTCTGTGGAGACAACCTGTATTCCTATCATGCAGATGTTTTAAAATCTACATTGCATACTTTTCGTTATCTGAAATTTTTTTTAATTAAATTAATTCGTTTTCAATAAAATGGACTATGTATTGTTATTTTATTTGAACATTACATATGTCAATGATTTAATTTGCTCAGTTAAAATAAATTATGCAGCGTTCACACTCACTAGCCGTTATAGTAATGAAGCTAGAATCTCTGGAAGCTGGGCTGCACCTTGTACACCCCTAGTAATGAGCTCTTTTGCGTATCGTCATAGAAGATATCACTTCCTGGAAGCTGTCCTCTCTAGCCTATATGAGATATCCTGCTCGATTTCGAGCCACAGTTTCCTCTTCGGTCCAATTATAATTCTCACGCTAAGAGCAGGCTGGGGGCAGTTCGCTGACTAGAGGATATATTCTCCAAAACTATAATAATCCTCCGGAAAAGGCCGCCATCTTGAATAGAATAATCTTCGATGTACTCACAAATAAATATTATTTCCCGTCGTAAATATATGTTTCCCTCTGCTATTTGCTCAGCGTTGACTGGGAATGCACAAGGGCACTCACTTCCCATCATTTTCAAATCTACATTATTTGAGGAATGCTGCTCCGAGTCCTTGAATATGATTGTGTGTTATTTTATTAGAACTCGCATAGGTGTATTTATGAACTTTGAAATCTTGCCAACATTTTTTTAAGGATGATTGCTTTTACTGTGCCTTTATTTTATTTCATACTTGTAATGGTATTCGGTGTGAGCCCGTAATGTCACACTCTTGCACTTATGTGCCTGCATATCATATATGTTTATAAAGCTTAAAAAAAGGTTATTTAGTTATTATTTGTATTATCTATTCAAATTTATTTTTTACATATTCGAGCTGTTTTTTTCAGCAGGAAAGCATAAAAGTCAGTTTCGTATTTGCAGCAGCATTAATATATTTTTTATGTATCAATTACTTAGGTCAATATTATTAATATGATATATTGTAATCTTGAACTCAAATCTTAGTTCAAAACGATGCTGTAAACTTAATTACGTTGCTATGTAACTTATTCTTCAATTTATATCAGTGACTCTTATACCTTTTTTGTCGGTCTCTTTCATTTGATATCACCCTCAGTAAACGTATAACATATATAATCGATTCAATTAAACAGCATGAAAATTCTTAATAGGTATGCTTAACTTTTTATAAATCAGATATTGCTTTATTATGAAACATGAGAACAAATTTTGGAAACAACTAAACTAAAATAAAAATATTATTCTTACATCATAAGAGAGGCACGAGTCTCAGTATAATGATATAGTTAAAAAATTGTCCTAAAAACTGATAATTAATGAAAAAAAATAATGATTGCTTAAAATATAATATAGTACGATGTTAGTTATTTTTTTCGACTGGCCCAAAACAGAGTTATCAATTCTTTGAACTCGGAATATGACGACCCATACTACTGAACAACATCATGCCAACAATAAAACCATTTCAATTAAAACAAAGACCCGAAAATCCTCCAAATTGCTAACGAGCTTTTTTTGAGAGTTCACGCTTCATTCTCTATTCTTTGTTGTCTCACAAAAATACTGAACTCCACTCCTGTGTTGCGAAATCGACAATTTTTGAGAGCCACTGCTTTAATACAATCACATTTTTTTTGTTGCTAAGATCGAATTAGATACGCCTGACAGGGACGGGCGCAGGTAAACAAGGATGTAAATAAACTCCGAGCGCTTTTTATAGCACCAAATAAAAGATAATTTATTACAACAACATTATCATTTGTATAACTCGAATACGCAACAGGTATTCTGCGGCGACGTCGCGGCCCATGACCCGCGCCCGGGTAACTTGAGAAATCCAAATTCTTAGCAATCGGTAACAATACTTCTAGCATCGAAATAAAATCATCAACTAAACAGTATGCTCTTTATTGTACCAAGCTATTTTCAATACCGCCTGAGTGTATATTTAAATAATATATTTTCAAAAACGATATCGAAATCAAATAAGTAATTTATCAAGTACTAAACTGTGGTAAAGGTGAAATTTCATAATATAATAAAATGAATGTATTACCTTTTTTTTACCTCTAGAGGGTATTTTTCGAAGACCCCCGTTAACAAGGCAGCTTAATTGGCTAAAATTTTAATTGGTTGATTTCGTCTGATTAAATTCAAGAGTAAATTTTGGCTTTATGGCTAAAAAACGAGTTTTTTTTACGTAGAACTCTTTTATTGACATTGATTATGTTATTATGACCACTATTATTTTTTTATTATATTTTGACTTAATGTTTCTTGTTTGTTTTATTGTTGATTAACAATAATATCACATCGTTATTATTATACGTAGATAATCGGTTAAAAAAAATATTTTGTTGATAATAATAAATATTTTTACAAATTATTCCACTGCTTGTGTAAGTTAACAGGTACCCTCATTTTGTGATTTAATAATTTATTATTTCTATATTTAACTGTCACAGAAAATATTTGGACATTATACTTTATGGAAAATAATTTTATTTAGATGATTCAAAACGGAATAATCAAATTCATTTGACTATTAAAGGTGTAGTAAATCGCATACGTGGTATCGAATGAAAATTATCGTGCAACATTATTATGTTTATTTGATTTAATAATCTGATATGCATTTGAAGCTTTTATTGACCTTATAAAAATGAAAATACCTTCCTCATTAACAATTTAAGTTTGCATCTGTTCACAAAACACATGTTTTCAATTAACTTTTTTTAATCGGCACATTTGTACAAAACAAAATATATGCAGAATCTAAAAACAAATATCTACATGAAAGACCATAAAGGCGCGCGTCTATTGATAACCCGAAAAAACCTTCGTCAGTCCATCCATCATGGGACGCCACGCTGGGCCGTAGGCAGAATAATGGGAATAAGAAAATAAACATTGAAAAAACGTAATAAAAATCTCGTCTCGGTCCCTCGAGAGCATCTCGGCCTTGGAATACTAGGCCTTTGTGCCTTTTTGCATCTTTAAATGTTTCTCAGAAACGCCCGGACTGAATCTAACGACCTCCGAGAAGCAGCCCGTACACGTGGCCGGAGGGACAGTCTGTGAATACCCGGGCTTCATCAACAACACCCACCGCGTTTTCACACAGTCAACCGATGAGTTTTCAAACTTCAGACATCCGATTGCACATCCGCATATAATTTCTTACACAACGTTTGCAATTTCACCGAGTTATGATGAAAACGATAATGTTCAACGTCATATTGTCGATCATTTTGCATGTTGTAATGATTATAGTACATATATTAGAAGCATATCTTACACTCATTTTTTCTTCTTTCCATTTAAATAAAGGCTAAATTATATTTTCAAACAAAATTTCACAACTTGCGTCGTAGCAACTTGTAAATGTGAGCCATTAAATAAGAAAGCACAACAAGATAGTTTGTTTATTCGGAATATTCTTAATTATTTTTTGGATAGTCTCACATGTGCCAGCGCTGATGCAACCCCTCCGGCCTTGTGCAAAGGTGGCCTTGATGCAGAGTGGGAAAACTGAAATGACTTTTCAGGCTCTTATCTCTTTTTTATTGAGCGACTCTTCAGTGAGCTTTACAACTGTGATTGATGACTACTTCTTGAAAAGTTTTTTTTTCAATTTTTAGCTTTATATTACGTATGATTTTATAAATAATGTTCCGTTAGCGGATTAGTTATATGTTGAAATATCAAGCAGCATTTATCAATGTATGAAAAAAAGATTATTCAAAATGTATTAGTGTCGCTGCTGATGAATCCGTGTTGTAGATTTATAGAACTGGTTCCGTGCGCGATCTTAATGATCTCCTGGATAAATTTCATTTCCATAACAGTTACATGTTGAAAAACGTTTGATGACTAGATGGCAAAATCCTTATAAACGAGAATGTAGCGTATTTATTTAACTTTTTTGTAACCTTCTTGGTTATACTTGGAATTACATTCAAACAAAATTAATAACCGTACGCAAAGCTTTCCCCGTCCTTGTTAGATATTTTTTTATTGACATACTTCATTTTTGTATTTAGTTTTGAGGATCAAACAATTACAATTAAATATATTTCTCCGTATTAGAGTATTTCTACCAGCGATAAAAATTTTGACATTCGCATGTCACTTAGTTGATGATAACATTTTAGTTGCTATTTTTACACTGCGAAAAATTTTTTTTTTTCACTTATAGAACATAATATATAGTTTATAAACATTAATGTTTAACTTTAGTGCAAAAAAAATATTTATGTTTATTGGAAAAGGTTTTGAAAATAAATTCTTAAGACAGTTTTTTTTTTGCATTCCTGAAGGAATTTTTTTTCCAGATCAAGAATGAACCACACTTATAGGACGGAAGTTAGTTTCATTTCTTAGGCAGAATCAACTACCAAGCATGTATTTTATCACACAGATAACATATTTTAATCACTGATTTCAATGCACGTTTGACGACAGGTTTAAATCTTCAAGCACATGTTATGTGCCTCGTCTCGGAACGTCACTAGCTTGACATGTGACTCCCGCGGATAGCACAATTACATGAAGGACTCTCGTTCAACGTCGATAAATGATAACAGCTTTCAATTGACAATTATGTTAGATTTATTCACACCGACAGACAGACAGCGTCTCGTTCGGTGGTCAGGCGAGTTATGTTTTAGCTTTCTTATTACATTGGTATATATGATATATTACAACAAAAGGATCGAAGTCCTGCACCGAAACAAACATATGGACATACAACAATGGACGCAGCCATTGGAGCCATTAAGAGAATGGGTAGAAAAAGGATTGTGTTAAAAGATGCAACAACATTTGAACTTAAATTACATATCGTAAAATAAAGCTATTTAAGTAAAGTTAATTGTTATAGGGAAGAGGAGCGAAGTCCACTTCCTTTATGAATGTTCATTTGTAAGGAACAAAGACATTATTGAAAGAATAGAAGATTTATTGGCGTGCTGTAAGTTGTCACATAACACACATAAAATATATTAATTGGCACATTACTTAACTTTTAGTGTGATTAAATTTTAATAAAAGTTAATCAGATATATTTCAATAAGTTCACTTAAAGTAGTATTAGTAGAAATCGTAAAATAAAAGAGTGTAAAAGAAAGTTTTCTTAATAATATAAACCGCCTGTACGTATTTTCATAATAATATATTATGATATATAAGAACATAATTTGTGGTGTGTGTTTTATTGCACTTAAGTTTGACAGTAGTATAAGTAAACTGGTAGCTGAAGAGATAATTTAACCTCCACCTGCATTAAGTTCGATCGCCCGTCCATTTACCTTTAACATTACGACCATTTTTATTCAATATTCTACATAAATCAGTTAAAGTGGTTCTTTCATGCCCTAGGACCGCTACCCGCGGCTCTGATTGCTCACAAATTATACCAATCTACATAAATACCCAAATTTATCATCACAGTGTGTCTTCGATAACCTCTATTATAGATTAGCCCTATTCGAAGATTTTTAATTCTCAAAGGATTTTTTTTTATTTTTAGGAATGAAATTGCAAAAAATTGATACAATTTTTGGTTACAACGATGTACAATATTCTATGCACATTAATCACATTTGATATTTTCTTAACATATAAGATATAATTTAGATTTTAGTCACTTTTACTATAATAGAAAAATCTATTGTTATAGTGTGACTAATCTGTCTAATTCGACGGTTAGCATGTTCAGAATTCAGGTGACGATGGCGCGGGAGTCATCGACGATCGAAGTGCCCTTTGTGTCTCGGCCGCACAGTGTGACTGATTCCCCAAGGACACGGCGAAGGATGTTGTGGATGTAACCGGGACGTGCCGCCCGTAGCAACGAGCCCGCCGGGTGACTCACCGGCGTATCGATGAAATATTGCTCATTGTCTGCAAATCACATCTCTATTGTGCGTTTCGAAACTCGGCAGCCAAAACATCGCAACTGGAATATTTTCATCGAAACGCTGTTTTTTTTTTTTTTTTTTACTGAAATTCGAAAAATATTGTACGTTGACTGTTCATCAAGGTGAATTGTGATTCAATTTATTTCAAAATGCTTTATGTTTGATATAAAAATATCAACTGCCAAAAGATAATCAATTAAAAATGCTACTATTTTCTACTTGTAACGTCTCCTGCAACCCTCGAGAAAATTTAAAATAAATATATGAAGAGGTTTTCCTATAGTTTGTAATTTTTTAAAAATCTTATTCACACCTTGCAGCCGATGCGCGAGTGTTGCGGCAACTGGACTACGAGGCAGTGCAGTGCTACCTGGCCTGTGTCTCACTCTGCTTCAAACGCTATAACTCTGCACAACTCTCGGCACGCAGCTTTTCAATTGCTAAACTGAGCGCCGCGGCAGTCTCATTACTGTCATTCCGGTCTAAGCACCAGCTCGGCTTACTAATATTTCATTATATACCTTCTGCACAGAACATGACTTAAGATGTTCGGATCGGCGTCCACGATGCAATATTACAAAGGCATTGTCGATTATTAAAATGAGATTATCTCCGCATAACAGTTATTTGCCGGGAAGAAAGCCGCGGTCAGCCCTCCCTGCACTTATAAAATAATTAACTACAATAATTGCACCCGACGTGGGTGATCGTAAACCACCTCACCGCGTCTGCTCCTCAGCACCGCCAGCTGCCCGAGCTGCTGCAGCTCTCGGCAGCCAGGCAGCGCGACGTGAGCCCAACCCTCGCCTCGGAAGTATAATTTGGACCATAATCCCATAACCGTTGTAGGATTCCACCATTGGAAATATTTATGGCACAAATTAAAATTTATTTTTTTAACTTGTAACTAAAAATAAAGTTTCCGTACGAGAAATCTGTATACATGTCTATGTTACACGAATTAATCCACATTGCACCTGCTTCAAAACTTCTCAAGATGATGAGAACTGTTTTCATTATCTAACAATTTTATCCCATGAGATAAATTATAGCGAAAATCAGCGGATGTTGTTAAACTTTGGATTCGGTATTATTAATAAATTTCTGCTAGAATAACTCCCGATCTCATGTCTAAATTTCATCGAAAATTGTATTGTTTTCAAAAAATATATATTTATAAAGAGACATAAATAGTGGTATGATATATAATTTGATTTTAAGCCTTGTTTTTATTTGGCTGAATACTTACGAAGATTAAAATTTTAATCAGTATGATATTAGTAAACTTTTTATTAAATTTTAATAAAGCAAGCCTAACGTTTGAGGTTGGATAGCAGTAACACATCTGATATTTAAACCATCGTATTTGATCAAATATTTATAACATTTCGTGTCTTAACTTCATAATATCATATTGCATAACTTGCGTTGTATCACCCAGATAGATTGGAGGCTTGGTAGATAATAATAGACTCCCGTGAACCTGCATCTTGAACCACGCGGTCAGGCTTGTACCAGAAGTGAAGGAGCCGAGAGTTGTGCGCGGAGCGGCCCGGACAGGCTTGCATGAATTATGAGGCGGGCCGGAGACACTTCCTCTCCCAGGCTGCATCATCAGCGGCCGGCGTGGCTAGGGCTGGGCTGGACTGAAAATATTTATAATATACACCATATCTTTACATTTGTTATCTCCTATCAGTCTAAGGCTAAGTCGAACATATACATATTTTACGAAAAATGTTCAAGCTGAGATAATCTAAACGAAGAATCTAAATCTACAATGAGGATGAAGCCATAGGGACATTAGCAGGAACAATCAGAGGAAATTTTGACTAATACATCTTGGTAGATTTTCCTTTGAATTCGACGACAATTTACGATTTTCCCAAAATATAAAAGCCTTAAAGGTAAATCTGATTCAATTCTGGGGCCTTGTGGTTGTCGAGCAAGCGAAATTATCGTGGCCTCCGCCAGCGCGCTCCCAGGCTGGGAGAGGCGCCGAGGAGCCGGAAGCCCTCCATTGGCGGTCACCGCGTGTAATTATCGGCCGGCACCAGCCCCGCCGAGCCCCGCGCCCACCACCCATCACCGGCCTTCCTGTTCCCTCCTCTTCCTATCATCATTATGCAGCAATTTCCAAAACGTGCAAATTTCAAGGAAACCTTAAGAACCACGCTTGTGTACAATAATTTTTTTTTTCTGGTTTTAAAACACTTTATTATTTTTTTTTTTGTATTAACGATTTCAAATTTATCACGAATGATAAAGCACGTTAATTTTTTTCTAAGAATGAGAACCTAAAATAATAAAGTAAAAATTAAGTCTCTTCGTAAATACTTTGATTTTCGCATTCCAATCTCACATGCCAACCCAGAGCTTTCTCACCGACGCGTTACCTGGAAGGATGTCGTCAGGTGTGACAGGAAACACCATCCGGTGGCCGAGCCGCCGTCTGCAATACCATTAGGCCAGAGCACCAGCCCTCCGGCCCTCCAGTCGTTCGCAAGTCACCTTCCATCGGTCTTGCTCTGCCACATCCATCCGAAAGTCCTGCACGTCCTTTGGACCTCGCAACCGCAGATTATTTAAGCACCAACACCAATCATACTCACTGTGGGGTTGTGTTTGTGATGAATCATATTTTGAGTTACCCCGAGTCATACAATAACAAAAAATAATTATATTTTGTAACTAAGTAAAAGAATGCCATATATTTCTGGCATTTGAGTAGGTACGTCAAAAATGGTTTAAAAATAATTTTGTGCATATAACAATGATAATACCAAATATTTTACTTAGAAGTTTAGCAACAATTATAGAAATTATGCAAGGTAAAAACTGTTGTTGATAAACATGAAAAGTTTATGGATCGTGTTCACGGTGGAGTTCATAATTGTTGATTGATAATAATTATCCTCAAACTTCTATCTTTGTTATCATCATTATCACACGCCATCATGGTTAACTACTAATATGATATATTTTCAAAACAACCACATGTGTGAATACGTTACACAAATTTACAAAAACTAAACGAATGCTCTTTTTTATAATTTACTAACAAGTATAAGTTTATTAAATATTTTTATCCTTCAATGTTTGTTATGTTTGATAATTGATTTGTTATTTAAACCGTTTAATCGACGACTCTTTGAAAGTTTTCTGGGTTGATTTTAAACCCATATCTGACATTATAAACCTCATGACTCTTATTTTTGATCATCGGCAATCTACGTTTTTACAAACACATTGTGTATAGTATATTTAATAAAACATATTCCATGTCTTCGATTTTCTCAATAATTTTGTGTATGGGTTTATTGTTGATTTTCTCAGTGGGTCTATTCACACTTTGGTAGTTTATAACAGTCACGGAGACTTCTTCACGATATTTAATCACTTGAATACTTCAAATTAGCCCCGAGTGTAATGAGCTTTTTCATAGTGAAATACTCTCACACAGTAAGTGAAATATTGTAACTGTACTTTACATCCGAAAACCATATGGCTCTTTAACGAAGGGAATTACCTCGTTATTAATGGCGTTCGTTCACCTCCGGTTTGTGAACATTGCATCGGAATAGAGCCTGAGTTATCGCCTACATCTGTCTGTGGCGTCGTTTTACACGGTATTGCCTACTTCACGATCATCCTACAAATTAACAAATCAAAGATGAAGAATCGCAACAATCGACCATCTGCATGACTAGCTCTAGGATGCACTATCAAGAATGCATTCAAAGTATATTTTCTCACCACTATTTGCTGGGCTTTTGTTCGTATTTGACTTTATAAAATACATTTTTATTAATATCTAAATATTTTTACATCCTTCAATTTTTCTTATGCTTGTGGTATAAAATATATTTTTAAATATTTTTCCAGACTTTAAAGCGACTAAGTCATGAAGTAACATGAAAAAAACTGTTTTCAATCTTTGTGATATAATAATTCAGATCCTATTATAAACATAATACAAACTATTCGTCCGACTTCGTATACTCGTATATCAGTTAAGAGTGTCAGATCTGAGTAGGCGATTATATTTAAACTTCTAAAAAATTACTTAATTGGATACCAAAAATGTTTAGTTTATACATGTTATTATTTTTTTAAACTCTAGTACTTTTCACATAACTGATGTTCGTTTTTGGTTGTTTCAGCTATCGGTGTGGCCTTACAAACGAGGACTTAAACCGACGCTGGAGCAAGCCTAGTCCGAGTCTGCATCCCGATATCTTCCACACCAAGGTACGTCTCCATGTGTCGTGCACCTCTTCATTGCAATTAGAAAATGCGCCCCGCAAGTGTATTAAAGACTTATTAGCACACTACACTTACCATTGTACTTTTGAGCCAAAAATTTAACATGTTTCTAATCATTACACAACCCAAAGTACTCATTTTTTATTTGGTTATCTTAAAACTGTCAAACATCACAAATTCAACCAAGCATTCTTCAAGTACCAGTGTTGTATAGTAAAAGAATACACAAACCTATCAGTGCTTTCCAGGGGTTATTTAGAATCTTGCCCTCCCGCTAGACACGACACGCCATCGCCGGGAGATGAATGCTGCTGGTATCATAACTATCAAAGATAAATATATGAAATGCGTATATTTTTATGTCATAAATTGAAATGATTTCCCCGACAGGCGCATTAGACATTGTTTAGTAACGTAGGAGCCGCTGCACTCCCGTGCGTACCAATTAAATGCGTCTTGCACAACAACTCGCTTATTTACCGGCGGCACTTCGGGTCCGGCGGTTTTCAAGGGCCACTCAATGCCGGGGAGATCTAACTTCACAAACATGCACTTAACATAAATTTGATTCTCCGAAGTACACAATTACTCGGTGCTTAAACTGCAGCCGACGTGCCTGGCGATTACGGACATCGTCGCCAAGGTCCTCCACAGCCATATCCGTCACCAATATCAAAATAATCATACCAATTATTAAAACATCAAACACTGCAATTTTTGCGCTGCCTCGTTTAATAGGTTTCTTTGGTTTTTTTTTTATTATTTTATCATTTCCCTTTGCGTAATGAAGGAAGTGTTTATTTCCCTCGCTGATTTTGGGTTTGTTTGGAATCCCTCGCGGTTGGCTCGGTGGTTAGAATTATCGGCTCGTGACCGAGAATTTGTTGGTTTGACACGAATGGGGCTCATCTTAATCATCAAATATGTTTAATATTTTTTTATTCCTTTTCATAACTAATTACGTTAGATCCGTATAGTCATATTTACTCCATTTTAAACTATTTTATATTTCGGTACTTGAACACTAGCCATTTTTGTCAAGTAACAATTTGATATGTTTGCTTTGATTTAGTGGAACTTTATTAAGATATTATGAATACTTATTTTTCAATCAATTGTCATGAAACTATACGGTTATATTATTCACCAACAAGTTAATATTTCAATGTAATTTTTTTATAAACTTTATTAAAAAAATGGTATCAAAAAGAAACAATAATACCAAAGTCTTTTTTCAATCTGAAGAAGAGTCGAAAAAATATAATTTGAGAATTAGGAAATTAAAATATATGTGTATTTATAGGGAAGACTTCAGGTGTTGTGATTAAAAATATCAGTGCTTACAAATATAAAATTTAATAGTAATTTTTTATGTATAATATGTTTAAAGTATGTTTTTAATCCATACAGTTATAATAACAATCAAGTGTGAATGTAGGTAGGTGTAAGAAATGATCAATTATCTATTGTTTGAAGTTCCTGTACAAATATCCCGTTGATTGCTTTCCACGAATAAAATGAATCTTTTACTTCTTTCTCTACACTCGCAACTGTATATCAAAATTAACGAGAGGAGAGAATAAGAACACCCGGGAGGTTATCTGTTTGCTTTAATTTCAATTGCCAGTTTTCTACGCATTTTGTGCGAGCACCGTGAATAGCGTGGGAGACTCCCACAAAAAATGTATCCAATCTTGTGATCACTCAGAATTACAAGTAACATTACGCGGAAATGGAAATCGCAACGGGAAAAAATAGCGGCGCGACCGCAGGCGGGAGTCTCCTGCCGGCCGGGGGCGCCGCGCAGGGCTCAGGGCTCCGAGCTCCAGCTACGAGCTCCAGCTCCAGCTCCAGCTCCAGCTCCAGCTCCAGCTCCGAGCTCCAGCTCCAGCTCCAGATCCAGCTCCTGGCCCCGGGCCCGCTCCATCATCATCGCCGGCGTCCCCGGGGCCGGCCAGCCTGCTGCTGGCGGCTCCCTCGCCGCCTCTCATAACCCTTTAAACATATTTGCATAATCACGAGACACCCGTTAAATATTCTTTACATTTTATACAATATTCTTTTATGAGATTCTCACATATTTTTTATGTATAATATACTAAACGTTTTCACAAAAATGTATTAAATTAGATGAAGGTGACTAATGTGTTGTGGAGGGCTTTTGTTTTTTTTTTTATCTGTCTTTAACTATTATAAATCTATTGCCCTGAAACTCTTTTGCCGAGTACCTTAGTAACAAGTAGTTTTTTTAAGCACTTTGTAGAATTAAAACAACAATAAATATTTTTTGAAATCATGAAATATTTTTTGCATGTTAATAATAATAGTAATTAAGTGCGTTTTATAATTTTTTTAAGATCTAGTCATATTTCCTTTTTTTAGATTTAGCAAAAATACATGCACACATACAACAATACATTCATGATGTACAATTTTTTTATACTTTTTTTATTTTGCATATATATTTTTTTTTTTCAGCAATACTATTTTTACTATTACTATTTTTTGCAATGATTATTTCAGTGATAGTGTTTTATATTTATTTATTAAACTTAAATAATTAAATTCGTATATAAATTTTATTGTAGAAACACAATCATAGTCAAATGTTTTTTTAGTGACTACTCTTTAGCATAAAAAGCTACTTTGATTGTGATTAACATAAAAGGAAGTGCTTATCGCCGCGGCGCTCATAAACATCGCTTTACGGCTGCTCCCGGTTTCGCACTGGGGGCTACTAAGTAGTCGCTGCCAGGGATGTGCCCGCGGGGGCGGAGGGGAGACTCGGGGCGACCCCTGACCGTGCGGCGCGCTTGACTAACGAGCGACAGGCGGACAGGCCGCGGGGCCGTCACGACCCGCCCTGCCCGCGCATACCGGAGGCCGCCGTCAAAATCAATCGTTATCTCCGTGATACATCTGAGAATCAATCATCAGACGTTAAAAAAACATTTAAGAAGGCTCTTTGCGCTAACTACCCGAGCGAAAGATATCCGCGTTCAGAAATAAGGAATCGTTTTATTACTCGATTCAATCATTTTCTGCAGCTTCTCTCGATTCCTAAAAAAAATTTAAAACTATTTTCTCAGAAGCTTTTTTTTTCCTCAATGTTATATATTATAATATAACTCCATTCATTTGAAATTACGTTAACGTCGTGTCAGCTTTGAGCCACACAAAGCTTGCAAGATTTTGATACCAAAATAAAGTGAACCAAATCGCAGCTAGCTATATCAGCTTTCCGAAAACCGGAGAAATAATAAATCCTACAGTCTCATTGGAGAGCCCTTCGCGTTTATCGGGAACCATTAGTCGAACCCCTGCCGAAGCTGGTTGTATTTCCGTTCGAAGTGCTCTATAACGGTATACTCGTATCTTATTTTCAAAAAAAATGCAACCCAGAGGAAGCCAACACTATAAATCGGATGATTTATATTTCAGGGGTGGCAAACACTTCGATTGCGAAGCCAATTTTGGTTGATCGCTCGCGATGTCTTAACTTTGAAACCGATAAGGCTACATGTTCAATCTGTTTCCACTGCACTAGACCGAGATTGTAATTCAGTACCATGGACACGTGCTTTCCATGTATCAGTAAAATGACATTACAGATACTCGATCCAACTTTTTTTATGACAACAAATCGATCGCGACACATTTTTAAGATAAAAATCAGATCTCATGTACACAAAAGTTGGCTACCCCTACTATAGAGGATGGGCGAGCAAAATATATTTGTTATACTGTATATAGTAAACTACTCTAAGAAGTCTAATGGGTGTTTTTTTATAATTTGCAATAAACAATACATACACAATAAAAACTACTTATTTATAAAAATATTTTGATAATTTAATATTAATTTAAAGATTTCGAAGTTTTAAAAAAATAACAATACAAGTGTTTAATGCATTCCCAATTTCATGACTCAGATTTTAATTTTAGTTAGAGAATTATATTTTATATCGATGTTTGTATATTAAAAAAAGGACAACCAGAAGCCTGAAGACATACGAACCTAGCCTTCTCATTAACTACATACCCCCGCCATCCTACATTGATGGGATGTTTATCGCCATTAGTGATATATTTGCGCCCCTCTCGTGCGGAACGGTCCGTATAATAATATCAGAGGTTAGATTATTTTGATCTCCGCAATCCACTCCAGGCAGGAAGGGATGCTGCGGTGGCACAGTATACTTGCACATCCTTGCACTGACATTCATATTATATTGACATTACACAAAACTCTTATTAAATTAAAATAATGTTATTTTATATCTTTCCATTAAGGTTAACTCATAATTATGTTTTATTTTTATAAAAAAAAAGTTTTATTCAAATATGTAGTATCCACAAGATGCTTGTTTTGTTTTCATTTGAACAACTTGATAATTCATTCTTGGAAAATGGGCTTGCTTTTAATATTTATCATAGGATAGCTTCTTTAAATTTTATGCATAAAAATGCATTTATGATTCTTGATCAACTATTTATGATTTGATGCGCCCATTCCCTTTCTTGCGTTTTTTTTATTTACATCTCAAGTACGTTGTCGGTTCTGTGAAAAAATAATTATTTTAAATTGTTTAAAATAAAAATGTATTCTTGATAGTTCTTACATTCTTTGTCAATCTTTCGAACCTGAAAATTAAATTATATATTTCATCATCGATAAATTATTTTTTTGAAAGCTCCGCATGAATTATTAGCATTGCTAGCCTCTGGGGCCGCGAGGCAGTTACGCGACCCTATACACCGATGTAATTATATCATATACTTTAATAACGAACCCCCTTCACCGCAGACTCACAAATTACGAAATTAATTTATCTCGAGCTTCACCCACAGTAACGCCGGAGGTTAATTGCACGCTCGCACTTGAAATGTGTTCATTAAGCAGGAAGAGCCCACAAGAGCTGGCAGAGCTGTGTTGTCATGTTTCGTTACAAAATGAATTATTATTTAGAAAATTTAGAAATTATTATTCATTGTGTTGGATTTCATGTTCACGGCCAGTCTTATATGGAAAGAGAGAGAGAGAGAGAGAGTGGGCGCAAACAACGTAGATAAGGAAACAACAATGGCCAAAGGCAGCGTGCATTATATTTCTTAGATTTTCTTAATTATTTTTTATTTAAATTACATCACTGTCTTGTTGAATACATTGCTATTTGCATTTGTTTATGGATTCAAAAATATATGTCTATCTAAATGAGTGAAATCAGTGCTCATACTGAGTCGATATTGAGTATATTGTGGGTTTTGATTTTCATAAGTTAAAATGGTTGTGTGAATATTGGAAACCATACAGCCATGCAAACCGTTATTGCCAGTGGAGGAGTCGAGTTCTTCGCTCGGGCATCCTCCTCATCTGGTCGTTTGAGTAACCACACAGTTGTCTTCCTCAGGGGCTGCTGGAGTACATGTCGGTGTGCCTGCGCAAGCCGGCGACGGTGTACTGCGACTTCCACGGCCACTCGCGCAAGAAGAACGTGTTCCTGTATGGCTGCGCCCCCTCCGAGTCGTGGTGCCCCCGCGACCGCCAGAAAGCCACGCTCGAGGACCGCATGCAGTACATGGTCAGTGCACACCCAACTCGACAACAATGCCTCACAACCAATCTATTTCAATGAGAAGAGTCTCGCGTGTCATATTCGGTTGAGTTCGATGGAACCTCGTTTTCTCTCTATTTTGCCTAAGGAAACAGACCTAATAATCTTAAGATGCTGTATATCTGATCGATTCATTGTATTCATGGAAGCTCTTGCGTCCCATGAATATTGTAAACAGCTCTTACTATTCGTATACTGTTTGTTCCTCAAAACCGTTTGGTTAGGTTTATAATTTTATAATGGAGATTTTCAATTTAAATATATTTACAATTAATAAAGATAACCAAACATTTTTTCGCTTCCGAGCACATCCAGCTGTAATTCAGATCAAGGGTGCAGCCGCCATTAACGGCTGAAAATATATAGTTTACTTTGAATCATTGCTAAATGAAGGCATCTCCAAGTTTATTTTCTTGGGGGATGATGATTCATTATTTGCTCGGTAGACAAGGTAATTCGAGCTTTCTATATTTTATATTTCTATATTTTACTTAATGCAATCCGATCTCAAAAGTGTAAGGTACTACTCATTTTATAACTTTGTACAGCGGACAACGCATTTTACTACTCTTATATGGTAAAGAACTGGGTAATAAATTTAGCAGTACTTATGAGAAAGCTACACTTAAATTTAAAATAGAAATAGAAATTTCCTTCTTGTGAAAAAACTGAATTAAATAACGCTATATTTGTATGTATCTTATATATCTTTGTATTTCCCCGCTCTCCCAATTCTGTTGCTCGTACATGGCTCCCTTTCGTACCTTGAGCGTGTATAATAGATCGGTAATGGAGTAGTGGACTTGGAATCATTATGGAGGGATGTGCTCTGGAACCACCTTGTCGAGGTAAATGCCAGAGCTTTGTAAAGAAAGGATTATATAATGATGCTATTTGGCAGCAGCACTAGACTATTTTCTCCTAAGAAAACCACGAAAACTGTCTCAGAATGAGTATATGCTCAGTGAAATGGTCGCCAACCTCCTCTGGGGAGAGGTATTTGATGAAGATATTGTATGTATACTTGCACACTACTGACTTATTCATGTTTTGGTTTGGCAACAACCCCTAATTAAGATTAATGTCACCCTGAATTTGGTCTAATCGTTAGCTGCTTCACGTGGTATAAACTATTCCGAGTGTTTGTGGATCTCGTGGGACACTCTGAAATTTACGAATTGTGTAATTGCTGTTGTGATTGTGTATTTTCTAAAACGTGTCCTCGGCACTCGGCCAGAGGTATCCTCGGCAGCGCCCACTCGGGGCTGGCCGCTTTAATGCTCGTGTGCATAGCATTAGCCGTGAGATATGAGGTCCCCGCGGGCACGGGCGGCTCGTTAGGGGCGATGCCGGCGGATAGCCCGGCCCGAGCCGCCCTTCGCGGGGCTGCCCCTACAAGACTATCTCCGCATCGCCTCTGCGCGCAGCTCGCCGGCCTCAGAGCGGACACGTCAAAAATGCTGTTAATGACCAGATTGCATCTCGGAATATGCAAACTAGGCGCGGACCTAAGGGTGCCTCTGCCCACGCGGCAAGCGCGTATAAAATTACAATTTACACACACATTCGATGATACCCTGTAGCGATGAGCGTTTGAACGGTTTTTAATATTTTCCGCATCTTTGGTGGGACCTGTTTGATCTGCAAGGTGATTTCATCCGGAAAACATAAACTTTGTACAATTTTTGTGTTAAACTTTTTTTTAAACGAATTTCATTACTTAAATGTCAAAAAATCTGTAATTTAATAATTTTTTTATTTTTATATTATACATAATATAATTTCAAACTATTTAAATTGACAGGAAGCAAATACTCTGCCTTTCATGTCCCAATCATAATAGTGAGAAAATATTTTATTTCATTCAACATTACAGTTGATACCACATATTTATTGCGTATGCCAATTTATCTTTAATAAATCGTATCTTTTATTAATATTAATTTTCTGAAACTATTATCTTACAAAGCAACATTTTCTTTTTTATAAGTGTATACATGATAGAGACATTAATGTCCCGTTAACAGTGCATTTAAATGAACACGAACTTGAGACGGTCATTCTTTAACGTGAAGTACAGGAAGCCATAAAACAACGGAGGCCACACAAATCTCCAGGATCAGACATTTCCATGGGAAAACTCCTGCAGTGCACGGTGATGCTAGCTAACACGCTGATGGTGAGCTTACGTGTTTTCTAATGTCTTAAAACAAGAAATAAGAAACGTGAAAAATCTGCATAATCATCCTGATTCAGTCCACAAAAATAAACTAAATTCATAATGACAAAATTACTAAGTTTATTAAGGCCTAAGTTTATTAACATTTTAATGCACCAACAATTTTTAATTTAAATTTTAATATTTTTATTGGCTGATTTTTAAAAATATTGACCAATCAGAATTGTCCAAAATCGACCCAATTATCAAAATTAATTATACAAAAAGAGAAATATCAATGTCAATGTGATCGTTGGCATTGCATTTCATTGACCATTGCTTCGTAATTAGGGGAGTATGATGATATTCCTGGTCGTAAGGTATTCATCTGTAAGTCGAAATCTGCACTTTGATTTTATGATATTCATTGTTGAAAACAATGATTCAAACAAGTATGTAGAACCGAAAAACGATTTAATTTTGTATGCTTCTCTTTTCAAGAATGGTAATTTGTTTATGTGTACTATATTCCAGAAGTCCTCATCTAAAACATTGGATTCAAGAATAATTAATTTGAAAATTATAAAGAAATAATTATTTTCGCTGTTTATTATCGTCTAATTGCAAAAATTTCAGATAGGCTTTTACATAGCTTTCACCTCACTTTTATCAACTCTAAAATATCAGAGATACTTTCACATCGCTTTCACCTCACTTTTACCACCGCAAAAATATCGATTTTTTTCTTTATGTCTGCGTGTCATTTATACCACTTCTTGTTCTTCCTCTTCTGATGGCTCTCCTCATAGGATATTGGTGACCATTTCATCGATCATATCTCTATCCTGGGCCAGTCTCACCAATTCGTCCACACTTCCGATCTCCAGCCACTGGCGCAAATTCCAAATGCCCCTTTTTCCTTCGATTTTCCTTGGACAAGTAGCTGAAGGATGCTTTATTTGTTGTTAAAAAAAATGTGGCCAAAATAGGAGACCTTCAAGAGTTCACTTTCTTTGTGCATTCTGTGCAAGACTCTTTCAATTGTGACGCGGTCAATATCTTAAGGATTCTCACAGCCACATTTCTGCCGCCTCAATTCTTCGCGTAGTATAGTATTCATTTCTTATTAATTACCTGTTAATCGATACAGCCCGTGTGTCGTCGGTCCGCGCTTGACTCTCCGACGTATTACCCCTAATCGCATGACACGCGTCCAGAGTTCCATACAAATTAAGTTCCTTTTAATTGCCTCGTATTGATACGCTCCCCGGTTCAATACTCCGTAATTACTGGCAGCGGAGGCAGGCGAGGGCAGTTTAGTCCGTACGAAGGCTCGCTGTTTTCGGATAATAATCTCGTCCAGTGGCGGCTACCCGACCAGCCCATTCTTACATTTATTGTGCAATTAACTTCTAATGCTATAAAATATATATCTAGTAACCTTTAAAATGATGATTATGATAGTTACTTGTTTATAGCATTTTATCTAATTACAATCATGTCTTTAAAAAAAAACTCTGAAAACTCTTGTTAAATGTGATTAGAGGTATCCTTTTTCTGAGTCCTTTTTGCGGATGAGTCGTCTCAAAGGACTGCAAAAAATTGTAGCACTGTACAATCAACTATTATTTTTGTTGAGGGACAAGGCATTTGATTCGTGAAGATCCATTATTAAAATGATAAACGTTACTTTGTATTTTTGTCTTCACATTGAGTTTATTTAAATTATTTGCATTACTAGTTTCGACCCGATACACTGGGTCGTCATCAGATGCTTAACTAAACTATTGTTTAATTATTTTTGATAAAATTATGTATCCTATATGTATTAGTGTTATTTTTTCTTCCGGTTACATTTTGAACCAATTCATACAACTTGTATGAGCATAGGTGTAAATCGTTATAACACTGTCTTAAATACAAAATTAAAAATTTTGTACGCTCAATATTATGTTTATTATTATAATTATACGTCCTTACATCGGGCTCACGTCGTTTAGTTGTTTTATTTAATTTTTGTTGAGTACCCGCCGAGTCTACGAAGTTGCGCCCCTGCCCGCCAATAGTGCGGGCGAGCGAGAAACCTCGGACAAGTCGCAGGAATTAAATTTATAATTTGAGCCGAAACAAGCGGCCGGCTGTCGAAAAATACAACCCGCAGCGACGTTTGCCTATTCTCCTTTTTCCCCGTCGTAGCGAACATATTCAGGACGCGGGCCGGCCGTGTCGGCATTTGAATTGCTGAATATTCACGAGCCCTCAGTTCAGTGTGCGATATAAAGTGTACATATTTTCTTCACGACTATCTAGCCACTCGACAAACGGTCACTAAGCTATTGTGAATAAATTAATTCGGTATAATTTTTTTTTGTCCAATTTTACTATGAAAAGATGTAATCGCCAGTAATTACATGAATTTACTCTACCCACTTCGGGTTGTTGAAGTCCCACAGATATTAATTGTAGTAAAATAATGTTTTATATGTAAAAAAAATAATAACACAACTATAGCTATAAATCTTTGAATAAATTACTTGCTTAATATTTTATTCTTAATTACAAGATAAATAAAAGATATTCTAGGGTGTACTCTTATACTTTTGCAATAATTATATATTTTAATGAAAAGTAAATATAAAATATTTCAGCTGAAATCGTATGCCAAGAAGACAATGGATAGTAATATATTTAAGTACCCAGTTGGCGTTAATTAGTTGCGTTGCGTTGCACTATTCGATCAATGCTAGTTGTACTCGGAAACAACAATAAGTCAGCCACGACGACAGCACTAAATACATCCAGTGTGAACGACCACCTCTGCACGTTGCCTCTAAAGTCAGAAAATAAACTATACATTATCATTTCTTACTCCCTAGATATTTTGGTCTTGCAAAAGGTTTATTTCAAAACATCAATATAATCAAAATATATTTTATTCAGAATCGTATTTGAAGAGAAAATGTGTTTTTTTTTCAAATTGTGTAAAACTATTTTAATAATCAAAATTCTATCAAATTTGTTACAAAACATCTCAATAATTTTATTGTTTATATATTTTATAGCCTGAAAGCTTTACCTATTTCTTACGAGAAGAGATTGCCTTTGAAAAACCGGCGATATTTAAAGCAGTTATTATTGTGGAGATTTTTTCAGGGTCTAAGTTAAAAAGCACAATATCTGTTTTAAAGCCTGACATCTAAAGATACCCACGGCAATACAGGAAACCTGTGCCAATTTGGAGCGTGGAGATCATTCTGATCATTCACCCCAGTAAACATGTTTTAACAATCCTTTTCGTGAATTTAAAAAAAATGTCTCCAAATTAAAAGAATATTTTCTTTGCCAGCAATTGCCGAAGGAAGTCGCCGCTGGACGGAGCACAATTTGTATTTGTTGAATTACGTTCACAAATCAAATTAATATTGAAAAGTACATCAAACTTAACTTGACGTTTAAAGCAATTGGCTTTAAAATTTAATGTGCAAAGATAAAGGCGAAGCTCTCCGTCTCGGTGCAGGATTGAGACATTCCTGGCGACGGGAAGATCATTTCTCCCGGGCCTCGCGGGGCTGCCCCCCAGCCCCCATGCCCCCTTGCCCCCTGTCTCATGCCCCCCTGCCCCCCTGCCCCCTGCCCCCCTACCCCCCTGCCCCCTTGCCGGCTAATGGCCCCCGCTCACGGCAGGCTGCGTGCCGAGCGCGGCACCAGGAAAATGACCATCGAATATCTCAAATTGATCGCTGAGGCTTGCGCCGCTAATCTTGTGGTATCAAAGCAATGTTACAAAGGTTTACTGCCCGGCAAAGAAAAAATATTTCCTGTGATCTACTACAGTGGCTTCCTGCCCGTAAAAGCTTCTCCCCAGGGGTACACGCTCAGTGCTTTATGTTACGGAAAAAAATAGTGTCTTTCAATCCAACCGAATATTATTATTTTGCATTATTATTTATTATATGTGATATAATTACCATTTAATTAATTCTAAATGCTGTTACTATCTATATTGAATATCTAGTATCTAAGTAGGTCTGAGTAGGCTATGTTTTGATGACGTCACAGATTGCTTTAAATTGTATGATTTTTTGTTTTAATGTCACTGATCATACCTCACATGACACGATAGCGTGAAATCTGTTTCGGTATTGCAGGCCTTGCCGGTGCTGATGCAGCAGAAGTGCGGCGCCTTCTCCCTGGACGCCTGCAGCTTCCGCGTGGAGCGAGAGAGGGAGTCCACGGCGCGGGTGACGGTCTGGCGCCAGCTGGCCATCGCGCGCTCCTACACCCTGGAGGCCTCCTTCTGCGGCTTCGACCAGGGCCCCTTTAAGGTGACCGCATAAGTAGATCGATCGTATCTGGGAGGCTCTAGCTATTCAATTATATGTAGGTATTCCCCGACAAATAAGTACATCGCAACAAAGCCAAAACTGACATCTAAGTTTAAGTTCACCGGAGGGAGTCATCTCCAGGACAAACTTGAGAAACTTTTCAGCCGTTTCAGAAAAATAATTATGAAAACCTACTTAAAAATATTTGACCGGTGCAGGGGCTGCTTCTCAACACCCGGCACTTGCGGGACGTGGGGCGCGACCTGTGCAGCGCCCTGGCCGCCCTGGGGGACCCCAACTGCGTCATCTCCTTGCCGGATCCGCCAGCGGCCATCTCCACCGGCAGGTTAGTCTCTCCTGAAACAAGTCGAGACAGACAACAAACTAGTCAACCTCCAATGGTGAAACTTCAATAGACGCAATAAACTCGCAACGAACTTAAACAAATCTAGAAAACAGATATTTTAGATGATTTCAAAGAAATATTTATTTCTCTCGGTCTAGTACAGTTTTCAAATTGTGTTTATCAGGCATCGAGGTAATTATATTAGATACACAGTGCGACCATTTTACCACCTACGCCTGTGCGCAACTCGCTCGGCATGGCCAAGAATGCAGCGACTCGTACATTTTATTATTTATCACATGCTCTTTTTTTTTCCCCCAGAAACGAAGACTCAGACCTAGAGTATTAGAGACTAAAGGTGTATTTATATTTTATAACAGGATTTCTGCATGTTTTGCCAATTTTAATGGGTTGTATTCAATACTTTGGATTATATGTACTTTCAAAATCATAATTTTAGTGCAATGAAAAAAAAACGGTAAAGATATATTCATTTTTAAGTGCTTCATAGAAAATTTATTGGTTAGTACCAAATATGGTTGTCAGTTGCAGTATTATAAATATTTCAATTGGATATTTATTTATTTTTTTAATGTCTAATGTGTAAATACTCGATAATTTTTTTAAATTGAACTTTAATGCTTCTGATTTTAATTTTATTATTTTTATTGTACCAACAATATCCAAATGGTGTCAATTTTTCAGATATCATAGGTTTTCTTTACAAAAGTTGTTTGAAAGTACCTATTCTCTAATTTAATCAAATGCCTTTTAATCATCTGTTGCTTAGTATTATAATAACATTCTTTTTCAGATTATCTTCGAGAAATTATTATTATTTCATTCCTATATTTTTTACTAAACATTAAAATTTTAAAGTTATAGATGGTGTGAGTGTGTATTTTGCCTATTGATAACGAGTATGATGTCATTTAAATTATTTATTAATGAATTTCCATATCATTATGTAATGAAATACATTTAAAAATATTTTCATAAAATAATATTGATATTTCAAGAATAATAATTATTAACAATCATACTTTTACAAATCTAAACTAAGAAATTTGTATTATAATTTTTTAGAATTATGTGCATGTGTGATGATGATATTCTATCAATAATTATGTGCATTTTTGTCATTTCACTTGGAAAGGTGTCTTGAATTTTTAAACAATTTTAAGGTCCTTTATACTAATTCCAAACTTAAAGGAATTTTTATTTTTATAACTATAGTTTACAAATCCCTTGTGATTTTTATATATTGAATCAACATAGTATACTAATTGTGCTCTTTGACCTCCGCAACAGGAAAAAGCAATCGGACAGCGATGGGTCCAGCGGGGACAGCTTCTTCTTGTCGGACTCGGAGGAGGATGACAGTTAGCTCACGCAAACACTTCCAGATGATGAGCCTCCTCCTTGCGGTATGAATGGAAACGTCTTAACCTCACACTAAAATTCAAGTGCGATTGTATACTTCCTCAGGTACTGCAATATTTCATACAAAATATATGTCATAATCTAGCTGTTCAAGGTGTTATGATTTAATTTTAAATCTTCAGATTGAACTTGGTAGTTATTTCCAAGATTTCTCCCAAAGGTACACTGTGTATATGAGTGTATAGGAATACTTAAATTGACAAACTATTGCATATTCTGGTGGATAATTAGTATCTTTCAATAATATAATTTTTAAAATCAGTATTTTATTGTGGTTGTGAAATAGATAATTGTTGTTTTAAATTGTATCTATAATATAATTATGCTATCTATAAAAGTGTCATGTGGTATTCAAATTATTGTAATTTAATATTTAAATAATAAAAAGACTTTATTTTTAATGGTAATGGTTAATTTTAATTTGATGTGTTTGTTTACGCTAAATCAAGCTCTTAGATAATGAAATGATACAACGATAGTTCTTCAATAATCATAATACACCCAAATTCTTAAATATAACTTTTTTTTGTGGAATACGTACATCTTTAATTTATTGTAATGAAGAGTTTAGAATCACAAAATTTATTTCTTTTGTCATTAAATGTTTTCATCTAAAAAATATTTTTTTATATATGGAATAAATATTAATAAATATAATAATTTATAAATAGGAAAATACACTTGCAATTAAATTAGTTGCATAAATTTGTTACCAAGAAGATCCTCCTTTTTTAATCTGCCCTGCTAGGAGAATATTTTTAATATAATACTAACAGAGTATAATGCTCTACACAAGAGCACTATAGTCAACTGTGTATTATCTTTAATTTGTTTTTGTTAAACTGCCATATTTGTTGATCGTTTATATAATCTTGGAAAATCGACAATAAAATATTTTAATTTTGCTTTTTTAACACAAACATATTTTCTTTCTCTGTGAGTATTGTATAAGCAAATATAAAAAATAAAGATAATAATATAACAATATATTTATTAAAATTATAATCTAAGTACATTTTAAGTTCAGATGGAAACACAATTACTATCTTTTCGACATGTGTTTTATTTTCAATAATAATTTCTTTATTTCCTCAAAGGTGACCCACATAATAATATTCCATGACACCACTCTACAAAATGATGGTAAGAAACTAAAATAATAGAAAAACAGTTGTATTATCCTTATCAATAATATTATTGAAATACTGCACAAACAATCATAAGTTAACCGGATTGTGACGTTGCACCTTGTTACAGATTATGTATTGATTTATTATGAGTTATATGTATTGGGTCTATTCCTTAAAAACCAGATTTTTTTAGGAAATTTGAGCGTTTATTTAAGAATATCTTGTACAATTATGTTATTCAAAGTATTGTCCATCGGAAGTTACAACGTTTCCCCATCTTTCTGGCAATTTGTGGATGCCATCCCAAAAAAAACCGGTCATTTTTTGAACCAAAGAACGAATTAAGCCAATTTTTGATGCCTTGGACTGAAGTAAAGCGTATTCCGGAAAGTCCATTCTGCATCGACCGAAACAAAAAGCAGTCAAAAGGCGCCAAGTCTGAACTATATGGCAGGTGGGGCAGAACTTCCCATCCGCTATTTTCCAAATAGTTTTTAACGGGCTGAACAACATGTGGCCAAGCATTGTCATGTTGGAAAATCAATTTCTCGTGTCTGGTCTCCCATTCTGGCTGTTTTTCACATATCTCCCTTCTGGTCCCACTAAATACATAGCATTATCTTGGCAGCGTGAATATTCTTCTTCGGTGTCGATTTGGCTGGTTGGCAGAGCTTCAAATACGATTTTTTGCTCTTTGGGTTTGTCTTAATGAATCCATTTTCCATCGCCAGTTCGATGCAAAAACGACTTCTATTTATGTCGCTCGAGCAGCATTTCAGACATACAAAATCGCCTTTCCACGTTTCTCGGGTTCAACTCGTATAGGACCCAATGTCCTTGCTTCTGGATGAATTCCAAAGCTTTTAGGCGCTTGGAAATGGCTGCTTGAGTCAGGCCCAATGATTTTGCAAGCTTTTCTTGTGTTTGACACAAATCTTGGTCGAGTAACGCTTTCAATTCTTCATCTTCTAACTTTTTCGGCTGTCCGTTTTTAGGCCAGTTTTGTCTTTGATGTCAAAATCGCCATTTTTAAAGCGTTGAAACCTCTCAAAACACTGTTTTTTCGCATGAACATGTTTGCCATATAATCCCATGAGCAAACGATGACTTTCGGCTGCAGTTTTCTCAGCAAAAAAGTGACAGCAAAACTTTCCGCTAATGCTGTTTTTTTCGCCATATTTCAAAATTTTCCAAGATTGAAAAAAATATGATGCGCACAAGCAAATCAAACATTGTTGACTGATTTTGACAGCTTATGAATAGAACTTCAAAATGACAAGTATATCAATGATTTGCTACAGCACATACAAAAGTGTTGGCATCTAGTGTCAAATTCGGTTTTTAAGGTATAGACCTATTATAATAAGAATATGCAATGAATCATCATATTTACGTGTTGACTTAGATACTTTGCACAATATAACCATTGTCTTAGCAATAAAAAATTCAATGGAGTCTCATTTAATAATGTAAGACACTTACCCTTCATAAAATGTCATAAATCTTTCATTTTGAATCATCTTGATAGTGCAATCTATGAAATTACGATAGTACCCTTTTGGTGAATTCATATATCTTGTCCTGACTACATCAGCTGGTGATGCAAAAATTGATGAAGTGAGTCCTCAAAAAGAAATCAGTAATTAAAATATTACTCATAACAATGTAATACAAACCTTCCATGTCTATTTACCTGAGATAGCTCCTATTGCCACGTGACAACCGATAGAGTCCTCTATTATTTTATTTCTTAACATCGCTGTCTTTAACAAATCATAAACTACAATTTCTGACACATTAATTATAGAATTTCTAATCATATTGACTGAAGTTCCTGCAAAATATTGTATCATTAGTAAAGCAAAAGGAACAGCTATTGAGATTTACATATAAAAAATAACTGACAATGCAATCTAACATTCAAATATTTCTTCAAAATTAAATATTAATATTTTTTGTCTATTTACCCCTCCAAAGTCCCTTCAGTCCTTCTTCTTTTAATATATTCTTGTAAACCAGTTTTGTAGACTTGTATCTAAGGATATGATCAATAAATATTAAAACTCATCAATATTACCGATCCCTCATCAGCGCAGGTTCAAAATTTAATTTATAATCCCATTGCATATTCTTTTATTATATCTTTATATTATTCTTTGATTTTATCCAATAAAACATTTCAAAGATTAGCTTTGAACACATGTGATACTTTTTTTAACAAATTATGCACCCTAAAAGTTTTAAATAATAATATCAATTTCCGATGAGAGTTTTTGTTTAATGAAAAACTTGAACTGCATTGCAATGAACCACCAAGACATTTCTCAGGATATATTTCAGGTTAGATTTATTTGTTATATTTCTCAGGATAGTGAATATATTAATTAGATCTTATGTGAGAGTCAGTGATCTTAAATTTGTGAATGTTCGGAAAATCTTGTTGAGAACAATGAGTAAATGTTTTATATTTATTTTATTTAAACATTCAATTTACAGAAATAAAATAAACTTACACACCAGATTGCAGTCGTATTTTGGCAACATCTGTAGGTTGTGCCAATAATACAGCCATTCCTCCTGTTGTGATTCCTGCAGAGATTTGTGCCAATACTTCTCCCCCTCTGCTTTTGACTGATTCAAAATACAGGATGGAAATAATGTCTCATCTTAATTTAAAACTATGTATTAAATATATATAAAACTTACAGTCAAATAATGGTATATAAGAATCTCGAATCTTTTCATACAAGCCAATTCTAATAGAAACAAAACACATCTGACGTTGCAAGTTCACTGACAAACCATTGTAAAAAGATCTAAAAATAAGTTAATGTGTACTATGAGAATAATCCCTTTGATCCTGACTGTTAATATAAAACTTTTTAATGTTTCCTGATGTTTCCTGATGTTCTAAAAAAACTACCATACAATCAATAAATTTATTTAACAAAATATTTTTCAAATTGATGAAGACTTCAACCTTTTTTTTACCAAATTAAACGTAGGGCCATAAATGTGCTTTGCCGTGGTGCTTTTTTTTACAATTTCCGTATGAGATCCGCGGTGAAGACAAATTGAAGAATTTGTCTTCTTACATTCCTCTAGTTCGCTATCCAAATATAATTTTAGCAATGTTGACATTTTCTCTTTTCATTGTAGGCCTTTTCTTGTCCCATTATCTCAGAGCGACTTCCGTATGTTTTGAGAGTTATGGCATTGGTATAAAATCAATGTTACCAATTTATTCATTTATATATTTAAAGAAATATTTATTCACAAGAATAATATCTTACTTTACACCTTCAGTTCTTGTCAAAGTTATAAAGGATCTCAGTAATCCTTTAAGTTTTGGACCTGACATGTCCATGTTTTCTCTCTGAACCTACAAAAGTTAAGAAACTCCTAATTTTATTGGATAATTATTTGACCCTTTGCCCCTTCTCGTGGAACTCATATTTTTCATAAAATAACATTCACTCATGGTTAAAACAGTGCAATTTGAAATCTAATCAGAAAGGATATCAGTTGTCGTGGAAATCTATGAATGGTCCTTCGTTTTAGATTCAGACTGGTGTCTTGAAACAAATGGAGGCATAGAGAGTATAAGCTTCAGGTCGTACTTGAAGAACCGTTCTACACAATTGTAAAGCAAAGTTCAACGCAACCAAATCTGATATCCTCTCAAAAAATAAGGTCTCTCTCTTCTCAATTAACAGAAATTCGAACAAAGTGTGTGTATGTAAAACTAAATGAAAACGATATTGAATTACTCTGGTTTCCATGCTTAGAATCCAGTCACCTATGACCTATCATAGGTCAACGACTGGATTCTAAAAACACAATCCATTGTAAGCAGCCCCAATAGACTCAGGGATGTATTTAGAGTGTGTTTTAGCTTGTCAACCAGGATTTTTACACTTAATACAGAGAGTATTCTAATTGTTAATCTTTTAATGTTTTTAAGTTATAACTTACCTGTAGACGAATTTTAATAGTATCAAGGGGAAACGTTACAAAGTCCGCTATGCATCCAGACACTCCAGCTCCTAGGAACATGCAATACAATGGGAGATCATCTTTGGCAGCCATTTAGAATTCTTGACCTATCACTGGTTATATACTGAATTATATTTTATTAATACTTATTTTTATCAGTGAGTGATAATTCTGTTTTATTTATTTTATTAAATAAAAACACAAGTTTACCTCAAATATACACATTGTGTTAAATTTTCATCTTGATACAGAAATGTCACTTGTATTCCAAATTTAAACAGAGTTATAAATTACTTTTTTCAGAACTCCCGATCTTTTCAGTCCTATCTCGTGGCTGAGTGTTGGTTCTTTACTTAATAATGTATTTTAAATAAAACTGCACCGCCCTCAGCATAGATAATGTTAATAATTTCTAGGCGAAAAAATTATTAAGTCACTAATATTAAATATTATTTTCGATAGCATGCTGTCCAACTATCATCGGTGTATCAATGAAGGTTTAATGTAAAATACATAATATATTTAAGGTTTTTTTATATACGTAATAAAATGCAAATAAAAACTAAATATATTTTATAAACATTTTTTTATTATGTTTTTCTTTTCAGTCATTAAGTAATAAATAACATTTCTTCAACACTATCACTGGTATCCTAATGAACTCATCGATATTAATTTTCCTTTTAACATTAAAAATATAATGTACGGCAACCGCTCAAATCTATTCATTTATATAAATATACTATTTACTTCATATCATATTTAATCAAAACTAAAAATGTATTCTATAAATCCTAAATAATATTATGTCTGTATTATAAATTCTTTAGATTCAGTAATTGGTCATTTTCTCATAAAATTAGAATAAACAAGAAAAAAAAATAAACCCACTAAAATCTTAATAAGGCTAGGCAAAATCACCTGAAATCAATTTTATTGTCCCTATTCGTCTATTCCTAAAATTAAATAATTATTATTTATTGTCATAAAATTAAATATAGTAATTTTTCTGCTACAATATTCAAAAATATTTCAGTATTAGTATTGTATATTGTATTGTGTAGTAAACATAAGATAAGGAAATCCACACATTGCCTTGGAAATTGGTTTTCTATAAATATTTAAGAAAGTATAACCATTTTATAGCTATAAATACATATAATAACATTCCAAAAATAATATCACATACTTAAATTGTCATGAGACATAGAATAACCATGGAACAATGCATTTATTGCCTGAAAAGATAACAAATTTATTATCTTATAGTTAAACAATAGTTATGAATAGAAATTACATAATTTGTTAATACAAATACAATTTGTGTTTTCTTGTAAGGCTTTGGATTTAAAGCTAATAGCTAAATCAGCACACTTATTTTCGTTTTTTTGAGTTTGGTCTGTCATGCTTTACTTTTTAAGCTACCTTAAAATTTTGATCTACAAACTACATTAAAATATATTGTTTAGGTAAGCAATGCTTGCTGTATAAAAAAATCAATAGAGATATTCAAGTAAATCAATACGATCCACCATCAATATTTATAAATATGGATATGACTTCTATTGGTGATAGTTTTATTATATGGGGGATATGATTATTTTGATTATATATATATTTTATATGCTTTTTAAAGCAACAGCAATTTTAGTACAATCTTCGCATAATGTGGTTTCTTTATAAATATTTTCATTTTCATAGTTTGTTGAGAGCAACAATAAAGTTTTATTGTTACATGATATTAAACAAATTTAAAATGCTAGTATTGTGAAATGGTTTCATTTGAGTTTGTCTATTCTATATCAGTATGTACAATGAGGTAATTTTAGCAGTTAAAACAAAATCCAAAAATTTGTTTTAGTCATCATTCTTATTTAACTTGGAAGAAACCAATCTCTTGATTTGTTCATATGTTAACCACATTACAATATTCCATGATACCAGCCTATAAAATGATGGAGTAAATCTGAAACAAAATAATTTCACATCAAAAATCTAATTCAGAATATATTAGCAGAGTTAAAAAATATTTTTATTCTTAAGTTAATAAGCTTTACCCTTTATAAAAAGCAGAAGGTCCTTCTTGGGTTCCCATTCGAATGGCACAATCAATAGCACCTTTGTATTGTCCCTTATTTGAATTCATATACCTTGTTTTAACAACATCAACTGGTGAAGCTACTACTGTTGCGCAGAATCCTGTAAATATAATAATGTTTAAATATGTGTATTTCTACTTAATCAAACAACTAAACCTTAATCAAATCGTTTTAAAAATGTACACATGTTTATACTTCTTTTGTGAGATCTCTTACCTGCTACTACAGCTGATGTGAAGTGACATGGGACAGAGTCTTCCATAATATTGCGCCTTAAAATCATACTTTTTACGACATCATAACAAACAATCTCCGCTACATTAATAATAGCGTTCCTGCTAATATTAGGAAATGTTCCTGAAACAAAATGTTAAAGATAATATAATAATTTTATTTCAAATTTGAAATCTATACAATGCAGATCAAAATCAATAATATTACCTCTCCATAAACCCTTTAGGCCTTCATTTGTGCCAATGCTTCTATATGCTTGTATAGTAGACTTGTATCTAAAACACATAACAATTGAAAAAATTATTTATAAGTAAATAAAGAATGTCAAGTAAGTAGTGATGGACAATGTAAGAAAATGGTTAAGCAATATAAATATCTCCATTATGCATTGTATTTTAAAATATAATGAATCCAACTTACATTCCAGCTTGGGCTTGCATCCTAACTTTCACAACGTCAGTGGGCTGAGCCAAAAGAACTGCTAGAGCTCCTGTGGTGATTCCAGCGGCTATACGGGCACTCACATCAAGTCCTCCACCTCGTTTCCCACCTGTTACCGATAAATGCCAACGTTTAATCTCTCAAGAAGACGAAATACTAAGTATAACTATACAAGTAAACATATGCATTAACTTACAGTATGTAAGTTAAGAACCTCGATGTGTCAGGCTTATGTATATGCCTATGCATATTCTAGCTTGTGAATAAACAAGCTTTTATAATTTTAAAGAAAGAAGTACAAGACTGTTGTTATTGAAAATAAATTTAAAAATTCATAGTAATCTTTTATGTATTCTCATACCATTTTATCTAATTTGGAAACAATGTTTAAATAACAGGAACAAGTTACATCAAAAGGATCATTACATAAAAACAGTAATTATGAGAAAACAAAATTATAATTGAACTTTCAAGTAATTGGTTAGTTTCAGACCACAATAAAAGTGTCCCCTCTGTGGTGTTATCTAGTTAAGGAACAATGTTTCAATAGCAGGAGCAGATAATTTTGAGAAAATCAATTTCTTACTATCAAAGAATGGCAGGTATATCTCTTTGACAGTGTCGTATAATCCAAGACGAACCGACGCGAAGCACATCTGACGCTGCAAACCAGCAGAGAGTCCATTGTAAAGAGCTCTGTAAATCAAAATTGATACTTTAAAATATCTAATGACTGAGAGAAATAATATTTTTATTGCTAATTTTTTTGTTGACATTCACATGATATTACTCTCATGCTCCAATTAAAATGAAAAACACAATATTAGTGTATATGTAATCTAGTTATTAATCCTGAATGATATGTTCAGAGTTCTAAGTAGGTCAATTGAATTTAATGATAGTTTTTTTCTCATATTGTAGCTGAGATAAATTAATTAATAGCGTGAAAGTATGTTTTAACTGAAAAAAATATATAATGTAAACAATAATAGATTTTTTATAATATAAACAATAATAATAATGATATCAGAATATTTTCAGTGCCGTAAATAAAAAGATGTAAATATTTTCCACACACACCCACATAAAAAATGCTTTGAAAGAAAATGACCAACAACAAGTGTGTATATTTTTTTTCTCTCAAATCAAACGGAATTGGCTTGTAATCAAATTTTAAATAGACACTCATATTTACTTTTATAAAATACTTCTTCTATTAAGAAAATAATTTGCATCAACCTTGTATAAAATATGTGAGGTTCAAGATTTAAACTGATTAAAACTTTTATAGTCGACTAAATTCATTAATTATTTTTTGCGTTCGCTTTCTTCAAGAGAAGTTTTTCGGTAATAATCTCGTGCCAGAAAACATATTAGAGATGCAGAGACAAATATAAACGTATTCCATTATATTTTCTATTTAAAGTTGGCAAAAGTATTTTCGCACATGTGTATGAATTGTCTTTCACAGCTTACATTGGAATTCTTTTCTCATTTCTGGTATTAGCGAGTATAAATATTTTTAGTTTTAAAAAATACAAAATAAAATAATCGAACCTCTTTAACTCTTTTAATCTGGGGGAAATATTCAACACCTATTATCGGCACGTCCATATTTATAAATTTAAATATTTTTTGCAATATGCAACATTTCCTATTTTGGTATGAAAAGATTAGACACTGACAGTTCATAACTTACAATGCGAAAAAAACCATAGACGTGGATGTATTTTTTAATAACAGCTATTCAATTTACAAAATATAAATTTATTTAGATTATTGAAAATATTAATTAAAACTGAATCAAAAGAGTATTTGATTTTATTATTTAGTTCATTAAAATACTCACTTCGGTCCTTCTTGGCGGGCAATAGTGGCGACGGTAGACACGACGCCCTTGTAGCGAGGGGCGGGGGGTGCCACCAGAGCCGCCGCACCGCCCTCGGCTATGGCCACACTAATGGCTCTTCCCTCACCTTGGACCTAAAACCGACAACCACTCAGTACTGCCCCTGCTAAAAACGGTTCAAAATTGAGCGTTATGAAAATCTTGACCGTGGTTTTATTTTTACCAGGTAATTGCAGCACGCGCTACCATTTTCACTCGGAATCAATAAGTAAAATTTACATGTACATTAAAGTGGTAAAGGAAACCTTCATATATTCTATATAAAGTAATATTTATAAAATGACAATAATTCAATAAAAATAATATACTACATATGATCAGAAGAGCTTTGTTGTCTCACTTGCAGACTCTCCCTCCCCTGGGGTCAAGCCGGCCGAGACTGAGTCTGGTCACGGTTATCAATTATACCGAGCATAACGAGATTGAGAAAACACAAGAAAGGGCAATAACTCATCCGAATGCTTTGTGCGCGCGAAACGTTCGAGAGTAAATAAAATATAACAATGCAAGCGTAGCAACTTGTTACAAAAGAAACTATTTATCATTTATATTTGACTGCTAACAAAATCTTTTAAAACGGTGTGGTTTTCCGAAATTTTCCTAAGCAAAGCCATCGCCACATTATGTCGGTGTTGTTGAAACTTGGCGTCCTTCGAGCCGACATAAAGTAAAATCTAGCGCATTATAGAAAGGTCTGCGGTTGGTAAAACGTCAAATACGAAAAATTAATAGGACTAAACCAATATTTAATCATTAATTGGGAAAAAGGAATCGATCGCATTTATAAAAATAGTAACTTGTCTCTTGTGTGTGTTCAGTAATGCTGCAACTGATGATTATTGTTTTGAAACTAGTCGTACACAATAAAAAATATTATCAAAAGCTGTGAGATTAGCTTGTTTTTAATTTAATAAACATTACAGTAAATACAGAATAACAAATACTTTTACGATAACTAATAATATTTTGTTATATTTATACATTTTAAACCTATTGAAATGTTTATGCGAAGGACCTAAAAACCTCTTGAGGGAGCATAAAAATATTATCCCAGAATGTACAAAGTTAATTCTGGGTATTGTCACCATCCCAAAGTCCATTTAAATCGGTTTTTTTTTTCTTTATACCGACCCAATCGAAGTCATAAAATAAATTGAACATTTTATTAAGAGTTTTAATATAAATTGGGTATGCACCCAGACCCATCGAGTGTATTTACGAAATAAATCGGACTTTAAACCCGCGTTCCGGGCCAATGGCGGGCCAAACTGACTCGACTGGTCGGCACTGCCGGCTTCGTTCTAAAAATTCTCGCAACCCGCCCTTCACCTCGAACTTGAGATGGAAATGAGGCGAAGTCGACACACGCTCGAAATACCGATACCAAACGTATCCAAAATCAAAGACTTGAACCGAGTGCATCTTGCCTAAAATACTGCTAATATAGCATCTCTTCGTGGCAAGTTTGTTACGTATCTGGAATTTAGATCTATGTACACAAGGACACCATCTAAAACTCCTTAAGGCAGTTGCAGTTGCAGGCAGTGCGACGTTATGGACCATACCCAGGAACCGCAGCCTTCGTTACTGTGCACACTGTGATTCAAACCTAGTCCCACAGAGTAGATCCACAATGTATGAAGATTATTATGGGTTTTTTTCAAAAGGTCACGCAGTACGACACATATCCCCAAAACAACCCCAGTTTCGTTTTAAGTTGAAGACATATTATATTTTCGCACGCGAATACTTCCACCAAGTGCGCCGCCAGCAATGTCATTGTAAAAAAAAAAAGACAACACATCATTTTTAGGCTGGCATGGCTCTCATATGAACCAACACATAATGTGTGCATGAAAAATATTTTTAATGGGCTCACGCAGGGCCTGTGATGGATTCTGACCGATCTGAATAATATATTGATACATAAATTTGTCATATTTTCGTTATCTGGTCAGAATTTTTTTTTGGGTCTTCCTAGTTGTTTTTTAAATTATTTGTGGCGTTTTATTTTTTCCAGTTCCATTTCAGCGTTTTTTTGTTTTTTTTTATTTAAGAATCAAAAACGTCCTCTTATGTGTTGTTTCACCTAAAATAAGAGGACCCTGTTGGTTGTCAGTTATGGTTCTACGCGTGTAGGCAGGATTAATTTCAGACGTTATTAGCCATTTTAAGGTTTAAATAAATAGGTAATGCTTTGTAATGCTGAATTTAATGTAATTCAATTCCTATACATTTATTTTACTCCCGAGAATGCCATGCCTTGTGTTTGTAAATTAATAAATATTCTGTGGGTTTATTGTTTTTAATATTATTCCTTATTTTGGGATAGTTGTTGTTTTAATGATAAAAATTAAATAATTCGATAATATAATATAAATTATAATTGTGATTACATTTTCCAGTATTCCTGTAACTGTAACTCCACCCGCCTCGTTAAAACCACTCAAAAGCGAGAATTATGACCGATCCAGCAAATGTACTATGCGATCTAATTTAATAAACAGCTATTACCGTGCTGTGCAGAGCATGTGTGCATGCCATGCATAAAAGGCTCATTTACTTTATTATTTAGAGACAGTCGGATACTTTGGCATATACGAGAACTAAACACCCACCTAACAGCAGAAATAAGCTTTATTTGACTATGAGTTTTACTAAAGCCACAGTTTTATCTAAAGCTAGCTTTAAACAGCGTTGAATCGTCAATCCTATTATTTCCACAAAGCATTCACAAAAACGTGATTTAATTTTTTTTTAATATTATATGCGTTACTACGTTAAGTTTTCTGTACTGACCTGCAGGCGCACTTTGGCCGTGTCGAGGGGGAAGGTGATGATGTCGGCCACGCAGCCTGACACCCCCGCAGTCAGCAGCTTGATGGCCAGGGGAGAGTTGTCCGGGGGAGGGGCAGGCGCCATCTTGTCTCACTACTAGCAACACTTAATTAACTATATCACAGTCTGATTTGGCACCGTCGTGAGTTGGTCGCAGAATGCGAGCAAAAATTATCTGCAACAACAAAACAAAGTGTTGAACTTTTCATGATATCTTGAATATAACGTGACCTTGCGGTTGACCAAAAAAATAATGTAATTAAATATCAATTATAAAAAATATATACAAGTAAGTAGTTTGACCTTCACTTCTGATAAAAATAATTAGTTAGATTTTTTTCTATATGAACATTTTTCAGAAGAAAGTTTACGAAAACATTCTAGTGTATCGTATAGGTCCGATTGTGAATCAGTGCAATGCAATGAAATTATTTATATATTTCAAATTCAAAATCAAATTAAATGTTCACTTTCATTGACATTGGCATTCTTAAAAATCACCATTGAAATAAAAAAAACGCATGAAATGAATATATTATAGATAAATATTTCAAAGGCTTAATTTGTAAACTTAAATGAATATTTAATTGATGAATACAACAGAGGTCATCAATATTTTACCGTTAATTAAAACGCTATGACAATATTTAGTAAACACTAAATAATACTTTGACGTTGTTATTTTAAAACAAAACATTTATTTAAACACGGAAACACGTCATAGAGAAACTAAACTCCTACATACACCATTATCTTTTGGGAAGTAAAATAGAAATCACTTCTAAACAAAAATAAATAATTTTGACATATTATGATAAATTAAACAACAGTTAATTTAATATCATACTACGCAAAACAAAGGTATTTCATAAGGTGAGTTGTTTTTACCAAAATAGTCAATTTAATACCTTTTCAAACGAAAAAAATAATAACATAATCTGTCGAGAATCTAGCTAGCAAGTAAAATGTAAACAATTTTTCAATTTTTAATATTATTATTACTGCACTTAATAGCAGTCAGAATCGATTGAATTAACTTGAAAAGAAGTTAATATCGTTACTGCTATTTTATTGGGAAAATAGGATTAGGTTCTGTTTCTTATATCTCATTTTCTTGGAATTAATATCTTACCTGCGTCGTTATATATTGCAGATTGTTCCTGATAAAACCAAATTGTTTCGAATATTTGATTTATTCTTTAACGTGGCTTTTCGTGTGCTTGTTTACAATCTTTAAATACATTATAATATCCATGTTTTAGAATAACAAATTAGGAAGAGAGAATGAAACCGACATGCAATGCACTCGAATAACGGTTTTCATTCAATACTTACTGTCACATTTACTTCAACTGCTTTTGTTAAGTACTCTAACTAGAACTCGTAAGAAGTAAAAATATATTTAGTAAAAAAATTACAAGTACTAAAAGATGTCCTTGAAAATTTATGTGCTACTTATTTTAAAGCTTAGTTTTTTTACTCACCAGTGGAATTGGAATAAAAAGGTCTCAAGATTAATTTTCTTTACTCCTAGTAACTCTTCAGGGTAGAGTGTTCTCTGAAATCCTGGTTGTACGTGTTCTGTATGCTAAGGGAGCTGCAGTGCGCAGACGGCGAGGATGCGAACTGGTTACGGCACACCCTGTAGCTCATACTATCTTCTAAAACAAACCAAAAATACAAATTAATAAGCACACAATCATTTTAATGGCAGAAACATTCAGATATCGCACTTTTAAAATGTCTCTATTGACAACGGTTTGAGAAAGTTTGACACAAGTTTGCAAGGATAAATCATGGCTTCCCATATACTTTTAAAATTATTTTTTTTATAAATCTATTTTCCTAATTAATAACAAAAACACGTAAAGATACTATTGTCGCTAAGACAATTTATTTATACTGTGTAAAATTATTTAAACATTAGCACACAGAAAAATAACACCATAATCCCGAATAACATTAATTTAGAAGTTTAAATAACCTATAGCTACTACGTTCAGAGTATATATAATACACAATATCTTAAAATAGTGATTCAAATTTTTTCTCTCTTTCATGCACGACACTCCACTTCACCGAAGCTAATACTTCTAGATTATCCGTCCAACAGGGGACGGTATCGAATACTTTGGATAAGTAATGAGATTAGAAAGAAGTACCTAAATGCATCACTGTTTTTCATATGATATTATTACACATTGCTCTCAGATTATCAGCTTACTTTATTTATCTCGGGTATAAAGGCGATTCCAGATAATCGATGACATGCCAAATAATAAATAATTTCCTAGTATCACTAACAAAGCGCTATGACAACAATTTTAAATGATAACATAATTTTTTTTTTTTAATATTGATTTTAAATAAAGTCAACAAACGAAGCATTTAAATGATTTATTAATTTAATTTAAATAAAAGCAAGACTTTCGAAATCTAAGATCAGAAGCAGCGTTGACGCTTTTTGCCCGAGTGTTGGTTTCATGAGTGATTCAACTTCAAGGCAAATGTCAGGTATTTTTACATAAGCTAGCTTCCCGAGAAAGTAAACATGCACCCGCTATAAAAATATCTTAAAATTATTCTAACAAATATTTGATTAAGACCATTATACATTTTTTTTTTTCAAATTTCAGTGATATTAATAAAGCAGCTAGTGACGGGAATCTCATCACTGTTTACGTGCGTTTTTGTTAGATTTTTTCTGTCATATTTTTTTAACAATTGTTACAATGAAAATAATTTGTAATTCATACAAAGCCGGTGATAAATTTTATGATTGTTAGTATTTTTGACAGATTTTTTTGAAGCTACTTATAATCATAAATTTTCGCTGCTTTTTTGTGTTGCGAAAAATGATTGATTATGATATAACACAAAATCACATCATTTGATAACGTACGTTTTTTTTTTTTTTATCGTAAGTAGTAAAGCATGTACACAATTTCTTCGCCGCTTACTACGATTTGAACGGAAAACATTTTAAAATAGATTTAAAAAAATTCAGTGAAAGTTTGACTAATATCGTCAATAAAAACACCTGTTATCTCTACATAGTTTTTTTACACAAGTCGGGAGCACTCTGTTTATTTTATGGGGTTTTATTTACTGGGATTAAATTAGTTCGCATAATTTCTTCGTGGGGCAAGTATTCCGCCTATTATTGTTGAAATCTACTCAAATTGCTTTCTGACAAAAATACAATGATAATGCACTTTTACGCGTACATACATACAAATTAAACAACGAGCCTTCTTGATATGTTTACCTAATTTTAAACGAGTGCCTTATATGCATTACAATACATTAAATTGTAGAACATTTAATTTGCCATAACAGACATGTCCTTCTTGGCAATTACTCGATCAAATTCCAATGGTTGAATTTTGGACCTGCCAGTACAAATGAGTGAGTGAGCCGATATCGCCGCGCGGCCCTCGGGTCACTTCACATTCATTATTCATCGGGAGTACTCGCCGAGTCCGCCATTAGACTTTGCTTCCACAAACTTGTCGGAGGGAAAGTGGAATTCGCTTTATCTAGAAATTAAACATTTCGCGTCACTCCTCCACGTCCCACCTGCACCGGTGAAAATCTTGATTTACCGGTTGGTAACAAAATGCACGCGCAGGGCCCGCTGGGTCTGCGGGGATCCGGGAAATCCCCCGAAGCAGGCCAACGTAGGCAGCTCGGTCCACTAATCTTACAATGTTTTTTTTATCTATTTTTTTACTGAAAAATCATAATATCACTAGTTGAAAAATCATGCCTTTCGTGTGATGCACTGTGTATATTTGCATCGTAATTCTGAAATAACCCATCACTGCTCTTCTATCTGAATACTTACGTGCCGAAAGAAAGTGCATATATCTGGCATTACCAAGTAGGCATCATCGTTAAACAAGAAGTTTATGATGCGCGCTCTTTGAACAAACGTATACAATATATTATACCTATATAACTGTATACATTTGCTATCAGCCTTTGAATTATTCACTCGATGCTTGTTTCAATAAAGGCTTAACAAAAGCAGCATTCGTGCTGTATATTTGTAATTAGCATGAGTAGGTAATAAAATTATTAACGTTGTGTATTTCAATCGATTAAGAACACATTTCAGCTCGACTTCATGCGGTCACGACAAATCGTCAAACCCTCGTAAGAACTATTCCCAGAAGGCCTCGTCCCTTAGACCTACCCGCACGGGTATCTACGCGAAGTAAGCTGATTGTCCATATTAAGTAAAATACAAGAATCGTAAATAAATACTTTATAAAAACAAGAGCTTATTGTACCTAAATTAAGTATGAGAATAAAGTAGGCAAAATATCTTTGAATACTTTGGTACACCTCTGTGGAAATCGATTGAAATTAATGCGAGCAATCTACGAGGTATGGGTTTTGGATTCAATTAGTCTTTTAAAATAATGAAAATCTACAATATAATTTGTACACGTAACAATTACACTTCTTCAGGCGTGATTTTATCATGTGCATATTTATAACGGTAATGTGACGTTATATTATCACATAGACCCTATTCTTAGGATCTACAACATGCTATCTCGCTCAAAAATCATATCGATTCAAAAGCGTTTATTTTATTGTGTGCAGCATTAGAAAGCGGCCATGTTTGATGGTTTTAAAAATAAATTATTTATTTATTACTAATCGCTGTCTTTTGTCAATTTCCCTTTATAATACACACACTAAAAAGATTATAATCATGTCTAGTATAGTACAACATATATAAGTGACACCCTTTGAAAGTATTTTTTTATCAAATCCGATTACGGAGTAATCATACATTCGATAACCTGGCTATTAAAAGGCTTTCGTTTATCTACAATAAATTTATCCACTAATTCAAGGTTGCGGCTAATAAATCTGTATATATTTTAATTAAAACCAACCAGATTACGGCTATAACTATTGTTTTTGTTTTTTTTTACTATGAGTTTGAGCTTTCAACGTATAATATATAATATAACTTGGTTGGTTAAAACAACAAAAGATTTCTAGGTAAATACAAAGCGCACAAAATCTATATTATTCATATGAAAAAAACTACTATTTTTTCAATTTCAGATATGATTGTAAAAACAAATAAGCAGTTTGTATAATTTAAACATTTTACTATAATTAGAGACCTCTCGTTTCCCGTGTTTATTGATGTACAAAACTTTTTATTTTATTGTTTAATGATGCATTGTTCTTAGAATAATATAATTAAATTATGTGTAAATAAAAAAAAGGAAATTATATTATGTGCTCTGGAAGTATTTTCTCGAAGTGGGGGGCCTCCTGATATTTATTTCTGTAGCCTGCAGCAGGAGTATCAGATTTAAACGCCGGAGCTTTGTAAGGAAAGGATTATATAATAATGCTATTTGGCAGCAGCAATACGCAGACTTTTCCTTTCAATAAAAAACTGCGGTGGACCCAGTGACCCAATACACTATTTTTCCTAAGATAACCATGAACACTGGCTCAGCATGGATATATGCTCGGTAAAATGGTCGCCAACTTCCTCTGAAGAGAAGCACCCAAAGAAGAAGAAAAAAATACTGAATGGCTCCTATTATATAAGGTTTATTTTTATGAAGATCCAAAAATCATTAAATATATATTTTTTTAAATATCTCTAAAGTATCCAGGCTAATTTAAAAATAATAAAATTATTATTTGCGAAACGTTTGAAAAATACCGGATTTAAACAAGGAAAAACACACAATTTTACTAGTATTTACTTTTCGCCAGAAGCATGCTCAGCTGTAAAAATAAGAACCTACCAACTCACGTTGTATTCTTTGAAATTTTCCTAGATACAAGCCAAGATAAAACAAGAAAGAAAGGTTAACAAGCATAAATCAATTTCAATCACAATTGTCACACACTCATATAATACATTAAAGTTGATCGATAGAGTTATTTGTTTTTTCATTCTGTCATTCCAATCAAGATTATAGCCCATCGAGCAGGCAACTGCGCAGTAACCCAGGAACATATGAGGACGATATATTTGATATCAAACACGAACGAGTTTTCTTTTATAAGAATCTCACGTTTCGTGGGTAAATGTGCCAAACGGCACTCGCGTGACCCGCCGGCGGGCGGAAGTGTATCTTGGCGGTTATCCAAGTCTTGTATTGTTTTTACTCGTGACTTGAACTTGTAGAGTCTGCTGAATTCACAGGTATCATTAACAAAACCACCGCATGGCCATTTTGGCTGAAAATTATGCAAGAGCACAACCTTGACCCATAGGAACAAAATTAATCTAAATTGATTGTGTATTAGTACAAGTATCGATTAAGAGCGACCCCTTCCTCGATTGCTTTCTGTTACATATAGTGAACTTACATGAATACATTTATATTTAATCTATTATACATACAAACACTAATTTGAAGTTAAAACTGCCCGGTGGTATAGTAAACGTTTTTTTTTAATGAATCATCTAATGTTTTCAGTAAAAAATATAAATTTAAAAAAAATAACTGAGATACTGTGTTATTGAGTTTGCTGTTATGACAAGGCGAATGCCGAAATCTTCGCAAGCTGGACACAACCGCAGTTGTCTCTAATTAATTCAAACTCTTGCCCATCTGCCTATCTGTAGACCCCGACTCTTGTAAAGTTGTGGGTCTAATTTATCATTTTAAATTTATCAATCAATTGTATCAATGTATCAATCGTAAAAATGTATTTTATTAATGAAAACAGTTTTTTCTCTTGGAGAATCATTAATATTAGAGTATTGTTGCAGTGGTTGAAATAATATAATTGTGTGCTACAATTTAGTAACAAAATAAATCAAACATGTTCCGTGAATAATAAAATGCATTACAATCCACCATTAAAAAGTTAAATGACAGACCCGACACTAACTCAAGTCGGGCTCATGTCAAGTGTTTTACGGGGCAAACTGTATATATATAATGGCAAATAATATAAAATAACGCTTATGGCTGATATTTGATTTCAATATATTAAATATCCAAATGGCGCTGTAACGGTTACAGGATTATTTGAGAAAGCTATATAAATATACAAATAGATTTCTCAATGAACATTTTATAACAATTAATGTAACCCAACTTCATTGAAAAATGTATGAATACAAATTAATTTACCCGCAAGCTTTTATTCTAAAATGAGAAATAACACTGCGAGCATTATAAATTGCCCTAAATTTAGAAATGGAGTCACAAAAACAGTTACAATTTCCACGCCATAACAGCTGTGTGACTCACGGGGCGTATTCGGTGTGTGTAAATTTGATACAATCTGACTTTCAAGCCCCAATTGACCCAACATGTTCTGAATGCCAGCTGAGATTGTCTTGACCTACAGACGGGAGTGTTTTCGGGCGCGGGGCCGGGGTGGCTCGGCGGCTCAGCCCTCCCCCTCCCTCCCGAAGGACGCGCACTCATTGATTTTCACTCCCCCGGCCTTTAAATAAGCGGTGCGTAAGGAGGGCATTATGCTTTCAGACCTGAGTCATACGAGCCTGGGCGCTCTCCGAATACAAGGTTACCCGAGGGATTCCAGTGGAGATGTGTTTAGCAAGTTCTGCGTATTTCAATCAGAGAACGACTCGCGAAAGAATGCCTGAAGCAGATTCATAGAAATTCTTCATCTGATTTTTCAGAGAAAGACAAAAAAACAATTCGAAATTCAAATTTAATTTGACTACTTATATTGAAGTAGTATTTTAAATGTCACACTCACAGCCCGAAATAGAAAATGATTTTATTATAAGGAAATGTTTTACTGTAAAATCAACAGTTCAACATTTAATATAAAAATGACCTAACATTAAAATAATAATAAACTCTTATCTTCTATTCTTTACTGTATTTATCAAATACTTAAATCAGTTTTTTTGCTTAGTAAAAGTAAATAAAGTCTGTTCATGGCAATGTTTCATTTAACCCAAAAAACGCTCGATAACGTTTTGATTTTTCAAAAAACCTGTTTGAAAGTTTTGAATATTTATAAATTTAAATTAATAAAATATTGGTATGCCATATTTACATTAATTCAAACAAACATTGCTTCTTATTGGTACGCGTCATTTTATTGAAAAAATCATGCATTTTTTTGTTGTTACAGTTAACACGCGACATTTGCCGAGTAACGGTATGTTTTCAGATTAATGGAGTATAACAACATATTAATTAAAATATTTTGGGAGTATTTTGTTTATGTTAAAAAATTTAACTTCTTTTGATAAAAGTGTGAGTCCCGCCTAGGCTAAAGTAATTTCAGCTTGCTATAAACAATAACCGTTAAAAGCATACTAAAATTTATAACATTTACACGCCATTTCAAATGTGTAAAAGTTCAATGACAAATCTACGTCAAAAGACAGCGAAAAACAAACATTTCGTTTTCAGAAAGTATTTTAGATATTCATCATATCGCATGCTGAGTATAAGAAATTGATACATAATACTTATACACTGAAAGCTACTTATTTTCATTTGTGATCGTATTCATATCGAGCATATTCATAAATGCGTAGAAACGTAACTTGCTCAATACAACTGATATATTTTTTTTTAATTCAGTTTTTACATTATACATGCGGAAACGAAAGTATGTAATATAATACCCAGTCTATGGTTACAGGCTCTATAGTGTTTCCCGGTTTTTTTGTGAATGCTCACGTCGCGCGTCACACAAAAACTTGGCAGAAATATTTATAATCGCCTACTTTGTTTTGATCTTACCTGTCAAGACCTTGAGGCATTAGTGGGCACATCGCTGAAAACTAACAGTGCCTATCCGAGCCAATCTCACTTGATAACTCGTGAAGGTCGACGGTATGGCAAATCTGCTCCCAGACAGACGTTTTTGCCGCAATTTGAATAAAAAAATGATTTCATTTTTACTCTTCGCCACTCAAAAGTCTGCAAAGAATCCCATTTATCACGATGGACGTAAATAAATTAAGAAACTGTCGGGAAGCATCTCGAAAATTTCCCGCTTATCTTATTTCATTAAGTTTAGTGCTTTTCACTGTGAATAACGACGACCAAAAAAGTTGTGTCTTTTCAAAGTGTGAAACGTTGTCTCATTAATTAAGACAAATTCAAACCATGGCAATTAGAAACACTTGACTATTAGTTTGGCTTAAATTAATTTACTCTTCTTCGGTTTTAACTTCGAAAACTTTGACAGTGAACGCGACTTCATTGGTTATATTGTGATATTTAATGTCATTTTAAACAATATTATAAAAACTCATTTTGCTACATACGTCTACAGGTGTTAAGAGATAGATGAAATTAACTTACACCAAAAAACTGGAACGTGTAAATGTAGTCACCATTATGTCAAAGGTAACTTGGCTAATACACATTCAGAGAATGGGTGAAAACAGAATCACACAGTTGGTCCTGTTAGGCATAGCAAAGCGAAGGGTGCTTGTAAGATTCAAATGAAAAATTTCACTTGTCACGGGAGATTGTCGGATACAGAAATATCTAGTGTCATTACATTATAAAAACTATTTCACTACCAGTATTAAAAACTATGAATCAACAGGTCTTAAGAATATCTGTGAATGCTAAATAAATATCATTAAATACGGTATACATGAATTTAGTTTCAAATTCAATGTCCATTTTTTCCATTAAAATAAATACCGTTACAAATTACATATATATATAAATATGTATATAAATATCAAAACTTTAGTAAAAAATAAACACCCTTGTGCTATTTGAAAATTCTAAAATAAAATATATACAAATAATACCATATTGTAAAATAAAATTTTACATATAGCATTAACAACGTATTAGTGAAAATCTACTTCCCTAAAATTTTCCCAAGCAAACACAAATATCGTCTCTCAAAACCGATCGTCATATTGGAAAGAAAGCACAGTCGATGTCGTTTAGCTAATTTATAATATTTCTGCAGTTTGCTCGATTAATTCCGTATAAAAACAGCCTAATATAATCAGAAAAATAGCCAAGTCCAAGTTCATAGCAACAACAATCAGGAACCATGGCGGGGTCAGAGTACAAACGACAGGGCGCCGATTTGATTTTTTCGACCGATCCGACCACGAAAAGACAGTTCATACGTCAATAAAGATAATTGAAAAATAATTCATGAATGTTCATGACGCCACTTTATTGCGTCAGTGCTGGACGCGGCTCCAGACGGCGTGCTTTGGTAGCGAAACAAGCGATAACAATTTATTCAAGAGTTGTAAATTCTTTATCTCGCCCCAACTACGCATGATATGGGAGTCTCGCGAAAATAAGCAAGATATACTTTTATATTCAATAAACAAAGTAATTTTCCGAAACATTAATATTGATAACAAATGTTCGGTAGATTTACGTTAACCCCACACACACGAAAGATAATTCGGTCAGATAGCAATCTTGTCACCGCAAACATATTGTACTTTTCGAGCACTGAAATAAAAAAAAAAAACTATATGACTCCAAGTTATACAATTGAAAACACAATAAAATAATTAATCATCTGAACAACTACTTGTGTCTGTTGACTTCTTTATCGATTACCATTCTTTTCAATGTCACATTGACGCGACACTAAGTATACACATGCACACACAAGTCACTTGCGTTACACACAGACATGCCTAACAGGACAATTCGATCACTTCCCACTAAATCTGAACAACATTCTTCCTGATAAAATTCGAGGCCAAGTCTCAAGTAACACAATGCACACACACAAAGTGCAAAAAGGCTTAATATTCCGAGTTGAAAATCAATACCCGGACAGCTGTCTCGTCTGTTCGTACGGCTTAGAGACTTTTACAAAAGGCCATCTCGAGATGAGTGCAAATTCCTTTTTGATTTCCCCAACCTCGTACAAATGAAAGCCTCCGCAATTGATACAGTAATTTTACTGAAACAGTGTATTTTTTTCCGCCATATTCAAAATGCCGCATATTCTCGCCAACTTTTAGGCCCCGTATGAATTATTTAGTGATTATAAAGAGAATATTCCTTGAGGTCTTCTGGGAAGATTATTTCATCATGAACGTGTAACTTAATCATCTTACTAATGTTCTGAAGTATAAATTCAATACAATACAGTATTAAAAGCGTATAACTAATGTCTTATTTCATTGTTTTCCCTTTTTTCGTTGTATTATTTTCTGAAAGATGTCAAAGTTAATTAATTTTAGGTTGTCATGTGAAAAAACAACACTGCCATTAATTGATAATCTCTAAATGAAACTGTAAACAATATGGTATCTAATTAACTATCGGAGGCCGACTTAGTAACTAATAGTCATTCAACATTACCTATTCTGAAAACATGTTTTAGAGAATCGATTGACTATCAGGAAGAAATTTATTTCTCAAGTTTTTATAGCTGTGACGTATGTTATAAGAGAAATAAACTCGATTTATTTTTCATTAGAATATTTCCAAGAGTTAATGATTTTATTTAAATACTTATTCAGTCCATTTGTGTAATATACATTTGACGTGGGTCTCTCTTTGTCTCTTTAAATAAACAAGTTTACAAAAAAAACCAATTTGTTTTTCAAAACAATATAGACTCTATTTTTGTTTTCCTTTGTGACAAAGCAATTTTATTTAGTATACTCGCAAAGACAATCCCTATCTAACAATGCCTTTCCAGGCAAAGTAGTCTCTAATAAACTATTTGCTATATAAGAAATATTTATAAAAACACGACGTTTGGTTTATTTTAAATAGAACTCCGACTCGCGGGGTTAAAATAAAATAATCAACTCCTGAAAATGTTCTAAAAGTTAATAACTCGTGATCATTTATTTTATAACGTACGTCATAACTATAAAAATCGAGAAATAAATTTCCCCCTGATTGTCTATCGATTCTCTAAAACTACTTTTCAGAATGACTATCAGTTAATAATTCGGCCTCCGGTTGTTAATTAAATACCACATTAGTACTTTTTTACAAAATATTATAATATTGTATATAAAACTAAAATATTAATTTTGGGCAAAACAAGTTTCAACAAACGCGATACCGAATTCTGATAATTTTGTTTGGATTATTCATAATAAATTTATTATTTTATTTAACTAATAAAAATATCCAACATGACATTCGATTTAAGGTATCGTGGAAAATTATGCTAGATCCGCAATGTCTACTTGCAAGCTTGAATAAATCACTCATTATACTAAGTAGAAATAAGATAGTATAAGGCATAATAAATGCAAACACTGTTGCTAGGAACTGTGTCAGAGTAACGACCTTCGCAGACCTCTGCTAGTCTTTACAGGAACTGAAATAATAACCACTAGTTATTTCCTTCATTCATATTGCGCATTCATTTTGTAAGCGTGTCGTATTAATCAGTTACAAACCCAATTACAAAGCGTGGTTTTAGTCAAATCAAATTATAAAAATTAACAAGGCTGGGCTGTCCGACCTGGGAAACAGGAATTTCTTCGAGAGACTCGGGCATGCGAGAGACATGCAATACTATATATTTATCTCAATTTTTAAATTGTCACTTAGCACCACAATATACAATAGTACAAATCTTTATGCAGTGAACAACTGGAGTGACTCGCTTCAAACATCAAAAATGAGATAGAAAACAGGCAATATTTTATAAGTATACAAATATTACATAAAATTTATTTGGCAATAGATAACAGATCTTGCATATTTGAGTTGATATAAAGGCACATTCCGTAAGCCTTGTCTCCTAAAATGCCGATTAATCTTCGCAGGACCCTCGTAAATATTTTCCCCAAAAGGCCTCACCCCGCCAGTCCGGCACTACTACACTTAATATATATTTACTATCGACATGTTTTGTGTTTACACACGCCTTGTATGTATAAATTGTATACCTGTAGATATTTTCCGAATCCACGTACAGAAAAAAAGCAATATGTATATAGGTACGCCGAGTCAACCCCCATGACTATGTTACGTAAAGACGAAAAATTCTTTTTAATGCTTCGTGTGATTAAATTTTCTTAAAGCTAACAGTACTTATATCATTTTTCATACTTTCACTATTTTTCATAATTTTTTCTTAAAATATTTCGCTTTTTGGATAGAAATACTGTGCAGAAATTGTCCTATTACGTTAGAAATGTATGTTTATTTAGCATTCATGTATTAATTGGGGGAGGAGCAAGTGCCCACTAGAGACCCTTCCCCCCAGCTTTAGAATCCTTTGATCATGACTCAGAAACATGTATTAAATTTTCACGCATCCCTCTCATTAGATCATTGGTGAAGTCAACTGTAGCACTTCAGCGAATTGGACTACAGTCCATTTTTTTATATGAGAAGCATAATTATCGCTCAATGTCACATGATAATAATAATAAAAATAACCATAATATAATAATCAATTTAATTGGTCAAATTTTTCTCATTCTATAAATGAAAATCAGTATAATCACATAATAGTCCTTATTTGCGATAAATATTATCTAAAATATTACATAATACTACTATCTAAATTATATTTTTTATTGCTGTTTTCAGTGTTTAATCATTGCTAATAAAGCTTAATACCTTAGCCATAATACCCTAAATACTTTTGATCAATTCTCAAAATTAAAGATAAATTTCTGAAAAAATCTCAAAAAGAACATTGATCTTCCGGGGGTTCCCATTTTTTTCGTAAAATAAAATTAATTTTGTAACAAAGCGCAATCTTATGCTTAATCATTCCCAGGCTTATCAAACACGTACTGCATTCCAATGTGCCATGATATGGGCTACACCGGTGACAGGTGAGGTGACAATACTTATATAATCAAAAATAATCCAAATTATTTGATTGACAATCTGTATAATGAAATTAGAATATTTGTATGCGCATATTGATATTTATTATTTGCATCGAAATTGGCCATCCAAATATATCGCTCGCTTTTAAATGATACCTCAAATGAAAACATTTAGTTATTTTTCATTCGATAAATAATAAAATAAAAAGTATGCATTTCTAAAGTGTAAATTTTTCAGGAATATTTTTTTTCTCGTTTCAGTTCCAAAATACAAAGCAGCTTTGCAACTTGAAATAAAAAATACTATTTATTTATTTCATCGTACGAGTATATCATATTTCTATAAGACAACCGTTGAATGTTTTTTTTTTATATCGATTGTTGCGATTTACAGATAAATAAGTTGGCTCCCTGAAAAACGGAGGAGCAAGTGTGTAATAATTTTATGAAAGATGAGACCCCTTGAATTCTACTGGTTATGAAAACCTGAAATGTACAATGTCGTTCATTCATTATGTTAAAATTAATTAATTCTCTTACTGTTAAATTGTTTCGAGGTCAATTTAAAGTCAAAAACAAAAAAAAATTATGAAATACAATATTAAATCCACCCGTCTAACTTCAACTAACAAATTCAAGGTAACTAATAATACATTCAATATTCAACATGCAACATGCATCAAATAATCACATTCTAAAAGATTTTTTGTTACAACATTGAGGTTGATTATTTATGGATTTGCAACAAAAATTAACGATCATAATTTAATAAATAATAACAACACAAAGACCTTAAAGCGTTCAATGTTTAACTTGAAGCCATTAAAGATGCCATCGGTGATACAAGCAGCTAGGCTCATAAATAAATTAAACGATCGTATAAACCTATTTTCACATTATCGAATCATCGATTCAGCATGACTTTGCATAGACGCACTTCCGTTTTCCTTGTAATAATTTCGATTGAAAATACAAAAAAGACTACAGAGGTTTGCAAAATTTTCAACTTTTTTATTACTCGGTAACCTTAAATATTTTCTAACCTCATTCGAGAGTGAAATTCGCGCAGTCATCTCGCCTGAGGATTGTGCAACGGGCATTTGCATGTGCAAGCTTTCTTGCAGTCTATTTGTCTAATTATATCTCCATGACTCCTGTGGCCCATCTGCTGACCAAACCACCTAGCCCGTTAGATCGATCGACATGTGCTCGGAAAGAAAACTTAATTAATCAAAGCTATATTATTTACTAAAAGGAAGGCGTATATATATTTATAATAATACATCGTTATTAAAACAGCGACAGTTTTTGGCTGAGCAAAACTTTTTTTCATAGAATGACAACAAGTTGATATTATAATAAATCTACAAATACAATGCCTCAAAAAATTATAAATGCTATTATTTTTTCGAATTTTTTTTTTTAATGAATATTATGTCATTATGGTAAATATATAAATTTTTATATTTAAGTGAGTTACTTTTTTTTTCTATGAATTATTGAATCAAATATAATTTAAATGGTTGCATAACAGTTTCATCACGCAAATATTTAGTATTTTTTTGTTATTAATTTAAAAATCAACACACTTTGGGGTTATGGTCTGTAGTAGAAAAGCCAATGTGTCAGTCTGACAGGACACATGGTAATAATATTAAATAAATATAAATAAAGCATCGTCTCATTGATATTTATGCGAATGCAAAATGCCTAGCTTTCATATGAACTTATTCACGAACCTGTCAAAAAAAAAATTATACAAATTTCTTTACTCTAAAATACAACGATTTCATCGAATAGCGAAATAAAACTTCACAGAGCGAGACAGTGCACGAATATAAAATCACAACGCATGGGAAGTCCGTATGAAAATGCTTTGTTTACATCGCAGGGGGCACAGGGGAGCGAGCGAGGACTACTCACCCGGTCCGCCGCGGAGCACCAGAGCGACTGGCGCGCCGGCCCCGCGGCGCCGAGCCCCCGCCAAGTGACGTCACGCCGCGTCACGCCGCGTCACGCCGCGTCACGCCGCGCCACGCCGCGTCACGCGACGCCCCGCTCTCTTACAGGCGGAGGTCACCACCACGGGGAAACTCTCCTCTACCCGCCGCGCCTGAGGCCCGCGCCTACGAGCACCAGGGGTAACCAACTTCCTTACATAAATCATTATTTGTTTGACTTATTCGTTTTTTTGCTCAATAAAGAAATACCTTGTAACCTGCGCGCAGGAGCAGGGGACAGCTGCGCACAAGGGGTGGCCAACTTCCTTACATATTCATTCGTTTAACTCATAGTTTCCCAAACGATTTTGTCGAGTTTTTCTGTTTTTCGTCGACCCCCTGCCTTGCTAATATTGAATTTTTACAAATTCATCGACATCAAACATATTTTTGACATCTTATATAGAACAACTCACTTTCATAGGGTTCACTGTACAGTGGGTTTAAAAATGAAAAAGTTAAAATACATGTAAAGTTAATTAAAAACACACAAAATGCAATTATAGTAACATTCAGAAAATCAATATTTTTGACAGAGAATACTTGGTGGAATTCCGTTTTAATATCTTAAATAGAATAAAATACATTAATTAAAAACATACAAAATACTTCTACGCTTCAGGGCTTCGATTCGTCACAAAGTACATAGGTACAATCTGCGTTCGGTGCATTATGACATTTGCGAAATGTCTAAATTTTGGTGATGACCTGCTTAAATGGGATCCACTCTCGTAGACCCCCATTTACAGTTCATGGACCCCCAATTTTATTTTTCGCTGTCATCGACCCCTTGCAGGGCAAAATCGACCCCTGGGGGTCGATATTGACCACTTTAGGATTTTTCAACTTGTGCATTAAAAGGGTTTTTTGCACACATTTTCTCTGCATAAACTCAATAACGAAAATAAAAAAAATCTTGTAAGCCCCACAACTTGCGCGCAGGAACACAGGACAGCTGCGCACCAGCTTCAACTTCCTTCCTTATTTATTTGTTTAACTTATTATTCAATTCGAGCAAAAATAGGTTGTTTTCCACTCATTTTTCTCTACATAAAAACTCAATAACGAAAATAAAGAAATCCACTTAAGCCACACCTTGTAAGCCCCGCAACCTGCGTGCAGGATCAGGGGATAGTCACATACCGTATTGAAAGCATATCCCTGCGAACTATAGTAAATTTACTAAAATAAAGTTAAAGAATCTTGAAACCGATTAAACTACATGATAAATAAACCACTAATTTAGAATATATTTATTCTAGTATCGGATCTACTTACCTTTAATACTTAAAGTTAACGAATTATCACTGGACGTGGCTTTTTTGGCCCGTAAAATAATATATTTTGCTTATCTACCCATAGCTCGCGAGAGTGCTAAAAACTGAAACACAGAAAATAGACATAGTAGGTATTTCACACCTCCCTCTCCCCACATATACTACGCCTTTGTCACATTTTTAATATAAAAAGTAAATCACATGTACGCAAGTTGGCTACCCCCGTCATATACCATATTTTAAGTAAAACAACTCTCGCAAATTAACACAAAACAAAATAAACAACTTGAAATTTTAATTTTTTTCACAATCGGCCTGGCAAAATTTACACGGGTTATTTTTTTACTGTTCAAAATTCTGTGGGTTTTCGTGGAATTTATAAAAAAAATTACATTATCAGCTAATCATATTTCGTTTATTTTTATTTTTATGCGTATTAAATACCCGGGCACCCCAAGAAAATACCCAAGATTCTTATTTTCTTTTAATTTAATTTACCTGTTTGATTTAGTGTTTACGATACGGTTTGTGACTGTCCCAGGTTGTGGGGCTTACAAGATGCGGCTTAGGTGATAGTCATTTACAGGTGGTGATTGATGGACACCTGGATGAGTTCGACACAGGTAAAAAAGAAAATTTGGCTGTTTCGGTTCAAGCAGATTGTTTTTTTTTTTTTTAATATGACTACAAAGTCCTAAAATTCTGATTATTATTAATTAAAAATAGATAATAAACTTCGTTTACAGTGCATTCCACGCCACCGCTTTTTGATGTCAATAATATAACAAAATATGCACATAATCTAATATAACAACTGCACTTACTTTCAAGTAAGTGTATTGTTTGCAAATATTTTTGACACTTAGTTTTTTGTCACCGCTTAAGAAAATCTGGTGTCCAGATAAATTAGCCACACTATTTTTTTTAATACATACAAAACTATAAATTAATATAAAATATTTTCCAAAGATAAGCGCAATGACGCCATACAATGCAGTGGGAGACCCCCTGCTGAAGCTTTTGGTCTCATTCGATTACAAATAGGCTCAAAGATGCTAGATTGTAAAACGTTGTAGTCATAAATGAAAAGTAGTTTTGAATAATAGTTTACTTAATATCGTGATTTATTTTCATTTTTACTACTGCGATTTGCTTATCTATCTATATATATATATATAAAAAAAACAAAAGATGTTTCTATGTCCGTCATAGGCTTTGAAACCATTCAAACGATGTGCCCCCAACCGGCAATAATACGAAGAATCTTTGAGACTATTAAAACAATGCATTAAATACATTCGGTCTATTAAATAAGTCAATTTTCGACATTTTCCATACAAACATTTTCAAAATCTTTAAAGTCGACATTGTTCCTCGCAAAAAAATTGAAAAAAGAACATTGTGAAGATCGCGCATAGAATGGACTTTCAACACAAAATCACTGATCTGTCATTCACAACAGAGAGATTTATCATAGTGAGTTTGTCTGTTTATATATGGGGAAAAAATTATTAAACATAAATAATCCTATTACAAGTTTTATCTATGGATTATTATGCGTACTGGAAGCCCAAGACATATACATGAGTATGCTCAAGTTGCTTTGGCGTATGCTTTGACGTAGGCATACTGGCGATTAAATGGCAAAAACGGGGTTTACCGCTAATTTAGCTGAAAGAAAAAATTGTTCCAACTCAAATCGATAGTGTTATATCTGCTGAACTACCGAATCAACATGAAGATCAGATACTTCCTGACGTTGTCTACAAGACCACAATTCACACATTCACATTGTATATGAATTCGAAAAAGACAGCAAATGCACGAAAAGATATCCACGCGATTTGATTAATGAAACTCAAACTGGTGAGGATGGATATCCGAAATACAGACGACGATAGCCAGAAGATGGAGGATTCACCACCATTAAAGTAAGAAACGTTGATATTGACATTGATAACAGATGGATTGATCCATACAGTCCAATACTGTCAAAAACATTTCAAGCTCATATCAATGTGGGATATCCATTAAGTACATGTGCAAATATGTTAACAGAAGCAGTGACATGGCAGAGTTCGGGCTTTCAAATCGAAACGATGAAATCACTCAATTTCAGATGGGTCGTTACATCAGCAGTAATGAAGCTGTCTGGCGAATTCTTGGTTTCAGTATACATGCACGATATCCAACTGTTCAACATCTTGCTGTTCATTTAGATTTTAAAATGCCGAAGAACGAGCAGCACAGCCACAAAATACAACACTTACGGCTTTTTTTTCATTTGTGTCAAACTGATAATTTTGCGTTCCTGAAGTTCCAAAATATTACACTTGGAACACAACAAGCAAAATGTTTTTTTTATAGCTTTTACCATAACCATCAACAAGGCTCTAGGCCAATTGCTAATTGTTGCTGGATTGAACTTAGAAAATTCCTGTTTTTTGGAACCTTAAAACATTGTTTATCCGCTAGCATTAAATAAAAAAGTTAATAAAAAAACTAAATTATCCTTTTTTCGAACAAATAAATAAACTGTACTTATATCTTTTTTTAGCGTAGTAGCACACGCCGGGTATCCGCTAGTATATTATATCTTAGCATAGCAGTACGAAATATGCAACCTTGATCATAACTGCAATCGAAGTAATATATATTTTATCGAAAATATATAATATGCCAGAATTTAGAAAAAATCCTCTGAAGACGACTCATAATTCTGAAATTCGACGACTCATAAAAATGGCAGTCTTACTTAAATATCCAGTTAAACCAACTGGATGTTAATTTAGAAACATGAATGCGAATTGAATAAACTTAATAAAATTCTCCGAATGTATTTGCCTAATAAAAACTACATACTGTCAATTTATTCCGTCATGTGATGTTTCTCACCAATTAAGTTATTAATTGATATAAATTTGATACGTAAAAAAGATAATATGACCTTTGTTTATGTAGAACTGCATAATAAATAAGTTAGGTGTATTTTACAAGTATTTTGAAGCTATAAATTTATCTGACGGAACTGAGTGGATTTTCATGAAAACACAACTATATAATATTTCGTAATTCATTCGTAAACATTCTCGATTTCTGAAAATCGTATTCATTCATATTCATTAAACCTATATTCATTATTTTTTTTAACTATTAGGCTTTTCATGTTCCTAGTCACAAAAACAAACTGCCAATATACTTGTTTCAGTCACCAAATTGTTTGTTTATTGTTCTGGTAAAAACATCCCTATTATTAAATAAAAGACATTGTTACTGGTATGTAATATGTGATCACATTTCACATCACATCAGGCAGCGTCATTTTATACTTACTGCAGACAAAATGTTCCTGCTGCATTTGCATATCTAAGTTATCTAAGCTTTTGACATTATATTATAATTGACACAATTTTTGCTGCCAGTTATGAAAAAACAATTTTATCTGAATAATTTTAAAGGTAGGGGAGATATAGACAATTGGAGTCAATAGACAATGGTGGTAACCGCATTTTAACAGAAACCAAACGAAAGAGGGCGATGTTTTTGAAGCCAATCGCGCCCTTGTGTTCTAATTTTTCTAGTGGACAATTCCGAAGATAAGGCTTAAAATACTTGGTGTTTCTTTCTATATTTGTGATATGTAATAACTATAACATTTTAGATCGTGATTTGACACCCAGATTGCCATTATAGCTTTAACTTTTTTGGTTGGGTTTTTTTTTCCTCGTTTTCAGCAATGTAGGCAATCGGAGTCAGGTGACCCCCATTACCCACACAGTCTAATTTCAATAAAAAAAAGGCACTCAGCCATCATGCTAAGCCTTCTGCAGACGAACCGGTTCTATTGATACTGAAGCCATATTGCACTGGCCGTCCATAAGCATTGCAAGAAAAACCATATTCATATGCCTACTGCTGTTCTTTTGTGGACCACTCAAAGCAAAGAATGCGACATTTTCATGAAGAGCCGTCTTGCAGGAAGGATAACTCCATATGATGCAGCGTCCTTGATTTATTCAACATCCGAGAACAAGCCAAGAATCCAAGATTCCATCCAGGTGTCTAAGAAAACATATGTTCTTAACACAAGACAAGAAAGAAAGAAGCAGCATGCAACGATTTGACATACACCATGATCAAAAATGAAGGCTAAAGCTGTGAAAGGCAAGCTGCAGAAGGTGGGTCTTCAAAATGTAATCGAATAATACTTCGGAAGTGAATACTAATGACGATGATGCTAAAAACCTGGTGACCGGCGTCTTGTATGCGGCAAATTCGGGCGAAACAATAAAATGTGGTTCCGGTGCACTTCTTGTGGGCTTTGGGCTCATGCAGATTGCAAAGGGTGAAACTCAGCCCGCATATGTGTGCGACATGTGCTGACTACAATAGGCGTGACGACAGTATCAAAGAATCAAAGAAATAATTATTTTAAGGGAAAATACATATTAAAAGGATTTAATAAACTGATTTAGTTTTATTTAAAAATCTAAGATTAATAAGATTTTCAACAAATTAAAAGGTTAAAATACTGCAATCGGCCATTTTGACTGAAACACCAGTCACAGCGCATGACGTCATACCCCTGTAAACAACTCTATGGTATTCAAATTGGTCTATGGTCTTCAATGCAAACACAATGGCACGCCAGTTGACAATGATAGTTAATAGGAGGCGTGACGTCAGAGCGGACGCGATGACACCTGCGAGCGTTTTCGCGCACTTTTGAAAAAATATTATAAAAATGGCTTTAAACTTCGTTAAACTCTAGTTTTTTACCGAAATAAAGTTTTTTTCGTAAATAGTAAACGTGTACCCCCATTATGGAAGAGGATTTGAAAATCTTTCGTCATGCCTATTGCCCATGCACTGATCACCATTGCGTACCGATGTGGACGATGGTGATTAAACTTGTTTTTTTTATAGTTCCTTAATCAATATGCCAAAATGATTAAATGTGGTCTCAAGTCTTAGTTAGATGAGTAAAATTTATTATAGGGCTTAATCAATAAATAATACATCTATAGATTTGCTTTTATTTCAATTTACAAAAAAATGTGACCTCCATTACCTACATCTCCCCTAGCTGTGGCCGCTCGGTGCGGGAGTTTTACAATACTTTGCTGCGTTATAAATATCCAATGTATATAAAAAATATTAAATGTTTTATAAAATCACAAAAAATATTGAAGTTTTTATTCACATTGCAATTATGTTATTTGAACAGAAAGCGTCTAGTCTATGGCCCTACCGCTATTGTTCTATCGTCATTCGCGCAGGTTCGCAGCCACCGATTTTACTCGACAGGATGTCGTGTGTGCAGTGCTATGTATTATTAAATGATATCTCTGAGATTTGCCTTAAAGTGAACGCTCGTGTAAAGCAGGAAATCCCTGATGTTGAAGACGGCGGCGAGCCTGTCGAGATATTCTCCTTGAAGTTCGAGGACGCGCCGGCCGAGGCGTCCTTCGCCGGCGCCCCGCCGTATGACAAGGCCAAAGTAGAAGAATTCGACGTCGATGGAGCTTTGCTGAAACACGAAAGAGATGCCTCCTCGATTCCTGGACTGGATGATATCGAAATTAAAGAATTCGATGTCGAAAGAGCATTGCTGGAGCATAAAAGGATGCTCTCCCGAGCAGCTGTCGGACGTGAGCAGGTAATATGCCGATCTCTGTACCTCACCGCACCGGCTGAGGCCGACCCTGGGCATTCGAAGTGTTTAACAACACACGCGACCCACAAGTAGTCAGTTTAAATAGTCAACAGCCACCTGCACAGATTTAGTTTTGGAATGTCTACTCTGGTACTTGTGTTCCATGGTGTAAATGTGTTCGTGGGTTTGTTATGTTATGTATTTTCCCTGCTTGTTTATAATCCTACTCTCTCGGAAATATTGTAATACTGTTGTTCTTACCGACCGACTTAGGTCCCTTTGGTATTTCTTATGATTGTTTATGGCCGCTGCAAAGGATTCATTCGACGACCATCAGCGGTTGCCGCCGGAGCCCTGGCTCTCGAGCCTCGGCTCTCTTTATTTCATTGTAATTAGTTCGACCATCGGCTGTTCACCGATGGATATACATGTATATTAAATAAACTTCATAATCAAGTATTGAAAGTGTTATTATTCAAACGTTCGAGAGAAGTCAACCCAGTATGCATCCGCAGAGTCACATGTCAAGCTAGTGGCATTCCGAGAGGGGCACACAATAGTTAGATGATCTTGGGATTTCTTGGGTGTTCTTCTCAGCTTGTCATCTATGCCAGGGGTCGGCAAAGTGCGGCTCTTTGGCCCCTTAAGTGCGGCTCTGGCACAAATATCCCTGGGTTTACAAACCGGGCTTACTTAAACTTTCCAAGAAGATGCAAGAACATCGTTCACATTAAATGTTTGTTGGTCATTATCATGATTTAAATTTATGGATTAATTTTTTTTATTAACACATTGTGATCGGGTGATTTTTTTGTCACCTAGGGGCTGAGATCGGGGGTTTTTTGGATATATACGTCTCAAATTACAGTTTCTGTAAAATAGCCATATCTTTCGAACTATTGGGTATTTTTCAAAAAAACTTTTAGTGTCTTAATCTAAAATAATTGCTTTATTTATTTATTATACATACATGCTTTGTACACAAAATTACTATACAATAAATGAAATGGAAAGTGAAAAACACACTTTTACGATCAAAATTACATTGTTATAAAAAATCACAATACTTTTTGTAAATTTTTATTAGATCTAATCAGAAACAAAACAACCTAATAATGCGTCAACGTATGATAGTATGACGAAAATAGTATCACAGTGTCACTGAAATAAGGGAGAGAGTCTCTGTTTATTTAGTTTGCAGTAATAACTATTGTGTTCTGTTGGTATAGTTTACCGTTATTTTTTATGACCATGGTTTCAAATACTTCGATATTTGTTTGTGTCTAATGTTTGTCAACAGCTGGCAAAAGATACGGCACCGGTAACTGCTCGGGTAAAGCGAGCGTTCATCCGTTTCCCGTACACCACCGCCAGTCTATGCAGAACGCATAAATGCGTCTCCCGTCCTCTACCGCCAGGCAGCGAGGAACGCATTTATGCGTCTCCCGATCACAATGTGTTAAGAACGATTTCATTGATTATTGTATTTTCCTTCTTATGTGCGACTTGTAGAGAATATATTCTGATTTTTTGATCTTAAGTACTTACATATAATTAATAACACTTTATTTCTTTTTACAAATGTGTTTTATAAAACTTTCTTATAATTATTTTTTATATTACAGTAGCCTTGAGTTTTTATACTACACATTCTATTTCTTATCTTTTCAAAATTGTATTATATTAACTTTAAAGCCCTAAGGGCTTTTGTTTGATAAGAAATAAATCAAGTTTTATTCTGTATACCCGTAATTAAATGAATTGTTAAATTATAAAAGAGGTTTGTTTAATCAAACAGATTTGGCTCCCAATTATTTTTTTTACATTGTAATGTACATATTTGGCTCTTTGGTTAATAAGTTTGCCGACCCCTGATCTAAGCAATTCCATCATTTTCCATATTAACACACTTTAGACGGGTACCAAATTGACTAAACTGATGTGCGTAGTGGGCAAAATCGCGTAAAATTGTGCGTGTGAAATCTAATCTTTACACTCTTTGATTTGCACTTTTTATTTTTATTTTCTTCCGTTTAGCAACTCCGAGTTAATTACGAGAATTTTTGTTAATAAATTAAATGTTATTGTTACACAATAGCTTATATTATATTTTTAGCGGGTAACCAAATTGACTAAACTGATGTGCGAAGCGGACGAAATTCGCGTAAAATTGCATGTGTGAAATCTAGTCTATACACTCTTTGATTTGCAAGTAGTCAAATAAATTGTTTCCTATAAAAAGTTGAACCACTTCATACACACTTTGCGGATTACTTGGCATCATAACAACACCACTTTGTCCTAAAAATTGTTCAATAATTGGAAGATTATCATTCTCTGATCACTCCACTTCTTCATTGTCACTTTGCTCAGAATCACTGGACAGTATTGGTAGAAGTAACGTTGGCGAGTCCTAAACAAACATTTCGAGCTGTAAACCTAATGAATAAAATGACCTTCTGCCGCTTTTTGAGTAAACACATTCATAAACGTATTAATATGCGCCCCGCCTTCAGGCAGTAGTCCGCGGAACGGTTACTAGTACCCGCCTCGTTTTTAGTGTGTTAAGTGCTGCCATAACCTCTATGTCGTGTGCCATTCCTAATTTGGTAAATATTTTATTCTCTTCTTATTCTCTATTAACCTTCAGGTGGGCTGGATGTATAAAATGCATTATTATACATTGAATTACGATTCAAAACATGTAATTAAATATTGTCATAGTTAAAATTTTATAAAAAGATGACCTGGTTTGATAATTCCACCACTCTGTGTCAAAAATATTGATTACTTAGAAAGATGATTTTTAAATAATCACAGGAATTCGTAATTTCAATGCATTTCAACTTATTAAACACAGTGTGTTGTTGTGTTGTGACCACGTTTCAAATACTTTATTTTCGTTAAGTTGTGTTCATGTGTTATTACTATCATTCGTATCATTCGTAAAAACCCTTTTCAAGAAACCGACTTGCCTGAAAGTCTGTGTGTGTTACAATTTTGGATTGTTTATACAGTAACTATCATAAATTATTAATGCTTTAAAACAAGTTTTAACAATATTCTTGTTTGTTTCAGGAGCAACTACAATCACACGGTGCAGATTTGCCGACCAAAGCTCTTCAAATTCATACTGGCGAGGCGCTCTTTACCTGTGGAAAATGTTCTTACTCCTGTAGCCAAAAAAGTCTCTTGGCAAAGCACAACGTTATACATACTAGGATGAAGTTATTTGCTTGCGATCATTGTTCATATTCATGTAAACGTAAGAATGAGTTAAAAGCACACATACTTGTACATACCAGCAAGACTCCTTTTGCTTGTGATCAATGCTCATTTTCATGTAATAGAAAGGCATATTTAAAACAACACAAACTTATACATACCAGCGAGAAGCCATATGCTTGTGATCAATGCTCGTATTCAAGTAAACAGAAGAGCCATTTTAAACGACACAAACTTGCAATACATGAGAAGCGTTTTGCTTGTGATCAATGCTCATTTTCATGTAATAGGAAGGCATATTTAAAACAACACAAACTTATACATACTAGCGAAAAGCCATATGCTTGTGATCAATGCTCGTATTCAACTAAACAGAAGAGCCATTTTAAACTACACAAACTTACAATACATATTAATGAGAAACCATTTGCTTGTGATCAATGCTCATATTCATGTAATCAAAAACACCATTTAAAAAAACACAAACTCATCCATACCAGTGAAAAGCCATTTGCTTGTGACCAATGCCCATATTCATGTAATCAGAAGGTCTATTTAAAAAAACACAAACTCATGCATACCAGTGAAAAGCCATTTGCTTGTGATCAATGCTCATATTCATCTAGTACGAAGGTGTATTTAAAAAAACATAAACTCATGCATTCCAGTGAGAAGCCATTTGCTTGTGATCGTTGCTCATTTTCATGTAATATGAAGGCATCTTTAAAACGACACATACTTATACATACCAGCGAGAAACCTTTTGCTTGTGATCATTGCTCATTTACATGTAATAGGAAGGCATATTTAAAACAACACATACCTATACATACCAGCAAGAAGCCATATGCTTGTGATCAATGCTCGTATTCAAGTAAACTGAAGAGCCATTTTACACGACACAAACTTACAATACATACTAATAAGAAGCTATTTGCATGTGATCAATGCTCATATTCATCTAATCACAAGGTCTATTTAAAATCACACAAACTCATCCATACCAGTGAAAAGCCATTTGCTTGTGACCAATGCTCATATTCATGTAATCGGAAGGACTATTTAAATAAACACAAACTCATCCATACCAGTGAAAAGCCATTTGCTTGTGACCAATGCCCATATTCATGTAATCAGAAGGTCTATTTAAAAAAACACAAACTCATGCATACCAGTGAAAAGCCATTTGCTTGTGACCAATGCTCATATTCATGTAATCGGAAGGTATATTTAAAGAAACACAAACTCATCCATACCAGTGAAAAGTCATTTGCTTGTGATCAATGCTCATATTCATCTAGTAAGAAGGTGTATTTAATAAAACACAAACTCATGCATACCGATGAGAAGCCATTTTCTTGTGATCATTGCTCATTTTCATGTAAACGAAAGGATGAGTTAAAAGTACACATACTTACACATACCAGCCACAGGCCGTATGCTTGTGAACAATGCTCATTCTCATGTAATAGGAAAGCATATTTAAAACAACACAAACTTATGCATACCAGCGAGAAGCCTTAATGCTCGTATTCAAGTAAACAGAGGAGCCATTTTTAACGACACATACAATATATATTGATGAGATGCCATTTTCTTGTGATCAATGCTCGTATTCATGTAATCAGATGGTCTATTTAAAAAAACAAACTCATACATACCAGTGAGAAGCCATTTGCTTGTGATCATTGCTCATATTCATCTAATAAGGTCTATTTAAATAAACACAAACTCATCCATACCAGTGAAAAGCCATCTGCTTGTGATCAATGCTCATATTCAAGTAAATACAAGTGGTGTCTATTGAGACACATACATCAACATACTTAAATGTATTTTCAAATAAAAATTGTTTTATTTGTCCATATTTTGGTTTAGGTCAATTTAATTTCACATTAATTCTCACTAAAATTTAATAAAACACTTTAAAATCAAAATTTAATTGTTTCTGTCTACTCTATATTCATTGGCTGTTTCTTTATTCTTCCTCAAGCACATCAGCTTAGAGACTATAAAGTAAACTGTTGTGAAGATCTTAGACCTGAGTCGGGTCCTAAGTAAGGTACGGTAAAGTGGATTCTGTCCTGCAACCCTCACTCAAAAGTCTTAGAATATATCAAAATGATTAAAGGTGAGCGCAATTGTTAGTTAGTAAAGTTTATAATAGGGCTTAATCTATAAATAATTAATCCATAGATTTTCTTTTATTTCAATTTACAAAAAAGTGACCCCCATTACCCACATCTCTTTTTTTTTACTGTCGGCCCCGGGCTGCGCTTTGGTACTACTTCCGGGTACCGACAGCTGGTCTTTTAATATACAATATAATCATTCACAATTCATTCATTCGTGAGGGGGAGTTTCCCAGGGAGCGCACTTTTCGCTGTTCCCCAGTCTGCCTCTCCTCCCTTCTATTCGTCCCTTACTATCTATGGAGACAGCGTCTCCATTAGTTGATGCGCTGAAAAATATGAAAGCTGAAAAGCATGAAAATGGTGTCTCGTGCTCTTCAGCTCTCGATCCTCTTCAGCGCCGTTCTTGTCTGGTCCGTGGGCTTCTCCTGAGGTTGGAGCTCTGGAGGCTATTTGGCGTTGCCTTTCAAGCTCCTCCCTTCGGGTCATGGTCTTCTCGGCAAAGGAGACGACTCCGTCCCAAGCTCGTTGGTCCTTGAGCTCGTCCGCCGTCCAGACAATGCCAAGGCTATAACGGAGTCGCCATCGCTCCACTTCGGTCGCTCCGCAGTTGAAGAGGGTGTGCTCTGCGTCGTCACTGTAGTCATCGCACAGTGGGCAACTTACGTCGACAGGTCGGCCAATCCTCCCGAGGTAGCTACCGAAGCAGCCGTGCCCCGAGAGGAGTTGGGTTAGCCTGTAGGTGACCTGGCCGTGACGTCGCGAGATCCACGGGCGGATGTCCGTGTTTAGTACCGCATCGTACGTCACATTCCACAGCAATGGTCCGAGGACGGAACCTTGCGGGACTCCGCACGTGAGGTGTCTCGCGGCTGGGGGGGCACCTGCTGTGGAGTAGCGGACGACACGGTCCTCGAAGTAGCTGGCGATGGTCCGGCGGAGATAAGCAGATATGCGCTTCTTTTCTAATGCTCCGAGGATGATGTCCCAAGAGGCACTGTTGAAGGCGTTTCTAACATCGAGGGTGACGAGGAGGCAGTACTCGCGCGTGCACCGCGTTCTGGCGTTAGCTTCCTTCATCCTCCGGTGGACTCTGCTAATCGCGTCTGCAGTCGATCTGCCCCTGCGGAACCCGTATTGGACGTCGGATAGTCCGCCGTTTTCCTCAATTTCTATTTCAAGTCTGACCTTGAGCATTCGCTCGAGCAGCTTGCCCAGTCCGTCCAACATGCATAGTGGTCTGTAGGACGAGGGCAGGCCTGCCGGCTTGCCTCCCTTGCGCGCCAGCACTAGGCGGGCTGTTTTCCAGCACCTCGGAAATGTGCGTTCGGCAAGGCACTAGTTGTATACAGCCAGCAGCGCTGAGGGATTTTCTCGCACGGCCAGTCTGATGGCCTCGTTCGGGATGCCATCTGGGCCGGGTGCTTTACCGTACGGAAGTCTTTTGGCCGCCTCCCGTAGTTCAGCCATGTTGAAAGGGTGGGCAACCTCTGTGGCAGCGGCAGGTATGGGGTTCATCATAGGAGGGCGAGTAGGGAATAGGGCGTCCAGGATCGTTTCCAACATCTCTGGCAGAGTTATCCCTGGAATTGCCTCCGGAATTCTTAATTTCTTCCTCACAAGTCGATACGCCCTGCCCCAAGGGTCGTTATCGACTTGTAGGCATAGGTCCTTCCAGCACTTCTCTTTGGCTGCCTTGATAGCGAAGGCAAACGATTGTCTAGCAGCTTTGGACATCTCTCCTACTCGTATAATTTTGTAACCAGTTAGATATGAAGAATAAATGTATTATTTTTAATGCTTATAAAAAAGTATATTCATTGTAAATTTTTACATCTATTTTATATCGTAGTTTTAATCGGAAAAAAATATTCTCCCAAAAAACTCTATATCAACCAACAAAAGTATTTATGGTTATCACTTAGTTTTGTCTACGCCTGAAGTCCTCTACACACGCAGCGACATAACTCGCGACCGCTTTGCAATCAGCCAATAGCGTCCTTTTATTTTGGGTGTTTTCTGTGCTTTTGCATAAGCAAACAACGCTATTGGCCTATTGCAAGTCCCGAGTTGTATCGCGACATGTGTAGTGTACTTTTAAGTGTCAGTTGAAAATGTCAAAACCTTTATAAACAAAATATACGTGATCGTAAAAGCTTGCTATATTTATAGCATGTTTTTTTACAGCTATTGATTAAAATTGTGTTTAGAAGAAAGCGCTACAAATTTGTTTATTTTTCTAAAGCACTTCAAGTGATCTGCTTATTTTACTGTGTCGCCAGATCAGTAAAACCTAAAGTAAACCTTGAGGCTGCAATCATCATTATAAGTAAGAATGGAACCTAAAAATTTACGAGTAAAATTCTTAGAGGATTTTGATCCCGAAACGTCAGCGCGTGAAAAACGCAAAAATAATCGGAGATTCTACGTTAGGTATTAAAATAATTTGTGGCTAATACTAATTTAAATTTATTAAATACAAATTAAGAATAAAAAAAAAATATTTGTGTGAATAGTAATTATTAATAATAATCCGCACTAATCAATTGCACAAATAGCGAATCCCAACTCATAGAATTAGTCAAACTGAGCAAGTAACTAAATGTCCAACAACAATACTGGAACCCACCATTTGATTATTTTAGCAAAAAACCTCAAAAACTATATGATGAGAGAGGACACATTTCTGAAACAGGCGCTGATGTGTGTGACTGTTTAGAGGAAAATTGTCCTGGCTGCCACTTCCCCTGTCCCAAATGCCGTTCCAGCAAATGTGGACATGAGTGCCGGTAACTATAAACATATCTTACTGGAATATTATAACTATTCTCCTATTATATAACTATTCTGTTCTCCTAATGTAAAACAAATAACTTGATCAATCATTGTAATTTGTAAATAAGAAAATCTGCAATTTCGTGTTGATTAAAAATGTATTTTCTTTGAATTCTCTTCAACCCATATACTTATAGTTTGGCAGTTTATGACATAAAACAAGTATATTCTTGCTAACATTAATAATTCTTTCCATTTCTTCTTCTCTTGGTAGAAGAACGTGGAACTAATTTTAATTTTATTTGATTATTACCATAATGAATTGGATTGAATAATTATTAGTATGATGTTATATAATATTTGAGGAAAATGTGTCATAAAATTAATAATTTGTTATAATAATACTACATATTATACTTTTTTTTTCAGAGTTAACAGAAAATGGATGTATGACAAAATCGAAATCGAAGGAAAAAATGATTTTAACGTTAAAAATAAGGGAAAATAATTTTCAATTCTTTTCTTTGCATAAATTGTCATTTTTTAAGTTAATTATTAAGCAACTCATCGATCTGTAACTGAATAAATTTATCAAAAATTTTTTTTTTATTTTATGATACTTTGAATAAAAAAGACTTTTTTATATTTTGATTGTGTAATAATGTAGTATAAATATGAGTTTTTATTATTATTTTACTGAGCGTATTTAGAGCATCAGCAAATTATACCATTGGTGCTGTCATAAAATTCAGCATAAATCAGAACTCACTAATATTCAATAGTTTCTATAGAGCGTTGAAAATTAAAAACCTAACAGAACGTATATTCAAATAAGAAGATCATTAATTTAAATTTTAAAGAGTCTACAAGCCTCTCACATCTGGTTATGTAGGGAGGTAAATAGGTAAATAGTTTTATGAGTGAATGTTACAATGTATTTTACATGAATAATGCGACCAGAAGTTTAGAAAACTACTAACTTTTCTTATCTCACAATGTTCTGGTTAGGTTAGGCCAGGGGTCGGCAAAGCACGGCTCCGGAGCCGCATGCGGCTCTTTGACCCCTTAAATGCGGCTCTGGCACAAATGTCCCCAGTTATTGTTAATAAAATTAAAATTAACAACATATAAACCGGACTTACTTAAACTTTCAAAGGAGATGCAAGGACATTGTTCGCATTAAATGTTTGTCGGTCATTATCATGATTTAAATATATAGATTAATTTTTTTATTAAGAACGATTTCATTGATTATTGTATTTTCCTTTTAATGTGCGACTTGTAGAGAATATATTCTGATTTTTTGATCTTAAGTACTTACATATAATTAATAACACTTTATTTCTTTTTACATAAGTAATTTATAAAACTTTCTTTCTTATAATTATTTTTTTATGTTACAGTAGCCTTAAGTTTTTATATTACACTTTCTGTTTCTTATCTTTTCAAAATTGTATTATATTAATTTTAAAGCCCTAAAAAAAAAAAAAGGAAATTTTGTTTATTTATTAACTTTTTTATCTTAATCCTAACGGATAAACAATATAGTGAGTTTTTTCGGTAGGTTTGTAAACATGAAGATTTTTCGGCTTTCTGACCCATCTGAAATTGAGTGATTTCATCGCTTCGATTTGAAAGCTCGAACACTGCCATGTTACTGCCTTTGTTAACATATTTGCACTTAATGGATTTAACGGAGTTGCAGTATTCCACATTGATATATGTTTGAAATGTTTTTGACAGTATTGGGCTGTATGGAACAATTCATCTGTTATCAATGTCAATATCAATGTTTCTTAATTTAATGGTGGTGGTGAATCCACCATCTTCTGGCTTTCGTCGTCTGTATTTCGGATATCCATTCTCACCAGTTTGAGTTTCATTAATCAAATCGTGTGTATATCTTTTCGTGCATTTGCCGTCTTTTATGCAAGGCGAATTCATATTTAATGCTCCGCATGGGCCGTGAATTATTCTTACAAACAACATAAAAAAGTATCGAATCTTCATGTTGATTCGGTAGTTCAGCAGATATAACACTATCGATTTGAGTAGGAACAATTTTTTCTTTCAGCCAAATAGGAAATGAGCGTGCGGTAAACCCCTCTTTTGCCATTCAATTGAATACATCTAGCATTGCACTTCGCCGTATTTGAAAACTCTAGCTGTCAGATCGTGTCTGTGATGTGATGACTGACCAGGCGATAGCAAATCTTTGATTTCCGACCAAGCAGGATTGTACGTAAATGTGATAAAAAGATCATGAATGACAGTTCTGTGTTGTTTTTTTTGTTATGGCAACCTGCATTACACAACGGCAACGTCATACTAATCTTAACAAACATCAAGTTCAGTGTTTTTTTGTTGGCAGCCTGCATATACACGAAAATAATACTGTTCCTCTTTTGAAAAGTATTCGCTAACGCAAAATGTTGAAACTTTTATATGGGAAATGTCGATAATCTATTTAATTAAATAAACCATATTTGATTATTAATTGTTAAATTTAAGTGGCCTAAAACTACCTCAGTATTATTGACTTTCAAATGAAACCTGTTTGAGGCACATCGGTTCGATGGTTTTTAAGCTTAGCGCAGCCAAATAACCGCCGGTTTTTGAGTTTGTGTTTTATATATATAGATACTCGTAATTTAATGAAGTGTTCAATCATTAAATTACGGGTATAATCAAATCAAACAGATTTGGCTCCACATTATTTTTTTTTACATTGTAATGTACATATTTGGCTTTTTGGTTAATAAGTTTGCCGACCCCTGGGTTAGGCTATCAAATAACACTGAATATGAATATTAAAATTCATCCCATGTATATCAGCTTTGATCAAATAAGTAGATTGGTATAGAAAACCAGAGCACGACATGCACAGTTAATTTAATTCAAACAAAAAAGTCTTCATTGTGTATTGAAAATATATTAATTTATTATAGTTTCTTTTTAGTTTTACAGTTATAATTTGCCATAACATTGTAAAGATGTATCTATTGTAGATTAAACATCATAAATATAATACATTGTTTAAAATTAACACAGTTCAAAATCCACGTCCATAGAGCAAAATATCTTCACAATAAAATTTCACATGACATACACATTCCTCGTAAAATTTATAATTAACACAAATACAAGTTTCTCAACTTGAAATAACGTAATACTTTGAAAGAAGTATCTTAACTGAAAGTCACTATCATAAGTTTTTACCAACATTTTTAATACAGACAACTGCAACTCTGCCTGGAAGTATATTCAAACAAGTAATTTAGACTTATAGCCTTACACAATCGAACAATGGTGTAGATCAGTCATGTCAAAGATACGGCCCGCGGGCCGCATCCGGCCCCCGAGCCGTATCAATACGGCCCGCGATCCCAATGTGTCAAAGAAAGAAGAATCATGTTTTTTATAGCTTTTAGACTTATTTTATTTGAATCTGGCCCGCCTACACATACTAAATTTAATATATGGCCCTCTGCAAAATTGAGTTTGACACATCTGGTGTAGATGCTTAAATTGTTATCATTATTTTGCCATTATTTCCCAGCAAAACCAAAGAAACAACTGAAGACATCTAAAAAAAAATACTTGAAGTTGAGGAAACTGACTGCATCAAACCGCAACATACAGCATTTAAATAACAATGCAAACTGCAAGAGTAGCTATCTTCACAAGACATTTCTCCATAGACTGGCTCATCAATATTAAATTACAACAGGACCTTCCAATATAGGCATGGCAATATATAGTGATCAAAATAATTTCAATGTGAAAACAGATTAAGATCTATATGTATTTGATACTAGTAAAAAAAAAACCGTTTAAAAGATATAGGCAGTGTAGCAGTCAACGTTAAAAATTCTTTGCACATTTTCACTTTTCAAAAAATATTCATTTCCTAATGTATCCTTAAATGTACCACAAAACCTGAAGTGCTCTTATCTTACGATAATAAAATGATAAATTTAAAAGGAATACATTTTTTCACTAAGTACTAAAAAATATCCACAGCTAAAAAACTTTGGCTTACTTAACTTGTCAACATGCATTCGATTAAAAAAAATAATTAACATAATACAAAAATATTTTTACATACAATATGATACGATCCATTAACAAAAATTTTTAACAAACAAAAATAAAACTTAATACAATTATTTGATTTCGTGCTAGGTGCAATGTCAGTGATAATTAAAATTAATCAATTAACATATAAATATGTAATGCACATTATCATAATATAAGTTTTGTGTCAACTTTAAAATTATGTTTAACTTTTCTGATTAACGGTGTACATTTAAGGATGTTTGCTATTTAATAGTCAATTTATTGTAGAAACTAATTTAGTAAATTAATAATAATTTACTCTATAGCTTACAATAAGGCAAGGTGGTATTTAATTAATATTTCACATCAAAATGTGATCGTACAAAGGATTGAAAATATTTTTGTCATAGAAATAAAATAAAAATATATTACTTTGTCCTAAATGAATGTATCGGTTTCCTTGGAGCTGCCTGACGCTGTCTAGCCAGAAAACTCTGCCCAGCACTGAGAAGAGCGAATCTCTGGTCTACGGCGTCTCTGTGGCACGCTACCCCTAACTTGAAGAACGCTGATGTGATGAGTTTCTCCTCTCCTTCCTTCATGGCATCCGGGCCTGTCGATGAAGTGGGTGCAACACGAGCCCCACGAGCAGGCCCTGCACCAGCACCTGCCACTGCCGCCATTTTCTCACTTAGTCTGCTATTCAGTAGTGTCATGTCGCTTAGGGATTGTTGCCCTGTAAATACAAACACCATATTACAGCTACAGTCATCATTGACAAACCACAGTTTAACTTAACTCCATTAGTAACTGACTCTATGCCAGTTCGGAGAGGTGGGCTGATTCAAGTATACCAACTAAACTGGATCTTAGACGAGTGCATTCCAAACATTATTTGTTCATGAAACTCAACATTATCTATTATTAATATTGGCCGCCAAAGTTTGTGAACATGGCCATCTATAAACCTGACTTATAAGGGACAATGCTATTTTGTTTAATTACCGGTTGTCCTTGGATCAAGCGTCTTAATGACTTCTTTAGCTTTATCAATGCATTTCCTATATCTATCTTCAGTTGCCAATAAATCGGTTTCTTTTTGATTTAAATTTTCTTGAAGAACTTTTGATTTCTGCTTTTCCAGTTGCAAAGAAGCTGTAAGTTCTTCGATTTGCGCACCTGAAAATTTACCAGTTATAAGAAAACAATAAATATTTAACTTATATTGAAAAATCTTGGTTAACTGGTGTTGATGGCCATTATCAATTTTGTAAAAGAATAATATTCGAAGCATATGACTTCCAAAATAAAATAAAATCTATTACTTTTCCTTTGGTTGTCTTCTACCATTTTCAATTCAACCTGCACATGGTGGTTCTTTTGGCTTGCTTCCCCGATAGCTGTACTTTTAGCTTCTTCCAGACTCGCTTCCATTTGCATTATTTTCTTATTGGCCTCCCGATTTAATGTTCTTTGCTTTTCTAATCTTTTTTCTAAATCTTCCAGCAAAGCCTAAAACATGAACGCATAAAATTTGACAGTGAAATAATAACGTCAAAATTTTACTCAGGCGAATTTATGAGTCAATGTGAAGCCGAAAAGAATACCTGCACTGAAGCTTGATCCCCCAGTGATTCTTGATTCTGTCGCAATATTTTATTTTCATGTTCCAATCTTATGAGGCGTTCTTTCAAATCAGATGGCATTAGTTCACGGGAAACACTATCTTCGTTACTTCCTAAAAATCAAAAAATAAATATTTTTGAAAAAGTTATGAGTTATGTATATGGTTATAATTATAGTTTAACTTATGAGTAAAACAAATTACCGCTGGTCTGTAGATGGGAGCAGCGAAGCTCCTCGTAAGTCTCCTTAAGAGTGTCTCTATCTTTCAGCAAATAATCTCTTTCTCTTTGCAGGGATAAAATTTTTGTGTTAACCTTTTTATTTTCAATTTCTAATTTATCTGCTTTAGAGATTTCTGAGTCCCATTTTTCACTAAGATCAGTTACCTACAATTCAAATAAACAGACAAAATATAAGAAAACATAAGTATACATGAATCTATAGAAATTTTGATGTCTAAAAAAATATTTAGTCAGAAATATACCTGTTTCTTATAAATTTCAAGCTGATTTTTTAGCATAATGAGACGCTTGGACTCTTCCTCGTGTTCAATACTTCTTTGGACATGTTCCACATTTTTTTCCTCCAAGAGTTTCACTTGTTTTTTTAGATCAACAAATTCCTCCATTCGCTTTTTATATGATTCTATTGTGGCTTCATAGTTGGACACACGGTCAGCAGACTCTCTAAGAGCATCCACTTCATCCTTAAGATGAGCAGCCTCAGAAGCAGCCACCTACAAAATATTTAAAACATATAATACAACAATAGATAATTCAAATGAAATTAAAATATAAAAAATATGTACATACTTGTAATTCGTCGAGTCTACCGTGTAAGAGTAGCAGTTCTTTGTCTTGAATCTGTGTTTTGGCCTTGTAATCATCCCGGGTGGTTTCGGCTTTGAACAGTTCATCCTTCAACAGTTCCACCTGCCTCCGCATATCATTGTAGCGTACTGTCCCCGACAAGGCTGGTCCGATTGAATCTCCACAGTCATCCACTAACTCGGAAATATTGCCGACTCCCTCCTGTAGCTTAGCTTGAAGCTTTTGGTTTTCATTCAGGATTATCATTTTTTCTTCAGTCAACACTTTCACCTATCAAATGATTTGTTAAAAATTAACATGTGTAATTATCAGTAAATACTAAACAAACTACATTAACTTCCAAAAGATCCATTAACATCTCTGTTATTTTATTATCTATTTTAGAATAAAAGATGCAAGTTTTTTTGGAAAAATTAATTCAACATGCAAGTACACTACATCTCTGGAGTACAACTCTTCAGTCAATTTTAATTACATGATATATTTACTGTTCTAGAATAATAATAATAATATTTACTTTCCATATACCTTAGTTTCAGTCAATTTAGATATCATTTATAGAAAGTAATACCTGAAGATCCAATTCATGACAACGCTGTGCAAGAGCGTCCCTAGCCTCCAAGTCTGATTGTAAACGGGCCACGTTAGTCAGTTCGAGGCTCATGCTAGACCGGTTGCGACTATGAATACACATTTCCAGTTCCTACAATCCAGCACAAATACTTTTTATTTTATCCATGTTTAACAAAATTATTAAAGTTTCTTCAATGAGAACAGTGGGTAAACCACTTCTTTAAAAATAAATCCTACTTCTATTTCAGCATATATCTCGCTCAATAAGTTTTTTTCAGTAATAAGTACAAGATTCTCATAAATTTAATTTATCTACAGTATTTCTTTAAAAAATTATCCATTTATTACATTCAAATATTTTATTATTCTTTTTTACCTGGATAGCTTGCATTATAGATCTTTGGCATGAAACCTCCAGTTCCATTATTCTAGTGATGTATTCTTGCTTTTGTTCACAGTTCACAGCACAACCTAAAATAATAATTTATAATAATAATCAACTCACAAAACTTACATATTATTAAAATATATGTTTTTCCTACATGCACACAAAATAAGAGGCCATATTAAAATTATATCCAAGTAAACATGTTTCATTGGTTCATTAATTTTCCTATTTAAAAAATCAAATATTTAAGACTAACAATGCAACATTATATACATTATGCACAAATAAATCCTAACCTAGGATGAGAGAGAGAAATTAAGTTGTTTTTTTAATAAAATTATTTCCTATAATCACATATCATGGTTGTACGGAACGTATCTCGCACAAAGACTGTAATTTATTTGATAGGCCTTGGATTCAGGGATCTGTGCGACCTATCTTTCAGCTCAGCATCAAGCGCAGGGAGCTTGAGTTTTGACGCTCGGCTTTGCTCGCTGATAGCTATAAAGGTAGGTCGCAGTGACGGGAGATGGTCACCCAAACGAGTTGTTCTCTGTACTGACATTATTAGGGCGGCCGAAGCCTTATATGCACACTTCATAACATGAAAATACAACAGTTAGGAATGCCAGATGTAAACACAGATGGCAATTTAAATCACAAATTTAACCCAAAAGGATTACTGCATATTTGGTAACAATAGCCCTGGGACCTCCCCTGCACCCTTCTGGGGGAAAACACCTTTTAGCGGCCCTGTCAAACAATAAACAAAACAAATACACCGTCGTAAACCCCAGAAGGTCGGTATTTTTCATAAGCTATGCACATGGGCACTTTAAAGCGTAAATTCCGAAGATTAAGTAAGTCGACGTCCGATACAATGGTAGTTCTCCTGACATTTACATGAATTAATGAAACGTAATGACAATACTAAATTCATGTATTTATTAAATAAATAAAAAATTATCTTACCGAGAATAAGCTGCAACAATCTACATAATTCATTTATATCTCCCTTCTCAGCTATTTTCCCTACATCTGGTTTAGGAAAGTCAATCAAATTGAGACTCAGCTCATCTTGATAGTAATCTGTAAAAGTCATATTTCATTAAATATAAATTGAGCAAAAAAAAGGATAGTTAAAAAAATATATATATATGATATTTTTATCATAAAAATAACATTCAATTTCAATACTTAAGATTTTTAATTTCAAAATTTTATATATAAATCATTTAAAATAGAAGCATATATAAGGCTTGTCTACAGACAAGCAAGCATCAAGTCATGCATCATACATACACCTATAGCAAAAATATGAATAACCAAAAAAAATATTGACTCACCTATAATTCGTTCAACAATTTTTTTTAGATTGCTAACTTTCAGTCTCCAATTACTCCCCACGTCAGGTTTTATCTTAGAATTCCATCCAGGAGTAAAAAATTCTGGAGCTATTTGGGTTAATGCTTCTGCCATCAGCACTCCATCAAACATATCTTAAATAAGTTTATTTAAATTTTAAAATTAAAAAAAAACATTTATATACATATTTATATATATATATAAATTTGTGTACTTATAGCACACCCCTATATGTGTAATAATACAAAATTTCGTTTAATCAATTTATTTTACTGATTAGATTATGTTAGATTATTATACTGAATATATCAGATTTTAGATTGCTACAAAAAATGCCTGCTTATTCACAATTTTATAATTAAAAAAAATAGTATCTAGATTTATTACTATGCATTTCCAGTAAATATTTTTTTAAAAAATAATGTTACTACATTTGCATTGAATGCATAGGTTTTCAACCTTTTTTTTGCACAAAGTTTATATAGGTTCTATCTATTGGTCTTTTGGTGATAATAATGATACATTATATTATGATTTTAGGTGGGTTTTTTAAAATCTTTCTAGTAAATGATATATTCTAAAATTATTAGCTTCCAAAGTCGAAATTAATCTCTATCTTACTCATTTAACAATGCTCATCGACCCTGAACATATGGTATTCACGCCCATACAGGTAAATTAAGCAATATAATGAATTAGCCATGTTTTCATATTTAGTAATAACGTATTACAATAATAGATAACATAACTATATGTAAAGATTAATATTAAAGATAACTTTTAAAAGACAAACAATTATCCATAATATGAACAAATGAAAGGCGAAAATCAAAAAAATTATCATACCGTTGGCAGAGTCGTGGGCAGTCCCAAGATTTAGGGTTCTTAGCCATTTTACTAGATTGTCGCACAAACTCGATTGATTAATTTCCATAATACTCTTGACGCTTTAAAACGCATTAACATTAACTAATAAGCATTGACACTGCAGTCAAAAATAAGATGTAAATTGGCAAACAGAAAAGTGACAGCCAGGAAATATTTATCAATTTTATTCCTACAGATCATAGCCAACAAGCAATGACAAGTGAGAGAGAATCTCTTCATAGAGCTTTGGGTGCAATATTAAAAATATAACCTTTTATTGTAATCATATTTATACACAAAAATTATAATCTTCCAGTATATTAGTGGAATAAAAAAAATATAATTTCGTCTGACCACGATCCCAATGTAATAGTATCTATATCATCTCTGGCGGTTCCTTTAAAATTATATTGTCTTAAAGATCAGAATTCTTATTGCTCGAAATATGGCGTTTTGTGTCAAAGCATGTCGAGACAATCTTTTCGTCGTATTTCACGATTAAACTGCCGCTAAAAATCATAACACCACAAAAGTAAAACCAGAATTAAGATTTTTTGGTTGTCAATTTATTTTGTGCAAAGGATGCAGTCCGAGAAAATTGAAATTCATTGTTTTTTCAATGATTTCATTTTCAGTGGCAAGGTTACAAGAAATATCGCCTAATATTATAACTTCCTTTCATATTTATAGGTGATTTGTTTTAAGTAGCGATTTATTTAGTTATTCACTTTTTAAATTATTTATTGTAAATCCACGATTAACAATAAACTTAATTTAAAAGTAGTCTAAAAAAATATCATGTAACGGTTACAATAATTTTTACACAAAAGAAACATACCAAAAATATACGTTTCAATTATAAGTTTACTGTGGTTACTCAAAATTTTTATTGTCTGATTTAAAAAAATAAAATATGGATTTATCGTAGTAGTATCGTTAAGTATCGATATTATATTTTAATTTTAATTAGCGTGTAATTTATTTATTACTTTATACTTGAATTATTTATATAATTGGTCTTTATTATTATTTTTTATTTTTTATTTTTGATTACTAAGATTACACCTTTTATTATATGTCGACACCTAAAACTTGAATCATATTTTGATAAAATATATTAAATATTTTATATTGTCTTTGGTACCAAATGTTTTTATTACACATTTAAAAATCTATGGCATGATCAGAACGCGTTTTTTTATGTGTCACAAATGGCTTTTTCTGATGAATATTGATGGTTAGAGCTATGAATTAAGTTTTAAACTTAAAAGAAAAAAATAACAATGAAATAAAACCAAAAATCTAACCAAATGAGGGTAAGTTACGGAAAAATTAGTCAATTTGTGTTGGCGTATTGACGCTTCTATTCTACCAAAATGGCGGCCAATGCTTTCGTGCAATAAAATTTATCACAATTAAAACAACTGCTTGAATATAGTCTTTTCATTTTAGTCAATAATTTTTATAGTATGTAAATTTTATTTTTGTCGTTGATAGTGTTTATTTCGAGAAATTCGCTTATTATTTCAGAAACGTTGGCACCAATGTGATATTTTCCCACCTTTTTTAATCTGTAAACAATATATATAATTATCAGCAATATTACTTTTTTATACATTATTCTTATATTTTAAAATGCCTAATAATCGATATTTCAACATATTTTGGTATTTTGCAGCTTCGTTTGCAATAAAAGCTAGTATATACTAGGTACTTGAAGTCTTCAATTCAATTGTATAGTAGGATGACTTTTGTGATGGAATGACTATAAGGACTTAATTTTATACAGTTCTACTGATGCATGATTGTTTATTTTACAGTAACCCACCACTGCAATGTCTAACACTATTATTACCAGCTATGCAGATATAAGTGGGAAAAAGGCACAGTCGGACAATAAAATTGTCGTTTTTGTCAATCAGGATGGACGTTTATCTCTAGAAAAAGGTGTTCTTCAGTCAATAATTGGTTAGTTGTTATTAAATTTCTAATCTCCTTATTTTAGTGGATTTTTTTGTATATCATTGCTTCCAAAATTATAGAATCAAGCACTATATTGATATAATTTTGTAATACAATTATTGAATGTAATGCGCAATATTCTGTAAAATTAATTTTAAACATTCTCATCTTTATATCTATAGCTACTCAGTTAAGTTAATACTTTTCACAATACTGTTTTTGATTAGTTTGGTCTATTGTTATTTATAATTGTGTTATTAAATTTTACAAACATATATTATTAAAGCTTACAGCCAACCGACTTTGCTAAAATATAGCTTGGCCCGATTAATGTAAGTTTTCTTATTTCACTATAGTAATGTTTTGGTGTTTAACTTATATTTATTGTTAATAATTATTAGTAATATGGTAATTATAATTATGGTAAGGGATATTCCAAGATAAAAATTATTTTTATTGTCACTTGTTTTGTGGATGAATGTATTCATAATATTGTATCTAACCATTCAACAGATGAAAAAAAATATGAAAATACATCAGTGGGTGTAGTACACATTGACGAAGATGGGAAACCAGAGGGAGCCAGCGACCACAGCTCGGATGATGACTCCATCCAACATGTTAATATTACCGTTGATGCTTTCTATGATCCCAATGCATGCGAATCATTCCATTCAGGTATGAAAAATTATATTTAAACTTATTTTACATAATTGGTCATGGTACATAATGTATCGTTTTGTTTTAGGTGTTCCTCAAGACATTTTATCGGAACTTTCAATCTCCAGAGAATCATTTCTTATAGGCTTTCAAAACGATCACTGTTATACACCGTTAACATCCCCGGGCCAAAAAGCTCACTCTCAAAATAATCAAGTAACTTTTGAAGAAGCTGCCGTGGGAGCCACAGACGCCTTCCTTCCTGTCCAACGTCCTCCTATTCCCAGCTCCAAAAAAATTACAGTTTTAGAAAACAAAATTATTTCCAAGGGTAAAAAGATTTTAAATCTTAATACTGTAGACGGGAGGATGGTTCTAAAAGGATCCGATGTTCTGAAAAAAACTCTTATTACTCCAGGTGGCAATATTACTCTCTCTCCTAATATTAACAAATTAGAAACTGGAAAAATTCCCCAACTCGATAATGATTCGTTAATTGGCCCTGAAGGAAAATTAAACATTTCAAATGAAAAACCAGATGATAGTTCTAGTGAAAGTTTACCTGATGATCGCGATTCCGATTCTGACTACCACAGTCTTTCAAAAAGAAAAATTCAAGGGAAAAATGTTAAACCTAAAACATTTTTGAGCAAAAATGTTAAAAAATTGCTCAATAAAAAATTGGAATTAAAAAAAAATACAATGCTAGAGAATCCCACACCGGAAATGGTAGACCAATTAAAACATGGCAAGTCAATAAAAATTAAAACTTTCTCAAAAAGTCGAAAAATAATCGGTAAAAAAATTAAGAACACTATGAATCTTGATAGTGGGACTGGCGCTAACCCAGAAAGCAAAACTGATAGGGTATTATTAATTGATGGTGACAATACAAAAGATTCCATTAAGCAAGATTTGAAGCAAGAGACACCAAAAGTTGTTAAAGTTGTTCCTAAAAAAGACAGAAAGCCGCCAGCCCATATGACTGCATTATTGAATGACATGACTTCCTTGTTTTCAACACCAGATGTTCTTCGAAGAGTTTCTACAGATTCCAAGAACACTCCCAAAACACCAGACATAACAAAGCATCCTCAAAGTCTACTAAGAAAATCAGACAAAGAGGACAATCTCTCTAATCCTATACCTGATAAAAATGTAGAAATTTTAAGAAATACAAAAGGACTTAAACCGGAAACAAAAACATACGCTAACACAAGTTCAAAGGCTCTATCCAAAAATCTAAGTCGACAACAATCTACAACATCTAGAGACAGTTTGTATATTATGTCTCCACTCGAAAACTTGAAATTGACGCAATTATTTCAAGATACAAATCCTGGGATATTTGTTAATATGTCTGATGATCTTGGAGTTACAAATAAACACGAGGCTTCTGATAGTCTCCCTGTAGACAGCGGCATACTAGCAAGTCCTGCTGCATTGACTGGTCCGTTATCCCCTGGATTGGATATGCTTGCCCTTCAACCCGAGGATGAGGGCCTATCCGAAGATCTTCTCATGCACGTTGCTCACCTAGTACAGAGTTCGGAAAATTTACAGGAAGTCATTGACAAACAAGTTTTGGGAAAGGGAAATGATACCATTACGAGAGATCTGATGGATCACTCGATTGTCCCTTCGGGACCTCCTCGATTACCAGAAAAAATACTTGCAGGGCAGGTAAATGTCCAAAGAAAAGAACCGATCCAAATTGTTAGAAGTAATGGAAGAGTGATAACCCTACCTCCGATCGAAGCTCCGGCCACTCGCTCATCAAAACGGAAGAGTCTCCTTAACCCTTCTTTTGTTGAGCAAGTTACTTCTCCGGTTGCCCCTGCTCCTGTGAAACTTACCACTCCTGCCACGCAGGCTGCAGCTGCTAAGCAAGCAGCAGCGATCAAACAGGCGGCCGCCCTGAAGCAAGCTGTTGCTATTACTGCCTCTTCTTCTGCTTCTGTTTCTGCTTCTGTTTCTGCTGTCACTTCCCGGCACACAGTTCAACCTGGTCAAAAAAAGTCTGCCAAGCCTGCTGATGCTATTATCCCTGCACGCCAGCCACTACTTGATGATGAGGAAGCTCTGGAGTCGGATGAAAGTTGGAACTCAGAGGATGACCCTGATAGGTATATTTTGTATTATCACTCAATATGCTCTGAAGTGATAACTTCACCTTTCCTTGCGCATATTTAATTTATTATACATTCTTATGAGTTGTAATTTAATTGCTTTCTTAGGCTGTGGTGTATCTGCAAACAGCCCCACAACAATCGGTTCATGATCTGCTGTGATTTGTGCGAGGACTGGTTCCACGGCAAGTGTGTCAACGTCACCAAAGCCATGGGTCAGGAAATGGAGGAAAAAGGAGTGGAGTGGCGCTGTCCCAACTGCTTGAAGAAAAAGGCTCAAACGAAAACCGCCTTTAAGGTGTGTATTCTAAATTATAGCATACTCTTCATAGGGAGTGAACTCTGTACTTTTTTAAAAATAAAGTTTCTTTTAAAACTTAAACTGGCATTTTCAATTCTTCTCACTAATATCACCCATACTGTGGGGTGAAATATCATCTGAATAAAGTATTCTGATGTATAAATGTTTTCCTTTATTTACTCCAAATGTGTCATCAAATCTACACTTTATCGAGATTTATACTACGCAAATTTCCTTTAAGAACAATTATTCTAATAGAATATAAATTACTCATTATAACTTGTCATGTTCAAGCATTAAAAGATGTTTTTCTTTATACAGCCAAATTCTCCACGTAAGTCGACAGATATGACAGATGAAACATTCTCCCATCTGCCAGCAGACCCGGTGGGAACACCTCAAGCAAATACTAACTGTATCGTTTGTAAAAAAGCGGCTCGTGCTAGTAGCATTTACTGTAGCGATGCTTGTATCCTCAAGCATGCTCAGGAGTCTTTACATGTTACCACTCAAGCCACCCCGACTACGACCACATATACTGTAACAAAATCATCTGAACTTAAGGAATCGCCTCAAAACAAATCCGACGCCAGAGTTTGTATACTTTACTTTTATTTATAGTAATAAACTTTTCTCTTAGTGTTTTTTTTATATATTTTGTTGTATATTTTAGGTTATAGTATACGAGCGAAAAACGGGAAGATGTCTAGCCGGGCCTAGCGCTCCTACCGCTGCTAATTTAAAAGTTTGGCTACAAGAAAATCCCACATTCGAAGTAGTCAGACCCGGAACTATAAGTGCTAACAAACAACTGCTTAATGCTAATAAATCCAAGCCAAAACTGGCCCCGAAAATACAATCCATATTAAAAATTGGAAGTGAAAAACAGATTATCATAATGCATCCTCCTTCTAAGAACCTGACACTTCCGAATAAACCCAGTCCTAAAACTCCTATCTCTCCTTCTCCTGTACCCAAACCACAAACACCCAAGCAAGTCACTCCCAAGCTAATTGTTAAGTCCCCAAGCACTCCAAAATCAACTCCCCAACAAAAGGTATTAAATCTAATACATCATGCTTACTGTAATTACCAAAATTAATTAATGATTAATTATGCATTATTTTGTCAACAGCAAACTAATCTGAAGTCCCCTACAACTCCAACAGCAGTGCCAAAAAAAGAAGAACATTACAGGAGCAGGTCAAATTCTTCCGAACCCATCAGAGAAAATGTTCGGAAAGCTTTACAAGAGCAAATAAGTTTGAGAATGGCAGAATCAAAAGATAACAAATTTTCCACTGAAGAAATTATCAAGTTTTCTCTGGACACTGAACTCGAACTTCGTGACCTCTTTAAGGATGTAGGAACAAAGTACAAAGCGAAGTACAGATCTTTGATGTTCAACTTGAAGGATAGAAAGAATCTTTCCCTTTGGCAAAAAATCTGCGACCGCTCTCTTACACCTAAACAACTTGTGAGCTGAAATATCTGCATTTGCTCTTTATTTGAGGCACTTATTACTTTGATGAATATTTAAACTATTTCCTGACTTTATTTTTTAGGTTCGATTGTCTCCTGAAGAATTGGCGAGTCAGGAGCTTGCACAATGGCGAGATAAAGAGGCAAAGCATCAGCTTGAGCTCATCAAAAAGTCAGAACTCGATCTCTTGGCATGCAATAAAACTTACGTCCTAAAGACACACAAAGGGGAAGAGGTCAGCACTGTCTCTTTTAACATAATCAACAGTTCTTCGCTCACTTACTAATAAAACGTATTCATTTTTAGGTTATGGAAAGTCGAACCACAGATATGACAGAGCTGGACCCAAATGTAGGGATTGAAGACTTGGTATCTGCTCTCAACAATACGGGCAGCGGTGCCGGCTCCATCAGCAGCAGTAGTCGCCCAACCTCCCCTCTTGCCTCTGATCGCACACACTCTTCACACCATAAGCATTCCAAGTCAGTTTGAGATGTAATTAATACTATCTAAACTTTTTATCATGCCCGATTTTCTATAATATTTCTCATTATTATTGTAGACACAAAAGTAAATCTCACAGTAAATCGGTATCACACAAGAGAGACCATTCATCGAGTAGAAGTAAGAAATCATCTGCTAAGCGCAGTTCAAAGGATGGCAAATCCAGCAGTCGAAGTCATCATCGAAAGACCTCGAGGGAAAGAGACAAAAATGATCAAAAACGACACCAAGATTCCAAACGAGAAAAGTCTAGAAAATCATCACACTCGGATAGTCGGAGGTCCAAGTCTACCACGAGAAGAAGAGATAGTCCTGAAAAGAAATCTCACAGACGTTCCAGATCAAGAGATAATACTAGATCCAAATCAAAAGAAGGGGAAAGAAGCCTTTCTACCCATTTGAAAGAAGAATACAAGAACAGGTTAGTACTATAATCTAAACTCCACTTCCTTGGCATTGCAATTTTTATTTAAAAAAAATTAATTTCAGATCACTATCGAAAGAAAATGATTTTGAAAAGAATAGTACAAAAGATATTAGCATTAAATTAACCAAAGGGGAATCTGAACATGAAAGAAAGAGAATATCCACTGACCAGGGGTTTGTTGACGATGTAACGAGTATCACACAGGACACTAAAAGTATTATTGATGAATCAGAAGTGTTCGTGCCCAAAGACCTTAGTGATAACTACCTGGGGACACCCGGCACTCCCGAAGCAAATACGGATAAAATCTTAGGTTAGTAAACATACTTTATTTATTTATAACTTACAATCATTGTAATCGTAGGGGCAAAAATTGGTCATTTTAATTTAGCTTTAAAGTGCTTAAAAATATCTTGCATATGTAAGTTTTCATTTTTATTGTAGCGGGTGCTGAAAGTGACCAGGAACCAACTAGTACTGTAGACTCGGTTCTTTCCTCTGTATGGAATGGCTGCGTGAGCATGATTGATGTAGCCAAATTCAACATAACTAGTCATGAGGTATTATTATACTTTTTTCATTATAAAGTAAAACTTCAATAATTTGAATATTTTTTGTAAAAAATGTTTTGTATTCTAATTTTTTATTTTTTGACACTACCAGTTTCGCCAACATGCTTGGTTGGCTTCTTCAAAAGCCTGAAAAAATATAAAGGAATTTCTGTCAAAAATATTAAGTATACAATAATTTGCTTAGACATTAACCCTTTTCACTCTTTGATTTTTTTTATTTTTCCGTTTACCAACTCCGAGGTAATTATGAGATTTTTGTTAATAAATTAGATGTTATTGTTACACAATAGCTATAATCATAAAACAAATTAATAACTTATTTTTATGATATTGTTATGATTGTTTAGTTGTAAGGTAATAAAATTTAAAAAAATAGAGTATCAATAATTTATTTTGCATACAATTTAAAGTTTAAAATTTATTTTGGTGTGGTATTTTTTTAAAAATTCTCCTGGATGGGGGCCCGGCTTCCTTTCACAGGTCTCGCAATAGAATGTGGTTTCTCTTCTTCCTCCAGGAACATTCCTATTGGAACACACCATGCAATATTTATGTTTTTTCTGAGAATTAGAAAATATAAAATTACTTTTCCCATCTAAGCGCTGAACAGTGTCACCTGTGGATAATTGCCCTGATTTTGGTATCGGAGCACGAAAGTCTCCTATGAGCTCCAGTTACAACTTTTCTCTAAATGTTTAATTATTTTATTAAATTATTGGATTTGCATTATTATTGCATTCTTTATACAATTTATGCATTTTAGAGGTTTCTAGACCCTAGAAAAACAGTTTTCTCCACCATTTTAATGTTTTTCGTATAAAACAATAGGATGTTGTGTATTGGTCTGCGACAACCACCTCGCCCATATTTATATTATCTGATTAACTAACTGTTCATAAATAACAAACATACTCGGTACCTGTTATTGTTTGAATGGTCTTGCTACTTGACTCTTTATGGCGGCAACCGCCCGTCTCCATCGAATGACAAATCGTAAAAAGTGCTACATTCTCGTAAATATTTAGCTAATAATACTTTTGAATAACTTACCAAAATATCACGAAATTACTAATGTATGTATTTCACAATACATACAAAAAAGATTTGATAAAATAATAGTAATAACAATAATAATAAATATACTTTTGCCAAACACTGTAGAATGTCGAGCCCAGCTCGACATAGGAGTTGGCGTGAATAAACGCGATGTCGAGTCCAGCTCGACATAGGAGTGCAAAGGGTTAATAAGTTGTTTTTTTTTTTTAATAGGTGTCAGGACAATGTGGTGATATTCTCCAAGAATTAGGATCGGAATTAGAGATTGTTGGCAGAATAAGTCCTGAAATTGTTTGGGACTATCTCAATAAGATGAAAAAACAAGGAAATAAAGAAATTGTTGTTATTAAACTAATGGCAACAAATGAAGAAGAAAAAGTGCAATATAATGTATTTTTCAGCTATCTGAATACACGCAACAGGTAACCAACCGTTGAATGATCATTGGAACTTATTAATCTTCTATTTTTATTTAGAATCATTATTTTCATAAATCATTTTTGCAGACTGGGTGTTGTCAAAGTTAACGGCGGAGGTGTTAAAGACTTCTACATTGTACCTCTAACATCACATTCCCCCTTACCGTCAGTACTGTTACCTTTAGATGGCCCAGGCTTTGAAGAATCTAGACCGCATCTGCTTTTGGGAATCATTGTTAGACAGAGAAGAAAAAGATCTCACGCTTCATCTCTGATTTCATCTATTGTTTCGAAGGTATGGTATTATTCACCAATAAGAAATAAAGTTTAATGTCCAAATGAAAGAATAAATTACTCTAATATGTAATTGTTGATTTTCAGAGTGCCAAATTAAGTGATGGCATAGATCGCTCCTACACTCCTCCCCCCACTGGGTCATATACACCTCCCAGTAGTCCCAAAAGACCAGCCCTGCCAATGGCCACTCCCCTCTCTGCAATGCCTCTTCCATCATTTCTACCATCACTCTCAACTACAGTCAAGGATAAAATAGCCGCATCTCTAGGTTAATAATTTATACATCTTTTACTAAGAATTTACTGCAATACTTTGGGATTCAAAATTTTACATTTTATCTACTATCTAAAAATGTTAATTCAAAAAAAATTCTAGCCTCTGCAGATGACGATGAGCCTTACAGTCCGGGGGGTAGTGATAGTGGATCTATTGAAAGATCGCCAAACTCTCCACCTTCAGAATTGACTTCTATTAAACCGACGTCTTCCATAGAACTAGAGAAAAAAATGGAAGAGCTCAATCGTAAAATTGAAGAGCAGAAGAAGCAAATACAAAATATGACTGTCAGCATATCTGAATCCATGGTGAGCTGGTTTTTTTTTTAAAATTTGAGTTAAGTGTAATTATTCTTGAAAAAATATTATTCCATGATATTAATCCTTATATTACTAATTATAATTTTTTTTATTAAATTTCACATTGTGCCTATTTACATTATAATTTTTTATATCAAATCATATAAACATGATAAATATTTTATGTCAACAGGATGAGCCGTACTCTCCATCGAGGCCGATGACTCCACCGACATCAGGAAGACCGATATCAACACTGTCTTCAATATCCTTACCTTCCAATTTGCATGAAATATTAGCGAGTATCAAAAACCAAACAAAGACTACAATCGCTGAGGAAGTGGACAACACTACAGAGTGCTACGTACCCACTGCCATCAGTGTTAATCCCTCGGGCACTCCCCATCCTCCTGGTACCGCGTACTACAGAGACGGAACTAGTACAGATGTGGATATGAGATTATTGAATCCCCCTTTTCCCCCACCCCCAACTTCGATGACTTTCAACCAACCACTCGGTTTCAATGATGTACCTGAAAAACCGACTAGCAAATTATCAACACTAAGCGAAGCTGAATTGCTGAGCATGGTGCCCGATGAAGAGCTGTTACTACCCCCGCCTCGCACGGTGCCCCCGTCTCGCGTGATACTCCCGCCCCACACTGCCTCACCGTCCTATATAAAACAAAAGCTTGACCTCGACCAACCCCCTCCCCCGGGCATGGAGGACCAAGACTAAATATTGTTCATAGTTTATCTTTTAAGCGATTTATCCCTCGGATTAAGTCATTAATAATACTGGTGAATGATTCGTTATTGAAATTTTTTCTCATACATTTATATGTTTACATCTGTAACATTCCCTGTTTTTCTATTTCGGTTGATCTGGCTTATTTAACCAGCTGTTAATCCTCATCGGAGTACAAACTAATGTATAAACACTAAGAGTGCACATTTCGGGTCCCGGTTCAAACGCACTGAGAATTCTTTCAGTGGGCTGATACTAATCTTAATTAGACTAAATTTGTACATTACGGTATATACGTTATTTTAATTTAAAATCAAATGTTTTATAATGAAAGCCTAATTTTAGAAAGAGATCACATTTTAGCATTTATATTTGTGTAAGTACCTAATTATGCAAATGTTTGCAGAAGTATAAATTTTAATCGCTTTGTAAATAAGCTTATTTTTAAGAATCAATTTTAATCTCTTACTTTTAAGGAATTGCAATCGTAAGAGTACGATTAAAAGTTAAGAACTACTTTTATCTCTTTCTAAAATGTGGAAGTTTATATAATAGTTCACTTAGTTGAATTAGTGTGTGACACATCTTAGGCATGTTTAGGTATACAATGTATGTAATAAACTGTGGCACTTCCGTATGCGGGTGAGACCCGTTCCTCAAGAGTTAGAAAATAAATTTATATTCTTTGTGAATGATTTAATAAAACCTGCCATTATAAAGACTGTTTATTTTATTTGTAGAAAATATTAAAGACTATTGAACCGTCACTCGGCTTCGCTGACTTAAAATTCCAGCCAGAATTATATCATTTTAATCCTGAAAACTGAATTTTATCATACGCTCGGATAACCTTTATTTTATTACATCACTGCAGAATTAACTTCGTTTATCACTCATTTCGTGAAAGATACAATTATCATTTTCGCACAATCGTATTCCACGACGACAAGCTTAGACAACAATGTGATCAATTATTTCATTACTTGACTTCAAATTACATTTAAATAATGATTATTACAAAAGATAAGCCAGTAGGTCACAAAGCAAAATGATTATCAGTAAAGATATATTGCGGTTAACCGCCACTGGCTTACGGCCGAGCGGAATACAGCTTCGGGACTCCTGGGCTCCAGCGAGGCGCGAGGCGAGGCGCGAGGCGCGGCGCAGTTGCAGTCGGAGTATGAGTATGAGTGCAGCGCGCGAGTGTGAGTACCTCTGCCCGCGCTGGACTGGCGATATCTTCTGTGCGCAGTTTGTGTTTACAAGGTCATGTTTATCAAAACACGGGAATTGCGCTCCGTGTCATCTCTGATAATACGACTGTATCAGCAAAAAGACGCCATCAGCTTCCCGCCGGTCACTTCAACTTTGGGTGAGGTATTTCTGTGCTGCTTGAACGTACTTTTTATTTCATTCATTCGCGACTTCTCCCCTAAACTTAATCGCTCGCAAATATGGTCGCCGCACGGCGAAAGCGGTATGCGCAAATACAATGTTTAAATACATGTTACAGGTGATCACCGGTAATTACGTAATGTCGTACGATTCTTGATAAAACACAAATAATAATAAAAAAAATAATTTTAAAAAGACACCCGCGATCATATATATTTATACCGAAAACGACGGCGTCATTTATAACATTTAGATTATAAACATTGGTTATAATTATTATTTTGGTAGTATGACAATCGGTAGTTAAATGTTATTTCATAAATCTGGGTTTTGACGCTTTTTTGTCGATTGTTTTTGTTTTCAACGATGAGCATTCCTGACCTATTTTAGTCAAAACATACAAACTTGCATTCACGCTTCGCGCTAGAGCGGGACGCCGCGAGCGAAGCGGCACGCCAGAGAGAGATGGAAGTACAGGGCCTGGCGGCCGGCCGGCGCACTTCCGCGCGAGCTCCGCTTCGGATCTATTTTCATATCGATACATGCACACTCACATATCAGGTTATCGACCGAGAACGAACCTAATTAAATTCTTATCCCTATATCCGAATTTATAAACTCAAAAAAATATATATTAAAATCCCAAGATTACTTTATGTTACGGCGTGTGGCTGTCCCCTGGTCTCGCGCGCTGGTCGTGGGGCTTACATGTGGCTTAGGTGGTTTCTCTAATTTCGTTATTGAGTTCGTGTAGGAAAAAATCTTTTGTTGCATGAGTTTTTCAAACAACTCTTAATAAAATATATTTTTTAAAAAGTCTTTGAGAAAATCAATAAATAAATTAACAAGCCATATTTCACTCACATTCCTTTAAATAACTAACTATTAAAATAATATATTCTAAATTATTATGCATTACATTTTCATTATTATTTTTAATAAAAATACAAAAACTTAAATCCGCTAGATACCAATGTATTTTTTTGTAAAAAAATGATAATTCTTAAATCTCTGCGAAGCTTGTGGAAATTTTCTTTATAAAATCATAAAGCACCGCAAGAATCCCTAGAACTACATTGTTATTAATTTATTTGAATTGTAGTTTTACTTAGAGGTCTTCATCTGAATATTTTTGGCTTTCAATTTTCAAATATATAAACAGCCCTTTTGAATAGTTTAATCTAAAGATAAATTATTTATTGATTCGTGAGATATGTCTTACAATTCATCACTTTCAATAATATTGAAAATGAATACCACAAAACATTGATTAAAATGATAAGAGATAATCTCAAATTGCTCTGATTTGATTTTTTAGACTTTAAACTCCAAAGAATTTTTTAGACTTTAAACTTAAAAAATTTATATTATGGAATTTCTAAAAAAGCTTAAGAATTATATTGTTGATAAACTCTTCTTTATAATTGCATTTCTCTGTTCTACAATTGTTTTTTTTTCTATAAATATATCCACAAAACACTTAATTGTTTTTTGAGATCAAAATTAATTCTTTATGATTATCAGAAATCAATGAATAATACTGAAAAAATAAAACACCCATAAATTCAATTTTGTATTTTTATTTTATACAAAACAAAATTAGGTAAAATATTACATTGTTAGAAACTAATAGGTTATCCTCACACAGTGAACAAAACTTAAAATCAAGACTAGAAGTTCTTTGTATTCATGGTAATAAAAAAATTACATATTCATATCTCATGAATACATCACTCTACAGGTTTTAGGGTAATAAATCTCGATAGTATAAATGCAATCACTAAAGTGGATAGAACAAAACAAACAACAAAAATGTAGAAGGTGTCTTCAGAGAAGACATCTGTGAATGCGGGTACTTGATTGTAAATTTGATCAATAACGTGGAGATTACCTTTCTTGCTGTTGCGATTCATTGTGCTATATTTCTACTTCCTCTTCTTGGATACTTTCTCAGACTTTGTTTGAACGATAGTAACCAACTGTTCTTGTGGGGCTAAAGGAGTAATATACTTATTGCAAAGTTGGAGCAGTTCTAAGCAGGTCAAATTTCCACCCTTTAATGTGATGGTGTCGGACCCAAAGCTATCTGTAAAAAGTAATTCAAATAAAATAACCATCATCATAAGCATTCAGTCACGAATGAACTGTTTCGCCAAAAGCTCATGGCAATAAAATCCGTTGGCGGAACTGATTGGGCCAAATAACTACGAGCTTACGATTGTGATCATAGCTTTTAGCGATTTGGCTAAAAATTATGTCATATTGGCCGTTTATATATGGAGTTTTTAAAATTAAACTAGTCTTAATTCTAATTACCTGAAATTTCTGGCAATAATTTGAACGACACAATTGGTTCTTTTCGATCACACAAAATTTCACTTCTAATAACACAAGATGGATTTGTCAATGCAATCTTTGGTGATGAAATATATGATAGGAAATTTCTGAAAAAAAAAAAACAATAAAAATATATTACTTCAAGTCAATAAATAGATAAGAGTGCAAATATTTCTTTGATTAGACTACTTTACAGTGAGATATATTTTATGTTTCGTTCAGAGGCTAACGGAGGTTATCATCATAGTCAGAATAGTATTGAAATCTATTTTGATCAGTAGAAACTAGGTTAAAGATTTTTTTTATTGTTAGTAGAGCTATGAACTTATCAGTATAAATACTTATTCATATATAATCAATAGCAAAATTAACCCCTTTATAAAGTATTACAATTAAGTCACCTCAGAGATGAAAATTTAAATCGTATTTAAATATATATATATATACACTATATATGTAACTATATATATGTAAATATATATATATATATTTACACACACAATTAGATGTATTATTATCATTACATTACTACTTGAAATAAATTTATATCGCAATATAATAAACAAGTAAATTTGCTAACTTCTTAACAGGAGCATGACTACTGAAAGAGAACTCACGCTTGGAGGCCCAGAATCCCTTTTGCACTTAACTATCCCAGATATTGCAGCGCTTGGAATAAATGAAGCTGTGAGTATTCTAGGAAGAACTCACGGATGTGGACAATGCAGCGGTAAGTAATATCGACAGTATCCAGTGTTCCGAGGTATATAGGTACCAAAAATTGATCGCGTTTCTATTTTCAAAAATACCACTATAATAAATCAAATCGTGATTAACATACCTCGCATGACCAACATTCTCATGAAAGGGATCGAATTTCACGGTTATTCTTTTTGCTGCTTTGAGATTAACACCTCTCAGCTGCTTGGCAATCGCAGAAACGACACCACCCGATCGTCGAAAAGTTCCGCTGTATGGTATAGACATCTTAATTTTACTGTCATATATAGTGCTGCCAGAAGTGAAAAACATCCATGTCGTGGAAAATGTAGTTTTTATATTACTCTTCGATTTCAACTACTGTTATTTGTATATTTTTAAAATGTTTTCAACGATGTATCAAATAATAAATACACTTTTAACAGTTTATCCCTGCAGATAAAATTTTTAATGTTTAAACAAAGTTATTGTCTTACTAATAAACATTTAGTTCATTAAGAAACCGATAGGTCAAAACATTATCATTTAAAGAATTTAACCAACGAGGACAACGCAAACCAAATTTTCTCTTGACTGTCTCTGCGTCGTTATAACAATTAAGATTTTCAGCAGCAGAGATTAACAATGTTAAGAAATTATAATTTTCCGGTTTTCATGGGTCAAATTCTTCGTCCAAACAATCTTCTGTAAAACAGCATTTTTTCAATATTAGCAACTTTTTAAATAATTATTAGTAAGAGCGAATTAATATACAAAAGTAAAACATTAGAAATATTGAAGTTACGTATTTTGAATAGTACGTACTTAGGTAGTACCTAACTTGAAAATGCTACTGTTTAATTGGTCAAACGTTTTAATATAGGACCGTATGTATCCAAAATATAATTTTAAACAAGATAATTGATTGGTTTTATTGTTAGGTTTTTTTTTAATATAGTTAAATATTTAAACGTTTATTGTAGGTGGTTTGTTATAAAACAGGCTTGTTAACTGAAGGCTGATATTTTTTTTAAACTAGCAACACTTTGATGACGTTGGCATATGGCGTCCAACTGAGAAATGGCGTGTGTGTATGCTTGTGGATCGCTCATCGTTTGTGATTAAAATTTATTTCGTAACGTGCCTCTATAGATAATAGCTTTATTTTATTTTACACTATGTATCCCGTCGGGCAACGTGAGTATTTATTTTTAATTTATCTTTATTTATTACACTGTAATCTATTCTTCCCAAATTAAGCAATATACCTGCGAGAGCTAGTACTTACAACGCCCTTTGTTTGAGACTAAAATTATATTGTTGTGACTAGATATAACGGTAATCAATTTTCTGAACGTAAATATAACTATAGTTTATAATTATAATAATATTTTAAACTTGTTTTCAAGTGTGAGTGTCCGGTTTCAAGCGGAATTATTGCTTTTAAATTTGATATTTTCAACACAGTTTTATCACATGGGAGGTTTTGGATACATATGTTAATTTAAGGTTATCAATATGTATACTCAGAAATAAATGTTATATACATGATTTTACGTTTGTTAAAATTCTCACTAATAGCGATGCGCCTAGTATAGCACTCCCATACACCTAATTAAAATGATTCATTTGAGTCTAAAGATGTGTTTCCCTTATGTAGACCACGACTTTTATGCATGTTTTTACCAAATAATAGTTTTCTAGGAAATGCGGAACAAGTAGCTTGTTACCATAATTTCCGAAATATTCTAGCGAGTAGTTCTACCACTTTGTCTTCTAACATTTTTTTTAGTACAAACTACAGCGAAGTTTGCTTTATAGGTTTATAATATTTTTTTCAGTAATTTAATATTAGATAATAATTTTTATTAAAATTTATCAAAATGCTTCTTAAATTTTAACATATTGCTTAATTTTCTAGATTCTGTTTAATTTCTTTTCATTTAATATCTTAGAAATGTGATAAGAATATAACTGTTTTACTCAATGAATGTTTTAATTGTAATAAATTTAGGTTCCTAATGGTGAACATATTGATTAATATTTAAATGTAACATTTCAATGCTTGTGTTGTATGTAAACAATATTAATGTGACCTTGGGTCAAATGTGATTTTTTTTTCAGAACTGATAATAGTTTTTGCTTTATGAATTTTTTAACTGATTTACTGTAAATATATTATTATTTTAACTATGTAACCAATGCCTAAATTAATTTTATCACTTTATTTTAACACTTAAGATTATAAAGATACAACGATTTAACTCTAATATCTATCATTTTGTCCTCAAATTTGTTTTCATAATAAAGCTATAGATTTATTTTCATTATGTGGCCGAAAATATGCCAATATAGCGATGCTTGAATTCAAAGCTAAAAATCTTTTAAGAGGTCGTTGAACTCTTTGGAGAAGCTACATACTCTGTTTTACAGCACTTTAGTAGTTTTAATGCATTTTCATTGAAGTTTTATTAAAAAGAATATTATTTTATTCTTATTTTTCATTTACATAATTTGTTGAAGTTAGAATATTACTCTTCAAATATTATTTATTTGTGAAAGTTGAACTTTGGTAGATTTTGTTATATTTAAAACACAATAATGCTATTGGTTGCAGAAGTTGAATTATCTAAATTTTATCAGTAGACAAGATCATTATAAAACTTAGAAAATTTTAGTTATATTGTAGTATTGCCAAAGCAATTATTTACAAGTTTACCCAACCTCGTTGCATCAGCTGTTAATGGCTTCTATCAGAGTAGCTCTAATTTTCAAGTAATCATTATACAATTCTTTTGTGACTACTACAGAAAGATCAGGGCTAATATGATGGAAGAATTATGCAGCCTTAATACTTGTCAATATTCGTTAGTGGAATATAATTATTGGAGCTACTTAGCATTGAGCCTATTTCATTTGCTCATTATGTCATATTACAAGCAAAATTCACTAAGTTATTACAAATATACATATTCCTCTGTGAAATGTAATTTTATAGTGTGGAATCAATGCGATGAAATAAATGTGTAAAGTGACATTAACATTACACACTTCCCACTTGTGTCAAAATAGAGTTTACATAGTGAAATTGACTTGTAATGTGACTATGCCATGTAGAGATGTAAAGCATGCCTATGACAGTTGTGTGTGGAGTGGAGTGGAATGGCTTGTGTGGCGTGCGTTGAGTGAGCCAGTGGCTGACCTGTGGTGTTGTTTTAGAGTCGTCATGGACCGCCTCTCCCCCGCGGCCTCCCAGCCCGACACAGCCTCAGACCAGCTTCGAACAACTCTCACGTAATCACTCATTTTAGACCATAATACCTATAAATTTGATTACTAACCCCTGTTCTCGATTCTTATATTCAGTGCTAACAGTACAAGAGAATATAGACAAACTTGGAAAAGTATTTGATAAATTTGAATTCTAATCATTCTAATGTGCAAAATAGCAACAAAATGAAAAATAATTCTCACAGTAGGGCATTTTCAGTTTTTAAAATTAATTTTATTATATTTATTTCATTAACTATTATATGAGTATGAATATTTGCTTAGGTCTACTTGTACTTACATTTAACTTTAAAGTATATGCTCTATAGTTATATTAAATTAAAAAAATATTTTTGGGATTTTTCCACATGCTTAATTTTATTGGTGATTTTATTATTTCACGTTGGCACTATCAAGTGAAGTTCGTTTGATAATACCAATGTGAAAGGTTGGTGAAACTAGTTACCAAAAAAAAATAAAACGTACAAAAATCACAAAAGTATTTTATTTAAAAGGGAATTCCACCAAGTACTCTTATCAAAAATATTGAATACTCTTAATTGACAAAGATTTTTTAAAAAATTAATTGAATATTTGTTCCATTTTTTTTTTGTGAATCGTCAATCGTATTATATTATCTTAAGCCAAGTTTTTAAAAAAAAAATTTAATGTGCTTATTCACATTTTTTTAATTTTGAATTTTAGAACCGAAGAAAGGATTTTTTAAATCGTAACATTTGTAGACTTTGCTACAATCTGTTAAGTAAAATAAAATCTGTTGATAACTAGCATAGATTCAGAGATATTATCAGTTACAAATTTAACAACCCAAGTCTCGCAACTAAACATGAATGAATATGGTGAATGATTGACAATATTACACGCATCGCCGATTGTTAATGTGCCTTTAGGAATAATGCTTTACTGAATATATATGAGAGATGAATACACGCATATTGATAAAGTTATTATGTATTTATAGTTGAATAAGAATGATCTCTCCAACTTGAGATATCCCGAGACTGGCTGCTGTACTGTTTGTATTTGCACGGTATTATATTACCAGCCAATATATATACATATATATTGTTTGCTTTCTCTATTGTATTTGGACTGCTTTTTTGCATTGCAGAAGCTATAGTTTAGAATTTATCGAGACTTTGGTGATTATTAATACTGAGATGAGATGCGACACCAAACGCTCTACTGTGGTCCACCACAGATGACGGGCCTCGAATGTCTGAAATGTTACCATAACTTCATCACTTTTGTAAGAATATAATTGTCGATCGTAATTTTTTACCAGCATATCTATTATTTAACTCGTAAAATATTTTCATGCAGATGATCAAAACCATCCAAATAAATCAAAAGCAATATTTGGAGTTCTTTTTAACATGGTTGAAATCGAAAGTATATAAAAGTTAAATTTAATTATATAGATTTTTTTTAAGTTCCTTTGAACCGAGTCGGTACTCTCGACTTATCAATCTAGTTGTGATTATATCTTTAATGGCAATAGACTAACCTGTGTTTCACTACAGCACCCCCCGCCAGTGGCAGCGTTGGCTCCAACACCAGTGGTGTGACAGGCGGCTCGGCCGGAAGTGGCGGGGGAGGAGGTGGCAGTGGAGGGGGGCTGGTGGCAGCGGCACCACAGCCCGCCGCCGAGCTGCCTGTATTCTCTTGCCCACGCCGCCCCAACCTCGGCCGTGAGGGTCGCCCAATTGGCTTGCGGGCCAATCACTTTCAGATCTCTATGCCTAGAGGCTTTGTGCACCATTATGACATTAACATACAGCCGGACAAGTGTCCCCGAAAAGTAAGAACTCATTCTAATTTTTTTATTTTACTGCTGTTAAAATTGTAGAGCACAATTTTCACTTCCAATACAGGAAAAATAAATTGTCTCTCTTTTTATCCCACCCCACCCCGCCCCATAACTGGAAAGAGATAAGGAAAAGGGGTACTCATCATTATTTATTGTGTTTCCCATGAATAAGTAAATATTCTTTTATCTTTTGATGGTCTGCATCAAATATGTAATAAAATAAATTGGTAAAAATTTAAATACCTTAACTTTTAATTTGCTTTTTACTAACAATTGAAAAGGGTATTTATTTCGTATTTCTACTTGTACAAACTGCACACTTGATATAAAGTATCTTGTATCTGTGTGTGTATTTTTTGTCAAGTATATTTGACATTAACATGGCAAATAGGTCTTCTCTTTTATCGTTTTATTATTTTAAATAGCAAATCGACTAAATATCTGTATTAAATCTGATTATTTTTTTTCTTTCCAGGTTAATAGAGAAATTATTGAAACCATGGTGCACGCATACAGCAAAATATTTGGAGCTCTAAAACCTGTCTTTGATGGGCGAAACAATCTGTACACAAGGGATCCTCTGCCCATTGGCAACGACCGAGTTGAACTAGAAGTGACTCTGCCCGGGGAAGGCAAGGACCGTGTGTTCAGAGTCACCATCAAGTGGGTGGCACAAGTAAGTCTATTCGCTCTCACCTTGCAATATCACAATGTAAATGATTAGATGTGTTTTTTTAGAAATGTTCTTAAAATTTGTCAATTTCAGGTGTCGCTTTTCGCCCTGGAAGAGGCTTTGGAGGGTCGCACTCGGCAAATCCCGTACGATGCCATCCTAGCTCTGGATGTGGTGATGCGTCACCTGCCATCTATGACATATACCCCTGTGGGCCGCAGTTTCTTCTCTTCCCCCGATGGCTACTACCACCCACTGGGTGGTGGCAGGGAGGTGTGGTTTGGCTTTCATCAGTCCGTCAGACCCAGTCAATGGAAAATGATGCTAAACATTGACGGTATGCTGTGTATTTATTTAACTTATCTGAATGTTGCTCTGAAGCAATTACTCTACATTTGCTAATTAAAATGTCAAAATCATATATTTTGGCATTATTACAAAATACAGCTTCATATATTATAGCAATATGCAAATCTTGCATTATTAAGTAAGTCATTTTCAATAGTAGCTTTGCTTCAATTCAAAGAAATCCATTATGCAGTTTCTGATCACTGATAATGAAGTAGGTGATTATCTAATTTATTTATTTTATCTTTAGTTTCTGCGACTGCATTTTACAAAGCACAACCTGTAATTGACTTCATGTGCGAAGTATTGGATATAAGAGACATAAATGAGCAGCGAAAACCCTTGACTGACTCGCAAAGAGTTAAATTCACCAAAGAAATTAAAGGCTTAAAAATTGAAATCACACACTGTGGGACAATGAAACGGAAGTACAGAGTCTGCAATGTCACAAGAAGACCGGCTCAAATGCAATCGTAAGTCACTTTACCACTCCACCATTATGCAGAAGTTATCTGAAATTTCACATCTGAATATGCAATAATTATATTTTATTGTAGGTTCCCACTGCAATTAGAGAATGGTCAAACTGTTGAGTGCACTGTAGCCAAATATTTCCTTGACAAGTACAAAATGAAATTAAGATATCCCCACCTGCCATGCCTCCAGGTAGGTCAGGAACATAAGCACACGTACTTGCCCCTCGAGGTTTGCAACATTGTTCCAGGACAGCGCTGCATCAAGAAGCTCACCGATATGCAGACTTCCACTATGATCAAGGCCACGGCCCGTAGTGCCCCTGACAGGTAGCCCCGCTTCTATTTTGCACTTACCTAACTTACCTATTTTAGATCCAATCATTGTTTCTATCTTATCTGTTTTTCTTTTTGTAGAGAACGAGAAATCAATAACCTGGTGAGAAGAGCAGACTTCAATAATGACTCTTACGTTCAAGAGTTTGGCCTGACCATCAGCAACAGCATGATGGAAGTTCGGGGACGAGTGTTACCACCACCCAAGTTGCAGTACGGTGGACGGATATCTTCCATGGGCGGACAAGTAAAATTGTTTTCTTCATTATATCTATGAATATTATCTGTTTGTTGATTTTGGTAGCCAGTCTACTAGAATTTATAAACTAATTAATTATAACTAGCCCTCAAAAGTTTGGTCAAAGAACAGTTGTTATGTCGGATTAAGATGGTGGCTTCTTCGCAGAGTAAACAGCAGGCTATGCCCAACCAAGGTGTCTGGGACATGCGAGGGAAGCAGTTCTTTACAGGTGTGGAGATCCGAGTGTGGGCCATTGCTTGCTTTGCACCTCAAAGGACCGTCAGAGAGGATGCACTCAAGTGAGTATAATAAAGTCAAGTTATTATTAGATAGCTGTCAAATAGAACCAATATTTCTGCATTTATACCTTGAATATTCTTATACAGTACCCGTTATCTGTTTTTGCAGAAATTTTACTCAACAACTTCAAAAAATATCTAACGATGCGGGAATGCCCATTATCGGTCAACCGTGCTTTTGTAAATATGCTACGGGTCCCGACCAGGTGGAGCCCATGTTCAAGTATCTGAAGTCTTCGTTTGTTAACCTTCAACTGGTAGTGGTCGTTTTACCGGGGAAGACCCCTGTTTATGGTAAGGACATTTATTAAATCTCTTATTATTTAATGATAAACACATATTGTACTGAAATAATGTTTTTCTTATAGCCGAAGTGAAGCGGGTCGGTGACACCGTTTTGGGAATGGCCACACAATGCGTTCAGGCCAAAAATGTCAACAAGACGTCACCACAGACACTGAGCAATCTGTGCTTAAAGATTAATGTTAAACTGGGAGGAATCAACTCCATTCTTGTGCCGTCTCTACGTCCGAAGGTGTTCAACGAGCCGGTGATTTTCCTGGGTGCGGATGTGACTCACCCGCCTGCAGGAGACAACAAGAAGCCATCTATCGCAGCTGTGGTGGGCTCCATGGATGCGCATCCTTCTCGTTATGCCGCCACCGTCAGGGTCCAGCAGCACAGGTCATTATGCAAACAGACAGTTTCTCTCTTATAGCTTTTTCTTTTGATTTACGCTTATTAAAGGATTATTTTTTCTTTGTTAAATTCAGTTCCTGCTCATTTTCTCATGGTGTATTATTTTAACTTAAACGATTCATTTGCTACTCTAAATGGCCTCCCTTGCAAAGTTACTTTTGACAAGTTATCTCTTCACCTGTCGGATTGGAGACGGCGTGATCAGTTTTGTACGGCTCATTGTGTCACTTTTAACTTACCCCCAGAATCATACATTGCAATTCAAAAATGTAAAATATGTAGTCGAAATAAAGTGTGGCTAAAAACATGTGTTTACTTGGTGTTCCTATGCAGGGGTCAGCAGATACTGCGGAACGCCACTCCTTCCGATCCTGACACACCACCCTCGCCTCCCCGAGAGACGTCACTCTTCTGGCACAGGCACGTGCACTCCTTCTGTACTCGTGCCCTCTCCCCCTCCCGCGCCCCCGCTGTCCCTCCGGTCTCCCCGGCCCCCCGGCACCGACACCCTTGCCCGTATACTCACATGCCATTTTGTTGTGATCCTCTCCTGGTTGTATTTTGCTATTGTCGTGTGTTTGGTACGTGGAAGTGTGCTACTTAAACTCGTGCCAAGTAATGTTAGACTTTTGTAGGCTGTTTGCTACTTTGAGTATTATTTGATTATGCAGTGGACTGTTAGTTGAAGTTTTATAAAGTTTACAGTATGACTTGCAGTTTTAGACTTGGATCATTTTGATGATTACTTATTGAGATCGGTTTTGCCTCGGTACTGGATTGAAATATGGCGCGAATCGCTCCCAACTCCCGGTTTCATTGTTTTCTTGGATTTGCAGACAAGAAATCATTCAGGAGATGAGCAGCATGGTACGCGAACTGCTCATCATGTTCTACAAGAGTACGGGCGGCTACAAGCCCCACCGCATCATCATGTACCGGGACGGCGTGTCAGAGGGTCAGTTCATTCACGTGCTCCAGCACGAGCTCACAGCTGTGCGCGAAGCCTGCATTAAATTGGAGGCTGACTACAAGCCTGGCATCACATTCATTGTGGTGCAGAAGCGACACCACACCCGCCTCTTCTGTGCTGATAAGAAGGAGCAGTCTGGCAAGTCAGGCAACATTCCTGCTGGCACTACAGTCGATGTCGGCATCACACACCCCACCGAGTTTGACTTCTACTTGTGCAGTCATCAAGGCATTCAGGTATTATTTTTAACGATTCTATTTTGTTTATTTAAAATCAAATCTCATGATCTGCCATAGTTACATTTATTCTCTTATGAACTAGGATCTTATTCAGATTTTATGAATTCCTGTCTTTACTGCTGAATTCAAGGCTTATAAATGAATTGTCTGTTTGAGTTTCACTTCAGTAGACAACAATCACCCCCAATCTACTTAATATGGTTTTTATTAATTTAAACCATAGTTTCCCAAACGGTTTTGTCCTGTCGACCCCTTGTCGAGTTTTATTGTTTTTCGTCGACCCTCTGCCTTGCTAATATTGAATTCTTAAAAATTCATCAACTTCAAATATATTTTTGACATCTTATATAGAACAACTCACTTTCATAGGGTTTACTGTACATTGGTTTTTAAAATGAAAAAGTTAAAATACATGTAAAATTAATTATATCTTTATTAATTAAAAACACACAAAATGCAAATACAGTAACATTCAGACAATCAATATTTTTGACAGAGAATACTTGGTGGAATTCCATTTTAATATCTTAAATAGAATAAAATACATTAATTAAAAATATACAAAATACTTCTACGCTTCAGGGCTTTGATTCGTCACAAAGTACATAGGTACAATCTGTGTTCGGTGCTAATTTAGACATTTACGAAATGTCTAAATTTTGGTGATGACCTGCTTAAATGGGATCCACTCTCGTAGACCTCCATTTACAGTTCATGGACCCCGAATTTTATTTTTCGCTGTCATCGACCCCTTGCAGGGCGAAATCGACCCCTGGGGGTCGATATTGACCACTTTGGGAATCTCTGATTTAAACCATGAAAAATAATATCGTTGCATTATAATTGACAGTGGAGCTTTATTTTATTAATATGCCAATAAATATTATGTAAATAAAATAAAATACCAATAACCCAGTTTTCAGTAAACGTCACTAAAATAGTATACCAACTATCATATATTACATAATCATTTTTTTAGAGTTTTGATCTATGTTGGGTTACCTTTGATTTCATTTAAGAATATAAATTTTTAAAAAGCATGGTCAACCTTTATTACTTTAATACCAGGTTATGAAATAAAAATCCCATTCATTTTTTGCCCAGTTTCGAATAAAATACAATTTCCAGGGTACGAGTAGACCATCCCACTACCACGTGTTATGGGACGACAACCACTTTGACTCAGATGAACTGCAATGTCTGACATACCAACTGTGTCACACATATGTGCGCTGTACGCGCTCAGTATCTATCCCTGCGCCGGCATACTATGCGCATCTTGTGGCTTTCCGTGCTCGTTATCATCTAGTGGAAAAAGAACATGATTCAGGTGAGGGTTCACACCAATCTGGTTGTTCCGAAGATCGCACGCCGGGAGCCATGGCACGAGCCATCACTGTGCACGCGGACACCAAGAAGGTCATGTACTTTGCTTAGCTGACTGCTTAATTATGTTTTACAGTACAAATTTTATTTATATTTTTACCTCATCAAGTGGTCTTCAATTTTTAAATATTGTTTTCTAAACCACCAACAAAGTAAAGTAAAGTATCCTTGCAAGAAAGGTTTCGAAAGTTTTTCCAATTTTAGCGATTATCCTGTTTACATTATTTTTTTTACAAATCAATTGAAACAAATCAAATATGCTACTTTTTGAATATTTTTTTTTTATCAATCTTTGCATGACTTTATTACAGATTGTACTTTTTAGTATTTTTGCATACTGCCAATGCACTGTGTCCCGTATTTTGTTAGAGCATTATTTTATATACAAGTATTTCTATTTTCTTTTTTTAAGTTGTGTTACAGAGTTACAAAATCAGTTTATTTATTTTCCTCGAGTTGTATTCTGAGCAGTTAGATGGAACACCCAACTTACTTGTATGCTATTTATAAGTAATCCTGAAAGGCATAATAATAAGCTCATTTTCCCATCCTTTGTCGATATTTAGCTTCTACCATTATTTTTGGTTTTGAGATCAGAAGCAAAATATGTTTAAAATAAATTATTATAAAGTATTTAAGCCGTGTTTAATATTGCAATGATAGACCTTCTAAAAGCATGTCATATTGATTGTATGAATTTATGTTTTTTGTGTCATGTACACGTTTTGCTGATACATAAAATGGAATGATGTTAATTTTAGTTCATTATTATAATCCTCAATAGTTTGTTCATTTTTTTGTGTTTGTGGAGATGTTATTTTGTTTGATTTGATTTGTCGCAAATGATCTAAACCAAAAATTTTAAAAACCGTATTATTATTTGTTATAAAAAACTCAAGATCATATAACCCAAATACAATTTACATAATTTTAGTGCCAAAAAATTCATTTATATGTGTGAAAATTAAAGCAAAAACATGGACATCAGGGAACAGCAAATCTTTATATAAATCTAAATGTTATTGTTATAAAATAAACAATCTCCCGTTATTTCTGCTGGTGATATATTTGATATTGCATGTTCCCTGTTAAGTTTTCTTCACAATCTATATTATGAAATACAAAAGAAGTACTAGTTATTAGTTTGAATCTAAAGTACTGCACATACTAAATGTTATTTTACTAAATTAATTTAAAGAAATCATGCTATCACTACACATTGTTTGGGTTAAGGTTACGATTTGAAAATTTAAGATACTTGTATTATTTTATTTTTATTTATTAATTCTTAGTTATTTGTCGATATAGAGATTGGTTCGCACTTTATGTACTAAAACAAAAGGAGGTAAAATGATCTACTTAATAAATTGTATAGAAGGAAAACAATGTAGCTCTTCTTATTATTCCTGTGTGAAGATATCTGTGTGCAGCTCAATGCGACCATTGGATCCGCAGATCGTCTCCAGAGAGACACGAGTCATGCGTGGGTCTTTAATGAGATCTTAGATGCCACTGGCTTAATGAATTTTCTCCTGACTGTTTTTCATTGAGATGCTATTTCGGCAAGTTTTATTGCCAAATGTGAAATCTCAAGTACGTTGAGTCATCATTTTGTTTAGAATGTCTTAAATTGGATTTGGAAAAAA